>CM075102.1:9675494-12394244 GCA_037576195.1 Phytoseiulus persimilis
CGGTCCAAATACCAACGTGAGTTCGTTCGTACGCTAGGTCGGGTGGATTCCATGCCGAGTGCTTCCTCAACTTCAGGTTTTCAGAGGTTCGCTAAAAGAGTTGAAAGATCAGGAGTCCAGTCCTCATATTGGAGAGAATAAGGTGTTCGTTTCGGGATTGTGAGAAGATCCAGACCGCAGCTCGCCAATCTCGGATCGGGGTGAATTCCCGAACTCTGTCGAGGCCTGATCCATTTTTATGAGACCCGCTCGAGTAGCATGGACTCTGGCTCTTGATTTGTAGACTGTCGAACGTGACGCAATCCATTCTCGTTGATCGCAGTGATGGTTCTAGATGGGTTCACCTACGAAGGCTCGTTCACTGCGGTGATTTATGATAGCTGGTCTCGTTCGCCGGGCATGCGTCCAAGGAACAAGCAGAGGATTTATGTTGGATGAACCGTAGTCCACGCTCCTACGCAGACCTGTTACTTCGCAGCAGCGGAAGGCACGGGCTCCGTGGACTCCCGGAGTTCGAGCTCGGGCCCAGTGAGCCTGGGATGCGGGAGCTCTCGCCTGTAATCATGTATCGCAAAGGCTTGGAACTGTTTCCTCGATGCGAACGGGTCGTGTTCGGCTGTCTCATTATAGCGATATCGCTCAGGTCGCTCTGCCTCTATTCGAGCGGAAGGAGCGGGTACTGACCCAGATGAAGCAGAACGAGAGGAAGACTGGACGAACCGGGACGACGAAGATATCGACGCCCGAGGGTAGTTCTGGAATTCCAACCGGTGGGTTTTTACAGCAAGACACCGAGTTGCGCTATGGTTCCCATGGAGTAGGGATCCTCCACAATATAAGTGAGTCGACCCCGCAATCAGGTGACGCGATGTGAGCAACGGGCTCTTCGTGATGGATGAATTGGCATTTTTCATGAGTAGGGTTGATGAGTGGGATGTGCACCGTGGGAGAGATATTCCTGCCCTCCCTCTGTGGGAGCCCATCGTGAAGCGGAGGGAACGGAGATAAAGCCGAAAGGCTTTCTTCTCTCCGTCTTCATCTTTCTTCATGAATTATTCAAATTCGGTTCCAAGCTCGCTTTGGCTCGAGGCTCGGTTTGTCATGCCGACGAACTTTCTAGAGCAGGTGCTCGTTCGCTCGCTGTCTTGCTTCGAGAATCAGCTCGGAAAGTTCCTCCATCGCCTGCCCGTCGTCTGAAGTGGATAGCGCTCCTTCCGCGCGAGGGAGTATGCGTGGATACTCCTCGCAAAACCGCCACGCAGAACAAACGCTGGAGACGCTCACGGTCTCGCACGGACTCGCACACAAACAGAGGCTCGAGAGAACTCGGCGGCAATAGATTGATGCGCGTCGACTCAGCAAACTCTCGAGCGGGCGCACTCGGAGCGATTCTCCCGACGGAACCGATTCCCGTAACGGAATCGCCCCCGGGAGACATCGGATCGATTACGCGCTGCCGAAGTTAACAGAAGCCAATGTCACCTTACCTGCTCGTGCTCAGACGATAATTCGGTCGCGCATGTACGTGCGGACACGTCCACGAGGAGTCGTTGCAATCAATGTGTCGAAAGGCTTTCCCCGCGAGCTTTGCAATACATGCGTAGGGCTTCACCGGAGAGCGGCTCTAAACACGCCACAGCGGGTAACTGGCGGAGTGGCCCATTCTTCCCCCTGATCCCGCAATCGCATGATTGAGCTCTCATACGGTTTCCATCACGAAGGTCAGATACCGGGACTCGGAATTCGGACGATATCTTCGAGCTCCGATGTTCCCGCCGGTTTTAACCGAGCTCGGGTTCCCGTCAAGATGGAGCACTCCCCGGGACCCCTCCTCCCCAGAGGGATCGGGGCTGAATTCTTCCTGTTCCGGGATGAAAAAACCAAATCATCATCCGCTGTCGAGAATCAACCCATCCAAAACCTCAAACAGAAACGAAAAGTCACCCTGATCCGATCCCAAGTGAGAACAGTGGAGGAGACTTGGCCGGCCTGGCGCTGAACTAGCCGCTCCTAATCGGCTGGCGTACCGAAGAACGGGCAGAGAGTTAGAGCGCCGAACGGACCGGTCGTCAACATCAGATCACAATATTCTCTCACACTTCTCACTGGCTAATGGAAAGCCTGCTGAAAAGGGAGAAAATGAACAACACTTTAGAAATTCATTAATAACCCCGACAGGCAGAATTTTATGATGAGGTGCGAAAGACCATTTAAGAGACCGCGAATCTGCCTGGGTGGCCGAACATTGGGTTCGAACTTACGGTGCGGCTGCTGCTGCCGTCGAGTTCTATGTTTACAATCGCGCTTTCACCGTTGAGCCTTCTTCGAGGAAACCAGCGAGGAGCCGAACGGCAGAGCCGGGAGCGAGAGCCGACTGAAAACAAGGAGTCGGGTACAAAACCGTTTCCGTGTCGTGACTGACGCTGAAGAGTGCGAAAGTGGGTTGCGCCTTACACACTAGAGGAGCAATGCTTCCATTCGCTCGAGCGGCGAACAAGAGTCACAGCTGAGCATTTTGCTCTGCGAGAGTCCGAGTTGGTTTCGGGAACAGATTTCCTTTGACTTTGATATGGAGGAATTCTCGGTTCTCGAGGGAACTGATGGGGAAACCTACTGCGGAGTCCGCAAGATGGCAAGATTTTCGGATTCCTCAGTATCTGCTGGCTTCCTGTCGAGACGAAGAGATCGAGAAGATAGCAAGAGGCTCTCGGAGCGACCCGAGGCGTATATTTCTTTTCGTTATTGTACGATCAGAATTTTCATTTTTCGCGATGGCATGCAGACGCTGGATAGGACGAGTGCAACCGAGATTCACGCGGCCCCCTAGCGTCGGCGTGGTCGGCCAGATGCTTCGTAATTAGAATATCATATTCCGTGATACAATCGCGCAACTTTTCTCAATGGCGTTCCTACTGGGATTAACTCTACTGGCCGCTGGATGCCTACCGTACGTTGATTAAAAGCAATAAATCGTCGTGTGGCAGCTAGCAGCAGAAGCGCCAACACCGGGGTGGCGTTAATTTCGGAGAACACCGAATCCTCTCTTGCTCGGGGATCCGCCGCTCACGTCGTTTGCTCAACCGACTCCCCGGGCCTGGCTCGATTGGTGCGTTTCCCGCCTCAAAAATTCTGCTTCAAGCCCATGAGCGGAAGCTCCCGTGTCAGGTGGCAAATTTTCCAAGCCGAATCCTTGCTGCCCTCGTTTGCTGCTTTCCTCCGCGTCTCTGATCACGTTCTAGTTCCGTCCGTTGTTCAGATCGCGCTCATCGATCTATTAGCTAACCGAGGAGGGCCTTAATAACTGATTGCGGGAAAACTTCGAACGCAGGTTTGATTAATAAAACTTTGCCTATGAGAGTCACAGCTTCACTGCGTACCCCTCTCAAGCTTCGGGGATATTCTGAGCGTTGCCGAACGCCGGCTCGTCGGCTCGAGGGTCAGTGCTCCATCACGATTTTCTAGCCCTCGAACGAAGCATTCGAGTTCCAAACGCGGGTTCTGAGCCGCTGGAGGTCTGGGACCTCTCTGGGACCCACTCAGGAGCCACGAAGACCGAATAATCCTTCTTCCACTCTCCGATACCGTCGTCCTGATCCGATTCCGGTCCTCGCACGAAAAACTAAGAGAACCAGCCCATCGCAGACTCAATGCCGAATCCATTTAAACACATAAGTGGAAGAACCCAGAAGTCCATACAGCGTGAGATCCGTTCTGCTTTGCCCTGACTTGCCTGATGGAAACTTAGATTGGAGATGAACCGCTGTGATCTCGATCGAGAAGGGTGTTTATTGCTATTCGAACCCGACACAGAAATTCCGTCCGCAGAAGCTACGTAGAGCCGTTTTCGAGCGAAATTTCGGTCAATCGATTCGCATCTGCATATTGAAACTACCCATCGGAAATGCAACTCGAACGCATTTCTCTCGACTCGACCTCGAACTTCTCCGTTCGATGAATTACAGAACTCATACGTACCCACTAGGCTTGCCAAATTCGCGAGGATGCGCTTCGAATTGAAGACCTCGCTCGAGCTTCACAATATTTGAGACAGCGGTCCTGACCCCAGCGGCTGGCTGTTCTATGTACTTCCTCGCGGTTCCTCTCACCCTACGTCGTTGACGCAATTACCTCGCAACATGGGGCGGGGGACATAAGGGGATTCGGGACAACCAGCTCGCGGCGACGATCAAGACGTGACTCGGCCTGCAAATATTGCATTCCAAGGAGCCGTCAGGACCGCAACAAACTCATGAGCCAGCAAGCCGTGAGTAGCAGCAACTCGATCCGCACGATAGTCTTGAGGAGCATCGGTCCTCGAGCGCGTCTGACCGCGTTACGGCAGTAATTTTCACCGTCGGCCCTCAACTACGAGAATTGAGAGCTCAGCGCTGTCGGCGGGGCTGCCGCTGCAGAAGAAGGCAGCAGCCCTGGCCGATCGCCCACACCAATAAATCTTTCAGGCAATTTCAGCCACATTGATTGCTCATTCGTTCGCTCTCGGTAGCTAACTGCCAGCGGACGTTGTGTTTATCCGCTTCCCAGGAAGCTTCTGCACAACGTAAATCCGCCAACGAGCCTATGAGTTAATTCACGACGACCATCGGTCGGCTGTTCGAGCTGGAGAGCGGAGTCTTGTCTCACGTCGCGGTCTCGCTACGCTTGTTTTTCACCGCCGAGCTCCGAACGCTCGCAGATCGTCCGTTCGATCGCTCGGAATGGAACGGCCCGATACAGGCTTGGTTATTTTTCCGATCGGAGAAACACGCCCTACCGAGAGGACATCCGGACCGCTGAACAGATGCAACACTTCGGTACAGTCGAGTACAGTACTTCGCAGCACGCTACTCGAGCTCTTTCCGGACCCGCCTGTCGATCGAAACATCCGTCAGGCCATCGGCTATCTCCTGAAAGAATCAGATCAGGTCGAAGACGAATCGATGACTGATGCCGAGACCCGAATCGCAAGTTTTCGCCGAGTCGCTGTTGCGAGACGTGGACAGTTCGCGACAGGGGACAACAGATGGACAACAGTTTGAGGATCTGTGCGTCCCCTCCAACGAGATGTTTCCCGGAGGAATCGATATTTCTGATGAGGAAATTCGATCAGGGCTCGCGATCCAATGTGCGAAACCAGCAGGAAGTGCGGTCTTCACCACTGGTTCGGATCGGTATTCGGTGCCGCTCGACCAGGAGGTCAAGGGTTTCTTCCCTGCCACCAGCACTGTCACTGCAAGGACCGGCTCCATGATCCCCATTCTCTTGAGGCAGGTACCTCGGAATCTCTTAGACTGGAGGTCTCCGCTGAGAGAACTCGACCTTTCACCTGAGGTCCGTTGTGGGTTCTCTCGACACAAATACGAGAATGGAACGCATCGACCTGATGAGAGCATCAATGTGATCCACTTATTATTATCTAACCAGCCGGCTTTCCGATCCTCCTTCTCCAGAAATGACTCCAGTTATCCGGTAAGAGTTCCTCGAAAGTTTGGTCGAGTTTCCTTCCGGTTACCTCTTTACGGTATCTGAATCCTTCTCGACCACTTCTATATCAGTCTCAGAGTAAATCAATGTGTAAGTTGAGCAAGGGGTTCGATGTTTCATACTTAAGTTCATTCAGCCGATTCATCAGTTGCTCGGTTGTACTTTAGATTCCTGCTGGGAGTGTGTCAGTTTGTGAGGGCGTCCCCTTGTTATCAGCACTCTGCCGAAATCTCGCAAAGCCACGCTTTCAGAGAGCTGACTCGTAGCTCCGCTAGCTGACTCTTCCGCAGAGAAAAGTTGTTGAAAACTGCGGGAGCCTTGCATGTTCGTTCCTCCAAGTTTTCTTGCTCGCGCAGAGCACACATGCGAATGGAACATGCCAGTCTGAGTGAACTCGACAACAGTGGGCTAAGCTTTCCATGAGGCTTGACCTATTCGGTCAATTGCGGGACCTGCGGGAAAAGGCACGTGAAATTGACGGAGCTTCACAACAACTCTTGAATTTGGTCGGGGCCTGCAGAGATTTTTCTGAGCCCGAAAGCTCGGCTCGGAGACCTATATCAGTTGGCCGCTTCAGAAGCCGGTAAACAGTTGAGGTTCCATACTTCCCTCGTTTGAATGGTCTCCTGGACTTAGAATCTCGAGAAACCGTTGCTCCGGGACCGTGCGTCAAAGAGAGGAAACATTACCCAACTAGCCCTCCTCCTCACCCGCCCCGCTCCCATGGGTTAACTGTCTCAGATGGTGGAAGAAAGCAATGAAGGAACGGGAAGTCGCTCGAATCCCCAATTAGGGCTAGTTGGAAGAGCCTTTGATATCAAAGGTCACCATAGGGGCCATTGGATCTAGACATTCTGATAGCAGTTGGCTGACCAGGCACCAAGCGAGCAACAACCCCTGAGCTAGCTGCGATTCCCTTTCTCGAACCAGATGCTCGGCTATTCCAGCTGTGACCTTCTCTCCGAATATGTAAATCGGGAGCAGAGTCAGCACAATGAATTAACAGAGGTAGGTCAGCCCCAACGCTCCTGGGTATCAACGGTCTCGTGCCGACCGAGAGTTGGAAACGGGGTTGTCGTCTGATTGAATCTCCTCATTCACCCGAACGGAGTCGTCACGTTCCCACGCGGTTGAACTCCACCCGGTTCCTTGTTTAAGAGATCAGATTTTTCTGCAAAAACATCAGTCCTCGCTCCGTCGTCTTGGGCAAAGTTCATCACGAGCGTGAACGAACCAATCCAGCTGGCTGAGCTCGATTCGAAAAGAAGCCGATCGGTATCATACGCGTCCATCCGACACGGCGGAGACACTACGCTGTCCACATCTGGCGCCAGTGGACACATTTTGACCAAGAGGCACACTTCTGCGATGCTCGCTTGCCTCCCTCTATGCCTACCTCGCTAACGAGCAGGGTGCAGGGTTCTTTTCGCAGCTCGGAATTGCTTCTGTATCAGGATGCATTGTCGTTAACACCTGTGGATTGACAAATCCGGTCGATTGACTCGGCGCCCGGTGGCTTTTAGTCCTGAAGTGAACCCGAGAGGGAGAAGAGACGATTAAATGAGCGAGAAAAACTGTGGCATCATCTCAAAAGCGCCAAGGTCGCCGCCGCCACTCGGGTTGTTCAAACTAGACCGCTGCTGGAGTTAAACATGAGAACGAAGCGTCGAACGACGACCTGGAGCATCCGTGCGTTCGCTCGGAAGCGTAACTTTGCCCGGGCTCAAAAGGCAGAAACAGGGCTGTCAGTTCCCAACTGGAATGAATGAAGGACGCATGGTTTTCGTGGCCGATTTTATCTCTCCGGCTACCTCCCTCGATTGTTGGAGTCTCGGGAGAGGCATCCACGACAGAATGCTGGGTGTCCGAGAGGACCTGAGAGAATGATCACTGCTTCCATGAATATTCTGAGTCCTGTCGGAAATTTCAACCGTTCGAGAGGTTCTCCAGATCCTTTCTCAGTCTCTTAACAGAAAGGCTTACACGCAGAGTCGCAGACCCCGTCCCGCTGGTCTCGAGGGTCCGGGTGAGATTTCGAAATGAAGTTCGGAAGTTTTTGAAGGCGGGCTCCTGGAGCCGGACTCGGAAAATTCATAATGGGCCTCTGGATTAAGAAACTACTGTAGTGAGTTGAGACTCGCTCAGGAAATTCCGAGGTGCCTGGAGCCTTGAGCCAGAGCACCGGATCGGTTGATTTCGCAATACCGTCCCGGCTGCAGTTATTTGATGATGGGCTTGTTCCCGACCGCGACACCTCCCCGAGCCCGGATCTGTTTTACCGCAAAGAAAAGCATATCTCTCAATGAGTGGCTCCGCGAAGCTCCTAATCCTTTCTCAGATAGTCAGCCAAATAGCGGCGGAGCAGAAATAACGTTATGCTCGTGTCCTGGTAGCTCACTGGTGACAGGTGAAATTGCTCAGTCGCCGAGCTCGTTTGAAAGGAGCGTAATTAAAATCGGAACGGGTTTTTCTCTTCTCCAACGTCCCAACGAGCGGGTCTCATTCATCCTAGAGGTCTCTTCAGGCATCTCGGCTGGCGCTAGAGAATTCCATGCAGATTTCATTTTGTTTGGTTTGATCAGGAATGCCTCGTCCCGTTTGGAGACTTCTCTCAGTCGCTACGAACTTCCGTCGTTCGTAGGCAGTCTTCGAGGATTGAACCGAAGAGCCAAAACCGTGAGATCGCCAAGCGTCTCCATGAATCGACGAAGCTTCCAATTGAAGAACCGGGCACGAAACCTGGAGATCAACAGGGGTTGGCATCAGGATATTCTCCTTTAGCGATGAGAGGCTCAGATCTTCGTTCATGAAAATAGTTCCGAGAACGAAAGTTACAGGAGTTCTCCCATGTTAGCGCTTCCAGGAAGAGAGTATTGGATTCGAAGCCTTGTACCTCCCTCCTTCCATTCTGAGCCCTCGTCGCTTTGGTTGTCACAGAGAATAGATCTCTCTTCGGGATAGATCATCACAATCCGACTTCAGACTTACAGTTTGAGCTCCCTGAAGCGAGATGTGGGAGGGAAATTCTGTCAGAGTGTCTGGAACCTTCCTCCATCTTTCCCATCCCGGACCCAGCCACAGAGATCGCGAAAGTTCCTCATCGCAAGGACTTTCACCGACTTCATCCAACGAAGAGAGCGAACTCCTCTGTTCGTCGTCTCGGGGAGGAAGCAAACAAGAAAGTTCCGTTGTGTTCGGAGTGGCTTGCTTCCACGGCTGCTCCGGCTAACTGTCTGCCTAACTGCCCAACTGAACGATAGATGGACTCGCTGAGCAGCTGGAACGAATCTCTCGAAGAGCTCGAGCGAGCGGATCGAGTGGCTGTGACATTTCATCCTTCGGCTTCTCGCATCGCAAGCTTCGTTGAGCAGCACGAAGGACCTTCGACTTCATCGGGAGTGCCTCATCGGGGAGTCTCGTTGCTGTATCTAGCTCAACAAGAGAGCTTCCTATCTGCAAACTTGGACGAGTCTATTTCGGTTGGAAAAGCGCACTCCACTCCGCCATCACAGTCGCGCAGTGTATGCAATCAGACAATTGAAACAAACTCGGGCAGTACCTAAAACCCAAAAGGCATACAATCAATTAAAGTGTATCAAGGACGATCCACAAAGCAACTGCACTCCCAGTTGACTGGCGATGGCGCTCCATGGAGCCCGAAGGTATTTCCTGAAGTTTCAGTGAAACGAGGAGGCCAAACAACAGCCACTTGGAGTCACGGAGCACGCGAAGTCGTTACCTCGGGGGAAGCCTGCAGCAGTTGCGCGGAGCTCCCTGGGTTGGGAAATGAACTTCTCTGCACAGTCTCCGCAGATTGCGGACGAAATCGCTCAGAACTGGCAATATACGCTAGGACAGTGGTGGCCAACTTTTTTACCACCGTGCCCCCCCTCGCAACCAGTTTCGAACTCCGTGGCAACCTGTGGATTCGCTCACATTTCTGCAAAATCATCCATTGAAAGAGGGAGGAAGTTACTGTTTCAAAGCACTGACACATACATTTAATTTTCGATGCTGTTCAAATTTCAGAGTTGAGAGAAATTATGGCGCGTCATTGGAAACGAAGTACAGGAACTCCAAGCAGATGCTCAAACCTGGACTTGAATATGATTGTTGCTGCTGCTGATTCTCCGAAATATACTCTTCTTCCATCTCTCGTCTATCTGTTCCTCCGTGGCTATAAATGTTGGTTGGGAGGAAGCAATGTCAGTCTCACTTTAATGGTCATTCATGAGCAGTGCATGAAATGGAATACGAACGCAGAATAATCCGCGGCTCACCTCTGGTGGCTTAGCGCCAAAACTCTGGGTCTCATCAGCAATCGGTTGACGCCCAGCATGGAGCAGCCCGGGTATCGTCTTCAACGCTCTCTACCCGAAGTGGAACGCGTCTGACCGTGTTTGCTCGGTGAGAAGTTCGTGTTTTCGCGGGGCAAACGTGAACCATAGCACAAGTATTTCCGCGGTGGTCAGCTTGGGAGTCATGCTCGTGTGGCCCCCTGAAATTTCCTGGCGCTTTCCTGGATTGTTGCCTCGAATCGACCCGATTTCAGCTGCGTTTCGAGCTTCCTCCGAAGGAAGTACACGCTCTCTAGAAATGCCAAAGTATGCTATTCCCCCAAACTCCCCCAAATACGAATCATGCAGAGAAAATGGCGGAACCCTTGTGGGATTCCACAACCCGAATCTTCGAGGAAACAGATGTGGTCTGCAAAACTATTTCAAGAGCCTCCTCATTTGCGAGAAAGAACATTTCGTACCTCGAGTACTTGTTGCTAGATTCATCTATCGCTCTCCGACCGACTGTTCGGCCATGGCTGCGGGCACTAGGGGCTACCCCTCGTATATCGAGTCTCATAATTCCCGACGTTCATATACTGCAAGCAGTTGGACGTTTCCACCTGCTGCACTCGTCACGATTCGGCGAGCGCATCCGGAGTCGAGTGCCGCTCTTCTTCCGCTGGGAATAAACCAATTGACGAAGGGAGAACGATGCTACCTTTCTCGGCTGAGAGACTCTGAACTGAAAAACTCCCGGTAAAGTTCAACTGTTTCATTTATTTTCACTCATTTATTCCATGGACAGCTTGTTTTTCGTCGGCTGTCGATTCGTTTCCATCGGTGGGTCCGGCCGATGCGCATCCAGCGACCCGATTCGGTGATCATTAAATCATTGCGAAGAATACGAGATTGGGAAGGAATCCTTTACAGGTTGAAGCCCACATACTGAGTCATCTCCGTATATACAATAACATGTTCAACATCGTACTTGGCATCACACCACCACCACCGCGTCAGTGATCATGAGGATGAGGATCGATGTGTACGGTGATTGGATATATTCGCATGCAGTGCTGTCGAACTTCCAGATCAGGGGCAGAGCATGCATTCTAAGTACACAGGGAGAGATCGCAAGAGCTCCTGCACACCGGTCGGCGGACTTTCGGTTTATACAAAGGGATACAATCGTCCGCCCATCCGTCCGAGTCTGATCAAGTTTCTCGTCGGCGCCGTTCAGCCAGCCGTTGGCTGGTCTCTTCGTTCGTCATAAATATCTGTATAATTGTAAATGGAAAGTTTCTAATCAGCACTTGAGGAAGTGGCCAACAATAAATAAACGAGGCCGGAGGCCCAACGCCGGCTAGTCGTAACTCTAGCAGGAGGTCTCCAACGGCTCGTATCGTTATGTACATGAGCGGGGCAGCGGCAGCGGACCTGCCTATCTTATAGGATGAGCTGGCTGGTAGCTACACTTTCGATCCAGGCGGAATCTTTCCCATCGACGTCCTAGGCGCCGCCGTTGGCCGCGCCATAGTCGCGTACACGTGGGCAGGATTACAGCTCTGAGCGACAGGAGGGTAAGCCATCATGCCCGATTGTATTCGACCTTTCTCGCCTCCGTAGTTCGAGGGCGGCCGGTGTTTCAACTGTAACGACGAAGGAAATTTATGGTTAGTACGGGAACAATCGGAACCCGCTCGGAATTTCAAAACGAGTCACAGGAGCAGATTCTGGGCACAATCCTCCTCACATGTTGCGCAGGTTCGCTGCTCTGTCGCTGATGGACAAGGTGCATATTCTGCTGCTGAACCTGGTTGACGTTCGCGTAGTGTGGGAACGGTCGGTTATGTTGGCCAGGGGGCGAGGACGGGTCGACGACGCCTACTCTCGAACCTGGTCGCTCGATCTCTCGGTAGACCGTGTACTGCTTCATTCCTCGCGTCACGATTCCATAGTCAAGATGCGACTGTGAACAGCGGAGGAACAAGTTTCATCAATCGAGCTCATCTGGGCACATCTTCCGGACCCGTATCGAGCGAGCAACGATATACGGTTCGAGCTTTAGGGCGAATTTTCGGTTTTCCCTTCACGGCACCCCCTCCTCAACTTACGTGTGACGATCGGTTACTCCTCAGGCTGATGCTGCGACTGAAGTGTCCCGAGTCACCGGCTCGGAATTGCGATTGACTCGGCTGACCGTGGAACCGATTCAAATTGTAACCGGGTATTGGTGGCAGCGGTCTTCCGTTATGCTGGCCGTACTGGAAAGAAATTCCCCGTCATTCTCCGGAACCCTGGATGATCCCTCGAATGTGGATTACAGTTGTTGAGCGCTTACGGGGTCGAATTGTTGTTGGTACTGCTGATGTTGCAGCTGGAGTTTGCCATGGTACCATTCTTCCAGCTGCTGAGGAAGTCTCTGACTTCGCTGCTGAGTACTGCTGATGGGAGGTCCATGGAGTTGCAGGCCGTTGGCCATCACTAAGGGAAGACCGTTCTGGTTGGGAGAGGAGCCGTAGTCGGCGGACGTGAGTCGGCCAGAGCTGTTCTGACTCCGCGTAGCCGCTACCTGAGTCTGCAAGGACGAAGTTGTGGTAATCGGGGCGGCCGCCGGAGGGGGGGAGGGGGTAACTTCCGTATAACACGAGACACCTACCCTCTCCCAGTGAGTCGGGTGTAAAACCCGGTGCGGAGGCGGTCCTTGAGTCGCTGAAGCGCTTTGGTTGGGTAGAAGCACCTTCTTCTGTTCTTCCACAAACAGTCTCCGTCGTTCAGCTTCCATCGAGTGTTTGCTGCCACCGGGTTCCGGGATGGTTTTCCTGTTCTTGCCGAAGCGGAACATGCCTCGGAAGAATCCTTTCTTGCGGGGCTTCTCATCGGGCGAGAGGGGCGAAAACGAGTCGAGAGGAATGGCACCTCTCAGAGGCGTTTGCACCGCGTCAGGAGAAAGGTCTTCATCCACTGGAATGGGTACATGTGAGTCGAGTGAGGAGTTGTTCAGCATCGTCAATCGATTCCGGAGGATGGGGTGGAGGTGCACGAGGAAGGGGGGGGGGGAGAAGCTCAGGTTTACCTCGCTGCACTCTTTTGAAGCTCCTGGTGGGCGGTGTGGTTCCATCCCATGCGGCGGGGAGGCTTTTGTCAACAGCTTGTCTAAAACTGGGGTTACTACGCTTCTGTGGCTGACTCAAGCTTTCGAGACTCGAACTTCGTTGCATAGAGAGTGGTAAGCATCGCAGGGAGGGTTTCACGCCATCGTAGGACATCGTCGAAGATTCCGTTCCGGGGGATTCGCCGTTCGCCATAGCTGTGTGGTAAGGACACGCGGTTGGTGAGTTGGGCTGGTACTTCGCAGCTGCCAAGAGTTAGGAAGGTGTTACGATTGACTACGCTCGGTTTGGGCTTCAAACTCCCCCACGTGCAGCGTAACAGGAATGCAGCATCGGGCATGATTACTTCCAGAATTTCCACAAGCGCTCGGAAAAATCGGATTCGTTCAGACGCGTTCAAGATTATCGACGGAACGGAAATTTCGAATCATCACAGTGGGCTGTGGTCTCAGCTTTTTAGAGGAGTCATCGCGGCTAGTTGAGGAACAGAATGCGTTCTCTGAGGAAGAACATCAAGGCGCCCTCGAGGAGGCCTCCTTCGGAACGATCACGTGGAACTTTCGTCCAGAGACAGAACGCAGAGATGAGTGAAGCGCCATGCAAAAGTGATGCTCAAGCAACTTTTTTTTTCTAACGATTACATACTGCAGCACGCTGGATAGAACATCTGCACCGGGAAGAGCATTGGAGTCCGTGGCACCATAGGTAAAGGACGTTGATAATCGACTACGGGTGGAGTAGTTAGTTAAGAGAAGTTACACAATTTGTTAGAATCGAACCACTCAAAACACCTAACCGGCACATGACCATCACCACGCAACACGTCATCGATTAGCGTCATCCGGGTCCCGAGTCTCGCGAGACTTCGACTCTGCGTTCGAACGCAGCGTCACAAGCACAACAACGACTCCGATAACGTTCGGTCCGGTGTAGAATACAAATTTTCTTTCCGGCAAGACAGCATTTCCTTGGAGACGAGTCGTGGCGCAGCGCACATCGCATACGGAGCGAGCTGTCGTTTCCAATGGGGGGCTGAATTCGTCGTATACTCACATTCAGGACTCGGCTTTTTGTTCTCCTTGTTACTTCCATAGACTGTCTGTGGCGGAGTGACAACATGACCATTTGTCTTCATAAGGTGGTTACCTCGGCTAATAGAATCCATTGAATTTGAGCGATACAGACTCGCCTCTCGACTGGGCGCTCCTTGTGACACTGGAAGAAAAGATACGTTTTCAAGGCCTTCCTGCCACCGAGCTTGACGCACCCTGTGAGAACATGTGAACACGGTGCATTAGGGTCGGGAACTCGGGCATATATCCACACTGATATGTATTTATATGAATATCCTTGAACTCCGTTCCGATGTTCCGGAAAGAAGAAGGGCGAGCAATGAAGGTCGAAAACACCTACTGGAACGCTGTCGGAGGTCTCCGCCGCTTCTGGACTGTTCCAAACGATAATTCCCGGCTTGCTGTCGCATCATTCGAGTTTCCTTATTTTTCTTGTAGGTGTCGGTTGACTTGGCGTCTAGGTGTGCGTGTCGCTTCTCAGACATCGATTGCCGTCCGAAACCATCTCTCGAAAAAGCGCCATCGATGGCCAATGACATACTGTGGAACGGAGAATGAACGGGGTTAGATTTCAGCTGGAAAAACTGAATCAGGGAATGGTTCTCGAGCACACCAAGTCGCGCTCAGATAGAAAGGAGAAAAAGCATCAAAGGAACACGCGAAACCCAAACTCACTCGCTTGTGTTGAGAGCATTTTCGGAATCCGCATCGTCGGTGTTGACGTTGGCATTGTAATCGTCGTTCAGTAGAACACCGTTCTTCTCCAACGCTCCGGCAGAGTTATTCGGCGTCAGATTCGGTGGACTCCTGCTCACAGGCGTCGGCCTGATATTGCTTCTGCCGTAGATGACTTGCTGCAAGCCTGCCTGACCGATCGGGGTTCCTGGGCTGTCCAGGACAGAGGAAACGTCGACCTGGCCCGGAGATCCCATCAGCTTCTCGATGACGGGATTCCGTTTGTTGATGGAGCCGTACACCTCGTTCCGACGTTCTCGGTCCTGCGGAGGCGTCACGTTTCCATTGTACGTTGGCTGGCTGACGTTTTCTTTCGAGTCCATGATGGAGCTGCTCCCAGAGCTCGTCGACAAGAATCCCTCCTCAAACTTGAGATTCTCCTCGGAGTCGGCACTAGGGAGCCTTCGGGCGATGGTCAACTTGATGTAGGGACCGTCCATCTTGAACATGGAATGTCTCAAGGTGTCCATCGCCTCTGAATTCGTTTTGCCCAGAAGACTCTCCCCGTTGATCGAGAGCAGCTGGTCGTTGGGTTTAAGTCGACCGTCCTTGGACGCCGCCCCTCCGTTTATGACAGACTTGATGAACAGACCCATGTCTTGCGAGAGGTTATTATTCGTCGAAGTTTTGCCTTTGACAGAGATGCCCAGTCCAGCTGATCCTGTATCGGTGGGTAAGATGTCCAATGCGATTATGTGCCGTTCCTTCCAAGGGTAGATCCCTACTTCTTCCGGGGGAGCGTCTACTTTGTCTGGCGGCTGAAACGTTGGAATCGAAATCCAGTTATTCCTCGGTGTTCCCGACTGCTCCTGGGAGGGAATCATGCAGGAGAACAGTAAGCAGTGAGCTTCGCACATTCTCGGGAACCTTTCTTTTTGATCCGACTCCTCGATGCTCCGAATGAGACGGAGAATTATTGAAGAGAAGTGGATATGGGAAACGGAGAGAAACTAATACGGAGCTTCGCAGAAAATGAGAGAACTTACGATTTCCCTTGGCAGGTTCTGTTCCAAACATTCTTGCCTGGATACTACGAGGTGCACTGCGTTCCCGCAAGGTATCGCCCTCAGCATGCCGACGACATCTGGCTGGGTCTTGCCCATGACCTCAACTCCGTTCACTTCAAGCAATCGATCACCCGATCTCAGTCTCCCGTCATGGATGGCAGCGCCTCGGGGCAGAATGCTCTTGATGTAGATTGGAGCCAACCCTCCCGAGAGGTTGTCCCTCGTCGTTAAACTGAAGCCGAGCCCCTCCTCTCCTTTCACCAGGTCGATGTTGACCTTCTTGCCGATCTTGCGAGTGTTGGCCGCGTTCAAAGCCGCGATTCTTCCCGGAGTGACGCCGACGACCATCTCGCGCTTGGGAGAACAACTCTCTAGCGAGCCATCTTTGCTCTGCGAGGAGGCGGCGGCGTCGTCGTCTCTGGCTTTTGCTGGGATCGCTGGCGGCGTTTTCGCCACAGGTGAGGTCGGTAGCGACATGGACTTCCCCGCGACTTTGATGACTATCTGAGGATCTTTCAACGTCGACCGGAAAACCGCCTGCGCTTCCGTGAACGACAGTTGCAGCAGCGATTTACCGTTCACCTCAACGATGCGATCTCCTATTTGCAGTCGGCCGTCGCGATCCACCCGAGAGCCGGGCTCGATGCCTTGGATCACGAGACCCAAACCCTCGAGACCGTTCTGGTTCTGTTCGGGAACGACGTGGATCCCCAGCGGCTCGTCCTCACTCGGAAGAACCACGACGCTCTCCCTGCCGGGATCGCTCGCACCGGACACGTGTCGCTCGTGAGACGCCGCGCCGGGAAGCGTGTCCACGCCAGCCAGCGTACGATCCGCCGCCTCGTACCATTCCTCGGCACTGGCGAGCATCGAACGACGATTGGCACTACGACTGAAATTGCTCCGGGGTCTTCGCGAAACGACTTCATCCTCGTCCGAGTCGTCGATGCGGCCGGCCGAATCCTGCAATTCGCGTATTGTTTCTTAGAAAAGCCATCGATCGTCACTAACCACCGCCCGGGATGACCAGCCAGCGCGATCGGTGACCAAACCAACAGATGAATCGGCGGTCGTATCTGAGCACGCATCGACGTTTTTAACGAGCACTTATCAAAGTGTAGAGAAAAAAGAACGAGACAATCACAATGATCATCATACGCCTCGCCCCGGAACGTCTGAAAACGCGATTCCCGACGCTCGGATCAGGTTCCTCCGTTCTATTCGGGGTAACAGGTTGACGGACGGTGGTACGGTCCGTTTTGCAACGACTCTCAATGAATCGAAAGGAACTTCACGGTAGGAACGAGATGGAGGCCTTCGATTCTTCAGGATGACAGTTCCCGTTCCGATTTTCTTTGAAATCCGTTTGACACAGAAGCTGGTGTACGGTCGCGACGGATTTCACTGAAATCGGAAGTCAACCGAAGCCTCCGAGTTCCTTCATAGGGTGGCACATTCAAAACGAGTGCAAAACACTCAGGACATCTCGGGTGAGCGTTCGATAGAATGAAGATTCTCCGGTGCGAAATCACCAGTCCACAGTCGCGTCAGAAAGAGAAGCTCGATGTTCTGCGAACATGATCCGCAGCGGCCGGCTGTTCCACTCGGGAATCAAGGGCTTACGGGAACTTCCAAGAAGTTCTTCTATTTTCACAATACACCATCAGTGCGAAAGTCTGACCGGCTTCTGGCAACGCTGCGGGAAATTCAAGCAGGAAAAAAGAGAATTGACCTCTGAAAAGCCATCATAAGTTCGATCCGAGGAAGACGCCGTGTGGGTTGGAAGCGTTTGATGGGAAAGTCGGATAGACACCATGGACGACGACCGGGCCACGGCTTCAGCAGCAGGAACGGAACTCTGCACCACTATGAAGGAGGAAGAGAGCAGATATTCACTCACCCTATGGAGACTCTGACTTCTTCTCCGATGGTAGCGATTGTTCGCTTGATTCATATTGGAATTGTTGCTAACATTGTTGCTGTTGGCGTTGCCACTGCTGCCGCTACTCCCACCGTACTTCATGAGCTGCAGATCACTGTTGCGGTTGTTGTTGCCATCGGTGGCCGAGATTGTTGTGAAACCGCTGATGTTGTTGTTCTGATGATGATGGTGATGATTGATGATGTGATTGTTGTTCAGAGCCTCTTCGGGGACGACGGCTGCGGACCATCTCTTGCCGTGGTGATCAAGAGTGGTTACACCGTTTTCGCCGGCCATCAATCCTGCGGGCAACGCTGCCCCGTTCAAGAGAGCTGGCTCGCTGCCTCGTCGAACATGCAGAGTTGACATGCCTGTGTCGGAAAAGGAACCCTAGCGTTAGCATACGACGTGAACTACCTTCGGGCAGGGGATCGAGGAAGGAAAACGCACGATGGCAGGTGTACCCGCACAGCATCGACCCTCCCAACCTCGACGTAGACCTAGACTCCACTGGCACGAATTCCTCGAAGGTGACTGAGCTGTTCGCTGACTTGAGAGATGGCGAGTTATTGTGAGGCATGAGTCAAACATCGTTGCGTAGCGCGTGGCATGCCCTAGAAGGATTACCGCAGAAAGTGCGCAAGCGCGTACGGGACAGCGTGGAATGACTTCTGACCGCTTAAAGGCGAGCTCTGGGAACTGGAAAGAACATCGATCCCGAATGGGACGACCCCGAAGGAAGGATAACTTCCCGACGACTTCCAGAAAGTCAACGATTTCTGCCTCACGGCGCGCCTCGCGGAGAGCAACGATGCACACCGCCTGAGATATGTTCACCTCGAATCGCCGCGCTGTGAGCGCTGGCGAACGTAATGTCACAGAAATCCGCAATATCACTCGCCCTAACCCTTGTGCGTAACATCTTGAACAGTCTATCACGAGCACTCGCGTGCAACTTGGAGCTAACAAAGAGAAAACGGGATTCTTCAAAAATTCGGAATTCCCTTGCTCCACTAGAGCCGGCTTTCAGTTCAGCCAAGTTCATGGAATTCGGATTCTGCCAATGTCTCTCTCTCTCTGCCGCTACTATAATCATCAGTATTATTGTTCTTATCATTGTTATTATATTCGTGAGCTGTTGGGCAGTTTTTCGTTCTCTTCTGTTCTGTTTGGCGGTCCGGAAATTCTGCGAACTCCCGACCATAGGAGAGTTGACCCAGATTTCCGCAGAGAAAAAAAACAGCGAAAAGGGGAGATGACAACGTCAGCTCTGAAGATAGAACATGTTTTTGAGGGAAACCCACTCAAACCTTCCGGAGCTACACGGGGCCTTGCTTGGATGAGAAATGTCTCCAAATTCGGGATCCGTTCTTCCCCTAAGTCGAGCGCATTCAAAGGGACTGGATCGAAATCGGTGGAATTGCGTGAAAAAGAAACCACTCATAACTTAAGAAAAAGAGAGGGAGTTCCAAATGGCAGGTGTCACATATCGATCTGAAATTGCCGTTCATCAGTTGACGCCCGTTGAGTGATTGAAGGTGAACACCCGAGTCGGTTGCTCGGCTTTGTCAACAATGATTCCACGCGACTTTCGTAATGATCCTACATGGCCTGAAGTTATTTCGCCACTAAGCACCGACAACAAAAAAATCGAAAACTAATTCTCGATATGAATTCAATTCAGGGTAGCTGCAACGCTTCATCTCATCTCTGATCAATCATCATCATTGAACTCATTGAAAGTGAAAGAGCCTTCGGCGACGTCGTCCCGTCGAACGACTGACGACTCGGGTTTCGAGAAAAATTGGAATCATCTGATGTCACCTATCAGACTACAGCGATCAGATCTATCTCAACATCGTGTATCAAAGTTATCTAGACGCAACAATTGCTACCTCCTCTTCTACTCACCTAGCGAAAGTTTCTCGGCTGCACAGGAGTCTGTGTGGTTCTCGATGAAGAGATCGGGACTCTCGGTTCCCACAGAGCTCGCGCTGGTCCCATCGCCGGTGTGATGTTGCGAACTCACGGGTGAGCTCTGCTCAGCGAACAGCGCTATGAGGTTCTCACGATCATCGCACACGTCTCCAATGAGGTCGTCCTGGTCGAGGATGGCATCGTCCTTATACGATTTCACATTGTGTACCGTGACCCAAGCGTCGTGAGGCTGGAATTAGAGAATTCTGGATTCAATACGAGATCGATATTCAATCTTCATTGAGGTTTTCGGCATCCAGCAACGGGGCCGCAGACAACGGAGGGGAAGAGGGAACTATCTTCCACCTAGGAACAGACGAATCAGAATCGTTTTCGGAGTGGTGTTTGCATCAGCCTTGAGACTCCCTAGCCCTGACGCAGACTTCTCCGGAACCGATCGAGAGCCTCTCGGTGTGTATGCGGTGTATCCGGCACGGCGTCACGGCGACACGCAGTCGCGATGTAACTGACATGTCGCTGTCGACCGCCACCGCCCGCGCAGACGCTCGAAACCCGAGAACTGTGCGCCAGGACCCCAGGATCTCTCAATACACCTCATTGAGTGTTCATTATCAACCGTATCGCTCTGATGACCTTGATCATCCCTTCAAATTGCAATATTATCGTATAATTCTGTAAGCCCTGAGATCCCTTCGAGGAATATCCCATTCTTGGCTGATCCCATAACCGCGCCACCTGGCGGCCTCCTCTGAAGGCGGCCGAGATCAGCGAGGGTGCCCTCTCACTTCTGAAAAACATCACCGGTTTCGCCACAGAAGGAACAGAAGTTCGGAATAGGGGTGCGAGTGAAGATCGCACTGCTTGAGGACTCCTGAGGGGAGCCTCCGCGGAGTGCGACGGAGTTCACACGCTACTGCTCTAGTCGACAGCTGCAGAACCGAATCGGCTGATCTCTCGACACTTCCACGTCTTCGGCTCTTGTTGGAAGGTTGTCCTGAGAGTTTCGGGAATCCTGAAGGAGCCGAATGCCGTTTGCCACCAAGCTCTCCCCCAGTAGATGAAAGCGCCAGTGGAACACAAAGAAGAATTGGATTACCGTCGGAATGCTCAGCAGGATTCTCGCGGGGTTCTTCAGAGGTTGAATGAGAGGAAAACAGTGAATTGAGGGGCAAAGAGTGAAGTTCGGGTGAAATTTCTGACTGATCCGCGTTTCCCTTACTACCAACAGCTTGTCACGCTGGAGGGGCTATGCGTGCAGACGGAAAGGTGACCAGACAAGCTGTGGCAGTTTTCCCATGGAACTGCTTTCAGCGAGGAGTGGAAGCGTTGAGCCCCGCTGCTTCCACAGCAGCAGCGAATATTTTTAGTCTGTCTCGGACGACCGGCGCGTGTTATCTCATTAAACAGAGGCTCAACGTTAGTGGCTCAATTAAAACTGGACGAGAAAAACTTGTCTGTAAATCAGGCCACAACGCGGGCGTTGCCCTGAGACATCGGAACCTTCTCCGATTCTTCAAACGGTTTCTGAACCAATAGAACCGATATCCGGAACACTCATCAAAACAAACTTCGAAAGCAAAGGATTCTAGATGAACGGAAGGGCTCCTCGAGAGACATGTTGAAACGACCGATCGGGTCGAAACAGATGTGATGTGTCGCCGATACGCCTGGTTCTGTTTCACGATTCATCAATAAAACTTCCTTTCTATCTCGCTACCAGAACACTTGGCGGCTGGCGTCCGGTAGGCACTCCCATCCGATGAAAACTCAACGTGATGGCTCAGGATCAGGGTTCGCATGCTCGGACTCGAGACTCCACGAGTCCGAATCCGCATTCGCGGTTCCCGAAGGCGTAAAATCTCGTATCTGAAGCCGGATTCGTACGTTACGCAGGGTTCGCGCGGAATACATGGTTCTGATCTTATTCTCGATGGGGCTCGGGTGTCTTTCCGGGCCGTCGTGAAACGAGTCCATCGTCAAGGATCTCAGATTTCTGCGACCGCTCATCGGGATCATTCGTGGTTTGAGTCCCACGGCGTTTCACCGCGAGGCAAGGTGAGGTGCCGACGTTTCCCATCAACCGGGGAGGTAATGGACAAAACTTGTGCGGAATCATTAGAATCATGCTCCAAGAAAAATTCAAGGGGAGAAATGAGCACTTTGTCACCGGTATAGCAGAAAAACGAGCGGAGCCACTGCGGTGATAGCCTTCAACTGAACAGTAGCCAACCGTGATCTGAATTTTTTTGGGCTCTTATCGATACAACGGAGTGACTTGCTCTTTGCTTTACAGCCAAGGTTTTTGTGGACTTTCGCTGATAGCTTCCGACATGGAGAAAGAAAAGAATAATGACCCTCTTTCGCGGCGTTCTTGTCTTCTTGCCGTCGGGTCATTCGGATGCCATCGAGTGCTCATAACGCCGGAATATTCCCGACTCGTTCTGAGTAGAATAGGTGGGGGGAGTTAACAGTTTTCAGCAGATTCACAACGAAGAGAAATGTGATGATTCTGGGGGCAGAGCCTTTCTTCCAGAGAAGCGAAGAAAACCATTCGGAACTACTTTTGTTCATCATCAAAGCATCGGTTCGTTTCCTAGATATTTCTCTTCTGGCCGTTCCGAATTCGGAAAATTTTGATTCTCCAACGCCTCAATTCCCGGAGGCCGCGGATGTCGAGTGCTGAAGAAGTAAGAGACGTCGGGAATGAAGCAAAAAACATGAGCCACGTAGCACTCCAAAGGCTCTGTCAATCTTCCTCGCTCTCTTTAGTTTCTATATTTCTGACACCTACACACCACACCGTGGAGACGAACCACGAGACGGGACTAAGCGACGGGTAGCCGTTAGTGAACCCAGCCGGAACCTCTGCGTCGCTCGAAAGCTGGCCTTTCTCGATTCGAACTATTTTCGTAATGAGAGCTGCAAGAACTAATAGCGTCTCTACATGGGACGGAAAGTGCGAACCTCGAAATTTCTAGAGGGTCGTTGGTCGAGGATTCCTGCAAAGCTTCTCCGTGATTCCACGCAAAATTGAGTGAGAGCCTTCACATATGGTCGAAACTATAACAGGCTGGACTTCGACATCGAGAAAGCCGTTGGTCGCGGGTGTTTCGAGGCGATTCAAAGATAGAGCGGAGCTTAGGAGGATTTGGACGAGATTCAAGTTGTAAGGATTTGGATGAATTCCAGATGCTCACAAAACCGACAGACAACACCGCCACAAGCCCGTAGGAGCCGATTACGCTCTAAAACGAAACCGGCAGACTTGCCTGCGATTCGAACCGTCAAGACTCTTGGTACGTGATTGATTCAACGCAACGGAACATATCCATGAGAAATATAAGCGGATAAATCGCGTATCCGCTAGCTGACGAAAATCCAACTCAAAAGCGCGGACATCAGAGAAATTGAGGGGTCGTAAACGCTCCTCGCACAACAGCCGGAGAGAGGAACAAGGGATGCTCATTGGCGTTAAATCTCTCTGAGTCGCCTCCGCCCCTTCTCCTGTCGAACGGCTTGCGCTCCTCGAAGAGTTTCGCGGGATAGGAACTTGCCTCGTCAGGAGCCTCATCGACGCGGACCTCGCAGTTTCGGATCCTCCAATCCTCCGAGGAAGTCACGCAATCGCAGGTACTTTCATGCAGCGAACTTGTATCGTTCTGGGTGCGCGCATTTCATCGGAATCAAAAGAGCGGAAGATACGATATAGATAGATATAGCGGCCGCCGCCGCGCACCGAGGTCCGCAGCCACGATACGGCCCGCATTGGAAACAAGCGAAACCTCGCGGGGAATGGGGCTCGCGGCGTTCACGACGAGCCTCTGTTGGTCAGAACGGGACTTCGAATGCGTGAATTGAACTTATTTTCGGTCGGAGCTCCCAGTCGGTGATTTGCGACACGTACGCTCGAAGTCCGGAGACCCTAACTTTTCAACGACCAGACTCCGCCGTGGAGCGTGTTTGCTTTGCAAGAGTCGAACGGCTCATACGTGAGGAGCTAGTGAACGCTGGATTCAGCGTAGTGTGTCGTCACGTCGAGAGGACGGTCTGTTCATTCTAATTCGAACCGAGGCCAAGCGAGAGCCGCATTTTAGAGACTCGTCCGAGTCCGATGAAGGGAATAGCGGGCTATTATTTGCGGAGCTTCGTCGCGGTTGGCGACAAAAATCGTTCGGATGATTGCGCTGATTAAATTTCGAAAAGTCAACTGGACACGGATGCCGAGCGAGGTAACCTTGAAGCGCTGCACTGGCCAAGATCGGACCGCTGATGGACTTGGCTGGTGAAACTTCGACGAGCTTTCACTGATGGAGTGTTGACTCGTTCAAAACCTGCCGAACTTCGGAGCCCCTGCATACAGGGGCGGCGATGAGCCATTTCCTGGAGGTCTGTCCGGAGCGAATGGAGCTGAAGCCTGAACTGTGGTCTTAATGGACGGGGACCCGTGCTTACCGCAGGTTTGAAGGAAACACAGCGAGCCTGGGGTCTTCGCTCTGCTCGTTCGCAAGCGGTTATTACAATCGTATCACTCAAACCTCTCACGCTTGTCCACGCATGAAAAGCGACCCCAACGACGATGCCCGCGACGTCAACTGGCCTGCTCAAATCACGTCACTTGGCCGCAGCAGAAAGCTTCCATGTAGCATGTATCGGCACTGATACGACGACAGGGTGGACGTCATGTGACTGGAGACGCGTGAAATCTCCAAGAAAATCATCGAATATAGCCCCATGAGCACCGGATGGATTGGGAAGAATGCTCCCGGGAGACCCGGGATTCGATCAATCGCGCCGACCCTTGCCTGAGCCAGTACGGTTCAAAAAGCGATACTTACTCGTGATTCAGTGGTTCCGTTGACACTTTTCAAATTTTTCTGATTACGAGCAACGCTATACTTTCGGTGACGACCCAAGAGTATAGACTTGACGTTGGACGTCATCTCCGTGACGTCTGCGTCAAGGGCACATGACCACCTCTGTAACCAAAAAACTATCAAACCTCGGTCGCCACCACCACGATTTACACCATAGTGTTCTCTGGCAGTGACGGAAGAAACCTCAACGGCAGAACGCGCAACGAATTCGCAAGACGACACACTGAGTTTTCACGGAATATAGTATTACCTACCGCGAGCGGAAGTTTCGAAAGCTACTGAACTTGATACGACATATTTGTGAAGTCGTATTTCAACGGCCATTCGGAAATAACCAGGGCCTCACCGGAGAGAAAACCGTCGGAATTCGACGAGCCCGCGCGGTGTCTGGACCCCGAGAATACTGCGATGCGTTCTGCAATCGACCGAACGCCGCGAGCTATTGTCGCGCTGCGATGCAACGAATCGGAACTGTTCACTGAAGTTCCGATGTCAGAGCCGTATGATTGTGATGGGATTTTCGACTCGGTTCGACTTCGGTGGGATGGAGCCGAAGAGGACTAAGGCACGCACGGACGCAATCAGAAAGCGAGACAAGGTGCAGACGAGGGAACAACATCGTTGTGGGATCATTATAATTGTCAAGTGTCGCTTCCGTTCTGACGTATCATGTCCGTTGCCCTCACGTTGTTGGTGTTCAGCGGGCGAACGGGCGGAGAAAAGTAGCGAGTGTCAAAATTCGCTCGAGGGGTGGAACTCGAGAAGAAAAAATGAAAGCGAGGAGAAAAACTCTGACAATTGGCACCTCACCTTCATTCCACACGAACCGGGTACCAGTCGTTGTTTGAATCGCCATTGCACACAGACACACGCGCTCATTCTTGAAGCTATATGTCCCTTCGAGGTAATTTTGGGAGAAAAAACCGACGAAGAAGAAGTTCCCGGAAGTGGGAACGAATTCTTCAGGTGACAACCAACTTCAGTTCGCATCAGGTCCGAACAGTACTCGCTTCGCGGCATGGCTCTGGAGAAACTGAGGCAAACGTGTGGGCAAAACCAAATATCGAAAAGACGACGTGACGAAAATGCAAAGAAAATGTCCTGAGGTTCCATTTCGAAACCAAAAGCGAACCAAGGCGTCGTTTGTTTCGAAGAATTTTTTGCCAGTGCTGAACGTGGAAGATTCCACATTCAACAACGACAGGAAAAATCAGAATACGAATCACGGTGAAGGAGTTAACGGGAGCAACGAAGAAGCGAAAAGCCACAACAATGCGGGAATATGTCAAAAACCTCAAGGGATCACTGCGGGAGTCCGACGAGGCCAAAACAGGGGCAAATTATCTCGGTGGGTCAGTTTATAAGCTTAGCCTTCCCTTCTCGTTTCCAAGTGGCATTCCTCAGCCGGCGTGGCGCAGCTCAGCTATTAAGTACTTCGCGGAACAATAACCTCTCTTCTCCTTTTCTCCCCCGTTGACCAGCGATGCTGTCCGCCGTTCCCCCAAATGATAAACTGTATCACAAGAGGAGTAGCCACAGCGATTCGCTCGGCACAGAAACAACAACAAAACATTGAGTCGGAGAAGCAAAACCGGTGCGTGGGCAACGTCGACCAACAGCGCTCGCCAACCAAACGATTAGTATGCGAGACAACTGTCTCTCATTGGACATTCCGAGAGAAAGTGCCGGAAAACCTCATCGTGCCGCTGGTTTGGGAAAACCGTGAAGTCGACATCGGCAGTGGTGCTAATGAACTTGTTCCATTTTTAATGAACACTGCCATCCAACTGTGTTTGCTGGAAACGACTCTTCCAGCTTTTGTGGATAACATGGCCCTTGGAATTAATTCAGAGTCGTGGAACAAGTACTGCTAAAAAAAAAACAAAAAAAGCGGAAAAGCTGAAACAACACTGGCGGCCAATCTCATGGTCCAAGAGCTCCCAAAACCGGAACCGAAGACTTGAAATGGTGAACGATTCGCAAATTGAGTGCCTCTCCCGAGCATTGGCCCATCAACAACGTTTAGCTCATTTCGCTGACTAACTTGAGCAGATTTGTCCGCTGTTGGAATCAGCCTGCTGGATGAGCAGCTGGATTTTTCCCGGTGTTTTGATTCCGAAAATTCGAGCTGAACCGGACCCGCCCGAGCGATTTCGTGATGACAATATTTGCTGCTCATCGTGAACTTGTTCAAAGTGACGTCAGAACCCAATGCATACTATCATTTGGGGTCTATGTGTTCGTTGTTGTCGGGAGCTCCAAAAAAAAAGCGCTCTTCAAGCGATGCGGCGTCGATGGTCTCAGAAAGCTTGAAGAACAGCGAGCAAGCACCGGAATAAACACCACTGTCAAGCGCATTGTTTTCTTTCCATTTGGATCGCATGCATATCTTCAGATGTTGGGTAAGCGTTCGACAAAGTTCTCCTTTCTAGCCCGGCATCGAGCTGAGCGCTGTCACGAGCGGCGATCAGACGCCACGTGGAACGTCGGACGATTTCAACGGTGCAGACGCTGAGGTCTTTGATTCGAGACGAGGACACCGTCTAGCATTATACTGTCTGAATGTCCACCCGCCGTTGACTCGCCGGCCGGCCGGTCGCTCACTCGCTTCGCTTGTCCTTTATATGTTTCGTCAGCTGCTCATTCCGAAGGAGCCAAGCGTACTTCCCCTCCCCCGAAAGTCAAAGAACGAAGGCTGCCATCCGAGCAGCGTTGCCGGGGCTGAGAAGACATTAGAGCCCAAAGCGGTGGTTCCTCGTTCTGCGTTCCAGATACGAGTTTGCATTACATTCTGAACACCGAACAGAACCTGCTCCTTTACCACCTCTGACGAGAACCCCAGCCGCTCGATGATGTTCGGAAAACACTTCCGTCAGGGAGCGTTCAACTTGAAATCAGAAAATCAGTGAGCGTCGACCGGGCAACTCTGAATTCCTACGAAACAAAAGAACGCGCCAACAGAAGCAATCAGAGCGACCCGTCATCTTTTCGACGAGAGCAAAACCATGCGCTCCGAGTCTTACAAGACATCGGCTAATTGGGTAGCATTTTGAGCTTCTGCGGGTGCGGCGACCGAAGCCCATCCTTCTGACACGCTTCAAGTGCCGTGATTCGTGTCAGCGCGATCCACCGTAACAGTGTTGTTTCTTCCTTATTCTTTTCTCGCTCGATATCCAGAATTTACGGAGAATTTACGTTTGGGAAGCATCGAGACGAAAGTATCCAATTCCGAACAACGACCAGCATCAGTTTTCGGACGAACGTCAGATCGTCTTTCAGGAATGAATCCAAGTATCGCAATTATCTCGAGTTTTCCCACTCAACATTCTATCCGACAGGAGAGGGGAGAGGCGGTGGGAATTCAGAAATTTCGACTCGATCCCTCGGCAGGGCTCAGCTATCCCTCATCTGCATCTTCCGCATTGATCACACAGCTGACTTGTTTGTTCATACGACCCGATTTCTGTGCCACATCTCCTGCGACTTTCGCAATCCTGGAAATTTATTGCTGTGGATGAACGCACGATTTCCTCCGGTACTTCACTTAGACGCTCTCCGATCGGTTTGTCATGATAACGAAAGACAAGGGTTGTCGCGACACCGTGGCGCACATGCGCTCCATTGTACCTGAGCTAGGAATCGGCAGAGCTCTATAACCTTCGTCAGGGGCGTCGGACGATTACAACTCGACACAGAAGAATCGGCTCCGGAGGAACAGACAGAGAGTCCAGGAGGAATCCGGTCTCGAGGAAAAGTATGCACCCCTCGAGCATTCGTATTTCGAACGCGGAAACCAGACTTCGAGCCCGGAGTCTCGCCTCCCAGGGAGAGCAAATCGAGAACGAGACGAAGCCGCGATAGGTTAAGCTGACAGTAGAAGGATTCGGGTGACTCGGGTTCCTTGAGGTGCGCGCGATCGGAGGAATGCAAACAACCGAGTTCGTTCTAGCATTGGAATACGAGGGAAAACTCGGTATCCGAGTACCGTCCGAAAAACAGAGTGGAAAAATCCATAACCTGTGACTCTCTGACAGCTTCGTAAGCGGTTAGGGAATCAGACTCGACGATGACATCCACCGTCGACGCCACAGCTGTGCTAGCGCTTCCAAAAGGATGACAGGACGGAACATGTCTGCCTTGGCCGCGATTCGTCATTCTTATGTAATCACGCCGTGAGTGAACTTGTTGAAAATGTTTCCTACGCCCACACAATGCGATTCGCTTTCTAATTTTCTTCGTTCCGTCCCAAACTGTAAGTAGAGTCAGCGGAGTCATTAACACGAGGGTGGTCGCAACAAACGCGGCCGAACAACGGCGGCGCCTTCTCTGGAATCGAATATTCGATTTTCGTTCCCGTCAATCTGCGCCGCTGACCCGGTGGGAGGTTTGGTCAAAGTATAATACTATAATCGGCACCCCTAGCTCAATCAAGACCACCGCGGCCGACGTCAGCAACAGCGGATTCTCGATTCGTCGTGCACTAGCACAGCCAGGTTGACGTTGCCGCGAGCAACACATTCGGTACCTGCCACTGGCGCCTCCACTCCGAGAGCAGTATTCATGTTCCTCATCCTCTCCGGGCCGGGGTTCAAGTCTCGCGAGAGGCGATCGGGTGAAACGTTTCGCGCAGCGGATGATAACCCTGTGAGAGCGAACGCGTGGCGCGCAAGATATCCGACTCCACGAGGTCAGGACCTCTGCCATTCCTCAGGGAAGAACTCTCAAGGAGTGCTGACGGCCTTGTGAACTTTCGTGGCCAGAACCCATCTCGCCCCGTATGCCCGAATTGTGCGTTGATGGATAATTCCAATGATTTCGTTCGTTTACCCGGTGGAGCGAGATGACCCAACATCAGTATTCGAGCAGTATGAATGATGGATCCGCCGCCCATGCGAGGGCACTCCCACTTGATCGAGACGCGGCAGCATCCGTCCTCCCAAGATCGATGACATTCTCAATCCAAACGGGTCGATGAACATGATTTTCGATTGAAATCCCCCTTCCAGTGCACGCAACGGGTCGTCTTCCTCGCATACACGGCACGCAGCCGTTCCATCTGATTCCGCGACGCTTCCGATTCTAGGGCAAAAAAATGTCTTATTCCAGAACCGACAACAACAGAATGGAAACAAAAAGCCGGAGGCAGTCAGTCGGCTACTCGGCGTGAATTGAAGCGGAACATTTGTAGAACAAAACTCGGTCAGAGCTTGGAAACAATTCCGACAGCGAAGCGGCAACCATTCCAGAAAAGTTGGGATAACGACGGCGCGCGTTCACTAAATCGGATCTGAAGTTCGCCCTTCAGACGAAGCGAAAGTGGGGCTTTGTTGGGTGGGATTCCGTATAATTTATGCCTCGTACCTCCTGCGGGCGCTCCGTATGTTCTCGCAGCTCGGCGTAAACAACGATCGTTCTTCGTTCGTGAGACGCTGGCTCCTGGGCTCATTGATCCATCGATTCAATGAATAAATTGAGAGCGAAGAAATTGAAGTCAACGTCAGGGAAGCTCCTGACGCCTCAAAGAGAAAATGCCCTGAGCACGTGACAGCAAAAACTGTGTGACCAGCCGTTCAACAACAAGTGAGCCGCAGCTCGGTCCCAGTTTCGGCCTTCGTATAGCGGCACGATCATTGAGGAGAACGAGCCCGCCTGTCGACTCTGACATGAGAACGAGATGAACGGAACCCCTACGGAAACATCGCTTGCGGAAATTCGGGAATGAAGCGAGTCATGAGATTGCGGACGATGAACGACCCGAGTACGAAGAGACGTGCGACATACAATAATGCCGGATCGTGGAATTCCTCGCATCGGTTGAGCGTCGCCATCGGGCGAGCGTCGCTACTCATTGTCGATGAAGGAACAAGAGCCCCGAAAATAAAAGTTCAGACCAGGCGGTGGAAGCCTTGCGATTCGAATTGTCTATTGTTTAATTGAAGTGTTATGGCGTTGTGAATGGGAGGCTGAACCGGGGGAATCGCCGCCGAAGTTGCTGCCGGCTACTTCAGTGGAGACCGAAGTGGGAGTTCGCCACCGCCCTCAGATTGCGCGCCGACTGACTGTCGCTCCGTTCGGATGCTTGGCTGTTTCTATAATTCAAACTGCCTACTTGGCTGATTCCCCATGCACCACAGTGCACGCCAGAGAAATTCCTGGGCGTTCGCCATCTCAAAGAGCCGACTAAACATCCTGTGATTCAACCAGTTTCAGGTACTTCGATTCTTGTGCTCCGTCGTACATCTTCTGTCCTGAGCTCTCAAATATTCTTCTGATCAGGGGCTCCGTTTGCGGAACATTCGCTTCGGTCGTGCGTCGTCCCGGATGATAGATCGAATAATCGATTGATGCCGAGCGTCAAGCCGATTTGATTATCAATAATGAGGACGTGTCATCCTGATCGATGTCGATCATGTTTCGGAGTTTTCTGTTGGTTTTCGCTCTGTTTCGGCAGATGAAGCGTTTGACCGCATTCGCGGCCGTGCCGCCGCATGGATTCTCGCCAGTTTGAAAAGGAGCCATGTGGTCCTGCAAAAGTCATCATCCGCCGGCTCGATCCACACGATCCGGTGAGTCCATTTAGATCAATCGCCGTGCAATCAATCCCCCCCCCCCCCCCCCCCGGCGTCGTCTCTTCTCCAGCCGGCTCTCGGTTTTCCTTACCACTCTTCTTGAACAAAAACAAATAAGTTGAGCTACTGAACTCTAGGAAGCCTCTCGCCGCCAAGTTCTCCAAGTTTGAAGCGCCCACCAACCCGGGCGGTGTCAGCAAGACCTACAGGAAGTGGCTTCGTAGCGGGAACGCATGTGACGGTCACATGTGCACCATCGAGAAAGCGGCCGAACCCAGACGGCAGGTACGGCGGGCGACTGAATCGAGCGAACAGACGCCAACACAGACGTTCCGTATCATGATCGGAGGAACACGCGTTATTCAAGTCGCCATTGCCAACCGGTTTCCCGGCTATTGTCAGCTTGATTAAGCAGAACTTTGTCGCTTTTCTGCTAAGATAAGTCTCGAGTCGCTCAGGCCGAGAGGTCATCAGCCTGGAATCGTGTTGAATCCGGGCAGCGTTCGACTAGAATGATCGAGGTCTCTGTCGGCTTTGCAACAGACCCTTGAACCGCGAGCTGCGTCGAACAACGACATCAATCGGCGACAGCACCCTTATAATGTGCAACAATTCATCACGCAGAGATCTTTGGCTCCGGTGTAGCTTCTCAGCTCAGGCATCCCAACGAACAATGCTATGCCTTTCGCTGTGGTATCGAGGGTTCACCCGGATAACTCACGGAAAGGAGTCGAATTTCTAGCAGTGAAGCCATCGGAGGTGCGGCCCCGCAAGCTCGCGATCACCGCCTCGAGACTCAAACGGCACCGACAGTCTCGCCCCTCACACAGATGGCGACTCCGTCGAATCGCAAGGAACTCGACGGACTGAAAAATCGAAATTATTCAGTGGAGAGCCGACTGCCAGTTGTCGACGATCCAAAAATTTTCGCTGAGAACGTGCAAACGACGCACAATCAAAGACGCACAAAACAAAAACCCGAAGGAGAAGAAGAACAACTTCCAGTGTTTCGAACGAGAAGGTGCAGTCGGAAAAGCCAAAAAATCCGCCGTTCGATATCGTTGAATCCGACAAGTGGAAGCGCTTACGGTCACCATCGCCACCGGTTAACTCGAGAGTCGTGAAAGAGCTCGCGGCCCGTGCGGGTGCCAACTCCTTCCACAGCAGGTATCGTCCGCAGGAAGGATCCTCATAGCGTGACAAACAGTTGCGATTCACTGGCTGGTGCTTGCTTCGTTGGTTGGACGAGCGACCGAATTGTCGGAGTGGCGTTCACTACCACCACCACGAGCAGAAACGCCTGTTCGGGTCTGACAGGCCAAAGACAGTCGACCAGGCAGGCAGGAAAGCAAGCAAGCAGACGGGCGGGCTGGCTCGCGAACAGACTAACCAACAAGCCAAGCAACGAGTCAGATCGTATATTCACTTCCAGGCTGAAAGAGGCTCTCGCGTCGCTTGTCCAGCTCATGTTGCTTCAAGCTTGCCAACCACTCGGATCTTCCTCAGCTGTCTCCGGGATCCAACATTCCGGACATGAACAGCAGCCACAAGAGAACCGGCATCACGACAACAACAACGGGGCTGTATCTATGACCACGACTTGATTTTCACTCAGAAGTACATCTCGCCCCCCTTATCTCGTGTTGCGCTCTTCAGGGATGCGTCCGCAGCTCGAGTTCTCGTGTCTCGGACGAGCAGAGTTTGGTTATCGGGAAGCGAACAACTCCTCGCGGGAGCCAGCCAAACGACGCTGCAGAACACCTCGGGACTCCGTCGGAAAAACCTTCCGAGGCACAGGTTCCGTCGGTCAAGAGCGAAAAGCAGCCCTAATACGAGACCCTGGACGGTGGTTTTCCGGAGTTTTGGGGAGCGTTGGTTCCACGCGTCCACTGACGACTTGGTCTGGTGTCAGATAACGCATGTCTTGTTGGATCTGCTTCCGGCACCGTTTGCGAGCAGCCCGTCACGTCGAGATCGTGACGACCCAACGGGACTTGAGAGCGTCCAGACCGCGCGAGCGGAAGATCCACTGCCGGTCTCATCACGGGGTTACATTGACGATTCGTTCAACTCCGCGAATTCCGATCGGAATACTGCGTAAAATCTCACGACGCTTTGAAGAGCTGATTTCACTCATGGAAGCTACATGCGCTCGGCTACATCCACGAAACTTGCGCAATGCGAAGGACGGTCGTCGCGGAATGATTCAGCGGGAGAATCTCGCACAAAACCACAAAAATACAGCTTCAGATCTTCGCAGCAGTGTCCGCGGCCATGAAGGCTGAGGTTATATTCGTTCCGACGTCAAACAACGGAAAAATGGGTTAAACCACAAATTGGGTTGAGAAATGCAGAGCGCAGTGGAAAAGCTCGCAAACCAGTCTGTCGAGCCGGCGTTCGACTGCGGAGTGAAGAAAAATGGAAATCAGGAACCTCCATCGACGAGGGATGGGATTGGCCATTTTCATATTTGCTTTGCGGCCGGGTCACTCGTGCTGGATTGGGAACCGTTTCGCTCCCGCATCTAGTTTCTACTCTGATAACTCGCTTCAGAAACTCCTCCAGCGGCGCCGCCTCTCCTGCCAGGATCTCTGAGCCGGAGCAGCAGCTACTAACTCTCTTTTTTCTGCCGAACAAGGAGGGGATTCCCACTTGCTGCCTACACGTCTGTGGTTTCGGCCAGAAACCAATACGGATTTCCGATCGGAAGGTTTCAGCTCGTCGTCGAGCGACGAGAAACTCAGTCTAGGACGCCCTTCGGCAACTGGTCGAGAGTCGTGGGGTGATCACCAAGTCTCACGGAATAGAGATCATTCGAGAGTGTGTGAGGATGGAGTGTTCTCTCTCTCCCTCTCTCCCACTCCCTCTCTTGCGGGAGATCGGAAAAACTGCTCAACACTCGACAGGGGTCGCAAGTTCAAAACAGCCTTATCTCCGGGCCTGTCTTGCATACCACGAATTCTAGCCGAACGACAAACGGATCGGCTGAACCGCTCGAATTTCAAGCAGCTCTAAGCAATCTGATCGTTCCAAGTCTCGATACGTGATCGGACTGCTTAGGGAGGTTGCAAAGGCCGGACATCTTTATGTGGAGTCCCTTCTAGCCTTCGATGAATTTCTCTCATCCCGATCTACGAGTGTGTACGTCTTGCGAATCGTCCGTATGAATATGCTGAGACCGAAATACTTGAGGCTTCAGCAAATGTTTAGGAGTATCCGCACGGCACTGCCGGAAGGCATCCTCTGACACGTCCTGAATCCAAGATATATCCTCAAGTTGCACTGCATACCAAACGGCACTCGAAGACACTTGTTGCTCAGTAACTCCAGGCTCCAGCCTGTTCACAATCCTGCTGACGAGCTCACTGACTAAGCAACTGAGTTGCGGACAGACACACGGGCAGGCTGGTTGCTCCGCTGGCGTTCTGTTGCCTTCGTAGCGGGCACTGGATATCCACAGAGCCGTAAGACGTCGCCGCCATGTTGGATTCGGTTCAACTATGGTGAGGGAACTGGTGGCGAGAACGTAACGCTGCGTTACCAAAGCCGCTGACAGGACTGGCTATGGCGGCCGCACCAGGCAGGCAGGCGAATCAGCTCCGATTGGGAAGCGGCATTCGGGAAACGGGAGAACTGCGGGGCGATATGAAGGGCACTATTCCTGGTCCCAGCGAGCCGTTGAGAAATCTTCAGAAATCGATAGGACCCACACAGCACACTTCCTCACCGCTCAGGAAGTATGAACACCAAAAGTAGAGTCTAGCATCGCTCGATTCAGCTTTGAAGCGGACGAGGCCGTCGATCGCCGTCAGCGCGGCCGTGGATGCCGTCGCACTGGAACTCGGCCCGCTCATGACGTAACATAATCCGTGTCGATGGTCTCGAGGAACCGGATACATTCATAACAGAGACATTCCGTCGGAACGTTCCGACTAAAACGCTAATGAATTGTGTAGTGACAACACTACGGAGCCACTTGGCGCTGATCCCTCTCTCTTTCTCCCCGCTGAGCGCATCCGACTCCACGTTTTTTCGTGGAGATTAGAGAGGATCGCTAGTCAGCTGCTGTTAGAGCTGGAGAACAGGGTGCTTCCGCGTCCTATCGGGCCTCTGAGACTGCCCACTTCGGAAATACGGCCTTGACGTCAGGCGACCCATTTCCGAAATTCTCGAACTCGTTTCTAATCGAACCAGACATAGACGAAACTGAATCCCAAAAAAAGAGCTCACCCTGTTCGCCAGCGTGGTCCTTCGCGGAGTAACGGTCAACCGGCCGAACAACACATAAGTTAGATCTAGGTACAGACTTGGTCTAGAGCGAATTTTTCGGGAATAGAAAACACGTCTGGCTCCGAACAGCCAGGGGCCTCCAGAAGGAGAGAGAGAGATCTCTAACGGATGAGTGTTTATCGTAAATCAGCTTTATTTGGTCACCTGGCCACCTGACGTGAGGGAGCAGCAACCTTACGCCGCTCGGCCTCGGGACGGCGCGTACACCTACAGCGAATTCAGGCGATCGACCGAAAGCAGTCCGCGAATGGATTCCATAGAAACCACCCACGAACCCACTCTGTGATAATCTCGTCGACCTTATGTAGATATCGGAATCCCACCTGCGTTGACGACAGCCGTCCCGAGCGGTTTTCCGGAAACGACCGCTGGAATTGAGCACTCGATACGAGTTGGAAATCCACACGATGACATCAATCCAGCGAACTCGAAAAGATAGAATCGAGGACTTGCGACGATGGCATCCAAGTGGACGTCGGAGCAAATTCGGGAGCGGGTACCCGATCGTACGCTACCGACTTGACTTTGCGAAAGGCTCGTTCGAGCAATGAGTTGGTAGGACGTCCCGCTAAAGAAGTTTTCATGGAAAATTTCCGACGAGTTCCGATATCGAGCAATTGACAAAGCAGCCGGCCGTCTGTCCGACTCTCCGGAATAATTCTTCTTCTGAAATCGCGTCTCGCAGCTCTGGAAACACGTTCATTAAGAATTCGACTCGGAAAGCTTCGTCACGAAAGCGACGCATTCCGAACGATGTTGACTCGCAGCTTTAGTCGCTCGCTCGATCGTCTCACGCGCATCAACCCTTCATTTCGTTGCCTCCGGAGCCCGACGGAAATTCAATTTCCACGGAGGATGATTTCTATTTTTATTCCGTTTTCCATTCTCAACGCTCGATAGCCCGATCCCCCCTCGGATCCGTTCCCAAGTTGGAAAAAGCGTGCGATCCACACGTGTATTGTCACCTTCAGGATGTTTCTGGACACTCCTGGCCCATGTTAATAATTCACGACCGGTGGAGTGCGCTCATCGAGATGAACAATTTCCGGAGCGGAAAATGCCCGGAACGACGATTCGGCAGCAGGAACTCACAACGGGGAAAGAATCGCTTGAATTCCAGAAGATTTCACGCATAGACTCGGAGCCATGAGAAATTCCGAGCAGACCTACGTTCTTCAGTCAGTGCCGTGTTGAGAGTCCACCGAAAATTGAGCGAACTATTTCGGAATAACGACAGACCATGCACAGTTGTCTCGAGTTCAAAACAATGTTTCGATATCATCGGCTAAACATTGAAAATCTTGACCCGATTCGGTGTCACTGCAGCTAAACCGCGCCCTGACTGCGCCGCTGAGAATTGTTGGCCGCAATATTATCGCTGCCAGGTTCTACTGTATCAGAAAGTTCTCTGTTCCGAACCACAGGAGCATATAGACAGACACTTTCAATGTCAAAGTCCGCTGGCTCACCCTCTGGCGGAAGAGCGGGTGGCGCCTCCCAGCGACACCGGGTGAGAACTGATTTCCCCGCCCTCTCTTGAATTCGTTGCAGCCTTCGCACTCTCTCATTCAGCGGCGGGCAAGTCCCTTCCCTCTTCCTTTGGCAAGTTCACCTGACCCTCACCTAGCAGACCGATCCATGTTCATCGCTGCCTCTGTCTCGGCAGCGACTTCTCATCACACGTTTCGAACGGAGAAGTTTCGCGTTCTGGGCCGAAGTTTACCAACAAACGCTTCCCCACTGCACCCTCTCTCTGCTTCCCTCTCTGAAATCGTTCTCCTAGTGTGAGCCACAGGCCGCCAGATGGAGCCACACGAAGCAAACCAGCACACTGCTCTGACCTGCCTGAGACGGTCACTGCATGCCAGTATCGCGAATACACATCGATGGAGCAGAGGCCGCTCAGGATATGCGCAGCACATAGCAAACAATCATTACACAGTGATCGAAATGATTTCGAATGAAGTTGGGAGGCAGTCCATTTCGGTCAGTATGCGCAATTCAAAAACACGATCACCGCTGAATCCAACGGAGAAGTCATCTATCAGTCGGTCGCGAACGTCAAGCTTTAACAATTCTTCGCTCCGGTGTCATTGATCGATGTTTTCTCCCTCCTGTCTGGCGCGAATCGCGAACAAACCATAACTCCGGGAATATAATCACAGTCTAAAAGTGGAACGAGTCTTCTGCTCAACCCAGTCTGGATAGATTTAACTTGGTACATTCCTTCGTGAGTACGCATACGGCTTTCTGTTGCACTTTGCGAAGCTTCGGTTCACCAAAGATTGTGCCTCCGAATCATCCTCGTCGTACGTCTACGCGGAAGAGCGATGCTTCTACGGTGAAGCTTGCGAAGTAATTCCTCCGAACTCTTCTGGGTTGGCGAGACCTCGATTTCTATAGCCATGGCTCGCGATTTTTCGGCGTTTTGAGCAACGACCTTGTGTTGAGCATCAGTTGTCATCGCCCATTATACTCAGAGCTAAGGATAAGATCAGATCGAGGTTCCTCCCTTTCCACAGCTACCCACCGACGAAAGCTGAATTAGGCAGCTGCGCTTGGAAGCAATCCGAAATCCGACCTGTCGAACATGGTTCGCAAGCGAGCAAACAGGCGAGCGTACTAGACCGACACAGCGCACGTCCCATTCTCACGCCATTAGAGCAGTGATTAAAACGAACACTCGCTCTGAAATGACACTTTCAGAACATAGCTGTTGTGAAAGTGAAATTGCTGCGCTCACCACACCGCGGCGATCTGACAACGAACTCCTCGGCCACAACCGACGGTGGTTTCGCAATTCACCAACACGGCACGCTTCGTTCTTCGCACGGTTTCTCGCCGTTCTCACGCGCAGCTGGGATTCGGCTAAGCAGAACCCATCCTTGTAGAGAACCACGCCATGATAGATTCCTGAGCATCGATGAAATATTCTGTTTTTTCGTAACAAAATCAACTCGAGCGACGACATTGAGAGACGGCGACGATGCAGCGGTTTGAATTATTGAGCCGAGAACGCTCTACTAACGCCGACCCCGAACCCCTATTCCAGAACCATCGATCGCGCACTGTCCCAGACAATTCATCCGGAGTGAGAAATCTGCACATTGACAAAATCTGAGCTACTTTTGGTTGTTTCCCTCCCCCCGGGTTTCTTCGCCACCCCAGCTTTTGGACGTAGTCATCGGAGCCTGTAGATGTAGATGCATAACGATAATGCTACAGTTCGTCGGCTCCGACCGACGATGAGAAGTCAAAGAAAAACGTTCGAGCCTTGATGTCGCCGGCACAGCACCTAGCTCGCTTGCATGCTTGACGTGACAGTGACGCTAAATACCGGACTCATTGACAGCGGCAGGGCATTGGTCCAGTTTCGGAATTCTTTCCGAGCCGATCGCTTCTGATGTCAGACGAGCTCTCTTCCCTCCCCAACAACGACCGTGGTTCTGATAGCGCAGCGTTCTGCTTACCTGAAAGCCAAAGAGATGAACGTGTTACACATATTGCAGATATTCGGACATCGATCCGAAACTCAGATGTCTATAGCTCAAAGACGATCGCAACTAGGTTCCTGAAATTGTACCGTACTCCTAGCGGACCTTGGCCGTAAAAGCGATCCGCGATCGCCTCTAGGTACTTGAGTTTGTTGCCCATCGGCTCAAAGGAAAGCCGAGAGCTCGGAAAAAAAGTGAACCGTTCAAACAGTTCAATTGATTTGCCCGACGCTCCGAACGGCCGCTGTTTGGATAACGAGCTCATTGTTTCACATAAACATTGACTCTCCCTGGGACATTCAGAGAACCGAGAATGGCATCGACAAGGGGATTTTCAAGTTTTTGAATCGAACATAATGCAAACAAAACCGTTGTTCAAGATGAAGCGCGAGATTCCGAAAGCACACCAAGGAAGCGAGTTACTCTTCGAGAGAGAACCCGTGCTGTGGGTATTCTTCTGTTCAGCTGTTAACACAATTGGTCACGGGAAGGATCCCGAAGGAATTCCGCCGTAGTCTCGCGGATGTCTTTTAACGGCTGAATAACTCTACTCTTTCTCTTCATCAAGGGATGGCTGAGAAAATCTTCCGACAGAATCGGTTCTTGTGCTTGCGGCAACAACCAACTCAATCTAAATAAACGGATGTTTAATGAATGTCTGACTGGAGCCGGAGCGAAAATAACCAAACAAACACGAACGCCCAGCTATTTCTTATAAGCTTTCGGCCATAGGCAGCGGGAAACTGCTCCTCAACAAGAACGTTGGACTTCGGTTTCATGGATCGAGCCGAGCCTCAGCAACCCAGCGTACTCGCAAAAGGGAGCACTCTTCTGGATTCGGGGAAAATATCGAGAGATTCGTTCTGGGAAGAATTCCTCAACCCAGAGGAACGGCTCGTAGTTAAGTTTGTGTTCGCGGACTTCGAATAGAAACTTCTCAACTAGAGCCAACTCCATTGATTCTCCGACGGCGGTGCGGAGCGAAACCGTTGCTGGGATCTTCATTGAATATACAACAGGCACCACTGGTATCAAACGTCCGCCACTCAGTTAGCCATGGCCGAAAACACTGACGGCAACAAGGAAATGAGACCTGAATCTTCTCCGGGTCTCTTCGGAAGGAGGAAACATTGAAAGTTCGCTGTAATTCGTCATTTCAGGCGTACCATCAATAACATCAACTTCTATCTCCCGACTTCTATCCAAAGCGCTGTGCAACCCGAATCGGCGACCCGTGAGAGGAGCCACACCTTCCCCCGAACTTCATTTCGGCCGTTGTAATTAATTTACGCATTATTCCAACGCTGACCGTGATTGTTCCCCTTGATGTCACCGCCTGGTCTCACCGACCGAATGAGTTATCCGCCGTATTGTTGCCTTGGCTGACTTTGGTCATCTTTTTCTATTGCATCATGATTTCGACCAAAAGGCGAAGATCTGCCCTGGGACGTTTCTCCCAATATTTCTTTGTGTGTACGGTGCGATCTACCTTATTTTCTGTTAGCCACTTCCGACGTCGAGGCGGGTTTGGAGCGGTTCACGGCCAAGATCGCTGCTCCGGCATGCTTTCCTCTGAATCGTGGCTGGGATGCAATCAGAACGATGCGATCTACAGATGCGATCTTGCACAGGAACATCAACAGGCTGGAACGGAATCAGAACGATCGGACGCCGAGCAAGGTCGCCAGAGCATCATTCGAATATGAGTCATGGCATTTTCTTGTCATGAACCTGGCCAGAAGCTGCTATTGCCGTGTACCGAAGCCCGAATCAAGTCCCCTCTGATCTTCTCTTCTGCATTGTCGGACGCTAATTGTCAAGAAGCTCGGACAGAGCAAAACGCACCTCATCAGGCCCGGCTGGTCGAGGATTATCACACATCCCGGTTCGCCAAAAGAGAGCCATAATGAATTCAGCTTGCGTAAGAGAATACATTCAAAGTGGTTCCATTCTCTCATTTGCAGAGCGGGATTCGAGGGTCGGTCTGCAGTGATCCAATCGAGATGGTCAAATGGAATCCCTTGACAATGGACCACAAACGAGGATGGCAAACGTTCGAAACCTACTATTACGAAGCCGGGAAAAAATTGCTCCCTGAACAGGTGCATTCGTTGTCAATTTGAATTTCGACGACTCGGGATAATTCGACTAGAATAGCTTGACGTGGACCCATTCCGTGTCTACGTTCAAATTTTTCTCGGACGACGAGGGGAGGGTTTCAATTAGAAAGTCGAGTCGTCTGCTTGACGTTTGCGTCGGACTCCTTTTCCGTAATGATGCGTCCCGGCTTGTCGTCTGCCAGGCCGTGTATCTGTCGGCCCGTGCTGCTGCTATCCCTCTATCTGTGGACAGAAGAGATAGACGAATAATGACTCAAGAAGGGTCTTCAACCGACCTCCCTGCATTGGCAATCGGAATATCTGGACCACTTGATGAGGAGGGTCACGCATCTGTCCACAGTGCTGTCGATCGGGCGCACTGCTTCGCCAGAAAAACGGTTCCGCAACGAAGTCACCAGTCAAACATCCAAGGTTCTGAACGAGGAATGAAGACCACGGAGCTCTATGAGAAGTCCCGAAAAAGTGAAAATTGTTGCGAGAATGACTCTTCTCGGGAAGCAGAACAAACATCCAGCTGAGCATGCATCCACGCGAGCTCTCCGATCAATGCCCAAGGTGGCGGGTTCTCCCCCAGCACGCCTACCTGTCTGGTGGTGGTTCCTTCATACCTACATGATGAAGTGGTCAACCGATCCGACGATTCTTGGGCGAGCAACAACTAATCAAGGGGGAATTCGAAAGGAACCTCTCTTGGGGTGATGGTTTTGTTGTGATCAATCTCAACTTACAATCGTCCAAAGCTTCCTGAACTTTAGCCTGAAAATCCAAATTTCATTTGACCCCATCTGAATAGCACAGGGTCATCATAGTCATTGCGTTCGCTCGTCTTCGGGGAACCGGTAGAACCAGAGAGGAGAGAAAAACACCGAATACCAGCCGACAGAAAACCTTACAACAAGAACTCATAGGTTCAGAAGTCTGTTGTGCTGGAGCATTGCTCGAATATGAAAGGGGAAGGTGATCGACGCAAACTGTAGTGGACTGTTGGCCGCTTTCGCCAGAACTTGCACGGAGCCAAAAAAGTGGAAGAAAGGATCATGCCATTTCCATCTGGGTACGCGGTTCTTGTGGCGGATGAGGAAACGATTTCAAGTCAAGATTCGACTCTCGGCGAACTTTTCAAAATCAACTGCGTCGATCGACTCGAGGCGGAATTGAGTACGTATGGAACCTAGTTTATTGAGTGGTCGTTGTTGAGGTAATATTGCCACAGGGATCGTGATCTTTTGTCTTCAACAAGGAATATATGAGGTTGAGTGGGGGCCAGATACCACTGCTCAGAGGTCTTGCGGTGAATTCAGAAGGATATTTGTGCTTCTTCCGTTATCTCCCTCTATCCTCAATGGTTGGCCCGTTCGAAAAGGAACCAAAATCCCTCCGAAGCTATTGCGTGTCCGCTTAAAGCAAAACCTGAGTCGTGCGTCAGCTGCGCGGAAACCAACAGACGAATGTGTTCGACCTGTGCCTCGCCTAATGTTTATCACCAACGAGGGATGACTTCATTGACTAAATAGTTTCACCTCATCACCCCACCGATTGAGAACTTTCACACCCGTCCTCGTCTCCCTCCTTCGACCATTTCCTGGTCAGGGAGATGCCCGCGAGTTGCACCGTTATCTTCAGTGACTTCCGCGAAAGAGTCAAGCAGAAGAGAATGCTGACGAACAGGGCATGAGTCAAACGACTAAGGGCAGTAGCGAAAGTTTTACAATCGAGCCTCCCACTTGAAAATTTGTGCCCAGTGTTTATTTGCGGCGGTGACGTAATCCCCTCGAGCCTCATTAGAATCCCGGGGAATTCAACCGATCACCGCACCTGGGGCTCCATGGCGTTCATTGTTGTCCGCTGTGCGTGCGCGGGTTACACGAGTCTGTGATCATCGTTCCCGCCGCCAATATCAAGACTCATGGAATCCTTTAGCCGATTCTGGAGTCCTTGACCTCATATTCGTTCGGAACCGTTACTTCTGTGGGATAATCATAGTCGTCATCCCTCCACACAGCCAACCAAAGAGTATTATGGAACGAACAGACGAACGACTCCACGTGTAAACATTTATGTTACCGTGACGCCATGTAGGAACTGCGAATCAAGACCACAACAACAAACACTAAGAAAAAAACACAGCTGAAAATTTTCGTAGAAGAATATCAGCGGGAAGGGTAAACTGGACGAAAAACTTGTTTTTCTCGTGAGACTACACTCAGCGGAAGAAATGCAAGAGTCACGGAGTCAGCGGGGGGAAACGAGAGCTCCATCGGTCAGTTCCTGAGCTGACGTGAGGGAAGAAAGTGAAGTACATGCAAGGTCAAGACAGAAATAGCGGCTTAAAAATTAGCGCTGTTAATAAAACAGGGGGAAAATCTAATTAGGAATCGCTTGCGATCGGCACACCGCGCAGCACGGAGCGACCGACCCACCGACCGAAACTCCCACGCACCACGGAAGCATTTCGGATTTTTTCGCGATGTCGGTAATTGCATCAGCCTTGCTGGTTATCCTGCTTGGGGATTGATACCGGTCACAACCCCCAACGCGTGAGTTGTATTTCGGTCTTTCCGCAAGCTTTCCTCTGGCCCCATGCTGGACCGCATCTTTATGATCTGCGTTCATGACCTGTTTGTTACGACAGTTCAAACAGCGTTTGACGACTCTTTCGAAGCTCTGACAAGTCACCTGCGCGCCGAACGGACACCAGTGGACTGCCGTAAGCGCGTTCTCGGCCTTTCTCGTTTCTTCCTGGTAACCTATCCAATCGCTCCGAAACTCAAGACTTTGGAAGATGCTGAAGTCGTGTCCCCGCAGAAGTCGTAGTAGTGATTCGACCTGTTCCCAAAGAACGGCGGAGTCGTAGAAGCGCTGCCAGTTACAGAGCCAAGGGTTTCGTGGGAAACGAGCCGTACTCGTAAAAAGTATCTACGGTATCTTCGCTTTCGAGAATCGTACGGATATGAACCGAGAGTCACTTGTCTGAACGGACAGCGTGACTTCAGCCAATAACCGGTCAGCGGTTTCCAGCGTGAGAATTCGATAGCTTTGAACATTCGACCTGTTTGAACGATCTCGGAACTCGTGAACCCTGAACGAAGCAAACAAATGAGCCCAAATTACGGCGGAGAGAACGTTTGGCACCGAGCGAAGAACGGAACTGCGATAACCCCGCGAACGTCTTGACGAAGGAGCGTGTTCACCAAGCTTCCCCGGAGCATTGACGACTGTCTGTTCGGCTCCTAGTTCGTTCCGAGAAAGTTTCGCGGAGACGTCTAAGGCTTTTCGAATATATTGCCAAACGAGGAATCGCTCCGACGAGACAAAAGCCAGTCCAATATTTTGTATCCAAAACGAACGACCGGGCTCTTCATGGACTGGACATTGTCGCACGACGCGGTTCTGTCTTTTCTCTCCGGATTCAAGATCCCCGGAAGGTTTTTCGGAATGAGCCTCTCGAATCGCATGGAAAGTATTTCAGTCGCGACAGCGGAGCGCGAACGACGAGTTGGAACCGTCAAAACGGGAACTCGAAATAATAGCCGAACCGAAGACGCCGAAACATGTCGTGAACGAAGCTATCGATTCACGTGTTCAGCGGCAAAGCAAGGACTAGCTAACGGCGAATGAGGAATTCATGAGCAGTTCATCAGCTGTCCCTCCAGGAGTCGTGTGCACCGTGACTCAAGCCTGGCGATAGCGACGACACCGAACATCTTCCACGAGTAATGCACGGGCCCCTTTTCGAGAGCGCCTGACGCAGTGCTATCTGGAATCCAGGGCTCTCCCATGAGTCGGTACTCCGAGGAGCGTGGGCTTCGGAGAAGATTTCCCGGAGGAATACGCCCCGGATGAGTGAAATCGTCATCAACTTCGACTGCCGGGAAATCCTTCGATTGATCGATGGGTTCATCTCAGAGCGTACGTCTCCGTCATCCCATCAGATCAACGAAAATACATTCCGCTCGGGGCGAGTCCGGGCATGACACTTTCATATTCCAGCTCCTCGTGGTTTGCGTAATCGCCGTCGTTCTCGAAAAAGGCATCACCACACAAGTTCGATGTGCAGAACATACAATCATTCGCAATGATCTGTTATTAGCGTCGGTATTATTATTTCTTCAAAGGAGATTCCATGGGAAGTATCTGGAATCACAAGGAACGAATAGTCGTACCCAGCGGCGATCGGGCACCTTGGATATGATCGATTCGACGGTGTTATCGGGATTGTTATTAAATAACTCAGAGCCGCTCTGGATTAGACAAATGAGGTTACGTTGGAGACAGACGAACGATCGGGAGAATCTCGAGCTAATCATCGGTTCCGCAGGAAGACGAATCGGCTTCCTTTATCGCGACCGGAGGACGAAGAAACGGTTCGCGTTGAAAAAAGACGCTCGGTTGACGTTTGATGCCACTCAACATGGACATAATTGGAAACATGAGCCCGAAGCAAGCGGTATCGAAACCAATCGACCGTTGTTGACGTCGACATAATTCACGACATCAGCGTTTGACAGCGACATCGAACCTGGTTCAAAGACGGTGTCTTTCGACGCCAAAATCGAGCCCCGCCGATCGCTAGTCAACGTTCGACGCTTCCGTCAACGGAAAGACATGGAGGCTTCATGAGGAGGAAAACGCGGGCTGGAGTGGGCCGAATAACGAGACGTTCCTTTCAAATGGAACCATTCACGAGCTCCTGACCCCTTGTAAGCTTCAACATCACCGGTCTCTTTCACTGCTGGCTGACTCTTCCGGGATCAGAAACACTTCCGTCGGCTCGCAAAAGGTCACCCCGATTCCGAGACAGAGTCTCCTCTCCGAGACACATTCAACAAATGGGAACGAGAGAGGGAGGATCGATGCGAGAACGAAACCTACAGAGAACATGGCGACCCCTCACGCAATCGAACGACTGCAAAATACTCCAAGCTCGTCGGACCATGTGGTCGTCACACGCATTCCGACTACCTCACCGAGCAGAAGAGAGATGCTCTCCCGAACTGTCGGAGGCCCCTTTCGTGACGAGAAAGACTCATTGAGAACTGATCGAACTCAGGTTTGGACCTCACTCACACCCGCCAGCTCTCGTGAGCATCGTGGTCCCGTTCCCGGTTTTCGTGACAACTAGCAGGTTTTCCTCACTGCTCTCAATGAGGTTGCTCGATTTGAGCTTCCCCAAGGTCAACGCATCGAGCACGATTCGATCATTCCTCCATTCGAACTCAATCATAGAGAGGAGAGAGTTCGATCTCCGGAGGCGGTCGAAGTCTCTCCGCATGTTTGCGGCGTGACATCTCGGGAGGATTGTCACCTTATCGGTTCACGCTCAACAAGTGATATACACGTGGCGTCAACTTGCGAAGAGAGGCTGGAAGTTCCCATCCCCGATGTGAGAGAGCAACAAGCATATGTGAATCGCAAAGGGTCTAACAGGAACCATTCCAATCCTCATCTGTGACCGGCGTCTGTAGAGCCCGCTCGCCTCCAGCATTTGGTGACATCTAGGGCTGAGGGTTTCGACGAACCACGCCCGACCATGATGGGGGTCTTGAGAATCCGACGAGCCCAGTGCCGAGTTCAATCGGCTTCTTCAGCTCACGAATCCAGTCGGAAGATCAAGTGGCGAACATCGGAGGATCCCACTCGGAGGAGTGCCCCCCAGGGGTGCCGCTGGAAACTCGGATCCGCTTTTTCGCTTTTTTTTTCCGCTCTTCATTCCAGATGTCGCACCCGGCGCTTCATGTGGCGCCGCGTCCCGATGCTCTACCACCCCTGGTTCCTGCCGCTGAGAAGCTCGCCGGTGTATAGCCCGGTTGAGAGGAGGAGAGGGAAAAGTGAACACGAGGTCCGACCGTGGGGCGAACCTCTCAAACAAACGAACGGAGCAGCGAGCGCGCATCTGCTGTCGCTCGAAACTGCTCGAATGAAAGTAGGAATCCGTCAGGGAAGACAGCGTGGGGTTCGCGCCCGCCGAGTAGAAGGTAGACGAGCGTGTTCCGCTCGGTGCCTCTGGTAAACGCCGTCCCAGAAAGACAGAGAAAGATCGCTCGCCAGCATCCTGTTGACGGAGATCTCGCATAAGCTCTGAGCGGGTTCCAATGAGAACCAGACTTCCAGAGACGCTTTACATTCCGGTTTTCTGTTCGTTCCCACCGACGGGTGATTCTTTGTTTCATTGAACACGGATCGAAGCACGGACGGATGAATAACTCGGTGAACGGTCACGCCTGGGAAGAAGCACGCGGGTTGATCGCCAATCACGGATTACAATGTCAAGGGAAGATAGACATTCAGCGATCCAGGCTGTACTCCGTTTAAGGGCTGTACCTGGGCGTTCCCCGAGCACATTCGTAAGCAATCGATGGCACCTTCATGTTGGGCAGCGAACAAGCGGGCGGACGGCCGAGCGAGCGAGCGAGCAAGCGAACCAGGTAGCCAGCCAGCCATGCATGGCTGGTCCAGCTCGGCCGGGTTTCGTAGCAGCCGCATCAACCAACAGCCGGCTAGAAAATCATGCTGGGGTAGATCATGATGGCGACGACGGTTGTGACCGCGCCGACGAGAATCAAGCCATGACTCAGGAACAGATGCTTCTGTCGCGTGCAGAACCCTGCCGCGGTAGCCGGCGTGTGGACGCCGGGGAACTCCAAGCTGCATTGTTCAACGCTTCTAGTTTCCACGGTTGTCGCCGTTTCTCCAAAAAGAACGACTCGTTGGTCAGATCGCGGCAATCGAGGTTAACAAAGCATCGATTCAATCAATTTTTCACGCTGAGAGCCATCGTCTTATCGATCGTTCGAAACGGAGTCAAATAGTCCCAACCGCTTCCTCCGGGCATGCGGCGCGACAACTTTCCACCGAGGAGATTCGCTGCCTGCTTGCAGTGTGACTTTTCTCATTGAGGATTTCGACGCGAAACGTTTGTGATCGGGATGAACTAAACTAGCGCTTAATCGCCAAAATATCGCAGCGGATTTGAACGATATCAGTTGCGCTTTTCAGACGAGTTTCACAACGGTTTTTCTTTCGCTTTCCCGGCGATTTGTCGCCGGAGCGCTGCCGAATCGGGGCCCGATCGAGCGGACCGACACTTTCCTCATCGAGTCCTAGCTTACGATGACCGAATCCGTGTGAACTGACCTCGCTCGGGATGAATGTGCATTTATTTAATCCCCTCTTTGGCAGCGTTTGCAGCCGATTCCCTTTCCAGGTCGCTGTTTGTTGCCAAAGCAAGGGAAATTCGGGGGAGCTCTCCTCATCATTGTGGGCGATTCTGATAGTAAATCATTCTCGGCTCCCGTCCGTCGGGAACTGTTGTCTGACAGAGCAGGAGTTCAAACCAATATTTTTCTCGCGACCCGCAGAGGTCCCCAGGGGGATCTCTATCAAGGTCGAAAATGTCCAGCTAGATACCGCTCCCAGGAGTCATTGAAGAGAGATCATTTCTTGACCTACTCCCCCGGGGGCATCGCTCAGAGCTCAACTACGAAACGCGGCTGACTTCGAACTCCTTGTCTGAACAACAAATATAACCCTATCAGAGAGGGAGATTCGACGTAGAATATGGCGATAACTTCCGACGAGTCGAAAAATCCGACAAAAGGAAAACTGTGCAACCCATCATCCGGAGCGGATCATCTTGGACAAGAACGATGCTCAGCCTGAGATGAGAAAGTCGGAGAGAATGACAACTCGGAGGAGCTCCCGTCATGCTACGCTTTCCAGGAATATCGACCGTTGCGACTCACGCTCGAGTGACTTTTATTACGTTCGCAAGGACGTGTTTGGAGGGCAGCCTTGGCGATCAATTGAAATTTACAGCGTCGTCATCCAGCAGTCTGGAACGACGCGCCCCGCATGAAACGTATCCGTTGCGAGCGATTGTCAGCAGCCTTGGCATCCAAATACGGACCTAGGTCTCATGAGCGCCTGAGTATCACGCCCTTAGATCCGTGAGGTTTCAGGCCGTGAAAGCTTTATACCTTCATTGCGAAAAGTACCACACGCACGAGCGGCGACGTCGGGCGACCGCACGTTGAGTGCTTCATCATTTGCTCGAGTGGAGTCAGTCGGCGGTAGCGCGACCGTCTCCGCGAGAACACGATCAGAGCGAGGTCGATGAAGGCTGCTCCGAAGCTAACCATCGCACACCGAACGAAAGCCGCGGCTACGACGCCGCGGCCGCCGATAGAGGGCAGCCAGCGACAACGGTTCGCGTGCCAACAACAGCAGACTCCCAGAGTTCATCGTCCGAGCGAGTCACCACGGCTCATAAATGACTTCTGATTCAGCGACGAAAGCGATCCGCCCCTCGGGATTCCCTCGGAATTTCGCCATTTCATTCAGAAAACGAACAAAAAAAAACACACCAAGCCACCTTCATCGTCCGCAGCTCGATTCGCGCACCATTATCCGAACGTCTTTGGTGTCGTCTTTCCGCGGCTGAGGCAGGTAATCATTGGCGCGGCAAACTCGGAAGTCTTACCTGCAAAGGACGGTAAGTATTCATATTAGTTGAAGTGCGTGGATCTGTTGGGTGTCTCGTTCTCGTCTCCGTCGGTCAATCGACATTCCCTTCGGTTCTGAACCCCAAGCTCGTTCCCAACCTTCCATGATGCGATTATGTGAGCGAGCACACAAGATTGGAAACGTCATGATTATGAGTTAATGCGCCCAACCATGGCTAGCGACGCACTCGGGGAAGTCTGCAGGACGAAACAGGCTCCAACGGAAATTGGGGATTTTCTCCCTGATCTTGCGCTCCTCGGTTTCAGCAGCTCGTTCCGCGAGCAGCTGGAAGCGTGCGAGGAGGTGACAGCAGGACCGAGTGCGATGAAGTCAACGCGATCTGCTTAGCAGGGTCTCGACCTGAACGTCGAATATGAACGCGAACCACGGGATCGCAGAGGTGACGACATCGGGGGAACTCATGAGCAGCCATAGATCACAGTCAGTATCCAGAAGGTTCCGAAAACGTCGCTTCCGCGATCGGCGACGCATCATTCGTGTACACCGACTATGGTGATGAAGTAATCAGAGGATGACAACCGAGAGCCATTAGTGCAAAGTCTAACATCAGAGGTAAGTTTGGGTGGAGCTTCGGTCATCGCGCCGTTCCTGAGGGATGGATGGGAGCTCCATGATAAGTTCACCGGTGACGACTGACAGCCAATCAGGAGAGTGGTGACTCGGAGCTGCAGAAAGCTTTCTCACCGACAATCTGTCGCGAGCATGTCACGGGAAGAAGACGAACACAAAAGTCAAATGGCTTAGTTCGTATCCGATTTCGTCTTCGCCTGTAGGCCATGCGATATCGTTATTAAGAACTGCCACAGCGGCGACCAGGGGTCATTTCCCGGTCTGTCCTCCTCCGTCAAAGGTTCCACGCGAAGACGCGATTTGTAGCCCGTGCAGATTGTTCAACTTCTAGTGGTCGATCGAAAGCAGAGCATCGTTTCCGGGTAGCCTCTCACTGGGCTATCGCCACGAAGTTCAGAGAGGAGAATCGAAACGGAATCACACTCCGATCGGGAAAAGTGAACATCAATGACGCTTCGAGCGCGGGCGATCCACGGAGGGAACCGTTCCGGAGTCGGATACCATGGACGCGTCCGAAGCCGAAAATTCTCCGAAAACGGCCCCGCCCCCGCCATGAAGCTCTGTACATTCCTGCATTCGATAAAGTTGAGGTTTTCAAGTCTTTCCGATGTCGATCCGACATTCTCCGAATTACCTCGCTGGGAAATGTCACTCACACCCCTGACCGCTGTCACCGTGAGGCCCTGTTCCTTTTGAAAGTAGACTGTCACGAATGGACCCGATCTTGTTGAGCAACCTAAAGTGGAAAACAAAACGTGAAGAGCCTCACCGAAATTTGAATTGACCGGACAGCTGGACGCATGGATGACTTGTCGCAGGTGACTTGTCAGGCGAAAAGCTTCGGCGCAGTCTTACGCGAGCGCAACGCAAGTGAAACCGGTTTCGAGTAAAAGCGACTTTCTCCCACTTCTGGGCGTTCAGATAAATCCAGAGCTTCGGGACTGCCGTCTACCGCAGCAAACGACAACAAAGAGGTCGACGGCGATTTCTACTGTGACCGGATGGCGAGTCGAAAGTGTGTGTGTGTGAAAGCCCCCTGGTCGTCCCGTACGACAAGCAGCAACAGCAGAAGACGCATCGGTCGTCACAGCGTTCGCCTTTGCCTCCGACGGCAAAACAGCGAGAAGTGACTCAGTCCCTCCGTCCGTTCGGGTCCTCAACCTTGAAACGGCTTCTGGGTAGCTGGTAGACGACACGGGGAGCCAGAAAAAGAGAAAAGCGACGACGAGAACTTCGAGAGGTTCTTCGGCGACTTCATGAATAAGATCTCAATTGTCATCGGCATCTCCGATGCGAACGCTGCGGTTCGTCGAACAGATAAACAATTGTTTTTCGTTCGTCCACGATTCCGTTCCTGACCGAGCGCTCAATCAACCCCTCCGGAATTTCCGACTCAGATCAAGACCTCGATCGGGGAACGGGCGAGAAACAGGGGAAAGAATCTCGGACCCGGGAGACCCCGACTCAGGATCCGGGCTCTGGAGGAAATCCGCCCTCTGGACAACCGGGGCTCGTGGCATGTCCGGGCAATATCAACGAGTAGAAACCGAGTCACATTGACCGCATGGTCTGTGGTGAACTGTTTTGGTGTGCGTTGTTCGAGGTTGGTCTGAGAACGAAGGCATGAACGCGAGCAGCCGCGATCCCTTGGCGATCGTTCGCTAAATGGCTGTTGACGTTTTGCACAGTTTGCGTGATGCCTCCAAACGCCTCGGAAAATGGACAACTCTGGACAGAGTCCGAGGCAGAGCCGGACGCAGCAACAACGACAATTGTGCTTTCGGTGTCATTGTCCGCGAACTTGTACCGTCAACGCATCGACGGATGTTCCTTTGTACACAACCGAAGGGATTACCTCTACTTCTCATGTTATTCTGTGAAGTCCTTGGGCTCATCCACTTCGCACTTCGTTTTTCTGCCTTCCATTTTCCGTCAACCGTATTCAATGCTGTGGCCGCCGCTACCGCCATCGTCGTAGCTGCTTCCCGGACATTAGCGACGACTAAACTGTAGCTGGATGGCCTCATCCCACTCTTCCGAGCGCTCCCATCCCAACCGGAACATCGGCTGATCGATCGGTCGACTCAGTGACTTAGTCATTAAACCAACCTAGTTTGTCCCGATTCCGATGCGTCAAAGTCAATAAACAAAGCTCCACCTCATCCTCGACAACCACTTGTCTCGAGTTGGGGATTGAGCAGGATTACGCCGAGGATTCCTCACCTCATTCTTCCTCTTGTATCTCTGCACTCGTCAATAGCACATTTGACTGCCACACCCTTTTCAACACCGCAAGTGTTCTTCATGCTTCTCAGCGCCTCCTCGGACCACACAGGGACCACCACACGAGAACGAAAGCACAAACTCTCACCGCAGAGATTTCTCGTTGTCGTCTGAACGGACGGTGAGAGAAATTCTTTCACAATTCCATTAAACCGAACCACCGAAACTACCTCCACTTCTGCAGACAACGATGAGACGGAGCAATCTACCCGATGGGTCTCGTCGAAGAGCGAGAAGCGCTTTTCGGCGGCCAAGAGCAGCAGGTTGATACTTCAATCTCGAGCGGATCCCAGACGTTCCACGCCGGTAGCCTACATTGGAACTACTTGTTGGCTCGATGAAGGCCTCCATTCCAGGTTCCACCACCGTATGTCATTCCGCGTCTCAGAAATTTTTTGGACTGTGGAAGCGATGAGAACTTTGGATCGTTGTCAAAACCTGTTGCGTCGGAGGAATTTTCATGGAATGCTAAAATAAGTTGACTGAAGATGTCGAATCTGCAAATTTCGTCTCCGATTTCGATGGTGTCAGAGATTCCGGAGTTCCCAAGCGAATAGGGTTCTCCACTCCCGGAATTCTGGGGTTCATGTCCACGTGGGTCGCCAGCGGGGACCGTTAAGCTTGAATGCCTCAATCGAGAATTGCTTCGTAAGGAATGGATGCGGACCGAGTGTTCATTCTCATGTCGGGCGCGGATGCCACGCTCCGTCGAATCATTTCACGGTGTCAGCGTCACAAGATGGACGGCACCTCCGATGGTTGGGAAAATCCGATTCAGGACCTCTCTCGAGATCGCACTTCCCGAGGCTTAGAACACGACACACCGGAGTCACAACGGGAAGTTGATCGAGCGATCGAGTCTCAACTCGAGAGTCTCCGCGGAAGCTCGTTCATCAGGCAATCTTTGACTGAACAGGTTTCGCATTTATCAAATTTGAGTCTCTGCTCCACCCATGGAGCTGTCAATGGAGAATTCTGTGGGAGGTCTAACCTCCGTTTGGCTTATTGCGGACTATCTAAGCTTCAAGTCCATTCTTTCGCGGGTCGGGGAGGAGACATTGAAGGAGCCCACACAGCTGGCGCGTGAGTTTATTAAATAGTAATACGGCCGCTGTGCGGATGACACGATGTAGTTAACAGGAATCAACGTCTTCAAACCAAACTCACTGAACAATCAGGGCCAAAACTGACGCTCAAGTCGCATACGATCATTTGCGAAGTCGTAGTTTCCGCGGGAGTTCTCACTTCTCTGTCAGAATGCGCGGAACTCTTAATCTTTCGATTGCGTCATCCCTTCGGAATTCTCCGCCTCCGATGAAGAGTTCGCAAACACGTCCGTTACGATGAATCGCAAGCATTCCAGTCTTTTCTGGCGTTTCTTACCGACAGCTGCGGCTCCGGGATTGGGCACAAAATGTCTTGCAAGGCCCCCCTTCGCCGGTTGAAGGCTTTGTTTTTCATGAGGTAGACTCATATTTCATCTCTCGCTGGAAATCTGATGTGGGGCTCAATAATCCTACTGTGATCTATTAGCAAGAATCCTTTGTCTCCCAGCAAGTTTGAATGCCGCTTTTCAGGACTGTTATCAGTCTCTCCGCTGTACCAAACATTACCGGGGGTCGCTGGCGGCTCCTGGCGGCATACTGGGAATGGCCGCGATTCGCAACTGCGATGAAAAGCAAACTACTGGGAGCGTTTCGGGACGGACGGAAACTTCAAGAGCCGCTACTGATTTGACTTTCCAGCGGAACAATATTTTTCTCCACGATTCTTCTTCCGACAGATTGTTCGAACAGAAGCGGTTTACAAACACCGTCAGTGCCGATTGTCAGCTACAGCGGACACTTGAACATAAAGTACGGAAAGCTGTAGCTTCATCGTACGGACTACTCGGCGCCATCAGCCGTGTTCAAAAGATTTGTTGTAGTGTTTTCCTTCCTCGTCCAACAGTGTTCTCTCGGGGGATTTCCGTTTGGAACAAAAGAGCTCTTAGAAAAATTGCCTCAATTCAAATCAGCGAATGTTCGCTAATGACGCGGACAGTTCCCCGAAAGGCTTGGGACGTTCTCTTGCTCTCATCTTTGGGTGAGCAACTAGAGTCTTCTCGGGCGACACGTTCGGTTGCTTTTCCGTTTGATTGCCCCGCGTTCCGTCCTCAGGATCCGCGCGAAATCTAGAACGAGGATCCCTCCCGGAATCCAGGATGGCAAGGGCAACGCGAGCTCGAGAACACAGGTCCCTGACGCGATCGGAGCGAGAACATTCCACGTCAGGTTTTCCACTACTCAACTGGTTACTCGACCGTTGGCAGACTGATTCACGCTCCCAACGTTGGCCCACCAGACTACTTGGCAAGACAAACCATTTGTAAGGAGCAGAGCGCCGTTGAATATCACAGGCGTGTTCTATGGAGATTCTCGTGGTTCAAGACTGTGAGAATCACAGCCACGCCGAGATGAAGAAACGTATCCAATTACCTGGGGTGGCGTCACGCTAGCTACGATGAGCTGAATATAGGAATCCGGAGAACGGAAGAAATACTTCTACAACGGATTGAACACCTGGACCATAGCGCGACTTGTTCATATAGTCCGCGGCCATTTTGTTATTCTGTTGAGAGCTGCAGTCGTGAGTCTCCGGTCTCCACGGCAACCGGTTGGTCTCGCAGCATCCAACGGTCATCCTGATTCCGATGACTCCTAATCATTTTCGGCAGTCGAGGTGATCAGGTTCCCAGCAGGACTGCGGCATTTGCGCAAAGGACTCATCCCAATCTGAATGATGAGACTGGCTGAGTGGTGAGCGCCCTTGTTTTAGGGCTTCCACCCTATTCGGGCATGTGCCGCAGGCAAATGGAGCTCGTTGCGGACTACCGAAGAAAGACATTGCAGATGACCGGATGTTGTGCAACGACGATTGAATATTCCCGATGGTTGTCTATCCCGACACTCTGAGCGAGTCCAAAGAAACTTAGACACCGGTTCACCCGTTAGCGGGCTAATCCTCTACAGAAAACTGTCAGGCATTTTCATCAGAATCTTGAGTGAAGGAGTGTCATCGGTCGCCTACGAAAGAATGAGCTCCTCCATGGAATCCTGCGAGGCAACTCGAATCCATGTTAGATTCGGTCAGAGCGTCGTCCAATCAATCCGGACTGAGAGAACCGAGTCTTTTGTAACTCATTCATTTGTAGTTCATGTGAGAGCGACGACAAAACGGGCGTTGGCGATGGTCGAATCTTGCGAGCAAAGCAACCGTCTAAGAGACTAACACCAAGAACAATAGAACCACACCAACTACGATAGAAAGCCGTTCCACATGAGCTCGGAGACAACCGTTCTAAGAGACCAAAACGTCGCTTCTTAAAGCAGACAACCTGATTTACCGCATAGAATAATACCCTGTCCATGCGTCAACAACATTGATAGACGACCAGAGGAATGTTTGCTTCTTTTTACCAAAACTGTCGACAATCCTTTCGGCGCGAACGACGGTCTCTGAGAAGATGACACAGCGAAAGCGGCTTGTTCGGGAGACCGTACTTCACAAGCACTGGCGGAAGAATGAGGACGGGTTTGCTGACGGGCGATTGATGAGCAACAATTTAATCGGCGCGATCCTCAAGAAACGAGCTTCGACACGGGCTACCATCGGTGGGCTGAATCTCGACCGACGAGATGGCAAATGGGTCTGGGCGCTCTGAACGGCATTTACGATCAAGCAAAAAGCTGACGCTCGTGAATAGTTTCGAACTCTCGGTCCGAGCACGGCGCCCACCCGCTTCGGGCTCGTGCCCGGAGCACGAGTCGGGAAACGACCTTTAAGGCCTCTGGTGCGAGAGGCCGACCGATCTGAGAGACTCCCGCGCCACAGGTTTGCAGATCGACCGCGGGGAGGGGGCCGGGAGAAACGTTCGCGTTCCAAGCAAGATTTTGCTGGCGTATTTTTGGGAGCAGTGCCGATATTCAGGGTTCACGAACCTTCAGATATGTTCCCAGGACCAAGTACGCCGAATGCCACGCAGTGGTGGCAAAGGAGCTTCCCGTTATCAGGGAGGTACATACCATCGCTGATACTGGCGCGCCAGGAGATATCCACCTCGATGCGCGATTCAATAGGAACGCCAGACGCAGGTTGTCGTTTCGAACCATTGTTTTCGCAACGAGAGGAATTTTTCTCGTCTCGGGGGAATGTTCCTCCCGGACAAATGAGGCCGATGGAACAACTGATGGCATCCGCGTCCCCGAGGATATTTCCAACGGAGCCTAGTTTCGAAGAAACACGTTCCTGAACTCTTGTTTTATAGATGACCATTTCGCAGCACTGTCAGCTCGAAACCGATCCCCAACGTGTCCTGTCGAGGTCGGACGAAATCTCATTCGTGGAGGGAATGACAGTATCTCCATTCGTTCCGATCCTCTCCTTCCACATTTCGCCTCGTTTCGTCTTCACTTTTCATCCGAATTTCGTCTCTGACGTCTCGGATTTCGCTGACCGCCCGTTCACGGCCGCGGACTGAAGCACCAGGCAAACGGCCGCTCGAAAAGTAGCTGCACCGGATCGTTGACATTTTTCAGGATAGAAGATCAAAGGAAAAATGCAAAATAGAAACCGCGATCGGAGACGGGAACAAAACGCTAGATGGGGCTATCGTTCCAATCGGAGCTGAAGAACGGCTCAACGACTGCATGTTTCGTTCTTCCGTCTGAGAACAGTGTCGGCAAATTATTTGTTCGCTAATGACAGCAAAGATGATATTCGTTATCGAAGTCCTCCTGTTCTGTGGGAACCGGAGGTAGCGGGAAGAGTAGCGACAGCTTCATGGCGGATCGAGGTTCTCGCGGCTATCATATTCTAGTTGGGAGAGCAACACGAACAACGGGAGGAATATTCGAATAAGCATGGTGCAAGGAAAAGATTGGAGGAGACTAGCTGGTCGGTCGGTCGATCAGCCTACGAAGGAACAGCCATAGATAAGACGCTGAGACAGAGGTGAACAAATAGACACTGACAAACAGACCGGTGACTGCCAGAGTAATAGATTCAGGCCAGAAAACAAAAGCTATCCCCTAGGACATTGACTCCAGCACTCACAATGACGCCTGTATCAGACATTCTTGTGTCACCTTTAACGAGGGTGCGATTCAGAAGAACGAGACAAGACGTCGCGCCGTCCCTCCTCTCCCGTTGGACTATCAATGACTACTCGAGCTCGGATCTGCGACAGCTCGCTAGTGATCGGAGCACCCGACGCCCTCATCAACGACCAGAGCTCAATAGACGCCAGCCCCGAAGGAATTTGGAGTTGATCAAACGGTGAAACAAACGTCTCCAGAGATCGATACACGAACCGAACTGAGAACAAAACGTTGCCATGACGACGATGATTTTCCGGAATGAACCAGGAATTGATGAAAATTTCATCAGTGTCTCGTTTGGACGAGCTATTCTCTTGGATAATTGGGAAGGAAGAGCTCCGAATCAAGAGCCGGAGAGCAGACAGCAAGCATCACCAGGGATAGGGCCGAAGGAAACATGCCGAGCACTGATCGGGCGAACGCCCGTCCAGGAACCTAACGGTTCCGTTCGTTCGAACGGTGGCAAGCATTTCAGTGGAGCGATCAGTCCAAAATATCGAGAGTCTCGCCCCTCTTGGCATTGGTTACGGTTTAGGCGCTCGTCGTCGCTCTCGAATATCCAAAACACCACATCCCCTACGATCGGATTCCGAACACATTCCCGATGACCGCGGGTGGTTTTTGACAGCTCGGTGGTTCGGTAAGCTCAAGGCGATAGCCCGCACGGTTCGATAATTTTCGTTAGCGCGGACGGTGACAAGATCATCTTCGGGAACCACTGCGTACGAACCACTCGTCCGAGAAGATGTTCCAGGCTCGTTTCCTCCAGGCGTGATTGCCCAGATGAGGAAGGTACAAAACCGAGCCGACGCGACGAAGCTTGATGCGGTCATCATATCGACAGGGAAACTCACAAAGATGCGGAAGGCATGATCATGTAAGGATGGACTGTACGAATGAATTTGCAATCGAACTGTCGAGCCCGAAGTGTTCCGCAGTTCGAGGATTATCGCGAGTGTTTCATGGGTGCCGAAACGAGGCTCCTCGGGACCACGACGAGCCACTAGCATTGGTCTCTGCAACATTCGAACCGTGTCTCAGACCTTATTGGGGAGAAACCGCGGATGAGACGAATCCAAGGACGTCACATATCAGAGGACGCCGTTTCACGGATTCACTAGCAACGCACCTCTGGGTCAGATGGGAATGCGACTTCAGTGCGTAGCGGTCGAGAAAGCAACGGGAAGACTGCGTTTCAAGTGTTTTTTTACCCAAACTCAAAGTTTAATGGGATGACTTCCCGTGTCATCGTTCATCCCTCAAGAACGGTAGGAGCCGGAGCACCAATCTGAGCTCGGGATGCTTCATGTATATAGATTTTATATAGAACCTCCGCTGGATGCACGACGACAGAAACTGACACAGATCTGGTGAGTTGGCGGAGATCAGAATCCGCGCGGCGTAGTCCCTTGTTTGATGATCACCCACCAGAAGCGGGGCGTTCCCCCTCGAAATCACAAGAGCCCCTCGAGAGGAATCATTCTCCCATTCTCGATCAATCAATGTGGATCACTGAACAATGCAGGTGATGAGATCAATGGGTCCGGTCGCGCGATTCGCCAAGTGGAACACTTTTAGGTGTTTCCGAACAGCCTCGAACGACGGCTCTGCCGCGAGAGAGCCCCGTTAATCGAGGGCTTTAGGACCTTGAGATCGAGAACCCCTGGCTGGAGAAATTTCGGAACGGAGTTGGCAGTTCTGGGACGTCTTGATGTCACCGCCCCATTCGGTCGCATGTGAACAACTAGCGCTTGAGTCTTTCCTTCCTGCAGGTTGACAAGGATTTGCGAGCCGTCTCGATTGAGATGGAAACTGTCGTCCTGTGACTAAATTTAGCCCACGCTCTTCGTTCGAGGAGTTCATGACTTGAACGAAGCTCCCGGAGAATTCAATTTGAACATCAGGCTGAAGATCCGGGGAGGATTTCACATCCGAGCCTGATTCGGATCTCGAGAGGGCCCAAATATAGAACACCGCTTCTAGTAATGAGAACGCCGACTACAAGAACAGGAATCGGCTCCACGCTCGGCTCTCCGGTCTCGTCGATCCAGCCATTGTCAGTTCGCGATGTCTACAATCGCAAGATGCTCCAATCTGCCCAACCCAATCACCGCGGACTTTCGATCGACTCCCACTGTTGCTGCGAGCCAATTGATTACAGGAACAAGTATCAAGTGTCGGGACTCGAAAAAGTTATCACCAGCCCATCGGGCTCGGAACTCCTCAGACCATTCCATTGGAATAACTCTCAGACGACTCCTCAGCTCAGCGAAGCTCAGCTGGTTCGCTCGTTGAGTGTCTCGACGTAATCCACGGTTGTCCAAGGAAGCGAAACGTTTATCATCAGCTCTTTCTGTCGTAGTTATCGCCGCTACGAAAACCACCAGAATGCACGACGCTCGGAGAATCTTGCCTGCTTTCTTCCCGCTGCCGAGCATTTGACGCTGCTGGTCGGACGAGAATAATGCGGCAGCACGATTTTCTACATAGTGCCACCTTACGAGATACGATGAGAATTCCTGAAGTACAGGAGGTGATTTTCGGCAACACGTACAGAACCTATGCGCTTCCCCTCCCGGTGACACTCTGCTCATCGGACTCGAACTCCGTACAAGTGATCCATCAGGTGAGCACCACGCGAAAGCTTGAGCTCCATCGACACTCGTCAAGATCGATTCGGGAAGGTTCGGAACCTGAGTTCCGACAGGCCTGGAGACGAAGGCGAGACTGCATCAAGTTACGTCGTTTGCTGAGCTGAGCGTCTCCATCACCGCCGACATGATCACAGGTCTCTCGGAGCAACGGGACTTGACATCATGCTCAGATGACGCGTTCGTCAAACTGTCACTGACAGAGCAACAAGTCGCCTCGCTCTGAAAGGATTCAAGAGCATTTCGAGATGACCTTGCAACCCATCGTAGAGCCTTATAAAGAGCGATTGCTTGCGCATGTAGACACAGGGAATCATATCGCCTCCGTTCATGCAATCGCACATGACGTCGTTTCCCCATGTCACCACGATGTTCAAAGGGAATGGACATGTTTCAATGATTCCTCCGAGTGGAACACGGAGCGAGCTTTCGTCGCACAAACCCAATGTCTTGTGGAGAACATTCCAATTACGGAAGTTTCGAACGGAGCCACCAGACCCCTCTGCCCCTTAAGATAGTTCTGCAGGAACCCACCTTGTTCGTAGCTTTCTTGTAACGGACTACAGCGAGTTCAAGCACGTCTCTAACGGTTATGTCGCCACTCCCGCACGGAACGATGACACGCACCGGGCCGAAGTTGACGGTAACCTTCATCGAAGAGTTCATGCTCCTATTCGTCGACCGTTAATTGGCCGCACCGTTAAGGTTTCTTTCACATATTCCTTAAGCGCGATGACATCACTTCCATTGCACTAGGCACTTCGATGAGCACATTGAACGAACCCCAACTGTTGCTCGATCCGAGGCCCTATCAAGACGTCGAGTAAGATCGAAGAGAACGAGGTTGGGGACACCGAGTCGGTTGTTGTGATTCTGAGCACACCACGGAACACTTCGCATCGAACGGAACTGGCGACAACAACAATCAGGACACTGACAGAGGTACGCACACACGGACGTGCTCTCTAGAGCAGCGGTTCGCGTGCCGCCGAAACGCCGTGCTGTTATTGTTGTTGTTGTCCAGGTATTGAAATCTCTAGCGACGTCGGGGCCACCGCTGCCGCTTGAGCTGGCTGGCAATGAGCGGGCGAACAAACGGACGATATAGCGACCGAGCCAGCCAATGCTTCTTTCTCCTGAGAGCCCGCGCCGCGCCGAGTACCGTGTCCAGGTGGCCGCGTGCAGCGCCCTCTACGGACGCTTGCAACAGCCAGATTCAACTTCTGCTGGTTCCAGCGTCGTTCGCGGATCGTGTTTGAAGACCGTTCAAAGGTCTGAAGTCTTATGACACACAGAGTGACAAACTTTGAAGCAATCGGACGAGTAAAAATCCAATCAGAAGGCAGCGAAAAACCTAGAGGGAGGCGCTGTTTCGTTTGTGAGGCAGAAAAGGCGCCACATTTGAAAACGGAGACAATTTTCCGGAAATGGAAAAAATAGAGAATCCGAGTCTGATGTGATCTGCTTGAGATGGTCGGATAATTCTGTTGAAAAGTGGGTGGATAAGTATGGGAGAACACACACGCAGCTCATCGAGCTAGCTTCTCAACATATGCATGCGCGGTAGGTAGTATTATTGTTGTGGCTGCAACCGCGAAGTCACTCCTGTCGCCACTTGTTTGCTCGCGCGGATTCGCTTCGATCTATAAGAGGTTGAGTGGTGTTTTCCGTATTCTCGCAGCATTGTTCCACACATCGGATGTTGTAATCAATGAGTGTTGCCATCGCCAAGTTTTAGACTGCGGAATTCTTCGGGGCTCAGAGGTTAGCTCCACTCGTGGAGTGGCCCGTTTGAGAGTGAACTTCCTGTCACTGAGGAGCGGGAAAATCCATTGAATGTTATTATGTTATCCTTGAATTCGTCATGACATTCTGTGCTCTCGTTATCTGTCTCGTTTATAAACAGAGACAGTGGCAGTGACTTGTACGAACCGCAATTTCATCCGAGCTTCAGGAGACCATGAGTACCGGTCTGGAGACTCCCTCCAACTCTGACTGAGGTGCCGTTAGTTGAATGCCATCTTGGTATCTGGGGTTCTTTGAAGGACTGCTCCTCGGACCAATTCGCGAAACATATTACAGAGATGAAGCCTATGATTGATAACTTGAACGACCACAGATGCCCAAGCGGAACGTGCACGAAGTCTCCGACTCGGAAGATGACATGGCCACTGAGGAAGGAGCCTCCGCGCCGTCGCGGAGCACGAAACATGCTCCAAAGAGAGTTCGTGATTATGACGCTGCTCAGCATCTATTGGAAATACTCCATGAGTTTTTCTCCAAGAAGATTATCTGAAGTACTGCTACAATAAATGAGCTATTCTGTCACAGAAAATCAAAGCGTGTGTGATCTCCGATGACGAAGAGGCCGAGGAAGCAGGGGCGTCTCCTCCAGATGGGAGTCCGATGTCCACATCGCGAGCCGATCACGATTCGAGAGCACTGGCCAGCATGGATACTTTTTCCGCGCAAAGTCAGGTTTCCTTGCTGTGCCTGGACCTGGTACGCCCACAACTGCAGGCTGTATCGTCGCCTCGCCACTCTGACCGCTAGCATAGAAAATCACTTCCTGAATTGTTTCCGTTTTTCCAGGACGAAGACGTCGAACGCACGCCGAAACCGTTCAGAGTCATGGAAGCTCCAAAACGAGCCCCGCGTAAACTCCATTACCAGATGTACGCTTTCGTGGTCGATCGCTCCCCATCTGAAGAGAATGGTCTGGAAGATTACGGCAGCTACATAGTGAAACGAAAAGTTATCGACACTTTCATGCGGATGAGACTCGATAAGGTCCGTCGGCGAAGAAATCGATGTCAGAGTTCGGATCTACATTATCCCGGCTGCTACGTTTCCTACTCGTTGATCGTGTTTCCCATCTTGATTTCAGTTCCAAAAACACCATACGTTGGTGATTACGTGCTGTGATAAAAACACCGATAATCTCAGTAACCGGGAGCAGGAAAAAACTCTGAACAAACACTGCGTTGAAATACTCTCAGCGGAAGAGGTGACAGTAGATCAGGTGAGAGATTGACGACGATCTCTGTTCCTGATCCCAACGTAGCGGTGGTCTCGTGGACGTTCGCTTTGCTACTCCAGAGACATCTGTATGTGAGAGAGAGATGCCTCAAACGAAGTGATCTACATCTCCCAATCTTCTCGCATCCTAGATTCGAGAGCTTTCGGGAGCTACGCCTTTCGCACCCGAAGATGAACAGTTCTCAAACGTGATTGCTGGCTTGATGACTGCGGCAGATATCATCTCAAGGAGTGCCGCGGAACTGGAGCCGTACGAGAAAACTGAAGTCACCGTAAGTAGCTCATTGTCCATACATCCGACCCGATCATGGTCCGACTGTGCTCAGTTGTAACATCGATTCCGTTCCACAGCTTTTTTCGGATCTGAACTTCGATCGCCAAGACTCATCAATCACAAAGATGTCCCGAGTTTTGTCTGTGGTTCTCTCGGAAGCTCATCTCACGATCATTTCGAACAAGGCCGCGATCGCCAGTGAAGATTTCAAAACCAACTTGAGTTTCCTTGAAGAAATTTTCGACAAAGTTGAGGTTCTCCCCTACAAGGAGGCTAAGAAAAAGGTAATTGTCGGGCTCGTGCTCCCTATTATACTTGGAAGAGGTCGACTAAGTATACTATCAAAGATTCATTCGGTTCATGTAGAGTGAGGAATGGACGATGGCTGAACAAGTTCCCGCGAAATTCGGGGCATCCATCAAACTCTTCGATGAGGAGATCCCGACAGAGGCTTACCTCGTCTGCAACGAGAAGAACTCCTCGCTCCTGAAGACACGCCTCGAAAAAGGTCAGATATCCGCTCATTGCCGTTCATTCATGGTGTGGAATGTATCGGTTTCCGGCGCTTTCTCACGAAAAACTCGATCTTCACAGTCTCGGACAGTGCCCAGAGCGTCAGCGTGGCGGAAAGTTCGCTCCGCGAAGAGAAGAAACTCGTCAAACTCACTGATGACGGTCACTTCATGAAAAACGATGATGGTTGTTTGGTCATTGTGGATCCTGAGCGCGCTGCTATGGCTTACAAGTGAGCTCCCCTCGATGCAAAGAAATCCAATTGTGGCTCAAACCGCTCTCTGTTCTATCGGCAGCGCTTGTTATGAGGTTCACGTCAGAGAAGCTCCGCTTTCCAGATTTGGAACCACAGCCGTGCCGACAGAGAAGACACTCGCCGAGTACGTCCCTTCCGAGCCCAGTCACAAAGGTTACGTCGTCCGAGGATGGTATCCTGCGAACAAATTCGCTGTAAGTCCCCGGCAGGCCACGTTATCCAAAACTACGGGAGGCTACGAGGAGCTCGAAGTCTACAACGCATTCATAAAGCCCACGATTTTCATCATGGACTCATGAAGTTGTGGTCTCTCACGCCATTTCGATGGAATTACAGCTGTACGTGAACGGTGGCAAGGCTTACCGAGTGTTCCCGGGCAGTGAACAGTGCTCAGCGTTCGATTCCTTGCTCATGTCATGCGCTCGGAAAGGATACGCTCTTCTTGTCGACTACAGCTACCAAGCCCGCTCTGATCCGAAACCGGGGGTCCTGATCCCTCATCGAAAAAAACGCTGCTTCGTTTACTACGACTTGGTTCATGAAGACAACCTAAATTACCTGCCGCGTTATGACCCGATAACAACGGTGAAACCACCGGCGGGAAACTTGAAGAAGATGTGTGACATAATCGCTGAATCCCAAATTGATCATCTGGATCTGAAGTACGATCCTGCAAGTCAGCAAATAATCGAAGACTGTTGGAGGTCGGAGATCGGGGAAACCTCTTGGAAATTCCACGAGAAGTTCTCAGAGGTGACTTTCAAGAAGGACGCTACCCTACTCAGCAAAATTGAGGATTTCAAGGAGAACGCTGAGGGCTTCGTCAGGAGATTGACTGTACAGCGAAAGCAGGATGAGCCCGATCGGATTGATGATCTGATTCCTTTCAATGTAGAGTCTTTGGACGATGACCAGATCGAAAAGCTGGATGCAAAGGCCTTGAACTCAATCCTCAGAAGCTGAGATTTTCAGTCGGGATCCATGTCACAGCTTTTTATCATCCATCTGCAGGATCTTACGAGAACCTCACCAGAATTCTCTGATACTAGCGTTTCGAGCCGAGCTCGAGCTCTCCTTCATGTCGAGAGGTCGCATATTTTCGCGGAAAGCCCGGACATTGATTTTATGGTGCTTGCTGTTGGGAGATTCATTATCCTGAGAACTCATTTATTCTGCGAGCGTGTCCCCAATAAAATCCGTCGAGAGTCGTACTGAACAGCTCCGAATCTGATATGAATCGCAGTTTTCCACAAACGCTTAGAGTCCCGCCGAAATTGAAGCGCAGGATTTCGTTCAAATACGTCTCCATGAAGGCGACAGATGCAGTCCCTTTGTACATCGTCCTGAACGCGACGAGCACTCGATGAATGCTGTGGATGTTTCTCATCCCAGAACTTCGTTGCTAGTTGCACGATTTCGCTCCACTTCTTTCTACAGGGTGGCTTTTTCAAGTCGGGAATTTTCGAGCCCGATCTAGTTTTGGCCATAACCGCTTGCCATTTTTAGATGAAACGAGAGGACTCCAATCGGTCCTCCGACGAATGGCCGGCCTCCTTTCGCGCGTCCAACGGGACCCCTACGAGTCCGATCGGATGAATATTGACGTTTTCACGATGACTTTTAGGGAGACCTCAGGAAAAAAATGGGCAACTCCTAAAACCATATTCTGACCCCAAATTTTCATCGTATCCATTCGTATCCAATTCATCATATCCATGATGATAGCGACATCCTCTATCGATCACTTCTTGATTTTCGTCAAGAATCAAGAACTGAGAAAGTTATGGCCAAAACAAGATCGGGATCCCGACTAAAAAAAGCCACCCTGTATAAGTCTGGAAATCCAAGGGGAGAGTCCCGATAGATTACTTGGAGATCGTCGTGGATGTTCGTATTGCCACGGTCGTAAATTACCGCGAAGAAAGCGTTTGCGGACGTCATTGCGTGCCGGTTCTGAGGCGCCTGTTAGTACTAAATTGAACCCATCGATTGAACCTTAGAATTCACTGTGGTTCGGGAGTTGACTCGGTCAATGAATACGATAGCTGAGGTTGACGCTGCTGAGCCACGAATTCATGCACCATCTCAAGTCTCCAAGTGGTGGAATGATGTCCGGAATATTACAGGGGGTTGACACGCGATGCTCAACACTATCCTGCGAGACTCTTGAGTTCCTGGAACCGTCAGCTTGGGTATGAATGTGGCCCCGACGCCGAACGCTCTTGTTTTCCTCCATAGATATAGCAACACCAGCGCTGTCGATCGCTCTGTGCCATCTCTTCTGTCCTCCGTCGTTGTGCCCGGCTGTCCGTAAGGACTTGCTCGATGACCCTTTCATCCTTATTGTTTTCTGATGGCTCTGTAACCGACAAATGTTGGTGATTGGATTTCGGGATCAAATGATTCCTCCGATTCAGTTTCAAATGATCACAGGCGAGTATGGAGGAGCTCGAGCTCCCATTGAATCAAGGCCAGCGAAGTCAAATATGGGTTGGTTTGAGAATAGCCGACCCGAACATTCAGAATCTTCACGGGGAAAACACGGGTCATCGATGCCGTAACGATGAGAGAAGTAAGTTGACGGAAGAAACCCATTGGGTACTGTTCAGAACGATGAGCCACATTCACTCGCCTTCTATAAGCATATTCGGACGGTTCATGATGACAGCGTTTTTTTAAGCATTCGAGGGTTCATGAAGGCGAACCATGCGGAGGCTCGGGACTTCAGTCTAAATCCAACTTTTGTGGCTGTGACGGTGGAGAACCTCGTCCTACTCCCATCCTGTCTGAACTTACCTGAAGTTTCCCAAGCTTTCGAAATCTCGACCAGGAGCCGATAGAATGGGTATCAGCATGCGTCCAGCCCGAGAATATGGAAGTTGCGTTCGAGAAGTATGTTATCCGTTAATCCCCTCATCTCAATGGGTTCGGATGATGTCGACCGTTCAAACTTGGCCACAGTTCTAAGTTGAGGACTATTTTAGGACCCATAATGGCATGGTAGCTGATCAGTCTTTATTCAGGAGCTCGATTTCAAATATAACTTCCACAGCTGGCTTTGAAGTAACTGATAGCATTTTTTTTACGAGCCGTACGTTCACCTGCTCCTGATAACGGTAGCATCTCTGACCACCATTTTCGACTACATTATTTCTCCGAGAGATAAAAGTGGAAAGTGACCAGGTGTATCACGGAGCACCTCAATTCGGTCCGTAACGAACATCTTCCATGCTCCGGAAGGGGTGCGCTCTCCGTAAAAACACACCAAGCGGAGGCACAGAAGAGAGTTCAAGCTTCACTCCATCGAGGTCGGGAGATCGTTCATACACAGTGGCGGTCCATAAATAGAGCCAACATCAGAGTTCGGAGCTTTTCTTCAATCATCCGTAGATCTCCTGAATATTTTCCGAATTCTGGTACTAGACGATGCATCTTGTAGAGGGAAAGGAGCCTCTGCGGAGCTCGAGATGCGGACCGCGTTCTCGAGGAACACCATCCTTCATTGCGGAGGAAACCGATTGCGGATTTCGCCAGTTCGATGATTCTGGCAGGTTGCTTCCGAAGTCCGATACTTCGGAACGACTTCTCATATTGTAGCAGAAGAACAGAGCTCTCTATTGTTGTTTTACTCTCTGAACTCGGACCACCAGGTCGAGAACTACTGATGTTTATACGTGGTTCGATCGTCGGTCTCGAAAATAGAGCCACCCCCTGCCTCATGGAACACGTCAAAGGCGACACTCTGATCTGCCTCCAACATTCGAGCTTGAAAGTGATGTGGATCGTGAGAACACGTCGAGGCGTTGAACGAGTTTTCCTGAAGTCGCGAACCGATGTTTCGAAGCACATACGTAGTCTGAAGACTTCATCCCCTGTTATCTAACATCGGTTAAGCTCGTGTGTTTAAGGCATGAAATCGGGGTGGCTCGATTCTTCTGACAAATGACCGACCCAGGTAGAGACATCCGTGGCCCTAGAGCTAGTTGTTCGATTTCAGTTAAATGAAAATCGAAAACCAATCGAGAGCTACAATATGCTTTCAGTGGGACTTACCTCATGGGATCTTGAGAGCGAGCAGATAAAATCAGAAAATTGGCGAACTCCGGAGTCGATTCCATCCGCTGTGGATGGATTTTTTTCTTCTCGAATATGCTGTCGAAACTTGGGACCTTGTCAGAAGACCCATGCATGGTTGAAAAGAAAACCCGATCCACTGGAGTGGCTCTCTTTCATTGACCGCCACTGTAAACCCGCCACTGCTTACGGTTTCCGTGACGCCCGCCATGGAAACTCAACGTGTGCTCCGATTTCCGGAAACGTGATGATTTTTTGAATGTTTTGGCGACTGCGCAAGTTGTCGCCTTTTCTTCCTCCTCCACTTGATACCCTTCTGCCTCCCTGACAAGCAACGTCATCATTCCCACTTTCGCAGTGAACATCTCTGGCAAGCGAGGAACGAGTAGATCTTTCTGAATATAGAGAACAGCTCAGCCGCACCGGCCTTGTTGAAATCCGAAATCGTGACCTACAAAGGTATCTACATCAGATCCGAGGGTTTTTAGCAACTCGGACGCCATGTATGCGTTCTGTGCCTGAGATTAGCATCTACCATCGCGATCCGCCCACGGCTCTGTTCACCTCGTAGGACTTTTGATCCCAGTAGATTCATTCCGCGCTCAGCAAGGCAACCTCGAACATGTCGTTCCGCTATCAAGACCTGCTTTGGGTTCTATTTGTCCTCAGCTGTCTCACAGAATCTTCCGCCGCGCAAGACAGCAAGCTCGATTCGTGCCTGAAGAATTCTGGCCTGAGCCCCGATGTGACTCAGAGAATCAAGTAAGTTCCTCTCAAGAGTCGGAGGAGGAGGACAGTTAGCGATTGGGTGTCAAGATACTTGTTGCTTTAATCGGATGGAACGAAGTATCGGTGCGAAACGTCCCTGGAAACACTCCTCACAGGACTTCCACTTGAGTCGCCTTCAGTAGAATTCCTTTTCTGTCCGCCTGGAAATATTTGGAGCACTGGAGGTAGTGGAGCGCGAAGAGGGAGGAAGGGATGATCGTTATTGGCTTCACGGTACTCGATGATGAGATGTTTGAGTAGATCATCGGATACATTTCCAGCCAAGACCCTTTCCTAACCGAGTGGAAATAGACAGATTGAGAACGCACAAGTTTTTCGCCCTCGAATCAGTCACTTCCGGTCTGAAAGGCACCCTGGATACCGCAGCAAGAGCCCGAACGAGGTCGCTGAGTGTTGCCAATCCGGGAACATCTTGCACACCCGATGCTGTCGGACAATTGGTCGCGAATATAAAATCCTTATTCCCCCCGGCTGCGAGTGCCCGACATTTCAATGTGCTTCTTGTTCCAGGCCAATCTTAGCGGGCATCGAGAACTACTACCAACAGGCACCATCTAAGGAGCAACAAAGGGTCCGATCGCAGATGTCTGAAGTTCTTAAGAAATCGACAAATGCGCGAACTGCTGATAAGGTGGTAGGGTGTGTTATTCAGAAATAAAGCGACAAACAAGGCGAGGACGCTCCGAGATCTTCTGCATTTCCGTTGCTCTTTCATCTGCTCTATCGACGCAGCTTTTCATGTATCGTTCAAACATTCAACGTGGGTTTTAGCCGCGAAGCGATCCGATCGCCTTCCGCTCATTGACGCCATCAACGCGAAGAAAGCGAGAGATGGAGCGGAATGTCTTCCTGCCAAGGAGTCCAGTCCGTGATGCAATGAGAGGAGATGAATGTGTCGTCAATGGACCTCGGAAGTTCAGGAAAATAGCGTTGTACCTCCGGGGCCGCGTGGAAACTCGCGCGTTAGGGTGAAGTGCCAATCAAGTCTGGCTGACTGATATGGCTGACATGACTGGACCCTGGAAGCTCAGGTGTTCTTTCGGAACCATCCCCTCACGGCAATGCATCAATATTGAGCGATCGATGGAATAATTTGGAAAACTCTCCCAGGCTTCGAGGCTCTAGTCATGAGGGTGGCGGCGGCGGTCATTTTGCTTGAATTGCATCTGGTCACACCCGATATTCCGATGGAGCCCGGAGGCTATTCCATTCGAACTCCGGAATTCATGCACAACGTCTTGGAGACGTCTGAGCCATTACTTGTACGCGACTTCTTCTTGATCTTCGTTCCGTGCTATGGATTGTGGAGGTCATTCTGGTTATTTAGATCGTTGACCCGCTGCGATGTGAATAGACATGTATTTCTGCACTATGGACTACGGAAATTCGCCGTATTACGGCATCACGGAGAATAAGTTCCGTAACACGGAATTACGGAGAATGATTTCCGTGATACGGAATCACGGAAAAGGGAACTCATATGAAACTATGATGTTCCATGCATGAGTCATTTCAAATAACTTCACTAAGGCATTTGGTCCTCCGGTGGTCACCGCTGTGCAAAGGGAACGGGAATGCCTGACGGAGCTTGCGCCTTCGACATGGGTTTGCGCATCCGCAGGGTCGGGCAACATCTACCCATTCCAAGTGCCGAGGAAGCGCATTCAATTTCCCGTGCTTAAACGATTCTGGTACCTCTCCGGGGACGCTCCCGGAGTTCTATATCTGAGCAAGCTATGAAGATCAAAGGGGACATGCGATGGGGACCAAAATGCAGGTGAAAAGCGGAGCTCCAACCCCGGACTCTAACGCAGAACTTCCATGATCTAGGGTGACTCGAGGATTTTTCCGGTCACTTCCATGCAGGAGCTCACGAAGTTTCCTGCATTACGGGAATTATCCCGAACCTTCTGAGCAGCTCACGCCACCGAATCAGGTGTTAATCTGGTAGGGAATATTCTCCGTGATGCGGAATCACCGAAAAACATTTCCGTAACGCCGTAATACGGAAGTACATGTCCATGTATTTCCGTACATGGAACACCTCATCCGGCGAAACTTGAACGCCCGATCACCGGGATGATATCAGCCCAGAAGTCACCGAGGCCGTCAGACAAGTCAGGGAAAGGTGGAAAACGAAACTCGGAGAAGTTCACCCGGAGTTCCCAACCACACCAGCAGGGAACTCTGACTCATGGAAGAGAGGGAACTGTAACAACAGGCACACCATCCCTAGGTTCGGTGTTCACGGATTCCACCGTCGTCTCTGCCCATTCAGAAACTTCCACGATTCAACATCCTCATGCCGATACCACCGAATCGGGGAGTACTGTGATCTACACCTTGCGAGAAAAGTGTACATCCCAACTCTCGGCAGCCCTGCCAACAAAATCAGTTGGAGGACAGAACACCGCCCATTCCCACGAAGCACTTGTCCTCAACATGTTCTATGTTCTTACTACATCCTTATATAAGAAAATGACACTGTAGTGTGAATAAACTCGGGATGAGAATTTGCCATTTGGGCCTCATCCGACATTCTTGTCCACATTTGGATCCTGAATCTCCATCAAGGTTACGGAATCAGTCCACCGACTGTCACGCACCCATGCTCGAGGATTTGCACATTGGACATTCTGTCAGGCCATCATCAGAACATAGGGGACTACTTCAGCGACACAAGAATGTTCATTTGCATCGTTCCCAAATACTGTCCTGGATCGATGGTCAAGGGCGACGAAAAGTTCGGTGTGCTCGAGTATCATGTTATCGGTGACCCCAAATGGAGCTGAAAACAGAGGATACCATATTCACATAATTGCGCGTTTTCCATGCTCATCGCATTGGTGAGGTCTCAAGAAATACTTCATGTTGTCGAATAACAGAACAGATGACATCAAAGTCGTGTCGCCTTCATCGAGCTCGATGTCTCTCAGTGGTTGCCTAATGCCGCGAACGATGAGCTGAGCCAAGTGGTCGCCGACCGATCTGAATGTGAGGGGTGATCGAAGCCGGGAACATCACTCGCCCAGCTGATGATTGCGAGGGCCGAGTTATTGGAATGATCGACCAAGTCTCTCTGAGCGACAGGAGATCTGCCGGGAAGAGAGTTTGCGCCCTGGAAGGGAAAAATCATGAGCCTGCTTCGCGGCGAATTCTGATCCGGAGCTCTAGCTCCATATTGTGAGCTACCGTGCTTACTAAGGCACCTACAGGGAAGAACATTTCCGAAAATCAAGAATGCTGTAGCGCGGTTGCATGCGCGCGATCTGACCGTGTCTCGTCTGGGCAGAGATTGTCTCTCTCACGCTGGGCAGCTGGAATACGACACGAAAACATTGCTCTCTGCAACAAGTGAAATGTTCCTAACGATCGATCGCGAAGCAATGTACAAAGATACGGATCTTTCTCGTACATCCCGACAGCGAGACATCTGCGCTCGATTCTCGACACGGCACTCGAAGCTCCGTCCTTTTGGGCTCCGGGGCCGGACTCCAGCAGCTCCGACAGCGATATGAGATGAAGCTGATGAAGAAGTGGAGCCTCTAGCTCCAGAGCCATCTGCAGAGCCTTGGAGTGTAGGGTTTTCCAGTCGATGCGACTCTGTTCGGAATTGACGTCCGCCGCGAACCCGGAGATTGACGAATGGTAGCTCAATGGAGACTCGATGCTCGCTGGATTCATGCTCGTTGCAGAATGTGGAGTCGAGAAATCGATTCTAGGCACAGCGTCTGGACTCGATAGGAGCCTCCCATGGAATCGGTACAGAAACGGGTTCGAAAGAGCTCCAAGGTGGCGCGCTGATCATACGCATACGGGGTGCCCTCGGAATGTGGAATACACTCACGGAGCTGAATTTCGCTTTTCAGCTCACCCAATTCTCGGACTTCCTTGCCGGGGCTCCCCGTGACATCCGGGTTGAGATCCTTGTTCGACTCGATGCTGTCACGGAGTCCATTGCAAACTTTGATGAAGTTGACGCTCCTGATGAGCCGCAGACACGCCAAGGGTGCACGGGTTGACTTCGCTATGGCGTGTTATCAAAGAGCTCAAGTACGACCTTCTCCTCTCTGGTCCCCGAATCTGATAAGTGTAGCTCTTTGCTGAGGGCTTTCGGAGACCGCATCTCAAGAGCTGAGCTTTTTCGGGATTATGGGAGTTCCTTCTGCACTTCCTCGCGACCAGAGTCCATTTTATGATGAGAATTCAGAAGTTTGTGTACTTCGAGACCATCTTCTTCATTGGAGCCTTCTTTTTCATGGAGCGAGTCGCGCTCGTCCTCTGGATCCTCAGAATGAATCACCAAGCAGAATGACATTGGCGAATTCGGGCGCGACGCAAGAGCGTAACCAGCCCTTTTTCTGAACGAGGCTTGCCGTTGCCGATGCTGCCAGGGGCTGGAGGATAGGAGGGCGAGAAGGAGGAGTAGGGGTGCGTCTGAGGTTCCAAAACACCCCCCGAACCCGCGTGTGAGGAACGTTTCACGCGGGACTTTGGGGTCATTGATTAACCGACCTGTGGAACTCGTACTTTGTTGGGCTCTCAAGCGGATGAGTTCACCTTCAAACCCGATCAGTACATGGTGACTTTCAAGTACATCAACAGACAGACGTGAATATACGGGTTTTTATTCGCCCATTAGAGCTCGACAACACTGAAGCCTTATCGTAACATTCTGCGGAACAATTTTCGGATTCGGAATCCCCACGCCGCACCAAAGTCGCAGTGCCCCCCGTGATGGCTCCCGCGTCGAATTTAGTGTTCCATCCGCAATCAGCGAATAACAATAGGACCCTTAATCTTCCTCTCGAATCTTATGTGCAGCTGTTCATGTGCAGGACACATCTCGCGGCGTCAACGCAGACAAGCGGTTCTTCTTTGGTCCACTCATTCTCGGCAGTGGAAACCAAAGGGCAACGCAACTTTTCGCTCTGTATAGACATCATTTAGCCTCGGATTGTACCAGGATCTGATTCGCGTATACTCAGGTCTCGCGAAATTTGGTTGAAGCAAAGCCACCAGTTGAACTTCCCAGACTGAGGACCAGACACTGCTGCTCCGCGCGAGAAACGAGGCATTCGATATCCGAAGATGATGAGCCAGATTTTGAGTGAGAACTAATCCGCTCTCTTCAGAGCGCACAAAGCTGTGAACTCGTCTTAGGTGAATCAAAGGCGCTCGGAAACATCGCACGAGTTCTCGGGAAAAAACGACGGGTCGAATTTTACGATTGAAAAACCATGCGAATTGAGTTGGCAAAGCCTCACGCTGGTCACGCTACTAGTGCGACGTGTACCTTAGGGGAGCTCAGGCGAGTCGGTAGGGCTTCAGGTTGCTGATGGTCCGAATCGGTATGGTACTCCTCCTTTCCCCACAAATCGTGTAGAGCCATGATGAAGATTATGACTGAAGCAAGTTTATTAGCACTCTTTGGCATTCCTGTTCTCCAAATATCGGGATCCACTCCTCTTTGTTTTATTTACGAGTTGAAGTATCCTGATTTTTCTGCATCTGTGTGATTGATTGAGACATTTGGAAGTTCCTTGCCCAGACTCAGCATTCACATATTCCGTCCACGTCGCATTTCCCACCTAATTCGCAAATCGGTCGATGAGCTCTGTGCATAACGCCCCGTGTGTTCATGCGTCGTGCTTTCCGTTCCGGTCGTTTGGGATTGTCATCCTTCAAAGCTCAATCATGTCTGGCAGTATCGCTACGCCACCCTGGAGATGCCCTCTGAGGATCTGTGAAGAGCACTGCCGCCTTCTTTTTGGAAAGCTCCGGAATGGCGATAAGAAGGGCGCTCCGAATCATGTGGGAGGGTCCATTATGTTGGCAATCATCGATGTCTCCTGACGCGATGATTGGAAAGCTACAATCTGCAAGGAACCAAGGTTTCTGAAGCCCCCCTTCTGTCGGTGTGGAGCTTTTCCTTCATTGCTTCTAGGATTATGCGTCACGACTTTCTCCTCTCGACGACGGGAAAACTTGCATTGAGAGTTCTGATGTCGTGCTGAGATTGGGCAGGCGTGTCGCTAGAGAATACGTCTTGTGTTGATCTACCTGGACTTTACAGGGTGGTCAACGTAAGTCGTGAATCCTCTTACCCTTCCTCCTTTTGTTCATGACTCGATCAAGAATGGTCCGGTTCCGGAAATTCTTTCCTCGACCGATAGCTGGAAGGATTCGCGTCATCGGTGAAGGATTTGCGTCATCGGTGAAGGATTGACTTTTCTTGAAAGCCGCAAGAAACGCCAATTTTTTCTTCAAACTCTCCGGAAAAACTCATCAAAAAAACTTATCTGTTGACAAAATCGTCCCCAGTGCCCTTCCTCCCGTATCGTCTCAGGGAAGCCGAATTCGAACAAAGGACACATTTTGTCAACGGATGACAGATTTTCGTTATGCTGATACGATCGGTCACCCTTTTTCGTACTTCTCACCGATTCTCGCCAGTCCTCCAGCGGATGAGGGGCGTCCTTTGCTGATCTGGAAAGAATGATGACGAACTGGATCGGTTCACTTGAGAAGTTCCACAGGGAGTTTTTTGGAAAAGTTTAGGAAAAAAATTGGCATTTTCTGCGGCTTCCCAGAGAAGAATCCTTCAGCGACCGCTGCAAATCAGACCGATCAGGGCTTGTGCGGAAAGCAAGTAAGCGCTCACGATTTCCATCTCAGCAAGGAAGCATCGTCTGACGCTGCCACCGCTACACGAAGCTCGGACCCAGAGGCGTGAACAGCTTTTCATCTCGGAGGGCCGAAGGATGTGATGATGATCATCATCATACCGAAGTTTCCGACGACCCAGAGCCGGATTGAGCATTGGGCTGATTTAGACTATGACCTAAGGCGACAATCTGTGTCAGAGGCCGCTAATTCTTCAGCCTTGACGGATTTCTCGTGATCGGTAAGCTCTCCGAAACTCCCTTCAACCAAGCTCATTTTTATCCGTTAACGGTAGCAATCATTGTCTGAGCAGCCAGTCATTGCCTTCATTCCAGAGGAGATGCCTGGGGCTCAGGGATATTATGAGCCGGCAACGCCGCTCCTTGTCCTCTCTGCGGCTTAACACCAGCTGCCTAGTTCAGACTTGAAACCGCGCTACGGGACGACGCTCGACGTAGCTCTGATTTAGTCAGCAATATCAGCGATAAGACTGTTGAGGAAAACTGCGGGTACATTCTCCCGATTTTTCGTACGCAAATCGCCAAAGGAGATCCTCCTAACCGGACTTCTGTTCGTGGGCGGTAGATTGATTCAATCTTGTGTAGATGGGAATCGAGGATTTTCGACCCCCGACAATTGCCGAGTTGGCATTCAACCGGTTCAATCTCATCGTTCTCGTCGACATCCCTCAATTTTCATGAACCTCATCGTTTGACCAATGAGACAGCAATTCTCACATATTTCACGGTAGCTTTGTTGAAGACGTTTGAACTATTAATAATTAGGGCTGGGAGTAGACCTATTTTCCGTTATAACGCATAACGGGAAATAGTATTTCCGTTATAACGGGAAATGAATTTCCGTTAAAACGGAAAATCAATCGCCGTTATAACGGAAAATCGATTCGGGAAAATGAATGGAAGACCTGCTATTTGTCCGTACTCTGCAGTACTTCTAAGGAACCGACACCAGGGCTACCAAGAGACAAGGAACCATGGTCATCTCGCGCGGCTGTAAGGTGTTTGGATCCGGAGAGCTAATATCCATTCTCGGTCGCCGGAAAGCGGAGAATACTCAAGTTCTCCAGCAAGACGCGAGCCGATTCACCCAATCCCTTTCAGGCTGCAAGTTACATTATCATGAGGAGCCTCGCCGGTTTCTCTGACTCTACAGGCTTGACGCGTCTCAGAATCTCTGTGACGCTTCGAGTCAGACTTTTCGCTCGATTTCTACGACACTTCGCTGAAGATGATTCGCTCGATCTCTTCATGGTCGACGATTCGTGATCCGTGCACTCCCTTCAACAATATTAGGTGGATCCAATTGAAAGTTACATGAATATGTTCAGTCAAACATCTCTGTGATGTCAACATACATACATGTTCCTGTATAGACTGCCTCTTCATATTCTCGTGCTCCTGCTAATTTTTCGCGGTTGAAGTTTATTCAGAGACTCTAGTTCTCTGGAACTAGCATCAATCAGCCCAAAGATGAGCCCTCAGTGTACGTCGGGGATCTCAGGTCCCCCGCCAACTAGGCTCCAGCCAGCGGCTCATGGTGCCCAGCACCGACGTCGCGTTTCCCCGCTGAACATCCAAGGAGAGGCGCTGAGCCAAGAAGCGCCCCAGTCTTTTGTCTCCCGTTGCCCGCTCGAGGGCCTCCCCAACCTGGGCAATCAGGGTCCTGGTGTGGGAGCCGGGACCACCCATAGTCTCGAATGCGAACGGCGAGAAGTGGTACCCGCTTGTCAACGCGGCATACTTGTTGATTTTTGCTGCCTCCGCCCTCGCAACGGCGTACCCTGCGCGGGACGCACCGGGACCGACCAGGGAAGGGCTCAGAGAGTCGGTCACCGTTGCATCCCACACGAGGGCCCTCCCCCTGGAGAAAGGAATGAGCGTGAGGCCGTCAGGCCGCCTTCCGTCGTCGGGCATGAGACCAGAGGGCTCCAGCATGCAGGGTATCCCGGCTGAACGAAGAGCCCGTCCGAGGGTGTCGTTGAGAGCAGCGTGACGCGGTCGACGACCAGCCGATAGGGCGCAAGACAGGCCGTGACGGGCGAGGCAACCAACAGGCTCCCCACATGCGCACCGATGTGGCTCAACCAGGTTAGCACCCAATCGGAGTCCGACGCAAATCCTGACAGAACGGTCATCGAGCTTCGTACCCAGGCAGTCCGCTGGGATCGCGTGTAGCCAGTCACTAGCCCCCGGCCGGGAAACCGCCAGCAGCCGAGCTCGGTCCTGATTGTCTGAAGTGTCACCCAACAAGGACTCGTAGGAGATTTCGTGGACCTTTTCCATCCAAGCCCGCTGCGAGTCCAGTTTGCCGGCCTCCGGGGCAAAGGCGGACAACTTCGCGGAGAGAGCATCCCGTTTTGCGATGAAAGACGCCCAGGCCTCGGGAAGAAGTAGTTCTCGCACCAGGTCGGAAACGCCGATCATGGAGGAGACGGCGGCCGGTCCCGCAAGACTCACCACGGATGTGAGGCCTAGGCCACCCTTCGAGGTTGGTAGATGAGCCTGAGAACGTTCCCGGGCCAGGAGCCGAAGGCTGAGCAGAGACTCGAGGGACTCAGTGAGCTGGTCATCCCATGGTTGCATCAAGCTGCCGAAGTCCGAACAATCTGTGCTCCTAACCAGATGCTGAATGCGACAGGCCGAGAAGGATGACCGGAGCAAGAAAAGGCCCTGGTGAGCGCCCACCAACGGGAGACGCTCCCGCATAGCCCAGACTCTCTCCATCAGCGTACTGAGAGACTCCGGCAGAGCGTCGGACAGTAGCGGAGCGCCGAGGAAATTCAGGGAAGCCGCCGTGATCGAAACACAGCCGGGGTGGAGTTCCGTCAACTCTCGGAGAGAGGAGTCACCTTCCAATCCAGGTGCGAACAGTTCACACTTCGCCGGGTTCAAATCAAGTCCGCTGATACCATGGAAGTCGAGGACGCGCCGGACGTCTCGGACTAGGGTCTCTATCGGTCCACCCAGGATCCCGTCGTCCAGGTACCACGCATTGAAGGGTGCCTCGATGGAGTCGACCAGGTCCCGTATGCCGAGACTGAACAGCGCCGGTCCGAGAGGATCCCCTTGCTGAATGCCAGTTGATGAGGAAAGGACATCCTGCTAATTTGACTCTCTCGTTCTCGATTGTGAGGTTATTGTCGGGTTCTAGAGTTCCGGACCTATAGCGTCAGCAAATGCAGCACAAGTACGAGCATGATCATCAGCGCGTCCCGTAAGGCCTCATCAAATAGCAAGTCATTCGAATATTATCTCAAAGGAGATGTCGCCGATGGTTGTAAATTGTTGTGTGAGCTCAACTCAAGACCCGGTTCGCACTCCCGAAGTTTCATGGAAATACATGATTTGTGATAGAAATCCTCCAGATATCCACCAGCACCTTTGAGGGAATCTTTGAGCGACAGCATCAGCGAAATCGGAGTTCACACTTCACACACACAGTAGAGCCGCGTGAGATAAGTCCGTAGTCCGTAGTCTCTTGTCTCCTGGTACTCCTGAGGCTGGTCCTCGAGAAATACTGCAAAGTCTTGATAGATAGGAAGTCTTCCATGTATTTTCCCGAATCGATCCGGAAAATGAATTCCCGTCATAACGGAAATCCAGTTTTCGTTATAACGGGAATACTATTTTCCGTTATGCGTTATAACGGAGAATAGGTCTGGCTGGGAGTTTGGCGCGGCATTCACGGTCGTGCCACGGCCGTGAATTCCGTGCCACGTGCGTGAGTTCCGCACCTTCTCCGCAGAATGCACGGATTCTTGAATATCTCCCGCAGTCAGATCGATCACGAGGTAAACCTCGCATTCGGGGAGCTTCCTGAGCTCTTCGCTGCCAGCTATCACAGTAACTCAACATCTCACGGTATCAGTCATTCGACGTGAGTGTAGAAAATGAATATCGTCGGAGAATTTCGAATTTACTCTTGCTGCATTCAGTCTCCAATATCGTCGTGCCGGTTCCGCCACCCCCGGTAGCGGAATACTTCAGAAGCCTGGCTCCCCTCCTCGTTCCTGTAGGCTGAAAGTCGGAGGCCACAACGCCTTGCAGGACTCACGGAGGCCGTGAATCTCGGCACCAAACTACCAGCCCTATTCATAACATAGTGTCGCTTTATCTCGAGTAGGAACAAATTCTAGGATATGAGGTTATGTACCTGGAGACCGCTGTGGCTGACTTCGGAGAGCGCCCCTGAAATCACAGCTGATCCGATCGCTCGACATTTTTCCCGCATATAACGAACCTTTTTTTTCGATTTCCTCTGGAAAAAACGCATCTGATAACTTGTGGGACAATGAAACAGTCGGATAACTCGCTCGCCAGGAAACTAGCTCGTCACATAGCGAACTCGGCAGAAAACGATCACGTTTGATGTGTTTTTCGAGGAAAATATCGAAAAAACAGGTTCGCTATCTGCGGTAATTCAGGGTGGGGTGTGCTACGAAACATCGAGGATTGACGTGTTCGAATCGCATCCGGGGTTTTCCCGGTCGCTAACCATAATCCAAATCCTCTTCCTTTCCATTCGTTGAGGGTTCTTAGCTGCGAGGAGGTCGCTATCAGTAGCGCCTCGCTTGAGTTCGCTTGTGGTGGAACCGGCACAATAATTGACGTACCATCTGTACTTTATGTGCTTTACTCCAATCGTCTGTTTTGCCCGTTGAATTCGACCGAAGCGACAGCTCCTGTGCCTCGCAGTTCTCATCGGACGAACGTCTCCCGATCCGTACTATAGAGATGCATGGATCCAAATCCGAGGAATCCTCTGTCTGGGAATATATTCCCATCGAGATGCCCGACCCTTCTTTCAACTTGCGGAGAGCTAAAGCTCGGTAGTATTCAAAGATGGGATATCTCGCCAGATACCCGAGGGAGTCCAGAGCTCAAAGGTTCTCTGTGCCATAAAAGAGCGCTGACCTGGAGCTGACTAGATCTGAGAGTGAATTCTTGGATCGAACAAACCACTGAACAGAAGCACCGCGAGTGGGAATGAGGCGGATTCCCCACACCTGATGACACGCATGTAGCACTTCTGGTTCTGTGGGGGTCATCCTCAGCGTCTCTAGCCGTCCAGTCTGGATCGGCGACGTTATTTTACCGTTCGTCCATTAATCGCTCACACATCCAAGATCCTCGTCACTGCTGCGGATCCTATAAATTTCGAACTCGACGAATGAGTTCTGCCTTCCTCAGGCCTGAGGTCATCGTTACCTGCAACCAGCCCGTTCTCGGCGATGCAAATACCCAAATTCAATTCCGGGATTACACTTGGCTGTGACAGGTGAAAGAATGAGATACGGCCAGATCGAGAGGTTTATTCATCTCACAACAAGTCTCGCAACAGGCAGAGGGCGCTGCGCAACGGCGCCTGATACGAATTTTAAAATAGTTAGTCATATCCGGCAAGGTTTCTGAAATGTATCGCGATTCCTGAGGGGATTTAGTTGCGCCAACAGAATTCGAATAGCCTGACCCAAGCGCACTCACTCACATCGAGACGCCCGCGCCAATTATCTCAATCGATTCCGCGATAAGAGTAAGCCATGCCATGGGGAATCAGCGAACGTAAAGAGATGCTTCCCAAGTAGAACCGATCCCAAACAATCGCTGGTGCAGGCACTCATTTGCTGTGTGACTTCCACGACCTGCATCGACATCCGAAGTTCCGGGAAGGACGCCACGGAGACATGGATCACTCGGAAGGTACGATGGAAGGCATGATGGGCATGGCTATGTCATTCAACTTCGATGTGAATCCCGTTCTACTTTTCAATTTTTGGCACCCGAAAAGCGGATTAGCCCTCGCCGCCTCCTGCCTTCTGATCTTCTTCTTTGCTGTTGCGTTCGAAGCATTGAAAGCGTATCGCGAGAAACTGTACCTGGAATCTAAGAGGAGATCAGACAGCCAGACTTCCTCAGTGGAGACCCCCGGTTTCAAATCAATGCTAGAGCTCGATCACCTGACACAGACCGCTCTCTACACCGTCCAAATAACTCACGGCTACCTGCTCATGCTCCTGTTCATGACTTACAATGGATTTGTTGCCATCAGCATCATCTTCGGCGCAGCTCTCGGCTTCCTCATCAACGGATGGAAGAAATACCTGATGCTCGAAATGGCATCAGATCATTGCGGCTGAACATTGTAACAAGATTTTTTACATGCAAATATGACATCGAAATGCTCACGTCCCACATGTTCCACGTGGGAAGCGCATCTTCCTCTGAATGAAATTGTAGGAGGGCTGAATCAATAAAGTAGGTACGAGCCGTTATACATTCCTCTTATTCGTTCAGGCTCTGCATAATGCCGTTCTATACTCGACTCTCTTGGTTTTCCGTCCAATGCTACGCAACCCAGCGAGAAATCCTCGATGCCGTCTTCCGAAGCCTCCGACGACGGATAATGGAATTGAGGGCAGTGAACGATTCCGGACACGCTTACCTTGAACCCATAGTTTCCCGAATATTGGACCTGGAGGATCATAGTTCTCCCTGTCAGAGTGACCTCACGCGAAAGGCGTCTCCCATGGGACCTTCTCCCCGAGGAAGCGTTCTTTCCGCGGGGAACACGTGAAGCCCGTCGACCAGTTTGGCCCTTCATCCCATATTCAGCTCAATCTAGAGAATCCATGCGTAGATTCGGAGAGAAGTCAAAGGTGCAGGTGAGCTATGGAACTTGGAATGAGAATCGGGTTCTGACCTGACTGGGTTCTTGTCATCAGGCCCCCTTCTGATTCGGCGGCGATCACTCCGACTCGGACTGCCTTGGCTAAGGATTCGGCACAGAAAAATACTCGGCCGAGATTCCCGGACGCCTAGATCAAGTCATGATGACCTCTGCTGATTCGAGGAAGTGGAAAATCGCAGCTCCAATAGTGGACCCTAGAGATGGAAACGTGGATTTACAATTCGCATCCTTTCGGAATGGCTGAATGAGCTCCGCAATACATAGCCGGAGGCCTTCCTATTTCCGATCACACGGAGGGTGAAGATATTGCTGCGAACTCACGGAATTGCCCGTGAGAAAAGAGTCTGCCCGCCTCTTGCTCAACTCGTTGCGACCTGCAAGCGAGATTACGCGGGATACTCTCGATCCGCCACCGCTTATCGCTTGATGATCACAGAACTTGCCGAACATCCGACCTCTCACCCACCTCACTGATGGTTCTCGATCTTTTTCACGCGCAACTTCGGAGCTGCCCATTGCCTGAAGCATTCAAAACTCCTATCATCACCCTCGTCTGCATAAAGGGATCACAAAAAAAGTACACACAGCTACCGGCCAGTCTGACGAATTACCATCGCTTGTATGGTCATAGGAAGCCTGATCGCCAACAGACTTCTCCCACGTATTACATCCCTATCGCTCACCGATCCCTTCTGGAACGGATTTACTGGAAGCATATCAACTGCAACCCAACAACTTGAGGTACCTCTCTTGAGATTGCTTTGGGAGGACCGAGACCTTTCTCCTTTGATTTCTCCCCCGCCTTTGACGGGATGGATCCTCGCAACGATGACGGCACTGGGCCTTAGTCTTCGCGTCAGCAATTAGTGCCGTTGCTGTCTCGCGTTTTCAAGTTCAGGGGTTTCTTGGAAACATCGAGGCCGTCTCCCGATTCGAAACGGTTTTTCAGATCAGAGCGGACTGAATATAGCGGTCGGTGAATCGGCGTCATAGGTAAGAGCACGCATTTCCAATTTCTGTCGCGGTCTAGCTACTCCCGATGACTTGGGATCACTTGGGTGATGGCCTGATGCTGTCTCCACTGCCGCCCGACATGATGCTCGCGATGGGCTATCATTGAATCTCACTTGCCTTAGATTTTATTCACGAATAAATCGGACTCCCCTTTGAAAGTGTGCTCCATTCTTTTCATCGAGACGACCAGCCGACATCCCTCCTCGGACGAGCGAGGCATCGACTCCCGTACCTACACGTTGCCTTCCGCCTTTGACAACTCAGGCCTCAGGCGCAATTTTCGAGGAGTTCGTTGTGACCAAATCGGGAGGCCAAATGATCGGTGTATGGAGCGCGCTTCGCCTGTCAGAAGTCCCGTCGTGGCGGGCTCAAAGATAGACTGATCAGGTGGGAAGTTGGCGCGGCCGATCGACGGGGAGCTTTTGGAGTTATGCAGTCGTGCCTCTCCGTATCATTGGATCCACAATACTGCGTGTTCTGGGGAGGCGAACACATTCCTGCAGTGTAAATTCCAACACAGTGTATCTTGGGTCCTCTCAACCGTTTTCCCCCGTTTCAGAGTACTGCTCGCCTGCAACTTATCATGGTTGCTGACGATTTTATCCATCTCGAACCCGAAAGCAGTGATCCCCCCTCTTCGACCCACAGCGGGATGACGGCGTTCCACAGCCCGCCCAAGCGCACCTCATTCACGGTTTTCTGCATGACTTTCTGGGCGGGTGTCCGACTCTTCAATTGGGTTCGCTGACTCAGTCAAGAAGAGATACGGCACTGGCATTTCCGTTCGAGGATGGTTAACAGAGTGATTGTATCCACGTTCCCTGTGTCATACCTCAATCAACCAGTGTTGTTTGTCGTTTCCAGGCTGCCTGTCTCAAATCCAATCACTTGACAGCGTCGCAGCTGGTGTCGCAAACAGGTATGACTGGCCCGAGTCGTGATCTTTTGTTCGCAGCTCTCCGCGCGAGTACCTCGCCCAGTTACCGGGGAGCTCACTTTTTTAGTCTTTCAAAGAAGAATGAGTTCTCAGAACAGATTCAGAGTGACATTTTTTTGAGTCGGGAATTTTCGAGCCCGATTTTATTTCGGCTATAACTTTGTCAATTCTTGAATGATTTTATTATGAAATAATAGGGTGATCGACAGGGGTTCTCGAGATGGTCATTCCAGTTTTTTTTTTTTATCGAAGTGGATCTTATGAGAATCGCGGCAAGGAGATGGTTTTGCAGATGGATAATAATTTTTCCAAGCTCTCCCGAAGAGTTTTCGGGAAAACGTCAAGTTTCATCGGATCGGAGCGGTTGGGCCGCATTCGACGTGCGAGAGGAAGCCAGTCATTCGCTCGATTTCTCACCGCTCTGTGAAGCCTGCGTCCGGGAATTGTCAGCCAGCTATCCGTCTCCGAGCCCTGAGGAGCTCATTGTGCAGGTGGGTTCACAGGTTCCAAACAATGATCTGTGAGTGGAGATCACAGTCGTAGCCGAAAGTGACTTATCTCACTGGACTCCGGAACGAAGAGACTGACAACAGTGATGACAACACCACTGATGTCACCGATTCCCGTCCCTTTGTTAGGGAATGCCTTTGTTCGCATTGATGTTCGATGAAGAACTCTTCTCCTTGCATTAGGCTGCCGAGAAAGAATTTCTACGCATATTCCAGCGGAATACCGCGAAAGCCGTAGAGCTGCCATTGCTACCACCCGTAAGGATAGGTACAACGGCCTAATGATCAACGAGAAGCGAAAATTGCGCCCATAACACTCAGTACATCTTTTTTTCGGATATATAGTATTTTCTGTTCTCCCGCTATCCCGTGGACCCGAACACAGCGAACTTGTCGACTAACATGCTCTTCAAATACCGTGCGTGTTAGATAACCGACATTCCGGAAAACAAACTTGTCAGATAACGAAGAAGGTCTCTAATCTATTACAGAGATGGAAATAGAACATGGAGATGGAATAGCAGCGAAGCCGCTGCTCGAGTAAAATGGAATACAGAAAATTGGTTGTTCGCGGAATTTCACTGTATCTTGAGCCAAATGAGACTCCTCTCAAACTGGAGGGAATTCATCTCGGCGGGTAGACAAACGGTTCATCGAAGGACAACTTGACATTGTTCTTCTAGAGCCAAGGACCGGCTATGTGGATCGACCACGAGGCCCGAAACAACGGGATTGATGGGAGCCGGCGATATTGTTGCGAGAGAGCCCGAATCGAGAACACCCAGCTACTGCTTCCATGACGCCACCGCCACATTTCGACCGTGCAAGGTTATTGTTGTCTGAACCTCGTCCCACGTCAGAATTTCGGCATAGGGGTGGTTGCATTTGCTCGTTCCCCACAGCGGATATCGCTTCCACCTCGATCAAGGATCTGAGCGACTCGCAAATATCACGTGGGAACGGTCGAGGCGAGCATCTGAGCAGCAAGTAACATTTACCGTGCAGAGGCTGTACGGGAGTCTATGGGTCGTACGAGGGTCATATGGAAATTCATTTTCCATCCGGAGCTCATACGGGAATTCATTTGCCCTGCAAGGATTTCACGGAGATGTATTTTTTGAGAGCCGGACTCCGGAAAATGATGTCTAGTGTCGACTGAGGATGTCCCTTCGCGTTCTTTCTTCGCATCGTAGAAGTGGGTCAAGGCTTGAAAAGATTCCAACTCCGGTTCGACATACCTCGGATCTATATCACGAGCAGCTCACCAAGTCAACCAAATACAGTCAGACCATTCAAGGCATGGTCTTACTATTGAGCCCAGCGATTGCGGGTTGTTTGTGAAAGGCGCCGATCCCAACGTAGAGGCCGATGTCTGGTTTCGTATCCGAAATAGGCTGGCTGATTGTCGCATGATGTTCGATGCAACAGATTCTCGATCTGCTCGGCAAGCCTGTCTTTGAGCGCGGCCTTGGAGCAGCACTTGAGTTCACCATATTGCTGCACGATTTCACGTTCCAAAAACTCAAGTATGTTGGAAGTCATGATCTCATCTTATCCCCCAAATGCCACGGGGATTCCGAAGCTCACCCTCTTACCGCGCTGCAGCCCAGCCTTCGAGGTGCCCGAACCGCTCCGGCGTATCGATGAGCAATACGCCATGGGGTCGAGAATCCTGAAAATTTCCTCATCCGGGGATGCTCTGGGTCAGAACTATCACTTTGCCTAGCATTGCGGATTCGGGGACCGTGCGCGCTCGTTAGGGGCCCTGTCGGCCTCAGCACGCGCGGCTTCTGAAGCGAAGGAAAATATATCCTGCTCAAGGTCCACCCGTTTCCTCCAAGTTGCCACGTTTACTCTCGACATCACTGTGAGAGGACTCAGGGCGCCAACTGGATGGAATGCTTCAGATGACTTCCAATCCCAATACAGACCTTCGCACGTATATTCAGGAGGAACAGCGGTCTAGAAATCGTCACGATGAGAAAAATCCAGAGATGTTGTCGAAAAGTGCCCAAACGCCCCTCACCAAGATGCATCTTTGCAGGTTTTGAAACGAGATTGGCGGATCCACCTCGTCTCTTGACTCTGAAGATCTCTTCCGGATTTCGATGGTTGGTAACGGCCGCGACTTTCCCCTCCGTGAGCCCGGAGAATTTTCCGGAGAGTTCGAAACTACACTTCCCTCAACCCCATAATGAAACCATCGGGAAAACTTCAAGGCATCCTGCTGCGATGTATGCCCGATGAATTTCCCTCATATCCGAAATAAGCTCACACGAATGAGACGCCGAGACGCATCCATTCAACACGAGCGAGAGGGAAGGTCCAGCAGGATCTGCCACAGGCCTCATTCTATCGTCCAGCATTTAACCATCAACTTTCCCATGGTTGGATTTATTCGGTTCAATTGCTTCAAAAATGACAGGAAACTGGTTCCCTCTCCCTGGGAGGCTCTCGAGTGCCCCGACCTTTCTGATCACCCCGTACGGGGTTTCTTATTCGAGGAATAGTTTCGAGAGCTGGAAGGTGACTCATGCGCAGGCTCGTGTGCTACCCAGTTTGTTCTAAGCTCCGACTTGGAACACCAGATCTTGACTTTACAATGATTGGTTGCTTTTCATCGCAAGGCTTGAGGCTCGTCGAGAAATCAATCCAGAGTCGCTGCCGATAGCATCCCAAGAGCGGCCGAATCATAACCAATCTCCACCCCGGGCCTATGAGTCCTGAAAGACTTCATGGCACAGGAGCTGATCCTCGTACAGTTGGTCGTTCCAAGAAAACGGAGTCGAGGACAGAGCTTCGCCAGCTCCTTCAAAAATTCCTCTGTCACATAAAGAAAACCGAGCTCGAGTTTCATGAGTAGAGGCTCCCGACAAAGTAGGGTCAAAAGTCCGGACTCGGTGACATTCGGGCAGCTGTACAAAGCTAGGCTCCTTAGACGATTGTGATGATTAGCTATGCCAACGAGGCCAGAGTCTGTCAGACGGCACCCCTGCAGCTCGAGAGTCTCCATGGTTGGTGATCCAAGGCCGTTTTGCAGGAACAGATCAGTGAACGCAAAGCAGCGCGCGAGGGACAATCTCTTGAGCTTCCTGAGATTGGAGATTTTCATTCCATCGGTATCGGATAGCCCGTCACAGCCCATTATATCCAGCGCTTCTAGATTCTTCAAATTCTCCACAATCAGTCCGAAACTTTCGGAATCCAAGTCAGTCGCGTGGAACGTATGAAGATTGGGCAGTCGCGTGATTCCCTGAAGAACCTCGAAGTCGACTTCGGTTCGTCTCAAATCAAGGCACTGCAGCATTGACAGCTGTCCCGGGATGCCCACGAATTTCCTGAGCATTTCGAGACAGTTAGGAAGGCTGAGCTTCCGAATTTTCTTGAGTCCATGAATTGGGATGCTGTCCTTCGATATTGTTGACCGGAACCCATTCAGCTCTAGGATTTCGATCCCAGGAGCGTTCAGTAACAGCTTCCCAAGGAAAGTAGTATCTTCCAAATAGTAACCAGAGAGCGATAGATGGCGCAGTTCGGTGCACCCAGCAATCGTTTCGAATGTCTCAAGATCGAATTCACGACATTGACAGAGGAGTTCTCTCAAACTCATTGAACATATGTTCATTAGTGGGACGAATTCCTCAGGACTGAGCCAGACATCACGCAGGTCTAGCTTGGTGATCCTCCGGTTCGCTCCCAATATGTTAGGCAGGAGGTCAAGGAAATCGGATTCTGGGTCAAACATTGTCAGGGATACCGATGTGACTTTTGGCATCAGTCCGAGCAGATGAGTGAGAAGTTCTTCAGTCAGGAAGAAGTTCAAATCCAAATGGCGCACCATGGACAACGAGCTCCGGATTTCTTCAAAACTAAGTTCTTTGGGAAACTCGAAATCTCCGATGGAGATTCTTTTCCTCATGTCACCTGCGCATGCGAATACGAAGCTGAGTATCCGAAGCCGTTCTCATACGATTCCAGCGAAACCCTGACTTCTGTGAGTTGTGCGCAAGAAATCGGTGAGTTCACACCGTGGTTCATTTCTTCACCGAGGGAAGAGTGTACAACATATTCTATCGGCAACCTTCACAGTGCTGAGCTTCAACCTCTACTTACGTGACTCGGAAATTTTGAGAGATTCGAGGTCCGGGCACGACCGAAGGATGCTGTAGAGGATTCCAGGCGACCAGAGGCATCTATCGAGCTCCAGTTCGCGAAGGAACCCGCCGAGTTTCATCCAGAATCCGGAGTTGTAGCTTCCCAAGTAGACTGAGGGAACGAATTGCGATGAATCACTAACGCAGCTGTCCATTCGAAACCGATCTTGGTCGGGGAAGAACACAAACGATACCTTTGGAGAGTCGCAGATTCCTGTACTGGCGACGGCTTCCAACGAATACTTCCTGGGCCGCAGTCCATTCGCAGCCGTGAATGGTGACCCGGACATCGTCCAAGAGGGAAGCCTTCGCTACAGCCTCAGCCCAACGATGACACGTCGCAGCGCTGTTCAGGCGGTCTGATGGAGGTAGATGCGAGAGCACTTCTTCGAGCAACTGGGAGCGGAATCAGAGAATGTCGGTTACGAGGGTTCCAGGAATATTTTCAAGTTTCTAGTTCACGGAACTTTTCCAGGAGGAAGGTTCCACGATACGCGCATACATTGCTGGAGAAAATGAACGGGTCAGTGTTTGTTCTTCTGAGTTCGCACGCTAATACTGTGTAATACATCATACGAACCTCAAGTGGTAAATGGTCCATAGTCGTCACCTTTATCCTTAGCTCCCAATTTCTCCGGAAAACTCCGCGGATCACCAACTGCTCGAGCTCGCGAATCTCTCTATGAGATTAGGACGATCTGGAAAAGCTGCTTGTTTCAAGGAGCATGTGGGAGTACGAGGGGTGAAGAATATGTTCTTGGTGTCATCCTCGATCATTTTCCCAGGCTCGATCAGGGGATGGATAGTTTCAGTAGCGCACATGTGGAGTCGGGGCCAACCTGAACAGGCATTCAAGCTCCTTTTTTTCTCCTCCCTCGTGATCAAACGCCTACGTAAGAGTGACCTCCCATTCCGATTGCCCGACTTACGACGGAAGTGACAAGACATGAATTTAGAAGAAGAGGGACATGGGTTTCTCCCGCGACCGCCGTTTACCGCACCGGGCACGAGCGCATCGGAGCGACGGCACACGGTTTGGTTGAGACATATCGGGAGTCGTCGACGATAAACTTCCGTGTTCCAGAGCTCACCTATCCGATATTAGCTCGATGCAGTCGCATGCAGATGAATAGGATCGCGCAACCAGAGATCGAGAGGATTCCGATATTTCCTTATACTACCGTATGCATTCCTCGTAGAAGTACTTGTTCGCGGCGGTATTGGATCATCGAACGCAATAGCTAGCTTCTCGATCTTGACACTGATCGTCCGTGGTGTTCCGGCGGAACCACGCTCTCACGCCGCACGCCGTATCGTGTCGGCTCCTACATTCAAAACAATCTTTCTTCTAAATGGAGAGGGTTAACCGGGCGTTCATATGCCATCGCAGGATGGGAACAAATCCAAACCGCTCGATGCGACTCGCTCCACAGTTAGTACCGCATACAGGGCAGCGAGGAGAGAACGGGCCTGCTCCCGTTCCGCCCAGCTCTGCAGCCCGTTCTCCACGTGACAGAATGTCATAGCCATCTGCCTTGGAGGCAAAGGACGGATGGACTTCCAGGTCATGTCGTAGGAGTGATTCTAAATTCTCAAATTGTCATATCCCTAGGACAGGTAGGTATACGACGATGGAAACGTGTCCTTGAAAATCTCATTCCTTGGCATTCCGGCGGGAATTGAACAGTCCTCTCAATAGTGTGCAAAATCTTGCTCAATAGAATCAATTCACATCTCACGAAGAGTTTTGAGGGACATCACGGTGGGTCCCAACGCGTGAACTCCTTAGAATCTTCTTCTATCATCCAAGAGCCTGAAGAATCGGTCAAATCAAAGGGGTGCTTCACCCTCAAATGACGATTCAGCTGAGGGTGGAGTCAGAATAAGCCAATCTCGAGCTCAAAGTCAGGAGGAATGCAGCGATTGACTTCGATGTTGTGAAAGACTGAAAGATCCAGATTATCCCAGATTCCTGGGATTTAACGGAAAGCAATGATTCCTGCGCTTGTACCAGCCTGACCTATCACCTCTCTCTTTCTTCTCAATATTCTATATTCTGCGGGAGATCGTGATTTCAATCGCCAGCTCCAGTTGGTTCTGCCTCCGTTTCGCTATCTCTATGAAGGGAAAGTTCTATCAGGTTCCCCGCAGGCCGACGATAACTAAAACTACTGGCGAAAGCATTGAAGTTCGTTCTTGAGAGGTAAGTGGTCGATTCAGGCTCGGGAGATCATCCGGTCGGTAAGACGAGACTTGGTTCAGAATCGGCCGATGATTCTCGCGATTCTAACTGATGTATTCGTCATAGTCATCCGATGTCTCGGCCAAATATGACACGGCCATCTGAAGCTGGTCCCTCCCAACAATCCACATGAGAAATCGATCGAAAAGTCAATCAAATCGGAGGCTCGAAGTTTCGCGAGCGACTCGGGTCGCCGATTCAATACTCACATCTCCGCGTTGGCGGAGGATGTGAGCATTGACAGCATGTAGTGCTGCATAGACACCCACTGGCTATCGAAATCATTCCATCAGGAAGTTTCGAATCTCGGCAGGCTCTCTCCGCTTTGTGTGGATGTCTATGCTGAAAGATTCGAAAATCTGAGTCTTCGAGGTGAAGCTCCTCCTGTTTAAGGGGGTGTAGTTACTGAAACGAAACGATTCAACTTAAATTAGGAGCATGGGAAGATAAAGGAGATATATCTGGATCATCCACCACAAACCGGGCCCCGATATCGGTCCTAGTTTGGGATATCCGTTTCTCTGTCCGCCCCAAGGTCCGAACAACCCAACCTCTAAGATTGATTCTATCAGACTGGAAATCCGTTTTCTCGAGCTGGGAACGCAAGAATCTCCAGCTGGGAGCATGCAAGCAATCGAAATCCCCGCGTAAACAAACCCTCGCCTGTCTCGAAATGCGTCATTTTTGTATTTCGAGATGGTTTCAGCCCGTGTTCTGTGTGCGCGCCGACTGCGTAAAATGGGAATCAGCGGGAACGATTCCCATTGTGCCGGAGCATTCCAAAATCCAAGACATAGCTAACAGCTCTGTTCTCGTATGAACTGTAGAGCTGAAAGGAAATGTGAGCATCGTTGCCCACCCGCTCAGATTGTCGCTCTAAGTTTCTGACGTAAAACGTCTCCAAAATCGGTTTGAGGATACCGGTCGAGTGTACTCCGTTCTCAGTAGAACGGAATATTGCTAGGTTCAGTTACTCGATTACTCAGCCCACACAATAACCTCAGTATTCCGGTACGCGGCGACGAGTGGAGAATTCCGACCCGGTTGGTCAAACCAAGTTAGTGATGAGCAATCCTTTGTGAAGTGCTGCGATCGCAGTTCTGGAGACCCCATGGATTCCATGAAAAGTCATTCTGTAGAACTCGAATTGATCGGCCCCCCTACGGGAGTGATGACGAAAGTCAGTTCAGACTGTGTCCTCATGAACAGCTAGAATATGGTCGGAGGAAACACGAAGCGTTTGTGGAATTTCGATCTGAACTTCACAGCTCAACGACTGAGAGTCATTTCTAATTATGAAGACAAGATATCGAAGCCGAATGCAGCGGTAACGACGCGCCGAAGTCGCGGCACTCATGCTGGCGAAAAAAGGCTCAAGGCGGCGGCCGAGAGGCTTGCAGACCACCGAGCCACAACGAGAGCTCGGACAGGAGTAAGTATCCCGTTCCTGTTATCTCACCGGGCGATTGCTAGACAGGAGCAACGGCAATTGATGCCATCGCGATCCGCGACTTGAGTGGGAGCTTGATCAGCCTGCCAGTAGGGCACGATATGCGCAATGCCGAAATGTTCGAGTTGCACTCGTTTGTGGGAAAGGGCAGCTGCTCACATCCAATGTGCATCTGGACTTCAGATGTCCCAGTCCCCCAACGGCGACTTTCTTGACTGCACATTCCATCGATAAAGACACTTCTGCATTCAACCTCCGCGGAAATTATTTCAGAGTGCCGAGCTGGGAGGATTTCCCTCCCAAGCGGTAACGGATAAAAATACTCGCCGAAGCCACCGACTTTGCCCAAGTTGGATCCAGAGTCCGAACGTCCGATTCCACCACGCATGCCTTCCATGCAGATCCGTCGCTTGCGTCGCGGAGGCCCACACGTTCCCGTAGACGTCGACACGAGGGTCAGATGTCTGCCTCGTTACTTAGAATGCTGTTGCGTTCAATATTAATCTGAAGAAGAGTCCAGTCCATAAATCCTCTTTTATCAGAAAAAGTTCCGTGAAGCGATGGGTACGATTTTTGATCGTGCAGCCTCTTTAGGAACACGTCAGCGTCTCTGATGATTGGTCTGTTCTGGAAACCTGTGCTCAGGGCGCGCTTTCAGTAGAAAACTCAGAAGAGCGTATTGAACTCTTGTAAGACTTCACCGCTCCGGAGTCGGCATTTATCCATTCGAGACAACAAACCATGATGTCAAACGAAGGACATAGCTTGAGCATCGCTCCGAGCCCGAATCGAACGCCCGAGAGATTGGGTTTTGACAAGAATGCACACGAATTGTATTTTCCCGCAATATACTTCGGGTGCGCTTGTCGGATCTTGACGAGTGGAGCAGGTGGGAAACGTCCAACTGTTTACAGTATTTGTGACTGTCAGAGACTCGATAGACGAGGGGCAGCATCCAATCATGTGCTCTACATGGCCGTGAAAATACTACGTCTTCGGGTACGAGACTGTGTTCAGAGTATGTTCCGATGCATCACAACAACAGGGAATCTGACTCGGAGCATGATAGAGAATCGCGAATGCATAGAACGCTTGATAGAATCCGATTGTGCTTTCTTGGAATCCATACCGAATTCTGCGTATTACTGGTCTTCTCGGGGGACAGATTTATTCGCGGTGCCCCGACAGCCAGGTAATTCGACTGCGTTCCTCACAATCACTGCCAACGAAGTTCATTGGCATTCAAGACGTGGAAACCGACGTTGCGTGTAAAATCGACAAGAAAAACCTACCACTCGTGAATTTCCCAACGATACCCCGCTGGCAAAGTCAAGATAAACTCCAGGATGTCAAACGCCCGCGCGAACGTCAGAAAGAACCCAGACTTCGAACAGGAAACCCCCGGATCACAACGCAAGACATCGCGATGTGTGAAATGTGGCGACCCAGTTCACGGCTTTTCGCGTATGTCATGTGTGATTGGCTCCGAAAGGACCCACGCCCGCAAGGCCTGCTCAGGCCTGAGCGCGGCCGAAGCCAAGAGAGAAGCTACGACGGCCGAGTTCAAATGCAGCCAGTGTGTCGCCCATGAAGCTATGGAGGAAAGCGCTTCAATCCAAGCCACCCTAGCCCTCATCCTCAGAGAGCTCAAGGAATGGATATCCAAAGCCATCAACCTCTAAGAAGATAACCGTCTGCTGAGGAAAAAAAACGCGGAAATCAGATCCATCGTTTCAGCTATACAGTCCCAGCAGCCAGCCAGAGCTCCCCCACCCTCTAGAGATAGGAGCCGGCAACGTAAACAAAGCAGAGAGCCCGCGCGCGAAGCCAGACCGCGCTCTGTCCTACGAAACAGAGCAAAAGCTCCCCTTCCGATGAATAAGAAAGAACAACGAACAAAATAAGCAAAAACATCGAACAAGCACCGCCCGTCAGATGGACTTGTTGTTAGTGAGGTGTCACGTTGTCACGTGAGTACGCCACCGAAGATGCCAAAACGAAACTGGAAAAAGCACTGCCAGTTACAAAAGTCAAGTACTGCACCCGCAACATAATCGTGACGCTGTACAACTCAGCTGCGACAGCGGAAAACGTACGAAACCACCTGAAGAGCAACTGGCACACAGTCGACCGAGTCGTGCGAATCAAGACAAAATCGAAATCAGACAGCTACCGATGCTTCGTGATACAATGCAGCGACCTGGACTTCGACGAAATTAAAAACAACGAAAAACTATGGCACCCCGGAACACGAGTCGGGGAAGTCCGGAGGGAAATATGCGACGACCAGATCATAGAAACAGCTGGTAAGTCAAGCTGACTCCGCACCGAGAACCAACACCGAGACCGAGACAAAAGACGACCCGGACAGGCAAAAAAAACACTCCATACCTGACAACACAGCAGAGATATTATGCTGGAACGTCGAAGGACTCCTCGGCTTCATGAGAAAAGAGAACAACTTTGATTTCTCTCCATACAAGTTAGTGATGCTGACAGAAACTCTCGTACTTCGCGAACCAGACAACCAGATAGTGCGAAACTCCAAAAGCTACTATTCGGGAACCCAGAAAACCAAGGAACGACCGAGCGGCGGCCTCGCCATCTTAGTAGCGCCGGTCATCCCCGACACGAAAATTATGTTCAAAGATGAACATATACTCGGAGTTTCGAACCATGACACAACCTACATTGTGTCCTACTTTAGTCCGAACACCCCAGTGGCTGAAATCATAACCGAAATCCACAAAGTCATGATCAAGATAGTCACACAGTCAGTGATACTCTACGGCGACTTCAATTGCCGCATAGACTCCCGGAACCCCAGAGCGAAGGACCTCCTCGAAACACTAAGTCTCCTTGATCTGCACCTTGCCAACGATGCACGAGAAATGACTTATCTCGCGCACAATGGGCAGAGCGCGATTGACCTGATATTCACCTCAGGAAACCTCGTGACTCGCGCAGACCTCAATATACTGCCCACCATCGACAGAAAACACCAACGACTAATCTTGACAGTCCCAATCACCGACCCCGGAACAAAACGCACCGGAAAACGACCGGAACCTCCTTTCAGAAGGATCAACGACCATGACCTCTAGAAACAACTCCCATACGTCAGTCAGCCCCCCGATCTCACTCTCGACGAATCCTACCTTTTCTAGAGCTCTGGTTTGGTAAAGAATGCCAAGAACTAAAACAACTGACCCTGAACAAAATCGGAACAAAGGACTACACGGCAGCCCGACGAACATACGAAGCCGCAATCAAGAAGAAGCGGACCGAATTTGAAGAAAAGGAATTCAAACGGAAGGTGCACACTAGCAAAACGAAACCGTGGGTTTTGATCCCGGGAAAGAAGACTCCATGCCTACCGAAAGTAGACTCGCCGGCATTTGAGGAATACTACGGAAACTTGTACTCATCAACAGAATATGAACACGCAACGGATACTGACCAACGCAGCCACGAAGGGAACGACGAGTGGTATACCGGTTACATATCCAACGAGGAAGTCACCGCAACTCTGAGGAGAATGGAAAGACACAAGACAGTCGGACCCGACCGGGTCGCAATCGATATCCTGAAGGATCAAGACATCCTGATACCACTCGTCACCAGACTGTTCAACAAAGCTCTCGACGCCGGCACGATCCCGAATACCTGGCGCGTCGCTCATGTTAAACCGATCTTCAAAGGCCAAGGCTCCCCTGAAGACGCAAGCAACTATAGATGTATCAGCCTGGCTTCCCACATCTATAAAGCGTTCACGAACACGCTGTCGAACCGCCTGACCCTACACTGCCTGCCGAAGATCTCCCAGTACCAAAATGGCTTCCTTCCGCATCGATCCTGCGAACAAGCGATCTCAAGCCCTCATCGAATACACGGACTCAAACAAAGACCCCACCTTCGCAGTGTTCGTCGACTTTAAGGCCGCATTCGACAACGTTAGCAGAAGGAGACTTTCACAGACCGCAGCGGAGAAATTCGACATCAAAGGGAAGACCCTCACCATCCTTAGCTCGATACTCCAACCGAACGAACTCATCATCGACAACGGAGCCGACCTCAGCAATCCGGTGATCCAATACAAAGGCTTCGCGCGGGGCGACTCAATATCCCCCCTGCTCTTCGTACTCTTCATCAATAGCCTGCTCGCTAGACTCGAACGAAGAAAAATCCTCGTAAAAATGTACGCCGATGATCTTGTTATCGCCTCAGACAACGTAGATGAGTTGCAGAAAGCACTGTCAGCTTTCTCAATCTGGTGCGATGAAAACGAAATGGTCATCAACACAGGAAAGACCAAAGCCCTGAAACTCCGCAAAGCAGGAGCCACCGGGAAAACCAGGCTGTACATAAACAGAACCTCGATAGAATTCGTCCAGAGCTTCAAATACCTCGGGATCACGATGCAACCGGCACTCGGATTCGGTGACCATGTAGACCAACTCCTCACACGAACCGCAACGACGATCGTATGCCTCGGAAACCTACAAAAACTTTCCCTGACCACTGCCTTGGAAATATTCGAGATAAAGGTCATGCCCATCATCAGGTATGGAATGGACTGCATCTGAACCAAACTCGCCAAAAGTAGTCTTAAAAACCTTGACAGATGCAAACTCCTGTTCCTCAAATCAACCCTTGGAGTGAGCAAGCACACATCGAACACCTTCGTCCTAGCACTGACGAAGGAGGAGACCCTATGTGAAAGTCTGAAAGAGCTGGGATACAGCTTCAGCGAATCCGCGTGGAGGGAATACACGGAAGATCTCGAACGCAAAAGAGCCGAGTTCGACATAGACGAGTTCACCGAGCGACCAGCGTTCTGCGGAGAAGGGTGGAAACTCGCAAATAGGAAAAACCGAGCTTTCATATGCCGAATTACTTACCATGGCTCCCTCCACAAAATCTGTACAAAAGAGGACTTTTACGTAGAACGCAATGAGCTATGTATCTGTAAATACTGCGGCGAAAACAGAATCACCCGCCATCACATCCTAAAATGCACATACTTTGAGAACAGAGCGATCAACGAGATCGCTAAAGAATTACTATGAACTGCGGAAAATCCGCGAATAAATCGCTATTATTATTATTGGCTCAGTGGCCACGCATTTCACACCGACTCCCCGATGAAGACAAATCGAGGAGTTTTGGAACAACTCAAACCTTTTGAGAGAATACACTTGATTGCAGAAGACGGGTGACCTGTGCGATCTATTACCATAAAGTAATGCATGTCATAATGTCCCTATTACAGTACAACCTCTATTATTTCAACTGATCGATGCACAAAAAAGTTGAAATAATTTGAAGTCGGAACACTCGAGAGAAGAGAAAATGATCCTTATTCTTGGACTCCGAAACCGATTCGAGAATGAGAATTCAAAATCGAAAGCGAACCGATGCAGAATGATACGAGATTTATTGACGACGAGTCGGCCGCTCTGCTCGGTTGGACGGCGTTCCCTGGCATTGAGGCACTTTTCTCTCTCTCTTCACTGGGTCAGCATAATGGTTTTGAAAAGTATGGTCGGATTGGTCCCGGAATCACCCCTTCAGAGTTTCGGTCCTCCATTCGATGCTGTAGAACTACATCGCGCTTTTACACTCTGCTCCCATGAGTACCACCGCCACCTCAACTGTAGTGGGTGAATTGAACCGCCCAGCGTGTTGCCCACTGGGTACTCTATTACTGATCACAACTCCATTGCAGCCATCGGGCGTCTATTGGAGAGCTGTTTTGAACCCTCTCACTGATGCACTAAAACCTAGCTTAGAGGCTATTCGACACCCTCACGAAATTTCAGGTTGAACGCTTTCCTCCTCGCTGAGTTCACATCGGGCACCAACTTGAGCTCACACCTTGCCTTTTATAGGTATAGACTGGCAAACGAAATGATGCAATTTTTTTTCGCTCTGTCCAACCGCCCGCATCATGCCAGTTCCTTTGATTCCTCTCGGACGAATCAGGTGCTCTCCCAACCTCTCTCTCGCTGAATCAAAACTTTGATTGTGCTGCAATCAGTGGCGGCGCCAGCATATGGCCAAGGCCTCAAAATTCGCAAGACCCATGAGGCTAGCCTCACCGAACTTCATTCTGTTTCTTTCCCTTCGCTCAGAACGATGCGCGATGGTCAGATTTCTGTGGACCCTGGCGTGCTCAGATTGATCACATTGGTAGCTGATAACTCCCAGATTGTTCCAGAGAACCATGCCGCTCGAGGAAGCTGATTGACATGATACGTACCGCTCTGACCTACTTCAACGCGTCACGAAGAGCGTGATTTCATCCGCCTCTGTATATAGTCAACAAGTGATCATTTAATTACGACTTCTGGAAGTCAGGGCAAAGGCCCTTATTTTCTATGATGACTCCGGCCGGACACTTTTTCCTGGACGGCCTTCACTGGACGAATCTCGGTGTAAGAGAGACGGTTCAACCCGTGCGCTCGAATGTTGCCCCTTCGAATTAGTCGAATCGATCGCACGCTCTAATCAGTCGTTAGCTCTAACGTACATATATCCTCGCCAAACACCTAGAGCCGAATCTCTCATCAGAAGTGGTAAAGCCTCAATGATAATTTCAGGATTGGGCGCCGCCAGTTCAAGTCCTCCAAAAGGGTGCGCCGCCACGAGAAGTCTGGAAACCCCTGGTACGGGAGGCTGAAAGCAAGTGCCGCAAAGCTGTTCAAGTATCCTGAATTCCTCGCGTAACCCGTTAGATCAGCCACTGATCACAAATCGTTAGGATTTCTCCCATTCATCCTAACCAGAGGAGGTCCACATTTCGCACAGATGCAACTTCCGACATCGTAGCAAGTTGCTCCAGCACTTGCCTCTATTGCGGTCTGAAATCCTCATGGCTCCGGGGGCAAATCGGCAGCGGTGTGTGGCGCTTGACAAATCTGATCGTACTCTTCCAAGTTCGGAGGGGTGATTTTGGAGTCGATCTGACCACAACAACATGTGTCAATCAATCGAAAGAGGAGATATTTTAAATTGAGATGATGAAGAGAGAGAAAAGTGCTCTGGTGCAAGGGACTGCAGTCCAACTGCGCGAAGCGCGTCCGACTCCAGTCGGCTGAGGACCGGCTGGTCTTCAATACCTTCCATAACCTCGATCCAGGTTGAATTGATCGATTCTCCTTGCGAGCTTTTCGTCATCATCCTCAGGCACCACTAGCACACTTTGAACACCCTTCGCCCCGTTTATCTCATCAATGTGCAGCGTTATGGGCGATATCTGAAGTCGACTGAAGACCAGAGCGAATATCAAAGCGGGAAACATGTGATTGAACGGAGGTTTATTGACAACGAAGGAAGTATGAAGACGAATAAACGAGTTTGATGAGGACTGCTGGAGACTGCCGATGTGTGATAGCGTATCGTAGATGCGCCGTGGAACACGATAGATGAGCCACTGACAGCAAATACGTGAGGAACTCTCCAATTCCACCCTCCTAGACGAGATCCTCATTCCGCACAGGACTAACTCCCGGCCATTCAGACAGGTGCCTCAACACTTGCCTCCATTGCTGTTTGAAGTGCTCTTTGCTTCCCGGGCAGATCGGTGGCGGTGTGCTGAGATCCTCGAGAACATCCAGAACCTCTCTCCACTGCTCCCTGTAGTGCTTCTCTATTGATGGAATCCACCTGTAGGGGGGTTCCTGGGGAGGTGGCAGCAGCCCAGGACAGTCGATGGTTTGCAAGAGTTCCTGAGATCCCCCAGTCCATGAGCCGTTCAAAGAGAGCATCTTGATCGTCAGGTAGTGGATATTCGAGCCGAGTTGAATGAGTCGACTCTCGTTGCGGGCTTTTCATTATCATCCTCCAGTACCACTCACACCCTTTCAGCACCTATCACCTCGTTGAGTCCTCTGAAAAACGATTCCCTCACCTCCATGAGCCGCCATGTTTTCTCAAATGACCTGGTCGGGATGAACCAGACCTGGATCAATGATTTCTCAAATGGGTTTTCTTGCGGAAAGGGAGGAACGCATTCGAGGACAGCGTTCCTTTGGAAGTATTCTTAGTGTATTCTTCGTCTGGTAGCCCCGTTCCAGAAAACGCTACGGCAGCCCATGTTCACGGTCTCGCCGTCTCTGTGATATGAAATTACCGTTTCGAAATGAGGCATGATTCTCATGGGCGACTCTCTGTGATTTATGCAAACACTGGAGCCTTACTTGGGGAGGATACTTGGCCGCATTGCCTTCGTTCAGAACGACGATCTGATCCACATAGATTGACTCCACTCTGGTGCGTTTTTTCATCAGAGAGAGGGAGCCCAGTCGGCTATCGCTCGCAGAAAGATGTCTCTGAATTCCACGTCGCCATCCGATCACAGAGCGCGAACCTGAGCATCAACTACAGATCGCCCAGGCAGTTCAGTGTGTGCGCACAAATGAACTGAAACGACGGCTACGAGAACTGTTCCCCGCGATCTCTACCACGAATGTGATGAGACCACTCGCTTTCGAGGGAGAGACCAACACGATGTATAATGTCGCGTCTTGTGCTGACGACATGATCAACGAATGGTTATCCACAGCCTCGGAATCGATTCGAGGCATTGCGGACTCTTCGCAGATCTCCAAGGATCCTGGGGAGCTCTTCTGGATCAGTTCGGGGGCCGATATCGCCCATCTTGTTTCGAACAACCCCCGATGTAACGAACAGCGCGTGAGCGCGCTCTGGAATCTCTGCGGCGGGATGCGGCGGGATGCGGCGCGCAGCATCGATAGCGGGTCCTTCACAGGCAAGCGCCGCCATGTTTTCCAAAAAGAATGTTCCGCATCTGGACCATTGAGCCAGGAAACTGCGCAGTGAGAATAGCGCAAAATCGGGGCTCTTAGACGGCCCCGTCTCAGTTCAATCCTCCGAGAATCTCCTCTGCCTCCAGAGAAAAACGCATGAAGGCCCAGTTTGCTCGCAATAAGCCAGATCACCCTTCGATCTCATCAGTCGACTGAAGACTAGAGGGAATAGTGAAAGAGGGACACATGTGATTGAACAGCGGTTTATTGACAACGAAGGAAGTATGACGATGAATAAACAAGTTTCATGAGGACTGCGGGAGGCTGCCGATAGCGTATCGTGAATCCATCGTGGAACACGATAGATGAGCCCCCGACAACAAAACCGAGGGGAACTCTCCGATTCGACCTCCCTAGACCAGGTCCTCATCCCGCACAGGACTAACTCCCGGCCATGCAGACAGGTGCTTCAACACTTGCCTCCATTGCTGTTTGAAGTGCTCTTTGCTTCCCGGGCAGATCGGTGGCGGTGTGCTGAGATCCTCGAGAACATCCAGAACCTCTCTCCACTGCTCCCCGTAGTGTTTCTCCAAAGATGGAATCCACGTGTAGGGGGGTTCCCTGGGAGGAGGCAGCAGTCCAGGACATTCGATGGTCTGCGGAAGTTGTTGAGATTCCCCAGTCCATGAGCCGTTCAAAGTAAGCATCTTGATGATCAGGTAGAGGATGCTCGAGCCGAGTTGAATGAATCGACCCTCGTTGCGGGCTTTTTATTATCATCCTACAGCACCCCTCTCACCTCGTTGAGTCCTCTCAATAACGATTCCCTCACCGCCATGCGCCGCCATGTTCTCTCGAAAGACCTGGAAGGGATGAACCAGACCTGGATCAAAGAATTCTAAAACGAGTTTTTCCTGCGGAACGGAAGAAACGCATTCGAGGATGGCGTTCCTGTGGAAGCAAGGAACATATTCTTAGTCTGGTAGCCCCGTTCCGAAAAACGCTACGGCAGTCCATGTATAAATGCCGATAATCTCGGCGGAGAGAACATCGATAATGCTGGAGATCTCCATGAGGTGTCATACCGAATCCAGGGCGTAAAACAAGCCAGGCAGCTTCGCGGGGGAAACAGCGCGAAATTGGGGCTCTCCAACGGCCCCGTCTCGATCATCGGCTCAATCCATCGTCCGGAACCTCTCGAAAAAGTTGTGCAGCTCAGGACCGTTCGAGTTTGATTCCTTCCGAAGCTAAACACTGCAGAAATGACCTTTGCGGTCCCGAGTTTGTTCCCTGCTACCCCATTTCGATTTCCGAATGCTGAATATTCTATATACATTGACATTCCAGCGGTCGTCGAGCTGGAGTCGTGGTTCCATTTTGGGATGGTTCCATCGATATTTCTCGTCCCTTCAGATCCCAGCCCGAATGAGTAACTGCACCGTGTGGATTTCGCCACTGATGATTCTACATGCAGCTCATTCCGCCATGAGCTCATTTGAGAGTGAGAATGTGGCTATCATCGGTGATTTCCTTCCTTTCAACAAATCTTTGAGTTTGTTCACAATTTCCTCGGGTTCTGAAAGATCTGAGCGGAGATTACATTCGGATCAGTCTGTGCTACATGAGGTGAACGCAACTGATTTGAGCGCGGCTGGTCGGAGCCGAAGGGAAGCCTTCACTGGACAAATCACGGTTTACAAGAGATGGTCCAACCCGTGCGTTCGAATTTGTTTCCTTCAAATTAATCCAATCGGTCGCGCGCTCCGATCAGTCATAAGTTCTATCGTATCTCCTCGCAAAACACCCAGAGCCGAATCAGTCATCAAAAGCGATGGGCTTCGATGGTAATTTCAGATCTGGGCGCCGCGAGTTCAAGTCCTCTCAAAACGATGCGCAGCCACGAGTGGTTTGGAAACCCCCGGTACGGGAGGTTGAAAACAAGTACCGCAAAGCTGTTCTCAGATCGGGGAGGGCTGATCGATTTTCAGTTCTGCTGTCGAACAGAGAGCTGGGATCGAACCCCACCGATGCTCGGAGATCTCGGTCGAGAGCCCACATCTGAGAGTTTCAACGACCTTGTCTGTGAACGTGCTTCCGATGGGCGATTCTCGAGACCTTCTCGTAGAAACTATGATTCGGGTAGAAAAAACTCGATTGATCCAGCCAACTCGGGAACTAGGCAGCTCAGAGAAGGACGCACGATGGCATAGTTTGCTCGTTCTCAGCCAGTTCGATAAACCGCCCGCATCATTCCGATGACTTTGATTCCTTCCGAACAAACTAGGTGGCCTCCCCATATTTTTTCCGCGTGTTCAAAACTCGAGATGGACGAGCACTCTTCACTGGGAAGTTTCTCGAATATTTTCGGATGAATGGAGCGGTTCCGCTTTTTGAGTGCCGCTGGAGAATCCGTGCCACAAGCGTCTGAAGGTTCTACTTCTGAGATCGGACATTCGTGTCCGACCAGAGCCTGTGTTTGCCAAGAAAACCGCCTGGAGCTGCAGTCTCTGCATCCTGAGGTGTTTTGTGCAGGGTTCACAGTCGACTTCAAACGCAAGCCGATATCAATGGGTGATTCAACAGAGGTTCATTAATAATGAAGAAATTGTGGTGGTAGGCAACCGATACGTGGTCGAGTAACCTGAATTCGTCGCGGGGCTCATTAGATCTGCCACTGATCACAAATCGTGAGGAACTTTCCTGTTCATCCTGCCCAGACGAGGTCCTCATTTCGCACAGGTGTAACCTACGGCAATGCAACGAGGTATTCCAGCACTTGCCTCCACTGATATTCTTCGTCTCGAATCCTCATGGCTCCAGGGGCAGATCGGCAGCGATGTACTGAAATCATCAATACCTTCCATAACCTCGCCCCAATGCCCCCTGTGGTGATTTTCTGTGGATGGAATCCATGTACACAGGGGTCGCGTGACATGTGGCAGTATCCCGCTACAGTGGGTGGTTTTCAAGAGATATCGAGTTTGTTCAGTCAAGGAGACGTTCACATAGGGCATTTTGGTCGTCAGGTAGCGGACACTCGATCCGAGTTGAATGAAGCGGTTCTCGTTGCGGGCCTTGCATGGTTATCCTCAAAAGCCACTCACACACTCTGAGCAACCCTCGCCCTGTTGATCCACCAAGTTTTTAGGAAGGATGTTCTAGAACGGAATGCATGTATTTTTGCTGGGGCTGAACATTCACCGTGGCATTATGGCCGGAAAATCGCGGCTTCATCGTAGTTACTTTCCGGAAATTCGCAAGCGCCGCGAAATCCACGGCGAACGGTGGGGAGAGAATGGAGACGGGAAATGAATGATGGCAAGTAACTTGTCGGAACAGTGAGAGAATTAAAACATCGAGTTCAAGCAGTAGCGTTGGCACGTCTTCGCTGTACTCACATTCTGAGACAGAATGTGCTGTCAGAGTCCGGAAATCGGTTGTCTCGATGTCACTCCTTGGCCTCCCCTCGAGGTCATGGGAAACCAAACGTCTGTCTGTCAGCGGTAGACTCCCGGAGCAAGGAACGAGCAAACCAGGGTAGTATATCATGAAAATCCAGCGGTCCGAATGTCCTCGATGCACTTCCACGCGATTGATCGGATCGACATGGAACCGGCGGCATGTTGAGGAATGTTCCTCAAGGATTGGCGAAGACTTTTTGGGTACCATTAAGGTGCTCCCGGGTTCGATCTGAAAATAGTCTCAGGATCTACGGAGAGGATTACGAGTTCGATCCGACCATACTTTTGGGAGTCAACCAGGTTCATGCATATGAAACCGGAAAATCCTCGAGAGGGAGAAAAAATTCATATGCACAGACCTGGTAAACAGGTAGCACCGGAATCGTTCTTAGCTGACTTCTTGGAGTCCAATACGGTGATTCCGGGTTCGATCTGTTCATATTCTTGTGAGTCTGAGGAATTTATTCAGGCAGTAACGAAACTCGTGAAGTCCAGAGAATTGCAGGAAGAGAAATAGTCAAAGTTTAAGAGGAGACGATCACGGAGCCAGCGCGTGACGAGGACGCCGAGCTCATGCACACGGCCGACGGTTCCGATGACGGCGAGTGGACTCAAAAGGTCAGTAAGCAAGCGCGGCACTCGCCAGAGGTCAGAGCTGCTGAGGCAGCCAAGAAGAGACAGAATGCCATGACAGCACTCCTGGATACCTTCACGGAGTTCCGACAACCGGCTTCGACAGGACGAGTCCTCTACGCGGACTTGGTGACCCTCCTATCCGCCACGGACTACATGGAGAAGGCACTTGACCTCGTTACCAACACGCATGTCGGAATTAAGAGGATCGCGCGAACAATCATCCGTTCGGTAAGAACGATCACGCGCAGAGCCGAGGCCGACGGCCTGGGAGCCACGCCAAAAGTGCCTCAGGGCGATACTCCTGACGGTGGACAATGAGAAAGACATCAGACTCTTTGGTCGGATCGCAACCCGATTCCCTGGCCTGACCGGGGTGAAGGAAGCCATCGGACCTGGCGGATCAGTGTGTCTACGGAACCGGGACAGCGTCCGATTGCTCTACAACACGAACGCAACGCATAGCGACTCGGCTTCGGACTCACAACCCGAGAAACTCCTGATAGCGATGTTCGCCCGACTCCGAAGCGAGGATCAAGAACCATCTGTGCTCACCTCCATTCCGGAAATGACACACCAGGCCGCACGCATCATCGGAGCCGCCCAGAGGGAGGGAGTCGACACAGTGTCGCGGCCTATCCCCAGCGAATACGACGTCGACCTCTTCCGAAAGATTCTCGGATTCTCGAAAATCAGCTTCGAGATACAGTGAAACCTGTCTAGACGGTCCACTTGCCGTTCCTCCGGAAAGCGGTCCAATATGTCAGGTGGACCCATGGAACAGGTATTGTTGACGACGGGCTTTTTTATGGTGCATGTACCCTTGCACCTGTCTCGCAGCAAAGTGTAAAATACATACAGAAATCATAGTAACAGAGTCGAATTTAATTTATTCTTCGTGCGGAATGTATTCTCCTCTTCCATGATCTCGTACTTTTGAGACTGATAATTATACAAAGAACGAATCCAGAGTGCTCTGGTGCATTGTTTTTGACTTTTTCACAAGTATTCTGTCCTGAATCTGCCTCTCGCATACTAGGAGGGCTTTGAGCGTGTCTGGTGAGAAGGCACCCGAGCTGACGGCGTACAACTTGAGGGATTCGACGGCGCGCAGCGCTTCTTCCGCAGTGGGGGGGCTAAAAGGCTCAGCCTCAGCGATGTCTTCGTCGGTCTCAACAAGCACATCTTCTTCGCCATCTTGACAATCAGAACCATGATCGCTTGAATCAAAGATTCCGAAGCAATTGATGTCCTCCTCAAAACAAGGATCCTCGACGTCTGCTCTTTCCAACAATTGTAAGAGCTCCGGGTCGATCGCTGAAGTCTGTACCGTAGCATTTTCAATCTCATCATCACAAGGGATCCCACAACGACGGAAACATCCAATGATGGTCTCTTCTCGTACAGCCATCCAGGCTCGACTCACCCACTGAATCGCGTCGAAAATGTTGATTCTCTTCGCGAGCTGACTCGCTGAGTCGCAGTCATCGATCTTGGTCAGTAGCCATCGCAGCATTAGACTTCTATACTGCAGTTTGAAGGCCTGAATGATTCCTTGATCTAATGGCTGCAGCTTACTTGTGACGTTTGGCGGCAGGAACAAGAGACTCACATTGCTCATGATGCGACGCCCGTGACAAGGGGCGTTGTCGAGCATGAGCAGAACCTTCCTGTTTTCGCGTTGCATGTGCTCGTTGAACTTACTGAGCCAACGTTCAAAAATTGAGGTTGTCATCCAAGCCTTCGCGTTAGCTTCCCAATATACGCCGATGAGCTTCACGTCCCGGCCCTTGAAACAGCGAGGATTCAGGGATTTCCAAATCGCCAAAGGCTGGAATTTCTCGCCCGTCGCACTACAACAGAGAGCTATAGAGAGCCTTTCCTTAGCCAATTTCCCGCCTCGACATTCATGGCCTCTCTGAACGAGCGACTTGTTGGGAAGCGATCTGAAGAACAACCCAGTCTCATCCATGTTGAATATGTCTCTCTTATTATACTCTTTGATCACATCCGGCAGTCTTGTGATCCAGTCGCTGTCAACGTTTTCATTCACGTCTCCCGCTTCACCGCAGAGGGTCTTGTGAACAATGTTGTGTCTCTTGCGAAAGCTTTCCAGCCAGCCGTTGCTCCCTGAGAAACCCTGAACTCCGGTTTCTTCCGCGAAAGATCTCGCTTTTTCCTGGATCATCCTCCCACTCACCGGGATGCGCTTCGCGGTCACTTTTCGAAACCAGTTCATGACATGTTCGTCGAGCTCTTTGAGCCTTGGTTTCTGTCGTCGCTCCCTGTCATCAATGGAGGAAAACGTTTCCCATTCATTCAGGAGAGCTGCTCGATGCTTCAGTATCCTCTGCACTTGCCCTTTGCTGATACCGAAGTCTGAAGCGAGATTTCTTTGGCTTCTCCCGCGTTGCAGCTCACGGATCACATCGACTTTTCTGTGTAGTGGAAGCTCGTTGCGCTTCCTAGCCATATTCTCAGCCAACAATGGTGCGATCCAGCTCTAACGCAGGTAGTCGGCAGCCCGATATTCGAACGTCGACGAGTCGCCTGTCTTGCGGTGGCGAGGAGAGGAGCACGACGAACGACAAAGGAACGTGCACACATCACAAAGAGCGCAAGTGAAACCGTCCCCGCGCGACGAAACGCTTGAGCGGTCCCTGGGCCGACATTCAGCTTCGTCCGCGGCTTTTTCCATGTAAAGGATGATTCTAATGAGTCGCATGCTCGCTGAATTTAAATACTGATGTAAATGATGCTCTCATCCCTCGATCCCATTTCCAGTTCCTGAATCTCTGCAAGGGGTAGTGCGGAGAGAACCACAAAGTCTTCCCCTTCTGGAGGCCAGAGAATCGGACCCACTGCGCAGGTAATGAGCAGCATTCGTTCATAAGAGGTGGACCGTGGACACGTCGATCAGGTGGACCGATAGTACGTCTGGAATACATTGGCGTCTATGGCCTTGAAAATCGGTGCCCGAAGAAGCTGGACCGATACCTCAGGTGGTCCCTTTATAGAGGTGGACCCTACCTCAGGTTCCACTGTATGTGCTAAGGGTAAATCGCAAAGAGAACCCAGACCAAGGGAGAGCTCTGGTTCCCGCCAGGGGCTCTCAACTATCATGGTCAACACGGGGGGAAAATCCTACGCCGAGGCCCTAGGACTCATGCAGCAGAAAGTCAACCCCTCCCAACAAGGAGTCCGGGTCGCTAAACCGTCCCAAACGGCCACTGGCCAGATCCTGCTCAAGATCCAAACCAGCTCTCCGGAAGCAATCGCGAACTTCGCTGAGGCTATCCGACAGGAGACCCACTTTGACCCATCCGTTGAAATATCGGATAGCAGCACGGCCGTCATCATAAGAGACATCGATTACTCAGTGAAACCCGGAGATCTCAAGAGAGCTCTCATGTAGAGGGGATTCGACGAGAAGACCATCATCATGAATGAGCCAAAGAAGTCAAGAAACGGAGTTGTCTCTTGTATCGCCCGCCTCCCTCGTTGCCCTATTGCGAGGCAGCTCGTGCGGGTCGGGTCGATCCAAATCGACTGGACAAGCTGTAGGCTCGACGAGTTAGTCACTGTTCCCCAGTACCCTCGATGCCTCAGCTTCGATCATGCATCGCACGCCTCGACTCTCCCCCCCCCTGACGCACAGGCCCAGACTCGCTGTCTCAGGTGTGGGAAACATGGTCATATTGCTTGGGACTGCAACTCGCCCGCACACTGCTACTCTTGCAAGACGGACGGGCATTCCGCTACGTCCACCGACTGCCCTGTCTTCAGGGCAAGGGTGAACTTACTACGGAAACAGCGAAGGAACCCATCGAGCCGAAATGATTAGTTTCCTCCAAATCAATCTCAACCGCTCACTCCCCTCATATGACCTGGCTTGTTAACTCTCTACTGAGTTTCCATCGCCTACAGATGTGCTCATAGCCTCGGAGACCTCCCCCCCCCCAAGTGCTCTCCTGCAAAGTCTTAGCCGGGATGATCGCGGGGACACATCGCTGCACATCCTCAACCCCTGTTTCCAGGTCTCCCGCGGACCGGCGGGCCCCTCTTTTCGCTCAGTCATCTTCAGTGACCTGGCCGTCATATCAATCTACATCTCCCCGAATTCATCACTTCTGGAGAACAATAATTCCCTCTCCACCCTCGTCGCTATCTTCGTCACACTGCCCACCGTTAACGTGGTGATAGCGGGAGATTTCAATGCCCATCACGCATCCTGGAGCAGCTTGCGCACTTGTCCAAGAGGAGGGATCCTCTACGACTGGATGGCTGAGCACGACCTTCTGCTGGTAAATTCCCCGAGTCCGACGTTCTCCAGGGGAGACCTGCAGTCAACCCTCGACCTCACACTTGCTCCCAGTGTAGCCCTGCGAAAGATTACCGATTGGACCGCGGACGTTGTCTAATCTTCCTGACATGGCCTGTTAGAATGCTTCTCGGCCTCGCCGCTCAAGAACTGGAAGATATCTTAAGCACTGGTGGTGTACAACGGTGGCAGAGGCGAGGAGGGACTGTATAGCGGCCCGCAGGAGATTCACTCGATCACGCTCAAACGGCCTTGCCGACGTAGAGCTGCGGGCCTCCCGGCAGGCAAGCAGGCGGGAGCTCAGGAGGTCGATCATCACGAGCAAGCTCGCGTGCTGGAGAGCACTCCTCGACGACGTCAATGAGGGAGATCACCCCTTCCGAACGGCATTCAGAATCGCAACAGTAAAGACAAAGAGAAGAACTCCGAGTATCTTGACGGAGGAGGCACACAATGTGGTGGAGGCTCTCTTCCCGAAGACTTCACCTCCCCGCATACCGACGTTCGAGCCAGATGAGCTCTTTGCCTTCGTACCGGTCGGTCGCGAGGAGGTCTCCTATGCCGCCGACAGGATCCGTCTCAAGAAGGCCCCCGGACCCGACGGTGTCCCCATGGAGGCTGTCAAGGTTCTACCCTCACGCCATCCCGCGGTTTTCACGGGAATGATGAACAAGATCTTCAGGACAGGTGTCTGGCCGCTGAGTTGAGAGGAGGCACGGCTTGTTCTAGTCCCCAAACACGGGGGCACGGGCCCCTCGGCATTCCGACCCATAAGCTGCCTGAGCACAATCTCGAAGGCAGCAGAGCATCTGGTCAACCACGGATTGGCTTTTGAACTCGAGAGCAGAGAAACTCTGTCACCGAATCAGTTCGGCTTCCGTACAGGACGAACGACCTTGATGGCCGTGAGGAAAGTCCTCGAGACGGCGAACGCGCGAAGAGAAGTTGAGCCCCGCCGCCGCCCACATTGCCCATCCATTCGTTTGGATGTAAGGGATGCTTTTAACACCATCAGTTGGGACGCAGTCAATGACGCGCTCCAGGAGGCTGAGATTTTCCCCATACCCCAGACGAGTTCTGAGTTCGTACCCACGGGATTGCAGTAACATCTTCGAGGGACGGACGTCACGAGTCTACGCGGGCGCGCCGCAGGGCTCGATCTTGGGGCCGATACTGTGGAACATAGCGTACGACGGCGTTCTTAGAACTCGGCTCCCTCCAAACTCAGCCACCTTGGCCTACGCCGATGATCTGGCTCTGCTGATCACCGAGCCGGATACCCACCTCTTGCAGATGTATGCGAATGAGAGTCTCGCTTCCATCTCATCTTGGATGTCGGATAAGGGCCCGCGCATGGCGCCACAAGAATCGCTGGCCATCTTTCTCAACGGACGCAAGCCCCCGCCTTCCTCAATCGATATCAGACTCGACGGGGAACAAATTGCGGTGACCAGCACGGCCGAGTACCTGGGCGTCATTCTGGATACCGGGCTGACAGGGAAAGCCCACTTGACATACGCGATGGCGGAGACGACCAAGGCAACCCAGGCACTCTCAAGACTCTTTCCCAGAGTCAGTGGAGCAAACGACTTCAGGAGACGAGTACTGGCCTCAGCTGCCGACAGCATCATGATGTATGCCGCACCACTCTGGTCCCTTCGAGCTTCAGCTCCGGTCACTAGGAGACTTCTCGACAGAACTCAGCGACCACTCTGCGTCGGCATTTCACGGGCGAACCGGACAGCATCAAGGCTTGGAATACAGGTCCTGGCAGGGCAGATCCCCTACGACCTCCGAGCGAGAAAACTCGAGGCTCGACAGACCAGCGACATGGACGGTATCCCTGCCAGGGAAGGGCTATCCTTCGACAAGAAGGCAGCGATCGCGGCATGGCAGGAAAGATGGGACGAAGTCCACCCACCGAACCCCGGAGCTTAGACCCGCCGCTGCGTCCCGAACATCGAGGAGTGGATCAGCAAGAGACACGGCTCTGTTACATACCCCCTCGCACAAGTGCTCACCGGCCACGGCTCCTTCGGCGCATACCTGGCCCGGATCAAAAAGCTTCCCGCAGCGGAATGTCTGCTCTGCGGCTCAGGCGCGGAAGACATAGCGCGACACGCACCCAAGGATTGCCCGGGAACAGAGTTCATCAGGCTGGAGAATCGCCGGATTCCGAGTTATGGTTCTCAGCCGGTGGACGGGCCCACGCTGGTGAGCTTTATGCTTAAGGGACGTGAAGAGTGGCCAGCAGTCGCAGCGCTCGATGCCGGTTTGATTTCGCACAAGAATCGATTCCTTAAGCCTCATATTGACCGCTACCTAGCGGCTCGACAGCATGCGCCAGCCCCGCCCACGGGCTCCGCGACTTCGGTCCGGTAGATAGAGACGACATTTCGATCTCTGACCATGGGAGTCTATGGGGCCCCATGTTGAAGGCCCATAGAGACGACATTCTTATCTCTGACCATGGGAGTCCATGGGCTCCGTTAGAAAAGGATAAGAAGGGGACCCGGAGTAATTCCCACTGAGGGACGTGCCGGGTTCCCTCCCCTGCTCGCAGGACCAATGAAGGATCAGGGTTTTAATGGGTATTGGCTCCCTCCTGGGGGAGCTTGAGTCCTACACTATCACGGGTCGAGCTTGGAACAACGATTCCGCTCCACTGGTGGTGTGCGTGAACGGACTCCTCCCACGCCTCACAAAAAAAAAGGAATTTATTCAGGGATCGATCTGACCACACTCCTCGGAGTCAAGGTCGGTGACTCCGGGGTCGGCCTGACCAAACCTGCCACGGGTAAGATGCGCTGATTAGCCAAATAAGAAGATGAAATAGTGCTGACCAATCAAGAGGGAGTGTAGGATCTCCATAACAGAAACTGTCAGATTGTGTTCGCTCACACGCATGACCGGGATGCGAATCGCCACGATGAGGCGCACCGCCCCGATATGACATCAGCTAGACTCCTTGGCCTCTCTCCAAGGTCTTATGATACTACATATTGTAGAAGGTGATGTCTGTCTGTCAGCAGTGGTCTTCCCGAACAAGAACGGGCCAGCCAACGTTGTCGACGGAAGGTCGGCTAGTTACTCTCATATATACCCAGTGGTAAGTGTGCACTTGCGTGAGCCGAAGCGGGACCCTCGGCCATGCTTCCGCAGTAAACAATTCGGGTCATCAGAAGACTATACCGAGCCGTCCTTAGCTTTCATAGAAAGATTATAGACAGATGTGTTTCGGATACTCACGAGATAAGCATATATCTCAATGCAGGGTGCTTCAAGGGCTGGCCTGTTCGAGGGCGAAGAGTCGAGCGGGCGTAGCCCAATGTGTCCTGATTGAAGGATACGCTTCTATGACTTCATCGGGTTCGGCCGACGCGTAAACATCGTTCTCGACAGGTATGGAGCAGATACTCTGACGACTGCGTTCTTCAATCACCAGCTCACCTGATTGCGCTGTTGCTGACTTCGAGCCTCTTCGATCGTTCCTCTGATGTTTCAGTTCGACTACATGGAAGAGCAGAATAAAGGCCGCGTTGATATGAGCCTTGTTCTGTTTTAGACAAGTGCTCACACGAGTTTTAGACACGAACACTGGCGACAAAGAGATTAAGCTTCTCGAGGCGAAGCGCATTCTGGAACCCATCCTAGTGGAACTCGGAGCGCCGGAGGCGATGCACTTCTACGGAGTGTTCTCAATCTTGCTCCTCGTGAGCCCCTGTTGGTCTAGGGACTCACTGCCACAAACAGGCGATCAGAATGAGCACGCTGCTCCGATGGACATCGTTGTTAACATTAAGAAAACTGTTCGGAGTTATGGGATGGGACCCACCTCGCTCTTGCTCCTGGACCTAGGAAGCATTCTCAGGCAGGGAAGTTTCCGGACCACTGCTTCGGTTCTCTCGTTGAGGCCTGTGTCACGTTGGACAGCCCGAATCGAGGTTCACACTGAACTTTATCAAGCCCTGGCCGCGCCCTTGAACATCATCGTAGTGGTGCGACAAGATGAGTTTCCCCACAACATCGACTTCGACGAATCAAATTTCAATCAGAATATCCGCCATAAGCTCTTGTTTCTTCTGATAACAAGGACGAACGGCCAAGACAAGGCATTCGGGCCTAATACCGGCGTCTTCGGTCTCCCGACGGTCATCTGGTCAGGAACAAGACTCAGGCGTTGGTGGTCTTTCGAGAGCCGCGACAATCTCTTCTCGGAACTCGTTTCGGGGCAGATCAGCCATAGCGGTCTTAGGCCGACCTCATGCAAAATCGAACGGGAAACGGCCCAGATGCTATCTATCAAATTCATTATTGGCTATTTCCTGGAAGTGCATTGCAACACCACCGAGATCGGCCTCCCTTACACGATCGAGTTCTCATCGAGGAACGACGAAAATGAGAAAGCTCTTCTTCCATCGCGTTTGAATATGCTAGAACCCATTTCATCAGAATGCAATTCCTTCATTACCCTAGCAACAGTTGATGTCACGGCCCTGGGAAAACCATTCGGAAAGGAAGTGTGTGGTCACCTTCTGGCGAATCTTCTCATTCTAGCAGTTGCGTGGGCCCTGATTGTTCGGGAACCTGCTCAGTATTCTCAAGCCAGATTTCGTTGAGCATCCTCACCGTTCGAGAGGTGACACTTGTTCCGAGGAAAATATTCGAGCACAATGATAGGTTGTGCAGCAATGGCATTCAGTTTCCTGATCGGACAAATTTACTCCAATGTCGTTATGTCGTCATTCCTGGATCCTACGGAGCAGCACCCCGCGACGTCTGTCGCTTCTAGTTGCCGAATGAGCGCAATGTGTTACCATGAAGAAACTCTGAATCGCTTGTTGGAATCCTCCACTGTGTGCAACATATCCCATCTGATGCTCGAAAGCATCAGGAAACCGTTGCGTTCCATCCGGCTAGAGCCGCGTCGGGCAATGGAGTCGTTTTTCAAACTCAGGTCATTGACAGGCCAGACAGCCGGCCTCATTTGTAACCTTCTCCCCTAGGTCCCAGCTCAGAGAAGCAGCAGCATCGATCGGATCATCCAACATGGAATAGTTTCGCCAGCGAGACTAGAAATTCATGAAGCAATATCCTTCGTGGCGCATCGTGTTAATCACGGGACTATGCGAAGATTGAGAGCGAACCTGGGAAGGAATAAAACGAAAACCCTCTCCGACCACGTTTTTCGTGAACCCAAACGCTCAGTCGAATTTGTTTCGTTCAATACCACAAGGGAGTGGTTCGATAAGGGCAGTTTCCTCAAAATCCAACCTTTGATTCAAGTTGCTGCGTTTTCATCTACGTAGCTGCAAGCATTGAGCTGGGGTGCGTGAAACTGAAGGAGTGGGCTCTGAACTATCCCATGATGAGGAGGATTCTCTTCGCAGGACAGTGTACGGTTTCAGCAGAGCGGATCATCCTTCGTTGGCCGCGAGGCTCGAAAAGCTGCAGAGGCCGCAGCGGTCGAGGTCAGTGAAGGTGTGTGAGGTCTCCGTGAAAAGTTGACGCTTATATTTGGTGTCATCTCGTTGTCGAAGGAAACTCGGCAGATCAGAATCTGTCACAAATCAGAAGCTGGTAGAGAGAGACCACGATGTGATTGGTAACCCGCGCTTCCGATCAGTGAGAAGTTCGGCTGGGAGAGGGGACGGGGTAGCTGGAGTTCTGCAGTCGGCGCGCTACACTCTCAGATCCCGGCGGGCTAATTTTTTACCCATGGAGATGACCACAAGAGGCGGCCATCTTGACCCTCATCTCTCACCAGCGGGAGCGGAATCGGTTCCCGCTTGACTCGGCTACGTGATTACAAATGCTGTTTATGACTTGGGTACTTATTTTCGAATGCTGTTCAGAATGAAGACATCACCTAATGGATCCTTACTTCATATAATTCGCTTCGTCTGTCAGTTTGTCCACACTCCTTCTGGAAAACGTGGGGGTGATTCTGGATCCAATCTGACAAGACTTTGTCAAATCTGGAGGGGTGATCCCGAGACCAATCTGAGCATTACTTTTCAACTCTGGAGGGGTGATTCCGAGACCAGTCTGACCACACTTCTTCAAGTCTGAAAGGGTTATCCCTAGACCGATCTGAGGATTATTTCCCAACTCTGGAGTGATGATTCCGGGACCAGTCTGACCAATACTTTCCAACTCTGGAGGGTTGATTCCAGGACCAATCTGAGCATTACTTTCCAAGTGTGGAGGGGTGATCCCAAGACCAATCTGAGCATTACTTTTCAACTCTGGAGGGGTGATTCCGAGACCAGTCTGACCATACTTCTTCAAGTCTGGAAGGGTTATCCCTAGACCGATCTGAGGATTATTTTTCAACTCTGGAGTGATGATTCCGGGACCAGTCTGACCAATACTTTCCAACTCTGAAGGGGTGATTCCGAGAGCAATCTGAGCATTACTTCCCAAATCTGGAGGGGTGATTCTGAGAATAACCTGACCATAACTTCCAAGCTCTGGAGGGGTGATTCCGAGACCAATCTGACCATATTTTTCGAAATTATAATGCTGACCCAGTGAAGGGAGAGAAAAGTGCCTCGATGGCAGGGAGTGCCGTCCAACCGCGCGCAGCGCGGCCGACTCCATTCGGCCAAGGGCCGGCTGGTTACTCATAAGTGACTTTCTCCTCGGAGCGACAAAAGTCTTTGAATGATGACCCTGTTCCTTCATTCGAGCGGGACTGGGGTTTTGAGAGAGGTTCGAAGTCTTTGAAAGGTGTCACCATCCTTTCTGGAGAGTCGCACCCCAGCTCAGCGCCAGGTGATGAAGAATTCGACGAGTAAAGTTTTGACAAGTCGCACGTGGCGAACTCCGGCGATACATTGTGTCGCCTGTGGAGCTCACACGGCCAGCAAAGAGCGGACAGACCATGATGACCCCCATCGAAAGCCGATTCGCTAAGGAGCTCACGAAGATACTTGAGAAAGGCCGGCGAAACTGTCGCCCATCCAGCAATTTCAGTTGTATCAACGGCCCCAAGACACGTGAGTAGATACGTGTGATGTGTAATTTGCTTAGAATCTCGGAGAAATTAATCGATTCGTGTCATCGACAGCGACGTAAAAAACCGGATCTCGCCTGTGGTTACCAAGGGAGATGCTTGAGATGTGGGAGACGCTGGAGTGGATGGCGGCCAAGGAATCGGTTTTGGCCGGGAACACTCGGAAGAGACATTTGAGAGCAGCTTCTTAGAGCAGAGACAGAACTGAAACCCAGAGAAGATGCTTTCCGTCATCAGAGTTGGGCACATTCATCATTGGGGCCAGAGACTGCATGATGAATTGAATCGATTCCGAGGAATAGAGCTGCATTGCAGAGTGCTGTCAGGTAAATTTTCATGTTTGCGAACTCGAAGTCCTGACGGTTGTCCCTTAAAATAGCTTTGTACTTCGAAAACTTGCGTTCGACCTGTACGGAAACGCAAGTGGGAATTCTGGAGAGCTCTTCGCAATTTTCTAACCCTCCCTCCAGAGTTGGAAAGTAATGCTCAGATTGGTCCCAGAATCCCCGAACACGAAGAGTTCATCCAGGATCACTTCTATAGGGACGATATCAGCACAGGGGCAAACACTCTCGAGAAAGTTCAGCAAGTTCCCTCCTTTTGGCAATAACTCGGTCAAAAACGGCTCGATTCTGAGAATTATTTTTTTCCGATACCTGAGAGGACGGCGCATCTCTTCCAGCTCGATTTGAGTCGATCGGTCGGGAACTCGGGGCTCACATACCTGAGAAGCCGCGAAAAATGCCAGTTTTTTTCTCCAACGTCAAACTACCAGTGAAACGTCTTAAGTGGGCCGATTCAGTTCGTCATCATTTATTTGGATGCAGCAAAGGATGCCCCTCATTCGCTGGATAATTGGCGAGAATCGAAAGCACAAGGAAGGGCGACCGATCGCATCAGCATCACAAAAACTCTGTTGACAAAATGTTGCCTCGGTTCAATTGTCCCGTATCCCCTGATGGAAGCCGAATTCGAAAAATTGCGCGAAAAGCGAAAAGTTCTTAGATTGGTCCAAACTATCCGTTTATGGGTCGATCAGATCACTTTTTTTTCTTGTCAAAAAATGAGCGTTTCCAGTTTTCCGTCCTGGAAGGAAAACCTGAATGAGCACGATTGTCGGGCGAACGAGAACCCGACAACTATGTCGGCTGGTTTCAACCACTCTAAGAACTTTCTGCCATCGGGAAATTGTTAGAATTCGGCTCCCCGAGGAGATACGGGAGGAATTGCATCGAGGACAAGATTTTGTCAACAGATGCGTGATTTCTGACATGCTGATGCTGCGGTCGGTGGCGTTCATTCAGGAATATCTTCTTCATACTTGAGATGAGAGTGTCAGCATCCGGGGAACAACGTCTCACTTCCTTCGCGATCCTCTGCAGGCCTAGGGCCACACGGGTCACATGGCAGATCTTCGGGAAGATATCTTGTAGAGTTTTGCTGCCTTCACCCTGTACGGCGCAGCGTCCGACATAAAGAGTAAGACGCTATCGCAATGCATCCTATCATGCCACAGTTTTTGCAAAGTGTCACAGAACAGGTGGACTATGGTTGTCGAGCTCGTTAGTTCGAGAGTTTCACAGACGAATACGAAATATCTCCCAGACCTGTCTGGGATCAATTCGCCGATGACCGCGTTTTCTATAAACCTCTAACAACCATCGGTGATTTCATCGCCCGAAACCCCTGTGGGCTTGTCCTGATTAAGAGGCTTCGCAGGTGGATCTCAGGAACATAGCCTTCACGAAGCGTTGCCGAAGCCGGAACATGCTCGCCAGTCCACGATTCGAGAAAGTCTTCAAGGTTGGTGTTCTGTAGCTTGTCAAGTTGGTTATCAGCTTTTGGGAAGGCGTTGCAGAGCTATTCCGAACACTGACTCTTTTTTGAGCTTTGAGATGAGTTGGTCAGATCTTCTCTTTTGCTTCAGAGCGTCGCGCCCCTTCAGAGCCTCTTTGTGCTTCGCAGTGCCGATGTGCTGTTCCGGGGTGAACTTCCTCGGGATCGCGAAAATCTTCGAGCACGCGGTGCAGGTAATCGACTCCTCATCAAACCGAAACACGTCGGATCCGAAAACTGCTGCAAGGTTCCCCGGGGTTGACTCCCTCTCAGGCACGATTCAAGCGATCGATGGCACAAACACCACTGATGATCACCCGGAGGGTATTCGGACCCGGAATGAATCTGTTCACAGAGTCGGAACAATTTCTTTCCCGCCGTCTTTTGAATACTGGATAATCCGCTGGCATCGATGTGCCGCGATAATCCAACGTTACAAGTCGCTTCGGGCACTTCTTAAGGTTTCCTCTCATACATTTCCGAGCTCTCGTCGAGAATGCACAATTATTAGAGTGCAGGTTAAAGTGGAAGTCGTGCATATTTTAGTGCATATTTGCATATTTCAGTGCGTATTTGCATACTTTCAGTGCATATTTTGGTGCATGAAGTCTCTGGCCCCAGTGGTGATGCATGAATAACGCCGGAACGTCCAAGCTCTACTAATGCTCTTCACGAGCAAGCATACCGAGTCCAGAACGGATACTAAGCCAGCAAACTGCGTAGTGGAAATAGCGCGAGATCGGAGCTCTTCAACAGCCTCGTCTCGATCGTCAGATCAATTCTACAGGAATCTCCACTGATTTCAGAGGAAAACGCATCATGACCTGGTTCGCTCGCACTGAGCCAGATCACCATTTGATCTCAGCAATCTCAAGCGTCATACGCAGGGTTCAAAGTCGACTGAAGGCTAGAGGAATATCAAGGGGGGAACATGTGATTGAACGGAGGTTTATTGATAACGAAGAAAGCATGACGAGTAAGATGAGGACTCTGGGGAGACTGCCGATGAGTGATAGCGTATCATCTATCGTGTTCCATGATGGATGAGCCCCTGACAACAAAACCGAGGGGAACTCTCCGATTCGACCTCCCTAGACAAGGTCCTCATTCCGCACAGGACGGACTCCCGTCCATTCAGAAGGTGCTTCAACACTTGCCTCCATTGCTGTTTGAAGTGCTCTTTGCTTCCCGGGCAGATCGGTGGCGGTGTGCTGAGATCCTCGAGAACATCCAGAACCTCCCTCCACTGCTCCCTGTAGTGCTTCTCTATTGATGGAATCCACCTGTACGGGGGTTCCTGGGGAGGTGGCAGCAGCCCAGGACAGTCGATGGTTTGCAAGAGTTCCTGAGATCCCCCAGTCCATGAGCCGTTCAAAGAGAGCATCTTGATCGTCAGGTAGTGGATATTCGAGCCGAGTTGAATGAATCGACTCTCGTTGCGGGCTTCTCATCATCATACTCAAGCGCCACTAACACACTTCGAGCGCTCCTCGCGATTCAGGCTGGGGCTTGACATTCACCACGGCATTCTGGCCTGGGAACCGCGGTGTCATCGCAGTTATGCGATCCAAGCGCCGCGAAATTCACATCGAACGGTTGGGAGAGAGGGGAGACGTAGAATGAACAATGGCAAGCAACTCGCCGGAACAGTAAGAAAATGAAAACAGCGAGTCCAAGCAGTAGCGTTGTCACGTCTTTGCTGTACTTACATTTTGACGCAGAACGTGCTGACAGAGTCCGAGAATCAGCTGTGTCGATGTCACGGCACGTTGAATTAGTGTCCTTTCTCGACTTCCAGGGGGATTGCACTGGAATTTCATTTCAGAACTGTTTTCGCCATGAACTTCCGAAAGACGGAAAGTAGGGAACTTCCGCGACGATTGGGGGATCTCATCGCGGCCGTCGCGGCGATCATTGGCCTGGAGCAAGGTTAAATAACGCATTCGTTAAGGAAGGAGAGGAAGCGCGCCAAACATAAACTTCGACGGCTCTGTGTCGAGACCAGCCAGGCGATGAGAGCTGAGGAGCGAAGTAATGCCTACAGACAAACAATTACTCGCAACACAACTGGTACTCATCGAGGGGAGCTTGCCTGCAGTCCTCGCTCACTAGAATTAAGCAGCTCCCGGTGCGAATTCCTCCCTGCATCACGGCTTTTGCACTGAAACGCCTCCAAAATACAGCGAATTTCCAGGGTGGTCGGGTCGAACGTTTCGAACGAGAGCGAAACTGCTGCATACTCCATTCTCTTGCTACGTCCGAGCACCCAGGGAACTTCCCGGCCCGACCAGTCCCCAATGGATGGGATAGAGCCATGGTTCTTGAACCCCTCTGACTCGGCGACCCCTCGGGGGTCGATATCGACGAATTTGGGAGCCACCGCGATGGAGTCTTCCAGGGCGCAATCATGGCGCACGAAGGATCTCCGAGCTCGCCATTTGTCCGCTGGGAGAAACATCGTGACGAAGATCGACGAATGAGTGGGTTCTCAGCCCAAAAGATTCCGCGCTCTGTGCTTGAACGCCCTGTCTCACAAGGCCCTCTGGAATTCAAATTCAGCGCGCTCTGTTCTCGTCTGTAAGAATGCCTTCATCGGTACGGACGGGTGAGGGTTGAATAGAGATGGATTCTAGAACAACGGCCTTGTACAGCAATGCGTTGAGCCAATGCTTCAATGTGTTAAGGCCATGGGAATTCCCGCTGAGAAGGAACGTGGGGTTGGGAATCGATGCGAGTATAAATGACAGCAAACTCGTTAGAGAGAACATGGATTATGCCAATGGCCAGAGCTCGGAGGTTCGCGCAATCATCGTTTCATACCTCCCATTCATCCAAATGGGGGGAAAGAAAATGAGTCTCTGATGGCTGAGTTTATCAGTTCTCATGGCAGTATTGCATGATCCGTCAATCTATCCATCAAGCTACTCATGGATCCATGGATTGATGTATGATGATAAATGAATAATGCCTGAACGCCCAAGCCCTCGCAATGATCTTCACGAGCGAGCATACCGAGTCCAGAACGGACGCCAAGCCAGGAAACCGCACAGTGGAAACAGCGCGAGATCTGGGCTCTTCAACAGCCTCGTCTCGAGCATCAGTCCAATCCTCCGGGAATCTCCTCTGAGCTCAGAAAAAACGCATGATGGCCTAGTTTGCTCGTTTTCAGCCAGATCACCCTTTGATCCCAGCGCTGTGAAGCGTTATCCGGAGTCAATTGAAGACTAGAGTGAACATTGAAGGGGCAAAATGTGATTGAACGGAGGTTCATTGATAACGAAGAAAGCATGACGAGTTAGATCAGGGCTCTAGGGAGACTGCCGATAGATGAGCTCTCCAATTCCACCTTCCTAGACGAGATCCTCATTCTGCACAAACGTAACTGCGGACCATCCAGAGAGGTGCTCCAGCACTTGCCTCCATTGCTGCTTGAAATGCTCTTGGCTTCGCGGGCAGAGCGGTGGCGGTGTGCTGAAATCCTCGAGAGCATCCAAGACCTCTCTCCACTGCTCCCTGTAGTGTTTCTCCAAAGATGGAATCCACGTGTAGGGGGGTTCCCTGGGAAGTGGCAGCAGCCCAGGACAGTCGATGGTTTGCGGAAGTTGTTGAGATTCCCCAGTCCATGAGCCGTTTGAAGAAAGCATTTTGATCGTCAGGTGGTGGATGTTCGATCCGAGTTGAATGAGTCGACTCTCGTTGCGGGTTTTTCATTATCATCCTCCAGTACCACTCTGTTCAACCTCTGAAAAACGATTCCCTCACCGCCATGAGCCGCCATGTTTTCTCAAATGACCTGGTTGGGATGAACCCGACCTGGATCAATGAATTCTCAAATGGGTTTTCCTGCGGAAAGGGAGGAACGCATTCGAGGACAGCGTTCCTTTGAAAGTATTCTTAGTGTGTTTAACGTCTGGTAGCCCCGTTCCAAAAAACGCTACGGCAGCCCATGTTCACAGTCTCGCCGTCTCTGTGATATGAAATTACCGTTTCGAAATGAGGCATGATTCTCATGGGCGACTATCTGTGGTTTATGCAAACACTGGAGCCTTACTTGGGAAGGATACTTGGCCGCATTGCCTTCATTCAGAACGAAGATCTAATTCACATCGATTGATTCCATGATTCCAACACTCTGGTGCTTTTTTTCATCAGAGAGAGGGAGCCCAGTCGGCTATCGCTTGCAGAAAGATGTCTCTGAATTCCACGTCGCCATCCGATCACAGAGCGCGAACCTGAGCATCAACTACAGATCGCCCAGGCAGTTCAGTGTGTACGCACAAATGAATTGAAACGACGGCTACGAGAACTGTTCCCCGCGATCTCTGCCACGAATGTGATGAGACCGCTCGCTTTCGAGGGAGAGAACAACACGATGTAAAATGTCGCGTCTTGTGCTGACGACATGATCAACGAATGGTTATCCACAGCCTCGGAATCGATTCGAGGCATTGCGGACTCTTCGCAGATCTCCAAGGATCCTGGGGAGCTCTTCTGGATCAGTTCGGGGGCCGATATCGCCCATCTTGTTTCGAACAACCCCCGATGTAACGAACAGCGCGTGAGCGCGCTTTGGAATCTCTGCGGCGGGATGCGGCGCGCAGCATCGATAGCGTGTCCTTCACAGGCGAGCGCCGCCATGTTTTCCAGAAAGAATGTTCCGCATCTGGACCATTGAGCTAGGAAACTGCGCAGTGAGAATAGCGCAAAATCGGGGCTCTTGAACGGCCCCGTCTCAGTTCAATCCTACGAGAGTCTCCTCTGATTTCAGAGAAAAACGCATGAAGGCCCAGTTTGCTCGCACTAAGCCAGATCACCCTTCGATCTCATCAGTCGACTGAAGACTAGAGGGAATAGTGAAAGAGGGACACATGTGATTGAACAGCGGTTTATTGACAACGAAGGAAGTATGACGATGAATAAACAAGTTTCATGAGGACTGCGGGAGGCTGCCGATAGCGTATCGTGAATCCATCGTGGAACACGATAGATGAGCCCCCGACAACAAAACCGAGGGGAACTCTCCGATTCGACCTCCCTAGACCAGGTCCTCATCCCGCACAGGACTAACTCCCGGCCATTCAGACAGGTGCTTCAACACTTGCCTCCATTGCTGTTTGAAGTGCTCTTTGCTTCCCGGGCAGATCGGTGGCGGTGTGCTGAGATCCTCGAGAACATCCAGAACCTCTCTCCACTGCTCCCCGTAGTGTTTCTCCAAAGATGGAATCCACGTGTAGGGGGGTTCCCTGGGAGGAGGCAGCAGTCCAGGACATTCGATGGTCTGCGGAAGTTGTTGAGATTCCCCAGTCCATGAGCCGTTCAAAGTAAGCATCTTGATGATCAGGTAGAGGATGCTCGAGCCGAGTTGAATGAATCAACCCTCGTTGCGGGCTTTTTATTATCATCCTACAGCACCCCTCTCACCTCGTTGAGTCCTCTCAATAACGATTCCCTCACCGCCATGCGCCGCCATGTTCTCTCGAAAGACCTGGAAGGGATGAACCAGACCTGGATCAAAGAATTCTAAAACGAGTTTTTCCTGCGGAACGGAAGAAACGCATTCGAGGATGGCGTTCCTGTGGAAGCAAGGAACATATTCTTAGTCTGGTAGCCCCGTTCCGAAAAACGCTACGGCAGTCCATGTATAAATGCCGATAATCTCGGCGGAGAGAACATCGATAATGCTGGAGATCTCCATGAGGTGTCATACCGAATCCAGGGCGTAAAACAAGCCAGGCAGCTTCGCGGGGGAAACAGCGCGAAATTGGGGCTCTCCAACGGCCCCGTCTCGATCATCGGCTCAATCCATCGTCCGGAACCTCTCGAAAAAGTTGTGCAGCTCAGGACCGTTCGAGTTTGATTCCTTCCGAAGCTAAACACTGCAGAAATGACCTTTGCGGTCCCGAGTTTGTTCCCTGCTACCCCATTTCGATTTCCGAATGCTGAATATTCTATATACATTGACATTCCAGCGGTCGTCGAGCTGGAGTCGTGGTTCCATTTTGGGATGGTTCCATCGATATTTCTCGTCCCTTCAGATCCCAGCCCGAATGAGTAACTGCGCCGTGTGGATTTCGCCACTGATGATTCTATATGCGGCTAATTCCGCCATGAGCTCATTTGAGAGTGAGAATGTGGCTATCATCGGTGATTTCCTTCCTTTCAACAAATCTTTGAGTTTGTTCACAATTTCCTCGGGTTTTGAAAGATCTGAGCGGAGATTACATTCGGATCAGTCTGTGCTACATGAGGTGAACGCAACTTATTTGAGCGCGGCTGGTCGGAGCCGAAGGGAAGCCTTCACTTGACAAATCACGGTGTACAAAAGATGGTCCAACCCGTGCGTTCGAATTTGTTTCCTTCAAATTAATTTAATCGGTCGCGCGCTCTGATCAGTCATAAGTTCTATCGTATCTCCTCGCAAAACACCTAGAGCCGAATCAGTCATCAAAAGCGATGGGCCTCGATGGTAATTTCAGATCTGGGCGCCGCGAGTTCAAGTCCTCTCAAAACGATGCGCAGCCACGAGTGGTTTGGAAACCCCCGGTACGGGAGGTTGAAAACAAGTACCGCAAAGCTGTTCTCAGATCGGGGAGGGCTGATCGAGTTCTGCTGTCGAACAGAGAGCTGAGATCGAACCCCACCGATGCTCGGAGATCTCGGTCGAGAGCCCACATCTGAGAGTTTCAACGACCTTGTCTGTGAACGAGCTTCCGATGGGCGATTTCTTGTGATGGAGGTCGCCCCAATGCCCCCTGTGGTGTTTCTCTGTGGATGGAATCCATGTACACAGGGGTCGCGTGAGAGTTGGCGGTAGCCCGCTACGGTCGGTGGTTTTCGAGAGATATCGAGTTTGTTCAGTCAAGGAGACGTTCAAAGGAAGCATTTTGGTTCTCAGGTAGTAGATGTTCGAGCCGAGTTGAATGAATCGACTCTCGTTGCGGGCTCTTCATCATCATCCTCAAGCGCCTCTAACACACTTCGAGCACCCCTCGCGCCTTTGGCTAGGGCTTGACATTTACCGCGGCATTCTGGCCTGAAAATTGCGGTGTCATCGCAATTATTTGCCCGAAATTCGTGAGCGCCACGAAAAACACAGCGAACGGTGGGGAGAGAGTGGATACGTGGAATGAATAATGGTTGGTTACTCGCCGGAGCACTGAGAAAATAAGAACAGCGAGTCCAAGCAGTAGCGTTGGCACGTCCTCGCTGTATTTACATTTTGATGCATTATGTGTTGACAGAGTCCGGAAATCGGTTGTCTCGATGTCACAGAACGTTATATGAGTGTCCTTTGCGGACTTCCAGGGGGATTACTGCGAAATAACGCATTCGTTTGGGAAGGAGAGGAAGCGCCGAAGATAAACTTCGACGGTTCCGTGACGAGACCAGCCAGGAGACGAGAGCTGAGACGCGGAAAAACTGCCTACAGACACATAATTACTCGCAAAACAACCGGTATCCATCGAGGTAAGCTTGCCTGCAGTCCTCGCTCACTAGAATTAAACAGCTTCCGGTGCGAATTTCTCCCTGCATCACGGCTTTTGCACTGAAACGCCTCCAAAATACAGCAAACTCCCAGGCTAGTCGGGTCGAACGTTTGGGGCGAGAGCGAAACTGCTGGGTACTCCATTATTTTGCTACGTACGGGCACCCAGGGGATTTTCCGGCCTGACAAGTCCCCAATCGGAGCAGGACAACTCTTCGCTGACGATTCGGCGCCAGAGCGACTCATCGCGGGACAACTCATTTCAGTCCAATAAATCACCGGCGGCGGTGACGCAGTGACATGAGCGGCATTCGGAGCGCCAGCTTAGCTCCGCTGTAGAAGACCAGAAACTGCCGTTATCGCTGAGTATCGCCTAATATCGGCAACTCGGCCTCTGGGGTTGTCCTGCATTCGGGCTCGGGTTTCATCAAGGGCAGCGTGATTTCAATGATTCGGCCGTAGAACCAGATATTCGACTGAATCGACATCCTGACAAGGCGTTTACGAACTAACCCAAGTAATTGGGAACGAAGGAGGTCGGATCAAAGAAACGGAAAACTTCGACACAGGTTTCTGGTTTTGAAAGAGTAGACCGAAAGTCTGCATTCTGATGAAGTTTATTTCGTTCGTCTGTCAAAATTGCGAATTAAGCGCCAGGTGGGTTGACTACTTTTCATTCTGCGCGTTGCAGTACTCGATTCTCCGTGGAATCCGAGGAGACTCAGTCCCTGGCGTCGAGTTGGTTGGCGAAGAGTTGTCCCGCGAGTAGCCGCTGTGGCGCCGAGTCGTCGGCGACGAGTTGTACCGTTCAGGTCCCCAATAAACGGGATAGAGCAGTGGTTCTCGAAGCCCTCTGACTCAACGACCCCCCAGAGCGTCGATATCGACCACTTTGGGAGCCACTGCGATGGAATCTTCCAGGGCGCAATCATGGCGCACGAAGGATCTCCGAGCTCGCCATTTGTCCGCTGGAAGAAAAATCGTGACGAAGATCGACGAATGAGTGGGTTCTCAGCCCAAAAGATTCCGCGCTCTGTGCTTGAACGCCCTGTCTCACAAGGCCCTCTGGAATTCAAATTCAGCGCGCTCTGTTCTCGTCTGTAAGAATGCCTTCATCGGTACGGACGGGTGAGGGTTGAATAGAGATGGATTCTAGAACAACGGCCTTGTACAGCAATGCGTTGAGCCAATGCTTCAATGTGTTAAGGCCATGGGAATTCCCGCTGAGAAGGAACGTGGGGTTGGGAATCGATGCGAGTATAAATGACAGCAAACTCGTTAGAGAGAACATGGATTATGCCAATGATTAAAGCTCGGAGGTTCGCGCAATCATCGTTTCATACCTCCCATTTATCCAAATAGGGGAAAGGAAAATGAGTCTCTGATGGCTGAGTTTATCAGTTCTCATGGCAGTATTGCATGATCCGTCAATCTATCCATCAAGCTACTCATGGATCCATGGATTGATGTATGATGATAAATGAATAATGCCTGAACGCCCAAGCCCTCGCAATGATCTTCACGAGCGAGCATACCGAGTCCAGGACGGACGCCAAGCCAGGAAACCGCACAGTGGAAACAGCGCGAGATCTGGGCTCTTCAACAGTCTCGTCTCGATCATCAGTCCAATCCTCCGGGAATCTCCTCTGAGCTCAGAAAAAACGCATGATGGCCTAGTTTGCTCGTTTTCAGCTAGATCACCCTTTGATCTCAGCGCTGTGAAGCGTTATCCGGAGTCAATTGAAGACTAGAGTGAACATTGAAGGGGCAAAATGTGATTGAACGGAGGTTTATTGATAACGCAGAAAGCATGACGAGTTAGATGAGGGCTCTAGGGAGACTGCCGATAGATGAGCTCTCCAATTCCACCTTCCTAGACGAGATCCTCATTCTGCACAAACGTAACTGCGGACCATCCAGAGAGGTGCTCCAGCACTTGCCTCCATTGCTGCTTGAAATGCTCTTGGCTTCGCGGGCAGAGCGGTTGCGGTGTGCTGAAATCCTCGAGAGAATCCAAGACCTCTCTCCACTGCTCCCTGTAGTGTTTCTCCAAAGATGGAATCCACGTGTAGGGGAGTTCCCTGGGAGGAGGCAGCAGTCCAGGACATTCGATGGTCTGCGGAAGTTGTTGAGATTCCCCAGTCCATGAGCCGTTTGAAGAAAGCATTTTGATCGTCAGGTTGTGGATGTTCGATCCGAGTTGAATGAATTGACTCTCGTTGCGGGGTTTTATTATCATCCCCCAGCACCACTCACACCCTCTCAGCACCCCTCACCTCGTTGGACTCCTCTCAATAACGATTCCTTCACCCCTATGCGCCGCCATGTTTCCTCGAAAGAATGAACTAGAGCTGGATCAATGGATTCTCAAACGGGCTTTTTCTGCGTAAAGGAGGGGACGCTTCCAAGGATGGCGCCCCTGTGGAAGCAAGGGACGTATTTTCAGTCTGATGCAAGTTGGAATGCGGCGATCATTGACGATTTCCTTCCTTTTTACGAGTCTATGACGTTGTTCGGATTTTTCTTGGGTCCCGAATGATCTGACCGGGTATTGCACAGGGATTGATCTCTGCTACATGAGCTGAGCAACTCATTCGAGCGTGGCTAATCAGAGCCGAACCAGCCGGAACCTTTTCGAACATGGTTTGTGCACACAAAACTCATCCGGGGTGGTTTGGGCTTGAATTATAATTATGGTTAGAGAGCGGACACAACGATGCCGTTGGAGGAAGCTTATTGACATCATATGTCTCGCTCTATTCTACTTCGGCGCTTCACTTCGGGCTTGATGTCATCCGCCTCTGGATCCGCCGCTGGCTCCAATCAGTCATGAGTAGGGCTGCAAATTTGTCGCGGTCAAAAAACGCGGATATCGCGGGCGAGTCGCGGTAATGGATCGGAAAATCGCGGAAACTGAGTAAATCACTCGAGAATCGTGAAGAGTGATGAGATCGTGTGAAGACTTGATCCGCAGAAGACTTGGTCAAAACTGAGTACGTGGTGCAACCATGCAGAAAGTTCCTGCATGCTCCCAGTTTTTTCTGCCATAAACACACTATTTTCTCCATTTGGACACAACCTGAGCATTTTGCAATACTGGAGAGGTCCTATCACAGCCTGGGAAGTCGTCCACCGCAGACAATGAGAACGGATTTGACTTAGAATACTATAATGAAGATTTGCGCTGAGCTTGACTTCCAAGGTCCAGCGCATACCGGCGTTCGGAAGAAGCATGTTGTAGACGACCTAATTTGGCTAAGCGACGCTATGGCAGTCATTGCTCGATTCTCCCGAGTACATGCTGAGATACCGCTCCGCGGCAACAATGCCGACTGGAACGCTGAGGCAAACTAGCGCCATTTGAGAAAGTTTCGTGGAGCGTTGGGCTGAGGCAAGAATCGCGGAGGAGGCCGAGAATCGCGAAAAAAGTCAAAACTCGCGGTCTCCGCGATTCCCAGGATTTTCTTTCAGCCCTAGTCATGAGCTCCAACGTATTTCGTCGCAAAACACATAGAGTCGAATCAGCCATCAAAAGCGACGAGAGCCTCAATGATAATATACTTCCAGGATTCGGCGCGGCCAGTTCACTAACTGCAAAACGGTGCGCGGTCACGAGGAGGGGCACCGTCTCAGTAGCCCACGTCCCGTTTCCCTCAATCCCGTTCTCCCGACTCAATCCTCTCCCGCGTCTTCTTCTGTTCCTGGAGCACCCATTGTATTGTCTTGAAAACCGAACTTTCTGTCAGATTGATGGACTTCCCAGTGTCGCGCGATGAACGATAAGTCCCAGTCTTCTCAGTCATAAGTCTTGAGGCCAATTTACACTTGTTCTCTTTGGATGATCATTCTGAGTTTTCATTCCAAGTGAGAAATGTGAACCGCCGTTCACTGCCCGTTCATCCGCAGTGAGCATCCAGAGTGAACGATGAAACGATTTTGGTCTAGAGCAACTTCGGAGGGGCGCGTCGTTCACTACACGCTGCCCTTTGACGATCTGTGGCGGAGGCATTTCAGAGATCCTACTGCGTCATTTTGTTTTGTCCTCCGACTACTCGCTTGGACTTTCGACCCGCTGCCTGGGCTGGACTAATTTCCGAACGGTGCTCTCGGCGCGGCGGCGCCATGCTTTTGGATGATCAAGTGTAAACAGTAGATGATCACTTTGGATGAACATTCTCACTTTCACTCTGGAAGCTCATTCTGTATGATCATCCGAAGTGAAGAAGTGAAAATGGGCCTTAAGCAATCCTTGAAGAATCCAACGTGAAGAGCAGCACTTCATCAATTTCGACACTTTGATACAGGAAGGCTATGATGGGCTACGTGTTCGATGCAAGACGATTCGGCTTCGATCGCAAGCCAGGCATCATCAATTTGACTGCGAAGCACGAGTGCGAGCGCCATACATGAGCGGACCAACTTTTGACTCCGGCGTCTACGTAGTAACAGTCGAGTCCCATTTATTTAGCGTTTCTCCAAAGTCATTGCGTGAAGTGGAGAGTATATCCGCTCATTTCTGTCGGTGGGAATTCTTGCTCGATGGCTCGGTTACAGCCCGTTTCCCCAAAACCGATTCCCCGAACCCGTTTCCCCGAACCCGTTTCCCCAAAACCGTTTCCCCGACTAGAAACCCTCTCCTGATTCTGAGACCCTCCGAGTCTATGAGGCTTCTATGTGAACCGCGGAGTCGAGACCAATTACACTGATAAATTGGGAAGAAGAATTCGAAGTCGGCCGACCATAGACACTAACCTTCGGCTCCAGGAATGATGGTGCTGGAGCTTGGCGAGTTACATTTGGCGGTTAAGGGTTTATTATGATTCCGCACAACTTTGCTTGCCGATATGCTCGTTATATTATCACAAAAGGGTATGAGGATTCATATCAGGTCTCGACAAGTGACCCGAGGTCATACAAGAGTTTTCACGGACGCAACATTTTGAAGGTATTGTGACAGCGGAACTTGATTGGTCTCCAATTCCTCCGCGAAGTTCATGAGTTTCTGATTGATTCTCCATCATCGAAAATTCAAGGTGGCCCGCGGGCCGCACCAAGGTGCCCGGCCCTGATGTAAGTTATTGTGATATTGAGCAAATCTGAAATTATTCATCCCGGATTGGGGGCTCGCGGGACACGCGACTGTATTCCTCTATGCAAATCCATCACATTGCGCAGGGGAATCCCTCAACATGACTCGCTCCCCTTGGAGTCCGCTCACTCGGACTCCGCGGTCCACATAGAAGCCTCATAGACTCGGAGGGTCTCAGAATCAGGAGAGGGTTTCTACTCGGGGAAACGGTTTCGGGTAAACGGTTTCGGGGAAACGGTTTCGGGTAAACGGTCTCGGGGAAACGGTATCGGGGAAACGGGAGGACACCGATGGCTCAGGGGCCGATCTCGGAATCAATCTGGGAAGTGGGAGGATCGAGGATCTTCCACATGGAGATCTCGTATTTTTTTGAGAGCTCAAACATCTTGATGTACGCTTCCTCCTGCTCATCGGGAAGCAGGGAGGAATCCGAACGAATCATCGGGTTCTCAGAGATGGCGTGAAGGCTGTAGAGCTGGTGAAACGAGCGAGGAACCACCCCGAAAGTCCCATGGTTGAAATCAAGCGGGAGTCGAGGGACCCCGCGTGTTCGCATTCAGGCCGAAAGAGGAAGTATTACTCTCGAGCATTCTGAATATACTCGCTTATTCCAATGGCCTGAGGGAACGAAGTTCGTGGCTCTGGACATGCGCAGGGCCTTCAACACAACCCGAGCTTCTTCCGGCAATGCTTGAACTTTTCCGGCGTCAGACACTTCGTAAGGATGTCAGCAGTCATCTCAGTTGTCGGTACATGCGTTATGATGACTGACCCTTCAGTGACCATATCACGGATGAAATGTTGTCGGAGGTCGATGTGCTTCGTTCTTGAGTGGTCGACGTTGTTGTCGCTGAGGAGCACCGCCCCTTGACTCCCGCGCCACAGAGTCATTGGACGCTTCACGCTAACTGAGCAAGCCATATATTCTGCCTCACTCGTCGAAAGGGCTGCTGTTGGTTGTTTCTCACTCATCCAGGGAATCCATGCCTCTGCCGAAGGAACAGCGTAGCCCAGAGTTGATCTTGGACAGTCTTGACACCCTTCCCAGTCAGCGTCCGCGAAAGCCTGGATTTATCGCGTGTTGTCCATAGCCTATAGTTTCCGTTGCAACCTGCTCGAAAAATTCCGCTCGAACCGCTCACACCTATAGTTGCTGGGTTTGAATAATTCAGGTGTTGTCGGTGCAGAAGCGGCCTCAAACTTTCATTTGTTCTCGATTCGGGCTGCAATAGATTGCATTGAAGCATGACCTCCCGGTGGGTATATTGACGTACGCTGAGAGAACAGTGTGGGATTCGGTCGGGACGATTCAATCAACCGAAGTCTAAGGTCCTCGAATGACGGATGAGGTCTTCACAATTTCCGCTCGCGGTTGAAACTACTCATGAATGGAATCGAACCACTTTGAGAGATCCCGATGTCAGTGCTTTCCATGAGGGTCATTGAGATGTGGACAGCTTTCGGGCGATCACCAATGAAGGTGAGCTGAGGGACCACGAGTCCGTCGCTCAGATAGACAAATGATAGCTGCGGACATCGTAAAATTCGTTCCGACCGAGCCCCACACTGTTCTCTCAGCTTACGTCAACATTCCGATCGGGAGCTCATGCTTCACGGCGCCATTTTTCTGAGAATTCCTGCCGAGTCTGCACCGACGGCGCCTGCACATTTGAGAGCGAGTAACTCTCGAAGTGAGCGATTTGAGCGAACTTTTTCGTGCATGTGAAAACGGAAACTATCGATGAAAGCTCCAGTGGTCACATTCGTCACATGAAGCGTCGATAGCCACTGAACAATACTGCCCCGATGACTCCCGAGTGCTTCATCTTAATCTGCGCCAAAATATCCTGCGCCAAAATGTCCGTTGCGCCGAAATGTTCGCGCCAAAATGTCCAGAGCCAAAATGTCCTAGATCGAGCGCAGAATTCTCTTTACGGCTATCCAATCCATACTTGATGGATACGAACAAAACTGACTAACCACACCGACTGAGTCTGGTCGTCTTAGACAATTGGAGAAGACAACCACGGCCTAACGATACGATGCGTCGCATGGTTCCTCAGTCTCGGTTCGGTTCGTGAGCTTCAAGCCCATGTCCATCAAGCCCATGTGTTGTCGATGGTTCGGAATCACCGAGCCCGAAGATCTTCAAGAGCCTTGAGATGCTCTCTGCTTGGTCGAGGAGAATTTCCTTCTCTTCCGTTCTTTGCGTGACTCGGATGCCGAGACAGTACTTCGCCGGCCCGAAATCCTTCATTGGGGAGATCGTATTTAGGCTCATTATGATTTCTTCCCGCAACCTCGGGCTGTCCGTGAAAATCAAGAAGTCATCGACGTGAACTGTCAGTACAAGTGTTTCGTCTCCTCGACTGATGTAATAGCAGCACCCGACCGCTCTGGATTCCGACAAACCGATGGCACTCGGGCTCGCATTTAGAGTTTCGAACCACACTCTCCCTGCTTGCTGCAATCCGAAAAGCGATTTCTTCAACCAGCAGGCCTTGTTTTCCACTCCGAACGAGGCGGGTTTCTCCATCAGGACTCCCTCCCGCAGCTCGACCGGCAGATAACCAGTCTCTGGACAAGCTGATGAACTTTACACCCTTTTTTTTGAGCCGCGTACGCGAATAAGATACGTAAAGTTGACATCCTCACGAGAGGTGAGTAAGTTTCATGGGAATCGACTGCCCTTGTTTGGCAACATCCGCGATCCACCAATCGGGCCTCATGTTTCTTGATTCCCCGTCTCGTTTCACTTGAAGACCCTACTTTGAGGATATGACTTTCTTGTCTTGAGGCGAATCGATGACGATCCACGTTCCGTTCCTTTGGTGCGCCGACATTTCACTTCCCATGGCTGACCTCCACGTTTCTCCGGCGTTTTTTCCGGACATGGTTTCTCGTACTGTTGCCGGGGTGTCATGGTCAGCGACGTGGAGCTTTGGCCGCACACACAGACACTATCTCCCTTCTATGGAGGTTCTTCGCACTGATCCGCCGGATACCGCCGCTGTCTTGAAGCCTCGTTTACGTCACTCGATTCAGGTTGTGCAGCATTCTCACCCGGGGCACCATCGGTCCGCTTCCACTTCCATTTGCACCACTTCCATTCCTGGATGGAAGTGGTGCAGAGAGCCTCCTCCCACTGAGATGTGGGGCTATCCGCCGATGACAGAGGAGGCGGCTGCACCTGTCTCAAAATCTGATGCAATGATCTTATCGTCGAAAATGACGTCTCGCGATTCCTCAACTTTGGGCCTGTCGACGATCGGGATCAGTCTGTAAGAATTAGAAGTCGAGGACCAACCCACGAGGATGGATGGCCTAAACTTTGTGTCCCACTTCTTCCTGAGCTCCTTCGGAACATGGGCGTGTGCTAAACAACCGAATACCCGACGAAAGGACAAGTTTGGCTTGTTCCCAGACCACGCTTCTTTCGAGCACACGCGCGCCTTCGACGCGGAGGATGGACTCACATTCTTCAGCTTACATGCTGTGCTCACAGCTTCGGCCAAGAAACTCTTCTGCAAAGATGCGGTCGATAACATGGACTTTGCCCTCTAAACGAGTGTTCTCCGAGCTCTCTCGACAACTCCGTTTTGCTCTGGGCAGTCTCTGACTGAAATCTCAGCACGAACTCTCTGGCGATGTGGGAATCCTGACACTCTCAGATTCAAATATTCGGTTCCGTTGTCAGTTCTCAAAAACCTCCAACTTTGTTATAGCGGCTCGCTCCCCGTATCTCACGAAGTCCACGAGATACTCATAGGCTTGTTTTCCGGACTTCATGAATGACATTGAGGTCATTCTGGTGGAATCATCAACGAACGTGATAAAGTATCGATGACCAACCAAACTTGTGACGCTGGTGGGCCAACAGACTTCGCAATGTACCAGCTCCAACTTCGAACCCGTCACAGAACGGGACGTGGGAAATATTCTTCTCTGCTGTTTCCCCTCAGCACGGGGCCCACACACCGATATCATCCCAGGGATTACAACATCGACACCATCGAACAGCCCCTCGGCCATCTTCCCCATATCCTCAGGACCGAGGTGGCCGAAGCTCCTGTGCCAGAGATCGTAGTTTTCCCCCAGCGGACAACCCCTGGTACTTCTCTGGCTCGTACGAATCCACGGAGTCCCCTGGTTGGAGGAAGTTCCCAGTTCGCCCGAGGTCCCCTGAACACTTCCAGCCGCAAGGGCAGTGACGGTGTATTGTTCAAGACGATAGAGACCGTTGTCGGAGCTGATTTCTACTTCGCATATAACACCCTCCGTCTTCAGTTCGCGTCGAGATACTCTGGATCAGTGGTGTAAATTCTTCGGGGTGCTTCATGCGGATTAACCCGGCCAAAAGTCTTTCTTTTATCTCGCCGTTCATCGCCCTGAGACTCTGGGCAGCGTTGACTTTCCTGTGGATATAATCCTCCATACCCGGGCAATCTCTAGAGCGAATAGTGGCGATTTCTTCGAGGAAGGCAACCTCAGTGTATAGACCTCGCGGCTGGTAGAGCTCTCCGAGACGACTCCAAATTTCCTCACCCGACGTTGCGTCGCGAATCGCCGAGAAAAGATGAGATCCCACACCAGAAATGATCGCTTCTCGGGCACTCTTGTCCCTGTGGCGAAGCGCCAGTCCATGTGGATCGATGCGCCCTCAAGTTTCTCGAAGGACGATGGCACACTCGCACTTATTCCCAAAGTCCTGGGCTCCGACGTGCTTTCCGCAAGTTCAGAAACGAACATCGGCATGGTTGTTCCTTCGTGTGGCTCTTCGTTGCTCAACGAAGAACTCCTGGCTGACCTCTTCGCAGACGAAGAGGTCCCTCACTGCCCCTCTGACTCCTTTTCCTCGCAAATATCCTCGTCGCCATCCCGCCGAATGGCACTCACAGTACTGTCTCATTCAAGTCCACGCTACTCACACTGCGTTGTACGATGTCTTGTCTTGACTCATGCAAGCCTGATCTTCGACCAGCTCCGCAGCCTTGATGTCTCTTGAGTACACGTCGGCAGTACAACTTCTCACCGTCCTTCGTAGAAATCCTTCTCCTCGATTCCACAGAGGTAGCTGTGCGCTCTGCGCTCCACCTGGAAGCCCGTCTTGCTGGGATGGTCTCGAAATCAGGAGAGGGTTTCTGGTCGGGTAACGATTTTGGGGGAACGGTGTAGACGAAACGGTTTCGGGGAAACGGGTTGTAACCCTCTCCGAATAGCACAGGGGGCACAATTTCTAGCTGGAACAACAATTTCTGGAGCTTCTGAAGTTCATTGAGAAGTACTATCTCGACATCGGCGTCCCAAACATCGTCATCTACTTCCGCCCCTCTCTGACCGTAGCTATAAGTTTGGTTAGCTGGATTTCCAGAGATCGGACATTCGGTTTTCTGGATCCAATGTCGACCAGGAATTGTGTTTGTCAAAAAAAAAACGTCTGAAGTTGCAATGTCTGCATCCTGATGAGCGGATCAACTGAAGACGCAAGCGGATATCGATGGGGGAAACACATGATTCAACAGATGTCAGATTGATCCCGGAATCACGTCCTAAGACCCAGAAAAGTATGGTCCCAGAGAGTATGGTCAGATTGAACCAGAAACCACCCCCATAGTCCAGAAGGAGGACGGACAAACTGGCAGACGAAGCGGGTTATACATAGTAAGGATGGGGGAATTGTGATGACTTTGATGAGGACTTTGGAAGGAACCCGAAACGTGACCGGGTATCCTGAATTCCTCGCGAACCTCGTTGGATCAGCCTTTGATAACAAACCGTGAGGAATTCTCCTATTCATCCTACCCAGACGAGGTCTTCATTTCATACAGGTGTAACTTCCGGCAATGCAGCGAGGTGCTCCAGCACTCGCATCCACTGAAATCCCCATGGCTGCGGGGGCAGATCGGCAGCGGTGTACTGAAATCGGGAAGCTGGGAATCTCCGCGAATATTCGCGGATCTCATCGCGGCCGTCGCGGCGATCAGAGGCCTGGAGCGAGACTGAAGAGAGCATTCATTTGGGGAGGAGAGGGAGCGCGCTACACATAAACTTCGACGCTTCTGTCTTGAGACCAGGCTGGCCACGAGAGCTGAGGCGCAGAATACTGCCCGCAGACAAAATATTTCTTGCAAGTCAACTTGCTCGTAGTCGACGCCTACTAGAATGAAAGAGTTTTCAGTAGGAATTCCTTCCTGTGCTACGGTTTTTGCACTCATTCAGCAAAACCGCTAAATTCTCCATTCTTCTGTTGGGTCCGGGCACCCAGTGAGTTTCCCGGACTGACCAGTCTCCAATGGACAGGACAGAGCGAAGGTTCTCAAGCCCCCTGACCCATCGACTGTTCCATTCTTCTGAAATCCATCTCTGGGCGCAACATCGTATGGTTTCTGTGCGCCGCTTCGTCTTCCTTCCTCCCGCTTTCTCTCCCCCGGCGCCGCCGGTTGAGGGACTTGGAAGATCCAAGCCTTCGTGGAGGGAGCCCAGCAAACAAAAGAAACGGATTCGGATGCGGCGCTGTTTGGAGATCCTCATGGATGGGCGTAGGAGCCACGCGGAGCGCTCACGGCAGCAAAAATACGTCTACTAATACGGGAACGAGATAATGTTGGCCTAGAGGCGTGAAACTGCGTCGAGAGAAGCACATTCAGCGGAATGAGAAGGCATCCCAGGGCTTTCTCACCACCAAACGGCATATTTGCGTCATACGCAGAAAGCGCTACGAAAACTCTAGCAACCGCCCGTAGCTGTTGCCGAATCATGAGCATGTTCGTGCTCACACTTACTCGGATGCTTGAGCGGCTTTCATATAGAGCTTGGCATTCCCTGAATCGCGGAAGTCTGGGTTAAAGTGGAGATTTGTCGTTTTCAGAATCCACTAGAGTCTCCGGCGCTCCTCTCAAGTTTCCCATGAAGGCTGGAACATTCTTTGATCTCATCGCTCATCCTTTGGATGCATCGACGATCGTGTCTGGAACTATTTCTCCGCGAATCGGTCACATTCCCTGGAGAATACTGGCTTTGTTGTGCTTTCGGAGCTCTAAATCATTCAACGGCCCTGAGCATGGGATTCGAATGGGCCTGCGCTCTTAGGATTCGGTCCGCGTCGGAGGTTGCATGAATCAGGAACGAGACCAAATCTTCTCTTTCTCGGTTCCGCTATCCAATGCTCCGGTACTAATGTTGTCTGAGCGAGGTTGGGAGACGTTCCGTTCCCGAATGCCCCACTAATTGAGGGCGAAACGCGAGCACTCATGAAGTCCGAGGGCGAGAAATGACATACCCGAATGAAAGTCCGACCCTGTCTCGAGAACGTTGGTGACTCGTCAAGAGATTGCTGTTGCTCATCAGACGACGACCCCTCATCTTTTCTCGGGAGCTCAGTGGGCACACAGACTCTGCCGCTTGGTCTATTCTTATCCGAGTTTTCGAATCACTCCTGGTGAGCTTATGTAACGTATTTAAGTTCGGGCGCTGCTCCAATCGGCCTTCTCTTCATCCTCCAAGGCAGCAAAGACAATGCGCTGCGGGCTGTTCTCGGCTTCAAACCGAGAATCTTCGATTCCTCATATAATAGAAAATTACGTGTTCTCGTCGCTCAATGTTTCCCTATTCTTCCGATGTCGTATGTCTTCTCACCCATGAGGAGGTAGTCCGCAAAGATTTCTCCGCTGTGTAATGTTTCCTCTATCTGGCAGATTCGCGTCATACCCTCAAGTCAGCTGATTCCTATTCGAACTCGAAGAGAGGACTTGCAGCCTCCCTCCTAGATACTCGGTTGTTGATATGCTCCCTCTAGGAGCTCTCCTATTGTCACTAACCCCGTTTTCACGTCTCTCGGTCTTGGCTACAAGTTACTTGATAAATGGACGAATACGAACTCGGATTCCGGGAAAACTCGAGCCACGATCGATTCAGCAATGAGAACTTTCCTGTATATTTGAATTTCCAAGCTCGTAAATATTGGCGCGTTGGTCGCCTCGAAGCATGCATGGCCGGAGAATGGTTAAAGCTAGATTTGACAATTATTACGCGACGGCTCGATCTAGTGGAAGAGTTCTGATAACCAGCCGGCATTTAGCGAGTTGAAGGTCGCATGCTGGATTTAAGGATTCCCACATATAACATCAATGGGAGAGAGGTTGCTCAGCTCCTCTGCAAATGCTCAGGTACACGAGTGTAGAGGGATAATCCATTGCTCCGATCGTCCCGTGCAATCCATGTTTCTGTCAAACCCGAATTCCGAGTGGCGCGTCAGAACCTTCTCGCAGGACATGAGTCCATGTAGAGTCTATTCTGAGTGTTGTCAGAGGATGCGATGAGATGCAGTCATCAGAAGAACGATCGAGGCGATTCGGGAAAACCGTTTCACAAACTCACTTGAGACCGCCTACTGGGTTTTTCCGTAACACGCCCGTCAACTCGGTTAGGGAATTCCACATGGCGTTCTTTTCTGCGCCGGAATCGAGCATGGGATCTGAGGAGGAGTTTCGGAGATTTGGAAAAGAGATTCAGCGTTCTTGCACGTACATACATCTTCTATGGTTAACTTCAAGTTACTATCCATCATGACCATGAACTAGAGTTTGACGCATTCCAACATGTGAAGCTCCTGCATGAGTGGGGCAAGCTGCGAGTTTTGTAATAATTGCTCATCCGACGAGCGTCGTCAAATGAGGCGATAATTAAAGACCATCTGCGTAGTATGCATCACGTGTGCTTTCCAACCGCTTGCGCTCGGAGAACATCATTTTTCAGACAGTCGCTGACTGAGCAACTTCGGTGTACCTCAGACTGGTAGCTATCACTCTCTCCGTCAGACCTTCTCCCTTCTCCCAAAGGTTGACAAAAGCATTCCACCAGATCCACAGGGCGTCGAGGGAACTGCTCTGTTTCTGGGATTCCATCAACGGAACGTCTCGCTCACACGTCTTGTCAGACTAATTCCCTGTAATCCACAATCATGCTCAACTGCCTTCTGTTCATTTCGATGGCAACCTCAACTCTTTCTGTTCTAACCTCCAATTTGCTCGTATGCCAAGCAAACTTCTGTGCTCATCAGGCTTGCGAGGCAGTTTCTCCGGAAAATTGTACCGATGGGAGCCTCTTGAAACCTAATCGGACTTTCTGCGGATGTTGTCCAGCCTGTATCTTCCAGATCCGTGAGTAAATCCCTCTGGACAGAACTAGTCAGATAACGAGCTCGAATCTGCTGAGAGAACCTGCTCCACAGTAGACGAACCTCCTAAAAATTTCCGAAGCATCCGATGAGAGAGCAAGCAAGAGCTTCGCTGCCTGGAAATTTGGCTCTCCGCCCAGTTCCTTGGCTGCCAAACTCGTAATCTGATCAGTCCGTTACCTGCTGCTTTCACCGTCCGCAAAGTCGCTTTATTTATCCATTTTCTGGCGCGAAGAACAAGGATCTGCGGGAGTCCGGAATAGCCGAATCCCGAATGTCCACTTATTCACGGAATAACTCTGTCCAAATAGAGCTCGAGAACCATGATTTCTACTCAACTGCTTGGTTTCTGGAAAGCGCAAGCTCGGAAAATTGGTAATGAATAATGAATATTGTCTGATTTTTCAGCGAAGGGTGAATCCTGTGCCCTTACGAATCTAAGAGGACTTCCTGTGTTCCGAGAATGTGCCGAGGGACTGTGTTGTGAGAACTCAACGTGCGTCGCGAAACCAACTGAATGAAACAAGTTCAGCATTTCTGTCTCCCTGTCCTGTGTTCTCCATCTTCGGACATGGCGGCTTCATGGGTGCTCGCGCGAGATCGACTCCAGAAGCTGTCCGTTATAGACTCCCAGAGCTTCCGTTTCACAACCTGTTTTCATCCTAGAGTAGCACAAGCGGTACTTTGTGAACGAAGAGTCGCCATTCGAAGCCCGCGTAGTATTGCGATGACGAAGCTCTTTTTCCCGCGAGGCAAATAGGTACGAACTATTGGTATTCGAGGACTATGATCCACCGCTCGCACGAAACTTGACGAGGATTCTCAGGAGCATTCTGAAATTGTTCATTAAAACATCCAGTTTTCGAGCCAAACCCGATCTGCTCGTCTCACTCTGAACCTATCAAAACATGTTCACCTCTTAGATCGCTGCTGGTGAGGGAATATGACCCCACGCGTGGTTTGCTCAGGATCTGCATCTCGAGCTCGATTCCCTGCCAGTTTACAGGGAGCCCCCGATCCCTGCTTCAAGACTTGGCAGTTTTGACGGTTGTCGAAATTCAGCCTGAGAAAATCATGTCGTTTAGAGATGATTGTCCGGTTTTCGCAGCCCACGGAAGTTTCATCCTAGGGCTTCCTGTTTGGGACTTGACCTGATTGACATCGCGATCCAGAGAACGAGCAGGCCACTTGCAAGTCGGGTCGTAAACGCCGGATTCATAATATCTATAGCGTTGAAGGCTAGGAAAGTCCTGATTCGAGTTCAAGGCTGGCTCGTCAGGGAATTAAGCATCATCTGAGCTGTCTCATATGATAGTGTCAAGTGGAATGAGTTCCTTCTAGCCACCCCGCTTGTCTGGCTTCGTTACTCAACGCCCAGGATGTCGACGTCAGCTTTGGATTGAGTGGCAGCTCCTCCCCACACAAGTGCAACATTCGCGTTTGGCACGCTGTCACGCAGCCCTCCGCTGCATCAGAGCATAGCAGCCAGTTGCGGCGAATCTGGGATCAGTTGTCATCCGCGTTGCTGAGATCGCGTTCTCTCCCGTGGTAATATCTCAAAACCTTGTTCTGGGAACTAATAACTCGTAGCCTTGTCAAGGTCCTGTTGACTGAGTTTGATGTGATGGAGTTTGGAACCTTGAAATGAGCCTCGCCAGGGTCGGGCCATGGAAGAGAACCATCCTATCGATGGGTACCAAGGAACCTCTCCCACAGCAGCAATGAATTGGCCCAGTCCCGCGACCGAGTCAGGATTAAACATTGGGTGCTTGCAAGAGTTCTGAGCGCTAAATTTCGACAGCTCATAACTCCGCTTCCGGGAGGCACAGGAAGATTATGAGACGGTCCAATTGTGCGGAATTCTCAAACTGGCTCGTTTGGAAGGGGAGATGAAACATTTTTTGAAAGCTTTTGCGAATTTTTCTCCGGTCATAGTCTTGGCTTTCCGGGATCGCAATATTGCGATTTCTTGATTTCCGACCGTTTCAGTAAGACTGCCGGTGTTGGGAGGCTGTTCGTTGTATCGACACGAGCTCGGGACATGAAGAAATCGGATTACCTTGAAGGGTATGCCTCGTATTCAGATAGGAAGAAGTCGCAAGCCATCCTAGTTCCCGAGATGATCGCGTTCCTATCGGGAACCTTATTGGTAGCGCTGAGAAGTTCAAGCATGCTGCCCTAAACGCCTATGCCCGCCTTTTTTATTATGATTTTGAGATGGTATCGCATATTCTGTCTCTTCAGTGCCATAGATGCCTAGCAAACGTCTCTAAGGGGACCTCTCTTTTCCCTGAAAACTGGCTTCTCCCAAGCTTCTCCAGCGCTGCGAAAAGAGGGAATGAGTTCAAATCGAGCGAGTATACCATTCAACAACAGCTTAACCACCTTGTAACAAGTTGAATCTGTTGTGGCCAGAGGGTCTTCAACATGACAGACTGTTGCTCCTGATCACCGATGCCGCCCCCTATACGAGAAAAGCGACTGAAAGGCCCCCACTCCTGTCCCGAACATGGTGTACATATTAGTGTTCTTCGCGGAGCTCCGGTCTGTGAAGGAGTTCGGAAGCTGTTTCCAAAGTCGACTCATTCTTTGCAGATGTTGGGAAGGTTTTTGTGGAGGCTCCTCTGCGCGGCCAGAGATTCAGGGAACTGGCCTCCGAGCTTCCGCTTCCACCGCAGCCCATGATCACGCGATGGAGAGCATGGCTCCCCGCGGCATGCTAATACGCGGAGAAGTACGAAACAGTCGAATACATTCCGAAAAATTTTCGTGAAGAAGACGCAGTGTCGGTCGAAGATTCCGTGAGCGAAATATTACAACAGTGTCTATGGCGGGGTTCCATCATATTTCACTGGAACCGCTTTCGAAATCACAGCTTGTGTTCATATCAACGAATTTCGCAACGATTGGGCGATCCGGAAAAAATCAAGAAACTTGAAGATACTGAGCAGTACTTTGAAACATGGTCAGCGGTTCTGGTTGATATCAAACAATGTGTCTACGGACAAATGGGAACCAAGCAGTTCCAATCAGAGAGAAGCTCGACAGAGTCCTACAACAAAATCCTGGAATTCGAGCTTTCAAAGGAACGTCCATCATTCTAGACAAAGTAGGAATTCTCGACTTGAGGAACCTATCCGTAGCCGACGTTCCTTCGTTCCGGTACGCTCCTCACCGGTAGGAAAACTTCTTTGACGAACGGAAATGCAAAATATCACATAATCGCCTTGCGTATTTCGCTCGATTCTTCCGAAGATTAAAGTGAAAACTACTCGTTACCGTTCATCCAGCCTATTTTGCCTGTTTTGAGTGCCCTTTCCGTCCGTTTCCGACGCCTATTTGCCTGTCTTTTCCTGGCTTTGATAGTGCCTTAAGTTCGCAGCTGTTTCGAAGGCATCGATCAAGATCCGCTTTGAGAAGGTTTCCGCTGATTCCGGACCGGAAGTCGGAAGTTGAACTGACGAATCAGCTGAGGAAAGCTCTAGAGCACCGCCTGAAACTCAGATCGGGGAGGAGCAGTCACCTGCACCGACGATGAATTCGCATCAAAGCTGCAACGGCAGTGATCAATCCTTCTCATCCCCGAAAGGTGGGCCGAACATCGGCCAACAGCGATTACGTTCAAGGCCTTGGGCCGGGAGATGGCACGTCAGAGCGCTGTTCACGGGATCAGATGGGGCAGCCCATAGACGATTCCAATGCGGTCGTTTTGGGCTTCTGTGGGAGCGGATATGATGAAAACTGCGGTCACGAGTCGATCTCGAAAATGGCTCTTTTTTTTTGCATTCCGCCTCTCGTATCCCGAAGTCGCTCCTTTTCCTATCCCTTACAGCTTTGGGTCCTTCGATGGCGATAATGAATGCGCTCGCTCATTCCTCTGCCAGGGCGTCGGAGCAGTCGATATTCCTTGTCGAACTGCGGCTCGCACCTTCGCCCTCGTTGTGTGCTCCTCCATAGCTGATTTTCCGAAAGCCTGCAACAGGTGCTTTCATGCGCTCTGTGGGCTGTTACGCACTCGCTGCACGATTGTCGAGATATGTTCCGAGAGCTGCTCGCAGTGGATTCTTTTGATCTGCCTTTCCGGTCCGTGACGACGCGGGTTCATGGACACATCGCTGCCAAAAAGGGTTTCTACCACAGTCTAAATTTCGATGCCCGGAACGATGCTTGCGAGGATTCTACGCCCAAGAGTTCACGGTCGTAGACCGTAACGGACTCAAATCTTCTTCAGGGGAAGCTAATGACGGTGATGCTGTAGAAGATCCCCGAAACAAGTTCATAGCCTCTAATATTCTCCGCCATGGCGTCCATCCCCACATTATTATAGCCTGGAAGGATTAAACGAGAATTTTGTGAGTCCCTTCTCATTTTCAGGAGGGAAGCGTTGACTCCATACAAATCCTCATGAGCTTAGGTGAGTTTTTGGATTCGTGAGGCTTCAGAGAATCAGATCAAGTTCCCCTGATACGGTAGCAAGCAGCTCGGCTACCTGTCCAACAGGAATCGAAATTTCAGGGTGAATCTGAACTGCTGTGAGACCGCTTAGCTCCTCTCCTTTCTTGGTGGTTCTCAGGTGGGTTTGAGATCGACGACTGACTGAAGGAGGAACGATATATGGCCCGAGGATCAGTCTCCGCCGTGTTGGCCAGCTGAACCGGATGTCAGTTTCCCTGAGAACGGAACAGATATTCCGATCGGGGGTAAAGTACCAGAATGACTTCTTGAGCAACGTAAGACACGCTCATCGATGAGAATTCTTGAACCTCCACCAGTCAGCTGCAGGCTCCTTTCAGCGCCGCTCCTGCCCAAAGTATGGCTCAAAAGCCCTCTGAGATCGTCAGTTCGACTCGTGAAAAGAAATTCTGCGTCACGTTTCACATCGTCTACCTGACTGCAGAATGGCACAGAAATCTCTGGCTGGGAATTATAATCGGCATGAAACGGTGTTCATTGTATAGGGTAGTCGAATTAGGTCGGGAACTTTTTTTCTATCCTTCTTTTGACTGTCATCCCGAGACAAGTTAACGGATTTTGGGAAATCTTTCTCTCAATGCAGCTCCTCTATTCGACCACAATCTGGCGCTAGCCAATCGTCTGCTTTTCAAGAAGTTAAATACTCTTCTCGGATCAAGTTTCAGGGCTTTCGCGGCACTTGTGGCGACATTCTTATGTCCGAGCTCGTTCCACGGGAGAGCGGGATGCTTGATGCGGTGGCACTTTCTGTCAGATGGGAACCCCGATAAAGCGAGTTCAGCTGCGTCGTCCAAGGGAAATTGGCGAGCCCTGTAAATCTGATGGGGGGGGGAAGTAACGCAGTATGGGATGAAAGTTCTTGAGAGGGGAGGGAGGCAATGGTCCCATAGCCGCTCCTGGATACGCTTCGAGGTGCCAGCCATGGGTCGGTTCTATGAATGAGAATGAACTCTGATTTCGACCGATGGTTCAGAAGTATATATCAACGGACGAAGGTCGGATCATATGACTACTTCTAGGAGCATGAGAGCCCGTCTATAGGATCTGCTATGCGGCATCACAAACTACTCGTTCGGTGGAACAGAGTGAACTTTTGTAAAAACGACCGTAACTTTCGTCACTGTCGACGAATCTGGCCGAATTCCCGCCTGAATATTGCTCGGACCGAGGGCGAAGTCTCGACGTCGGTTCCAGAATCAGATCAGAAATGTTCCTCCAAGAGCTTGTCGAAGTTTTCCTCGATTTATTTACGAGAATAAGCCGGTTTTGGTCCCAAATCCCGAATTCCCAAGATCACGACTCAAGTACCCGGAATCCCGGCAGTTTATCTCTCTCAGATGGAGCCTTGGTGGATGTCAAGAACTCTCTTCTGCGCGTAACGAGGAGTCTGAACGAGGACTCGGGAAGCAGAGGCGCGACCCAGTGCTCACATCAGCTATGCAGGGAGGGAGCGGCTCCCAAACTCGGATTTTGATAATTTGAGGTCGTCTCATCCCATTGAGGGCATCGTAGGACTAGACGGGTATTTCCGTATCATGGCTTACTGAATTTCGCCATATTACGGCATTATGGAATCACGGGAAAACATTTACGTAACGCCGTAATACGGAATTAATGTCTACGTAGTCTCGAGAATGTGCAGGGTGGCTATTTTTGACCGGGAAATTTTGAGCCCGATTTCGATTCGGCCGCGACTCAGCCATTCCTTGCATTTCAACGCAGGCCTACGTTATTTCGCGCGGAGTTCAGGAGTGTTCACGGTGCCAGTGCAGCGGAAGTCATCTCGCCCATCTAGATTCTCAGCTGTAACGCGTAGGGGTTCACCGCCTGAATCGTCGAATGACGGCTCCGACCTTGCACAACAATTTGATCGTCGTCTCGCCACCGAGAAGGTGACTCGTTTGTCGAAGGTACGTCGAGCTTCACAGCCAGAGGAGCCGCGATGCCCCGACCTGATTCGTCTGCTTCGACTTTCCCCGGCCTCTCCGGCACTGCCTTCCGGCATGGATACCACTGACCCGCGATGCCTCAGATGTCGCCAGAGATTACACTCAATGAACGGCTTACAATGAGAGTTCTTTATGTTCGGTTCAATCACTTCGGGAAGAAAAACTGCGGTTCATGATAACTGAAGTAGCTGATGTGATTGATGCTTCCGATGCTTATTGAACGATCAGCGAAAAAGAGGTCACTACATGTGCCGTTTGAAGTAGTGGCTCCAACAGGATTGTTCCTCCAAACTCAGGCCACAAACTGTTTGCAGTCAACAGATCTGATCATCTTGGTTCGCATCCAACCCAACATCATTGTTGAAATCTTCACAAACGATTGTTGGAATAGAAACACCAGTATGTGGCGCAGACTTCACAAACTCCAACTGTTTCCGTAAGGATTCCGTGATTCTCACGAGTCCTGTACCGGGGCTGATGAAGAACTTCCTGATACATCATCACATCTCCGCTCTTAGTACGTCGTTCGTTCTGAGCAAAGAGTTTCAATCCAGCTACATCGATGATAGTACCGTTCGACACCCATGTTTCAGTCAAATGTCAAATGCCACCCATTGCTCACAGTGCTCCGTGAACTTCACCAAGATCGACGAACATTTTCATAGGCTGACTCAAGGAACGGAAGCTCGTGCACAATTACGGAACAGACTAGGAGCTAAGGAATCAATTCATATTTCTCGGCCAACGTATAGTTCAATCCGCTAAGATTTGACGTTTTCCCGATCACTCCTGAGAAGGCCTTTGAGAATAAAAATGGCTCTCACTCGAAACTACTCCTGCCGGAATTTCAAACATATCCACTTCGAGAAAATATCGAAACTATTGCCTCGAGTCGTCTATCGACGAGTGTTTGATCCTTGAAAGGAAGTCAAGAAATTACAAGGTTATGGTCAAAGGGAAATCAGGCTTGAAGATTCCCAGCCCAGAAAAGTGACCCTGTAAGGCCCCCGAGCATACTCAAAAAGTTTTACGAGCTGTTCCGTGGGTCGGCTACACACGAGTATATAACGCCCTCTAGTAGTCCATATATAGTACCCTCCATGGGGTCCACAGCAAACCATTCTCGACGCGTCGCCTTCGGCTACAACAATATCATCACTCAATTCGCCTCGACACTCACTCACGGCAGGAACAAGGAACCTGGACAAAAATTTCCACATTGCCATTGCGAAGTCGTGAGATTCCGCGGAGAGTTGCTGCATCGATTGCAGGGAAGAAAAGGAGAACCATGTCTCGAGATAGTTTGGAATGACTGGTTGTCCCGTGATTCACAAAATGACATCAGAGCAAGTCTTCGAGTTCCAGCTCGCTTGGTTAGCCTTTAGAGCTTCATTCTACGAACATTGTTCTTCGCTTTGCTGACTCCAATGACGTGTTTCAAGTGGAAATGCGACGTGGCAAGCTTTGTTCCGTGAATGGCGCTTTTCAGGTATCATGAGGGTCGCCGGCGCTCCCCCGATCCTACACTTCAGTGGCATACGCTCCTCTTTTCCACATAGGAGGCACTGAAACCGTTACCAATCCTCCAAAGGGTCTGTTTTGCTTATTAAAACTTTTTGTGGGAGTTCGTATTCATTGTTAAGTCCAGGCTGGAACAATCATGTCCTAGCCGGTTTTCTCCGGAAGAGTTCAAGTATCAGAACTTAGCGTCACTGTGGCGTCAATGGCTCCCGATACAGCGAGTTTTTGTATTTCCGCTGTTGAAACCAGCGAGACGATGAACATTCAGGGAATTTTAGGGAGAGAGTTCTCTCGCGGCGCAAATAACGGCCAGGGTAGTTTCGGCCGAATCCGCTCAGAAGAGCCGTTGAGCAATGCTTATCCAGCGCCATGGGCAGACCTTTCGGACGCGTAATGTTCCTCGTTGAATCACTTCATCGGTGATTCAAGGGAGGTGTCACCGTTTTCCCAGCTTATTCCCATCAATGAATGAACCATAGTATTGCTGCTTATGGCCTACTATGATTCCAATTCCAGTTTTAATGACGGTCATCAGTTATCACCCCGATGAGAGCATTTTCAGATCCAATCTCGCATTTGTGTTTCCACGACTCATATGCCTTGTATCGGGGGCTAGCGCACGCATGTTTGCCGATACCCCTTGCGTCGCGTCGAGCTCCACGGTGAAGCTTTCCCTCAGCGTCAGTCTTGGTATTGGACTGTTCTGAAAGTAGATCATTGTGGCATGCATCATGTCGGGAAAGTGGTCAGAACGACGCATTAACCCGAGAACCGGCTGTAAGAGAAGTCGGGGACCGTGTGGGCAACCGGGGCCTCCTCACCTGCCTCTAGGTCTGGGAATGCCTATTGGGTGGCTACGGGGGCTTCGCAAAATATCCCAAGGGCCGAGAGTCTCTCATAAAATGAAGATTCGATGGATCAAAATAACGAGGGAGTTTTCATCCGGAGGTGACCGAACAGTCGAGCACTGGAGAGTGCTCGACTTCGCGATCGAGAGCTGAGCTGGAATCCGATCTCGTCATCGTGTCGCTCGGCAAAGTTCCTCTAGGTGAGTCTGCAAGCCCGGAAGTCGCCCCAGCTCCGCTGTAGAGGGTGAGCCGGGCCGTGGGCTGCAGCGAACACATTGGGGCAATGGTTGTAACCCGACACCATGTCCTGTGACGATCCAACAAGTTGTTTCGGTACGCGTTTCTTGACACGTCACATGATAGCCCTGGGGTGGGGGATACTCATATTGAGCCAATCTGCTGCGCATGCACCGGCTCATGGTCAGTACAATCACCAAGAGATCACCGCTAAGCTTCGGACAGAGCGGAAGGCCTGGAGGAATCCTTTCAAGAAACTCCCGGCTGGACCCAAGGCAGAAGCTTCGATGGATTCGAACTTCACAAACGATTTCTTCAGCGGATAATGAATCTGAGTTTGGCCTGTTCAGAGCGATGTCGCGCCGGAATCATGGTGCTGAATCGCCAGATCTATGGCTCGCGATCAGCGATGCTGTAACCACGGGCCACGATTCGATGCTATGAGTAATTACCAAATTCCTTTCTCAATGTCTCCGATAATTCAGGGTATCAGATTCATCCGGACCGAAATGTTCCACGGTGAAGGTCAAGTTGATGACGCCGACGCGGAACGAGTCGGAAGGCTCAGGCGAAAATCTTCACCCTTGCGGCGAAAGCCCTTCGCTTCAACCGTTATGAAACTCGCACACGGAAACCCACTGAATCCAGCGGATATGCAGACAGCGTTTCCGGCACTTCGGTTCTTGGTCAATAACCTGTGATGGAAACAGTGCAGCGGGGAAGAACATCGCGTTTCGTCTTCGCGTCTTCGTGAAAGACCGAAAACATTGACTCACTCCTGGACGATAAGATATTTTCGAAGACCGATTCTTTCGACAGGGACCAGCGGGAGCCGCCTCATTCGGAATGAGGTTACACTACCCGCTGGAGCAAGGTCGGGTTACGTGATTTCATTGATCTTCAGAACGGAAGAGACAAGGGAATCATCAGCCGACGTCTTACGCTCCACTCTTTCCAAAACTGTTCTTCAGCTGATGACGCTGTCGAAAGCGAAAGTGAAACGGTTTTACCTTCCCCCGAGCCCAGACCTACGTTATCGAAGCATATTGCGAGTTCTTAGATTGTTGTTGTCATCCCCTGCAGTGCCCCAGTTTTTCGAGATGGAAGTGATGGCAGAGTTTGAGGTAGGAGTGCTCGCTTGGAGATGAATACACAGTGCTCCGAGTTCGACGGAATGGTTTGTGTCTGTCGTCTTTTCCCATCCGGTGGTTTCACTGGCCTCGTATCCGTTCCATCCTGTAGCTCTCTTCTTCGCTTCGATTTTGTGACGGTATTTCGAAACAATCCGCCATCTGTAGTGAGAATCCTGACTGATTCATTGAGAGGTAGGGAGGCGTCCATGAAGTACAACACGGGGTGAACTCATTCATTTGCGTGCGGCTGGAGCATACAGCTCACTGCTCGGACCAAGTCGGCTCTCTGATTCTGAGTCTGGAGACTTGGGCGTCCAAAGTGCCACATAGCTCAGCTTATTGCCCTTCCGATCGTTCATCGATTGAGTCGTGCTCCGCTGACGGATTAAACGGTCTTTGTCGTCTCGAACCATCTGCTGCAAGTGGGTTGGAACAGCACCGACGGGCTCATTGAAGAACGAACTCCCCGGAACTCGACTCGGATGGCCTGGAGCGCATTCGGCACATTGGGTACTTGCTGACTCAGTTGACCATTGTGGCCGACCTGCTTGAGCTCGGGACGCTTTCGATCCGATTGCCAAATCCAAGTTACTCCTTTCCCTCGACGAGTTGCCAAAAATTATTTACAACGGCTCTCTTTCCGTACTCTGAGGATGAGAGCTCGGTTAGATTTGATGTTCTTGAATTTCCGAGTGGGAGGGAGAAGGGAGAGGACCTGGCGGAAATGTGGTCGAGGTTCCGAGAATAGGATGAGTATCCGCCTCGAACTTCACCAAGATGTATCTCGGACGCATCACTCTCCTAATCGCAGCCGCCTCTGTTCTGGGGACTGGGTAGAAATACACGAACTCGGAGACCTGAAATCGAAAAATGGCATCCCGGGACACGTGGTACAGCTGTCTTGAATCTACTTTCGTCGGGGAGCCGAATGAAGTCCGAGGGTGAGCAGAGGGTTCTCGCAGCAAACCAAGACTCACGCTCTCAGTTCGAGAACGTTCTCCTGTAAGGAAGGATACACCAGGCGACTTCTAGTACCTTTTGATCGAAATTCAGCTGTTGCCCCCCCTGGTTGAGTGATTCCTTTGACTGATGGAGGACCGACTTGCATTCATTACGATTCAGAGCCAGCGAAGCTCATGATATGGCGACGTTTTGACATATCCGGGGATCACACGCATCTTGACGGCATGATGGAGCCCAAGTTGGGATCATCAGATAACATCAGTGCATTGTGAAATGGCAGAGAGGACTTCTGCTCCCCGGACCGAATTTCTCGCAGTTTTGGGAATAATGAAAGTTTTTCATCGGAACAATTCGGCTCCTCCCAACGTCGTCGGAAGCTCGAGATTGATGTCTAAAATGACAATCCATCAGGGCTACAACCAAGACCGATCCGAGTCCAGGATGGGGATACACCCGCGGGGAGTCTGTCCAGACAGGAATCGGGCCAAAGAGGAATCGTCGCACCGTTGCCCCCGGAGAGCTCGGAAGCCAACGTTCGCATGAAACCCTGGACTGCAACGGAGTTCCGACACACGCAATTTAGAGTTATGATTCCGACAACCAGTGAACCCCATAGATCATACCGGGGTCCCAGCGAACGTCTCCGGCCTTTGAAACCTCGGGACAGCCTTCGAGTTGAGATATCCGTCCTTAAGAGCCGGAATCATCGAGTCGTTGATCAATTCCTCATTGGATGAGCTGAAAGAATGGAATAGAGCAGCTGCGCGTCCATCTCTTCTCAGTTTCAGATGACATCTCAGAAACTTTCATCGAGCATTCCGATTCGAGCGTTCCTCGATTCAACAGAGCATCCAGGAAAAGTCGTCGCAAGCGACCTCTCCTGGAACGGCAGCGCAAAGGAATGGGGTGGAATGAGGAAACGTCCACACACCATCGTATCCACTCGTTCTCGAACCCATGTGCTTTTCGAATTTCCCGTCCCAATGGGCATTTCAGGCATTTCGCCATGAATGCCGATGGCTCCTTTTTCGGAGGAATATCAGTAATCCAACCATTTTAGGCTTTCCGATAGGATGGAAGCTTCTCAGTTGCGATTTCGGTGCATAATTCCGAGGATATAGCTCTCGAGATGGCACAACCATCCCAGTGGACATGTATACATTGGACAACACGACTCGAAGTTCTGGAACTGTGAGAATGTCGACAAAATACTACGAACCTTTGAGCCAGGGAGCCCTCGATAGCTGAGCTCTGAACAGGCTGAGCATGCTTCAGCGCCTCCGAACCTCTTCACACAGGGATTTTTTCAGTTCATACAGTCTAAGTCGAGCTTTCGAGATATGATGAAATATGGTAGAGGCGATCAGTGGAGATCATAGATCCCGAATCACATGAGGAGCCTCGAAGCCTCGCTTCTCAGCTCTTAACTCGAGTGTGAGCTCTCTCGTTGTTGTTGACAGACGATCATTGGACTCCATGGATTGATAGATTGCATGATGTTGTAGTGTTGCAGAATGTGTAGAAGGTAGGGGTACAGATTAGTCCGCCACGGGCATCAGATCGCTAGGGGCATCCGAGTTAGGAAACATTAACTCTTCCTGGAAGATTCTTTTCTCTGAAATCCTCAGAGCAGGGGCAGAGCCCGATCATTGCATCTAATTTTTCAGCCTCTTGAGGAACCATCATCTGTTTCTCGCTCTTCTTCCCGATCGAGGGGCAACGTTCAGCTCATTTTGTCTCTGCCTCGGATCAGGGAACGAGCTGTATGAGGAGTGACTTCTGAGAGCTGCTCGAGTTCATCTATCGATTCGGCTTCAATACCTCTGCTCCAAATATTGTGAGGAAGCCCTGGTGCTCTCGGATTCGCGGTACGAGTTTTGCCGCTTGCGAAAAAAGGCTCTTTGAAATCGAAACTCATCACGAATCATCTACGAGCCTCCATATCACCGACGAAGTAAACTAACCTCGCTGTCCTATCTATCGAGATGTCTATCACGGACGAGGTCAACTTCGAGGAGTCCATAGAAGAGTTCGCAGCTTCTGGAGCGAGAGAAATTACCCTTGAAGAAAAGGCAATCCAGTTGCTCGTATAATGATCTAGTTGATCACTGAAAGTCAACTGCTCGAGGTTGTGACCACCGCAGCGTGGATCGACCAGAACAAAGGTCGTCAAACTCTTCCGACAGAGGTCCCCCAGGTTGCCGCAGCCGAAGGCCGCCAGGGGAGTACCGCGCGATGTCTATGTAGAGCTGCCGAAGGGGACCATAGGATGCCTTTTCACTGTGTTCCCAGTCACACCAACAATCTTCGAAGAGAATTCCGCCGGAGAGCTCAGAGTTCTGGAGTCCATGCAGCCTTAAACAGGAGGATAGATGATTCCGGTGGATTCAGCGGCTCGAGTTTCCTGAGAACTTTAGGCGAACGTCTTGTACACTGATACGACAACAATTGATTCAGCCTTGTAAATTACAGGAACTTAGTTGGCCATGGACAGTCTTTCCTACCCTGGACCCACGACTCAGAGGATATCCCTTCGTGGGGAATTTTTGGTTCATGACGGGGTTGGTCATGGCCTACTTGTACTTTGTCAAGGTAGAAACGATCCTCATGAATATCGACGGGAACAGTTCCCCTTCAGAGTATCGACCGGGATATGAGACCGCTACAATGAGACACTCCCGGCACTGCAATTGACTGCATGTCTCGAATTTCTGATCGTTGACTGCTATTCCAGATTCTTGGCCCCAAGTGGATGTCGAATAGACCAGCTTTCGAAATCACACCGATAATCAAGGCTTATAACTTTGCGAACATTTTCATCAACTTATTCTTCACCATTCAATTCTCTCGGTAAGGCAGCGCTGCAGACGAAGATACGGCGGCTGCATCAGGTTTTTCTCACATCCACTATTTCTTACTCCAGATATAGTTACTTCGGGGGCGGGTATTCTTGGTTCTGTCAAAAAATGGACCACTCTCGAGATGAAAATTCAATAATGCTCGTGAACCTCGGTTACTTCTATTGCATCATCCGAGTACTTGATCTTCTGGACACTATTTTCTTCGTTCTCCGGAAAAAATTCAATCAGGTAAAGTACATCTCCAGTGAAAATGCGGCTCAGGATCGAGCGCTTTTGGCTTTTCCTGAGCTCTGAAATTCCTTCCGAAAAGGTACCGATAGGCTCGACCTCAGTTTCGATACGCTCACAGCCCGACAGCTAGTCCTAGTTTTGCTCACTTCGATGATCTTCTCGCTCTCATATCCGCATCCTCTGTCGACTGGAGAATATGAGCAGTGCTGTCTATTTAGATTTGGTGTCGATAACAAGCTCAAATCTACGCTTGTGTTCGATGTCTCACCAATATATAGAGAGTCTCGTTGCATCACTGACCAGGACACCGATCCCAGTGACTTTTGTAAATTTATTCATGCACTTCACTCGCTCCAAGATAACTGCGCTCCACTGCTCGCACCACGCACTGGTCGCTTGGTCAGGTTGGCTGTTCGTTTCCGTTGGATGTGATGGCCAGGTATGTTTTCGCCTTCAGAAAACCAAGCTCGCAACAAAATGACCCTGAAGGACTTCCCTGGTTTGATCGGGGAGACAAGGAATGACGATTTGAATTCCTAGGTTGTTCTCGGAATAATTGTGAATTCAGCCGTCCACGTCCTCATGTATACGTACTACTTCCTCGCCGCTTGCGGGCCCTCGGTAAAGCCTTATTTGTGGTGGAAACGGTATATCACGAGGATCCAGATCGGTCAGTTCGTCGGCCTACTTTTCCATATCATGATTCCCATCTTCTACGACTGCGGGTACCCCAAGGGTGAGTGGGGTTCTCCTCCTTTCGAAGTAATTCGAGGGAGAACCATGAAAGGAACGTCTGTATCAAAGTCTTCGAAAACCGGAGGTATTTCAAGCGCTTGGCGGTGCCCTCAGTGTCTCCAGGAATTGAAGCTGCTGTTGCTTGCAGGATTGCTTGTCTGGGCCTTCGCACAAGGAACTCTTGGACTGGTTCTGTTTATCAACTTCTACATGAAGTCCTACATTGTTAAGCATGTAAGCAGGGTCACTCAACTAACACACACGGGGGAATCTTGCTGGAGTTGATAACTATCATGGGAACAATCGTAACGGAGGATGGCTCAACGGTTGCTGTGTTAAACAGCCGATCAGAGTCCTCGTCTCACTTGAACGAGGACGATGGTTCTTCAGGGAGTTACATACGCTCTTTCATCAGGATTTCCCTCGGGAGAAAGTTTCCGTCCAATAAGGCCGTGTTTTCGATTCCACAGAATTCCGCACCAGCAGGGAAAGAGCCAATCAAATCATCGTTGGAGCGCTCTGAAGAAGCTAAGAGAGCCTAAAACTATGCATGATTTTTCGGGATTCATCCGGAGGCCCGAGACCCCTCCTCAAATCATCACCATCAGAGCTAGGATACTTCCTTCCAATATTCCTGCTAATATTGAGCAAGCTGAAGTCAGTCATCAAGTAGACGTGACTCATTTCGAGCTGACGGATGCGCTAAGCGTTCTCCGATCCCGCGATTTTAATAAAGACGGAATGTTCCGCGTGAACGACATTCGAACACATTGTTGCTCGATTTAACTCGCTCGCGACAACGCCCGGTGCGTGGTATTAGTTTGTTTGGCAGAGCTCAGCCGAGAATCCTCAAGATCGGGGAGGATTTGATGTCAAGACTTTGCGAGTTTCTTCAATCACCCAGCATCCATAGTAGACGTCGAATGAATCTCAGCAATCGGGTGGGAATGAAGTGATCAGAGTTCGCGAGACTCTGAAGTCCGGAACCAAGCTACGGAAACATCGATTTATTGTTCTAGTACAGGCCATTCTGTTAAATCTGTCGCGCATAGGTGCCAAACAGAAGTTTCTACGCAATGCACCAGTAGTCTGTTTGATACTACAGCCCTGACTCTTCCCGCTCGTTTGCGACTACAAAGCTTTCAGGGGCGGTGAAAAAACAGGGTAAGCAGCCCAGCTGTTTTTTGATTCCTTCGAATCCGAGATGAAAGGAAACACGCAGAGTTGGTGGGAGCGCGGCTCCTCGTTCGGCGAGACAATCGGTGAGCTCGTTACTTTCGATAATCTATTCCGTTCTCTAATCCGCTCCAACTCGCTGGAAGACCTCTCATTTATCCGCCGAAGAATGTAGGAAGAGCTGCTCAAGACCGCTTCCACTTACTCTCGCAAACTATGGCTTTGAATCTGTCATTGTATTAGTGGCTGCGTCTGAATCCGGTGATTATCCGTTGGTGATCCGAGCTGACGTGATTTCAGAAGTCATGAAGATCAATCGAGGAGTATGAAAACATGCAGAACTCAAACAAGATCAACGACGCGATGAAGGAGCCGTGAATGTCGATAGGATTCGTCAGGCTCGGATGAGATTTGCACTTCTCCGATTCGCTGATTACGCTGGATGAGGAGGAGGAACTTTGCGGTGAAGTCACACATACTTCAATTTATTCAAGTATCACATGGAGCTATTCACAAGGTTGTAAAGCTACGCAATTCCCTAAAGGTGTCAACTAGATCAATCTCTTATGGAAATTTTCACAAAGTCCTCTGAGACTGGCGATGGAAAGCGTTCGATATTCATCAGCGGGGTAAAAATGTGATAGGCCAACTTATTTGAACATATTACAGTTCACATATTGTCGGGTACGTAGCCTTGATTCCACCGTGAGCTTGAACCCACACTGCTACCGATTCTTGGCAGGGTGGACTGATAAAGCTTGACTTCCTTGTACGTGTCATGAGAGTTTCGGACCCGCATTGCGATATGATATCGTAGTACGATTGTTTCTGCTCGGGTGCATCTCTGTAATTGATGGGGGCTCTCCAAGTGACGACCCTACTATGATTGGATCCTCGACTACAACGCACATTGCGAACTCGTCCGGGGTAAAACACCGGCTCACGATGCATTCCCCGGCGATCTATGTAGTTCCAGAAAGATCTCCAGTCCCGTATCGAAACACTATCGATTCGATTTTCTTCCGGTACGGTGCGTTTGGTTTCCGTCAGGAGCTCAAAGTAGCTCACTTGAGAGCAACTGAGGTGAGAGAGTCTTCGGGTGATTGCTTTTCTCAAAACTTTCCGAAAAGAATCCAAATCTATCTTGGTGTCTTGGTAGATCCGATATAGCCAGGCGGCATCCGTACAGCAGAGATGTGGTTCAACAGTGCGTGCATTCGAAATACGGAGGCGCTTATCGGCTGGCAGACCCGAAAGCCACTTTTCGGGGAAAGCATTATTATTCGTTTCGAATTCGTTCTCCCACGGCTCGTAAATCAGGCCGAGGAGTTCGCAGAGCCTCCTATAAGGAGCATAATTTGAAGACTTGATGGCGTAAGGGAACAGTTCGATCACTAGGGCGCTCGATGGCAAAAGGATGATCAACGATAGCTCAGCACCGTGCATCGAAACCAACAGATCGGTGGCCGATAGAACTTCCCGCAGTTCCATAAAATTTGTGTCGAGGGATACCCTCTCGACGGAACAATGATGTTCTTCAGCGAGAAATATCTCGATTTCGTCCAAATTCAAGATACGTCTGTTGAGTTCGCGCGTCAAAATTGTACATCTGCGCTCCGCACCCATTTTTCCCGTTAAATTCACCTCATCGACGAATTTCCTCACAATAGAAACATCGGTGCCATGTAAAATACTCTGAGGTGATCTAAAACCATATTGATACCAGAGCGTGACTTTGGGCAAGCCTGCGAACAGCTTGTGGAAACATTTGACGGTTCCCGGTTGTGCATAGTCCGTTGGTAAACGGAGAAGGGCATAGTAGTCATCAAATCTATGTTTTGTGTCCTCGGTGGCGAACAAAGTCAAGTTTGGCCAAGGCAAACTCTCCTTGAGAGCGTAAACGGGCATGATGTCGTCGTGGAGCACATGGAAGAGATTGTTGGGGAGGAAACGTCGCAACAGGATAGCATTGTTGATGTACTCAACGTTTGATGAAGCCAAAATCTTTTTCAGAGTCTGTGTTGTAACCGGTGTGATATCTATGTTCATTCCATCGTGGAGCGGTACCGAGGAACCCGAAATTATGATTGGCCAAGGCCCCGAAATCTGGCTCTCAGTGAGGTTAAAAAGGAGCCCGTCCCGGTGCCAACATACGTCGTGGAATACACAATGAATGTCGGTGTACGTCGTCCCGAAGTCTCTAAAGTCTCTGATCGGGCCTCTCCCACATTTCGCGAGGGAGCCCGTCGATCCGCTACCACTCATGCTCATTATCAATAGTGTGATGAAGTATATCGTAGGAGTGCGGCGTTCCCCTGTCAGGGTCGCCACCGATCTCCCGAGTCTAGCAAGCTGATAAGGTAGTGGGTAGAACATATCGATCCTCGACATGGAGCTGGTTATCGGTAAATGCGTGTCGTGACGATTCCGTCGTTGAACCCGTCCCTCTACTCAGTAGATTGCATCCAACGTGGCATCCACCACGGTGTTTGGCAGAGTTGGGGATTCGGACAGCTTGAACGGTTCTTCAACGAAACTAAGGATCGGCTGGTGATCGGATGAGGTATCTTCATCGTTCAACAGACCTGGAAATTATAAGGTTTCAGCCCGGACTAGTCTGGAGGCGATTCGTTAATTAGCGGGTATCTCGTTTCGCGTGTGCCCGATCCGAAACTGTAGTTAGACGAATTAGCTGTTGGCTGTCACGGAACCGAGCTCCGTTTCATCCAACAATCCTTAGCAGTTTCGGAAAAAATCCGTCTTATCCCATTTGGGTGATCTGGATAATTACTACGAGGCAGGCCAGCCGCAGCGAGCAGAGCAGCTTTTCCGAGTCGTCGGAGAATTCGTCAAAACGGTTCCCGACAGATAGCGAACCCGACAGATGAAGGGCTTGGTAGATGACGAAGTGTTACTCCGTGCAAATTTCGGAAGTTGCAGAGAAGAAGACGCAGGTTCTCTCATGCGATAAAGTTACCAGTGGTGGACACCATACCCAGGCACGGCACACGGGCCTCTGGGTATCTCAGATTACTTGGGTTCACTGCCACTGAAATAAATCCTCGCTAGTGTCCGAGAATGCCTGCAGGAGTTATTTCCCTATCTTGCATCGGTGGCTCGATAATATAAGTTATTTGCTCATTTTCCTCCACAGAAGCCAACGAAATGTGGGATCATTGGACATGCGTCGAATTTTTGCCAACCATCGTGCTCGACAGCTCTCCACGCTGGGAGACATTGCAGGCTTAGAGGAGAACTTACCTATTGTGCTCTTGTCCAAGTCCAGAAAGTCTTGGAGACAGTTCGGAAGATCGTAACACAATTGGTCAACAGCTGACTGAAGATATGCCTGTAGAAAACAATTATCATGCTATTTGGTGAGCAATTAGGTGTGAACAAACTCGTATCGCCCCGCCGCCGAGAGGCCAGGTCATCCAGGACATCACAAGGAGTTCCCATTATCACTCACCTCTAGCGAAATCTTACGCTCCTGCGTTACTCTTTCATTCAAGTTACGGATCTTTTTTGGAGGGAATTCCGGCAAGTCGAGATTCGGATACAATCGTCGCAGTGTCTTATGAAGTGAATGGAAATCACTATACCGTCGCTCGAACTGTTGATCGAGAAGTCGGCGTTATGATCGCACAGAAGAGCCACTGACATGATTCCGCAAGGAACATTTCTGTCTCCACTTTGGTGAAAGCAAATCACCTGTCTCTTATTTATAAACGAAACCTGTCCGAGGCGCTGCTTACCTTTAGGGAGACGAAACTATCCACTACGTGAACTGTATACAGAACGTATTTGTTACTGTTGTGCTCCACCGTTCGAGTCGAGGGTATGAGAATTCTCATGTTTGCTGTTCTTGTTCAGTGGCTCCACGAACTCGACAGCTCTTCACTGCAGTCCCAGCACCGATCAGACTGACAGTTTGTAAACACGAGCAGACGACAATGAGCTATCTTCGTCAATGCTCCTGTTGCGGTTCGAGATGTGAGCTTGAAAGAATGAGAGAATCAGAACACAATTCCAGAGTTAGATGATCTCGGTTCTGTTGGCTGCAGTTCTCGTGAGGTTCGGGAACTCCGGAACGAGGTGAAAGCAATCTACCTTAGTTTCGAAGCAAAAAACTCTAGTAGAATCGGGTGAAGTACACTGAGGAAGGTACCCTCGAAACCAGCAAGACTCACCGCACCGGGAGTCGCTGTTCTTAACACACCGCTACGTATCCAACTCGGTGGAGCTTGATATGTGAGATCGAATAGATCAGAGCAATTTCCATGAAGAAGATTCGAGGTCTCTCAACTCAGCATCTGCGCTCTCCACAGATAACTCAAAGAGAGTTCTCTCGAGAGAGCTGACGCGGGCAGCTCGAAACTTCGTCTTCCAACCATTGTCATCCTCAGTTCGCGATTGCAAAGCGAGCGAGCGGGAGGATAATTCCCTTGTATTCGTGGATGTGGTTCTCAGGAATGACCTAAACTCCTCAACCGAGGCTCAGAATGAGGTTTGCACATGAGGGGAAGCTTGAACATGAGAAACGGCGAGCAGATATCCGTTATGTGGGTTTTCTACGGATCTTAACAGATCTATTCGCTTCCAGACTTCTGGAGTTGAAAGAGCTCTGCCGGTGGCTGAACTTCACGCCTATAGAAATCTTCATCCTTCTGACAGCGACTCTGATTTTCTCATTTTTGCTTGCCCTGAAATTGGATGAAGTGATCGATCCGTCTTGGTGAGTGCGGATTAGGACAATGAGAATAGTATTCTCCATATTCTTCTGACAGAAGAATCGCTCGCGATACTTTCTTCAGCACTGAAAACAGTTGGGTGCTCTCGTGAGATACTTTTCCTCAACAGCTTCGCTGCTGCAAAGCACTGCTTCTCGAACTTCCGGGGGCCGCCGTGCAGACGGAACACGGACAGTTTGGAACAGACGCTCGAATCAGCCTGAAACATATTAGTGAATCTCGGTCCCATATGCTTGCTAGAAAGTCACGTTCCCTCAAGGAGGACTTCAAACTCGGTCACTATTGATGATGAATAACTCGGAGATGATCGGCAAGCCTTACAGTGAGGTCCTCCGACGCAGAATCTCTCAGCCGGAGTTTGAGAGCCCGGCAGTGGCCACGAAATCCCATCGGGCATGAGATCGTTTGCGTCAAAGAGTTGGAACTCAGAAGATGAACCATATGTTGCCAAGGATCATGGAATTGCGTTTTTCGGCATTGAACAGATTATTATCTCTATGCGTAGATTGAAGATCGCCTTTCTGCCTGGGAAAAGTCCGTATTCATGGAGCATCGTGACGAAGATGCGATGCTTCTCATCTATTCCGTGTATTGTTGAGAGAATAATGATGAAAATCGTTGACGGCAGGTGGACTCTCTTCTCTGTGTACTTCGTCGCGGATGGAATGCTGTGCTACTTCTCAGTGATTGTTCTCATACGGCAGTTCTTCCCGGGACGGTATAAGGTATGTTTCTTCCAACTCATGGGACGAACAACGACGAGGAAGCGCTCAACAGTCTTTTTGACCGGCGAGGCGGTCTGTGCCCAACTTGAGAGAATCTTCGGAATGGTATTTCGCGCTGTACCTCATGATCGATGCCAGGACTCGCTATCACCCAATCGGACAGGATGTCGGATGCCTCCGTTCTGGGTTTTACCATTTGTTCTCGACGCCGTTTCCTGAAGAGCCAACATCTTCCCGGGAAACTCAATGAAGCCCTGGGAAAAGGCGACTCACCTTGCCAAGCTCCCGAAATTACCGACCGCTACCAAGCCTCCGAATCGACTGCTGATAAGTCATGTGCGAGCGAAACGAAATCGAGATGCCACAAACTACCACTCAATCCTCCGACACAGGTCACTGACAGTCAATTCGAAGGATGCGGAGCTTGCCGGAGAGTTGTGATCCAGTGTCTGGCCCTTGCAATTCGACGAAGTCGCAGTCGCCTTGGGCGTTTGGGAACTATGTGCGCCGGGGCAGGCATTCACGAATCGGGAGCACGAATGAAGTTCGAATCTCTGCCTAAGCAGTTTCAAATCTAAGACACTGATGCTGCCCGCCCCATCAGCTATCAAACAGTTCTGTGACTTGTTTCCGAAAACATCGACTTCTCCGGCACTTCCCCCTCCAGCCACAGTATACTCTCTGAGGGATACGAGCTACTCGATTCCCCACCGTTAGTTCCCTGATGTCGCCGCGAACAGGCGTAACCTTTGCCACTGGCCATGATTGATCAAATATGAATGATGGGGAATTCCTCCGCGAGCTCTCTGCCCTCTAGGAGACGAAGGTGTCTTTCGAGATTGATTCCAACGCGCTCCGCCAAGGCTCAGAAATCTCGATTTGAACACATTGTCATGTATGTCTGCTTTCCAGATCGCTGCTGTGCGCGCTTTGTGGAGTTTGGTTCAGCTGCTTTCGATGTTCGCTCTGAAACAGCTTCTCTGCTCTAAGCTGGACTCACACAAGCAGCTCACTTTCTCCGAGGTATCTTGGTTCATAGACTGTTGATTCCGATGCGTTGCCCGAGCAGACAACCCACCGAGCGCCTCGGTCTAACTCTCGAATCAATTTCCAGGTTTTCACCCCGCTCTATGGTCTTATCATGGTTCTTTTGGTTCGAGCGTGCCAGATACGGTGATAGACAACGGATCCATTTCCATGCCGACAGAGGAGCTCAGATTGCGACAGAGGAATCGCCGCCCGCATCACGCACAGACGGCGAACCAGTTGTCAGCAACCGGCAGCCACAGACTGTTTCAAATGTCGACCATCATGTATTGCGCTTCGATCATTGGCTCATCATCATTTTGAAGCATCGTTCAATATAGCCCTGCCCACTTGTCGACAGTGGTAGTACGTTTCGCGTGATGAGAGACCATGTAAACAGAAGATATCGCTACTCTGGATACAGGACCCGAAATTCGAGAGAGTTTTCCTCGAGCGGTTGGTGATGTGGACAAAGGCAGCCGCTCCTGCAGCGCTGCGAGTTCAATTGGGCTCGCTCTTTGAAGAATGCGATGTAAGATGAAGGCTCGCTAACCGCCGACAAGCGTCAAGTCCGCCCGCTAGCGCACAATAGATGAGATTCCAGCGCATGGACCAGCAGTGGTATCTCCCGGAAAATATCGATGAAATTCAGAACTGAATGAAACTATGTGCGCTGAAATAAACTGAGGTTTCTGTAACATTCAATGCGAATGATGAGCAACGGTACCATCAACATCTGGTATCCTTGTGCTTGGATGCGTATTCTTCCAGTGAGGTCGACTATGGCGTCGGATGACAGAAATGTTCATGGACTCTGCCCGACGACGCGAGGAATGCGTTGCTTTTATACTTCCCCTTAGGGGTTCAAGAAGCTCGACGCCGGTAGCGGTTGCTCCTGATGAGGTCCCTGGCGGCATGGGAAATACTTCCGGATCAGAACGATCTCGCTTCTTAAAACAGGGGCTTATTCAAAATATTCTTTGAGCACTTGAGAACATCAAGGACTGAAGCTCTCAGAGTGGTCTGAAGTACAACCGCGATTTTTTCAACTCCGTAAGATTTCAACTTCCGCTTGATTCAACCGTTTCCCGCATCGATAAGCTGAAATAATCGAGGTTGAACTGTGGAGAGCGGGGAAGAATTTCATGGTATCTCGTTGAACCTTCAACAGCAGAGCATCCCCTCGTTGGTGGAAATCCGACGAGAGATCTTCAACGAAATTCACTCCTCGGATGACGAGGGTTGGGGTGAGAAACCTGCGGTGAGACCAGCCGATGTCTTCCTTCTCCCCATGACGACAATATTTCTGTTCCATCGAAGCTCTTCTCCGAGGGATGATTCGGAGATACCGGTTCCGTTGCCTGACGCATTGATGGCTCAGTACCGGGACGCGTCACTTCTGGGGAGCTTCAGATTGTTTTCCTCGTCTGAAGGAGCTCTCCCGTCTAGGGGTTCTCAGGAGTTTCCCGGACGCGTAATTTCTCTCTCCTATTCACATCAAGTCCGGAGACCGCTTTGAAATCCGCGACCAAATGCTAGTATTCGGATGCCGCATCGCTGATCATGATGCGTGTTCGTCCTGGGATTGCACCAGCCGACGAGATGCGACAGATGCGATACTGACGACTTGTCGTTTTCCGGACCAAACCTCGTTTCGAAAATCAAAAACTCAGGCAACGTAGATCCACCAGAGAGCTAATAACTCAAGGGGTGCTTTCCATTGAAATGTGGTCTTGTAGCGGAATACGGCCGGGGCCGATTTGGATTGTCGTGTGGCTTCAAGGCTATTCGAAGGCACCGAAAGTTCCACCTCTCAGAACAGCCGTATGTGCGAGGCCTTGGATCCGTTGAAAGCCAGGTTCACTGGAATTCCAAACTTTATTGCTTGGAGGTGAACTCAGTGCGGAGTTTGAGTAGCTCGTCGTTTTCTTCCCGTCGGCTTCCCGGTGGGCTCTTCGGGACGGTATCGAGCCCGTTTATACAGGTCATGATTTCAGTTTTTTTCCATTCATTATGGCATCCTCGCCATAGGAAAACATAAACAACGCTATTTCCTGTTGTTCTGTGAACCGAAAGTACTCCTCCGAACAATCTAATCAAAGGGAACGGGTGCACGATTTCGAATATGGGAGCGTGGCGGGCGCTAGGTCGGACGCATGCACACATCCTCCGTTGCCTTCGTTTTTGAGGTTGCGAGGTTAGTTCAGTTTGAGGCTTTTCAGAGAGACTCCCTCGAGCAAGCATTTCAGACCGGTGTTTGGGGGAGAGAGTGGGCCCACATCGGACCCGGATGTCATGACTCAGACTCCGAATCGAGTCCTCCCGCTTTCTCGCTCCCTTGTAGGACATTCGCATCACGAGGGAGGATTTCGGATTTCTGAGCAGTGACGGCAAGAGCGCTCACATTTGAGGCTAGTCGGTGAGATGGTTCCCGTGCCTTGAGGTACCGGATTAATGATTTGCCAACTTGGATTCTGTGTGATCGGCAACATCGATTGAGTCGTTGTTACAGTGATCAATCCGGCAAGCCTGATCAGTCCACTGGTGTCAGACCTCAGAGTGGAGAAGCCGCACTGAAGTTATCAGAGGTTTGGCTATCAACAGGGAGTGGAATCGACGCGAGCGCTCGGGCGTTGATGATATTCGATATCATGAATCCATGCTCGTGCGTGACAAGCACGGGTCCGTATGAAACTTAGGCCGGAGACATCTCAAGCGACTGTCCGACCGATGCTGCTCGTATGACGACAAAGTGCTCCGAAAATGGCCGTAATGAGTGACATAGAAGAACAAGAACGCAAAATTGTGGCCGAGTTCGTTCATTTGCTTGACAAGAGCAAACAGCTTTTCAACGGACTCAGAGACCTTCCGCAATACGGTCACAAGCAATGGCAGGCTTATTTCGGACGCACGTTCGATGTGTATACAAGGCTTTGGAAGTTCCAGCAGCAGCATCGCCAGCTCTTGGATATAAAATACGGTCTCAAAAGGTGGCAGATCGGGGAGATAGCCTCGAAAATCGGCCAGCTGTACTACCATTATTACCTGCGAACAAGTGATACGAACTACCTGAACGAAGCGTTTTCATTCTATGCTGCCATTCGCGCTCGGGGATATTATTCAAAGATGGTCAAGGTAGGACTGTGCAAACGTAGTCAGGGCCGTATGTTCACTTATTTCACATCTCGGTGGAAAATATTGCTCAACCAAGAGCTGATCCGCCTTCAACCGCTGCACAATAGCACGCATAAGCGAAAGTATTCTTCACACCTTTTTCAGGAAGATTCCGGGATGACCTACACCCATAGGTCGGACTTGATGGTGAAAAAGCTCAGATATTACGCTCGATTCATTGTTGTCTGCCTTTTGCTGAAGAAAGTGAAACTTGTCAAGGATTTGGTCCGTGAACTGGCAACCTTGATAGATGACTATACTTCGGCTTATGAACCTGAGGATCAACTGGAGTGGAGTCTAGTTCTCGGTGAAATTAGGTCCTTCATCGAAGCTGACAACCTTGTCAACATTCTCGACCAGGACTCAGTTCCTGTTGTTATCAGCCATCGTCTGTCAATAGCTAACAGTCCTCCAGTCGAGAAATCACCGTCCATGCTGGGACCCCTCCTATCGCTCCAAGAAGTCATCATAGTGGGGAGCTGTTGTGATCAGTTGGTGGCTCCACCACAGGTGAGATGGACGAGAAGCCTCCGGGAATGACATATCCGTGACAAACTCACGATTCTAACAGGTTTACCTCTGGCTTGATGATAACCGACTCTGACCGACTCCATCAGGTGAAGTTCTCAGAGTTAACGCTCGACATGTTCAGGATGTTGCAAACCCTGGAGCGTGAAACAGCATGCGGGGAGCCGACGGCGCTCCAGGGAGATTTGTACGATACCTCGCCCGGAACTCACCGAGGATTTCCGGAGAATGGAGAATCCCGATTCCATGGAGGAAAGAAGGACAACCCTCACAAGTATCTGCTCTACAGGCCATCTTTGCCACAACTGCTCGTGTTCTTGGCGTCGGGTTTCAAAGAGCTACCTCCGAACGGTGTCATGCTTCTTTACATATCGGCTGACGGCTGTTTTCCGTCAGTTCCGAGCTCCTTGCAACCTTTGGGACTTAAACACGCTGAGGACGAGTGCGATGAACTCATGCGCAACGAAATGCGGATCCGCGGAAGAGTGCCCGACACCATTCCAAATGGGTTCGTATGCAAAATTCCCTCGATATTCGGGCCACCGCAGGCTGAGCCGAGTCTGATCTACGACCATTTCCTCCCGATCAGGTTCGAGCACGGTGGAGCGGCTACCAACAGCAAAAGGGAAACGGTTGACTTGACGATGTCTGCACCGAAACGAGCCTTGGCTTTGAAGGAGCAAAACTGCCTGTATCCAGGAGATTTATTCGCATTCACTCGGAAACCTCTTTTCATCATAGTTGATTCGGACAACAGGTACGGTACTACCGAATTCCAGAACGATGTCCCCCTCGATTGCCTGTGAAAAGCTTCGCGAGAAACAGCAGGGAGCTAAGGGAGGTGTCCCTATTGCAGTTACGCGTTCGAGAACATGGCGCGACTCTTTGCTCAACCGCTTGTGGTTCTCATGTCCCCCGAAGATGTTCCGCCGGTTTTCCACGATCACCACCACAAGGGAAACCTTTTCACGCTGTTCCTTCACAGCCCATTGTCAGCGTTCTGTTTCATATGTCACATCGTGGATATACCGTTGCCGCTCTGGGAGAAAGGCCAATCCCATGTGCACAGGTTCATGGGAGAAGCGTCCAGGGTTCTCATCAGGTTGGTTACGATCCTGTTCCTGTAGCCGGCTGTCGCCCGAGGAGAGTTTGGGAGCCGCTGATCTGTAGGAGGATTTGCCGCAGCTCTCGAACCCGTAAGCTCCTCCCAATAAGTCGCGTTTGTCGATTCCCCTTCCAGATCACGATCCATCGATCAGGCATATCTCGCTCTCTATGGAGATGATTTTTTGAGGCTGCTGATGCTGCGATTCATTTTCTGTTACGTTGTTCTCAAGCTGCACCGACTTTTCAAGATACCTGGGTGCAATTACGCACCTCGATCGTTTCCTCCGATCCCAGAGAGTGAAGTTCTCGACCATCCAGCCCTCCGGAGGAGCGTTCTCGAACTCGCGGCTGTGTTGGATGTGCGCTCATTGTTCACGGAATCTGGTGAAGATATAAGTCAGGACTGACATCGGCCTGTTATGTTCGCCATGGGATGAATATGAAAAACCCCAGAAATTCGCCCGCAACTATTTTTGAACTGAGAAAAGTCCGTGAAGGAGGATTGAATACTTGAAACGTTCGGGTTTTGATCGTTCAGTTTGCTTCTGTTCCGTTCTGCTCGTTCGCACGAATCTCCCACGAAACACCACATTGATATTATACACCTAGCAATGTCGCCACAATGGAGTCAAACTTTCTTATTGAGCTAAGCACCTGCATCCAGGTTTCTTACGTTCAAATTCAAGGTTGTTATCTCGCACATAATCATCTTCGAAACTTTTCTATCGTGAATGGGCTCCTCACGGAGAAGCTCGAATGCTAGATATCATGAAAGGGATGGGACACCGGATCGGAATCGTCTCTCCCGCGGAAACAAGGGAAGGAAGGCATCCTATCACACCATCAGTGACCGACGCATACTTCGTGAAAGCGTTACGGACTTCACGGAATCAGACTAGAATCGTAGAATGTGTAATGTCATGTCGATGTGGCGACTGTTTCCATCAAATTCCAAGCCTCACACATTCCGATATGATATTGAGTAACCGGCTCGATTTCACCAGGTCTAACACGAGTATCACCTGACTTCGCCTTGTCAAGCAACCGAAATAAAACTGTATTTAACTGATTTATGATTCGTGGTTTCATTTTCAAGAGGAGCTTGTAGTACCGAATGCGGCGGAATGCCAGCTTTCATGCTCAAGGAGCTCTGGCCAACTTCGGCACCGATCTTGGCTGATTCCATGATATGTGACGAATTCTTGGCAGAGAATCATCGTCACCGTCATCATCCTTTGAAACTGGTTTGGAACCTAATGGTCGGCCAAGGGCCGCCAGCATGGTCAGCCGAAGGCCGGCCGATCCAGTGGACGAAAGCCGATCCAACTCGAATGTCTCGGAGACTACGATTGATGTGGAGCTAATGGGGAAGTCTCCTGCTCATTCTCCATCCTGTATGCCTCCTTCAACGCGTAACGGCGAACGCAACCGTTGCTAAAAGAGGTCCCAAGGAAGCCAGCGAAACCGACGAAAATCCGAATATCCGACTCTCTCGATTAGTCCTCGGATGCTAACACTCCTATTGAAAAAAAAGAACGAGATCGTCAGGGCGCTAACAGAGGGGCCCCGACCGAAAAGAGACCTCGCCGACGCTTCAGCTCAACCCCTGTTCCAGCTCAGCTGTATGATCATCTTGCACTTGAGGAACTCAATAACACTTGAATTCGTCTTCCGTCGGGATCTATGTCGACGCCTCTACCCACAGTTTCGGCAAGCGATCTCTCAAGGCACAGCAGTAAGAGGCTACCGTCGGAAGAATGTTCTGTTTGCATCGATCTGTTCATCGAGACTCGAATTCGATTCGCATCATGACCGGCTTCGCAGTCAAATCGTGTTTCCGTCTTCCCATTCTCTCCTTGGTCCAGGCGTAACAAGGAGCATGATTTCGATACATCCCGGAGTCTTGCTCATAAAGAGCTGGACGTACGTATGGGAACCTTTTCGTATGTCGAAGTTGTCACGAACGGAGCTCCTCGAGCGAGGACACATACATTTCCCCACGCGCAAGTTCTCGCTTCTGGAGCCTTCTGTCGGACCAATTTCCGACAGGATAGGTTCCCTCCTGCCGGGACCAGGAAGGATTCTGACGATTTGCGGAGAGCCATAGGGAAGTAACCCACCCTATCTTGGGGTTAACCTTAGGGCAGCTTTCGAATAGGGAGATCTTGAGTTCCGACGGGAAACAGCCTCTCTTCCCGACAACGAATACCAGGCCAGCTCAGAGGGATTGCGGAGTGGCTCTGGGAGACAGAATAAACAGAGCTTCCCGTCGCTTGATGCGCCCTCACACAGGCGCCTCCCCAGGGTCTCGACTGCGGGGAACGGAAATCTCCCCACCCAGGAGTCGGCTCTGGAGAATGCCCGAGTTCTGAGCCTTCAGTTCGGGATTCAGTCGAGGACTCACAAATCGGAGCAGGGCATCACGTAGCGGTTTATCTGCTGACGAGTGCAGATCTGGCGTTCATCATCTCTGGAATCGGGGCCTCAAGGACATCTTCGAGGCCGTGTTATGCGCTGAGAGGATAGCATCACCAGCTCATCGCCGTGGCGGCAAACTCAACCGGTACGTGACGAAGATTCGATGGGCGGTGGAAGCTTTCCACGGAATCCTCGGTAATAAGCATGGTGATTTGAATCATTGAGTGGACAAAAAGCTACTCCAAAGGATCTCCGCGCTGAGTGATGCTGAGTCTCGGTGTGTCTTGAGAAATATTCAAACCTACGAACGAATGAAGGCAGTCCCGAACACTCTCGCTGAAGAAGCTGAGTGGAGTCAATGGGATAAGTTGCAGAGCCCCTTCTAAAATTTCGAATCCGACGCAAGTCCCAAATTCTCCGGGATGACGACTCTACAGGGTGGTCAACGTCAGTCGGAAATTTCCCCACCCTTCCTTCTCTCGCTCATTACTCGGTGGATAATGCTCCGATTCATCTCGGTATTCGAAACTTCGGGGTCGATAGCTGGAGAATGACGCATCTTTTCCTCATTCTTTTTCCTCGAGCTCTTTCGAAAAACCGCCTGAGAAATGTTTTCGGTCAGCCTATCGAGTTCGTATTGGTTTCATCGGATGTGGCAATTCCACACAGGATTCCACTGAGGAAATAGCGAGGATCGGTTCACGGCTCGCAATCGACGACCGATCGCATCAGTATCACACGAGAATCACTGATCTGTTGACAAAAACTTGTCCTCGATACAATCACCCCCTATCTCCTCAGGAACGCCGAACTCGGGAAAAAATCCGATGGCTGGGAGACGATGCAATTGCAGGGTGGATCCGACCAATCTCAGAACTTTTCGGAAGCCGAGAGGAAGCAGGAATCGCGGGGACCGCGATTTTCAACCTCTTACGCAACTTGCGACCTTCTCCACGATTTCTGTCGTTCGGCATTGACCGTGATAACCGGGAGCGTTCGAATCACTGTAGCAGCTCCTGAGTTCGTCACCGAGCATATGTCCCGTCGAAGACGACTCGGCAAAGGCGGAGCTCAGAAAGTATTTTAGCTCGATCAAGAACTCCAATTGCTTCAGTCATCACCTGGACTTCTGGCTTGCCTCAGCCCAAGGCTTCCCGAAACTTTTCGAATAGCTATAATTTTCCTGAGCGTTCCAGTCGGCAGTGTTGCCGTGGTCTTCCAGCATGTACTCTTGACCGCCTTGAGGGATGACCGCCGCAGCATCGCTGAGCCTTCTGTCGTCTATAACACGCTTCAACTGAACGCCAGTATGCTCTAGAGCAGTGGTTCTCAAAGTGGTCGATATCGACCCCTGGGGGTCGACGGTCGATCCCCAGGAGGGGGATGGCCGACCTCCGGTTCACAGAGGTGATGCCGGGGTGGATTTGACCATACTTCCTGGCGTCCACGTAGGTGGATCAAGGGGTCGACGGTCGATACCCTGGGGGACGGCAGTCCATAAACTTCAACGAAGTCGCCTAGGTGGTCGATGGGTCAGTGGAGTTTGAGAACCACTGCTCTAGAGCTTGGATGCGACTGAAGTTCAGCGCAAGTCCACATTATCATATTCGGTTATCAAGTCAAATTCTTCCTCATCGTCGAGTTAGACGAAATCCCAGGCTGTGATGCGACCACTCGAGTATCGCAAGATGCTCATTAGGTTTTCAAATGAAAAAAATAGTGTGTTTCTGCATCGTTACATCGTGTTTACAGTTTTGGTTAAGCTTGCTGCGGAAATCACACGATCTCATCATTCTTCACGATTCTCGGGCGATTTACTCAGTCCCCGCGATTTTTCGACTCGTCACCGCGACCCACCCGCGATATTCGCTTTTTTTTTTGACAGAGACAAAGAGTCTAGCCGGTCAGGTGCCCCACCTCGACGGATTTTCCTAGAGGAGCATGATCGTGTTCGCTATGTTGAAGACCGTATTCCTGAAATTTTCAGCCTTTTCCGTTGCCTAGATCCAAATCTATTAACATTAATTTTGAATGGTTCATTTAGATCCGCATGCTCAAGAGCAAATTTAAAATTGTTTCATCTCGAGAACCGCTGTGTGTACAACGTCGAACGACAACTTTTCATACAGCCAGTGATTTGATCGTATGATTTCAACGGCAATAAATATCGAGGGTTTCTCAATTTATATGGTTGATACCCTTCCCGTGCCCGGCCAAGAATCGGAGAAAACAAGAATGTGGCTCCGAGTAGCCTCTTCCTACTCAAGAAGTTCCATCCAAATCGAAGCTCAGCCTTCGGAGTTATCGCTCCGAGTGGGTAATCGACCAGATTCCTCTTCCACCTTGGAGTCGAGGGATTCGGCCCAAACGCGCTTGAAATGTTCAAAAGACTGCAAAAATCGCCACATCAGGGAGGTTTTTTTCTACTTCATTTCCTCCCCTGAGAGATACTGAACCCTTGAGATCGTTTTTTCCGTTGTTGAAGCAGTACACGGCCGAATCGCTCACCGGTTCAAATTCCTACACTATGCTGTCGACAACAAGATGCTCCAAAAAGTCCAAACCATCTGCCGAATCGTTGGATATCTAGAAAATACCGTTGTACCTTTCAGCGATTCGGCCGTGTACTGCTTCAACAATCAACCGGATCTTCGTCACCAAGCGGAGGCGTTGGCTTTGTTGTGCGAGAGCTGCTTCCTTCCCCTTTCATGGCTCGCAAGAAAACTTGGAATCCGAGACTTTACATTAAGTCCACGGAGTCTCTGGATCCTCTGTCGACGACAGAGCGTCGTTCGGTCTCAGCAGGGACAAGAGAGCCGGTTCCTCAAGGCGGCCCTCACGATCGTCGCATCGTGCGTCGATACCGAGTAAGAATCGGAAGAAAGGGATCTCGAGGGTTTAGCATCCCCCAGGAGAAAAAACCTCCCAGACGTGGCTCTGCCATTTCCGCAGTCTCTTGAACGTGTCAAGCGCGTTCGGGTCGAATCTCCGGACTCCAAAGTGAAAGAGGGGTCTGGTCGGTTACCTACTCATAGCGATAAATCCGAAGGCTGAGCTTCGATTTGAATGAAACTTCTTAAGTAGGAGGAGGCTAATCTGATTTTCGCCTATTCTCGGCTGGCCGCGGGAAGGGTATCAAACAGTCAAATTGAGAACCTCTCGATTTTCCATGCCTTTGAAATCATGCGATCCAATTACTGGCTATATTGAGAGCTTTCCAAAAAATTGTCGTCCGACATTGTGCGCCTCGCGGCTCTCGGAATAAAACGATTTCAAGTTTGCTGTTGACCATGGGTATTATTAATGGTAATAGATGTGGATGTAGGTAGCGGAGGAGGCTAGTCCTTTGCAGCCCCGCTCATCAACTCTCCAAAGCTATCTCTGAAGTGCTCAACGGCGCACAATAAAGCCCAATCGCTTTTCAGACAACAGATATATACTCAAGGTGGAAGTCCAGTATCACCACAAGGAGCGGAGGATCCGTGCGTGCTTCATCGTTGACCTCAACACATGCAACTGCATTCGTATGTTGAATCCGTATTCTACACCTCGTCCTATACGCGGTTAGAGTCGAAAACTGTTCGTCCTGAGGAGCTGTCCCGCCGACCTTTCGATGACCGATTCATTTTGCGAATAGCCACGGCGGTGCTCCATCAGACTGCATCGCATCCTAGAGCCCTTGTATAAATCGATAAAAATAATGTTCATTTTGAATTATTTTCTCGGTTTTCCAGCGAGGTTCTCTACAACAAAACTCGACGTCTCATCGTTTTTCTTCATTTTTCGTCTTCAGTTGACGGGAGTTCATTCACTGCCGCCAACGTGAAATTTTAGAGGCTCGAGCCATCACTCAGTTGGCTACGCCTTCGGGTTCCACCTTCTGAGACCCTGCCAGGGCAAAAAGGGGCATCGACGGCCTGCTGAAAGTAACCGTCACGATGCTTTATTTTCATCTCTCGCAATCGATGAGCTTCGTCCGGAGTTATCTGACTTGATATGCTAGAGTCAACCATTTAGATCGTTTGTCTGAACTTCTCAAGTTTCTGACTCAACTTCGGTTGCTTACTGAATGATTGATGCGGGTTCCGGCCCGTTCGAACCTTCCGCGAAGCTGAGCGTAAGTCTCGAGTCTTGTATCGGATCTATTTCGTTCCTACATATGCAAAAAGGTTCAGGATAGTCTTCGTCCTTCTCAGGTCTTCCGGTGTCGTGTTTGGTGGAGTCCTAGCGGGCGGCGAATTCCTACTGGGAACATTCTCATTCGTCGCGTTCCAGAGCCACGTTTCGGTCGGTTCCGCATCGAGCGCATTTCGTGTCGAAGGATGGATCTGAAGCATCCCCGCTCTCGCGAGGGCCAAAGGGCGACTGGCTCGCCAGTTATCGTGAAATCCCAATTTGAGACCTCTCGTTTCCTTTGACGGGTCGATATAGGCCCAACCTGAAATTGTTTTCCATGTTCTCTTCCCATACGGAGCACAGTTGATCTCGTACTCGTGTTTTGAGCCCTTTACGGAGTGTGCTCCTCATTGGTGTACTCGATGTATTTCTGGCCATTTCGAGACGCTCAAAGTTGAACATGGCTCTCAATGTTTTGAGTCTCCCATCCCCTCGCACATTGGTTCCTGTGATCTCTGTAGCCGTGAGGACGAGTTCAAGCCATCTGTCCGGCTCCCCTTGCTTAATCCTCTCGGAATACTTCATTTTGCTACTGGCCTCTCTGAGTTCGAAGGAACTGCATCCGAGTTGTCTCTAGACAAACTCCTCTGCTACTGTGGTGTGTGGGATTCCCAGCTGTGGGTTCTTGAACGCCTCGAGTTACGAAACGAAAGAGCTTGCTCAGTCTTCTAGAAGGACAGACAGGCTATGACAGGTGTCACTGCGCTCATTTGGCACTGATGAATCCGAGACTGATATACCCCGTGCGCGGAAGAACGCGGAAGAAGAAGAGTGACTCTGCAGGAGCTAGGCTGGGACAATGCATCAGGGAATGATGACCCCCAATGGTCGAAATTGTGAGAGTCAAGGTCGTCAAGTCCATCATCTAAGCGCGGGGATATTTTCCCCTGCTAACTAGCGATGTCCAAGAACTGAAGCTTGCCTTCCCCTGTATTTGACCGTTTAGCAGAGCCTCCGAAATCTGACCGAGCTTTCAGGCACGACGGAAGTCGCCCCCTCCCCCGACGAACTCCCGATCATGCCCCTGACCCGAGCGAAGTAGAATCATGATTTCATCAAGCCGAAAACATAAAACACAGCTCCCTGAAAGAACGTGAACGCGGATCTTCGTTTGTGCTGAGGATCATAATTTGAGGTTATACGTGGAGCGACCTTCCCCGAAAAATATCTCGATGGAAACGTTAGATCTCAAATGCTGGATCACGAATCCGCTCAACCAACCGCAACCCCTCCAGAGAGTTCCTCTTTCGGCCTGATTGGGGCGTGTGATATGTTCGAGTCCAGACCGAGAGATCGCTCGAGAGAAATATTCGCCGGACGGCTAAGTAGAAGTTGCATGCGAGGAACGAGAACAGAACCTACGATCCTTCTTCCTTGGAGAAGTCGAAAGGACAGACTGTATTGTATCGGCGCGCAAATTGATTTGGGGTCCAACTATTCTTTCGCGCAATGGGACATTTTTGTAAATGCCCGCGGCGAGCACTTTCAGCGTTGTGATGAGAGTGGATTCACGAAACCTGAATTCCTCTGTGGCTGTGCGTTGTTGCCGAGCTGCCGAACAAGCGAAGAATTCCTGCTGTTCCCTTGGTGGCCCTCGCGTGCCCGCTCGTGCCACTCTACCATACCCTGTCTCTCGTCGTGTGGGGATCGCGGCCTCTATGTCAGAAGTAATGTTCGGGTTTGAACGGGTCCCTGGAAGAACGCGCATGGAGAGAAGAGACGACGCGTTCGGGTCCACGGCTAGAAGACGGCGTTCATTATTAAAAGGCGGTGCTGCTATCGACTGATATGAGGTCGCGCAATATTCGAAGAACAACCAGTAACGTTGATCAGCAGAGCTCTCCAGCAGCAGCGAGTAGAGAAACATGTCCTCATGGGCTTCGAGGCTTCGCGGATATCGTCGCAGCCTCTCGATTTCACGGGAACTCAGTTTTGGGGGAAATGCTGCCCCCTTGGAACGTCGTTAGGCCCCGCAGTTCCATCGACAACTGCTGATCACAGCCGTAAACAGGTGAAGGTGGCACCCACTCTCAAAGTATGCTCGGGGAGAACGGCTCGTCATGATTGGGTGAACTCCGACCAGCGAAATTCTGATCGCTCACTGATATCTTGTAAAAAGGTGGAATCATCTGGCAAACGAGGCACTCGTTTGGCAAACAAGACGGCGGACCTTCTTGGCACGAGGGATCTTCCTTCGACCGTTGTCCGGCGACATCGGAACGCTGAGCAGGTTCGAACCTCCGACTTCATTGCCCGGCTTCTATTGCAATGGTGAGAGAGAATTTGATTCCAGAGTTCGCGATCAGTGTCTGAGCTCTTTCGTCTTGCTCTTCCGAAGGGCGGTCGCCAATGCGCCGATCGAGCCTTGTTTGATCGCAGTGTCCGCCTTTGCCATCTCACTTTCACTTCACCTTTTTGTCATGGCGCTCGTCAATGAATATCCCAACTCGAAGGCACGAAGGCGCATCTGTCATCTATAACGTTTCGGTTTGACGAGGAGTGATGGTTTATTCCAGGGGCAACGCCACTATGGACCACCACTTCCTGATAAAGTTGGCCCGATATCAGAGACAGGGAAGCTCAACAGTACCGGCCTTCGGAGAGCGACACGAGAAAGGGTATTCTTCTTGGACATTGTCTTTCGTTTGTGGATCAGTATGGGGCTCAACTTCGTGCCGTCCGCACGAGGAGCGGATACTATCGCTAAGGCGCGATCCACAAGGGGACTCACGGAACATGAGAGGCGTTACAATCAACCGTCGCCATGCATAAGGTGGTCGATTTGAGTTGGAAGTTTTTCTCTCTTCCCTCTTTTGCTCATCGAAATTTCGAAAGATGGCGCGTGTATCCGTTGTTAGACGATTGCATATCGTGGAGGGACTAGAAAGGTTCCTTTTTCTTCCTTGAATCGTCTCACTCAACTAGCCGGGAGACGGTAAAGTACAACCGATGGAGTCAGTACCAGTTAGATTCAATGCGGAGATGGATCCCACTCACTCGACATTGAACAGAACGAGAACCTCCTCAGAGCTCGAGAAAGGGCAAGCGATTGTATCGGCCTGAAAATCGCTGCTTCCCCTAAGAAATCCCGTCCGAGGCTTTCCCCCCGTATCTTCACTGGCATGCCGGTTTCGGAAAGATTTCGACGGTGAAGAGTTCTCAAATCGATCGAAACGACACGGCAATGCAGCCGCCTCGATTCGAGAACTTTGTTCCACCCAAAAAGCTTCCGCCCAGCTCTAGGATTACAGGAGAAGGACCCGGACTTTTGAGTGGAAACAAGCGGTAGGATCAACGCGGATTCTGCATTTCCGGTTAGTTTGGATCCATTCAGGAGATTTTCGTCGTCGATTTTTTCCCTGATACGGCATGCCTGAGAAGGAACGGTTTAGGAACGCACCGAGTCGAGATTCAAAGAATCAAGGATCTTCAGGCTGAAGAGCTCCCCGAGCGAGCTCCCAGCATATGTATTCGGTGCTTAAGAAAGTTTTGAGCGCTAAACTTCGAAAGCTCATGATTCCGCTCCCGTGGGGCGCAGAAAATCGATGAGACAGTCAAAATGTGCGGGATCACCGAACTTGTTTTTCTGGTGGGGGATATGGAGCTTTCTTGGAAACGACAATATTTTTCCAGCCATCCAACACAGTTATCTAGATTACCAAAAATCGAAACCAATATCTCTGCTTTACGGTAGCCGATTCCCTTTTTTTTCTTCGAAACAGCTCACAGTTCTCGACGAACTCCACGCTTCAGAGAAGATGGAATGAAGAGAAAACAGGGGTCATATTCTTAGTTTTCCCGGAATCGGTGAATCGCGATTTTTCGATTCTTGCCTGTCTCAGTGAAACCGTCGATGTTAGCCGGCGGTTCCTTGGAGCGATACGAACTCAGTAGCATCTGGAAGCTGACCGAACTCCGCGTTTTTTTATGATCTGATCATCTTTCTGTGCCTCCTGTAAGCGGAGCCATGAGCTGTCGAAGTTCACCGCTCAGGACTTTTGCGAGCACCTAATTCTATTACGCACAGCTTCGTCGGGGAATCCAGTCGGCAGGGTTTCGTCGAGCTCGGTTGCTCGTGTCAGTCCAACTCTCCTGATCGCTCACTCGTCTGATCAGTCAGTCTCTCAAGTTGTCGGTTACACGCTGTTTAACTAATTTTCAGGAATTTTCCGAATCGGAGTCGGAAACCCGTTGTCGGGCGACCTCACAGACTTGCGACGACCTGATCCGAAATCGTTGGCAGTGACCCAGAAAGCAGTCGTGAGCTCGAGAGACCTGAGAAGATTCGGGGAAACGCATCGAGAACGGAATTTCGTCGGAAAAGCAGCGATTTTCGGACCGATACGGTCGCTTGGCTTTTCCCGAGCTCCGATCGGTGTCTGACGTCTCCCGGTTAGTTGAGTGAAACTATCCGAGAAGAAACGCATCCTTTTCGAGCTGCTCCGGGAAACGCAATCCTCTTCCAGTCGGCGCTTGTGAAGAAAAGCACGCGTCCCCCTAGACATCCATCGCAAAGAAAGAAATCCCGAATTCGATCGTGCTCCAGGCGATGATGAGCGGAAGGAGAAAGAGCGAAATTTCCTGACCTGGTTTGACGAAGTACTAATTCGCTTGTTCGCTTCGTTTGCAAGAAGTATCGCCTTCATTGTCCGGGGTCCAGTGGCAGAAATACGATTGGTCAGACTCCTCGCTGCACGATCCATTTCCGTTACGGGCTCGCGAAAATCACAGCGTCTCGCGTCCGTTGCTATTCTGGAGAAGTCTCCGTTACGAAGGAAGCGTCCGAAGATATTACGAGGTAATCTCGAGGAGGACGGGACGATCCCCATATTTTTTGGAAGGCAGACGGGTGCTCCTTCCTGCCTGATACGACTACCAGTTTCTTCCAGGGAAGAACCAAGTGGATATCGTGTGCGCCGGAGATTGAATTTGATACCCGATTACAGACATCCCACTTCGTCTCGCGGGAGTCGGGAGCAATATGCAATACGGGGACCTTTCTTTGGTGGAAATCGCTCTCTTCTGCCCCTGATAATCGCCCAATCGATCGCCCATGCTGCCGAAGGAACGCATGTTTCATTCCTCAGAAGAGTTCTCTGTCCTTGGGAACGATGCTCCCTTGAGGTGCCCACCCAGGACATCTCCGAGTCAGGGTGATCGGCTGGGCAGAAGCTGGCGCACTTGCATTGGTTGGGAATCCTCTGAAACTATAACAATTCGCGAGTCCGTCGGTTCTGGAACGCAGTCGCCATAACTAGGCCAGCCTTCCACGAATTCAGGGCAGAATAAGGTTATCATCAGCCGAGCCAACCGAGGTTTGCTTCCGAGAAACCGGAAGCCTCGGAGCAGGGCTTGATGATCTCGCAAACCGCGCGTTCCACCTTTTTTTTTCTTTTTTGTGGGGTCCAGGAAGAAAAATGCGTGATGCAGACTGTGCCTCAGCCCCAGCACAGTACTGTGGGAGTCGCAAACCCACTAAAAACCTGGAGTCTCCCCAACCCCCGCTTCCGGGCGGGGGCCGCTCCCATGGACGGAATTGGTTTAGCATTACTTCGAACCAATGGGAACGGGAGTCATCATTCTTGTCTCCGTATCCTAAATCGTATCCTCGCGAGCCATTTGCTTGGTGGTGTTCCGTTGTGTATGATGAGAAGTGTGCCGATGTGTGTGCCGTGGTCAGAGGCGAACGTGTACCGTTGTATGTATTGTGCTGAGTTTCTGCTGCTCGGACCTAAATACGCCCCGCATCCAGTCCATGGGAGTCCGTCGGTCTTTCGGCAGTGTCCAGAGCCCGCTGACGGGCCCCTTCTCCCGCTTCAGCCGTCCGACGTATTTCGGAGTTTGCGACGAGTCGCGCCCTCCGACCTTCCTCCCTCGCCGGTTTGCCCAACATGATTCTCTCGAAATGCCCCGAAAAATAATCCCATTCTTCCCTACCCCTGAGCCCGTACTCCACCACCTCTCTCATCCCCCCTCCATTCGCGCGATCCACCTGGTCTCGTTCGGATCGCCGCCCACACCCCTAATTCAGGTCACATACAGACAAATGATCGGTCGGAACTCGATCAGAGAGAAGCGACATGGTGCTCCCGAGGAGCTGGGATCGCTTGTCAAGACACGGCTCACAGGCCGCTGCCCCCCAGCGGGATAATGTTGGATCCAGGCTCGTTTCGGTCGCCCATCTCCCAGCGATTTACGCGTTGGCAACTTCGATTACACCTGAATAAAAATACTTCCTGACAACTCGTGCCTGCGAGTCCTGCGATCAATCTATCGGACAAAGCCGGTGTCTCGACAAAAATCCTAGAGGAAGACGTGAATGGGGATGCGATTGGAAGGGCACATCGTTAGCCAATTCGGTGTCAAGCATCTCCATTCTCTGACCAACTTCCTCTGCACATTTAATAATGGTGTAAGATGATTGATACCGGAGTCGCTGTGTCCTTGAATCCACCTCTACTCCTCGTGCTCCGGGTACACGATTCGTCTCTGGGAAACTATCCGATAGACAAGTCTATCTGGCGATCATTTTCAGTGACTCGAAGTGGATTTCGAAACTTGGCGCGCTCAAGTTGGCGCTTCACAGCAATGGCCGCTAGGGTTTCAGCCAGATCGTGAGAGCTGTCTGGCGTGTGGTGTTGGTGAGGTCCTCCGTACCGTCATCGGTGGTGCAAGTTTCCAAAGAAGAAATTATCAAATTATCTTCGTGATTCGCTGGTGAGTCAATGATCAGATAACGGGAAGTTGAGTCCTAACAGCCTCAAGCAGTGACCATGAGCGCCTGTTGTTGTGCTCTCCTGTGATTCGCCCGATGCGGCCAATAGCTGGCCGCCAGCCACTGATTGGCTTTCGAACGTCCACTGGGGAGTCGGCAGCCGTCGACAAGTACGATGATGACAACAAGCTTCATCAACGAACACTGTCAACGGACTCACGACGGTCGCTGCCGCATATTCCCGACTGGGCTTCCACTACCGCGCGTTTCGGAATAGGTTTCGAAACGAATTTCCCACCCTACCGTCTGACATTCAATTCGACTTGGACATCCATGATTAGGCTTAGCAACGACTTGAATTTGTCGCCTATCCCAAACCCGACGTGATTTGCGCTCGAATCTCTTCATATATTCTCCTCCGCACTCTGGTTTGGCAGATCAGACGCGAGCTCTAAATATTAATATGGGCAGCGATCGCTATTTCGTCAATGAGTTCGAAGATTTCAAGGAGAACTCTGCGAGAACGGGTTCTTTCTATGAGGAATTCCTGCCCACGATCGAGTGTACGGTGTTCAAGCTCCTGAAGACTCTCGAACTAGAAGCTCCCATCAAGACCGATTCGCGGGACTGCTCGGTCTATACAGGCTCAACTGGTATTGCTCTGCTGTATATGAAACTAGCAGAAGTACAGAATCCCGAGAAAGCCGCTTCGTTCACGGAGAAAGCAAGGGACATTCTAGAGACTCAACGACTTGCGAAAAAGAGACATGACTTCACGTTCCTTTGCGGCGATGTCGGCCCGATCGCAGTCCGCGCAGTTTTGCGTCACCGAATGGAGTCGAGCAGAGAAGTGAAAACAGATATAGATCTGCTCCATAAGTTTTCCTCAGGTGAGCCGTTCGCGAGGCGCGATTGGAACGAAGCGCCATGAAAAGCAACATTACTTGGAATTCGGGGTCGACTCTCTTCACATAACTGCCCATTTTCCAGGCTGTGTTTCTCTGGAGACCGGGGAGCCGGATGAGCTGCTCTACGGTCGCGTGGGATATTTGTATGCGCTCCTCTACATAAATGCCAACGTCAACCCGAAAGCGATAGATGGGAAACTTATCAAGAGTGTGGTTCACGCAGTTTTGGAATCTGGGGAGCTGCTGGCGTCTCAAATGAACTGCGGGAGTCCTCTCATGTACGAATGGCACGACAGCCTGTACATGGGCGCTGCTCATGGTCTTGCTGGAATTCTGACCATCTTGTTAGAAGCAAGAGAACACTTGGATGCGACAGAGATTGCCAAAGTTAAAGGAACCATCGATTTTTGTGTCACTCAGAGGCTTCCGTCAGGAAATTATCCCTCATCTTTGGGGTCAACCTCAGATCGGCTTGTTCACTGGTGCCACGGCGCGCCGGGATTCGTCTTCATGTTCGCGAAAGCTTACGAGATTTTCGGAGAAGATGTCTACTTGCGAGAAGCCCGTCGATGCGCTGATGTGATTTGGGAGCGTGGATTGCTCAAAAAAGGCTACGGCATCTGTCATGGTATTGCTGGCAACGCGTATTGCTTCCTCCGATTGTACAAACTGACTCAGGAGAATCGGTATCTTTACCGGGCGTGCCGCTTCGCCGAGTTTTGTTGCGCGTATGGGAAACACGGCTGCCGCGTAGCCGATCGGCCGTACTCGTTGTTCGAAGGAATGGCTGGTACCATACACTTTCTAGCCGACATGCTTCGACCTCTGCAGAGCAAATTTCCTGGATTTGAACTGTGAGCTAATTAATCCTAGCGTCGGTAGTGTCTTTCCAAAATTGTCCGTGCTGAAATAAATGAGGGTTTGCGATGGCGATCGTTCGCTTGTTTCATGCGGAATCCTTGTGGGCGGAGAATAACAATAATCGCAGGGTGAATCCGAGGTGTCTCGTCTTTAGTGACTTGGATCATATTACCACACGCTCAAGTTTTCCCTCAGCCACATCCGTGTTGGCACGACTCGTAGAGTTTACTCGTAGAAAGCCCTGGTGACGTTCCTGCATCTCTCTCGAGACGTTCATCTTTGAAAATCGTGATTCTTTCGCATATAGCTCGACATTGATGTGCATGTTCCATTATAGGTAAGCATTGCATCTGGAGGTCCGGGAAGCATGTCTTCAGAGCAGAACTTCAGTCAACCGGCGAACGCGTCGTCAAATGCGTTACACCCCGTAATGCAATACGAGAACCCGAACCATGCCAAGGAACACCTTGAGACGTTCTGGGTTCGGACGACAAACGAGATGCTGAATCTCAATTTTGTAAGTCAGCTCCCCGCGTATTCAGGTATCAAAAACCATGTATAACCATAGACTGTGGGGAACTCATGGATGTGCACTAAAGTGGTCATTGACCCCACAGATAGACGCGAAACCGCCAGAGTTGCCTCTGGCACGTATAAAGAAAATCATGAAACTCGACGAAGATGTCAAGGTGATTCCCGTTCTGCGAAACATTCTGCGCGATCTATTCACAAGGCGGTTCATTCCAAGCGAAAGTTCGAAGAATGCATCGAACGTTTGAGGGACTCCGTTGACCGAGATGTCTCCTTGCAGATGATCAGTGCAGAGGCTCCGATTCTTTTCGCGAAAGCGGCAGAACTCTTCATCATGGAACTCACCCTTCGAGCCTGGATCCACACAGAGGATAATAAAAGGAGAACTTTACAAAGGAACGATATCGCTATGGCAATTTCAAAGTTCGACATGTTCGACTTCCTCATTGATATCGTTCCGAGAGAGGAGCAGAAGCCGCCTCCACCCACCTCTACAAATCAAGTGAGTTGAAGGGAATGTTTGATTGGTTGTGGTACATGAGGCAGCTGTCTGAAAACTCGCCAAACTCACCAACCCCGCGGCTTCGTTTCAGGGCAGCGCTGCCAAGACAGCTGCGCAACCCACCACGAAAGAGGAGGTCATAAAGTCGGCTACAGCCGTCAACCCGGAGCAAGTAAGCTTCTTCCAAATTGTTTTCTTGGATAAACCCCCTATTGTTCCATCGAATGCTACGAGTGGCTGATTCGCAGGTTCAATATCTTCTGCAACTCGCCGCGCAACAAGGCGCAATCAATCACCTCCAAACACAGCAGTCAACCCTTACCACAGCGGGCGGACAACAGATTCAGATCATCCCAGCCGGTGGAGGTGCTCCACAGACCATCCAGCTCACCACTGCGGCGCACCAGAACTTTCTCACACCTCAGGTCTGTGGGCAATTGCTTCCACACGAATGAACAGACTCTGCCTGATTCGTGTGCGCTCCTTGAAATCCGGAGGAACAGTCCCTCCTCCCCACACAGAGGGCGGCGGGTTCTGCCGATCGTTTTGAGGCCGTTGACCGTGAACGTCCAAATAGGGGGATCTGTTCGAATAATGTTCTGGTGGGGGAGACCTTCAGAATGTTCGAGAGAAAAGATGGGAAGCGGAATCCATGGAGGAATTCTCCACCGGGCGGTTCAGAACAACAAAAGAACATTCTACCGCTAGAGCGTTGACGGTACCTGAGAATGGAAGAGAACCCAATTTTTCCTCCGCGATCGCATAACAAGAGGTTTTTCGTTTGAAGGTGGTTCAAGTCCAGTCTCTCGATGGAACGCAAACCCTGGTTCAATCAGGAGTCACTGGTGGGCAGGTAAAGTCGGAAGAATAGCGCTGTTCCTACTGTGGTCCCTCTCCCGCATAATCTGGCATGAGTTAGATAGGGAGAAACGAATAGAACGCTTCAATATCCAATTCTTCCCAATTACAGGTGATGCAAATACCACAGGTGATTCAACAGCAAGCTTCTGCTGGCGGCCAGCAGCAGCATATCCAACTCGTTCCACAAGTGATCGGAGACCAACTGCAGCAGTTGCCTCTGCAGGCGCAGATTGGAGCAAACGGACAGTTCCAACTTGTGCGGGTCGCTGGGCAAGCAGCGAACGCTCATGGACAGCCTATAATCATTCAAGCGGCTCAACAATCGTCGGCGCATTCACAGCAACAAGCGATCTACCTACCGAACGGTCAACAGGTGAGACGATATGATCCCATCTCAAGTTTTGTCCAGCGAATGCCGCTTTCAATCAACATGGGCGTGGAACATCAGGAGCATCAGTTCAATCTGCTGGACCCAGACGTGGCCGAATTCCTCGCCAACTCGTTCCCTGGGACTTACCGTTCCTCTCACTAACCCCATCAATTCCTCACAGGTTCTTCTTCAACCAGGCACTACCATTCAACAAGCTTTGCATGGCGAGGAAGAATCAACCGTGGCTGTGGGCCATTAGTGATTTCACATGAAACTCAATTTTCTATATGATAGCGTTCGACACGAACTCTTCGGAAATTCGTCGTATCTGTGCACGTGAACGTCAGAGATGCGTGTTTCCCTTCGTTGTGTCCGGCGAAGTAACTCCGGTGTTCCGAATTCCAATCGGCGTGGTTGTATGCGTGCATCTCCGGATTTATGGAACGAATCTGCGAATTCCTCTCCTTTCGAGAACTTCTCAACAGCGCTGTTCACAGCAAGAGAACAATTTTTCGACTTCATCTGGAACAACATATTGCAACCGGAAGTACGGGAAGGCACTTCGCCGGCTGAACGTTTCTGTGAATACTCCTAGTTCGAATTGTGCAGGAATTCATTTCATGGAGTGATGTGGCGACGGTCGTCAACGTCTGTTGAATCTGTAGATATACTCCGCCTCGAGGAATTCGATCTCGTGGTCCCATCGGATGCGGTGTCCTCCGACTAGGCTCAAAATTTTGGAATGGTTATCCTTGGCCGCGGAGGACAACACGATCTCTGATCCTGGAACCATCGATCCGGCTGGTGCGAGCTTCTAGACGTGAATGGGGAAACCAACGCAGAAAATATCTGTCCAAGCGTCAATCGAGCCGATGACATGACTAAATGCAACAAGGACAGGAATCCGGGAAAAATCAGGGTATTCTGCTGAGCAGTTTTCTATCGCAGTCATGGATTATACGTTTTGTGATCTGTAATTACTCAATGAACGTCATGAAATACTGTAAACATGTATATGACACAGACACTCGAGACAGTCTCACTAGTAAAGTGAAATTCGATCCAGTCCTGACAAACGAATTTTCTTTGCGGACAGGAGCTTTCATTCGCTGGCGCCCTTGATGAGTTGCGTATAAGGCTTTCAGAAGCTGTTGATCTCACCGATGGAAATGAGACTGACGAATCCATGTGACGTTGGGGAAATTCTCCCGATTGGGCGGTTGTGCTCACGGGTTATTCGAATATTCGTGTGCTTCGATCGGTTCTCTTCAGTTTGGCAAGAAGCTCACTGATTCGACTGGGGGTATGGGAGACTTCCATGAGATTCATTTTTAGCCCTCTCAGGATCATCATCATCATCATCGGTTGCTCCCCCTTGATGGTGCCGCATTGACCTCGAGCGCCCGAGCTGCTTCGTCAGCTTTCGTTCACGGCATTCTGTTCACCGAATCAAATACTTTCCTCTCCGCTTCCCCCACGCTTGAGGAGCCTCCACTTTGGATTGCGTGTCAATATATGGTAGCTATGCGGATCTAAGAACGAGCAGACGAGGAACAAAACAACGATGACAACCCTTCCCAAAGAACCGATGTCGGGGAAGCCCAGCCTTTTCCAGGATCTTTGGTTCCGAACCTCAGCTCCAAGGAACGGAATTCAGTTTGAACCTTTCAGCGAAGATGTGCCCGACGAACGCACCTGGTTCTGTCGCTCCTCGGGGAGAATGCCTGAGGACCACTGAGGTGCCGCGAGCCGACGGCGCCCTGGGCGGGAGGAGTAGATCGAGCTGCCACGGTGACAATTTGAGGTGAGCCGAACCGGAGTTCATTCGAGCGAAGTTCGGTTCATTCAACGATCCATAACTTTGTTGTCGTTCTGGACAACTCGTGTGGTGTCAGTGTTTCCCGGTTTCCCGCGCCCTTCGAAGAGCGGTTATGCGTTCATCCAGGCGAGGTGCAGCTCTGCCACTCATCCTCTCAGTCGGTATGAGATGTGAGGAGAAACTACATTGTAGTTCGAAGATCAAACTGCAGTTTCCAGTTTTCCTGCATCAAGTTCCATTTATGAGCCGCAGTCTCGTAACTAACCGCGAAGAGTGCCCGCCCGTCTCCTGATCAAATCGAACTCAATTGAGCTGGGAGTGCATATAGAGCGTTTGCAATGGGAGATGAAGTAAGTGAATGACCAGATGAAGTATTCAATGTTCGGCTCCTGAGGCTATATGAGAGCTTTTCGAGAGCTCTACAGATTTCATTGATTTCTCTCATCAAAGAGCTTCTCAGACAAGAAAATATATTATCAAGCAAGTAGATTTGTACTTCGGGCAAAACTTCTCGTGAGAGCCGGGCCAAGCCCGGGCGCCGAAACGAGGCTCATTCAGTCTCAATTGTTACAGCCGGGTGAAGCATCGCTGTTTGGGAGATTCCTGGCGAAACTTCTGAGTGTGCTGCGTTGGGGTAACCAGTCGCCGGAATGCATCTTCTGCAAAATCGCGGCCGGTAAGTCAGTGAAGATTCACCGTTCCCGTTCTGGCGGTGCCGCTCTTTGAGAATGTTTCCAGTTCAATCCATCCCCAACTTGCTTAGGAGAAGCTTATGGATGGAGGTTCCGCTTCCTTGGTAACTGCTATCTCACGGATCTTGTTATCGATGTCTCCGATTCTCAAGACAATAGAAGTGCTCTTTTTGGTAGAATGGCATCGTGCCTGGCCGGTCTACTCCATATACACGCATTCAAATGTCGCAAACAGCGCAGAGACCTATAGAACGAGAATCCGTCAGTATCACGAAGAATGGAGGGTGAAAAACCGCTGACGAGACGAGGGAACCGCACACCCCCGTCCATGGAGGTCCACTTGGACTGGACCTCGAGCTCTCGGAAAGAACGTCCGAAAGACCTGATTGAAAAATCTTTCAAACACTGAGGTATACTAGCTGCTCGTGGGTGCTCCGGGGATGGCATGATACCGTGCTCCCGAGATGACGGCTGTGCATCGTCCGGTTCGAGACGGCTCTTCGAGGTTCGTGCCGCCTCTCGTAGGGTTTGTTGTAGGTGGGGTTCGTCAGACGTTAGGTTTGTTATGAGCGGCACTTCAGGGTGCCCACGATGAGAGGCGTATCCAGGTGTCTCTCAATTCTTTCGAAAGTGCCCTCTGAGCTCGTTTGCCGGCAAAATCGGTTGGTTTTCAAGGAAAGTCTTTGCCTCTCACGCCGGTTGAATCAATAGAAGTACCCTCTCCAATAAAATGGCTCCCTCGGATAGAAGTGCTACCCTGGGGAGGGTTGGAACGATAGCAGAAGTGCACACGTATCAGAGAGAATAAGGTATGTCCATTGGACGTTTGGATGATTTCTGAAGTATGGCGTCGGCGTCTTTTTTGGTATGAGGAGTTTGGCGCCTGATGGGTCTCGGCAGTCCCCGTAATCTAGGCCTCCGAATCGATAGAAACTCCAGGATATGCTGCGTATGATTGGGGGATTGGATGTACATGCTGAGATGGCCCTCTGACCTCAACAATGAACTTCCTTGGTGGAATGGAATGAGAAAAACCATTCTGAATCCATCTAAGTACACGAGAAAAACTCCAACATCGTCAGATGCAGCCATAGCTAACGACCGAACGCGGTGTGTTCGCGCTCCTTTGCATAGCGTTCAGCTGGTTCTTCATCCTGAAGGTAACGATCCATCGGCCGAAATACATTATCATGATTCGAAGTACGTGGTGATAACAGACATCGCACCGGCATCCGATCATCATTATCTGGTCATCCCCAAAGAGCACATTAGAGATGTCAAATCGTTAGATGACATGCATATTGAAATGGTGGAGGAAATGTCGAGGATCGGGAAACAGGTTCGTAACGACTTTTTTCATTATCAATATGGAGTCCGGTCACGCGCTGTTGGACAAGGCCTCAACGAACGATATTGGTTCCCAGGTGCTTGAGTCGAGAGGAGGGAAGTGGGAAAGCTGTAGAAATGGTTTCCATTGGCCACCATTCATTTCGGTGAGTGTCAAATCAGTTCTCGCAATCTATTCAGAAATACATTCCACGACATTAGGCTCGTAACGTAGGTTCTTGAGAACTGCTCTGATTCGTTCGTGCTTTGAGTGAATAAACTACTCGAAGGAACTCCGCTCATTCATCGTGTGTTCCAGGTCTCGCACCTCCATATGCACATCATCTCCCCAGAGTCTGAACTGTCAACGAGGATGGACCTAACTTTCAGACCCGATTCCTACTGGTTTAAGACGACAGAAACCTTGCTCGGAATACTCGATCGAATGCGACCTCCGGTGACACAAATTCAGTCGCCTGTTGATGATTTGAGATGAGGTCATCTTACGTCATATGCCTGCGCGTCGCCGCAGTATCGTAACAGATAGCCTGTCATTTCCAGCCAATCGCAGGATGACACAACGAAATGTAACAAAGAATATTCCGTCACAATTTCTACCAATAACAGTAGTTCCGATCTGTCGGGAAGACTCATCACTTGTATACTTGAGTTCGTTCAGTTTGCGAGCGGTTTGAAATCGGGGAACCAATCATAGGTATTGAAGACTATGGGAGCTCCACGTCTTCATTTGTTGAACTTCAAGTTTTCAAGAATGTTCATTTATTCAACGATTCAATGAGAGATGAAGTTCGTATCCGAATAGGTTCTCGCATAACTATCGTTCGATGTACAAAAATATGAACACGGATAGTTAGTTGTATCTGGGAATGCTAAAAGTCATCGCTTGCCTCATTCTGACTTTTCCATCCGCGACGTGAGCCATGAGAAGCGTGGCGTCCCCAGCCTCCAGGGACAGCTTCAAGAGATCATTGATTTTCAGAACACTGCTGGCTTTCAGCCGGACAACGCGATAGTCGGGTGTACACGGTTTCGTTTTTGAGTAGGCGGAATCCGTGAATACATCGAATATTATTTCGGGCGGACCACGCTCCGAGCAGGAGTCACTCTGCCTCTCCTCAGGAGAACATCCAGCGTGAGCTGCGCTCTTGGTTCCCGATGAGTCCTCGAGTCGTTTCCTGAACTCAGAAACTTCGGTGATTTCCTGCGTCAGCTGGAGCTCTCCGAAGATCAATTGAGTTTGGTTTTTCTTCGTCCCAGTCATCAGAGGGGTCGTGTTGCCTCGACACAAGCAGTTGTTCTGCGGGAGATCTTTACATTAAATTCGGCTGAGTCATCCTTCAAGTGCCTAACTACGAACGCCAGGCTCAAATTTTCGAATAGTGATGGTGGTTTCGCCAGAGCTTGCTCGCAGGAAATAAGATGAGAAAATAGCGATTCTTGATGGCAATATCGAAAAAACCTCTCTCTGGTCGTGAGATTCCTTGACGAGCTTCGCGAAAACGTTCTTATATTGTGACCACGACTGAGCAGATTCGATTCTTGGTATCCCATCGCCAGTGTATTTGTGCAGTGTGTCTACAATGGATAATGAATGCACGCCCAGTTCAACTCCGTCGAACCATCGGGGAAACCAGCGACGGCTGTAACGCTGTCGGGGGAAAAACTTGGTTACATCCCTTTGGCCACAACATATACTTCCAGAGGAATCTCTCTGCTACGGGGTGTCAGCGGCGAGAGAGTTATCTTCGTATTGCGGAGGGCCTTGGATACGGAACTCACTTCTTGCATCGCGCCGTTTTCACCCGATTGAGGAAAACATTCACGGTTGGAAGATTGATTATGATTTTGATGAGAAAGCTTTTGCTGCAAAACGTTTCCATTTTTGTTAGCTGATTCCCGGGACAAAAAGCTTTTTATGAATTCTGGTGAGGATTCCAAAAAGCCGACTCGGCTGTCTGAGGATACCTTTTTTCTCTGGGCATTGGTTTTGACAGAGTTCTTCCGTTTACGTGTGCGTTTCGGCGTCGCCTTGTTCTCTTTGACCTGTTGTACGATTTGGAATCGAAAAAGTTGAGTTCTTCAGATGACCAAACTCATATGCCGATGTCATGTTTGGATAGCGTTCCAAGTGACGACTGTGACGCAGACAGGCAGAGACTTACCCGTTCAGATTCTTCCCTGCCCTCTGCTGTGAACCAATGCGGCTGGAGCTTCACGTTGAGACCAGTCACAGGTATCCTGACAAAAATATTTTTTCAACTTCTCACGCCTCGATCCTGCTCAATAAAGAACGAAATAACGGCAGACACTGAACTCACCTAGGGCTCAGTGTGCCTGGAGCGCCTGGAGAGATCGCCGTCCGACATTCCGGCAAGAGTTCTCGCGGAATCATCCGCAGAAGCGCATGATCCATCGAGACACTTACTCTGGGGAATTCAATCTCCGGACCCTGGATGAACATACAGAAATATCCTCAAGAGTATGTTGGAAGAGTTCCGAAGTTTACATGTCCAAGGGATCGGGCGCCTCGCTTACCTCATATGGTGAGCTCTGCTCGTAGGTCAAAGCGGTCTCTCTCACTTTCGGGGCTGTCGGCATACTGCACGAAAGGACCTGGAATAGTCAAATATCATTCACGACTTTAACTCTGCTGTCGCTCTGCATTGGCGGAGGTTGGAGGGGACGGAATGTTCCAAGAAGTTTCAGTTCCGTCCTAGGGGGCACTTCGTCTACGCAGGTGATTCGTGATAGCTCCTGAATGCTGAATATTTGTGGCCAAAGGCGATCAGCCCAGAGCTCTACTCACTTCAAGGTCAGAATCGGAGTCGTCTTTCTTGTAAGCTGAGAAAACCGATGCTTTCGGGGGCTGCACGCTCGGAGGGATGTTCTGAGCGATACTTTGTTCTCCGGGGCAAGAGGAGTCTTAAATTAGAATATTCCCTTCATGGGTACAGCTTCTCCTAGTTTTCTTTTCTTTGGAACGGATTGACCTGTGGGATGGCTCGGTTTCGGAAAACATTTTGCTGTATCAGGCTCGTCGAGGTACCGGATAGATCAAAACCTATCACGGTTTCAGATCGGTCAGAGAGAACGCTGATTTGAGTATTCGAGGATCTCATTGCGTGTTCCGATCGCTCTGCTGAATGTGGAACACGTGGAGGAAATACCTCCGAAACGATTGAGCGCCCGAGGCAGACAATCTGCACTCTGAAACTATTCCCATCTGGGGGACCGAAAGCCCTCCATTCTAGGAAAGCTGATCCCGGATTTCGAGAGCTTGCGCTGTCGGCAGCCGCTGAAGTACATACTATCGTCTCGTTCGCCGGAGAATGCTCAAGAATATTGCCATGCGATGTTCCGACTTCGATCAGAGCCCCCACCGCTACGGCAATCAACCTAGCTGGCGAGTCGACTGAATGGGCAGAATACTAATCATTGCGCACATGAGACACACGCAGAATGTGCCGAACGGGCAGCGGGTGGCGTCTGAAGACAGACGAGCATTCTTAACACTCACCATCGGAATGATTCGTCGTTTTACGTTTGAAAGACCTAAACGGAGCGACGATGGCGCCAGAATCCATTAGGTGTTCATAGATTGAATACAGCTCGGAATCTTCATCGTGTCGTATCATAGCATCGTAGGCATCGAACACTGTCATCGGAGTCAGATCCGCAAGGAGCAAGCGAAGCTTCACACGCGTCATTAAGTACCTGCGCGTAGATCGTCTGTTAATAGAGGGCACGTGTATCTGGAACAAGGCTCGGTGCCTCTGTATCTTGTCTGGGAAGTACCATTTTAACATATACTAACATGGCTTCGTAAAACTCCAGGAGCATAGGATCCCCTGCAGACCCAACTGTCTCAAGCTGCTTTCCGCGTCGCTGTACCACCTGGAAACGAACAGAAGCCGGATCTGAATAAGAACGGAGACATTCGGAGAGAACTTCATTCGTTGGGCTCATACACTTCAGGCCGTGGACTTCCACGTTGATTTCAGTTACCTCTGCTTTTCGCTCTTCCGGTCTCCATATGGCTTCCGATATCGTAGAAACCTGGTATCTTTTCAGAGCCACAACCGACGGTGAGTCTGGATCGTATCTGATTGGAAGGAGACCGAATTCAATCCCACCTTCAACCTTTGTCCCTCAGAATCCGGAAATTTAGGTTCATCTGGACCCAAAGATAATCTCTCGAATGAAAGCTTACTTTCGATTTTTCTTACTAGCGGACGAATCCTCGCACCAGGTAACAGAAGTACATCTGGTATCGTTCCCTGAACCTTTCTTACAGATACTCCTAGCACTCGGAAAATCAACGGTCATTTTGCGACCACTGGTCAACGTAACCTGAGGGAAGGAAACGAATTTGAACGAATGACTCCCATCGTATCAACGGCTAGAGACAAATCCAGGCTGCGCAGAGGAGCTCTTCCGGAATACGCCTTCGGACCCATCCACTGATGTCTACCTCGAAGGGAGAAAGGTCATCTACTGAGGGAAGTCTTCGCTCTATCGCTTCCTGAATGTTGAAGGGCTCAGGGCTGCTTGTGTAGTCCCTCGATGATTCCCCCGAAACACCTCCCGGAACACTGGAATACTCGTTATCGACGGTGGGGAACACGAGACTGCTTGCCTGGAGATATTCCTTGGGGAAATCGTCTGCGTTAATCAAATGGCTCCCGAAGATCAAACCACGACCTGCAGGGAGATAAGGATTCGAGCTGCTCACCGTCAAGAAGAGTCTCGAATCTCGGAAGTCATTGTCAGGCGACGGGCTATTAGACGATTCAGATGCCGTTGAAGGACTGCAAACATGAGACGAGTGTTGAGTTACCGTTCCTATATGAAGCCTCCAATATACAAGCGAAACATTCGCCGATCACTCTACCTTGAGGTGGCATAGGACGTCGTTCCCTGCTCAAGGCTCTGACCGCTGCTATCCGAAAATGAATCCTCATCTTCTGAACTGACTATGATAACTTCATTTCCGGGGGGCTGATCCATGAGAGAGTCATTCCGCTGACTCGAAGTCTGTGAGTAACCCACTGATATGTTATCTTGCTGCGAACGAATTCCGGATGCAGTCGGAGTGAGAACTTGACCATCAGAGAAGAGTAATCGCTATTCCTCTCGCTTTCTCATCGAGCGTTTACCTGATACTGAGCTATCGTCTGCAGCGCTATGGCCATCGGATTCTCCAAGAGAGATTCGTCACCAGTTTCCGTGTCACTGTCACTGCCACTCGTGTCTGAACCCCAATTACCAGCCATTCGAACACTGCCAGATATTCTGATGCTAGAAAACTCGAAGGGTCACTAAAAGTCGTTGCACATGAAGCGTTCGGGGTTCACTGTTTGGGAGGGTCTGAGGCAGCGAAGGGATAGAAAGATCATCCGGTCAGAGACATTGGGAGTGAGAATTGAGCACGAAAGGAGGAAGCCTCACGATCTCATCCTCTTCCAATTTGAAGACTCCGCGATCGGCATTTGTTCACTAACAACCAAACCGCTGTTTTCTCTGAGTTAGGTCCCGAATACTCTAAAAATCACGGCATGAAACGCCAGATGTCTTATGCTCTTATAAATACGCACTCTTTCGCGTATTAGTTCTAAGAGAGTTTTTAGAGAACATTCTGAAAGAGACGAGTTTTCGTCGTGCCGCAGTTGTTTACGAGGACGGTACATACCGGCATGTCGTTGTTGTTTACCGCGAGTCCTACAATGCCTTACGAAGTGCCGGCGGCGGCTCACGATTATGCCGGGCACTTGTGCGGTCGCCATCCGGAGCAGCCTGCGGGGCGAGTCTCTGAAGAATTGATGTTCCATCGCAGCGATTCGAGCAAAGATATGAGGACTCGAGACCTTAGTTTTCTAAGGGAGGGGGGGGGGGCAAGGGATGTTAGGCTGATGAAGATCATGATGGTCATCATTGTCCCGAGCTTTCCAGGACGCAATCGACGTGGTTTTCGAACTTTTGAGGATGTGTCCGATGAGACTGTATCTCTACGGCCTACTTTCATCGCTACAAGTGGAATATGATCAACCCTTTCCACCATGATCGAAGAGGGGGCTGGACATGGGGAGCATCGTACTAAGCCCACAGGCCAAGTCATTCTCGAAGAACAATGTCCAGCGACTTCGGAGACGCGGTGGTTCCAACTCATGCTGTTCTGCGAAAGCTGCCATGAAAATCCCGACATGTGTGTCCAGAAATAATACTCAGCACAAGATGCTGAGTGTCATGTTTGAAACTTGAGTTTTGCATGAGAGGACGGTCATAGAGAATTATTGAATAATTCACGGAGTGTGGAGAGTCAACGAGCAACGGTGCAGTTCAGGGATAGGCCAGTGCAGGACGCACCATGTTGCCAACCCCTGGTCCAGATCATATCGCAGCATTCTTTCAAGTTCGGCTATACTCCGGACATCAATGAGACCATCGGAAGACGGTGTGCGGTTACCAACCTGAGCACTGAATTCATCCCTATTCAGAGAAACTCGAAGCTCCGACACATCAAAGGACGCGCGGACGTTATCGAAATCAAGTTGAGGCCCCCGGATCGTGTATGTTCGTAGAATTGTAGCAGCTCCAACGGCGGTGATTCAGAAATACGGGTACTCGAGTATAATTTCGGTCTTTGCGAGCAGAGAACGACACTGAGCAGATGCACCGCTCACACAGCTAGAGCATGTCGATTCAAAGAACTCAAGTGTTTTCTCCAGTTCTGGCCCTCAAGACAGAGTTTCGGAATACCACTGTTTCAGAATAGCATCGATCGTGGTTCATTCGGGGAGCTCTCTTTCTGTGTTCCCTAGATAGGATATCCGGCAAGCCAACATCAATCCGCTTAGCCTAGTCACATATTCGCAGTATTCTGAAGAGGTTTACACCCATGCCACTGCACAAAGAAGCGTAGTATAACGGGGACAAATAGAAATAAAAGGTTTTATTTGGATCTTTATTCTTCCCCTTCGTCTGAGTCGTCTTCCATGGCTTGCCGCGCGAATGCTTCGGCTTCGTTGTAGAGCTGAAACAGAATTCCAGGTCAGGACAGGAAAGTTTCGAGGCGGCATCGTAATCCCGAGAGTGTAGTAACATTCTGAGCCATCAAGATTCAAGAGGAATGTAGACGTGGAGAGACACTCACTGCTTGAGGGACAGCCTGATGGAGACCCTCGGACTCTTCGCAAACCCAGCTGAGCTCGAGTTCGAAATCCTTGTCCTTGACCTCGTCGTGGACGATGTGAATGATTTTCGCAGCTTCTTTAACCAGCTCCCGGCAAGTCATGTTGGAAAACTTCAGTTTCTCCATCTCTGTTTTCGCGGTCTGTTTGGCTTTCCCAATGGCGCATCCGTAGTACCTGCAGCGGAAGGAATCCCTCATTTTCTTGCGTTTCGTCTGACCCCATTCGGCCCCCCTGACGAGAAGTCTTACTCACCCATAACAGGTACCGGAGGGCTCTACGCAATACAACTTGCTGCCTTCTGCTTTGTTATAGGTTCCCATCAGTACTCCGGCACCATAGGGCCGAATCGCGGAATACAGCGTGTACGCGTGAACGTAAAGGGCTACTCTATCCTTCAGATAGCTGATCGGAACGGCGGAGCCGTATTCACTCCTGAAAAGCTCCAAGAGCCGGATTACGAGACACACATCCTCTGCGATCACTGAAGCACGGAGGATGGAAGCTTTCGCTCACCTGTAACTGGCAGCTTCCTTCGCAGCTGTTTCGATCATTTGCTTCGCGTCTGCGAGCAAACCCGCTACAGCACATCCGACGTGACGATCCACCGTGAAAATTCTCTTGTTCGATCCCTACGGTCGATACAGGAAATTGAAAAATAAGAATACAATTTGCGGGTTGCAAATCAGTTTGAGAATACTTCGTCCAAATCTACCGCATTATCGGTACCTTTTCGTAGAGCTTTGACGTGACAAGCTTCTCCACCGCGAAAACTACACCGTCCTTGCCTCGCAGAGCGATGGCAGTCCCTGAATTTTCAACCGCTTTGAGAGCGTATTCTATTTGGAACACTCGTCCATCAGGTGAGAACTGCGAGGCCGAAAGGTCGTACCCGGTTCCGATTGAAGTCATGCTGGAATGTCAAGCACGAATTAATTTTGATTTTACGTCTGCCGGCGAAATATTTCTGCTCGTGCTAATTCCTCACTTCAAACTCTCGGAGCTCAAGAATGAGAAAGTCTAAACGTATCCTCTGCAAGAGCAGGTGCAGTGTATCTGCAAACTCTGCTTTTCACAGTTCACTTCCACGGAGTCAGGAGAAAACTCGCTCCGAGTTTGTCACGAAAACTTTTGTTGCCGAGTCACACAACAGAGCATGCAGACGACTCTGTTCCGAAGGAGCGGGCAATAACAGATAGATCAACAAGCGGGAGCTCCTGTGCCTCGCTTCTTGACGGCTGGTGTTCCGTTCAACCAGACACCTAATTCCGTGTTGTGTGGGAGTTCGTCTGAGACTCAATCTCGATTCCTCAAGAGGAACAGAACTCCGAAAATGGCTCAGAATGGTTCCGAATGTTAGGCAACCGCAGCAGACGGCTCCAATCACGGGGTGACTGTAATGATCTTTGCTGTATATACCTCTTCCGATTCTCTGGATCGAGCTATTAACCAATTTGTCATTTCGCTGTACTTATCTCTAGGAGGCTGATGTCTTCCCCTGTCTCCTTTCTCATCGCATTGGTGAGGGCCCAACCACTGTTGATGACGGCCTTTCGCATGGAGCCCCATTGGACGGTCGAAAATCCCGGCGTAGCTTTGGCTCCCCCCAGCCCACCCCGTACGCACGTCACGCGAATTTCAGCCGTTCTGAATCCGAGCTCAGCGGAGAGTTGGCCCACGACCTTGGGGTCGGCATCAAACGAAAGCGTTCCTGATGGGGAGACAAACATGCAATTCATCTGGAAGCATAATCAGCCGATCTTCACCGAAAAACTCCAGCAATCGTCGCTTCGCTATCCGTTTGTCCGCGAGGTTCCCGTCGCTTGTACTGATTCCGTCATGAAACATCGTGGATGACCTGACCTCGTCGACTGGCAGCCAGCATCTTAAGTAGGAAGCAGTTCTCCATAAAAATGGAGACTCCTTGAGGTAGCTCGACCCGCAATCGAGCCAAACAGGGAAATGACTGCGCCTCAGTCAGTATTTGACTTCCTCTGCGCTATTATATCTGTTCTAGCAGCCAGAAAAACGGAGGATAATGACAGCATGTCCCCAGAAGCAGTGGATGGGCTCTGGCGGTCTGCGCCCCGGTATTTTAGTTCGGAGAGAGATTGAGATTATTCCTGCCCTCGATGACAAGATAAACAAAAACGCTGATCTCAGCCGCACGGGACTGGCCGAGCACGGAAGAACTGAATCCACGATAGGGATGGGGCCGTTGAAGAGTCCCACCTTCCCGGGAGTTGCAGGGGTGCAAGAACACCTTAGGCTGATTTCATCGATGTCCCCTGTCAGAGATATCACGCACGACCAAATGACGAAATCCTGGAATTTCTCTCAGTGTTTCTTCGCTATCCGCCCTCTGCGTCCCGTGAGAACGTTTACTCGAGATACAGTAGCACTGAAACGGGAGACAGAGAGGATAAAAATCGGACTTCTCAACCAAAATTTGGCAGAAATCATCAGCATCAGCACCATACATAGACTCTTCTGCTACGGTGTCCTCAAATTTCCGACCCGTTTCAGTCGTTCCCCGTGTTCTGCTCCTCCGCATCTGTGGAAATCACGGTCAAGGAACCATCCTCAGAGTGACCGTTTCTTCTGGTCCTCCGACTCCGAGATTTCCATGCCGCACTCGCCCGCCCACCTGTCCGCTCCGAGAGGCGAGTCCGGAGTGAGCGAAGTCCTGGTGATTGTTTCGACGGATCGGAAATGACTCTTGTTCCGCGGGAATTTTTTCTGAGCTCCGCACAGTACATCGTACCTCGTCTGATAGCTTTCAGAAACAGTCCGAAATTTATTATTTGCCCTGGGTTGCCCGCCGCTGATAGCCTGCGGCCGGAGTGGTCTAAAGATTGGCGCGTCATCTTTGAGAGCCGTGGCGCTGCAGTCTTGCGAATCATCAGTAACGCAGGAGGGACTTCTGCACCTTGACGATGTAATCAGCTACCAATTAGCTCCGAGGTTGCTCTCGACCACCATCTGTAATCATTCATCCTCGCTCGAAGACTCTCATATCTGCTCGTTAGAGTTCATCGCAATCATGATCAGAATAATTTGAAAATTGGCGCGACTACTTTTGCGGAGCTAAATCTGTTTTCATGACCAAGTTGCATTTGCAGTCGCAGCTTGGCAGTGGCAGCTAAAGGGTTATTTTGTAAAATAAAATCAGCAATAACCAGTAAGCTATAACTGCCCTGCGCATTCAGTTAGTGATTTGGTGGCGAGTGCGCGTATGCCCGCACTCAGCTCAGGTGTTCATCACCCAATTTGAGACTATGATAGTTGCTGGGATCTTGTTCCTTAGCAGCAGTAGCAGCGACAACAGTCATGAAGATTGAACGGGCTAAACTCAAAAAAGGTGCTTCTGAAGTGGTAAGTTCCGAACAGGCAATACCTGTGGGCCCCCACTCCCACACTGTCGATCACACGCGGGGACGTCCGAAACGCAACTCCGCTCAGTCGTTATGTTTGGAGTTTTGTCAAACATTCAATACGACTTCTCATAAGCTCTCGCTCACAGTACCGGTTGCCACCTGCTCAGGCCTGTTGTGTATCCTCGGAAGTCGGGGGTAGGAGAAGAGAGCCCGATCGGTTCCAGAGTGATATTTCCATCAGAAATCTTTTGTCTCTGCCAGATTCGACCCGGGCTATGAACGTTGGCACATGTTACCAAAGCCGAATGAGCATTTCGGGTTCCCTTAAAGGAGTCGTTTCTCATGATCGAGACTCATGAGGAAATAATCATGCGGAAGCCGACTCCCGCATGACGTATCGAGAAGGGAACATTTCTGCCTGTCGAGTCTGGTCACTTGCGGTTCGCCTCCTGTATCGCTGTGTCTGAGCGGGCGATGGAGCAAGAACCGAGAACCATTTCGGAAGATTCTCTTTTGAGATCAGTTCACAGCAAGCCTGCAATCTGATCGTACTTTCGGCGCAGAACAGACGAATCTCGTTGTGTCATAGACAATGACGTTTTATTGACACGAGCTCGATTATGCTGGAGCTGTCTCGATGAGTCACTCGCAAAGCGCACTGATCAGGGAGAGGAAACTTATGCTTGAGATTCTTAGAGATGCTCGTTGGAAACCGGTATTTGCTGTTTATTTATCTTTGCGATCGTCGGTGCTATGGCCGCTATTCCCTGAATCCGTTCGTTCCCCGGTTCAGACGCGAATCATCTGATCCACTTCACCGAGTGACTGAAAGTCGAGGAAAAGAAGATCGTCATAAACACTCCAAACCTCTAAACTATTCTTCTCCGTTCACAGCCGCAAGATTGCAAAGTTCTCATCGAACGTTTGAAATCTTGCTCCGAAGCTGATCTCTATCATGAGCTTTCTTCGATCCGAGTTTGGAATTGGGGAAAGGTGAGAACAGGGATGACAACAGAGAAGCGTTCTATGATGAGGCCATCGTAATCTTAGTCGTAGATGTGCTACCTCAGTTGTGGAAAATCACCGATCGGCTAACATTTTCTACCTGCAGTGTGAACTTTTTCACTGGATCGACGTCCTCGACCTCTTCGATGGCTATCTGGCCGAAGCTTGTGGTTCCGATGGGAGCGCCTGGGTGCTCCCGTGTGACGCCGAGGAAAACAAAGGTCGACGAAAACTTCTGTTGGCCATCTTGCAGTTCACCGGTGAGCAAAGAGTCCTGATTGGGAGCGTTCTACGTGCAGGGGTCCGTCGATTTTGGCTCTTCCTACGAACCGTAATCATTCATTGCAGCTCTCCTGATCGAACATAGCTTTTCGCGACATCTATACAACTCGATGGAGTATCTCACTCAGTTGCTGTCTTCATCTGATATGCAAACTGTCTTAGATGTGCTGAACCTCCTCTATGTGTTCAGCAAGAGGAGTAATTTCATCACGAGACTATGCGCTGAAAGGTAACCGGTCCGGCAGTTGTATCATCGACAAACTGGCTGCTCCAGAAACAGCACGTGGTACAGCTCGGAGCGATCCGGTCGCAAGATTCACGAGCTCACATATGCTTCCAGGCGTCAATACCTGCTCGATCGATTAACACATTTGGCGGACAATTGGGGCGGCAAGGAGAACGGCTTCGGTCTTGCGGAATGCTGTCGTCCGGCGCCGATTTCAAGTTTCCCGAGAAGTGCCACGACTTTGCACTTCGAGTACCATGTGGAACCAGCCAACGCGAAATGGTACGCTATGCTGACCTTCTTCGCTGAGGGGGGAGGGGGTGGGTCACACTTGTCGAGTGCTCTCTTCTCGGGTATTCAGATCACGTGCGCTCAATCAGCTCAATAGCTAACTTTGTTACTCCCGTAGCGCGGTCGTGGGCACCATTCACCGCGAACAGGTGCATACCTTGGGACCATCGGCCGGTCACATCATGGCACAACTTCTCGAAGCATACCCGGACGTACCGGAGAACAAGCGGATGCTTCTTTTCACTCATCTCCGTCTGGCTCACTGCTTTGCGTCGTATGACCGCAGGCTGCAGTGCGTCCAAGCGCGTCTTCAGTCCCTGAGCATTCTCGTCTACTGTTCTGCCATTCAGGATAACTTGAACTCGCTCCTGTACAACGGACTCATAGAAGAACTCGTTGACGTGCTGGAGCTGCAGTTGACTGACCAGAGTGCGAGCCACGATGAATCACTGATAGAGATCAAAGCGGCCGCCTTGCGCACGTTGACGGCCATCATCCATCTTGACGGGAATCCGAAACTGCAAGCCATCATAACAACGACGGGCGCTACATCATATCACGGGTTCCTGCCCTCCCTAGTGAGGTCATGCATTGAGAGACTCACAGCTGCCGGAAGACAACGGGAAATCGGGGGCTCGCAGAGTCCGGGCATGCCCAACCTTGCTTTTGCAACTGCGCTCTTCTCCTTTCTTTACCACTTGGCCAGCTACGAAAGTGGGTGTGAGTACGATTCCTATCCCATGCTATGTATCCTGTGAGAACTTCTTGGTGAGCTCGCCGCCATTCCTCCGTCTTTTCGTCACCTGCTTCTTCCTCTTCATCGGAGAATATTTCTGTTTTTATCGATTCGTTCATCGCGCTCACGGTTGATTGAATATTTCGCTCATTTCGAAAATCTATTCCAGGTGAGGCCTTAGTTGCATGCGGCATGGTCCAGTCCCTGCTCAAGGTTATTGAGTGGCCCGGCTGCGAACCAGAACACGTCACATTTGTGACCCGGGCTGTCAGAGTTATTGATCTCATAACTGGCCTGGACATGTCGGCTTTCCAGTCGAATGGAGGCTTGGCGATTTTCATCCGCCGCCTCGAACAAGAAGTAGACATTTGCAGGCTCGAGCAACCGAACGTCATTCTGTAAGTAGCCGCCACGACGATACATTCGCCACCGTAACGCTTCTGCATCTAACCGCGCCGTTTCGATGTGCGCGCAGGTCCGGATCAGACATGGAAGAGAGTGGCCCCTCTTCCGCGCACTCCTTCGAAGACAGCTCGTCGTCGCTGGCGGCCACAGGATCCCCGAGAGGACCTCTGCCAGGACCTTCGGCACCGTATTCCACAAACTCCAACTTCAACGGGAACATTCAGTGCTATCCACAACGGGCCGCGCTGCTCAAATCAATGTTGAATTTCCTCAAAAAAGTGAGTTTCCTCATCCCCCCCCCATTCCACCCCCTGCCCCGAACCGGGCCGAGCGCTCGTTCTTCAGATATCTGAGTGCAGTCCAGTTCAGGGAAACGCCCGATTGATTGACGTTCGCCGAATTCCAGGTGATCAATGATAATTCGCAGAATTCTGAGTCCAACCGCCACATGATGGACGGCTCATTGCCCAGATCGCTTCAGCACATCATCTCTAACTGCGAATACTATGGAGCCTCTCTGTTCCTCCTCGCGACCGACGTCGTGACGGTGTACGTGTTCCAAGAACCCTCGCTGCTGTCGTCTCTCCAGGACAAAGGTCTCACCGATGTGGTCCTTCACGCACTATTAGTAAAGGAGGTGCCTGCCACGAGAGAAGTAATCGCCTCTCTCCCGAACGTGTTCACCGCTCTTTGTCTCAACACACGCGGTCTCGAAGCGTTCATGGAATGCAATCCGTTCGAGAAAATCCTGCGGGTGCTCGTTTCGCCGGAATACCTGGGCGCGATGCGACGGCGGCGCAGTTCAGAGCCTTTGGGTGACACGGCGTCGAATTTGGGCAACTCAATGGACGAGCTCATGAGGCATCAGCCGTCGTTGAGAGCGCCGGCGATGGCGGCCATCGTTTCCCTCCTCCAAGAACTATGTGCAATGGGTTCCGATCCGAAGTACGTCTGCCTGAAAGTGCAGGGGAGCAAAACGGGCTCGGGCTCCAACGGAAGCGGGGGAAGCCCAGGAGCGGACCCCGGTGGAGCCGACAACAAAAACGCTGTGATTGAAGTTTCCTCGGAGAGCGATGACGACGAAGACGGCGAAGACCGAGAGAGCCCAGAGACGCGACAGCCCACGTCTCAGGCGACGAGCACCGGCGGCGCTTCGAACGACGGCGTCGGGGGCTCCAAGCTGCAGAGCCCAGCCACAAGGAATTCCGATACGAAGACACAAGTACCTCTCGTAGACTACATCCTCAACGTGATGAAGTTCGTCGACGCCATTCTGTCCAACAACTCGACCGACGACCACTGCAAAGAATTCATCAAGCAGAAAGCTCACGTTCCTCTGTTGAAAATCCTGTCTCTGCCGAACCTTCCGCTGGACTTCCCTGTGGTGCCGGCTTGCGTCGGCGTGGCCTCGGTGTGCAAATCCAACCTGACGTTGGCGCACGAGCCGCTCATCCTCTCGGAGGGGCTTTCCCAACTCAACGAAGCCCTCTCGCGGCTGGAACCGCTCTATTCGGCCCACAACACCGCGCTGGGCAGCTCCGTGCTCCTCCAAGAGCTGATCGACGCCCGAGGAGCGGAACAGAGCCCGCAAACCACTCCGTTGTTCTACGCCATGTCAGCGACCCACGCGTACGTCGTCATGTTCGTCCACGTCTGCCGGACCGGTCAGGTCGACACGCGCAAGATCTCCGTCAACCAGTGGGGCTCGGCGACCGGTTTGCGCGTGCTGAAAACACTTTCGCAGCTCTATCTCAGTCTCGTGTGGGAGAGCACCGTGCTACTGTCGCTTCGGTCCGAGAGCGCGATATCGTCTAACGCGAGCGTGGCACGTCAGCAGCTTGCCAAACTCGTCGGGAACCTTGACAGCGGCGAGAACGACGAGGCATCTTCGCCGATGGACGTCGACCAGCCGGCCGCGAGCGAGGGCGCGAGCAGGGGCCTGGTCCGAATGCAGGGAGCCATCAAACAGATCCAACCGTTGCTAACAGGAGCCTCCAGACTGGGTCGGGCGCTGGCAGAGCTGTTCGGGCTTCTGGTAAAGCTCTGCGTCGGCAGTCCGATGAGGCAGAGACGAAACCAACAGCTCACTTCGACCCCGTCGACGCCGAGTCCAGCGGCGACGTCTATCGCGATGGCGCTCACGAAACTGCTCGCTCAAGGCCTTTCGTGGCAGCCCCCTCCGGAAAACCCCGACGACCCTAGTCCGACGAAAAGTTGTTTCACGCTGTACATCTGCTCAGTAGGATTCACCTCTCCGATGTTGTTCGACGAACGGAAGATGCCATATCATTTGATGCTACACAAGTTTGTGTCGTCGGGCGGTCTGAACGCGTTCTTCCAGGCGTTCGAGTGGGCAATGAAGTACTGGCCAGGGGAGGATCAGCAGCAGAAGGAAACCGGCGGCGGCGTCGTCAAGAAGGGTGGCGATTTCGCCGATGTCGCGGGAGAATTCCTCGACGCGTGGCTGATGCTGCTCGAGAAACTGGTAAATCCCAAGGCGGTGCTGGAAACGCCGCATGTGTTGCCCAAGAACGTCCAGCCCGCAGCGGCCGGTAGCGGCTCCGGATTCAACTTCGATCCTGTGCAGTACTTGATCCACGTGCACAGACGAACCTTCGCCGCCTGCACGATGCTGTGGACTCGGAAGCCGCTGAAGGCGTACGGAGATCGCATGACAGAATCCATCCTCGCCATCCTCTGCCATTTACTCAAGGGCGAGAGTATAATCAAAGAGAAGCTGCAGCAGAGCGCTCCGACTCCCGCCGCGAACCCGGACCGGCGCACCGACGCGGCGGCGGCGGCCACGGTCACCGCCGCGGCCTCCTCGGTCGAAGCTGCGGCGAGAGCCGCCGCGATCGCGACCGTCAACGCGGCATCGGCCGAGTTCAGGAACGAGTCCTCAGCCGGACTCGACGGACTCCAGGCGTCCGCCGCCGCCGCCGCCGCAGATGCGGGTCACGATAGCGCCCTGTCCGCGTCACTGTTGACGTTCGGCTTCTCGCGGTCCAACACGCAGGCCAGCGAAATCCAACAACTGGTCGACATGGGCTTCGATAGACAGAGGGCCGGGGCGGCGCTAACGCTCAGCCGCAACCTGGAACAGGCCGCTGAACTCCTCCTCACAGACCCTGAAGCCCATCAGCCGCCCGCGAGGTCGGCGAGGTTCCCGGCCGTCGCGGGCGGCCCCGCAGCCGCCCCCTCGTCGTCTGCGCCGTCGGTAGCTCCCAGCCAACAATCGGACTTCGCTCAAGCGTCAGGTAAATCCCCCCCCCCCCCCCGATTTCCCCCTCCCGCTGAACTGGATAGAAACCGAAGGGTGACACTCGCTGACCACCCAGCGCCCAGCTAACCGATGTCTGATTTCCACAGGGACGCAAGGCAGCCAGTCAGCTCGAGAAGACGAACCCCCCCAGATCGAGTCTCCAGCGCAGACTTCTCAGTCGAGCTTCGGAGACGACCACGAGGAGATGATCCTTGAAAACGAAACGCCGTTGGACAAAACCTCGATGGACTCGTTCACCAACGAACAACTGCTCCCCGGCTGTATGAATCTGCTCCAAACGTTGCCCGAGACCGTTTTCCGCGTTTGTGATCTCCTTGTCGTGGTGGTCCAGAGGAACGGGAACGAATGGAGAGACTTCGCGTTGCAGCAATTGCTGGGTGACATCAAAGCGAGAGCGACCCAAATGTTGAATTCCCTCACCGATTTGACGCAATCGAACAATGAGACTTCGTTACGACTCGCAGTTATTGTTCATCTTGTCACGTTGCTCTTCGTCGAAATGAGGTGAGCGAAGATACGTTCTCTAGGCTGGCTCCTACGTCAACAGAACGGCGGTGCTGTCCTGCTCGTATTTCGCTGAGGCAAGTTCTTGCTTTCAGGGTTGCGTGCGCTCAGCTCCTCGAACAGAGTGAGATGGTGCCGTTGTTGTGCCTGTTGGTGGAGAAATACGCGTCGAACGCCCCGACCATCCAGGCGAATAACACTAGTGAGATAACTTCACCCAAATGGCTGGTCAGTGTCCTGATCCTCCTGGATCTTTATGAAAAAGCGGTCGTGGCTTTGAATCGACGGACCCCACTCTTGCGTCTTTCGCGTCGTAAATGGAAATGGTTCGAAGAACGGAGCGGGAAATGGAGCGCCTACAGTCCAGCCAACAATCAACAAATCGACGAAGCCTACGTCAACGGTCTCCAAAGAGTTCGTTTCGCCGCCGGGAGGAGGAAGTACATCGCTGACTTCACGGCAATGGTATGTTTGTTTCATTTTTCCCCAACAGATCGCGTTTTCGTTTCCTCGTCGCCCTGTCTCTGTCATTGTACCTCCGTCGAGGGAATTATTGTCCGGCTCAAGACCTTCGCCTTCCCTCCAGATCCAAGTCAACGAAGATTCAACTCACTGGAGACCCATCATGGTGTCTTGGGACAGGTGGGACGCGGACGAAGACACCAGCACTTCCACTTCGGGCAGTTCGTTGTCCGAACAGCTGGAAGGTTTGCGGCCCGGACAGAAAGAGGTGAGCCCTCAGCAGATCGTTGACACCCGCGCGGGCGTCCATGTGCGCAGCGAGAACTACATTGTTCTCCCTATTTTTCGTTTCAGCTTGTCATTCGCTCCTGCGTGCAATTGATATCCACTCCCGTCGACGCTCATACGCTGCAAGCCATCCTCCGCTTGTCTCTGAACCTGACCAGGGAACACTCGGAGGCAACTCTGTTCGCCGAACTTGGAGGTATCAAGGTGCGTGTTCGCCCTCCCCCTCGCCCACCTTCCGAATGGGACCACCGGTCGTCGGACAGAACCGTTGAGTAATCGCGGTTTTCCCCTTTTCCCACAGTCTCTCCTCTCGCTGGATGGCACAGCCGGTGCCTTCCCGGGGTTCACGTCGCTGGTGACGCTGGTTGTTCGGCACGTCATGGAGGACACGAAAACACTGCAGGCAATCATGGAACGGGTCATACAGTCGATGTTGGTTTCTGGAGGCAGTTGTCACGTAGCAATCAAGGTGAGTGCGGACGGGCGGCGATTTCGCGGAGTCCGACGGCTCCGGCCCGAACCCTCTTGTTGAATTTCGCTAAGATACTGTCGACTGTCGCAGGAAATGCACTACATTCTCCGCGTGCTGAGTCCCGCCGCCTGCCGGAACCCCCAACTGTTCAAGGAGATCGCCAAGAACACGCTGCGAATCTCACTGATTCCCACCAGCAAGCGATCGAACGACGACGACGACGACGCTCGCTTCGTGTCTGCCTCCGCCGTCCAGAGGCTGCGCGCTGTGCCGCCGACAGCGAAAAGCTGCCCGCCCTCGCTGCCCCCCGTCGCGAAACAAGTCGTGGCCGAGCTTTTGGAGACTCTCGTGGCCGACGTGCGAAGCGGACTGGACGACTCTCCGCCGAGCCAGCCGTTGCTGCCGAAGTCAGCGATCTGCCGACTGCTGGCAGAGCTCGTCAAGAGCTATCCCGCGGTTGCGAAACTGGTCATCGAGCACCGATACCATGGAACGGAGCCGTGTTCGGCGCTGGCTTTCATTATCGATAATCTCCTCCCGACCCCGTCGCAGCCGCCTACCGCCCAGCATCAGGGACAACAAGCGCAACAGACGACGGCGCAGCAGCAACAACAAGCGTCGCAACAAGCGGGACAGAGCACGTCGCAAGCATCTCCCTCAGCCGTAAACCATGACAAGGACGCTGCCGCTCTGTCGAGGGTTCTCATCACCACGTTGGCCAGCTGCAGTCATCCGTCTGAGGTAAGCCCGATCGAACGGTCGGTCGATCGGTCGAACGTGCGCAGGTCCGGCGTCGTTCTTCGGCGGAGCTAACCCGGTCCCGGTCTTGCAGGTGCAGAACTCACTTCTCTATGAGCTCCGTGCGGCTTTCCAGCGAGCTCTCACCCTCCCCGAAAGCAGTGAGAAACATTCGCGCATTCAGGCTCTGACCGGATTGGTCGGCTGCATCGCCCGGGTCGCCTCGACGCCGTGTAAGTCGGCGCCCCCCTCGCGTCTCATCCACCTCCTCATCAAGAAGGGGATCCTCGGGGACCTAGCTCGCGTCTCGCACTCCCTCGACCTTTCGTCGCCGCATCTGGCCGCCACGATAAATTCCGCCCTGCGGCCACTCGAACTCCTCACCAATCCTGTCAGTCTCCAGAACTCGAATCCCTTCAAGAAAACTTCGAAGAACCGCTCTTTCGCCGACGTTGTCGCTGGTCGAAGGGACGACGACGAGGGCGCCGACGACGATCAGGAACTCGACGCCCTTCGACGGAGCGATGACGTCGCTTCGGCGGTCGTCAACGGGGCCGGTTCGGTGATTCCGAGCATCGACAACATCATGGAGATGATTTTCGACAACGACATCAACGGAACCATCAACGCTGTTGTGAATCGTTCGATAGAGATGGATTCCGAGCGGGAGCTCCGGGTTCAGGGACCCGTCGAGGAGGAGGAGGACGACATGGACCTCGAAGAGGACGAAATCGAGGAGGAAGAACCCCCGCCGAGAGGTCATCGTCCGACCCGAACCATCCGTGTTGAAGAAGACGACGTCGAAGGAGTGGACGACGATTCTCAGATGATGCACGACGACGATCACGGTGTGGAACCTGCGCTCCAACCCGAGGAGGACGAAGAGGTTCGTTTGAGATTATCACTCCCCAGCTACCTAGGGATGAATCCTGGGTTAAATCGGCTTCTAACATCCTGTCCCGATCGGGTGTTCTCCTCTCAGGTGGTCGTGGAACCCGTGGAACCCGACGATGATGAAGACGACGAGGACAGCGACAGTGAGGTGACGGCGGACCGTGAAGACGCCGTCGAGGACGCCGCCGCTGGATCGGCGGGAGAGAGATCAGGCGCCCCCGTGGTCTCCGGCGCTGGACAAGCCGCAGCCGGTGTTGCCGAGGAAGACGAAGAGGCAAGTTCCGTTCTCTAGCACTCTGAGTGATCATCGCCACCAGTCACCGAATAACGAATTTTCCCGATTTCGCGTGAGCAGGAGGACGACTTCGACGAAGAGGATGACGAGGACGACGACGATGACGACGAAGAGAATCCCTTCGGCGGAAGCAACAACGAGGTCCTGCACAGCACTCTGTTGGCTCGAATGGATCGCAGCGTCGGCATGGGACGTTCGGCCGTCAATCCTTTCACGGAGAGCCTCCTTCTTCAGGTGCTGCCATCCTTCCAGAGTTCCGGGCTCGAGTTGCCCGGCGTTTCCAGGAACATATCCTACTTGCGACGCCACTTTGAGTCTCGCCGTCGGAAAGCTAACGAACGGCCTCCCTTCCCCAGGTGAACTTGGAGGACATGTTCCCCAACCACATCTTCTCCGACACCGACGGCGTCAGCCGATACTTGCCGAACATAATGGACTGTTGCGATCCCCCCGACGGCCTGTCGGTGATTCCCCCGGCCCCGGGAGCCGTTGCGTCCAGTCACCCACTTCTAAGCCGTAACAATGAAGCCGCCGGCTCCTCATCCGGAACCCAGGGACAGGGCGCATCGCGCAGCAGTAGAGGGTACGGTCGCACACCTGCCCCCCCCCCCCCACCCTCTGCATCGGCCGCCGCAGTCCGCTCGAGAGACTCATGTCTATTTCATTTTTGCAGACGCGCGTTGGGAGTACAGAGCCGGATGGGTGCCACGAGTGGCTCTCGTACGACGATGAGTGCGGCTTGGCAACTTCTGAGCGGGAGGGCGAATCCGCCCGCCATTCTGCAGAGACTTTTCGGGCCCGCTCAAGATCACCACATGCCGATCCAGATCTCCACCAACGGGAACCAGTACGGCCACGGAGCGGGTGCCAGCTCGGGTTCTCATCATGTGACCACGACGCCTCGCGTGCTGTTCGCCAACACAATGCTCGACACGCCCGAGGACTGGTTCGTCGATCTTTACGATGAAAACGTGCCTGGCTGCGCGAGTCAGCGGAACGCGGCCGGGGGCTCAGGCACGGTGCCCACCGCTCATTCTCGGTGGATCGAGGAGAGCAGGGTGTTGGACGGGGACTCGCTCCACGACTGTGTCGCGTTGCTCAAACCCGAGATCATTCCTCACTTGGAGAGGCTGCGCGACGAGGAATTGGCGCAGCGCAAGGAGAAGCGAAAAGACAAGACGAAAGCCGCCGGCCAGGAGAGAAAGGACTCAGACGCCGCGGATGACAACAAGAAGCCTCGCGACGGCGACGAGGACAGAGAGGAAGAGCATCGATTGCTGCAGCAGCAACCCCTCTCGGCCACCGCGTCGTCCGCAGCGGATTCCGTGAGTGCGATTCAGTGCTCGTCCTCGAGCGACAACCGGCAGGGCAGCAGCGCAAACAGCAGCAGACACGCCGAAGACCTTCAGGAGATGGACATGACCATCGTCATCGAACCCACCCAAGTTCACGAGGAGTTCGCGCAGAACATCGTCGAGGGCTTGTTGCGACCAGCCGTGATCGCGGGTGACTCTGTCTCGGGAGACGCCGCGGGAGATCCGGACTCCGGGAGGCGCGACCAGCCGTCGCCGAGACCAGTTGCAGCAGCTTCAGGTGAGCCCCGGGCGCAATGTTCGGCGGACGAGAATTCCGAAGCGATCGTTTGCCGAGATGTGAAGCTGATGATTTTGTCTTCCAGGTGGGCCAACAGGCTGCGTCCCGTTGGACTGGATGCAGGACGACCACGCCGCACAGGGCGAGCCGACGCCCATGGACACGGCTTCGCCCCCGTCCCGTCGCAGTGCGGAAAGAACAGAAGCCCAGCCCCAACATCCGAATCTGTCCAGGTGAGTGTCACGGACCTCGTGATCTTCCCCATCGCCGGTTGGGTCGAGCGAGCGAGCACTAAACCCGGATTTTTGCAGTTCCGACGATTCGAGTCCTCTGATGGAATCTCACGGCAGCGCGAATCTCAACGTGCAGAGCGATGTGCCGATGATCTCGCCCGAATCGGCGACCAATCAAGAAGACCTCACGTCGCACCTTGAGCTTGCCGGCACCAGCGCCGCCGATCTGCAAACCGGCGGACCGACAGCCGCCGCCGCCGCCGCCGCCGCTCAGGAAGACCAGGGCGCGGGTCAAGACGTCGGAGCCTCAGGATCGAACGAGTACTCGGCCATCCTCGGAGACATCGAAGTTCCCGAAGGCGTGGACCCTTCTTTCCTAGCCGCGCTGCCAGAGTCGATGAGGCAGGAGGTCATCCAGGATCACCTCAGGATGCAGAGACTCCGCCAACAGAACCAAACGTCGTCCTCCACGACGGCAGCGCCTGGAGGAACGACACAAGGTGCACAATCCAGCTCAAGCGACGTCCCGCCTTCGTCGTCGTCGTCGTTCACCGAAGTGAACCCGGAGTTCCTGGCCGCGTTGCCCCCGAACATTCAGGAGGAGGTCCTCGCTCAGCAGCGAGCCGAACAGCAGCGACTCGCGTCGCAGAACCAAGCTCCCGACGAACCCGCTGATGCCAGCGCGTTCTTCTTGACGTTGCCGGCCGCCCTCCGGCAGACCATCCTGCAGGATTTGGATGATTCGCTCCTGCCCATCCTACCACCCGACCTCGCACAAGAAGCGCAGACACTACGGGCTCAGGCGCTTCAACAACGGGAAATCCTCCAAGATCGACTGTTCTCAACCCACGGAGGAACTTCTACCCTGTCGCGCATCCTGCGCACGGCAGTCAATCGCATGGGAAGTGCCGGCGTGACTCGCTACACGATTCACAACCTGCCGTTGCGGCCTTCGGGTCGCGGCGGCTCGAGCGCCTGGGGGTGGAACGCTTTCGGAGGTTCGCACATGGTGCGGCACCGGAACGTCAGCCGTCAGCTCATAGACTTCGAAGCGTTGTCCTGCCTCCTTGTTCTGCTGTTCGTCGACGAGCCCCGTCTCAACACCAACCGGCTCCACAAGGTTCTGCGGAACCTGGCCTACAACGAGCCCACCCGACTGTGGCTCGTGCGGGCGCTGTTGTCCATGATCGAAAAGGCCACCCCCGCCTCGGCGGATGACTGCAGCGATCAGCTGACCTACTTCAACAAGAAAACTGCGGCCAGTTGGCTGTCCGTCAGTCTGGACGCCGCCCTCGGCTGCAAGACAAACATATTCCACATCTACAACGGGCAAGTTCTCATCCATCCGCAGGCGGCCAACATGGTGTGTCGACACGCCCTCGACACCCTCATCTCGCTGGGGAAAGCATTTCCGAAGCATTTCATGCCGTCGCCGCGGCACCAACAGCCGCCCTCGACGCCGTCGCAGCAAGATCCCCAAGGCAAAAACGGAAAGCAGACGGACTTCTGGTCGTTGATCGTCAAACTCGAGCAGCAGTGCCACGGCAAGTCGAAGGGCAAGCACTTGTCCACTCCGATCAAACTGCCAACGGGAGCCGGTGGCTCATCGTCCAAGAAGGACGACGACGAAGAAGGCCAAGAGGGCCAGGGAACCAGCCGGGATCCGCGAGACTCCGCCAACAGTGTGATGAAGATCGTCATCGAATCGATGACGGGCTCCCAGTTCAAAGCGAGCCCGTTGTTCCAGCTGATTCTGCTCCTGGCGCATCCGGTGATACAGAACAGCCAACTTCTGACCGATCGACTCCTGCGACTCCTGGCGCTCGTCGTCATAGCCGTCGAGGACCGACCCAGCTCAATCGGTCCCGCGGTGCAGAGGTCATCCCAACAGATTTCAGCCGCCGCCGCCGGCGCTGCAACTGCCGCCGGAACCGCCTCGACCGAGATGAGCTCGAGCAGCACCGGGGCCGATAAGAGTGAGCCGCAGGGGTCGTCCAGCTCCGGCGCATTCGACCCCTCGATCGCCGACCCGGCTGAAAGCGGAGGCCCCGACCCGATGGCCACTTCCGACGCCGACGATGAGGAAACGGAGCGAATCCTCGAGTCGCATCTCAAGCTCGCTGTCAATACGCTAACGTCGAAGTCGTGCTCCGAAGCCGGTCTGGAGGATGCGACCGCGCTCCTACTTAAACTGTCCAAAGGGTCGTCGCTCGTGAGGAAAGTCGTCCTCAAGCTGCTGCTCGACGGCGCCCGTCAATTGGGACACACGGTCTGCGAACACATCCGTCAACTCGAGGACGAACTACGCGGCCTGACCGAGAGCGCCGACTCCGAAAAGCCGGGACCCAGTGGCGGCTCCGCGATGAAGGGAATCATTCAAGATCGGTTCACTTCCGGTTCGGTTGTCATCACGGCTCCGAAGAGTCGTGTGAGCTCTCAGGCTGGAGGCAAAATGGCGGCCGGGGCTTCGAGCCGAGAGCTGCAGCTCGCGTCGATGGCTGCACTCACGTCTAAAACATCCAGTCAGGCTTTCCTCCTGCGAGTTCTCAAGGTCATCATCCAGCTGCGCGGCTGTGCGCAAACCAGCGCTGCGAGCAACAGCAGCAGCGGGGCAAACAGCAACGCCAACGGTCTCCCCATCAATAGCGATAAACCAAAACCGCCGAGCCAGCAGCAGTCACAGCAGCCGCATTTGGCCACGTCGCTGAGTCACGAGTTGGCTCTCGATGCGCTCTGGAACAAACTGTCGGACTGTTTGACAGAACTCGCCGATGCCCCGGACCAGCACGCGGTGCTCGTCCTTCAGCCGGCCGTAGAAGCCTTCTTCCTCGTGCACGCTGCATCATTCCGGAACAGTTCCACCGCTGCCGGTGCCGCCGGAGCGAGCTCCAGCGGGGCAGACGGAGCCGGGGCGGCTGTTGTCCCCGCCGTGGTGGCCAACCCGGCTGCCGCTGGCGGGAGTGCCGACCGGGGTCTGCACGCCTCAGATCGGTTGCCTCAGGCTGCCGAACAAAACCAACCAACAGCTGAACCTATGATGATGGAGCCCAGCGAACTGGTACTCGAAATGCCGCCCGTATCGCCGCCCGATGTCGTCGTGCGGAGAACCGGACACGATGACGATGACGCTGCAGCAGCAGGAGGCTCGAGTGACGACAGTAGCAATGCCGACATGACAAAGTTCCTCAATTTCGCCGAAACGCACCGAATGGTTTTGAATCAGATTTTGAGGCAGTCTACCGTTCATCTGCCCGACGGGCCGTTTGCTGTTTTGGTCGATCATACTCGAATTTTGGACTTTGACGTTAAACGAAAATACTTCCGTACCGAGTTGGAGAAAACGGATGTCAGCGGACGCAGAGAGGACGTTGCTATACATGTCAAACGTGAACTCGTTTTCGAAGACTCTTATAGAGAACTGCACAGGCGCCCCCCAGAGGATTGGAAAAACAGGTTGTACATCGTCTTCGAAGGCGAAGAGGGCCAGGTGAGTCCGGATGTGGCGCCGCGTGCTTCTCTTATCAAACTTCCATCCGATCTGCAACTGAATTCTAACTCTCTCTCTCTCTCTCTCCTCAAACCAGGATGCTGGTGGACTACTCCGTGAGTGGTACACAATCGTTTCCCGCGAAATCTTCAACCCCATGTACGCTCTCTTCACGACCTCACCTGGGGACAGGGTCACGTACATGATCAACCCCAGCTCACACTGCAATTCCAACCACCTGTCGTATTTCAAATTTGTGGGCCGGGTAATCGCGAAGGCCATCTATGACAACAAGTTGCTCGAGTGCTACTTCACAAGATCATTCTACAAACATATTCTGGGACGGCCCGTCAAGTATATCGACATGGAGTCGGAAGATTACGATTTCTACAAAGGGCTCGTTTTCCTTCTCGAACACAAAGTTGAGGAGCTCGGCTACGATCTCACTTTCTCTCTGGAGGTAAGCTGATTCTGTTCTGTAGTGATTCCTCCTCCTCCTCCTCGCTCTGAATTCGGAATTCCTGGCCTCGGCCAGGAGCGTGTTTGTTCCTCACACCTGATTCGAAATTGCGCGCAGGTCCAAGAGTTTGGAGCGAATTCCATCAAGGACCTAAAGCCCAATGGTCGTCATATCGTCGTAACGGAAGAAACAAAACACGAATATGTTCGACTCGTCTGTCAGGAGAAGATGACTGGAGCAATCAGGTGAGTTGGCTTCGGTGGGGAGCGTTCCCTTCTTACCACATTTCGGTGGCCAAAGATCAGTCGGCTCTATTCACGCTGTTTCCCTGATGGAATGGCGCCCTCTGAACTCATGGCGACAAGAAGAGACTAGAATCATTGCCTCGCTGCCGGGACTACGTATGAGGGTCCCGGATCGTTCGCTGAGACATTTCCCGAACATCCTGAAGCGAGAATCGGGGAATCCTCCAATTTTAAATTTTAATTTTAATTTCTCAGTGAGACATAACATTTGGCCACCTTGTTAGATAATAATGATTGCTAACAATATATCCCACACGTGCACCGTGCGCACCGAGAGCGAAGCACGCAGTTGTTGCCTACATTCACGTATTGAACGAATTTCAGACCCCAGCTGAACGCATTTTTGGAAGGCTTCTACGAGATCATTCCGAAACAGCTGATCTCGATTTTCAATGAGCAAGAGCTTGAGTTGCTCATATCCGGGCTTCCCAATATCGACATCGACGATCTGAAACAGAATACCGAATACCACAAATATCAGAATAATTCGCTGCAAATACAGGTGTGCAGTTGGGCTGAACGATGTATTTGTCGTTGATGGAAGAGACTTCGCTTCTAACTAACGTCCTCCTCTCGAATGAATTCCAGTGGTTCTGGCGGGCGTTGAGAAGCTTGGAACAAGCGGACAGAGCCAAATTCCTGCAGTTTGTCACAGGAACCTCTAAGGTTTGTTCTTTCGGCGTTCGCATTCTATCGAAAACCCTTCAGGTCGCCCTGAGGCCCGCGTCGTGCCCGAACTATTTCCCAAATCAGGAGTTTTTCCTTCCTTTCCAGGTTCCCCTGCAAGGTTTCAGCTCCCTCGAGGGTATGAACGGGGTTCAAAAGTTCCAGATTCATCGGGACGACCGGTCTACGGACAGATTACCGTCGGCGCACACCTGGTAATATTTCTGTATATTCGCATGATTTCCGTTCCTCGGTTCTATTCGGTTGGACCAGTAGGCATCACAGGCCGACAGACCTTGTTACAATGTGATGCTTCTCTTCAGTTTCAATCAACTGGATCTTCCGGCCTACGAAACCTACGACAAACTGAAGGCTATGCTGCTGAAAGCCATCAGGGAGTGTTCGGAAGGATTCGGATTCGCGTAACAACATCGACAGTAAAAAACGAATGCGAGCTGAAACTCCTCAGGGAGACAAGTTCCATGTTTGCTGAATATCGTGCGCGTTCAGCCTCAATGTACGAGGAAAGCAAAAAGATCTCCAGTGCTGAGAGCGAGCGTCGTCGCGTTGCACATCGGCCGGGACTTGCTAGAGAGACACCGATAATTAAGATTTGTAGTGGCTGTCATGAATTTCCTCGACCAATCAAGCAAGCAACTGAGCAACGCCGCCGCCTGTGTGGAGCGGAATAAAATCGCTTTATAATTTTTGAAAGCTGAAACTCCGAGTCGAGAAGTATAAGCCGATCAGCGGAACAACTCAGGAAGCTGAAAAGACTTGAAAGTTATACCTACGCAAAAAACATCAATCGCGACTCTGCCAGAGAGTCATCGTTGTACATTTGTGTAATATGCTAGCCGAAATAGGGAGAAAGCAAGCGAAGAGAACAGCGGACAACGGAAGAGAGAAGAAAAAGAAGAAGCTAACGCGCTCAACATCTCATGCGACGGAGGCGGACACCCCTCCAAAGAATTGATAGATCGATAGGTTTAGAAGTATTTTACGATGAAGTTGCCGAAATTCTTCCGACATTAGAGCGTCCACGTGTTGACTGAAAGGATGGCAAAAAAAAAAACTTTGACGCCTACTTGATATCCTACCAATCCATGTTTTCGGCTTTGAGTCAAACCAGGTGTCGGTCGAAGAGTTCATCCATCCATCAACCACCCCTCCATCGGACCCTGATGACTTGTTCTGGTCAATTCGAAGAGAATACTTCTTCTTTCTGCGTTGAGGCTGACGGTTCAGCAGGATGGCCGCAAAGGGAAATCGAGGAGATGGAAAGGATATTACAACAAAACAGCACTTGACTTTGCGGTGGAGGCAAGAAGGGCGTGTTGTTCCTAAACGTGTGAGTGTGATAGGATTATGAAAGCCACTCCTTTCTTCGAACAGACAATGTGAAAATAAACTCAAACATATTACTACTTGTGAGTTGTGTTTTGACTGGGAGAGAAGCAGGGAGCAGCAACATAAGATGCAGGGCAAATGACACGGTGCTTTCAGATTAGAAGATCTTTCAACGATCTCGATTCGAGCGCCATGGGTGCCTTTTCCGCGGCGGAACAAAAATCGATACGAAGTTCATAGTTCAGCATTTATTCAGTATGTACAGCTTGACAACCTTTGACAACCCGCCTCGAAGACTTGCTCGTTCGTCTCTTATCAGCGACTCTCATATATTTTCTCATTAAATAAATTCAGCATATTTTATCCACACTCGTGACCTCTGTCGTACGCAAAAGTTGGCCTTGTCGTTATAGTTAGTCAGCACCCGCTCGGTTCGTTCGACAACCTTGTATCGACCCCGGACAGATTCTCATCAGAGTCCGGACTCGAGGTGCTTCAAGAGGAGAGACTTCAGCTCCACAGGCTTCCAGTACTTACACTGAAGATTTATGGCAATATTTCCAAGTCGGGTTGAGACTCCTGGATTTTTGGCCAGCCCAAATTGATCTATAAATTACAGCCGAGCTTACTGGCACTGGAACATCACGCAGCGGCTGCGGCACCAGGGTTCTCTCTCCAAAATGCGAGATTCGGTCCCTGTATGCTTTGGCATGAGACGCGAGGATTCCTGTGGAAGAACCGCGGGTGTTTCTCGTGAGAAATGTTCCTTCGGATACGACGACTCATCATTGTCCGGGAGCGGCGGAATGTTATACTCACAGGAATGGATCATACACGTCGAGCACGTTCTTGGTCACGAACTTGGTGGTATCCATGTTCTCGCAGAGAATTTTTGCCAAAGTAGCCTTTCGTAATTCAGCCAGCTGACCTTCGGTGAACTTCACGGAGTGCTCGTCGTTCTCATGCCAGTACCTGTGGAAATCATCATGGAACGAGAACGTTTAGAGAAACGAGAGATGCGAGTGATTTCCGATAGCAGTGGAGGAGCGAAGTGAACTTTGCCGACCTGTCGCATCGTCGTAACCGCTGGAATTGGAAGCCGATGATACAAGCGAACGTTGGTCCCACCACGCCTCCAGGCAGAGGGATCTCCGAGAGCCCACCGGAGAAGAGGTCTATGTCGTCGACGTGCCTGTGATGAGATATGTTCATGAGTTGAGCTTGCGGTCGAATCCCGCCGACATGTTCTCATGCTGGATTGAATTGGCGTGTGATCCGCCCCCATTTGGCTCAACAATGACAGCCCCAACTAACCTGTAGACATTGGACAAGCCTCGAATGGCGTTCGGATTGACCTCTCCCTGCAAATCTTGGAACGATCTCAAACGTGGTTTGCCGCAGAATTCACGATAATCGTTGTAGCCGCGGATGCCGTGATCACGGCCCCTTTGTAAATTGATAGCTATGAGATCGAGACCCGAGAAAGGAATGGTCTTCGATTCGAAGAGATGCTCTGTGACCATGTTCGTCACATGATTGTCGAAGTTCTCCATGGGAGTCGCCATGAGACCCCTAACGATCTGATCCAGTTGATCACCTGAAAGGTTCCGTGAGCTCTCAACTAGAGGTTCGTCGGTGGGTGCTCTCATCGGTTTCATCATCGGATCAGCAATACATCTGAGTCTGATTGTTCCGCTTTTGAGCGAGAACGGTTAGTTATACACGACGTGGATTCGTCGACTCACGCTTATAGAGAATTTGCGAGTTGAAGAAGGCGTCCGTCAGTTTGATTCTTCCGATTTCGTTGTAGGCTGGCCCGAGCAACTTGAACGCGGGGGGCAGCAGCGTGTGGCCGAAGCGGAAGGCGGCCGTGGCGAACTCGTTGAACACACCGACGTCGCACGTTGGGTCGTAGCCCGCGTAATATCCCGAGTCCAGAAGGTTCAGGCCCCATTGACTGATGGCCTCCCAGCCGAGCACCCGCGGCAACCATTCGTTGTAAATGACACGTTGATACATGGCTGTCAGGATTCGCCGCGCTTCTTGGAATGCGCGTTCATCGTCCCAATGAGGGTTAAGGCGCGACAGCTCCAGCGAAATACGGTTGTGCTCCCTCGCGAAAACCGTGTGCATCGACGTGAGGGCCGGCTGCTCAGAAACCCTCGTGTCCCCGGCGATGAAGCATCGGTCGTTCGACGAGAGGCAATCGGCAGCTCCTTGAATCTCCGGCAGGAGAGGTTTCAGCGACGGGTCGGCCGGATGAGCGGACATGTTGAGCTGACCGTCCCTGAGCAGGCGGAGCTCTTCGCGGGCGCAGTTGTCGGACCCGTACACGGTTGAGAGATCGAGGAAACCTAGAGGTGGCAGATGAATTGAGTACAAAGCGCGGTTTGCATTTCGTCGCGAAATTCGTCCAAATTCCAACTCACCTGTCACTTGATTTATTTGTTCGCGGGAGCCCAGCGTTCGTTGGCCGCTCATCGAGCGCGTGAAGGGCAAGCACAACGGCCGACCACTTTTGGCAGACACCGACGGGAAGAACGGATCTCCATGAGGTATGGTTATCGGGAAACACTCCTGATGGTTCTCCTTCAGTGGCGAATCACACTTCCGGCACTTCAGAGTCGACTCGTTCGGACCTTCGCTCAGCGGGGTGTGGGCCACGTCGTGGTCCATGAACTGGCCCATCTGCATCAGCATCTGGGTGTATTTCTGGTGGGGAACGGACAGGTCGCTGTGTACCGCGGCGGACACAACTCGGCTGGGCGGCAACGGCGTGCCCAGCACGGATGTCTGTCTCGCGGCGCTGATGTTGTCGTCGTACCTCGACGGCACTATCCTACGGAACGAGTGGGACACCTTGCCGAAGTTGGGGCTCTTCAAGTTGTTGCAACGACCCGACATCGTGCGGAAGGGCGTTCGCGGGTTGCACGGCTGGAGGCGCGTCGGCTCGCACGCCGCGGGCTCCTCGAACTCTCGGTGGAACTTGCTCAGGTCCACGTGCCGGAGGGCGGGGATGAAGTTGTCGTCGATCGTGCGCCGCTTGTCGCGGCCCAGCTCGTTCATGAGCTTTTTCGTGGCGAGCTCCAGCACCTCGCTCTGATTGTGCACGTTCCGCGAGATCCCGTTCGCCCGCATGAAACCCTTGCTGCGGAAGTTCGGACCCAGGTCGCTGTCGCCGTGGACGCTGTCCCGCAGCGCGTTGCTCGCATCGTTCAGAGCGTCGACCAGTTGTCCGTTGGCCAGGTTCTTCAAGGGGCTCTCTTCAGCCCAGGGCTCCAGGTTGACCGAGCTCAGAAGACGATCGTTGCACGATTGGAGGTTGTTCAACCAGGGGTCCGGTAGCTGCATGACTCGCGGCTGGATGACGCCGCCATGGAAGACGTTGTCGCAAATGATCCTCGCGAGCGAGGTTTTCCGAATTTCCTGGAGCTGATCCTTGCTCAGAGAGCTCGGCTGTCCCGGGTTCTCGTACCAGAATCGGTCGGAAATACGTAAATGCCGGAACTGATGGGCGTAGACGCAAGCCAGCGTCGGGCCGACCAGACCGCCCTCGACGGGCGTTTCGGCCAGGGCGGCCACTATCAGGTCGATATCGTTCACGTTCTCGTAGAGCTCGGCGAGCTTCGAGGCGATCTCCTTGTCCATGACCTGGGCGAGATTCTCGAACGACTCGATGTTCCTCAGGCCGCAGAACTGCCTCCACTTCGTGTATCCGGCCAGACCGTGATCCCGACTCTGCTGTATCGAAATCGCAGCCAGGTCGAGCCCCGGCTGACCGGGCTCCGAGGCGAACATGTCGTGGGTGACGTGAGCGCTGAAGAATGCGTCCATTCTCTGAGCGCGCTGCATCAGTGCGCCCGCCACGTACTGCTTGAACCTGTTGGAATTGTACAGGTCTTGGGGACGGAAAGCCGTTTCTGTCGAGGCGATGGAGCCGAGTTTGCGGAATCGGACAGCGTCGAAAAGCTCGTTGTTGCTCGGCATGGCTGATAGCAGAGCCCAGAGGCCGATGGTTCCCATCACGTTGGTGACTCCCGGCAGCCGCTTGTGGTCGTAGCCCGAGAAGAATCCGTTGCTGTCCATGCGGAGCCCGAATCTCTCAACGACTTCGGGACCGACGAGCGTCGGCAACAGCTCGTTGTAAGCAACGTGCTGAATTTCGGCACCGACGACTTTTCTGGCTTCTTGATACAGCTGCTCGTCGTCCCACGCCGGGTTGAGCAGTTTCAGCTCCCTGGCAATGCGATTGTGCTCCCTGATCCAAACGGATGTCATCCACGCCAATCCGATGTTCTGATTCATTCGGGGATCTCCCGAACTGAAGCACGGAGCTGTTTTCGATCCACGACAATCCAGAGAAGAAGCGTCCCCCACCGGGATCTCCTCGCCTGCGTCGTTACGTTGCGTCAGGAGCAGACCATTTTCGAATGAGCGGAGAAAGCGAGCTTCTGCTTCTGACGATCCGTAGATCGTTGAGCCGTCGATAAAAGACGTAACTTGATTGTTCTGTTCGCGGGGTCCCAGACCACAGGTCTCGCGGGGCGCCGTTGAAGATCTGACGTAATCGAGACACGTCTGGCCGAAAGAGCCGTAGAAGGGGTCGTCAGCTCCGACAGGGATCTCCATGCATTCGGGGTGCTTCAGGTTTTCAGGAACTCCGCAGCACTTGAGTCTCGCTCCTTGGAAGCCTGTGGAAGGTAAAGTTTTGTGCTCGAGAACGGCGTGGTCAGAGGCGGTCATTGATTGACCTCGCCGACGGCTGAGGTTCGGATTTCTCGCGACCGATGAAAAACGTCGTATCGTCTTCAGATTTTTGATAAGGAAAAAACTGAATGTTGTGTATTTGAATCCGAGTGATTGTGAATGAATATTTCTCAAGCAGCCATAGAATGAATCACTCCGTTCGCGAACAGCGGCAGTGGACAAAAACCATCTTCGTCTCTTGCGAAAACCAGCGGTTCGAGAAGCCTGAAGAGCGGCGGCATGAGCTTACCGGCGGTTTGCGGCGTGTGGGCAACGTCGTGGAATACGAAATGGCCGAACGCGACAGCTACCATGGACGCGTGTTCGTGAGGGATGTCTCTGTCCAGGAACACCGTAGAAGAGATCTTCCGCGCCGACGGAAGCGGCGAATTGGACTGTGCGGTACGCGGGACGGATACTCCTGCCAGAAGAATAAGTTTTGTACCAAAATTCGCAATCGGAAGGGACCTTCTGTTCGATTGTCTCTCTTCGACACCGGCGCTTCCTCATGCGGAACGGGACTGGCCAGAGAAAATCAAGTTAGCGATAAGACAACTTCTCAGCCGAGAAGAGAATCATCCTCACCATCGGCGTAGACTGGGGGCAGGAAACGGAGGAACCTAAGGTTCGCGGAGCCCCAATAAGGATTCTCGAGGTTGTTGCAGAAACCGTCATACGAGCGATATCTCTCGGGCGCGCACGGTCGGACGCCGATTTTGTATGGGCAGTTCGATTCCAGGAAAGTCCGCTTGATATCCACCTGCAAGGGAACAGCTGTACTTCCGGTCTGAGGTCTCCCACGCCGCGTTCGTGATCCGCTAGTAGTTCGTGGATTTACCTTTGTGAGGCCGAATGTTACGTCCCTCGGCGAGAGGTTGAGATTCTGAGCGACATCTTGAGTGGCGAACTCGGCGATGGATCCGAGCGCCGAGAGGTTCTTCGATGCCACCTTTGTTTTCTCTATGGCACCCAAGAACCAGAAAGGTTCCCGAGGAGTACTGGCCACGCCCGCGGCGAAAATTCCGGGCTCGGTCGTGTTGAACAGCAGCTGTTGTCTGTGGGTGGAAGGGCGATTGAGTTGAGAGTTATCCGAGCCGACGGGAATTCATTCCGGCTCCCGACGCGAACCGACTGTCGCATTCTGGAGCGAGGGAGGGAGCGAAACCACTCGTGCTGGGAGTCGAAGTCCGGGAAGCGTGCACCGCAGTGTGATAACGCAAAACCAGACAGGATACGCAAGAGGAAGCGCGTCGGTCTGTTTGCGCAGTACGACCCCGCGCGGAGCTGTGGGCGTTGAGCGATGACGTACAACGAATCGAATACCGGTTGCCGTTCAAGCGCTTTCCGTTATCCGACTACTGAGCGAGAGGAAATGCGAAATTCACAGAAGGGATGACGGTCGCTCGCTCGTTTGGCCTTTCGAATAGCCCGCGGCAAATGCTCATTGAGCGCCGAGAGGCGATGTCGTATCCCACCGCAGCAGTGTTACCAAAACTTATCCCATTCGAGGACGCAGAAATGAAGCGCTGAGGTCTCTCTCGTCGCATCGAGTTACGATATCGCGTTCTCGATCGACGGCCGTCCCTCCCGAGATCCATCCCATCCCCGGGGTGTCGTTCCTGCTCTCGCTCACATTCGTTCCCGAGAAGTTTCGTCCCCGGGAACGTCATCGTGTACGGCTCGCGATACACGGACGCGAAACTTGACGCCGTCGCATCTCACGATTCAACGATGAGAAATTTTCGCACGCCAGCCGAATTTCTACGAAGGGGGAGCCAAGCTTAGTTCTGTTTTCAGCGATTGGGACCGGCACCGGACCCAACAGAATCGAAAGTTTATTGACCGGAGGATGACTGGTCAGATCAGGGGCTTCGTTCTGTGGAAGAGCGCCGAGCGAGAAGGCAATGCGTGATGGAGCGCTTACAAATTCGTGATACATAGCCCAAACAGAGCACCTGAATTCGAGCTGATCACCGTTGTTCGTTCTGGGAGCGGACGTTTCTGCGCCGAAGCGTTTGTCTCGATGCACAGCCTGTCTGCCGCCTTCCTTATAGTTCAGTGACTTCTGGAAATCTGGTCGCCGCGTGCCGACGGTGTTTGCCTCCGTCCAAGATTCGAGCCCTCCCCGAGACAGAGCCGCGTCTGCGAACGGTTCCCGCGAGCTCTCCGGACGCCACCGGCTTCGCAGCTCAAGAAGCCGAATACGCTCACTCAGGACGTGCCTGAGGCCCGATGTACCAGGGGCACCCTCCTTCCCGAGCTCGATTTTTCACGAATGAGCGGAGGAACCGAACGTACATCCTTCGTTTCCTCTCGTTCCGCTCCTTCAACTCCGAAAATGTGCTCTTTAATGTCGCTCGAGCGGCTGGTTGACCGAGCGTTAGGGGAATGGAACAACAACCTTCACAACTGCGATGGTCGTGAGGGTTAGCGCACACCCGTCGCGTAATCAGCAAATCGTCGTCAATCATGAAAGCTGCCCGTACAGAGTGCCACGGGCATACTTGTCGAAGTAGGAAACTCGCGGCGTACGTCTTTTTTCATGTAGGCTCGGTTCGATTCCGCGGGGAACGGGTGAAAACGGTGAAAAATGAGCAAGTCGGCGGAATAGTTCTTCTCGGCACAGAAAACGAGGATATCCTTCTTGACAGTTCCGGTGACGCGTGAGGGCTACCCTGCAGAGGACTTTCGGAGCTCGCAATTATTTCCTGCCGATCCGCCGCTATCCCCGAGATGCGTACAGAGCTGCCAGTGGTTATTCCAACCAGCTCAAACTCCGCCAGAGTGACACCAGAGGCGGTCCGGTGATTCTGTGGTTTGGGAGTTTCTCTGGCGCCCGTGAACCCTGCCGATGAGCATGGCACGCTCGACGGCGCACGTACTCTGAACCCGAACATCGTCTGAATGTACTGTCGGCTGGTGCACGCGGGGCATTTCCAGAGACATTGACGACGCGTGAAACGAAGTCAGCCGTGTGCTACGCTTCAGTCTTGTTATTCGGTAGCCGTTAGTTCGAACGACCTTGCACCTACGACCTCGGAAAGCCGACAGGTCAACTTTGTACCGCTGTGGGGTTGGTATCGCCTCCGGCATAATGTAGTGGGCACGCCTTCGCCGCTTCAACTGCTTTACAATGCGACATTCAGGCAAATACGATTTCCGATATTCGCTCCGCGAGACGCCGCCAGTGCTGCGGAGCCGAAACGCATCAGGAGATCGAGAAGCCGATCGGCGCTGGAGTCGCTCCAGCCTAGGCGTCGGGTCGGAACTCTTGGCTCCTTGGGACGGGAGCTCGTGAACCTCGGACACTCGCTTGCCCGTGAGGAGAGCTGCGGACCGCTAACGAATGTCCGTTGCCCCAGTCGCACGCCACGCCAACGTCAATGAATACCGAAAGATGACCGGGCAGCCAACCGGACGGCCCAATGACTGTCAACAACCGCCGTCATCAAATCCTGAGAAAAGAGACAGCTCCAAACAAAGCTCCTGCGGAACAATGACTTTTTGAGACTTCTCGCCTCTGAATAGACACTCCTTTGGGGAAAATGCGGAGCTTTGACAAAGTTCAGCGTGTCTCAGCTCAGTCATTGACACGAACCCCATGCGAAACTTGGACAATTTCCCCATTTCGTTATGATTCAGCCGGGAAGCGGGGCGCACTGAGGCCTCAGCTTCTGTTCTCATACCACCGAATCGGCCGGAGTGAAGCTCTCCACACTCGGCTTACTCGGGTCCGGGTTTCCAGGAATACTGAACGAAAGGATCACGAGGGCCGCCATCCCTCTTTCGGCCCTCCATGAGCTGCTGCCGATTCCAAATGATTTATTCATGTATTAGAGCTCAAAGTTCGGGGTCGGATAAGCGACAACTATGGAAGAGGAGCAGAAGAAAGGTATTATACCCAAGGCAAGCCAATGTCAAGCAGCTGTCAACTTGGAAATACGTCGGCCTCGACTAGGATTCGAATTGGATTTACGAGCAGGCATCCATTCTTTTGAGCGGGTCGGAGAATTTTTCTGTCGTGAACTGTAGCGCATTCGCGAAGCGGCATCATTCCGAACCTTCCGGGGGCCATGGGCTCGTGAACCTCTCCGTTTTATGGAATGTTTACTGGAGTCAATTACGACAGCTTTCGTCATTCGGGGTGGAATCGCTTCGTTTCTGGAGCTTGTCTGCTCGATTTATCAAAACGCCCATATTCGCGTCGGGCTCAGCATTTTCCCCCATCCGAGCGGACCATAGGTGTTCTAGTAAAAATTCTAGCTGGACAATTATTGCGCAACTGGGTTGACCGAGACAATACATCGCCCGGAACCCACCTTGGAGTGGTGTTCCGGATCGATTCCCTCAATCAGATCCGCAGTCCCTCACACACCCGAATCAGGCACTCGCTGCACACAATATGCGAATGATTCATTGCTCAAATACCGCAATCGTCGACCGCAGATGTCGGCGCGCGTCTTCTTCGCGCATTATCGCCCCCTTCGTAGACGGATGACGAATCGATTTGTGGGCCATAGCGTTCTTTTCGCTTACGGCCTGAACCAGGAAACCGGAGAAGACGACAACGACGGGGAAAGCGAACGAAAAATCCTTCGCCCGATTACTTTCTCCGATGTCAAGTGAGCCGACAACGCTGACAACAAAACCGTTACGACACACGCAAAAGAATAATAATCCAGAATGAGGAGGGGGCTCGGTGAGGAAGAATTCTTTTGACACACAGACTCAGCGCAGGATGGAGCTCCGCCTGAATCGATAATGACTGACCGCGGGCGTTGTCAACCGTCGAGCGCTTCCCGCCAGGAGTCCAAACTCTCAGGTGGGCTCTCGCGGAATCTCCGAACGCGCATTCGGGCTTTTCGATACCGGACGCTATTTTGAACTCTCCGGCCGGGAAGCATTCCGTCCGCGGCAAGCATTAGGTGGCCGTCGATCGAAGCGGTTACAGTCCAGTTCGATGCTCCCCTCGATGAATGCATGTTCGCGCGGCTGCCCGGCTCGGTAAAAATGCTCGTTGAGAAAATTTCGTATTGACGAAGAGTCCACCGGTCATCGTCTAGACTGCGACGGAACGATGACCCGGAGTGGCGGTGTCGACGAGTGTACAGAGTTTGGAAACTTTTCGGACAGACGCAGGCGAAAGATCGCGATTTCGTTTCGTAGCGACGAGTCGCCATCTCTGGCCCCCACCGAACTCTTGCATGAATCGGAGGTAGTTGTTACGCGGAGAACAGGAAATGCCAATCGAACGGAAACGAGAAGCATCGTGTTGAACTAGCTCGAGAATGCCCTTCGGCTCATTGTGCATTTGCAGCTTCTGGAGGCTTCTTCTGTTCGCCCATCGGTATAATAATGGAGCCGCGATGCTTTAGTGATTCAACATGCTTCGTTTGACTGGCACAACAATTAGCAAAGGTCATATCATCCCTTCTGGAGCCCTGTCAGTTAGTCAGCTAGCCAGCCCGCCCGCCCGCCGAAGGCTAGACGCGAAAGTCGAACTTGGCGGATTCTAGAAGTTCTTCGAGCGAGATACTGATTGAGCCCACGAAACCCTGCTCCTCTCGATAAGGACGATCGTGCTCGTGCATCGGACTGCAGCGGTCTTTGACGAGTGTAGTGTCTGTCCCATGGTGGGACCAGGCTGTTGGGACACTGTTCATGGCCAGCACGCGACAGCATCGGTGTTGATGCTCTTTTCCGGCGCCTTCCACTTGACTTTGGTCGAATCACGGTTCCATGATCTCAGCCAGCTGCCTGCAGCGAGCGACGAAAACGAATCTGAAGCTTTTTCGGAGTTGATACAAACCATGTTCTCGCGCAAGCTTGTGTCTTCACACGTCGGCAATCGTCGCGAACTATAGCCTTCGGACGACGACGGTTTGAGAACAAAGGAAACGAGGCCTCTTCAAGATAAAAATAATCATTTGTTCCCCTTAATTGCGACAGCGTAACGCATATTACATCACAAGCGTACGGAGCCGCGTCTAAGGGCTATTCTCAGGCGCCGGCACCGTACATCATCCCGGCTCTCCGACCACGTCCAGTTGTCTCATCCAATCGGCATCACGGTACTCTTTGCCCTCCCGTGTTATCCCGGCTCGGCTAGCCGGCCGCGGGCCGGAGAAATCATCCATCCATCCATCCATTTTCCTCCGGCCACATTCACACGAGATATCGAGCGCAGATAGAATGTCAGCTTATCTCCATGTGTCGAGATGTTCGAAAATTGAATGACTTTGCGCACACAGATTCACAGAAAATCGGCGACGGTGGTTTTTGCCAAAAATAACAAAAAAAAACGGCGGCGTCAGATGCCTTCGCTGATGACCCAACGTTCTTGACTGAAACTTGGCGGACCGCGAACCTAGTTGACGCGAAACTCTCGTGAAGTAGTGAATATCCACGTACATCAGGAGTAAATAAACGACCGCGTCATGAAACGATACGAGATATTCTGATGCTTGCTCATTGAGCGTCGGGATGAGCTCAGCGAAGCCAACTCCCGAGTAGCGCCGCGCCTCAAACTGCCTCCGCACATATTCGTTTTTCGTTCTGGATGAGCTTCAGAGGATGTCGACTTCGTTCCTCCTGTCATCCTGCCATGCGGAATGAAGGTGACCCGGGCTGTTGGTCGGGTCTGAAACATGACATGATTGGAATCGTCGGGATCGATCTACAACATCCTTCGGCTCTTGGAACTGGTGGCCCGGCGATGGGAAGTTCGGTTGCGGGTGACCCTGAAATACCCATGCCGACTTTTTCATCGTTTTGTGAGCGAGTGTCTCATGCCTCAGTTTCCTCGAGACTCGATTCCGATCCCTTTTCTTACGCAATTCCCATCTAGCGGAAGGGTAGTCCCGAGCCGATTTTGTATTCCGCACTCATTCATCGGCTGACGCAGATCCCGTGGAAATTTTGCACGTTTTAACGCCGGACACTTTTTTTGTCTCGTGTATGTCAGTGGAACAAGTTCCCTTTCAGACCGTTTTTGAAGCGTTCGAAAAGTCAAGTGGAACACGGAAACGTCAGTGAACGTTGGATGAAGTTTCGTGATTCGGCGGGTGAACGGGGTTGACGGAAGTTCACTCAATTTCGAGAATTTATCGGTTTTCCTCTGAAGCTTCGAAAAGAGGTTAGCCCACAGCTTGGAACGATGCTAGCGCAGTCGATCGTGGGAAATTCCCAGATGGACGCACATCGCACACGCCCGCTGCGTCCCCGGGATATTTCCGGAAAATGACTGACTCGTTCGAGAACAGCAGAGTTCGGTCTTCTGGATCTCCCTTTCTTTCCAGGCCGCTCCCGATGAAAGAGGCTCGTTAGCAGCAAATCCTCTTCACCTTGGTTCTTTGAGTTCGCCTGAACCTCGGAGGCACTTTGGCGGGCAACGCCGCCCTGGCTCGGCCGAGTCTTCCTAAGTCGGGTGGACAGGAGCGGGAAATCATGCACCGAAGACTTGAAGAGGATCGGCCGACCGCGAAGCACCTGACTGACGGAGGGGAGAGCAAGAAGGCCACGTGCTGGGTCCGTTGGCGGCTTGCACGCCAATCTGGCCACAATACCAATCCTTGCCCCAGTGGAGCACGCGCTGGAATCTCCCTCAATGCCCTCGCTGAACGGTCCGGCATGAGGATTGTACGTGCTTCCTCCGGGTCGCAATGCGATGCGTTCCCAAAATCGATTCCACACAGCCCCTCCGATCGTGTGAATGAACTGCACCGACGAGCACAGCGTATCCGAAATCGCAAACGAGCAGCCGGATCGGAAGTCTTCAATCAAATTCATGAGGCTGCCAGGTGTTTTCCCGATCGTTGGAATGTCTCTTCTCGGTGGATTGTTGCGATAATCAACGAATCCATGTGGGTCCATCGGGCGTGGCCACCCGCTCCTCTGCTTGCTCACCAGTTGCTTTTTTGTCTCTCCGTCTGTTTCCAGCCGGCTGGTTAGCCTGTAGAGGCGGGATTCGACGAACAGAAATCCTCTCGCGCGGTGAATGTCCACGAGCAGCTCGTGTCGATGCACTTACAGCTGGCTGATCGTGAGCAGTCAGTCCATCAGACTCAGGTCACCCCTGTGCCTGAGTTCCCCGCCCGTCTGGCTGCTGTTCGACTCATACGCATTGTCAAGTCCAGAAGTTGCATCGAACCGAACAACAGCGGGCGATGGCTCGGTGGGAGATCTTCGGAAGCGTCTTACAAGTTGCCGTAAGGGCATGGGCCTTCAATCCGAACCCACACAGAGAGCGGCGAGACGCAGGCGTCTCACTGCGATGAGAACGCCCTCCGTCACGATGGCACGTGAACTTCCGCCACAAGCCGGTATTCTGGAGCTGTTTCTCCCGAATTGCATTGACGGAGCTCGATGCTTCCGGTCATGAGCGATTTTGGATTCCGTCGAGGTTTACATTCCTCGACGAGCAAGGACTCCTACCGATAAAGTAGTGGACATCACACAGCGTGTCGCGACAGCAGGTGCCGTCGCTACACTCGGGTGGAGCGCGCAGAATTCAAACAGTACTCTAACGAACTCTGGACGGAGCGGCGACTGATTCCGGGTTCCGTCCCAATCGATTCTCGGCTTTATTCTCGCGATTTTCGCGCTACGTGTATTCTTTGCGTTCTGTTCGGAATGGCCCTGACATCTGGCAGCGATGTCCAGCAGAACGATTTAAAGAACTGCTCGTTCGTGTTTATTCTATGTTTTCACTCCGCGCATCGATTTTTGCAACGTCAGGTTCACTCTCATCCACTAAGGAGGACTAAGATTCCATGCGCTGGACCAACGTCTGAGTTTTTTCAAACGAACCATTCCGCTGGAAGGTCCCAGAAGGCCTGATTCTCTGGCGATGCAAAATCCTCCTGGATTTCATCTCATTGCCACAGAAGAGCAGATGCTGAGCACGTCTCCGCCGACGACATCGAGGATCGGGCACAACTTCGCAACGGTCGAGGCAGACTCGGAGAGCGAGCCGCGATCATCGATGGCGGCACCCGCTCCAAGGAAAAGTATTCAAGTTTGAAGGACGAGAACTCCCGAAATACTGACGTTGCGAAGCGCATCTGCTACACTGAACTTTTTCAAAAACTCTTGATCGCACTCATCGGCCACGAAACGGTACGCCGCGTTGCCTGCCTTCAACACGAACACGACCTCCGAGAGGACACCGAGAAAATTGAAAACGTCGATCAGAAGAAGGAAGGGACTTGAGCTCGAAGGCTCCGAAGCCTCCTTGCTCTTCATCGAGAATACATTCGTCGGACCTCTCTATTGCAACTGTCTCACACGATTTCTCGGAACGCATTGCATGGGAGACGAGTTAAAAATTCATAGTTGAGATCGCCTCTTTTGAATCGTGCGGCCGGTTGCTGAAATCGAGATAGTTTTCCGAAAACGGTGGTGCTCCACTCACCTGTGAAACGCTCTGTTGAGGGCCCATTGGAGGAGCTGGGGGTTGACCTGGGCTCTCTGTGCCGCAGACGGTCCCATCAGACAAAGTATCAGAGAGAACAGTAACAAGTCATCCATTGCTATCGAGCTAGTTTGCTACTGACTGACGATTGGGTTTATCACTTCGGAGCACCCTTCACAGGCCTCCGCGGCCTCCGAAGCAGTAGAACGTACGCTCTTTGCGATCAGAAAGCCACTCACACAAAATTCACTTAACCAGTTTTCGCCTGCCTGCCTGCCTGCCTGCCTCTTCTCTACTGTGCGATAGCTGCTCAACCAAGTGACTGCCTGGCTTTCTTGTAAGCTGGCGGTCTGCCCGCAGTGGCAACTTGTCTCTTGCCACCACTCACTTGATGACGACCCTTCCCCATGGCTTCTTCTCGGTTTCCATCTTCTGCTTAATCTGTGCCGCACTTCGCCCTCTCACAACCAGCTAATCGCATTGCTCTACCGATGCCCCAGCACCTTGTCTATGGTGCTGAGCCGCCTGAACAAGCTTCGTAGCGGACGAAGCGGCGCGGCGCGTCTGCCCCGCCACCAACTCGCTCAGAGAATTACATGAATTTCGAGCTGGTTCGGGAGCTTCGGGTCTGATGACTTTACCGTTCGAAACGGACGAAGCGGCCGGTTTCGACCCGGATTCACCCGGATCTCTCGAGGCGTGAGTACGCCGAAGTTGGGGTCCTCGCCGAAGCTCCCCTCATCCACCCAAGTCAGATACATTACTTTTACTCGCGGAAACCTCTAAGCGATGTGATCCAAAGAATTCGACCCTCTTATCTTCCTTGAACTCGACTCTTTTCCAATCTCCTGATTCCTTCGGTTTTCGGATAAGAGCCATTTTTCTCTCAAGGTCTACTTGTATTCCTCACTCTCGCAACTCGAGTACCATATCCTTCCTCGAGGCTTGAGCTTCGCGGCCGGTGATTCTTATCGGATTCTCGCATTCGAGAATCTTGAAACAACTTCTGAGTACGATTCCGACTGAACCACTCTGTGGAATGTGAACTGGGACGGAGCGGAGTCTTCTCGAACCCCCAACCACAAAACGCAAAGTCTACGGCTGGAACCGCGAGGCTTTATGCGGTATGCTTGTTAGCGAATCACATCACCGGACGATATAACGCGTTCTTTCTCTGCGAGAATCGGAAGTAGAACTCATTCGCTTCCCGTCATCGTCAATGTTTTGGTGTCTGGGACGTTGAAGCTACCAGAGCAGGGGTCGAAACGTTGGTTTGAGTTGAGTGCATGATGATAGAATCTTTGTTTTTAGGAATTGTTGTATTGTTGGAGCTGACAAGTTCATTGCGGTGCCAATGTCAGCTTGACGTCTGACTGCGGCGAACTTCCTGAAAACTTTAACCCCAGCGTCTGGGAAGATAGCTTCCTTCGTCTTTTCGAATGTGTTCCACTAGTCATGGGGTCCATTTTTCTATCGCTGTCCGCTGAATCATCGAAGACTACAAGCTCAAAATACCGACTTCGGAACGCCGCATCGCCTGGACTTTAAGTGAACTACGAGCTAAGGGTCCTTCCGGGCATGCCGAGGGCTGGGCTTGAGCGAAAATGATCTAGATTCCTGAGCGGACTTCCGAAGAAAGTTTTGCTCGGATTGCTTCCAGTATTAATGTGAACGGGGTTCGACGGGAATCTGTACGAATGATCGGGAAGTATACGAGAGCGTGACCTCAGCTAAAGAGAAGTCACCCATGGAGAACCGCTGTACAAAAAATTTACCCCGAGTTTCCGGCGAACGGTCCGGGAGTTATTCATGTTCTGGTTAGCGCGCTCGGCTCGACGGGTCAGAGAACGTTTCGTATTGGGCTCTGAATACTGGATCATCCGTGGTTCGTGTTCGACTCAGTAGAGCCACCGCAATTGGCCAGGAACGACGAACCCGTCGTTTCTGGTTGTGAGGAGGACCACTGGATTTTACTCAAACAAAGCTTCCGGAATCCACACGCAAGAATTCCCGTGCTTCTGAGCCGTCAAAAAAAGAGATCGAGGGTTCGAGCGCGTCCACAGAGAACTTTTCCCTGAGTGTTCTGAATTTATTTTCGTATGGACGTCATCGTCGAAACGATGAGTGATGAGCTTATTTGAGCTAACTGGTGACTCGGATATCCTTCAGGGATGTTCTCCTTGCAACACGGAAGCCGGTCGCGGTTGCAGGCAAGGAACGCACAGCACGAATTTGTGCAACTTGCATGCTACACATGATGTTCGCCGAACAGAAGGAAACTAATCTTGGTGGTTTTCATATAACGAGAGGGTGGTCGCCTAGTTAAACTTTTTCAAAACACTCCTGGAGTAGATTCGAGGTCCCATCGGGGGAAATCTTGACTTCTTCGGGCAGAAGACTCCAAGAGGTTCTGGGGCAGGATGGCTCGTTTTGGGTTCCTCGTGGCCAGAATGCACGGAATGATTCGCAAGCTACGGGTCCTCTCGGCGAGCTTTGCGGCTTCCCGTCATATTCAATCCGCGGTACTGCTGACGACAGCGCAGGTTCCGTTTCATCAATGGAATGAGTTTTTGAGCGAGCTAACAGAGTTCGAGTGGCTGTCACCAAGGTCCCAGCGAGGTTCATTGCGAGCTGGCGTCACCGCTCGCGCTTTTCCGTGAGTCGCTCCCGCGTCGCTTCTTTCGATCCGATTTCTCTGCTCAATTTCCCCCATGACGCGGCCGATAGGAGAGAGCCGTGAACTGGTTTCCCTGTCCAAATTCCGATCTCTCATCCTGCTGCTCGACGGGCCTCTCAGCCCGGGCTTGAGCTCGACGTTCTGTTTCGAAGCCGAACTCCAAAACAGACTCCCTGATTGGCGGGCCAGGGCGCGGCTTCCAGGATAGAGTGCAAACCGCTCACCCCTGTACCAAATGGTTTCTCAGGAGCGGGCTGAAGTTCGATGTCCTCTGTCGACCACGGTTACCGCATTCATTTGGGCTCACGATAAAGGGGCGAACGATCTCCATCCATCGATCTTCGGGGTAATCCGACGACTCGTCTCGGAGACTATAACGCACAGGAAACATACACATTGAGCTTCATGGGAAGGTTACAATATGAGAGCCGAGGATCCCGAGCACTGACCCTACTCTGAAGTGGGTCTGACATCATGGGGCTCAGAAGCTAGCGCGCGTTTCCCCTTGGCAGCGCGAAACTTGTTGACAGCATCCGCGTCATCCTTGAAGAAGTTCGAAACCTCAACCCGCTCGAGGAATAGTCGTTGTGATCACGCAGACCTGGACCGTTCCGAAAATTCGGTCGTTCCAGCGTTCATGCCTTTGATGAGATGATTGAGCACATGGCGTGGGCTTCCTGAGCTTCTGAATGAGTGAACTTCAGGAGATGTTTACTTACGACGAGCGGATCTTGAGATGACTGAATGGTGAATGTGATTGCCCGGCTGAGGGTTAACTGCCCCGAAGCTTTAGCTGTGGATTTCATCACGGCTATCTGTACGAATCGTTTTTGTCCTTCAAAATATATGAGCATACGCAGGATACGCAGGACAACGTGCAGAGCGTGCATGAGAATATGCGGTTTGCATGTACATATGTGGTGCGCATGGAAATATGCAGCATGAATGGGGATGATCCCGACGTGTTGTCAGAAATCATCCAGGAACCCGAAACTGAAGGCACGCCGCTTGCGGCGGGATGAATTTCATCCGCGGAGATGCAGGCGATTCGCAGTCACCGGCTGAGAAAGAACGTCAATAGTTTTTGAGAGTAACTTCGCTTCTAACAACTTCGTCTGATCGCCGCCTCACGATCGGGCGACCAGAACGGAGCGATCGTCGAAGGCATCGAATGCAGTATGCAAAACCTCGTGATGCCCGGGAGCCGCAGCGCCCGGCCACTCCCGGAGGGGTGGCACACATTGGTGCAGAGCACCTTGATCACCCTGGCGTTTCACACAGAACCATACTTCCGAGGTTTTTCTCTGAAGCAGTGTTCTCAACTCTGCGCCTTCATAGACCTCAAGTCTACCCGCCGTCAGCCCCTTGGCGGTCAGCCCGCTAACCCCGGGGTCGGTAATTGCCCCGCTGCGAAACACCGCTCCAAAGAAATCACCGGAAACAGGATGGAGTGAAGTTCGATTTAGAGAGACCATATTCGCCTTCTTTTCATTTCTCCTTCCGCTGGAAGACTCGTTCCCTTTCAGCAATTTTCATCATCGGTGTTCCCTTATCGATTCTAAGCCTTTTGGAATGGTCCTGGTTATTGCCATAACGTCCTCGGTGATCACTATCATGATTGAGACCAACACTGATTTCAGCTATCATTTTCCAGGCAACCTGGAGTTTCGCGACCTGAGTACCTGGATTCCCCCGCTATTTGTGAGTAGATGCTGTCGAGGATTGCGGAAGAATCGTCACTAGAGTGGAGTCAGGCACTGCAATTACGATTGTAGCAGTCTGCAACAGCTTTTCGGGCAATCTGGTTCGAATATTCGACCCAAGCAGTTTTCGATGCCCCGCGTAGTTCTTCACTTCGTACTTGGTCAGCTTTCTTCTGGCTCTTCCCAGCTCGGGTTTCGGCCGAGTTATCGCGGGAGAAAAAATCGGTATTCGTAACTTCTGGAACTTCGGTGCTGGAAATTCGTCCAGTTTCTCGAGACAACATTCAGCAGGGAACTCATTCCAAAGTGGTGGAATCGCTGAAGTCGCATCCAGTACACGAAATGTCGGGGTCGACCTGATGTAAATTCCGCAGGAGAGGTTCTCTATCACAGGCATCTCCTCACAACACTGCTGCCTCCGGCTCCCTAGGGAGAGTTGCCGGTTGAGGCCCTGGACTGTATTAAGGTTGGCCTGGTGCAACCCCAACGGACCGATTCCGATAACTTTTCGCTCTCATGCACGTGGAAAGGCTCATGATTCGAACCTGGATTGGCTCCCATGAAAACGAAGGTAGATTCCGGATTAGTATAAATGAACTAGTATAGTCACTATATCTGACGAAACTTCGGAAAAGACGCAGAAACGTGCGTCTTCCCATATGTACCCACTTGTTTGGAGTCATTGACGTTGTTGAATGATCAACGCCTCAACCTCGGAATTGCCTCGTGCAACATACGCGTAGGAGCAACATTTTCGCTCTGGACTCGCGAACATTGTACTCTTTGTCGGGGGGCCAAAGCGTCTCCCACCACCCTGTGCGAATCGGAACATTTTCGTGGGAGCAGCGCTCGATTCGGAGGCGATCATCGAGCGAATTACTCTCCGAGATCTCTGTGGGAACGATATGCCAGCAGACGACGTTGAATTCCTCTTGGATAGTTCAGGTTGACCGTAATAGAGGATTCCGGTGCAAGAGGCTAGTAGTCAGTCAGCCAGTCAAGTAAACCATTTTCAGGAGATCTCCTTCCGCTTTCTAGTGCTTCCCCGGAACGCGCAGCAGCATCATCTGTGATAAATATCGTATTCAGGGACGAGAATCGTGGATACGTCCAGGATGGCACTCCTAGTCTGAGACATATTACTGCTTTTCCACTCGAGGAACTCAACCTCGTTCATCCACACTTCGAAGTACATTTTTCAACTGCTCAATTCGGTTTCTGACGACCGGCTCTACTATTCGAGTTTCTTGAACTGATTTTGTTTGAGATTTGAATGCACAGATGGAGACTGAAAACACCCCCAGATCAAGGCTGACAGGAGTGGCAACGGATTCATTGCATTCCATTTCGCCATGAATAATGGTGATTGGATACTCCTCAACCGATGAGCGAACGCTTACTGAATCCAATCTCGGAAGCATAATTTTCTTTCGATCGAACGAGAACGAAAGGACTGGCGGCTGGGGAAAGAGTCAGGATGTCCCGCATGGGATTGACAGTGAAGTTCACTCTTCGGAGTACACGAAGACGATCATTTGGGATCGGACATTTTGGCTTCAGACATTGTGGCCTCGAAGACATATCGGCTCCGGACATTCCGGCTTGGGAAGATTTGGCCTTTCATATCTTGAGGTTTAATTTACAAAAAAGTTTGCGGTCAGCCGGTAGCGTAACAATGTGGGGGCGGAGGTGCGGACACCGCCTGACCGAGCAGTAACGGGGGCGCCGTTCCCGGCATCCGACTGGAGCTCCTGAATTTCATCAAGTAGTATATTCTCGAAAGCGGCTTTCCGAACTTCGTCATTCCCCTCTACCTCCATCTGACCGTGGCTATCAGTTTTGCAAGCTGTGAAAGAGGCTTGGGAATCAATCAAGTAATATCCTCGCTCCAGTTTGAGTCCACTGCGACTCTCGAGCCTGGCTGTCCTGTTGATCGAATCGCATGTTCTCTCGAATGACATAGATATTGGCGATACGATTAATGAACTCACGATTATAGGAACTCACGAGGCTCAGTCCTGGAGCTTGGATCCGTCTGACTGATAAATTTTCTGGACCGAGTCAGTGAATTTGATGTTTTCGTTCATGTAATTCTAGCTGATGTTTTCTGACTCTGTGGGAGGAGCGGGGGGAAGCGCCATTTTCGTTGACCGCCCCGGGCCCCAGAGACCCTGTTACGCCACTGCGTTCAGCGCTCACACCGCCAGCTTTGTAACCAGGATTAAGGGATACATTATGAGCGGGTTATACGGTCCTCCCTCGAGTTCTAAGCGGTACCGTCTGAGTGTACCTGGGACCTCAGACGCAGCCAAGAATAAACAATAATTTCGGTTTTTCATTGAGACCGATTCCTATGCCGATGTGTAGAGCTCCCACATGACCGGACGCGTCTTTTTCCGTCCGTTTGTCCGGTTTTCTTGAGCAACCGAGGAAATGTCCGGTTTTCGGGCTCACAGATCGACTGACCAACCATGACTTTGAATGAATTTCCCCACCGAAAAAATCGATGGGCTTCGGGCAACAGAGCGCGAAATGATTCCGGGATTGTAAGGGGATGAGTGAAGAGCGGTTTTCCAGCAGCCGGAATATCGATCCTCGCTCTTTATTTGCGGAGCGATGGAGGTAATGCCCTCTGGCGGCCTCGTCGATATGAACCCCCCTGAGCCAGTGATTACACGCTGAGTACATTTCTGAGCACCGCATTCCACCCTCATGAAAATTTTGAGGAAATCAAACTGTTCGTCTCGAAGATGAAAGTAAAACCTGCGGACAGCTCTTGCTGAAACCCTAAGTCGATGACCAGTTTCTCTTCTATGTACAAGAACTTTTTCCCGGGCAGGACACATAGCTTGTCACGATCGAACACAAAGAGGCCCTTATCGATACAGTTTATGCGGACCTACTTTTCGGCGAATAAAAAGCCTTTGACGGTATCTAAGCTAGTCCGATGAAAGAGGTCCTCATTCAACACTCTCAAACGCTTAATTTATCTGGAGAAAGTCCGAGATTTGCATGTCCGCCTCCTTGGCCGGTTTCAGGCAAAATGTCCGTCGGACAAATGTCCGCTTTTTGCAAAAAAAAATGTCCGGTCATATGGGAGTTCTACCGATGTGTTAACGACCTTCCTCGAAGAATCCCTCATACTTCGGTGGTCTTGCTCTGTCGAGTGGGGGCTACCAAAGTCAGTAGACCACGGTTGGAGCTTTTGGGGAAAGTTCGCTCCGCAGAACCCACTCCGCGGTGATTCGTCGGGATTTAGCTTCTGTATTGCAATGCTTCCGCCATTGCGTGATTGTGCCTCTTCATAACTGATGGATTTTAAAATTGTTATGTACATCTTGTTCCTGATCTGACGCCCACTAGGGGCCCTAAATAGGTCGAATGGTTATTGCTGCTCTTTTCCTCATCAGATGTCATCTGATATTATTTGATCCCTAAGAAGGATGGGTAACTGTCATCCCAACTCGATCATGCGCGCTCGAGTTCTGATTGAGCTTGAAACAGATGACGCCTCACGAGGACAGAGAGCGGAAAGAAAACAACACGAAGTTACCGACCTCTCAATCTGAGATTCTAGAGGAGGAGAAGACTACGCGCTGCGAAGAGCAGGAATGATTTTACATTATTTTCTGAGGGTATCTCCTCAAGAATTATTAACCCTCTGAACGTTGATTTCATGTTGCTGAGCATGATCCTATCGTGAACTGTTTGGAAACGAGGCTATGGCTGAATCACTGAACCACGCTCCGTCTGTCTCCTTGACAGTTTTCCGGCGTCGACCTTTCGATTATTTTCGGAGTCTGAGGAGTTAGCTCCGGGGTCGATCCGACCAAACTTCTCTGGATCAGAGAATGTGATCCCGGGATCGATCTGACCATACATTCCAGGTTCTATGGAGATGATTCCGGCGTCGCTTTGACCATACTTTTTCGAGTCTATTGAAGTGATTATGGGGTTGACCTGACCATACTCGTTGGGGTCTGTTGGGTGACTTGACGTATACGAACGTCTGCGGGACCGTCTTCGACAATCCACAAGACCGTCTCCAAGAGCTTATAGACCGTCTACGAGACAAGGAACAGTTCAGAGTCAGATTCGAGGAGCTGACACTCATTCCAGGGGGAGGGCTTCAGAACCATCCGAAAGTAGGATTCAACGACGATTTCAATGAGCTGGAGTGCAGACTACAACACGAGATCCTTACAAGCACGATGAGGCGCTTCAATGTCATATCAAAGAAGCTGGAGCAAAACCAACGAGAGAAACTCCAAGGACAGCGGAAGACATTCCTCGATTCCAGTCAATATTTTCAATCAGTATAGAGCAAACAGCCACACAGGAGACTGACATCATGTAACGATAAGCCGAAGATGGTTCTAGAAATGATGCTGTCCCAATGAAGAGGGAGAAAGGTGCCTCAATGACAGGAACCGCAGTCCGACCGCGGTTAGAGGTCGGCTGGTGTCATTTCGTATGGTGGAGACGATCAATTAAGACCATTGCTCCTGAATAACATAAGGGACGAAACCCCCCACGCCTCGCATCTGAGCCTCCAAGTCGGACGGAAGCTCTCCTGTTGTTGTTGACGAGGCGATCCCACCTTTCTCATTGGACTCCATGAACGGACATTTTTCATAGTTCTTCAATGGATGGCTCGGCAGAAGATAAAAGAAAGGTTCCTTCAGGGTTTTACAGAATGCGTGGAAGGTAGGCGGACGAAGAAATAATCCAGCCTCTCCCCAGCGAAAATCCCGGCTACACCACTGGTCCCAGGCCAAGAAAGTCTTGTGCAAAGACGCCTGCAAGGCCGAAGTGTCCGCGCCAAAATATCCGAAGCCCGGATGTCAAAAGCCAAAGTGTCCCAGATCGTGCCAATTGCGCATCGGTTGCGTAGGAGGCCTTCATCTCTTGGGAACATGCGCTCGAGAACCAAGCTCTCACGTCCGGAGGTGAGTGAAGCTCAAAAAATAAGTTCTCCTCGACAGGGTATTTATTATAGATCAATCGCAGCGGAATTGCTGAGCGACTTGCTTCATTTTCTTTAAAACATATCCTCACCGAGAATCGCTCAGGTCGTCGAGGCTCCGATTTCAATTACCGAAATCGGAGCTCCACGCGGAAAATCATTGAGTGAGAGAGCTCTTGGTCAGAGGTTAACGAAGAGCGCTGCTCTTCCCATGCATCAGAGTCAGTGACAGTCCGTCGCTGCCTCCTCAACATTTTTGATCCCGCTTAGATCAAAGTCTGTTGGCCTAGATTGTTGAGGCCCAACTTCGTTTATGGCCCAAGGCTGGAGGACTGCACTACCGAACACCAAGAAAATTAATCCAGTTATGATGCCGACAGTCCCTGCCACATAAAAGCTATACGACCATGTCGTGGTAGAGTTAACTTCATCCGTTAGAAGACCTGTCACATAAGGAACAATTATTCCGCTGAAGCTGCCAAAGGTGACTGTCATCCCAAAAATCGTTCCCGCGAATCTGGGCGCCATATCTATTGCAATCGGTCCTGTGGAAGATTCCGCAAGTCCTCGAATCGCGCCCGCGACCAGGAAGAGTAACAAGCTCAGTTTTCCATCACAGTTCGCTAGAGCGACGACAGACATTAGAACGATCGAGGATCCAAACATCGCGATCGAGTTAAAAAGTTTACGAACAGTCGTCACGTTGAGAACATTGTGCTCGACTAGGTAGTCTGACAGCAGCCCGGCAATCGTAGACGTAACAATGGCGCCGAAATACGGCAACGCGGAATATAATCCATTGCTGCCTATATCAAACTGTAGAACAGTACCGAGATAAGTCGGTAACTCTGTGATCAGCGTATACTGAAGATAAAGGAAACCGAACGTCGTTGAAATGTAGGCCCACACCGGAGCTGATGAGAGTATTCTCTTCAGAGGTAGCGGCGGACGCTCAGTTCCGGTTCCATGATGACTCAAAACCGTTCTGGATTTTTTTGACTTCACGAGCCGAGATAAACGGGTGACCTTCAGGCTTATCAGTTGTCAGCAAACTCCAGAAGAAGAACCAAACGATTGTAACAGTTCCGAAAACGTAAAAAACCGAGGGCCAGCCTCCGAGGAATTCTGACGCTGCAAGCTTTCCCGAAACCAGCATCCCTATCACTACTCCCAGGAAGCCTCCTTGATGTACGAAGGTGATTGCGGAGCACCTTTCGCTTTTGGGAATCCAAAACGCTAGCTGAGCTTCGAGCGCTGGATAAGTGACTCCTTCACAGAGTCCTTGCAATGCTCGGATCCCGATGAGACCCAGGTGTCCATACATGGTGGTTATGATCGGTATCAACATACCCAAGATACCCGTAAGTACGACGCCCATCCCAAAGAGCCATTTGCCGCCGAATTTTTCCGCCAAAAATCCACCGGGGATGGGTGTGATGATGTATCCCCAGAAAAAGGCCCCGAGGATCACACCTTGTATCTTCGGACTCCAGTTGAACGGTCCGTTTTTCAAGTTCGTTGAGTTACTCTGTGACATCCCTGGCCCTCGGAGACCTGCGGGATTGCTACAATCGCTCTCCCTGTTTCTCGTTTGAGGTGCTGCGTGGTTTACCATTGACACTATGACCACGTTCATGTTGACACGCATGGCGTAAATGCACACCGCTCCCACGAAGGCCAGAAGAATCAGTACTCTCCTGTACTGCATGGATGTCTCTTTAGTAAGGGATAGGCCTGATTTCGAGGAGCTGAGCGTCGTAGGGCGCGGCTTTCGTAGGTGAAACGGTCAACAACTTCACTCCGGAACATTTATACGGGACCGACAACGATTCGATTTGTTCAGGCCGAGCTTTCGGTGAGAGCTTCCACGAAATTCGGTGTGTTCCGGCGGTTCCTGGTGCCTTGCGCGTTTAGATTCTGCCAAACGTGTTGTGATCGTGAATTTTTCGAGAGCGAGGCAGCCGATCTCTTCCCCTCCGACGAGGAGCTGTGTTGGAAAAACAAAATCGCTCGCAAGCCAAAGTCAACGTGGGGAGGAGGGTTCATCCGATTCCTGTACGTGAGTCTTATCAGAGGACCGCGGAAAGCAACAGCTATACTGTTACACAGCATGAGAGCGGCTTCGTTCATCCAGAATATTGAGAATGTTTCAATTCATCCGCTCCCAGGAGCAGTTGGAATATCCTGGGAATCACGTCATGGCTGGCGGTGTCTCTCGGCGGGTTTTGGCGGTCAGTTTCCGCGGTACATCGCCTCGCTCTGGGTCCAGGTTCTAGCGTCCCGAACTTGCTGAATCGAGAATGAAGATCGATTTGGATTACGAAATAAGTCGGCACACTCGGTCCAAGTTTGCTGAGCGATGATTCGGCCGCGAAATTTCTATTGGACCAGCTGGAGTGCACGGCACTTAATGGCGGTCACGACTGCTGTCGATATGATGTCGCCGACGGAGGGAAAGATCAACTCGAAGAGTTAAATTCGGGCTCCCACCTGGACTGCTGTCCGCGTGACGTTCAACAACGTTGTAAGCAGTTTGTTTGCATTTGAGAACGATTCAGGCCTGCAATACTGCGGAAACACGGCCGTTCTTGCCGTCTCAAGTGAGCAAGGGAATAGCAGGAAGCACTTTCATTTTGATGAAAAATTACGTTTTGTCGAGAATTTCATACGACGTTGGACTTGGCGAAGGTGGGCATTTGATCGAGGGTCAAATTAGTGTTGCCCCCGAGGAGGCACATGTGGCAAGGCCCATCAAAGAAGCGCTGGTTCACGGCTACGCCGATTCCCTGTCCATATATCCGCCCTGAGCTCGTGCGTACTCAGATGCCTATCTTGGAAGGAAGGAGCCTTTCAAGCACGGGCTGTGGTCGGGAAGCGCGAGACTCGAAAGTCCTCGTGAAAGTTGAAGGGCGGGAAAATATTTTCGAGCAATGAATCTACTTCGCATCCGATCTCAAGATCTTTGCTTCGAAGCTTCCTCATACGCGCGAGTTTGGGGCCATTCTGAAATCTTGCGTTAGAGGCACATCGCTCTCCCCGAACGTTCGCAGTGCTCTCGGAGAATTGAGAGATTTTCCTGAATTCCTGCTCAATGCGCAGTGGTTCTGCGCTTGAGCGACTCGAGCGGTCAGAGGATCTGCGAGTGTATCGGTGACCGAGGCTCTCGACTCCCTATCCCGGCTGGACCATCAAACCTAACCTAATTCGAAGTTCAAGGCCAGATGATTTAGTCACAAACTGTACTCCTGGAGCCAAGCATTCGACGCTCCTCAGGGCGCTCCTCAAAGCTTCGCGTACCGGGGTCAGTCGCATCCGGTATCTAAGCGAGCAACCGAACCCACAGCTCACGGCTTGACTCGACGACGGCGAGAACATCAAAGCAGTTCGAGGTTCACCTGATCCCTTGGAGAAAATTCTTACCGGAATCATCCACGAACTTTCCCAACACGTACACTGGTAATCAACTCTCAGACGGGAGAGGAGAAGGAAAATCTATCGGGATCTCACTTTAGATGTGACTAGAGTGCTTTTGTCCGGGGACTTGGTCTTCAGAAAAAACTATGGAGCTTGCAAAGCAAACTTCCAACGCGAGTGAGAATACCCCACCCACAGTCAGCTCGAGGTTGTGCACAGGGGGGCGAAATTCTGCAAGAAAAAGGAGCGGAAGATATCGAAAGCTATCGGGGACAATGACTGCTTGCAGTTGGGAATTCTGGGAGAGAAACATCGTCCAAGAGTGCATGGAGAAGTGATGTCTTTCGCGTTCATCACCTCAGCGGAACCGAACACAGAGATTTCGCTTGGGTGATGCCTCCCTATAGGGTTCCTTTCTCTCCGATTCAGCTCGTCCCGAATTTTCGGTGAGAAATTACGGAGATGACTTTGAATTTTCGAACCTTTTTCTTCGCCCGAGCTGTCAGACCTGGAAAAGAATCCCAGGGGGACAGGCGTCAACGGCTGTGCGACCGACTGTGAATAAAACAGCAGATTCACTCTGAGTCCTGATTTGAGCATTGAACTGTCAGATGATCTGTTATCGGCAACAGCGTCAGGATGTGAGAACCGACCTGCCTTCTTGGTGGAACCGGAACTGAGGAATCGACTGTTTTCATGCAGTCTTGTTGGACTTTCGTTATCATCTCCAGCAGAGAATCCCTTCACGTTCAGGAAGTTCTAGGTCATTCACTAAGGGCTTGACGGGTGAGCGTACCTCAGGGTTATAGGTACATCTGCGACATTGTTTTCGTCGAGCCAGAAGAGGAGCGCCGACATGGGGACACTATCCTCACGAAGCCGAGAACAGTACGAGCGAACCGGCAGGGGCCACAACCATATAGTCCGAGAAGGGGAGCAGGACAGTGCACGAACAGAATCGGAGATGAGCGACGCGTGGACCGAATCGACGCGGTGGCGGAAGAATCAATGCTCCCTGCAGACCTCGGCCTGAACGGACGTCATGGCTCGTCTGGCTCACAAGCAGTGATAGACCTCGGCCAAGTGTGCGTTGGGTTACAAAAGTGGCGGAACAACCTCGATTGTTCCCTATTTCAATCATAATACAATCCGAATAATTTCAATTCCCAATGCAGCCTCGATTATTTCAACGTTTTCTGCATAAATTGGTTGAAATAATCGACGTTGTACTTTACTTGCGAGTGACTAGTCGAGACAGGGAACGCATGTTCAGGACGTGTGAATTGGTTTCATCGGCTGATTTTCGGACAAGACAGTGCCCAGAAAACATCCAGACGCGCAAGATGTCCCCACGGATATTATGATTTATTCTTCTCGCTCGTTATTCTCAACAAGCTCTTTTTCACTTGGGCTTGAAACCACCTTCACGTGAGCTGAATCTCGGTCCCTCCTTCCTCCCGGGATCTGGGAGACGCGATTCGTGCAGAACTCCGCTGGGCGATGTCCGACGCCCGCCGAATGTTACATCATGCGCCGAGCAGGAAAATCGTGACTAGAATGTTCCAAGTTTCCCCAGGAAAATTGTGTCCGGGTCATTCACGAATGCTGTCGCTTCGATGGAGACTTCAGCAGTTGTACGGTGGGAATTCCCCGTTTCGTCAAAGTGCTGTTCGCTTCGATACCTGTAACTGTATATTCAACGGGAACGTATTATTTCCGAAGCTCCGATCTCTCTGAGCATCACCACAGGAGGGTAATGAAGAAAGTACGTACCCGGGTTCTTGAATCGCTGTACTTGTGAGTAAAGATGGCTGTGCCCCGGTTGCAATAACTGAGGCTGATTCACTAAAGGCTGCCCCCAAGTTTGGAAATTGAGAGGAACCAAGCTGAGAGCCGTGAGGAACGGACCGAAAACGGTTATAACGACCAAAGGAGCTAGCAGAGCCACGAGGAAGGCGATCCCTGCAAATAATTGAATAGCGAGGAATTCGCAGTAGAAGGATATCAATCAGTCATGTGAATGAGTGAGAAGGCGTCCCAAGGCCGATCCTGAAATCAGGAGCCTCAAAACTCTGTGAGCGGCTGCACATCGCCCACTAACCGATTTTCTTCACGTAGAGGGCGGTGATTTTGGCTTTAATTATACCACCTTTCACGCCTGAAATTTTTTGCCCTTTGTTATGTTTCCGATGATGTTTGTAGCGGGGCCTGCTACCTTGAGGCGACCAGTCATTGAAGTTCTCGAGGTTCCAGTTCTGTTCGCGATACCAGTGAGCCAAATCTTTCCAGTCTTCGCTGCCTCCGATCATGGGGGACGATCCGAAAGGCGATGTGAAGTCATTTGTGCTACAAAGGACGGGAAAAAAACAGTGATAGTCGAGACCACGGAGCGCCCCCCATCGCATCGGGCCCTCCTAGGCGGCTCTGAGATCTAGGAACAGTGAACACCAACCACTCGAGCACTTTCATCAGAATGCGAGCATTTCTGTGCGTTGCAAAAGCAGTCGGGACCACAAGAAATGCGGAACGAGAGTCGGCAGCAATGGATCATAGGTTTCTCCACTCGTGCAGCGAACTTGGGGTGGATAGGAAACTCAGAGAGAGGTGACCACCGTGATTCTCGCAAGTTTTTTACAATGATCGATGTGGCTCTCTTAATAAACTGAGCTGTGAGCGGCATCACATACGGAGGCATCGGAACCGATAACAGGCGTTGGCGCCTTTTTCGTATCGTAACCCGGAATCGCCGAAGCCGGCAGACGACTTTGCCGGCTGGTTGGAACATCGCGCTCCGTTGCTTCTCGATAACCAAGGGTTCACCACGCGGAGTACAGGGTGGTCATCGTGAGTTGGGTACTTTCTTCACCCTTTGCTGCAGCTGACTTACTTAGTCAGCTGCTTGCTCGGCATTCCGCTCTTCATTCGGTGAAGAATGATCGGAGTTTGGATTCTGCCATCGATAGGTGGGAGGCATCATTTCCTGTGTTACTCGCGTGATCGGTCGAGAATTGCATTTTCTAGCGCGGCTCAACGATACATTTTTTTTCCTACTGGACTCGGGATGGGATGCGTCTCAAACCCCGGGGACGCTAGATTTTGCCTGAGGATCTGTAAGAAGGGCGAAGGATCGTCCCAATATCGATAGCTGGCATCTCAACAAAATCGCGTCCTCGATGTATTTGTCCCATATCTCCTCAGGGTAGCCAGAGTCGCAAAACAGTTTCATATGGCAAAAAACTCCTTGGAATGATCCGAACTACCCGAAAATGGGAATGCTGGGTCAATCCGATCACAGATTCCACCCGGAAATCGGACTTTCCCATATTTTCGTCCTGGGGGAAAATTCACTGAACTCGATTCTCGCATGAAGAACAAGTCGGATCGACCCAGCAACTCCATATTGGGGTAGTTTAGACCGATCTTGGAGCTCTTTGCGATCGAAAAATTATCTCACGTGACGTGAGTCACGTCGGCTTCCCTGGAGAGATACGCGGCGAAGGCATCGAGAACGCGAGGAGGTAGCTCTCGATGTCGAGGCGGGAACGATCGCTTGCCCTCCTTACAGAGCCTGTGCTGAAAGTCCGGGGTTTCCACGTATCGAGTCGAGCCTGATACCTCCGAAGTCAATCGGTTGACTTTAGATGTTTCTCGCTCAGTTAGGTGAAACAATCGAAAGAAATGTATTCCCTTGACCGATTCACGCAAATAAAAAGTGTGTCCTATCCTCCCGGCTATCGATCGCAGGAAAAAATCCACAATCCGATCATCCTGAAAGGAGCAGTTAGCAGAAAAAGTCTCATTTCTCGCCTCACCCTTCCTTCCTGAGGTCATAACTCGATGAAAAATGGTACGATCCTGGGAGTCCTTTTCGCGATCGATGGCTGAAAGGATGAGTCATTCTTGCATTCTATGTCCTCGCGCAAAGCGCGATCAAGAATGGACTTCTCTAGAAAGCCTCGAAGAATGCCATTTTCTTTCAAACGTCCTCAAAACTGCCTGTGAAACGTCTTAAGTGAACCGATCCAGCTCATATCGACTTTGTTTTCGCGGCCAGGATTCCCCACTTCCGCTGGAGGAATGGCGAGGAGTGGTCGTTAGCTCGGAATCGACGACCGATCGCATGAGCATCACGAAAATCACTTATTTGTTGACAAAATGTCCTCCTCAGTTGAATCGCCCCTTATCTCCTCAGAGAAGCTGATTTCGACAAATTTTCGAATGGCAGAAAGGTCCTTTACTCGTCCAAACTTTCCGAATCTGGGACTACCGGAACTCCATAGCCAATCTGAGAGTTTTTCGCCATTGGGGAATTTTCGGGATCCGGCTTCCATGAGGAGATGCGGGAGGAATTGCATCGAGGACGACATTCCGTTAGCAGATCAGTGATTGCTGTGATGCTGATGCGATCGGTCGTCGACTTCGAGCCCTGGACCGATCCTCGTTGTTCTTCAGCGGAATCTCTTGCCGCATCCAATACGAACCGGATCGGCTAACTTGAGACGTTTCACGGGCAGTTTTTGAGGAAGTTTGATAGAAAAAAATTCCGGGCCGATCTACGCGAATAAAACGAGAAAATATTTTCATCCGTTCAGCTAACGATCACGGAAACACAATTTTTCACTGACTCATGACTCAAAGAAGGGAGGGTGAGAAGACTCCCGACTTAGGTAAACTACCCTGTACTCGCAATTCGATTAGAGCCTTGGCAAGTACAGCACTGCAGCAAACGGCCATAAGTCTCGAGCTCGCGGTTGGAGGACTATCGAATTCGAAACTTCGACAGGATCACACTCATCTGCATTGCGTTCCTGCTCGTTCGAAAAAAGCTCAGCGATTCCCGACAGGTTGGTTCTGTGGGATGACAGTGCCTCATGGAAAAATGCTACGCCAGGAATCGGGCAATTTCTCGGCCGCTCAAGTTGGAACTGAGCGTCACAACTCAAGAGCAAGAAAACTATCAAACGCAACGGACTGATTCCAAGGGCGCTGTCAACGATGCTCACTGATATTCAGGCGTTCTCGCTCTGCGGACACTAAGGCCCGCAGTGTGGGGAATCACGCGTTCCTGCGGCCGATGCCCTTGTTCTCCGGGACTACCTCGACTCGATTCTTCCTGGGGTCGTCTGATCAGGTTTTCTCGCAACTTCTGCGCATACTCACTCGTATATACCTCCGCCGAGATTAGTACTCGCATAAATTCATTGTGGACTCCATCAGCCTCCGGCAGCCAGTTATTTCCGCTGAAAGACGTCGTTGCGTCTGCGCCGTACTGCTGGAGCGATTGAGTAGGAATTTCCGGACTCAGCTGCTGGTGTATGGGAGGAGGCTGGATTTGAGATTGAACGGGTGCGGCAGACGTCGCCGGTGCTGCAGGAGGCGGCATGGTCACAGCCGATATCGCGGCGACCGGTTGCTGGTTGTTGCTGTTGGTGCTCTTCAAAGCTTCTCTAGCAGCTCTTTGTGATCTTTCTCTCTTTGAAGTTCCCGTTCTCTCTCACGCAATCGCTCTCTTTCTCGATCTAGTTGTTCCCTCTCCCTGAGCCTTTCTTCTCGATCTCTGTAAAAACTTTCATTTATGGAGCGTTATTATTGAGAAAGTTTGGGTTCCTCCCTCGATGTTCACCAGCACATCCAGACCACTCTGAGGGAATGAGAGTTCAGCTATCGAGTTCATCATTCGTCCGATTTGAAACTCATGGATCGGAGAGAAACTTCATCAGTTCATAATCTACTCCGTAGCCGATCCGGCTCGTTGGAGTCAGCCAGGAGTTACCTCCAATTTCGACCTTGTAACACGGGGATGAGTCGGAGCGTGACCGATACCTCCTCTAAGACAAATTTTCCAGCAGCTGTTCCACAACCACCGAATCACTGACTGCAGCATGCCTCCGACGACTCATGAATCTCTGGGGTCGTAAATCTCGAGAATCTTTGATTCTTGTTCCCTTCCCTTCGGATGACGAAGATTGTTGGAGAGACTTCAGGGCCAGCGAGATCCAGCATGAAGCAGAGACTCTGACGGATCTGCGTTCTCGCTCGTTCCCATTGCTGTAGAGGAAGCGATGTCTTCCTGATGCTCGTTTGGAAGACCCTCTCTGAGGCACTCCAGGGCGCATGCTTGGTATAACTAACCCCAAGTGATCAGATTCTCTCTAACTCGACAAGCTGTTCACCAGCCGCGAGGAGAACAGAAAGTGTATATCGTCATAGAGGAAAACACCCTCACACAAAGACTGCTTCGGTTTCCAAGCCCCCCGAATGTGTTTTCTAGGCTTGCTCCCTGGAACAACCGATGATTCTCAACCTCTCGATACAGCAGTGAGACAACCCCCACTAACACACCTTTTCCGTTTGTAGTAATCGTGGTCAACATACTCGTCCTCATCTTTCCAATCTTTGAAACGGTCCCCAACGCGTTTCTTGACCGATTTCGCACTGACGGAATCATTCAATCCGATGCAACACATGAAGAAAATCACAATCACCACACGAAAACATGAGGTTCCCTCGGCGTCAGAATCATGCCTGTCTTGAACGGAGTATTTCGAATGAAGTTTGTCATCCGCTGATCGGATCAACCGCCTTATATAGCCTCCCATGAGGTTTGGGACTTCCCGCACCCTCCCAGCATTTGAACAACAGCAGGAAGAGAAACGTATTGTTCTGAAGGGATCAAGCGTGGCGCGTAATGCTTGCCACTCCCTTGGGAAACTATCGGAAAGATGCTTGGGAATCTGAATCGATTTGTTGATCTCAGGCGCTCACATAACCTATCCAAATAGTATTACAGTAGTAGCATAGCAAGCATTTCAACGATTTCGCGTTCGAATATAACGAATCCATCGGGCAGACGTCAGAAAGGGCCGAAGAAGAGCTTGCTCGGATCGAAGTGAATATGTCATCACAGCACCGTGTGTTATCAGGGCGTTCTGCGAAAGGCCTGCAGCGGGGGTCCGATCGCTGAGAGGAATCTGAGGGTCAAGTACTCGGTGTTTCACCTCGATGACGCAAGCGTTGCAACACTCAATGACCGTAGTTGGCTGGCACTCGGGTTGGTTGCAACGGAAGCATGGCTTCGGAGTATTTTTTCTAGACACAGGTGCCTAGTAAATCGGCTCGTTGGCCGTGTGGCATAAACCAACGCCTTGGGTGCCACGCTAAGCTAGCAATCGCGGGTTCGATCCCCGGCCGGGACAACAAATTTCTTATGTGGTAAAAAGAGGATTTAATTTATATCAGAATTAATCTGAACCATCTTAAGACCCAAGCCCACCGCCCGCAATGGGATTTGCGAGGCGATAGGGAGTGTTACTGAAGCAATACCGAAAAGGTGAATCCGGGACACTCCTGAGGGCTGGCTGAGAGGTTCAGCCGAAAACAGAGGTGCCTAGTAAAGGCGAGCGTTTCTCGGGTAATGTGCTTTCTTTCATTCCGAAGCATTCAGCACCAGTTGGACACTGTCGGCACTAGCAACCCGCCCAGTCGACCGAAGCGGCGAGGTCTTGAAGGCGGCCAATCCAGCATGCTGTTAGTGCGATCTGCGTCCACGAGAACTCACGGTTTCAGTCGGGTAATGGATATGTTGATAGAAACTCATCCGTTCGCTGAGTCAAAGCCTGAAATATCCTGTTGCAGAGAAGTAGTTGTTGCAAGCAAAACACAACTCTTTCCGATTCGATGACCAATGAGGAATATCTTCCGAAGATTCGTCAGTCATACGTCTCATACATAGGGCATAGATGTTCATGATGAGAGTCTCACCTCGGGGCTGGCAAACTTGAGGGAACAACGACTAAATGTGGAGAACCTGGAAACATGCTCATGATCCGATACCAGAAGAATTACTGAATGAGAACCGCAGGTTCGATTCAGTATGTGTTGTGAAGAGCAATCCCCGTTAGTTGGTTCGATCTTCATGAACTCGCCTCCAAACTGGGATCGTCGAAGCCTACCGCCAGATACCTATGTATTGCAATCTATGCCGTATCCCGTCTCATGATGGGGCAGTCTTCGATGGACTGGCGGTCTGTGGTAGGCTGACAGGTCTCGGACTTTTCATTGGACGGGCAATATTGGATGTCGGAGTTTGGAGGTGTATCCCGTTATTCTGTATCAGCTCCGCTCTTCTTGCTTCATGAGTCAAAGCCCCGGCCCCCGATCCAAACTCTAGTTCATCCGTTGATCGGACGGAAAACGTCCTCAGGTGCTGGGTGATCTGGTCTGAGAGACGGAGCATCTCATTCCTCACAAACATGGCTATCATTCGTCATCTTCCGGGCAAACTCCGGACGAAGGAGAAGTGACCGATCGTAGTTGGAGTTCACATGACCAGAGAGGGAGGTGGAAGTCGTGATATATGTAGACAGATTGGAGTATCGAGAGCGCTAGGATCATGTCTAACTCGACATCGTCTAATCCGGATGAGAGCTGGCCAGCCTTCAGAATCCATCCATGAGATCATTTTCGTCAGAGCAAGAAGATGAAGCTGTTAGCCTTGACAAACAACCATCGCTGTCCTGAATGCATTCGCAATCATTATTCGACGAGGAAACGTCGGAGTAGCCCTCATGAAGAGGGATCTGAGGTGACTCGCTCGGGTTCAATCGATGGGACGTGTTCGATACGCGTGATGTCCTGTGGATGGTGCTCCGAGGAAAGATCCGGGGGGCGATCCGCCCCGGGCATCAAGACTGCATGGGCATCAGGATGGCACTGACTGTGAGAGAAACGCGCTCACACACTCTGTGAGATAATCCGTCTGATCACTCACAAATGAGCGTTTGGAATAACGTCAGCGCTAATGAGTAACTTCAATCGTCTCCTGATAAGTCTGGAAGGGGGAGCTCGAGAGCCATTTCCTCTTCTTCGCAAACCAGCTATTTGCCGCAGCTATTCTCAGACTTGTAAGGCTTGCCGCTTTGACAGCTTTCAATACCACGCCGAGCGGGTCGCCTGTGCGCAGTCTCGGCTAGCGGGGCGCCTGCGCGCACCGAATCACGGTCTTCCGAACGCAACATTGGAGAACTCATCTTGGGAACCCTCACACCGCTGAACCGCTAGAAATTCTCGGTTCAATTTCCCCATAGCCCATGTAGTAGTCCCGACACAACGCAGCTGGGTTGAAACAGTGCCCCCCTCTTTTCGGGGAGATTTCCTAGTATAGAGCGTGGATGGTTCCGCGATCAGATTCCTCATTCAATTTCAAGCGCGATCCCCAGAGAACGAATCGTGAGTGCTCTGCAGATATGATCGCATCAACCGACGGTTTTCCCCACGATCTCTCAATATAGAAGTTGACTCATGAGTACAAGAATATTCAGCTCCCGAGGTCCCCCTTGCGTATAGTGTCATCATCACATCCACACACATGAATATGGAACAACTGTTCAAAAAAATAAGAAATAAACATCATCTGAGATCGAAGGTCCGCCTCGGGCATCGTCGAAGATCGGGGACGCTGCTACTTTCTCTGCGAATCACCGGGATCAACCACTAAACCGCACCCAACAATATAAACACATCATTGACATCTAGTAGTGAGCGAAATCTCACCATCAGGCAGCAGTCGGAACTTCTATCGATTCCCCCGAGATTCTGACGCGAGGAATCAGAATCCTACTGTGACAGCCAGGAAGACGCAGAACAATCCCAAATGAAAGCGCATTTCCTTTCAATTATTATTTATTCATTGTGGGACCTCGGCAAGTACGGAAAATCCTTGTCAAGTCCAGTAAAACGGCTCCCGGCGACGAACCGCCATCCTTCTCTCCCTGACAGCGCTAACGAGACTCATAAGAATAAATTCGACCAGAATTGTTCTCACGCGGATGTGACTGAGAAGTACGATTGAGATTACACAGACGGTTCAACGTAGTTTCCTGGGAACAACCCCTGAACCCCGTTCATAACTCCTTCATACCATCCGTCGTCATTCTTTTTGATGACGTAAATTATGGCGTTTTCAGAGAAGCTCAGTTCATCGGCCTTGTCTGCTTGGTAGTCGTAAACAGCAACAACTTTCTCGAGAAAAACTGGTTGGTGCCCAAGCGGGTTCCGAGGAAGCTCGGTTTTTGGCAGGATCCGTCGCCGAGCCTGGTGCTGGAGTTTGAGCCGGCGATGATAGTTCTTCGGGTGGTGGTGGCAACGGGGGTGAAATGTTTCCGGCAGAATGGACCACAGGTGTGACAGACGAAGTCGGCGGCGAAATAGCGGAATTCGATTGACCGGCGTGGACCATCATGGTCGGCGGTGGAGCGGGTAGCATGTCTTGCGTATTGGCGGAGTCGACCACGTGGTGATGGTTCTGAATTCCTCCACTCAAGTGTCCGCTGAGACTCAATCCTGTCTCCTTGAAGGGGAACGAGGAGCAATTAGGACCAATGACTTCGAAGGGGAGAATTTCAGATCAGTGATCCCAGGAAAGAAAGAGCAAACCCCACTACGATTGAGTAGATCACGAGATTAATTTCTTCAGAATTCATCTTACCATCGGTTGCATCTGATGGACTCCCGTCACCATCATTCCCTGTCGATAATGGGTGATTTGTTGCCCGGGCTGCTGATGCGCCCCGATCAAGTGTGAAGTGTGAACTGCAGTTGGTAATGTGCTGCAAGTGGAGTTGTTCCTTCGGACAGCTTGAGCGGCCATTGGGCAGTTAGTTGCGTACGTGTTTGGCAACTGCGGGGGCGCTATGGCGGGCGGAGTTCGATAGTCCACGCGCCGCAGCGTGCCGCCACTCACGTTCATTTGACTCATTGACATTTGAGACATTTGCTGAGTCGGAGGCGTAGGAGGTTTTTGGGTGGGCGCCGGGCCTGCAGGACCGGGTCCCGAGATGGAGGACGATGAGCTCCGCCGCGGTCTCGGTGCGGTTTGACTGTAGTTTATTGCGGCCATCTGCTGCCTGGAAGCATGACCCACTGTGTCCAGAATACTGTAGTCGATCGGCTTCCGAACGTATTTGATCTGTTTCTCCTGATTGGCAGGGGCAAGAATCTTATGTTGCCTCATCGTATTCTTGTTCGTCGTCAGAACTCCGATTTCCCGCCTGGCAACTTTTTCCTTGTGTATCGAAACCGTTTGAGCTATGTGGTTCACCTGGAATGTAGCGAGCGTTCTCGTGGTGCGGGCGGAGAGGACGCGAACCCATCGGGCATATTGTTTTGGAGGATCGCGTTTTGCTGTAACCCGGCAAGGGGGAACAAACCTGTGATTCAACACTCGACAGGTGAGCCGTGTGTAAATCCAGGAGATGCAGCAAGTTGAAGGCCAGCGTATTGATTTGGTAAGCAACAGAAGCCAATGACTGAGTGGTGTATCTGGAATGTCAGGATGATTGTAATCGATAGGAGGTTCCCATATCGCACTAATATATTCCCCTTGAGATCTTCGTTTATGAAGGAGGGGCGAGAGATCGGTGCAGAACAAACCTTTTGCTCTCTTCGAGCGCTTGGGTTTTGTTATCCGATTGGAAGTAGTTGGCTTCGCAGTATTCGGCAACTTTCTCCAAATTGGTATGAGAATCTTTGATGCTCTGTCTTCCTTCAGGGATGTCTTGCGACATCAACGTTTGCAGCTCTTCCATCATGATGACAGCTGGAAGGAGCAATAACATTTAATTGGAAAATTGATCAGGATAACACCCCCGAGGCAACAAGAAGCATAAAACGTCTCAGATGAAATGATCCGGAATAACACTCACACGCGTCTCAGCTAGCTGATAGACCCTCCAGGAACCGATGAGGATGCGCGTGTAGTGTCCGTCGTTCTGCTCTACGGTGAACCAAGCGTTAGCATCGGACATTCAAACAACAACTCAGCTTGTCGAGGTACAAACGATCTAAAGACGCTCTAGTGTCAGCTAACTGTGGGAAGACCGATTAAATCAACTGGAGGGAGCGGACTCAGATTCCCTCAGCCGCGAGTCTTAGGTCAGTCTTATTGGGCATCTCGGAAACGCGAGCTTCTCTCGGTTTCAGGAAGAAGGGAATCTGCTCCTTCCGTTCATCGCCAACCCGTGCCACATGTCTATACCCGGCTCAGCATCTCAAGCAATCCCTAACAGCCTTTCTCTTGGTCGGTACGTCCAAAGAGCTCTTATTACCCGGATCTGGAATCAACACGACGAGGCTTCTCGGGAAACACGTGGGATCCGTCAAATAAGGAATTGTTTAGCAAGGGTTGATTCGATCAGCTGGTATACAGCTTCCCATTCGCGTGCACTCGATTTTTCATCCCTGTCCTTGACTCCGGCATCCTCTTTCATACGGATCGATATAGTACAGTCGGGTAACGGGACCGAGCTACCAATTCAGAACACCGCTCCGGGAAGCCCTTCTTGATTATATCTATCGCGAGCTCCTCGGACTCAAAAACAACGAGGGAGTCCCGAGTTTCCAAGCTATCAGCAAGTCAACCGTGAGCATTCGCCCTTCCATGTCCGCCAATCCAGGACGACCACTCAGAACTGTGATTCGAGTGAATTCTGCCGCCGCTGTTGAGCAAAAGTTCGGAACGCTGACAATCAAAGTTACGTTTCCATTCCGTCAGTCTGTGAGTTGGTTAGGCAGACTGTTACACCGCGTAACACATGGCTATTCATTGAGAACATTCAGTGGAAGCAATTATTCGTATCAATAGTCATTCAAAGCAGCATTAAAATTTAAAATAATAGTGGCTCACCGTTGATCGAAACTTGACGAAATAATAACCTGTCGTCCTTGAAAAAAATATCTCCCTTGCTGACGGTGCCTTTGAGAGCGCTATGAAAGCAATGCTGTTAATACGCCTCTTGCCTTGAAGCTCGATTGAGAGAATGTTCGAGATGATTGTGGATGATTCAACGGAAAACATTGGATTCACCCGCACCAGCGTTCGTACATGGTACTCGACCCTAGAGGTGGCAGCGACAGTAGCAAGATCTGTGGCAGGTGATGCTGCTGCGGCGCCAGCAGCGGCACGGGAACCGGGCAGGAAGTTGCCGGCATTGATCCCTCCTCTCTAGAGAATTCATCCGGAAGGATATCGTAGAAAATGAAAAATGCCAGATAATAAAGTAATGATTGGGAACCCAACTATTTATTGTACACCTCGTACCGCTTGAAATTTGAAGCATTGGGTGGTTTACAAGTTCCGTTCGTTGATGTCGTCATGCACGAGGCTTCGAGTTCCGACGATAACCGCAATAAGTACCGAGTATACTTGAATGAAACATAACATGCCAACGGCGTCAGAAATATATTCTACCGGGGATGACCCGAACGAAGCGAAGACTTGCTCTCAAGATCCTTCAGGCACACGAGATACGAGCAGTTTCTAAACAGCGACTCGGAAAATAATTATCATGGCATACCGAGCCATCAAGAGGGTCAATGATGAAATCGTGCAAAGCGAGGGCAGGTCGACAATGAACAATAATAACGAGATAGGAACACACAACTTCGGCAAACCGATTTGTCTTGGATACCAAGGGCTTCGACTCCCGATCCTTTCAGGCGCTCATCTAAGGGAAACTGTTGGAGTACACTTCGATATTCAATTCTCCCCCAGACCTAGTCCAAGTCTCAAATGTTAAAATTCCTTTGCAACGAGTAACCAGGCTGTCCTGAGTCTGGTAACCGACCAGGAACGTCGTGACTGGTAAATTTCTCCTGTTTCTTGCTCCGGCATGTCCGTAGGTTCATAGAGAGTAAGCGTCGCTCAGTTCAACACTCCGAATATGTAAAAGGGAAGCGCGAGGAACGCGGTCCACGTGGCATTCAATAGCACGATCGTGTTCGACCACGCGCCGTCTTCAATCACCCTACTACACAACATGAAACCATTGACTTGTCAATATTGAATCGAATCGGAGAGGTTCCGGTATCGGGACAATACTTGTAGCCGGAGTTAGGTCATCAAGCATTTCGTCAAATCGGCCTCCTCGTCCTATGGGAGTGCTCTAAATTAGGAGGAGAACGAAGAACAACACACCGTCTTGAGCCTGATCGAAATCGTGAGAATGTGAAGCCTCAAGGGGCCCGCCGACGGACGGGTCTGCAATAAGCCGATTCGGGTTCAGTGAGGCGATGAAATCATTGGGGACTCCTTGTTTTGTGAGCTCGGAAGGAGTTAAAATCCCATATCAATGAGATGATCGAGCTGGGTTTGGGAACATCGCTCCTGTTGTTGTCAGCAGCTCTCAGACAGGAGCTAGCTCTGATTGTGCAACTTCTAGAAAAGGGAATCGTTCTACGCATCCGCTGTGAGAACGAATGAATCATCTCCAGCCCGAGGCAGTACGTTCACATCGAGTTTGTAGCTCGATCATGCGAGCAAACTGTTGTGATCGAATGTTCTTCTTGTTATTCAGACAAAACGACCTAACCTTTTTGGGAGCTCGAGTCCGGAGAAAGAAATACCGTCGACCATCTTTGATCGAGATAGCCTAGAATTTTTACTTGAGGTGCTAAGAGTTCCGATCATTTCAACTCGAGAGACAAAATACACCAACCGTGTATTTTGTATTAGAATTCTATCTAATCTATTGATAAAATGGCGCCATCGGTCGTTTCCCGTAACTGTTCGATTGTTGGGTGCCGTATCCGATACAATTATCATGGTAGGGTGCTCCGTATCCCGGCATGTCACCATGCTCGTACATTCCGTCGATCACGGCATTGACGGGCCCCATAGACTGTACCCCTACGGGAGCCATGGGCCCCATGGGTCCTTTACCAGCTGTTTTGAATGAAACTTGTAGAGGTTTTCCAGCGTACTGGAACCCATCCAACTGATCGATTGCCCAAAGCGCCTCGTTGTAGTTCGGCATTGTGACGAATCCGTACCCTTTGGACTTCGTGGTCATCTTGTCTCGTATAACAGCGGCCTTCTCGACAGTGCCGTACTGAGAGAATAACTGGAACAGCGATTGATCATCTGTTTCCGTCCCAATGTTATACACAAAAAGAATCGAAGAGCCTGCGGGAGCTTGATCGTAACCGCTGCCACCGCCGCCGCCGCTCTGATTTGTGTGTCCGTAGCCGGCCGGCTGAGCAACTTGGAAGCCACCCGGGCCGTTTTTGTTCATTGGATTGAATCTGTGATTCAGCCGGAAATTGTTGACGTAGGGCGGCCTGCCGTGCATGGGGCCACCAGCTCGAATCTGCTGCTCATAAGTCGTCATCGCACGATGTTTTTTCAGCTTCATTTGATCGTCGGCGATTTTCACTTGAAGCGGCTCAGTCCCACCATTCAATGTCTTGCCATCCATGTCCTGGATGGCTCTGTCAGCGTTCTCCTTGTCATCGTAAAGGGCGAAAGCAACACCTTTGTTGACGTTAGTCGATAGATCTCGAAGAACACGAAACTGAACGAGCCGGCCAAAGGTTCCGAAAAGGTTTTCCAACTCGTCAGGATCAAAGTTTTTCGGAACGCCTCGAATGTACACATTTGTATTCTTGGAATGGTTCGAGTTCGACGGCTTAGCGATAGCAACTTTGAGCGTTTTGTTGTTCATCTTGAAACCGTTGTAGACACCGATCGCTTTCTTCGCGTCCTCAGGATCGTGATAGTCAACGAAGCCAAAGCCATAACTGTAGCCCGTTTGCTTATTGCGAACAATCTTACACGTCTTGATGCGGCCAATCTGACCGAAAAGATCGTAAAACTCCTGATCACTGAGCTTCTGTGGCAAATAGTTTACAATCAGATTCGACGAGGAGGGCACTTCACCAGGGTGCGTTCCGTAGCAATTCGACATGATTGAACGACAGCTCGCTCGGTGACCGTCTCACGACTCAACGGAAGTCCTTGATGATCACTTCTGATCGGGAAGTTCTGTCAACTGATTGTTTTTGTGGAAGGGCGACCAAGTGGTTCGGTGGAGTGGTTGGTCGGTTAACTTTCTCTGAGTGAGCTTTCGTGAATTTCCTTGTGGATTCAAATGCCTATACCAGTATCTGAGCGATTTCAGAGGCTGATTTGGGAATCTTGTCGAACTGAGTTGCTGCGACTTACTCGAAGGTCTGTTCAGTCGACCACGATCACGCTCTAAGATCTGTTATCCAATGTCCACAATTGCGCCAGGAGAACTATAGTTATATCACTCGCACTCTGTCCATTCCGTCGCTGACCACGGCACTCAGAACCTCACTCAGTCGGGGCGTCGCTTGTGATACGCTGTGGTGCTGTTTGCTTCCTAACATTGTCTGCAAAAAGCCATCACGCAGCGTTCGAATAATTGGTCATTTGGGCTGGAATATTCCCTTCGCGGAACGGCAGCGATGTTCCAGAATGCTCTCGGGCTTATGCTCGAGTTAATCTGTGAGGGACAGTGTGATTGGCTGTCGTGAGACAACGGGGGTCGGGAGTGTGGCGTACGATCCCCGTTGATGAGAGAACGAGAACACCGATTATGGTGATCTTTGCTGGATTAGAGTGCGAAATCCGAGCGTCGCTTCTACCTTCTTTGCATCGGCCTTTTTCACTCGATCTTGGACAATTTTCAGTGCAATAATAGAGTTACAAGAGGATCACGCTATCAACCTCTCGATCAACTCGCCGAGAAAACGGCGGGATGCCGTGACGATGTCAGTCCACGCTGTCTGCAGCCGAGGACCGAGGATGACGACCAGGATCGCGATTGGAAACCAGAGGCTCAAGGGCAGTGAGCAGGGGCGGACCGTGATGGGTCCGTGTTGCCTAGAGAAATACTGCCGGCCCCATGCGACGTTTCGAGTTGTTACGCGATAACTCCCGGTCGGTTCCGAAATCGTAGACAACATTATGCACCAGCTCTGGAATCATGAGGATCCGCATGTTTCAGTTTCATCGCTTCATGACTCAAGGAATGGGTGATGATTTTGTCAGCATCAAGATCCGCCAGGGAACTGTGTCCGAAGGGGACAGTCGCGAGATCGTTTGACCTATGAAGCAAGAGGTACCAACAACGTTCTCTGTCGGAGAACTTGATAGAGGTGCCCAGAGGATCGGAGCACATGGAATGATTCGGCATTTTGGTTCACTTCACTCGGAATTGAACACGGGTTTGGTGGGCAAAATGGGGAATTCCGGTCTATAAATGCTAAGCGGATATGAATATAGAGATATGTATCGGAGGAGGCGCCGGCGAGACCATGTGCCCGAAATGACTCCGACAGTATGCTCCTCAATGAGTTGCCGGGGTTCCATTTCAACATCTTCAGATCTCCGATCGGAAACGTCAGTTTCTTTCAGGCATGGAAGGTGCGATACCGGTCATCATGTGCGACTCAATCCCCGTTTCGAATCTGCGCGCCTTGCCAAAGCCTCCTCCTCGAATATGTTCGCGGCCCAAATATTTACTTTCGCTCGAATGACGTCTATAGACCCCGAGACCGTACCACTTATCGGGGAATCTCCCCGATTTCCTCGTCAGTTCGCCTCCACGCCCCCCTCCAGAGACAACGAGGTGACCCATCGTCCAACGTACGACGAACACTCAGAGATGGAGCGACCAAGATGGAGAGAGCTCGAATCATTAGAGTTTTCGACAAAAGTAGCCTCGATAGGGTAGTCCGCGTGGTACGAACTTGGTTCCAAACGCACCACAAATGGGTGATTCCGGTTTCGAAAAGCCTTTTCTCCCGACCACGTTGAGTTATCGGCGTCGAGTCCGACTCGAAAGTGGTGAAAATGGCACCTCCACGCAAAGGGAAACAAACTCAGGAAGCCCCAGTGCTCAACCTCGGTCCTCAGGTACGCTAAGTGCTCGAAGAGATCAAGTCGCAGAAGGATCTATTTCGAATATATGCATTTTCCGTCTGTGAGCCATCACTGGTAGCAGAGTCCGAACAAGTATTGCGGCGAAACAATGAAGAATTCTCGGCGAACGCTTAAAATGAATCTGAGAAATTGTGCTTCGAATCTCTAGGTCCAGCCAGGTCAGAATGTATTCGGCGTTGCCCACATTTATGCCTCATTCAACGACACGTTCGTGCACGTTACCGATCTGTCGGGACGGGAAACCATCGCTCGTGTCACTGGCGGTGAGTTCTTCACAGTTAATGCAAATTCTCTTAGCGTTAGACGCAGACGCCCCGTAGATTCGCTAGTTCCAGTGGGCTTCGCGAGGATATCCGTCGAACTCTAAGAGGAGTTCTCGGTTTCAGGGATGAAAGTGAAAGCTGATCGAGATGAGTCCTCTCCGTATGCGGCTATGTTGGCTGCTCAGGATGTCGCTGAGAAGTGCAAGGCTGTGGGAATTACCGCCCTTCACATCAAGCTCCGCGCTACTGGAGGTAACGTATTAGTCGTCTATCGGACGTCTCGGTACCGATGCTCAATCGTTACCAGCTCTAGCTGTCGGGCTTCGTTCGACAGATTACTGACCCCCCCCCCTCCTCTTGCTGCTTTCAGGAACTCGCACGAAGACGCCTGGACCAGGAGCTCAATCCGCTCTCCGTGCATTGGCTCGTTCTGACATGAAAATCGGCCGCATCGAAGATGTCACTCCCATTCCATCGGACGCTACCAGGAGGAAGGGAGGACGTCGCGGTAGGAGGCTGTAAACCTCATCAAGGCAATGTTGGATGTTCTTGATGTTCGAGGACGCCTCGTCGCTGGTATTTTTTCTGCTAATAAACCTAATCGGTTTGTGGAATTGTTGGTTCCATCTTTTTGATAACAAGCAGCCCGCGTCAACAACGGCGTTGATTACTGAAAACACGGAAGCACTTCCATGTGAAGTCCTGCACCAACTAAACTGCGAAGTTTATTCATGATTCTGTGGTAATTAACGGAACAGGAGCCCAAGCTGCGATCAGCTCGTGACTTTGAAAAATATCCTGGCGGATGTGAAGGCGTGGTTCAACAGATTGAACTCTCTTCTATAAGCCTCAATGCGTTTCGCGGTTAGGCTGATGGTTTGAGACAGCTTTTCGTCCGAAAACGAGTTGCGTGACGCCTCCTGACTCATTTTCATTTCCTGGGGGGAGGAAGACAGACTCAGGAAACGTATCTGAGTCCTCTTGATTCTGCCTGGCTGTTTCTAGGATCCGATATCAGGATCAACTTAGTTTAACCGGGCCTACCTCGACATATTTCTCGTCGACGCTGTTGAACCAGTGTAGGCTGTCGAAGTTTGTGAATTGCTTGGTCAATCTCAGAGCAAAAGCGACTCCGATAACGAAACCATCATCGCTGAAAACTGCGTCGTTCTTGCTCCTCCTGCTAAGTCGCTCTCGACTTTGAACTATATGCTCAACGAAATTCAAGGTCAGCGAGGGCACCAGAATGTAAAAATTCTGTAGGTAGGCGTTCTTTTCCTGGAAAGAATTCCGCGATCTCAAAGTTTGGGTGCGCGTCTTGGAATCTCAGCGTGATACCAAACAGTCTCGTGGTCAAGGTGCCGGTTCCTGTCAATATACATACGAATTACTCACATCACAGAAGGGCCCTTCGAACGCGTCCGTGAGGCGCTTGAAATAGTCGGCCCCCTCAACACCACTTTGTTGCTTCAGCAAACTTCCAATCACCGAGTCGAGGTGCTGAGCTCCATCCGAAACCTGTAATTTCGGTACTCGAATGAATCCAGGAAGGAGCAAGCGAATGAATCCATTTTGGGATCACTTACCTCATTGTGATCTCGGAATGACGTTTCTTTGATACTCTCGAGAAAACTTTCGTAACTGTCATCCGTGCTGTCCGGAAGTATTGCATTCCCCTGAGCACAATATTCCAACGCGCCTGTGCGCATCATTCGCACGTAACCCATGGCGTTTCCGACGCTGAAAATGTGAATCGCGAGTGGGTTATGAGGCATGGCATTTGGAGGAGCAGACGTTCCGTTAATCCACTCTAACGTCAATTCGTACCTCGTCATCAATTGTCGGAACTTGTCAAGGTAAGTAAAGCCCTCCGGAGTGACTCCAAGGTTCCGAACTGACTTGCAAATTTTCTCCGCCCTCGCGAACGGATATTTCTGCTGCAGTGATTCTTTGTTCTCCCGAAAGAAGGCGATATCTCTGTGAGAGTTGAGTTGGAACCATTTAGGAAGATGAGCCTCATTTCGACTTGACAACGCATTGTGTTCCACGAAACCGACGAGGTAGTGGCGCGGGGTCAATCGTGTTTAGATACGTCATGGAAGTAACCTCAAACGAGGTTGCAAATTACTCTAGCTATCTTCACGCTCCTCATCAGAAACTTCAGAACACCCAATACGCACCTCATTAAACGCGACTTGATGTGTTCGTTGAACAGCAGTTGCGATAAGATTTCGAATTGATTCTTGAGAAATCTGTGAGGAAGCAGAGAGGATCTCTTGATAAGTTGACCTTGGGTCTGATCTGCGCACGAAACTGCAACGAAGCAGGCGGCCGCGCTCCGTGACGTTCGCTTACCTGTATACGACGTTGACTGTCGTGTTGGTAATCCCTGGTCCATGAGTTCTGATCGAGTTGGCAATGTGACTGATATTGACCGTGTTCAGATGTTTGTTCGAGCTGACACGCTCAACGAAGGTCTGGTTATTCATATTGTAAACAAACTTCGATGAAAATCTGCAAAAGCAATAGTGAGACGGACTTGCGCTCCTACGATGAGTACCGGGACGACTACAGGAGATCGGGTATCGTCCTGCTGGATTTGCTCACCCCTCAATGTTTCTCATGACGTTGAGCACATCTAGGCCTTGGTCGAGCGTCTCAGCCGGCAAGTGCGACTCGACGGTTCGTGCATCGAATTTAAGTTCAGCGATCACCCTCATCTCGTCATATGTACCCCAATCGTGGAGGGCCACCGTTGTAAGGTTGTAGAATATTCGCTCCAGGTATCGTTCCACTCCACGTTTCACGGATACCTATCGTCGATTACCAGCTCAGTAGCCCGTTAGATATCTTCCAAAAATAATCACCCCGCAGCCCGCAGATGAGAAACGTTCCGTCCCTCATAGATCCGATATTGGGGGTAAGCTTTGTCGCATAGACCAGTATGCGAGGCCCCTTGCCCAAGGCTATCCTACCGTGGGTGATCTACGGTTATTTCCCCACATCGGAATGAATGAACCGTTTGAACCTTTTCAGTGGGCAAGAGGAGTTCGGTCTGGCAGATCCGCTTCAGTTGGGTCTGGATTTGAGGTTTGTTCTGTGAAATAAAAACGGGTCCCTCATTAATGATGAAAACTCGGGAGATTGTTTCCCTCATCAGAAACATGACTTCAGAATACGAGGAGGCGGGTATGATGAAATCAACGGAGCGTATGGGAGCAACGCAGGTGACAGCGAACCTCAGCTCTGCTGGGATCCTGAGAAAAGGAGGAGAGCTGGACGAGATTTGGGAGAGATTGTCGCCTTGACCACCGAAGGCAGAAAGTGCCTTCTCTCTTCCGAATGAGCTCGAGTCAGCAAAGACTCGACTTTGAATGCCACCTGAGCTCGGGAATCAGAGCTAGCCAATAACAGATCCAGAGTGCTCTATCAGACAGTCTCCCCTACCTGCGTGAAAGGGTTCCGAGGGTCAGCCACGAGATGCGTGTGCATCTGTATCCGTAAGTCGTTCTCTATATCTCTGCATAAAGGTCCCGTCAAACTGCCGCGCACAATCTGGAAGGAAGGATCAACGGAGAGACGCTCCCTCGAGTTTCGAATCGGTGAGAAAACGCAAAAATTTCCCTCAGCGATGGGGCTAGTACCTTCTCGACGCTCGCCTGGACCTTCTCTTCTGCTGTGATGGTTTCGATCATCGAAGGAGCAGTGCTACTGGTAACCGATGAGTTGTTGTTATACATTTGGCTGAGGAAAACCTGGAGGAGGATCAACCTTTGTGATGTATTCTCCAGGGACTTCATCGACTTCACTCATAAACCGTGTTCAGTGTTATTCGATCCTCTAAGTGACTCATGACTCAAACATTAAGTGTATTCTGGAGCTCACCTCGAGAAGGACCACGTGGTGACTGCTCAACCCCCACACGTCCACACTCTTCCTGAATATGTCAGCGAAGTTCGCGATTACACTCAGTCTCTTCAGATTGGAATTGAGCGTTTTCGCCTCGTCGGGTCGTATTATCTGAATGTTGATCGGAAACGAGTATCATGACGAGGTTCTCTACATCGTCCAGGGATTAGCAGCCCACCACAAATCCGACAGTCGCGTCAGACACAAACCTTTACTTGAGCTATGTACTCCTTGGCTAGGTTGATGCAGATTTCTTTGAGCTTCGTGAATGGTCCTCGAAGAGATGCCTTCGATAAAAGCCTCTTGAGACAGCGACAATCGAACTCAATTTCATTCGATATTACTCCGATAGTCTTGGGGGGCACGCGGTCGGTAGCTCGGCAGAGGAGACTCACCTCTGCTAGTTTGATTGCAGCGTTCGCGTCCAGCTTCCTCTTATCATTCTTCTTTTCAGTGGACATCTTTTGTTTGATCTTCACCACGGTTTCCAGCAGCTGATGGTGCAAATGCTGGTCAACATGAGCGATAGCCTCATCGACCCGGCTCTGGAAACCGAGATTCCCGTTGCTCATCATCATGATCGGCTCGTTCGTGCCGCCAAACAGTGATACTACGGCTGGTTCCAGCCCCAGTGGGAGACAAACACGGAGAAGTTTGATTCCGCGACGATGCACTTTGGCAACCAAGCCGATTTAACTGACGACATCGTGTCAATTCCATGCATCTCCGCCAATCGCCACGCCTCTTGACAGTAATGAAACAGAGAATACGGACCTGGTATCTGGAGAGTCCCACCCTGAGAGCGTTGAGAGCGCAAATCATTTTGGCCGCTGAGATCAAAGTTGATTTGCTCATTGCTTTTTTGGCGGACACGTGGAGGGAGATAATCAGATTCAGGTGCTGATTGAGGCATCGAGCAATATTATTGCCCTGCAAAAGCAGCCTGCATTTGGTTTTGAGCGTCTCGGCTTTGTAATCATCCTCCGAATCACCGAACGAAGAGTCGATCCTTAACAACCAGAGCGCCGCCTGTGGGAGACGAGGAGTGCCATTAGTTCTTCTCTTTCGAAACTCCCAAAGACAGCATGCCATACGTCCGCTGCGGAGGACACTGGTGCGCCTTCGGGCAAGGGAGTCTCTTGCAATCTCGCCACGCAGATCAAGATCAGCGAAGTTCGGAGGAAGACGAGGGGTCGACCAGAACGAGGGAAAAACGAACCTGATTCTCGTAACCAGTCACCTCTTGAGGCAGTCGAGGAAGCATTTGGACGAGGTAGCTCGATGGTCTGTTCTGGGTCGGGAACAAGCTTCCCAGGGCGGGTATCTCCCTGCAGATGTGGGCGAACAAAGCCAACGTGTTGGTTGAAGTTCTTTCGGGAGGGAAATCAGCCGCGGCAATGAATCAATTTACATATATCAGTACCTCATGAAGAAGCTCTGAGCATCCCACACCGCATTTCCCGTCAATGACACCGCTCCAATCTTCTTTGAAAGATCCACAATCAAGCGGAAGAGTTGTCGATCGGCTTGTTGCTTGATGTTGAAATGTAATAAGAACAGACCACATACGCCGACGAATTTCTCCGATCGCAGGAAAATCTGTGGACATTGCTTCATATCAATATGAGATTTCGCAGGGGAGGATATGTCGGTTAAGAGAAACAACAAGCTTGGGGCAGAAGAACCCTAGCGAGACGATATTCGTGAGCTTTCTTCTTCGGTCATGAAAGAGATTGATAACGGAGAAACCAATCCGCACTCATCTCACCTGCGCTTGACACTCGTTAACTTTGGCGTCTAGTTCTGTCAGGTGTAAGCGAATCGTTTCCTTCAGTGCGTCAGAGGACTTGGGTCCGCACATTTGAGCTTTCCGGATGCAATCTTTCAGAATTGTACCTCCCAGAAGTTCGGCGTTGATATCTATCATGAGCTTCAACAATGCCTGCGAATTGACACGAGTATCCGTGAGAACAGAAGGAAACGACGACTTTCGTGTTCTGCCCTTGGACCTCCTGAAAACTCCATTCGCTACATCCTCGGTTCGCTGAATTACCTTGACTTGCTCGCTGAGCTTGGCGTCATATTTCCACGACTTCAAGAGTCTCAAGTAAATTTGGACGTGTTCTTTCAGAACCGCTTGTTGGCATATGACTGTATCCAGCGTGGTCAGGGACACAAACAATCTAGCGAGACTCAAGAAAACCACCTGCTCTCGGAGAAATGACGCCTCACGTTATCAGAGCCGTCATTGGATATTTTCTATCGCTGAACGGTATTGAACAAGTCGACTCAAGTAGGAGTCGACGCATGAAGTATCCCGATAGCGTCGATTCTCCATGAGAATTGGAAGAAGATAACACACCTGAGAAGTCACGCCATCATTCTGAGGGGCGAACGAGTACAAACCGACGATCTGTAGGGAGATAATACATCAGGATGAGCAGAGTAAGCGGAAGACAATCGCTATTTCGGTTTGAATCAAGAACCGCGGTTCACCTGGGAGACGGCGAGCTGTACAGCGTTGGCACATCGGGAAACATATGCTTGGAGCTTCCGCAAGGTAGGAACGAACTTCGATAACTTAAAAGAAACCATCGTCAGACTGAGCCCATGACCGACGTCGGACCGATCCTGTGAGAGTCTCGTGTCTGCTACTCACCTGCAGTTCCGGTGCTCCACCGGAATCCCCGTAATCATGAATTTGTTTCACGAAGTAGGTTTGCTCAACGAGGTCGTCCACCTCCAAACAAATACTGGACAGCGATAATACGATTTTATCGAAAGCAGGTGATCCTGTTTTGACTAGCAAAACGGGGTTCACTCCATCCCGCGGTTTTTGTCTGAAGCTATTGACCTGGGGAATCGAAGGAAAGTACAGTGGTGTACCTAGAAATGAGTCGGGTTTCATGTGAAAGACTCTCAAAAGTATCGTTCATAGACCTACTTGGCAACTGCTGTTGATGGGTTGTCGCTGAACCGTTTTCTCGAAGTCACTGCAGTGTCTTCGAACAACTTGCCCGAAGCGGCGAAGCTCTCGGAGAGCAAAGTCCTGATGAGGATTGATGCGTTCAGTATGCTTGCACCGGAAAGTGCATCGACGAGCGGTTCATCACCTCGGCTCGGAAAACTTTTACCTTGCAAATTTCGGAGTCGTCCTCGATGTCCATTTCAACGCATGAACGGTCAGGATCGGCGTAAACAACTCGAAGTAGTGAGCTGTCTCAGCATCAGAGAACTGAATGCTGAAAGTAGTGTCACTATCCACGATCACTCACGACCGAATCGACTAACTGACTGCGCTCTCCCTGACAGGTTGTCGCGAACTGCTTGTGGTCCCCACACGCCTCTCGAAAATCAGCTGTTCCGGCAGTGTGACTCACCATTGTTTACAGTCCTCCGGTCTTTGCGTCGGCATTCGCGCGCGAGATGATTTGAGACGCTCTGCTCCCTATAGTGATCGCGTTCCGATTCGATCTGCGGGGAAACGACACGGTGTTCCGTCAGCTTTCTGAGCGGGTTCAGAATAGTAAAAGATAAACTCAAGAATCATCGTGCATGAGATAGAACTGAAGAGAGAAAAGAGCTCCATGTTCGTCTTCACATTTATCATTTCGGCAAAGGATCATAGTGAAAAACTTTTGAGCATGTGTCGGATGCTCCAATCTTCCAGTGCTTACATGAGTTCCTCGGGAGCTCCCTCCCTGAAATGTGGTCCGCGTCGATTGCAGAAGACACAGGCTTTACGTAGGATACGAATTTGTGTCGATTGAGGCTGCCTGTGGTTTCGAGTCAGGCTCTTCAGATCCTCCAGCCCGAAAATTTTGGAGTTCCGCGTGCCGTTCGCCTAATCGGCTTCGGAGAATCGAAAATTCTTTATCAAAACGGTGACGAGTTCAGTCTCCTGAACCGAATGAACGAAAAGCTCCATTTGTGGCGCGACGACCCGCGTATGGGAACCGAGGACCGGGAAAGGACAGCGCTCCGAGGAGATTTTTTGGGAGAGTGCGATCGCGGAACAATTCGCTTCCACTTCGGACTCACGAGACGTTGAACACCTCTCATCCTTCCTGACGTCGCTCTGGCCGGTCTCCAACGCTTGGGATCACTGAGATCGGATCGCTTGGTTGGGGACAAGAAGAAATTCTGAATATGAATCCTCTATCTCCCACTCTGTCTACCGGCGAAGCTTTGGGATTGTGTTCCCGTACTCGATTTTCATGGATTTACTCATCCGAGGTGGTTTGCAACACCTGCGTGGAAGATAGCTCCAGCCATTCCATCACAAGTACGCGCGGATCCTTCGCGTTCTCTCGAGCGTTTCTATCAGTTCAAGGATTTCAGTGTGCGCATCTCAAATCCAACTTTTTGAGTGGTCCGTTCTCCCAGTTGAACACACCCTGTACGAACTGTAGAGCCGGACCGGACCATAGCAGCGATCAGGTCCAGGAATGCAGCAGGAGAACAACACACATGAATCGTTGTTTCGTTCGAGTCTGTCGAGATCCGATGCTTTTCTGGAAGGTTCGAGAATCCGGGAATCTGGAGGCCGGACGCCATGCAGCGTCGGCTTCGGAGTTCCCTCCCACCATGAATCATCGATACTTCTTTGAGGCGAGAAATCGACCCTAGATGCTGAGCTTTTCCCCGGATTGTGTGATATCATGCGGTGAATCAGTTTCATTCTTGCAGCTAACTGAGTTTCATCTGTCCGTTTATTTCACTGCTCGTATCGGCGGAATCTTGACCATGCTCAAGAAGAGTGACCAGCGATGATCTTGTCCTATTCACAGCGGTCGCAGCCCCTCTCAAGAAGGCGTTGTGCATCGAAAATTGCGGGTGATTTGGCTCGTAGGCGTAGGCGGACCCAGTCCGGAGTTTCACCTCGCTTGTCACCGATGAGTCAAGCTCTCGATAACGGTTTCTCTGATCCGTGCCTCCTTAACCTATAACCTGATCGAGCGAGATGGTTTTCATCTCAGATCAGATGTAAATGATCACACTAGTTTGAGATCCCGAGGCCGCAACGCGGAAGTCCAGAAATCCGACGCGGCGATCGAGGAGAGTCCAGAACCAGGGCTGTTCCCTATATCCAACTATCTGTACAATCATGATCCGATGTCATAAGCTCCTGCGACTCTCCAAGAAAGGGGTTCCTCTCTCTCGGATCGACCTTGCTCCATTTGAAGCACAACAGGTTGCTGCCAATCATGTCAAATGAAGTGCAGCTAATAACACATGGAGCCACAGCATTTTATCACACCATCTGTTGATGCTGCGCGTTGGTGTTCATAGATTGTTGTTGCTGCTGTTGAAGCTGTCCGCTGCTGTTCAGAATTTGCTGTTGCTGCTGTTGTTGTTGCTGTTGCTGTGGTTGCTGCTGTTGTGATTGGTGCTGTACTTGTTGCTGCAACTGCAACTGCTGGAACTGTGGTTGCTGCTGAGGCTGCTGCTGCTGTGACTGCTGATGAGACTGTTGTTGGGGCGCTTGTTGGGCAGGACCCCCTGCCGTCGATGACTCGCAACTCTGTTGCGGACCGGAAACATTTAGATGGGTGATGAATCTCAAACGCAGCTGAAGCTCGGGCCGGAGGTTGCGGATGATGTGCTCCACTTCGGCTTTCACGGAATCCCCCGTGAACATGTATTTGATATGATAGAAAAGATCCACGATATTATCCATGTAGCGCAGTTGAGACTGCAAAAAAGTCAAGTTAATTTTCGAGAGTTTTATGGGCGAGAAATGAAAGAAAGCTCTTTTCTCACGGGAACCAGCGGTCGCAGTGAATACTCACTTGAGTTTTGTCGACGATCTCCAATATTTCGTATAGCTCCCTCGTGATGTCCATCAGACATCGTGTCCTCTCAGAAGATATTCTTTGGAAGAAGGGTGCAACGAGTTGACACAGCAGCAACATCTGCCGAGAAGGAAAACGCATGAAATGACATGATGGACTATTCCAGGGAATGAAGTCGCCAACTGAGTGTCGTGCGAATGGGTCAGAATCGACGAACAAATATATTTCGACATATTGGAAATATATTGAAATATATTGGACATCGCTGAGAGGCGGTCGAGTATGCACAGAATCGAGATCCGAAGTAGAAATTTCCGAAAGAGTTTTTCACCTGTTCCTCCCGTTTGATTATAGGTTTCAGTTTCTCGCTGACGAAAGCTGGTATCTGCGAGATTTGACCGATCGACGCATGATACCAGACAGCGTGGACAAGAGCCACGATATAGGACATCAGTGATTCAGTGTAGGCTCTTTGCTTCGCAGTCAGATCCATGAACTGAAAAAAAATGTGAATTCAGTCACTGAGCCAATGGATGAGCCATGCGCAACAGGAGCACATCACCGCACGCTATCACCTGAGCTGATCGAGATACAAAATGTTCTCACTTGGAATATATCTTCAACTTCGGGCAGCGTCGCAATCAGCTGAATAATCCTATCGTTCAAAACACTCCAATAGGATTCCGGTAATGCGGTTAGGAGCAGGCCGATCGCGTTCATCCAATCGGGAATGAGATCTCTCGCGATGCGCGTGTGACCTGGAATAGAGCTCGCATTTGAGTGATATGGCCCACCGATAAATAAATGGCTCGAAATACAACATGGGTGCACTCATTCAAATAATCCAAGTCGTGAAATGAAACTAATTATGAGATTATGAGATCAGCGACATTGGATTGAGAGGAATGGTATGCATTACTGGGGAACCCCGAGGAGGCATTGACATGACTTGAGCACTTGAATCGTTCCCTCACATCACTGCTACCCCGTTGCCTCGCTTAAACCGGGCGGATACTCCATGAACTTCGTCGGGCACAGAAAAAAGTCAGTGATCATAAAGGAAACGGATTGCGAGTCTCACCGAGCAGAACGACGTCCAAGAGACCATTGGCAACAGATGCGGGTGACACCGGCAGTGCCATCAACTCTATACAGGTGATTTGAATGGTGTATGCAGCCGAATTCGAGAACTCGTTGAATCTGAATGTTGATTAAGGTCATTACTCGATGCTACATAAAGCAATGGAACAACGGATACAGCGAGGGGGATGAGATCGGGATAGCTGACTCGTCCAGAAGATCAAGCGTCTCGATCCCACCGAAAACCGGAAGTGAAGCCCACCTCCAATCGATGATGATTGATGATCTCTTCCCACCGATGGCTTCCACGACTCGTTGCAAGATGGACCTTCAAGAAAGTATATTTAGCTCTGGTCGAACCATTGCCGAATCTTTGTCTTTGTCTCGGGAACTCGCTCATTGTCGTGAGCAACGTTTCCAGCACGCAATCAGCGCGGGGATCGAATCAGAGTGAGCTCGAGGACACCTGGCTGAGGAAATGACAGCCGTCACGCTGGGAGGGTAGCTATTGGTATACCTGTAGTATTCGATGTCGGGCGGGGCATACGACAAAGTTTGCGGCTCGGAAATATGCCTATTGAGATACTGCCGGAAATGCTCTGTGAGACAACTGTCGGCGAGGCCTCCCGTGATCGCCTGCACGAGCTTGAGTTTCAATGCGCAACGATCGCGTAACTGAAAGATCAAACACCGTCGATCATAGCTTCATGATTATACAAAATATCGAGACGGGACCCTATCATATATCGAAGCTCTCCGGAGATCGTTGAACTCACCTTCTGTTCATAGTAGTGCAATGTGTTATAGAGGTATGTCAGTGGACGGTCATGGAATCGATAGAGCATACCAATATAATCCAAAATCGTTTCGATCGAAATCGAATTATTCGGCACGTTGACTGGCAGCTCTATGAATCGGTGTAGTACAATATCGAGAACCTGGAATGAGTGTCAGCAGTCATGAGGCCCATTGCGCAAAATTGGCACTGTGGAAACTCCGTGTCCCGCGTCGGCTCGCCCGACTCACCGGTAAGAACCTGAGGCAGATGTTGCCGAAATATACAGGAAGATACTGATGTGGCTGGCTAGAGTCGGGTAAATTTTCCCAGTAGAACTTCTCAGGATATTTCCTCTGGAACTGGAGATGCCTTTCGTGCCAATCAGACTGAGTCCAATGCTCCGGCAAGTTCTCCTAGAATAGTTAAGGAACACTGTGTTAGGGTATGGCTCCCTGACGGGGAAAATGATCCAATCTTGGAGGAAGATGCAGCGAATTTGCAGCGCTGTCAATCCAAACATCTCACCTTCACGAAATCTGTTACGCGAGACTTGAATTCCCCGAATCTGATCAACAGCATTTGGATAATATAGAAGCAGACCTGCAAGACAGAGTGAGACGCCGTATTTTCAGTGATCCAGCACGCCAGGGGAGAACCCCAACAATTCTCCCATCGACAAGCGCTCGAATGTGAAAAAAATGTTAACCTGTGACTCGTTGGCTTCAAACGACCGGAGGGCTAGGGTGAGTATGAATCTGTCCAGGGGCACCACGTAACATTTCCAAATGAGATCATTCACAGCTTCTATGCTCTTGTTAACCACTGGTCCGGGGCCGCAGTTCGCAACCTGTACCGACAGAGAAATGTAGCTTAATGAAAATTCGGGTTGTGCATTGTAAAGTTTTTCCTAATCGTCGATTCCGAACTAAAAGTTCATGGAGCTTGGTTTCCTCACCTCGTAGACAAGAAAATCAGCGAACGTTCTCAGATGCAACGACAGAGCTCTCGAGCCCAGTCTGTCGAGGATCTTGTAAGCGAGCGGGGAGACTCGATCGTTCTCCATCAACATTTTCCAGAGAAGACAGAGAAATAGATGCGGTGTCCCTGTAGAATGCATGATGTGATCAAGTGACAGCTCAGAGCACTCGCTCACCAAATAATGACTTCTGCCACTCGGAATGGAGCGGAATATTGGTCATCGTCGCGATAATTTCTCCAGGACCACCTTACGAACCTTGTTGAGAAAAGTGAGCAACAATGTCGTTCTCGTTTGACATGGTTTTCCATTTGCGGTATTCTTCTTCCACAGACCGCTTCAATTGCGCCTAGAGCGACGAAATTCGTCAGAGCCCTCGATTCTCGCTCCTCGCTGATGAGAGGATAATAATGAATAATAAGAGTTGCCTCTTCTTACCTTGTTCTCTCGCTGAGCTTGATTCGTCCTGAAGAACTCTGCCAGCGAGCTGGGGAAGCATGATAGCGTTGCGCTGCTCCAGCTGTGTGGCGTATTACTTAGCGCAGCGTGCAGCAAATCCTAGAAAGCAACGTTTCAATCATACCCCCATCAACTTGATTCAACGGTCCAAAGCATAACGGAAAAATTACCGAGCACGAATCGATTCCCCACCGAGGAATCCCAGACCACCTACCTTACACCATGCCATTGACAAGCTCTCTGATCCCGTCACATGTATCGCTCGAGCGAGAGTCAACACTAAAGCCTGAAAGAACACGGAGAGGCTCGGTTAGAACCCTTGACTAGCTAATCAGAAGCTTTTTATCGCTTGAGAATCGGTGGCTCACCTTGTTCAGCTCTTCGGAGTCTGCTGACAGCAGGGGCTTCGGCTCAGCTTGGAACCGCGAAAGCTGAGGCTGTACCTGAAACAACAGGTACGATGGAGATGATCGACAACGAAGGATTCGGATACGTCTGCTTCAGAATTTTCCGCTTCATCTTGAACAAACCTCTCCGCTCCCCAAGCTGGTTATGAGTTTCAGAGCGGTTGATTCCATGCAGACATGAAGTTGAGTCTGGTTGGTCTGCGGGACCGACGCCAAGGAATGCAGGTGTGAAAGCAGCTGTACTCTGTGGAACGACGTATGGTGTCAGAGTGGTGTGGCCAAAGACATTGAGGGACGCAAGATTCATGGTCCCACAGAAGCTTGAATTCCAAGCTCATCCAACCCACCTGTAGTGAGGCTGTATATGATGCAATCTGTATGAAAACATCTCTAACAGCGTGTGGAGGATGGCCCAAGCCTGTTGACGGAACACAGCGGGCAGTAAATGCGACATGAATCCCTTGATTCCGAGAGATTCTATCTCATTGTACACCTGAAACGCAGTCATCGCGGATGAGTTCGCGTTCGTTCCCAGTCTAGAGGAGCGACAACAGCAAGGGAGCGCGAAGAACGAAGGCAAGCTTCGAGCTTTCTCAACTCACCAGTAGCCTCGAATAGGTTTCTACCAATGCGGGCGACAAGATTGGTTGCTGCTGATTCTGTTGCGACTGATTCATTTGTTTTGATACCGCGGGAGGTGTCAACTGTGAACGGGAACTTCATTATAGCGCGTATCGCGCTCCACCTTCCGAATCTCGATAGTCTTCCGCGCTCGATGCTCCGGCTCGGCCGGCCTGACCAGCCCTACTCACTTTCATGACTTGCATGACTTGACTGACAATATTATGAATCAGAGACATCTTCGTGTGCACCGTTAACGAGTCCAGAAGACCCATCGATAACGGTTGAGTTGGTGTCGGATGCCCCGCTCCCCCTGTAAATTCAGGCGTACCGGTTTTGAGCTGTACCAAGTGATAGATGAAGTCTCTGCGACGAAGTGTGAGCGAAGAGACGCTCCGAGCAGAACAGATACCTTTTATGGCTTCAACGAGAACACCCATGGGTCTGGGGAAGAATTCTTGATTGGTGGAATATGCGTTGCAGAGCAGTGAAGTCCAATAATCAGAGGTAAGATGAGATGACAAGGCTTTCTCCAGGTTGTCCCAGTGGGCCTTCAAGGTCATCGGCACGGGCCTCTGTAATCCGCGCTCTCCTTGCGCCTTCGAAGTAAACCAGGGTAAATTGTCAGCCACCGTGTGATTGCAAAACAGGAAAGCTCTCGAATCTAGCAATGAGCTGATGAGGGTATCACCTTTTTCATTAGATGAACCCATATGCAAGTAACAGCGAGCTGACGTGTACAGCTGGGATCAGCGACGTCAGGGAACGGCAGCGGTTCGGTTTCCGGGTACAACAGATCGTACAGACGGAGTACGGGCAGGAAGTCATTCAACGGATTCTTCTGGATGGAGCCCGAAATAAATTGGAGAAGAACCCACATGAGATGGTCTCTCCCACGGCGTAGGGAACTTGCCGAAAGTTGCGTATGCAGCGCGATGACCTATAAGGAATCAGTTTCTCAGTGCTGAGTTCCACAGCGACCGCCGGGGATTTTTCAATTGAAGAAATTCTCAGAGCTCACCATGTCAGGAAACGATGCATATTGAAACAAGACGAAGTAGATCAGTTGAGAACTTATGTTTTGCCAGAATTGGCACAACGAATCCGATGACGGAGGCTCCTGCTCTGATCTGCATGAATAATTATAACAATTTTCGAAAATGCCTCGAGACGAATCGAAATATTAATTTGGCTACACAGGCATGAGCCGAGAATTCAGATCAGGTCTCAATTGGTGCAGGTGATCTCCTCATACGGTGTTCCCCTCGAGCGGACTGAATGGGCGTCGGTGGTTCGCTGCACCTGAACAAGTTCTCCAATACAACGGAAAACTTTTCACCTCCGTGAGGTCAGCCCGTTTCGGGACTTTGGCGTGCAGCACGAATGAAAGCTTTCACCAATAGGGTATCATGGACGCTCCTTGGAACTCCTGCGAATCCGCTGATGAGTGGCACACCTTACCTTTGCATGGCTGTGACCATAAGGTCGACAATCTGGTTTTCCAGCACGACGCATCTCTGTTTCTGAGTTTTCACCAATCCTAGCATCGAGCACACCATGTCTCGAGAGTAAGGTTGGGCCAGTACGAATCTGAGGAGCACTGTTTGACTCTGCTGAGCTTCTATAGTGTACGGCAGCTGTCCTTTGAGGGTGAATTTCGCGGTGGCAGCATCGATTTTCCACGCGAACGCTCCATGAGGCGAATGACCGACGACAGGCACCAGTCGGGACCTTCAAACGGACACGGAAGAATAATTGGAATAATTGGAAGGAATACGGCTCTGACGGTCCCCCATGGAAACTTCACAGGGAAGATTCAGATCGGTTCCAGGATTGGACAGCAGAACTAGGTTTACCTCCCGACAATCGTAACGAGCTGAGCTAGAGGCCTGAAACTGTCCACGAAAGCTGAGATCAGCCGGGCGATCTTCCAATGCGGCCACCCGTCCTGTGGAGTGAAATCAAGGTGAATTTTCTGGATTCGCTTCTATCACTTCCGATTTAGGTATTTTCGACCTGATTCTAACCTGGGCACTGAGACGCTTCTGCATATCATCGAGGACGAGATAGGAAGGGCACAGAGCCGAACTCCGGTCAAGTATCAGCTCCACGAGAGACTGGAGCGCATTCAGCTGCCGCATGCAGGATAAATTGACGGTCGATGGTATGTGATGAGCCTATGGGAAGAATCGCAATGTGAAAACTTCGTTCAGCTATTGGGAAACACCCGACCGCGATACTCCCACCTCCTCCAGGCAGCCTACCTTGTCGAACAAGAGCTTCAGCAAATCACGGACCCCTTTGTAGTCGACTTGGGGCAGCAGCACCTCGATTAACGACAAAGCTTGAACCCAGTATTCAACATGTTGGAAGCAGAGTCCTCCAAGAAGCGCCTCACAGACTTGCTTAGCGTTCACTTTGCCTGGAATCATACACTCATCAGAGTTTCCATCGAGAAAGCTCAGTCGCTGTGTACGGGTATGATTTTCCGAGCATCGCGTCAATGTGTCGTCCCAAGAGCTCACCGTCCAGAACGGCCGTTTCCAATATTTGTAGAAGTTTCATCAACTGCTTATGGTTCCGGAGTTGACATGCATGGCTGACGAATGCTCTCAAAGCCGCATCCGTCTGCTCAGCATTCACGGAGAAAATTTGTGCAAGCTCCTCTGAAGCGTTGATAGCCGACCCATCCTGTGAGAATGACGATCCATACGTCTGAAAGTGACATGTTAGTCTCCATGTAATTGTCATCATTTCCTCTGCCGGCGACCGCGGTCAAAGTTGCCGGCCCGAGAGTGAACTCACCGTATGGACTATGAATGCGTTGAACGCTTCTTCGAGAGCATCACGTCGTAATATATTGTTGACGAAAGAATTCACGGCCTCTATCGAGCCCATTCTGTGGGAACACTAGATCGGTGCTCCGGAGTATAGTGAAGCTGCCGCCTGGTGTTTTCCTGATTAGGCTGTTGTTGTTATTGTTGTTCTTGAAACTGACGCTGCTCCAGCCGGGCGCGAGTAGAAAACCTCCTCCTCCGAAAGCGATACAATCGCCTTGGCTTCAGAATTCCAATAAAATGGGCAGCCTCGAGCTTTCCATCTTCCGAGCTTATTCCAGCGTTTTGGATCCAGTCAGAGGCAAACTTAAGTTGTTATCAGTTCCAATCGCAGAACTTCCCTTCATATATCTAGCAGACGCGATCGGCTCGAGCGAGCAGAGAGACGCGTGGAAAATGAATGAAGTTCCTTCCATCTCATCGATATTCGTACGAAGGCCGACGCGACGTTACGAGGGAAACCCTCTCAAATATGAGAGATTGAGACGCTTGGTTGGAGAGATTTCGGAAGTCCCGTGAGCTCCTCGTCGCCGAAGTTTCTCTCCACTTATCTAGCAGACGAAAGTCGCTCCAGCTGCGGTCGGAAGGATATAAGATTGACTGAGCACCTTCTCGTAGAGAGTGAGTCCGAGATGAGATTGGTCTCAAAATATCGATTGAATTCATTCCGAAAATCCGCGCAGTATTCTCTGAATCCTCAGCTCCGGCCAAGACCTGACTCGGATGGATGTCTGCCCTCGCAAATCGTATCAGGATGTGAATAAATAAATACAAAATCGTCTGGTCCGAAGTTTCAGCGGCAAATGAGCACTCATGAGTTTCATCCTCTCCCTCGAACGCGACAGGTCTTCGCTCCTTCGGCGTCTGCCCTCAACCGCCATCTTGGTGTAAATAAATGAAGTGATGAGGCCGCATGAAACTGACTGAAGCTCGAATGTCATAGTGAAGTTCTGCAGTATGATTAGGGGAAAACTCTGCTCTCGAGTCTGAATCGTTCAGACGGCTCCGATGGTATGTAAGCGTCCCGGCACGTTTATCACATGAAGTGCGCTAAGGTTGCTTGTGGCTTAACCTGTTGTCACGAAGAGTCATTGACTCCTCCGAACGTCGACCGTTATACCCGAATCACTGATGGCTTCTGAATGGAGGTTGTCAATCTTGATTGTCAGATGCTTTTAGGCGGTTCATAAAATTCATTTCAACTATCACAACAAACTCATCTCTGAGGAACGGTCGGAAGTTATGTCTGACATCGGCTCATCTGAGATCAGTCCCGACGACGACACTCAGGTTTTGGGCAAGCGAGCGAGAGCTTCGTGCATTCATGCTGTGCATCGGTCAGTCGTCGAACCGATCGCTGAATCAGTGGGACGACAACTAGTGTCTTATTCGACCAATAATTGAGCCCCATCGGTGTCGCTGCAGTTATGTTCTGGAATCCTTCAGAATAGCGGTGTGGCATATAAATTCTGGTATTCAACAGTAGCCAGATCCAATCTAAAACCGACATGCAGCTGATACTGTGCCGTTCTCCTCGGCATGACTTTTCTCTCAAGTTCATCCCTTAACGTCGATATTTCATCAAGTAGGCACTCGATTTCTTCGTCCAACTTCGGACCCGGGTTATGATTTTGAAGCGTCGATGAGAAGAGAGCTTTTGAGTGGACACACGACTCAGTTAACACAGCCGTTACATGAAGTCGACGTTTGGCTGGTGTGTAAAATGTGGTTGGTTGTGTGAAGGTTCGCCGAAAATGTGGTTCCCAAAACGATTCCTCTCCCTTTACGCCCGCCATCGCGCCTGCTCCCTCTGATAATCTCCAGCTTCGAACGCACACTGCGATATATCGAGTCTCCAATCAACAGCTTCATGGGACTTATATAATCATTACAAAGACGATAACTGTCCTCGTTCGATCAACGATGTTTGTCCGGTGATCTGCTGTTGTTTCCCGGGAAAAGGGACTCACTACTGGCAGGAAATATGAAAAATCCTTGTCGTCCGATTCTTCATAGCTCTCACTGCTCACGTTTCCTGTGCAAGCTAACTCCTGCACCTCAGAAATTTTGAGAAGCGAATTTCCTGAGAAGCGACGATCGGGTCTTCCAAGACGGAGTTCGTTCCCACATTGGAACGAGCGCCGAACACAGCTTTCTAGAATTTCCATCGAATCGAACAAAGATTGGACCCCTCGAGGTGGAGCACATGAGCGCGGAACAGGATTCGGTTTTTAGAGAAACCAATATCGTGAAAGATTCCCCAGGAATGCTGAATGCTCACAGAATGGGCTTCAGGGCTCGGGGAGTGGGGCTGATTTCTGAATTTCTCTCCGGAGAGGCCTGAGACAGACGAGAGAGAGCTCCAATACCAGCTGGAGACGGATTCCGGACAAGGATTATGTCTACGACTTTTGAAGGAGGAGCAAAGACGCGTCGACTGAAGATCTTCATTGCTAGGATTTTGTGATTGGCATTCCTTTCTTCCAGGGAACGAATCGATTCTCAGTGTGAATGGATGCTCTACATGAGAAATGCACGCTCCTCCCACCTGAAGCGAAGTGAGGTCGAACGCCGCGATGGAGATTCTGCGAATTCTATCACTGATAGTGTCCTCCTTCGTTGGTGTGCTCGCAATAACCGCGAGGATCAGTGAAGAGGAGAACCACAAGTTTCACGAGATTTTCGAGGGATTGCCCTTCCGTTCTTTGAACTTGGACTTCACAATCTCTAGCAGGTATGAGACAGTTGCCCGGGGTTTCTGCTAACGGTCCGAGAAGAGATGAATTAAAGTGTTCTTCTGATATTCTTTGCAGGCTCGACGGCTTCTGGCTGTCGAAATATTTGGATGTGAACAATGAAACAGGAGCTGTGTCGCTCGGTGATCGCTATAACTGCGAGAACGGAGCAAGAGCAGCATTCGAACTGAGCGGATTCTCGAAAGAGGCTCATTTGATCATACCTTTCCATCTCATCTTCCAAGGATGCAGTGAGAACTCCGATAGCGATCCGATAGGCTCTTCGCGGCCGAGTGAGCTGGTTCTTCGGAGCTTCAACGACACTGGAGTATGCCTTCGGTCAGGCCAGCTGATTGTGCGGCTGGGGGAAGTGTCTCCTAGGAACTGCCGGATTCTCCATTCAAATGAGAATGCTCACTTCAAATTCGAACCGATCGGCGGAGATATCGTTTTTGTGGGGAGGGATAGGTGCTTCCCGAAGAGAGAGATCATTTTCCTTGCGACTCTCGACTGCGCCGGCGAAGAAGTCCCATTCACCATATATTGGACCCACGATAAGACGCGGCTGCGACGGAACGCGGATAAGGACAATCTCTTCAGCAGCACGATGTGTCTCACGAGTGTGCCCGAGGGTAAAGATCCTGGCTACCTCGTCGACACCATCAATGTTCGCCACCCAAATCCGTCGGTGAAATATTCCCTGGAAGCAGCACTAGATGCTCGGAGTAATGCCTTATTCCGCATTGACTCGGGCTCCGGGGTCGTGATGACGACTCAAGTCTTGGACAGAGAACAAATGCCCACTCACTATCTGAGAGTCTTAGCGGTAGACAATCTCGAACTGCCCCCTGTCACCGGAACGACGACACTACAGGTGAGCCTGAAGTGATCGACTACCAAGAGTCACGGAATCGGATCAGAATCTCTTATCGGCGCTATTTTGTCTTGCCGATCCGTACGCAAACGTTAACCTTGATCAAAACACTCGACAGGTGAGCGTGCTGGACGAGAATGATCACGCTCCGCAGTTTGAGCAGGGTTTCTATGAAGCCTCCATTCGAGAATCGAGTCCTATCGGTTCAACGATACTCACCGCTAGAGCCACAGACTCTGATGCCGGCCAGAACGCAGTCATCTCCTACTCACTGGAGGTACCATGATCTTTCCTCAGCGGAAATTACACATGAAGCTTGTCGATCTTTATTCCATGCCTGGTTCGGAGTTTCAAATAAGACGGAATCTTCTTGGTGCAGGATGCGACCGACATTTTCGCTATCGATGCGACTTCTGGAGTGATCTACACCAAAGCGAGTTTGGATCGAGAAAAGGTTCCTGAGTATTCCATAGTGATACGAGCTGAAGACGGAGCTCCAGTTCAGAAGCGATTAACTTCAACCGCGCAGTTACACTTGGTTGTCCAGGACGACAACGACAACTACCCTCAATTCAGCGAGAGGACGTACAGCGTTGAGGTAACCACCTTCTCTTCGTGGGAGACCAAAGTCTCGGTGCGATCGAACTCATCGTCGCTCATTCGTCGACGCGTTGAGGGTAACGAGACAGAAGTTGTGATGGGAGGTTATTTTTGCTGAATCGGCTTGGATTCCCAGGTTCCCGAAAATGTGAGCTGGGTCGATAAGCCCGAAATCGTCAGGATAGAGGCCACGGACGCCGATGAAAACGAGAACGCCGCCCTGCGATACAGCATCATCGGGGGCAACTCACAAGGCCATTTCTCTATGGATCCTCTGACTGGGAGCGTGAGTAGTTCTATGAAACAGGTTCCATCGAAGTGAGGATCCGTTTTCGGATGATGCGTCGTGGTTTTCGATCGATCGAACTCGATCCTAACGGCTCTTCCACTAACTTATCGCCAGATACGCGCTGTGTCGCCACTGGACTACGAGACACTGACGAATTATCGTTTGGTGGTGCGCGTACAAGATGGCGGTTCTCCTTCGAGGTCTAACACGACGAATGTCCTCGTCAATATTTTGGACATCAACGACAACGATCCGAGGTTTTACGCCACTGAATTCCACGAGAGCGTGTCCGAGAACGTTGAGAAAGGACACAACATCATCCAAGTACAAGCCTTCGACACCGACGCGGCTGAGAACGCGAAAATAACCTATTCGCTGCTCACCGTCGATGGCTCCGATCCGGAATCCCTACCGGTGTATATCGAGCCAGAGACAGGATATGTAAGTTTGGTCCTCTCTGAAGATGCATCGAATCAGTTCGAGCACCTCACCCGCTGTACCCGTCGACATGCGATCGGGCAGAAACGGCGGAGCGTATGATACGACTCGGAATTCTTCCTTATAAATTCAAGAATATTCATGATCTTGTAGATTCGAATAAGAACGATGCTCGACCACGAAAACCGAACAGATTATAAGTTCTTCGTGACCGCGCGTGACAACGGCAAACCTCAGCGGAGCGCAACGGCCACTGTCACTCTACAGGTAGGGAAATCCGACCCGACTGCTCAAAACCTTCTGTTCTCACTGCACTATCTGTCCATCGCTGGAAGTTTCCTGACGGGCACGTGTTTTGTTGGAATCAGGTACAGGATGTGAACGACAACGACCCTGCTTTCGAACAAAAAACTTACTTCGCGACGCTCTCTGAGAAAGATCCTCCCGGAACTCCAGTCATAACGGTTCATGCATCGGACCCCGACAGAGACAGCAGGCTACAGTACCACATTTCGAGCGGAAACCACCGGGAACGTTTCGGTGAGCTCCTCCTTCTGGGTGTTTCTCGTTCACCATAACCGTCTGTATGGCGCGCTACGGGCTCTTCGAGTTGAAGCCCGGGTACAGCCCCGCTTCCACTCCTCAGACTCGAGATGGGATCACGGGAATTTCTTCTCATGCGCTCGGAACGTCTAAATAGAATTGGAGGAATTCCGCAGGTATCATCTCTCAGAACGGGAATGGAATCGTCTCCGTGGCACAACCCCTCGATTTCAAACTGGAAAACAGATTCGTCCTCACCATTCAAGTATCGGACTCTGGTGGACGGACAGATACCGCCACAGTGCACATCAACATAACCGGTAAGGGAGGAATCCTCCTATTTTGAGCTGTTTTTCGGGACCAGCCAGCAACCAGCTTCCGGAATTTGGCCCGGTGTGATGGAAGTTCCGGGATAAGCTTCTGGCTGACTCGGAGCGCTTTATGTCTTCTTGCAGACGCCAACAATCATCGGCCAACTTTCGTGAAGACTCCGTATACTGCGTCCGTTTTCGAAGACATCCCCGTCGGAACCACGGTTCTTGTGATCGAAGCTATCGATAATGATGTCGGTGACAACGCTCGCGTAACCTACACTCTTGAGGACGCGGTGAATGCCTTCAAAATCGAACCAACCACCGGCGCCGTCGTGACATCCCTGCCGCTGGATCGCGAGAGCGTGTCTGGGTATACGCTGGTGGTCACGGCGCAGGACGACGGCCGACCCCCGCTCTCTGACAGTACGAGTGTCGAAATCGAGATCATCGATGTGAACGACAACGCGCCGAAGTTCGCCATGGCATCCTACACTAGCGATGTGTCTGAGGACGCCCTAATCGGCACTTCCATCGTGCAGGTCTCCGCCTCAGACGAAGACCAAGGCTTGAACGCGCAAGTGCGATACACGTTCTCTGGCGGCGACGACGGTCAAGGGGCTTTCAGTATCGATCCTACGTCCGGTCTGGTTCGGACGGCGAAACAGCTCGATCGCGAAGCAGTTTCCACCTACCATCTCAGAGCCGTTGCAGTTGACCGCGGGAGCCCCCAGATGTCGACGGCGGTACCGATAACCGTTTTCATCCAAGATATTAATGACTCACCACCGAGATTCGACTCGGACAGGATCCAAATATTCGTCCCGGAGAACGTCCCACTGGGGTCAGTCATCGGAACCATCGAAGCCAAAGATCCGGACGAAGGCCCGAACGCCGTCGTCACGTACACAATTGTCGGAGGACCGGATGCGGAGAGCTTCTCCCTCATTTCGAAGGCCTCGGGCCCCGTCGACATAGTCAGTCGGGTCGAATTCGACTACGAGAGCTCCAAAAAAAGATACATTTTCTCCGTGAGGGCTTCGAGCCCTCCTCTGAGAACAGACGCCCAAGTGGAAATCTGGGTGACTGACATCAACGACAACGCGCCGGTGTTGAAAAACTTCTTGGTTGTGTTCAACAACTTCAAGAACTTCTTCCCTATCGGGACGATTGGGAAAATTCCCGCCAGTGACCCCGACATCAACGACAATCTACAATACAAATTTACCACCGGTAACCGAGCGAACTTGTTGATTCTGAACGAAACTTCGGGAGAACTCAAGCTCTCGCCCAACCTGAACACCGACGTGCCAATCGACGCCGAGTTCCAAGTTTCGGTCTTCGATGGGATCAACGAAGTCTCTGCGACCTGCAAACTCCATGTCAGGTGGATCTCGGAGGACATGTTGAACAACTCCGTCACGGTCCGGCTGCAAGACATGACAGTTCAAAAGTTCCTGTCGCCCTCGTTCGACTCGTTTCTCTCAGCTCTCAGTGCGGTGGTCCCATGTCCGAAGGAGCACATATTCCTCTTCAATATCCAGCAGGATACGCCCGATGTTTTGAACATCTCGTTCTCTGTGGTCAAAGATCGATCCCATGATGATCTTTACAGTCCACAGTACATCCAGGAGAGGATGTATTTGGGACGGAGTACGCTACAGCGCCTCAGCGACACAGAGGTGCTTCCCTTCGACGACTATCCTTGCTCCATCGAGCCGTGTCTCAATTTCGAGAAATGTCAAGCAGTTCATCGTTTCAAGGTGAGTTCATTCGCCTGAACCGGTCATCGCCGTTCTTACCTCCTCCAGCTCAGCGTATTAGCAAGATCAGGCCGTATTTCGCTGACAAATCTCATTTCAGGAAGCGGCGGACTTCATAGCATCTGACAGAATCCTGTTTCGACCCATTCGGCCTTCGAATACGTTTCAATGCGTGTGCCCGGTTGGGTTCACCGGGATGAAACACAGGTTCGATTGTGACACGGAAGTCAACTTCTGTTACTCAAGTCCCTGTCGGAATGGAGGATTCTGCGTGCAAACCGAGGGTGGTTACTTTTGTGAATGTGTGAACAACTTCCACGGGAAAAACTGTGAGGTAAGTCAACAGCTCGAGAGCCACTTACTCACAACTAAAAGTCGAGGGATTCGAACGAAATGAGTACTGATTCAAATCCCATGTCCAGATCGCCGGCAAGACGAATACTTCCGCTGGAGGCGCCCAACGCTGTACGGCGAGCGATGCCACTCTTGACGATATGTGTAGGCTCAGGGGTCGCAGCTTCCCTCAAAAAGGAACATACGTGACCTTCCCTGCGTTGGAGAAACGGCACCGTTTTTCCCTAAGGATTTCCTTCGCCACGCCAAACCAGAACGGCCTCTTGCTCTACAATGGGAGGTACAACGATAAGAACGACTTCATCGCCATCGAAATCGTGGATGGCCACCTCGTGTTCAGCTTCTCGACTGGAGGCGATTACGCAACTGCTGTTACCGCGATCAAGGTGGGAACAAAGGTCACACTATTCAGAGTGAGCAACTTGCTGTTCAATTGAGGAGAATAGGGGTCTGGTATCGGAAATAATGGTTCAATAGGTCTAATGTGTACCATCGACCCTGCAGCCTGGGCTCAACGATGGTAATTGGCACACGGTTGCTGTTTCGTATCATGAGAGGAGCGTTTCATTGGCCGTCGATGGCTGCGATCCGGTTGTGGCCGAGAGACTTGGAAATGACAACAACTACCAGGTGAGCAGGAACAGGCTTCTCGTTCGACATGGACCTTTTCGACTGGGGGTCCTGCTGGATGAAAAGGTCGCCACAAAAGCCGATATACGTAACTCAGGGATAAATCAATGGAGGGCGGCATGCGATGACTGTGACTCGAATGATAGCCGGGAACGAGCAATATACAGGGATTTTGAATCATGGGAGAGAAGGGGAGTTACTCGAGACCCTCCCCAAGACGGAAACCCAAGTCGGAGTGGACTCAAATTGATTGATTGCAAATGGGCTTGTCACGACGATTCTTCTGCAAGAATCGCTAGAGTCCTTTCGAACTAGATCGGGAACAGGGAACAACCCCGGTCCGGGAGTTGGTCATTCACCGAATGTTTTTTTTCGTTCACCGCAGTGTGCATCCCGTGGACACCTGAGGCTGGAGCGCAAGTGTGACGACTTCATGGAGAGCTGCTATCGATTTCTTGATCTCACGGGACCGCTCCAGCTCGGCGGTCTCCCGCAAATTCAATCAAACTTCCCCGTGCAGAACCGAGATTTCGTTGGTTGCATACGGGACTTCTACATTGATCATGAGCTTGTTGATCTCAATCATTTCGTCGCGAACAATCTCACGATCGCCGGCTGTCCTTCGCGAAGAGGATTCTGCCACATCGATCCCTGCCTGAACGGGGGAACTTGCGTGGAGTCGTGGAGCGGCTATAAGTGTCGCTGCGCGGACGGATACGGAGGAGCCGAGTGCCAGGATCGCGTAGAGCCTTACAGGTCAGTGGCGTGCGATGAACGTGTCCTCCGCGGAGCAATCCGAATGTCAGTGAATCCAAACCGAGTGATAACGGTTTTTATCTAACGGTTCTCCTCGTCGCCAATGCAGGTTTCATGGCGATGGCCACCTCATGTTCAAGTTTTCTCTCCGGCCCATCGACATACCGTGGGTGGTCAAAGTTTCCGTGAGAACTAAGCAGCGAAACGGACTGCTGATGCTCGTTCAGCTCGGAGGTAGCGCGAGTAAATTCCTCCTCCAGGTAAGTCGCGGACGCTCGATTCGGCCAGCCTAAAAGAATTCGGCCCGATTGAGAGGTTGAGTCTTGAAACCGTCGTATTTCGCTACATCAGAACCTCATTCTATCAACAGGTGATCAACGGGACAGCTGTGGCGTCTGTTGATGACGTGCACGTCTCGGTGCCTCATTCATCTGTAGCCGACGGGGAATGGCATCGGATACAAGCGACCTGGAACGCGAACATTTTCAGCTTGGCAGTGGATGGGAACCACTACAAGCAGGAGAAGCACATCCATCAGAGTCCGGCCGCGCACTACATCGGGGACATCTGGGTCGGAGGGCATGAGAGCGGCGACTACTCATCTTTCAAAGGCTGCATGGAGAACATCCGCGTTGGGAATCAAAAGGACCAAGCGTACAGAGAGCCGTCATCGGAGAGGAACGTTTTCAGGGGCTGCGCAATAGAGGATGCTTGCGCGTCGAATCCATGTCCTGACACCTCGGTTTGCAGCAACGTGTTCGGGGGCTTCCAGTGTATCTGCAAACCGGGTTACGTCGGGAGTCAGTGTCTCCCCATCTGCTCCCTCAACCCGTGCGAGCACAACACCACTTCGAGCTGCGTTACGGCGTCCAAGCTCGACCGAGGTTACCAATGCCTTTGCGATGCGAATCATTACGGCGAAAGATGTGAGATGACCATGATAGATCACTGTCCCATCAACTGGTGGGGAACGCCCCCGTTCTGCGGCCCATGCACCTGTGACGTCCACAGAGGCTACAGCTCGAACTGCAACAAAACCACAGGGGAATGTTTCTGCGAAGAAAATCACTATTACTCCCCGGAGCAGAAAACCTGTCTCCCTTGCAACTGCTATGCGGCTGGTTCCCACGGTCAACAGTGTGACTCGGTCAGCGGACAATGCCGCTGCCGAGAAGGTGTCATCGGGAAGCATTGTGACAGCTGCTCGAACGAGTTTGCGGAAGTTACCCTGAGAGGATGTCTGGTCATTTACGACGGGTGCCCTCGCGCAATGCACTCCCACGTCTGGTGGCCGAGAACATCGCTCGGAATCGAGGCCATGAGCGTGTGTCCCGCACTCTCTCAAGGGAAATGCTCGCGGTTCTGTGACGCTAATGAGGGCTGGCACCAACCCGATCTTTTCCACTGCATCTCTGATCCGCTCGTCGCCCTCAGCGAAGAACTGAACATCATTGAGAAATCGAACATTCAGCTGAGATCACATAATTCTCGCCGTCTGGCTAGAGAAATGGACGATGCCGTACGGAAGAGTCTGGAAAACAACGAGGGGATCCTGTACGGTACGGATGTTCGAACCGTGTCTCAGGTCCTCACCCTCATCACAGAGTTCGAGGTGCAGCAGAGCGGCTTCAATCTAAGCCACACGCAGGATCGACACTTCATGAAGTATCTCTTCAACAGCCTCGCGACCGTGGTGAAAGCAAAGTTTTCACCCGAGTGGCAGCGAGTACCTGTGAACCTTCGACTGGAGAGGCTGCTGCTCCGTTTCGAGAGTTACGCGAGAACAATTCTGGCCAACATGGAAGACACGTTCACTTCTCCGTTGTTGCTAAATTTCAACGATACAGTGTTGACAATAGATCAGGCATCCTACAGCGAGCTGCGTTCCAACATCAATACGACATCGAGACACATCTACAAAATCACGGCTGGTCAAAAAACGGTGGACCTCCTCCAGTTGCCGAAGTTCAACAACATACCGCTCCAACTACTTGAGCCTTGGGTTCCCAAGGTTGGCATCCCGTTGGGCACGCTCTCCCTGGACACACACGGGAACGACAGTAAAGTCCTTTTCTCGGTGCTGACGTTGAAGGATGCAAGCATCCTGTACCCCCTCATGTACGACTCCACTATAAAGTAAGTGCTACTCTCGAAGTCAAGCATAACTCTCATGGTTGTCGCTGTTCAGCGGAGCTCATCGTTGACCTCGACCCTCAATTTCAGCCATGTTCTGGGAGTTTCGGTCAGCAGTGCCATAGTATCCATCGTCGTGGCGAAATCCGACTCCAAGTATTCGACTGTCGATCAATTCGACGGAGAAAACAGAGTTCACATAATGTTCCCCATTCTGAGCGGCAGATATCCGCGCAACCCTCAGGTGAGCTTAGAGATCGATGAAGAGACGTAGGTCAAAGTGCGCAGTCAGCAGCTGCATCTTGAATGATGATTCAATCTCCTATAATTTTTCAGTGCGTGTATTGGTATGTTTCGCCATCGAGCGGTTATGGGAAATGGTCTGCTCGGGGTTGCCGAGTCGAATCGATCGGTGTCAGCTCTGTAAACTGCTCTTGCGATCACCTCTCACTGTTCGCGGTGCTCACCGAGGATTCTTTTGCCTTGGCTAGAGTACAAATATCGTATAGCCAAGAGCTCGGCTCCAGCGTTTCCCTCATGTTCTCGATCGGTAGGTCAGAACTCTGCTCTGTGAAATTCCGCCCGTTCGAAGATCGCTCTGCTCAGCGTGGAAATCGTGAAACCCTCATCAGTAATTAATTCCGTTCCCAGCGTTGTTGACCACGACGGTCGGGCTCCTCATCGCTCTGACCATCGCCAGTGGAGGATATTCCACGAATTCTCATGCGATTCACATCAACATTATCCTCTGCCTGCTCATGGTCTACCTGATATCACTCGTCGGAATAAGGTCAGTTCTGTCGACGCTTCTCATTGCTATCCATGATTATGGGCGGGCGCATCTTCTCCGAAAATCCACAAGGAGCTCTCCTCAACGGTGTACAGTTGGTCCTTGCTTCAGTATACATACAGCTCAACTCATTTGTACGCTGGAACCCTCCCATGTGGCGAAGCGCTCGCATGAGTGAACCACTCGTAACGATTTCGCTGATTCGATTAGAAATTTTAGAGCCTGTCATACATGTTCAAATCTGAGTCACGTATGACCGGGAAACTTCCTGAGTTACCCTGGTATCGGCCGGACATCCTGCGGCTCTTTGTGGTCGGTCTGAAACGGCACCATCAGAATCTGGCGGGTCATACGTGTTTCCGAGGATCAGGGGCTCTCACTTGATGTTTCATACGAAAAGCGACCTGGTCGGCCATAGAAAGCTAATGTACCGGTCTCTTTTCCAGATCTCATTCCCCTCCTTCTCAATACTTCTGCAAACTGACAGCGATATGTTTACACTATTCTTGGCTATGCGTTTTTTCTTGGCTCCTGATCGATCTTCTTCACATTTACCGAATGCTGACCGAAATGAAAGATATCAATCATGGTTCGATGAAGTTCTACATCAGCATGGCATATGGAGGTCCAGCGCTCATCGTCGCCCTCTCCCTCGGAATCAAATCGGAATTATATGCGGGCCACAGTTTGTAAGTATAACTTCTCCCCAGCTCATTGGTCTATAGAAACCCTCTCCAGAAGCTCCTGGGGGAAGGTGAGCTCAAAATATGGGAAGTCCTGAGCTTATCGAACTTAACGGGCGTCTCCTCTCAAGGTGCTGGGTCTCGGTGTCGGAGTCGCTGATCTGGTCGCAGGTCGCGCCAATCGTTTCCCTCATCGGAGCAGCCCTCCTTCTGACCTCGGCGTCAGTCATGGCATCGATTCGAGTGCAGGGAGTTGACTTGATATCCGATTTTGGCAACATACGTTTCCTTCTCTGGCTCTCGATGAGTCAACTGCCCGTCATCTCTGTTTTTTGGTAAGGAGGCATGATAACGTTCGGGTGATATGAGGACAAGGAGCCGAGGGAGAAAAATCAACATTGCCATGGGGGGAATTTTCAAACGGAACTCGTGATCTCAGGATAAGCTCGATGCTAGCGGCTGGGGACGTATCGAATGGTTGGATTGTGTTTGGCGTCTGCGCACCACTGACAGCAATCGTCGTGTTCCTATGCCAATGTATCTTGAACGCGAGAGTTCGCCAGAACCTCTGGGAGATGCTTCGCGGGAGACGAAAGTGCTTGCTCGCCTACTATGGCGGACCCGGCGGTGGAGCCGCGCTCTCATCTTCGGTAAGTAACGAGCGGTATCCCGTTGTGCCCTATTGTTATGATGCTCGAAGCCGTAGCCTTCACGATCCAATCAGTGATGCCTCCGCATAACTGTTCGAGCTCTATTTTGCCAGCGATCCGCTCTGTCGTACGGCCGCAACTTGGATTTGAGCGTTCACGGAACGTTACAACGAAGACATGTCATAATGGGAGCGTACTCAACCACGTCGAGGTCGACCACTCACAGGTTAGATCCCAGCTGCCGCGCAGCTTGTGCCTTCAGGGAGGTTCGATCGAAACCATACTCCCTTCTCGAAACTGTCGCGACTGACCAGCGAACGAACTTGTCCTCGTCTTCAGGTCGTCCTCATTCGCGTCCTCTGCAACCGTGCCCTCACATGCGCATCACCATCATCATCACCACCATCACAAGAGCAAGAAGAACAAGTCTCGCAGTAAAGTGTCGGAAACACCGAGCGAAGACAGTGGGTCTCGTGTTTCAAAATACTCTCAGGAGGATCTGCAGTCCATCGACCAAGAGAGCATGGATCTCGCCTCTAGCCATTCCTCTGACAAAGACACCATGACCTATATGGAAGAGGATGAAGCAAATTCCGACAATTACTCGGAATCCGAACGCGAGAAAGGTGAACCATCTATCCGTCCCGGCGCTATTCGGCTTTGCTTGACTTTGCTTTACGATCATAGATCATCCTCTAACGAGAGCTCCTTTTGTATTATGATTCCTTGAAGCTGAGGCTGAGCCATCGGGATCGCCGTCACATGCGGGCAGCCCGGAATACTACAGAAGCCCAGACGTCAATACCGATGACTACGAACAGCAAGGCTACGCTGTGTCAAGCAGCCTGTCGAGAACGGCGACTCTGCCTCTGGCGAACACTATGCTCCTCAGTGATAATCAAGCAACGAGCCCGAACGGTAATTTGGAACCCTTCCGTTTGGGGCCACGAACCCAAATTGATGTTTCTTTCGGAATTCCGAGTGCCAGAATGAGTCATTCGAGCTCAAATTCTTCTCGGTGGAGCTTCGAGGAGCCGATTTCTCCGCACTTCGCTCCTCCAGCTGGTACCGCCGCAGCTCTCTTGTCTGAATACGTGTTCTCGGTGAAGGGAGAAACCTCCATGATTTTAACATCGAACCAATATTTGAGCAGGAACTCTGAGCGACAATGGGGATGTGAGCTACATCGATGACAGCTCGCCATCGAACAATGGGTAAGTTTAAATCTCCTTCAACGCTTTTCTTCAACGTTCATTGTCTTGAAGGAGTTCAAATCAAACCCTCTCGCTCGCTTCTGACTGTAGACCGTTCTTACAGGAAAGGCGAGACTTCGGTTTAAAGCATGAGCAGAAGGATATTTTTCTACAGGTTCTGATTCGTATGTATAAAAAGTCTGAGTGCAAGGAACTCTGGGAGAAACACAGATCGTCGAACCGTTCCGTATTTTCATGGCAACGGTCTTGTCACGAGGTATTCTATCAAAGATGTTTTGTACGAATGGGCCCATGGGAGTCTCTGAGAGGTGAAGCGTACAATGACGAGAATGGTGCTTGACTGCTTGTCTCAGAAATATTATTTTGCCAATAGGTAGAAAACTTGAGTGCCCACAAGAACCCAAGATGAGGAACGCTTCAGATAAAGATCCTCAGATTAGACTCTAGGAGAAGAAAAAATCCTAAACACGAGACCTGTGCGGAACGGAAGGTTCTTCATCTAGGCGATTCTAGCGTATATGAGTTTTCTGAAGCAAAATGCAGTTCAGAAAAAAAAATCCGCACATTGTGTATTCCGCCACGAGATTTTCTTTGTGTAGCAGGAGAGTTCGGGGGAGGGTCTCAGATATTCTATGTGGCGTCCTTTGTTGCAAGGTTAGACAATACAAAAAACTGCCATCTTTCTCATAATGTGTAAATGAAAAGAGGAACGATGCCAACAATGGAATGAATCTTTATTCAACCTTACGAAGGGATCGAGTGTATCCACATGGCGAACGGCTCAGCCGGTGGCAACAATTGTAAAGTGCAACTGCCTTCAAAACATGTTTGCAATTTACCCGTGAATCCATCGCGGCGGCTCGTCCGGCTTTCATCATCGTTCGACTGTTGAGGAATACGACAATGAGCGATCGAACGAGCGCTGTTCTCTGTTCTTTGGAGACGAAGGTTGTGAGGGAATATTTTTGCGAGTGAGAAGAAAGGGGTATATCTGATAGACTTGTGATCATTGCCAATTCTTTATGTGTATATTGGAATCTTCAGACTTCATTCTATTGAATTGCTGACGAAGATTCTAAGACGGAGAAGGTTGTGGCTCGAATAAATTATTGATCCTCATGGAGAATCGATCTTCATCTCGTCATAATTTCGGTTTTGGGAGGAGTTCGAATAGACTTGGACTAGGCAGGAAGGTCTTGGCAGGGGCTGACTCGAATGGGGCCCGCAGTGAGCTCACGGCCAACTCAATCACGAGAGTCGAAGACTTCCCTCTTCAAAATCAGGACCACCCGCCCTGCTCCCGCTTAGATGCGGGAAGCGCGTTAAAAGCTCCCTGTTGGTCCTCCTTCCAGCCTGTACTCGAACCTCCGAGTAAACGTCGGCTTAAAAGGCAGCGGAAGAGCACACTGGAGCCTCAGGTGGGTAGGAACCTCTCGTTCCCCCTAGACTTCATATCCAAGGACTTATCTCTCAAAGGGCACAATTTGAAGAATCCTCATCCGATGAGTGGTAGGAGACTGACCCTCGTTCGCGGGAAAATATAGGGCTGACGAAGGCCAAATTTATTTCCTGATCTATACAGTGTTTTTCTTACTGGAATTGGGGAATCCTTGAAAGCTCTAGAACCTGCTCGGTCGCGGTTGGGGTTCTCTTCTTGGCGATGGAGAATTTCTCAGATGGCAGGCTCTCCAAAAAGTCTTCGGTCGGGGTATAGACCCACGGATTCCACGGGCCTTGTATGGATATGGAGTTTGTTGCCTGGTACCTCAAAATTCTGGCGTTCGTCGTTCCCGATGAAGTTGCCAAATTATGGACCCATTTGAGGATCTCGGATCTCGAGAAAGGATTACAGCGGAGCTCCTCCCTGTAATTGTTCGATTTTAAGAAAATTCACGAACCATGGGTGGACCTCACTGACGATCGGCTCTGAAAGTCATATCCGAGAAGTGTTCTGAATTACATTGGTACCGACGGAGCACCGCCTGCTACTTGTGCGCCTCCCGAGGAATCATGGGTATAACGAAGAGGAGCTATTACCTAAATCATTAGAAACTATTATTACAACAGTGTTCTAGCCTCGCCGACTCTTTCGCCTCACCGATGGCCATTCACGTATTCTGCGACAACTGATGGATCTCTGTGTCTCCGTGGCTTCAGGTACACCACTGTCGTTGGGCATTGTTTCGCGAAGTCCACGATATCCGACTCGATGAATTCTCTCATCGCTCTCGACCTGCGTTCGACTCAAACTTGAACATCACGGTTCGAAGTGAATGCTCTACAGTCATATCTGGTTAATCATGGTTGTTCCAACCGGCTCGTATACGATAGAGGATCTAAATGCTTCGCCGTACTCACGATCCGTGTGATTTGCAGAACTTGAAGGTGATTCGGGCAAGATTCGGCACATGATCCAACATACCGTTGGTCAGGCCCTGCTTGAGAAATACGCCGCTCTTGTACTGATTCATGCTCACTAGGTCGATTCGGGGTTACCCGAAGAGCTCTAGAAAAAAACTTCCCTCTGATCGCGCACCGCCAAAGGTAAACAAGCAGTCTCGATTGCCGGCGAGCCAATCGACAGCATAGAAGCCTGCTAAATCAGAATACGGTTCATATGATCTGACAGGCCGCCTCCCAGAGCACTGATTTCGGGTGGTCGGAGACGGTTTTGAATCGAGCCGTCGAGCGATACAGCGATGTCACTCAAGATCCGTGACTGATGTCCTGGGGCTCGCCGTTTCTATTGATAACAAGCTTCCGTGAGGAGAGAAGGAGTACCACACTCACGCGCACGCGGGTCGCAGCTCCTACAAAGGGCTTCGCTCGTTGAACGGTGGACGCGTTGCCGAGAGCAGGGGCAACAAGTCGCGACGAAAAAGAGGGTACCGTTCTCAATGTGAACTGAGTGATATTTTGAGTCCGCGGTCCGGGTGTCGACGAATGGAATCGACCACTTGACCCCCCGCGCTGATTAGGTTGATCTCTGCTGAGGGATAGCTAGACATCAAGCGAAGAGTGCTAGGAAGCGAAGTTGTTCGTCGGACGTTTCAGCCGAATATTTAACGATTTTTTAGCAGTGGAAAAACTTCCAGAGCACCGAAACACCTCGGAACGCACGATGAAATGAATCAGATGACACTCCCGACTCTCAATTCTCGCCTCCCTCATTCATTTCGCAGACTCACCCATCTCAACCCATCGACTCCGCGTTGACGCGAGTTCACTCGAAGGAACCGATGAAGAGTTTTCCCGTTGACTAACAATGAGTGAGGTTGGGTAATGGGACCTAGAAGTCGGTATGACAATAGAAGTAGCCTTCCTCTTCACAGTCTCCGAGTTAAGACCTCTGTTGCGCTCCTGACCCATGTGTCTGACACAGATGGCACAGCAACCCACTCATTCGTAGCCTCTGAAGCTCTTCATCGCTGTTTTCTTTCGACGACCCCCCACAAAATTCAGCTCCAATTCCATCGATGAGGGAAGTTCCGGAATTTCGTTGGCGTAGCCCTGGTGTGAGCCGGATAGTGAGGATCGTCGGTTTATCGCCTTTCTGGTCCCAGAACGGGTTTTCGATGTTCGATGTTGACTTTCGGAGACGCTGCTTCCCGTGGTTTCACTCAATGGTGGGCTCTGGAGCCCACTAAAACGGTGGAACCTCTCACTTTGACGGGAAGAATCATGTTCCCCAATGTTCAAGATCTCGACTGGCTCTTTCCATCATTCCGAATCAGAATCTACAACTTGATTTCGTCCCACATATTTCCGCCTCCGAGCCCACTTTGCATCGTTCGAGAATTCCTGCAATCCGAACCTACGTGGACTACTCAGGAGCATCCGGCAACACTACCTGGTTCATCCCTGCCGTCCTTACGAGCTGTGTTTGGGCTCTAACCAACGCTCTCTGAGAGCCTTGTCTGTGGCCCTCCGTACGAAAGTCCGATTTATTCGGAAAGGTAGCTCGTCCATTCCCAAAGGGCTACATTTGCCCCGAATCAAGTTCGGTAAAATGAGAGCTGCAGCTCATAGGAGTTGGTTTTGGGTCTCGAAAGAGCTCAACAGCTCATTCTAGAGCTTGGAGACCTTGGATCGCCTCCCCTACTTTTTCCGCACCGCGAGAACCCTGCCGTAGCTGATCTAGCCAACGCCTCGCTTCCCGCCTCACAGAGTACTCCGAAGACGAACTAGTGAGCGAGTGTGCATTCCACTCAGTTCCAAGCTGTGATGATCTATCTTCCTCAGACTCGGGCTGAAGATGCTGTTGGGAAGAGCTTATTGATATACTTTGAGTGAAATGAAGTCGTCCGCCATGGATATCCTGTAACGTTGGATGGTGATCCAGTCGCTCTGACGGGGACAAGACCACGACACACATCGCGCCGATCGAACAACACTCCCCAAACAGATCTGCTGAAAAATTTTCTGTTACTTTTCTTAGTGTGCTTGGCTCGTCCCCAGATACCCAGCACGTGGTATTGTCCCGCGTGCTCCTTCTGTTGCGGAGGCTTCTATACGAAGCGGAGAGATGTAAACAACCACATGCTGCTAGCGCATGACGATTCTGTACGGTGTTCGAATTCAGAGCTGTGATCAGAAAAACACCGTACGCGACGAAAAGCGAACCTGCATCGCTGGCCGATTTCTTGATGTCATCAACGAGGAGTCACAAGCGGATGGTGGAGCGTCAGATTCGATATCGATGGATTCCGTGACGACAGAAACATTGAGTCTGATCTTCGACGAGCTTGATAGCTCTCGTAAATACGTCTGCGATGCTCCAGGATGCGGGAAAACTTTCGTCAAGAATAATTTCCTCGAGTTTCACATCCGTACGCATACGAATGAGGTAGGCATCGGAACTTGATTAAAGTGGAAGGCTGTGAGGAAGGAGACACTGAAGCAGCGCTTCATGATGCTTTTCCGCAAAAGTTTCTGATCGAAATGATAAGATGCAACTCGTCTTCCACCGGAGAGCTGGAATTGCCCGAAATCTAGTTGGTCCGAATGAGAGCCCTGGCTGCCTGGAGTCTGTTCTGATCCTTGAATGAGCTCTACAGCCAATTTTCGGCCCAGAGACGTTGGGTCCCGCCGTTCGTTACGCGCTCCAAGAACCCTGTCGTTCCTGCCCTGGCCGACGCTAAACGTTACGAACCTCCACCTCCATTGGGTTCGGCGTCATTGATAGACTCCGGCTTCTCCGACCACCTTAGCTCGAAAAACGCTCAGAACTTTTTGCCTCGCTCTGACCTATCACTCGTTCCATCGCAGCGACCATTCCAATGCGAAGTTGAGGGTTGCACATCGTCGTATACTCGATCGTGGCATTTGAGACGACACGTGAAGAACGTGCACCAGCCAAAACCAACAACTTTGGATAAGTAAGTGGGTTATATTCTCGATCTTGCGAGGAACTCGAACCTTGACGAATCGATCCAAATGTATTGCTGTAAGCTGAGTGGAAGCGCAGCAACTTCATCGTTTGATCTAAAACCACGTATGACAATGATATTTCTGCAACAGAGCGGAGGCTTCGTATCGACTGGACGGACCTCTCAATTAGATATTCATTCTGCTCAATCCACAGATTCGAATGCACGTATCCTGGATGCTCCAGGAATTATCGATCCCGAGATGCGTTGAAGAAGCATTGTGCAGTGGTACATGAGCAAGATGACAGGCTTGTCGTTCCGAAGTACCAGTGCTCCGTCTGCGATCTCACTTTCATGAAGCACAACAAGTTGAAGGCTCATTTCTCGCAGCACTCTGGGGAAATGCCTTTCAAGTGAGCTGATGCGTGTTCTTGTGTCTATGCATTATGGAAACTCCCGCAAGTTCTCTGGCAGTGTAATTTTCACATTGTATTCCCCCTCTTTTCACGAAGGTGTTCGGCGGAAGGCTGCAACAAGGAGTACCGCGTTCCGAGTAAACTGAGGGCTCACGAGAAGTCCCATGCCGGCTACTGTTGTGACGTTTGCGAGGAACAAAAGTTCGTCTCCGAGGCTCAGTATAGGCTGAGTATCCGAGGGACCCTGATCCAGAATCAAACATCCACCGATCGGGGAGACCGAGCATCTTGAATCGAAGCCTGCGGTAACTCGGTTGTTCTTCCAGGTTCTCTACCTGGTCTGCTCTCCGGAAACATTGTGCTGAAGCTCATAGTGCTAAGCGATGTCCCAAATGTGATAAGACCTTCAAACGAAATGGTAAAATTATCTCCATAAATCAGAAATTGTGCTATCGTGGATGATCGGGGCTTCAATGACGGCGTTCTTCCACAGCTCTACTGCTCGCACATATCGCGACACATATGGAGGATAGACCAGCTTTCGTTTGCCCTGTTCAAGAATGTGAAAAATCGTACTTCGAGGTACCCGTGGAGCGCTGAGCTCTTTTTCTACTACTCACCATCGCTGCAGTGTGCACGAGCCCCAACATCGAACCAACGACACTGAACATACTCTTCCTGCTCCAGATGAAGAATCTACGTGCTCATCAGAAAGCTGCTCATGAGAAAGTCCGGTTCTCATGCTCAGAATGTCAGAGGGAATTCTGCTCCAAGCAGACTTTGAGGCGCCATGGGCGTAAATGCAAAGCCAAAGTACTCACACGGAAAGCTCCGAGAACAGGTGAGTATCCTCGCCTCGATGAGCACACGAGAGGAAAACGTGAGCTCAATTAAAGGGAGTTTCAAGTTATGTCAAACGATTCCTCTTCGCAGGAAATGAAAGGAGACCGAGAGTGGACAAAGGTTTACCGCGTAAGACAGCTGCCGCATTCTTATCCGCTGTGGACGACTGCGCCATCAGAGAGCCGCCTCACGTCGAACTCTGAACGCCTGACACTGTATTCAAAGCTACAGGAATGGGCTGACCCCCGATAAACGCACTTGTTTGAACTGGGATATCCTTTCTTCGATTGATAGAATACGGCCCAGCTTGACGCCAATCTGAGCGGAGAGCGGACGATTTCTCACGGTGGTGGGTAAATTTTCAAGATCAATCCAACCGCCGATGGCCGTAGATTTGTTTGTTCGTTTATCGCGGAGGCCTACGCACGTTCATCAGTTGCGTAACCAGTCCTTTTCTTCATCGAGGCTGAGCGAGGCCACTGTCGATGGGGGACACAGCCTTGTGCCACAGTTCGTTCCACACAGCCTTCAGTTCCACGAACGAGTAACTTTCCAGATAAGAAAACTTCATATTGAAGCCTGAAAGAAAATAGTTCGACAGAGGGCGGGTCTTTTGGAGTCTAGAGGTTCCTTCCATGGAGGCAGTTGAGGGCAATCGAGACTCCCGAAGCAAGGGACGGGTCAGCCAGCTAGTACCCTTCAAAAATCGAAGCCGTATCCTGTTCGATGAGTCATTCTCACGTCTTTGAGCTGGGATGGGCTCTTTCAAAAAATCGTCGACAGTTTCGTCGAGGGGCACGAACGACCCGGAAGGCAAAGACGAGAAGAGTTGGGAAACAGGCATGAGAGATCAACCTGAGAACGAATGCGGTTGGATCCTCAAGAAAAAACGGCCCACGGAAAAACAACATTTCACAACGCCTGCCGCATGAGTTCTGATATATCAGTAAAGTTGCGATGAATGCAGGACAACTCCTTCCATGGAGATATTTTCTTAGAGAATAGAGGAGTCCGATTGTTGAATCCGATTTTCGCCCTATACACGGAAAATCGTCTTGTGCTCGTTTCGTGCTCTCATCCCTCATCGAGAGTCAACGTTCAGTTCGTTCCGTTCCTGCCTCGGATCAGAGCACGATCCCAATGATAGGTGGCTCGTTTGAGCTGCTAAAGCTCATGTACCGCTTGGAGGTCTCGGTTCCAAACATCATCATGATGCTCTGGCCTATCCTTGCTCTCCGCATCAGTTCTGCCGCTTGCCAACGGACCCTTCAGAAGTGAAACTCATCAGGAATCATTCTCGATCCCCTTGTCACGAACGAGCTCGTCAAACCTTTCCATCCTGTCTAACGAGTGATTCACGGAGGTTACTCTTCATTGCTGATTGCTCTGTTGCCGCTCCGCCCGCAAATAATTTTCCCGGAATTCCCCATGCCCCATGCCGGTCACGCTCCCGACGTTCCCTCTTTTCAAGAGTCTGTGATGGGTTCTAGTGAGCTCAGTTGGCTAAACTCCGCACGGAGCTACAGCGCAAGGGAATTCTCAGATACATTATACAATGGGAACCATACTCAGGCAAATGGGAGGTCAGACAACAGGGATCGCGATCCGCTGAGCTCAATACCAAGCCCGGACTCACTGGGACTTCACTCCAGAATGACTGCTCTCTGCTCATAACTTGGTGAGACTGCCGGAGAGCAGACTGAGATGGAGTTGAAGCGGTTAACGGACTTTTCTCATCGGGTCATCACGTAAATGTTTGCGTCAGTCCGCCGCAATATGTGGCTGAAATTCAAATGGACCGCCTCTTCAACTCTCTCTTCTCCTGCCTGGCTGCCAAAACAGCGGGCTGAAGCGACACCGAAACCACCGCGTCGGTCCTTTTGTTCCGAAGAAGAGTCGAGTGAGTATCTGTTCCGACCTTATCCGCTTATTTGAAGGCATTTCGAATGCCATTCCAGAGCGAAACCCCAGGAATCGGAACTGGAGATGCTGGGGATAAAATCTGCTGATGACGGAGTAAAAGTCGTTCGAACTTACCCTCAAAACTCGAGCCGGACATATCCACGTGGCCCGAACAACGCCGCCAGCCACACTCTGAATGAAAATAAATTCTGGCCTTCGTTAACCGTGCTAGAGTTCCTCAATATTGAAAATCAGCCCCAGCAGCCAAAACGAATCGACTCGCCACTTGGCACTTGATATCGACGTCAAAACCTAATTTCAAACTTTTCTTCCGCAGCAATGGCGGATGCAGCTCCTGCCGGTCGTGGCGGTTTTCGTGGAGGTTTCGGTCGAGGTGGCCGTGGCGGACGTGGACGCGGTCGTGGTCGTGGACGTGGAGGGCGTCGGGGAGGCAAGGAAGGCGAGAAGGAGTGGCAACCAGTGACGAAACTTGGGCGTCTCGTCAAGGATGGGAAGCTCAAGACCCTCGAGGAGATCTATCCGTATGCCTACCCTATCAAGGAATTTGAGATCATCGACGCTTTTCTTGGAACGACTCTCAGAGACGACGTCCTGAAGATCATGCCTGTCCAGAAGCAGACTCGCGCCGGTCAAAGAACACGTTTCAAGGCTTTTGTGGCCATCGGTGACTACAATGGCCACGTTGGTCTCGGTGTCAAGTGCTCCAAAGAAGTTGCCACCGCCATTCGTGGAGCCATCGTGCTGGCGAAACTGTCTGTCATTCCAGTCAGAAGAGGATATTGGGGTAACAAGATCGGTGAGTGGCGATACAGTCTTCCGATGGCTATTCCTTCGAATATGATTATGCAGGGCAAGGTCGACGGAGCTGAGAACCATGCGTACTAACAACGTCTCGTCCCAGGTAAACCCCACACCGTGCCTTGTAAGGTTTCTGGAAAGTGTGGGTCCGTGAGCGTGAAGCTCATTCCCGCGCCGCGTGGAACTGGCATCGTGTCTGCCCCCGTACCGAAGAAACTCCTGCAAATGGCTGGAATCGATGATTGCTACACTCAGGCTCGGGGCTCGACTTGCACCCTTGGCAACTTCGCCAAAGCCACCTATCTGGCCATCCAGCAGACGTACTCCTATCTGACTCCGGACTTGTGGGCCGATCAGCTTTTGAGCAAAACGCCCTATCAAGTACATACGGACCATCTTTCGAGCGCAAACAAGTCCCACGCTCATTATTCACATGAATAGATCGGTCCATCCGATTGTCATCTGAAGTGGTCGGAGAATAAAGCCGTCTGCACCAAGGAATGTCTGGCATATTTTTCTCATCATAGTGATTGCAGTCGAGTTCTGGCGAGCTTCTGTTCTCCTTCCCGATTTTGCCCGAGGGATATCATGACAATATATTCCGAGTCTCGTCAGCATGGGTCACAAACCTCGATTGAAACACCCATGAGTCAAGCTATCATCCCGGTTCTTGCAACAAGATCGAAGTCAGCATAGTTTGACACTGATCTGAGGAAGCATGCTCATTCTACAATGTTACCGAATTCATTGATAGAGAATGCTTCGCTCAATGCTCGTCGCCTGGTGTTGAAGTATAGCGGAACCGGCGATACAAAGAAATTTCCTCGGTCAGGTCTCCTCGCTACAGCAAAAGCAGAATACCGGCATTGACATCGCCTCCGTGCCTCCGTTCGCTGATTGCTCACGTGAAACTCAGCTGGGACGGAGATGAGATCGAGCGAATATTTTAGAATGATATTTTCGAGTTGAGACGCGACAAGCAGAACAACGGTGGGAGAGAAGCTCTAGCATTTCTGCGGTTTGTATTTGACTTCAAATTTTCTAGACCTCGTCTGCTCTCGAAGTTCCTTGCGTGTAGGAACTCTGGTGCGGTGCTGACATCCAACCGAAAGATTGGACGGTCATCCGATCCATGAATCAATCAATCGCTTCTTCATCTAACAATTTTCGATCATGACGGCGATTCCTTGACCGCCTCCGATGCATGCAGCGCCGATCGCAGTCTTCTTCTGACGAGCTTTCAGCTCATAAATGAGGTTCGCCATGATTCGAGCTCCGGAGGCACCAACAGGATGCCCGAGAGCGATCGCACCCCCGTTCACGTTCATGTTGGCGAGGTCAAGACCCAGATCTTTTTGCACTGCCAGGAATTGCGATGCGAAGGCTTCGTTGATCTGGAACAGTTCACTTCTGCTCAGATAATCATGGGACGATTTGGCTCGCAGAGATTAGAGAATACGATCGAAAGAACAAGTCGGCGCCTGAGAAGCTCTCTCGGATTAATCCTCGAAAGACCCTCCTTACTTCAAACAGGTCGACATTCTGTTGCTTGATTCCCGTCTTCTCACACAGGGCACGGATGGCTGGGGCCGGTCCGATGCCCATGATGGAAGGGTCGACCCCAACGTAGGAGTAACCGACCAGACGTGCGAGAGGTTTCAAGTTGTGTTTCTTCACCGCCTCCTCACTGGCCAAGAGGATGGCTCCGGCTCCGTCGCAAATGCCGGAAGCGTTACCCGCAGTAACAGTGCCGTCTTTCTTGAACAGCGAAGGGAGCTTGTTCAGAATCTCGATTGTTGTTTTGGGTTTCGGATGCTCGTCGACTTCCATCGTTTCGATCTTGCCCTTCACTTTGATTTCCAAGGGCACCATCTCGTCCTTGAAACGATTATTCGATTGAGCCTGAGCCCATCGCTGCTGAGATGTGAGAGCGAATCTGTAAGCATCAAACGACCACTTATCTCCCAAGAGAAATTTTGCGTGGAATGGATGAGTGCTCGTTTACGAGGAATAGTCGAGCACTCGAAAAATCTTCAGGATCGGGCGTCAGAAGATGCTGCCTTACTGGTCAACTTCGCTCCTGGAAATCGTGTATTTCTCTGCGAGTTTTTCCGCGGTGAGTGCCATGGGCAGCTTGCAGTACTGGTCCGTCAGAGTTGTTGTCAACGAACACTCAAGAGGAGGTTCGGCACCGAATCGGATGCCGAAACGAGCGTTCCGCAGAATGAAAGGTGACATGGACATGTTCTCAGACCCTACCGCCAAACCGATTTGTGCGTTCCCGAGCATGATTTCCTGAAAAGGTATTTGTCGACGCTCCGAAGTCCGGAGAGCATTTGGTTCTCGCCTTGAGAGACTGAGGTCACTATTCACAGCAAACTCGGAGCGGCTGCTGAACATCAGCCCCTCGCGAGTTCCCCTGATTGGTGCTCCGTCACAGGGGAAATAGGGCGACGAATTACCTGTGCAACGTTGACGCTCGACTGGAAACCGGAACCACACATTCGGTTGATATTCAGCGCTGGGGTATGCTCCAGCATTCCGATTTTCAGGGCTGTGTGTCGAGCGCAATAAGCCGAGTCTCTTGCGGCCAGCTGGTTTATTATTCCCGCGATGCTTGTGTCAATGTTCTTGGGATCAACGCCTGCCTGAGCAACGGCGGCTTTCGAGGCAGCAACTGCGAGATCGGTGGGGGACCAATCCTTCAGCTTACCACCCATCGCACCAAATGGTGTCCGTTTGGCACCTACGATGAACACACCTGGCGAAGGTAGAACTGAATGGGGGCACCGCTTGACGCAGAAAGCTTGAGAATTTATCTGTTTGCTGATTCCTAAAGCAGCCAATGTCATGCAATCATCGCCGAGCATTGTTGCCGAGGAATGACATGAATCCGAAGTCTCACGGAACTCTCGAATCCTCAATCATCTTCCTATTATTGCCACGGCTTCTGTAGTCGTTGTGATGACTTTGAATCTCGAGCGGGTAAGAAGCCGACCTATGGCCGTAGTCAACAACGAGGCAGATTATTTTTAGATAATCATAAAGCTATCGCCCGAAGTCTTGTTCTTGGCTAAGCCTTCCCAATGATGTGAATCTCCACGCGACCCGGCATAGCGTACGGCCTGCAGTTACCCATGGAAACGTACCGACGTATTGGACTCTTCTTACCTTTCACGAGTGACATTTCAACTATTTAATGTGGAGCGCGTAGTGAACGTACAAGTCGACACCGTCGCCGGTTCTATTCTGTGATGAGCAACTGTGGCAGCTGAGAGAGTTTCTCGTCGATTGCGAGAGGGCCCCCATCACAAGAGGCAACAGCGCCGGTGGCGAGGAGACTTCGTGGCGAGAAACCGATTCCAGGAGGACGGAAAAACAACGCAAAATAACTGACACACTCAGGGCACATAATAAACCCAATGTGACGTGACGCTCAATCATTCGAGAATTTTTTCCGTCTCCAAACATCTGTGCTGGTCAGCATCGACCGCCCTGAACCCTAGTTGAATGATGCTGGTGATCCAGGAGGACGCAGCAGATAGACTGCCGTTCGCGCACCGCTGGGAGGATAGGCAGCTGGAACGATCTCTGGATTCGCATGCCAGTAGCAGCTATGCCGGCCGATGTCCAGGGGAAGGGCTGAACTTTCCATGGCATCTACCCACAAGGAAATTGATGAATCAGAAAGATGGACCCTAGACTCCGGAAGCTCAAATCGTTTTTGTAGCTCACTACATCCATTCTTCAACTATCGAGAGCTGGAAACTCCACTCAAAGTCAGGTTGGGCGGGTTGGAAACTGTTCGGCCAAGGCACGATCCTGCTCGAAACTTATGCGATCCTGGAACAGGCTATTGATCACGCTTTCCATGCGCCAGGTCTTCACCGGAGCTCGGCCTCGAGTTTCGCATTGCTCAGCGACAGCTGGACGGTCATGGGGAGCCGGATTTCGTTCAGCATATCCGAAAATCACCCGTCCCTCAAAGAAGGCCATGATGCACCCGGTCACAACAGCAAAAATGCCATACAGAAGCTACTCAGAAAGTATAACATTCGGTTCAAAGCAGATAACGAGGAATCGTGCGAATCATGCATCGAAGGAGCAATGAATAGAACAAGTTATCATCCTAAACCTGGAGCTACAAGGCCACCCAGACTAGGCCAACTGCTTGACCTTTGTGGTCATTTACGGCTCTCCTTGAGAGGTCACCGAAATTTCATGAACATACACGAGCGAACAATCCCGATTCAATCGCCTCCATTTACCAAAGGAAGAGAGTGAAGCTCCGGAGCTGATTATAAAGTCTTTGAAATGGTTCCAAAGCCGGACCGGTACCGATATTAGAGCGTTATCATCTGACGGTGGGAGGGAATAGGGCAACTCAACATTGAAGAAAGCTGTTGATATAGGCGCAGAGCATATCGTCACACAACCAACGGCTCATGAATCCAACGGCCCAGCGGAGAGAAACAATCAGACCATCCGGAAACTTGCTCGTACCAACACTCAGAGGATGAACCAACTGACACAAATAAACTTGAAGACACCGACGATGAATTCAAGAAAAAGGACCGAGATTGAAAGGGTAATAAGGTACGAAACAGGATTGGACGAGATATTCCCGCATGCATCCTGTCAAGAAGCGACGCAATCACCTTCTGTCGAAGATTGGCAAAGAGCAATGAGAACAGAAATGGAATCGATGAAAGCCCACCGAGTTTGGTTCCTAGATGACAAACCATAACGAAGAAAAACAACAATCTCCGTCCGATGGGTCTTCCGCTACCGTACTCACGAGGGAAATGATGCCGACTTTCCCCACGGGGGAATTCACGCTCCTGTAGCTCATTGGGACACCATGCGTTGCCTACTGTGCCTTTGTGCAACAAAGAAACTTTTTTCAAGACATTTTAACATTACGGTGGCTTTTCTGTACGCGGATCCCAACGACAATGAATTCGCGATGAGATATTTGGAGTGGACGGGTGATAAGATACGAAGCAGAATTGGACGAGATATTTTCGCCTGCAGCCTGTCATAATTAGTAATAGTTGAGGGTCACGCGAAATAACGGCGCTGGTGAAGCCCTCCTGTATCTAATTTTCCCGTTAGAACGGGAACATTCGTTCGTCGCAACGCATATCAATTCAATCCAGTTTCAATGTAGGGATACCATGTTCTTTCGATCTCGGACGACTGCTCTCGGCGGATTCCCCGCTCGTGGCACAATCGCGCGACGGAAAAAAAAAACAGGAAAAGGGGATAATTGAAACCAGTGGAATACTGATTTAAGATTGAAACGTCAGGAGGTGACAGAGTTCAGCGAATCTTGGATGCTGTGTCAAGAATCAGCAAGTCGGGTGCTTCACGTTTCCTCCGACGGTGTTCTTAACTCGGTTTGTCGGGGAGCATTCGTTCACATAGGAGACCCTCGAGGTTCCGGGTCCAGTTTTGGAACCACTGCTCTATGGCATCAAACAAGGATACACACGTTTCCAAACCAAGCTATCCAGAAAGTACTCACGGACTCCGTTTAAAGTCGAGCTGAACCGTGTCTGTTCTCCAGACATGGCCGTGGTTCAGCTCTGACACCCCTCGCAGTCTATGTAGACGACGTCCTAGTTATGTCAACAGATAAAACTATCCTCGACGATCTTCTTGCACGAATCTCCTCAGCATCCATGTAGATAAAAACTCAGGGTCTCTTTTTTTGACGCCCTGCAAACTGTCACCGGTATGCGAATCCTGAAGCTACGGTGCACCCCCTCAATATGACGCCAGCTAGACTCCTTGGCCTCTCCTCGAGGTCATGGGATACCCACCCCCTCCTCACTCCGAAATCTGCACTGATGCCGATTACGCATCCTGCAAGGGAACGCGTCGATCTGTGACTGGTTCCTCAACAAAATTGAGCGGCGGCCCCATCTTGTGGTCGAGCCGGCGGCAGAAGATCATCTCCCTTCAAACAAGTAAAAGCGTGTTTATCAGCGCAACTGAAGGTACAGAAGACGCCCTGTGGCTCAATCACTCTGTTCAGCGCCTTTTGTACCTACGAAGGAGACCACGCGCGTATGCAATCATACTAACCCATTCCACCTAACAACTCTCGATTCGACTTACTCTCCCTCGCAACTCCCTAACAGCTCTCACTCTCACAGCCTACTCTCCCTCACAGCTCACCCTCCCTTACATAATTCTCTCGCGCGACTCACTCTCGCTCACAACTCTGTCATTATTCTCTCTCACAACGATCTACAGAGTCGGCCGCGACTCGATGAAAGGAAAACGCCTTCCTTAACCATTGGGAACTAAACGACGGAACTCACCTAAAAGAGAGCAGAAGCTCTCTAACCAGCTGAGCTGAGGCTCGAAAACTTTGCAATGATCAGGATGCCCTGTCGCTCTGAAGTATCTGTGGGAAAAATACGCCCACACACTCCGTGAAAAGATCCATCTGTTCGTTGCCACGTTCCGTGATAGTTTTGGAGGAAATAATCCGCTTCAGTTCCTAGGGAAGGACAGAAATATGAGAAGTAGACCGGCGGATCATTAATCCTCGTTATTTCAGATCCGTTTCACTGCCTGATTCAATTCCAAACTTGTACCTACAACGAGTTTCCATCTCGACAGCGCGACGCAGCGGGTTTGCAACAAGACAGCACTCTAAATATTGCGGGCTGATCCTCCACTCCTTGCGCGGGCAGATGTCCATTTGAAAACTCGGTTCCTTGGGGAGTCGTTGCTGTCATGTATACCGGCGTTGATTACTATGACAACGAGGACGAGTATGACGAAGACGCGTACGAGGTAAGAAACAACACGCGAATCTGAATCCAATCCGAGCTTCGGCTAGGGTCATTCCTCGACAGAGTCTTCGCGAGCGAAACCCAGTGAAAGCCGGTCCTCTTGGCTGTGATCGTGTGTCGGCTCAGCTGAGCTTGGGCCACATGAAGCACCGATGTCGGTTCGGTCAGTTCCAAGGGTGATGGCTTTGATTCGCCAGTGTTCCTCTCCACTAAGTGTTGTAATATTTAGCTAAGCACGGAATCTCCGACACTAAGGCACCGCCGGTTGAAAACAATTCAACCCGTGTATCCGAGAAAGGTCAAAACGACTAAGTGTCGGGGCTTATCTCGAAACCCAGACTCGATCAGGGCTGGAAAGCCGACGACCCCGGGATGCACGCTCTGCAATGTGTGACGAATAGTGTGTGCGACAATACCAACGCAGTGTGTATGTGTGTACATCGATTGACACTCGATGAAGCTCCTCCGGGAGTGTGTCCACTTTCTCGGAATCTGCACCTCGTGTCGCCAGAGTTCGAGCGCCCCTGGTGTGAAGAGATCATCCACGTATTAGGTCGCAGATAATCAAAACGACCACTATCACATTCACAGATCGAAAGCTCTGAAGACGCGGAATTCATGCCGTCAGATGACTCCAGTGAACTGTCCATGTGTGCCCGCTACGTCCTCGGAGAATGGTTCGATATTACAGCCTACCTGATTCTGTCATCGTGCCTCCTAAGATGCCTCGCAAGATGCGGTGAGTCATTCTTTCTGAGTCGGCCACGAAAGATGAACTCGTAGTTAGCCTCTCAGCTGTTCCAGAGTGGAACAGCTGAAATACTAGTGGGGCTGCTGCGGTTTCTGGAGGTCTCGACCTTTTTTCGTGCTGTGTAAAGCGGAAACATATGGCTCGACTCCACAGGGTTACATTGCATTGAATTTCCCCGCCACTGATTTTAATTCATTCGGAAAAATACAACTCCATATGACACCAAGCATCCCGAAAACGCCGGTACGAGAGGGCCACGACAGGAACTCGAGCAAGAGCAGTCAACCTGATAGGTTCCTATCGCAAAACTCGAGAGAACAGCAGCACTTCAGAACTGAAGCGCGACGAACTTTCACCACGCGCGACTAGGGGTCGCGAATCCGGAACCGGTTCTTGGCCAGGGCCGCTTCAGGGCAGAGTGGAACCGGCTCTGGATGTTCAGATCGGGTTCTGGGCGGTCTGGGGCCTTGTTCTCGCGTTCTCGTGTTCTGCAATTTTCCATCGTTACCAGTCGGTGCTCGCTTCGGACGTCCGCAACCAAAAGAAACGAAACGATAAGCTGGCCCGTTGCAGTTATGTTGTTACAGCAAAGGATGAAATGTGGCGCATGATGTTTACCACCATGGATCGTGATCAGCGAGAAATGGAGGAGCAGTAAAAGCGTTAGGGTGACCCAGACCAGGGCTTCTCAACCTTTATCACCGCACGGACCCCCCGAGGGGTCGGCGGACCCCAAAGTTCAAGGATCTTGGCTGAAAATCGCCATGCTTCCGCACCTGGACGACTTCCCTTCGCCGGGAGCAGCGATAACACACTATGCTCCACAGCGGATTTCGGCTTAGCCTCGTCGAAATCTTCCGCCCTCCAGCACCGGAACAAGAACCTGCTTGCAACCATCGGTCCCTTCTCCGCTGATGACTGAATGTTTACGGGCATGATGTCGACGATGTGTCCAGGTGTGGGTATACACTGGACCGTGCTTTTTAGTGTTCTTCGGTGCTCTGTGATTTTTGTGGTTCCAATCGGTTCGATTGTATAGTATTTCCGGGTTTTCGGAGAAACTCTTGAATATCCAGATGTTGCGTCATCGTTTTCGCAGGGCGAAGTTTGAGGAGATGCTCAGTTCCATTTACAGTGCCACAATGCGAGCGTATCTATACAAATCCATCGTTCGAAGCTGGTTTTGTCTGAGCTCCGATGCCTCACCACCATCATGTTATTTGTCCCGTCGCCGCCCTGATGGCCGCCATGGTCCCCTGAGAATTTACACCGATTCTCCAGACCTCTGCTCTGTTGCGTTGCGCTGGGACTCCGTCACCGAGCCGACTGTTTCAGAGCTATCGGATAAGCGCAAGGGTGATTCCTAGACGAAGTTCGCTGGCTGGTGAAGATAATTTCCGCGGCCACGGCTTTCGCCGAGGTCACGAAGGAAATATTCCGTAATAAAGTCACCTTTCTAGCCGCGCCGGCGTTCTCGACGACTTGTGTTTGTGTCGTCTGAGTTGGAAGATTCCGAAAATAAGGCACCTAGTAATCTACTTTCCTAAGACGGGTCCCTAAGGGGTATTTTTCTTTGGGCTCTCACCACGATCAAGTCGCCGAAATGGCCTAGTAAGATCGCCAGAAAGGCGGTGGAATGGGAGAGGGGTTCCTCAGAGTGCCCCGGAGAACGAAAAAACTAGCCAGCACAGGCCCGTCGTTAACGTGACGTCGCTCTCTCTACCGGCGGGTTCTCTTGACCCGCCTAGACGCGGTGGGAGCCTAAGAGAACACTACCCTGGTGCTTATACTCGAGGGGCGGATCATTCGTAGCGTTCCGATGCGTGGACTCCACACTGCTGTCCGAAAACCCATCATCAGTGCTTGAGAGTTCCTGCGAGGAGCGCTCCTCTATCGGCACCATGCCAAAAGTAAACATCAAATCTTGAGGATACTCCATGGATAGATCTTTACAACTCGTTCAAGACTCTGTCGGCGAGATCCATGATTATCCAAGAAGAGGATGCAACCGTTAGCCGCGGTGTTTTGAGAGAATGCTTTGAAAGAGAATGCAGTTGAGTTTTGATCTGTGCTTCCTGATAGCAAGGTCAGAGCGCGTGATAGGTATTCGTGGTTGAAATACCGCTCACGATACCCGAAGGGGTCTGCATAGAGCATGAGGGAAGTAAATGTTGAGAATCTTGGCGCAGGCCGCAGTGTGATCACCCAAACTTGAGCATATCCCCAACAACAATATGTCGTCTCCACTTCAAGACCAAAATATTCCGCTATCCAGTAATAGGGCTGCGTACCACATCAGCTCTGGGACCTCTGACGAGTTCTTGAACGAGCACCGTGACGTCTGAGAAATTTTTTTTTCAGAGCGAATACCTCGGTGGGCAGTTCACTGCACGTCCACCCTCCTAGGATTCTATTGTATGGTCGGTATAATGGACTGGCACGGATTTTACGCTTTCACGTTTGCGGTGCTCGGAATCACCACGCTCTACCTTGTCGACTGGATCGTCCAAGCGAGGTCAGTGCGCGAGTCGAGCCGCATCGATGAAGGACTTGTCGTTCTCTGAATCGACTTCCAAGAGCAGAGCTGATCGCTGTTTTCTCCGCAGGAGAACCCTTTTCGTCACAATCGCTGGTTTGTGCATGATTATAGGAGTCGGGGAATTCAAACTCTTCGCATCCCAGTGGAATCGCATCCGAGGCTCCGTGATGATCATGTCTATGAAGCTGATTTCCCTTGCTATGGACATGGACGATGGTCGTATCACAAGACACCCGCCTCTGATCCCAGTCTTTGGCTACATGTTCCATACTGCTACGGTCATATTTGGACCTTGGGTTTCCTTCTATGATTACTTCGTATCGATCGAACATGACTTGCCACACTCCGATTGGGAGTTTGATCTCTTAGACCCTCGGTGGTTGTGGTCGTTGCTTCGATCTCTGCTCTTGTCGACGATATGCCTCGTCGCGTCATCTTGTGGAACGGACTGGTGAGCATTCTTGGAGCCGTGGAAGGATCAGAGTGTACTTTAACGGGAAGAACTCGGAGCGTCATGACCTCAGCTCATTCTCACCGTTCTATTGTCTTCATTTACTCAAAGGGTCCCCGAGAGCGCCAAAAACCACTGGGTTTGGCTGGGAGCGTACCTCCACGCAGTCTCATTCAGGATGTCACACTACTTCGTCTGCTTTCATAGCGAGAGCTCGGCGGTCGCAGCCGGAATCCAATCACAGGACAAACTGAACAAATGGTAACTAAATCACCGACCTAATTTCTGACCTGCTTGGAGTGGTCTCCTTCCTTAATGAGGGAGCATCTTTCCAGGAACCTAGACATCGTGCGGCCAGAGCAGATAGAGCTGCCGCGCTCCTTGGTTGAAGTTGTCGTTTTCTGGAATCGGCCGATGCATATTTGGTTGAAAACCTACGTCTTCAAGAGGATCATATCCAGAGGCCGGCTCTTCGCTGTTCTGGCGACGTTTCTGGCATCATCCATCCTGCATGGACTGAGCGTCAGAATCAACGCCGTGCTCCTCTCGCTCGGGTTCTACACCCACACAGAGTTCAGCCTAAGGGCGAAGCTTTCGTCGGCGTTCAACGCATGCCTCGGGGCCAGGAAATGTCGGAATTGCTCACACGTCCACAAAAATACCGCTTTGGTCACGATAACGAACTCCTTGTTCTCTCTGCTCGCAATCTTCCATCTAGCGTACCTCGGCACATTGTTCGCCCCCCAGCCCAACGGAGAACATGTGTCTTCCTTTGACCACGCCTTGAAGGAATGGTCTGATCTCGGGTACGCGAGCCATATCATTGCTGCGGCCATGTTCCTTCTGGATCTGGTGATGTGATGTCGTGAGTTGCGGTGAAGAGCACAATGTGATATCCGTACCGAAAACAGGACTGCCATTTGAGTCACGGTCCCGGATAAAGACTGTCACCTCTGCTAACTCATATCTACTGGATCTTTGAGCGAAATCTCAGTCAAGGTGGTTGTAATCTCTTTTGTGATCTCAAGCATTCTACCGGATTATCGGCGACGGTTTGACTCCATGCCACAAATGCCGGTGGCTCAAGTCCATCCTCCGGAAGGAATAAGTATCTCTGAAAACACTGCATTTATTGGTCGAAGCAATTTGGAACGTCAAATGTACGAGTGGCCCCGTGGGGGGACAATGGATTGTCTTGCGCAGCATTGAGTCATTAACTCCTAGCGGAATAAATGGATAATATGGGACCTGTAGGTTTTCTTGTCAGGCTCGCGAAATGAGCGGAACAGCGGTCAGGGTATTAACTCTCCAGGCTCGTATCTTCGCAGACATGGTTGTTCCGGGGAGTGGATCTGCGGGGCCGAGTTCAAATAGAGATTTTCCTGGGCTGCTCTCGGTCCTTTGAGGAAATCGACCGAAGGGAATCATAGGCGATTCCAAGTAAGCGCGGAATGAACCGTGGTTGGGTTGGTCTATCGACAGGCCTCGTGGCCTGCGTGGGAACCGTGGTCGACTGCACACATGGAGCGACCCGTCTATCAGAGGAAATCATTGAGTGAAGACTCCGATTGTCACTTCAAGTAAGGAGCAAGATGGTCGACGCGAAGGGACTCTCGCACCAAGAGGGCGACCAGAACTGGTGGAAGCATCGCTGTTGCTGGTGATATTCATCCATCCTCATATATGTGTTACCCAATACCTGGGCGGATACTTTTTGGTCCAGTCGAAGTCGCTTCCATATTGGTATTGGTATTCATCCATCCTCATGTATATATATATGTATATCACACTCTCGTTTCAGCTGCGAGTTTTCTCAGCGGATAGTTATTGTTTCTTTGGCCCACCGCTGTAGGAGCCTCTTGATGTGGCCTGTCATCTCTGGAGAAGGGTCTTCGTCGTGCCTCAGCCGATTTAGTTTTCCCTTCCTCGTGATATTTCGTTGCATTCCGAGATGACGTGGTTCAGGGTTCCCGGGTGTACGCCACATCTGACCGTAGTTTCTAATCCCCGTTCGGAACTTTGTCGGAAACCCCAGGTTCTGAGCATACCTGCTCGGCTCAGCGCCAGCAGGGCCGCACCTCGACTGCTCTCGTTTGGAATCGTTTCAGAACCCGTTCGAGACGCATGGGTTCTGTATCGGGTCAGGCTACGCTTTCGTCTCGCAGAGGTTTTCCAGTACGCCGTCTCACCTTCGCGTATCTTTCCGTTGTCCGCTTTGTTAACTGAGCCCAGCGGAGCTTCAACTCGTTCTGAAGGTCTTTTTGACGCTCGCCAGCGCTAGCTTGTTGGAGAAGTTGACGAAAATTATTCTGCATAAAGGCGCAGGAGCGGCCTCCTCGACTGATCAACCCTCGCCGAAACGTATTTGGCAGAAACCCCATTCGACCTAACAGGCTCCGGGATGCTGAGCGCAAGGCGGAAAAATCGAGAACACTGATGGATGGGCGCTTGTTGGCTGCGTTCGCGAAATGGTTGGCAACAGCCGGGGTCAGTCACGATCAGGCTACCGAATTCTGAATTAGCTCCTACAGCTAGTCAATCACTCGTGCCGCAAGAAAACTCGAGCCGAGAAATTCCTGCTGACACAAACTCTACAAATGAGCTCTGTGGTAATAAAGAGTTGGCTTGTCTGATTCCCCTCGGGACTCAGCCAGCGTGTTGCCTTCGCATTCGAACACACGACACACGCGGTGTCGTCATCGCTTCGTTGGCAAAGCGCCAAGTTTTTCTCGGTGGTTTTCTTCCTGTTCTCTCCGATATACACACTGGTGAAGTATTCGCTCCCCCTCGGAGTGGGCTTCATTGGCAGCTCAAGTGGTTGAGGGTAACCGAGTCGGTTCAGTTTCCCAGGATTGCAAATCTTATTTGCGGATGCTATTCCGCTCTCAGGCTCTCGCCCCGATTGAATCCCAGCTCAGAACCCCTGACGGCTCCACTCGCAACTCCGCTGCGGGGATGCCGAGAAGGTCTTTTGGTGTTCATTCCCCAGAGCTTCCGTTTCTAGGAATCTCCTCTTTGATTCACTTCAAGGCTTTGATTCAAGAGAGAAGATGTTGAGCAGTAAGAGAATGGATGTTGCAGGACAGTCTTGACGCAGACCCTCTGCTGCCTCCACTCATGCTGCAGGAAGTTCCTCGTATGCTGCTCCATATTTGGCTCCATGATACAGGTTTAGACATTTATTTCCCTATTATGGCTTACGGAAACATTTCCGTATTACGGCTTACGGAAACATTTCCGTATCACGGCGTTACGGGAAATGTGTTCCGTCATTCCGTAATACGGATAATTTATCCCGTTTTTTCGTATAACGGGAAATGATAACGCCCGGATTCACACCCCAGATGTCCTTGATGTAGCGATATTGATTGTGTTTCTCATTGCGCAGCCGTGGGTACCAGATGCCCGAATATCTCAGCGAAGTTATTTGAAATCATTTGTGCAGGAAACATCATCTACTCGTGTTGTTAGAGGGGAAATCCGTCTTTAGCGGCACACTAGCTAGAAGGCTCCGTGCACAGGCAGTTTCACCTCGCGGACACTGATACGGCAGCAATGAGAAGATCGCACGGCGTGTAGATGAACAGTAGTTTATTGTGGTGCGGAGTATGGTTATATGGGGTTTGAGTAGGTGAGTGAGAGTTATGCTCGCCTACGAGATCGAATCTTCGGAGAGTGCTGCGAGGGTGTTAGTCATTACGGCACTTCACGGGGATTTCGGTAAGCATGGGGGTCTCTGATGAAGGAATTGATTGTTCCAGCGCCTTAATTGGCGTTGGTTCTAGTACGAACCGAGTCTGCTGAATCTAGATTCGGATGCGTCCGCTTTCGCTTGTTGCATCTCAACACACATGAGTTCCCTTTCCCGTAATACGGCGAATATTTTCCGTAGTTCCGTAAGACGGCGAAATTCCGTGATCCGTTACACGGAAATACACGTCTATCACAGGTTCCTCAATTCAGGAGTCTCTTCCACTCCGGACGATCTGATCAATCGATCGCACTGAAAACCATCCTGCACCCGAAACTCTGTGACAGATTTTGCTGCACTCCTCAGCTCGGCAGATTTTGTTGGAGCTCTGTCTACAGAGCGCTTGTTCTACGATGAACTGACATGCAGTCGGTATCCTGAACTTCCGGACGTCAGTAAATGAGCATAGAAAAGGAGGGAGCATTGACAGCATCCATTATTTTCCCCAATATGATGGGTGTCGGGCCCCGGCGAGCCCTCCGGATCTGTTCATTTCTAAGTTTGCGCTTTGTTCGACTCATTGCCAAGCTTCTGCGCCGAGCTCGCTTCGCCAGAAAGTGCCAGGCCGAATTCTGTGGCGCTGTCCGGCAGAGTGCCTCTGAGTAATGCGTTCATTGTTTTCTTTGGAGCGCTTGTGGTCGTCGCCCGTCGATGTTTCCTGCTCGAGAAGCAACGCATTCATTCAGTATGGGAGAGGGGTCGCGATATCCACGTGTCAATTCCATCAATCCACAGTCACTGTTTACCGCAGCTTCCGAACCTGTGGATTTGTGACAGCTAACTCACCATGAAGACTGTTTTCATCATCGCATCGATCGCCATGTGTGCGGCCTCAGAGCTAAAAGTGGACGTACTTCAAGAAGCTACGATGTGCGACAGAAAATCTAAAAAGGGAGACTCTCTGACGATGCACTACACCGGTACCCTGGAGAAGGATGGTTCCAAGTTCGATTCGTCAGTCGATCGTGGGGAACCCTTCCAATTCCAACTCGGGGTGGGCCAAGTCATCAAAGGTCAGGGTTTCCGGTGTCGGAACCATTCTTCGAGTTCACTGAGCTGACCCGCATGCGTAAAGCTTTCATCGCGCCCGCCATTACGCTTCGGCTTCGACTCAAGTGTCTTATATTTTCAGGTTGGGATCAAGGTTTAGAGAATATGTGCATAGGAGAGAAGCGAAAACTTACGATTCCTGCCGACCTTGGTTATGGGGAACGCGGTGCCGGCGACAAAATTCCTCCCGGAGCGACTCTCGTTTTTGAGGTGAGCTATTCCGAGATGAGTTCTTCGAACTTCAAAGTTCAAAACTTTGGCTGTTCATGAATCGTACGATCAGTTGAGAGCAAATTATACCGTATTTTAGGTGGAGCTGTTGAAAATCGATGACGGACCGAAAACTGTGAATATATTCAAAGAAATCGACTCGAATGACGACAAACAGCTTTCGAAGGAGGAAGTTCAGGAGTATCTCAAGGTACGCCAGAACATTTTCGCGAACTGAGGGCCGAATCTCATGGCAGCTTCCCGCAGGCTACACGTCTGTGATAGGGATTCAATGTGCACGATATCTGGAGGAGCGATTTCGTTTCGCCTGGAAAATCGACCGATTCAGATTGGCAAACCGATCCATGAGATTGTAGTCTAGAGACAGAGGATTTCAATGATATCTCATTCCAGCAACAACTGCCGGCAGCCCAAGCCGCTGGAGTGGGGGAGCTCCCAGATACAGAGAAAATGGTCAAGGACATCTTCGACCACGAGGACACCGACCAAAATGGATTCATCTCTCATTCGGAATTCTCTGGACCGAAGCATGACGAATTGTGACGGAATGCAGGAGAGACGAGATCGAGAGCATGAACGCACGGTTTGCGAGAGGGCGTATACTTGTTCATTCGTGATGAGCGCATGATAACACGAAGGCCGTCAAGCTATCTCGAAAATAAGGGTGATCCATGGAATAATATAATTTATTTACGTTAAAGAAAACGAGTTTTTGTTTCCTCGATTCGTGCCGCGTGACATTTCGGCATGAAACTCCTCGCGTTCCCGTGTCCTCCTCGGGAAAGTCCTCATTGACAAATGTCAGAAGTGGCTCAGAAGCACTGGATTCAAAGAGAATGTGTACCTCAGTTTTCTTGGCGCTTGATCATAGTCGACGCGATAACTGTCACCAAACCCATAAGGGGTGCCTGACGAAAGAGATAAGGAGATGGCCTACTGGCCGAAGTGAGTTTACAATGAATCCCTTTCTCTCGATTGGAGAAATTTCATCCAGGCCAGGTCGTGATTTGCCCACCAATCCGTGGAGGTGTTGCTTCTGAATATACGTGCGGGAGCTCGAGAAATGGTCAGCTCACGCTCCTTCAGGTCACGACGCCGCATCAGGCGTTGATATCTACGACTCCTCTCATTCAATCGCATCACCGTGGTTCATTCCATTGGAACGAGAAATTGATGAGCTGCGCCATTCTGAACTCTGTCTCGAATCTGAACTGTCCTGTGACACGCCGTAGAACCCAGACCCTCTGAAGCAAGTCCGAATGAAAATTGCAAAGAAAATTACAGAAGGAGTCGGAACCGGGGCAGACTCGGGATCCAGACGCTGCTCGATCTTTCCTTTGCTGCATCCTCCAGGTGACGTGGAATTCTTGATCGTGGCGAGACCCGCCACCTGAAGGAGTCGGCATGAATGGACCCTTGAGAAAGAGAACGATGCATCGATCACCGGTTCAGGTTCGACACTGCGCCCGAATTCGTGTCATCTCTCATGACTCTCGATTCGGCGTACTCCTCCTAATACCTGAGACCGATCTATTCGAAGAGCACTTGTCGGAAGGGTTGAATAACAGAAGAGCAACCTCTATTGGGAGCGCATCCCTAATCGGAGAGCTCACGTTTTAAGCCCTATCCGGCGAAGCATTCGAGTCGAGCCAATGAGTCGGGACAGATGCTGCGGAATGAACGGAGCGACGCAGTGAGGTGCTGAATTATGCTTTCGAGATTCGCCTCCTGCTGCTCAGTATCACACGGTTCACGGTCCAGCGTTATGCGAAGGGTTTCGCCAGCGACGACTTCAAAACTAACGACGGCTGATCGCATAGATCTATGAAACGTCATCGGTCAGCATTGTTGATTGCCGACTACAGTCTGTGAGAAAGTATTTGAGGAGTACGAGAGAATGCTCATGAAGTCTCTGATCAAGTCACAGAAATCTGAGAAAAGCCACTGAGATTATCACGCACGAACGTTTCCGAAAACAGCCTAATTCATAATGAACATCGGTGTTTTTTCCCAGAACCCGCCCCCTCCCCCTTTGAATGTAAATACAAGCACGCAGACAAGTTCAGGTTCCAGCGGTGCGTGTTGTGACTCCGGAGATTTTGTCCTATGTATTTTTGAAGCTAATCATATACCCACATAGGAACGATTCTTAATAAGTGGCCAAACGTTTGCTGAAGCGAGGGGAAAAGCACCCTCCGCGCGTAGGAAAATATAGTACGAAGTACAGCTTGGCTTCTGAAAACACTTATCAGGAGGGTCATTGTGCTCTGACAGCACAAGTAGGCTCGATTCCAGAGTAGCTCTGATCATTTTGCGACCCGAATATTACCGTTCCGAGACCCATCCGAGGAGAACCCTACAGGCTGACCAAGAGCTCGCGCCCGCATATCTGGAACATGACTGGTTTCCAGCGTTTCTGTGAGCTGGCAATGAACGCACCGTAACAACAGACGCGGAGCGCCGGTCCTGACGGAAAAACTAATCTCACGATCGGCTGCGACATGGACACCAACCACATGATCACTCTAATCGAAGGCACGCCCTCGATACACCTGTAATGGCTCGTCGACCACTCCCCTGTATTCTTCCCGTGTCTGGCGTCTCCAAACGAGCGTTGACAGGTTCTGGAGAAGCCATTACCCAATGCGCTCGACAGGAATACAGAGACCGGGTCACTCCGAACATCCGAAACCGTACCATTCGGAGATGTGGCAGTGGTGGATGGCTGGGTGTTGGGCATCGTTACCTTCCGTCTAGTCGCGTAGAATTCGTCCTCAGGAGTCGGACTCCAGGATGATTCCCATATTTTTTCCGATCGGGGTGAGAAAGACGACTTCTGTATTCGATCTGCGGAGAGTGGTTGCGAGTCTCCACAGCGGCGAGACTCTATTCGGAAATTACGTTCCCAGCGACTGCTTGATTCTGGACAATGAGTTCCGGTTTTCAGAAACTTCCGCGAAGACTCGTGGCGAGAGAATATTTGGATCCCGAGATACGAGCTCAAATTGGATCTTAGGTACACCCCGTCAATGGAATCGGGAAATATTTCTGCTAGAATAAACCGTGAGGGCTTAATTCCATCGATTGAGGACTCGGAGCGGCGCAGGATCTGAGCAACGCCCGGGCGTGAGAGGTATATACTCAAAGATTACCGGTTCTCATCCATCGAAGTTTTCGTGCCCTAGGGAGGAGACGGGAACTCACTTTGCGCTTCCCGCTTCCGAGTGAAGTTTGTCTATCTGTTATCGAAGCATGACGGATTCGAAACGTTCCAAACTGACTATGTGTTTTATGCTCCGAGCGTCACGATTTTACGCAAAAATGTCCCACTTCGCTCCTGATTTACGTGCCGATTGAGGGCTCCTGATGCGAAATGCAGAGAGCTTCACGTCAGGGTGTCGGGATTCTGATCAGAATATGACGTCAGGTTTCCTTCTAAATACTTTTGGAGCCGGCCTGGCTGGCAGGAGGCATCGTTTGACCCTAGAGGGCGAGGGAGTTCACGCCACACGGGGTCTAGGAACCATGTCTGAAACGACTTCAGACAGCGGCAGCGATTCTACTAAACGTAAAAAAAACAGTGCTTGGTTCTCTGGTAATTCACATTTGGAACTTCGGTCTCACAGTAAGTCAACTTCAAGTTGAATCACTCACCGGATTTCTCGACTCTTGAACCGCGAAATCGGGACAGAGATCGCGTTCTTGGGAGTTCGATTCCTCCCGCAGTGGCGGGCAAAATCGATCTCTGATTCAAGCACGACGGCTTCTCATCGCACAGGCTCGGAACCGGTAGCTCTTTGCCGGAAGGCGCGATTTTTCTCAGACAACCGAACTAGGAGTGGACATCAGCGTGATAAATTCCGAAGCTCTTCCGATTCGGCTGGTCGTCGAGAAATTGTTCCCAGTTTCTAACTCAGGGATTCCTCAAGATGCAGACCCGTACCACTTGGATGATTTTACTGGCCCTCATCTACAACATTTCCGCGGAAACAAACTCGACTTCAAGCACAGATGCCCGGCGCTTGAAGAAAAAGCTATCGATCGCCAGCAATAATTTCGCTCTGAATCTCATGAGGCTGCTGCCGAAAGACAAGAACATTGTCATATCACCTTTCTGTCTGTCCACTGCTTTGGGTGAGCATAGCTTTCCATTCGCTCAATTGAGTACGCCTATCGACTCCGATTGACTCCGAACTCCTGCAACTTACAGGCATGCTTTACAGCGGTGCCGGACCGAGCACCGCACGGAAAATGGCGTCGGCGTTACAATACGTGTCCACGAATTTACAGGAAGAAGACGTCAGCAAGGGGTTCGAATACCTCATCAACGAGATAACGCAACCAGATCCCGGTGAGGGATTCCGAAACTATATGTATCAAACTCAATCGATCGAAATCATCAAACAAAGCATCAACAAATTCATCAGTTCCTCTATTACGAGGGAACTCTCATTTGAGTTCCGGGCTTCTGCCTAATGCTCCCCCACTCTCACAGGTTTCACCATGGTCGGAGGAGAAGCCGTGTTCGTTGAAGCTCATGATGTGAGTTGCACGTGACTGTCCAAAGTTTCCGAGTCCGTCATCGAATATCACTTTTATTAAATTAGAGTGCTTAGAGGGAAGTGGATGTGAATGCAGCGGAAAATAGAATGAGGTGCTGTTCTATTTGCTAGCGCTTGATCGATCACGTGATTGGAAGGAACTATTCGCGGCATTCGTATTCGTGTGAGAGAAGTGAAATTCTCAGACCTCGCTCCGGAGCACCTAGAGAATCAAAGTAAGACCATTCTCGATTTCAGGTTCGACCGGAGTTCAGATCTATCATTGAGTCTCAGTTCAAGGGTCACGCAGAATCGGTGAACTTCACCGCGGAACCTTCGGAGGCAAAAAATGCTATAAACACATGGGTCCGGAACTCCACAAAGGTGACGAACATTATGAACTCCGAGGCTTCACGTTGGAGTCTTGACTCAAACGCCACCATATTCCGATTCTCACAGCCTACTGAAAATATCTTCGAGGGCAAACTCTGCGCCCGTCCCCCTCTTGGATTTTCTCGATTTAACAGAAACATAAGAGGCACAGATGCGGAACCGGTTGAAATAGAACCAAACTCTCCAGAAGTGAGGTGCGGGATCACTGAGTTGATATGCGGAACTCATAGGGAGTTTTTGAATTTTCGCATCACCTGCGAAAATGAAATGCGAAGTTATTCTGGGAAAGATGTGAATACTACGAGAGTCTCCCGTGGGATACCCAACTCAGAGCTCGACCCAGTTCTTGGTCATATGTGGCATGATGTAGCTGACTTATCAATACGGACTCACTGCACATCCAACGCGGTTCCCTGCATCGGCGACCGAACACATCCTTTCCAGAGCATATCCGTCAGGTCCCCAACTCTTCCTTAGTTCTCGGTGATCTCCCCAGTTTCCGCAATCAGGTTGCTCTTCACACGTTCTAGCTAAAACAGCAGAATCTAATCTGTCGTATTTTCCCAAGAACGCCTCTCTCAAATGGGCGCGTCTTCCCGACTGGAGCCCTCTTTTTGGAGGTAGCTGAAGAATACCCGCCTCTCTTCAATTGACGGCCCTCTAAAGCAGACATCCGACCGGCTGAGAGATGCACGTTCGGGCGTTTATTGGGAAAAATACGGTGGATACCTTTAGTTCACTTGACACACATGGGGAACCAGGGCTTCTAGCGTATTCATCCCACGACCCAACACGATCGGGAGATTTCCAGGTTCCTGCTTGACCGGGATCTCCGAGAAGTATGTTTCGTCATTACTCGAACCAGTGAACACATGGTTCGGAGCCCTTCGCACTTCTCTGAGAAACCTGTCCTTGGCTGATGCGCCCGGACCTCAGAACCGGGATCCTTGCCGGAATCCCGCGCGTTCTCCAGTCATAGAAAAAGCCACAAAAAAAGCCAGGGTCAAGGACTGCTTCTCGTTATCTCCCTGCAGCCGCATTTCCATTTTCGTGTCAGAGGGTCAGCGAGAATACCCGATTTGACCCAAAGACTTCTCGAGAACTAATTCCCAGCTTGTTCCGCGCAGGGTCTGGTATCGTCATTCCTGAGGAGGCCGATCGTGCACAACAACACGAAATTGGTCTCTTTATCGGTCGTCTACTTCAGAGGATTTTGGGATCAAGCGTTCAACCCAAACGACACTTATGAGGGAGAATTCCTCAACGGGGGCACTCACTTGAGGAAAATTTCGATGATGCGAGGCGTGGGTGACAATTTCAGAATGTTGATCTCCGGAGAACTTCCCAATATTTGAGACTGGCTGACATTCGGGCACAACGCGTTCTATCTTGCAGCAAATAGCGAAGGCCGGTATCGCGACTCTTCCGAGGCTGAATTCAACATTGCTGGATCTGGCCTACGGCGAGAACACGTCGATGATTCTTGTTCTCCCAGATGTGAGTTAGCAACAACATACTCCATCAGAGTTAGAATCTGCAGGAATCTAACCCCCGCTCTTTCCATTGCAGAGCCCGGCGAACTTCAGTCACGTCGAGTCCCAAATTTCCCCAGTCGACATCCAAATGGCGAGACGGAATATGACGCCGACGACGGTGGATGTTCATCTTCCGAAATTCGAAATTGAGGCTTCATACAATTTGCAAGATGCATTGCTAAAATCCGGCATGGTCGAACCATTCTCTCAGCTCGACTCGGATTTCTCTAATATTTCAGAAACAGAGGGACATCAAATGAGTATTTCCAAGGTGAGGATCGGGAATTCCGCACAAACCTGCTGAATTTGGGCAATCGCAGTCATATGGCGTTCTTCCTTTCAGGTCCTGCATAAAGTCAAGTTTCGCATGGAAGAAGATGGCTTGACCGTTATGTCGGCTGCGGGAGTCGCCAGAGACATCTTATACAAGGCAGAAGATCACCCGGAAAATGAAGTTTTCCACGCGAATCATCCCTTCCTCTTCTACGTCTTTCACAACCCGACGAACGTCATTCTGTTCTCGGGAAGGATGGTTAGACTCTAACTTGCTCGCAAATAAATCCTCGATATTACCGCGGGAAGTTCTCGATGCATGTATCTCCGCAAAATCAAAGATTCTGATTGACTCCGGTTCAGAATACTTAGCCTGGAGTCTGTATCGGCAGTCTCGCTGATATCATGAAAGGTAATGTGTCACGCAAGCCTCCATGTACATTTAGTCGTTTTATGACGCCTTCTCTCCTGTCGCTGTGACTTTTCGAGCTGGAGCTTCAATATTTCCAGCGTCCTCAGGAGGTCATCAGAGCGGGCAGTAACCGGGAGTCAGCATGCGTTCCCTGCCCTCTGCATCGTGAAGTAATTCGCTAGTCGGCAATGAATTCTCGAGCCGAGAATTAATTGTAGAGTCGATGGACATGCTATTCTACCACGGAAAAGCGCCAAGGGAACCATGATATCATCGTACTTATCGTCTAACCCAGAGGTCGTAAAACTTTTCCGACATTGCTGGCAGCCGCGGAACCCTGAGGTGTCGCGACACACAGTTTGAAAACCCCTGGTCTAAGCCAGGCAATCGGCGAGAAGCTCGAGTGGTCAGCACCGAACAATCGCCAAAACATTTGCAATGCCGCGTACAGAGCGGTCCGCGGGAGCTCCGAGCGTCAGTGTTCATATCAATCTCCGCCGTCGATGCTTCGGCGTACCGCTCACGCTTCCGTTTCCGTCTGAAGCGCTCCACCACCGTTGTCGTCCGCTTTGAACAAGGGATGGTACGGAGCCTCCCAGCTAGGGACTGGGAGAGTTGCTCACGTAGAGGCGGAGAAGAGCAGCAGAAATTGAATGCGAAGACAATGAGTTCTAGCTTCGGTAGAAGATTAGCTTGAACCCTAAATCGCGGTTCAGCGAAGCGCGAAACTCCAATCCAGCACTGTAGTCCAGCTGGATGAGAACCGAAAGAAGCCCGCATGTTCCTTCCACTCCTCGAAGTCGAGGGAAACATGAGATACATCGTTTCTGGGAAGTCATCAGAGAAGCTTGGTATCGCACTTTTCCGAGCTTGCTGCAGGGGCTCTAGGCGTGTTGATCGAAAGATCCATAATAGTTTCGCTTCGTGCTCACGACTCGATTTCGAGCTAACTTCCTTACCAGCTTCGTTGCGTCTGGTTATTGGTTGTTCATTGCTCAGTTCCACGGGGAGTACAAGAAAGTTTCTCTGACATGATTCCACCATTTTCTCGGACAGATTCACCACCTTGGCCCGTCCGCTTAGTATAGCCGGATTCTCGGAACGCCGGCAAGACGCAATGGCGTGTGGCCGACCACGCAAAAGAACGAAGTTCGCGAGTGGATCGAATCTGCGAATACATGCGGTACCTAAGTCTCCGCTACTGAAGCCTGAAATTCCCCAGTTTCCCGCCCGTTGACAGCTCGCGTTGGGGCACTCGTCTATCGATTTTTTTAAAACAGCTGTTTCGGACGATTGGGCCTAGTGCTCCGAATTGAGCAGTTCCTTCCTCGATTTAGCACAGAGTAGCCCGAAGCGGGTTCCACGGAGCCATTGGGTCCCAAACCCGAATTCTGCACAGATCCTCGAGGCTCTCTTCGGCCTAATACTAGTTCTGTCTTTCGCTCTCCAATTCCGGACTTTGAAAGCGAGATAGGTAGTCAATGGGAGCTCGGATACCCGCTGGCTTCTTCTCAATCATCCGGAGCATTACTATCAAGTTCAACGGGAACTCGGGCGTGGAGCTCATCCCATGGCGATTCCAGCCACACCCGTGGCAATGGCTGTGGCCGGAATTTTCTTTTCCCCTCTGAAAAACCCTAGCCGCTTTCGGGGATGATGGATCAAATGGTATGATTCGATTGCCGCTCAAAGGAGAGTTTGTTGAGTACCGCCTTCTGAGCAACAATCAAAATATCGCATTTTGATCAGATTTGAAGAGCGGGCGCATACGAGCGGAACCGAGTGGACGTAAAGGGCTTCCCGAGAAGTTGGCGAACTACTTGTGTCTGACACGTCGCCCTTGAGATAGCTGATAGCAGTGGAGGACATGCGAGGTATCGAAAACATGCTCGTGGGTTCTACTCCAATGTAGCTGGATGAGTGTTGAGGCCCTTTCGGTATCGCGTCGCGGAGGAACGTCCAATCCTTAAACGAGGTTCCCAACAAGGGAATCTGTTTTTGAAGCAGTGCTTACGAAAAAAAAAATCACATTCTCAGAGCTTCGACTGCGAACGGTCGACAGATGGAGAGGCCCACTCCACAAGAGCTGCCTGCCTGCCCGCCTGCTTGGTGCTGGAGACTGAGCTGCGCTGTTAAGGTGGCTAGAGCGACAAGGCGGTCGACCTTCGGAGTTGGAACCTCCATGCATTATCATCTTTTTCCTAACGGTGTTTTCAAGGCTGTTGTGGCGATGACTGGCCTCCATGGGCTCATCTCTCGTAATGCCGGCGGACTGAAGTGAAGATATCGCGCCGCGTTTTTCAACTGTGATGGGACGGCCGAAGGATTGGACTCGTCGCCAAACTGAAACGCGGCATGCGTAATTTTTCGCAGAGAAAGTCGCGAAAAATATCGGCTCTGCGGCTTGCTCCATCACTGGAGCAGAGCCAGTGAATCTTGAGCGATATCGTGTCTGAGCCGTTGATCTGTAAGCAAGCTTGGGATTTTCGTTACCTTGACCAGGTTCAGGAAGGTCAGTCGAGTTGAACTTGCACCACTGCGCGGATTTTCATGACGTGCTTACCCTGTGGAAGGTGTCTTCGATTCCGTTGATCATGCTCGTAAGGCGGGGAAGTGAGAGCAGCAAACCGCCCAACAGGCATCCCCATGCATTCAGTACATCACGGATGTGGGCCTAAGGACAGTCTCCACCCGCAGCTATCTTGGGGATCGCTGAGACGAAATGAGGAATCTACTCGCGATGAATAGATTCCGAAATAGCATGCGCAAAGAGAGGCAAGAGGCTGAATCGTACCGAATGAAACTTACCGACGGGCTATCCCTGCTCACGAGGGAGCGCCATGTGCGGCCAGCCTGCGCTGCTGTGCAGAATACCTCCAAACTCTAGAGTAACTTCGATGCCGAAAGGCCTCCGCTTTTGTATGACAGCTCCCTCTCGAACGAATCCTGATGCTGAATACCGAGCCCTCACCAGCTTCTCTCCCTGAGGGTTGGTTGCGCAACGGATTTCACAGAGAACAGGCTTGGCGCGGGAGCTAGTTGCATTGAGCGATGTCGTCAACGATTAGCAGAGAGAGAAAACACCCTTCTTCAAAGGATCCGTTTGATAAAGCCTCCCTACGAAACGGAAATTCTCAAACTCAGCAATCCCGACTGCGTTTGACCTCACGCGGAACTGCTCCTGCATCGGAGCGAGGCAAACTTCTCCCGCGGAGTCACTCCAAGGGCCGATCTCGGCTGCGGTCTCGGGACGAGGAAGCTGCAGTCAAGAAATTTAAACCTCCATCCATTGTTGGCATCCCATTCCGGATGGCCGGATTACTCGGCAGGGAAACACCTTGTGACGTTTCGCAAGTCTGGACAGAAAATCGCGGCACCACAAACCCAGCCGATGGAGCCGGTATTCAATCCTTCCGTTCAGAGACGCGTCATCCCAGGGCGATCTTGGAATCCCGGAATCGAGAAAATGATCATGCTCCAACCGATACAACTAGCCAGCGAGTGAGCTAGTCGGTCAGTGCGCGACATTTGCTTCTCTCACTCCCGAGTCCGACTTGGACTCGGGAGTGCGACACCTCAATACGACACCGGAACATCTGAGGGGGACGAAGGATATCTGGAGACGACGGGGAAACGTAGAATCAGTTGCGGATTCAAAGAAATCCACATGTTAGGTCGGAATGTATTCAATCTTATCCGAAGTATGGTAACTCTACGGTGGAACCCTCTCGACGCTCCTAGTGGAACCTTCGGCTTTGCAAAGTCGCGTCTGGTTTCGTCGATCGCCACCGGGTTCGCTCTGTTCGTTTGGGTAAGATGCGTGGTTCGAGCTTTTCAACCCCGAAGCGCGGATATTCCCCGAGACGTAGCTCTATTCTTACAGCTCCGGTCGGATCAAAATCCCTGAGATTGAAAAGATGGAGTTCGGAGTACTGAAAGGTGCCGGAAGACTCCTGATTCCTCTTTGGTGAATTTCCTACGCCATCCTCTCCAGCCGGGGAGGTTTTGAAATCGTCCTCGTGAGCTCGGGCTTCAAATGGTCCAACCTTCTTGTCAAGGCTGGTAATGACAATATTTGATGACAAGCCCAACTGAACCATACAAACCAAATACGCTTCGCGCGAACTTTCTTCATCCTCAATAAGGGCCGATCTTCTCAACTTCTCAGGCGTTCCCGTGGAGGAGGTCGCTCAGTGACAGATATAGTTTCAAGCACAACAGAGATTTGACTGTTCCCCAGTGACTCCAGTAGAATGGCGGCCTTTGTCGATGCTTTCCTGGCCATAAGTTATATCAGAGCTGCTCCCTTTGATGGAGTTTTAAACTATCCCAACGGCTCGTTTTGAAATGCGAGCTACGATGCATTGCTGAGATTCCTCGCAAGCCCTGGTGCTAGCTCTGCAACTCTCCACCTAACTCCGAACACCGGGCATCTCGCATAACGTTCTAAAAATGCCTAAAGTTTCAAACACACCGACCGGCTCCTGTCAGCGGCGGTTCCGAGAGCGCGCAGCCATCCACGAACATGTTTTGAATCCAGGCGCACTCAGTTTCCATGCACCATCGATTCGCGGGGAAGATCGGTATTGAAGGTATTTGACGAGAAGGCGTCGCTTTCCAGAGTTGTGCGCGTAATTTTAGGCGATACAGGGCACCGCTCGTCGATGAGGTTGCCGCGGTCGTCGTTGGAGATGAGTTATTTCCCTGAGATATAATTATCCGGCTCAGAGCCGGCACACGGAAATGCATTTCCGGCATCCATCGTTGCTGCGATGCAGTATCCAATCTTATCACGCCTCCGTACAGTTAGGAATTAATCTGATTTGCGTAGTTTGATTGCTTCAGTTTTTTTCAGTCCCTTGTCGACTGTGCATATGTTACTCGAAAAATGTGAAAACACTAGAAACACTTGACTCCGCAGAAACGATCATTTCCATGACTTCGAGTCAATCAATAATCGAACACACTGTTGATCGGTAATAGCAGTGAAAACCATTCACTCGATGACAGGTCCCGCGCCGGTGATGGGATATAATGGCTGTCCCAGGGTGTGAAAGAGGAATTTACGTTATTCTGTCTGTCTGTCTTATTGCTACTTCGGATGGGCTCGATCGCCACCCAGGATACCTTTCGGAGGTCTTTGAGTTGCCCAAACACCATTCTGAAGCGTTCATCTCTCCAGTCCATCTCCTGACCGAATTGATGCAGAACTCGGAGAATCTGAAGCCGGAGGTCCGAGGGTCAGCTCGAAATATGCTCTCTTCCAAAGCATTGAACGAGAAACTATTTCGGAAATCGAACCGCTGCCGACCGAGTTTGAGCCTCCGGGAGATTTGGGCGGCAGTAATGCGGAAGCATTGAGATTGAAGATAAGATCCCGTTCGCTCGTTCGCGTTGTGATCATAGTCCCACAGAGGATACAAAGAATCAAGGTCTGAATCAGTGTTCCTCAACCTCGCACCAGCGTCGAACATGGTTTAGAGAAGAGCTCGCCACACTCACCAGAGGACATATTGTAGGAACCGAGCAACGCCTGAAGTTACAGACGCAATTTGCCAGCCGCCAACGACTGAAGGAGACTGGTTTCCGAGCGATCTTCCGAGACCGCTCCCATGGGCGCCGAATGAGTGTGACTTCGCAATTTGCAAACTTCACCTGGCCTCGCTAATAACCCCCAAAAGGTATGAGGAGTGAGGCCCACCTATATCGCGACGGTTCTCGGCTCCTGGTCTTCCATCGATATCGCCAGGAAGAATTACTCGTAACGTTAAGAGCCGGCGTTGTCACCTTCGGCGTGACTCTCCGGAGAATATACAGGGTGTGTCCTCTAAGCTGCAACATTTTCGTGGCCTTTCTGTTTTGGGCTGTATTTCGGTCAAATTTTATCCGATGTGGGAATTTTTTTTTTGATCGAAAGCTCTTGAAGAGACGCATCTTTTCGCTCCATTATTTTTGATCATCAGATCAGTGTTGAGTTTTCCAGAGGCTGTCGAAGTTTTCCTCAATTCAATCCATGGTCCCTGAAAGAACTAACCAGGAAATCGCCGATTCTCAACCGATTTCGGAAATTAAAAACCGGAAAGATTCCCCTCGAACCCAGCTACAAAACGCTCGCAAGAACGCGCGGATCGGTTGCGAACCGGAGGAACGGTATTCAATACGAGATACCCCAAAATTGAGCCTCGATCCGATAACTTTTTTTTTCCACCTCAAAAGTCACTGGGCGCTCATCTCATGACTTTTGAGGTGGAAAAAAAAAGTTATCGGATTGACTCGGTGACTTCGTTTCCGGGTAGTTTGGCTCAAAACAAGAAACTTTTGCCATCAGTGAAATTTCCGAAATCGGCTTCCCTGAGGAGTTACAGGCAGTTCTTTAGTGGAGGGGTCGGCAGGGGGTCCGTGAGGCTCAATTTTGGGGTATCTCGTATTGAATACCGTTCCTCCGGTTCGCAACCGATCCGCGCGTTCTTGCGAGCGTTTTGTAGCTGGGTTCGAGGGGAATCTTTCCGTTTTTTAATTTCCGAAATCGGTTGAGAATCGGCGATTTCCTGGTTAGTTCTTTCAGGGACCATGGATTGAATTGAGGAAAACTTCGACAGGCTCTGGAAAACTCAACACTGATCTGATGATCAAAAATAATGGAGCGAAAAGATGCGTCTCTTCAAGAGCTTTCGATCAAAAAAAAAATTCCCACATCGGATAAAATTTGACCGAAATACAGCCCAAAACAGAAAGGCCACGAAAATGTTGCAGCTTAGAGGACACACCCTGTAGTGTGATTCCCCCACTTGTAGCCGGAAAGTATGCGAATGACTTGCTCCTAGCAGCACCAAATAGCACAAGGTCCAGGTAAAATCATTAGAAACCTCGAAACCAAACTTTCAGAATGGGTCCCGGGCCGGGACTCCCGGCTCGATTGAGAGAACAGGCGATGTAGGCGTCCGACTAGTATGAATGCGAGGCATCGTGGCAACGAGTGGAAGGGAGCCGAGTTCTGCCTATCCGTGGAGTTTCTCCTCGCGCTGATGGGAAATCCGGGTCCCCCAGCCGGACATGTCAGGAAATCTCGGATTGTGTCATCCTACTGTGCCGCTTCCTACGCTGCTCCGGTGGGAGCTTTGGAGACGATGGTTAGGCTCTCAACGCAGTTTCTCGAGAGAACAAAGCCGCTCCGAGGTTTCGAGCGGCTCCCGAAGCAGCGGGCCGCAGGGGCCGCACGTCGGGGGAGCGAGAGAGACCGGAGGTCACCGGTGAGCGGACCGTCGCTCAACGTCACTGGATGTGCACATCGGTGATGAAAAAGCTCCAAAAGATATATCGAGATGGCTGGAAGATCGGGGACGAAATTGTTTCCCTGAACTGAATTGATTTATTGATTCAGTTCTATCTGAGGAAGCTGTGCTGCAACGAGAGCCGCTGGACAAGATGACGTTTTCCTTGAAAGCAGTTATCTTTGCTCCAAAGTGAAGAAGGACCGAACCATAATCGGAACCAGGGATGTTGAAGAGAGCTGTTCACCTGTCTCTGGTCTCACAAGAGAATAACGAAGACTCGATCTCGTAGCTCACATTAGAGAGAGACGAGGCTCTGCAATCAGCGAATATGTGCGGCAGGGATTCGTCTATAGGCTCTGTCGGAGCATTCACTGCTCACTTCAAGAATGAGCCCGCTAATCAAAACGGAAGTGAACGAATTCCCTGCTCCCGTAAAAGCGTCAACTTCGTGGACAGATCTTCAAGGATAACTCTGATGCGTTCTTCTTCGGCGACAATCTTTACGGCGCTTATGGCGAGAGGAGGAAGCTTGGAAAAGAGCTCTTCACGAAGAGACCTACGTTGCCCGGAACCTGCGTTGCAAGAGAACTTCGTTCCGATGGTTCTTGAGTCTCGAACCGCTCCTCGAAACTGCCCGGCGCTTCGTCTCACACTCGAGACGGACGTGTGCGCGCGAACGAACGGATCTGGGCTTTTAGGGATCGACCTATGGATCTTTCTCGGACCCCGAGCTCAAGTCCTGACTCCTTCTTCATGTGAAGAGTTTCGTGAATGACGGAAAACATGCCATTCTGATTGAGCCGTTCGGTAAACGGTTATGATGTAATAGGAACGATGTCACGAAATTACGATGTCAAATAGTTGAGATACTCAATTATTCAGAAAGGGTGTGCAGCATCGAGTCAAGAACGTTAAGCTGCTGGAGAATGAGGGCTCGAGTCTCCCTTAAGAACCTTCGGAGCTTCCATGGCAACGGTATCATTTGCAACTTCTTGGGTCCTGGCCTCGACGTCCCCGACTTCTCCCTCAGCCCTGTCACCGTCTCTCCTCGCCTGCCGCCGGCTTCCCTGTCGACTTTCTATCCGGGGAGAATAGCAGCCCGCTTGCCTGCCTGCCTCCATTCGACCTCTTTCCCTTCCGGCCATTGCGCCTGCTTTCTTGGACCCATCTCGGTATTTTGTGGACGAAACCGATTCCCCTGCATGCAGGCACCGCCCGAACTCACTGAATAATAAGTCGCGATTCACCCCACTGAGAGTGAGAATGAAATGTTCTTGACTTTCTCACTCGTTGAATTCCGCGGGGAGCAAGAACTGCTGGAGTCAACCGCATGAGCTCTGCTGTGGAAAAGCTTCGAGTCGGAGCTTTCTGCCGATCTAGGGGTCTCCGTTTGAACCACGGAGTTTGCTTGAACTTCGTGTGAAGCGACGGGCCACTGATAGCACTCTGCCGGATGGACGGAGGTCGCAATGGAGGAGAAAGTAAGGTTCATGCTCGAACACTTTATCAACAGCGGCCGGCTGAGTGTAATCGGGCCTTCAATGATCTTCCGTTGTTTAGACGAACTGATAGTGTCAAGCTTCCATAGTAGAGAGTGACACCGCGATTGTTCCGGTCAGTTGCCGTTAGACATCTGCTTTACTCATCGGCCAAGTGAGTGACTAGTTTTGAGTGGCTCTAGCGTAGCTGTTCACTGTTGGAAAACCGGCGTTTCAATCCACCCTGATGGGTCAAGTCTCGATTTACCCGAGTTCTCCCCGCCGGTCGACGAAACGTGGCCCGTGCGTTTCGGAGACACATTCAGGCGATCCAATAAAGGAATCACAAAAGTATTTCGCTTCAGTCATGGAAAGTTGGCATTTGCACGAATCATTGAGACGTTGGGGAATACTCAATTTCACCATGCTGAGATCAGGGCTAAACATTAAAGGATGCCCGAGCTCGCGAGTCGTTTATCCCCCTCCCGGGATCCGCCGTCGGCTCGCTCACAGGCGCGTCTCGAGGCCCCACAGAGGGTTATCCGGAGATCGATAATGGGAATCGTCTCCGGGAGGCTCTTCAAAGAATTTCAAAAGCCCGAGTCTTGCTGGCCATGCAATGCCGTCAGCCGAAAGGCATGCACTTGGAACGAAGTTATTCGGATTCTTGAATACAGCACGAACACACGCGGTGGACATCGTTTCTCTTGGAACGAAGCTGGCCGTTGTGTCCACCTTTGCATGGTTCTCTTGCCCCGGCCTTTCCTCGAAGATCGCTAGACCTTCCTCTGCTGCTTCGTTGAGAGAGGGCAAAACTTCAGTTGGGAACAGGGCAAGCGCTGCCGCAAGACCCAGATCCAGCAACCTTCCGAGCTACACAGTCGACCACCGACCATCCAGCGGAAGGGTGTTCTGAAAGGAGTGTTCTGCCTTAGAAGCTTTGGTGCTACCCCGAGTTCCGGACATCGACAGAAACTCTACCACTCGACGGAGATAAAGTAAGCCCACCCGTGATTTGTCATACAGGAAGAGTTCGATGCCCGACCGGAAGCGATGCGCAGTCGGGCTCGGATATCAGAAGAACTGGCCTACGAGAAATGGGTTTTGATTCCGAAATTCCTCTCCCGTATATTATGTTCGCAAAAAACTTGGCTCACAAGACACAGTGGGGAAACTCGCATAAAAAGGAAGACCCAGCCGAAGCCCAACCTCATGGAATCTCATGTGAATAAAACTTCTCGCTTAAGAGACCTGAATGTGAATGAGATACCCCGATAACTGCAAGAAATTCAGGCGTTCGATCCCGCAGGTCAAATATTGATAAATTCGGATCGCTTGAGACGTCGTCCTGTTGAGTGGGCTCCCTAAGCAGGGTCGCCGGATTTACCGAATCTGGAAGAAGATATCTGAAGCTGACTCCTCGAAGACGCTTGGAAATTTTGATTGGATAGTCAGGATAATCGAATTAGTTCTGCTCATCCGAGCTGTCCAGTGGTCCTCGCCACAAGAGCGAGCTGCGATTTATCGAGCGTAATCGAATTTAGGGAGAGTGCTGTCCCTAAAAAACTGTTTACGGTCACCCAAAAATCATAGAATTTCTTGCTCAAACTCCAGAATATTCGATGGCGACAGGCCCCGAGCAAGAGAAAAGCATGTTCCAAGTCCTGAAACACCCCGAACCCCAGAAGTATGCTATCATTTTTCTCCCAGAATTCGCGGCCGGGTCCGCCGCCCCGGGCCGAACCTCCTCACGAACGAAACTGACGTTGACATTCCGATTCTGTGCATACAAAGATCATGAATATTTGTGATACTTATCATCATAGTGAAGGTATGGGACCGCAGTATCCCAGTTATCGGGAAGTTAGAGTTGGCCATCCGTTGCTGGAGAATAAACCACGGTTTCCGACTTATCCCGCGGGCTCTGAGTTAGTCGACGCCCAACCCTAGGCCGAGAGGTTAAAATCGGATACAAATATCGGTTTCATATGAATTATTGGGGAGGGGGACATGGGGAGAATCGTCGACCGGGTTCTCCTGTGTGCTCGGAAGAGGAACTCTCGGACCTTCTATCTATTACCGGAGGGTCGCTAATAAGCGATAGACTGATTCCCACCCGATCGAGATTTTGGTTCCCATGAAAGGACGAATAGGCTATAGAAAGAAGCGCCGAATCATTCTCGAAGGCTGTTGGCCCCGAGTGCGGCGAAATTCGGAATTATTCATGATGTCGGGGCTTTTCTTCTCCGGAAGTTCCGTTTGGTCCGGGGGAGCGTCAGACGGTTGACTCACGTCATTGAGATCCCGAGCCGTTTAGATGTTATATTCTCACGCATACGTGTCAGGGAAAGGAGTTCTGTTTGCTCTCACGCTGCGTGTTTTCCGGGAAGGTTCATGCAGCTGAGGAACTCAGCATAATCCGTGTCGCTTGTCGCCTATTCTGCGATTTCTCGGAAATCTGTTCACCGTCACTGCCTGGGCGTGCAGGCTCGCAGAATGGACTGATGACCTCAGATCTGTATGAAATATCCGGCGAGAATAATTAAGCTCCTCCATTCTCTAACAGCTGGAGACCGCGACAAAAGGCGTTGCTAGATTCAGGAGCGGCGCGAGGAGCTTCACAATAATATGCGCCTCCGTCACCTAATCCTTCGTTGTAAACTTTCCGACGCGCAAGCCCATAGAGTCGACTTCTCCGCCGATGCCTTTTTCTATTGAGTTCAGTATTCATTTGACCTCAGTCGAAATTCTGGGTTCGAGCTCTCATGGACACCTGGACTCCACATGGATCCGTGTGAACTCGTCTGGATACTTTTCAGTGGCTGCAACGGAGTCGAGACCGGATTTCGAGGCTCGGAATAAGAGACAATTTTTTTTTCCGATGTCTTCTCAACCGAGGCTGAGCTTATCTGTGTGACAGTTGAAGACCAACGAGTCACTGGAGAGTAATTTGAAAATTATTCTCTTTTCTCACTGTGATTTTAGAAGCTGTCGCCTAGATGAAGACAGGGATCGCATCTGGAGCCAAGGATTCCTCCCTACCCACAATATTTCATGGCTAACGATACAACTGAAATAGGAGAAAACAGGAAGCAGATCGCGGAACCTCGAACGATTGTTGAGGAACAAACTCTGGCCACCATGAAACTATCCTTAGACCAGAGAGTCGATAAATCCCTCGTTCGCTCCTTTCCTCTAAACTTTAGAGTCTGAAGTCTTCATCCAAACTCCTCACTTCATCGAAAATCCACACTTGCCAACGTCGACTCAGCCCGTCGAGGGTCGCTTACTGAACGGTTTGCATCCCTCATCGATACTTGTTCCTGATGGTAATTAGGATGTTTCTAAGCTATCAGAGACGAACAATTTGCTCGGAGACGGATACATCGTGGACCCCGAAAGGAGAGTCCGACTCCGATTCCCAACCACTCTAGGTGTTGAAAGTTTCCATTCCAAATTTTGTTTTGCGTCTCTATAAATCGCGTCTGGTGACACAGATGCTCTGAGTTGTTCGGCGTATCCATTCAGGTCATGGGAAAGCTCAACATTAGACCAGAAACCAGGAAGTCTATCTGACACAAATTTTGTTCTACATAGTTTCATCTCCTCGTAAGCGTGTTGTTAAATCAAGCAATACAGCCAGGATCAGAGTTTCTGCGTGCTGACTGTACCCTCCTCGAATCTTCAGATCTCGCAGTTATCCGCCGAGGAAATCAGATTAGCCATCGGCCGATCCGAACCAACACCAGTGATCATGGACGATGAACAGTTTCTTCAAGCCGGCAGCTGGATGACTAAATTCTTCGTGGACTACATGAAAAACATACGCCAGCGAGATGTTTTACCCAGTGTCAATCCAGGCTATCTTCGGGAAAGGTTCGAGTTGCTGAGGTTGTGTCAAATCTCCGGCTTACCCATTCCGACTGAACCCTTCGCTAACACTAGCTTCCCTCCGAGAACAGACTACCAGATTCAGCCCCTAATGAGCCTGAAGATTGGAAGACCGTTTTCGAAGACATCGAGGCACACATCATGCCAGGAATAACTCACTGGTAAGGAAACCGGATTTCGCTTCCACTCCGGAGAGCGTGTTGGTTCTTACCCCCTGCTCGTCCGTAGGCCCTCGCCCAACTTCCACGCGTACTTCTCAACTGGCCAGAGTCCTCCAGCAGTCCTCGCCGATATCCTCTGCTCTACCATTGCTTGCATTGGATTCACATGGGTGAGTAGCACGAGCCCTTCTTGGGGAGATATACCGAGCCTGGGAAATGCGCTGAGCTCGGGTTTCCTGCGTTGCATGTTGAGAGAGGAGGCACTCGGAATATTCACGACAGGGTACTTCCGCTCCATCCCGATGGGATCGGAGAGGACAACTCATTGTCAGAGCTTGCCCTTTAAAAAAATGGAAGAGCCTTCTTCCTCTGAATGGGAGCATGGGCAGAAATGCGGCCGTCTGCAGCCCGGGCTTCGTCTCTTGTCGCGAGTATGAATGCTGTCAGACCCAAAGATGACCCCAATGGTCCGATAGAATTTCCGATGGTCGGCAGCGGCACGCGTGTCCGCCAGTGAGGGTGGAAATCGTTCTTTCGTCGATAAGGAATGACAACGGAGGAGCAGTCAGAGTGAGCTCCGTCATCAACTCTCTCGCTTACATCTGATCAGAATATCAGAATGGTAGTCCGCAGCGGTATCAACAGGCGTGGGTGTCGGGACGATCAGTCGCCTCGGAAACTCCCACAATCTCGGATGGGGTTTTCAGGCAACCTCTTGCCAGTATCAATGCCGGGAACGAAGTTGCTGGTAATATCTCTCCAACTCGAAGAGCGACGCAGTTTTTCCATCCGGTGTATTCGCCCAACAAAAAAAACGTGCTCAAGTTCAACGATCCTGCATCACATCAACACGTATTCCCTCACACTGATCCGGTCACTCCGGGAAGCTTCCCGAAATACAACGGGAGGCCGGTTCCCTCAACGATCGAAGCGTCCATTGATACAGATCCGAAGGAGTACTCCCCTTGGCTCATCAACTGTACAAAAGTCAACAGCTGCATGAAAAAGAGCATCTCCGGATCGGGAATCAAGCAGAATATTCATCTGCCTTCGTGGTTATTTGAGCGGGTGGCTCTGAGTGAGTCTGCCAGCCTATGGAATGTAGCCTACTCGTACTTCGACATCTGCTGATTGGGGGAGCATTCCCGACGAGGCTCAGAATCTCATCAGAGCTGCGAAATTCCTCACCCCGGATGGAGGATGTTCCATCATCTGAGACATAATCCTCCTTCACGCTCTCTCCCCACGAAATCAGGAAGATCTGAAGGGGTTTCTTGTGGTTGAACTCTATCATTAGAGTTAATCACATTCTATCTGAGCAGAGACATGCACTGCTGAAATTCGGTAGAAGCCTCGCTCGGCTGGAGAATTTTCGGAAGACTGGTCCTTTGGAAAACTCACTCGCGGAAACAAGAGGTATGCCAGAGTGCTCATCTCTGTTTTCCCTCAGATCGCTAGCCCAGCGTGCACGGAACTGGAAATGGTCACTATGGACTGGTTGGGCAAGATGCTGGAACTGCCGGAGCAGTTCCTCTTCAGCAGTAAGCTGCTTTCATCGATAGTGCTATGTTCTACAACTGTATGCTCCACCTCAGTTCTCTGACGATCTCTTCGCTCCACAGGTGGTCGAGGTGGAGGTGGAGTCATTCAAGGCACTGCTTCCGAGTCCACACACATGGCCTTGCTAGCCGCGAAAGCGAAGTCCGTTGCCAGTTTGCTTTCGAAAAACCCTCACTGGAAAGCAGCGGAAGTCAGGGATAGACTCGTCGTTTACGCGTCGGAGCAGGTGATTGATGACGGCGTCAATGGAATCTTAAGGGAATGGAACTCTCGAGACTGGTTCTTCAGCCGTCGAGCTCTCTCTCTTAATTCTTCTTGGATGATGATGTGAGCATCTCGGCTGACTTTCATGGCGTTCTCTCCTCGCAGGCTCATTCTTCCGTCGAACGAGCTGCTCTGCTGGCCAGCGTACGGTGCCACTTGGTATCGGTGAACAAGCACACATTGGGAATGGAGGAAGCCACCCTGGAAAAAGTGAGCTCTTGGCCTGTGTGCAGCTTGATCTCTTGCGCACTAGCGATCTCCGGTCCAGTAGTTTTCTTCGCCGTGCTCTCCGCTTCTGATGGCGGCTGCGATCAGAGGGCTCGAGAAAAACTTGGAGACTTTCTTTCACAGGTGATTGCTGAAGACCGCCAACTGGGTTTCATCCCGATGGCCGTTGTGGTGACTCTAGGCACGACGAACACGTGCGCCTATGACGAGTTGGACCGCATTGGGCCGCTGTGTAAGACTCTCGACGAAGATTTGTGGAGTTCTTGGCCTAGATTCGCTTCCCATGCAAAGAAGGGAACGGAGAGCGGAAGAGCGGAGGAGGAAAACTTCGGATCGGAAGGGGGATTCCGCGGAAGAGCTCCGCTGTCAATTAGAGAGGCTACGGATAGTTCTTAACTTCATACCACGGAATTCTTCGTGTTGCTCTGGAGATTATTGGGAGGTACCAGACGGGGGCTTGCCGCTTGTCCTGCCTAGGGGCAGACTGCCCTGGATCGGTCAGACCTTGGAGCCTGGACAGTCCGTGGAAGCGCTGTTGGAGTTCAGACAGAGCTCTCGCACCGTGACTTTGACTGACTCCGATTCAGTGCTAGCAGCCATTTTACACAAACTGCCTCAGCCCAGAGAGTCTAGGCAAGAATGATCGAGATCTACATGGATCCTATAGGCGTTCAGTGGGGCACTCAAAGTCCCGCTGAGGCTGTTGAATCTGAATTATCGACTTGACCGAACGAACAATAGGGGTTCGTTGTTAAGCAGCGCTATTCAAGCGAGTTCGCTGCCGACTCGAGCTGGTTGGACGCCTAGGAAATATCATGCGGGGAAAATCGGGTGGAAAGACAATGCACGAAGGAGGCGCATCGTCTGGAAGGGAGCTAAATTCGCCAAATAATCGGGAAATAACAAATGTCCACGAGCCACGAGATCCCGCCTCGCCCTCGTGGCCCTTGCAAACATCCATACAGTTCGAGCAAGATCGGGATGGAGGATTCAACCCGAGCCGCGCATACAGGGAATGTTATAAAGATTCCTGGTGTTGGAGGTGGACTTGCGGTGTGGTGGTCTGGTTGTATTTAGAAACTTCCGTTTCCGCGATCGAAGGGCGCCTCACGGAATTCGCTGTGGTCGAAAACATCATTATAACTCCCAAAACTCCGCCCATGTAGTTTTGCGTCGATTGGAAAGCTCTCTATGCGGCTCGAAATCGGTGCTCCTTGGATCACGGTCCCTGACGAGTCGCCAACCGATGAAATCATCAAAGTTCCCAGAACGATTGAAATGTTCAAACAATTTGCATGGAGCTATTATTAGAGAGCAACGAAGATCTCACGGTTTGGTTTCAGGTGAGAAAGAAAATCTATGGCTCCACATTGATGCGGCGTACGCTGGCTCATCCTTCGTGTGTCCGGAGTTTCGTCCGAGACTGAACGGCGTAGAGTTCGCGAGCTCGTTCAATTTCAATCCCCACAAATGGATGCTTGTCAACTTCGATTGCTCCACTCTATGGTGAGCCGTATGAATTGGACTGTCAAAATTTTGAACTGAGATGCAATGAGAAGTCTGACGGGTTCCTCTCGTATCATGGACCCGCGAGAAGGCCACGCGGACAGCTTCGTGCGATACAGGGAGAAGCCACTGCCGGTTCCCCACCTTGAACTGGAAAATTACCAAGAGATGCCCCATGATTGGATTTTGCGCTGGAGTTTATCAGACGAAATCCGAGGACCTCTGGAACCATTCTCGAACCGTGTGCTGCGAAGGAGTGAGTTTGTTTCGAGCGAGTAAGAGTCCCGTCCTTGTTTCCAGGATACAACACCGAGAAGATTTGGAGAATGCCTTCAAGGTCGATCCTCTCTATTTGAAGCATCCATACCAAGGAGGAGAAATGCCTGACTTCAGGGTCTGTCTGGCCTAAGGAGCTCGTCGTTCAAGATCGTTGAAACCGAATCGTACTCTCAGGCCCCCTTTTACAGTTTTCGCAGCTCTGAAGTGCCCTTTGAACGATTTCAGCACTGGCATGTTCCTCTTGGACGACGATTCCGCTCGCTCAAGTTATGGTTTGTTCTCCGCATGTACGGTGTCAAGGTAAATGGTTGAACAGTGAGCTTGAACTGTAAGACATTGTTCTCTCAAGCTCGGGTTTGCGAATGACGATTTCCCTTCGTGTCATTGCCAGGGAATCCAAGAATATGTGCGCAAGTGCGTGGCTCTGGCCAAGGAATTTGAGGACCTCCTGCTTCAGGACGATAGGTTCGAAATCGTTTTTCCGACTACATTGGGGCTGGTTTGTTTCCGCTACAAGGTTCGTGCTAACCCACAAATGCTCTGCATGGAGCAGACTCTTGAATTTCTTGAGCGAAACTCAATCGCTCACTCAGCAGGTCGACTCGAGATCACTTCAAGGCTGCGATTTTATTCGGTATCCTCTTTTCACATATCCTGCAGCGACCGTCCTCCTTTTGAGCTAACTCTGAGGAAATCGGCTCACGTGGGCTCATTCACTCATTCCTTGATCAGGACATTCACTCATGACTGCCGTTCGTGTTCTCACTTTTCAAAGGCCGGATGGTTTTCTGTAGTTCGTGGGCGTCTGCCGGCTCGATTCTCTTGTAGTACTTCTCTCTCGTGTCCACGATTTGGAAACCGAACTTCTTGTAGAACTCAATGGCACTATTATTGTTCACCTGGACATGGCTGAAAGGATGATAAACCGCTCGTAAGCACTCTCGAAATCGTTCGCACAGAATGGCTCGAACAGAGACGACACTGAGCGGGAGAAAAGCGAACTGATAAGCGATTGCCTGGACGCCCCAGGAAGCGAGATATCGACTGCTTCGGAAAAGCTCGAAACCACTCACAGATAAATCGAGTCGAAGTCCCCGTCGTTTTCGACATATTGCAAGACATGCTTCAACATGACTGAGCCGATCCCGAGTCTCCGATAAGGCGCTAAGCACCCGAGCGTCATGATATAAAGTTTCCTCTGATTCCCCACCGTATCGATGCGGCAGCAGACTGCTCCGACTACAATATCATTGCAATACGCCAGTTTGGCCAACTCTCCCTTCTGGAAAACCATGGGTAAATTATGAATTCTGGCCTGCGAGTGAACAATATCAGTTAGCACAAAATTCTCCACCCCATCCACAACTCACCTCTAGGACATTTTGATAGAATTTATCATTGTAGATGACAGGGAAAACAACGGAATTGACGCATTTCAATTGAAGGAAATTGTGACGAGTCACAGCACCGAGCTCGATGCGGTGGAGGCTGAAAGGTAGAACGAAGTCCAATTAGTTGTATCGGGCAACAGGCTCGGGTCATCGACGGCAAAGAAGTTTCTGACTGCACAAAGGCGCCATCGCAAGGCCGATCACCCGGCACCAGTATCTCTGGAACTCCGCTATGACGTACGAAATTCGAAAGCCAATGCCGACTGTCACGCCGTTGGAGATCACGGTGCGCGAAAACGATGGCTTCGAATGCCGAAGAAATGTTCGGGGCTCAGACTTGAGGTATTGGACAGGGAAATGTTACGGGCAGGTGATACTCACGGATGTTTCGATTGTTCAGGCATCGTCTTCTTCGGCTTCAATACGCATTAGACAGAGATTTTCCAGGCCGGCTTCGAAATCATTTACATACGAAGGTTTATGTATGCTGCCAGCGCAAACTTCAAATTTGTTCAGTTGAGGCACCTAGAACGAGCAGCAGCGCACACTTCCTTTAAAGCACCGAACTCCTCTCGGAGATCACTGAGGTCGTTTCGAATAGCGCGGACCTCTAAACAGAGTCGTGGGGCATTCGGCGAAATCCTGCCGCACTTAAATCGGTTCCTACCGGACACGCCGCTTTTTGTGGTTGCTTGTTGCGGAAGACCGAGCCAGAATTCGTGTGATTCGCTGTTTCGGGACCTAGCAGACGCTTTTGGTATCGAAACTACTTGACGGCGGTCTGCATCAAAACAGAGGCGCGATCACACCTATTCGAGAAACTCGCAGGCTCACCCGATGCCAGGATTCGAGTACTCCACGTACGCGGTCACTTATCACCTCGCCCAAATAGCATGTCGGTTCGATGCCTCTTTCATCATTAGAAGGAAAGGGTGTGTGTGTGAATCGGTTTCGAACATCATCTGCCGAGGAAATCCCGATGATGGCAGATCGGGACTCACGGCCCATCAGCACCAATCCTAGAAGGAAAATTACAGGCTTATCGACAGCTTTCTCACATTGCAATTGAGGGATGGCTACGCGAGAGCTACATTAGGTGTGCCCGATGCCTAATAAATTCTTCATCATTGAGGCGGTTTCCCAGGAGTCATCATGAGATCAGTGGTATACACCGATTGGAGCAAGCATTGGAGAATCGTTCCCAGGCTCCTTCCCTCCCCTCCATACCGTCCGTATCCCTCGCGCGAGCTCCTTGAGATTATCTTGAGGCAGGTGGTGAGGAGTTGTTTCTCCACTGCCTTAGAGCCGGTTCGTCCCCGCGTGAAGCCTTTCCACCATTTATCTTTCAACGATTTATCGTTGCACGGGTAAAATCAGAGCAGCAACGATCTTGTCGTCCTGAGTTTGACCGCCGACGCGGATCGATTGTAGCCCGCTGTCTTGAGAAGAGTTCTTTTCGCCTCACTGGACTGTGAGGGAATCAGGAACCCATCCAACTTTCAATAACGCCGTCGCTGACTCTGCAAACTGAGATCTCCTGACAATCGCTACAGCTCATCGTTGGAGTCGATAATGCAACCTCATTCTTTCCTGTTTAGAGTACCAATAAACAAAACGAGCTCCTCCTGGCTAAGATTCACGAGAACAAGAAGGTTTTCATGTCCCCATGCAAAGTTGCTGACAGGTGAGCTCCGTTCCTTCTTTTGTGAGATAGGGCCGCAGAGCAAGGAAGAGACCACACGATCCTTGGCATGGTAAACTCACTCCTCTCCTTGGCCCAATCGACTCCAGGTATATTTTACGGTTCGCTATTTGCGGCCGGCTGACTGAGTCTTCGGATATAGTCTTCGCGTGGAACGAGATTCTGGCCGGACTCGATGCAATGCTTGCGGAAGCCAAGGATGCTGGGTGAGTTAACGTGAATGCGCCACTTCCCGACCCGTTATCCTACCAACCCGCTCAGTTCTCCCCAGTACTGAGTGATTCGTTAAATGAGAGAGGATGAGGATAACATCGCGGTCTTCGAGCAGGATCGATGAGGAACAGCAGCTGGACGAAGGCAAACTCGATGACGCCGCGTGGGTGGAGAGGCATTGCAAGGTCAAACGTCTCCCGCTTCCTGGCGATAAGCCCAGCGAGTTCAGGTGAATGGAGCTTCGGATCGCACGTTCCTCCGCATGAGCGACTGTCGACCATCCCTTGGTTACAGCAGCCAACTATTCTGTTGTCATTACGGCGGTTCCACGCGCATGACTCTATATCTTTGAGCGTTCCAACTTGGCTCACGTTTGGTCATAATAAACTCATTTGTCCCCCGTTCACCCGATAACCTTGCTACTGGAGCAACGCTCCTTCCACCGATCGCGAATGCTAACCCCGGTGGATTTCCCGAGGAAACCGTGGTCTCCATTCGATACAGCGAACATCGAGAGCGACTGAGAACTCGAACCGCAACGCCCCACTCAGATTCGGCAAACATGCGGGTGGAAGAACGCTGTCTATATCTCGAATACGCGGGACTGATGTCGGAATGAGTGGATAACTACTGGAACCGGGAACTCTCGAGCTGATCTATTTATCCATGCATATTCCCCAATGTTGACACTATCAAGCAGACAGTCCTCGTTTCGGTGTAATAAACCTTCGATGACTTCTTCCTTCCCACGGATTGGCCCGATCGCCGCCGCTACGACACACTTGTTCGGATGCTCCAGCGGGAGCCTTCCGGGTTTCAAGCTTGGAGAACAATGACACGGAATCAGAACTCGGATTCCGACAGTCCTCTGGCAGAGACGTCGGCCGACCTTTGCTTGGAATTTTGTAGTTTGAGTCGTGGTCAGTAGTGAAAGCGTGCTTTAGCTCAGAAGATGATTTTTGTCCGTCTCATGTGTTCTAGACCTGCTCTGCGGTCGCAAGGCATCATCCATAGGTCGTGCACCCAGTTACGTGAGTGGCTCGCAGGCCAGAGGAGCCCCGGTCGTGTTAGGAACGAAACAAAAGGAGGTTTTCTCAATGACTTCCAGGACGAGAGGTGAGTTGTCTTCGCTCCAAAGCCGAATATGAGCCTCGACCCGATGCCTCTCAGGAGCTCACTGACATCCATTGCAGCAAACATGATTCGGAACAGGGCACGCAAGACGTCGGAAAAAACATACGTCAAATACCTTCAGATGAACCCGAGTGACCGGTCACTCTTCTGCTTGCGATACTGTCTCCCGCCGAAACGAAAAGTTACGTGTCGTTGTCAATAGATACTATCGGTAGATCTCCATCGATTGGGCCTTACAGTTTCCTCGTAGCATCGGAAGCGGTTGGAACCGATCTCAGGTTGTTTAATTTGCTCGCCTTTCGATAACGCCACGAAGGTCAAAGACGATTTGTGAGATTTATTGTATATCGGATCGCGGCCGCGGGTCTCTGATAAGACGTTGTTGCCGCGGGAGTCTGAGCTGTCGATTGTCTGGCGGAAGACTCCGACTTCTTGCTCGTGGGCGGCGTAGCTTACCGCTAGCCCCAGTGAGGACCAATCATCCCAGCACTGAGGCTTCATTCTCACCGTTACTACCTCCTGGACCGTAGGAACGGACAGCTTGAATCGGTCATGTTGATCAGAATCAACGATACAGTATTTCCAAGAGTGTCTTCCACTGGGAAGATTCGATCTCATCTTGAACTGTCGAGAGGCACAAAGCCCGTACGAGCCAGAATTTAATGCTTCGGCAGTGACTTCAGCAGAACGTGGAGGTTGTTTGTGACTTCGATTTAGCAACGAAAAGCTTAGCCCACGGCGACACGAGTGACAATGGCAGGGCAGAATTCTTCATTGTGGCGATTTCGTCGAAAGTTCACGCAGAAACTGGGTGTTTTTACATTGTCTGGGAACTCCGAGAAGTGAACCGGGAATCCCCGAAACGATAGCTCGTGCAAACTCGAAAACCTATTGACTGAAGTCCCATCTGTTGATGAACAGAGATACACTGATGCGGAGTTCCGAATTTCGAGGCACTCGAATGATCCTGGCAGGATGTATTGTGGTCGATCATCTCAATTTCCGATGCTGCTCGGGGAAACCAATGAACCAACCAACCTCATGCAGCCCGCCCTCTGGGGCGATAGGAAACCGCGCCAATTCCATCTCGCGCGGCTTGGTCTCCACGCGATGAGCGTAGCCGACCAGTCGTGACATCAGAGGAAGAGACTCTCGGATTCGGGGGAAAAACCCGAATTTCTTTGTGCATGTCATCGAAGTTCTGAAAAAATGTTTACTGGGGAACTCGAGCTTTCATGAATTCGTTTCCTCGCTCGGGTCGACCGTGTATCGTGGTCGTCGTAGTTTTCCGGAACACCTATCAAGTCAGCTGAGCTCCCACCAACTCATGTGAAAATGATCGAGAGAATTGAATGATGAGATGTGTGCCAGAGCGAAATTTCCCTGCGATGCTCAAACGTCCGGATTGGCAAACAACGACAGCTTGAGCGCTGCGATCGAGTCAGTGAGATTCCTTCAGCGGTCGGTCGAGGACAGCTCCTACGGCAACGTGGAATTCTGTACAGCAATACTGTTATTGCAAGCTCCAACCGAGAAACCCATTCAAAAGTCGGGGAGTGAATACCGCTCCTCACGGGGCTCGGCAGCGTACTGCCTACTTTCCTTGCGGAAGCTCCCTCGAGCACATCTCTCGCCGTTCCCGCGCATCGCCTCCGAAACCTGATTGGTGAACGGAAGTAGAAGAAGCTTGTTGTCTGATGTCCCCCAACATATGTGTGTCCCCATGCGATGACTTCAAGCGTCCGATACTAGAATAAATGTTTTACAAGCTCTGAGGTGATATTGTCCGTTATCGTCTAATTGCTGGAGCCTGAACTGGAAACTCAGTGATGCACCGAGAGGATGGAGCGTTCTTTCTCTCTCATGTGCCTCTCGAGACACGACTCATTATCAATATGGCTCCGTTTCCTCACGGTCTTTCCCCCGAGAATTCGCGGCGGAGTAACTGCCTTTTCTGTCCGAAGTCCAAGGTGCCGCGAATTGGCTGCAAGGAATGAGGAATTTCGAATCTCAGACTTGAAGAAAAAAAAAGAGAAAGAAAATTTATTTTGAGCGTCACGAGAGTTTTCACCCCACCAGGAATGCTTTCGAGATCACAATGCTCACAGTCTCCCATTCCCGACCGCCCGTTACCACCGAAATCATTGAAAAATTGACTCATTAATGCTCAGCATCGACGCTGTTCGCTGGCACTTACTGAAAGATGAGTGAACCATCGGCAAGCTTCGAGAACCGGACGGATGCTTTCCTCATTCCTTGACCTTCGTGAGAGAAATCGAGTTATGAAGATGAGCCGTGCCGAATATGGCCACCGAAGTTCAATGTGGGAATAATGCTGCTATTCCTGCGATTAAGATGGATATCTGATAGGTTTCTCGAACTCAGCTGGAACGAAAGACCCTCACAATTCCGGCCGCGTGGAGTCTTTGAAAGCGAGTGTCGCTAACGCGGGGAAGTCCTTAAACGCGAGGTCCGATTGGGGTCCTCGGCACAATGTGAACAGGGGCGTGGCCGGGAATCCTCCCTCTCTCGAATTTCTCTTTCTGCCTCTGGATGAACGACTGATGGGGAGTGCACGAAGTCTTTCCCAATGTGTCCTCCACTTTTGCAGGCGGGTTTCAAGACCCCCGCCCCTCCGACTCTTTTCCATGGTTGGTTCCGGAAATTCTCTCAGAGCTGGTTCGGACACACAGCTCGGGTTGGTTCGATCATACTTCCGAAATCGATGAGGTATATCTCGGGATTTGTGAGACCATGTTCTCACAGTCGTGTGGGAGCTCATTGAGGTTGAGATTTTCAGAAATCCCGACATCGTTGACGTCATCCTTCAACTTGGAATTTTCTCATCTCCGATTTGAGACTCAACTCTAGAAGCCATGAAAAATCAACACCCGAGTATCAAGTCTGAAATCTCGCTCAGAATCCCCTGGTTCTGATGCAAAGCTGCAGTGATTAACGGACAGTTTGACCTCTCCATCAGACTCGATTGGCTTCCGGTCCCCAGATGTGATGGCGGTCATCAGTAGGAAGTGTGGAAATCACCAACGGAGACGCTCGATCTGAAAAGCGAGAACTTCAGGTTCCCAAACAGCGCGGCGGCGCTCCAGCTCGACCTCCGCATGCTTTCGAAACGAAAACATGCTCGTTTGTGCTAGCTCCGCAGATCTATCCGCGGGAAGGGGACTCCTCGTCATTCCGTTACTCGTGGAGGTAGTTGGGCATGGGCCCAAGGCTCGTACCTGATTTGTGTCGACGAGAAATGTGTGCTTTCCCTCGTCCCAGGAAAGTCGAAACTCAGGTCAGCAGAGTAACTTGTGGTCCAAGCTTCGCAGACAGATCATATCTCTCTGGCGCAAACGCCTCTGGACTTCACCCGGTAACCAACGATGAAGGAATATGAGAAACATCGTTTTTTTTGAGAGCACTAATCACCGAAACCGACCTAAGGTCTCTCCTAAACCCTTGCTCGAGTCCATCAAGTGGGCCCGAGTCCATCAATTATAAGGAAACGGAAATCTCCAATTCTCTCCCGATCGGCCGTTATATCCTAGTATGGGGCAAGGAAAGGAGGAATCGACGATCTCCAGATGCAAGGATTTCTTCTTGGTCAGAGACTGCCCGCCGAGGAGGACATTTGTTTTGGATGTTGCCAAGCGACACGATCGCGGCGACGGTCCGCTCGAACGAGCGACAAAACCTCTCGTAAAACATCAGCGCAATACATGCCCTCCGCTCTCGTGCCGCTGAGAGGAATTCACTATGGACGAGAGCGTATTGGAAACCTCAGAGCCGTCAACTATGAAACGAGGCAGTCCGTCGTTGGGCGGCACGGGGCTCGAAGGGGATTCACCGTCGCGGGAGCCTGGTTCGGCAAGTAAAAATACACTGTGAGAGAACGCTGAGTAGATTCACCGGACTAGAAAACGTACCCCGTGTCCTACTGCTCCTTCTGATGTCCTCGTGAGGTAATGGACGTTTGATTGTACATTCACAGCGAGTGACGAGGCATCGCGAGACCAGAGAAGGACCTGGCTCGACCACTGTCATGGAGAAACCAATGCCTCGTACCGGGGTAGGTCGAATCGCACAGTCTCGTTTTATTCCAAAGTTGTTATTCAGTGACAGCGCTGGGGTCTTCCCCTGACGAGGCTTCACTTCACTATGCTCCCTGTGAGCATTCCATCATGCACTCACAATTATGAATATCTAGCACGAAGATGTGTCCGGCCAGACCATTTCCACGGCCGAGTTCTGCGTTATTGATATACGGATCATCATTCTATGAGTATTTTTTCGGTTCGAAAATATATTATTATCGGCACAGGCTCGGATGAAGCAGACCGTAGCCTTCAAAGTTCGCAAGGTGGACCTTTGTGAGGTCGGCCCGAGTGTAGCGGAGAGACGTCCCTCGAAAGTTGTGGGCAGGGATGAAATCCCGAGATCTACGAGCCTCGAGAAACGCCGTCACAGCTTTGACCATCACAACTCGGAACGATGCGGCCCTTGCTTCGTGTGACTATGTGTCTGTTCTACAAGCAGCTCCTTCCTCTTGAAGACTTTCGGAATACTGTCGGATCCAGCTCCGGAAGCACCGACTCCCCCGGCGCAGGGTGCAGCGCTGGATGACAAGGACCGCAGAAGGATACGATTCGAGAACCCCGAGCGCGATGAAACGAACGGAGGAGAAGAACCCATCGTCGAGGCAGAGCAAGAACGTTCAAGCGCACGAGACACCATCGCGGGGAAGTCTCGCAGGGAATTCCGCATGAGGTTCGGTTTGAAGCGTGCGAAACCCCAGGTAGAGGATTCGCCGGCAAGTGTCAATCAGGAAGGAAACCCGGCGGAATCCCCGCCCGCGGACCCAGCTGATAAGGTAATTTACTCAGAGGGAGGTGTTTGAACATCGGATGGATCATGTCCTGCAATGGCCTGAGCGAGCATCGTGTTCCTATAGCAAATGGTTCCGAGGATGGGGGGGGGGGGTTCCCTCTTGATATTATGATACTTTGCGGCTCAAGATCGCCGAATTTTTCGAGCGTTTCACTCACAGGCTGGTCCGCGGAAAACCCGTTTCTCATTCCCGAAATTCGGCTTCAATCGACCCGAAGTTCAAAAGGATACGGATAGCTCTTCAAGAGTGCTGAAGGGTTCTGCCACTGCTGAAGACCTCTCCGAAACCGAAGGTATTGTGGAGGAAATTTCGAAGGAGAACGCCAGTATCGAGCCAGGAGCCAGCGAAGAAGCCGCGGTAAGACTGTGATAGTGGAAGGGGTTTTGAAGGGATGTGCCTGTCAAGAATAGTTAAAACCCATTCAAGTCTGGTACAATTTTTCTCCTAGAAGGGAGGAGTGTCAGAAAATCTTGGCTCCTCGAATGATTCGGAAGGCACGAAACCGACGGCGCAGAACAGCGAACTAGATGAGGTTTGCGCCCCGACGAAACGCTCAGTAGTCACATTTCACTCACTCAGGAAACCAACCTCCGCTAAAAATCGTTGTGTGCTTTTTCAGAAATCAGAGGCGCAAACGGAGACCGAAGCCGCTGGAGCTGAGCCTGTCGCAATTACCAGCAGCTGGTGGAGACCGAAGCGGTCGGGACCTAACAAGGATGGGAAGAAAGGGCAACCAACAATCGAAACTGACCGAACACTACCCCGTGGGTTCTCCGAACTTCTTATTCTCGCTCCCTGATCTCGGATTGTTCTGACAAGAACTGCTGAGATGGCCAAGCCAACGTCATTTGGTTCTCATTCCAGACGACGCTATTGAAACGAAGTCTATCACCCCAGAAGCTGTTGAGCAGAAAGAAGATAAAGATGAACCTCCACCAAAGCCGGAAGGCGGCGACGATCAATCGCGCAAACTCAGGTTCCCCAAGAGACTGCAGAGGTCTTCTCAAAACACGAGAGCCGCTGGACTTGTTGAGGTAACGCCGAAACATAAAAATCCTGAACTCGAACTGGATAGCCATCCCGAGAATGTCTCGAATAATCGGAATGATCTTTAGCCAGCGGCTGATCCAGCTGTGAATCTATCCTCGAATGAGAAACCCCCCGTCGACCGAGACTCGGAATACAAGGAATGCTTGAGGCTGGATGTCGAGCCAGAAGAAAAAGCCGAGGAAGCCATCATCACCAAATGTGGCGGAGATCAAGAAGTGTTCGTTTCGAGGCTGTTCCTCGATCGGCATCTCAATCGTACGTATCGGAGCCGTTGCAGGAGATGGAGAAAATAATTCCGTCCGGCCAGTCACTCTGTCTCAAAACGGAATTCTTTGTTGCAACCTTGACAGAGAGGCGTAACGCCCCGCCGCCTTCAAAACCTGCATCATCGGTTTTCGCGCACAGATCTCTCGGAGCCAAGCCCGGAGCTAGCGCGGAGATATACGAATCGTGCCTTGGTAAGCTCGGGAAAACCTGTCAAGGTCTGCTAGGGGGCTTGTGCCTGTTCTTCCTGATCCTCCTGCTGACTGCCGGTGGCTCCCAGCTCAAGAGCCTGTTCGGGAACAGCGGCGGACAAGGGCAAACACTACAGATGCTCATATACCTTCTGGTTATAGTCAGCGTAATAACCTCTTTTGAAGGGTAAGCAAATCATTTAATGCTCTCCCGATGAAGATACCGTTGGGGTACCACGCATCGAGGTCTTTAAAACGACGGAATAACGCCTTCCAGGATGAATTATCAACAAATCATGGCGGAAAGAAGATTGAATCGATTCTGTATCACGTCAGTCATATACCCAGCCATGCTCATCCTTGGATTGACCGTCATGAAGTTGGACACTAATTTAGCGCTTGAGGTAAGCGGGTCGTGGGCAGCGCTCTTGCCTGAACGTCTCGACGATGGGATGACTCTCTCAGTCGCACTTACGCTGCCCTCTTGTTCCAGAGCGGAGTCGCCGAAAACGATTGGCAGAAATGGAGAACCGTGAATGTAGTTCGTTGCGGTCTTGGTATCTTAGCGTGGATGATACTGTGCGCGTGACTGATGTCGACATCAGCCGATGATCGCTGAAGTGTGACGTCATAAGGGGGAGGCGGAAGAACGGTTTTCTCGGGGGTTCCTACCGCATTTCTACCGAAATCGCGGTGATGAATCTCCTTCGATTGGAGAGATCGCGATGCTGCAGTTGTGGATTGAACGAAAATCGATGCTGAGCATTCAATAAAAGGTTCAATAAATCGATCGAGTTCCACCGCTGTTTTCTTCTGGTATTTTATAGGTTTTTTTATTATTCCATTCTCCGCCGCTGTTGGGGGATACGAAATTTTCTCAAAACAAGCTCTGCAACCAGAGCCGTTCTCTTGATCGAAAGTTGAAATTCTTCCGTTCAAAGCTGACCTGTTCGAACGAGGGGATCTCCGATGAATTTTCGGAGTGCCTCACTGCATTCGACAAGTAACTTCAGCCAGTGTAAAGGTTCGGATCGAACACAAGCTTGCTAGACGAATTCCCTTTCACAAAATACTCATAAGAAGCAGCCGCTGGGCTGTTTTTCAGAGCTGATGAGCGTCGAATAAAACTCGAAAATGTCAATAGTCCTGTGGTAATGTGTGCTTCCGTATCCTTGGGACCGGGTGGTGGGGGAAAGTAGACAGAAAAGCAGAGCCTTCAGACCCTAGGAATTCCTGTCTGAAGCTGCTGAGCCGGATGCAGTGGCCCAGCCATGGCTTCAATGCGAATACAAACGTATATAGTGTTCCGGCGTCGAGCTCTCGACGATCGAGCGAGTCCCTCTGAGAAGTGGCACCTCCATCTCCAACCGATTCTGGCAGCCCGTCCACCCGAATCCCTCGCTGTGCACTCGAAACAAACGGTAACCGATGCGTTGTGGAACGTGCCCTGCACGTGGATGCACGTGTGCCAGTGAATATTGAAATTTTACTACCCTAAAGTCTGGGAGATAAGGGAATACTTTTTCTACCATAAATTCACCCAGAATTCACAGTCATCGATGGAATTTTCAAGACCTGGCACTCTTCCGTGATTGATGGAACGTTGCTACATCGTGCAAAATCATCGGGATTCACATGCGTACACACAAGCAGAAGTTCCCGTAATGTTTTCAGTCAAAAAAGTAGTCCCTTATCTCCCAGACTTCAGGGTACATTGAAAATTGCAGCGAGTCGGGGGATTCGTGGACGGTCATGATTCCGAAAATTCGTCAAATGAGCACGTCTGTGAGCAGCGCATTGAGCTCATTCGAGATTTCCACGTCGCATCGCTGCTCACAATTTTCCCAAATCGGTAGCTGGTTTCGGCGATAAATAACACCCGGCTCGTCACGCAAACGGTTGCGCTGAGTGTATGCAAAGCCGGCTGAAACATGTCACCTCCAGGCTGAGGCTTGAACCGAACTCGACATTCTCGGATCCCCATGAATCGTTCTCGGAGCAGAATAGGGCTCTGTAGATCGCCGAGCCGGGGCCCATATCGAGCCGTCGTTCGTAGCTCACACCACGCTCAGCTGACGACTCCCGAAGAGAGCCGGGAGAAGCGATTCAATTATGCTGTTCTTCCTCCATCAGAAACTTTCTCGCTTTCCCTGCCGGCCATTCCTCCAGTGTCGTCCGCGGGCCAACCGGCCTCTCTAAAGACCCCGCGTACCGTGTCAATAGTCAGTAGAAAGTCGGGAGCTTCCTGGACGACCGAGTGAGCCGAGTGAGCTAACCGGCACCCACCCTTCCCCTTCGGAGACTGTGCGAGTGAGTCATCGGCACTCTCCCAATTGAGATTCTACTGAGCATGGGAGTGTTCGAAGCCAGCAAGCGACGCTCGTTTTACCGCTAGAACAATAAGCCACAGCAGTGAGCGGTGCTGCGGTAAGGGAGAAGTGTGCTGTGAACGAACTTCACCATCGGTTGTCATTTCCACGCAGTCATCGCTGTCGTTCTTTCTGGTGATCATAACTGCTATTCTGTGAGCTGAACCGACTGAGGTGAACGGATCAAGAGGATTCAGTGTGAAGCCGGGACGTTCGATGATCGATAGAGAAGCGGATCCGAGCCAGAGGAACGGAACGACCTTGAAGGATTGAACTTACGCGAGAGCCCGTGTCGCACTCGAAAAACTGGGAACCGTTCGATTGGCTCCGGTCGGCATCGTAGTAAGCTCGGGCGATCACAGGTGATTCCTTCCAGAATGGTTCGGCTCGACGAGTTCCATCTCGAATAGGAGGGCTCCCCGGTTCCGCGCATTCTCTGGGAAGCATTGGAAGCGAAGCGGTGTTCAACGGACCGAGGGCGTTCCCCGGCTTCCCATTGAGCCCAGAAAAATGGCCATGGCGGAAGAATCAGTGGAACAAGAAGGTGAGGCTTTTCATATCTCCCTTGCACGCAGCCTGCACTGACTCCGGTCCCGTTGGTTCCAACCGTGAACCTCGTGGAACGTTGAAACAGCTGCTAGAACCACCGCCCCCTCCTCTCTGAGAACCGTTGTTCGAGAGTTCCGCGGAGAGTTTCGATTGCTTTCCGACAGCTCTTCCTCATCAACGGTGGATTTTTGGGGTTTTCCCCTATCACCCTGGAATCGGAACAGTTTGAGCGAAACGATCTGCTTCTCATGTTTTTTGTCGCAATTTCTCTTCGACATTGCTGACGGTTGCTGAGCCGGCGACGGCTAACGGAGGTGTTCTCGATCGGATTGATCGTTGTCAGAAACGAAACAAGGAGGATGTCATCGTTTCTATACTTGCCTGGAAAGGAAGCAGCGTCAGGCATCGCATGATCACATAGAATGCGTATCCTCCCCGACCGGAGCAGACTCTCTATTCCATGGCACGAACGTAGGATCAATACTGTCACATGCGTACATTCTCGCGGAGCCTCTGTTCCGTTCATCGAAGCGCTGTCACTGCTAGCTACGCGCTCGCAGCCTACGAGGGTCGACGCCGTTCCCCGCTTACATCTCGACGTGGAGGAACGGCATTTGGGAACAGTTGTCGAGCCCCGTTAGCTTCATGCCTGCGCCGTTACGGCGGTCGAACCTAAACTAAGCTTCCTGAGTTTCCGCGCCGCCAACTGTGCCCGCGCCGCTTCACAGGGCGCATCCGCTGCTCTATTGAGGATCCCGCTTCCCTACACGGTGTTCGGGGCTCACAAATGTGGAGTGTGCCAGAGCTCGCCCGGTTTCAGGTCATAGAAGCCGAGACGGTAGATGGGCGGATTCAACCCTCCAGTTAACAAAGTAATTCAGCGATCGATGTGATATTTCGTCGCAAAGTTTTTGTGACGCGGTTGCATTATTCACATGAGGATTCGAGAGACACCGGATTCGATGTGACTCGTATATAACATCTAATTTCATTCTATATCGTTGCGGACTCGAAAGATCAAACAGAGGGAAAAAAGGTTGTCAGATGGTGCTACTTAGACGCCTCCGGGGAGAACTCCCTCGGCCTCGTAAGCCGGCTGGAGTCTCGATGAGCCATCTATGTATGTCACTCATTTCCCGTCTCGTCTATGATCTCGGCCCTCGATGCTGATCTTTCGAAAATGGCTCAAGCCGCAACACAGTTTCGCCACGTCTCTCAGAGAAGTTTAAAAGACATCAGAATCCTTCTCAGTTCACTGCCAGTCCCGATTATGCTCATTCTGTAGGGCATTAGTTCAGAGCGCGGCTCATTTGGGATGCCGCTCTGAATATTCCGGAAAAGGTCGCAAAGAATGACATGGAGGCGATAAATGTTGGGTTTCAAGATTGACGGTAGGAAACGAGGAGGGTAGTATAAGGATGCCTGAGGAGGAATCAAGATAGAGAGAGGTCGAAGTATTTCCATCTGTGCGGGACGCACTTCCGTTCAAAAGTTGCGAGTAAAACGTGTCGGACGAATATCGCTATCTTCACAACAAAAGCAAAGCTTGTTTCGGCATCTCGTACATGACCGAGTTCAGATATAATGGCTCAATAAAAGCGGAATCAGGGGGCTCGATGATTCACGAGCACGGAATCGATCCCCAGCCAAGCTGACCAACAAACAGGTCGAAAGCAACATGAGCTTCGCGAGTAGCGGAACGCACGTATCGAGCGTGCACGTTGGAGATCAAGGACAAGAGAATGCGAGAAGCATGGCGATCATTGGAATGCCCCACCCCGGAGATCTGCTCCTCACCGTCTTCCGGCTCACAATTTTGCATTGAAACATCCGATCCAGGTGGCTCCCGGATCTTGGCTCATATGAAACGGGTAACAAGTATTGAGCGGATTGGGAGAAGCCGGGATGCCGGAGAGACTTACGAAATAGGGATTACCCACAATCAATTGGGATCGGAAACACTTTTGCGGTGCATTGATATCCTCTTCTTGAGGGAGTCGATGAACCTCTCACCGTCGAGTGTCCAACTCGTGGTTCGCATCGGGGTTAATGGGACGGCTTCAATTGTTTTGCCATCAGCAGAGTGCCACTGACTTCGCTGCCTGGCCAGTTCGCGGGCACCTCACGAAATCGGAACACGGAGAAGCCTCGCATTGTGGCGAGAATGAGCGCCGCTCCCAGGAGGCAGAAGCCACTCTAGATGACGTGATTCGGATATTTATCCGCTGCCGGCCGACGTTAGGTGGACCCGATCGGCAGTTTGCTCAAGTTCGTTTGGTTCAGGGAGTCGCGCCGGCCACCGCTATCTCAAGGTCGGCGCTGACTTCACTGAGAGTTGTTTTACGCATTTTTACTCCGAGACGAAAACATTCATTCGTGGCCAACGGTTTCACACGATATCGCCAGGAGTACCGTGTTCCGAAGTGGCGCGTTGTTCGTCTCGTTTGACTGTTCGCGTTCTTCGATGCTTCGGAACTGTCAGTTTCGGGAAACTATGCTGTGTTGAAGTACACTCCGCTCTGCGGGATCCCCTCGAAGTGTGGGAGCTCCCGCTGTCGAACTCCGTGTAAATTGCCCAGTTCTCCGCTCGAATGAAATGTCGGCCCCGCGGAAGACGTCGCGCGCGCTCAAGAGAAAGCTCCAAACCGATCATGGTATGACAAGCCAAGGGCCCTCTTATCGGAATTTCTGATCTGGGAATTCGGAAATGATATTCTTCCCCCTCGCAAGGGCGGGATACTCGACCCGAAAACCTCAACTCTCCGCTCCTTGCATCCCGGAACACCTGAGTTGCGGGAAACTCTTCCTAGCAGACACCATATGTCTGATAGGCGGAGCTGCTGGTCGAGGAATCCACAGTTTGCTGAGAGCTCTGGAAGAGAAGCTGTATGTCAAGTCGAAACAGCTCTCTTCCAATTGCCGAAAGCTAGGGTGTATGCGTGAACAGAAGTGCTCCGGGGAGGTCGGAAGAGATCTAATAACTCGTTCTTTTCAGAGAGAATCGTGATGACTCCGAGGAAAAAAGGTGTTGGTCACACATGCATTGCAGTGGAGAGAGTGAAGCAGGTGGATACCTCGAAAGCGGTGCATGTTGCCGGTGGGCAACATCAAGGCATCATCATCAACAAAGAAAACCAGGTCGCGAACGGAGGTTAGCTCTTGCGAGATTCCTGACCCTCGTACTCTGCACAATTCTGAATGAAGCTCTCACTGTTCACTTCCCCGCCATAAGTGGAGGGTTTGCTGTTTCGCAAGGCAGTTCCCGATCCAAGACTGAAGTCTGCCTCATCAAGAGGTTGTCGATTCGATGAGAAACACGGTTTTCCGACAAAAAATCCTCGGTCGAAAGCCGAACTGAGAACCAATCTCCGATTTACAGTCGACGAGGTCCCTCAACTGTGGTTAGAATTCAAAGTGTTTTTGAAAAATGCCTCGGACAACACGCACTCCCAGGAGAGTCGTTTGCTGAAATTCTGGTACAAGGAAAACACGAGCGAAAAGACGCAAATGCACTTGGCGCAGGACTTTTTCAAAGAACTCGTCTCGCCCTGCGAGTTCCCACGCGGTAAGTTGCTCTTTAGCACCTTGATTCGTGCTCCGGAATCGGAGGGAAAAAAATCCGCAACGTCATGACATATGTAGTTTTTCAGCATCGTCTAAGGGATCCGAGATATTTTCAGATTATGTTGGCTTCATCAAAAAGGTTATGAAACTCCTCCAGAACAGATATCCGGATATGCGCAAAGTTGAAGTTGAGCTGAAACAGTTGGAAACCCTGCCGGATCAGACTTCGATACGTGAGTATCCGAATTGGTTTAACTCGGTTGATCACATCGAATGATGTACGAGTTCCGAGTGAATTCGAGCAGCATCGACGAATAAGTTCCGATAAGCTCCACAATTACTTCTGATCACGTTTCTATCCGTTCGTATAGCTGATGAGAAAGAACCTCCCGCAATCCAAGTTTCGTTGACAAACGGTGAACAGCCATTCAGTCTCACATGCCAAATTTTTAAGCCCGACGAGGGCTTGCCCGAATCGACGACAGGGGAGGATTCTGGTCTGCCAGGTTCATATGAGTGCGATATGCTGTTTCGATAACGTCAGCGAACGGCTCGTGATTTTCCACACTAATCATGAATGAATCCCAACTCTCCCGCTTGACTTTTGAGATCCAAGACTGGAGTCGCGAAGACTGAACTCTTTGAATTCCGTGACTCGCATCTGATTTCCACGGCTGTGGGGCGAACAAGAAAACTGTCCTCTCTCAGACTCAGAAAAAAGTATTCAAGTCACGTGGTTCCGTGTGGTGTTTTCGGTGATGAGTTCTCGGAGCGCAATAGTCACCAATGGTTGTCACAAATTTTCCAGTGGGATTGGTTGAGGAATCAGTGACGGAATCAACGACCATCACGATAGAACGGGTTCTGGAAATCATCGAGCGCGCGTACCCGAACGCTGTTAGCATCGAAGACATCGCAAAGTGAGTTCCAAATGTCCTACGATAGCTTGATCTTCCGCTCACAGTCGGTCGAGATAACTTCATCCCGGCTCAAAATGAAATGAAGTGAGGAGTTCCAGGGTTCTCAAAACAACCGCGAATTTCAGGGACTCTGCGTCTCATGAGGAAACAGTCAGGATCTTCATCACGGAACTCGCCTCCCGTGGAGTGATCCGCCCCACCGAGGATGGTTCTTCGTTCACTCGGGTCACCAGGGACGAACATAAAGTGAGTGATACAGCAGCTCGCTCGGCACGGGTTTGAATCGAATATTCGCAGCCTCTGTAAACGAGATTTCCGACTCTTCATCCTTAACTCATGAATTCAGGTGAAACGCGTTCGCCAAATGCCTGCGGTCACGCGTCAGCAACAACCGACAATAGCCATAATCACAGCACAGTTTTGTGAGAAAGTTGCGGTGGACGCAATGATTTCGGACAAGAACACGTTCGTCAGGTTCAAAACTGAAGGTATGTGTCTTCTGCTGAGCGCGGTTTCTGACGACTGAAAATTCATCCTCCGGGTCTTACCCTTGATGACGATTTTTCCATGTCACAGGAGAATCGAATGTTTATACCCTCGGAAACATCGGCTGTCATCGAGTCGTTGCCACCAAGTTGCCAGCCGTCGGTCATCAACGCGGAGCTATGATTGCCGCAGGAAACACAACGACCAGACTTTTAGGTGGGATTCATGCACACATGTTCTGGTTTGCGTTATGGAATTTCTCAGTCGACGATTCATCGACTGTCAGCGGAGTATTTCTAACAAAGTAGTGTCATTTAGGTACGTTCCAGAATGTGGACCACGTCATTCTCGTCGGGTGTGGGGGTGGAGTGCCTCATTACACCGATTACAAGAAACACGTTCGTTTGGGTGACGTTGTTGTGTCGGACAAACCGGCTGGCATAGATCGCAATAACTACATTTACATGTTCGCTGAGAAGTGAGTCAATTCAACAAGTATTGTACGCTAAAGGATATCGAAGGAACCGCCCTCATTCGTGCCACATGCCACACTCAAACTGGGCATCTCAAACCTATCTCTATCCCTCCACAGAATTAAAACTTCACCCAACGACGACAGATCTCCGTCACCCCCCGCCTCTTTCAACCTGAAAACTTGGCTCCCCCCCGAGGACAAACTTCAGGTGAACGAATTTTCCGGAGAGATGACGTTCGTTACATGTCTTGGACCTCCCCCCTTAACCTCCGCCTGAGACTTGTCCGGAATTTTTCCTCTGAACTCCTGAATCCTCCTCAGCAAGCTGCTCGTCGTGTGATCGGTAACTGCATTCCCTGGGAGGACAACATCGCCGACGGATTCCAACAGCTGCAGAAAACGGCAGCCCACTCGGACGAAGAGAACGACTTCGTCAGGCCACCAGATGAGAGCGACAAACTTTTCATGGGGATCGGAGGTCAGTTCGATATCTTAGAGGTGTCTGTCATGAGACATCTATAACTCCAGGCCGCGAAACTGACCAAGCGAATGCGGATTCAGGCAATGATGTGATCGAAGTGGGCCACCCGTGCGCTCCTCCGGGCACAACGAATGCTCGTGTACCGGGGCATCCATTGGTTCACTTCGGAGCGGTGGCATCCGGGGGAATGGTGGCGCTGGATGACGCACAAAGGCAAGAGTTCGCGTCGCAGCACGGCATTTTGGCCTTCGATAGCGAGTTCAACAGTGTGGTGGAATCGGTGAGTAATTCTAACTTCGTCAGATTCGCGTTCACACAGTTGCCGTAGGATCTCCGCACAACGAGCACCGTTAGAGTGAATGTGTGGAAACAACAAAGTTATATCAGATGTCTGCTCGGACGATGCATTGGCGGGGTAATACGGAGAATTCTCGAAGTTAGGTTTGTCGATCCCACGGGACTCGATGTCAAGAGATTATATCATATTGACACGTACCTCGATTTCTATCCGCAGGTTTACGGGAACCGGAAAGACAACTATCTCGTTCTGCGTGGTATTTCTGACTACAGAGACGGAACGAAACGGAAAGATTGGCAAGCCTACTCCGCGCTGGCGGCCGCTGCCTTCATGAAAGCCGTCGTTGAAAACCTCGACTGAGAAATTGCAGGGGAACTACACGATTACTCCCTTGATATTTTTACCACATCCACATAGCTCATGATACTAAACGCGTCTGTCTCTGACACATCGACCATGGCGAAAGACGCTGTAGGCGATAAGACGTGTTCGTTATCGTAGTAGCCGTCGCCGTGGAAAGCCCTCCTCGCTGGCAAAAAAGCAGGCACCGTACTTCAGTTGACAACTGTGTCCTGAATTCAAGTTAGAGGATCAATGGTGCTTTGGGATGAGCTATCTATGAAACAGTCGAAAAATCTCGCGGTGAGCCACACAACGAACAAAGAAGCCCGACGACGCAACGCCAAGGAGTTCTTGGACGAAAATTCATTCGTCGTCTCACGATACAGACATTTTTGATAAGAGTGCAAATAGTCAAGAAATTTCCTGACCACACTTGACGCGACGTTCTGCTCAATTATAACCACCCAGTGGATTTCTGCATTCAGATGACACCGGGAGGACAGGAGGTCACATACGGCAGCGAAAATGGGTCATTATGTCGGAGCTGCGTGCGGGGGGCTGAAATCCGGGTCCGGAGTCCACTGGTCTGGAATCTTGAGCAGCACGTCGAAAGTTGAGTTCCTGAGTTTTGATTAGGATCCGAAGGTTTGTGCATCCGCAACCGCAATCGTCAATCAATCCAAATAAGCATGGACTGGATCCCCCGATGCATGGTTCCTGATGCTCGTGCAGTGGCGAGGGGCGCGATACCCAAACAATGAACACCCATAAGTTTCTCTCCCTACACGATTGAAGTTGAGCCATGATCAGTGCATGGATTTTCGGGACCTATAACTGATTCAATGAAGCATGAACGGAAGAATAAATTATGTGAACAAAGCATCCGAGGATCCTATTATTGAATTCGGACGACAAACTCACGGGCACCCGAAGTCATGCCCCGAACCCTCATCCCTCAGTTGGTGATTCCGTCGCAGATTTGCGCCACCGCTATGCCAGTTCTTGGGAGAAATTTTTCCGACGCAGCCGAGTTTTCTCAGCCGTCGAGAGAAGTTCGAGCACTCCGCCACAGACATCACGTAGTTTACTCTATTAGTGCTCTAGGAGCTCCTAGCGAAAGAGAACCGCGCGCCCGCCCCGGGGTTGACCTGTTCTCGCAACACCCGTCATATGCTTCAATACCGACTCGCTCCTCCTCGTTAAGTGGCTGTTGAACTCCTGCTATAGGGATTCAAAAACCACTGAATTCAATGAAGACCAATTTACGCAAAGCGCGAAAGTGTCAACTCGACTTGGGGAGTGACTAGTACGACAAGTTCGCCATGGCGCCAAGGCGGAACGTTAGGGTCGACGTGGGAGGCCAAATCCGGGGTATATTTTTTTCCTCGGGTTTGAAGGTGCAGGCCTGCGGACAGGTACGTACTCAGACTGCTACACAGAGAACAATCAAAGTCGATGGCGAGATTGATCCGACCGTGGAGGGGGCGGAGGACCGAGGTTCCTCGGTTCCGATCGAGGGACGAACGCACTCGCCGAATGAGGGAGGGCGATGAACCCGTCTGTCGCTCATAATGCAGAGAGTCAATATTGTCATGGTTGTTTTTATTATCACTGTATCCGTTACATCCGGCTTCGTTGAATCTTGAGTACCTCAGTGGCCGTATTTTTGGAACTCCCACTCGCGATTGTCCAGCGGGCACACTTGCCGAGTCTTCAGCCACCTGTTTCGAACAAGAAGACATAAGACCATTGTTTCGTAGGAAGGAACTTGCTTCTCGAACATCCGTATATTCCGCAGATGACGATAATCGGGAATGATTGTCTGGACTGTCGCAATGAAGCCCCTCACACGTTGTACTCTACATATGAAACTCTTGGGAGCAATTACTCGCCTCGATATGCAGTGGAAATGGAACGCATGATTGCACACGCCCCATGCAACCGTACATTCATCGGTCGTTGCAGATGCCTGTAATCGAGAGACGATATCGATTACGTTACTGATCAGCTCGACGTTTTCAGACAGAGCCCTAATGATGCCGATGCCGATCTCACCTGATTTGCTTGGCATTCGATGCAAAGGTCCATAATGTGATTCCTGCATATCGCACAATTGTCGACAACGATGTCCCACGCCCAAAGAGCCACAGCTGACCATTTTTTCACTTCAAATCGTTTCTTTTCGCCGCTCTTGCCGCCATTCGCGGAGACATCTGAAATATAGATGAAAATCCTCACTCGAAGCTCTGTCCTATTACCCTCCCAGCCTCCCCATGTGTGGCCTGTTCCGACTCGATTCCCAAAGGAGAATCTGAGTTTCACGAGCTTCCATTCGGTTCTCATTCAGCTCGGATCAAGAGAGAACGTTGCTTTTCCGATACAGCTGGTGCAGATTTTCTCAATCCACATATTCGCGACCTTAGGTCTTCGACGATAAGAAACTGCTCACGGATGCAAATGAAAGTACATGGGGGCGTTGAGTTTCAGCCTCGTTTTTCAATCCTTTCCGATGATTCCTCATACGAAATCACGCTTGATTTGACGTAATTCACCCGGGATACTGGAGAAACTCAACAACATTCATGGGTTTCCAACGCCTCCTTCTGCTCACCGCCAAGTTCTGAAGCCCCCAACGTGAAATATCAGGCTTTGAAGCAAGCCGGACGGATTTTCCACTCACCAGAAGGCTCTTGTTGTTCATCCACCTCCATCATTTTGGTATTATGATCTGGGAACCGCGAAAACTGCCGAAATATCAAGTATCAGTTATGCCGATCCGCAGTATGAGGGAGGCGGTTCGTTGACACACTGCTCGGGCTTTGTCACGCGATTCTGTCACCCGCCAAATCTTCTAAAGCAGGACTGTGTTGTCACAAACCGAGCCCAACAGAAATGGTTTCAGACTGTACAAAATGGTGGTTCTTCTCTCAGCGACGAAGCGGTTCTCGGTGACTAGCGGCTCGATGCAGCTCGCGGATCCTCGGTATCATGCTACCGGCGGCAGAGGAGCCGGAGCATACGGTGTCACATGCACATACTCGGTAACGAGCTCATTCCTGGAAGACAGTTCACTCGTTGACAATCAGTGGCAGCCGCTCTGGGACTCTATTTCCCTCGACGTAACTTCTGAAATCTGCTTCGGTATTAATTCCAAGATGGCTGCGCCCGTGCGGGAACGAATCGAGTTGATTGCCGAACCTCTGTGGGGATCAAGCCGAGTGGGAAGATCTTTCTTTTCATGAGCTTCGGGGAAAGAGACGAAGGAGTGGACAACTAGCCTTCAGCCTTTTTGAAGAATTCGAGGCTCACGTCGATCTCTTCACCACAAACGATGACCGTGAAGCCACTGAAAATGATTCGCGCACTGGGACTCCCATGTTCTATTCGTGCTACCTCCATAAATGAGCCTCGGAGTCAGATCCGACTTCTGAGTAGTGCCTTCGGTGTGCCGAAGCTTGGACCACCCGAGGTAAGACTAGGCATCAGAGTGACGTCGTCCTCAATGATCTATCTGATATGCGACCTTGACTCAGCGAAAGAAAAAATCCATGGGCTTGAAGTTATCCCTCCCGGCTTTCCTCTGAGATGAGTGACTCTATTCATGTGGAGCCAGAGAGTTATCGGGATCGCTTCCGCGTAGTTATGGCCAGGAATCAAGCAGAATCCGATCCTCTTGCAGGTGACACACATTCTCCGGAAGAATGAAGCTCATTTCGATCTGAGGGAGGGCGCTGTGCACGACGTGGACCTGAATCAGCTGCCCTCCAACAATCCGATCGAAGATAGGTGAGCTGTAACGAGATATTCTTGGCTGAACCGGAATGATACAGCTGACGCGATGGAGGTCATGAGCATAGCTTGCAGTGGTTACAATAATCTACTCACTCCCCAGAGTTGTGATCGCGCGGAACAGGCTCACGACGGGCGCTACCTTCGGAGTGTTCGATGGTCATGGTGGACCTCGAATGGCCCAAGTGAGTGTCTTAATTTCGCTTCCGCAGAGTGCTCAGATAGAGGTCAAGGTATATCGGGTTAGGAATCGAAGGGGAAATCCTGTTGACGAAGATCCTCATCGGATGGAGAGAGACAGGATGTAATCAGTGAGCGGGATAAACATGACGAGCGACAACAGTTAAGGATGGCTTGAGGTTCCTCAGATTAGGGTAGGAGACCTTGTTTTTGTCCAGATCGGGTGCTAGAGTAGGTATGATCGTCCTATCGATGCTCTTAAGGTGCGAGTCATCGGCTATCCTCCGGGAAGATTGGCCTACAGACCAGACGCCGAGTGCGAAACTGCGGTTCTCCGGGATGTCCCAAAGTTCCGCCCAAGGAAAGAGAAATTCCCGTGGACGAGGGCATCGCGGCATCCACTAAAGACAGAGGAATGGAGAAGTATTTCAAAGTTTACGGAGCCATAGTCTCCGTCGTGACTTAGCGGTAATTTTGGCAAATTTTAAGGTGATATCCCAACGGCTGCCACACTACTTCGCGCTGTCCGTCTTACCGCCCGAGATCCTTGAACAATATGTACAGGGCTCGCCGAAGCCAATTTTGATCGAGCGCATCCACTCAACAGACCAACTGCCCGATTGGCAATACAAATGTCACTTGCGAAGCTTGCAAAGGTAGGGTCGGGGAGGATACCGTTGTCAAGATCCCCTCTCGATTCCTTGAGGTGATAGGAATAGTTTTGGCAAGGTGAAATCTCTAGAGAATGGAGAATCGGATCCTTCCATCGTAGGAGCCAGGGATGACATCAGGGCTGATTGTGGCCTGCACGGAAATAATTGGAGCTCGCTCCAGGGAAGACAAACCTTAGGATCAATGGGCGCCGTAGTTCAGCGAAGAAACTGTCACATCTTTGATTGAGAAGTGGTCTCTTGTGTGGGCAAGAAACTCATATAGAAGTGAGGACGAGGCTTTCAGAATGGAACCGGCTGACTTCGTTCTGAAAGCGTCGCGACGCTCCTTCAGATGTCGAGTTCTCAAAGTTCCCACGGACGTACGATTCTTTCCCAGAACTGACTACTGCGATTTCCCCCATAATCCTATTTTGAGTTGCATGCCTAGAACAGCGGAAGAAATATCCTTTTTCGAAATCACTGATCCATTGTGCAACTCTTGCGCAACTGATGAAAAGACCTTGAAATTTCCATTTTGGACACCATGAATTGAACAGTTGAGCTTGCCATGAGCCACACTTGGTATGTACTGAATTACAACATCGACTTCTACAGATTCGCCTCACAGATCCTCGGCTCAACGGAGCGGTTGACAACTTCTGAACTGCTCTGCAAATCGTTCGACTTCTTAGATCAGGAGGTATGTAATCCCATCTATCTAGCACCCGTTCGGATACAGAGTATCAGCACGGAGGTCGAGACCCTGATTATTGGCATGTTATGACTTGGATGTGGTCCGAGAATGTTCTCGGAAGCGTCTCATATGTATCAGGAGGACGAGTATTCATCTGCAGTGCGACAATCTCATTCCATTCCTAAGGTGTCCCGTGAAATCCAAGAAGTCGGAAGTGAGGAAGCAATGACGCTAGCCGTACAGGGTTGCGTGGCGACGGTAATTGTTCCATCGTTCGTTACTCATGTTTGTAAGAAGCTCGCCAGTGACATCAAGCTCGGTCCCAGAATTCATCTTCCTGGCCTTCTCTATCTCTTTGATTCATCATGATGCATGAGCTCCCCACTGGCCGCTTCTCTTCGGCTCGAAGGAGATTCCTTCGGCTATACATCTTTCATTTCTTCCGTCGACCTAATCGATGGATACTTGATCATTTTCAACTTTGAATGCAGATAGCCCACATAACGGATCAGCACTTGTACGTGGCATCGACGGGCGACTGCCGAGCTGTTTTGGGTGAGTGACGACTCGTTGTGCGTTCTCCTTGTCTACTATGATCATATCATCGATCGGAATCGAATATTCTCCGAAATCTCCCATGACTAGGAATCTGTGATGAGTCCGGTCGCTGGGTCGCCCGAGCCTTGAACAAGGAGCACAGTTGTGATAACGTGGAGGAGATCCAGAGAATCTTGGGCGAACACCCGAAGTCAGAGACGAATAATATTATTAGGTTCGTGAGTGGAAACTAAATCGCCTTTCGAGTGTAACGGGTCCGGATGAGGCCGATGATCGAACGCTGCTTGTTTCAGGGGTGAACGTCTGCTTGGCAACTTGGCTCCACTACGAGCTTTCGGAGATTTCCCCTTCAAATGGCAGAGGGAAGAAATAATAAAATATCTCGTACCACTCTACGGCGAGAGGTCTGTGAGCCCATCGGGCCATGCCAATATCATCTGGAGAGATTACGAGGAGCGATGGCTGCCTGTGTTGTGACCACTGGTGATCAGAATTCGGTTTTTGTCCGTCGCGAGCACTTAATCGTAACGAGTCTTGTGTTTGCAGAGTGATTCCTCAACATTATGAAACTCCACCCTACCTAATATCTACACCAGAAGTTTCTCATCATATTTTGACGCCAAGGTAGGGAGTCAATCGTAGAGGGCATCCGAAAAAATAGCTGAGTTACCGAGAGTGTGTGCGTACCTAAACGGAGTTCCATCGATTTGACAGGGACAAGTTCCTGGTGTTAGCCAGTGATGGTCTTTGGGAAATGCTCGGAAGCCAAAAAGTGAGTTCACCTCTTTCCCGTCGACGCTCCAGTTGAGAATCACGTGTGTGCTCGAAGCCATGGCGAAGTCCAATAAGCGAACGTTTCCCGCGTCAACAGGTCGTCCAATATCTAGGACAGTTCCTCCAAGGGACACAAGCCCGAGACTTGCTGCGGTTATCGGGCGAAAATGTCACATTGGGATCCATCCAGAATCTGCTCGGGAAACGCAGACGCGGTGAGACCAACTGCTCATTGGAGCCGCTTCCCTGCACCGAGGGCGAGGGGTAGATGAGGGCCTCACCACCATACCTCTTGGGGTAACGGATGGTTTGCACGACGAAGATTGTTAGGGGTCGGAGATTTCCCACTCTTCAAAACCTCAACGGCTGAGAGGAAGACTCTATTCGAGCTGTGATTGCTGTGCAAGCAATATTTGTTCTCTCATCGATCATTTATTCAAGGATAACGGGTTGCATCGAGACCAGAACCTTCGGGTCATCGACTGAAGTCCACGGCTCCGTCAAATATTTCTGAAAACCCTCACGCCTCGTTCGAGACTTCCCTCATCTCTCCCCGTTGTCGCCTCGTTGTTCAATATTCTCGAGTTTCCTATGAGAACTCATGGAACCATATAGTGATGAGAGCCATATTTTTGGAGCGTGGAAAGCAACGTCTTCTGTGGTCTCAACACTCGAGCGTGATCTCAGACGCTCGACTTTCTTCCCGCAGATCTTTCGAACAAGCCTGTAGACACGAACGCTGCAACTCATCTGATCCGAAACGCTTTGGGAAGAACCGAATACGGTTTGGAACACACCAGATTGGCGGCATATCTTGGGCTGCCCGCGAAGCTCGCGAGGTTCGTTCTGTTTTGCCCTCCTCCAAATGTTCCCCTCTGGGGCCAGTGACGTCGACTTGACCACTGTTCGGTTTCAGGAATTATCGGGACGACATCTCGATTGTTGTCATCGTTTTCGATCAGCATGAGAGTAAAGGGAAGTCTGGAGCTGTGGACTCATCCAGGATCTGATTCCCGTGACCAGGAATCGAATCGTATGAATTAAATTATTGTTCCGGGAAAGAACATGCTGAATCTGTTTCCACTGTTAATTCTGAGTGTGCAACGACGACCCCCCTCCCTCAATGTAGACTTCGTGGAAAAACGGCGGGTGGAAATGAATGACGCAATTTTTGTCGTCTCGCGGTTGATTGGTTTTATTATGAATTATTAAAAGTGAATGCTTTGACTAGGAAACCCCGATCGAACTCTTCAGGATCGGTGCTTCGTCATTCTGTGCTCTGGGAGGAACGCCGGAAGGAGGTCGCGGGGTTCTTGGTTAGGATTTCGGCGAGACAAATCGCGACAAAAATACGATGCTGGCGCCGGAGAGCGTTTTCTATCATACAAGCGATTATTCAATCTTGGAATCATGAAGCGGAGGATCACGCAGTCAACTTTTCATTCTTAAAACACAAATGATGAAATCTATGAAACAGCAGAGTCCTGTGGATTCATATTCGATCACTAAAATACACTCGATCCCCGAGTGAAAACTCGCACGGCGGTGCTGCCTCAGAGAAGACTCATCAGCTCGCTGGTTTCCACGGGTTTCCAGGATCACGTCTCCCTACTTGGCTCAATAACGATGAATCATTGCCCTTCCAAACTTCTCACTTGTCGACTGATCTTCTTCTCAGTCTGATTGGAATTATTTTACGAGTGTTTAATGATTATAACGTACTGAGATCAATGTTCGTCTCCAAGGGCATCAGTCTTAGACCGAATCATCTGGAAAGAAGGAACGGATCTCTGTGAGCTGTCCGACGAACGAGTATGCATATCAAGCCACTCAGGCATCTCATCTATCAATGATTGAAAACTCACCATGGTACCACCATTTGGTCTTCTTAGGATTCTTACTGCATGTCTTGACATAGAGCGTGTTGTCTGGAGGTCTCTTCTGCAATGGGAATGGGGAAGTTCAAGCATGATGCCTGCACACACGAAGAGAGACCGAACCTTCCACGAATCCGACATCCTGACCGTCGGAAACTGGTCGGAAGTCGCGACAGTGGGGAGACGAAGGTCGGCGATTACCTTTTCTTTGCACGATGAAAGCATAGAGACTATGGAAAGGCAGACTGCCTGCACCGAGAGTGCCGGAGACCAGTCTTCCGTCAGTATGGACAAACAAATGTGGCCGTTGGAATAAACATGGGGGTTCACCGGTACATTGGGTCCGATGAACGTCACCTGCAAATTATGGAACGAAAATCAGGAATCACCAATCGGAGAGATATCAGATGAACGTTGAATGGGTCGTTCAGTGCAATCAACTCGATTCGCGCAATAAGAGACTGACCTCAGGAGAATCGAAAGGATACTTGGAGGAGAACTTGAAGAGTAACTGAAACTTTTCCCCTTGATACAAAGTTCCATCAGCGCCTTCCATGTCGATTATCCATCTGCGGTGAAAAAATACGTGAGCTGACTCGAAGCTCAGCCCGCAGATTAAGCGCTCGAATGACTCAGCTCAAGAAACTTGGAGGGCCAGAAAGAATGTATACGCACTGTGTGAGACTGTTTCCATGCAGTGTGTGAGAGTTGATCGAGACACCAGGCGATGGCTCCCTCAGCATTGACATGTACTCTTTCTGGAGCCGTTTCTGAAAACAAATCAGATCATTGCACACCTGAACCCGCCTCGAGGTTTGCGGGGAAATCCCCACAGTTCCTGGAATATGGACTGCCTTGCTAAGTCTCTATCGAAACTCACGTGTAGGAGACTGCCGGAGCTGCTGTTGGTCTCCATGAAGAATTTGATGGGGTTTGAGATATGGAGTTTGCAATGAGCTCACACACATACATCCATCAGGCCGTTGCAGAACACCACATCAGCAGTTGGTTGTCGCTTCTGAAATTACCGGACAAACCTTGGTCGACGATCGAGTACGGGTGGGAGTGTCTTCGCCTAAACAAGTTTCAGGAAAAGTATCCTACCGCTGCAGAGCGCGGAATTCCCACCCTGACATTCAGTGAAGCGGGTTTCATTAAACCGTCAACTCCTGGGACAGACAGAAAGTTTGCCCACAAAGTTTCGATCTATCTGCAGATTCCGAAGCGGATCGACGATAACGCTCAAGTGACTCACGAGTAGAATTGCTCACGATGCTCGAACAGGACAGCGGAGTGTCACACAGTTGAGCTTGCGCACTCGATCAAACACGGACAAACAGGTTCTATGCTGAATACTAGTCGGGACGGATAACGCAGACTTAATGCATGAATGACGACGCCGGAGTTACCGATTGAACACACAAAATAACTTGGCTCTAGACTCACTGAAGATCGAAGAGGGCTCGAGACCCATGCGACGCGTCAGCCTATAAACGGACGAATGCCGAGTCTTATAAATCGAAGACCCAACCACATTCCCTAGCAGAGGCAGACAAAATTCACGACCCCATAGCCCATTGGGAAGCAAAACAATCCAGAGGGCGCTGTTGATCACGTGTCCGACGGCGAGAACGCGGCAAGCTCCGAAGACACTCCACCGATTCGTTTCTGATGGAGCCCCGCGAAATCCGGCGGAATGCAATGATTGTTGTTTCGGACGCCTATGGTCTCACTGATAGAATGGCCGGGGGGATTCCATGATTGGTTGTCATGGTTTGAGGGCGCCATGGCCCGTTCTCATTAAGTTGGGCTGACGATTGAAACTCTTGACCCGGACTTCTGAGTATTCGACGCGCTCAACTTCACTCCGACCAGCGATCAACACGCAGGAGATTCGTAGCGGGGTGATCAGGGCTCCGGAACCTAATCGCTGCAAGAATCGAGTCGATCGGAGCTCGATGAGAATTCATCTTCCTGATCAAACGAGGGGATCAATGAACGCTAGAACAGTTCCGATTTGAGCTCTCGTAAGTACTCCAAGCGCCCTTATACTGCGGCTTAGGGCATGTGTCTCGCCTGCTGGAGACTTCGAGGGGAGAACTATGGGGGGGGGGGGGATACAAATTTCAATGATCCGAAAATACCCTCGACTACAGCTCGATCGGAAGCATTTCTCTTGAACATCGAATCCGCCTTCGAGGAATAGTTCATAACGAGAACGGCAATTGGAATTCTGCCGCCCTAAAGCATCACTCCGGCGAGCCTCTACGCGACCCTAGTCAGTTCAGTTTACGCGGCTAAGTTCATACATCTACCCGAAGTGATTCCCATGCAGAGGTGACCGGTTGGTCGCCCCGGATGGCACTTCTTCCGAGATCTAGAAGGGTCAGCTTCTGGCTTCCCTGTCCTCCAGTGTTGGTTTGAATCGTCGAGGACAGAATGGCCGAGATTTTTCAGGGGATCAGTTCTGTCCCGGGCGATGTGGTCACTGGGAGGAACGCTAGCGCACTGATCCGTCCAAGCCAGTGCATCACAATCAGCGCAGAATGAAGGGAATATCAGTAAGACGGCACTGTGTTCCGTGCCAAAACATCGGGGCTTGGAGCTAGTTTCCGCAATATAATCGGTTAGACGGTGATATATACGCGATCGTACAAACAGTTGACCCGTTATCTACCATGATTCTTCAATCGTAGGTCCCCTCCTCCACCTGCAAGCGCAGAGATATCCCGAGTAGTATCAATCTATTCAGTCAATTTCTGATTGAGTCTGACTCAAAATCAGGCAGATGTCGGTTTGGTGAATGATCTCGAGCTCTAACGTCCCTGTGGGCCTCGGAGGAATCAACCTGTCGACCACGTCCGGTAAAGATTGTTATGAACGAATGACGGAATGAGTATTCGACACACGTGTAGCATCCACGCCGCAAGCAGACTCTGTCCCGCGTTCCGCCCGAGACGGAGCTCGAGCTCAGGAAAACAACTCAGTGGATCGAGCGTGCAAACTCACATGATCCTGAAACTGGTTTCGTTTTCGTCCCGACTTGGCTGGCTAAAGGCTGTTTTGCAATGACTGCTAGAGTTGCGAATCTATCGTCCGCTTGCTTTCCATCTCATTTGCTATGGAGAAGGCTAATCCGCGAACCACACTGCGGACCCGCTGCACGGTCGAGCATCCCAACACTGATAACATTTAATGATTGTAGTCGACAAATCGTCGCTGTTGTGGGGGATAGTCTCAATAGAGCCTGGAGTATACGTTCTGCCTGTATGGAACGAAATGAGAGGAAAGCTCGTCATGGCAGTCACCTTGGCGTTCGCTTTTCATCAAAACAGACCCGTCATCGCCTGTTCGCATGTATCGTGTTGCGAAACTCTGTGTTGTATAGGCTGTTTCATCCACGAGAAAGGAGTTCAACAAACAGTGGAGTCGGGTTCATGTATCGATCAGGTATCGGCAAAAAAAAATCTGCACGTGCTCGTTAAAGTCAAATGAATCAGTTTCGTCCGCAGTTTTCATTAGGCGTTGAAACACATGAAGTGGCCCACGGGTCGCGAAATATCGGCCTGCGCTCCCTTAGAGCTCTTCAAGATCAGATTTTCCAAACATCGGGGCTTTGGACACCATTCTTGAGCTAACAAGCAGCCCGAACGAAGGACGCGAAACGGAGACCGGCGCGACAAGGGCCGACCCCTACGACCACGGACCGTCTGTTTTCATTTTCGGTAGGACTGGAAACGAACAGAAAAATGAACCAATCATCCACTGCAGCCGGCACCGGCACCCGACCATTATATTTGCTGTTTTTCTGGGGGAGAGAGAAATTTCAGAGGGCGGAAAGAACTGGAGTAGGGAAATGTTCGAATAGCCTGAAGGGTGAATGCGAGCGTTTCCAGGTTCCGTTCCCCCACTGCAAACTTGAGTCATGGTGCCTCCAGAATGCATAGCATTGACCTGAAACCCATGATCTGGCCTTATTCGAATGCTCCGTCACTCAATCCAAAGGTTCGTTAGGGGTTAGAAGGGATCAGCAAACAATTTCTGCCGCCCCAACACCAATTTGCGCCGCCGACTTATCTCGTGCTGCTCATGAGTTTTGAAACGCATCGGCGCACGAAGCTCTCCACTCAAAGGATGCAGATGTTTGAGTCACTGCTACCCCGACTGGTGAGGCGTCTAGCTTGGGTTTAATCACCTAATAGTGACTCGAACGGGAGCGTGCCAGCATCGCTTCGTTCGCTCGCTCATTGGAACCGCGCGTCTTGCTCTCCCGCGAACCTGACGCAACAGCGGCGCTTTTCAGTCCGCTCTCGTCTGCCCTGACTCGCCAGCAGCCCAAGATGAAAGAACCGATTTTCCGAAACAGACATCGACCCAGATGGGAAAATCCGCTCTCTTCGTTCCTTTACGGGCCTTACGCCGCGCACAAGCAACATGCGCTGCCAGGAACCCGACATGTTTCGCATCGGTGGTGCACCCCTGGCCTTCTATTCGATTGCTCGCTCGGCGATTCACAATTGTTACATTTGTTCAAGAAATCTGAGATGGTGTGTTCTCCAAAATTCACCCGAGCTAGAGACTCACCGCGTCACATGAGCATTCGAACGAAAGCGCGCCTTTACGGTAGATCGCAACAGCCGTTGGGTCGGAGTGTACCGTTCAAGGGAGTCATTTAAGTGACCTCAGTGTCTATTCTGCAGTTCGCGAAGAATTAAGCTGAAAATGGCGTTCGGCATGAAAAGCCTTTCCTCGGCGGGGATGAAGCAACATCCTGCTCTCGTGCCCCTCATGGTGAGACATCCAGGATATTCGTCTTCACGTGCAGACTCGTCTCGATGCTGAGAATACTCATCCGGAACCATGAGAGACAGATTCTTGGATGTCATGTGGAAGTTCAGGGGTTACTTGCTGGCTGAACTGATTGTCGTTGTACTCCATTCCATATTAGCTGCTCCCTGAAAGAGACAACGTCAGATAAATCCAATGGCTGCTCACGCGTAATTGATGGTGTGATCCTTGAGAACTGCTACGCGTTTTAAGGATTTGATGTGCGCTCTAGTGAGTCTATCTGCTTCCAGGCTTGCCTTATTGCTGGTGCTGTCGGGTCCTCATATTACCTGATGCGGCTGGCCACACGTAATCCCGACGTCTCGTGGAACAAGAAGAAGAACGCTGTAAGTTGAGATTGGAAATGTTATTTACCGTACGGAATACGCTTCCCTCCGCTTAGGATGAGCCTGAAGACCGCTCAGAAATATCGGAGCTATGGTTTGGGACTGGGCTGAACTTCCTTCAAACGTTTCAGGAACCTTGGCAAGAGTTCGAAAAGAAGCAGTACAAGTTCTTCGCGACCCGCGACTACAGCACATTGCCGGACGAACGCCCGAAGTTCTGAAAATCTAGCCGCCGTTATGTACTAAGCCTATGAGGGTTGAAAGACCTAGAATAAAACTTTGAGAAACCTGGATGAGGCCCGCTCACCTTTTGGGAAGAGCCCGTCGCGTCCCCTAACCAAACCTGGGTGACAGCTTCTCTGAAGTCAGAGGGTTAACCCTTTGGTAGTTTCCAGATCATCAACTTCTCACTGTGTAACTGTCATACAGCAACCCAGTGCATTCGGTCGTTTCGATTTGGGCCAGTCAGACCCTGAGACCGAGCTGGGAATTCCTTTTATGCGTGTCAGTCGTTCGCGTTTAGGAACTACTTCAGTCCGATTGAGGAATAATTTCCTGTTTCGCATTGGAATCAGAGGAATCTTTTGGAGTATGGACTCCTATGGAGATGGATCCGCTTCGAGCCAGAGCGTGGGATTCATGTGATTCCATATCTCATTTGCTGTCATGCTCGTTATGAGCTCTCACCGTGCACCTTGAGATCACAAAACGACACTGTATTTTGGACGTCAAATCTCAGCCCCGTATGAAAAAAAGTTGCCGCCGCATCTGCATGAGGGTATGCCAAGCCTTCAGGTGGAGCCTCGGACAACAACGGGTTTGATCAACTGACACGCGAGCGCTACCATGAATGATAGCCGGTTCGGCTCGACGAGCACTGAGCTGATTTGATAACTACTCATACGGACACGTCAGCTGCAATATCAAGAGTCTTCGATCCTCCGGGAGAATCTGGATATCGTTCGTCTATAATATCGAGCTCGAGCCACTATTCGGGTGGTTGGGAATCAGCTCGATGAAGCTCCCGCAAGGCAGCCACCATTATGAGGACCTTGGACGAGCTCGCATCGCATCGTCAACATCAAGTTCCGCGGCCGGATCTGTGCGGCTCCCTGAAGAAACTCTGAGCGTTTCTGACACCACCAAGAGAGGAACCCGGATCGGCTCTCCAGGGAGACCGGGTTCCCGCGTCAAAATCCTAACACTGCTACTTTGGTGTTGTAGTTCGAAGCGTATAACTGATCAAATGCGGAGCGCAATTGTCCCTAGGGGAAGTTTCTAGTCTGGAAATAGCGCGGGGGCATCGACTGAGCCTCTAATATTTCCAGCTATAGTGGACCTCCTTCGGTTTTCCGAGAGGAGATTCGAATCATTCGTTGGAATTGCATCGGGCATGCATGATTATTCGAGAAAAATTCTAAAGACATTCAGAAAAAGAGTTATTCTGATTCAAACTCGTGTCCTCGTCACACTTGGGACTAGGATTTGCAAAAGCCCGCATTTTCAGGACCGCAAGCCCGCGGTCTTTGTTTTTTGCAGTCTCGATGACTGCGGGATTGCGGGCTTTGGTGCGGGCTCAATGGAGCTCGCCCCAGGAATCTTGACCATCACTAATGGTCAGCGGAGTTCGATAATAGTCATCTGAGTAGTTACAGTAATAATAGTTGATCCACGGGCTTTTGCGGTTAAAGCCCGCGAGTTTGAGCACGCGGTTGCGGGCGCCCGCGGGCTTGCGGTCCTGAAAATGCGGGCTTTTGCAAACCCTACTCGGGACAGAACTGAAAGAGGGCACGGCCCCCAAACCCTTCCAGCCGAATGATTCAGACTGCCCGTGCTGGAGCTCTCGGTCGAGTTGTTGAGATTTTCGAACGAAACGATGTCATGAAAACGCCCCAAGGTCGACAATCGATCTCAGTGAGCCCCGCGGAAGTTCTCGACCTTGGAAGCTTCATCAGATGACCCCTCTGGTTCCTCCAGAGAAGTAAAGACTAACGTAGTTTACAACAGATTCCGGAGGTTGACGATTTCGACCCGACAACGTGCGCCCAATCGACCGAGACGAAGCCGAGACACAGTTTCATTCAACTTCCGTTGACTTCTCTCATGGTTGCGATTCTCTCCAACGACCTCGGCTCGCCGTCAGTTCTCAGAAATTCTCTTGAGTCCGCCTCTCCAGGGGCCGACTCGAGTAAGGAGAAGAAGATTGAGAGACCTAGAAAAGATTGAAAGGAGGATGTGGAATTCTCGTCTCCCGCCCCGTCGCGGCTCTGGATTCCACAATGTAGGAAGGTCAAGTCCTGGTGGACCCTGACGGCGCCTTTTCGATTGGCTCTGACAATGCTTGGCTCCCGGCGCGCGGAGTATAGCGTCCAGCTAGAATCTCGGATGGATTCTGCAAGATACGTGACCTTGAACACTCATCCATATCCCGACCCTCAACATATCATACATCCGTGGAGGAGCTCCACAAAGCTGCGACGATTCGTCATCACAGCGGGAAAACTATCGAGGAGAAGGTTCCGCTAGAGGTGGTACATGAAGAACGTAGGAAATCCTCTTAACTAAACGGCCTAAATTAACGTTTCTCCGTACTGGTTCAAAACCTGTCCGCGAAGGCCTGGGAGGGCTGCGCTCGGTGATGTCGGTCTATTGGAGAGAACGTGGGGTACTATTCGCCAACGGGCGGAACTCTCATCGAGCTCTACGGCGATTCTTTGAGCATTCATACCGCTCTTCAAACATCTCTGTCGTTCTTTGAACATAGCTGTCGCCCGAAGCACGGTACTGAACATGTACGAGGAGTTTCTCCGATCCCGGCGCAAGCGTGGGGGAGTTTGCAACTGTGCTCTCGGTCACATCCTCAACCCTGGCCGCCGCTGGCAAGACGCTCGAACGAACTCCTGGTCGCTTCTTCGAGTTGGTATCCCGCGTCTCCAGAGCTGAAGCCCTCTCCCATTCCTTCATAGCGTCGACAGACTGGTCGAGCTTCCGCACAACGAAGAGGTGAGAAATTACGCGGCTTCCGCGTTCAAGACGCTCGCCACAAGTCGTTCGCGTAGCACTTTGTGAGAACGAGAGTGAAGTCAGATTCCGCAGATTCCTGCGAGTAGCACCTTCCCTCGGAGTCGTTTCTCCAATGTTCAAGCAGAGAGTAAGCCTCATCAGCCGGTGCCGCTACATTTAAGCGGAGATCCAATTTGAGCGAAGGGCCGATTTGAGCGGACAGCAGCGGAAGACGCTGGTGTGGTTCGAACTTATTGCTTTCCGTTCCTTCCGAATGTATTGGTTTCATGTAGAGCTAGGCAGGACTGCCCGCTCGCGTTGTGTCGGTGTGCGAAGCAAGTATGCCGCTGAGCTTCGTGGATTCGACCACAGGGCAACCTTTGCTCATCGTTGACCACTCTTATTCTCTGCGTCTCCGCCATTTAGGGCCCACGGACCACGGAGAGCCGGAGTGGTCCGCGAGCGCAGCGAGCGGCGTTGATAGCAGCTCTTCGACGAGGCGCAAGCCCACAAATCAGCGATCGGTGTCTTGAACTCCAGGAATTGGACTCAGAGGACGCAGGCTTTTGCCGTGAGCGGTGCTTAACGGCAGTGGCTCAAGGAACGAGGGCTGCAGCTCATCTTCAGCCATGATCGCCATCAGGAGGTGCCAGACCCAACTCCAGCGCTAGCGACGGTACTGCAGCCGCTGTTGGCTTCCGTTCGAATCGGGCCTTCGCTAGAATCGGGCCTCCGCTCAGATCGGAACTCCGCTCGAATCGGGCGGAATCCATCAGCCTGCTGCTTTTTGCTTGAGATCATTGCAAAATTCTGGGTTGACACCTTCCGCGAATATCGCAGTGTTTTTTTGAGTTTACTGAGGAAGCGGAATCAGGAAACCTTTGGACGGAACGCCATCTCGGTACACTGGAACTTGAGGTTGACGTTTGAGTTTCCACTCGGAGGTTGCTGGCAACGAGCTTGGTAAGCTGAGTCTCAGCATTCAGGAATAACCAGCTCTTGGGTCTCACACTATTCCTCAGATTTCATTTCTGCCTCCGAACTTCCGCGTAAGTGAGCCTGTGAGGATGATGCATCTGACAGTCAGTTGGTCGGTCTTCACTCGAAGCTCAGCTGAAGCACGACGAATATGCGACCCGAAAAGGGAGACGGGTGACGGGCGAGAGGTCTGACGGTGATGAAGAATCTCCCGGCTCAGTGGGAAGGGAGCGGGTACCTAAGACAAGATGACTCCCGCGCGTACTTCTACACTATCCGTCCATTGGGAACGGCCGTTTTTTCCTCCCAATATGGGGGACTAGCCTGTCCATCGTAGTGTGACCGTTAATTGGACAAAGCCCTGCTATCAGAGGATAAGCCAAGAACTCGTTGTTTTCTGATGAATGAGATTTTTAAGGCAGGGCTCACGGCTGTACGCAAAGATCGCGATGTCGTTTCAGCGTTATCGTGACTCGACGATGAATCCGGAGCCTCGACCATGTTGTGAAACTCAATGACACAGAGCATAGATAATTAGAGCCTAATACGAGCCGAAGGCCTCCCAACTGTAACACTGACTGGGAAGAGTCGGACTCTCAATATGCTTCACCGCACCTGTTTCCTGTCCGCTTAGATTTTTTCATCATCGCCATGCTCGTAAGAGCTACCAGCCGCTATAACGGGAGATGGCGCCTCTTCGTACCGAGGTTTCCCGTACGAAACTCTCTTTTGTCTGGCTCGAAGCTTCACGTTGTTCCATCGCACCCTTTTCGGCTTCCATGAGGACCTGTTGCGGGTTTCGTTCAACTTGGAGGGCGATCGAAGTTTCAAGAGTGGGAATCGATTGAGGACCTAACTTGAGAGACTCGCGAGTCGGAACACAGATCAGTCACTCGAGATGGGACCTCAATCGCTGCTGGAACTCACTCGGCGGTCCGTATCGAGATTTCTGTACATGGCGGAGGATCCAGAAGTTCATACGAGTCTATCTGAGCATTTGAGCCATCAACTGTTTGGTGCAAGCGGGTATCCGATTGCCGTTAGCTTAAGCCAAGAACTCAGGATCGTGACTCTTTCGATGCTCCATCAGGTCAAAACAAAGATACCGTACATCGGGTTGATGTTGGATACGAGATGAAAGCCCATCGATCCGAATCAAGTTCAATGCATCACCATCACAAGCTTTGTTATGGCATGGACTGGGAGCCGGAATGCTCCTGGTACCGGTCCTGGACACTCCTACAGTTCCCGTTACCAATAGTGTACTCAGGCGGGAAGCTCGATTGTCGACCGCGGCTTTAGAATCCTGCTGACGGCCCACTCTACGGATTGACGTGTCCTTCCGGCTTGAGGGAACCTCGATCGACGCGCCGTCCGACAATCGAGGAACCCACAGAGAGGACGTTGAATCAATCAGATTTGCCTGGTTTCCAAGAGCTTATTCCATCCTGATGAGCGCACGAAACAATCGACCAGACCACGACCGAGAGAAAGCCCCGAAGCATGTCGGTAAGACGAGCCTTGTATCAATGAGGTAAGATTTATTGTATTTATCTCAGTACCGCAGTGGGCCTTACGCGCCCAGTAGACGACCTGATGCCGAAAACTGTCTGCTTTTCACCGCCGATCACCTGAGATGAAGACATTCGCAGTTCGTCGATTTTCCGCGCAGCTTTTTCGCGGCCTCGTCGTTCCGTGGTGAGTATGCTTGAATTGACTCTTAGTAAAGGCCTTTTTCGAACACACGAGGATCCTGGGGAGTTCAAGATCTGTGTGTCTAGGCGAAACAGAGTTTATTTGGCAGAAACCAGTATTACACCACAGTGGACACACTGCTTTCTGATACCATTGATAGCTTGGACGACTTTCCCTGTCCATGACGCGCCCCATAGACGATTCGTAAAGGATGAGTGAATATTATGGAAAATTCACGGGTATGAACAACGGCGGCATGGAATTGCCAGTCTCCAGCTGTAGTTGTGCCATGGCGAAGTATTCCTCATTTGGTCGTAATGCCTGTAGAGTACTTCGGACGTCGCCCGCGGTCTCCGCGGCTGTCCGGCCGAATCGGATACGGTGACGATGGCCTACAGAAAGTTCCCACGGTGCGACTTCTTCGCTTGAGGGATAGCACAGACGGGCAGCGACAGAAAACCCTCGGGGCGACGTCATGCTACGTCTGCGGAGGGAAGTCCGTATCCGCTTTTCTCATTCGTAGGAGATTTTCTCAATGGCGCGTAGTAATCGTATTTGTATTTCTACGATAATACATTCCCGCATGCAACCGAAAAAACTCGCCGCTCAGGCAGAAGTCGCTTCCCTGACTCATTCAATAAAGTGATGGGAATGTTGAATTGGCTTGTGTCGGATCGGAAGACATCGAGTCCGGTGTTATTCGCTTCCCCCGGAAATCTCGTTTCCCAATTGTCGAAGTTCGCGCAATTTCGCCTTCATTCCGTGGAATGCGATCGAAGTTCGCTTCTCACAGTCACCGATATCTGCCCTGCCGTTACATTGCGTTGCATAATACACATCATTTTTTGGAACCCCACCGCTAGAACATCGATTCCATGGACGAAACGACGGTTCCTAGCGAGACCAACCTGCGACAAATTTCTGTTTAGCAGGTACATACCGTCAGGTTGACGGACACGTTTCTCACGGTCTCGTCCCCGCGCCGTCTATCCTCTCCTAGAAGAGAGAGTTGGGAAAGCGGTATAAAAGCACCCCACCGACGAAGCACCCCTGAAATTTCTGTGCGCGTACTTTTGTTTTTCGCAGTACAAGAAAGGACTATCGCTGGATACGGGTGACGGACTCGAGAGCAGTGTCAGGATGGTCAAGTCGAAACGAACATCGGTTGCTTCGCCTTTCGTCAACTCGGTGCAGAGACGCAACGAGCGCGAGCGTAAGAGGGTACATCAAGTGAACGAAGGATTCGCCTGCCTGCGAGAGCGTCTGCCGAATGGTGCTGCGAATCAGAAACTTTCGAAAGTGGAAACCCTCCGTTGTGCCGTGAACTACATACTAGAACTGCAAAGCATGCTCTCCGTGAGTGAAGATGAGAGCACTCGCTCGAGTTCCCTGTCGTCACCAGAGTCCCCGTTCTACCCTGTTGAAGAGCCGACTCGGCTTTGGAGCTGGAGTGACGAGCGGTTCTCGCAGAGGACATGTCGGGACGATCAACTGCATCTGGAAGTTTCAACCAGGAAGAACATCATGTGACACTGTTATCCGTTCTCCGTGAAGAGATACCATGCTGAACTTGAACCGATCGGGAAGCTTCCAACGCTCCCCCGTTCTCATGTCAGCATGATTCCCGATTGTGATATATACATGCGAGACACCATGTAAACTATAATTATTTTTGTATATAAAGTCTGATAGTTGCTCAAATCGGATATCGTATTGCTTCACCGTCCAATCACTAAGAGAGCGGTTGTCGACAGCAGTCAATCATCCATATGAACATTATCGATGTTGCGGAGGGGAAAGTCGTTCAGTTCGAAGAATAGAATATCACGCTGGGAGTCCCGGCCCGGGATTTACTCGGTGTAGTTCTTCGTGTTCCGTATACTGGATCTCCTGGGTTTAAATTGGGGAAAAGTGCCAAGGGAGCGGATGCCCAGTGCCCCCGGGAGCAAAGTTTTAGCCGTGGATTGCTAAGATGCGTTCGACCTCGCCTGCATCTGTTTGAAGCCGACCGCCGTCTCCATCGATGACGGCTGGCTCTTTCCGATTGCGCGTCGCTTCTGAAGGATTGAATGCCAGACGTTCGATCAAGGGTCACAAAAACGAATCTCTGGCTCTTGCTCGCAGATGCACTCGTTGGGTGGCTTCTTCGGCAATCAGAGTGAGATCACAAGGTCCGTTGAGCACGTTACAAGAGAGTTCTGGAGTGTTCTGACACTCGTATTCCATAGCATCGTCAAAGAATCGACAACGATCAAGTTCCGACCCGCCGCCTGAGAGTACGCTATCGGAAGTGGACCTGGAGAAAGTATGCCCTCTCATGATCCGCGGTTGGAACCAGATATCGAACTCGATCCTGGTAGGTACTCTGGTTTTTGGGTTCTCGAGAGGGTTTCCCCCCAGCTTCCACCACCTCCGGGTTTTCTTTCAGCAGATCCGAAAATCCACAAGTCTCGCGTTCCCTGGCGAACGCAAACCTGTGTCTACGATTATCGGTGGTTTTCTTGCGTCGTCCTGCTCTCAGAATCAAAAGCTACCTCGGTCAGACAAAATAGAACTATCTCCCGTCGGCGGAGCTCCGGCGGTTTGCTTTGAAGGGATCATCTGATTTCAACCGCTCGCTGACACTGTCGCGCTCCCACCCTCTGGAAAGTTGACGGAATTCTATTTCCCATTGATAGAAGATTGGCGGGATGGAGCGTCTCTCTGGGCTGGATCCCATATCGCTGCGCTCGGTCGGATTCAGACTCGCTATCGGACTTACCGGCCGGTAGGTCCGTCGTATCTGAAGATTCGAAAGAATTCGTCTATATCAAAGAATACCGAACTGATCCTCGCCCCCAAAAAGTCGGCTTCCATCCACGTATGTCTTGAAAACTTGAAAACGAGTGTCTGTCGGATCGATTGAGCTCCGAAATTCCGGAATGAGTCGTGAGCTGTCACGCATAGGAAGAACTGGGTCTGCGGAGACGGATATACCATATATGACCAGATAACGACGATAAGTGGATGAGATAGACAACTTAGACCTAGACAAACCTTAGACAGGCACCTGAAGTCATGGAACCACCGATACCAAGATGATAACTGGAGTCCTCGGCGAAGAAGTAGAATGAGATGATCCTGAGATCTGTCACATCATATGCTGCCTCCCTGAAGCCACCATCAATGAGACGGAGAATTTCCCGGTCTCTCCCCAGGAATCGGCGCCTGTCAATTCATACGGACAATGTACAATGGAAACTGTGGTGAAGCCAGTTTTGATTTTTGATAGGATGCCATCGATCCGTGCGCATGCTCGGTTTTCGTTGTAGATTCCTCTCGAAAACCCTCATCCGGCTCCACGGAGGAGCTCTGAACGCCTTTTAAGGAAACGTTCATCCCCTACCTCCTCGGCCGATGCGATGGACGCCAAGGAACTTCGTACCGAGATTCAGAAGCATCTCGCATTCGTCCCGCCTAAATTCCGCATCAGACGCAGCAGCGTGGAAGCTCGCCTTTGAGCCGTGGTTCATTCCACTCCTGCACTAATTTCTATCCGATTTCTGAAGATTCGAGAGACGCACGGAAGTTTGCTGCCGAACTCTGGGAAGCAAGATCTGAACACCTGAAACTTCTTCTCAGCGGAGTCATAAGACTATCGTTCCATGGGAGGGAAGTTTCTTTCGACAACAGCGTGTTTCCCTGCATAGGATTCACAACACGGTCTCGATCAGCTGCCAGGATTCCCGACGACATCCCTCCGCGTAAATTCAGAGCCAGAGTCCAGTACCTCGACTGAATCTTACGTAACCTCCAATCGTGATTGCCGCAGTTGGGGCATAAAGGGCGACTTGTCTTCCTCCGACGAACACATTCTTGAGTTCCTTGATTCAGCCAACCAGAATGGATGTGAGCCCCATTCCAAGCCGGGGTCGCGATTCGCTTTGGTACAAACGGGTCTTTGAAAATAAGACTCATTGATTTAAATCCACTTCCTCGTTCCGAGCTCTGATACTATTCGCAGCAAAGTACGGACCAAGAAGTGGTGCCAGCTCCGCTGCGGCCAGCTACTGGCACAATACTCGGAGCCTGTCCGTTAGAACGTACGCCTACGTTGAAAATAACGCGCAGTGAGTCGCCGGGAGAGAAAAAAAGGAAGGTGATCATCTTGGAATTCCCAAATGACTACTCCTAGCCTCGTGAGCCCACGTGAAAATCTCATACCAAAGTGACTTCAGCCAGTGGCGTCGCGAGGATTTTTCCTGGGAAGGGGCTGATTTTTTTTCCGTCCGCTTTCCTTCCACGCGTTCTGAAAAACCCTGGACAAACCTTTGCTTGATCTTCTGTTGAACAATTCATAGAGAATTTATGAAATCTAACCATCTATGGAGTCCACTGAGAACGGTAGGATCAGCTTGTCGACAACAAGAGGAAAGCTTGCTTTCGAGTTGAAAGGTCAGAAGCGAGGCGTTGAGGTTTTCGTCCCTCATGTAACTGAGGATCGATGGTCTTCATTGACCGCCTCTACCATACCACATGACATCATCCGGCGGACTGCGGTTCCTTTTATAGAGGCACTTTTCTCCCTCTGCACTGGGTCAGAATCATTTTTAAAGCCATCTCTGGCTTATCGGTACATGTTGTCAAATTTCAGTGTGGCAGTTTGCTCTAAACTGATCGATTCTGACTGATATCAAGACTGACTGATATCTGACTGATATTCATCTTCTTAGGTTGATAAATCTCATGAATTGTCTCGGGGGTTTCTCTCGTTGGTTTTGCTCCAGCTCCACAGATATGACATTGAAGCACTCCATCGTGCCTGTGAGGAACTCGTGTTGTGGCTCGAACCCCAGCTCCTCGAAATCGACGTTCAATCCTTCCTTCGCATGCTTCTGAAGCCCTTTTCATGGATGGCGTATCGGCTCCTAGAATCTGACTGTGAACTGCTTCTTGCCTCATAAACGGTCCTGTACGCTCTCTCAAACACCCGGAAACGGTCGTGTAGATTCACTGAGACGGTCCTGTACGCTCTTGTAGACACTCGGAAACGGTGTTAAGGATTCTCGAAGACGGCTTCGTCGGCGCTCGTGGACACTCCTATACGTTAAATAACCTCCATAAACCGCAAAGACTATGGTCGGATCGACTCTATCATCACCTCTATAGACTTCAAGTTTGGTTAGATGGATCTCGGAATCACTCCCATTAACTACAAAAAGCATGATCAGATCGATCCCGGAATCACCTCCTCAGACCTACGAAAATTTGATCAGATGGATCCTGAAGTCAGCTCCATAGAGTCCGAAAAATGTTATCAGAACGACCTCGAAATCCCCTTCTCAGACTCCGAAAAGCATCGACGCCAGACCAACTGACAAAGTGAGAGACGAAGCGGATTATGTATAGCAAGGTAATTGCTCGGTATCGGAAGGTTAGAGATCCAGCATTCGGGATGTTGGAATTGAACTTATGTCGACTAAGGTGGTATGAACTCGGATGTTCTGGGGAGAAGGGGGGGGGGATAGAGCCCGCTCAGCCCCCCTGGCTACGCCACTGACTTTGTTACTTTAGCACGCGTCATGGAGTCATAGAAAATCGATGACAGCGCGGGAATCATGCACCGTACCATAAACGGGTGACCGCCACCGATCGGAACTGAGAAATATTGGAACGGAAGTATCTCGGGGACGGAAAATAGGGGCCCAGATGTCCGGGGGCGAGAACTCCGAGCCGAGATGTGAGAGGCCAACATATCTGCGGACAAAATGTCATGCACCGATCAGATGGACGTCATATATCTGTCGCTCGATTTTCGTCTTCCATCCATCCAGCTTCCCAGGTAGAGTTCCACGAGGGAGCAGGGCTCATTTCCAGTAGAGTTCTCGCCTCTCACAGACCTTCCCTAACGGTTAGCCGTGGTAGCAAACGGAGGGTGGAAATCAGAGAAGAGACATCATATAGAAGACATAACGATGCCAGTCCTGAATGCTTTGTCAAAGAGAATAAGTCCTTGAATTGACAACCAACGACTTCTATGCGGACGAAGAAGAACTCATTCGCATCGGATGGCTCATCATTCGCACACGAATGTGGTAACTCTGAATGAATGTTAACATATTCAATCTCTCTCTCGGGTTGCCATCAACTGAGCTAAACCTTTCCGATCCACGACTTGCGGTTCCCTGGTCAGTGCACAGTCTGGTTCGATGATGTCCAACTTTTTTCGTGATAGAGAGGACGGTATATTCCAGGTGAAAAACGGCTTCTCTGCTCGCAACTCACGAGGAACTCGTTGCTCCACAGTTTAATACTCGTTCCCGGAGTCATAAACCATAATTATGACGGTGACGTCCTTGTGGGATCCCATGGAATGATCTTGAAAACCTGCGTTAATTCGCTTAGGGTACTTGGGGATTCCGGCATGATCGTGTATTTCGCTCTTGCGGGCGGGCCTGGTTTCGATACAGCGCATTTTTTCATCAATGAACGCCACTCTCTCACAGACGCGGACCGGCTGGGAAACACAAGCATCTCCAAATAGGAGGCGCAGACGATGAATGTATCGCTCCGCTGGAAGAAGTTTTAAACAATGACTCTGGATCTGGTGGAGCGATGGGCCGCGTTAAGAAGCCCGCGGGAAACGGATCCGTTTCTCTCGTTGGAATGATTGCGGAACTTCGGCTCAATGCTTTCAGTGAAAATGGAGAGCGAAACTATCATGTTTCCCTGCAAAGAGGAATCGGAAGATATTCTCCAGCAGGAGGAAACTCTCTTGGGAGAAGACTCTTGACCACGGATGCTCATTTCCTCCAACATACAAGGGACGCGACTTTCTTCATGGCGATCCGATCTTCGGCGACTCCGCGGTTCACTGAAGGTCGATGGGCTTGACCGATTTGAGGTAGATGAATGTGGAGAAACACCAATAATTCATTTGAGACACCACGATGGCACATGCTGTGTATGTTCCCCCCGATCACCAGAAAACAGCTATCCGGATGCAACGTTTCTGTGTTCTGAGTCCATTGGAATCCAGTCGTGCCCCGGAAACCGACAAACACGTCGTTCCAAAGAGCGAAGCAGGGAAAGACTCCCAGATGAGATTCCCGTACTGACTAGGAATTCACCCTTGTTCAACATCGGATTCCTAAGACGATGGGAGAACAACGAAATGTGACCGGTGAACGCGAGACAATTCACCCCTGAAATGAAAGGGAACATATGTGCATATGTAAGAACATCAGGGTTGAATACACAGAGGACAACCAGCTCGATGTACCGAGATAGTCTTTATTGAGTAGAAGAATACGTGAATTTTGCTCAAAAAATATATATTTCTGTTGATCTGTTTTTTCGAATTCAGCCCGATATAACGCTATAATTGAGATATCCTAGTGACGATTTCCGGAGTCGTCGTCGACGCGTGCAAGATAGAGAAAAGCTCAATCGATAGACTGAGTGTTTGGTTACAAATTCGTACATATCGTTTTTTCCAGACGTGCCCTGACTGTCCGAATTCAATGCTCGGGCGAAGTCGAGGAGCTTTTCTCGAAATCTAACACTGTATGAGGTTAATTGGTTGAATGATCGACTGATTGTGTTCGTAGAACACGATCGCTTCATCTTTCGGTAGTTGTACAGTGATAATCTGTTGCTCCTATTGTCACGAGTTTTCTTCATATGGTCACAAATAAGCGATCATCCAAACTAGAGATAAAGTAAAAAGATAACTATTCAGTCATCCGTGGATGACTACACCGGGATGGGGCTTCGAGTGTACCGTTACGTAACGCACTCGAAAATCGTTGCTTTGCCAGAGAAGCTATCAACTCTTTCAACTTAGCGGACTAGTCCATGTTTTCAAAATGAGATCATATCGTGTTTGCACTAGGTTTTGTTATTCGTTTCGTCAACTTGTTTGTTTCGTTTTCCGCCTCTTCGCGGCTTTCCGTGGTTTCGTCATCATAGTTGTCGTTTCCAAGTCGAAGTCTTCAATATTGAGCCTTAACGGACCATAGAAATCGAGTGAGGTAGAACTTGCGTTTGATGAGATCAACACCGTGTATCCCGAGAGGATCCAAACAATGGAATACAGGAAGGAAGCGTAAGGCACTTTCCAAATTCTTTTCTCATTTTTTGGGAATTTAATTTTACAGGAGGCGAAAATGGTCATGTGGTGTCATTCTGTGTCTTTTCTACTGAAAAGCTTGGCTGAAATGTGGCAACGGAGAGCCCAAGCCGTCAACAAGAGGTGGGGTTAAGGGGGTCGTTGTTTGAGGAGAAGTTGGGGACAGCGGAGATAAACTACTAACGACACCCATCCCATTTTGGCCAACATTATAATAGTTAGTGGTGTTTTGTGAGATAATGGGCATGAGTGTGAAGTAGGAACTTGATGTCGAGCTTGGATGGAAATCCATGCTAGGAACTCCCGAATGGGATGTCACAGCGTTAGTTGATGATGCTTCATGCTTCAAGACTGGTATGGCGTTCCTATTTTCATCGTCGATGAAATACGACGAGAACGAAGGCGATATGTAAGCAGATGGAGCCCATGATGAATGTGACACTAGTGGGTCTTTTCCCGTCTGTAAAATGTTTGGGTTGACTTGTCCTTGGGACACCGGTAGTACGGTGACCGGAGGACCTGTCACGATAAGTTGGCTAGATGAACTCGTTGTCGCCAAGGGCGTCAAATGATGTGGAGACTGAGGCACAACAACATCCTCATGGAATTGTTGCTGCTGATGGGCTGGAGACATGTCGCCGTAGTTGAACACGGATGCTATCGGTTGCTCTTGTTTGACGTCATTGGGGCTAGTCGGCGGCTGAACAGAATGCGAGGTCATCATGATTTGGGGCATGAGAGGAGAATGAGGAGGTCCTGGTTCAGGTGGGAGAAGACCTGTCGTCGAACTGACGCCAGGATCTGATAGGGGCACACTTCCGCCCTGAGCGATGCTGTTGAGTCCATTTTGATTGTTGTTGTTATGGTTGTTGCTGTTCTGATTATTGTTGTTACTACTATTGTTATTATTGTTGTTTGACGCGTTATTGTTGTTATTGTTGTTATTGGTGTGAGTTTTCTTGGTGTGCCGAACAAGATGATCCTTCCGTCCAAACTTTTGAGGGCAAAAGTTGCAGATGAAAGGCCTTTGTCCTGTATGAACAACCATGTGACGTTTCACGTCCTTGCGCGTGAAAAACGAACGATCGCATCTTTCGCACTTGAACTTGCGTTCTGCTGAGCCTGAAACAGGCACGGCATGAGGCGCATGAAAAAGGAGAGGCATTGAGGAACATTTCTTTGGAAACGCTGTATACTCACGCTTCACAACTCGACCAGGTGAGCCTGACGCAGAATGGTTCTTCAAATGCATAACAGCTTCTTCTCTGGTATTGAAGAATTTGCCACATAGTTGACAGTGGGGATCGCCTTGCGACTCCTGTGCATGTAACGCGGTGTGCTTAGTGAGATCCAGTTTCGACGTGAATTCTTTGCCACAGAAATCGCACTCGAGTATCCCTCTGTCTTGCTGATGGGAGTCCATGTGATCCTCGAGCGAGTCTTTCGTATCGAACGAAGAATCGCACAGCGGGCACTGCAAGATGAGATCGGAGAACTTAGCTGGCCGCCTATTTTCGAGGCTCGAGCATGATTCTCTCCGATTGATTTCGTCGTCCATCGAAAGGCAGCGAGCGAGAGCGTTCTATGAGCAAGTTCTCAAATGGGTGTCGAAGTCACCACCGAGGAGGATATGCACCTACATAAATTTTCTGAACGGAACTACTCACTGGGTAAAGCCCATCCGCCCCTAAATCGTCCAGGGGTCCTCCATGAGCTCCGGCTAGCTGGAAATCCATTTGTTCGAGGATTTGTTGATGCATGAATGAGATCACGGTGCACCTCAGTATTAAACAACTGCAAGATATATCACGTGAATCTTCCCAATCGAGATCTTCTGGTTAGTTTGATTTTAATGAATAACTTTCGATGGTGCCCATAAGTTTCAAGAAGCGCGGAGCTTTTCCGCCGGGTGAAATTTCGATTGAGGGCATGCGTCGATTCGGCGAACGGCCAGTCGGGCAACAACCGAACCTTTTTTCTTTGGTGAAGCAACTGCTCGCCAAATTTACTTTGAGCCGGATTGACCGTATCAGGATGCTGGAAACGAACCTTTGTGCCACGTCTTGCAAAGATTCTTTCGGAGATCTATGTTCTTCTCAAATATTCTTCGGGAAACCATCGTGATGAGTCGACGCGTCGAAGATAACAATGATTGCCATCTGAGGAAAGAACCGTTGTGAGCATTTTCGTCGAGGTCCCTCGTTCTGCGGTTAGCTGGAGGCTATCATCTTGGAGCGACGGGGACGTCGAAAGGGGTTCTGATAATTGAGGAATTGCAGTTGGCCCACGTCGGCAGATGAACTCTGTTCCTCCGCTGGGAAAATGAGAATCTTCAAGACCCGGAGAGTTGTTCCGCAGCCCTCACTAAGTAACGCCTGCAGACACGCACGCAGGAGGCAGCTCGATCTAGTGACTGTGACCGCCCTCCGAACTTCATGAATGTGCACCACACTGCGGTGCATAAAGAGGGGGATCGGGCTAAGTTGCTCATCATGTCATCGCTGTTCTTCATCGTTCTCTGTTGTGTCTCATCTCATCTTCAGCGTATAGTTCTCCAGACAGAGCTCGCCGCTTGATCATCTGGATGTCCGTCGGTGGACTCGAGTTTGCCCTCAGCCAGCGGATTAGCGAAACGGCTCACCAACCCGAAAAAAAAAACGCATCGAGTCGAGAACGCCTGGTTCCACAACCGAAGCCGCGACCCTCGCCGTCAGCATCCAACAGCTACACCATCATGGACCGACCGAACAACGGACGGACATACCGACCAGCCGCCCGGCTAGCCTACCTGACAGCAACCAAATAGCCAGGCAGGCAGGCAAGCAAGCAGACAACGAACGAGACCAACGAGCCCAGGCGCCGATGTTGAACACCTGGCTCACTCGCCAGCTAGCTGGTTGCTCGAGCAGTTGAAAGCCGCCAGAGAAAGAAAAAACCCGCGCGAGGAGAACGAATGAAAGAAGAAGAAGAAGACAACATCCCACGTCTTCGACAGCGAATAGTTGGAGCGATGGCGGCAGCCAAGCTTGAGGGGCTTTAAAGACAACAGCACCACAAGCAGCTCTGATAGAAGCGATGGTAGTGGCGGTAACAGCGCCATCTCCAAAGGCGAGCCTAGGGTAGATCTAGCTTGTGACCTAGATAGACGTTGCTTGAAGCCTCGCCTCTGCTTCCTTCACGCTCTTCGTGACTATCCAGAGCGCTCGCTCTTCTTTTTTTTTCTGCCATTCTGAGGGCTGCATCGAAATCTACTATCGTGCTCTGTCTGCGTTCACGTCGACCGCTTTCAGTATCCTTTTGGTGGCGGATGTTGGGGTTCACTTTCAACCGATTCATTTCATACGGATGGATGTCAGAGGCATCAACGGAGCGAGTTTCTTTCCGCGAGAACAGTGGTGGTGCCAGCCAGTGACGCAGCAGCAGTAATTCTCTGGAGAAATTGATGACGATCAAAGAGGCGGGGTCTGGCTAGCGAAACCGACGCAACCCTCTCGAAAATCTTCCCCGGCTCTCAACGGAATCCATTCCTGAGAGACACAGGCTCAGCGTCGGGGGCCGGTGAATCAGACTCTCATCGAGCTCCGGATCATTTCAGAAATGCGTTACGTGGAAATCAATGAGCCAGCGGAAAGAAAGTGTGCCGTTGACCGCGTCGTCAGTGATCGGCCTGGGTTGGTGGTTGAGGCTACTGCCGCCGCCGCCATCGCCGCTGTTGTTGTATCAGGGGGAAACGGCGACGACGACGACGACTGAGAAATCGCATTCGACAGAAGCTTAAGACTGTCTAGCCGCTCTCTCTGTTTCTATCCATGTTCCCGCGATTGCTGTCCCGTTAACTTGAGCCACCATCGAGGGGCACCTCATGGTTCTGCGCGGGCACCACGAGCTTGCAATGCAGCCTCCACCGTTCGGCACAGCGCTTTTGGCCTCGATTTTTTTCGGTCGCTCGCGAAGCGAGTCCCTTCCTCCTTCCATCGAATCAAGAGACTATTCAGGCAAGCCCACGGTATTACAGCGGAGGCGATCGAAAGCTGGGAATGAAGCCAGTGCGTCGTGCACGCCGCGCGCACACAGTTATGCTGGCATACGGACATACACGGGCGAGCTCACTCAAAGACTCACGTAGCGACAGACTCTGGCTCTCCGGAGGAGCCTGCAGACGTCCGAGAAATGAGCCATTCGAACCGTCCTAGCCAGACGAGAATATCCCCGCTCGTATTCATCTTGCTCTCGAAGAACGCTCATTTCCATTCCTCGAACACTCAACTCCAGCCTCCGGGAGAATTGTACAACGTTGCCTGCAGACAGACGGCGCGTCCCACAGGGCGGAATCCGAGAGGACCAAAAGTGACTGCGTCAGCATACAGATTCCTCCTCCTACAACCTCTTGCGCACCCTCATAGGGAGATCTAAAGCCAAAAAGTTCTTCGTGGATTGAGCAATCTAAATCGAGGATGATACGAGCGCGTCGCTGCAGTAGCGACCTGCAGGTCGGGGAACCGAGAAGCCGAATTCGTTCGCTATCCTCAACAACCTGCATATGCTCCTCTCGGCTCGACTTCAAATCTCTTGAAGACTCGACGAGCTAGAGCTCGCTCTCAAGGTCGTGAGAATGTCCTTGGGAGTTGGAACGCCTCGAAGAACGCTTGTTCGTCTCCGCTTGCTCTCTCCTTTTGCTGCAGCTCCTGCAAGTGTTGAATCGAGCACACTCGGGGCAGAGAATGCATTTAACGACGCCCTCTTTCGTTGGGAAATCTAGCGACGCGTTCGCTCAAGCAGCGTCTCTCAAAAAACATTCTCGTCCCTGGCGAGGTCAAAACGCAATCGCGTCCAGAGGCAGCCTGTTCTTGAAAGACGGACCGCAAATTACCCTCGTCGAAAAACAGCGTGCTAGGGAGTAGATCCGTCGATCTCGACCTGTGTGGCTCGGGGATTTGCAGAAGCTGCAGTGAGCATGCGCTGTCCGTATGAATGAGGTTTGCCCTCCTGAAGTTCCGAACACGCCCACAAATATATGGTTTCGGTCGCGCCTGCTGCCAACTCTGGACGATAGCAGCGGCTCATCAACGAACGCGCGGAGCGGCATGCAGGCAAGCAACCAGTCCAGTCATTCAGCCAGTCAGCAAGCCAGCCATCGATTTTAGCACATCTGGCGGAGAACAGATGGACACAGGCAAGCAAGAAAGCGAAGACATATCGACCGCATCCTTCTAAAGATTCGGTCGAAAGGACCGTCCAAGAATCACAGAGGTCAACGATTTTACGGAACCTTTAGAGTCAGATCGGAGGATTCCTCGAGTGGAATTACGTCTGCGAGAGGCACACCTCTCGGGAGCTTGACAAACAGCAACAAGGCAGAGTCAACGTCAGAAGCGGGTCCTGTGAGGTGTCCTGAGAGGTCTTCAGGGGGCTTCGCTTGGTCGTTTTTCGCCGATGCTTGATCTGTAGCGATACGGAGTCGTTCTCTGTGACGAACGCCGACCACCGGAGTCAGAAATTCTCGGATGCGGAGAAAGTGTCTGCGTGCGTCCCGGTTACAGTATCAAGTACCGCCAGTGCTCGATGCGAGATGCACGACCCGAGCGCATTACTCTCCGGATGCCGCTGTGCCGTATTGATACGCGAATTTCGTACTCGGCTCTCGAGACCCTGACGCGACTCTGGCGTCTTGACCGCTTCGCAAAATGTTGATCCGGAGTGCGATCTTTTGATGAACGGCGATTCGCCTCGTGTTTCTACTCCGTGTCAACGCGAATCTCTGTAGGTCAGTAACGCGTTGCCATTCGCTAATAGTCGCAGTGCCGCGGTGGGGCCCCTGTGTTTTGCTGCCGAGGGGCCAGCGTGGCACCGTTACCATGGCATGCCAAGTTCAAGGTTATACGACAGTGCAGCTCTGTGACAAAGATGACCGAATGATTGACCACACGGGCAACCAATCAGTACACACAGCCCCCGTCCGATCTTCTGTACGTTCAAGATCGAAAGCCAGAGTGGCAAGAAGCCGGCACTCAAGACCTCGAGATCTTCCACAGACTCTACGTATCCGACATCCGCGAGGCAACGGAAGTCGCCAGCGTTTCAGACATTTCATTGGGAATGAACCATTCTGACCGCTTCCACAGAGACAGCGGTGAAAAATCTGTCCCAGGCATGGATCGCGGCTCATTCGATCGCTGGAGTTTTTCGAGTAGAACTATTGTCTGAGCATGAAGAGGAAATGGGGGCAACGTTCTCGAACGTGACATCCCACGTTGGGGACACGCCATGATTCGGGTCCTGACAATTGAATATCATGTATGTCATGGTGCGTATTGAAGTCACGACGCTGGACTCTGATCCGCGGGGAGGAACACACATGAGCATGGAGAGGCTAAGAAAAAGCTTTCACACGAACTGCATCTCCTGTTATTGGGAAGTCAAAGCTATCGGCAACCTCGACTGCCGTAGGACAACAAGAAGAAAAAACTAGTTTTGAAAACGAAAGTCTCTTACTTAATTGTTCTGTAAATTTTGAGCTCGGGGAAAGTGACCGGCGAAAGCAGGTGAGGGCCTTGATAAGGGGAAGACAGTGGTAATCCAGGAGAAGACTCCTCAACCTGTTGCTTAGCGGTAGCCAGTAGTGGGTGGACACACAAAACACATTTATGAAACCATCGGAAATTATCAAACATATGCGCGCACAGTCACACTTTGAGGAGGAAGCTTACTGAGAAGGGCGTGCATGCGGCCGCTTTGCTGGCCAGGCAAGAGGCTTCTGGCTCTGACGAAGAAGAGACCAACAGCGGCGCCTACCGTCAACATGCAGAACGCAGCTCCCAGGCTACGCCAATAGCTGGCTGGGTCATGCGGAGCTATGAGCTCTTTTTACCCACAAGGGGGCGGGGGTTCATGTTCACTGCGTGCCGCCACGCCGCAGCGGTGACTCTATTCTCCTACGACCGGCCGATGGACGGACGGACTGACCGACCGACAGGCAGGCAGACAGACCGGCCGCCCGACCGCTCGCTCGTCTTCGTCATCGTCGTCCCGAACTAGCTATAAACCTATTGGAAGAAGGGTGACGCATGTTGAGTCATGTGAAGCCTATCGGGGACGCGTCAACGTTGGGGTCTGGGGCCAAGCAGGTCCCCAGGATCAAGCTCCAGGAGCTGAGAGTACCGTTTTCGAAGACAGGCTCCCAGAGCGCGACTCCTCTTTTGCCACCGACAGAAAGTTCTGGGGATGTCGGTGGAGGTCTCCACACCATTTCGAAGCTCCGACATCCCACACCCCCTTTCCTTCTTCGAGACAACATTCCCAAGCGAAGCCGTCCATGATCAAGCTCTCAGTCTCAACATTCTCACAAAGTTCATATAGACGGCGTGGCTCCCCCTACCCTCCCCCCAATCCTCAATTCTCTTCCCCATGATGTTTTTTCTGATGCGTTGCTCAAGGCAAACTAAGCAACGCTGCCGTACTATGAATCCGAGCTGACTCCCTGTCCCAGAGCCTCCTAATCAAGGCAGGCCGTTGAGTGATAGACCGTGCCAGTGGAGAAATATTCCCGAACGAGATCCGAGTCATCGTTCATGACGACGAGAAGAAGAGATGACGATGTATAAAGTCGAGCACCTTGTAAAGTTCTGTGGGTTAGAAAAGACGAGAATTCAACTTCGCTGTCGATTGGACAGAAGTACAGGCAGCTGAACGGGTCAGGGTCCGCTTCAAGAGGAACTCTGTTGGACGCACGTTCACCATTTCGGATGAGCACGACTGAAATGAGATGTGACCAACATCAGAGATTTGACTACACAGAGCAGCATCTCACTGTCTTCAGCCTGTGAGAACGGTTGCGAGTTGAATGGCTCCCCAGGAGATGAGCGTAAAATCAAATGAAACGAGAGAGTTCAATATCTTCTTGGAACTCGAGAGACCACGAGGAACGGGGAGAGGCATCGGAAACGAGCGTCTCGTTTTGGGCGGTCTTGCAATCAGCGCTGATGAACGACACTTCCTAGATTATGATCGTTTGCAGGGAAGAGCTTACTGCGCACGTTTTATCGCTCATGTTACTGCTCCGATCGGTTTTCCCGTCGCCAGTCCCTCCAACATTCACATGTCAAACGGTCTCGCGGATTCCATACAATATGAACGGAGCAATGAAGCTCAGATAGAGCCTACGGCCGATCGAGGACTCGACTTTCCCTCGCGGAAGACTAATACCGTATTTCAGGAAGTTCCGGTCGAATTCAGGAACCAGGTGCCAGAGCGATATCCGTTTCCGATAACAGCCGTGCTTCAATTCCGAGTCATCGGAGCGAAGTCGCAGTTTCTTCTTTTCGTTCTGTAATTCCACTAGACCTGTATTCCCGTATTGCGGCTCGGGGAAACATTACCGTATCACGGTAAATGTATCCCGTAATTACGTAACACGGGGAATACATCCCGTAACTCGGTTTACGGGAAATATATCCCATTATTCGGTGTTTCGGAAACGATTCTCGCCCAGATTCACACTTGCTTCGATGGCGGGAACTGCTCAGAAGGTTCGGGATAATCCTTATAATGCAGGAAACTGCGTGAGCGCGCGCATGGAAGTTACTTTTTGAGCTTTGCGATACTCCCGTCGCGCAGCCGTGAATACCGGATGCCCGAATGCCTCAGCGAGGTTCTTTGAAATAATTCGTGCGTGAAACATTACCTATTCATGTGAGTTTCCGTTCCCGTGATTCCATATTTCGGAAAATATTTTCCGGAATTCCGTACTATGAAAATTATATTCCGGAATTTCGTACTATGAAAATTATATTCCGGAATTCCGTATTGAAGGGAATTCTTTCCGTAACGCCGTATCACGGCGAAATTCCGTGATCCGCGAATGCAGGTCTGAATACTACGCTCTTTTTCGCCAATTGTTGTTTCGCCAAAGGTTGGTATCTCCCTCGGAGATAATGAATCCGAAATAAGGAAGGTAGCGAATCCGTTATATTCCCGAACTAGCCGGTACATGTGCCAACCTCTCCCGGAGTATTGTTGTCCCTCTGAAGTTTCAGCGGAGCAGACACTAGTATGTGATACCCATTGTAAGATTGAGGCCATGATCGAACGAAGAATGACTCCCGCAACGTGGGCGATCGCAGGTCCATCTATTCGCATTCCTCGACTCCTCAAAATCATCTCATTTTCTTGGAGATCCGGCATGTCCCACACCAGGCCACTATTCCCTTCGGGTTCCCCACCCTACATGTGTTAGCGTATGTCCTCCCGTATGGAGGATACATGGACCCGACGAATGGAGAAGGTTTCATCCCGATCATGGAGTGAGATGCGAGACTGTGGCTCCTTTCTTCGGGACTTCGAAGGGGACCCGCAGTACCGGATGCAGGGGAGTTCATCCCAATCGGACTGTTTGCGCTCATAGAATTCATAGAGAACACACATACTTACGGTCATTCGAATTTCCCTTCCGTAACCGTACTTGGAGAGAGTCATTATTTCGAGTCGCGGTTGGCTCGAATCCTCTCTTACCTATACGATCCCCGTGTGATGTTTCTCCGAGACTCATCGTGGTCTACTGATCCAATTTTCTTCATTGAGCTTGAACAAAACCGTCACTACATTCCGACAAACCCATTTTCAAAACGATGAGGCTTACCAGAGCGTAGGAGGGCCCTTTTCTCCTCCTGCAAAGGTCATACGGTTCGCAGGTCGCATACCAACGGCTCGCTATGAGAGTATGGCCACGCGCCATCTTCTCCAGGAGTAAACCGACTCTCGAGGCGAGCATCGAAAAATGCCGCACAGACAGATATTCGGTGCGTCGCTCCATAAACCCGGAATTCGATGATCTCCGAGGAAGTCACCGAACCGCAATGTCCACAGCGCACGACGGAGGCTCGCATCCTTCGCAAGTTTCGCGAGAATAGACTCCCGATCGCTCTCATCAGAGCGCTACCGTGAGCCATTCGGGGGAGGATCGCAGTTCCTGTGGACTAATGTTGTCAGGATGAAGTCATTATTGAGCGCCAGATCTGTCCTGTTTGATAATGTTCTCATGATTCAGAGGGGAATCAAGTACAGCTAGGGCAGACTAGGGTCGTCTATTCCTCCAGATGCCCCGAAACGGAAATAAGTGTAAACAGCATCGTTCTTGACGCGAGGCATGTCCATCTATCCATATTCTACCCGAAGAATCTACCGAGCACTCATGTTATTGAAAGGTTCGCCATTAGGAAGGGGAGCGCTGCCCCTCGACTCCGAAGTATCCGCGATGACCACGATCGATCGCATGCATCGCAGGAATTATTTCCCGTCTTTCCGAAGCGCGGGTTGGTAATGGTAGAGGACTACATCAGCCGAATACACGAATCATTCAGGGATATCGGACGAACTTGATTTCGCTGCTTTCGAGACTCGCCGGCTCATTGTTGTAAACAGTTGTGGATCAGACGGCTCAGCAATATCAGCGTCTCTGACGACAGACGCTCCTCGCGATGCTCTACCGATTTCGCTCAGGCTCTCAGGCTCCGTATACGACGAAGATCTGGGAGGTCAAGTTCTTCTAGAGCTGGTCGATCGAGCTCTTCTAGAGCTGGCAGATGAAGCTCTTCTGGAGCTACGAGATGAAGTTCTTGCAGAGCTATGAGACGAAGATCCTTCGAAGCTAGGATACGAGGTTCTTCTAGAGGAGGAAGATGGTGTTCTTCTAGAGCTGGAAGATTAAGTTCTTCTAGAGCTGGAAGATTAAGTTCTCCTAGAGCTGGAATATTTAGTTCCTCTAGAGCTGGAATATGAAGTTCTCCTAGAGCTGGAAGATGAAGTTCTCCTAGAGCTGGAAGATGAAGTTCGTCCACAGCTGGAAGATGGAGCTCTTCGACAGCTGGGAGATGGAGTTATTAAGTATACCCGAAAATGTGATCAGATCTAGCCCAGAATCAGCCTCAGAGACTCCCAAAACTTGGGCATCCGGCCGAAGAGCTGCAAGGTAGAAGGGAAGGAGGAGTGGCCACAAACCTAGTACAGAGGGTCAAGTATGGGGAGGCAAGGGCACAATTGAAGGTAGGGATTGGTCAGTCCGAGAAGAGGGCCTCGAGGGAACTCTTCGGGGGAGTGGAGAGGGACGATTAGGAAGAACCGCACATGGTTGTCTTCGGGAAACTAGCATGGGAAACTATTCAGGAGCTTTTACCAGAGCTGGATGAAAGAGGGAACCGTACATGAGGGGAACGAGAAGTGTGGAAACGTGGAGTTGGCCCACGAGGTAACTCCACACGAAATGATCCGAGCAGCTGACGGACTGGCGGATGGGAAGGTGCCAACGCCGGACGGAGTTCCCGCGGAGGTGGTCGAGCTTCTGGCCCGAACTGGTGTGCGATATGTTAAACAAAATATCGAGGGAGGAGGCCTTCTCGGGGGTGGGAGAGCGCGGGGCTGGTGCTGATACCGTAGGCGGGGGAGCTCAGGCCGATCTTCCCTTCAAATACCATGGGTGAACTCTTCGAGAAGGTTATCGTGGAAGGCGTCGACGGGGAAATCGAGGAGCTGAGGGGGAACAATATGGGTTCAGGAGGGGATTATCAACAGTGGACGCGATGAGGTTGGATTTTAAGAAGGTAGTGCAGGCAGGAGAGGGAAGGAAGCTCCAAGCCGAGAGGTTTCGTTCTGTTGGTTTAGCTGAATGTGAAGAATGCTTTCAGCTCACTGGAGTTGGGGGAGATTCTGTAGGAACTAGTGGAAAGGGGCTTCTCCGGTATCGGTTTCGAAATGAAAAAGTAGCATCTCTGAGTCGCAAATTTTCTGGCCCAATTTCGTTCTGGCCGTAACCTTGTCAGCTCTTCGATTTTTTGTTTCCAAAACCAGGAACGTTTACCAGATAGAGGATTTCGGGGAGGTTATTTCTTTTTTGTTTGAGCGGATGTGAATTAGATTGTGGTCACGGGATGGTTCTGAGAGTGACTCATGTTTCTTTCGAAGTCTTCGCAAAGCTGATCAGGGAAACGTCAAACTTTATCGGATCGCATTCGTAGGGGGCGCGTTCGACGAGCAATTGGAGTGATCTTGACGCCCCTAAAAATGGCCCTGCCAATCGGTCAATCTCGTTTCCTCGCTTTTCCTCACCTGACTCCTCAACGAGGCAGAGCTGAAGGCATTCCGGGTGAGAATGACTCAGAAACGGACGAACTATGCGTATATTGAGTTGCCGGGTCGACCTGACGTTTTTTTCATTTAAACCATGGAAATTCTTGATAAATACGCTCGCCATTTCTGGAGGACTCCAGATAACTTCAATCGGTTCCCTGCCAAGTGTCCGGCTTCATTCCGCGCGTTGAAAGCGACCCCGGTGGGTCCGATCTGATGGAATTCGACGTTCCGCTGATCATCTCGACGGAGACCTGAAAAAAGGGTGATTCTCGAAATCACCTCCTGGCCGCGATGCTCCAGCTAACTCCAGTGGGGAACCGAAATGACCGCCTTGGGATCTCCTATCGATCACTGTTCGATTTTCGTCACCTTGTATCATCGTATTTGTGGAGAGAGAGGACTCAGCACGGGAGAAGGTGTACATGAAGTCGAGGCGAGGGTTCTGCAGAGTTCCACTTTCGGATCTACTCGCAAAGTGGAGCCGAGCTGCTGGCGTATGCCGGGGATTCCGCCTTGATGATGACGGGGAAAACGGAAGGGAATGTACGAAGGATTGGGGGATAGGCCCTGCTGATGATCCATCAAGACATGAGGCGAATCAGCCGGAAGTTGGCTCCGCACAGAACTGGAGAATTATATTGTAACGAGGTTTCCGCTATGTGCTAAAGCTCGCTCACAGGACGTCCTAGTGACCTGGGGAAAAGATAGGCCGTCGCTCCCGGAGTTAGTAGGCGAACTCACTCGGACACAGCTCGGAAGCGTGGAAGGGCGAGGTCTGACGGTTCTCGGGGTGCTGGCGTAGGGAAGGACGGGGCGCGGGGTCAAGCACTCTCAGGGCAGAGCGTCTTGCTTCGACTCTAAAGCTAGGGCTGTTGGGGTGGAAGAAAGGGACGGGCGTGAGGGTCCACAATTTGACTCCACAGTGTTCGTCTCTTTCTTATTCAATCTCTCCTCTATCGCCTCACTCTCGCTCCCTACACGTCTTGCGCTCAGAATCGCTTGCATGTGACGTACAAGTGGTCTCCGCTGACTGCTCTCTGGCTATCTGTCCAGATACGGTCGTCTTTGGAGTTCCTCGACTGAATGTGGCTCCCTTGAACTTCATGACAATATCTCATGGAGAATAAAAGGGCGAAGAGGATAGAGCTGAGTTCCGGAGGGGGGAGGGGATTTGGGGGTGATGCTGGATCGTGGGCTTACGGAATGAGAACATGTCAAATACTAGATGGCGAGGGCAAGGGGACTGGTACGCAGGCTGGGCATGCGACTGCCGATGGCTAGCGGGGCGCGGGATGAGCAGGGACACCTACTGGCTTTGGTCGCGGAGTCAGCGGAAATGTACGAGGCTCCCACGTGGGCGCACCTGGTACTCAAGACTCAGAGTGGATGGATGGCTATCCGGGCTTCCCGAAGGACGCTGGCGCTTCGGGCGAGCCGGGCGCACAGCACGGTGTCGGGGCAACGCAAGTCGTCAGTGGCCAGCTTCAGACCTACATGGTCAAAATCGGTAAAACTATGTCAGAGGCCTTCAAACTGTGTGACTTGAACAAACACGAGAGGTGATGTATTGGGGTAGAGTCGTTTTAGGAAGCCGAGAAAACTGTTTATCGCTCCCATGGTAACGAAGTAATGCCAACGAAGTTCCGGCCCTGGGTGCCGGATCTTCACCGGAATAGTGAAGGTTGGGGAGTTAGAAAGACATTAAGTTTTTGTTGGGTATGCGGCTCCGCGGCTCGGCCGTCTTATAATCAGTTAGTACGAAGATGCAGCTAAAGTTAAGCTCCTCCCTCTTGGGAATTTACCTGGATAAGTTGTCACGTGGATGATGCAATACATCAGTGGACTCAGTTACGACCCGCATAAAAAAGCTCCTTGATTGGATGTGAGCTGCCCAGCTCCGCCGGAATTTCTGTTCGTTGAGATTGCATCGACCTAGAAACTAGCATGCTGGAATGTGGTCATACCCAAGTAAAAATCTCTTGAAACGCTGAAGAACACAACCATGGAGGACGAAGCCGACCGAGCCAACGGGATGGTTGAAGCCGTACCATGTCCTCCTCCAGACATTTCCACTTTTTTCAGGGAGCTTCCCTCCCGTTTTCTGTTTCAGAAGGCGGAATCGTCGTAGTACTTTTCTGCCCCGGACTGTACTTATGTCTCTCGATGATTAGTAAGCGTCTCGAAGGCTCTGCTGTATCGGCAGCCTGTTTTCCATCGAGTACCCAATGAGCCGAGCTGCAGTCCTCCGTGAGTCTAAGAGCCTCCCCCACGGAATTCGTCCTGACTCTGTTGAATTATCCTAGATTCTCCAGCGTGGAATGGGGCTCCAACGCTTCGAGACCGTAGTCGGCTATGGGGGCGATCTCTAAGCGGAACAGGTAGATCACCTATTCAAGATATGTGTTGATGAGGCTACCAATCGAACTCCTGGCTACTGCCGTTCTCCGCTATCCACTTTTCAGATGTTACGCCTTATTGACAGAAAGATTCGAGAGAAAAGCACCTCGTGATTTGTGAGACATCGGACCTGGCAGGTGTTCCCGGCAAATAGAACAGAATCGTTTTCCTTGAGAGCTGAATGAATTCGATCAGCCGACCTTGCTGATCCTTGCTGTTCCTAGTCTCGGAAGGCTTCAAACTTCGTTTCGACGACAGATCAGTATTGACCGGAGTGTCGAATTCTCCGGCTGGATGCTAGCCGAATTCTCATATCTAGATACAGGAGATTTCGACCTCTTGTTCAGTGTTTTTGTTTACTTTTCGCCATTCCTTCTCGAAGTGTCGCAGGTTCGTGTCTTCGAAAGTCGTATCAGAGCCGGGTTTTTCTCCCTGAAGAGCACTCAGCCAACGATGGTTCGGAGATGAGCGTCAATTGAAAGTCAATATGACTCACTGTACTGATCGGGAATCAGCGACAAAGCTAGTGAGAACAAAATACCAGAGAAATAAACACAGTCCAAGTCCCAGGCCGAAATTCTGTATCGAGCCCCTAGCGGCTCAACGCGAATCACATCGTGGCGTGTCCAGCGAAAGTTTCCACGTATGATGGCGATGGTTGCGACGTCGAGCGTTCCTTTCTTCGGAGACGCAGTAATTACGACGCGCCGTCCCTTCCTTCTTTAGTGGGGCCACGCAACTTCATGCCGTTTCTTCTGCAAAGTTATGACAACTCCCACAAGATTTCCGACGCCTGTCGTCGCGATCTGAGTGCCTCATTTATTCATTTTCAGTGCCTTTCCCAGGATTTGTGGAGCTTCCTTTCCTGTCGTCTCAGAGTCCGAAACCCCTGACTCCAAGTCACATCCAGAACATGTTCCCACTGTACGCGCTGCGGAATCGAAGAATCGGTACCATTGCGAGTAGTGTGAAACAAAGTACCCTGGAGCAGTGAGCGCTGAGGACGACTGAAGTATAAGCGTGATTCGGAGATAGAGCATCCTGCTCTCGGGATGGTGTGTGAATGGAGTCTCGTGGAGATGCTGCCATTCCGTTGAACACGAGCACCCGCGTCTCGTTGAAAACGCCCGAGCCGGTGAACGCGGATGGAAACCATTGTCACGTTCACACCAAGGCAGTGGAGTCTCAGAGCTGACTCGCAGTTTTTTTTTCCGTTCGCGACCGACTGCATCGCACTTCATCAATGATTCGGGCTGCCGGGTTGGTTTTTGCGGAAGCTGAAACGATCACTGATTACAAGCGCGTTACAATGACTCGCGAAAACATCTACTATTTTAAATATCAGACCTTGTGCTCCAGAAGTCTGTTGGCTTCTCCAACGGCTGGACTCCGGACAAGGACGCGCTCCCACGCTGCTACCGCGAGCTGTCCCCAAATTTTCCATGCATCCCAGGAAGAATGTCTTTATCGATCCCGGGTTCCCCTCCGTGGACCCCCGAGAGCAAGGTCAGATTGTTCCCGGGACCACCTCCATCGATCCCGGAAAATATGGCCGCTCCGATTCTTGAATCACCTCCGTAGACCCGCACAGGTGGAGTTAAATGATAATCATTTATCAATTCATTCATACATGGGTAGACACTTGGATAGATTGATTATTTAGGCCTTTTGCCATAGGAAATGGCATACATACTGGAAACATAGAAAATCTCCCGACTCTACTCAATATGGGGTCAGGAGACTCAGCAGCAAGCAAAGTAGAGCCCTTCGGAGAGTTTTGATATTTCTTCATCTAATTTTCACATCTTGAACGACTTCCGATACTTGATCTGGCATGATGGATGCAGTATACGGTATAAATTAAGTTCAGAACAGAACGCGATGGCGAGGCATAGGCTATTTTCGCAACCCGCGCATCTGATGAAAGACAGATCGCCGCATCAGAAGCACTGGTCCTCGACAATCTGATCGAGGCAGAATTCTCGAAGGGACATCCATTGGCCGGGCTCCTCATTCGTAGATCTTGTCTTGTCGGAGACGTTTCTGATAATGTTTCTAAAACGTGGCGCGATTACTGGTACAAAACCCCACATATTTGAGTGAGTCTCGTCGATAACAGTATCCGTTATGGAACGAACCAAAGACTTGTACGGCCGGAAAAGTCCCCCAGGGATGAGTCCTTCAGTATCGAGGAATCGCCTCAAAGAAAGAAGAAACTTCGTTCCGGCCTTTGACGCTCGACATCGGGAAAGATGCGTTGTTTTCCGTTCTCAGGCGAAGAATTGGCCTAAATCGCTCGAGACAATGCCGAGTGATGGCGTTCGGAGGGGAACGCGACATGAGTCCAATCAGATTAGTGCTTCCTTGAAAATCGCCTCCGAATATACAAAATTTAGCTTCATGCAAAACATGCGTTTTTTAGGACACGAAGCGAATGAGACTGTTTTGGGTCGGCTTCCCGACTGACCATAAGTGTGGGTAAACTTCTCGGCTCGTTGGCCGTGTGGCATGAACCAACGCCTTGGGTGCCACGCTAAGCTAGCAATCGCGGGTTCGATCCCCGGCCGACAACAAAAATTTCTTATGCGGTAAAAAGAGGATTTAATTTGTATCAGAATTAAATCTGAACCATCTTAAGACCCAAGCCCACCGCCCGCAATGGGATTTGCGAGGCGATAGGGAGTGTTACTGAAGCAATACCGAAAGGTGATCCCGGGACACTTCTGAGGGCTGGCTGAGAGGTTCAGCCGGAAAACAAAGAAGTGAGGGTAAACTTGTGAGGGGTAGGTTATTCGAAGAGTCCATTATCTTCGCCGAAATGAAGGGTTCGTTATTTGCAGGATTTCAGGGTACTTCAAGGAATATCGATGCAGACCGGTCACCGGTCTGAAGTCAGAACCCATGCGCACTAGTCAAAGATTTGCGTGTTCTCCTATCCTTAGCTCGGGAAGCATCGCGCGACTGTGGCACCCAGGATGGTTCCTCGGACTTTACAAGTTAGACACTCCAGCACGGCAGCCTGAGTGCAGGGCTCCTTCGCCTATTGATTTTCCCCGAGTAGAACGTCTAACGAAGATGGAAGCCGGTCATTTTTCGTGACCGAATGGAAGAGACAGAGTACGCCAGATCCAGTTTCGCATTTTATTACGATGAATCCGGGCTTGGGCTCGAGGGCCACTCAACAACGACGGACTGCGTAGCTCATGTAATTCGATCGGCTATGTGGACCGAACTCACCCAGGTAGAGATGGACGGACTGAGCAAGGCATAACATCATTGGAATTTCCCGGTAACGGTCCGGAAGCTCTTGAGATCAAGTGCATCGTTGCTGAAGTCATAACGTCAATTGCCGATCAACCCATCAACTTCGTGCCTGGATGGAATCGAGGGCATTTCTTATGAACAGAATACTCCAGCGGTGTACCCAGACACATCAACGGCCTGTCGTCAGGGACTCATGAACCTCTCTTCTTTACATACCCCCGAAACCGATTTCCTCTCTAGTGTTCTTCTTCCTCTCCGCATCGCCCTGATCTTCGCGAACGGTGTCTTCCTGAGGAATCGCCGCGGTTGAAAAAAAACAGTGTTCTCGAGGAACATTCTCGATGCATCAGTCGACCAATCCTCTTCCAACACAGGAAAATTGGATCCCAATTTGTATACTCACAGCGACGTAGAGAATTGAGTCCGCTCTGATCTCGAGCTCCCTGACCTTCACTTCTCCATCGATATCTCTGAGAAGTTTGGTTCCGTTCAAGATGACTTGCAAAATCGGGGTGATGTGATGTTTTGCCATTATCTGCAAGGAGTAGGAGTTACCTCAGAGCGTCGTTCTCCGCGTTCATCCCAAGGGGTTCGAATCATCGATTAGCACCCAGTGGTCTTCTCTGACGCCACCAAACTCATGGTGCGTCCTGACCAGTGTATTTCGAGGCCTAAGCAGGCGGCTTCGGCCGAAGATTCCCCTCGCTTCATGTCGTCCGAAACTCGGGTCAGCATGACTCCTTCGAAGCAATCCGCTACTTTTCATGAAAGCAAGGTTCCCTCTGGAAGCGAGAATTACGGTTGGAATTCGCATCAGATAGCTCACCTTGACTTTCAAATCGACGAATGAGTCGTCCGAACTCAGAGTGATGGGTTTGGCGTTGGGGATCCTGCGACCCAATCGCGGTCTCTTGACAGCCGGCTGCGAAGAACGGAAATCATCTCGTATTGTCCGGCGAGAACTCAGGTCAGTGTGTTTTGATTTCGAAGTTGACACATGCAAGCTCTTGTTCTTACTTCTCTCTTCTCAGGGCTCGAGTCATTCTCGTGGTTGTGGTCATCATCGCCGTCTTGGAGCGCCGAATGTTTCTGGATAAGTTCGTCGAGAGACAATTTCACGACTGGAATTCCGATGTTCTTGAAATCGGACTGCGCCTTTTCATCTTCGAGCATTCTGAGTTGCGAGCAAACTTCGCAAGGATCTGTGGGAAGAATCGAACACACGAGATGAATCATCCGACGGTCGACAGACATCGAATCGTCAGTCCACTCAAACTGTACGCACCCGTCTATCGTTACGCACCTGGAGAAATTTCGAATTTGTCGTCGGTTCTCTGGATCTTTACGAAACTCTCGAGAGAAAAATTCGTACGGAGCACTTCACTCTCTTCTAACGTGAGGAGAACAACATGTTCAGGAAAAGTTCCGTCTCTTGCGAAAACCAGGCTCTTCCCATGAGAACAAATCAAGGCGTTCGATAGGTTTGTTGGAAGTCCATTAGATCTGGTCACCGCTCTCAAATATTTACGAATTATCACAGCCTGGTCGACATGTATAGCGTAGGCCTCCGTCCCTGGTTGCAGGATGTTCTGCCTGAACTTCGTCAGCCCTTTCAGGCTTCGCCGAAGTATTGAAATTTCATTGGCTCGCTCCGAAGCAATTTCTTTCTCTCTGTCTGACTCGTTCCTGGAAGAGCAAGACCCGTTCGTAGAGGGAAAGAGCTCCGACTTAATCAGAGTCCGAGTGAGAAATGGAAACGAATACTTCCACTCACAAGCATTTTTGGCATTCGGCGATGGTTGTGGGATAGGCCACACAGTGAGGGAACCACTTTCTCAGGATTCCCCATGCTTCCTTCGACACCTTCTTCTTCTCATCGATTGCCAAATTTCCGTGCGTACAACGAAGTTCCTTATTGAACAGAGCAACGTCTGTTGGCTTCGTTTGTTTCGCACCTGTAGCCGCGAGTATCTGATTTTCTGCCAATTTGGGCCAGCTTTGCAGACTCTTGCCGTTGACCTTGACAGCGATCAAGCCGGTGTTAATCGGCTATGTGCGCACTGGTACTTATGGGAATCGGATGTGCATAATGTTCAGATTTTAGCAGCCTCCTTATCAGCAAGGAAATCGAACATACCCAGAACGACTCCTCGCATATACTGTTCTTGAGAAACCCTGAGAAAGCTTTGAAGTCCGCAGTCAGCTGCGAGAACTGGGCTGCCCGAACTCCAAGCAGAGCAACACATTCGCGGCATAGTTCTTGCGGAACTCTATTGTCCGGCTTCCAAGCATCGCTGAGCTCATATGTCGCGGAAAACACCTGTAGAAAGAGATGAAGCGCCGCTATCGGATTTTGCGCCTTCCCTAACGATGACACTAGAGGGGATGCCGCATCCAAGAAGCCGTGACTTCATTCCCTCGCCGCCAGCTAGGCGCAGGAGCCATCTCTGCCAGATGGCAACCTCCTTTGAAACATTTCATTATCATTTTTCTTTATTTCATACTTCGGCTTCCACATGGGTTGAGAACGACTTAATCCGAATGATCCAGTCGTGGCTCTGGCTCCTCGGGCACGAGGATTTCACAGTTCGTCTAATCGCTCACCGCCGGTGTAAACGGTTGCGAGAACTATCACGAAGAATTCAGTCAAGGGGTTTTGGCGCTTTGCTGGGTTTTCCGGGCCCCTCTCAGAAGGTTGAACTACATCAAATGATACTCACATCAAGGAGTGAAGCTGCCACGGAGGAGATTACTTTCAGTTTCGACAGTCCTGCGCTCTCCGGTGTGAGTCTCCCGTGCACGCAGGCGAAGCAATTGGGGAGAGGATCATCTCGGAGCTTGGCTGTCACGTCTTTTTTTGAGCCCGACTTCAAAGCCATCGGTTGTTCTATTGCGTTGCAGATACTTCTGAAGAGACGCTCTGTCCTCTGCGTGAGAGAAGCTAGAGATTTTCATCAGCCGTCGAACGGGCCAAAACTATCGAGGGAAAAGGGAGCGAAGGCTGCGACGTGTCAGTTACACAAGAGTTCTTCCACCTATCAGGATCATCCATCCAACTTGAAAATACTCGCCTTTAAAACTTCAGTCAAGTTCGACGCGGTCACGAAGCGGTAGTCCTCATCTGGTTTATACGGAAGCTCACTGAATACTTTCTTGATATCCGTCAACAAATTCTGCGCTTTTGTCGTGGACGTATTCCGAATGGACTCAAATACTTCGGCCTTTAGAAAGGTAACAAGATTAAATGAGATTACGAAAGGAGATCAGGTAAAAATGGATTGTCCGCTGAGCTGGTACGGCAGCTCGCTGAGTCGAGGCTCGGCGGGGGGAAAACTAGTCTCAGTGGAAGGGGATAGCCTTCTCAACGGGGGAGCTGGATGTTCGTCCCATTCTCTCGCGATGCAATCGAGCAAGATTTTGGCTAAGGAGGGGAGTCGCAGCATTTCCGTTATCACCTACCAGCTTGGTATTCTCACTGTGCTCCTGCTGGACGATCCTCTCGAGATATTCGTGCAGTATGAGCTGCGAAGATTTGCGCTCATTTCGTTCACCTCCCTCCGATTCCGCTCTCTCATAGACTAGCATATAAGCACCAGTGGAAGTAAACGTGTGCTCCTCATTCGCGCCTTTTTCGACAGGCTGTTTCCGTGTTTTGCTGCGCTTCCTTTTGAGCATTTTAACATCGTCGGGCAGCTTTGGGTCGACTTCCGGAATCGCTACAAGGGAAAGTTTCCGGAGGATAATTAGACTAACGCCGTAGCAAGTAGCCTCGCGGCACACAAATATTCGCCTCAGTCAGCGGCGTAGCGAGGGTAGGGGTTGGGTGTGAGGGCGACACGAGACGCACACATCTATGAGAGCGGCACTCTCCCAGAACTTGCCTCGCTACGCCAGTGGCTCCAGCTCATCGGATGAAGTTTCGTGTCGATGAAGAAAGCGCTGTTCCTCGGGCTTACCATGGAGTCCATTCACTGTACCATTTGATATGTCTGGTGTTGGATAACTGACAGCAGATTCGTGCACAGCTTGCTGCTCATCCTTCTTGAAGCTGTTTTGAGCCTCCCTGGAGCCGTCAGCCACGAACTTTCCGTTCTCGGGAGCATTTTTCTTTTGCGAAGCTCCATTTTTCCCGTCCACTAGTTCACCTGCCTCTGCGCTCAAATCGGGTCGACCCCTTATCGCGGAAACATTCTCATCGTTCAGCCGGTACCACAGTCCGTCGTCACCTGTTCTCACATTGGCAATATAGTGACCCGAATTGGCTGAATGACCGACATGAACCAAGACTGCACGAAGTTCATACAACTTCTCTCCGTTGCAATCTGAAAGAAGTCAGGAGTAAGGATGCAGTTCAACGAAGTTATACTTCGTTTCTTGACTGAGTTCTAACGAACGCGACAGACCTTTCAGGTACGGGCCGAGGTCCAACACCTCGGGAAAACGGAGCGCTGTTTGTACTTTCTTCTTAGTTCCGCTTTTCGCATCGTAGCGGTAGCGCATCAGCTGGAGTGGGGGAAACGGAGTATTTCAGTATGGAGCCCATGAGGCGAGATAGAAACGTGTCACCGTTGTTATTGATACTTTAGTTCTGATTTACCTGCAGGTTGAGGGCAGGCGGCATTTCTGTGAACTCTTCGTATGTAACAGCCCCTTTCTTGCTCGCACAAGTTCCGCAGGTGAAATCCCCCTCGATCTTTCGTCGCTAAAAGAAGATTTGAATAGGATCAAATATCATGAACGAGTTGCACATCCCAGTCACTCCCAAACCATGCCGACGCTGTTCCCGGATGATTCGCACCTGCCCCAACGACTTTATACATTGTCGTACATCACGATGACCCTGAACGTTGAGAATCATATTGTAGAAGTCCTGTCGACAGTGTTTGACTGCTCCGCAGCTCTCACACTGGATCACGGTTGCTTGCTTCCCTCGATAGGCCTCGGCGAGCTCTTTTGCGAGGGCACCGTCTCTGTACGAGCCTTGGGTAAAGAAACACAGCTTTCATTATGATTCAAACTCGGGACTGAACATGCTACCCCAAGAATCAGATGGTGTTTTTCAAACGCAAGACTCACGAAGCTGATCAAGTATAACGTTGAACAAGAGGCCACAGCATTCTGAAGCATCTTGTTGGTAATCCGCGTCCAGGCCAAGAACTTCCACGAGAGCCGTCGGGTCAACGCTTTTCCTGTAGGCGTAGTCAAGTCGTGGCGGTTAAGGGACGGTTGAGGGATCACTGTCTCCCCGTAATTCACAGTGACCAAGAGCGAAACAGACCTGATTGACTTCAGCAACCGCACGAAGATCAGTTGTATATGACCCACTACTGTTTCCGGTAGATCAAAGCCCGGAGAGTCGCCTGGAAATCGAATCGGAGCGTGAAAATATGAGCTCTGAATTCCGGATCATGACGCATCGATCCCTTGGGAAACATGCTTTTCTCGTGAGTCACAAGAAGCCCTCAACTTACGTTCCCCGCAATCGAGTTCCCTGTTCCACTTGAAGATCACATCCCGGAATTTAGCATTGTGGAACCAAACCTGGAAATCATGAGCCGTCAACCAGAGCGCTCATCAGCAAATCGAATATCGTGTCGGTGGAGCTCCTCGGTGCTTTGTCAATTGAATCGTTACCTGTAGAAGACTATTCAAATAGCACGTGGCCCCGAGGTTCTTCAATCCGGCAGGCTCCGATAAGTCTCTTATATCACAGTTCTTTGTGCTCGCGGTATCATCCAGTTTGATCAGCGAGTGATTCGCCAAATTAAAGCCGCCCATAGCCGAGAGGCACCTTGGATTCCCAATGCAGTTTCGCCTGCGAGATTGAATTTGGATGATTCGTTCCAAGCCCCTCCGAGTCTCGGGAAACAACACTCCGTCAAGGAAAAGATCAATCGGATGAGTTGAAAGATTCATCGAGTGATGGGAGACTCGAACTGGAGTCAGATGCCAGGGTACTAACTTGCAATTGTTTGCCAGGCAGTGATCGAAATTTAGGCGGTAAGTTTGATGGAGTACCGCATCGGTGACCGCTTCTCCATCCAATCCGTTTGTAGCCCAGGCTACGGCAAGTTGGTCGAACTGGAGCTGAGATGGGTCTCGTCAAAAAATGACAATCAAATGTTTCTGTCGAAGGCAGCTCCGGAGCGCTGAGCATGTTCATATCCGACCGTCTATCTCGGGCCTCAGTGAGTAGTATTCTCAACTTACCTTGGAAGGCATGTTGAGGTCACGGGGTGCACTACTCAAGCTCCTTTGTGAAAACTGAAAGTTTTAGATCGCCATGAGTCCTATACAAGGGTTATTCCTGCCTGTCCGTCACATCCCTAACTAGAGGCTCGAGTATTGATCCCGCACTTTCTGCTATCTCCGCAAGGATTATTCAGTGCATCGAACAAGCGTTCAGAAGGTCCACGTTCCCGGTATGTACTCGTCGATATGTCAGAGCATGTGTGTATTTCCCGCGCACTTCGGATGCTCGGGCGGAGAAGCTCCTCCTTTCCCCAAGACTCCACCAACACTTGTGAAGACACGAAGACTTTCCCCCAGTTCCAATCAACCGAGAAAACAAGAGGAAGACACGAGCGGAATCGTGACACGGATTCGGCTCAATTAGAGAGAGGACTCGCACGTAGAGTGAGACCCAGGCAGTTTACGAAGGGAGCGGTTGACAACAGGGTTTGCAGATCTCGACGGCGTTTTCCCATCTCAGCGATCAATACAGTATCAGCGATAATTTGACGATTGCTCGAAGACTGTGAAAATCGGCACCTGCTTATTCGCCTGAAGGATCCTGAGCTGAAGATTTAGAATGCGACTGACAGGATGCGCTCCCCGGACTGATAGTCCAAATGGTTCGGCGCATGCTGTCTCACTGTCAACCATAAGGCGTGAGAAATTCTTGGTGGTGCACATTCTCCGAGCTCGATTGGCATCGCTGATCGCAACCAGAGTGACGACGATCCCCGTTCCCAAGGTCCAAGTGGAGCCGCATTGATGTCGAAAACAAAAGGCTCGTCAACTTCCATCAACGCGACAGCGAGCTTTCTTATCAACACCTCAACGGGCTCAGCGAGACTTGTCAGAAGAAGGGGAGTCGATCGGAGAAATACGCCTCGGTTTGGGCGGGCACTCTTAGGGCCTCTACGAACGGTCGGTGCCCGCCTCCGACTGAAAACGAAGAGTTCTGAGCGCAGTGTAGACAAAAAATCTTGCTGACACCTGGATACATGTCCTCGTGCTTTCCGTCATCTCCGCGTCTTTAGAAATTGTCTGGGCAAGTTGGAAGCCTGTCAAAAAATAACGGAGGAAACTTCGGCCGGCGTTCGGAGCTCTTCACGAGGGTAGAACATGATGACAGCTTTCGGGGTCCTGCGGATCTCTCACACACTCACCCGTGGATTGCATCCGGCGTCTTAAATGGTCGGCCTTAGATGTCAGATACGGATAAATTTTGCTCCGAGCCTCGTCGTCTGAGCTACTTCACTATTGTTCAAACAAAGAATATACCCCGCGAAATTCGTCACTGGTTGATCCTGGATGTCACGAAACATGGATTCTTCTGACGCTTTGAATCAAATTCTTGATTCATTCGCCGGTAAAATGGTTGCCGCATCCGCTGCCTCTAAAAATGAAAACACTGTACAACCCGTCCGCCGCTGCCGATATGGTTGGTGTTCTATTCTATTGACGCTCCGTCCTTGTTGTTATTATTATTGTCGGAAAGAGCATGCGAGGAGCGAGCGGCAGCCGTTGGGTCGTTGAAGGAAGCAATATGGCGGATCGCAGACTGATCACAGAGGGGGATGGACGTATCCGTCTCGAACTCCGGTATGATGTAAGCTTTATGAATTTCCGTCTCCATTGGTGACGCGAAGTCCCAAACCAGCAGTGAGATAACCCAGATGGCAGTCATATCGGCCCGAAGCTATTCGCTCCCTGAGTTGCCTCTTGAGGCTCGGGCCGATTCCGGAAACTCCACGACCTATTAGTCAGATACAACTGAGATACTATCAGAGGGGTCGATCTATCACGACTCACCCGGGTTTCCAAATGAGCTGGTTGACTACACCGCACGCCTGTCCCCCGATTCCCAGTCAGATGGGACCAGTGTCCTTTATGAGTTCCTCCAGCTCGAGTGCCACCGTTATTCAAACGCCAGAATTTATGCCGAGGAAATTTTCTTGAATCAGACAGCACTGGCAGAGCTCCAGAACTCTCAAGAGGCTCTCGAAGCATGCGAATCCACCTCGATTTTTTCAAACTCAATCATATACGCGAATAGCCATCGATTGCAGTGCTGAATCCATCAATATTTCATTAGTGACTTTGTCCAGGACAAACTTGACATCGATAAGGATCTGGTTACGTGACTTTCAGCGCACCTCTGCTCCAGAGATAACTCACTCAGCCTTCTACCAGAGGGAAAGTCATTCCCAGGGCCAAGATATCGTGAAGCTCGTAGATAAGTACGTTCATTCCTCGCTCTCATCGTTGCAGCCGGCCGATTTCGGGCCTGGATGCTTTCCCTCCACAACGTGTATCCAGATTTCCGTTCCTGAGATGCGAAGGAGTCGAAAGAAACCCCAAGTTCATTTATTCGACATCCGCTTGTGTGAGTTCTCCGTCAGTCGAAATGCGCTAGCGTGAACTGGGAAACGTTCCAAGCAGTGTCAATCTATGACTAATTTCTTCACTGCGACTGTAGATACGGGAAATCAATAGAGGAAAAAATCGCGAATCCACCCTCGGAAGAATTTACCTTCTAGATATGGCTCCCCATTCAGCTAACCTTCCTCCGCATGAATCAGTTCCTATAATTGAAGATCTTCTGTGATGAAGTGGTCACTGCATTGTAGTTCAGTAGAAGAGTCCTCTTCCGCTCATGCTTCATCCATGAGCAGAGGCGGATTTGGGCGGCAGATTTTTGAGTGAATGATTTTCGGAAGGTGCCGATTCTCGATCAAAGCAGCTCCATGAGGACAACAGATCCTCTGAATTATTCAGTTCCTCGCCGATTCGTTGACAAGCGCCCACCCGAGCTCCGACTCCGAAGCATTTCAATATCCTCATCATGCGGACTGCCGTTTCCGTTCCGAATTCCGGAGAGAGGGGGAACCATCAAAAAAAAAATGTTTCCCAGATCACGCGTCCACGGCGCGGGGGTCTGGAATCGTCCCAGAGGTAATTGGACCTGGACCCGTACCTGGACATAATTTTCGGAGTACAGAAATTCATCTTTCGTACTCCGGAGAATGATGTCTACTCGTACCTCTCAGAAGAAGGGGGGGGGGGGGCAATCTTGCTCAGCGTTGGGGCGGTAATTTCCCGAATCCGTCTGTGCATGAGCGAAACATATGTCACAGGATGATATTGAGCAATCCGATATGGTGTCGACTCCGCTTCCATTGATGATCGTATTCGTTGAGTGGCAGAATGAAACCCTTCCACCTAATCTTCGTGAAGCCTCGAGGGAGGAAAAGTGCGTTCTCGTCAATCACCTCCATGACGCGCACTGGTTCAGCGAATTAGTTGGGATCACAGTCAAGAGATTGTGCTTTCCCGATCGAGTTTCCTTTTCAATCGAAGAGTCCCCTCGATCTCGCGAGCTCTGGCGGCTCACCTCACGTAGAGAACATACGATTCGTACATGGGCTCGAGAGGCGCTTCTCGCTCGCGAAGGATCCGATGCGAATGGTAACCGAACGTATCCACGGTTATCAGCTTGCCCGCATCAACAAGAGCTCTCGTGCTTATGAATAACAACGTGAACCCTGCATCCGTCCTTAATGGGGCACTTATATTGGGATTTACATCGATAATAAGATATATTTAGTTCCACGCGTGTGTCGATCGCGAGATACCAAGATCATCATTACAGCCCTTACTTCCGAGCATGTGATTAACTATTTGATGAATGAATGCTTCTTGAACGTTCGGGCTCTAGTTATTGCGCAGTGGATCCCCAGAGAACTTATCGTGATCTTTCCACGGGCAAATCGTATCGACCATGGTTTTTCACGATACGTCAGTATTGAAGCCGACTCGTATAATGAAGAAGAACTGGATTTCGAGTTCGAGATTACCCTGCTGTGTCTCCGTTCCATTCATACGCATGGAAATGAAAAATATCGTCATAATTCATCATCGGAAATAAGACGTGCCGCGCGAGCCCACATAGGGCATCAGGCTGACGGTCTTTCCTAGTGACGAAGGTTCCAATGCAGACCACCGGAATTCACCCGGAGGGGAAAGAGCCGGACTCAGTGGTGCGCGGTCGCCAATGCCTGGTTCAGAGAATAAGTTTCTCTGCCCTCCACTGCCTCGTTTCAATCGTCGTTATCTTTCCCTGGCCATCCAAGCTTGCGCGTGCCCGAGGATTTCGGAGAAGATCACAAGGACCACGGGGAGCGAGGTCCTCCCCAGCGAATCCTCCCTAACCTGTAGACGAACCATTTCTTCATCATGTGATGGATGGTTGATACTAGAAACCGTGGGATTGCTCCGAGTCGAATCAAAATAGCCAGCGATTGGTTTCGTGAATGACACGTTCCTGGGGACTCCTTGATGACCAATCTTACTGCCCTTTTTTGCTGAAATTACTCCTCCTTTATGTCCCCATGCGCGTATCGTACAGGTCTCGGAACCTGTTTTGAGCGTTTCTCTCCCCCTGACATAAATGCGTTCATCTGTGATTCATAGTACCGGAGTCAAGCGGACCTACGATAGCCGGGAGCGGTCAAAGCTGATGTTTGCGGCCTCATGCTCCCAGGGAGGAAAAGGAACAACCTGCCGGCCGAACGCTGATTCGGGAGCACCTTCGTGACCCCAAGTATCGAAGGAGTATTTGTCGGGCTGATTCGATCGGAGATTAGTTCAAGTAGGACCCTCTCGCCTGACATCTGGGCTTCGGCGGTGGAGCATCAATCTATGCGCGGCATTTACTTCCTCTCATCGAAAATTCAGGAGTCAACATTTGTCTCGCGAACTCCGGCCTGAACTCGCTCGATCGCCATCTGAGAACTCAGGAACTGTGATCGCAAGCCGGAAACAGCCCGAGGAGTCGACGTCTGCATTTGTCGCGGCGGCAAATTCGAATGGGTTCCGTCTCTCCTGCTCTCAGCTGGGCAGCTGGCTTGGGAGAAGTGATCAGACAGCCGAGACGCTCTGAACGAGGCCGTCGAGGAATTCGAGACGATGTCATCGCCCGTTCCGGGATCCAAATCGATCTTCTGGCTAGCATTTCTTCTCATAGTTCTTCGATTGAGCGGTGTCGCCAGTGATAACGAGCTCCATGAGGAGAGAACGCACGATGGTGCCGTTTCGCCGAATCAAGCAATTGAAGACCGCTTGCTCCTCGGAGTCAGTTCTATTCTCGGTGAGTTTGAACTTCCTGAGCGGCGAATAAGATAGAAACGGAACGAAGGCTCGGTCGTCTGGGTCTTTCGGCATCTTCGATTTGGCTCCGACACGTCTTTTCATCAAACATTTCATGGCCAAGGAATCTGTGTCTGAGCCGCTCTCTCCCCAGAGCGACCATCTCACTGATCACCGTGTGACCGTTTTGAATTGGAGGTCTCGAGATCCCCCGACGTTCCCGTATCAAGTTTCTCCAAGGGGAGATTGTGGGTGGTTTGCACATAATTCCATACAGAAGGTTGAGCAGTTGCTCCTGTTCCATGTGGAATGGGAGAAGCAACTACCTTTGAAAGGTTCGGCCGCTCTTGCTTCAACCGTTGGCATAAACTATGAAGATTTATGCTCTGGTTCCGGTATAGGTCTCATTGAAGAGTCAAAAACGATCATATTGTGACTATCTCGGATGGAAAACTCACCCAGAGAGTACTTTTTCAATGAATGATCGAATATATTTGCTTTTCTCACGGTTTCCTGGAAATTTCGCGGGGATGACGCATTTGGAAGTTTCTGATTTCCATGTTTCTCGAGTGGCATGCTCGGCTCACCCTGGACCCAGAAGCGGAGAATCATGGGGACCTACGTTTTTGGATAAACGCATCTGTACACATATTTCTAGTCGAGCGAGAATTGAGATAGGTTGACTTGAAGCGGTCCAGCCCGATCTCAATGGCCTGTTTGCTGTGGCAAGACAGCCGTGAAGATGCGTTCTGGCTGATTGAAAGAGACGTCTCTATTATTCGCCTGCGACTGGAATCGAAGAGGGAATTTTGTTCTCTCGCTTATGAGTCTTCATTCTTGGAGAATAGAATTATCGGTCAGATGCATGTGTCAAGCCCCCCCCCCCTCATGAATTCAGTTATTGGACCGGTACGAATCGATTAGAATTCTCGCAGTGACGAAGACTGTGAGTTGGAAGGGCAACATTCATCTAAAATCTGAGGAGGTTACTTCGAAGTGAACCATGAATAACATTGCAAGGTGATGCTGCGTGGCGCGCGGAAGTCGAAGAGACAGTTTTCTTCGTTCTGCCTGATCCGTGATCTATGACCATCCGTGTCGTTTCACTGTTTGAACTGAAAGGAAGTTCTAGTATAACTCATGAGTCCCGAGCTGGTGGAACGAGATTCGTGTTGCAGAAGCTAGTTCGGGGACTCGCGACTCCATCAGATGATAGAGGAGGCTGAACTTCACTCGATGACTTTCCGGGCGGAATGTCCTTGTGAGCTGCTTTTTTTCGCTGCGCTGCAGCTGTCGAGTTCCGCTAGGTTCCCGGTACCGGAGGTTGGAGGAGAACTGAGGTTTTGCAATCTCCTCAACGTTTTTCAAACAGTCATCATCGATGACTGGAATGAGGAGAGTATGGACCGGTCTAACTGCCTTGAAAACTCGACCAGCATAAAGTTCTCCGGAACCGTTGGCTTGTCGAAGTGTCGCTTCGTTGGACAACAAGCCGAAGTGCTGGTCGATGCGGTTTTTGTGTCTCTGTATTTTTTCTCCGTGAACCTATTGATTTCTTAACCTGTTTTTTTCCATTTTCACCTTTCTTCCTTCCCATTGCTTTCGGTAAAGCCAAAAGTCCGCCGAACTGGCAGTGTGGTTGTCACAGACGTCTGAACATGACGCGGGTAGCTGGTATTCTCGGTTTCGTGTGCTGCTTGTTTATCGTGGCCGTGCTCAACTCAGGTAGTCGAGCTCAGGAAAATTCAGGTTGGTCCGTGGCTGCCACTCGAATCCTTCGAGGCCATACCCTGTGGATTCGTCGACGTGTCGGAGCAAAATGCGCAAGGAATCGCCGAATATACCTCGTTTGCTGTTTCTCCGAGCAAACCATCGTTTTCTTTCGAGAAATTGAAGACTGGTTTTGCGGCGGATCTTTTAAAGTCGGCGTTTCCGTCATTTCAGGTAGCAAGAAGGAAGCCGAGCAGTTCGACGATTTATCGCCTGAGGAAGCCAAGAAGAGACTTCGAGGAATTGCGAAACGGATGGACGCCAATCAGGATGGATATGTTGATAAGGAAGAAATGAAGAAGTGGATACTGAAATCCTTCACGTGAGTCACTAAACATTTGTCATGTCTAGGGAGGAACAGATCATCACCGAAAATCATGTATGATTTCTTGTCCGAGTGTCAGATCACGAAGCTCACTCGAAGATGCCATTGCTCAAAGGGAAGGAGACAGCCGTGGATTAGCTGCAGCCGTGTGTTATCCATAGTACCGGAATCCGTACTCTTTTGTGATTCCCATGAGGCCTTGTCAATGATTCATTTGTTCAGTGACAACTGAGCCATACGTTGTTCGGCCTTCGGAATGAATCTCAATTCGGTAGGACGCTACACGCAGAGTATCCGCGTAGTGAAACCAGGACCGTACTCTTTGAGAGACTCGCGAGGTCTGAGGGAAATAAAGAGAGGCGTCGTTGGGCCTCATTCGATACCCCGTACCATGCCTCGACACCGCTGGCACTCGCGACATCCTTGGGCGCCGCGGCACACAGTTTGAAGAGCCCTCCTCTGGAGCGTAATTTCCCTCTTGAGAGCCGCAGACTCTGCCATGGACTCCTCGGAGTCGAACTCATCCGTGACAGGCTCCTCGATAGGCAGGATGGCAAGTTTGGCAGCCTCGCTCGCGACATCGTGGATTTGAACGGGTTCTTGGTTTTGGAAAGCTCCGTTCCCATTCGGCAAACCGTATGCCAAGAGTCAGAGATCATGATCAAGTAACTTTAGAGAATGAGGTGGGGGGCGTTCAAGTCGATGAAGAGGGCGGTCACTGAATACAACCCTCGGGATAGTTACACCCGCTGGTATCATCTTGGAACTTTTGCCCAGGTCTGCTCACTTTCTTCCGAGAAAGTTGACACAAATTCGATCATTCCACTGCAAGAGTTCATCAACCCACTATTTGATTCCCATCTTACACATTACCCTTGCGGCAGAGCTTTTGAAAAGTTTTTAATCCTGCAACGGTTTCCCGTTTCACTACTACCTTAATTTCTTCCAGGTCTTTGGCTCTAGAGGAGGCGATAGAGCGTTTTGAAGACGCTGATCAGAACGGAGACAAACTCGTTTCTTGGGATGAGCATGTTTTGGAATCTTTCGGGGATCTTAGGTTCGATAAAGAGGAGGCAAGTTGAACTTTAACCAGTTTACCATCGATCGATAAATTTTCGAGCTCATCAGCTTCGGTGATACCTCGATGACAATATTTCCAGTAACGAGACCCAGGAGCCAGTATTGCAATGAATGAGGTGGATTCCAAATAAATACGATGCGGCAGCTTCGCGGAAGCCTCCAGTCGCCCTAGATTTGCAACGGCCCTCGCTGCCATCAGTTCTCTCGAAGTTGCACGGCGACAGTTTTCGTCTTCTTCTCAGCGAATCAGCGTTCGACGTCGGCAACGGTTCTGATAAATTGAGGAAGATCGATCTGAACCGCTCAATGAGCCGAAGACGGTCGATGCCGTACCAGACAACCGTGTCGCGAGTGAGAGGCGGGAACCACTCTGTCGAACACCCTGTTAAGCGCACGAGACGTTATGGACCCCCACAAAGTTTGAAACATCGCTCCGCGGATGTCGCATCAGTGCCTCGAGTGTGCAATACCTTCCATCTCTCAACTCCCTTTGAGTCAGTGCGATGATCTAGGACTGCCCATCGTATCGAGCTATCTTTGTTCATCCACCCCGGCCTTGAGGACCCGCGAGATCAGAGCTCCAGGACTGGAGCTTGCTTGCAAACCCTTCTTTTCAGGAGGTTTGAGAATGGAAAACCCGTTCCGCTCATAGAGGAAATGGGCTGCGTGGAGCAGTGAGGGAGCACTTGAAAGTCTTATCCAATACTAATGAAAAGAAGTTCGTAATGTTGATTCTTGTTCCCCAGGACAAAGCAGAAACTCAAGAGGCGATGGACGAGGAGCGTGAGATTTTTGATTTGGCGGACAAAGACAAGAACGGACTTCTCACTGTCGAGGAATATAGGAGGGTTGCTCAGCCTCAAGACTACCCTGAAATGCACAAATTGATCGTTACTCATGCCCTGCGAAGGAAGGATAGTGATGGAGACGGTGAGTTACCAGGAGCTCATCAAAAAATGCTCCTTGTTTCGTGTGGAACTCTCCTTTACGCTCGACGCATCTTTCCTCGGCGGGAGTTCTTGCGATATCTCCCGCGAGCATGTCTGAATGTCCAACTGTGGTTCCCAGGCAAGATATCCATGGAAGAGTTTCTCAAGGATGAAAAACTCTCGAAAGAGCATCTACTCGAAGAGCGGGAACGCTTCCAGTTTGAATTGGATGAAAACAAGGATTCCGTCCTCGATTTCAATGAATTCCATCGTTGGGTGATTCCAGACAACGAGTGAGTCCCGCTGGAAACTGAGTTGGTCTCTCTAACAAATACTCCATATTCCTGGCTGTTCCCACAGGGATAGTAAAATGAGGTTGATCTTCTTCCAGTCTAATCGCGGATCAAGAGGTTGAGCACTTGTTGATGAGAGCTGACGACAATGGCGATGGCAAGCTATCGATCGATGAGATCGTTGATCATCATGAGACTTTCGTTAGTTCCGAGGTGACGGACTTCGGGGAGCATCTCGTCAAGTTCAAGGACGAACTCTGAATCATCGCTCTACACTGAGAATGAGCCCCCCATCCCAGCCCACGATGGAGATTTTCACGAACTCGACATCTCGATCGCTCACTAAATCTACAAGATCACCTGCATTGGGCAAAAGAGACATAGTCATGGAAGTCGAATTCCGGCATGAATCACTCCACATCTTCAGGGTCCATGAAGTTCAGAGTATTTTCTGGCCGGACCCAAGTTCGGTCAGCAGCATGAGCCGCTGCTTCGAACCGAGTATATTTATTGATTTCGCTCTGCTGTGAATAAATTCTTCGAACTACTTGATCGTTCCCTATTCTGTTTGCCTGATCGACCGAATTTCAAAATATCGAATCCCTGCGCGGGAGGCTCCCGGAACCTATATCCATAGCGCTTCGTCCACAGCGCGATATGTAAATGTGTCCCGAGACCACTGCCCTCGGACCGAAAACGGTCGATGCAGATGAGATGCCTGAGAATTCCATGGTTTCTCCGCATTGGAAGTGTCGGAGATCATCACGGCTGATTTCGAAGATGGGGTCCTGCGCTTCGCCCTCCTCCATGCGGTGCTCTCCTCTCATGCCCTTTCCCCAAACGCTCATCCTCCCAAAACAAACCTCGCCCGGACTTCGGGAGTAGAAAATGTGTTCGAAACTGTCAAATGTCCCGATGATAACTCTTTTACCAGGTCGGAGCCCCCGAGCTCTGTATCGGTTGGCCAGGTATACGATGGTCAGCCTCACCTACAACGCTCATGTCGACCTCGACTACATAGTGGACACTTTGCTGAACCCGGTGATGTTTCCCCTGCACAACTTGACCGCGTTCCTGGGCCCATATCTTGTTGCATTGGTGTTTCTCCTGCTGTCGTCGATAATTGTGATCTGTTATGTTCTGGGAATAGAGTGGTATCTCAGACAGGAGCTTCCCAAAACGCTGGCCGTTGCGTTTGTCATTGGACATTATCTTCAAGTTTGCGTGTGGACCCACTTCTACAAAGGAGTTGTCACGAGCCCGGGTTATCCAACAGTGTATGACCCAACGAATGCCAATGTCTGCAAACGTTGTTTCTTCCCAAAACCAGCGCGAAGCCATCATTGCTCGGTGTGCAAGCGATGCGTTCTCAGGATGGACCATCACTGCCCGTGGTTGAACAATTGTGTTGGACTGAACACACACCGTCATTTCTACTTGTTCAGTTTTTTCACCCTGCTCGGCTGTATATTCATCGCAATATTTGGTCTGCCCGTTCTCTACGAGTTTCTGTTCATCGTTCGAGACGAGGAATATTTCGCGTCGGTTCCAGAGACCTATCTCGGAAGATGGGTTGTCTCGAAGACGTACTCGAGAATTGTGTGGTACACGCTCTTCATGGTGACTTCTATAGGCCTCTGCGTCTTCGGACTGTTCTGCTGGCACACTCGTTTGATCGCAGCGAACGAAACCTCGATTGAGCATAAGCAGAACTATTTTGAGGAGAAGCGACTCGCGAAGCTCAACGTGAAATACGAAAATCCTTACAACAGGGGACTTCTGAGGAATTTTTCAGAAGTTCTGCTGTATGAAGACCAGAGGAGTTTATGGTGGATAATCATTCCCTTTCATCTCAAAGCTGACTCCTGGTTGGCAAACTCAGCGCACAGAATATTCGGCAAGGCTGCGAAAACGGGGAAAATCGTCTAGTTCTTATGATACACAACCTGAAACGCTTCATTCCCTGTTATGTACATCACCTTGGAGCGCGGAATAAAGATCCATGCTCACATCTGACGGTGGGTAATAAACATACCATTTGTTTATTGATACAGGGAAGTATCTTGTTCGGATTCCCAACCAGCTCTATTATTATCAACCAATTTCGAAAATTAAAAACGGAAAGATTCCTCCTGATCCCAGCGACAAAACGCTCGCGAGAACGCGCAGATCGGTTTCGAGCCGGAGAAACGGTATTCAATACGAGGTACCACTAAATTGAGCCCTCAAGACCCCCTGCCGATCGGTCCCGACGCTTGTGCAGCAGATGCTAATGTCGGGAGACGCATGGAATGAAGCGACCAAGAAGTTGACCTGCATCCTTAGAAAGAAGGACACCTGCTCGCAAGCCGACTTGGATTCCCTCCTACTTCTCAGGGAAGCCGATTCCGGTTTCAATGATGGCAAAAGTTTCTCAATTCGAGCCAAACCACCCGACTACGAAGTAACCGGGTCGATCCGATAGCCTTTCTTTCATCACCTCAAAAGTCACTCGCCGCTCATCCCATGTCCCTGCCTGAAAAGAGAGGGGAGGGGCAAGAGGTGGTTGGCCAATGTCCTCCTCGGTGAGCCGCCATACATTACGCAGTTTGTTCAACGTCGATCAGTTCAACACCGGAGGAGTCTCTAGAGGACAAACAAACAGACAGACCCTGGACTTTTGTATATATACACTAGCCTGGCACTACGCTGGCAGCCCCATCTCTTGCTTCGGGTGTCTACTGCTGACAGACACACATTGCCTTGCATGTAGTGTCATGAGATTTTCGGGAGTGGCCATCGATACTCGATAGGATTCTCTCCCTTCACTGGGTCAGCATCATGGTTTTGAGAAGTATGGTCAGATTGGTTTCGTTATCACCCCTCCAGATTCGGAGAAGCATGGTCAGATTGGTCCCGGAATCACGCCTCCAGGTTTTGAAAAGTACGGTTAGATTCGTCTCGAGATCACCCCTCCAGACTTGGAAAGTAATGGTCAGGTTGGTCTCGGAATCACCCCTCCATACTTGGGAAAGTATGGTCAGATTGGTCCCGGGATCACTCCTCCAAACTTGGAAAGTAATGTTCAGATTGGTCTCAAAATCACCCCTCCAGGTTTTGAAAAGTACGGTCAGATTCGTCTCGGAACCACGCCTCCAGACTTGAAAAAGTATGTTCACATTGATCCCGGAATCACCCCTCCAGACTCAGGAGAGCATGGTCAGATTGGTCTCGGAATCACCCCTCCAGACTTGGGAGAAGATGGTCAGATTGGTCCCAGAATCAACCCTCCAGACTTGGGAGAGGATGGTCGGATTGGTCCCGGAATCACCCCTGCAGACTTGGGGAGGATGGTCAGATTGGTCTCGGAATCACCCCTCCAGCTTTTGAAAAGAATGGTCGAATTGGTCTCGGAATAACCTCTCCAGGTTTTGAAAAGTACGGTCAGATTCGTTTCGGAATCACCTCTCCAGACTCGGAAAAGTCTTGTCATATTGGTCTCGGGATCACCCCTCCAGACTTGGAAAGTAATGGTCAGATTGGTCCCAGAATCACCCCTCCAGACTTGTAAGAGTATGGTCAGATTGGTCCCGGGATCACTCCTCCAAACTTGGAAAGTAATGGTCAGATTGGTCTCGAAATCACCCCTCCAGGTTTTGAAAAGTACGGTCAGATTCGTCTCGGAATCACGCCTCCAGACTTGGAAAAGTATGTTCACATTGATCCCGGAATCACCCCTCCAGACTCAGGAGAGCATGGTCAGATTGGTCTCGGAATCACCCCTCCAGACTTGGGAGAAGATGGTCAGATTGGTCCCAGAATCACCCCTCCAGACTTGGGAGAGGATGGTCAGATTAATCCCGGAATCCCGGAATCACCCCTGCAGACTCGGGGAGGATGGTCAGATTGGTCTCGGAATCACCCCTCCAGCTTTTGAAAAGAATGGTCGAATTGGGCTCGGAATAACCTCTCCAGGATTTGAAGAGTACGGTCAGATTCGTTTCGGAATCACCTCTCCAGACTCGGAAAGGTCTTGTCATATTGGTCTCGGGATCACCCCTCCAGACTTGGAAAGTAATGGTCAGATTGGTTCCAGAATCACCCCTCCACACTTATAAAAGTATAGTCAGATTGGTCCTATGATCACTCCTCCAAACTTGGAAAGTAATGGTCAGATTGGTCTCGAAATCACCCCTCCAGGTTTTGAAAAGTACGGTCAGATTCGTCTCGGAATCACGCCTCCAGACTTGAAAAAGTATGTTCAGATTGATCCCGGAGTCACCCCTCCAGAGTCAGGAGAGTATGGTCAGATTGGTCTCGGAATCACCCCTCCAGACTTGTGAAAGTATGGTCAGATTGGTCCCGGGATGACTCCTCCAAACTTGGAAAGTAATGGTCAGATTGGTCTCGAAATCACCCCTCCAGGTTTTGAAAAGTACGGTCAGATTCGTCTCGGGATCACGCCTCCAGACTTGGGAGAAGATGGTCAGATTGGTCCCAGAATCACCCCTCCAGACTCAGGAGAGCATGGTCAGATTGGTCTCGGAATCACCCCTCCAGACTTGGGAGAAGATGGTCAGATTGGTCCCAGAATCACCCCTCCAGACTTGGGAGAGGATGGTCAGATTGGTCCCGGAATCACCCCTGCAGACTTGGGGAGGATGGTCAGATTGGTCTCGGAATCATTCTCCAGCTCTTGAAAAGAATGGTCGAATTGGTCTCGGAATAACCTCTCCAGGTTTTGAAAAGTACGGTCAGATACGTTTCGGAATCAGCCCTCCAGACTCGGAAAAGTCTTGTCATATTGGTCTCGGGATCACCCCTCCAGCCTTGGAGGAGTATGGTCAGATTGGTCTCAGAATCACCCTTCCAGACTTGGAAAAGTATGGCCAGATCGGTCCCTGAATCACCCCACCAAACCTGGAAAGCAATGGTCAGATTGGTCTCGGAATCACGCCTCAAGACTTGGCAAAGTATTGTCATGAAGCTCAAGGGAGCCACATTCAGTCGAGGTACTCCAAAGACGACCGTATCTGGACAGGTAGCCAGCGAGCAGTCAGCGGAGACCACATGTACGTCACATGCAAGCGATTCTGTGCGCAAGACGTGTAGGGAGCGAGGGTAAGGCGAGAGAGGAGAGATTGAATAAAAAAGAGACGACGAGGCGAAGACAGTGGAGTCGAATTGTGAACCCTCACGCCCGTCCCTTTCTTCCACCCCAACAGCCGTAGCTTTAGAGTTGAAGCGCCCCGCTCCGCTCTGAGAGTAATTGTGCCTTGACCCAGCGCCCCGTCCTTGCCGAACGCCAGCGTCCCGAGACCCGTCCGACCTCGCCCTTCCACGCTTCCAAATTGTGTCCGAGTAAGTTCGCCTACTTGCGACGGCCTATCCATTCCCCAGGTCGCTAGGACGCCCTGCGAGCGAGCTGTAGCAGATAGCGGAAACCTCGTTACAGTATGTTCAGATTGATCCCGGAATCACCCCTACAGACTCAAAAGAGCGCGGTCAGATTGGTCTCGGAAGCACCCCTCCAGACTTGGGAGGGGATGGTCAGATTGGTCCAAGAATCACCCCTAAACACTTGGGAGAGGATGGTCAGACTCGTCCCGGAATCACCCCTCCACACTTATAAAAGTATAGTCAGATTGGTCCTATGATCACTCCTCCAAACTTGGAAAGTAATGGTCAGATTGGTCTCGAAATCACCCCTCCAGGTTTTGAAAAGTACGGTCAGATTTGTCTCGGAATCACGCCTCCAGACTTGAAAAAGTATGTTCAGATTGATCCCGGAATCACCCCTCCAGAGTCAGGAGAGTATGGTCAGATTGGTCTCGGAATCACCCCTCCAGACTTGTGAAAGTATGGTCAGATTGGTCCCGGGATGACTCCTCCAAACTTGGAAAGTAATGGTCAGATTGGTCTCGAAATCACCCCTCCAGGTTTTGAAAAGTACGGTCAGATTCGTCTCGGGATCACGCCTCCAGACTTGGGAGAAGATGGTCAGATTGGTCCCAGAATCACCCCTCCAGACTCAGGAGAGCATGGTCAGATTGGTCTCGGAATCACCCCTCCAGACTTGGGAGAAGATGGTCAGATTGGTCCCAGAATCACCCCTCCAGACTTGGGAGAGGATGGTCAGATTGGTCCCGGAATCACCCCTGCAGACTTGGGGAGGATGGTCAGATTGATCTCGGAATCATTCTCCAGCTCTTGAAAAGAATGGTCGAATTGGTCTCGGAATAACCTCTCCAGGTTTTGAAAAGTACGGTCAGATACGTTTCGGAATCAGCCCTCCAGACTCGGAAAAGTCTTGTCATATTGGTCTCGGGATCACCCCTCCAGCCTTGGAGGAGTATGGTCAGATTGGTCTCGGAATCACCCTTCCAGACTTGGAAAAGTATGGCCAGATCGGTCCCTGAATCACCCCACCAAACCTGGAAAGCAATGGTCAGATTGGTCTCGGAATCACGCCTCCAGACTTGGCAAAGTATTGTCATGAAGCTCAAGGGAGCCACATTCAGTCGAGGTACTCCAAAGACGACCGTATCTGGACAGGTAGCCAGCGAGCAGTCAGCGGAGACCACATGTACGTCACATGCAAGCGATTCTGTGCGCAAGACGTGTAGGGAGCGAGGGTAAGGCGAGAGAGGAGAGATTGAATAAAAAAGAGACGACGAGGCGAAGACAGTGGAGTCGAATTGTGAACCCTCACGCCCGTCCCTTTCTTCCACCCCAACAGCCCTAGCTTTAGAGTTGAAGCGCCCCGCTCCGCTCTGAGAGTAATTGTGCCTTGACCCAGCGCCCCGTCCTTGCCGAACGCCAGCGTCCCGAGACCCGTCCGACCTCGCCCTTCCACGCTTCCAAATTGTGTCCGAGTAAGTTCGCCTACTTGCGACGGCCTATCCATTCCCCAGGTCGCTAGGACGCCCTGCGAGCGAGCTGTAGCAGATAGCGGAAACCTCGTTACAGTATGTTCAGATTGATCCCGGAATCACCCCTACAGACTCAAAAGAGCGCGGTCAGATTGGTCTCGGAAGCACCCCTCCAGACTTGGGAGGGGATGGTCAGATTGGTCCAAGAATCACCCCTAAACACTTGGGAGAGGATGGTCAGACTCGTCCCGGAATCACCCCTCCGGCTTTCGAAAAGTGTGGTCAGATTGGTCTCGGAATCACCCCTCCAGCCTTGGGGAGGATGGTCAGATTGGTATCGGAATCACCCCTCCAAACTTGGGAGAGGAAGGTCAGATTGGTCCCGGAATCACCCCTTCAGCTTTCAAAAAGTATGGTCAGATTGGTATCGGAATCACCCCTCCAAACTTGGGAGAGGAAGGTCAGATTGGTCCCGGAATCACCCCTTCAGCTTTCAAAAAGTATGGTCAGATTGGTCTCGGAATCACCCCTCCAGACTCGGAGAAGTCTTGTCATATTGGTCTCAGGATCACCCCTCCAGACTTGGAAAGTGATAGTCAGATTGGACTCGGAATCACCCCTCCAGACTTGGGAAAGTATGGTCAGATTTGTCCAAGAATCACCCCTCCAGACTTGGGAGAGTATGGCCAGATTGGTCCCTGAATCACCCTTCCAAACCTGGGAAGCAATGGTCAGATTGGTCTCGGAATCACGCCTCCGGACTTGGCAAAGTATGTTAAGATTGATCCCGGAATCACCCCTCCAGACTCGAAAGAGATTATCTGAAAAAGAGTCAGCGTGCACCAGAACCCTTGTTCACTCATTGCGTCATTGTAACCGTAATCGCCCGGGGATTACGATACCGGATCGGGGACCTATAGAAGGCCGTCGATGGTTCAAGGCGGTCACAGTTGCTTGTCTTCTCCTATTCTCCACATGCGTGTGTTCAGCATCATCGCTCTTTGTCTCGTCTCGGCAGTTCACGCCGAGGAGAGAAGGGTCCTCCACAGGTTCTCGACAAGTAGGTTCCACCATCCCCATGAGAAATTCAGATTCGAACAGTGCCTCCGTCGAATTTCCATTACTAGAACCCGGGGGCTCATGCAAAATGCATAATTATACATATTTTGGCATTTTTTCGAGCACAATGCCTATATTCGATATTGCCGCCTAAATTCGCATAACTCGAGAGTTTGAATCCACCGAACGTTGCGTGAAAGGTCTGCCGAGCCATGTGTCTCGATTCTCAAGTTGCTTAGGGCCGGAGAGTTCAATTGAGCAGTCAGAATCGATGTCGCCAATGATCTGATTCAGCGATTGTTCTCTCTGGAGAGGGTTCATAGAGCTGTATGTAGCTCCAGGAGTTGGAATCACTGCGGAGGCCATGCAATGTGACACGAATGAAATGGGAAGAAGACCCAGGTAGTGTGAAACTCGCCCCGCTGGAGCGGGTAATACTCACTGACCGTCCGAGAGAACTCGGATCACAATCCTCGGTCGCCCTGCCGATGCCGGGGGAGACACCGGAACTGGTGCGTTGCCATGTTACCTCAGCGTCTCGCTTTCCACGCGGAGCTATCATCAACAACGGCTTGCCGCGAGAGAGCTGCGACAGCAATGCAGGGGGCGAGATAAGCGTCCTTAATTTCGATGATCTCCGCGGCGAGCTTGACCGCCTCCGACCAGCTTTTTCTGTCCTTGACCATGAAGGAAACGATGGCCGGACAGGTAAGGGAGGGAGGGAGCGGCAGTCCAGAGGCCCGGGGGGGAAGTTCGGCGGCACTGGGACGTCGCGGGGCATTGAGATGCCCCACGATGCCATTGAGTCCAGCGATCTACCGTGGTGTTCATGGAATTGAAGCCTATTCCGATTCGTCCTCGAAAGATTTTGCTGCGCTTACGGTATTCGGAGGGATTATCTGAAAAGGCGTCAGCGTGCAGCAGAACCCTTGTTCACTCATTGCGCTATTGCAACCGTGATCGCCCGGGGATTACGATCGGGGACCTATAAAAGGCCGTCGATGGGTCAAGCCGGTCACAATTGCTTGTCTTCTCCTATTTTCCACATGCGTGTATTCAGCATCATCGCTCTTTGTCTTGTCTCGGCAGTTTACGCCGAGGAGAGAAGAGTCCTCCACAGGTTCTCGACAAGTAGGTTCCATCATCCCCTCCCCCCCCCCACAGACTTCGCTGTCTGACTCGACCTGCCGAGGAGCTTGATTCTAAGATCTATCATTCATTACAAGCACTAGAATGCGCCGAGCGTGAGCTCGAGACCCGAGTCGGCCACACCGCCGAGACGGTGAACGATTTCCTTGAGAAGGTTTCCGAGGCAGGTGGCGACGCTCACGCCGTGAGCATGGCCAGGGATCAGTTCAAAGAGCAGTCCGATGCCTACAAAAATGCTATACTGAAGAGGTGAGTTGAACACTTTGAGACCCGGATGTGGTCTCCATCGTTCATCCGTTGAAACCGAGCGTTTGTTCCAGCTTCCAGAAAGCTCTCGACGCTTATACTGAATGCACGGTCGGAGCCGTGAACGGACGAGAACGGTATAAGTGCAATGCCGTAATGTTCAACCTCGGCGACAGGGAAATTATGCCCCTCGTCTCCGAGAAGACCATCAACCTACTCGAAGAAATCTACGAAATCGCTGGGAAGTTCGGTCACATACTCGAGGCTCATGCCGTAGATGTACGTTCGGGTTTGAGCCATTTCAGTCGGGAGACTTTCGAAGCCCTCTATAGGTGCATAAATCAGTACGTCCTTCCTATTTACTGATGACTCCCGTTGACTTCCCTCTCGCAGCGTTTGATGAATGCATCCAATAAAATGGACGACACAGGTCACTTCAACAGTTATCTCGCATTGACGAGAGTCCAATATCCAGGAGGCCAAACGGAATCACCGTGGTCTCCGGGTATTTGAGGCGATTCACGAACTATCTCGCACCGGGCGAGGGAGTAAGGAGGGAAACACGGGGAGCGTCTTTGCGACTTCTGTGACCGCGGTTGTGACCAATCGACGGAGGGGGAGATTCGACTGAGGAACCCGCTAAACGAAGGAGACGGCGTAACGGGGCACACCGACGCCTCAATATCTCCACTGGGTTTTCCTCTGGAGGCAGCTGTGCTTCCTTCTCCCTAGCCCCCGTGGCAGCCGCCGCAGTGCACGCGGTTTATTCGTTATACTGAGGAACCAACGGAAAATTGACGACGTAGCCAGCATCCCGCCGAAAGCCTTCTCAGGGCCCTGGACCAGGCTCAAGGGAATAGTTATTGATCCTGGTAAACGATGGTTGTAGATTGGAACATTCTGGGAAGGTAACGACAGACGATGAGGCGCACAACATGAGTGCGATTCGGAATCTGTGAAGGAAATCATTCATACACTCGGTGAAAAAGCTCAGGAAGCGACTCCCTTCACACCTCGCTCCGCAGCTTGCAGCTTCTCGTTTCCGCAACGCGGCCTACAGGTCATTCCGTCTGTGAAACCCTCGGAAGGATGGGCTTCTGTTGTGTTCAATAGAGTGAATCGCGCCGAAGGTCGGATGAATACTTCGATGGCAAACTATCGAAGCTCTCAGTATCAAAGCTCCTGCGGTCACAATCCAGGCTCAGGGCGTAGAACGTCGCGTCGTGAGAAATTCAGATTCGAACAGTGCCTCCGTCGAATTTCCATTACTAGAACCCGGGGGCTCATGCAAAATGCATAATTATACATATTTTGGCATTTTTTCGAGCACAATGTCTATATTCGATATTGCCGCCTTAATTCGCATAACTAGAGAGTTTGAATGCACCGAACGTTGCGTGAAAGGTCTGCCGAGCCATGTGTCTCGATTCTCAAGTTGCTTAGGGCCGGAGAGTTCAATTGAGCAGTCAGAATCGATGTCGCCAATGATCTGATTCAGCGATTTTTCTCTCTGGAGAGGGTTCATGGAGCTGTATGTAGCTCCAGGAGTTGGAATCACCGCGCAGGCCATGCAATGTGACACGAATGAAATGGCAAGAAGACCCAGGTAGTGTGAGACTCGCCCCGCTGGAGCGGGTAATACTCACTGACCGTCCGAGAGAACTCGGATCACAATCCTCGGTCGCCCTGCCGATGCCGGGGGAGACGCCGGAACTGGTGCGCTGCCATGTTACCTCAGCGTCTCGTTTTCCACGCGGAGCTATCATCAACAACGGCTTGCCGCGAGAGAGCTGCGACAGAAATGCAGGGGGGCGAGAGCAGCGTCCTCAATTTTGATGATCTCCGCGACCAGCTTTTTCTGTCCTTGACCATAAAGGAAACGATGGCCAGCGTTGATGTCGTCGAGGAGAGAAGACCATTGCTGACGTTTACTCTTGGAGATTTCCTTGCGGAGGAGGGCTTTCGACTTATAGTACTCTCTGTGGCGCTTGTCTACTGCCAGAGAGTTCCCACGAGCCCTGGAGCGAGTGTAAGACCTTCGGAGCTTGGTGCAGTTCGTCTGGCCTCTTCTAACTCACCATTCCACCGGTATTTTGGGGCCCTGGGCGCAGGCGCCAGTAAAAGACGGGCGGCACTCCCGCAGCTGTCCTCGATGAGGTCGATGACTGAGTTAGGAGAGTGGTCTTGGAGCCTGAGAAGTTTCTTGGAGTTTGCCTTGAGCTTAGCGGACGGCTGGGGGACCGAGAAGATCCGCCTCAGAGACATTGGAGGTGATGTACATATAGTCTGACAGGTTTTCGTGTTGTGGCCAAAGCCTCCAGTCAGAGATCCGACCCGCCAGGTCGAAGCTTGCGAAGGTGAGGTCGATCGTGGAGTTACCGAGGTGACCAACGAAAGTCGGACCTGGGATGTTGATTAGCGCAGGGTCGTGCTGAGCGGCACAGTCGACGAGGAGCGTTCCTTTTGGGCAGGATCTCGTCCAATTTCAGGATACATGTGCGGCGTTGAAGTCACCCGCAATGAGGAAGCGAGAACGGCGGGCGCTAGCGATGAGGGTGTCCAGCTCTGAGAGGATCGCGTCGAACTCGGCGAGAGTGACGTTTGGAGAAATGTAGAGAGAGATGACGGTGTAGTCGGATAGTTCCACCTCACAAGCCTTAGTGGAGGGGCTGAGGGGCGAAGGGTCGAGCATTGGATGGAGCTGTTCAAGAAATGGATCGTGGACAGGCCGTGAGCTGACCTGGTGACGGCAGCATTGAGGGTGGTTCTCGGGGCCTCCGAGATCAGCAGGACATCAGCCCAGCGAGGGTAGTGGCGTCCTGGCAGACTCGGTCGAAGGCGGCGGGAGAGCGGCGGAGATTTATCTGGAGAAAGCCAGGCATGACGACCCTTCTGGTTTCGGAGGGAATTCACCTTGGGTCGGTAAGCCGGGCAGTCAGTGGAGGTGGCGGAATACCCGTCCGTATTGCACCTATAGCAGCGAGGGGTGAGGTGCAGGAGCTCGACAAGTGCCCTGAAAGGCCACATTTCAGGCAGACGGGGCTGTTGCTTGGAGGTGAAGTGCAGTCCTTCGATTGATGATCGAAGCTGAGACAGCGGAGGCATTGCTCAACCTTGACCAGCTCGTCCAGCCGACCTGGATCCTGCCTCGGGAGAGGTGTACCCGGCCGATCTCGCTGGGAAGACGCGCAATGCAACGGAAGTCGCCGGCCTGGGTCTTTTGAAGCTTTGGAGACCTATGTCATGCGATTCAGGACCGGGAGAAAGGGCCTGTCTGAGGAGATCAGGATATGCGTCTTCAGGGAGGTCACGGATGATCAAGGCAGTCTTCTTCCGGAGGACCTTGGTAGAGGTGTCTAGCCTTGTTCTCTGCTTGATTGTCTCTGAGAAGGATGCGGCCGCGCGCGAACATTTTCCGGATCTGACCGGAAGGGGTTTCGGACATTTTTGAGACCCGAACGCCCTGTACGGGAGGTTCGACAGCCGACTTTAACTGACTAACCGCATCCGCGTAAGTGAGGATGCCGGGATTTATGGTGATAGAAGTGACGACTTCACGCCTGGCTTTGGCTGGGTGTCTCTGCTTATCCTTGAGAATGCTGGACCGATAGAGTGAAGTGGAGTTGAACACCGAGGGGGGCACTCGGCCTCAGTGAGCCTCAGCAGGTCGTCGTCGGACAAGTCAGTCTCAATGGAACGGCGGATGTCCTCGGTATTGGGCGCGGGGCTTGATCCGCAGTTGCAAGCGGCCGGGGGAGCCGGAGGATGCTTGAAGCCGCTGTATTCCAGCTTGCGGTTGAAGCCACGCAGTTTGCTGAAAAGGAGGGCGGCAACGCGCTTGATGTCTTTTTGAATTTTCGAGTGTGCCGCAATCAGCTTCTCCAGCTCGAGGGCGGTGCCGATGAAGACTTTGACGTCCGACTTGCTTGCTGGATACTCCGAGTTACTGGGACGGCTGGTCGGATTGGACTGGGAGGACTGGGGCGAGAAAGGAGTCTTTCGCTTGCAGAGTGGCACGGGTGGGATCGACTACCGCGGAGCTTCGGAGGGTTCGTCCGTCGGTCGGCTCTCGGCAAGAGCCGGACGGGCCTCCACGGCGTCCTCTCTGACCTCAGAACGTCGAAGTCGATTCGTTTGAAGTTAGCGGAAGCGGAGGAGGCGCGGCTCGGACACTCGGAGGGAGATGCACGTGCGAGGGCACGGCCCCTGAGGAGCCCGGGAGGGTTCTCCGAAGGATCCGACTGACTCCGTTTAGGAGAGGGCGTTTAGGGCAATGTCGAAAACTTGAATTCCCTGGTCAGGTAAGTTTTGGGGGGCCAGGGGATGGAGGTGGGTTCTGTGGGGAGGTCTCGTCGAGAGGAACGCTGTGATATGTGTGTGGGGGCGCAGGGACCAAATCAACTCGGAAACCTGTCCAGGCCGAACGGGACCTGTCCAAGCAGAACTGTCTTCTGGAGGGAATGCGATAATTGTTCAGAATATTGGAAGAATCTCACGGATCGTCGTCGGTTGGAGAAGCGCGATGGTGTGCTATGCGGATAAGGGAGGATTCCTCGCTTTTTTCCTCCTCAATCCGTGGAATAATTAACCAAAGAAGATCCGGGCACAGCGATAGGGAACTTGAACTATTGCCAAGAAATGCGAAGCTTCGTTCTGGAAGGCCCGATCCCGCCCGCCTGCAGTTCGGGAAAGTTGTCTTTCGACGGCCTATGAGGGAAGCTCGGTCACGGACTCGTGAGTTGCACGAGAGCGGAGCTCGGGAAAAACGCGTGCGTTCACTACGGAGGTTGGAAGCAGAGGATGTGAATCGCCTGGCGATGTGGCCTAGGTAACTGATAAACTGAACACAATGAAAACTCGGTATTCCGAAGGGAGCGACCCGACACAGCCGCAGGAGAGAAGGCGGAGACACCAGCGTTCCAATGCGCGGAGTCCAATTTATTGACAAGCTGATTCCGAACTTATACCTATGAACGGTCTGACCTCAAGACTCGTTCGTTCCATTTCCCGTGGAGCGGCGAGTCCGCTCATGCAGGTCGAGAGATATCTCGACGTAACTAAAAGGAAAGTTGTCACTCGATTAACCTCTGAGCAGCCATGCACCACATTCGCTCGCTATTGAACAGTCCTCAACACCGCATGTTCCAGCATCTCTAGATTTTCCGACCCAAGAAACAGGATACCCGCGTGTATTCGTAGTGTATAGTGTCCCGAGCGGGCGCCCGACCGGACCCAGATCGGAATTCGCACGTTGAATGAGAAATTATTACGGACAGTCAGTCAAGTTCGGTAACAACGGCCTTTAGTAGCTGTTGACCTCAGAAGGGTAGAGAAGTTGGATGGGTCACCTGAGCCTTGCGCCGCTCGAATCCAACAGGAGCGCTGCCTGCTGTCTGTGCCCTCCCCGCCATGAAGCGATTCGACGATGCACAACGGCCAATATGCACGAGAGGAGTCAGCGGACTGCAGTAGGCAAACGTCCCCAACTCCTAATGGACGTTCGCCGACCGAGTTACTGAAATGATTGGAACGAAGGAGCTACAGGTAGTCGATGTGGAATTCCTCCCGCAGAAAATGAGCGGAGTATTGACTGATGGCTGCGCCACAGAAAGAACGATCGCAATCTTTGATGACTTTGTTGATATCTGGCAGTACCAGCTTCAATTCGTATCCGTCCAGGGGGTTCGTGGAGATCACTGAAATCCGACTGTCTTTGACCACTTTCTCGGTGGTCGCGAGGACCGTTCCGATTTCCCAGTACGAGGGAGCTCGAGTACCGAGGATCTCCCGTGGAGGTCGCTCCACCAACTGTACGCATCTTTCGAAGAATCCATCAGTCCAAGGCGCCTTCTCTGTGCCGTTATGCCATTCGATGCGTTTGCGAAGGCGGAAATCGCCGATTTCCGAGCCCCGAGCGTGCTTGAGAAGGGGTTCGGGTTCTTCTTCTGCGTGTTTGAAGGTGCGAGCGTTGTCAGAGACCAACATCCTTAGCGCCGGGTTCTTGCTGAGGAACCTGAGCAACGCCAAGAGGAACTCATGTGTCGTCAAGTTTGCCACTAGTTCCAATCTTATGGCTCGCGTGACTGCACATGTGAGAAGCAAAATGAACAACTTCACTCGATCAGATCCCTGTTTGACCTAGATTGGTCCTGAGGAATCGTTCCAAGTGCCTGTAAACGGCGCACATTCTGTTATGCAGAAAGCCGGGAGCGGTGGCATCGGCAGACATGCTGGTTTCGCTGCGAACTTCACGCAGAGCGTGCATCGCACGTTGGCTGCTTCAACCCTGGCTCTTGCGCTGATTACGAAAAACCGAGCTCGAAGATGGTGCTGGGTGTTTGCGACTCCACCGGTGAAAGCAATCGCTGCATGAATGTTGCTCATCTCATAAGCAATTCGACCAAATGGTTGATTTCGGGACTAATCTGACCATCACTTTCCAACTGTGGAGGGGTGATTCCGAGACCAATCTGACCATTACTTTCCAACTCTGGGGGGGGGGGGGGTGATTCCGAGACCAATCTGACCATCACTTTCCGATTCTGGAGGGTTGATTCCGGGACTAATCTGACCATTACTTTCCAATTCTGGAGGGGTGATCCCGGGACTAATCTGACCATTCTAGAACTCCTTCTACGATAGCGTACTCGAATTGTTCGACTTATCAGGGGAGGAGGCCCGATCTAGATTGGAGAATATACTGTTCCGTGGTATGTTATCGCTCTCTACAAACATGGATATGTCATACCATCATCGATAGATCATCGATTGGATGGTTCATACCCATTCCGAGGTGACTTGATACGGCGGATCATCCAACCTGCGGCCCTGCTGCTCCTCGCGTTTACCAGAAACCCGTGCTCACTACCATGCAACGCACACAACAAGGGTGAATCAAGGAACCCTGTTCTACAAAGTATACATTTGGGACAGCATCAGTGGATGGCGGGAGTCTTCTGTGGCATTTTGACTCTCAATTCCTACCTCCGAATAATTCTCGTTGCCTCTTCCCAGCCCGTCAAATGAGTGTGAATAGCTTTGCGAAAGGGGGAGGGGATTATTCGGTGAACCGGGGTTCGGCAAACTGAGTTTCGGTAGAGTGGGTTTCGGTGAACTCGGTATACGCCTCGCGATGCAGCGACGCAGTTCTTAGCCAGGCGGTCAGGTCCTCCACACTTGAGACAGCTGCGAGTTTGAGAGCACGGGAGGCTGTATTTGGGAAGCGGGTGGTCGAAGCTGAGGCAGTTGAGGCATTGCCTAAGGTTGACAGGTTCGGGGAGTCGGCCGCCGAACCACCCCAGCTGGATCGAGCCTCTGCTGATGAGGAATCTCGCAATTTCTCCTGCCGGAATTCTTACAATGCTGGAGCGGTCGCCAGACCTAGTTCTCTTGAAGGGTTGATGGTCACCATTTCCGGCTCGAAACCGATCTTCTGGAGTGCGGACGCGAGGACGTTAGGTGTGACCGTGTCGCCTAGGTCCCTGATTATGATGGAAGTGAGGTTGCTCGGTTTTTTGAGTGAGAACTCTACTTTAGACTCTCTCCCTATGGCTCCAGCGAACTTGGAAGTAGCCTCCCGTGATGCTCCTGAAAACTCGAGAACAGGGTTGCCTGTGGAAGTTTTCAAACGTGGTCGTGCTTGGAGGCTTTATCCCTTCCGGCGGCTTCGCCGAACGGTGTCCCTTGGCTAAGCGTTGAATCGTGATGTTTGGGTAGCTGAGGGCGACGATCTCGAGTATCTTCCGAGCAGTATTGACCTCGAACTCCGCAGCGGTCGCAACCGCTAGCTCGTCCAGCTTTTTTTTGGAGGCGGCTTCCATAAGGTTCGAGCAGAGCCGCTTCAACTCCTGGTCGGAGTGGGGGACAGGAGAGTCGGTGGGCCATGCCGCCAGAGTCATAATGAGGGTCTTCGGAGGCGAGTCGTCGGTTTGGCTCCTGGACGAAGGGTCGGCGTCACTCCCGTAGGCTGATATTTGGTCCCTATTCCTGAGGCAGACCGTCGCTCCGGCTTGGAGGTGAGACTCGGTCGCTCGCATACCCGGAAATATTTTCCCCATGTCTTCGAGGACTCATGCATCCTTCTCACGAAGAAAACTAGAAAGTACGATACACTGTGTACACACACCTGGAAACATCGTCGACATCATGCTCGTGAACATCCAGAATTGGAGAGCAGTTGCAGACATGATATCTGCCATTTTCAAAATCAAAGAAAAATATGAGAGGGAACTGGAGACAGGGACGAGTACCACATCATGAGTACAACGGATAGATAACCAAAAACACACCATGGGACAAGGGTCCCCCGGACGAGCTGCCGAGGAAAACTTGGATACCGGTGCTTGAGCCGCGTAGATAAGAGAAAGACTTGGAAACGCGAACAGAATAAACTCTCTCTTCTCATAAAAAAGCTCTATTAACTCCGACGAGGAGAGTTCTTCGAGCTCGGCCCTGGTGATCCGATCAGACTTGCACTTTTTGAATACGGTCGGTGCCCCATTAGAGTCCGGCGACGAGAAACTTGAGGATTCTACTCTTCTCTTGATCCAGCGCACGGCGGTGGAGAGAAGCTTTGCGCTGCTCTTCATAGCCTGACCCGTATTCTTGACTGCGATGATGTTAGCCTCTAGTTGTTGCGCCAGCTCGATTACATAATCGATGTCTGAGATTCCCACCGGAGGTTCTACTACCTGTGCGTCGCTCTCTTCGGCGGAAGCTGTTGGAGCTTTGAGGATCAGACGAGGGTTGTTGAGCACCCTTTGGGACTTTGCCCTGCCCCTGCCCTGTGTCGAGGTAGCCTCTCTGACGTCGCACAGTGGGTCCGCGGTGGAAGAAATTCCGTGGCAGGCTGAAACCAATTTTTCCTAACTCACCAAGTCTTGAAGAACCAGTTTTGGCCGCAGAGGAGTACAGGAGTAGAATTCTCTCCGCAGGAAAACAGACACAGTGCTCCTCAACTGATCATATCGTTTTCCGCTGTGGCTCATGGCCTAACCGCCATTGACAACCGCCAAATGAAGTTCTGATCCAGATATTACTCAACTCCAGACGCGTACTGCAGGGAACCTGAGTGTCCGACAGGAAACTTCATTTTAGCTGGAGACCAGCAGCTCGCACCTCTCTCCGCAGCTGCATAGCTGCTCCCCGAAACAACCCCACTGATTTGACAGAGAACGACTGGAATAATAGTGAAGCCATTCGCATCTTGACTCCTGCAGCATGCGGATGTTTCTCTCGCCAGATTATCTGGCAACATACCACCGTAACCCTCAAATGTGCCGCCGTACTTCGGGACTCTTGCCGGGAGCGTGCGCCTGCTCGGGCACTGTGTCTCTTTTCCCACGGTGAGTGCACCTCTCTGCGGCCAGGACTGGTTCAGGCTGGTTTTCCAAGAATTGGGGGGTAGAAAAACTTGGTTTCAGCCTGTCACGATTTTTTCCGCTGCGGACCCACTATGGACGTTCACGAAATTGGGGATCGTACGGAATCATGGGTTATCGCGTGTTTCGCGCGCGAGTTCCGTCGTCCAGGCCATGAGATTCCAGGACCACCATTTGCGACGAAGGCCAACGCTCGTCAAACTCGTCGCAGGTGAAATGACTTCATGGCAGGACGTCCTCAGTACTCCTCCGCGCTTCCGGAATCTAATAGGCTGTTGCTTATCAGCTCAGACTGTGGGCTCAGAAAAAAGCATTTGGTAAGGTTGCGTTGGATTTTGCCAATTCCTCTCCCTAGGTATGCATTCATTCTGTAAACACCTCCTGCTCCCGCAGCTCAGACTCGTTCTTCGTTGATGATCTTTGAGCAGTGTGAGGGCGAACCACGAGCAATTCGTTGATTGTGCAAACCAGAGGCCCTCAGATCATATTTTCCAACGGCCAGCCATCACTACTCACCACTGCAATTTTCCAGCTTGACCGTAACCTGCCCGATCCTGGAGACCACCGAGAAATCACCATCATCATCAACGCCTGCATGTATTCGATGATAGGGAACGATTTCACCACTCCTCAAACCCGTTCCTTCTAGAGAAGATCCATTGTAATCAGCACAGCGTTCCATCCCCTCTCGAAACAGTTTACTCGGCACACGTTCCGAAATCCAAGCTTGTACGCTTTGTGAATAACGAAAAGCTGAAGGAAAGGGTGTGCTATCCTCGCTACGGCTGTTTTTACTGCTGGTGGCGTTGTGCGACGACGTCGTTCGATGTTTCCGTTTTGGTGTGTGGATATATCATCAGAGCCTGTGCTTGCTGACTGGTGTAGTTGCTGAATCGCTGTCGCTGCATACATCGCATCCTCAAGCAGACCTCCGTTCATAACGAATGCTCGCAAGTGTTTACACTGTGCACCGCACTAACCCGTGGACGTTCGCATCTTTGAAAACTCAAGATTCATCCAAAAGTGCTGTTGGTCATGCGGCGGTGCTCGCGTGAGTCGTCCACCCACGTCGAAAACAAGCGTGCTGACGTTGACGTCCACTTTCAATGAATTTCCTCGGAGATGCCCTGTTTGGATGAACAGATTCAAGAACAGCTGTACCCATTGAACACTGAGATACGCGAATCGCAGCGATAACCTCTGGATCGCCTGCGATAGAATCAATACCCCGGAATAGAAAACCACCTCACCAAACCCCGCGCGATCATGTATTGCCTGCAGTGGTTGATCCCTGTGCTATTCATTCCCAAGCCGACGAACATCGTACTCCTGCAGAATCAGGTACAATATTCAGCCCGAAACGTTGGTCGGAGGTTGAGTACCTCCACTGCGTTTTCGTTTTATCTCCAATCGCGATTCCAATCTTTGCCGGAACGAGCCATCCGTTGTTTGTCAACCTGAAATCTGTATATCAACTCGAGAATCTCCTGGAATTACATCCAAGCGGATTCCGAGTAGATCACTCCGTCGTTCGTGGCGACAGTATTTCTGGTTTGGCAAGACATGGTACGTGGAGATCGTAATGTTCCGAAAATTATTACAGGTGGTTCTGCTGATGCTGTACCTTGCGGGACTCTTCCTGGATCGGAAACCTTGCATCATTTGTTCATTCATATTCGTGACCGCAGTTCTCGTCATCTGTTATTCCGGCATAGGAAATTGCCTGTTTTTCGGCTCTCTCAACTGCAACACGGTTGCATGCGAGTGTATATGAGCGTTCCTATATCAAACTCTAGTGCTAGCAGGATAGCAGGTCGTCGCTCTCGGGATTCGTTGAACTGATGAGATGATTGCAAAACAAAAACTCTAAGAGGGGCCTGTACTTCATGGCTTAAACTTCACGGGTTCATCATCATCGAATAAATGCAATCGACCTGAATTTTCAACTCGACATGGGCATTGGCGCGCTTCCCGCTTTCCATATTTTAAGTGGAAGCTCTCCCCGAACTAGCTGCTGGAAACGAGTGCGCAATTTTGTGATATCATCCAGGCGTCGGACTGAGTACTTTAGGGTGAAAATCAGTCGAGAGGTGGATCTCCCTTGTATTGACGGAGTCGTCACCGGGAACAACTGGACCGGTCTCATTTCTTGCCATCTTTTGTTAGCCTGTGCCCCTTCGACGCCGGTCTCAGAATTCCCTCTCGTATCATCTTGATGATTCAAAACTGTGCAGTCGTCAGAGCAGCCCACCGTTATGTACAAACTATGTGTATAGATATCACTATCAGGGGAATGAGCTCCATGAGCATATGAGTTCCGAGAAGTTCGTCGCAAGAATGAGAAGCCAGTCGAGTGGAGGTCGGCATTTGGCGTGTGTCGATCTGAGGGCTGGGTTATTCCTTAGAGTTGTTCGATGTTTATACAACTTGACGAGAAATGAACAGAATATTTTGCCTGGTTTCCATCGTGTAATAAAAAGTCACTGAATACACCCTATTCCTGAGTTCTCTTTATTCAAATCCCAAGAAATAATATACTCCAGAGTTTGTTCGCACATCCTAACTCCGCGTGGAGGAGCAGACAAGGGTTCTCTCTCGCGCCCAGATTAAGTGAGAACGTGAGAGACGGACTACCGAGATAGGACGGCCTGTCTGCCCTTGAGGCCGAGGTGGGGTTCCTAAGCGCGACGAGAGCTCCCCCGACAGCTTGAGAATTGTGAGATGTTCTGAGTTTGGCCATGGCGTAACTCTGAGGCAAATTCCGACGAAGGGAGAGCAGCGTCACCCATCAAACCGATACTGTTGCTCGGTCGGAACTACCTTGTTGAGCTCCGTGGCTAATGTTCGCCAATTTTGAATCCTGCATCAATGTACATGTTTGAAAGATTGAAGCTTAGTTCGACGCTCCGCCTTGAAAGACATGCCGGTATCATTGTCTGTAGTTCGGGTTATCTATCATTCGGCTGGCTTCCGCCGTGAGTTACATGCAGAAATCATCGAGTACAGTGATCAATTCGTAGGACGAAAACTCGTCCAAATCGATCCATGCATTCGTGAACTATTCTTTGTGAACGTTTGGAATATTGAATGGAACAAAGAGATGTAGAGTCGGCGATTCCGCCAGCTCCCTACTCTGCGGAGAAGTCAGCCGCAGTCGAAAAAATCTGTGCTCAGTGGGTACTCAACATTCACGACACGATTCTTTCATCGAGAGACCACCGCCGCCGTATATTACGACGGAGGAGCGCAGATCAAATCTACAAAGTGTTGAAAGACCTCGAAGCATGGGTTCTCCATTTCCGAGAACCCACAATGCTGCCAATAAGCTTCATATGAAAACATCATTCCAGGAGATCAACAATGAGGATATTTCAATGGATTGACTAGGGATCAAGTGCTGAAGAGGTCAGAGTCATGGGCCAGCTGGCTTTCAATGTCAGTTTTTTGCGCCTCAATCTGACAAGCCGAATTTTCGCTTGGCCACCTCCACAAGCTGTTTCCTCATGTCTAGCTTGAAGCCCTCATACCACTCAACCAAAGCAACTCTCCGCTCGATTTTTTCCTTCAAGTTGAGCGCCGCCTCTTGTCCGAGGATCCGCGGGAAATCGGTGTTCCAATCCTTGACATAAATGACTGGGGCCTTATACTTCTTTAGGAGGCGCAGAGGAGGGCTCTGGAATCAATGTAGGATAGCAGATCTAGGCTCATTGGAATCATCTCGTTGGGCTTGGTTGCGCGCAACTAGAATGAGTTCGCGTCTCTAGAGAAAGGAAATGTTCAGCGGAACCAGATAATGTGAGCCATCGACGATCAAGAGAGTGCGAACACAAAATACAAAATCGTCCACTGACCTGACACAATCCGGGAGTAGTCTTGTCCTCTACAACAGGCACGGATCCGTGAGCCATTGCCTCGTAGATACGATAACATTCGGTATTCATACCCACCGGGTTGAGTGTCAAATCTGATAATGAGAGGGCATACTGGTACATCTGGAGGCTCTGGCTGGTTTCGTTTGGTAACCATTCCTCTCGCGGTTTCGTGAAACAGGCCTGAAACAGAGATGCGCATAGTCGCATTTGGAATCGGATTGAGTTGCTCTTGGATCTCACTGAGAAAGAATCGAATGGGAGTCGCAACAGACCTTATTGAATCCGCTTCGTTTGTGTATGAGATCCATGAGAACTTTCCGGGAAGACTTGGGGTAAACAGTTCCGAGGAAATTACATTTGTACGGCCTCGAGCTCTCAATATCCAACTTATGCGAGTCTAGCGGACCGAATCCGCGGTAAGTTGCGACACCTGAAGGAAACCGAAGAGCCATTGTCGATAAAACCAGAGAGTTCTTCTCTGTTGCTACTTGATTGTCTTCGAGCACATCCCGACGAGAACTCACCGAGCGGCCATTGAAAGATTTCGTGATCATCGACCAAACCTGTGTCGTAAACAATGAAGGCTGCATCCACTTTGCCCCCTGCGACGAGAAACAAATAATCTCCAGCCGTTCTGATTGTCTGCTATTGTCTCAGCTGGACGGCATATAATAATCGAATGAATTACGCACCTTTTGATCGCATGTACCGCATAATCCAGCTGTTACGACATTGTTCGTCGCCGAGGAGGATCACGATCGTGTGTTGCAAGCGGGGATAATTGTCAAGGTAGTCTAGCCAGGACCGGGCAAAAGAGATCTTGTCTTTGCTCCTTCCGTTCAGCACCAGTATGAGATACTCGACCTGAATACAGCTTCCGAGTGTGAGCGAGGAGAAGCGCCTTCATCACTCGAATCTCGAATGGAAACCAAACTTACATCACTCGGTGCGGTTTGGGGAACGATCCCAGGTCCAGTCCGGTACTTGAAGCGTATGTTTCCCATTTTCTTCGTTCCGTACTGCCAAGCTCCGTCCTGACGAGCTTCGAGACGGGCCGCGAATATGTGCTCCCACAGATAATTCCCTAGGCCAATAACAGTTCTTTGTGACTGTGAGATTCTCATTGATTCGATGGCCCCGGATACGAATGGTCGGGTTTCCTCTCACCTATTGCAGCTTTCCCCCATATTTCCACCGTGTATTTGGCCGGACGATTATCTTCAGCTAGCTGACGAGAAAACGGAGTGTACGCTGAGTTGCCTTTTGCACCATTTACGCGTTCCGGCTCGAAATCCTCTCCCCACGGATTCCAATCGTCTTCCAGTCGATCTAGTCTAGTCGGTTCAACTCCACCCTTCCCTCTGTCCAAGAAAGGGGACGCCGACTCTGGAACAAAATCTTGGGTCGTTGTCATCTCGCTCGTTTGCGGTCTCGGCTCTGTGTTCGGGTCGACTGGGCATGGAATCTCGGATGGTCGTTTCCGCTGTAGCGAGTTTGAGTTTTGGTGCTCGCGAAACATCATGGAGCTTGTGAGGATCTCGAGGATGTTATCAGATCTACTCACGAGCTGCAGTGCTTTTCGAGCTTCGGTCCTCCCTCGTTAGAAGCAGGTATCCCGAGTAGCAAGTGAAACAAATGTATGCTCCCAGCAGCAGAAGCGAAACTTTCCGGAACAATAACGCCATATCGTTCTCGCAGCAGAAACCTCGCTCGGCAGCGTCATCCACCGACTCAGTTGCTGACTAAGATTGTCAGAGTCTGTCACCAACTCAGTTTTGAATCCATGGGGCTATCATTGTGTCGGGCACATTGGAGATGGGATTGCTCCCTTGAGCGCGGAACAGACTTGCAGATTCATAGTTGCGATCCTGGAACAAAGCACGTTCTTACAATGGGTAGCAGTGCTTCCTCCAGAGGGCTTCAACTCTGTGACAGTACCCGAGCTCTCCAGCCAGAAGCTCACTGTTTTTCTAGAGTTCTGGTTGAGCATATATCACATAGCATACAGCTCCGAAGAGTCATGCGCGCCGATTCCATGCGAATGTCTCAATAAATCATTCCTGAAGAATACCTGGAGCAATATCGAATAAATAGTTATCGCCACATCAGCGAGCATTCCGACTTCGCTCTTCGGATGGTCCCGTGGGGGGGAACAGCCCTGATGGATCCAACATTTCGGGCCCGAGAGGCGCGAAAGCCTCTTGGAGCAGTTTCTAGTGAATGGCGATTGTTGACCGCGATCCGCAGAGTAGTCGGCCGCTAAACGGGGGACAAGTCTCGCTACTCCACAGGAACCTCAGCGCGGGACGACCATGATTAACAGCACTCCGACGTCCATGGTGCAATTCTCTATCAATCTTTGTTAGCTCCTCATCCGACCCGTTCAGTTCCCCTTCGCGTTATTTCCGTACTTTTCCTGATATCTGCGTTCAACACGGCTCCGTTGAGTAATAACGGTGGCTGTGTCCAACATTAGGTTTTGGACATCGCGGCGTTCGGTGCCATTGATAGTCCCCGGCATGTTACGTTGATCAATCGGGAGCGGTTTGCCTCTTCCATTTGAGGAGGAATGGAACAGCCGAACGCGGCGGCACAACTACTCTTCACCCGCGAATTGAGGAAGTAGCTCGGGCGGCTACATCATTCCTGCTCTATACCGGTGTCTTGGTTTCGATGTTTCGACAGTGTCATGTGTAGGGCCTGCCTTATATTCTCTTCGAGCAGAGAAAAATGCCATTTCCGCCTCTAGCATCTCTCCCTTGGCCTAGCTGACGTGTGCATTCCCCTAGCCAGGATCCCCCAGATCGCAACGATTGGCGGTAAGTCTACTGTCTCGATGCAGGGGCGGTAATGGCAAGGAAGAGGTTAACTCGAGCATCAAGATCGAAAATCCGACCTAGAAGTAAAGATATGAAAATGAAGAGTCACATCTGTTGCAGCAAATGACTCGAAAACTCTTGAAGGGGAGTCATCAGAAAGCAAGTCGGATCGGGAGCAAAGAGGAGCGCTTGAAGGGGCAGTTTGTTGAGTCACGGATGAACCCTCGTTGGAAAATAGTCGCGCATGACACGTCGGAAAACCTGACTTTGAGGGACTGTTCCCCACGGAATGACTCAGTACTGGAGACGCCGATACTCAGTGAAGGCAGCTCATTCGTAGAGCTTGAGTATGAGTATGATCGAGTGCGAGCCCGTATTCCACAGAAACCGCTGGAAGAAATCGGCGATGAGAATATCATTTCACTCCCGGGAACCATATTTAGTTCACCTCATATTCTCTTCTGGCGACACCATGGTTCGGCCTGTCCCGGAGGCGGCCAATTGGAACACAAGGTCGACAAGAAGGAAATGCATCTGTCGCAGCACGGTCCATCCCACCATTATTTTCGCACGAAGATCATCCGTGCCTTGGACGACACTCCACACACAGCCTCAGTCAATATACGATCGGTGCTCAGACGCCACGAAACTCGAAAGATCAATGCGGCAATCCGTCCGGGCTCAAGCAACAAGGCCTTGAGCTTCTGCGGTTTGTGCTCATAAGACTTGAGATTCCATGCTGTCAAGTAGTCTCAGTGAGCCGACGCTGTGAGGTCGCTGTTGACCTACAGGAACGGATGAGAACATCCACGTTCCTGGAAGTGTTCTCACTCAAGGCAATCTCGTATGCTTCCGTAAGCGTTCTGGGGTCGGAACTAAGAACTCACTATACCCTCCGAAAGAACCGGCGGACCGCCCGGAAACCGAAATCGCGGCGAAACATAGATGCCGACGGCATGCTCAGCCTGTTCCGAGAGCATCTCGGACTCGACCTCGAGAGCGAGGAACGGAATTATCTCGGTAACTACGTTATCTAGCGGCTTAAACTTGGTCCCGTTCGAATTCGTCTTCTCCCGAGCTTTCTAGTTTCAGAGTTGCAAAGCCTGTAAGTCGAGATATACATTCACGAGATTTACCCAAAAGTAACCCCAAAACACGGACCTTGGGGCGATAGTATCTCACCTGTTAGGCAAGATGATACTATGAGCCCCTGGACGAGAAAGACGGAGAGCTTCCTCCGAAGTGATTTTTTTGAAGAATGGCTCGGAGGGTTTTTCTCTCTACAATGAAGCCATCAATCCGAAGGGAAACGCGAGCATCTGAACGGCTTTCTGTACCTGTTCGGACCATTTCGTGGGAGTCTGAGCAGGGCGAAAAGGTAGGTATGGGAGGGAGGGAAACAACGGAGGGCTCCAGTTATCGCCTCGAGCTTTCTCGGTTCTTCGTCGTGCTCGAGGCAGTCCGTCCATCACCCGTTCCCTACCCGTCCCGAACGTTTTCGTGAGCGGGATCATGGATCGGGTCAGAGCTGTTTTCGGTACAACCTACTCGGAGTTTTCGCCGCTCCCTCAGGAGAACCAGATCATCGCAACTTCCCTATGACAAACTCGAAACTGGTTTCTCTCATCTATGGCTCGTTCAATTTATTCATGAGTACTGCTTCTTCACAGATTCTCGCTCAGCAGGAGGAGGCAGAGGGGGGCTCAAACCCTTGCTCCGGCGATCAGCTTCCACACGACCCTGTAACCCACCCGTAAGTTAGACGGATGATTGCTGTGCTTGGTTGCGACAGATTCGAATCGGATCCGCCGACACTCCACTCACCCAGAACTTCTTACAATTTCTGTAGTTCTCGAAATAGGCGAGGCACTTCTGTCGGTCGTAACCGTTATCATCCAAACATTTCAAACTCAAGTCGCTCTCCTGGGGATCGAATGAAGCGTCGCAAAGCTTGTCAACAATAAGATCCGCGCTCATCATGTTTCGTTCATCATCGCGTGCGTTATTCTCGCACCTTGGAGCAGGGGCTCGACTCGACCACTCGTTCACGAGCGGATCTACTCTGTCCTCTCGACATATCTCTGTCGTCGAGTAAAGCGTTCTCGGCCGGCTCTCGGTCTTCTCATCAGAGAATAGCAGCTGATGAGGACAACAACAGCCTTTCGGCTCGCTCGGCCAGCTGAGTCGTTGTCGACTGTGATCCCTGCCGGCTCTCACAGTGAGAACGGACCCACGGTAAAAACCACATTCTTACTGTCGAGTCTCTTCCATTGCCATCCAGGACTCGGCTGACAGTTTGCCCCAAGATTTTGGCGATCGAGTCTGCAGCCTGGCGAATTCCTACGCCACATCTCCGAGCAGAAATCGACCACGGCCCTCAGATGTGTACCCATGGCACCGGGCGATTCACGAATGGACTCTCTTTTCGCTGTAACATCATATCGTCTGCTAAAAACGTCTGTGGCGCATTCATAGAGCGCCGCTGACACGCCGGCCTCGTGATTCTGAATTGGTTGAGCACTTCAGGTTATCACTAGAGGCTGGGAGTCCAAGCAATTTTTCCCCCCAAGACACTTCGATAATATCGGGAAGGGTTGAATATATTCCACTTTGAGGGACTAAGAGATTCCGCAAACATCCAGTCTCATCAGGAAAATCCTCACAGGTTTGAATACCATGTTGGTCGCGTCATGAAAACCTCGCGACGATGATGATCATCTTCATCGGCATCATCGTCACATCCTTGCCCCCCACCCCCCTTGCCAATTCACAGTCGCCCGTCCCAACTCTTCCTTCGACGCGGACTTCACCCTGCCGACGAGCCTTTCAATGAATCCCAAGCTCCAAGCTGCTTCTTCGATCGATAATTTCCATTCGACACCCCTCTCGCTAGATTCTCTTGAATGCTGAAGCTGCGCCGGTTTGGCGTTGTCGGAGTGAAATGTGCGTGGACAGCCTAGCCGGGCTTTGAACCTTCTCAAGCTCATCAGGAACTCGGTTGTCGTTAACGATTCCAACAATTCGAGATTTACTACTCTCATGGCGCAGCGTGTGAAGATAACGACCCAAATCTTCTTCTGATTCTTCAGCGGGCCCAGGATGTCGGTTCCAACGTGCTTAAACGGCTGAGACCTCGTAACCCGAACATCCGGCGGTGGCCCCATGATAGTCGTCGCGGGCTTTGCATAGAACACTTCGTAGTTCCTGCAGCCGTGTATAATGTTCTGGATGACTTTTCATCCCTTTGGAATTCAGAACTTGTGTCGTGCTGTCATGAGGACATTGCTCGGTCCCGCGTGTCAGCTGCGCTCGTGTATAGCTTGCAGGATGAGGCTATGAAGTGCCGCGATGGCAATAAGACAGTGTGCGCGTTAATCAGCAACAAGATACTCCTTCTGCCGAAGTGAACCGATAAAATTGTGAAACCTACAGTCCTGGTGTGTATCAAAGTAACTCTACGAGCTAACCGCGACAACATGCCACGAAGAAGTTAGGGCTCGAGAATGAAGAGCTCAAGGATTAGACTATAGAGGGACTTCTACCGGAAAACAAGTTTCGGCAGCATTCAATGATGGGGAGGAGTCACAGGAACATGACGGAGTTCGACAAGGACACTCAAGAAACAATGGAGGAAAAAAAGTCACGGGGAACCCGACATGGATCCCCAGCCCCGTTCTCCCTCGATGAACTTCTTCGATATGGTCGAGTGGGGAATCCCGAGAGCCCATCTTCCCGCGTCTCTTTGCCTAACTTCGATGAGGTCTCTCAGTCTCTTCGGCATTGTACTGGGGGCGTACAAAAGTTCTGAACGCTAAACTTTTACAGCTCATAACTCCAAAAGTCGGGTCAGATGACATGTTAAGATTTGAGCCCGGCTACACGGTGTGCAATGCGGCATTCCAAATTGGCTCCTTCTTTGGGGAAGATGGAGCACTTTTTGGGAAGGCCCATATCTTTCCTATTCACTCAACATAGACCGCGAGGGCAAAAAATCGAAGCTTCCGAGGCCGATATCTCCGCTTTGCAGCGGCGGAATCGCTAGTTTTTCTTCTTACAGCCCGATTTCCGACGAGCTTCATGTTTCCGAAGAGAAAACAGGGGGTCACAGTTTCGCCGGATTCGAAAAATCGCGATTTTTCGACCATAAGACTAAAAATCGCGCTGTTGAGGGCCGTTCGTTGAATCAGAGCGACGTTCCCGAATTTCGCGTTCTTCGAGTGTTTTATAATCTTTCTGCGCCTCTTCAAAGCGGTGTTATGAGCTGTCAAACTTTAGCGCTCGGAACTTTTGCACGCACCCAATAATTGCCTCATTGCAGTATGTGAGTTGCGGGACAGCGGTGGCTTCCCAGAGAAATTTGAATACTCCAGAACGGTTGAAGCTACTGAGTGTTCTCGCGTCGAGTCGTTGGATCGCCTTGTTCGCTTTTTGAGTCAACTTTCCCCAATGTTGAGCCAAGTAGTCTCTCAAGGCTGATAACTCGATTTCGAGATACCTATGTGATGCTAAATCTGGTATTCGCATCACGTGTATACTCAGGTTTCGATTTTGGATATGTGTCTTCGATGGTCGAGAGAACACCAATATGCCGTTCTTTTGAGGATTGAATTTTATGGACCGGGCGTCTTGAAATTCTGTTGTCACCTCAAAAAGCGATCCCATATCCTTCCATTCGTTTGCCATCAAAACGATGTCGTCGGCAAACATCAGGCCTGGAATCGTGAACTATTTTCTCTCCTTCACGTCCCAGAAATTGACTTTTTTCGCGACTCCAAAGTCAATCTCTTTTGAGAGAAATTGTCGCTCGAGATCCGCGTTGTACAAGCTGAAGAGGATCGAAGATAGAGAACATCCCCGACATATTCCGGTGGGTATGGAAACTTCGTTCGAGGTTCGGGTGGAGACGAAGGTGTCTTCATAGTGTTCAGGGTGCTTAATCAAGGTGTTTGATAAGCTCAATCAGTGAGCTCAGTTCATTCCTCTTCCCTCGAAGGTTCGCCACAGCTTCCGTCGATCGATGCGATCGAACGCTTTCGTGGCATACAAGAACACGCGGATCAGACCCGTTTGTTGGGCTACAGCGGTCTCGATTGCCGTTGTTAGAACAAAAATGTTGTCTCTACCCCGGCGGTCTTTCCTGATTTCGTTTCGCATTTCCGATAGTTGGTTTGCTCCCTCTGTCCATTTTTGTAAGTGTTTCCCCAGTATTCTGATGAATACTCGATTGATGACATCGGATACACTGATGGGTCTGTATGTGGTGAGGTTTCCTCTCGTTGAGTTAGTTTCTCCAAGAAGGGAGGCCACTTCTGTCCTCTATTACATCGGCAGCTCGTGAGTGCCTTCCAGAATCTCATTGAATACACCGGACACGTATTCGTAGCCGATATCGTCCAATGCTTTGAGGATTTCGGTCGGTATCTTGTCGGGCCCAGTGGCAGAATTCACGGAGATTCTCGTCAAGTTGGTTTCACCTCCCAACCTGTTGTGACAAGATCGAAACAAACGACATGAACAAGATCACCAACAGAAACAATTATGACAAATGGAGTCATCTCCACGCTCTGGGGGATCGGGATGCCCGGAGCGTCCTCTGCTTTATCGGAAGCCAGAGCAACGTCCTCGGTAGAGCGCCGTCCTGTTCTTCATCAACAACGACTGTGAGTGCTGATCCCATGTAGTCATTGATCAGAACGCATTCAACCAGCAAGTCTCGAGTTTACTGTGAACCACCGATCTACAAGAGGACGACGCTCACATCAACTATCAGAGAGTAACGCGCTTCCGAGGTCAACCTCATAGCGTTACAGCTACCGTCCCATGAAGGATTCTGACTCGGGGATGCGAAATGCCTCAACGGTAGGTGTTCAGACAGATCCACCCCTCAGTGATCGGGTTCATCGGAAGCAAAGTATTCCTTGAGAACAATGGAAACGAAAATACACCCAAAACATGGCCAGCACTTTCGTTTGCCTCGACAGGTTTCCTGATCGCTAAAAACCCGTGGGCGGAGTAGGACATGAGCTGGGTCGCCTCTTCCCGAAGTCGCCGAACAATTCCGATGCCCAGGATTGATGGCTCGTTCCGCTGGGCTTCACAGCGAGTGGAATACCTTCGTGATTGTCGGTATCTTGCCGCTGGTAAGGGCACGGTTGATGAATCACGCTTCTCTCATAAACTCATGAACACATGAACTTGAATAAAATATCCACCCTGAACATCTGCGTTATCCAAGTTCAAATTTGGCGCCGCGCAGACGGTCTCTATCACCCATCTCTTTCATCTCAGCTGGCCGAGTTGACAAGAACTCAACCCAGCAAGTCTTCTCGTTCGGATCCTCGGTGTCCGTGAGTCCATGACTTCGGGACCCAGAAGTGTTCGGCAGGATCACGCAGTCCATTCCAGTAGCGATTCTGTCCGGGGTCCACCCAAAATTGGAGTCGAAGCCCCCACATTGGAATGAGTGATTCAACAGAAACCGGAGAGGTGGGTCCTCGATTAATCCCATACAAAATGAACGGGAGGGTGAAGATTTGAACCATCGAATCGGATTGGATTCAGGTACTTTTCGAATGGCGTCATCGAAGCAGCGGAGGAGGCGATCCTCCCTTGACTTGTGCTCTTGCGATACCGAGTTCTGTGGATATCGACGAACTCGCATTTCGACTGGTTAAAGAACATGGTCTACCCTTCTACGCGAAAGCCGGTGAGTGGCACAACTCGGTTCGGTCGCTCTTTACTCCTCGTTCGGATTCTCCGGGATCCAACATTCCTATGCCGTTACGAGCGTGAAGCTTAGCTCATCCACGACACTTCGAAATCACCGGATTGATTGCGTGAGATGGAATCAGTCGTCGAATCGGTGGACTGATCCAGTCTCTAGTCAGAACTCACTCTCGTTCGCCTCTGCTTGTAAGACTCCTCCACGGAGGTTGAAATTTGGCGGTTGACCGAGCTGGGAAGCGCAGCTGTATCCAGTAGCTAGTGTTCGTGTTTTGAAAACAAGATATCAGCGCTCTCAGGAACGACTCCAGGCAGCGAATTTGCTTGAGTAACGTGTTCTCCACCACCATGAAACGACGTAGGCATCCGGCAGAGAGCAAAAAAGCGGTCAAGGAACAGGTTGTCCAAATCATCGTGTCAGACCCGCCTGCCGAGGATGACGCGGCAGACACCATAGCCGACTGTGAAGAAAGCACCGACGAGCCTTCAACCTCTACAAGAAGACCTCGACGACGGCTGGAAGCTCTGGAGTTACTCCCGAATGAGGTCATAGTCACCGAAGAGAGGGGCAAAACGAAAACTGTGGTCAAGTCGAACTATCAGACGCGACGGAAAACCGGTGTGCTCCTGAAGAAACCGGTGGAGGAAGGCGTCGAAGAGTATCAAGAACAACCTCATCACTCATCGCAAGGCAAGAGGAAGAGAGGAAGGAAAAAGTGTCCTCCCGTGGCTCATGAAACGGCATCAGAAATGAGCGTCTTGCTCAGAGTGAACGACATCGACTGTTCTGATGCACTCGATCCCAGAGCCGTCGAGCGAGACCCGTTAGAGCGGAAACAAACCGAAGATGAGATCGCCCATAAGGTCCGGACCATTATCGAGGACGCCTCAAGCTCGGTGTCTAGAGAGCGTACTCTCAAAGCCAAGATACTCCTGGAGCAGATCACGAATTACAAAGCCAAAGCATTCAAGTTTTCGATGGAGACAGCGATCGAATACATGAAGTGGCATGAATTGAATTCCAAAAGCTACGAGTTCGTCAGATCTATGTACGGTGACGGGTTGTTCACTTTGCCTTCGGTGAAAACCATGCGGAGATATGTCGATCCCTTCAGTGAGAGCGTGCAGCTCACCAATCTCGAAGCAGCTCAGACGACGTTGCAACAGATTCAAGAGCAAGGTGAAGGCGTCTTCTTCGTCAACGAGACGGAACTGGAGTATTGATCGTAGCCTAGCGATAATGAGGGAGAATGTATATAAATCATCGTGATTCCCAATCAGTCCCGAGAAGCTGAATTCCCCCCCCCCCTCTCCTGGGCTCACCCAGAACTTGAGTGGTGGCCTCTACGAAGAATCGGATCTCTCCGCTGCTTGAATAAAGAGATGGGTCACTCGAGCGCTGAGCTAGTATTCCGAGCGCAAGAGGGCCCATATTTCCGTTTTGTGGATCGTAATGGGCAGCTCATGTTGGCTAATGAGTTTTCATTGAAAGCCTTGGGTCCTGAGAAAGTCGAGCATTGGGTCGCTCGAAAGGATGAAGAGTGATAACCAGAAACACATTCTCGTTCCTTCCCCAAACCTGCCGCGGAAAAAGAATTCTGCGGCTGTGATAGACAGGAATCGATCGGGAGAAATCGACTCCAATGCGATCCTGAAGCTTCTTTTCGTTCCAACATTCCCGCGATACGTTTCTCTGTGAATACAGCCTGGAATGGAACAAGTTGATGATTTTCGGGAAAGATTTGAATATAGCGGGAAAAGAAACCCAATACGGAATGGGACGAGGAGCGTTTTTCTCCGGTGCGGTGGCGTCTTGAGACGCTTTCCCGATAATGATGCAGACTGTTGTGCGAAAACAACCGTACGTCTATTGAGTTCAATCAATGCGCTCAAGTCGATCTCCGGCAGGTTATCGATCGCGAGAACGAGTCTATGGTGTGGAAAGAAGGCGGCCACGTTACGCGCCACGGGAAATTCAAATGTTCCGCCGTGGCAGAAGCTCGGCCATCACAACAGAAACAATAACATTTGCCTGTGCAAGCTCACCAGTGTTCGCGCTCTCGGTCCAGGTGTGGGAGAACGTGGTCTTCCGAGTGGGCGGCTTTGATTCTTGGCATATCGGGTCGGATCTTGCACGATTCGACCTCCTTACTTGGGAGTCCGTATGGCGCCGATCGCTCGCGACTCATGGACTTTATCGTCTTCGGTGTTTACAGTCCATGAAGTGTGCGCTCCGTGTCCACCAGTGATATTCGAGAGCCCGATTCGTTCTCGAGCTCTGAGTCAACCGACGGCGCCCGGTGACGATTCCGCGGGTGGCTCCCAGCCCTGGACCTCTTCCATGACCCCACTCCGACTCGAGGCACAGTTCGACTCCGCGTTGGAGGAGAGCTCTGAGCCTTCAACCGATGCCAACATCATTGACAACCTGGCGTCCGAAAAAGAGAATATGTCGCTCAAGAAAGCAACGAAAAAATCCCAGAGTGCTCGTGGGAAGTCGTGTAAATTGCGGAAGGCCAAGAAAACATTGAGCGTCTTCGAGGAGCTCATGTTGAAGCTGAACGCAGTCGATGGACCACAGCTCGTTCTCCAAATAACGAGACTTGAAGACATGTCACCCGCTGAAGTTGAAGCAAATTTTCGAGCCCACTAGTGCGCGCCACATGGTTTCTTGCTCGACGAAGTGTAAATTGTAAATTCACTGTAAATTAATGGCAAACGCTGTGAACACACGTGAGAGTGAGACACTCGACATCAAAATCCCTTTCGGGAGCTAGTATAATTGTCGCCAGAGTCGGTCTGTTGTAGTTGGTCACTGACAGGGAAGCTGTGATCAGACTTGTACTGATAACCAGGGGCCAGAAGTTCATACTAGCGGACTTGCTCCGAGAGCATGAAACGCTGATTGTGTATGTCTTGTATCTCTTGTGAGTGGATTCCTGTGAGAACCAGCAATATTGTGAGTGGAATGACTGTTTCTATCCAAGGAGTTTTGAAGCTGTGCTGAGGAGTATCTGACTTGATGCCGAAGTCAATAAAACGATCAACCGAACACGTATCTTCATAAGTTGATGATGTCAGTAATTCTCGGGCTTTACGAACGACTGCGGGTTTTCGCTCTGGTGGATCCCGGGTAGCTTACCCACAATGAGAATCGAAGTTGTTTGGAAGCATAGTTTCCGTTTGAAATTCCATGGTTCAACGGATGGTGGACGCCATTTTCGAGTGTCACGTTCAGATCGATCGCTACGTCCCGAACGTTTGGAAACACTTTTTGGAAATTACAGAAACGATCACTCCTTCCGATGGGAATTCTCGCGGCCACTTTGTGAATTCATCTCTTGTGACTCATTTGTGAACGTAAGATTCTCCATCATCCATCATGCACAACGATCATGCGAACGATGGAGATCAGAATGGAAATGCCCAAGATACGCGAATCCTCCTCCCTTCAGAAATATTCTGTGACTTCAACTGAGTCGTGAGCAGTGCGGTGAATAGAGATTCGATGGGAGTCGAATTCGAAGATGAAGTGGAAAATATTCAGCAACGCCGGCAGTAATCCTCTCGGCGATGATCGATCTGATTCTAGCTGATATGATCGGCGAAGTTACTCTTCCCGTGTGTTCGAATCTAGTGTATCTGTTTTCGTAAACAGCGCTTCCACCCGAGGAGGGAATGAGCACGGAGCCTGCAACGGTTTTATTTGGAGAGCGAGCGGAGGAGTAAGCTATAAAGCAACTCTGTTTCAGAGCTGGTTCTCGCGTTGGAGACCTTTATCCGCGAGAAAACGTCTAATTATTTCAATGAAAATGCGGAACGAGTCTTACGCACGCACCTGGAGATGGACGAGACTGAATTAGCGAAGAGCATAGCGAAAAAGTATCGAGAGGAGTACAAGAGATTCGCAGATATTGGAGATGAAAAGAGCGACACCGAAGATGACGGTCAGTTGCTGCTCATTGAATAACCGTTGTTTTTGCCAAGTGTCGGATTTCCCTCCCGTACGCCTTCCAACAGAATCTGCTCGGTCGCGCCCCATCATATTTCTCACGGCCCGCCATCGATCCATTATATACTCCAGAGTTTGCCCTGCTCTACCACAACCTCATGCACAGCGGCTGTCAACTGAAAATACGCGCAGTGGAGGACGGCTTTTCGGCAAGAGCGCGGGCCATGCGAGCTGAAATGGACGCTGACTTGGAAGCTTTGATCGAGAAACAAAATAGAGAATTGGAAACGGGTGAAAGTGTCGAGTTGGTGCACCTCCTCAATCAGTGAGTTTGGCTCGGGCTTCCTAGAGGAATCTGCCCGACAACGATCTTTCCCGAAGCGGAACGATGAATCATATTCGAGGAAATTCTTCGCAGGGTCGCTTCAGTGCACGTTGAAGAACGGTTGGCTTTCGAGAAGAACTGGCATCATAAACTGAAGCTACTGCGTGATGCTCAACGCCAGGAGATGTTGATTTTTATGAGGAACGCGATGATTGGGAAATTGTGAGTACAGTCTACGAACTTCATCGACTTCAGTTCTTCTCATCATACCGATGGGAACCGATCCGAGAGAGGACTGAGTTGATAATGGCCCATGAATCGTCCACTCGAGAATCTTTGGGGGGCGTGATGTTCTCCGTAGCGCTAGACTCTGACGTAATTTCAGTTTGAAACCTCATCCTGACACTTCTCTAGACTGTGAAGAAGCTGAAGAGGCCAGCCCAGCCGCTGTATTGAGCGAGAGCTTCACGATACATCTAGGTGAGATTGAGATATTCTATGACACCGCTACGAGTTCTCGAGCTCATAGCCGAACGTGCCAGAGCGAGACCAATTACCGCGATTGATAATTGTATTTCTTACTAAGGTTCCCAACTGAAGGTCATGCACAATCTCCGTTTGACCTGCTCAGACCTTCTTGACTTGTGTCGACGCAGATCCCCAGAGGAAGCTCTGCAGACGTCTATGAGTCTCTTTTCCTCGAATCTCCAGGGCAGCGTTCTCCTAGTCGACAACAGAGTCAGCTCATACAAAGGAACGAAAAGAGGTAAACGCTCTACCACAGAGGTCTTCAAACTGTGTGTCGCGACGCAGCAGGCTGCCGAGGGTGCCAAGGGTCGGTGATGATTCCGCCATAGTTTCCGGGATTCCGTGTGGGTGGTTCCAAGGTCGATCTGACAATTCTTCTCGCAGCCCAAAGAGGTGGTTCCGAGTTCGATCCGATCGTACTTTTTAGGTACCATGGAGGTGAGCCTTGGGTCGATCTCACCATATTTCTGGGACTCCCCTCAATGACCTTCATAGACCCCCACATATATGGTCAGATCGACCTCGGAATTACCTCAATGGATTCCCGGAAATATTGTCAGATCGAGTCGGAATCAACTACGGAGTACAGTCAGAACCAGAAAGAGCGTCCATTGGCACCGTTCGGCAACTTCTCGGCGAACTCACGGCTGCGGCACCCCTGACACCCTGGGGTGTCGATGTCGGGAAAGTTTGACGACCTCTGCTCTGGTTTCATCGTCGTCGATGAATGCAATCGATCGATCCTCACTCTGGCCCGTTCGATACCTCTGCGAAGCAAGAACTCGAACTTTTCCGACTTGTTACAGAGTTCGCGGAAATATGCAAGAGTCGAGGCGAACTGCATTTTCCTGATATCGAGACTCAGCTTTTCGATATCAGGACGCAGTACAGGGCAGCATGTTCGGAGCGTCAGTCGGCCACGCCTCGAAGAACCCGTAGTCCGTCCGATGATAACGTGCGTCTCAGCGCGGGGGATGTCTACATAACTCGTCATTCGAACCTCGGGAGAGCCCACGTCGTTTTCCACCTCGTGGCAGGCAGTGACGAAGAGGACCTTGCGACTAAGGAATTGAACTCGAGACATCAGGTTAGTGGTCGTTCTGTTCGTATCAGAAGGCGACCGAAAATTCTGAGGTCTCGGGTCATCTTGATCATGGGAGCAGCTAGGACGTGGCTCCCCCACGCGACATCCCGATTTTGGAGCGGATAATTGATGTCGTCACTCCTGAAACTTTTCAGGCGATTCAGGGACTTCGGAATATCTTGAGGATCGCTTACGAGAGAGATATCCGTACACTGAGCATTCCATTGTTGCTGACCAACAGTCTCACTCCAGAAATGAATGCCGCTTGGTGCTCTAAAAGGTTCGTCTTATCTCGCTTCATTTTGTGAGAGCCGAATCATCATCGTCCGGATGTAACGGTTTCCGTTTCCGATCCACGGCACTCGCATGTTCCCTTCCCGAGCTCTGCGCTCCTCGTCGGCGCCGTCACGCCGACTCTCCTTCTACGATACTCCTATTCTTGAAGGGCGGAACTGATCTACAAGTGCGTGAAAGGCTTCATGATTGAAATGGCTTCCATGGTCGCCGATGCCGGGGATCCTCGAACGGTCGAGTTTGTTGTCCCACCGGGAATCGACGAATCAACATTCGTCTCTCTCAGCTCAATGTTGCAGACCATTTTCAGGATGTCTAACCCTCTGGTCCTGAAATCTTCATCCTAAGTGTCTCAAAATCATGAACCTTCGGAACGATTGGCCTCGTCGACTGGTTGGAGATGTTCGTTGATGGGAATAAATTCGTTCTGCCACCACGTGTATCGTTTACTGAAAGCTCGGAGACGGTCATCCGATTGGGTTCCAGACCCGGCGCAGACAACAATGACAACGTACCGGAAGGATGACGACGGAAATCGACTTGGTAAACATTTATTCTAATGAGTGTGTCCTTTACGAACGAGGTGCACATTCGCAAACCGTGTTCTCGTGAGAAAAGTGATTGAAGAGCTTCTCCCTAGTCTTTTGCTTGGAATGATCCACGACAGCGATAGCAAAGTCGAAACGGGCTGAATGAGTTTTCTAGGTTCAATGTAGACATGGTGACGGATTCGATTAGTACTACCACAAATAATGTGAATTTATGGGTCGTTCTCCCCCACGTCATCACCAATTCACCCTCATGTTCCGACCGATGACCACGACAGCGAATGAACTCGAGTGGAAAAATATGGCTTATGGGAGTCCTAGATGAGCTGAAGGAGTGTGTGTATTGTCGGTGTCAACAACGAGCGTAAAGCTGGAGGGGAAAAACGAGCAATCGAACGTTGATGTCTCGCATATACAAAATCGGCGGGATTGCGCCTTTGGCCTCGGAACTCATTTCGAGATGAACATAAATCATAACAGGGGCTCGGAAACGAAGCGGATGAGGGTTTTTGCGTGCCCGCCATCCACAACGACGACTTGGAGGCTCTGTGGGTTCAATGGTCCAGCGGAGATCGTCATCTCCAGAGCTCCATCTTCGTTAACGGAAGAACATGACTATTGGGCAGTAAGTCAGGATGAAATTTCGAAGCGTGCATGATCAACTCCTGCGGGCTCTCGATTTCTTCGTGTCAGTGTCGTCATCTTTGTCGTCCTTGTCATCCTTCGTATCGAGAAATAGCAGCGGGCACATTCCGATAATGCATCCGAGGAAAACTCCGAAAGCACGTCCCTGTGGAATGAACGGATGTGATAAGAATCTGCTCAAAATTCACGTTCGGATAATGCGGAATCACTGGTATGATTGTGTGGCCGATCATCCTTCGCGCCTCACGGTTGCAAGCTTACAAAAGTGCTCGAGATTCTCGTCGACGTCATATCCAGTTGCTCAGGAGTCAAGTTCGGAACCTCGACGCCGACCCGACACGCGACCCGTTCTACGTACCACGCTGAACTGAAAGGGAGATCGCGGCCATGAGGAATCTATGGAAGGAAACTCCACCGCACTACTTCATTGTCGGCGTTCAAGGTTTTTCTCCACCTTATTTTCGCTCTCATAAAATCGCTGACTGTTTCGAACGAAATGCGAATGGCAGAACTCACCCGATCCCCGCAACATCCGAAATAGCGTTCCCCAAGCCGGCCGCTGCAAAAATTGTTTATTTCATGTCTGTCTACTCGGATTTCGCGTACGCTACTATCATGAACCAAGGCTTTTTATCGATTAACCGGCTATCAGCTGTTTTTCGCAGCAGACAGCGGGGGAATTATATTGCGGCGGAAACTGGAACTTTTATGAGTTCCACTATGAATTCGTCGAAAAAACACAAAGCACGGGGACAATCCGGAATCGTCAACCCTGTGGATGAATTCTTCCAGAGACAAGCTTGGAAAATTCGTCTGCATCGAGTTTGAGTTTCCGCAACGCTCGGGGCCTCGCAAAAGTTTTCTCTCAGGGAATCGATATGCACCACTGATTCGAAGAATAAAAAGAAGTCGACGAGGAAATTCCACTGGCTTGTGGCCGACTGAATGACATTCCGATTGGATTTCTGGCAGGAATTCGCTCGTCTTTGTTTTCCTGAAAACTCTTCTCCGGCAGTCCTTCAATGACACCCAAGCGGATGGACCGCGCGGAGGATTCGGCGTCGTTGGGGCCCGGTACACAGACCGTTCTGCTCCCTCTTCTCTCCTCTCGGCACCCAAAGTAGCGGAGATCTCATCATAGCATGCACTGGAAGCGCCCAAACCATGGACGCACAGGCCTGATCTGCGTTTTCGAGCCTTCAATTCTCGAATAGTACGAAAGCGAGCCTCTTTATTCTTGGAGAAGAATTTATGAATCACCTGAGCTTCTCCTATCGACGTATATTTCTGTTCCAGCGACTCACCTGCCATCGTCGAAATACCGAAAGTCAGGCCTAGGGTCATGTCGATGTAATCGCCCTGAAAGGAATTTGAGTGATTGTACGAAACGTCCTTCGGGGGAAAATTTCCCGAAAATTTCAAAATCATATCTTCCGGGGTATTCTGGGGCGGAAGCGCGTAAGATGATTCATATCGAGTCTCGTTGCCCTCAAATACATACTTGCGATCGGAATCTTCTCGCGACTCTAAAACAGCTTAGCAGATAAGAACGTTTTGAGCAAGAAGTCTGAAGCAACCACTCAAGCCCCAATGGCTTCTGAGCAGATCTCCAGACAGATTCGAGTCGTCTCACAGGCCGGGGACCGGTTATAGACCGGAGATTCTTTCAGGGACTCACTGAGCGACTCCGACAGAGAGGAAACTTTCAGTGGCTCAATGTTGCGCGACATCTCCGACGAGACCATACGGAGGAAGTGGAGAAACTTTTGGGTCGTCAACAGCGAGATAAGATGCGCCAGACCTATCCGCTAATGGGAAAACACTGAGCATCCGTTCGAATCGTAGTGTTGGAAAGAGAGTACCGTCGTCCACAGAATCTGAGATCCCCTTTTTGGAAGTAGTATCATGTTCGAGTGCTTCCTGTTGCAAAACTCTCGCGGACCGATACTTGGAATTCTTTCCAATCAGATAATCCGCTCCGACTTCCTTTCCTCGATTTCTTTGAGGACGACTGAGTTTCGAAGGTATGAGAATGAGAGAATATAAAAAAGGAGCGAGAGAAAGCTCTAGCGCTCGCCCGCCCGCCTGCTTGCCTGCCAGAGAATCGGAAATGATCGTCAGATTTGACTGATCCGTCGCCAGCCGAGAAATCTTTCTGACAGTCGGCGATAGATAATCATGTCAACATCAGGCAATGAAAAACAAGTTCCTTCTTTTTTCTGGGGTCGAATGTGTTTCCGAAATTGAAGCCTACCGGCTTCAGAACTAGCGAGTCACGTACGAGGTAGCCAAAGCAAGACAGATGGAGTTGAGTTGCGAAAACTCGACTTACGTCACAAAATAATTTCTCCTCTTTCTCGCCAAATAACACGGTGTGCTTCGCGTGAACCAATCCAGAGGGTATCAGCGGACAAAATAGCGTCCTGTCGATTTCGCTTCTTTTCTGGCGTTGAACAACATTGTTGTATTGGCGGTTCCTTTCCGGCCCCTCGTTGCTCAACGCAAGAACCGTCGCATCTTCCAACGTCATTCCCGGCGGTCATGATTGTCTGGAAATCTATTGGAGCTCATCTAGTGCTCATCTTCGGAGCTCTCACTTCAAGCACCGTGGCGCCTCGGGGACAACGATCGAGCTCGAGAGTCTCCCCGCCCATAGAACCTCCTCTGTCAGTGAACTGGGGATGAGGTTGATTCGGGACGTTTTTCAGCTTGCTCCGATGCCAGAAATTCCGCTGGTCAACCAAATCTGCAGGATCCGAGTCCATTCTGTACCCCCAACCTCCCACGACTGGACCAACTCGGGCCGGAATGGAGAGGATGCCTCTAGGAGTTCTTGACATTTCGCGAGATGCCGCTAAGATGCCGCTACGTTCTCAACTCCGCGGGTCGGTCAGAGGCTCGCGCCCTGCATCCTTGATTCGAGGCCGCCTAGATGGGATTTCGACCAAGACTTGCTCGCAGTCACGGCGTCCTAGGGAGACGGGTCGCACAAGAAAGGAGGTGCGCGGATCGTTCGTCCTCCGCGTCATCGAAACCTGCTTCCACCAGAGTCTCGTTTTATTAGTGTGTACCGAATGCATGCATAATGTCCACGTCCAGATAGCGATCCTTTCCTTTTCCGTTTCTCGGAACGACCGATCGAAAGTCGAAAACACCGGAGGTCACCAGACCGCTATCGAAACTCGAATCACCACAATGCCACGACGAGTGATGTTCAGAGAAAAAACAACCGTCAACAGCCAGCGCCGAATTTCATCTTCCCCAGCAAGCTTTTTCCGCGGATTTTATCTCCTCTCTCGCAACGTGGTGTCTTGCCTTCCATTTCAAGCATCATGCGAACTGTTTGATCCCACCTATGAAGTGTACGTGGAAAAGTTCCCTTTTTGAGAATCCTCAAATGGGCCCTCTGAGCCTCGCGCGATTCCGATCGAATCCGGAAGACGTTATTAAATTGCCGGAAATAATCATCGCCTCCCTGCAGACGGTCTGTGCTTCTTCATCGCAGGATCCGGTGGTAATTTTTCTTCTGTTCATCAGGATGTTGTAACAACATAGCGCGAGATTACGTATTGCGGTTCATGACCACGATTTTAAGAGTGGCTCCGATGTCAGCGCCGCCGTCGCCGACGGCGGCAGTAATGTCCTAGAGCCGTCTCGCTTCTGGGAGATATTCGAAAACAGCTCTCAGACAGGCCAGAAATTAGTTTGTCTTCCTAGAATAGAAAAGAAGTGCGCGAGTTACGCAATCATATCGTGGATCACAAGCTTCGATTGTCGATTACAAGCTACGATGATCTTTTTCTGGACATATTTCAAACTCGTCCGGGAGACTCCGCATCAAAACCCCTTTTCGAACAGACGATTCGGTTGAACCTGTCACTCACTCGCGCTGAAAAACGGTTCAACTCCTACTTCTCACGAAAACGGCTCCGAAATATACTTTCGGTAGCGATTGATTATAGAGCGCATATGAATGAATGCGGATTGATCGCTGGGATAGTGCTCAATGCGGAAGATCTTTGGGATCATGTCACGAGGCCCGTCAAGGCCACTCCACCGTTGCAGAAGCCTGTTCCAAAACGTCTAGACTATTTAGCGGGTGACCTCTGACAAAATCTTTGCGATACGTTCCTCTCCTAGAACAGTTTCGAGGATCAGGGCTCTTGCCGGATACGACGGGAAGTCCTCGAGAATCCCAACAGATGCAGAGTTCTCGGAGACCGCACACGGATCTCTTTACAAGGCTCCCCATCCAGGAGATCAAAATTGGAGATAAGTTCAAAAGGAAAAAATCTCATCGATCACAGGTTCACGCCGCTCATTAGAAATCGAGCCCGGGAGCAGGGTTCTTCACCTTCTTTTCTTCCCATTGGAAACATGATTTTCAGGAGCTGTCAGATCGAAGAATCGGCTTGGGGGGGGGGGGGGGGGGAATCATTTCGATCGGTTTTCGCGCATGGTCAGAGCTCGCTCTGAGCGATTCAGCTCGCCATTGTTGACGAGCGGGCATCGGACGAGAGCGTGTACCTTCGACTGACGGGAGATCGCCCCGAAAAAAACCCGGAACCAGAAGCCAAAGACCGCTGCCCCAACCTCATGTATAGGACTACATCAATTTCCCGCGCAAGTTTCCGAGCCTTGGAGTGCTCAGAGCGGCCCCGCGGATCCACCCCAGGACACCCGGTTCATCCACGACAGGAATGAAAAGTTCACTCCTTTGTGGCTCCAGGGCGAGCCCTTCTCGCTTCCTTTGGTCAAATCACTGGAGCTCATGGAGGTAATTCGAGGATACTGTTGACACTGCACGAGTGAAGCTACAGATGTCCTCAAAGAACTCCCGGGCGATCCCGGTGTAGGTCTTCGGCGCCATTTTGATTCCTCAGGAAACCGTAATCCATGCCGTGCTCGATACATGTGCTCATCTTTATCAGAGTTGATTGAGGATCAGGGACGTATTCCCAATTCGTGATCCAGATTGCGCGGTCGAGAACTTTTCGTGGGTGTTTCCTCGTAGGTTTTCAAGATTCTTTCGATCGGAGTCACAGAAACAGTGTTTTGTCTTTCTCTGAGCAGTGGAGCGATCTGTTCGCCCGCGCTGAGCCCTCTCGCTCGAGTGCGCTGTTCTGGAAGAATGGAAACCGGTCCATGCGGAGAGATTTTATAATGTGAAGCTAGTTCCTCAGAATCTAGATGTCCTCTTGATTTGCGGGGAAACACGGGATTTTTCACAAATTCGAATGACGCCGCAGTCTTCAAGGTCCGCGGGTTCATGAGCTGCAGAACGGGACGCTCATCGCTTCCTCGAACTGCGTTCTCACAGCTTCAGGCGCCAAGAATCTCATCGACACGATCTCCACATTCATCTGTCAACCGGACATCTTCTGTAAACTTTCATTGCGAGTACTCTCAATCATCGGCGAAAATGATGGAGTGTTGTGAGTTCGTAAAACCAGCTGGAGTCTTGGATGCCCGGCGCGTGCTTTATCAGTAACACAACACGGGAAAGAGTTATGCTGTTTAAGACGTTCTCACTGTAGGGCGATGAAAATCCACGACTGTTATCGATAGTTTGGGACGGACTAGAATCGAGTGTCGAGGTCTTTTCGAATCAGGAAGTAGTATCCCCGTCCTCCCACCTTCCACCCCAGCGCGATCTGATTTCCTAGCTCGTACAGCCTCCGCAGGCTCCCTCGGAAAGCCGTGAGTACCAACTCCCTCCGAGGCCACAGTGGGTTGGTGCTCCAGTCTAGGATTCGCCAGTCGTCACCTGCGTGATATTTTTCGTATCTACATCGCTTACTCCTCCCGCTGTTGAGCTGAGGCACTAAGAGAATGATCCAAATGAGGTATGCTTAGCGACGCTCAGTTTCCGATTCTATCAGGGCGTCCTCGATGCATGGGCGCAATGTCCGAAAAAATGAAGGTTTCTTCTCGGAATCGAATGTTCTACGGAAAATCCCCTGATGCGCAGAACCGACGATAATCTCTCTTGTCCATGACCTCGTCCAAAATCTAAACTCGTTTGGCCCCATCCGCTCATGAAGAGCGCAGGCCGGTTCGAAGTGCACGCATTTGGAATGGCGGGGATTCTCCCGCTCAGAGCCCGGCGGGGAGAGTTCCATGTGAAGTTTGGACATAACGATGTTGAGTCCGCATTCCACTAGGGATCTTCTGTGAGTTTTTCCGACTTCGCTGAGGAAACATAAAACAGAGAGAGCGAGAACTTCGATCCGTGACGCTTGGTCATTCTCGGGAGATTTGAGGAATTTGGGAAATGGTCAAGAAAAAGAAAACCATTGAAGAATGACCTGGCACGGTATTCGGTACTTCGTCGTCTGATGCTCCTCCGAATTGTCAACTGACGTCACAGGCGGTCGTTTCATGACACTCAGATTCCCGAAGTTCGTATGGTTTTCAGCACAGGGATTCGATCAGCATCGTTCCGGAGCTGTGAGGTAAGTACATTCGTACGCCATCGAGGAATTTCAGCGCCACAGACTTCAGTCACAGCCGCTGCTGCCCTCTACGAAGTGGACGCTATGGCCCTCTCCCTAGCCCAGTACTTCTTAAGTAGCGTTTCGCTTTGAGCGGCAACACTTTGAGTTGTTCGTTCGTATCATCGGTCTTCATCTAAGGTTCACACAGCTTCTTGGTCGCAATGACAACGCTCAACACAACTGCTACGGCCGCGTACTCGGCCTCGGAGATGTGGACACAGTTCTGGCAGATGGGCGACCAGCGCATCATGCATTGGGCCTTGATGGGCTCCCCGCTCAAAGTGCTTTCGGTAATCGGATTTTACTTGCTGTTCTCGACGAGATTGGGGCCCTACATAATGAAGGATAGGCCGCCGATGAACATACGACCCATTGTGATAGCCTATAATGTGTTCATGGTCCTCGCATCGTTCTACTTCTGTGGACTTACTGTGTACTACGCCTACGTGAAAGCCCAGTACTCACTCATTTGCGCCGCAAATGATTCGTGGACGAACCCATGGGCTCATAAGATGTTCACCTACGCGTGGTGGTACCTGATGCTTAAGGTTGGGGAGCTGCTCGACACCGTCTTCTTCGTATTCATGAAGAAAGCGACCCACATCTCGTTCCTGCATCTGCTCCATCATTCCCTGGCTCTGTGGACTGTGTGGCTGGACTTGAACCTCGGCATCTCGGGTCAAGTGGCTCTCTTCCCGATCCTGAACACATCGGTTCACGTAGTCATGTACACCTACTACGGACTCTCCGCCCTGCCCGTCCACCTGCGACCCAACCTCTGGTGGAAGAAATATGTTACCCAGTTCCAAATCGTGCAGTTCGTGCTCTTGATGATCCACGGAGCCGTTCCCCTGGTCTACGACTGCAACTTCCCCAAGTATTTCGCCTCGCTCATGGTTTTCGAGGCTGGTCTCTTCGCCTACTTGTTCAGCGACTTCTACGTGAAAACCTACTTGAAGGCATCTCCAAAGAAAGTCGAGTAGATTCCAGAGCTTCCGAAGGAAACGAACAACAAAGAGTCGTGCTCCGAGTGCTTCGGAGGCGTCAAGTCGCTGCGTCAACATATCTGTCTCAAAACAGCAACAACGACTTAGGTATTCAATAGAGAAAAGTGTTTCTTCCTATGAGCTATTTTATTAAAATGTCAGTCCAATTTTCTCCCGTGTTTTCACTCGAAAAACTTCGACTCAGGAATCTACGACGTTCCTGTTTCGTGACGAACTTCGTGTCGAATCGATTCTGTATAGAGACTTTCGATTCGTAGTCGGACAGCGACGAGAACAATATTCAAATCGAATCTCTCGGCTCCGAATCATCCAATTCATCGGTAGCTTTCTCCCGAAAAAAACCACTGCAATATTATAGCCGGTACCTCGATCCTCCACGAGGCAAGGAAATCATGGATAATTCACCGGATCGATCTGTTGAACCGAGGCTCCGGCTGGATGAAACTTATCTGACAGTCATCCAGCGTATGATTTCTCCTCTTCGAACCCCGATTCCGGAGATTTCCGTTGTGGACAAACGATAATTCCTACGAAAAATATCCATGCAGAGGTATATTTTTCCAATGAAAGTTAGGGACGACACCGAGCAGAACGTGAAGAAGACCTTGATCTTATGCAAATGTTGTTAAGTAAGCAACAACATGGCAACGTTGACTTCACGAGGGAGTACCGTGTGACACGCGGTCCTTGTCAATGAAAAAGCTTCAATCAACCGTTTCCAACCGCGGGAACCGAAGTTCTGTTTGGTGAAACCGCTCTTACGGCTTCCGACTGGAACAATTCTAAGCAGACCGAACAACACACCGAGCAGGTGAGATTCTCGTCAGTCCAGCTCCACAGCGTGCATGAGTGCAGATTTCGCACTCTGCTTCTCCTACGATCAGTCTTCTCCGTATGGCTAAACTCGTCCGAACAACAGCGGCAGCAACAGCGGCGCTACGGTCGAGAATAATTCACTTTAACACAATGGAGTGATCACGGGAGATTCGGGGAAACCACGTCGATACATCGCTAGGGCGTGAAAAAGAGGCGCCGTTGCACTCTAACACCTCACGCGCGGTCAGCGGGCGAGGATATTGTTAGAAGAGCACCGAGACCCCCCTATGATACAACTTCACGCGTGATCTCCAATCGTCTGCGCAGGGAGCGACGGGCCTTGGGCACGAAGCCATCGTTCATGCGAATCACGTTCGAGATCTTCGCATCAATCCAGTTCCTGACCACGAATAACCCAATCATTATCAGTCTCCTGCTGATTCATTGGGTCGGCATGGGCATCATCCAACTTGTGCGCCAGGTCTTCTGGCAGACTGCTTGCTCGAGTGACGCGTGCACGAGCCTAACGAGAAGAGTTTGCACCTCAAGCTTCGAGCTCCCTACTCTAGCGGACCGTGATCGGGGCGTTGAAGGTCGAATCCAATGTATGCACACATACATGATGAATTTCCAGTCACAGAGAATCAAGTCTCATCAAAAATGTATCTAACGGACATCCGTGCGTGGTCAGCAATACCATATTCATGGAGAAACTGGTTCCTCGGGTTAATGATCAGCCAGCACGGTCAGCGCCCCGAGTTCTCCGCGCAAGTCGCTCGGCGCTCTCGTTCAACTGTGTTGTGTATTCTCAGAGTTGACGCTCGTATATAATTCATCAACATCGTCCCTCGCCATTATCCACCTCTGAGCAACAAGGCGCTGATGTGATCGGACAAGAAGTCTTCTCAGGGGTGATACCACCGGCCCCTCTCATTGGAACTACTTCTTGTTCGGGAGCGAGTCTCCTGTTGCGACCAACAGATTCCACTCCTGTATAGAGCTCTCGACACGTCAACGCGGAGCAACGCGGGATGCTTCCGACGTGATTTCGACCCAGAGCAGACATCATCCCGCTTTTCCCTTGCGGTTGGATCCTGGAGACATCAATTTTCCTCCGCGATGGCGCTCACAGCGCAGAGATTAGGACTGCACCTGCGAACATTGTTCTCTCGTTCTTGGCGGACATGCTGCAGACGTTACTGCTGCTTATATCAACGGCTGAGTAGAGTCTCGGTCGTGTGCCTGAATAAATTCCGCGAACGCTCGGTGAATGTAACGCAAGGGTGAATCTCTTCGCTAACAAGGTTCGTTCGCGACCTGAGCATCAACCCAACCTGTTGCGATGGGAGAACCGATAACTAGTTTCCATTCCATTCGACGAGCATTTGTGTGCGCTCGTTATTTCGCGAGCAGATACCCTCATGCATTGGCAGGCGAGCTAATCGATTCAGTGTACAGCCGAGCGACCGTCTGAGCGACCTCCCGCCACGCTGTTCGCCTGCTCCCAAGGTCTCTGCGGACATTGGATGGAAAAAGCTGTCCTCATCGTGCCGACATCCGCGTAAGACCACCGAAACGACCCTCAAGCGCCGGATAGAACTTTTGCCCTCCGAGACCTCGGCAGAGCGACGGTCGCACGGCTCGCGTGAGCGAATCGCGGAGCGGCTTTCTGCAGCGAAGCCATCAGTCACAACAGGAGCCCAATGGAACTGAAACAGAAAAACGTCTCCAGGGACAGCCGGCGTTGGACTGTCTTCGTCTTCAAGCGCATCGGTCGGCCTCGTGGAGTCTATTTGCATCAAGCTTGGGGCAGCCGAGATCATTGGTAGCCACACTTGAACAGAACCGTTGAGCGAAGTGAAAGATTTCTACGGGCCGCGTTCGGACCAGCCCAGTTTTCCATGGGTCTCAGCACAATCCGCGTTCGCCATGACCTACTTATCTCTAAGGAGATGGAACAAAAACCGGGAAGCATCAACTCTGCCGGTTCGGAATGAGCTTTCCAGGCTTCTGTGCGAGTTGGTGTTGATACAATCGAGGGTATGATGGAGACGAGGCAAAAACGAGCCTCCTGGACCCGGTTACGACGATCGGTGGAAACTGGGAATGTTTCCCGAAGGAATGTGAGCCTGGGAGGAGCAACCTCTTCTCAACACACAGCGCATGCGCTCAAAATTCCCCTGTAATGCGGAGGTTACTGCGCTCCGAAGATCTGCTCTGCTCCATCGCCTCTCTCTCTAGATTATCCGAGCAGCAGAACTCAGCTGAGACGACTAAGGAGATATGACCGTCTCCGATATGGTTGAGACTGAATGTTTGTCAATCCGATGAATCTATCCGCAGAAACTTTTGAAAAGTTCGAAGTTTTGTGGAAGAAGCAAAGATGAATTCTGTCCGATGAGGATCGTCATATTATTGTTGGATAATCCGGGAACGACCATGAAAACCAGGCCAGACGGACAACTGATTCGCAGTTCTTTGCACGGTAGACGCACTTTTCTATGAGGTCCTGCGTTGTTTTGGCTCTGACTGATTACAATTTCGGGGTCTGCAACCAGAAGTAAGCCTGGTGAGGCACCGCACAAGAACAGTTTCAGCTGAAGTCTGAATTGCTATCAGCACGACACTGTAGGCTTCCTGAAGCTCGGATGTGACGTGACGGGTCTGATTCGATTATCACAGCTCTACCTCATGCGAAAATGAATCACTTCCGAGCCTCTGCACCGAGGTGATAAGATACTTTTCTGTGACTTTTCGCGCGACCGATAGTTTCCAGACAGCGAAAGCTCGATAGGACGTTGCGATCCCTTCGGAGGACTTTCTTCATTCACCGTCTTGTTATGCTGCCTCATTCATTCCAGAGGAGCTCGATCGAGTTTGCGGTCTTGTTTGAGCTCCTTCACTCCACTTTAATCGGCAACTTCAACGACGCCATCGCGAAATGTCCCGGAGGGAGTCTGAGCGTTGAACGGCGAGTGGCGACTTTTCGTTTCTGTCGCTGCTGTTCCTGGATGAGTACTTGACAACGCCAGAACGAAGAATTGTAAAATTCTCTCTTGTAAATCACAGATATTCTCAAACTTCATTTCCAAGGAATGAGATATCCCATCCTACGGAAATGAGCTGGGTTTCCGACATCAGGCTACGACATCGTCCGTTCGAGCGCAGTGAACGCTCCTCGAACTCAAAACGAAGATCTGATCTTCATAGGCTGAGATTTCCCATCTAGAGGGTTTAGCGCGACCGCCCCCATTCCGTCCGTTTCTCCGACAAAAATGATGCAAACCCAATGATTCAACCCTAATAGCTGTGATATGCTATAACGCAACAACCGGAGAGGTTCGACAAGATGACATCGAACTCGCTCGTTGACTCTAATGACGGGCTCTACAGTTGGGAGAAGTCGTAGCACCGCCCGCAGACTCGGGGAATCATACTTCCCAAAACGTTTCCAGAGTTTTTGAGATCTTCTTGAGGATTGCCTTTGTTCTTTGGTACGGTACAAAGGATTGAGTCGTCTTCATCGGGCTCTCGAGCTCCATACATGGCTCTAGTTTCGGGTCTCCTCTGGATTCTTCAAGAGTCGTTGGATCCATTTTCCCTTCCCTGATTCAACACATTTTTGACGATTTTGGCGGTGGGGATCATCGACGACCTTCCGTCGGGAATTCCCGCCCGTGGGATGATCATCCCTGCGAGCTCTGAGTGAGCACGCAACAAAAACCGCGGCTCAACCTCCCGTTTCCCTCAGAGTGAGCAATGCTCCGAGCTTCATGACATCGATTCCTTCCGGAAGGGTGGGGAGTTATTGTTTCTAGTCTCTTCGGATCACGAAAGTGCAGCCGATTTCCAGAGATCGCTCGTAAAGGTGATATCGTAGAACAGGTTCCACGGAGATCATGGGAGTCTCAACCACTCGAATATGAACTACACTGATATTAAGTGAACTCCGGACAATCTTGATCCGACCAAGCGGATGATCCGACGAAGCGGAAAACGGACAGAGTATCATCCTGATGGTGGATTCGCGCCACGGAATAATCACAATCATTAATGAAGTATGCGAGGGCTCCCAGAGCGTCACGAAAAATTATTGAATGGAAGTCAGCCTCCTTTTCGTCTCGGCGAATCTGCGGACGAGAACGGCACAAAAACCTCCAAAAACATTCAGGAGGTGTGTTCCTCGAAATCTCACATGAAAAACTGCTGAAGCAGTTCTATACTGCCTTCAGCTTCATGTATGGCTACATGCTTTTCCACCTCATCTTCATTTTCTGAATCAGATTCAAATGCTGAGAGTCAACCGAAGAGTGGCTCTGGGCATCATTGTCGAATGACAAGAACTGATGTCTGCTGAGCAAGAAGTAGCAAGAGTAGCCGAATCGGAGCATAAAAACCAGCTGAATATTGTTTACTTCGTGGCGCGAACTCGGCACGTGAGTGCAACGTGAGGCGCGCGACGCCACCGTCAGAATGCTGGCTTCCAGGCCCTGAGAGTTCACGAGTCCACAACGCGAGCGAGCCTCGTGCTCTGCGTTTCTTGCGGAAACTTCTGAATTTTCCAATGAAGTGAATGGCGCTCGCGATAAAATGATGCGATTAAGCGGGCGTTGTACCGATTAACCAGAGTTATTCCTTTAGAGGAAATTTAGGAATTCGCCTTATGACCCGATAAGCGGATGATCCGATTATCCGATGTACCTCTTGAGCGGAGTCAACTGTGTATTCGACATGTCACCGACGCTCGATATTGTTCAGTCACTCATGACCGATCGAGAAATATTGTCCCCAGTCGAGTGTTGACTGGCACTGTGGGGCTCTCCCGGTGATCGTTTCCGGCGAATTTCGTTTGTGATCAGACATCGATTTCTGGTCCGAATGACCCTCGGGCTTGAACTTCCTCGAAGCATCGATGAGATCAGCGGGCTGCCTCTGACACCCAACTTGGCGCTTCGATGGTGACGAAGAGACGATCTGTCCACCGAATATTCATTCGTGCAGCCGGTGGACATTTTGTTGGGAATGAGCCACATTTTCTGTTCCACATGCCCTGCCGCCTCTTACACGGCATGGTAGCCCTGGTACCACTCCGTGTTTCCCGAAAACGGATCAAGCGTTGAATCCTGGTGGCAGCCGAGAAATGTCTGCAGTATTTGAACAGTGTCTATTCGACCTGACTGGAAGCGATTGCAGGGTCTGTATTTCAACTGAACACACCCGTCTTCTAATAACAAGCCAGCTTCTCACGGAGCCGATGTTGAGCTAGCAGCGCTTGACTTCGGCCACCGAAGAGGGGCGTTCTTTGCCCGTTGTAGCCATCTTTTCGAGCTGCCTCCATTGGTGAGCCTTAGAACCACGATATCCTGATCTATCATCGAAATGAGTTCCCCCTTGTTTCAAACGAAATAGTAACGAGAAACATAAGCAATACCTTGAAGTAGATGAGGCGTTCATAGAAGAAGAAGAAGGACAACGAAGCAATCATGGATTCGTCGAAGTGCGTATAATGCAAGACACCCATAACATATATTCGCTACTCAGTTCCCAAAAAACAAGAGCGGAGCAGGCTTCGGGTGGAAGGGGAGGATCACAGGCCCAGGTGTTTGTTTATGTTCTTGTTCGCTTCCGGGGCGCCACTGTTGAATGTTTATGGCAAAGACGTTTTCTCCCACTCAGCCACAGCGGATGACGGGTGCAGATTGAACCAACGAAGCATCGCCCATGCGGATGCTCTCGAGACTCTTCCTGTCGGATGACGCTTAACCCTCTGTCACTTTCTCTCGAGAGTCCACATGATTCGAAATTTGATGCGGAGCTCCGCGTTACGGATCTCAGACGAATCGCTCGGTGACGGAAGTTCCGACGCTAACGCTCGCCGTGGCTTCCAATTGAAACTACCAAGTTTCAGAACGTGTTTTGCCCGATTCACCGCTTCACGCTTATCTTCCGCGGATGACAGCAGCCAATTATCGTACAGTCGATCATGGTTCCATAAACGGTTCGTCCGAGCGGGTAGCAATTACATGACCTCACAAGTGCTTTAGAAAAACAGAATACCAGCCACCAACACACGTTTTCATGGAAGCGCGGCTGCAGGGCTGTCTAGACGAATGCAAATCAGCAGCGAAGCTTTGTCCCTCGAATGCACCACTGGATGATCTCAGACAAGGCCGGAAACTAGCATTGGCGTCGACGTTCCGCAGTACTCACAGCGCAGATCATAATAAAATTGTCCAGGAAACCGAATCCAATGAATGGGAGGCCGTTGTGCAACATGATTGCCCTGAGTTGAGAGGCTGTTGGAGGTTCATGTGTCTCCGGACCTGCAATTCGAAGAGCAACGTCAGGACTCGAGGTTGATTGTGGGGAATACTTCACACACGGTGATTCCATGGCAGACCCAATCCAGGTTATCAACGACGACTCGTGTCCTCGAGCTGGGGGGATCAGGAAGGGCCGCAGTCGAACATTCGAAGCGTTTACTGGTGTCATACCGAGGGTGATGGCAGAGATATACAAAGCTCGGAGCAAGGCGTCTCCGAACCATCGTCTGAATGTTAATGCGCTCCGGTCTTCAGCTCTCCCGTCAAACTATCTCAACATCCAGGCGGCGTCACCGAATGGCCAGCAGGCACCGTGAAGCTCGCGAGGCGGCTCGATGTCGGCGCCGATAAACGGTCGAGCCGATTTCCGGAAATGCTCTGCGTTGTATGACACAAACAGGTGTCTCATTGGAGGGATTATCCGGGCAGCTACAAACACCGAATCCTGTGCAACTTCCCCTCACTTGTACGGAGGCGGGCAGCCTGGAGCGTTCCGCGTGCGATCCCGAGGACCGACTTATCACGAGTATAGTTTCGGCGTCAGAGATTCTTGACAGAACTCAGATCAGTGGAAGCTGCCATTCTATTGAGTTCGCTTTCCCGTGGGTCGATCGGAGCCCAGAAATCTGTCTGTTCTCCGAATCAGTTGCTGAAAGAGAATAATTCCAATAACACAGGAGGGCAGGTCTCAGCTAAGCAATCTCGGTATCCGATCTAGGAGGTCTAACAGTCAGTAGCGAATTCCTTGGAGAACCCTTCAAGCTGTGCATTGGATGCCCGGGAAGCGGTTCCGGTTCCTGTACAGCTGGCTCTGACCTGGAAGTTTCGTTGAACAAGCTTGCAAGAATTCCGACAAGGACCAGTCTGTCCCAAATGGGAGAATGAACATCCCCGGAGTCTCCCCGTCGGTACTCTACCACGCAACCGTTGGAAACAACTGGTCGAGCGCTCTGCCAACGCAAAGGACTCCCAAATCCATTCTGAACTTTTCGGTCGAGCACTCCTCTCTGAGATCTGGGATGGCGTCGTTGGGCTGGAAATTCTCGGGGACTCGTGCTAAAATCGTCGTCCCACAAATAGAGAATAATCTGGTGCGGGTGTGCTACTGATCTAATATGTAAATCAGGTGCGAAGCGGGTGTCCCGGAAGAGCGTTTGTAAAGGAATTTTCTGATGCTTTCAAAGCTCGGGAGTTTCTCGCTAGCAGCCATATTGGAGATCGAAGGAAAAATCTCGCTCTCCTGCATATGTTGCATATGCTGCCAGCTCGCGCAGCCTCCTGGGGTCGTGAATAATTCGTGGGAAATACGTCATTTGCATCTGTTGTGCCAAGGAGCTGCTGCGTGCTTCCAACTCTCACAGCCTGTGGATGACTTCCCGCAATCATAACGTCTCCCGCCACTGTTAACGGCTCCGGTCCCTGCTCGGTCCTTCCCGGCACCAGTTGGAAATGTAGATATAGCTCCGAGGCAGTTTTGGATCGGAGCCAATCTCTCCAGACGATTCCCGGCCGGATTTGCTGTTTGTCGAACATCCACTGCTCCCGCTTTTGCGCGGTCGACCCCGCAGGATTGAAAGGGTCCTCGAGAAATTCGGAGCACTCAGCTTACGGACCGCGCGACTATTCACTATTGTATGAAACTCGTGCTCTTTCGTATTGAGATATTTTCGTTGTCAGTTCGGCCCCGCACCCGTCTGAACTTTGTTGACAGGCGTCTCTTGATCTGGAACGTCGAATCTTTTGAGAGTTTATCGCTCCACGTAATCCGAGCTTCACGTCCACGCGCAAAGCGAGCTTGAAGAGAATGATTAATGCGATTCGAGCTTCATCAGGGGGATGGTGCGCGAGAGGCGGGATATCAAACCGGAACGAAGTTTCTGAAGAAGTCGGAGACAATTGGCAGGGGTCTCGATTCCTGTTCTCCGAGACCATCAGAAAGCGATGGAGAACGAAAGGAATCTCGGTGCTCAGGAATAACAATCAACCTCGCAGATGGGGAGAGGTCCAGCTACGAAAGAACTTAGCTAGCTCCCCAAATCGTCAGAGAAACCTTCGAGCAGTGTGTTACATATTGGGGTTGGTGGTTGTCGCTTATAAACGAGTTGACGATCGGTAGCATTCGTTGTCATATCCACTGCGCCCAAGGCAACAGAAAACGGCTGTGCTTCAGCGAAACGGGCCGTCCGCAGGACAGAATTGCAAACGGCATATTGACTCTTATCACGACAAGGCCGTACGTTTTTGACCCGGGATGTTTCCTGATCCGGTATCGCAGATTCCGGACGGAAGGGAGCATCCGGAATCGATGTTCTCTCTGAGCGTTCCGCGCCAAATAATCACCGGGATGATAGACGAGCAGAAGTGGCGAATACGCGCGATTGAGGATCATCGTGTGGAATCGTTTCTCTTCAACTCAAGGAGGCAGAACCAATCCCGCCGGAATAGGAACGTGCCGCATTCCCCTATCAGCCTCTCGCACCAACAACGTCGCTCGCTGACGTCGAGATCGTTGTTGAAAAACTATTCACTTGTCGGAGCGGCTCAGGGCGTGAGGGTGAGCCAGCGGCAACATGCAAAATAGCTCCGACGTGTGCAGCCGAGAGCGACAAGAGAAGCGAAATGCCGACGTGGAAACGAGAGCAATGCTCGAGGCGCAACGGAGAGGTTCAGGGTCCTTGTTGGGCCGGATTCAAGTGAGGTAGATGCTCGCAGAAATTCATAATAGACTCCGCCAGCTGCGGTCGCTCACACAAACTGTGCAGCGCAGAAAGTCCAGTTACGGCAAGGACGTCGCCTCGACTTGCTACCAAATAGCCGACCTAGCCGGAGGGAGAAAGCTCAAGCGAGGAAATCTTCCAAGACTCGGTGAGTCGAAACCCCCTTCCGAGCGAACGTTCCTCATGGTTATGTGGGCCGTTCCGCGAACCGCTGTCGGACACCGGACCTAGGGCATAAGGGGGATACGCCTGACGTTCGCTTGAAATACAATATCTTCTCCTGCCTGGCGTTCCTCGTCCCCGAATAGGACGCGGTAGTCTGAACATACGTTAGATTTAGTCAGAGGGGAGGGATTTTTTACATCGGCTGAGCTCGGGACTGGAGTCCTGGTTTCCGGGCAAAAACCCTACAAGTACGAGACGAATCCGTATCCAGCAAATATCGAACTGAATCCTGCTGTACGAGCATGGTGCTGCTCAAGATTATCGAACTCTTCGAGTTCTGATCGACAGAGGGGCGCGATTCTCAGACGACTGTTTTCTGTTCCGATTCAGCAGCAGGATTGGAAAGCGCGATGCATTCCAGTACGCTGCTCCAACATTGACTCTTCAATGCTTCCTCAAACTCGAAATACCGATTGGAAGTGGTGTGGAATGGGCCCAAGTCAGCAGAAGCTCATCCGCTTGTCGCCGGCCGAGTTTCGAGGACGAAACCTCGACATTTTCCATCGCCCTAATCGTCTTGCCCGATCCGAATCGCGCTCGGTGAAACAATTCGAATTGTATCTCCCGTTTTCAAGCTGTGTATGCCAACCATTGGATCCTTGAAGGGCATGCCACTTTCTCCATATCTTATTCAGAGTTCTCGAGCAGTCGACGTTCGACGAGGTCTCGAGAACTCGCGGACATTTCTGCGGTTTCATCATATCGCTCAGCGTTGTCGAGCTCCATGAGAGCTCCTCAAAGTATCGACGTTCTTTTCGAGGCTCCCGAGCCTCTCCCAAACCGATGCTCCAACGCCGGAAACACCGTCCGGGGCTCTCACCGGGTCAATCAACTGTTTGAGAGGCGAAACCCCTCCCACGAATACATGGTCGGAATACTTCCCAGACGACGCGACGCTCAGCAGCGGTGGTTGAGGGTGCAACGTGATGTGATTTCATGCAAGGCTGGCTGTTTGTTCAATGAGTCCTTCTTCATGAGTACCGGGGAACGACTCGATTTCCTCATATAATCCAGAGGTCTCGAGCAGAGAGGAACCGCTGTCCCGAATATCTCCCCTGATCAATCTCCTGGCAAAGCGAAAATAATATCCATTTCCCTCGGAGAATCCTGGGGTCGCGTTCGACGCGCAAAAGGGAGCCGCACACTAGGCGCAAAACCGATTGAAGTGGGGAACTGGATCAGGTTGACTTCCGGTGGGAATCAAAAATCTTGGGAACCACCGGGCAACTCAATATTTGGAGGATTGGGATTTCTGAGTCATTTCCGTCCGAGGAGATACCTTCGGTCCCGCTCCGTTGGAGAGTTACAAGAGAACATGCGAAGAAACCGAGAGCGGCCAAGTGAGAGAGCTTCAAAAAAGGGGTCACGATGGCCTGCCATTTGCCAAGGAGTCAAGACAGCCTCAATCGGTTTCTCGGTTAGTCACCGGCAATCTTTTGCGCGTCAAACGCGACCCTGGGGAATCCGATCCGATGGAATGTGACGTTTCCCAGAGCACGTTTGTGAAGACCTCGGAAAAAAGAAAAATCGAAACCACCTCCCAGCTGGTATTCTGACTATATCCACTCCAACAAGGAACCAAAATGACCGCCTTAAAACCCTGGATCGACCACCCTTTGACTCCGAGCACGACCAAAGTTACGACGAGAGAAAAGGCGGGCTCGAAAATTCCCGACGTTAAAATGCCACCCTGTACGGTGGAAGCATGTTCTACATACACAGTGTCTCAATGAGCATTGTGTACATATAACAGTGTGACGAATTGAGTAGAATTGGGCACCGTGGTCTAGGCACGTGATGTGTTATTCAAAACAAACACCGGCGTCTCAACCTGGAGAATTTTTCGTCGCGCGACAATAGGTCACCGCGTATCTTTCTCCTCCCGTTTCCTAGGTTTCGAAAGCTGCGATCGCAAAGCGTCGATCGATGATACTGCAGCCCCACGAAAGAGGAGTTCTGCTGTGGCAAGGAAGCTGTTGCCTAGTCTGGGGCGAATCGATGTCGTAGATTCCGTATTCGTCAACCGCTCTCTTGGATTGGCTCGTGTTTTTCTGTTTTATGGATTCTTTGGATTTTCGTGACCCTTCGCCTGCTGAATTTCTGATCTCCGCTCCAGATCAATGCAAATCCATGATCATGCACCCCAGGACTACTCCTGGTGGGAACTTTGTGCGAATCGGGGCTACGGTCTCCGAATTAGAAGAGATCAGAGGTCGATTCAGGCCAGCCTCAAACTGTGAAAGTATGGGTGTTGTGCCTGATTTGTGGCGGGAACCGAAGAACGTTTTGCCCAGCTTGATCCACACTTCCATTCCTCCGCGACACTTCAAAGTTTTCCGCGAGGAATCGATCCCGGCGTGAGTCCAAGTCGAGGGTAGGGCTGATGGGGCTCGCGGCAAGACACAACGAAAGTTCGAAGAATCGATAGAACAGAAGAACAAGAGCTGACCCGAGGGAAAGAATGACAGATTCGGAATTCGTGACCTCGATTCTTCCTTACCTGGGCACACTTGTTGCAGTTTTGCTGTCGGGCTGTGTATCCGTCCCATGGAACGCGTAGTTAACCGATCTGAACAAGAGGAAGTTTGAACAATCGAGACCATGGGGAGGTCACTTTACAGGGGCCGCCCTTCTCGGTGATTGAAATTCGACGAGAAACGCGGAGGAAGGCGAAGCGCATGGGCTCCTACAGCGAGCTGCCTGGTGGAATATCGAGGAGGTTACCACGACATCCAATCAAGGTGACCTTGATGCGACCTCTCGCGCTCCCCGAAGGTTGGAAACTTCCCCCCGCAAACGCCATCAGGCATCACTATCGTCCTCTCCACTGCACCCGCATCCACGATTCGTCCTGTTTTGACGTGACCGACGTTCGGGCTCTGGATCACATCCGAGAGAGGTTCGTTCACTCGGCTAGTGGTTGGGAGGAGGAAGGTTGATGCCCGGGAAGAATTGTCAGGGGCCAAAAGAAATCTCTTTCTAGATTACATGTCCCCCACTGAGCTCTGGGAAGAAGTCGATTGTTCCGAGAGTTTTGCTTCACGCTCCTCAGCCCAGATGAATCACACATTCTAGCGTCGTTCAAGCTCTCACGAGGAATAGAGCACGAGCACTGAGTCTCCCTGGGAACGGTGCAGGCTCAGAACAGCATGCGAGGTTCCGAGAACAGATCCTGGGTTCCAAAATGGAGGAGGCCGCGCCGGGCCTCGTCCGGGGCCAGCATATTGGATTGCCCCGAGAGGAAGACTTCCCGCGTCAACAATGACCACACGTAATGAACGTGCGCGCCGAGATATAACGAGAAGCAGCCGCATAATAAATTTCACCCGCAAGCTGCAATCAAGGAGGTAGAAATCCTCCCGCAGAGCCGGAACATTCGGACGAAAATATAGCGGATTGCGGGCTCAAGCTCTAGATTCTCAAGAGGGCGGAGCGTCGATGGCCATCATGCGGGCTCGGGAAGACTCAATTAGTCGAGCCCGACTTCCGGCGAGCTTTGGAGTTTCCCAATGAAGTATCCACTTCAATTGTCGATAGCGATTACCATCGAGAACGTGAAGCAGAATATTTGGAAGTTTGGCTTTTCCCGGATGTCGGGAAGCGATGCTTAGAGAAAGTTCTAAAAGATTCCCCAGTGGGCGCGTGGAATCTATCGAGCTCGAACAGACGTTATTCGCATTTTTTTTTCGGTCTCCTGGACAGTTCCACGAGTTCACCTTCATATCTGAGCAGCCGGTTTCCCCAGCTCGGGCAGTCACAGAAGCTGCAACGACGTTTATGCTTCGCATGTTTCTGTCTCCTACAAAGGGCTCGGACCGGAGTACAGAAAGAAAGCCCTGACTCGTGGCAGCTCATCCCTCGCCCTCTCGCGGAGGAAATCCGCAAGCGGGCGGATGACACTCGATCCTGACAAGCCGCCGCAATGAACCGTTGTCTTCTTACGACGATCACGATGGGTGATCGTTTCTCGCTGACTAGTTCGCCACGAAACCGACGAGACCTATCTCTCGAACCGGGAGATGCTCGCGGCCACATCCTGCAATCGGAGGAAGCGAGATTCTGTCGAAGAAACAACCGGTCTGGTCGACGCGAAACTCCAACCGATGTGACGAAAAATTGGAAGGATGCAAAAGCTCCGAGCGCCAGAGTTAGATGGCTCATGTCTACAAGTACAGAAGCGGAGGAATATCAATACGAATTGAATCAGTTGCCCCTGAACAGCTCCCGACTGGCTCAATGCGTACGAACGTATAACTTTTCCGACTTGCACGCCCTTCCTTCGTAACCCTCGGAGATCGGCAACTTGCGATTTCACTGCAGCGTCTAAACTGAGACAGTCAGCCCTTTTGTCTCCCCAGAAGCATCGGCGGAAAAACGAACCCCATCCTCGCGGGATATTTCGAGATGAAGAAATAGAAAGGCTGATATTTGAGGAGGATCCGCCCGTCCCGAACCTCGCGTCAAGCCGGTTTCTCAAACTTTCATGGTCAGCTAGGGCCGAGAGTTGACCCGATCGCCGAATTAAAACTCAACGAGCCATCTCTTGGCGGTGGCACGGGACTGTGAGGCTTCGCTGAACACGGTATCCATTCGTCACAGAGTTTCGGCTAAAGAATTCACCTCAAGGAATTCGTAGAGTTGTTAGTGGCGTGGAGCCGTCTCCAGACGAGGTCATCCTGAAGTTGGAGTTTCAATAAAGTTTCGAGAAGAGCGCGTCATTGACTTAGAAACGGGTTTGTCGCTGGGACACTTGACTCCTGAGCGAGAGAGTTTGACTCGCGTGACTGCAAGCCTCGCTTCTCGCAAGGTAAACAAGGGAGAAACGTGTCGAACAAACTGCCTCCGGGAATTCGTCCGAGAGTCAACAAGGGAACTTGAGCCGGGAAACATAACTGTTCGAGTTTGTAGGGTCTAACTTCGTTCCACGTATCAAGACGGTTCCCAGTCTCAGGCAGCAATCAGGAACGAGCATGATGAAGGCTCCCTGTCTCTGGCAGACTAGCTCGAGAGAGAGACCGGGTTGCCCGGCTCGAAACCCGAATTCTGGCACCCAGATATTTTCAGGCACAACATAACTCAGCGATCATCTGACCTCCTGCCACGTTTCGTGATCTGACAATGACGACGAACTCCAATGACGGGAATCTCTCTCAGTTCACATGGGTCTCGAAGGAACATTATCTTGAGAGGAATCCGTTCTTTCTCGATGTCAACACGTCTTTGGGTTATCGTCCCAGCACGAAATCCGGGTCATAGATCCTCGACGATACCCGTATCACCAACCAGGATAATTTCTTCGAGACTCAGTTGCGATCCGCGACTCGTGTCGTTGCCTGATTCGCCCCCGCTGCTCATTTCTCTGCGTAAGGCGAGAAACCGAGATAATTACGTGAATTCCCTGTGACCGAAGCATACCGCAACTACATTGAAGGCTGGCACGAGAAAACGGCAGAGGTAGACCCAGACTTCATCACCTGTCCGGCACTGAGAAACGAAGAAGTCAAACTACAAGAGAAGACATTTTTTCACTAGAGGGGCTATCCACGGCTTCCATCATCTCATATGTGATGAGAGGATTGGACACGACCCGGACGAGAACTGCAGATGTACATTGTGTGCGATGAAATGCTCCCAATATCACCTGTACAGTTGAGGAAACTCGAACAACTTTGACCTGAGCAGGTGCAATGCAGATAAATGACAGATTGTAACATAGAGAAACCAACCGGGAATGACCCCCAATGTGACTTGCTGCTGCCATGGAGGGCTAGGACCTCCAAAATCATGAGTAGCTCGAATCATTTCTGGGATTTTATTGGCTCAATCGATCCCGATCATTGGAATCCCGTCGAAAATTGAGGAGTTCTTGCCGATATCACAAAAATGTTCCTTCTACTGGTTTTCCGGCAGCCTGATTCTTCACTGCAGGTAGCGCCGCCGGAAACACACTGCCGGAAACGCTGGTCCGCTGAACAGCTCTTCCAGATTTTTCCCTCAATGCATTCCTCCTCTAACGAGTAAAACTTCTATTTTACCAGACCTCGCGAATCACGACAGGAGGAGGAGATGAACTTCGGGGCTTGCTTCCGTGGAGCTTCCCGGAGAGCGCTTGAGAGAACTCCCCGACAACGTGGTCAGCCGGCATGGACGACCGAAACGTGGACGATCTCGGTATCTCGCCAGAGTAGCCCAGCAGTGAGGAAAAGCGTCCGGCGTCGCTGACCTCTCGCATGAAGAGCCTGTCCTCAAATCTTACAAAGCTATCGATCTGGCCTCAAATCTGCGACAGAGCAAACGCTCTGGAACAGAAGTATTGTAAACGACTTCCTCCACACTTCCTGCCACCCAAAAATCTTCCACTTGGCGCTCTTTCTCCCATCTACACAGTGACCAGCTCGAGCGGTGAAGAGAGTATTCCCGAGAACCTCCGGTTGTACAGCGTGACTCCTCCCCGATCTGCCTTCCTTCTCAAAAATTTTCTGCAGAGCCCTGATATGGATATCAGCATGCATGCATCTCTCGAACTGAGGCTGTCATGCTCGAAATACGGGTGCTACTCTTTCTGAACTCTGTGAACTGTTCTTGAGGCCAGAACAGTCAGTAACTCGTGTTTCCCTGCAGCGTCGCATATCGCGTGTGGACACGGTCTCGTCGAGCGATATTGAGGCCAAGATGATACCGAGTTCCCTGACTTCCCCGGGCTGATCGGCAACAGGGTGGAGGAACTTGCGCTTCAGCTTCGTCGATGCGCCGTTGCTCACGCACTGAGTGAGCAGGATTTAGATAGGCGTTATGATGCGCGATCACCGGAGATTTCGTGATGATGTTGAAGCGTGCAACCTGATTCCGTGGAAGTCGAGTGATCGGGAATGATATCGCCAGGGCACTCGTTTCTCTTCTTTTCAGAGTTGCTTCCGAAAACATACGCTTGGGGGAAAAACTGGGAGAAGCGCTCTCTGGTATCGGAAGCTTCGATCCACAAAGCAGACTTTCGCCGGTATCTGACCATATGTCACCGCTCGTCTGACCTCAGTTCAGCGGTGAGACGTCGGCTCCGGGCATTGGAGAACGCACGCCCTCCGGAAGACACGAATATGGGACATGGTTTCCACCCACAGAGAAACTACAATAATCGTACGCGGGGCGTTGTGCAAAAGGGTACTAAGCTTGACTGGACCGATTGCGCTGAAGTCGGAGATAATTTCAACGATAACGCCCAATTTGCGCCTATTTTCTCGGTTATTCTCTTGTGACACCGATTGGATCACGGTACTCCAAAAGTTTGAGTTAGAACCGAGACGTGAACGATACGATGCGATGGAATTCGCGGGTTCTTCAGGCGACTCTCGCGTAGCTCGTGCCACCCAAACTCTGCGGAGATTTTAGCCCGGGCTCTGGTATGCAGTCACACTTTTGGTCGAAAAACACAGCTCAGGAGACTGTCATGCCTTGAAGAGCAAAGAATCAGGGCGCAGCTTCTGAGACTTGGATTCCGCTCGAAAATTCACCAATCGATGCGAGTCCGTCCTGGAGAAATCGAGTACGGGGAGCTCCAAGAGGTGCTCAATCATCCACTCCATTACTCAACCTCATCTCGATGAATCTTCATACATAGTGACGGTGGCCGCGAGCTCTGAACCAGTTGCGACTCCAAATGCCTCGATGCTGCCCTCAGAACTCGCGAAGGATTGGTGTGGTTCCAATGAAATCGTATCTCCACATGCAGAATCCAGATGCTGAGAACGGAGGAATCGCTGCGGGTGATCATGGTTCTTCGGCTCGACAAGGGTCCCGTTTCCGATCGAGTTTCCATCGGAATGTTGGAGCGATCTCACGCAATCGCTTGGGGAAGCGAGTCGACAGCAAAGATAATCTTCGCGATCCTGACGCTTGGAGAAAATACCATCGGTCTGAGATCGATCCCTCCCACCGTGTGTACAGAACTCTGCCCCATCCTATTCGACAATCCCGTCCTTTTCTGTAGATCATAACGAACACGGAACTGTATCCGACTCGGATTCCCAATTGGATAGCATGTTTGTTCTCGTGAGCCTCGAGGTAACTCTCTCAGCGCTTATTGTTAGTTTATTTCCTATCCCTGGATGAATGTATGAGGAAAGGTTCGTTCCTCACTCCTGAAGATTTGTAGACGATCGCCAAGGGAAAGTATTGTCAATCACTGCTGCTTCAGATGTCTCACTCCAGCGATCGATGACATCAAATGTTCTTTCATCCTCGATTTTTAAGGCTTTCTCGGAGAGGACTCACACGAGACACTCAGGGTAAGGGTCATCCTTCAACTACTCAGTTGTTGTTGCCTCCGAGCTAACGAACCTGAACTATAATCACGATCTTCCCGTACCACGATCCATGTCGAAGTCTCTACATTTTTGGGTGAACTATTTGGTGGGCGACTGGAGTGCCACCCGAATGAACTGTCCACCGATCGAGGTGAGCCAACGGTGCCGTGAACAATATGGGACTCGGGCTGGAATCGCTGTCAGTTGGTTGTAAAGGCGTTATGCTACGGTTGCGGAGGAGTGCACGACGCATCCAATGCACCGGATGGCGGCAGCCCCATGAAGTTTCAAGACGGAGAGCAGCGACTGAGGACTTGCCACCGCGACATCGATGCGCCGCTTTCCTGCTGGCGACACCCACTAGCCCAGTAGAATTGTTCCGTCGTGCCTTCTTTCGACGTCACGGAGCTAATCGGTTTCCGGATGAGCTCAATATTTAGGTCGTCGTCGACCATGACGTCATCAAGAAATCGAGAACATTTTGTGTTGGGCATTCCTCAGAAACCGCCCGCAAGTGCGCCGTACGCGAAACCCACCCCGGCACTGCAGTCTTTCGCATCGGCACTGTTACCACCAAGGGGAAATCGGGCATACGTGATCTCCGTTTAATCTTTCCGAGGAATTTCGAATTCATAGGCCATGCCGCTCAACATTTCACGAACTCTCCCAACGTTTTCCCTCTGATTAGGCGTCACAAACACTACCCGAGGCGCTCGAGATCTTCGAGGTCATTTCTAGGTTTTGTCTGCGACGGTTCAATTCTCGCGGAAGTTGGGTTGAATCCATCGAGATAGCTGCGAGACCAGGTTTGCAACGAAGAGGATATCATGGCACAGGTTGCGTCCATGCGTGAGTTCCGATGTGAACATTATTTTGACCGAGGATGAAGGGGGTACTGGGAAACTCGTTCAATCTTTCAAGCGCATTGGCACTCTCATACGATCTCCGTGTCGCTCGCAACGAGAAAATATTCGTTGCGCGGATGTTGTCCTCCCCGATGTCAACTCGGAAGCGTCGCAACGTTTCAAACTTTTTTGTCCAAACAAAGACCTTGCCATGAACAATGAGCTCCGCCGAAAAGGTTTCGCCGTTCGGAGCAGGTGAGCCGCTGGTGGCAGAATCGCGCTGAACAACGCCATTTCTATTCTCAAGCGTTTCATCAGAGCAAGGTAGATGTATTTGAATACACGTCCCTCTGTATCATTGAGTAAGTTCACCCAATGTTCGAACATCAAGGTTGCGAACAGCGACGACACAAATACCTCAGTACGTGAGCAACAAAATTACAATGGCAATATCATCCCTGCTCCCACACTGGATCTCTCTCCTATCTCCTGGTCTCAGAATGTGCGGTCTTTACCGGACCCAATAGAGCGAGATAACGCACCGATTTTGTTCCGTAGACTCCGCTTCTGCGGTGAGGTGAGAGCCCTCCTTTTATCAGCAGGGAGAGAATACAGAGCGGGCAGAAGAGAAAGAAGTTCTACCCTTGCCTCACCTTGCGCATTCTGCGTGTTGTACCGCTGGAGTTCTTCCAGGAGAATTCTCCGTTCTTTTTGGTGGAGTCGGTAGATGAGATCTTTAGCTTGGTGCCTTGTGATCAGGATTTCCTCTTCCACCGGCGGCTTTTGAGAGCAGAGCACAACGCACGAAGTGGTCAAGAACCTTTTCCTGCCCGGCTCGAAGCCCACGGGCAGAGACACCGCAAGCTTCCTCAGGGCCGACAACATCATCTCTGTCAAACTACACGAACATGGTGGAGGGAAATCGCGAGCGCAAAGCCTCTAACTCAACCGAATCAGCTGATGCGACCGCGGCCTTCTCAGCAGCCGACATTCGAACTCGGAGACTCAAAGAGCTTAACGGCGGAGAGTCTCGTAGGGAGAGGTCCCTTGCGGGGAGGGTGAGGGTACATACTCACACACTCATATATTGGACGGGCAAAGGGAGACACCTGCTTCTGATACAGCTCCTGGTATCATCCCACACGCTACTCAGCTGCAACAGACCCAATCGTGCTATGCTCACGGCAGAAAACCTTCCGCTGAGGAACGAGGCGCTCCTTCCACGAGCGTTTAATTACAGAACGCTGCCACGACGGGCAGAGAAGCAGCGTTTCCGAACACGGGGAGGGTAGGAACGGTCTCTGAGATCCCTCTCTCTGATGAGACGGTCTCTGATGTGAAACATTTTCGCCGTCCAATGCGACTCGAGGAAATCTATCACTAGAGGCAGTGTCTGAACTCCCGGGAATCCATTTTTCAATCCTCCGCGGGATGTCGGCTCGAGGAAACTGAGCGAAGTCTTAGGTTTCCAACGCTATCTCTCTGTTACAATCCGCAGACGTCACTCCTTGCGTCAGCTGCTAGTCTGCCGCGACGAAGGCGTTTTCAATAGGTTGATGGCGTCTTTGGTTCCGCGTGGTTCTTGATGAAGTCCATTCTCGATACTTTGGTCCTTGGCTTTGGGACATGGATGAGAACCTTGTGCGGGAGGTGGAGAGTAAGTTCCCATCCCTGTGTTCGTAACACCAGTCTTTGTCCGTGAAGGAGGAAAAAGCTCTGACCGTATCAGACGACCTGACCACACTTCTAAGGATATCACGGAAAGGAAGAAACTCACTTCCGCGCTCATTCATTCAGGGCTGTTGAATAATACTCAAACCCATGCATTTCAGAGGCCGTCGACCTGACACGAGCTCTCGTTTTTTCACTTGGGAGAAAGCTCGAGCCCCGCGATTCCGGCTGCCGTAGAACTTGAATCTCTAGTGCCTGAATGTGAAGGGTCGGTTCCGCTGCTGACATCTCCGACGGTTCCCCAGAAGAGTTTGAGCTGAGCGAGCACGTCTCGGTCCCTTTCGAAAACGTTGCGCCGTATTCTGCGGGACGGGCGCCGTGTCGTTTATCCGTAACCGATTCCATGGTTCTCAGAAGACATTGAGAGAGCGCCCCTCCTGTATTGGCTCCCGACTATATCTCTGACCACTTCGAGGTCTCAAAGCGAACTGGAGCGCCCGAGAGCCGAGCCCCGGAAATCGTGAATTAATTCCGGAAAACTCCCAAGCATCATTGGAAGAGGATCAAAACGTGGAACAAGATGGACCATTTCCCCCGATCGCTTCCACGGTTCCGTCGTGAGTCGTTTGTACTCGGACAGCGGAGCTTCTCCCAACTCGGAGAACGAAATTATGTGTTCGATAGCATCGGCGGTGAGCAGCGGCCGGTTGGTTCACTCGCGGAATCCATCCTGTGAGCTATCCATTCCAACCTCAACTCCCCGAATAAAAGCCTTGTTCCTTCTAACGCTTGAATCAAACCAGATGAATTCGGAATCCATCGACAGGTGAGAATACGACTCGCGGTAAGCAGAATGACCAGCGTCACGTCGTTGACAAAGGTGCTGCCAACTCCGCGAAAATATCTGCGGCGAGAAGCAATGGCGGAGAAAAATATGGTCACTCATTCTGACTCCGGTTTCACCGAATCCAGAAGCATCCAGTTATTGCGCCCCTTTTTGCATATTGCGCTCGCGGGTCTCAAGGGATTCCTAGTCGGACTGTTCGGTCGATTCACCGTTGGGCCCCACATCGAAGGGTCCGCTGTTTGGGAATGGAAATTCGATTATTCTCGGAAAGCGCGAACTCTTCGATATCGGCCATCGATGATATTGCTCACACTCGGCAGAGGAGTTCTCGAACGCAACATTCAGGATGCTTTGCGGGGATTTCGATCGACCAAGGACACCTAGATACTTTTTGCGAAGCTTGATTTATGGAGCTGATGTCGGGCCCGCTGCGCTTTGGGTTCATTGCAACGAGCCTCAAACGAAGCTCGGAATCGTGGGAAGTTCATGCCCAGCGCTCTTGGAACGTTCGTAGCATGGAAACAGGCCTTCGAGAACGAAACAATTCTCTCACATGAGGACCACATTTTCACTTCTGATCGATCCCCACTCTATGGTCCATGTTTGTGAATTTGCCGCCCCTGGGCTGTGAGGTATTTCCGCCCACAGGCTGGAAATAACTGCAGCCCCTACCACAGATTGAAAATGTATAGCAGTGATGATCGCGAGAAAAGTGAAAATACGAATCATTCGATTGGACAATGAAACAGATGGAAATGAGATTCATCGGTGGAAGCTTCGAAGAGCTTGCCGACCCCGTGAATTTCGCCTTGGCGCATCCGTGAAATTGGCCTTGACGGAAAATCCGCCGCTCTCGCAGAATTTCCCGCTCTAGGCTCATCGAGCCTAATGGTGAATTCGTGTCCGCCTATCCCACACTTGTAAGATGACTACTATCTACACTCGAGATGACTCCACTTTGAATTCGTTTTCTTCCGAGATCTGCGTCGTCGAGGAAGAACATCTTCGACCAATCAACTTCAGGACATACTCCAGCTCACAACACCAGCCCGACCAGCGAAAATTTCGCAAGAGCAGCCACGAAATGGGAATATATTCCGCGCCAAATCGCACATTGAACAATGAGCAGCGAAAAGATCGGCTGTGGAGAATCTATCTGCGCAAGAATTCTCTCCTTCCGCTGGAAACTCCCAAAAGGAGGAAACGAAAACTACGCCGGTGCTTCAGCGCGGAGGAGGGGAGGGGGCGACAACTAGAAGTACCTCCGACCGACAGGATTCCCGACTGGATAACTCCTAATGCAGTCTCCGGAATCGGGAGGGCTGTAGGAACGGGTCGCCCAGGGAAGCGATCGCGTTACCAATCAATTTGAGGCCGCGATTCCCATATTCATGACGGTGAACTCCGGGTTCGGTGTGAACCGCTGCTGACGAGATTTCCCCAGCTCTTCAACGAATGTTAGGTCTCGAACCCGGCGCGTAAGGGATTTCCTTGATTTTTTTTTCCGAAATGTACATCAATGCTCGGTATATTCGGGGGGCTTAAAGCGATGCTCAATCAGGCCAGCGCGATTTTGCCAGTTCGCTCCGAGAAAAATCACCGATTTCACTCAACGCGTCTGGAACACATGTACTGTGGAACGTCTCTCGGCGCTGGTTTACAGCTTGATATCGGTAGCGTCCTGATGAAGCTCCACGGGTACGCGGATTATTTCCGAAGAAAAGGCAAGGCAGGAATCAGAGGACCTTCGACTGATCGGGGCTACCCGGCCTTGTAAGGAACGATCGACGGGCTCGACTTCTAACAGGATGGCTGAAATTTCATCAAGATAAGGAAAAACACTAGCCGGGCGCGGGTCTGCTGGCGAGGAGCGTGCCGCCACGTTTTAACGGGATCCAGTGGGATTCCGCTCAAAGGTCTCGGAATCCAGGAGCTCTCGAGCTGAGTGCAAATTTCGGGTGACGTCCGAGAACTACGTTCCGGAGCGGCGAAGCCGATGTCGAAGGGCCCCTCTCCTCGCAGAGGTGGGGCGAAGGTACGCGCACAGATGGGTTCTGGGAATTCCTCCGGATCATCGTTTCCTGAGATTCAATGATGACGAGGGCGAGCCCATACAAAAATACCGATCCTTATCATCCGCTAATTTCTAGAGATTTCCTGTACCCCTTAGACTTTGGAACGCCGCTGCTAACGAGATTCGCCGCTTGAACAATCGGATCTCTAAATCAGGATAGGGGCGCTGCTCTCCGAGTTCGATTTCTCGACTCTTCCCACTGGTATCGTATTGCGAGCTTCCAGCACTCTTTAACGAAGAGTGAATGAAGCATTGTTCAGTCCCCAAGGACACAACCTGAATAAACCGTTCTCCGGATTCAGGGATTGTGCTGACCGGTCTATCCTGCTGCGCGCCGCTGCGCTCCCGAAAACGGCCCAAACGCCTAAGCCCCGCACACCACTCTTTCCTCGGGAGTCATGGAGTTCTTTGACAGAGATCTAAGGTTCAATATCTATGGATACGATCTTTCTCGATAGGCCTCGCCCGCTCCGGAAATAGGTTGCGGATCTACAAGTTGAGCTTTGGCTCAAGCCCCGGGGGCCGATGCTCAAGAACCAGAGACGGTTTCGCAGTGGAAGCTTGTCCCAGTTTCCATCGTACACCAAGAGCCAAACACAGCTCCAGATGTCTCTCCACGTCACATCGGAGCCGACACAGGATCAATAAGGCCTGTGCGAATGGAAAAAGAATCGCTCGCATCGAATGTTCTCCGCGCAGCTCTCCAAAAATGGAAGACCCAGAGACCGTTTGTGAGACTCCACAGAGCAGTGATTCATTCTATCGAGCGTTTCTTTCTCTCGTGCTTTTCATTTGCCAGAAGTCTCTGAAATATCGGACGATAATGAGTTAAATTAATCACATATCACTAAAATGAGTGAACCCTGAGCTTCATCTGGCGCGAGCGGAGAGGCTGTGAGCAGGTTGCGAAGTTTCTAAGCCACTGCAGCCCTCTCCCGCGAGAATGGGTAAAATTAACGTCAGCAACAAGGATCTAGATTCTGCAAAACAATCCAATGGTTAGGAGATGGCAGTCTCGGTGCATCGTAAACTAGAGGCTCAAGGTCATCTTGAGATTTCTCCAGAAACTGGAGATTGCCTGGAACTCTCTTTGGACCTGGAACCGAAGGTCGTGATATGGCGTTCACTTTCGGCGATCCTCGGCGTAGTACGAATCAGCTATTACACACATTTACATCCTTCTCTTTACACAGTTTTGACATTGCGTCTCAGTCTTCGGAGCCCCAATCCGAGCTTCCAGTTCGGGTTGGACTCCCGTTCTAATTCACATCTGTACCAGACGTATTCTCGCTTGTCAAGCCTCAGAGAGCACGGGTACACTTCTCGTCGATCTCGAGACAACATTTCCCGGGGCAGATAAAATGTTGAGAACCATGGATAGAAACGTCGTCAGTCGCTCGCTGTCTGGCTTCCTCAATCAATGAGTTGTCCTTCCGCGGAGTCTCGCAGAGTCTTTATCTGTTTCTCGCATCTCCTGAGTCATGATCATTCATTTGAAGCCTCATGGGACGTCAGAGGGTTTAGCGGGGAGGGCAGAGTCTGCTATAGCTCGTTTGCCCGGAATCGTGGACCCAGTTACTGGGGGTGTGAAGCAGTGGCGGATCCAGGAGTGACTCAAGGGGGGGCGGTCGTGGATTTTTGATGGAACTTATGACTTCTGCCCCTTGCTCTTTAGTTTCCGACTCAAAAAATGAGGGAGCGTACACTTTTTTTAAGAGAAGAGAGAGTTTATTCTGTTCGCGTACACTGATATCGAACTTTGGGGGGCTCCTTAGCCGTGACAGAATCTCAGATAAAGGAGAGTCTCTAATTGGGGGGGCCACTCTGTATGTCGCTCGAGAAAAATCTAGGGAGGGGCGATCGCCCCCCCCCCCCTCCTCGATCCGCCACCGGTGCGAAGCGTCATAGGCGATAGCGTCAAACTATTGGGAGCGAGTCAAACGGTCGCTTACGATTCATCCCGAACAGACTTATGGAGGGTTTCGCCGAAGAAGAATGTTCACAGTCATTTCTGTTACCGAAACGATGTGCGAGGTTTTCTCATGAGATTTCTTGGATGAGCCAACGAGAGAACGCAGCAGGTTCTCCAAAAGTCCCCAAACCACTCGAGATATCGGGAAACTTCGCGGTCGATCCATCCGAGTTTCCTGTTTCGCATCATAGATGGAGCCACATGCCGTGTGTTTAGATCTAGAACCTTCGAAAAGCATAGACGTCTGCTGCTGCCTACGAGTAACACACATTTTCGCAGTACAAGGACTCGAAAGAAGAAGTGCAGCGTGTGTTTAAAGAACTGTGTTGCTACAAGAACTTGACCGTCAATTGAACAATCTGTGCATAAACCGAATCAAGGACTTCAATCAATCTGAAAATCCATTCTTGGAAATTTCATCTCTCCGATAAACAAGGTAAGTTGTCATCACAGACCATCGTCGAACATTCTGCCAACTAGCTCATGCCGGACACTGTATCCTCGGAAACGCCGGAGACTGGAGAATCCGGAACGCCGGGTGTAACAGTCAGCTTCACGCATTCGAGTTAGCGACCGCAAGCCAGCCAGTGTAGTTCGATTCTGCCCCGCTGTAAGAGGCTGCGTACGTCGCGTTGACGTCATCTGACGAGAATGGTTTAGAGCTGCTGTTCGAGGTTGGGTGCTCAAGCTACAAAGCGACCTATTTGCCTTCCCGAGAGCCGGCTTCTCGGACCGAGTGTCGGTCATCCTATTGAGGAAACCGCCTCGCATTTCGCTTTCTCTCACTAAGAGCGGATCCGAGCATCGGACGCTTCGCGTTCGAAAACAGTTCCGAGTTCAGGTGTGTTGTCCTTCCCGATGCTTCGTCTCCGGTTCTGGTAAACAGGAAGCGAAGCGACAGTCGGTTTTCATATTGTTGACGTGCGTGTGCGACCGCTCGCTACCTTACGGGTTACGGAGCATAATCCGCCTGAAGTTTCGCGCCAAAACCGTTCTGGATTCCAAGCTACCCCACTACCGATCTTTCCCGATATCCATCCACCGATATGCTGTCCGACCAAACCACTCGAGGTCCAGACACGAACTCTGCCGCCGGAACACCTCTGCTGTCGTCGAGAAGTTGCGCCATCCTGTGACCAGAAAGACCGATCGTTCCCGAACGTTCTACACTCCAGCTGTCTACTGATTTGTGATTGTGATTTCTCCCTGTGGAATAACACGGGAGTTCTTTGGAGGCTTTCGAGGTGCTTTCCGCCGGCTTTGATTCTCTCTCGAGAGAGGTCAGGAAAGCTCAGCCGTGGTTTCGTTTCGGGAATAGTTCCAGACTAAGTTGTTTTTTTCTGTTGTTGATGTGCGCCTCGGCGGCGGTGTTGAGCCGAGTGGGCTTCTCTTTTTGGGCAGCCAGTCAGTCAGCTTGAACACTCCGACGTCTGAGCTGGTTCGGCTGGTCCTTCTCCGCTGACTGTAGGAAATGAAGCAGAGGTTTCGACAGTAGACCTCTTGAGGTCGGTCGCAAGAACGTTACTCATACGGCTAGAAGTAGCATTCGCCAAGCAAAGCGGCTCGCTCGAAGCATCGGAACAGAGCCGAAGGGCCGGAAGCTAGTTTTCGCTTTCGCGCCCGCTACCCAGTTAATCACTCGTCCGTGTGATCGCTTGGCAAATGAGCCGGATGTCGTATTGGTTCGGCGTGACCCAGAATTCTTATCTATGTATTGGTTGGGTGCTTGTGTGTGGGAGCTTGCGTCGTACCGATTCCGGTCGGAGCGGAACCTCGAGAACTGGAAGCCTGTAGCTGGGTAATCCGACGACCCAATCGGAGCCGGATTGAGGATTCGGCCAGAATGAGATTGTGAGATATCCTCCGAGCTCCCATCCACCTTGGAGCAGTCTGTCGCGCTTGGAATCCTCGGATTTGCTCGGAGGCGGCGATTCAGTGGGCCTGACAATGACGTTCAATGAGATCACCATAGGTGCCATGGACTACCTAAGTCAACAGACGGCGGGTCGCTCGATGCCAGAAATATCCCACGAGGCCTCCGAAAGTGGGAGAAACTGAGTCACGGTCTATCCTCTCCCTCCGGCGCAACGTTAACCCTTTCTCAAAGTTGCAACGTTCGCTCGAGTGTTGCTCGACCAATGTTCAGACTGCCAACATATGCACATACCGAGTCAAGAAACGGTTTGACAAACTACGCGCATAGTCATGGTCGTGGTGCGTTTCTCAGGCTGAGGGTCCCAGTTCCAGCAGAGCTTGGCATCTCCGAACAGTGCGAACAGCTCCGTTCCGACGAACTTCCCCTAATCGAAGATTCCTCCTTTTCAGAAGATGGGGAAGGATCTGTACGCTATCCTGAACGTGTCCAAGGATGCGTCGCTGGAAGACATCAAAAAAGCATACAGGAAATTGGCTTTGAAGTACCATCCGGACAAGAATAAGAGCCCAGACGCTGGTGAGAAGTTCCGAGAGGTAAGTTTTCCACTCTGCCATCTGTCAGGATCCGAATGACTCAACACCAGCGAGCGATTTCCAATTGACAACGGCTGTGTATGTTGAGTGCGGGAGTCTCATCCTCCGTTTTGAATCTTTCCAGGTTTGCTCAGCATACGAAGTTTTGTCCAACAAAGAAAAGCGTGCCGTATACGATCAGCACGGCGAGGACGGATTCCGCCTGGGAGGGCAAGGAAACGGCGGTAACGCTGGCGGCAGAAGCGGGACCTCGACGCGCTTCTATACGACCACCGATCCCATGTCTACCTTCAGTCAGTTCTTCGGAACAGACAACCCGTTCGAGAACTTCTTCAATCTTGGCATGGGGGGTCGCGGTGGCAATGGTGGTTTCTCAACGTTCGACGACCACATGGACATCGAGAGCGACCTTTTCGGTGGCGTAAGGAATAACGCGTTCAGGTCCCAATCTTTCACCGCGGGCCAACGCAGACCCACGAAGCAGGACCCTCCCGTTGAATACGACCTCGCTGTCAGTTTGGAAGATATCCTGAAAGGCTGCACAAAGAAGATGAAGATCTCCAGGAAAGTTCTCACGCCCGATGGACGCTCAACGAAACGCGAAGAGAAGGTTCTCACCATCAACGTAAAACCAGGATGGAAGGCGGGAACGAAAATCACCTTCCAGAAAGAAGGCGATCAGAGCCCGGGAACAACACCCGCGGACATCGTGTTCATCATCAAAGACAAGCCGCACGAGATCTTCAAGCGCGACGGAGTTGACATCAAATACACAGCCACCGTGACGTTAAGGGAGGCTCTCACCGGATGCAGGATTGACGTGCCAACGCTGCAGGGTGGTACAGTAAAGCTCAACTACAACGAGGTGATAAAGCCGACAACGACGAAACGCGTCCAAGGACAGGGTCTCCCTTATCCGAAGGACCCTTCGAAACGAGGAGACCTGGTGATATCCTTCGATATTAAATTCCCTGACAGCATCAGCGAATCGACGAGAGAGATTTTGTTCGATGCACTGCCCGCCAAGTGAAATCATGTCCTGTTTTTGTCACTCTTGTTGAACGAATGTGGAAGGTGGATGGACCGAGCTCCGAAGACATCCACCCGCAGTCGGCGCTCTTCTTTGTCTTTTACTTCACTTGTGCTAGGCATGTCTTCACAGTGGTTGGGGCTCCTAGAGCTGCACAGTGTAATGGTTTCGATTTGGATGCATAGGTTCATTTAGGTCTTTTATTATTTAAGGTGATGCGAGTTGGAACAAGTGTGAGCGCGCAGTCTGTTCTGTAAATATGTAAGATGTAATATAGAGGAGGAGCAGAACCCCACGCTCCATTGGCGTTAGAAACTAGATAAGGTCGGTCAAGGTGTCAAACTGATTGGGATAACGGCTGTCTCCACAATAAAGAGATGAAAACTAAATCGATGCCATTCAACGAATATGAGTCCTCGATAAAATGACGCTAGGTTCACAGTTTGTTCGCCGATCGTCTGGCAGCGATCGTGATCTGCACGATCCTCCGGTCGAGACATCGAACGAAACGTTCCTACGAGTTTCGACTAGACTAAGAAGCGCCAGTTCACGACGTATTCAGAGGGCGATGCGAATGTACATGATTTCGGGCTGGTCGAAGTCTGGCGGCCGCGTCCGCGACTTGGCAAGTTTCTAGAGTCATCGCCCTTAGCTGCTCTGACGTACATGCGAGCCAGCTAGCGATCGTCGTACGTGTTTCGCTTGCTCCCACGTACAATCCAGTTGGCGGTGTGCGTCGCATGGAATACCGTTCAAAAAACTTGGCTCCAGGATTGAGTTTATCGTTCTCTGTCTTGTCCGTCTCATCCTAAGATTTGTGAAACCCGTTCCTGAGTTGATTGAGCGCCACAACGAACTGGCGCGCTCGAACGAGAACCATTGGCTGAAAATATCTGAACAGTTGATCACTGACTGCCTATCTCTCCTGCCTCAAGGCTTCTTCCGCCTGGGCTGCCGACAACACCCGGTTGAGATCACCACCTCGCTTGAGACTGCGCTCAAGGCAAAATCTTTGCGACACAGAACTGGAATTGACGTATGGACCTCCGCGGTCCCAGAATTTTTTATGCCGATGATTGAGATGAGATCTTGGGAACTCACGAACGAGGGAGAGTCGATGTTCACGGGATTCCACAACCATTTGCATGGATTGTGAAAGAAATATTGAATACTGAATTAGTGTCGGCATACCCTCGTGTATCGGTAAATTTAGTGCTAAATACACTGTCCATCGCACACGAGAGCTTTTTCTCTCCGACAGTTTTGTCGGGAGGAGACCCATCCTTGCTTTGCAATTTGATAGCTTCGGTTCTCGAGAGGGTATCGAATGGTCACGAGATTCAGAAAGTAATGCATCGCTCCTCGACGAAGAACGAAAGGTTCAGGAGACAAATTCATCTTAGACTTGATCCCACGTTGGGAAACGGGGGGTAGGCGGAGACTCCTTCTTCCTTGTCTCCGCGGAGACTCTTCTTTGACAACTAGGAAAAAGTCGGACGGACGCATCAAAGCCGGACATGCCTTTGAGATCATCGGCGTTTACTCCTCACTACTGTCAATGTTGATCGCTCCGCAGAGCCAGTTTCATTCGCGCTCTGTGGGACCCTACATGACGGTGCTGTTGGCCTAGATGCTGTGGGCGTATCACAAGAATATCTCAAGCGCACGATTCAGTCCACCTCCTCCCGTAGTACTGCTCGTTTCTCCCGAAAATATGGGTCACTGTTACAAGTGGATCGTGTACTGGTAGCAGTTGAGGGAATATCCGCGAACGCTGACGCACGTCTGGCGCTGGGGTCGGCCCAAATTCCCAATGAAGAGTTTGTGCCTGGTGCGCGAATCAAATCTCAGATCAATGGCGTAGTTTCTTCTGGAATCGAGGAGTACAGTTCGAACGAGGAGACGAGTTCAATATTGTCAGAATGCACTCCGGAGATGTCGACATTTTTTTTATTCAAGTCGGCTCAGAACCTCTCGAGTTCGGAAAATAGAGATATTCACAGTTTACAGAAAGTGATCGGCGGGCAGGATATGACTGTTCATGGATGCGTGTACCGTTCATCGCGCTATTTACAATCTTTCTCATCATCCTGCTTTACAGTTTCTTTGGTCGGATTCGTATCCGCGACCTCAGCCTTGACCTCTTTATTCTGATGCACGATGGCGTTCTTCTTCACTGTCGCAAAACCATTAGCCACTGATCCTCTGTTCAATGATCCCGAGCTGCTCGAGATTTGAAGAAGCTCACGGAGAACCTGAAAGCGCACCATATGGTTTCAGACTTCTTGGTGAAATAGCATCAGGACACAAACAGATCTCACGAGTCGCATACCTCGTTTTCCTTCTTATAGTGTGCGAGCTTCTCCTCGGCGCAATTCGAGTTGTTCTCGTCGATATCCGCAGCGAGCCGCATTACTTCTGCCATCTCAGATATCTTGTCAGCCAGTCGGTGCATATCCTGTAAACGTCAAATCCTCGTGAGCTCTCGGTGATTTGAGCCAAGGCGGTCAGTTTCTCATCTCTCATGATTCGATCAGAGATAAGCGAGACGTGAAACACTTCTCGGATCCTCGAGGTAGCATGTTGGGATGAACTGCTCCGGATTGAAAGCTCACCTGTGTCGAGTTCAACTGTTGAGCGCAGGCTTGTTCCACTTCTCGGTTCTTTGTGAGCTCCAGAATTTGTTGCCTGTGAAGGACGGAAACATTGAGTGTGGTCATCACGGATCGTTGGATTAATCAGGGAACTCAAGCTGCTAGAGAATATTCGATTTCAGGACCGAAAATCTCCCCGGCTCGTTCGGCGAACTCTCATCATTCATGCGAGTGGGCGCAACAGATGACCCCACACTGTCTTGCAAACCGCACTTAGCAGACAGTGTTCGCCAGTATTGCGCAAAAACACTGTGCTTTCCTTGACCACAACCGTTATCTTTGTTGAGTGGTGCAATATCACAAGCTACAGTGTTGGTCGAGAATCATTCTCCTATCAGCAGAAAGTTGATCAGAGCGCGGGCTCGGGGAAGACAGAGCTCTCTTGGGATAGATTCACCTTGAATCCCAGAAAGCACAAAATATAACAGTGGGACACAGAGCCAGATGCAAGTTTCTCCGTGGGGGAGTATGTGAATTCAGCAGCTCCCTCACTCTGGGAGTCCATGTCCACCATTCAATAGAGAGGCGCGGAAAATGTTCGCCACTTGAGTCCGGTGGAGGGCTCAGAGACAAATTTGTTGGGACGCGCACGTGGGGAAATCCACAGGATCCCAGCGACTTCCAGAGCTCGAACGCAAAGCTGTTCTTAGTATCCGTTTCCAGGAACGGATTGCTCCACAGAATCGGAACTTCATGCAGCCCCATCCTCGGCGCTGTCCCGATCATCAATACGAGAAGATGTGCGGGAAAAATCCGCGCCTCACGCGAGAAAGTCTGAGAACCCATCGTGGAACCATCTAAGTAGTTCTTCGAGATTCCAAAGATAGAGTGAGCAAATGCTTTTCATGCAGAATTCAGCTTAGAGTTGGAGGACATATCGAAAAGTTCTCCCAAACCGCAACGGTGCGGCGATCCTCTCCATCCTCCCTCACAGCCGAGCAGACTCCGATGGAAACCAACTCACCTATATTTGGACATGACCATCTGCAAGGTGCTCTGATGTTCTTCGAGAGAGGCCACTAGCTCAACGTTCTGTCTCTGCAGATCCTGAAAGGGTCTGGAATCAGTCCACCCATTCCTGCTACGAAACCGTTCTCAAGCTCTGTTCTATCGTCGAATGATTTGCTCCATTGGGAGGAGGTCTACCCAGTGCCTGTGTCTCGCAAGGAGTCGCAGATTCGTGGCTAGAGAATGAATCACATCCATGCTTCGGGTTCACTGCAGAGTTCGTGACTCAGCTGCACAGAATGAGCACGTCGAAAGATCCACGCATATGATTCAATGCTAGAACGAGAATCCAGCGAGATGACAGACATGACATAACGTAACGGAACTGATCAAGCTACTTCTGGCGAAGAACTCACTTTTATTTGCCGGTTCTCCTGCTGGATCGCAGCAACAAGAGCACTTTTTGGATGCGAAGGTTTCGCAGCATTCTCAATGCAGGCGATCTCGTCATTGTATTCTTTCATTGTTTCCAATTTGCGTAAAACCGACATCGCCTTAGAAGAAAAACAGGAGGTTACGAGGGCAGAGCGAATCGGATTCGCGATTTCGGAGCAATCGGTAGACCGAGATTGAGATTATCTGAGCGAGGCAAACCGGTGCTCATCGTCACTCACCTCGGTGTGCAGGTCTTGCACCAGCTCATCATCTTTACCCAGACTGAGTGCTAGCTTCTTGGCACTTTCGACCAAAGCAGACATATTTTGTGAGGTATCCATCTCATCTATAGTTTTTGTGTTCGACTACCGACTTCAAACTTCACTGCGCTCCAACCCAGTGTCTTCGCAGGTTCAATAATTGACTCGGGTGAGTTGGAATACAGGTCGAGCTTGAAGCCATTGCATGCTGCGGGCACGGTTATCAACTCGTAAGTCGAACACAATTAAGAATGGGAAAGGTGAAATTTCTCTCCTCGGACCTTCTCAAAACTTGATGTCAAGTTAGCTAGAGAGTTCTCATCATCGCAGACGACGCGATCCGAACTCAGTGCTGGGGACCCCCAAGAGACGTCTTCCTCAGCACCAAGCAAGATCCACAACGGGAGCAGAGGGAACTCTACGTGCGATGGCAGAATGAGAGCTCATCTCGCCGGAGTCTCAGCAAACAGTGTTCTCCAAACAGACGGCTGTCGGGCTGATGTGTTCCGAGAACAATGAGCACATCCAGAAGGGATAAGATTCTATAGGTTTCATGAGTCGTGCTGTTTTTGAACTTGGGTCTGACTGAATATCATGCGAAAAATCCTGTGCTGGTTCATTCGGCACCATGCGGAGAGAGTGCAGCCGCGCGTTCATTATCTCAGGGGAGCGGATCTTTTTTTTCAGTTCCCTCAAATCCCATCGGATTCCGTACCGATTCCGACACCGAGCAAGCACTCGCAGTTTTGGATAGAAGCGTCGCTGAGCTCGAATTCGAACCTAGCCCTCACCGGGTTGGAAAATTCCTGGATGAAAGAAAAACGATGGAGTTTTCTCGTTCCAAACAAGGTAGTGGGTGGAGAGCTCCTCATGGAGCTCCGGCAGTAGCGCAGCTCGCGATGAGATTCCGGGAAAAATAATGATGTTGACATCCGAGATTGGGAGCACTACCGTGCTGCAGAACCGTGGACTTCAACCCGCCCTCTCTGGGTCCAAGAACAGCAGAAATCACTATCATCGCCACTATCCGAGATATTTTCCAGGACACCAGGCACATCTCTTTTCTCGTCGCCGATCTCTGGAAATTCCCTGTGATGAAGGAGCTTGACGATTCTACTGCTCCGAGACGACTCTGAGAGCTCTTTCAGTTATCCAATCCGGCAAGGTTTCGAGCAGCCCGAACACGGTAAAAGCAGCCTGGTACCGCCAGCGGCAACAGCGGCGGCGGACTGAGAGAGTGCACCGAAAAGAAGAAGAGGAGAAAGTAGCAGTTGGTTCGTTTACCTGTTCGGCTGGCTGGCTGGATAGCTGGCAAACTCTCGAGGGCCATTGAAGGAAAAGAGGGGAACGTCTTCCCTAGCTCATTGGGAAGAGAGAACTAGCTTCCGTTTCCCGACTGGCTGGTGTACTGTTTTCCGGTGAAAAATTGGTAGCGTTGAATTCTTCGGTGCTGGAACCTCAGCTGTTCCTCCGCCTCATCGTGAATTCATACAAGAAATTCGATTACCAACTTGTTCGAGGTTCTTTGATTACCCGAGGTGGAAGTCTGGCTCAGAGTGGCGTCATTTATTCTGGGCTTCATCGATAAACCAGCTGAGATGGCAGACAGCAGTTTGGCGAAAAGACCGACGAAGGGAATACTCAAGGCCAGCGGTAGCTTCGAGTACCACGACCAACGCCGACAGTGAGTTATTCCTCTTATAGCTTTGCATTCCCAACGTCGTTGCAATTTCCCTAGGAAAAAAATGTATCCGAAGTAAATTTGCTCGGAACGTGGCAGCTGTAATCCTAGCATCCTGTCTATGAGTCTTGAATGGCAACTCACCATGACCTCACCAGACCGTGGTCCTGCGGTTGACAAAGTAACTCTCTGCCATCGAATCAATCATCACGATCTTCAATTCCAACGATTTGAGAGCAGATTCCGTGTTGTGATTCGGATTGCTGATTGCTGGTTCACGCGAACGACTGTTCTCCGCCTTCCGCTCCAACGACGGGGCATGAACCCTAAAACACCACAGTTTCGCTGATCATGAGAACCATCTCACTAGATTGCATTTTGGGAATTAATCTGCCCAGTCATTATTGACATGAAACACGGATAATTTCCTTTCGTCTCCTGAATGAACGCTTCTCTGACCGATCATCAAAAGCGGCAAGACTGTTCAGGACAGCCACTCCTTGTGCTATTGGAGAGAGCCGCAGCCTTAATTTGCCGAATAGGTCCTCGGCACAGAATTCGTTCCTGAAAACTCCGTAACCGATAGGTTGCCCTCTAGTGCTTCGGATTGCAAAAGTAATCTACTGCGTTCAGAAACAATCCGTTGAGTGATAGTTGGGCCTATCAACTGCGGAGGTTGTAGTTACTCTACCCGTAATTGGGGAATTTGTTCTTGATTACGAGTGGCGCTTGTAGAGGATGAGATGACTTCCCATTGTACGAATGTCTCACAGATTCAAGACGGACTGGACCAGGAAATAATACTAGTTAAGGGAAGCAGCAATGAGAGCGATTCCAAACTTCCAGGAGCACCCAGGACATCAAATGGGACGAGCAGAATATCCTCGCGACGTACCACCCTCCGGACAAGGACTACGGCCACATGAAAATTGAGGAACCGAAAACACCCTATTCGTACGATGGCGTTGATGGGGATGAAGTTTTGCCTCGAACCGAAGCAATCGATCCAGAGGTTGGTATCATTCATTTGCACTCCGAGCACGTACTTCGGGACGGTGCATGACTACGTTCAAACGATGTTCTACTTCAATGAGATTCGGGGACACGCCAGCTCGCCATTTAATCCTTTGTAGCGGTATCACGTCGCCTGACCATTTTGAGTTATTTCTCTTGTCAGCTGCTTGCGGTCTTGATGAGCGCGAGCGGCATTCATGAGCGTTAAGTACTGAGGGGAAGGAATCCCCAATTTGAAAAAGTTGGATAAAGTGATGGATGACTTGTACTGTGATGCTTCCATCTGTCGCGGCTCGGTTAACGGTCGGAGTAACGTTGTGATTCGTGTCAATCATCGTTAATGGCGAACTCGGCCAGAAGCGCTCGATGGACTGAATGGGCCGAGGTGAATACAGCAAGCCACAATGAGCCAAGGAGGAAAACGATAAGCTCGTTCGATCAGTTGAGCTGCAACAGAGTTACATTGGCGGTCGCTCGGTCAGTTGAGAGAACATCGTTTGAGGCAGCGGTGACTGTACTAATCGGATTCCCTATTTTTCCCGTATCCCTCCAGGAACTAGCCGAAAAACTCGATTCTGAGCGACCTCGTTCTCCGATAGATCGAGACACACCTGATGAGCTCCTTACAGAAGAAGAAAGAGTAAGTGTTCGACGTGCAGCGGTTTTTGCGTTAGTCTCGCGACTTATTCATAAGACTGCCTCACTCTCCGTCTGAGGAGAGCGGACAATGAACTTCCACGAGGTTGTATTCATCGAACTTGAAGGATCTGAATAAGGAACCATCTCGGCTTGTTCGCAGGTACGGAGGAGGTCGTTCGAGGAAAAACGTCGGAAGCACTACAATGAGTTCGACGCCGTCCGGAGGATGCGAGAAAAGATAAAAAATTTGAAGGATGGAGACGAAGAAGAAGATGCAGAGATGGATGAATGAACTCGAGTGGAAGTCTGTTTGGATTGATTAATTACTTGAGAGCACTGCTCCAAGTCGGAGTTGGAGCCGTAGTTGCAACGGGGCCGAGTCTGGCCTCATGTTGTTATTCGCAAGGGTTGGTTTAACTTTCGCAGGCTCAGAGCGGGATGGCCAAGACAAAGCCCGATAAAGTTTTGAACTCGTGTTATGAGTACTGCTGCCAAGGCAGCTGGAGTACCGGCAGCGAGTCACGTTCTAAGTATGAGGAACTGGGCGGAGACGTCAGAAACTCATTTATCATGCCTCAATTTTTTTAGTGGTTTCTTTCCGCGCGAATAGTGTAGTCCCAGAGTCCATCGCATCACCTACTCTGTTGCCCGTCTTCGTTGATGAGAAAAACACACGACTCTTTCGAACGGCGGCCACTAGGAGGATCCCATGCACCCGACATCATGATCGTCGTCGTTCTTCTCGACTTGGGATTTTCGGAGACATCAATACACTTAATCAAACCCCGTTTCGGTGCGCTTTATCCTGAGTTCTCGTTGCCTTCCTGAAAGATACCTGGGGCTGAAGTCCTCGATTGCCTGAGGTGATCAACTTGATCTACGGAAACCAAATAGAGACAACGCCAAACCTCGTTGCTCCTTGATACGAAGTCGAGCCCAGCGAAGGGACAGAACCCAACCAATCATTGTCTTGATACGTTTCGACAACTCCGTCTGTGATGATACTGATGATCGAGGATGATGATTACGTCCATGACGATAGGATAACAATATCGTAGGGAAGACCCCAAACATGTTTTGATGTTGACAAGTTGATATCAACTCCTCGTCATCGACTGAAGTGAGGATTGCGAACAAAAGTTAAGGAATCGAACGGATATAGGAGAAAAAGTAAAGGGTCTTCAACGACGCATCAAACTCGTTCTTCTTTCCTGATCCGATATCGCAATGGTCTCTTGGGTGTCGAGTGGCCTTGCGATTGCTCGCCGACGATGCGAGCTGTCGGAGCCATGGCGACCCCTTCATCTCTTAGAATGAGAGCAAGACTGCCCAGCGAGGGGCGAGTTACACGACGCATCGTTGCGCTCCGCAAGAACCAGCTCACCACTTGGCCTGTTATCGGAGTGGAACCGAAAAGCATGACCGATGTCGAGAGGAGAAAGCTTGCCTTTTGAGATTCTTCAACTAAACAAATGCTCCTGGTCGGAGAGAATCCAGAAAGTCGCCGGACAGCAGAGGACCGCGGCTCGAGGCAGTGAAGCTTGAAGGATCAGTATCTACTCGATCGGTAATTTCAAGTCGCACAAACTGTCTCATCCAGAATGTCTATACTCGCAATCCCGTGGTTTCTCCCCCGTTCAAGTTTATTCGTCCCAACTCTCCGAGTCGCCAACCGTCTGAATTTGGAGGCTACCTTTGGTGATCGGAGTCCTCGATTTTCTGTCGTAACCAAGACCAAAACTTCGCTCCAAGATTCCATGGCTTCTCCCGCAAGAGTGAATGATCAGGGGAGAGGATTCGAGACAACCTTTCCATCAGAGAAGGAGGGAACTTCGAGAGGTATCTTCATCGTGAAGAGACCAACATCTGTAGATACACGGCGAGGAGAACCAGGATTCGCGTCAGCTCTCCAGACCGCGATTCGCAAAATTCCTCCGCGGCTATGCTTCCTGCTCTGTCATGATCGACGCGGTTAGCCTCCCTGATCAGGCGTGGGGGTCATCCAAGGTATCGATCTCCACTGTTGCTTCACAGAACGCATTGGAAAGACGACATCGTCGTGAATCGCAGCAGATCGGTCTCTCACGGGAAGGGCCGAGAGCTGAGCATTCCCAAGCCACTCCAGATGCAGCTGCCTGCGTATCATTTCGGCACCAAACTTCTTCACTGTTCAATTCATCTCTCGCCAAGTTTCGCCGGATGGGGTCCCCTACTTCCCAATCGAGTCGAACAAATCGGTTGCGAGTTTATTATTCGCTCACCCGTAGAGAGTAGGATCGAAGCCGGTCAATCATGCAATCTCCCGGCGAAACTATATCAGTCCTTTTTCCATTTCTCGTGAGGTGTCTGTGATGGGGCTGATCCTGGGGCTTATTGATCTCAGTCTCAGTCCGAGATACAGCGGAGCAACGACTATGGTCAAGACTCGAATTCTGGAGACGGCATGAGCTCTCTGATTTAACTATGAGAGCCTCCTTCTTCTGTAACTTCTACGTCCCATGGGAAATCCGCAAGCCAGCGAGGCAGTGGCGTAGCGAGCTTTCATGATGCCCGGGGCGGATTTGATGACGCCCCCCCCTATTTTTTTTTGAGGTCAGCGAAGATGGATGCGTTTAATGCGCACTGATTGTATTTATCTATGTCTTCAAACATAAATTAAGATCATCTGAAATTGAGATCTTCAGAGAAATGGCGACGACTTTCGTGAGCTGACCCAAATGTGAGCAACTAGAATATTACACAAGCAACTGGATTACCTATTCTGGGAGGGTCATTTGCTTCGCTTCTGGAGCTGCGAATCTTCTATTGACTTCCCGAAGTTAGACTCATCCGTGATGGCTCGATCTCTAATCCGAGGCAGAAACGGAATGAACTGAACTTGCCTCTCGATCAGGAAGGAGGACGAAAATTACATGGTGGTTCGTCAATGGGGTGAAAAATCAGATGCAACGATCGGACTTCGCCCCCTTGTCTGAGGGTTCCGGAGAAAACCTACCTGGAAGAGCTTAAAAACCCTTATGTGATAATTATGGAGAGGCATTCTGATGCCCCTAGGGACCTGATGCCCGGGGCGGACTGCCCCCAACCCCACCTCGCTACGCTACTGCAGCGAGGCGCGGCAGTGAAATATTCCCCTCCATATTGCGAGTACATCAATAACTTATTATGTGCAAACAACATGTTTCTTCCCTGTTGGAACCCTGACTGAATCGGAGACCCCTGATTGCGGATGCTTGGAGAATAAGCAAAAAGGAAGGCAATGAATTTCTTGTTGCGCGAAAAGCTCTCTATTGCTTGCGGTTTCAGAAAAAAGTACAAACATGACTTGAATCATTCCCGCGGAGCCTGCATCTCAAGGCCAAAACATGCGATTCTCAATGGGATGCGGCCAGGATAAATTCATTGCAACCGAGGCGGCTGACTTTGTGAAATTTAGTAACCAGAGTGTGAGCTCATCGGATCTGGTTCGAGCTGGGAATTCCCGCTCATTTTTCAGCGCGATAAGTTCTTCTTTTCTCCGACTCCCGTTTGACGAAACCGCGGGAGAAAGCTGCCCTTCGTGCGCGAATGGAAATAGTTGATTTCGCCTCGATTACGCGACGCCGCCTCCGCGAATAAAATCTTCACGGTTCGATTTTCCTCTTTGGAATCGCAGAACTGACGTTAGTTTCGGCGCGGACAGAGCTCCAGGATTGTTATCATTCTCGATCCGCGATCAGGAGAAATCACGACCACACCCGATGTCACACATGAATCGCACTCCTCATCGTTACCTCAGTGCTCTAAGCTAAGAAAGCTCGACTGGAACTCGAGGAGCAAACTCACGCTCAGAGCGAACTCATTGCTCACCTGTATCTTGCTCCTGATCCCAACACCATATTTCCGGAACATTTTGACATTGCCAGGACTCCCGGGAAGACTAGCATTCAATGTGAATTTCGCGGTCTTCGGATACACGGGATGCGTCCTTCCCTCTTTTGCCTGACCATCTCTCTGGACTTCCATGTTCTGTGCACCCTTTGATTGTGCAACGCTGGATCCCAGGGAACCCGACATGGCGGAGGCTCCGATCTCCTTTCCCGTTTGTGGCCGCAACCGTCGCTGACTGTGAAGCGCGTGTCAGGCGCGGCTCAGTGCAGCGGCACGGATTTATCCACGAATATTCGATTGCAGCGATGTTTTTATTCGAAATGAAAATACCGGATCGAATGAACCACTGACAGTTATCTATATTTCGAGTCGATCCCCCCAGCATCAGGTTGGGAGAAATAAATTTCGACGTCCCTCTTCCAAATAAGCGCCGGTTGGATCACTTAATGGTAGAATTCGTGTTCGCATTCGTCTTTTTTGGTATTGTTCTTGTAGGCCTTCTCGAAATCTTTCGGCAGAACAACGTATCGGTTTTCGCGTACTGCATGCATTCCGCCTTCCTGTAGATGGAAGATGAAGGTCAGAGTTGATAAAGGCACGCTGTATTTCTAGAAACAGACAGGATTCCTCTCAAGTGAGGAACTTGTATTCACTGGGATTCACGCTGAATTATGGAATCTCACCTGGCAGATTGCGTTGATGTCCGCACCGGAGATCCTATCGGGTCTCGCAACATAGTCCTCGAGATCGACCTCGTCCGACAGGTTCATCTTTGAGGTGATGGTGGAGAAAATGAGACGCTTTTGGCGTCGGTCGGGGAGCGGGAATTCGATTTTCCTGTCCAAACGACCTGGTCTCAGGAGCGCGGGATCTAGAGTATCGGCACGGTTGGTGGCCATGATGACCTGTGGAAAAAATCGGCTCAAGTTTGAGTCTCGTTCAAAGGCATTTCCTGTACCACAGTAATACCACTCGGAATCGTCGATAACAACATTCTCGGCATCGCTCATTTCAGGCGAGCTGATTGACTGGGGAACCATGTCCAAGCGACTGACTCTAGATTCCATATTCAGCACTTCACCGGAATCTCTCGTTGGATACCTTGACGTTTGTCGTCTGGTCGAACCCATCCATCTGATTGAGCAGCTCCAGCAGGATTCTCTGAACCTCCCTATCGGCCCCGGTTTGAGCGTCGAATCGTTTCGTCGCGATGGCATCAATTTCATCGATGAAGATTATCGCCGGGGAGTTCTCTCGCGCGAGGCGGAAGACGTCTCTGACCATTCTAGGGCCTTCTCCCAGGTACTTCTGCACGAATTCCGAGCCGACAACACGGATAAAACTGGCTGTGGTATGATGGGCGACAGCCTTGGCCAGCATGGTTTTCCCGCACCCGGGGGGCCCGTACATCAGAACACCCCTTGGAGGGTCGATACCGATCTGCTTGTACAGTTCGAAGTGAGTCAGAGGAAGTTCGACGGCTTCACGCATCTCTTGCTTCTGAATGTCAAGACCTCCAATATCCGAATAAGAGACGTCAGGTTTTTCATCGGGACGCAGCATGGAAATCGAACTGTCTGCTTCCGGCGGCAAGACATCGACGAGAGCATTCGAATGTTTATGAAGTGCTACCGATGCAGATGGTTTCAGAAGTTCTCTGTCGATCGTACTGAGGATTCTGACATAGTAGTTCGATCCCGTCGTGGATCCAACGATGCCGGTGTTCTGGTCTACAGCTTCAAGGAACTGTCCGATGACTAATGGAACACTTTGAATTCGCTTGACCTGAGATTCGGAATTTCTACATTAGTGGGCTGCAGCCGTATCAGGAGAGGGATGAATTTAGTTTCTGAATATTTCGAATACACTTCCTCTCTCGAGCGAGATTGTCAATGCGAACGAAACTCAGCCTGTCACCAACCTCTTCTTGCGCGTGCAAGTACTCCTTCTTGAGATTCCGCTGCTCATCCTTGATGTACTCTTCCTGGACTTCAAGGAATTCCAGCTGCCGCTTCAACTTCATGTACTTGATATAGAAGTCTTCCAACTCAGCCTCATCATTCACTGACTGAACGGGATCGATAGCGACAACTGCCTGCTCTGCAGTCATTTTCACCGGCACGGATTCCCGATACTAATGTTACAGAAAACCTAAGTTGACAACTCTGGGTGAGATGCCTCCGTGAATCTGCAGAATTGTGTTCACAATTGGTACATGACAACGATACATCGCGATTTACCGTCATGACCGTCTCCCGGCTGAGTGGTCGCCACGGGAAGGCCTTTAGTTGATTTGGTCAGTCGGTCGAAATCCCGAATCGCCGAGCATGGGCGGAGTTATGATATTCACGTCGAGCTCGCCGAATTGCGTATCAGGGCACTGTTCTCTTGTGAACACCGAGGTCCACCGATGGAAGAAACTGAGAGAGATGCAATTGAATCCTTCTGGCTGAAACTCGTCGCACGTAACGAGCAGGGTCCATTGGAGCAACTCTCATAGTTGCTGAACATTTTTGACATCGCTCAATTTCTGTATTTGTGGCCACGTCCTGAGTCCCTCCGACGGTCTTTTTCATTGTTGCTCACAGTGAAAGCAGCTCCACAGAATCAAAGATAATTGAGGTACTCCTGAGATCAGCCATGTCCAACCTGCCTCCGTCGCCCTCCCTGACTGCTCTCGCGGACCACTGGGTTGCACGAGCCTTCGATCTCTTGCTGATGACTAGAGCCTGCTAGTTCAGACATCATTCATTCTCCAAGATGTCCCAATCCATATAGGTCGATAGGAAGTTGATGGACGGTGATTAATGAATGGAAGCTGGAAAACACTCTCATATTCCGTGAGGGCAAAGTTCTCCCGACTGCGCGACTGGTGGATACCCCGTCCCGTAGGCCTTCAAGTGTACAATTGTCAAGAAAGTCGTAGCGAGTCCATAAGTAGCCGGGGGTATTCGATCGATTCCGGGAGCCGAAGGCTTTCTCCACTCAGATCTATTGCGCCCGATGGGATACCTCGCAAGTTCAGAATGAGGAGTCGATCCGATGAAATCATCGCCTGCAACCCGAAACAAATCTCGCTCAAATCTCGAGGGGTAGCCTACATTATACCTGAAACTGCCTGCCCGGGGTCGCGAATCAGGGGGGAGCAAACGTGTCGTAGTAGGTAACGAACACCTATATCGCAGGCAAACGTTCTCTCTTCGAACCATCGAGTCGTTCATCCGGATGCGAAGCAAATAGTCCATTGGCGAGAGATTAAAACGAGCCCAGATCATTATTCAATCCATTCGTCCGTTGGTTTGCTGAGAGCATTATGCACATGATATTATACACAGAATCACAAGTGAACCTCGAGAAGCCTCCTGCTGGCGTGAATCAGTAGAAGTAGAACACGATCAACATCATACACAGACATGTGAGAGCCATCCCGCCGAAGAGAATCAAGCGATCCTCGGTTCCACGTCGTTCGATGACTCTCATCAGCGTGTTGCTCATGCCCAAGTTGTTCACGAAATCCAACACTCTCCTCCGCGCACTCTTGAGGGTGACCCTCTGCTGACGGAGATTTTCGAGAACGCTCCCACCGTGTGCGATCAATTCATCGATTCCTCTGTTCGCATTCTGAGCACTCGAGTGGAAATTGAGCATGCGATCCATGTCGATTGTAGTGTCCTCATTGGCACGGAAGGTACGATGAAGAAGTTCCTGCATTTTATAGAATCGTGACTGATAATCGGTGGTATTGGTACCGCTCACTCCTCGAGTTCAACGGGCCTGTCATCCGGGAAACTAACTCACGGCTAGTCTGCCTGAGAAACGGAGGCTACTTACGTTTCTATCTCTTTCCTGTAGTTGCCTCTCCTCTCTCTTTCGTCGAACGTTCTCCTGAGCTGCTTTTAGATGCCGCACGTCATACTTCAGCTGGTCGACCCTCAATTTGGCCTTATGACGACGAGACGCAGGTTCTTTGTGGACAAGAACATCGAGCCTGCAAAAATTTGAATAAACATCGCTGAGAGATGGCTACAGCGAAGACTACTCCGGGTTCGTATTCTGTACGCCAGCGTGACCGACCAATCTGATTTCATATTCCTTGTCCAGGAGCTTCAGAGAAGAAGCTGTGGCTGGGGGGAACAGAGCCCGATGAGAAAGTTTCCAGTCTCATCTAGCTGATTTCTTTTCAGCGTCTTTTTCCGACTCCGGGTGTTACTCTGATCTCTTGGAACAGGTGACGCGCAATAGCTATGGAATATATCCTGCTCACCGGTCACAGCTAGCGAAGATCATCTCCATCTCATTCTGCACTCGACGATCAAATTCTTCCTCATCGCCCACGGATTCGAATTTCTGGAAGGATGCGTTGACTTTTTCGATGGACAGTCTCGTTTGGTGGTAGAGTTCCTCCATTTTGCTCTATTTCCTTCGTGAACGATGGGTCCCCTGAATGTTCACCTGGATGAAAACGGGAATGCCAGAGAGGCGACGAGATCACAGGGCTGGTCAGAGAAACGGAACTACGGAGAACATTGTCGCTCCAGAGAAGAGAAGATGGATAACTGACGTGGAGCCCAGGAGACCGGCCACCGTGAGCTTTCCCAGACACGCGCCACTTTCGAGGCGGCAGCGTCTTCGAAAATAGGAGGCAGTGTCATTCGATCGAAAGTAAACAGCGCCCTCACCACATGCCTCTACGGAGGAGGAAGGGGCACCACCGCTGACCATAACACATTCGGAACGACTGAATTCGGAAATCAGGTGCCAGACCATATCATATAACACCGCTCATGTGTATGGATGTTATGAGAATTCACTCCCGGTCGCGTTCGGAACCGTTGCGGGTGCCTTTGAAAGCCAAACTCGGCGTTGCGTCTCGAACGTATATCTTTGAGCGTATTCAGGGCGTCGAGAAGCGGTGTCTGAAAGTCAGTGAGGTTCGAGTACACTCATGAACAGTTCTCGATTCGTCTTTTGGTGGTTCTTGTTCTGAGGGAGGAGCTCTTCGGAAATGCTCGAGAGGAACGGCAGGATGACCGAGGGGTTCGGTTGGCGACTTGAACGATGGCTCCAACAGACTCTCCAAGCAAGAGGAGAAATGAGAGACGCATGCGAGGAGGTTCGCAATTCGATCTGGTCGATGCCCCACTCGAAATGGCTCATAATGGTAGTGAATGCAATTGAGCTACAGAAAACAGAACGAGCCTACCTGAGAATGGGAGGTCTGCGACGAGGAAGCCAGCCGGAAAAGTTGAGACCATAAAGGATGACGCTTGGGAAGACGGGATGAGAGAAAGATATAGTCTCGAGCTGTACCGAGCTCACGAAGAGTCAAGAACCACAGCCGCCCGTAATGATGACAATAGCAGGGGATCCTCTTTCCGAGCCCCAGCGAGAGCTGGGACCCTCCCGACAAAATATCATAATGCTATCTCCCTAACTGCCCCGGACACATTCTGCGACCGATATGGAGTTGACCCCGACACACTGGGTCATGTGATATTTGGATGCAATGAATTCTACCACACTAATAAACACCTCGCTGCTCGCCTCGGCCTGAGCAGTGAGCTGAATCATCCATTGGTGAACACGACGAAGCGATTCTCGAAGCATGGGAACGCAACAAGAAAGGATCCGCTGAGTATGCTCGCGTCTGGATTGGGAGATCGATCCGTGGATACACGAATCAGATCCAATAAACCATGAAGCATGGAGGTCCGAACAGTTCGCAGCGAAGGCGTAGAGAGCTCCTTCTACGATAGATTCCTTCCGCTTCGAGCGAATGCTGGAGGAAATCTCTTTGACCATCGACGTAGACTACAGCGGATGGGAAGGCGAACCTGCGCGATCCTCGCATAGGAGGTCGACTTCGGTAATTTCGGTGATGATGGTGAAACGTAAGCACCTTCATGTCGATGAATAGTGATGTCAAAAACACCTATTTTTTCGCCGGGAGCCTTCGCGGACAATGAATCTTGAGAGCTTTCGACTCGAGAGAAGCGGACCGCGATCGAGCGGAGGAAGCTCTCAGCGAACTACGAAAATCGAAGAACCATCCTGTTCGGATCAGGAGGTATAATTCAGGAAATCAAAGACGCAACGAGCTACGGCCGTGGTAATTTCTGTGGTAGCACTAGGGAGGAATCCATTGAGTTTTGATCTGAGCTCACGCGAATTGAGCAGGATGGGCATATTGTGAGTTTCCTCCTAACTGAGTTATACAACTCTGTTGAGAGGGTGGAAATCTGTCAATGGGATTCAGAAGGTGTGAGGACGCTTTGCAACGGCGATTCGACCACTTCCACTCGGCGCGTGAAAACATCTTCAGTGCATGACAAAAATTCACGAGGCGTGTCGCCTCAGCTTTCTTTGAGACACTTTCCGAGTCGGAAGTGGAGATGGGCGACCGCTTACCTCAACCGACGTCACGGCAGCATTCAACAACATTTTCACGCTCTTGGATTCGGTGGTAACGGGGAGAGGAGCCTTCAGAAGACCGGATTTCGTGTTTGAGACAACTTTTTTCGAACTGCGCCTAGCCACCGCTTGTTCTCCAGCGTAACAGAAGACCCGCAGTCGAGGATTCATCGGGAACAACTTCTTCGTCAGGGAAGAGCGAGAACTAGTTCCGCTCGGAACCAGCTTATGTCACACCTGCTAGGCAGAATATCTGAGCGTGAATAACACCTGGTCGTATTCTCCAAAATGAGCTGTTTGAGATCGCTGAAGTTCGACCATCAGTACTGTCTTTTGTGAGAGTCGGAGTTGTGTCCCGGCTCCACTTCTCCGGTCAAACGTCGGAGACACCTGCTCCAGATCGGTCATCATTGGACGGAGATCCAGGAGGAGGCGTATCGAGCCCTATCAAATGGAAAATATAATTATTCCGAGGAACGGGCTTCCAATTTGAGAATCTCTGGATATCTTGACGATTCCTCCTTTCGATCGCGTTGAACTAAGAAACCATGCAAACGGCTAGAATGCTGCGCACCACGGGCCAACTCACATATTGAAAGTATATGTTTCGCAGCGCTCCACCCAGGAAAGGATTGCAAACATCTAATGGATACTACTCATTAGAAAAGAATCGTGAACGGATCTTCGTTGAAAGCATTCGATTGTCCGTGTCCTTGTTATAGCGTTGTCATTTTCGGAATCAGTAAGGCGTGCACCCTCATGAACCTGTTTCTGCAGAGAAACTCGCCGAAACTTGACGGATCGATGATCGAAGGGCGTGTTGACAAGAACGATGCTACACAGAAGCGGTTCTCGTTCACGCCACTCGATTTTGCAGTTCTACTGCAAGTCAACATCGCACCGGAATTCGCAAACAAATCGTGAGTATCCGTCAGTTGCCTCGCACGGTGGCTCTTTCCGGATATTGCGTTCGCGAGAGGGAGTCCGCCGACCAGAATCAGAGTGAGGATATGGGATTGATGGAGTCACCGTGTCGCGTTCCAATGATTCCTCCAACTCACCTCTTCGATTCGGATTGAATTGACATTGTCGGATACTTGGCCCAGAAGCAAGTACGAGAGCTGGGGAGTCAAACCGATAGTGCTTTTCATGATCGAAGTGCGTCAGCGCAGCCGTAGCGGAAATGAAATTATGGAGCGGATGTTCCATTACGGAGAGCTCTCTGCTAGGTTGGTCGAGTTGTCCTCCGGAGCGGCTCGATTCACATCTGATTTACGTATCATTCCATGGTTTTGACGTCACACATATTCGTAAATGCAAGATCAGTGTCACTGGATCGTTGTCGCCTTCACGGACTCGATTTGAGCGAGGAATGCGAGATCTGGTATCATCAGCGAGCCTCAGGAGGGAAGTCAGCCGACGGGTGCCTGCGGACAGCCTTGTCAGCTGAATCGATCATGAGTTTCGTCTCCCGTTCTCGTTCGTAAAGATTCTCTGATCTCCGGTGACCTCTATGGCGGATATTTCGTGATGCATGAGAGGAACGAGGATGAGCGAGGTTGTGAAGAATCTCGCTGAAACCCCGAGCAATTGTCACGGAGGAGGATGAAGCCGATAGGGCAATCCCATAACTAGAGTCTCCGAGAAACTTATAACTCCGTGTACTGGACTATTTCACATGGGTTCATGAAGTTGGAACAGCCGTGGGGTTTTGGGTGCGACCCTCGGATCGAGGCAAGGTCCGTCGTTCCGCGTCCCTCGAGCGGTGTGCATCCCACAATCCTCTCAGAATCTTCTAGTAAGAGCATGTCGCTGCCTGCTCCCATCACAAGCCCATTCTGAACCCATGGCCCAGAAACGAGCCAATCGGAAAAGCGCCTCGAATCACGGAATCGACTCCGGCGAGAGTTGGTCAAGTTGTTGACCCACAAGAAAAAGCCGCTCAGGAGCGAGGGGGTTGAAACTCAAGTGGATCGTTTTCGTTTGAGAGGAATCAATTTTATCTCTAGTGATTTCGTTGAATGTCGGACTCTTCTTCCCCAACAGTGCCTCGCCCCTTCTGTCGGATATAAAACCTTGCGGCAGAGCACTGAGGCATCATCGTTCGGTTGTCCCTAGAGCTGCAGTCGCGCAAGTAACCGATACGAGCATGAAGATCGTGCTACAGAGTGATTATCTGCTTCTGTTCGTCTTGATTGTGCACCGAGTGTCATCGTGCCCCGATCCTCCGTGTTCCAATAGTTCGATCCAGGATAGAGTGAATTCCTTGACCCAGGCGAACTTTACGTCCGAGAAGCCTCGAGTCCGGAAACTGGCGACGTTCGCTCAGACTATGGCCAATATCATAGAGGATACCTACCCTCAGCGAACGCAGGGGGTTCTCAGTGATCCGGGGTCGTTACCGAACGAGAACAATAAGAGCAGGGATTTCAAAGGAGTGTCCGCTCCGGCATTCCCGATCCGATCGACAGCAGCGTCGACGATCAAGGTTCTGAAAGCGGTAGAGCCGGTTCTGCTGTCTCTGCTAGGCTCACAGGCTGTGTCAACAAAAGGTGTCCTAGCAACTACCCTGCTGGCGAAGCTCGCGAAGAAATATCTGGAAAACAAGAACTCCCAGAATGCCAATCGTCGCATGTCGAGGAGAAGTGGTCGGAGCTACTTGGATTCGGAAGCCATCATACTCTTCATCCTTGGATTGGGCATAGGCTCCATTATGGGTTTGGGCTCCGTGCTTCTACCTCTCAGCTTCTACGGAGGCTACGGAGGAGGATACGGTGCGATTCCGGTCAATACACAAGTCACGGGACGGAAACGAAGAGAAGTGATCGGGAACCCCGAGTTGAAACTCCGAGAAATAGGCAATACCCTAATCGAAGCTCTACAAAAATATGCCGACAGTGATTAGTGCCCAGTTTCGTTATGTTTTGTTACTGTAAATAGCGGTGCTTCATTCTGTGATATGATAGTCTCTGATTTTTCTCGTGATTCATCGGATAGCGTCAAATTATTTATGTTCATGTGGAGTGAGAAATGTTTCTCGGATAATTTATTCTGGACAAGGGCCTGCAGCTGCTCATATTTATTCCCTCAAACTTGCATAGCTATTTGACCTCTGCCGTCACCCTCGGAACGGGATACAACGAAATATTCAATCCAGATCTCAGAAAGACCCGGTCGATGAAGAACTGAGTGACGTATCAGTAGGAAATAACCTCTTAAATAAAGATCGAATTCTCCTTCATCAAGCCGGGCAGTCCTTCAGAGTACTCACCTCATTCCGTGACTTCCCCCGTATAGAAGGCCATGTCGGGTAAGTACCTAGCAGAGGTTCGCGTCAACCTACGCTTGTCAGGACCTCCAAATTCGACGATCCACAGCTTCCCCATTCAGGTACATGTATACGGATCCACGTATCCACCAGATTTAGAACGAAGGAAAGTTCTCAGTGCGAGCTTGGCTGTAGTGAAGTTTGCGGGGAGAACTTCGCACGCTGACGGCTTTATCTCTTCATGGAGAATCGAAGCTCGAGAAGACGTCGGAGGTGACGAATGTCATCTTCTACCGCAATGCTGCGATTCGTCGACGTTTCTGTATCTTGCTTTGAAAGTCAAGGACGAATACAGAGGCGAGAGCAGCCGATTGGTCAAATGAAGTCACAGACAGACCTCGCTGACATCGCAGAAAGAGAGACAGAAGTGTTCCGACGGCATCATTCGATACCATGAACGCGAAAGTGAGTTTTTTTGTGGGCTCCCGCGATTCACCTGTGTTCTCTTCACTTTCTCCTCAATGTATTATTTTCGAAAGCGATGCAGGCTCGACGCTTTTTTTCAATCCACCTTTTGTGATGAACAGGCTCAACTCCTAGAGAGGCCCTACGAACCAAATCGGAGCACTCCCTCCGCTCTGCATGATTCTGATCGATATGAAACACGTTCACAATCCTACAAATTTTTGTTTCAATACAGCTGAGGCAAAGTTTCAATGCCAGACGCAGAAATGCGGTGTTCTGAAATCGTATTGTTCCGCCCCATGGTACGAAATCTGATGCCAGCTAGTCTGGTGGAAGGATACTGATCGAGAGAAGACAGATGGAGACGGCGCGCTCCGACTGCGTCTTCCATTCCAATTCCCAATTTATCGGATTTTTCTTGGTGGTTCAAATATTTTTCTTGAACATTGTTCCCCAGGAGTTCTTCCTCGTTTTAGCTGTGATCACAAACACGCTAGTTTCTCACTGTTTGTGCCAGAATCCCAGTCTTCCAAACGTTCATCCGTATGTTGCAAAGCTCGGGAGGGGTCCGCGGAACCCGTACGCACTAGCATGGTTACCGGTAAGTTCTTTCGAGTCGCAATTATTCGACCGGAATCTCACCCGTGGACTCTCTGTGGTCGAGTAGTCGACTGAATAAGCTTTTCCCTAACAGGGAGCGCGAAGCACGACGAGTGGTCGATCGGCAGCGTTGCCATCCAGGGATTCCCAGCAGGACTTCACCGGAGGATATCGTAGATACTCTGCTGGCTCATCATCGGTGTCAGCACGAGGCATCTCGCTCAAGCTAATCGCACCGACGAAGACTCAAGGTGTTGGGAATTTCGGAGATCGATGAAACCCTGTGCCTCTTCTTTTCGAATAAATGTTTATTTGGGTGAAACCGCGTGACTCTACTCCAGAATCGACTAGCTCGGAATGTGGCGAGCGTGCAAATCAACGTACATCGTCGCGTGAAGCATCACAGCCATGCTGGAGATGTCTCCAGAGTGGGGTCGCAGGTTCGACTTCCAGAAGCGATCAGCTGCTTTTGAGGGTGTTCCCACTTTTTCAATACCGATGATTAGAAATCGTACGAGTTGGCCAATGTCGCGAGAATTCATCTGCCCGCGGTGTGCAAGCGGGAATCAGGAGCTCAGAAGGCTACGGGGCTCCGAGCTGTGGAGGATCGCCTGCAGAAGATACAGATCTGAATGAAGTAGGATGAAAATTGTCACGAAAAGCCACGGTACGCTGTTCGCAAGGCGGTCCCCATGAGCCTATGGATGTCGGGGACTAAAAAAGAACGAGTAACCCTCGAAAACTGGAAGAAGGAAGCGGAATAATCTTCAGGAGCACCTGAAATGAAGACTGACCCGGCCAGGAAACGAAACTGTTCTTCTCCCGTACCAAGTCAAGAATTATGAACCCATTCCCATGCAAGCTCCCGATCGTCCGAGAACCATCGTGACGATGTTCCATGAGTTAGAGGCTTCCCTCTTCAATGATGATCAACATTCGATTCAACGGAAAACCCTTCTTCTTGACAAGGTGCTCTCCATACACATAACAGTCGAAAGATTGTCAAGGTTCAAGGTTATGAACCAAAGGGAGTTATGAGAAATTTCCCGTGCCCACAGCATCTGTTATAGCCTTCCATGCCCCCTAGTTGTTTAGACGTAAAGGGATAGGTATGCCGGAAGAAACCGGCACGATAAACCCACAGTATCACAGGATATCACAAACCTCCGGTGTACTACAGGAATGAGATTCGAACGCGGCATTCCATCCCGAATCTCGCCATTGGATCCCGATTTCGTTCTCGATATTCGGTGGTCACGAGGGAAAATAATGTGGCATTTATGGTGGTGAAATCGTGGCCTGTGGGAACTGGAGCTTGTGTTCATCTTCACAAGTGAGCGGCTCAACTCTACTGTATTGGGCGAATTGTTTTCCCTGATTACGAATGCTTGGCGAATCTAGAGTGAGGGCGATTTGAAGTTCTGTCCGCGACAGAAAATTCCCGCATCTTTTCGCGATTCCAGGAAGAGAAAGCGGAATATTGTAACGAGGTTTCCGCTATCTGCTAAAGCTCGTTCGCAGGGCGTCCTAGCGACCTGGGGGATGGATAGGCCGTCGCTCCTAGAGTAAGTAGGCGAACTTACTCGGACACAATTCGGGGACGCGGGAGGGCGAGGTCGGCTGGGTCTTGGGACGCTGTCGGGGTCAAAGATGGGACGCTGGGTCTCTTCACAACAATTCTCCGAGCGGAGCTGGGCGCTTCAACTCTAAAGCTAGGGCTGTTGGGTTGGAAGAAAGGGACGGGCGTGAGGGTCCACAATTCGACTCCACTGTCTTCGTCTCGTCGTCTCTTTTTTATTCAGTCTCTTCTCTCTCGCCTTACTCTCGCTCCCTACACGACTTGCGCACAGAATCGCTTGCATGTGACGTGCATGTGGTCTCCGCTGACTGTTCTCTGGCTACCTGTCCAGATACGGTCGTCTTTGGAGTACCTCGACACAATGTGCCTTCCTTGAGCTTCATGACAATATATCGGAATTCTGCTCCATTGAGACTGGGGCGAATGATTTGTATGCGGAAGAAACAGAGTGGGAGTTAGTCGGACCAGAATCAGACTGGGTATTCTAGCCCATTTCGCAGCGCAGCGAGACTCACAAAGTCTCTCTGGTCATATGCCTTGGAATCTAGAATACGCGTGCTAGCATTCGTCTGAGTGCGAATTCTGCACCGCGGAAGCGAGGTGCTCATGAGGCGATTGAAGGCATTGCGCGGCTTGATTGGCATAGAGCACAACCAGAGAACGCGAACTCGCTTTCCCGCCAGTCGCCATGACATATACCGAAACAATATCGACCCGACTTGATTCGAGCCTGTTGTTGTGAAGATGAAGCTTCTATGATGCTTCTAGGAGAGGAACCAAGGAACAGCTGACCGGGCCGGAGAGTCAGCTGGGGGACGGAAACGTTTTTGGGCTCCAGAAGCCAGCCGTTCACTTGGAGTCGCTGCGAACGGGAACGTCCTGACTGGATTTTAGGAGGGTGACCATGGCTCAGGGAGCCGTGTCCTTGCTAAAGTTCAAGTCGAAATTGACTTCGATTTTCTTCACGAAAGATGCACCCATCGACATTTATTCAGAAGACTATGACAACTTTTGGAAGTTTCTGACCAGATTTGAGAAACGAGTAAAGGACCAACCGAATGCATCAGGTATCAAAATTTCCCATGGCCCGAATGAAACTTTCCTGTTCTCATAGAAGCGTCTCTTGCACCGTGGTGTGAGAGAATTCCGGCCGCGCATTCGGAAGTAACGATGTGGATTCGATGCATTGTGTTCAGACCTCCAGCTGAATCGAGTGGAGATTGAGTGTGAGATGTTCTGGAGGAGTCGGATAAGGTTCCGACGTGCATTCTTCTGTTATGTATGTTCTCATCCGTAGATTATCCGTACAAGAGGGGAGCGAGCAAGCCGTGCAGGAACCAGTCACAGTTTTTGGGAAGGTGGGTTCCGTTCCCACCCACTCCCGATTGTAGATCCCCGAGTGTCAACCTTTGAAAGTACAAACTGAGGCGTGCACTCATCGGTCCACAGTCATCTCCCGCTATTCCGCATATCGATCATCGCGGTTTCACTCTATCGGCGTTTCTCCGAGCCACTTTCCGAGGTCATGGGAAATATGATCAGGCTGGACAGAACTCCTCCAAATACATCGCGTGTGGCGTCAGCCTATCAGTTATGGGACACCGATCAGATTTGGGGAACTTCGCACGTTCTCTCATTCCAAGAATCAGGACGCCGTCGCCAGGAGTCCTAGCTTCTATCTCTTGGAGTTTACACCTCGGGCTATCATCTCGTCGTGCGAGAACATCCATAGAACGCCCTCCTCCGAGACGCACTAACTGGAGAACAATATTGAGCGAATTTTAGATATGGGGCTCAGTTTTTCGTTATGGTGCTGCTCGCAACACTGGCAATTCCCGGAGACGGATTTTTTTTACATAGATATGATTGCTCTTACAAATGAGTTACCCCAGTACGCGGATTATCGTTCATCGCATTTCATCGCCTGGATCGAATCAACCGCGATAAACGGGGAGAGACACTATAGACATCGCATTGCTTCGAGCCCCCATAGAGTCCGAGTTACGAGAGTAACACTGGCAATCGAACGTTAGGTCGCCTTCCCCAAACACACGGGCCAACGCGTTCGTTGAGCCCGAGGCGGCTATCGCCAAAACTTCGGGTTGCGTTCTCTGTTGCGTACTCGATTCGAATCCCTTCGACGCGGTGATGGAATGATCCCGGGATCCCTCCGCGGGACCCCTCCACGGGACCCTTGAACTCCGATACACGGGCTCGATTTTCGATCCCCCGAAACGAACAAGTCAGGAAAGAACGTTGTCGCCAGTGCTGCACCAGAGACAATGAGCGCGATCCGATTCTCTTGCTACTCATTCTCAGAACTTCTTGTTATTGTGGTTTTGCAGCGTTCAAAGATGAGAGAAAGCTGCCGTCCGTTCCGTGCTGGGATAAACCAACATCGGACTTACTGCACAGGGTCGTCGTCGATCAGGACGAGAAGTATTGTCTCACCGAACAAGACATAGAGATCACCCGAAACGCTCTGCTAGCTTACGTCGCTTTCTTGAGAGGTCAAGAAGAGAAACGACGTCAAAAACTCAAGCAGTTCCAAGACGGGTTGCCCATAGCTCAGTATCGAGAAACGTTGCTCGCCGCCGTGAAGACTGATCAGGTAACAGGAACATCCCAGGTTTTCAATGCTCAAGCATTTCTCCACAGGCATCGAGGAGCTCGAATCAATCGACCTCGAGTCTCACTGCCACGCGATGAATCCCATGTCCACGATCTGATAAGAGCTACCTTCAGGTAATACTGGTAGCGGGTGATACAGGATGCGGGAAATCAACTCAAGTGCCGAGATATCTACTCGACGAAGGATATGAGGGCATCATTGTGACGCAACCTCGGCGATTGGCAGCAATAGCTCTCGCATCACGGTGAGCTCATACTCATGATGTTCAGGATCATGGATTCCGTAACCCTTCCTGGGGATTTTTCTCACGTTTCGGATCTTCCACGGACTCTCTCGGCAGAGTGAGTTTCGAAACTGGCTCAGAGATGGGGAACCACGTCGGATATCAGATACGTTTTGAGAGGAAAATCAGCAAAAATACCAAGGTTTGTCTCGATCGTTGCAGAGTGAGTTTTAGATTTGTCGATCCGGTGAAATGATTCCCACGTTTTCATCACCTTATTCAGCTGACTTTCATGACGGAAGGCCTCTTGCTGCGATTGCTCTCCTCATCTTCAGCAGAAGTTATGAGCAATCATAAGGTGATCATTCTCGATGAAATCCACGAACGTCATATATCGTGTGATTTCTTGCTCGGTTTGATCAAGTGCCTCGTGATCCAGAACGCTGATCTCAGGGTCATTCTCATGAGCGCTACCGCCAATCTGCAGCTCTTCTCGAATTATTTCGATAACTGCCCGGTCATTGAGGTAAGTTCGTCCCAGCTCCCTCTGGAGTGTTCGATTTGAGGTTGATGCGAACTTCCAGCGAACCATGTCTCATCAGTATGAATTCTCCATTCGATGGGTATTCTACAGAAAGAGGGAAGTACGATGTACTAGTCATGGAGGTCCCGAGAGACAACAGGCTGAGCTCATTGCGTGAGCTTGGCGTTCCCGGCCCGGAGACTCAATCTGAGGAGAGATCGCGCGTGTTCGAATGAAGCAGCTTGATCTCCAGAGCCGGACGGAGGATCGACTCTCCGTTGAAAGAGACCCGATGTTCCTCATTGGTCTTGGAAGAGCTCATTGGTCTTGAGCGAAGTCCGCCTGCGGGCAATTTAGGAAGATCCGTTGATCAGATGGCCCCGAGTCCATTCCGGAACGTTCTCTTGGCATTGGGCTTTCTGGACTCCGTGCCTTCCAAAAGCTCGAGGATATGTGAAAAATCTCGCTCCTCGAACGGTGAAGCTGCCCCCATTTTGCGAATTCTTCAGCCAGGCTGAAGCATCCTCCGACCCATAACGCATCCTTGTGTTTTCTGAACAGTCAATGGAATTCCCTGACGGGAGATTGCGGGGCGATGCCGAGACATCCTCTCTCAGATCTGACGTATGACGCCATCCCGGCTCGAGGATGAGTCATTGCAAGTATTGGATACTAGCGTACCCGTCGCGCTTCGCTGCGATCTTCGAGGTGGCTCGTTCACGGCAGCGGTTTGCGAACTTCTTCCGCTCGGGGCCAAAATATGCCCCGGATCATGACTGACTCAGGGTCGACCTGGAGTTCGGATCCGAATAGCACCTGAGCGTACTTATCTCTCCTCATTGAGATTCTAGAAGATATTTGAATCCGTGCCTAACGAAGCGTGTTTGAAGATTATTCCCAGACCCCGGAAAGTATTAACAGATAAAGCCCGGAATCACCTGCGGATACCCTCTAAAGAATGGTCAGATCGGACATGGAACAACCACCCTTACCCTCAAAAAGTATGGCAAGATCCGCTCCAGAGTCGCCCTCCTGGACCCTGGAAACTTTGGTCAGATCGACCCCAGAATCACCTCCTATAACCTCGAAAGAATGATCAGATTGACTCCGTAGCCACAAAAAAAACCGGTTCGATGCGAGCGCTAAAAATGCACCACGATGAACGGCAAAACGCACTCGAACCGCTCCGAACCGCGAGCTTTACACCTTTCAAGTTTGTGCCATCTCGCGCCGCAGATGGCAAACACCATAGGCCGTTGGCACGTTTCTCTGAGCAGAGAAATTCTTCAGCTCGCGACGACAAAGTTTCCGGGGTTTCTTAAAATCGTTGTTCCCCCGGGAGACTTTGCGGAGCTCAACATAGCCTATGTCCTTCCTTGGCCCGTCCAAAAACGGACAGTGTAAGTTTTGTCGAGCCCCTAAACGTCACTGGCGCGTCTATTCGTTACGTACAAACTGCCGGATTCTGTCTCTACTATTGTAGATTTTTGAAAGACAACGATTCTAGCTGTGGGATCCGACCAATCTCATACTGGCTGCCGATGGATCGGAGCTCTGAAATCAGTCTCCTGGAAGAAGGAGAGACGCTGAAGGGAAGATGGACTGTCAGCAGCCGAATCGGAGGGGGCGGCTTCGGACAAATCTACGAAGCCTATGATAGCCTCAATCGGGAGTCCGTTGCTATCAAAGTGGAGCCTCGTAGCGCCGTTAGGCCCGTTCTCCGAATGGAAGTGGCTGTTCTCAAACGACTCCACGGATCCCCGTACTCGTGCACTTTCCTCGGCTGTGGACGAACCGATCACATCTACTATTTGGTGATGCAAATCCAAGGCAAGAATCTCTCAGAGTTACGACGAGCCCAGCCCGATCAAAAATTCTCGGTATCCACGTCCCTGAGGTTGGTTTACGAAGCTCTACATTGCATTGAAGCGGTGCACGCCGAAGGTTTCTTGCATCGAGACGTGAAGCCGTCAAATTTCGCTATGGGAGCGACGAAGGAAACGTCAAGGAAGGTATTCGTCTTAGACTTCGGGCTCGCGAGACATTACGTCGACGCCAACGGCAAGCTGCGGAGTCCCAGGAGCAGTGTGGGCTTCCGGGGTACGGTCCGTTACGCATCCATAAACGCACATCGGGGGAAAGAGCTCGGTCGCCATGATGATCTTATCTCTCTGTTCTACATGGCCGTTGAATTCATCTTCGGTAGCCTCCCATGGAAGCGCATAAAGGACAAAGCCCGCGTGGCTGGTTTAAAGAAGCAATATTCGGCTAATTGCCTGCTCTCTGGGCAGTTTCCGGAATTGGAGAGCATCTACACTTACTTGGAACAGCTGAACTACTCCACGAGGCCAAATTACGAATATGTACGGAAAGCGCTGTGTCGATGCATCCTGAACAACAAAGTACGCTTCGACGATCCCTTCGACTGGGAACAGCAATCGAGCTATTCTTCGAGTCTTCTGGAGTCGACGGATGGTGGCATCGGCGAAGTTTTACCCCGGGGTTGCCGCTCTGGCCAAACCAACGAGGAGCTGACATTCGACTAGTTCTCAGGGAGCTCGCCCCCAGATCAGATGACAGCGACTTGAACTTCTACTCTCTTGAATGACGCAGAAACGACTCCAGAATAAAAAAGGACAAATCTTGGAAGCGATTTTTTCTCTGACAATAGTTCATCGCGCGTTCAGCTCATCGCATCTGGTGCAGGCGACACATCTCTAAGGAGTCGACGGCAACACAGACTCGTGACACGGACGGGGACTAAGGAGGGTCACACCGTCTTATCACATTACAGGTTCCGGGTCGCCTTTTTCCGGTTGAAGTGAAGTACATCGCTCCTGATCAAGACAGAGATTCGAGATTTTCGAGGAAGAGCTCGAAAATCGACGTCGGACCATACGTAAAAGTGAGCATGCTTCCAGTGATAGGATGGAGATCGAGACATTCGACACCGGAGGCAAAATTCGACAGCAATCTCCATAAGTTCTTGGGGAAAGGGTTCCAGATACGGATATTTTTGTCCACAGGTGTTGAATTTGATCGAACAAACTGTGCCCAAGGAAGAGCGTGGCGATGTCCTAGTCTTCCTGAGCGGTGCTCAGGAGATTTCGTGTCTCCAAGAGGAGCTTGAAGGTCGCGAAGGCTGGATAGTTCTGCCGTTGCATTCGGCGTTACCAATCAAGCAGCAGGATAAAGTATTCCTCGCTGCCCCTGAAGGTAAACTCGGTTGTCTCAGACCGAGATGCCAATCGAAAAATCCGTCCTACGATTCCGAATCCTCCGACCTGATAGGAACACACTAATCCTGCTTTCTCGCTTTATCCATCAAGGGGTGCGAAAATGCATTATCTCAACGAACATAGCCGAAACTTCAGTCACTATCGATGGAGTGCGGTTCGTCGTCGATTCCGGGAAGGTGAAAGAGATGACCTACGACGCTTCGTGTCGGATGCAAAAATTGAAGGTGACTCAAATATCAACGAGAAGCTTGGGAACGTTCCCCGTGTGATCGAGTCCGGAGTGGAATAGCTATCGAGAGTTCCATGCAGTGAGTTACAAACTGACATGCATGATTCAAATTTAGGAATTTTGGTGCTCTAAAGCCTCGGCACAGCAGAGGAAAGGACGAGCGGGACGGACAGGACCTGGGAAATGTTTCAGACTGTACAGCGAGAAGCAATTCGAGGAGATGGATGATTACAGTGAGCCAGAAGTTCGCCGAGTTCCACTACATACTCTTGTTCTACAACTCGTACAATTGGGCCTCGCGGATGTGAGGTAAGCAGCCGAACCGGCATCAGTAACTGGAGAGGCTGGGCGCGGCGACTTCGACAGACCTGGTTCCTGTCTGACCTGTGACGCGCAGGTGCTTCAATTCGGTCGCCTGTCTTCCAGAGAATTCCCCTTCCTCGAGAAGCCGGATATGGACAGTTTGGAGCATTCCATTTGCACACTTGTTCGTCAGGGTGCTTTGGCGTCTGACGAAACGCTCACGGCTATGGGTAAAATCTTGGCCCAGCTGCCAGTCGACCTGAGCGTAGGAAAAGTGAGTGCTTTCCGGTCAAGCTCCATTCTCATCCTGGATTTACGGAATTAGTAGCTCGATCAATAACGCTTCCTCCTCTAAGGTACTTCTCCTGGGCTGCATGTTCCGAGAGCTCCTGGAAGCTTCACTGACACTCGCGGCCGCTCTGAGCATTCCGAGTCCACTTTCTCAACAGAGTTTCCGTGATTATGAGACAATACGCAAACGGAAGTAAGTTTCTCATTGGATTTACTCCAGCCAAAAGAGCGGACATCATTTCGCGCTCCGGATCGGCAGATCCAAATTATGGAGAGCCACAGAGTCCGTGAGCGGATCGGTTTTCAGTAATAAGCATGTTCCAAAAATGATTCTTCTGAACTTCTAGAGATCTCGAGGATAACCATGGCGATCCTTTCATGACGGTCCGAGTTTACCACGAATGGCTCCAATTGAAACTCGACGACACGGAGTCCTCTCAGAGATGGTGTCGACGGAGGGGCATCGAAGAGCAGAGACTCTACGAACTGACGAAGCTGAGAAGTCAATTTCTCCGTATACTGAAGGTGCTGTCACATCGCCGAGAGTTTCTGCATTCATTCCGACTGAAAGCATGGAGCTGCTCGAGATGCGTACAGATGAGATGGTTGACGATGAGAGAATACCCTCGTCGAAACAATCCGTAATCGAATGAGTCTTTCAGGATGCAAAGCTTTACGATATTCCCGAGGCGTCCATGTCTTCCTCCGAGAGATCGAGACGGCATGGAGAGGTTCGTCATTTGCGAGATCTGCGCAAGGAAGCTGTCAATATTGACAAAAAAAGCCGGAAGAGAAAACTCGTGAGCGAACCCGATGTCAATGACGAGGGAGACGATGATCTCTTGGATGTGAAAGACATAGACTTCAGACTGGCTCAGGATGGTAAATTCGTTAACAAAACCGCCTGTGTCTGAATATCACTCCAGAAGCTTGGAAGTTGAGTTTGTACGGAATGTTTAATTGCAGGGAAAACTCTTAGACGTCTTCTCCGAAAAAGCTCGGAGATCAGCTCTTCAGAAAGAGCGACGCTGCTGTGGATCCTCACGGCTGGACTCTATCCTCAAGTCGCTCTCAGCGATACTCACAACAGTTATAAGAAAGACTCTGACCAACTGTTCCACACCGATGCGAAAGGTAGACACGTTGCGACTAGTTCTAGCTCGGCAGGCTGGGAGCAGTTTCATCCCATGAGACGGTACGAGGCTCGGAACAGCTCCCCACCTTGCACTAATGATTACGCGTTCCCAGGCTTCGTCACTTTGCACCCGAATTCGGTACTCGCATTGAATCCCGAAGTTCTCCGCCTGGATGACACAGATGTGGCGGCCGTAGAGGGCGGCTTGAGTGTGTCTTCCAAACATCAGATGCTCGCATACATGTCCTTGCTGGAGACTACCAAACCATATTTGGTGAACTGCGTCAGGCTGCCCACTTTGCAGTACATCTTGATGCTTGCAGGTGAATCGCGTTACAAGAGCTGTTTGGAATCATGGAATAGCGTGACCTTGGGTATGGAACCTTGCAACACCTCCGATTTTACAGGCGAGGTGCACACATCGCCTTGTTTGGAGAGGATGACATTCGACTCCATCGTTGAAGTTCGAATCTATGAATCGCCGGACAGCAGCCAGCGTCAAAATCTCCTCCTACGGGTTCTTCTGGCGAGATTGATGTTCCGTAGAGTGTTTCAGAGAATGTTGCAGGAGAGTACTCGAGACACCGAGGAAGGGGAAGAAGGTTAGAACGAAACGCACTTCACCACTCCGCTTTGCTCGATCCGAAGCCGCGAGACATGAATGGGTTTTTTTGTGATTTCAGGAATCTCGGGTGAAACTCGTCGACTGTCCCGTCGTCTGTTGAGATACGTGGGCGAAGTGTTGGTCAACTTCAGAGAGATTTGTTACACTCAGAAAAGATTACTACCAGCTGATCTCAAAACGCTCTATGTGAATGATGCCTTGAAGATATGTGGATTTCTCCATTTGGGAAGGTGAGCAACGGGGAGCACGCGAAACCGATGTCTCGGCAACGCTTCACAGTGCTCATGTTTCCGCTTCCCTCGAGCCTCTACCGATAGATACTCTCTTCCAGTCTGGAATCACCCGACGATACCAGTTCTCGCAAGCCGGGCGAGACCACAACGTCTTTCCGTTGTCCAGCATGCGACGAAACCCACGGAACCTTTGCATCATGTGCAGCACACCTGGAGCTCTGTGTCCTCGGAGAAGGGAACAGGCCTCAAGATACCACGTCCGAGGCAGCGGGGGAGATGGGGGAAGGCTACTTCTGTCCAAAATGTCGGAAATCACTTGCTAGCGACGCCCTCTTCGACATACTCAAACACAACAGAGAGTGTCCCGGGTCCTCTTGATATCACTCGGTGGAGTCCTAGCTCTCAATAAAGTTCAGGGGGATTTCGCAGGATATGAGGTCCGTATCGATGATTCTTGTGACTCGCTTCTTCGGACTTCCGACCATAATATCTTCGAGATAGGGAACATCATGTTCGAGGTAAGAAACGAATCGGCCATCGAGTACGGTTTCGGATACTGCATTCGATCGGGAATGAGTCCAAGGGAGATAATGCGCTGATCCACGGTAACAAATAGTTGTTTTATTGTGATAGGGAGTCACAGAAAAAATTGATCTTTGTTTACCGACCGACGGTGTTCTCAGAAACCGACACGTAGAGGTCGTGCTTTACAATGTAAACCGTGTTACCCAAGCCGCCACCCCGAACTCCCTATCCGGGTGCTCGATTCTTTTTGGTATCGAATCGCTCTAGGCGGTAACAGCCTCTGCTTTCGAGGGCTCGTCGAAGTTGTCGACAAGATCAGGCACATCGTCTTCAGCCTCGTTACTACCGTCCTTGTTCTCACCACCAGCTTGAGCCGTCGCCAGCTCCTTCAAATGCGTTAGAGATTCGGGTCCCAATTGCGAAAGAATACCCGGCAACATTTCCGTGATGCGACGATGGTCGGCGTGTCCAGAGATCGCGAAGGTGTTGTGAGGGAGAGATCCTTGCACCTTCGGGTTGTTGAAGTGGATCACGGTTCCGTCCTCTTTGATCATATTTACTTCCTCGATTCCGGGGATATTGCTCACTGTGAGTTTCTTCAGCGAACTCTGCAGCTTTTTCTCGTCAGTGTTGGCGGTACGGTGCACAACCTTCTTCTTACGACGGACCGCGCCCTGGAAATGCATCAAGGCTCGTCAGATGTGAGCTCTCCCTCTGAACACCTCTCGAGATGAATCACATGAAACGTTCAGGTAGCTGAGGTGTGACCCATCGACAACAGAGATACAGCTGTGCATCACGTCTTCCGTCGCGCCAGATTACCTTGCCTCCAATCCGGACAGTGTCGGCCAGCTTTTTGAGCTTCTCTTGGTTCATTTTCTGAAAGATGGACAGCTACTTCAGTATCCCTCTCCATTCATGAGGTTATCGTATTTCACGATTCTTCTTGCTCAGATGGTACCACCTCCAACTGAGCAGTTTCTGGAAATACTTCGAACACAGGAGGCGCCGTGATGTCAGAGACACTTCCATGGTTCGATGCGAGCTATCGAATGAGCAGTTTCCGTAGCGCGGGCATTGAACAAATGTGGTCGTCAGCGCTGGGATCGTACCGAGTCCCCACACTCCGCAGATGGGCCTAGGCTTCGGAGCTTCGCCAGAAGCTGGGCGCCCGCCCCGAACGGACGCTTTCCCGGCAAACAATTGGACGAAAGTTCTATCGAACAGAAGTCGCCCTTCTGAGTTGGAGGATAACAGAGCATAAAAGACGCGGTTCGCACTCTCTGTGACGGCTCCGGCCAAATATGGAGAAGAACCACTCTATGCACCGAAGGAACGATTTGTCACTCTTGCTGGCCAGTCGCTTCAGAGCCGTACCCTTCTTACGAATCCGTGTAGGGTTCAAGCTAACCACTCGATGGCCGTTGCGTTGCGGACAAGCGCAGTAGAGTAACGCGGTGCCGCATTTTCTCGCGCACGCGGCGTGGTGGTTAGGGCTACTACTCGAGATTCGGGGTCCAATAGCAATTCTGAATTGGAAGACCACCGCGGGAGGAAACATGCAGACCCTTACCGCTGTCCGTGACTCTTAGATCGGGGGCGAAAAGTGCAAGAAATGAAGAAGTCTGGCGCGGAACGCACGCCGATAGTAACTTACGCTTGGGTGGTGCGTGTGCTGTCTGGAATGGGGCGCCGCAAAAAAATGGAGAGCAGCACGAGGTGGTGTTTCGAAAATATTCTTAGACCGCGGAACTGGACCTCGACGATACCGAGGGATGGATCGTTCGCCTCGGGGGTTTCTGATGCGAATAGAACCGGTACACCTCCCTGATTCGACACTCGCTTTTATTTGGGGTCGTTAAACAACCACCTCGGGAGTTTACTCAGTATTTCCGATTTTTATTCGGTGGCATGGGGCAGTTTTCGTCTGCTCCGCCTGTCGTCTGCAGAATCCTCCTCTTCAATCGTCTTTATTTTGGGAGCTGTCTGTGAAATCGAAGGGGGGCTTGTCATACATTCAAGAGTCAGTCGTTCCTGTTCTCGAAGCTGATTGACGACTGAGATCGGCGTATTTGTTCTGGGTAACGAGGGATTCATCTCGAGCTTCAAAAATCGGTGCTTAGCTGACTTGTGAGTTATTGCCGTCTCGAATCGAAAGTATCGGAAAGCGCAGCCGAAATCAAGTGCGGATCTGCTCTCAAATTGCCAAGCTCCGTTGCCAATGAATTTCAAGATTGTGCGTCTGAGAAATGGAACGGGGAACGAGCTTGCTCTATCCACAATAGTGCCCGACAAGTCATGACAAAGAGAATTCCCGAGGATGTGGAGCGATGCCAAAGAATCCGACTCCGTCCATCAGTTTCGTCGCTTCTCCGCTCGTCACAGCGCTAGTTGCGTGCACCCCTTTCGACAGACCCAGATTCGGTTCTGGTGCGCGCGAAATGAGCACCTGTTGTTCGACCCACTATCCAGCTGCCGTGTGCAGTTTGAATTTTAGACCGTACTTGCAGACATGTAGTTTTTGAAAATTCCAGAGATAATGGAGCAGGCAGCCGATAAGATGTTCACCTCGACCGCAGATTTCCTGCGAACAGAGCTCAACTCCGCCGTTGACGATTTCCAACTGCTCCAAGACATGAACAAAGCGGCTATACAGAAGTACAAAGATCTCACCAAAACCACACAGGTGCTTTTTTGAGACGTGTGTTATTGCAACATCGAGAGAATTCTCGGGATTAATCGCAGCTAATCTGTTACAGGCGATCGGAGGAGCACTAGAAGCTCTCGAGGATCAATACAAAGATCTGGCTCCCGTCTTGGCCCAAATAGACAACATTGAAGAAAACGTGACCAATCTCGAACAAGCGGTTTTTAAACTCGATTCGTATTGTAAACAGCTCGAACAAAAATTGAAAAGTCTCGAAACGAAGTGATTCAATGTGAAGTTTGAACTTCTCCTCGCATCGAAGTCGGAAAACGCGATACGTGCAAATATTGTACATTGGGGAGTTCATGTCTGCTAGCTGTTAAGTTTTCGCGCTTCGACAACCATGGTTCCAGTAGCAGGTAATCATGAACTGAAGATTTGGGCGCATCAAAACAAAAGTGTCAGTTGTGCTCTGTATTTTATTCAATCTGCGTTTCTCATTATTTACAACCAAGCTTATGGTAGATAGCGTACCGGTTCTACGTACAACGGGAACAAACGTCAGCTCGTATGGCTGAACGCGAGACCTCAGTGACCCCACCCCAAACCCATTCCCCGCTGAGTGTGAGTGCTCTGTCGGGCCTTCTGGTATTCTTGATCCAACGTCCGGAAGAGCTTGTCCTGCTCGGCGAGAACGTCTTCGCCATCGGTGGGCTTGCAACCGACATCCGTCTCTTTCATGCCCATGAGTTTCCTGAACTTCGCGGAAAGTGAACCATCATCACCTAAAATGAACAAAGTCGATTGTTATTCGGGCCTGGCGTCGCGCACCTACGCAATGATTCTTATCCCGACAGCTGGATTCGCCCGTTCCCAAATGTAGGCTGTGTCACCTTATTCCTCGGATCCTCGTTATCGACTGAGCGGTTCAGTAGGGTGTTGCGCCACCAGGAGAGTTTTACTTACCACTGATGAGATCTTCATTCAGTCAGGCCCTTCGACGGCTCGAATATCTGCCCAGTCGCCAAGACAACAATAACAAACTGGTTAAAGTAATTGCTCGATACAGAGGAATCTCTCTCTTCTTCTTCTCTGAAGGAACAGAACCCGAAGCCCTAAACGTAACCACAGCTGCACCAGACGTCTCACCTCTAAATGTAGCTTTCGCCCAATGCTGGACGGATCCAGGACGCGTCTGCTCCGGGGAAGCCTTGGAGCTGGATTCAGCGACGGTGGGTCCGGAGCCCTGCGCGCCTTCTGTTGGTTTCGCCCAAAGCAGCTTCCTCTGTTTAATCTGGTCGACGATTCTCGAAGTACTGGCCGGGTTCAAGTTGGAAGGCTCTGCCGAAGCTGGCGCATCTACGACAGGGATCCCAGTTGGAATACCTGCAGCGGAGAATAATGATAGAGTCGTTCGTCCTCCCTGATGTTCGAGATTCCGGACGCAAAACGTCAAAAAGGGCCCTTCCGAACAAGCCTCATAACTCACTCACCGAGTTTCTGAGCCCTCTCGAGGAACTTGTTCTTCTTTGGAGAAAGGTTTCTTTTCCTGTTCCTATCGCGTCGTCTGTCGCGATCGCCCCGGTCGCCACGGTCAGGTCGACTGTCTCTTCTTCAAGGGATCAAGATGTCAGGGTGTGACGGTCCGTCGCTATCCAGCATCAGGGGTATTCCTACTACTCAATGGACCACCTCACCTGTAATCTTCTCGGTGACGTTCTCGGCTTCGGTCTCGGTTTTGTCCGCTGCTACGTCCGTGCACGGGAGATCTCGATCTTGATCGGCGTCTGTCTCGAGATCTTTCTCGAGACTGATGCCGATGGCGGTGGTCCCTGATTTCGGGAATATTTCGGCATCAATGATCTGCATCAAAATTTGTATGAGGTGTTATGGCACACATCCTTCCTCACGTACCTCCGACGATCGTCTCGCTCTCTGTCGCGTCCCATTGTCCACGCGAATGTTTTGCGAAGTGGGCAAACGTTGAGAAATCTTCCTCAAGAAATTTGTGATCACGCTCACCGAAATCTTTTATACAAGGCTATGATCAGTCTGCGGAATATGGAGACTGATCTCTTCGGCCGCACATCGAAACATCAGGGTTGTGTACATTCCGCTGTTTCAGCGGCCGCGCGGGTGAGAGACCGAAGCGCAAGGATTCAAAGCTCGGGGCATGTTTCATCGGATGCCTCTTTAATACGATACTCAAATTGCCGAGGTCAGACGTCAAGAGAGCTGTCGGATCTCTACAGCGGTCGCCTATCACACTCTTTGGAGGGATTGATATGAAGTGGGATGGCGTCTACCAAAATGACAATTGAGCGTTCGCTTCATGACAAGTTAGAAATAGAGCCGAATGGAGTGACGGGAACACCCTCCTGTTTCACGTGACTGAGATAATTTCTGAACCTTCAATGAGCTTTCTGATTCGATGGTTATTAAGTATGCTGCAAAATCGACACATGTGGGTAACATTCGGTGCGCTCGATCACTCTGGCTTCCTTCTCCCGGGCACTGGCTTCGGATTCGCCTACAGCCGAACCGTTGGAAATGAGACGAGTTTCTTCTGTCGGAGCTGGCCGTCAGCGTATCGTCATAGCTTGTCCCAATGTTTCTCGACTTAGGTGCGAACACCTCGCTCCAGTTTTTCCGTATAACCCTCGAGCCCAAAGTACCCGCTCCCTCGTGAGAGCTTCGTGTTCACCCGGGGTTGGCAGGTAGCTTCTTTGGAAGTCGCTTGCTTATTCGATCCCTGAGGGCCCTGGAATTATTTGAACTCTCAAGACATATGGCTATACCAAGTTGGAGAGCGTAACATCAGATAAAAACGTCAATCACCGCCGTTCAATTCCACACCGTCAGATACTTCGCGGCTTCAGGAACTCTCTACTGGCGCTCCACACTACGTTCGCTCCAAGCTGGATTCCCGCGTATGGCCGACTGAGCGTGGTCCAGGCGTTGATCGGTTCGCAAGTCTGCTTCCTCCATTCCGATTGTTGGGCTTACAGAGCTTTTCGACGGCTCTATGGTAATTCCATGGGCTGATGGGCTTTAGTTGTTTTGGCGGCACCTGTCCTAGAAACTGAGCAAGGAGGTAACCGATCTGTCATCCACGGGCATCTACAGTGAGATGGGTTGACAGAATCGGAACTCGGTTCATCGACTAGCTTCATGCATTGTCCCTCAACTCTACTCCAGTTTCCGATATCACACAAAATGAGGAGGCATAACCTGACACACAATAGGAAGACGCAAATTACCGGTTGATCCTCACGCAAACGACTTGAATCGCATTCGTTTGTGACTCCGTATCAATAGCCGGCTGTATTCCGCCCCCTCACATGGAGAGCGAGATAACAGCATCCGTTATCAACATCCGGCCACTCCTTTTCTTGATCATCCTTAGTGGAGTCACACGTCTTTGAGTTGAATTCGCGCACCGATGGATTTTGCCTGGTGACGAAGTGGAACTCATATAGGATGTACACAATTGTTTCGCTTCTCGATCGAACCAGCCACTTTGCAAGAAGATCCAGATTGCCGAGGAAGAAACATCCTGCCCAATTCCAGGTGATCCCTTCATCTTTCTCAAGAAACGGTCTGGTGAGATCGGATGAGTTCTTAGCATCAAGCGCGGAGCGGAGAGGGCGCTGTTCTTCGGGCGAGGACAACTCGCGCGCACGTGGTTCATTCTGGCGGGCGAAACTTTGCATCCTCTGGTCGAAACAGCTGAACCGGTACAGTTTGAGTGAGGTGCTGTGGGTGATTTTGGTCACAGAGAGGAAGTTAGAGCGAAAATGCTTGGAACACTGAATCAAATCAATCTGACGAACAGGAGAGTCATTGAGAATGACTCGTTCGTGAAAGCGATTGAATACAATGGGTGAGTCCATATCGGAATAGTTTAATCGTCAAGATGGATTTGTGTCATACACATATCGAGAAGTCCATGTTGGGTGGGTATATATTTCGGACTCCGATGAGCATCCCAGGGTATTTTTTCGACATGGGATAAGAAGGGTAGTTCCCTGTTTACTGATCGAGCCACATGTTGACCAAATATGAATCGTTCCTCCAGGCAAGATAGCCTCAGCGCGATTGTTGCTCTGAAACTCCAAGTCCTCGACGCAGAATCCCTCTCTCTGAAGAAGGAACTCACAGCAACAGCTCCAACCGTGGTGAGTTGATCGAGACATCCACTGTACGTTTACTGCTCATGGAAATGATCTGGTATGACGTGTTCCCTGCTGATCGAAAACCTGTATCTTTTAAGGACAACGCCATCACCGGTATTCGTTATGTTAGCCGCAACACCTTGATCTCGAGTGCATCAGATGGCTACGTTAGGGTTTGGGATGATCGGGGGCAAAACCCCGTTATGGTTCTAGCGAGCAGTGAGTTATCTCATGCGTGCACGTTAGATATGATTCACCTGATTGATTGAGAGATCATCATTCGGTGACTCTGATAACGCTTCGCATCGTGCTCTATGAAATGCCCATTTCCAGCGATTCGTCCAGAGGCCAATGAAGAGTTGAAGCCCTTGCTCTGCTGTGATGTCAGCTTGGATGAGTGCACAGTCGCTGCTGGGAGCGAGGCCGTCAAAGATGATGCATTCGTTTTATTCTGGGACATAAGAAACTCGAAGCAGCTTGTTGGGGGATACTGGGACAGCCACAGCAAGGATATCAGTCAGGTTTTTGTTGTTCCGTTCAAGGAGTGCCCGATGAATACCACGACGTGTGTTATATGAGGCATTAGGCATCAGCATTCTCATTCAGGTTAGGTTCCACGCGGAGAATAAATCCATCCTGGCCACCGGTGGCGTCGACGGATTGGTGAATGTTTTCGATCTCCAAGAGACTTCAGAGGATGACGCTATTCAATACACATTGAACATCGAGTGCGCCGTTGTAAGTCACCTTGCTCTTCATTCACTTAGACATTCCAGCGCGTCGAGTTCAACTGAAAATAATTATTCCAGTCGGACGCCTATCGTTCTCCATTTAGATTTGAACTCATTATTTGGAAATCTTCTTTTCCCAGAATCATCTATCGTGGCTTCCACCCTCAGCTAAAAATGTGGACCGACTCGGCGTCGTGACCACTGAGGATGAGTTCCAGCTCTGGGAGGCCGAAGAGGCTGAGCCAACGGCGCGACAGAACAGGGAAAATCTAAAGAAAGATGGAGTTGAGGCGAGTTTGGAACCCTCTGGATTTTCGATGCGAAGTTCCATGTGAACCGGTGCGAAGTGGAAACTCAACTTTCCAGGTTGCAATCGATCACATTGTGTCCGCTCACAATTTCGGATCCGAAGCATTGTTCGTAACTTCGGCCAATAACGGCTCTGTGGATCTGTGGACCGCTCAAGGTGCTCATGTCGCCTCTTTGGGACGTGAGACTGAAAAGAAATCCTCAAGGCACAGAGACCTTGTGAAGTGTGCCGTTATGCACGTGCTCGGAGATTCTTGTACGCTGTGGACTTCTGGAGACGATGGAATCGTGTGTCGATGGGTCGCACACTCGAAACGGGACGTGCCCATGAGGATAGACGAAAGGAAGGTAAGCCCACCTTTCCCGTCAGAAGACGCATTCATCTGTAGCTCCCCCAAAATTTATCAGAGGCGGATGAAGCTTTCACCCGACGGACGCCATGATTCTATTTTCCAGGCAGAGTCCGAACAGAAACTCAGGATGAAAGAGAAACGCCCCAAGCCCTACTAGCTGAGTTTGATTACGGCTGGACTCATCACGAGACGTAGATCATGACCAGGATGTTGGTTATTCCGATCGAGTTGAGAGGAGAGGGGGTGACAGCGGTTCGACCACTCCATGAAGCAGTGGCTTCCGGGGCTTCTCCTCTATATTCCTGTCCTCCCTCCAAGCCGTGGCTCTTCGCATCACTTGGTCAGCCTCAATTGCGTTTGTTCACGTTCCGAGCTGAGGTGAGCCGGGAATGATCCCCCTCCCGCAACCTCGGCTAGCCTAAACATATTCGGGCTCGGTGAGCGGTTATCTCAGAGTTCTTATCATCTTCCGGAATAGCCCGATCAAGCATAGTTCCATCATATTCCTCCCATCAGTAACCTGATTATTCTCGTCTCTACGTGCCGTCCATCGTCGAGCTTGACTCAAAAAGAGTGAATGTTCGTACAGAATTGCTGTTTACTTGTAGTTGGCTGTTGATGAGTCCAGATGAAGTTTCCATTTATATTTTCGACATTGATTCAGCTATCGCTTATGGATCATCATTTGTGTACCTAAAGAAAGGATGAGATATCTCTTGAATTTTTAGACTTCGGAAAGCTTTGCCCGAACCGGCGGAATGGGAGAACATTAGGAACTATATACACTATATCAATACAGTATATGTAAACGACACCCCTGGCGCACAGGAGGCGTTCGGGATCCTCGTCACCCATTCAGTCGATTTGTTACTTCCCATGTGGTAACGGGAGCCGGGTTGCCCTCCTATATTGGGAGCTCTTCGGAAGAGAACGTTATGCACCATCGACATTCCTCTCGAAGTCGCTATCCCATGATGCACATCTCGATAGTCCCATATTGTGTAGTATTGAATATCAGCGGCAACGATCCGAGCGCAACATTACCCTGTGAGGTACAGACCAACTCTGCGCTTTGAGCGGTGAACAACGTGATCGGTGTGCTGAGAAGGAGATCGGGAGCAATTTCCGAGTCTCGGCCCCGTGTGTGTGCTGTGCATCGTCCTGTTGAGTGTATCGGGAAGATTTTGAAGGATAATCCGAAATCAGTTTGTGGTTCTGTAGCTCCAACCATGGATTTCTGCCTCAGTCCGCCACTCGGTGGGCTTGATTACGATTTGAGAGCGGATAGTGCGTTCAAAGAAGCGTCAGCCTCGATGATTGCCAAGTTGGTGGGGAAAAAGGAAGTTCTCCGAGAGGAAGTGTTGTCGCTGGAAAAACAATCTGAAAGCGATGCGGATTACCTTAGAACGCAGGCAACCTGCGTGTCGCGCAACGCTGAGATCGAGAGTAAAATCCGTTTCGTAGGAGTTGACATGGATCTACTGGGCGCTAGGAAATCGGACTTGGAGGCTGAAATCCCTCCGCTGCGAATGCGTGTTGAGGAACTCCAGCGGAGCCCGAAGCTCACGGAGAAGGGAGGAAGTGAGGACGACCAGGAACGACAGGATGAGAGAGCAGCTGCGTTTTACGAAGAAATCCTACAGTTTCGTCTGACGAACGAAATTTTCGACGACGAATTCCCCTCCCGGCGGGCTCTAGAGAGTAGCTTGGCTGAGTGTAAGGATTTCCTGAAAGAAGTGAGAAATCTGCGCAAGCAACTCCGGAAGTATTCGAATGAGGATCTGCGGTCCGGAGAAGAAGTCAGGGACGCTCTTCGATTGTACACTGAGCTCATGTTACAGTATCATGAGCTTCAATTGAATCGGGTGGAGCACGCCGCTTCGCGTCTTCGAAGGGCGAGGATGTAGGTTCTACCTCTGTTCCCAATGTGTTCGAGGATCATTTATTGAGTTTCAGATCAGGAAAAGGCGGAGGTTGTTCAGCTGTTTTTCCAGTCATTCAATGGAATAGAGAGAGAAAGGGTTAAACTCATCGATGGACTACCACTCCCCATCAATGCTTGAATAAACTGTCAGGGTTCACTCTCCACTGGTCTCTCCAATAGCCTATTCAACAGCTTTGGGAAGCGCGGTGACTCAACATTTCGCGAACTCGATGACCAATCTGGAGTCGTTTTCCTGCTATGTTCGAAACGCACGGACAAGGAGGTCTCTCGCTATCGCGATTCAATCAGTATACCCAGGGTCTCGTCAGTTATTTCCGAGGAGCCGCGATGGAATCCAAGGTTTCGCGGAGTCCGCAGCAGCCAACTCCCGCGTAGTATTTTGCCCGTGATATTTCGAGCAGACCGCTCGCAGTCTCCTCTCCTCGATCCGTAGCGCCGCGAACATGTTCTGTTGTTATTGTCAAGAAGGCGGATCTACTCTGTGCGCTAGGAACCATCTCTTGAGTTAAAAATACCGCGACCTGTGAGTATACATTTAGATTTCTCATCTCGAATTCCAATGCGAATGTCACCGAATGAATTCGGGAGACTCCGAATCGAGCCGATCGACGACTGAGGTTATTGCGATAAGAAGTTTCCAAGCACGGTGTGGAGAATTGCAGCGAAAATCTGTAGCCTTTTTTTGTCAGTGGCAGCATAGACAGTTGGGTCAAAGTCCGTTCAAGTCCTGCCACGACCCTGATCTCGTCGGCGACCTGAGCGAAGCCATCTCACTCACATGGAACGATTTTTTGTTTTGACATTGTTTTACCTCTGTCCTCCGTTTGCAGTGTCCACGCACACAATGATGTTGAGGCGACTGCTGCCCATCAGCAGGCCATTGGCCGTCCAGCAAAGAGCCAGTCATTTTTATGGTATGACTGAAACACATCACTTAGTGCGCCAAACATGCAGAGATTTCGCGGAAAAGGAGCTCAAACCGATCGCAGGCAAGGTTGATCAGGATGAAATGTATCCCAAAGAACAGGTTCGTTTCCGGGAATGATGCAGACTCCATCGCAACACATGCTGACAACGAGAGCATTCATCTGGAGATCGGACATTGGTCTGTGTCTATGCCAATTTATCATGATTTTACAGATAAAGAAGCTCGGCGAGTTGGGCATGCTCTCCATGATGACCCCCGCAGAATATGGGGGTGCCGGGTTGGATACGTTGTCGTATGCGATAGCCATGGAAGAGATCTCGCGAGGTTGCGCCACAACCGGCGTTATCATGAGCGTCAACAACTCGTTGTATATCGCCGGGATTCTCAAGTTCGGAACCGAGGAACAAAAAAAGAAATGGATAACACCCTTCACAAAGGTGAAGCTCTTCAACTCGGGCTTCAGGATCGTTGATCATGCTCTCCACTAGAAAGGCCCATTGTTACGCATATCGGGAATCTATTTACAAGTCTGACCACATGTCTGTCCTGTAGGGCGATCACATCGGCTGTTTCGCACTTTCTGAACCGGGCAACGGTTCAGATGCTGGAGCCGCTAGCACTAACGCGAGAACCAGTGGAGACAAAGTCATCTTGAACGGCACGAAAGCTTGGATCACGAACGCTTTCGAAGCTGAAGCTACTGTGGTGTTCGCGACGTTCGATAAGGCGAAGAAGCACCGGGGCATCAACGCCTACCTCGTGCCCATGCCAACCGATGGACTGTCGCGTCCCAAAAAAGAAGACAAATTGGGGATCAGGGGTTCTTCCACCGGTCCTTTGATTTTCGAAGACGTCGAAATTCCTGCCGGAAACCGTTTGGGAAAAGACGGCGAAGGTTTCAAGATCGCCATGACAATCCTTGATGGTGGTCGCATCGGAATAGCAGGTCAAGCTTTGGGAATCGCCCAGGCGGCTCTTGACTGTGCGATCGATTACACAGGGAAAAGGGAATGCTTCAATCAGCCCATACATAAGTTGCAAGGCATCCAATTCAAGCTGGCTGACATGGAGATGAAACTGCAGTCGGCTCGTTTGCTCACCTACCAGGCCTGCTTCCTCAAGGACCAGGGCCAGAAATTCACCAAGGAAGCGGCGATGGCGAAGTGCGCTGCGAGCGAAGCGGCGACTTTCTGCGCGCATCAAGCGATTCAGATTCTGGGCGGCATGGGCTACGTCAGAGACATGCCCGCTGAAAGACACTATAGAGACGCGAGAATCACCGAAATTTATGAAGGTACTAGTGAAATCCAACGAGTTGTTATAGCGACCAATCTCCTCAAAGAATACGGCGTCGTTTAACAAGAACAACCGGAAAATATGAGACTGCTCATGATATCTTAAATGAGCTCAAATCGTGTAAACAAACGTGACAAGTAGAGATTGCTCGTAATAAACTTCTTACGGAAGTACTATTTTACCGAATATCTCTGCGTTCTCTTCCGGCTCTTCGTTTCATATGTTCACTTCATAATGTATAGGAAGTCGAACAAGTAATCTCTGCAACCTGTTCAGTGATTTGAGGATCGCGGACACCAGTTCAGAAGTTGATTGGAAGCCAAAACGTATGATGGGACTAAAACTCAATATATTTTATTGTTATCACTGTTTAGTGGGTCTTATACCACTCCTTCTTCTCTGCCTCCTCGGCTTTGACTTCCTCGATGTACGGTTCAAGATAGAAGTGATTCGCCTCGAATGGTGTCCATTGATCTTCCGGTAGTATGGTGTGTGTTATATCCATTTGGGTAGCCCGGAGTACACGGAAATTGCGTTCATCTTGCTCCTGGAAGAAGTTTCGAAGAGAACCATCATAGGCGTGGAAAATTCGAGGGTTTATAAGTGAAGAATCCCACCCGCTGACTGTGCGGCGAGACCCCAAAGACCAAGGAGCGCGAACCTGAGTCGTACACAGCTCATGCCACCGTCGAAATGAAACACAGCGAGAACCGACTTTTACCGAGTCCAAGAGTCTTATCAAGTTCCTTACGGGAGTGATCTCGATTCACCCGAACCAACTTTGCAGGATGAGCTCGTATACTCCAAACGTATGAGTTAGTCAACGTATGCCTCAAACCCTCACTCGAAGGGCAAAAGGACGTCTGGGTTACAAACCTTCTTCGGGAGGCGACGCACGGCTTCATCCACCAAGGGATTATTTGCGTAGAAATCGTTGTGTAGGGCGCCCAAACGGCAATAGATGTCCTTTTTGTACAGCGCCTTCTTGATCGGGAGGGGGAATCTGGCACAGATATATTTCAGCACCATGGTTGCTGTTGTTCGACACGGGTGTCACAGCGGGTAAGGAAAACATAGCAATTGGGCAGCTTGAGACAGCTGCTCGGATGTTGGGTTTGGCGCGAAAGTTTGAATGCATCGACTTCGGCCCCCAATGCGTCAATCGATGAGCGAATCAAGGGGGAGGGAGGGAGCTGAAGCCTTCTCAAACCCCTTCCCCTCCGGCCACTGCTCAAAACGGATCTCGCGGTAAGTAGGATGGAAGCATGATTAGGCCCGGGGAGCCGAAGGCTCCACGCTGGACTCGGTTGACGCGCCCGAATGAACGCTTCGAGGTTCAATAGACCTGTGAGTCGAACACGTCCGAACGGTACGAAGAAAGCAGCACGAGCGGCGACAGATATTCCTGGAGTCCTTCCTCGAACCTACGGGGCATCAGAGGCACAGAAGTAGACGAGCCCTAGAAGCGGTAGCTGAGTCTATTGCAGTCTGTGCATCGCCCATGTGGGGACCGGCTGCACTCAAACTCAAAAAAAGAGGACAGCCCTCGAGCGAGCCCAGAGTATCTCAGCGATACGAATAAGTGTATGCTCTTTAACAGTCTCGACACAGGCCCTGCTAGTCTTGGCGCGAACACCGCCGTGACGGTTGCTGATCGAAGGAAGGATGAAGCTGTATGCAGAAAACGAAAGACGAAACCTCCCGTATGACTCTTCGGAAGAAGATCAGGGCCGCTCTGATGGAGAGATCAGGGAGGGAACCATTGACAGGTGGCTTGAGGACTGGCAGGGAGGAATTCCGGGCAGATGGACCCATAGATGCATTCCGGACATCAGACCGTGGCTCCGACGCGATTTCGGTGATCTCACATACTACACTTCTTAAGACCTCACCGGCCGCGGTAACTCCCAGACGTACCTCGCATTCATCAAGAAGGCCGCGAGCCCAATCTGTATCCTCTGCAGCTCCGGCGAAGGAGCATACCGAATTTTCATGCAGAGCGCTTGAGCCGACGACGAGGCGCCTCAGACCAACTTCGGTCCCAGCGCTCGTGCGCGAAATGCTGACATCGGAAAGTGCCTGGAACAGAATCTCAAGGAAGCTGGAATGCATCCTCAGAAGGACAGACTTGCTAATCAAGCTGAGATTGCAACAGCTGGGACTCGACACCACGCCGACAGGCCCAGCGCCCTTCACAGCACGGGAGAGAATTAGCAGAAAAGACGTCAGACATTCGTAAATCTGAGAGAGCCCTCGATGAACCCGATGAAAAAAAAAGATACTCTGGCCCAGAAGCTAGAAATAAAAAGGCGAGAACCGGAGATCATGGCTCCTGGTGTTTTATTCATTGGTATGGAAATCCCCTCATATTCGTGTTGTGCATCCGCAGAATGCGGTTCTCCTCAAGTATACCGGGTTCAAGAGTTTTCAGTGTTCCGACCGAAAAACCTATTTCTTAGAATAGTAAGTTCGACCGTCGACTTTGAATGCTCTTGCATATTTCAGGAGAAGAGAGTTGACGTTCTGCAGAGTCAAATCCTCTATGAACGGCTCGATTTCTTCGAGTCTCCAAGATGTCTTCAGGCGGAGTAAAGTTTGCAGTCGTGCAGATTCCTGTTCTGGGAGATCCCAGGGCGACAAATAATGAATCGTCGCTTTGAGGGGGTTGGACTCATCGATCGTGTACGAAATCCCATACAAGCATTCGGTGTTAGGCTGAAACCCTTCGGGTAAGCTCTGTTTCCAAGTATCGAGAAAATCGGTCAACTTGAAACTTTCACCGTTGCGGAGCAAAGCTTCCGCTTGAGTTCTGCAGACTTTGTCTTTATCCAGAACACTTCCCTCGGCAGACGCATACAGGCTGATGACGCTCTCAACAATCGACCGCGGCTCTAGCTCGGAAACCTCGTCGACAATTGTCCCGAAGTCCAGTTTGTCAGGGTCCATGGAATTACTTTCGATCGAAGTCAGAATGAATTCCAGAACGCGACATTTATATTCGAAATCGAGTAATCGGTAGTTGCCTTGATACTCGATGGCTGAGATGGATGTTAACATTGCTTCTAGTTCCCTGGGCGATGTCTGCACGACGTTCAGCAGGTCGCCGAAAGAAGTTTTCAACGATTCGGGCTCATCGGAGTTCTCCAGAGTTGCTCCTCGGAACATGTTCTGCTCGAGGATTCTGAAATCGACACAGTTTCTTCTCCTTGTGTTCGCAAGAGAAACTGCACAATATCCCATCAACAAAAACTAAGGAAACGGCTTGTTGACACCAGCATAATAATCTTTGACGTTATCATTGCAGCAATGGCAGAACGCTGCCCTCTTCGTCGCGGCCGAATTCGATAGAAATGCCTCTGCCCCGGAAACGTACAACCAGTTACTTGACAACGATTACCTGTGCAGTTTCCTGGCTGAGGGTCGTATCTGTTTTGGCTCCCAGTAATGATGGAAGGTTCTGATTACCCGCTTTGAATCCAATACTCCGCATCCCGTTTCGCCTTTGCCCAGAATTTGCAAATCTGGGACTACGAGCAAGGAATTCGAGATTTCGGCTTCTCGCACCGAGTACGTCCGCGACTCTGGAAATGAATTATGGGAACACCTTGACTTGATTCGAAGGTATATTCTGTCTTCGTTGACATCGCAAAAGCGCGATACGTTGATTGTTCCGGTACAAATGATGGATATCGGCGAATACACGAATTGACGCCGACTAATAACTCACCGGTGCAGATGATCAAATCGTCATTCACCTCACCGCGGATAACGAGATTCTTCTCGATACCGTCGATGAGATGAGGATCCATTTCGATAAGAATCAGATCATTGTTGTCCTCTTGATGGAAGTATATGGTCTGACTCAGTGGAGCAAGCTCCTTACGAGACAGTTTCGCAAGTTCCAGCTTCGCTTCGACGTCTGCGACGCTCCTTTCACCGTCCATTGCGGAGCGCTCGCGAGCGGATTTTGGCACTCTTCTGGGAGGCTGACCACTGATTCACTCACAGTTCAACGCTTTTCATCTGTTGAAAGTTCCACATAGTCAGGTGTCTTCTCTAGCAGCCAACCAAAAGGGAAGAGGCAATGGAAATATCTCCTCAGGGAGCGTGACCGAGAAAGCGGGCTCGTCTAGCTTTGAGAAGTGGTATCACCTCACCGTGATTCTCAAAAAACTTCAGCAAAAGCTTCCCAGTTACGGTGAGATCCGACTGTCTCCGGAGCGTTGGAGATTCCAGGATAATGCCACTTGATAGAGCGAGATTTTGATTTCGACCGCGGAAAAAGCCCGCCATGTCCCAAAGAGGACTCTTTTCTTCCCTCGGCCCTCACATGAGCAATTCATGGATTTCTGACACTTTCTCAGTTGAATGAGACTCTTCCTGACAAAATACGTAAGCTGCGGTCTGTTTCTTGTCTGGGAATCCTTCCGGGGGATTTTTTCGCAGCGCCCTCTATCGAGCCATAAATGAATATGTTGGAAAGTTGCTCGAAAATTCGACAACTTTGCCCAGGGAGCCGCTACTCGTGTGCACCTCTGAAGGACCTCCGGCTTCCGAACTCTGACGACGTCTCATCTAAGGTTATTTCGAGAAACACCAGGTTAGTTGGAGTCTCGAACAACTCACGATCGCAGGAGGAGCGCGTATCCTACGCGCGCATGGTCCGGGTAATCTTCCCGGACCGGCATGGTCTGTCGTGGTCTTTTTAACTCCCTCGAGGTCCACGAGCGGGAATCCTTGCGAGAAAACCTCAGTCCACCAAACGCAATATCGAGGACGATGGAGAACTGGGATTCGGACGTGATTTCTTCCAGTATTCAGAAATGAGGGAATCCTTTTTTTTCTCTGCGGAACGAGCTCGAATCGCTTCCTCGGGAGCTTTTTCAGAGAATCTCGGGAAATGAAAAATGGGGCCCGCCGATCGCTAGTCTGAGCGAGGTTGGTCATAGAGTTTTGGGAGCACGAGTGGAGACACACGTGAACAAGCAATGTGTTGCAGTTAGGGAAAACACCATTCTCATATTTATGCCTTGGCCTCCGCCAGAAAATGAACTATCGATAAAAGTGAAGAATTCACGGGAGCATTGGTCTTGAGTTGCAGCAGTGAAAATGGCAGCCCCGGTCGATCTCACCGAAAAGAAGGACGGTGGAGTTCTCAAGGAAGTTCTGAGGGAGGGCGAAGGCGACTCGTCGCCGAGCGAGGGTTCTTCTGTCTTCGTCTACTACCATGGAACCCTCGAAGATGGAACCGTTTTTGACAGTTCTAGGGACCGTGGGGAGGAATTCAAGTTCCAACTGGGAGTGGGACAGGTGAGTCTGTCCGATATATTTGGGGTATGGTTGACGACGCTGATTCTTTCATTTGATTCGTTGATGGAAAACTGAGGAAGAGTCACTTCTCAGGTGATCAAAGCATGGGACATCGGTGTTGCCTCGATGAAGAAGGGGGAGCTCTGCCGTTTGACTTGCAAGTCCGAATACGCATACGGTGCCAACGGATCCCCGCCAAAAATCCCACCGAATGCCACGCTTATCTTCGAAGTTGAACTTCTCCGCTGGTCCTTCGAGGATATTTCACCGGATAAGGATGAATCGATTCAGAAACGAGTCATCACCAAAGGAGAAATGTACTCTACCCCAAAAGACCTATCCGAGTGCACTGTTCACCTCAGAGGCATCCACAGCGGTCAAGTATTCGATGAACGCGATGTTACGTTCACTGTGGGAGAAGCACTTCTCCAAGAAGTACCCGAAGGACTGGATATAGCTATTCAAACCATGAAGAGGGGCGAGAAGTCTGAGATCTACCTCAAGGACAAATTCGCTTCTGGGGGCAGGATTCCAAAAGATTCGACGGAAGTGTCATACACTGTCACCTTGCACAACTTCGAGAAAGCTAAGGAATGTTGGGAGATGGACAGTGGAGAAAAACTCGAAACTGCTGAAAAGGACAAAACCAGAGGCACGGAGCATTTCAAAGCTGGTCGTTTCAAACAGGCGTTGAAATATTACGAAAGAGTCAAAGAATTCATGAAGGGCGAAACATCTCTGGAAGGAGAACAACTCGCCAAACGTGATGCGCTTTATCTGTCCGCTCTCCTCAATATGTCTCTCGTTCACCTGAAACTGGAAGAGCATCTCAAGTGCATCGAAAACTGTGAAGATATCATCTCTCTGGATGGGAAAAATGTCAAAGCCCTGTTCCGCCGTGGACAAGCTAAGCTGGGCATAAACGAGTTCGATGACGCTGTGGCAGACTTCGGGAAGTGTGTGGAATTGGAGCCCGAGAACAAAGCTGCTGTGTCGCAGCTCCAGATCGCGAAAGCCAAAAGGAAAGCTCAGTTGGAGAAAGAAAAAAGCCTCTACAAGAACTTGTTCGCTAGATTGTCCGAGACCGGGACTGAGGAGAAAGAGGAGAAACCTGAGGAGGGAGTTTGGTCCAATAGGCAAGACGCTGCGGAGCCCGTGCAGGAGTAGGCGCATCATTAAATCGCGATTGCCACTAGCCGGCCCGACCGCGAATTCTGCGGAATATAATGGAGATTACGAATATGGTGTATGAGGCGAGAGTGCTCGAGGATCGTGGAGAAAACTCATTCCATGTAAATAAAGTAGTTTCCTCCTTTTCCGTCCGAATCATTGATCTCCGATGCAAGTTTTTTATCCGTTTCTGTTAGAGGCGTTCACGGAGGCGTCTGGAGCAGGGCTCTTACGGATCTATAATGCGGTCTCGAACGTCATCTCACAGTTATGTCGTCGGTTCGTTGTATAGGGAGAGATTCTTTGGAAGTTGACGCATTCGGTCTGTGGCCCACTGGACCCGGCTCCATACTCATCAGTCTCACTTCTGAAAACAAAACGAAGGTCGTATCGGGTGCGCACCGATTTGATGTGATATGAGGTGCCGGAAGATCGAAATTTTACTGGGACTTGGGCTATTTGCTGAGAGCAACTAAAGACCTCCCGATGAGAAGCACTCCATGCTTTCGTGTTTTGACGTTCGTCAGACCGAAGAAACATCAAGAAGTGCGGTGGCGGCAGGGTTTTGAAAGAGACTCGAGCAGTGGACGTTTATGGTCGAGATTCGCCTCAGAGACGCCTCCTACTCCGAGTTAAGAGCATCACATTCGAGTTGGCCGCCCGATCTAACTCATGCCAGAGACACTTTTGCGTGAGCGGTTCAAGTTGACGTGCACAACTCCGAGGAGCTTGAAGAGATCATTCGCTGCCGCTGGAAGAGGTTCGTGAGGATCCGTCGAAAGCCTGACTGAAACCGTCCCGAAAGACAAGCGGGCAAATGCCATGTCACAAGTTCCGGGACCTGCCTCAAAGCCTCAGGAATGACACTATTACACTGTTTCATCGGATACCATGGCAAAGGGGGCGACTTGCGGTGAACCGGAGCTCTAGCGAATTTCCAGAGTGTTCCTCCATCCTCCAGAACACTCTCATGCACGTTGCTTCTATTTATAGATCGGAACCTTCTTTCTCTCTACCTAGGTAGGAAGCGACACGAACCCTCTGCTGGCCACATCCTTCGCGACTACGATTTCTCGCTCTGGTTTTTCATGTTCGAACATTGCGTGAGTTTCGCTCCGCGGGAGATCGGTATGAGTATTCGCGATGCCTCCGTGGTTTGCCCCAACTGTGGATAGATCGAGTGTGTTCACTTGGTGTGCTTCTCCAATCCATCCGAGCGTGATCTGAGAGTTGTCTCGAGACTTGAGAGATTCGGGAGCAACAAGAGGAGCACCATGATCGTCAACGGCGAGTCCGCCGGAGAGAGTCTTTATGTGTGATTCGAAATTTCAGAGTATTGACAAACAGTTACGATGAGTGTGGACGAACTCAAAGATGAAGGGAACCGGAATTTCCGCCAGCAAGATTACTGTGCGGCTCTGGAGAAGTACATGGAGGCCCTGAAAATCACTACTGAAAGTGATTTGCCAACCAAGGCAGTTCTCCACAATAATAAGGCCATGGCGTACCTGAAACTTGACAGGTACTGACATTTCTGATATCGATCCGTGAGCCAGCTAGGTAGGATCTGATCATCAATCTTCTCAAATTGGGGTTTCATTTTTCGGCTCGATAATCACATAATATGGAGCCTCGAACTGATTCTGACGATTCAAGTCGCTGCCACGCAAGTTCGTGCCGAATATCATGAGGGCTCGTTGCAGCAGTATTTCATTCGTGAGGCAATAAGAACGCCGGTGCTCTTTCCTCACCGAGGAAGAATCCTATCCTATAATTTCGACTTGTTGGCAGCAGAAGGAACGATACAAGCCTCGTGTCATAACTCATCGTTCATGAGTGAGAACGCCCCTATGATAAATTTTCAGATTTGAGGATGCACGTGAGGAAGCATCAACCGTCTTAGTGCTCGAACCCAGTAACATCAAAGCGCTGTTCCGTAGAGCGCAGGCTTATGAAGCTCTTGGCAAATATGACCTCGCTTTCAAAGACGCTCGTCAGGTCCTGCACTTGGAGCCTAAAAATCAAACGGTCCTCCCGCTGCTGGAGCGACTCAACGCAAGACTGCAGGACATCGCCAAGGAGCAGTCGAGCACGAAAAGCAAAGCTGAGAGCATGCTTGCCATCATCAGAGACCCGTCCCAGCCCTTGGACAAGAAAATGACAGCCGTCAACAACCTGATAGTAATTTGTCGAGAAAGGGCTGGTGCGGACATCCTGATGAAGCTGCACGGTGTACCGACGTTGCACGAGGCCATGAAGAGTCTGAAGAACGAAGAGTTCAACCATGCTGCAGTCAGAATATTCGGCGAAATTTGCAAGCGAGGACCCGAACAGAGCCTATTAGTTGTGAAGACCCTAGGTGAGCCCCTAAGCAGATGGAAAACGTCGATCGGGCTTCAAACACAACCTGATTCGACAAGGTATGGCACCCACCGAGGCAATCAAGCTGCAGAAACCATGATGAGCCCCATAGACACAACTTTCATTTCCAGGCTTGCCGTACATGTTGGACTTCTTCTGTTCGAAAACCCCCGCGTTTGTTGTTTCGGTTCAGTTCATGGTTCAGCAGATCATCAACTCGATCTCCGGAATGACGCTGGAAAACGGCAAAGGCCATAAAGAAACCATGAAGAAGTTCAGCAAAGAAATCGATTCGGTCCGTGTGCCTCTGGGTGAAGTAGACTTTTTTGAATCCCTGGCATTCCATCGTCTCTTATTATATACTAGCGTCATCCTACAGCTCCTCGATTTCAGGTGATGTTGACGCTCGTAAAAACCGTGAACTCCCGAGTTATCTCGGGCATCGGTCGCGATGCGATTCTCGAGCTGATCACGAAGAACGCCGATTACCAGGCCCTGGACTGGGCTCTAAAATTGGTGGAAAATGACGGACTCTTCCGCTTGATGGATGTTGCGTCGGAGTTGCCAGAGGTCCGTTACGAATCGTCGATGGAAGTCTCATCCGAAACGAAGCCGAAAGTATCGGTATGTTTGGATCGGCTCTGGTACTGTATGGATCATGATGCTGCCAAAGATCTGTACCGGAAGAAGGCTAGTGACTTCATCGACGAGAAACTCCGCACAGGGGATCAGCTCGAGCCAAAGGTCAGTGAATACTGTCTGTTTCGCTCGAGATTTCATGAGAATCCAACCATGTGAGATCGTCCCGATATTTGGCGATGGAATAAACAGAACGAATGGAGGGAATATGAAGTTAGATGCAAAGAAAGATCCACGTCCACTAGGTTCGCGCGACGGCTGCCATCACAGCACTCCTTCTCGGTCCCCTCGACGCTGGAAACAGTATTCTAGCTCAAGCTGGAGTCGTGGAGATGATGATAGCTATGGCGGGATCTGAGGACGAATTGCAACAGAGGGTTGCCGCCGAAGCTCTCATCGCTGCGGCCTCGAAGAAGGACAAATGCACTTCCATCCTTTCCATGGGAACGAGCATTCTCAAGAACCTGTACAAGAGTCCCAATGAGAACATTCGAGTTCGCGCTCTCGTTGGTCTCTGCAAGCTCGGAAGTTTCGGTGGTCATGATGCGGCGATGAGACCTTTCAGTGACGGGGCATCACTCAAGTTCGCTCAGTCTTGCAGGAAACTCTTGGTGAGTTTTCATGGCTCGATTGGTCACGGCGTGATTCGCTCGATCGTTAGCGCGAATCGCCGAAGATCTAAATGTTCTCCATGTCCAGGTTAATCCAAGCAATGACAAAGATGTCCGCAAGTGGGCTGCCGAAGGCCTGTCCTACTTGACCCTCGACGCCGACGTGAAGGAAGACCTCATCGATGATCAGGCTGCTCTCACCGCTCTCATAAATTTGGCTAAAGAAATGAAAAGCACTGTGCTTTATGGCGTTGTGACCACTCTCTGCAACCTCACAAACAGTTATGAAAAACAAGAGGTGAAGAGATGATTTCGCTCTCAACGGATACCGCTCAGCGACAGTATGTCTGTGTTCAGGCACAATGACTAAGTCGAACTCTCAACAGGTTATTCCGGAAATGATCGAGCTCGCGAAGTTTGCTAAGCAGCATGTCCCGGAAGAGCACCCACTGGATGGCCACGAGCACGTTGAAAATCGGATCCATGTTCTCACAGAAGCCGGAGTTACTCATGCCCTGGTCGCGCTATCAACGACAGAGTCGAAGAACTCCCGCGAGATAATCTCTAGGATATTCAATGCGATTTGCGAGTTCATGGATCTGCGGGGGATAGTTGTCCAGCAGGGCGGTGCGCGATGCCTTCTACAACTGGTCCAAGATAACACAGCCCCGGGGAAAGTGATCGCGGCTCAAGCGTTGGCAAGAATCGGAATCTCGATAAATCCTGAAATCGCCTTCCCGGGACAACGTGCCCACGATGCGGTGAAACCCTTGATGGATCTTCTCGACCCAGGCAACACCGGGCTTCAGAACTTCGAGGCGCTCATGGCTCTGACGAATCTTGCGGCTGTCAGTGACTCGGTGCGCAAAAGAATAATCAAGGACGGACTCGGCCCAATAGAACATTACGTTTTCGAGGAACACGAACAGCTCAGAAGGGCGGCCACGCAGTGTCTTCTCAACCTCATGGTCTTACAAGATACACAGAAATTGTTCGAACACGGGGACAGAGTCAAGATGTTCTTTTTGCTCCTTGCGGAAGAAGACTTGGACACGAGGATGGCTGCGGCTGGGGCTCTCGCTGTGCTCACATCGAACAGTGAGGTGGCCTGCGCGAAGATCGTCGGAGTGAAAGATTGGGAGGACACGATCGGAGCAACGTGCCTCTCTGAGAACCACGAGATCCAGTACCGGTAAGATGGTTCGCGAGCTTTCATTACTGCAGTGATAACTCCTGGGCCACCAGGCGCAAAAAAACGGGATTAACTCGTCTCGATTCTTTCAGCGGTTTCTGTATCCTGTACAACTTGGTCGCTTATAGAAAGGATGTTGCCACCGCGATGGAAGGTGATTCCAAGCTGTTACAAATGTGTGAAGCCGTGGAGAAGATTGGTCAAATCGAGGAGAAGACAAGGAGTCTGATTCCCGAAATTCTCAAAAGAGTTCAGGAGTGGAAGGAAAAAGGAGATGATCAAGCCGTTGACACGCAGACTCCTGATGAAAACCGTGTTGAATAATTGTTGACAAATTCCGGAACACAGATGCCCGACAGCTCAGACGCCCTGGCGATTCGTCTGCGAACATTGGCCAGTCAGGAACACGGAGGCAATAAATTATTTTTTTGGAACGAGAATAAATTATGGTGCGAAACCGGTGTCAACCCTCATTTTACGTAGAGAGAAGTTGGGTTTTCACATGGAGAAAGCGCATGAAGAAACAACGGGAGACGTGATACAGTGGAGTCCGCGCATAGGAGACTTTTCGCAAAACGGGGAGAACCCCGAATGAGAGATGTGCTCGCTAGCGGCCTCAATGAATGATTTTCCCGCTTTCTTTCTGATCCCAGGATGAATCAACACTGAGTCGGGCTCCGTATCTAGGTCAGTGGTTCTCGAAGTTCTCGACACAGGAAACTTCTGCCGCACCTTCACCCAGCTCTGACCCCCATCGCTGATTTTTTTTCTGATGATGAGCTTCACTTCTCATCTCCGGAGAGCGCGTTTAAATTCGTTCGCCAATCATGGCGGAATATTCGAACCTTGTCTTGTCTACGAAGTCGATCCCGGAGCTGCGGCTGCGCAGGAGCTGCATGTAATCCCAGAACGGCCTCAGATCTTGACTCGAAATTCGCTTGCGGCTTGGGTTCATCAGAGAATGCAACGCTCGATTGCAACATCTCAGGCTGAATAAAGCTCTTGGGAACCTCGTGAAGCCGCCGGAACCCACGAGCAAGCCCTCCCCTACGGCGAAGAAGCGTTGTGATTCATCATATCACCATATTCCCCGTAACGTGCGCGATCTGGGACGACAGGTGGGCGAGGCCTCAATCAGGGATCTTTCCTTCTGAGAGCACAGCACGAGGAAGTGCGTCCTGACGTTGAGAGAAATATGCATTATTTTCTCACGAGACGGGGAATTCGGTGGCCTCGCAGAGGAGGTTTCACAATGCCATTGGAGGAATCAATCAACCGAATCTCCATCCTAAATACGAGTGGGTCAATTTGTCGCGTTCCCCGGAAACGACTCGCCATAAGACAAAGGAGCCATGGTTCATTCCCATGGCAATCCGAGAAGACATTTAACCGATTTTGCGAACTCTTTCGCTTCTGAGACCTGACTCAGAGAGATCAGAGGAACGTGTAATTGAATTACACAATCTATACGCTGAGACCAAACTTTCCAAAAGCTGATGGAGCGGAACACTTGGCACAGATATTTCCGGCCGGCTGTTGCCACTTTCGCTGAGCATAAGCGCTGATACGGAGGCGTTCCTGGAATTTAGTGTTTGGAGGGATCACATTCTGCAGCGGAAGCCTTTAATAGGAGCAAGCTAACTCTGTTCGCCGGAATGAAATCGCCGAGTGCCCGAGATGTGGACTGACATGAGCTCCTTGTCGCAGAGCGGGCGGATACTTCCACTCGACGAGGAGAACTTGCCCCACAGCAGGATTCCTGGGACTGAATTGATTCGTGATACGTTGGGGCCCCGCGCCGTGGACGTTTGTTCAGATATGGGAATGGATGACGGGATGAAAAGTTGTTCTTCGAAAGCTACTGCAATGCGGAGACCTCGAAAAATTCAAGCATACAGAAGCAGCTGCCCTCCTCGATACTTTGGAGGGAAAATCATCGACCCAAACGCGGCGGAACACTGGGAAAACGGGAGTGAAGCTTTCCGGAAAACCAATGAATGTGGGGTTAGGTTGAGCCACCCCAACGTCTTCCTCACTTCCGAGTCATGAGCTGACTCCTACAATCCCGTTGGGTATTCAGTTGTCAGTTTCGCTGCAGCCTCCTCGTGTCCTGGCGGCAACGACTCCTTGTCATCAATGTTGCGGGGATCGCACGAATGATCAGGAGTCTGTACTGTATTGGTGGCGATCGCAGTCGGGGAGTACGTGCTTCCGCCCTAGTTACGGATATTTTGGTGAGGTTTGCCATGTGAACCCCTCGAAGCAGCGTCTACCGACCTGGAAGGTTCAAGTTCTCGGGCTTCGAAAACGACATTTGAGCATGCGTTGAGTCGTTGCCGTCTGGAAGACTAACTTTGACGGAGGTACTTGTCGATTTTTGAGAGAGTGAAATCTGGCCCTCGTAAAGCTAGTCCAACGTTGAGCGGTGGAGATTAGAGCGTCACTAAACGGTCACGTGATCAACCAAATCCACTCGCAGAAACTGACCAAACTCAAAGTGATAGCAATAGATGACCGGAAATGGCAAAAAGTTGCCACTCGGCTGTGGACTAGTTTCCGTGGTGGTTTTGAACACTCCGAGTGCAGGCGAACGAATTCCAGGGAGCTTCGAGCCAGACAGAGAAGAATGAGCGAATTCGACGCAGAGCAACCCGGTAAGCTGATGCCTCTCGTTGGCTAGGACTGTGAGACCATCTGTTCCCAATATCATTCGGAAAAGTGTTTTTCATGGGGTCTCCGTTTCTCTCGCTGTGGGCGAAAAGTGGAACCGCTTGAGCATCCAAACATCGACCCGGACTGCTCCGGTTACATTGCTGTCTCCGATCGCGGGGAAGGAATGCTCCACCGGGTTCCGATGGAGTGGGAAGTGAGCATTGGTCCAAACTGCTTGGGACCTCGCGCTGTGCAGCCGTCCCCTGAAGGCTGGTTCGGGAACGCGAAACTTGGGTGGCCAGAACGTAGCTGATTGATTCCTTGCGATGAAAGGGGACCCACATGGGTCTACTACAAAGCGTCAAGCAGCGGGATGCATGGATCGAACTTTCGAGGGAACTCCGAGTCATGTGACCACTAAGTAGAAACTTGCAGGTATCTCGGTCTGAGTACCGAGCTGACTGCGCGGTGCCATCAGTGAACTTCTGCTTCTTCCGATCTTCGGTAATCTGTTGGATCGAATATGTGGATGTGCTTTCGCCGGGAGATCTTCCAGTGGCTCTCCCTGGAAAGAGCCACCGGTGATCATTGCGCGGGGAGTCGGTAGCGTCACAGCGCACGCGCAAAGCTTGACGTGAAACGAGCAGACGCCGTGTCTCACCTTACAGAGCAATCCGCCTTCCCAATAGTTCGAACTAAGAGAATGGGCCTTTCATGTGATTTCCGAGCTTGATGAGTGAAATCGGAGGCTTCCAGTATGTGCGATGAACAGCAAGAGCTCCTTCCCAATGATAGACGGGGTATGGCACTGACTCGATTTCGCCAACAGGGCTCGCTATAGACTACTTTCGGTCCAACAGGAGCGTCCATTGTTTATCCACCGCTGGTGTTTCTCTGATGATCGGAACGAGTTAGCTTCAGGTGTCCCGACATATATCGTACCCTTCATTTCAGCGTCGCCCGTCGGGGAAAAGACGAAAAACCTGATTGCATTCTGGTTCGTAAATAACTGAACATATTCACTCGGGGTCGACCCCCTGAACTAACGTTCCACCTGAGAAAGCGAATTCTTGGAACTTGGATTACATTGCGAGATATCGATCGATTACAGGTTGCTGGGGTTGTGTAATAATTTCGGTTATGTTGTCATGTTGTCTGCAGCCGGACATATTTTGGGTGAAGAAGGCACAAAACCTGGCGAATGCAATGCTTCGTCAGCCGGGGTGAGTGTCGTCAAGATTCTGATGGTGTTTGTTCCTGATAGAGTGTGTAGCGTTTCTACGATGTGAACGAAATTTCCCAGAGCGTGTTGTTGGCCAATATACTTCCGGCGCTCGTGATAAAAATACTCGGACCCTTCATCAATCTGCGAATCAAGTGAGTCCGTTTGACTTCTCTCGTCTCTGCTCGCGGCATTCCGGAATCTCACTAAATTAACTCAAATTTCTTCTGTCCTCAAGTTTGCAAGTCCTGCTGGTTGTGCTGTTGGACATGGGGAGCTTTGTTTTGACGTCATCCACGAGCGTCAACTGGGTTGGTTTCGCAGGAGTTGTCGCCGGATCGGTTGGGAGTGGACTCGGCGAAATCGCGTTCCTGAAGTATTCGTCAAAGTATCATCGGTAAGATCCAGAAGAGAGTATGACATCCGTTCGAGCGGATTGCTAATGGAGAGGGACCAGAGAAAGTTTCGCCTGCGTCTCGGTCTTAGGAAGGCTTTGAGACTCCAAATCGGGATCTGCTGTGCTTGGTGGGGAACAAAGTAAATGAAAAAACTCAGGAAGCTCGCTCCCTCGCAGGAATGTCGTGTCGGCCTGGTCATCGGGAACTGGAGCGGCTGGAGTGGCTGGTGCCGGTGCCTACGCGGTGATGACATTGATCCTGAGTGATGTGAACACGCTGAGGATGATGATTTCCATACCGCTCCTACTGGGCGTCGCGTGAGTGGATTGGCCTGCTCGCGGTCGTCTTCAGTGAACCGACTCAATTCCGAGTGACATTGCAGTAAACAGCTGGATTCTTGCATCGACAGTTTCTGGGGTATCCTTGAGCATCCTCGTGAAGCGACTACGTCGTCCCAGGAACAGATCGCTGACTCCGAAATGGGTTGCTGCTCTTCTTCGCCGGCACGATCCGGTCCTACTCTATCGTTTCTTCAGAAACTCAGACTTATCCGGCCCCTGCTGAAGTACATGGTGCCCCTTGGCCTGGTCTACTTTGCAGAGTACTTTATCAATCAGGGCTTGGTGAGTATTGAACCTGTCCTGAGTAATCTCAATCCATAGAAGCTGGGATTCACACGGGCCCAGACCAATCAAATGACCCAAGGCGGTTGATTGCAGACCGACATCATCACGTTCGACATTTTCACACCGAAAATCCAATATACATGGTATCAAGTGTGTTACCAAGTCGGCGTCTTCATCTCCCGGTCCTCCGTCAACTTAGTCCACATACGTCACCTGTGGATAATGCCAATCCTGCAACTGGTCAACGCTGTGTTTTTCACGTTCGAAGCATTGTACAGCTTCCTACCCTCTTTCTGGATCGCCGTTGTATTGATTGTGTACGAAGGGCTGCTTGGAGGAGCGAGCTATGTGAACACATTCTACAAGTTATCCGAAGACGTGAGTGGGTTTGATATGTCTCTTCTGGGTCAGAGTCCTGTACACGCGCCTTTCCGGAAGACTCCGGAAGTCTGACGTTCTATGGTTTACAGGTTGCCCCTCAATATCGGGAATTCTCAATGGGAGTGACATCCCTAGCTGATTCGACTGGAATTACCCTCGCTGCGTTTGCTGCCATAGCGGCTCACAATTCAATCTGCGATTTTCGCGGCCACACGAGATCTCATTAGGAATCGGCTGAATCACTCGTTGTTCCCATCACTTGTTGAAATATTTTACCATCGGAATGAACATTTGTTTATTATCGGGGCGTGCTCTATATTCTCACAAATTATTGAGCTTGAATGGCTGCTGATTAGCTCAGCCTTCATTCGGTGAACATTTCCTCTTCCATCCAGATATTGAAGGGGATGGAGGCTTGAGTCGAGACCGATCTTGGTGTTCTGGCTTCAAGTGCCCATGAGTGCGAAAGTTCCATGGGGCAGACATCCAACAATTTGCTAATACTCTTGCATCTCTTCACGTCGAGCGTTCCCTCTACAGCTCCGTTGATTATCCTCTCCGCTCAGAACTTCCGTTCAGCAGAATTATCGATAGCTCGGAACATCAGTTGGGAATTTATGCTCCACAGCCATTGCGGGATGTGTTCCATGGACCAGAACTGCAAAAATACGAAATTACGAATTCAGTGGAGAAAAAAACGAATTCTGCGATACTTGATACCTTCGGTGGAGCTCGATGAGTCGCAGGTGAATCTCTGTGGAGCTCACAAACTCAGCAGAAATCTGAACTTGCCTGTAGGCCGTGCGACCAGAATCCTGTCGTTCGTCTCGAGTACCCAACGGTGTCGAGAGCGGAGCTAACGAAGCGTTTTGCATCGGGAACGATAAACGATGGCGTTGATAAAAAGTTAGAGAACCTCACTAGATTCGTTGAGATGTACGAGGGTATGAGCGATTGAACTTCGATTCCTTGCGACCTGTACTCAACATCCAATCCCTGAGAGAACCAGTCAACGAATGCCTGCCGAAAAGTCCAGACTGTGTGCTGATTTTCGTCTTTCTCTCGCTCGGAGGGCGAAGGACTCGACGACAATGTAAGGTGATCCGTCCCTCAATAGCGTGATTACCTACCTTGGAGGCGGAATACACTGTCATCAAAGGCAGAGGATAAAAGGCGGCAATGGAAGAAATGTTTATGACGAGTCCTCTTTTCCTGCAATGATTTCGAAACTTAATGATTGCGCGTAACACCAATCAGACATCGATAAGGAGTTCCGGTGGGCATGGGGAGCGAAGGAAGCGCTCGATACCTAGCGGACAAACTCACCTTTCAAGCATCTGTGGCAGGACCATATACGTCATCAACATGACTGCTTGCATGTTAATTGTGATATGCTCGTTCAGTTTCTTGAGCGGCACGTTGCAGAATCTGTTAAACATTCGCAATGATCGTATTAACCTCTGGATGGACCTTGAACTTGGCAATGGCTGACACGTCAGCGAACGGGAAAAGCCTCCTCAAACATACCTCGACGGCTGATCATACATGACACCGGCATTGTTGACGAGAATTCCTACTTCGAGCCCTTCGATCTGCGGCCAAATTGTGCTGTACACCTCAAATCCCTCCGAGAGATCGACAACGACGATTCTGGTTTTCACCTTGTATGTTGTTTCTGAAGAAGAGACGCTCTGAGACTACAATGGAATCGCGACCGTGCTGTGTGTCAATGCATCGGAGAATGTGAGCGTACCAAGTTCTCTGCTGACGGATTCCAATTTCGTCTGGTTCCGGCTCACAAGAACAATATTGAGTCCTCGAGCGGCCAATTGTCGCGCATATTCTTTACCGATCCCTTCGGTACAACCAGTGACGAGGGCCCACTGGCCGTACTTCTTCAAATCAGTCTTCCAGATTCGTGACAGCATATGCACTTTGATGGCCTCGTACACACGGGACGTGACAGCGCATCCTAGTTTTCCACAGTACAGAAAACCGATGAGCGCCAGATAATTGCGGCAGCGATAGGCTGCGATAACGGCCTCCTGAAATGAGTTATTCGCTATTGTTCTTGAAGAGCGTCTTACGACAACAGTGAGTTGATTCTTTCTCTGATCCCTCAAGTTAGCGAACGGAACGAGGAAAATCCTGAACCGTATGCGCTCAACTCCGGCTGCCGGACTATTCAGGGTGGAGATCCATCGAGCGAGACAGTTCCGGCTTTGAGTATCTCCTTTATCGCACGGATACGAACAGCTTAGAGATCCCGATAGAATCGATGGCACAGAAACCTTCTCGTTTATGAGCAATGAAAGCTGCTGGGAGTCAACAGGCTCCCTGACAGATTCCGTTCGGAGCTGCTCAAATTGAGGCAGGATCACACACATTACCTGAATGAGTACCGAAGCAGAGTCAACAGCTGCCGTTTTCATTCGCTTGGACAGAGAATCTTCGGGAGGCATAACTGAGGTTGCTTTCTGCGAACAGCTGACGAAGAGCACACCAGTTGTTGAGACGTCGGCGGTGCCGTAGTCAGTGACCCCATAAGTCCGTCAGCAGGGCAGCACCAGCGCCACACGTCAGCTTCGCCGCTCGAATCGGCTGGCACGGTGGAGAAACTCAAGAGCAAGACCTTCCCGTTTTGAAGAAACCACCTCAGAAGTTCTCGAAATCTCTCCCGAAGGACAAGACACCAAGAGATCCACATCCGTGACTTTAGTTCTCCTATTAGAGTGTTGAATAGAGAATCTGCTAGCCAATGGGGTCGCTGATCATCATAGCTCACGAGTAGAGCCTGGAAGCTCGGGCATCTTTCATTCAGCACCTTCCATGTATCATAGATGAATACAAACACTCGGTGCCTGGATTCCCCAACTCTCAAGGCACGGAACGGTCCTCCATTGACCCGTTTATTCATCCGCGGATTTATGTATAGGTTGATGGATGGCAGTCTTCTGGTTATGAAATGAGTGTCTTTGAGATTTTTGATAGATGCTTCTGCCTTGAGTTCTGCTCGAGAAAACTCCGGTGTTCACGCCAGGTTCCTTCAACGGAAAATCATTCAAAAGCGGGAATTACGGTAGATAATTCGAGTTTATTTCAACCTTTTCAATTTCTAAATATCTAAAACAGGCGAAGCTGTCCGTCTCATGTTAAACGTAAACGAACCAGGACAGCGTTTCGGAATATTTATTGTCATCAGCGTCTACCAGTTGAGGAAGGGATGGGCGAAGTGCGACCCGCGAGTTGCAGGAACACTGTGTTTGAGCAGCGCTCAAAGTGGCCAAATCGCTTCCTTGAAGCAAAGATTCGACATTTCCCACGATCTTCCCCACCTTGAGAGGGGATCCTCATCTTGGTGGACGAGTGAATCGAATGTTCACTTTTCGTGGGTCACATCGACGTGTTGTGATATTCTCGGAGCTCAGATTTCTTATTCTCGCCAAGGAAACAATTCCTGAGTTCGGAACCACATCTTTCCCGGATGTCGCTCTTTGTAGACACGTCATAAGGCCCACGAATACTTTGAGCTCGCTGAGATACGTTCTCTGTCGCGGCCCGTGAGTTAGCACGGCCACGATGCATCGTCCTCTGCACTGCGGCCCGCGAATCAGATTAGGCGGCCGCGGGCCGCACCAAGTTGCCCATCCTTGAGTTGAGGCATTATTCAGTCTTCATTATCGACCAGCTCATAGATATATGGATTGAAGCATTGGGCAATGGCAGATTAAGGCATCCTCGCCACGAGAGCTAACTTATACAGCCATGAGACAGTCATTAACCCTAGCGCTTCTATACTTTTACCCATCTGGACAGATGGAAGAAGTAAATGCATGATGGCCGAACTCCTCAGCTCCGGACATGACTGAAGCCTCAACAATTCGGGATAAGTCATCTCACACCAGTCATGTTCGGCTCGTTGGCCGTGGGGCATAAACCAACGCCTTGGGTGCCACGCTAAGCTAGCAATCGCGGGTTCGATCCCCGGCCGACAACAAAAATTTCTTATGCGGTAAAAAGAGGATTTAATTTATATCAGAATTGAATCTGAACCATCTTAAGACCCAAGCCCACCGCCCGCAATGGGATTTGCGAGGCGATAGGGAGTGTTACTGAAGCAATACCGAAAGGTGATCCCAGGACACTTCTGAGGGCTGGCTGAGAGGTTCAGCCGGAAAACAAAGGAAGTCATCTGACACCACCGCACGGATAGATGCATGAGTGTTTGATGCTAAAGTCCAACAACTCCCGAGTTGGTCGGCATCATTCATCAAGCTATCCTCTCTTTCATCATTGTATTCAGGATTGTTGAAATGTGATCAATGGATCATGCTTCAACTCCCAGACTCCAGTCATGGCTACCAGATAGAGCCTGGGAGCTCGATTGCAGCCTCATAAACACCACCTAATAACTAAGGTTGACAGACAACTGCATGCAGGAATGCTTCCTGATGCTGAAGCTGAATTTATCATTTGAGCCATCGATACATACTCATGAGCATGGCCATCACTGATCGATGAAAAAGTTTGAGCTTCGACGCTGCACCCAGCAGCTTGTTGCGAAAACTCACGTCTTCGACTCGAGTTTCTCACGAGTGAGCATTGGATTGAACCCTCCGTTGTTCACAGCGATGGATCATCTCCGGGGGGGGGGGGGGGATATTTCTGCTGATTATAGGGAACAAACATCAATAACGGCCATCGATGCAGCAGCTTGGATATTTTCCGTGTTCGTCTTGAGCAGCAGTCCCTCCACGAGACCTCCGGCGAGCCATCTATTTCCTTCTCTCGGAACCTGAGATTAGCCAGTGAAAGGAAATCTCAAAGAATATCACGGGTGCGAAGCCTGCCAACGGGATGAATAGAGTAGCGAAAACGGCGCCCACGTCTTCCAAAGACATTGCTTCCGCTTTGTCCACTCGTTGCCTGATGAGTCATTGGAAAAATAGGCTTGATTAGGCACGTTGTAAAGATCTTGCGGGTGACAAATAACCCTGGGGTATCCCCTGGGCATCCATGTTGGTAGACAGGATGGTTTACGATGCCGCTTTGAAGAGCACCTGGAGTTCGTAGTGACACAGCCCATATGACCTGGGAACAGCAGGTGGTGGCGGACATACTGGACGCCCATCGCGTTCGCCCATAGAATTCTGAAAGTTTCGATAATTAAGGTCGTTGGAGCGAAGTTTCGCGCACTCATCCGAATCCCGGGGAAATTTCGATTGATTGCTCACCGCATCTTGATAGCCTCTTTCCACGAAGAATTCAACTCTTTCCGAGTATACCAAGTTCCATGCAGGAACGAGATATTTTCTTCAGCGAAATAGTAGAAATCGGGTGTTGTTGTGCACCACAAACCCGCGGCGCCACTCAACGACGCTTCGTCTAGTACAAGCACCTGATCGGAGCAGATAATGCGATTTCTAGCCTGACGAATGGAGAGACAGTTCGATCGAAATCGACATTACCTATGCATTGCTACCCCTTTGAGAACGACTGAAAACCTCGAAATCCTCAAGGCAAGAAATCTGTCATGTCGGGAAGTCGCTGATCTGAGAAATCAGGATGCATCAGACCGCGCTATCTTTCTTTCAGATAAAGCATCGAAACAAGAGACCGAGAATTCTTCTCCTGTCCGAACGCGAGCTCGAGTTGACCACGAGGGTCCCTCATCTGTGAGGTTCCTTATCTGAGGCGTTTATTGTGCTTGTAGGAATTCAGGGGTGATTGTGATTCTGAATTTTGTAAACATCTCAACCAAGCTATCCTGATAGATTTCGTGCGCCACGCTTATTCCGTTCGTTCACTACCCACAGCTCTTCGGCGCACAGTTTCAAGTCTCGCGGTTTCTTCGAAGAGCTCATGAGGGCGAACTCCGCGTCCCCGTCTGTCGAGGACTTCGTTGAAGCGTTTCCCGCGCTCGCCACGGATAGACTGTATCGAGGAAAATTAGAATCATTTCATGAGGCTCTCGGAGTGCAGCGGTTATCTCTCGATGCGCTTCTGATGTCGTTGGAATCAATATACGCACATGTAGGATGGTGTCGATGATCGTGTTTCTCGGATAGTAAATAGAGACTTCCTCGCTCCCCATCAAATCTTCCAAAGAATCGATTCTGCTGGTGGGAGATTTCACTGCAGTATTGGCCTTGAGGAGTCCAGCAAACGTTTGCATTACCACGAAGGCACCCAGAATCCACGGGGCGAACAGACACCGATGAAAAAAATCTCGTTGGGGCAAAACACAACCTTAAAGAGAGACTGAATCAGAGAAATTCACGAGGTAAAGGGTTTCGATTCTCTCCCAAAGCTGTGGAGAAGGAGCATCAGAACTAACTTTCCTGGAGGAGGCATTCGACGAGCTTGAACATATAAGAGGAGAAGGCGGGCTCCTTCCGATGGTCGATTCTAGCTCGGCACGAATCTCGGGTGTTCATGATGACGGAAAGTACCAAGGGACACACACACAGAAGCGCCCAAACATATATGTCGAGGGTCATCATGAAATTGGCGACCTTGGATAAAGCAAAATTCCTCAGCAGTTCCTCTGTCAATCGCGCCATCATCTGGTCATGGATTGGGAAGAATATCCCGAATGTTGGATACAGATTTCCCTATTATTCCTCCCTTGGCAACCACGAGGCTGCCAAGGCGGATCGATCCAGTGGTATCAGGAATACACAAGAATCTTCGGATTCTCCTCGGGAAAGACGCGTCTTTAGAGGAACGTGTCATCCATGAGACCCTTCAGAATTCAAGAAAAGAATTCCTGAGCCATGAGAGAACCCGATAGAAGCCCTCGCCGAAAACGGCTCGTGCTTGGATCGACCGATCATCGAATCTCATGCCCATAAACGTATTCGGTCTCAACGATCCGAAACTCAGACTTTTAAGATATTTGAGCAGAGGTATCATGATTCCACCGTTAGAATGGACAACGAGCAATGGGGAATTGATCGAATCTCATTGACTCTCGTTCGACCTTGGATGAAGGGTTCATCCATCTCTCGAGTTGGATCAATCAGAAAGTATGATGTTCTGGTACATGGATTTTCGGCCAGGAGTTGGCTGACCTTCTCCCAACATCCCGTCTATTCCCGGACATGATTCGTAGAATCACACACCTCAGTGACAAAAGCGGTTCCCATGCCACTTAGCAACGCAACCCTAGTGAAATGATGAGCTGGCATCACAGTGAAATGTCTGAATGGTGCTTCTTCTGAGGCGAAAGGTCCTGGAACAGAGAAACTATCATTTTTTCTCCGAGTCCTCAAGACTTGTACAGAGTATTTTATCGGTTCTAGGCCATTCGGAATGCAAGATCTCCCCTCGGGGTCGGATACAGTCATCATTTTTGTAGTGGAAAAATATGGCGCCAAACCTAGGCCCAAGTCGCCCTTATTCTCTTTGAGCATTAGGAAGCCGCCATTGAATTTGTCGTCGGGCAAAGGCATGCCGAATTCCCCATCCTCTGTTGGCAATGCTCTGGAATCCCTCACGAGTTATCATGAGCGTCGACGCTTGACTTGAGAATACTCTGGACATTTTTGTGACAATAAGAAGAATAGAGTCTGAGACAGAGTATCTTCCACCATCGGATAATACAAGGGAAGATACGGACATGTAGGATAGGTTCAACGAAGTAGTGATGTTTGTGAAGAGACCTGCCATCAATCCGTGAAGACGGATCTCTCCGTTGCTCTCGACGTATTTCATCACGTACGGTGGAAACTAGGGATCAATGTGCTATTAAGTTGTGGGAAGCTCAGCCGGTACCTCCCGAGACGCATCTTGGTGTTGAGGAATCCGTACTTTTTTTCGATGAAACCACACTGACCTCTGCGAACACCACACGTATGGTGCCATGGAACTGTGGCATGGCTCCCAACTTTCCCTTGAACAGGTCGAATAGATTCGGAGCTCTCGCTCGCATGAATCGCTGTATCGATATGACGTGGAGCTCGTAGGTTGGGTGGCTCTGCGAAGTCAGTAAAACGGGATCCGTGTTCGGCCTTATCTGGTTCCGTGTAGGGACGTTTCCGGAGCGCAGAGCTTGGGCTTAATGGAAGCGAACCCGATCTTCGTAGTGACGTTATGGTAGAAAGTGACGAATTCATCCACCGATCCTCTTTTCCGTCTTCGCAGATCATGAAGCGATTCAGAATCGATTAATTGAGTTCAATGTCGCTCTTTGCACTCTGTTCGATTGAATACGGACCCGTAGTCCTATTGGCCGATTCAGATCAACAAGGGCGATTTGTTACGACAGCCTAAGTTAATTTATTTGTCTTAGAATAAATAACATCGTTAGATTCATTCTTGACAACGAAAAGATAAATGCTTCTTCCCAAAGACTAGACAGGTCCGGACTCGAGTCCGCAATCGTGCATGAGGCTCAGATCTCAACACAAGGCTCGTATGCTCGGGGTTTGCTTATCCGAGCATCTTCCACACAGCTCTGAGCATTTGGAAGGGAGTCCGATTGGGATCGCAGTTTCCTTCCCAATCATCCATATTGAGGTTGTACAGAGCTACTCCACCGAATCCCATGTCCTCGACCCACCGAGACTGCAATGGGAAAGAACGTGTTAGGGAGGAAAATAGCCTTTCCAACGTCACTGAAACAAGCTTGAATGAATGATGAGATGAATCTCCAAAAGTACCTTGATCGATACTGAAACGGTGTCGTCGAAAGAAATCCAGTTCGTCCCGTCGGTGGCGATGGGCACTCCAGCGTTGGTATCCGTCCGAACTTGTAAAGTACCATTGGACACCATCGAACAAATCTGCATAAAATATTATTTTCTGAGTATGCTGGGCTGTGCCTGAGCGGAGAATCGCCTTCCATCTTGCTGCTCAATATTATTCTAGTTTCTCCACCTTTGCGTAGGGAACGAAACCACCGCCCATTCCAGGACCTGAAGAGGGATGCCCGACGTCGAAAGCCAGAACTCCGAGATGGTTGGCTCGGAAATGGGGCACCTCGACTAGGGAGTCAGGAAGCGCAAGAGGAGCCTCTGGTTTCTCAAGGACTGGATCTCCCATCAAGGCGTTGTTCAAGAGGACTTGCTCCTCTCCTTCTTGCTCGGAATATTCGTGATGTGCGTTCAGAGTCTCCGGGGTAAACATCGCCGGCGATGGATTTTGATGTGGTATCTGTCCGCTAGTGATCGTTGATGAGGGAAATCCAACTTCCTTGGCTGGAGCGTTGAAGCCGACAGCCTTGAAGACTGGGAATTCGTTCGTTTCGACGTTTCGTGTGAGGTCTTTTACTTTCTCGAGTCCCAGCCTCACGGAGTCAGTCGGCTCGTGGAACCGAGACTCGGGTCTGTTGATATCCAAGTTGTTTTGACCGGCGAGTTCCACTGTTTGAAGTTCGCCCAGCCGTTTTCGGAAGGCTGGCGCCGCAGCGTAACTTCTACCAAACAAAGGCAGGCCGATGACGATTTTCTCATGGGGCATGCCCTCCTGTGCCCATTTCATTCCCGTGGCTGCAACATTCAAACCAGAAGGCCTCCCCGAACGACTGCGGCAGTGTATGGGGATTAGTCGATTCAACTTTCAGATCTTGCGAGGATGAAATCCCTGATTTATGGCTGAGCAATCAATCTACAATAAGCACACGCAGTAAGATGCTCACTCGAATAGCGGTGCGTTGTGCCCCATCACGTGATATCCGTGTTGTTCCATGGCGTAATCGTATGCCATGACGTTCACCCAGTCCAGATGCTTGGATAAACGCTTGACATCGTAGCTTTTTGAGATTATCTCAGGCATTCCCGAAACAGTCGCGGTCAAGATGAATTTCTTCGAATCCTTCTGGGGATAAGGGGAGTGGGTTACGCTGGCAGAAGTCTTATTTTTTCGCTGTTCAAGGTGGTGGCAACGTCTGAAGAGGAAACAATCACCTCATCTTCGTCTTTCTTGACCCAGGGCTCCATGTAGTCTCTGAACTCCTCGACCAGCGCTGCCAGATTTTCTGGGTCTTGTGGATTACCTGAGCCCACTCCGGGAAACTCCCAATCCAAATCTATTCCAGCCAAGCCGTATCGGCGCACGATTCCGACCGACGAGCGAATGAACCTGCGAGATCAGACCAACATTCAGGTGTAAGCTAGCAATACGAAGGACTCCCCGTCATACTCAGTTCTGAAAGCGCGGCATTTACTTGAATCGATGATGTTTGATTTCCGCCATGGGAGAGAACTCGCCCTGAGATCTTCCTGACACACAAAGAAGGACGTGTGGTGCAGCTTTTTTCAGATCACCTAGCATTTGTTCCAAATGACCGTCGTCATACTGATCCATTGGCAGTACCACGTTTCCATGATCACCCACCTGCAATCGATCATTGCATCATCGACCATTCTCAGCTAATTCGACCCGCTCGGTGCCGGGCACCGGACTTAGGTTATGAGTGGCCTACCTTTGCATGCGATACGATGATGTGAGTACACATTCCGGCTTTGATTTTGGAAGGCTCTAAAATATCTCCAGTTCCCTCGTGAGGCAATTCGTAGTAGCAGATGCGTTTCATCTCATTAAACTTTCTCTTCCTCTCTGGAAATTCGCTCGAATGGGAGAAGAGCTGCATTCGCTGTGCTTCTTCTTAAAGAAAATTCATGAGTGCAGTAATTTCGGAGATGTGTTTCCCGATGAAAGCAACTCACGGTGTGGTTCGACATAGGACTCGATGCCTTTCCGATATTGTTTATACATTCCTTGGTAGCCGTTATAGTAACCAGCGAGACCGAGCATCAGGAGAACTCCTCGCCGATATTGCCTCCGGCGGAATTGCTCAACGTCGAGTGGATTCATCTGAGACCACATCTGTTGCATTCCGTTCTGAAGCTCAGTGGGAAGCTGGCTGAACAGCGCACTTGGGCGCGGAAAGTTTGGCATCATTCTGGAAATCGGCCGCAAAATTTCTGTGGAATATGCTACTTCGACAAGCAACGACTCCGAGAATATATTTCCGAGGAACTATTGAGTTCATGAATTTCAAGACTTGACGGAGGCGTTTTCATTTGTGTCGTCTAATCTCGTCACAGCGATCGCTCTCCCGAAGCCTAGAACGCGATTGTCGAGTGTCATCGGCATGAACAGCTCGACTGAGTGAAAGCCTGGAGTTGCCAAGGAGAGTCGAAATAATCAGTTCTCGATCGAGAATCAGAGGAAGGCTCACCCTTGCCATTGTTCCCACGACGGTATTGACGCGTACACATCGCTGAACGCTGGCATGGTGTCCGTGAGGTATGCTCCGAGGTCGGACAAAGCGGCTGCTTGAAGCAGACCCAGCGACGGAGGCGCACTCAAGGACGGCAGGTATGATGTCAAGGTCGTTATGCCCGAGGTCAGAGAGCTCCATGAAGGAACCCATGACTGACGGTTGAGCAATGCTGGAGAATAGCCAAGGAGAGGAAATTAATGGAAGTCCTCCGACACTGTCGCCGTCCGAAAATGTTCCGGAAACTCACCTGTGCGTCGGTTTGGTCTTGCTTCGATGGTCAGAATAGCACAGCACAGTATTACGGATATGAACAAATGAAAACGGAGTGAGTGAAACCGCAGTCGGAACCACTTCATATCGAGTCGCTACCAGATTTAATGCACCTATCCATAGCTTACATGCCCACAGCACGAAGGAAAGGGTGGCAAACCCTTCAATCGAAAGAAGAAGAAGGGTTCAAAACTGACATCGTGCACCACCGCTGCGGCGCGATCGTGATTTTTTCCTGAAGTATTACGCCGCTGGTTCTGTAACGACCAGATGAGGGTAGGGTGATACGTCAAAGAGCATACAACTTTCGCGATCAGGAATGAATGCGAAATTCAGAATCAGAGAATGAAGCTCACTCAACTTCTCGGTGTCAGTACGTCTGTACGGAGTCCATGGACCGTCCCCAGACTCCTGGTTCCGATGAATCATGATCTCGTTGTTCTACTTGAAGCGTAAATCCGATGTAATCAACCTGCTCTGAGATATGAGCGTGTCGGTCTTGGGTGCAGTTATCAGGACGGTTGTCCTGTCTCCGGATGAACATTCCTTAATGAATGCAGATGAGGAACGGATGGAGGAAAGGGTGCGTCCGAGCCTAGGGAAATCTGAATTCTGCAGCCCGCTCAAGCATACTGCCAGCGGAAAGGTCAGAGCGGCACGTGAAATGGATTATCAATGGCTTTGTTCATTATTCATTCATTAACCAGACGTATCGTCCAATGGCTCTCGAGAGTGGTCACTGAAGGCCTGACGTACAGTGACGGTATCGACCAACAATGGTGCTGCAGCGGAATTCGGTGAAACGGAAAGACCAACCGACACGAGACCATATACCCGATTATTACTTCGTAGAACAGTCAGCATGGTTCTGAAAATAATGACTGGACGGATAAGACAGGTACGCGAAGATAACTGACGGCAGCAGATTAGTCCGACTCGACAGTCGATCATTACATTATCAGATGTTCAGGAGCAGGAAGCGGTCAATCCACCGAATAACCAATGCTCACCGTGCAGCCCTTACGAAAGAAATTTCCGTTCTGATCCAATAGGACTCAAGACGGTCATGCATAGATGACAAGAATACGATACAACAGCCACGGTTTTCCCCAGGAGGCGGTGGAACTCTTCTGGGAATCACAAAGTGAGGCGGATCTGTCTTTCAACAGAAATCCATCTGCGGAGGCAGGGAGCATCCTCTGGATCGCCACCGTTTTCAGAAAAAAAAGACCCGAGAAGTGTCACGCTACTGACTGTTTGCGCAGTCCTCAGGACTGCAACTATTGAGCTCGCGGGTTCCAGAGATGGAATCATTCAAACTTCATACGCATCACCCTACGAGTCTCTGCGGAATCATCTCCTCAGTATAGCTCCTTTTTCCAGCGCTCCTTTCCCAGAAATGAGACGTCGCGAACCGCCAAGTATGTTTCGAGCTTTCAGTTGACGTGTGTGCGCGCGTGTTCGGAGAACTCAAGTGAAACGCATTCCACACGCATGACTGTAGAAAGTACTCATCTCCGCATGGTTTGCCGGAATCGCATTGACTGATTCATTCACCGAGCGTCAGATTCTGACAACATATAATCATGAGCATATCGCTCAAACTCTTTGCGGCTGACGGCGGCAGCGGAGGCCACTCCCGATCCGGAAAAAAAAGCACAGGGAGAATCATTCTCCATCCAAAGCTCTCCTCCAGCGTAAGCGTCGCTGAGAAAGTTACGTAATCGAACACGTGCCTCATCAGGAAGTCTCGTCTATCCATGGAAGCGCAAATCATCCAGAATATTTACGACTCCCGACGATACGAGGAATGTGTTTGGCGAATTCCAGCTGCGAATTCAAAACGTTTCAGGTGTCGCTCCCTACCCGGGAAATGGGGCAGAGTTTTGGGCACCAGAGTGGAACTGGTTTACAGCAAAGCTCTTACCGGTATTTGTGCCATGATCGGATCAAAACGAAGGGGAAAACTTCCATGTCTAGACTAGCTTCAGGTGCAAGGAACGGAAACCCTCGTCTATGTATCGGAATTAATGAGAATTTCCAGAACGGTCTCGGAGCGCTTGAATCACTGATGTTCCGATTCAGAAATAGCTCACGTGTTTGCGACAGCTAGGGGTCACGAGGAGCATATAAAAAATTTTGATGGATAGTCTTCCCCCTAGAATCTTCTGTGCATGAATTATCAAAATTGTTCCAGCAGAGCTTTCGCGAGAGCAATGCCGGCTACGTATGGAAAGAAACGGAACGAGCACTTTTTACAAGATAAATATCCCATGAAATTTATTGTATTGCACCTCTGACCGCATCTTCTACCACGTGATAGAAATCATAAATATATCCGAAAATTAGTAGGGACCATACTTGAAAAGTGGCTACGATCCTCTTCCAGTAATTGCGTATGACGATCACGAGTAGATATAGCATTGTGATTTTCAAAAAGATGATATACGCTCTCGCATTTTCAAAACCACAAGGGGAAAATGTCTTCTCATTCAACGGCAGCTCAAGATTTCTGGAAATATTCTCCATCTGATATCATCACGACTCTCGACGTAAAATCCAATACGATTCCGCCTGAGCTCGCAAGCAAGCGGCCATCAGATGCGACTGGCTGCTCGGTTGTTTGAGGAGTGCCTGATGATCGGAACTGATAGCGAAGCGAGATTCCAGCCATACTCCTCTATTCCAATACCATTTTGCCTATGTTTCCTGATTTGAGTCGAACGGATCGAAATCTACACCGCGGACTGCGGATGTTGAAGGGTTGGCTGAGCAACCGGTGGTGACCGGTGGAATCTTGGCGGGGCGTGAGGAGAAGACGGCGAATCCGTCGCGGATCCCGTACGTGGTTTCCCTGCGGTCACGTCAAGAGAGGATCCTGAAGGGGTGGTGTCCAACAAGTCCACTCCTAGATTAAAACCGTGATCAGAACGTGAGGCTCCGAGCTCACCCATGTCGTAGATTTATGATTTTCGGAAGAGCTCCGAAGCGATGAGCTTTCCAGCTCACGAATTCCGGAAACTTCCGACGATTTAGACCAACCTTTGTTGGGACCGGACGGCTTGGACGGCTTCAAGGCGGATGGAGCGAAAACCTTGCACGCGAACTCCTCGAAAGTTGTTGGCTCTTTGAAATTGCTGCAGATGTTTTCAATGATTTCCGAGCGTACCTCGTAATAGTTACGGAACATCATCTTCAGCGAATTCACTGCTCGATCGGCGTTGATCGCGGTCGCGCGGACAAGGGCTGGCAAAATTCTTTGATCCACGATCGCACCGTCGAACAGGGGTCCGAAGAATGGAACCTGTATTCCGAACGGATGGCGATTAGAGCTGAGATAACTTCGATCGAGTTCTAACAGGGCCGCAAGATCGAATCTTACTTACATCGGGCTTCGCGTTGATTTGCACTCGACAGAGGTTGTCGGGCAGAGGGTATAGAACGATGAAGACATCCCCGAACTCCGTTGCGATGATCCCTCTGCGGTACTCCCTCTGGTGTTCGCTCCAAACCACATGGACCTACGCGAATGGTGGGCGGAAAGCGATGTTATCTCTCAAAGAGCGGCATTAGAATCCCCAGCCCGCAGACAGAATGGCCGAAGCCAGAAGGACAGACCTCGTCATTTCCGAGATGCCGCAGTTTTTTCGTCATGGCTTCCTTCTCCATCGCTGGTATTCTCGTGCTAACATGGAATAGCACTTCCACAAAAGAGTTCGCGAAGTATGGGGCCGTCAATCCTGTGCTCCCGTTCTGGTCCAAGCCCCCGCGGTATCCAGTGTGGGTTCTGAGATCGATATCCCAGCCCAAACCTGAAATAACAAGGAAAGAAGAACGCAACTTTAATGGAGCGAACTTACTGCCGATACGAGCCTCTGCGAGACCACAGTTCAATATTCGAACGAATAGCTTACTCTGTACGAAGTTTTCGAATTCCGGACTCCCACTCTGATTCATCAAGATCGAGTTCTTATCTTCTTGGCCAGCACCGACGTAGATGACGGCGATTTTGTGAGTCTCTCTTGATCGTTGTTGATCGAGGTAACGGACTTCCCGGAGCAGTTTATCATTCTTCTGGAGAAGAGCCACCGTTGATCGTCGCTCCCAACCGAGAAAGTTGAGCTGGTTCAGGAGCAGTCTGGGAAACAAGTGGAGGATCCAATCAAATGAGGTACGTGTGGGGAGGATTTGCGCCTGATTTTCAAAAATCCAGGATACCAGTGATTCATTCACGAAGACAATTGCTCACCTAGAATACTGGAAGGGTGCGAGCGATCCGTGCTGTGATCCTACGCCACTACTCAAGGTGGTGCCGTTGTGATTTGTGGGTGACTCAGCTTCGCAAGGCGGCATCAGGGCTTGGGCCCTCTGACTCGAACTCCATCTCAGCTTGGCGACTTCATCCTGTTCCGCCTCAGCGAAACCGAGTATCTAAAGAGAAGAAAAATTATCTACCGCGGTTCAAAGCAACGAAACATGAAGCCAAGAAGAAGCAACTGTAAACCAATAATCCACTGCACCAAAGTAATAAACAAACTCCCGGTGTGGGTGGTTCCGCGCGCCTCGTACCTCATTGATCTGATCTGCTTCCGCTAGACTGCTCTGCTGATTCAGCGCTCTCGGGGGGGAATTCAGAGGTAATTGCGTTGCACATTCGGGTGATGTAGTTCCGATGTAGCGAATCAGCTGAAATCAGCCCTCAGTGTGACTTTCGCGCTTGATGCACACTAACGATCCTGATTTCGCGCTCACTGCTTATTTATTTGAAAACGCGCCTCAGACAGTTTCAATCACCTTGTTCACGCTGTCACGAGGGTTTGCGGCGTCCATGTACGCCGGAAATCGATCGACAGGCCCATCAAGCTCGTTTGTTGGCATTTGGAGAGGGACTTCGGGCGTCGTGCAAGACTTTTGGGGTCCTGCGTAGAACATGCACGGATCCGGCGAAGGTCCCGGGGGGAAAGATCCTGCTCGACAGCCCAGAGGACCGTAAAGCGTGACACACTCCCAGGAGAACTTGCCGCAGAGGTCTCTCACTATGACTCTCGTCCGCGCTTTGCCGGTTGTGAGATCAGAAGATTTATCCTGGGGTTTGAATTATTCGCTGTTGAGCGCGTCTCGAATGAACTCACGCTCGTGATCTGCGCGGCGCAACCTCGTTCTCGATCGTCCTCTACGGATCGGGGAACTCACATTTGGCGGGATTTCGATCAAAGAAACGATGCTGGAATCATTGAGCGCGAAGAATTGGATGTTGGGAGCATTGAAGGTCTGTTTTGAAATCTCAGGAGCTTCACTCAATCCGGGAACATCATCGTTTTCGATTGTCAAGCTCGATGGATTCGTCAGTCCAACGGAATTCATCGGGAAATGGCCGATGTTGTTCATCAAGTGGCAGAGGATCTAGGAAATAAGTCGGCACAGCAGGATTATTGGAGAGTGACTGCCGGCTGACCCCGCTGCCGCGATGTCGGAGCGATCAGCATCCACGGTATGTCAACGATATCGATTTCTCTCCTTACTAGGTCGCGCGTCGAAGCAAACTTACCGCTTTCGCGGCCAATTTTATCGCCGAAGTCGCCTTCTGTTCGTTGGCGTGCTTTGCTTCCTGGTGCTGTGGATCGCTGAACGAAGTCGTGAGCGGCGGATGGAGCGACCTTTGCCCCTCAATGGTAGAATCCACGCCGGATTTACTCTGGCAGAATTTCTGACTCGAAAATATTCTGTCCAGGAGCGCCCCTGTCGAGTCCATTGGACTTTCGCTCTTGACTCCTTTGATAATCGAGTCCAGAGCCGAGAGGGCCGAATAGAGACTCGACGGTTTCGACTTCGTCAACTCATCGAGCGGGATTTTCATCGCCCACTCAGCGAGACAGAACATGAGCGATATGATCAACTGAAATGCGACAAGCAGATCGACGGTGAATCCTCCTCGAGAATCGACGGTAACAGCGCTCAGACTAGGAAGGGGACATGCGACCCGAGACGACAGGTTCGACTCACGTTTGAGAAGCTCTCGTTCAGTTCCTGATTCGAATTTTTGGGAGGGTAGATTTCGCCCAAAACCGCAGCCACGCTCTTGACAATGACTTCAGGGATCCCCGGCAGATCCCGCGTCATGTCGTCTACGAACTCAGCCAACAATGAGAGACATTCAGCGGCCGTTTGACAAACGGTATACTGATTGCATTTAGAGAATTTCACGCCTTTCTGATTGGGTGCTTGTGGCGACGGCTTCAACGATTGCACCAATACTCTCAGCGAAGGTAAGAACTGGGCGTGTTTCGTCCGGTTAACCAGCTGCTGATAGCAATACACAGCGACCGCGGAGATCGCAGTGCAACGCGCTTGCCAGTCGGGATCACCTTTTGCAGCCACGAGCAGCTTGTCCATTACCACGGTCTCCAGACTTTTCAGATGGACGAGTCGGTGACCCTCGTGATAAGTGGGATCCAACGTTTGCAGACTCCCGTAAATCGAGGGTATGAACAGGTGGGCGCCGAGAGTCATGACAGCCTCCGCCCGGGGCATCTGGAACGGGATAGACGGACAGTTCAGCAACGACTTCAAGAGGCCATCGACGTGAAGAGCACTCTTCAACGAAACGAGCATGCTAACCGCCTTGAGAGTTTGCTGATCTAGGATTTCTCCCGCAGCTTGAACGTAGTCGAGGAATAGCAAGGAGAACCCGGGCAACATGGTTCCCAGGAATCGAGTCCCCGATGCTTTGATGATGCAGTTCTTGACTTTCTGATTATCACTCGTCAGTCCTCTGTGCAGGACGTCGTATAGCCTGTGGAGGGTAAATGCATCGTAGGCATCGAATGAACACAAATTTACCATGGAGATTCATCCGATCCTCGGAATCGGGGTCTGACTCGCTTCCTCAGCGTACCTTGTGATGTACTCCGCACTCAGGGGGATGTCATGTGTTCGGAAGCTCAAGTCACACAAGAGTTGATATGCGATCAATTTCCCTTTGTCGTAATCATTCGAAAGCATCGTAGCTTCGAAGAACCAAGGTGTCAACATGTGAATCGGCGGGATGAACTGTGGTGGGCTCGGCGAGCTGAGGTTGTCCTCCGAAACGCCTTGATTCTCTCGGACCTTCGAAATGGAAGCAGCATGGTGAGGCAAGTTGTGAGATAGTTCAATTTTCAGTTTCTCGATTCTTTCTCCACTCTTTTTCTTGAGCGCGTACCTTGATGAGGGTTTCGCAGAGATCGGCGACTTGCTCCATAACTTTTGCGTGAATACCAGGGTCCCTTATGTTGTTCACGTTCCCCAGAGAGCACACCATACGCCTCCATAGAACCACGGCGACTTCGGGACACCAGCCCTTCTGAGTCCCTCCTGCCAGCACACTGCGTCCGTCAGGATCGGGAGTTTCTCCTGATGTCGACGGAACGTCAATGAAAATGAGGCTCGGCTCGCTTCTTGCGGAGCGTTATCGAGAACGATATCAAGAAATTCTGTTCGCTACCAAGCCTCGGACGAAGGCAACGAAATGCTAGGCCACGTAGTTGTGAACCGCCAAGTGATTAGTTTCAGAGCACCGCATGCACCCACCGAGGAACTCGTCGTCAGCATCCTTGTGGACTTCCGTGGACTTCCCCGCGGAAGTGGCGGAACTTTCATCCGTTCTGCTGGGATTGGTGTTAGTGGCATTGTTAGCTTCCTCGAACGCCAGCATGTGATGGCTTTCCCTCAGAGCACTCTCGCCCTGCGAATCACATCTGACGAGATCGAACCGCGAGCTCACAGACGCTCTGTGCTCTCCGAACTCGGATGCGTTCGAGCCAGTTCTTATGAACACTTCTTGCACCATGTGCGTCGGAATGGCCGCTGTGTGAATGTTAATTTGAGAATTCTCCAATTATGAACAACATTCGGACTGAATTGAGCTGCGAGGGACGGATCAGACATTTGCCAAGTGAGGTCCTACCGTTGTCCGATGATGTACAATCCATCATCTGGTTCAACTGGTGGTCTTTCATCGAGCTGCTCTCCAGAGCGGAGCTAGACGCAGCGGGTGAGGTGTTTGTCGACTCCTGGTGAAGAGGGCAATCTAGATTCTTCACTGACGGGTACGATCTGCTCCTCGCTGGTTGCTTCGACCGGAACTCCAGCAGTCGGTAGGTGTGCAGATGGGAGTCCGAAAGCCTTCGCTGCAGTTGACCAGTGTACAGCGAGGAAGAGTGCGCGAGCATCTCGGGCGACGATTTCTCTGCACGGCAACACGTGGGCATAGATCAGCAAACTCGTATTCCTCCGAAATATTTGGGATTGTCCTCGTTAGCCAACGAGGTCATACAACTGAATCTCTCACCGATCTTTCCGTCGATGTCACTCGAGTGCTGTTGCTGCCCACTCTGAGGAGTTCGTATTTGTGGCGTGCCCCCCTCTGAACTCCCTCGGACGTTGCCCTTGAGGTTCCGTCTCCTCTTCGATTGCTGTTCGCTTAGTCTAGCTAACGGTAAATTATCGAGATCCAGTCCGTAGACGCGGGTCGTCAGAATCCTTGTTAACGTTTTCATAGTTTTCTACGGGAGCAAGAACATCAATGCCTCAATTTCTCATCAGTGGTCTGTGGCTCATTTTAATCCCGAAACCGGAAGCCGAGAGCATCATTTAAATGGACGATGGGTGTCGGAGACGTGAGGAGTTAGATACTCACAGCCCATTCGTCGATCAGAGGCTCCCAATGCGAGAGCGTGGAAAGAACTCGAACGAAGCCGTTCCAAAGATCGACGCATATGGTGGCATGCAAGTTGGCCTTAATCCAGGTCACAATTAATGTTTGAAATAGGGGAGGAGCGAGTTGCTTCCCGAGAGACTCCCCCGACTTGCGTGGCACGTCATTGGAGAGCACCTGCCGACGTGAGAGCGATCTTAGCGGACCGCATGAATAAAAGATGGATGCTGAATATGATGATTCCCATTCACACTGATTCCCAGCCACCGCAACTCGCCTGAGAGGTTACATGCAAGATCACGTAGAGGAGTTGCTCCCACGTTGCGCGTTCCATGAGCTTCTTCATCACCATAAATCTGTATATGTTTATGACACGTTTGCATAGATCCACTTGCTCCTCCAGGAGTTTCTCTTCACTCACCGGCAGAGACAGCAAGAAGAAATTCGATGCGTTCGTTATGAATACTTTGTAAAGGTTTTGTTGGCCGCAGAACACCGGGTTACGAGGCTGCTCTGCTGAGGGTTGCTCAATGAGGAAGGAAGGAGGATCAGGAAGATTCATGTGGATCCACTCGCGATACACAGCGATCACCTTCAGAAGGATCGAACATGAAGACTCTTTTAGACTCACAAACGTCGTCAGTGACCCGTTGACCCCATACACCTTCACAAACAGACTATCCGGAGTCGATGTACCTTTTTCGTTGTCTGCGTTTGGCCCAGCGGAGAAACAAAACATTGACGGAAAATCTCGTGAACGAAATCCACGTTTGCCGGAGTAGCGTAGAGCACGTTCCGAACAACGGCTCGGTGATAAACACTCAGGAAATCCGTGTCGGGTAAAACAGGTACTGACTGGAAAACAGGACGACTTCATCGCGAGAAGTTCTCCCGATACCCGAGAATGCCATGACAGCTGGAATACGTGGAGGTACACTTGACACGGTCTTTGGAACGGGACAGACCTTCAACATGTCATCGTCAACGTAACTACTCCATGCCGAACGCGCCGCATAAAACGTCCACGGATTCTCCATCCTCTGGGCATTTCTCGTCGCCCCAGCTTCGCGTTCACCCTTCTGCGGATTGACGTATTGAACCAAGAACTGGACGACCAGGGATTGGTGTTTTGATAGCAGAACGGAATCGCTTCTCACGGCGGCTGGCAGGTCTGGAACAAGCCGGATCATCAGAGAGCGCGGAATCTCATTTCCAGGATAGCTTTTGGTTTCTGATCTCTTCCTGGAATATATCACTGATATTCCAAGTAGCCCACTCCTGATCCGAATCCATCCCAGGAATCAGTTCCAACCTAAGTTTGGTTGATAGAGCGAATACTTGATCGACATATTCGGGAACAAATGAGGGATGTAAATCGCTCTGAACTTCTCCAACAGGAATGAAAAGCAGCGTTCATATTGACGAACTCCGTTCACAACGATACGTCCCCACTGGATCTGGGGAAGAACGGAGAATCTTTGAGCTTGATTCCGGTGAAAAATAACGATGCTCTTTAGAAGGCCAAATCTGGAGCAGAGAACAAACCTTTGTGACCTGTGAGACCATCACCTGTAGCATGAACTCGAGGAGTGCGGCGCTCAGATCTTCAGGTTGAATATCTCCTGGGACCGGCGGGAACAGGAAAGTTTGTTCTCCTGCTATCACAGGACCTGCAAACCATCAGGAATTCTCGCGAATGATGGCGAGGCATTCTGAACTTCGTTTGGCAAGCCCGGGGAGGAATTATTCGCTCATCGGACCGCCCCATGATCAAAACGTGACATACGCACCAATTTCATTCTCTAAAGTCGTGTAAAAAGTGTAATCCTTCGCCGGATGAGCTCCCTCGGCAGGTGGGCTCCGAGGTCTTTGGAGGGGGCCCGGCACCAGATTCGGAATCAGAGTGGCGAACATGATATCGACTTCCGCCGGAGCTGCTTCTCGCAACACTTGATACCAGATGAAGAAGAGGCGGATGGCTTCACATATTATCTGGAAGTCGCTTGTTGAAGTCAAGCTTACAGGAACAGTTTGCGCCGCAATGCGGTGCGACCAGGGAGCAAAAAATTACCCGAGAGGCCCACCTTGTAGGAATTCCCGTGATGCAGCAGTTTCTTCATGACAACCCTGATGCTGTGCGCTTGCCAACCTTCCGCGATGAGTTCGGGAAGGAGGACCAATATCTTCTCAAAAAGGTAGCGGACATTCTCGAATTCTTCCCTCTGGCTCTTGTGCACTGCGAAATGAGAGATTAACCCATTGTAAGAATGTCAGAATCGAGGCAAGTAGGAGATCGATGAACAGCGGGTGACTGATGCGGAGCAAAACTCACCCCCCTTCGAGCGAATGTTGCCCTCCACGATCGAGAAGGCGTCGTGGAAAATGAAGTAGACAACGGAGTAGTTTGACTGAAAGAACTCCTTCGCTTCATGGTTCTCCACATGGTCTGAAACGAGCCCAGCAAAAATGAGGTTTTACCCCTCCAAGCAACGGAAGTCAAGTGGAAAATCACGCTGGGGAAGACTCCAACTTGGAACGTCGTGCTTTCAGACTTCGGGACTCGATCTAACAGCTGATTCAGAAGCGACAGTGCTTCAATCTGCGTCGCGCTGGACGCAGCTCGAGAATCTGCTCCCAACCGCTTTCAGTTTGCATCGAATCAGGTGTCCGATGCAAGCACCTCCTCCACCTGCTGACCCCGATCAGCTGACTCTTTTCGTACGTTCGAAGTCAACCACAGCACCTAAGACACTTCTCGACTCTCACAGGAACGCGTTCGCGAGCCAGGTTACGGCAAGGCTCTACGAATCAAGTTCATCAGTTCTGCTGACAATCCAGCTCTATGGACCAGAACTCACCAAGAAAAGTACGAATGTGCTTCAGTCTGTTGAACGAGTCACGTTTGGCGTCAAGAACTTTCACTTGAGCCTTCTTCACGATATCTATATTTCTGTCTCGTTTGAACATGGCTCAATCAGCCCCGCAGGGCAAGCACAACAGAAGGGAACAGCGCCCCACACTTTGTGCAAGAAACTCCCAAGAATCACTACTTGGAGCAACTACGACGACAGTCCCGATAGACGGTCCGAGAAATGACAGCCACAACAGCCGTGTCGTCTGCTAGCAACGTAAATAAGCCGCTCCTAAACTGATCGTGAGCTACGTCGAGGCGGTCAACGGTGCTTCACGCACACTTTCCAAGGGCTCATCTTTCTTCGGGATCAAGTCGCCGAGCAGCGACGGCCAACTGATTTGTCAGCGTGATTAAAACTCGATACATATGAGTCCTACGCGAAGAAGAACTTCACTAGGCGGCTCGCGACGCCGTTGGCTTGAACACTCGCTTCGGAAAGGCCCCCGAGTTCCGTCCGCTCTCGTACGTTCTGACAGGTTCCCCGTGATTCGCACATCACCTCTTCGTCTTCTCTTCCTCGATCGTCGCCTTTGCGCCGTGCTCAAATTGTCACTCTCTGCGCCATCATCGCTGCGATGCACGCAACGAACCTTTTTTCTTCGATTTCTCCCACCGGAGTTGCCAAGCAATCTCGTTATGATGGAGGCACGAAAAATCATGTCGAAGCTCGGCCCGCAGCAAATAGCCGGCGTTCGTCGCGTGCGCATCTGGAAATCGAAGAACATCCAGTTTGTCATCGCGAAACCTGCTTTTCGGTTTTTCGATGCCGCAAGTCACTTGATGTAAGTGACGGACCACTCCCGGACTGGCGGCGTTTGTCAATCCAGGAACTCGATACCTGACTCGAAGTTACCGACGACTCTTCCGTACAGGAACGCCACATGAGCCAAGCAGCTCTCTATTTTTTGTTCCACGATCGTCGTGATGAGTCTCGTCTGGACGAACTTTGAGCAGGATGTAGGTTTCGCGAATTTCGACGAAGATGCAGAATTTCCGAACCTGGGCCTTCCCATTCAGGAAATCCCTACCGCGGCTTCCATCGGACGATAATGCCTGTCCCTGAAGGACTCTCTTGCAGAGAGGGGGGGGGGGAGAAAAACGACGCTCTTCAATGGTACACTATACTCACCGACGCAGTTCGAGAACGGAGCCCGCCACTTGTGAGAGGCTGAAGGGCATCGAAAAGCCTATAAAGTTTGAGGGCTCCTTAATGAGAGCGGAGAGTGTTTCGGGGCTTATCTCGACGCCTTTGAGCCTCGTTTACCGGCTAACCCCACTGTACGCAATTGGGAGGTCCCCCAAGCGAATGCTCTCTCCAGGTTCGGCTCAAGAGCATCAAAGTTCGACGAGCCTGCTCTCAGTTATCTTCAAGCACTCGTGAATCATTATGTGGGTCGTGGTGGCCATGGTCCTGTGATTCGATGTTCAAGCGGGAACGCGAGACCTCTGAGTATGATCGGAGTGAGCTGATCGATTCTGATTGACGAGCGCCAGGATCCTCTTTTTCGAGCATTCTGAGCGTCGACCGTGAGCATGACGATCATGATTTCGTGAATTGAACAAGTGAAAATGAACTGTATGAACTTCTGGAATTCTGTGAAGTTGGGTCCGATCCCACGCGATCGTGGATACAAGGGCTCCTGCTATTGCTGGAGAAACTTGCTCGCAACTAAGTGCACTCTGTCTCGGAATCCGTAGGAAGGTTTCCGTCCTCTCAAGTTCTTCGGATACCAGGACTCCGCGATGAGATCCGATCAGCGGTGGATTGAAGACATCGTATAGGGCGAATCCGCCGAGCGCGAGAACGTAGTAGGTATGCATACGTAAGCTCAACGAACGTAGGACGAATCGTTCAGAGAGGGGTGACTCTCGATTGCTGCTAGTCCCTGACGCGCATACGAGGTAAGAGTCACCCACTCCTCCTCGCGAAAGTCGCGGCAGCAATTTTCTTACTACCAATGAATCGCCTCGAAAAATATGTTGATGAAATTCGTCATCTCATGGAGAGATGGCTGATAATACCGACAGAACGAGATTCCTCCAAGAGTTTTCAAGAACTTCCAGAGGAGAAGATACTATGAGCTGCTGAGAGTGGACCTCAAGGTGTTCTAGCACACAAGACCATATTCCTCGTAACTCGCTGCTCACGAGACTCTGCATCATTCGTAAGGCGAACTTTTAGAAATCCTCCTAATTGAATCTGACTCATTTGCGAGCATTTTCTGCGAAGACTGACCCTCATTCACTGAAACGTCGAGTTCTTGTGATCGCTCATTGGCGAAATGACAGACAGGAACGGTAGCTTCGCACCTTACATACAACACCCTTTCGCTCCGGGCGGCCCAACAGCGCCATCACTTCGCCATCGCTACGGCGACCACCATCAGTAGAAACAGCGGCGGAACCAGCAGTGCCTGCTGTGTATTCGTAGTCGGAGACGGCTCGATCGAGAGAAACATTTCTGTTGTTACTGGTGTTGCACCGCTTGTGGAGTTCCTCGAGCCCATTCTTTTTCTGAGAGAATCTGAATAGGAGTTGTCCTTCGAGCCAGAAGAGAAGCGTAGCAAGCTGCGAGCTGGCTTATCGCTTCCTTGCGAGCGAGCTACCGAGCGATCGGGCGAGCCAGTCATTCATCGAGTCAATCCACTGACCAGGCGGAATTCTTGCGTCAGCTGTGCCTGCTCGCATGTTACGCAGACAGTGTGTGCCCCGAATGGTGTGCAGTTCACTAGTTCTAATCCGGCAGGAGTAACTTGTCAGTGTTTTGATGTGACTTATTCGTGAACACAATCGGGGGTTGGATTCGCGGAATTTTTCATTTTCAAGGTAAATATCGACTGAGCCTGCGCAATTAGCTGGTCTCCTATTCCCACAGCACTCTTTCGTAGTTTTAGAGTCTTCCGGATTCCGGAATTCCCCGACCCAAGTCGTTCAAATGGTCAGATGTTCGTCGTCGTCTCCATCAAGCAATTATGATCTGCTCGTTGACCTCGCCTCCTGAGATACAGTCCTGTGAACGTTCCCCATCATCGGGAATCGAGTCACTCAAGAATTCCGATGCCCGCAATAGGAATCGGACGTGGCTCAGATGGCGTTTAGCTCAACTACGTCATACCGTGTACCTTCCGATGCATCAATCAAAGCAGATCGCAGCGGTTGTCCTGCAACTCTCGAGGAGTGAGCTACGCTTTGGGAAGAATCATTACACGAGAGAGAAGTCCCGAACGATCAGGCGTCCAGCCCTTACATTCTAAAGACAATTGTCCCTCAGCAATGTTCATCCGTCACGAGTAAAATCTCGATTGTTGATGCCAATCTGAAGAGTGTTATGATCCTGATCCCGCGTGGATTACGCGATTTCAAGGATCAAGCTCAATCATACGCCGCTTTCCTTCCGACCTCGTTAACAACGCCGGGAAAATATGATGGTATGCTCTTCCGTGAACCTTTGCACCTAGCAGCTGCCCACTCCATTATTTACTCGCATTCAATCCTGAACCCCCCATTCCTTTCTGCGTTCAAGGCGTTCTCCGAGAGCGATGTAATCGCCTTGGAAGTTGCTTCGAGCTCATTTCAATCCCCAAGCCGTCCTCTAAGTTTACGGCTCGATGCCCTGTCAGACGTTATATGACAACCTGTTCTAGATTCTAGACGGATGATGATACATTGCGGATTTCCTCGACCCTACTCGTTCTCTGAGTGGGCTCTATCGTCTCTCTCGGCGGTGTTAATTGATAGCTCATGTTTGGGATTCTCCCGAAACGCACGTACCCAGGAATCGCACGAGGAATTTCAGTGAGCTCCAAGTCAGATGCAGGGAAGAACTTAGCATCGAAACCTGCTTGACGTCCTCGGAGTCTCTCTCGCATATTTGCCTATTCGACAACAGCGATTGCGATCCAAGCGTCTTACATCTTAAGAGAGGCAAAGGAATGACGTGTGCGAAAACATATGCCCTATTCTATGACGTCGCGAGATCGAATGATCCCCTGAAGAGAGAAAAACACGACAAAACATTCACCGAAGCATCGTCCAGACTGTTTGACTCCAAGCGGCGGTCATTAAGTGATCCGCGATGATTTTTGTGGAAACGGCGGTTCTTTCCACGGAGATGACGTTGGTCAAGGTCTCGGACTCGATCGTTTCCTCTCCGATCATGACGCCAACGGCATGCCGTAGATATTCAATTGAAGTAACCATCCGAATCGGATTTCTGACTCCCCTGAATTGTGCAAACCAATTTCTCGAGCCCATCGGGAGCATAGAAAAAAGTTCGAAGGATCTCAGGTGTTTCGAACGACGGAACCGTAACTCCGCCGGGATTCTGTTGGCTTGTGCAGCCTTTTTTATACCAACACCTCGATCTTGAAGTTGTGAGTTCCCGGGAAATTCTCCGTTGGCTGCTAGGATCGGGGCGCACGATATCTGATGATTCCTGCCCTCTTTTGGAAAAACAGGAGTCAGCGGAGTCTCCGGTCTGTATCTCCTCCGTTAGCAACGGCAGTCCACGCGGTCAGACGCTGATTCTTTGTTTACGCGGACCTCCTGGTCCTAACAGGCGAAACGATAACAAGGAGCGCGACTCTCGGAGGCGAAACGGAAAAACTGTCATCGTATTCTTGGAGACTAGATCCGCACTGACTCCTCACGGGATGTGATCCTTACGTGCTGAGTGGGTCGCGGACAGAAAAAATGCGTTCGCTCGCCATCGTTTCACAGTTGCGAACGAACTCGGTCTCCCAAAATAGAGATGTGGCCCTCTGGGACGACCATGAAGCCAACGGGAGGAATGGTGACTTTCTCTTTCCTTCCGAATCCTGAGTTTGGAAGCTGCCGCTGAGCGGTTTACGGCTCACTGATTGGTCAATCTTCATCTCAGGATCTCAACAGAACTATAAGAAACTTGAAGAGTTCATGATGACCCCTCTCAGTTCATGATTGATTGCAAACGGTTCGGAGCTTCTAAAAAGATCAAATCTCAGGGAATCACACACGAGTTCAGATCATTCTGCGAATTAGGCTGATATTCAGATGAGAACCGGGACAGTTTTCGGATATTTGCGAATATACGGTCGCGGACGTAGTGCCGGCTGGTTTCGAACGCTTGACCTGGAAGTCTCAGATACTCATTTCATTGACGACTCTCGCATTCTGAACTTTGCCACCGCGGACATGGGTCCAATACATGAGATGGCTTCCGTTCTCCTCCGAACGGAACGGACTGATGTGGACTTCTCGAAAATAAGGGAACTGCGAACGATGCCGACCAGAACTAGATGAATGGTAGGACATAGAGATTCGATAATTCACCGACTATCTCTAGTCACAGTAATTAGGATACTGTCCATTGAATCAGTTCGAATCGGCTGCCATGGATTTTTGCTTGCGCATCCGTTGCAGCTGGAGTTTTGCGGCTGCGTACCGAGCCGCAGCGGAGCGTCCCTCGCGTGGTTGTTCTGATTTCGTTCCTCGCGTATTCCTACTCGCTCAGTGAAGACAGCCCATTAAGAAAAGAGGTAGGCTGGCATTCGCCTGCGTGAAGCTTCATCTTAGCTGTGGCATATCGAGGTTGCTTCTACGCCTGGACCCTTACTTCCACCCTCCTATGGCGACTTTACCTTGAGATTCTTGTGCGGCCGACATCAACCGACGTAGGTCTAGACAAAGCTGTTGCACATAACCTGTTGCTTGACCGAAACCTGATATGAACTATCGAATTCGGTAGCGGCGGCCGCTCGAGATTCATTGCACAGAGCTCGACTCACGCGATCAGAGCTCTCGAGTCTCTGAGTGGTTCGCAAAAGAGCAATTCATACTCGGACAGTCCGCGTCCGAGGCTCGTGATCGAGGTGCGCAGGTCGTTCAAAGCGGCTCAAAATCGGCTAGCAAAATCGGCAGTATGGCGGCTCCACAGAACGCTTGATGATCAACGCTTCATTCGGTGATGGGAGCTCCGATGTGCAATATTCCACAAGAGTATTGCACACTCCGTTGGAGAGTAAACTCGGTGAGCAATCAGGACTCTGTTTTGCCTCTCACGGCTCATTCCTATTTGCTAGGGACTTGGCAGACCGAAATGCCTTACATCGGACCACGCGTCGGCGTCCTTCCCCGCAATTTGGGGCAAATTGAGCGCATGACTTGAGATACGCGCTTGAAGTTGAATATGCGACAAAGTAACCCATAAGAGCGGCATGTAGGAGGGTCCATGAAGGCCTGTCGCAGCGTGTTAACCCACTTGGAGGAACGCAAAGGTCGTCTCTCGTTTTGAGTTGCCCCTTCTCTGGCTGGAGAGCTGAATGTCTCACTTAAGGCTGGCCCACATTCTTCGGCATTGATGACATCCAACTCTCCCGAGATATTTAAAGAAGATCCTTGCTCTTGATGTTATGGAAAACAACTCGACGATTCTCAGCTGAAACTCCGCGATGGGTTTCCTGTGAAAAAACCATGCTGCCTGCGATCACGTGTTGTTTCTCAAAGGAGAGTCACAAATGATCGAGGCTGGGAAAGATTTGCCGCCAGACGGACCCGCGAATGGTCGTCGGTCGTTCCGGTTTTGCCCTGAATTGAATCGATACCTCGTGCAGCCGAACGAACGTCGTGCAGGCCAATCAGCCTGTCGATCGGGCAGCCTCCCGAACACTGTCAAGGCCACGGTTAGAGGCGGGGCGTGACGTGTCTCTCAGGGCTCAACTCAGAGAGCTCTCGGGCAAGAAGATATGATGACGTGGCCAAGGCTCGAAGTCTGGCTCACTGCCACTGACAGAGGCGAGAGCCTCGTCAGAAATACCCGAAGCCAGTGATCTCGGTGTGCTGTATGACCGTATGTATGCATCCAATATAATTCCATTCGCTGTCTGCAGCGGGCGCGCAGAATGCCAGTTGATCGTGATAGGGTCGTGTCGTTTTTGAGATGCGAAGAAGCTAGATTACTGAACCTCCGAAACGAGCCCGGAAACGCATTTCGACGGGATGCGACAGCGACGTGCCCTTGTCATTCCAAACATAAACAATATCTTGTTTTTCTCTCGTCTGACTGACGTCGTCGATGGAACGAGGTTGGGGATGACCCGTCCCTGCTTGTCGATGACGCTCTACTTGCGCAGCTGTCGTCAAGTCACGCACAGTTGTTTGAGGGGTGGAACGTGGGCTTAGAAGCCGCCGGCGAACAGTATGGCGCTCGGACTGTTCGACCAACCTATCAGCCATAATCCAGAATGTTGACCTCAGCGAGCTCAAAGCGAGAACATCGTCTCGAGACCAAGTTCAGGGATAGCAGCCCACGCCGCCCCACGCTCGACGAGCCGCGCTCAGCCAACTGCTGGGCGATCTACGGATTCGCTTTGACCGGAAAGAACGAATTGATAGTTATCGTGGCAAGGTCAATGTCAGAAAGCAACGGGCGGTGGCAGGCACACCTCACTGACGCAGTTGAAGACCGCTGAAAGCGACCTGAGTTGATGCACCGGGAAACAAATGACAAGCAGGCGGCTTTGTCACTTACATCTCCAGCCGACGCATCTGAATGAAGCGCAGGGGAAGTAAAAGTCGACCTGGGCAATTATAACTTCCCCAACCAGGTTGAAGGCAGCCGGGGCGCCAGTCTCAGAGGCATAGTTCAAAACTCGCTCCTCGAGCAGTTTGCTCGAGCAACCAACCGGGAGGATGGGGGGAATGGTCCGCCTTGGTCTTGGGCACAGAACACCACCGTTTCCGGTAGCGCGGCGTAGCTTTGGCACAGCTTTTTTGTCAACCCGTCGGGCTGGCTCACGGAACTTGAGGCCGCCTCGTTCGACGGGAGGAGTGGAGAGAGATCTGAGAGCGCAAAAGAAAAAATTCCGGGTGAGTAAAATTATTTCAACTATCTCACGGATAGGAGCTGCTGCCGCCTTTGCCGTTGGCTCTCAGGAAACGACTTGAGCATATTGCGCTTCGCATTGTCTCCACGGAGGGTCAGTTCGGTGGTCTTTGAACCCTATGGATTTCCCAGTGCGATTGGAATCGATTTGCGGCAGTTCAAAGGCGCGAGCTCAATCCCGATGAACTATGCACTTGAGGGCGATGCCGTTCCGTAGTTTTCGTCGGTCGCTGAATCCTTTGTTTTGCTCGAATCCTTATTATCAAAGCCGCCGCGCTACGTTTCGTGGCCATCCGTTCGCCGCGCGTCATGTGATCGAACACGGCAGCCGTTTTCTGTTTAGATCCCGCCGTCGGCCGCTGCTGGCATTCGCTCGCAATCGGTGCGACGTCGAGACACTGGTCGGTGGCAATGATCATTGCCATGGCGTACCCTAGCCACGGTAACGAATTAGAGCGGGGGACGTAGATGTGACGAGGCGAGCAACTACCGTAGCCGGCCGACGCGGAGCAACACGATGTTCGCAGTCGGCGGCCAGCCGTCAGCAACCAGCTGACAACTTGATGAGAGAGCAAAAGAGAGGAGGCTCGGCTTCGGCAAGGGCTGTTGTGGAACGGGTGCTGCCGCTGTTGGAATGGTTTTGTGTTCGATGGTTGGATCTGCCTTGCCGCTGCCATCGCTGGTTGTACAACTGCCGCGACTGCCGTGGAATAGTTCCATTCTGGTGCAGACGATCACCGTAGTCAGGACGACGTTGACGACGACTACGACCGCCACCAGCTTCAGACAACGACACTCAGAGCGGCGACAAGAAAGCAAACGAGGTCCCAATTAGTCGCTTAACTCATCCCGTGCATCGAATCTGTAACTTATTTCAACCCAGCCACGGAATCGCTGTCTGGAGCAAAACGTTACACTCTTTCAACTACGCTCAGGTGTGAGACAGACGTCTGTAATGTGTTCGTGGGTGTGTTTATGCTAGCGGGCGGTGACTTTGTGCGATTGTGTCTTTATTCGCTTGCTTCTTTGTTTGTTTGTTGCGTTGTTCGTTTGTTCGTCGGCTGGCTGGTAAGCGGCGGATTCCACATATTTCATTGAGGACAAAACGAACCCGAGCCTCCGAGTATTCAGCCGAAAGCCGACCAGTCAGTCCGTCGAGCGTGCATTCAATCAATCCCTCAGCGACCGAGTGCAAGCGGCTGAGTGAGTGGATTAGCGTTCGGTTCGGGGACTTCGTGGCTGTGTTCGTGGATGTCTTCCGAGTTGGCATTTGTTTAGGTGCTGTTCATTATAGGGAATGAAACTCCTCCGGAACGAGCCTTCGTCCTCGGGGCCGCGAAATTCAATGGGTAATTCAGCTTAGCAGGCTTCTATAGTTTCATCCGGTGTGCATTTGAGTTAACCTGTTGGACCGACCACCGTTGCAGGTAAATCGCTCCCCTCCGAAGGCCGGACTGGGGACCCTTCAGCGACCCCTGGCGAGCGATTGCGGCAAACAGGGTGCGGGTAACCCGCGGCGGCCGAAGATCATCGTGACGCAGGCCGAAGGCTCTGACGAAGTGACTTGGAAGAAAGAACAAGATAAACGGAGATTGCAACCTCGAGGAAGGTCTGCGTCTTCACCCAGCAGCTCGGACACCGCCCACGAGTCGGTTATGGTATTTGTTGGATCCGTTAGGGCTCTGGACGCCCAAAATTCGACAGCTGTCCTGTATCCTTTCGCGCATCAGGTGAGTACGTCACCTCATTCATACCACACGGGTTTCCAACCGGGGAGTGAAATGTGCTGTTGGCTCCTCTGTCCGTTCGACCCACTCGTTGCGATAGAGAACTGCTCTCCGCCAAAGTCGTCAAATACCTCAAGAAGTATTCTGGCCATAAAGCTCTCAGCTCAAATCTCGTATGAGGAAGTCCTCGGTTCATGAAGCCAGCAGCAGCGGATCGAACAGCGCTTCCCGGCCTCTTCGTCGCATTCGGACCGCTTCGTAGGAAGCCTTCCTTGATTCGCTCAACTGGTGGGCCCGAGGGCACCAGAAAGAGTTGCCGGCCCGAAAACAGCGATCATTGGGCAACACTCAATCCGGGATCCCGCCAAATCTAGGGGAACAGATCATGGGCAGATATGTCCTGACTTCCAGCGGGAATTCATGAGAGATATCTCTCCGAGCCAGCGGGTTTTTGAGAATTGTCGCGAGTTTGAGTCGAGGGTGCGGGGCTCACCCGCTGTCGCTCAAGTTCTCTTTCCAAACGGTGATCCCGTGTGTTTATGCCTCTTGCATTAAGTTTGATTCAATTCAATTGATAGCTCGATGATCCCATGGAAACTCTAGAAACGTCGGTCATTATCGTTGGCGCAGTATTGTCCGGGGCAGAGTACAACAAGGAGGTGCCGCTGTAATCAAAAGGAATTTTCCAGTAGCAGCGTTTCATATTCAGATAGCGGGACGGAATTGGGTTGCTGCGTGAACACTGCGCGTAGGAATGACTACAGTACACAGACACGTACACAAACGCAAGCCCGCGAAGAGAGGGGGGTGTAACACGCCGAACTTCTTATCCTACCTCGATGGACCTTCGACGAAACGGTTCAGGGGGTAGGGCACAGGCGGTTCAAGGGCATTGAGAAGACTTACGAGACGGTTTATCACGCTTCGGTTTCAGGTGGGAGGTCACACTCAGATGCTGCTTCTGGATAAGAGTACGTTATGCAAACCGCTCATAAAGCGCGAATTGCAATTCTATCTCGATATGCCTCGGGACTTGAGACCATTCACACCCCAACACAAAGGGGTGATCAGGGTTCATAGCTATTCCGATGACGATTCTATCCTGAGTTACCATCCGCATAAACATGAAGGTGTGTATAATCGGGTATCGAGTTCCGCATTCGATTCGGGCTGACAGACGCTCTGGTAGACAGCGTTTCCAACATGCCCAATGCCGTACTGATTTCTAAGCGTCGCCTGACTTTTTCTGTTTTCACAGCAATCAGTAAACGCCACTCTTCGGACGATCTGTCGCGGTGGCAACGTCGCCACGACATGCGACAGGCGAACTCTCTGAAAGTCCAGATATGCTCGTGCTCTGAAGAACGCCATCTACTCCAGCGGCGTCAGAGCAGACCTTGCGCTCAAGATAACGGCGGCGATAAGGTTTAGTATCGGAATCGAATGTGATCTTTCTTTTACCCTCATTGCAAGTCGTTCGGGAGATTCGGGATTTGCTCGAGCGGAACGATTCGGCTGAAGATTTACTTCGTCCTCCTCGATCAGGTCCATCATCGTTACTTCATTTTGTTGGAGAATGTCGTGTCACGCTTCCATCGTCCGTGTATCCTCGATCTGAAAATGGGTACTCGGCAGCACGGTGACGACGCGAGCGATGAAAAGAAGAATCGTCAAATGGCCAAGTGTGCAGCTTCGACATCTGCAAACCTTGGTGTTCGGCTCTGCGGAATGCAGGTAAACAACTCTTTCGGTCGTATGAGGTTCCGTTTTTGACCCAGTTTCTGATGATATAGTAGAGTCTGGGTGAATCTCTCTCAGAGACTCATTCAAGAACAAGCAACGTCTGATGAGCTCGCATTCAAGGTCCGAATCGTGTTTCACACAGGTATTTCAAGCAGACATCCGTGCATTTTACTGGAAAGACAAGTACTACGGACGAAGATTGGACGATCAGGGCTTTCGCAACAGTCTCTACCAATTTTTTCACAATGGGTTCCAATTACGTACAGACGTCATTGACCTTATTGCCGAGAAACTGGTGAAATTGAGAAAAGCCATCGAGAAGCAAGATTCGTTCAGGTTTTACTCATCCTCGCTACTCATCATTTATGAAGGGTGAGTTCAACAAACCATCCATAAGAGGAAAAACACGGGTGAAGGTGATCGCAAGCCCTTCAAAGAACGAAGAGATTTACATCGAGTCTGGCCGTTCGTGCGAGAGCTCTGTCCCTGGCGGTTTCTTCCCTTGGCATTGTTCCAGCCAGCTAGGCACTGACATTTCAAGCTTCAAGCGGTTTGATGGTTTTCATCTGCCATTCATCGGTGTAATATCTCCTATATGAGAGGTGCTTGGGCCCGAACCGACGTCTAGGATGGGTCGTTGGAGCTTCACAACTTCGGGTCATGTTGATTTGTGCATCCTTCGCGCTCGAGTCGCTGTGTTATGAATGATTATCCCTCCCCAGGTGTGAGGATCTTGAGGATGGCCTCTCGGATCCTGAAGACACAGAGGAAGGAGAAATGATGGAAGACGTTATGGATTTCGCCAGTTGCGCTGGGGATGTAGATGATTCGAGCATGGACTCTTCCCTGGATTCCGCGCCATCGTCCCGCACAAATGCTGGTCGCAGGTGGAGTACGAAACCCACGCATCGAGAGCTGCATGGTCCAAAGGTTGATGTGCGCGTCATCGATTTCGCACATACGACCTACGACGGCTACGAAGGAGACACTAAGGTCCATAAAGGGCCGGACGCCGGCTATTTACTCGGTGAGCGGCCGAACAACACCGGAATGTTCATCATCGAATCGTACACCATTATTCGACAATCAACGCTTTGCAAACATTATGCCAATTCTCTTTCCTTCCTCGTTCAGGTTTGGACAATCTTGTGGAGATGCTGCGTGAAGTCAGAAGTGGCCGCGTGACCGGAAGTCACGGCGAACCGGAGTCTTCAGTGAGTCAGGACGAAGACATCACCAACGCCGACTCAACTTCACACCTGTGAATAGCGAAGCGTACGGAAGAATAATTGAGGCTTAGCGAACTATGTATAACCCATGGACAAATGTATCTGCGCCTCGGGGATCATGTGATCCGTCTACAAACTTGTGAACAAAACCTTCGGAAGCCCTGCTGGGCGAATAGTACCCTCAGCATGATGTACATTTCCCATCAACACATCTTTGTTCTTAGCCAACTCCTCTTAGAGTCTCCACTAGATACCAGAACTCGTGACCCACTCTTAAGGCTCATCACAAAAAAGTTGACTTGCACCCCATCCCCCTCCCGTAGCTGGAACCTGAACGAGAAACAAACCGAAGACTCATGAAAAGTCCCGGAGACTCAGTAGAAATCTGAACGATTGATCGCCTGGTAATTGGTTCGCCAGCTGGCCAATGTTTCACGATGAGAAATGAGCTGGGAAATTGAATCGACGACGATAGCTTTGAATACGATGATGATGATGCAACAACAGCCAGTGCGAAAACGTCACAAGACTTGTCTACATGCGTAGGTTGCGAACTCTCCAGGTTTCGGAATGGCAGTATTTTTTGTAAATATTGTTGCATACGAAGTCGTCTCCCGGAATTTAAGATCTTGAAATTTGTTAATGGAGAAACAAATGAGGAGGACGATTCAGAGAGCGAACAACGAGAGTAAGCGAGCTATCTGAGCGCTCGCAGCTTGGGCTGTCATCGCAGTTTTCTTCACGGCGCCCGAATTCCATGACCGATCGACTAAGACGCCGTTCTGGCGATTGTGATATGAGTGAGTGTGACTGCAGTCGAGTTGTTCTCACGGTTTGTAAACGACTGCAATAATAAGAAGTTGGAGAAATTTCGACGTGCGAATCCCAAAGAGCGACGCAAGATGGTGATTTCTCTTTAGTTGGCAGACGCATCGCAAAGCTATCGGAACGCTGTTCTCTTTTAGTTTCCATCATGGCATCGGATCCTGCTCGCGTGCCCGACGGACGTCTCTGAGATGCAAGGGAATTCGTTTAGATTCAGCAGAAATACCCAAGAACTGCCCGAGATTTTTTTTTCTGTAACACTTTCGTCACGCAAGTCAAGTTCTCGAAGTAGTTCGAGGCAACTCAGATCTCTGAGAAGGCATTCCATCATGGACAAGATACTCAGAGAAAAGAATTGAGTTCGATCAGTGAAGGGTCACGAATTGCGATTTAGGAGGTGACGGCGTTCGTCGGCCGGTTGAGGCCGGCGACAGATTGAAGGAACATCATTACATAGAGCAGCTTGCACCTGAGCGTTTTTTCCTGGTCCGGGGCCCTACCTGACGCTTCTTGGATTTGTTCGGAGATATGCGATGAATCATGTTCCATATCTTCCATCTTTTCAAGTAGCGGTTCGAGCAAAGATGGTCCACCTCAGGTGGATTTGAACTGTGGAGAAACAAAAAACAGCTTCTGCAGGGGCAGATTCGGGAACCGAGGAATGGAGATCTGTTTTGTGGGATTGCTACCGGAGTCCAGCTCGAAAGTTCAATCCTGGATAACGATCGAGCAGGACTGTACAGTAATTAAGCGCGAAAAAGTATTCTATGATCCATCTGCCTTCTGGGAATACCATGTCCGACGAGAAGAAGAAGTTCCGAAAAGGTGGAACTTTTATTTTCAAAGTCTTATCAATCTCCTCCTCCTACCCCAAGTTAGGGCTTGATAGATCGAGCGAAGGCCCCGGACTCCATAGAAGTAGAATATTCATGAAGATCATGTCGAATACTATGACATACATGTACGCCCACGTTTAGTGAAGAGTGTGCGAGACGACGAGGGACCGATGGAGAGCGTGGAGTTGATGAGCGAAAAATCGTTCAAACCATCCATCGAGTCAACCTTGTCAATAATGAAACAACTCAATCAAACGAAGACTGAAGATGAAGGAAAATGAAGTTGCCGCATGTTATGCTGTCACTGCATTTGGCTGAGCGTTCTCCAAGAGCCCAGCACAGAGCGTTTGAGCGACGGCTGCAATAAAGTTATTTAATTCAGTAAAAAAAAAACTGAGGTATCTTTCCTACTATCGTGCGAAGAAGTCAAGGGGCTCATTGGTTCTACCTTCCGGACTCAGGCCCAAACGATAGCAGCTGCTGCGCCCTATGCGAGCGGCGAGAATTGTGAGCGCACGCAATTAGCAATATGGTGCGCCAAGAGGGATTTGGATCAGGTCTGTCGCCGTGTACGCGATAGATGTCTCCGATCGAAAACCCACTCGAGGCTCCATCTCGTGATGCAGCTCAGCCTACGAGTTGAGCCGAATTATAGCGTGATGATGTCAAAATGTCCTCCCCGGCAAAAATGACAGGGTTAGATCTTATTGGAGCGCCGCACAACTGGACTGGGGAGCTACCGGCCACTAGCTCGCGTACTACTTGATGAAATACAAGAAACCTACACCCACCAACACCAGACAGTCTCGGCGGGGAGGGGTTGGGGACGTGGTAGGGTATAATCTGGGTATATGTCTCGTATACGATGCTGTTCCGCTTCAAGGAGGGGCACGTGATACATTGGCGAAGTTTGTTTGCTCTTACACGACGCGTCTGACGGGAATGCCGGAATAACAAACGCGTACTTTGAGAGTTTAGCTCAGAACGCAGCGTGAGGAGTAGGAGCTCTAGTTGCCCTCAACAGCACGAATCTTCCAACTGGAGGGGGCTCAAGTCGGACGTATACCGATGCGCCTGGAGATAGAGCGAGAAGAACTGTGAGCCCGTGAAGCGCTAGTCTACGGCAACGGATTGGACCACTCATTGAGCCGAGATGGAAGCCTGTCACGAGATCGCCTAAGTGATCTTGATCAACGTCGGCACGTTACTGTTGGGTGATGATTAACTCGTCATCGTTTTTCGATTCGCTCCGACTGAGCTATACATCTGAAGAAGGAAGGTGTTCTTGATGATGATCGGTTTGATCGTGTTGCTATTCCTTTCGAGTTTATTGAGGCGGAACAGCTTCCTGACCAGATGTCATTGCTCTCTGACGGCGGATAAACCGGCGCCTATTGAGATTCGGGCATCCCTCGGCGGCCCCTCCTTCCCGGAACAGATTTATTATATGGAATATATGTGGCGGGAGAAAGTCCACTGCGAGTCGCCCCAGCATCATTGGGAGAAGAGTCCCTGAATAAGTTATCGGATGTCACTGGGCATGACTAAACGTTTAATTCCGCCTGCCCGGTCCACATAGTTTGAGGTAATTTACACCTTCAAATTTTTTAATCGTGGTTGGTTCGGACAATCGGCGTTTTTCAGCCTCTCTTCACCTTTTTGCTTCTTACGTGGTTCGAAGTGAAAAGCCGGGTCCATGCTACACAAATCTTAATTCCTTGGAAATCAAGACCAGAGGAGCTAGCTCTAGGTGCATAGCCGTTCACCTCTCGGAACAATCGGCCTTCTTCCGACCTCACGGCATAGACGAGCTCTAGGCTTCATTGCGCTGCCTAAACGACAGAAGTCAGCGGACGAAAAGACCTCATGAGTGGGAAACTTCCAATGATGTCGAAGAGAACGTGTCCAGAACTCATCGGCTAGTTTTTTCCCGCTTCTCCCGCATAGATTCCTACAGACTCCCCGAAATATGCCAAAAAGATAGGGTCGGTCATTTTTGGAGTTCATTCTGGGTCTCGGAAACTATCGAGATCTCGGAAACGTTTCATAAGGCGGGCAGCTTCCACTCCCCTCTGCCAGATGTTCAGAGCTTGATGATGACCTGTCGAAATGATTCGATGCCATGCCCGATTCGGCATGTGATCTCCCTCCACGCAATGTGTAAGAATCAGTTTCCAGAACGCGATCCAGTCGTCCGTGAGGTTGAATGTACCCATGTAGGAGCACTGCACAGCTCTCTCAACTCCCACATGGAAGTCGGCTAGCGGGCCGGTGAGTGAGCGAGCGACCCACCCTCACAGCGCATGCGTGACGTGAATGAAGTCAAGTGAGGGTTTGGCTTCGTCCGTGGCTTCGTCTGGTGCTGGCCATCTTCAGTCCATCAGTGTGGTTCACGTCAAGCTGAAATTAACTGTTCGACTCTGTTCTCGTGTACGAGAGCAAACATCGGTGCTCTTTCGTACGGAATAAGGATGGAATAATGTGAGTGAAATTTTCCCCATTTCGGACATGCTCCACGAAGAAGTTTATCCTGGTCGCGTTCGGAGAGGCCACGAACTTTCAAAGCTCTGCAGTAGGTTCCAGACGCAGCTTATCTGAACTGGGTTATGTACTGGGACTTCGGTTCCCTTGACTGCGGGACGAGCAACGCGAGCTGTCGATTTGATAATGATGATCGCCTCTGGCTCACTGCAGGAACTCCCGGTTCCGACCAGAAAACAATACCAGTGCGATAGTGGAAATGTGTGCGAAGATGTGAAAAGCTGCGTACTCACCTCCCGTTTGCATTCCTTGCGACAATTAACTTTACCGGCAGCATCTCTAAAACCGGGGAACGCACAGAACTGTTTGACCTTCCGCTCATTGAGAACCTGGTCGGGCACCAGCTTCAGGCAGGAAAGCTGCAACATTTGCCTGAGTTGTCGGCGAGAGCACTCGAGTGAGCTTGAGGAGCCGTTGTCGAGTCAGTCTATATCCACTCAGGGAGCACTCCAAGCCTCCGAAGCTGTATTGGTCATCCGAATTCGGTCCGAAACCGCCCTCGTCGAACAGGCTCCTGGCGATAACGGTACACATGCTGCTGCGTTTCGAGCATCTAAGGCTCGGTCAGGAGACCACAAACATCTTCCTATCGTCCCATTTTCTGCGGGAAATGTCCTCATAAGACTGGCAACCATCCGCAACCTCTCGGGGTTGGCGCTGCGATTGGGATCGCGTAAAGGAGATATCAGATGAGGGCTCTAAGACGTTTGCTTCACGCGTGTGTGATACGGGAAATGTATCGGAAACGCCGAGAATCAGCCAGGAAACTCTCACACGGGGAACCGTATATTTAGAATCAATCCGATTCGTACTCTGCGTACAACAGGGCTGAGAGCGAGAACGCTGGGGAAATAATGCACGTCTTCCGATTCTCTACCGTCTTCGGTGGATAAGCTACGGCGGATCATTTCATGATCGCCGGATCAGTCATTTCAATAGATTGCCATCCCGACGGACAATAGCTGGCAGTTTGCTGAGAAATCGTCTGGGTCTGTTCCGTCCCATCCGCGGTCTCACCAACAAGACTCGAACCGATAGGGGTGGAATTCCAGAACACTCCCCGTCGAAGAGGATTTTGAACGGGTGCCCGTCTTCTCTTCCAGACTCGCATTACGAGCTGTTCTGCGGAGACGAAACAAAAAGCTGATGCGCAGAATCCTCTGGCTGCGAAATCGAAGTGATACGATCGAGTGGGGGCAGGATGTCTGTTTCACGAGAAACCTAGACAGCAATTCTTTCGACGATCCCCAACTTTGTTCAATGGCAGCGAGGAATCGAAGGAATGTTGCTGATCAGCTACGTGAAGAGTTCCATCTCATGCTCCCTGAGAGATGAATATTCACCGATATGCCTGCTTGTTGCGTACACTTTTACCAGGACAAGTGAGTGAAGGCCGCGAAACTGGTTTTCACCGTTTGACCGGCGTAACCTTCATCTGGGACTGCGAGCTTCTGCTCTGATGACCGTTGCGTCCGATTCATGGATCTTCCCTCCAAATGTATCGTTCATGGAAACGTTTCTAGCCGTCTCCAGCCCCTGGGAAATCAGCTCTATCCGCTCTCAGTCAACAGCGATGGCAAGCGAGGGAGGAAGCCGTCCAACCCAATGTGCTCGCACGGAACAGAAGTCGGGGAAAGCCGAGACACGATAATAGTGAATCGGATTGCAGTCTCACAAAGCACACAGACACCAGCAGCAACGACAGATAGCTGACAGAAGGGCCTCCTGGATGTTCTGAGACCGATCCATCCAAGCGCATCTTCGATACCCGAGCAGAACACCGACATCTCCGGAGGGTTCTCCTCCTACGATCAGAGAGGGAATGTTTGGGCCCACAAATCAACCCTCTCTGCGATTCCAAAATAGTTCAATACTACAAGCTACCGTGTTTCTCATTCAGAGCAAGTGCCAGACCGAGTCGGGCTCCGCGATTGTGGAGCAGGTGAATGTATGCTAATCTCATGACGAGCCAAGAAACCATACCCTGGTGATGAGAACTTGACCTTTCACGGTGTGAGAAAACCGCGATTCTGTATCCAATGCAATAGTTTCGTTCGCTAGGAAGCGATATGACGCGACCGTAAATGCTTCTTACGAAGCGGAATAAAGGAAGCCGGGAGGGCACCTAGGGACCCTTGGACACAGTGACGTGAATGGTGATGATGACGGCGGCCGCCTCATAGAAAGAGTCAGAAACTATTGTTTAAAGTATTTTTGTTCGAGTTCGAACAAAGCCCAAGGCCAAGAGCTTAAAACACCGGAACAGAAATACGGAAGGGAGAAAAATGTTTGCCGGTAATTATTGCTCGACCGCTCGTTCTGATCATTATAACGGTAGGACGAGCGGAGATATCCCATCGCATCGCCTGCGAGAAAAATCTATTAACTGAACGCAACTTCGAATGAAGCTTCATCGGAGCTGCGATTCCCAACTGATGGATCATTTTCCTCGATTCCTCATTGTACTGTCGATAAGAGAGATGATTCCACGCGTTGCCACCTCAGGAGGCCGAATCCAATTATCGGATCAACTGCAGAAAACAAGACGCCCTTAAGAAGTAGTCATCAGCTAAAATAGAGATGAGAAAAAAAAAACAGATCGTTCGTTGGAGTCGCAAATAAGGACACTTCTCGACTTACTCGGAAGAGGCAATTGTTTCAACGAGAATCAAGAGGTGTATAGTAGCTGAATGGTTCAAGTGTACCTTTCCATCTTTATTGGTCGGAATTTACAGTTTTGTTTTGTAAAGGGTGCGGCGCGGCTCTTTAATTCCGTGTGGGGGGGGGAGTTTCCACCGGGACTGGCAGCCCTATTCCAACCGGCGATATAGAAACTATCATTCTTCCTTCCTCCTTCGGAGAAGAGGAAATACGTGGCTTCTGGCCGATTCCGACAGCCCTCTTACGGGACTGGTTTTCGAAAAACTAGAATTCCGCGAAGCTTCGATGACAATGCCATTGCATATCCACGCCCCGGAAATTTCCGCGATCGCAAGGAGAAGAATAGCGAATAATTGCTGGCAACGGACAGCGAAAACGGTCGTCGAAAGTTGACGAGCGGTATATATTGGTGTTTGGGGTTGTTAGAGGTTACATTCACCGAGCGATGCGTTCCGTAACATACGATTGTCGGGAAAAATGGAAATCAATCCACGATTCCCACGTTCGAACACGGTCGTATTCGATTGTCTCTGACCAAGACGCGAAGAACGAAGAGCCCAAGTTTCGATGACCAACGTGGAGAATAGAGGGAGAAGATGATCAAAAACAATGAGCGAGCCTGGGAGCGTTCCTTGGGGTCTTAGATTTTACCAGCCACAGCCGTTAAACGGTCCACTTACATCAGGAATCACGCTCAGAAGCGACGCACGCTGTTCCCGGCGGGCCATCAAATCAAGTGATTCCGTTTCTACATCTCAATCATTATCTTATGGTCGTTCTGACTTGAGTCGAAGTTCCTGTTCAGACAACTGCAGCTTGCCAGAGTGAGTGCGAACGTTTTTCGTACCTTTCATTGTGCGTCTGGCGCGCGCAGTTGCGAGGCCTGGTTTGTCAGTTGCTAAGTATCATGTGCGGCTCGTGAGGGCATGTGAGCCCTACATCGAAAACCCAAACGCTGGAGGAGCGATTCGATTTTCTCGACGCATCACTGAATCCCACTTCATCCTGAAAGGTGGAGTCGTGGCCTAATTGCTATCTGTTGTGACTGTGATTGTCCGCTGCCAGTTGTCGATGTCGTCTTCAGTGGCAACGGGGAACAAGAGGGGAAGTAACCGCAATATCTACTTGTGGCGTGTCTCAAATTAATCACCACACCTCCAGCGAAGCTCCTCCCTCCCTTGCTCGTTGCGCTCCATTCTGAGGAGCGCATCTTCGCAGCAATGTTCCGCTCTGATAGTTTCCATCGGAGGAAGGAAGTGTGCTCGAATGGGTATAGCGGACTCCGCTCGATCGGGGCTTCGGCTAGTCGGATCTTCAGCCTATTCAGATCGAGAGTCAAGTTCTCATAGGAAATTTCAACATCGAGATCACGCCGGCTATTCGGATCGTTTTTCCGCTGAACCAGAGAGCCTAAAAGGAAGGATCAAAAGTCATCATCAGAATAAATGGAGGAGGCTGCCGGGAGGTCGGGACGAGCGAGTGCCGAAGTTTTCCTGACTATATACCCGGGAAACGTGTTGATTTCATCGAGGATGTTTTTGTCCATGGCACTCGGATCAATCGCGGGGACATCGGAGGCGGAGTATATTTGAATCGAGCGTTTGTGTGCGAGACGAAACCATGCTGCGGAAAGCTGGACTCTCAGTCGATGTATTCTTCCCGAACCACCCGCTGGACGATTCGCTTGACCCGAGTCAGTCCTTGATGAATTCAGAAAAGAGAAGAGTCTTGGTGTGTCCGTTCCGTAACCACAGTGTGTACATCATGTGCTGCGTGGTGGTGAGTGAGCGGAACAGCAAGCGTATGCTGACTGTCTCCCAAATCGTCGACATTGTAAGACGTCAAGAACGACAGGCGAATATGTTGCGGCGTTGGAGTAGCCAGAGCGAAGTCAGCTGCCAACAGGGGGCTCCCACAATACTAGAATTGTGTTCCCTGGGTACGGGCTCATGTTGCAACTTGTACGCATCCTTAATCCGTGTCAAAATAACACCTCACGATCTTGCCTCGTTCACCTGGTCGTGTTTGAGCGACGAGTCACATGGGAGTGGGTGCCATTCCACGGCACTATCCGCCCAGGGCCTCCACGAGAATCCTTCGTAAGTTCGAATGAAACTGGAGGGTCATATGCTCAAATTTTTGTGTCAGAACCTGATGTCACGAATATTGCTCAACTCCTGGTGATAATAATCCCGCTCCCGATTCTCCCGCCCTTGTGTCAAAAGCTCCGACGCATCATGTCACACCATTTTGCAGTGATCTCCCAGAGCTGCCATCTATCGTGTCGATCTGCGTTATATTGTTGCTGGAGCTAGGGATAATGTGAACATAAGAACCTTCAAAGTTCATTCTGGTAGGAATCTGAATGTTCTCGAGATTCAAGCGCGATCCATCGTCCTCTGAATATAAATTCAGGAGGCATCAGCCATGGAGACATTGTTCGTCATCGGAGCTTCGGACCCTTTGGCGGGAAGCGAGTCATCGGAAAGAGTACTGGTCTTGACGGAGGAGCTGTACGATAACCCACAGTGAGACCGCCAGCATCAGTGGAGCGATCGAGTTCGAACTTGTAGCTTCGAAGTTTGACAAATCCGACGCATTTAATGATGTTCATGAGGTCGCTTGCTCGGAGCAGGCGGACGGTCAGACCGATGCTACCTTCCATTCGACTTGATCCCTTGGTCGAGCGGACGCACGAGAGAACGAACCGGCGAACGAAGGGCCGGACGAACAGACGCTCGCTGGTGACCGAAAGCAGCGAGGCATAACGTGGCGGCATCCGGCTCGGGCTCAAACCGAAGGACCGGCCGAAAGACCGCCTGCTCGCTCGCTGGACTGACTGAGTGGCTGCTCACTGCATGGCTAGCTGGTCGACAGTTGTCGTTTGAGAGACAGTCACTGACCGTTATCGGTGCTTTGTTGCCAACACTTCTGCACTTCACCCGCAGCGTTGGCGGAAGTGCAAGCGCAAGCCCAAAAATCTATGACCAACTGACTGACTGACGGCTCGCCCATTTTTCTCTGTCCGGAGACAAAAAAAACTCGAATCGAAGAACGGTGTCCAGGGCGAGTGCGAGCGATCGATCGCGATCCAAGTGAAGGGCGAGATTATTCCATCGCTGACGATCGGACTGTCGGAGTTGACCGTACGATTCGTAGCCGCCTGGACAAGTTCCGGTTTGGGAGATCTCGTCGCGCAAAAATTCATTTAGTATCTCAGTATAACTCAGATATGGGAGTCTGTTTCCACTTTCCAGAAAAGTCTCCGGTAAGATCTGACGATTTCGTGACTTTGTGCCTTGTTGACACGAACAACTAAAGGCGTGAGGCCGCGTGGGAGTCCCAGCTATTTCGATTTTCCATGACTTGAAGGTCACTGCTGAATCGCTGTTCACTCGGCCAGTAGCTGCGAAACTGTTCCAGCAACCGAGACTCTTCCAAAGTTCCGCCTTGAGTGCGAGCATCAGGCTGTGTCCTGCCCAGGAAGATGACGTAGCCCTTCCCCCACATTCGCTTCCCTCCCGCGTTGCCCGAGATTGGAGGTCCGAGAACCGAGTTCTGCTGTTCCAGTAGTGAGCTGCATCTCGCCACCAGCTCTACGAACCAATATGACGGCGGAGGGTTCGAGGACGTCAGGTTTTCAATCTCGAAGCATCAGACCACGTCTATTGGGGGAATCATTCGACAGAAAAGCCGGAGCGGTCGTTCTAATTCGCCTCGCTCAGATTTCGCGCCTCAGCTACCGAAGAAACCGCCTGAAAGAGAATGTTCTGGGCCCCAGAGCCTTGTGAATGAGTTCTCAGAGGACGCCTCTTCGCCATGCTGAGTCGTGAACTGCATACGTCAGTGGCTCGAATGCCCGGTCGCTCTTAGCAAAGCAGAAAACCGTCGTTTTCTTACTTGTTCTGGACATTCGAGGGTCCTCCTCCCTCGAGCTCGACGATTCGGCCCGGATTCGGCGGGAAAAATAGGAAGCCTTGCATAACTCGATTCCTGCTGTGGTCCATTCGGAGGGAATCTGGATCGATGAGCTCATCCGCAGTGATCGTAGTTTGGGATATCTGAAGCGGTTGGCCATCGCTACTGCAGCATGTATGGTGGAAGCGGATCACAACGAGCACGCTGAAGCCAAGACGTTTCATTGCCCCCGATTAAAGCTTATTAAAGGAACTATAGGGCCATCGTCATGGTCGGCCAAAGGATGGAGAGGAATGGCATGCCGGGCAAGACAATTAGCTTCAAGGCAGCTCGTAGTGTCTAATTCTTCGACCGGCAGTTAGTCTTAACGAGCTTAATATTGGTCGGGACGTTTGATTCCAGATTGTGTACTGAATGCTGTGGATATGAATACCGGCACGCAAGCAGACAAGTTCCATAAAGCAGCCATTGACGGCTACTTGGAGATCTTGAAGGAGACCACAAGGAAGGACTGCAACGCTGTGGATGAGGACGGACTGACGCCGACGTTATTGGCGGCCTATCACGGCAACCTGGATGCCCTGCGGTTGCTCGTTGGAAGAGGGTGAGTCCGCTGAGTACTTGCACGTTGAACAATTCGAGGTCCGCTTCCACGAAAACGCGCTTTCCATCAACGAATATCCTGGTTTGGAAAACGGCGGCCTCTGAGGCTTCCGCGGGCTCCACTTTGGATCGGGGGTTTCCCTGTCTCCGGTTCTGGCTGCCGAAGAATTCCACGTCGGAGGAAGCTTTCGAAAGCTCAGAATGTGTACAACCCATGGTCAGGATGTAGGCTTGATTAATTTGATGATTTTCACGTTTTTGCGCAGCGGAGAACCGGACAGATGTGATTACTACGGGCAGACAGCACTTCATCTTGCCGCAGCGAAGGGTCACATGAACTGTGTGTCGTTCCTAGTCAACTTCGGTAAGTGAAGACGTCGTTGTCGGTGGCAGGCTCAGCTGTTTAGACGAGCAATTGACATGCTCCAAATGTCTCGTAGGGTATTGTCAACCGCTGTTTTGATAAAGCTCATGACTAAGTCACTTTTTTGTCCATTTGTTGGTACTTCATGTTTCTTGTTGCCTCCAACGCGCGTCATGAATGCATGCGTTCTCGCTGCGAGGGTTTGCTGTCTGATGTAACCAGAGAGGAACGCCTCCTCGTTATTGCGATAGTCTCTTGCGAATGGCTTCCCTTAGAAGACGTCGAGCGGAAGTTCTTGAATGGATGGAGTCCCACTAACATTTCGAACGACCAGAAGCAACTCCATACGGTTCCATGCTATTATTTTTTCAAGGTGCCAACCTTTTCGCCCTGGATAACGAGTTCCACACGGCTAAGGAAATAGCACTCATTAATCACCGCGAGGAAATCTTGAGATTTTTGGACGCGGCTATCGCGAAAGAAAGTGCTCTCAACACTCGAGTGAGTACCGAACATGAAAATCGGATTCGTGATTCCCCGGAGCATTCAGAGCGCGCTAGCGCTGATCCATGGTTCCGTCTCGTTACCAGGTGGTTCAAAAACTCAAGGAGAAAGCCGTCAAGGACGCCGAGAAACGCGTGAAAAAATTCGAGAAAATGACACACAAATCAGTGAAAAAAGCGGAGAAAGACTACAAAGAAGAGGAGAGACAGAGGAAGAAACACACACTCATCGTGAGTATCTCACGAACCTGTCGCTGTGAATGGGGACCGACAAACCCGATTTTCCGTATCACGAAAAATACCAAGAACCCCCGTGATATTCAATGAGTCTCTTCCGCAAACTACAGGTCGTTTTCCGTATTTTCCGTGATACGGAATAGAAGGTCTTGTAGGGCCCCTGTGTGTACCTTAGTTCCCTCAATCCCCCGTTTCTGCCTCCGCAGACTGACTCCTTGACGAGCGCTAACTGCAGAGTAGTGCTCCCTCCCACCACGGGAACTCCCACGGGACAGTCCCAGAAGTTCTCCGAGATAGTTTCCACGATCAACGGCAACTCCAGGAAAGGGTTCGGAGCCGTGTCAAAAAAGATTCTCAACAAGAAACCCGGTATCGGGACAATCAACGAAACAGCGAAGATCCTCGACCCAACTAAACTAGGGAAACTCAGCATACGTTCAAAAACCGACAACGACGTAATTTATGCCGCTCCTTCAAACCTCATGTACGGTCAAGAGAACCAGCGGATGCATATGAAGGACGTTTTCGAAGCGCCGCTAGCTGGAACTGGATCGAGAACTTCAAACGAATCAACGTCCCAGATGGGAGCGTCTGACTCTGGAGTTGGTGAGTCTCCTGACTTTCGTCGCCCTCTAAAATCCTGTGGCTCAACATGATCCAGGAAACAACCTCCCCCGAGAAGGGGAATTCCGCCTAATATTTTTTCCCTCGTGCAACAGTTTCCAGCGACGAAATGACGATCTCAGAGCCATCATCGATCTTTGAGAGACCAGGATTTGGATCCGTGGCTTTCCGGAATTCGTTGGCGTCGAACGTCCTCACTCTGACCGGATCAGCGCCTGTTTCCAGGACAACTCTAAGTTCATCAACAGACTCTAAAAGTTCATGCGAACATTCGTCTGAAGAATCCGCAACGCTCAGCGGCTCCGACTCCATCGGCTCCGTAGGGAGCCTCGTACAGAGAAACAAGCGAGTGAGTTCGTGCTCAGTTTTTGATTGCTTCAATTACGCGAGATTCCATCCAGGAAAATCCTTCATTCGAAGAACGGACGTTTCGAAAAGCACTGATTGTCTTCCCCCTTTTCTCTTCAAGCGAGGAGACCTCTCCGACGTGCCTCTCTGCATCCAGGTGTCGTCGTGGGACGACGAACGTACATCCCTGTCGTCGGTGGATGAAGATACGAATCCGGTATACATTTTCTTATCAGTTCATCATCTACAGGAATATTTCCCGATATTCGAGCGGGAGAAAATCGACATCGATGCACTCATGCTTCTCGATGAGCAAGACCTCAAGATGATCGGCCTGCCGTTGGGGCCGCGGAAAAAACTCGCGAACGCTATCGATATAAGGCGTCAGGCGTTGAACAAGCCTGCAGAGAAGTTCGTCGACTCTCGAATGTGATGATCGGGCTGCCTGCACGATCGGTTCACTATTCATCGAAGAGAGCTCTGTTAGCTTCGAGTCGTAGGATACGATTAGGAAGAGGACCCCGAGCTTTCGTTTCGACGTCACCGTTGTACACAACAGTTATATGATTGAGTGAGAAGAAGTGAATGGAATCGGAATGATAGAGGAGATCTCCTACAGAAAGATTCCGGTTCCGGGGCAATTGTAAATTTGAAACTTCACTCCATATTGTAATAACCATCGCTTCGAATAAACTCCGACGGATTCAGCGTTGGTGAATGAGGATTTTTCATTGAGAATCGACCTGACCCGGAACTTTCCAGAGACGAAAGCCTGGAGGCTCACCAGAGATTCGGCATGAGTTAGGACTGGTGACTGATCCTCACTGAGCATCCGGATCTGAGCTGCGTTGGAAAGTTGTTCGATTCGACCGTGAATGCTCCTCTATTCCGCTAACTTGCGAACGAAGGTTTTCTCCCACGTTCATCTCGGCAATCACCATCCGATCCCCGCGTCGCGTGGAGTCAGCCAGCTGAGGCACTCCGCAAGGACAAGCGGCGAGGACAAAGCATCTCCCTGTTCACTCCGGGTCTTCGCTCCATGGCGGGCGATCTCAGCATTAAAGTTCATCGATAGAGCCACCGATGAAATCGTGACTGAGATATTAGTGAGCTCTAGTTGAAATCGGTCGCAGCTCCGAAGCCATGCCGGCAAGGCGAAGATGTTGCTCAATGTGAAGCTCCAAGCCCTCAGCGAGTATTTCACTGATCACTCCGTCGTGCGACGTGTGACACGTGCTGGTAACACGCGAGCTATCGATTCCGTTCTCGTGTAGCAGCGTGGTGTGAGCGTTCCTAAGAGGCTGAAATTTTCACTCTGGGCCCCAGCGATCTTTGTGACAGCCCATCCTGTGTAGCGTTTCGAATGACAGTTTTCGGCTTTTCTGGCGAGTTCGTCGCGCTCCCAATAGTTCCGCACCGGGAAGAAGGATAAGGATAGTTATAGTGATTCAGAACGTCGTAACTCCAAATTCTTAAAGTCGGGTTTTCAGTCAGAAATTCATCGAACCAATCTCCGACAACGTTGTTCAGCGCTTTCCTTGGGAACTCAAAAAGTGTAGAGAAACAAGGAGTGGAGCGTTCCCGAGAGAAGCGCGAAATAAAAGCCGACGAAAAATCGGTTCGATGAATTTCCGACTGGAAACTGGACTTTCAAAGATTTGGAGTTACGGTGTTCCGACTCTTCTGTCTCCGACATCTGGACTCTTCAATTATTCCCAGCGAAACTTTCTTCTTACGAAAAACTTCGCCAACCCCAACCGAGGAATGCCGAGGCTGCTATGGAGGCGGGTTTTCATTCCAAGAACGTTTTCTACGAATACTCTCCCAGTTTTAGATGATAGACGGCAGAGAGCTCGACCAATCCATGGTCCCTGGAACAAAGTTCGTGAAGTCTCCGAGGAAGCGAGAGGGGTATAGATGGGTCGGGAGGGAGCATTTTCACATTGGAAAGCCATCGCTACGCTCTGCCTAGAAGCCAACGGATAGGACCTCGCTTTCGTCGCCTTTAATTTATCTCTGCTTTCGGCCGACCGATACGCGTCCGCTGCCCGGCGTTTCTCTCGTCCGTCGGCTCGGAGGAGCAGGTGATCAGTGAAAGCGCGCGCGCGCTGTTTTCATTACGTACACAGTACGACGCTCGTGGACGTTGCTTCTCACAAGGTGTCCGCGGTGCTCCGAACTTCCACTCGGAATCCATGTGGTCTCGCGATCGCAGTGCAGGCCGTGAGTTATGAGCCTTGTCGCAGTGAAGATCGGATCAAAAAACGATCAGATCAATCGGCGAGTCGGTTTCGGCAGCTCTGTGTGTGGGAGGCAGCGGTTCTCCGGACCGCCGTCGGGAGAAACCTCAAATCGGCAGGATGTGACGAAGAAAGTTTCCGCTTAGAGCAGAATCCACGGACAGTCTCCCCAGAAAAGGCGGAGGCAGAAGAAAACAACCTGTACTAACTAGTCAGGAGGAGCTGGCTCCGGTACGAAATCCCATCGGCTGACTCATTCGCATACTATTCCGCGCTGAAAGGATGCAGTGAGCAGAAATCAAAACCACAGTTGGCATCTGCTCAAGGTGAGCTCGTCTTGTAGACATTTTTCCTTTTCTCCGCACAGGAATGCTGTGGTCAAGCCCTGCTGGATTGCACGCTGCCAACGAAACGCTGTCACTTGGGCGTGCGGAAATGATTCTTGAGTATATGTTGGAGCGAACAAAGCCCCCCTCTGACTCAGAACCGATCCGGCTTCTGCGAGTGCCGCCAAATTTTCTGTGGATGAAAGACGAACACGTCGCTGGCCTTCTGGTGGGTCTTTGCAATAACGGTATCGGAGAACGCAGCGCTCAATCGAAGGAGTCAGGCGGGTCGGAACGGGAGCGCTGAACCCAAACAGTACGGACGGATATTTCTGTCATCATGGGCAGGATCACAGAGCCGAAGCGACGGTTTCGGAAGCCACTCCGGAAGCGGCGACAGCTCCCGTCTGCGGGGAAAATGACTCGTGGAATTCCACGCAGAATCTTGTCGTCGGATGATTAACCAGTTGGCAACGCGTGCACGCGACTCGATCGGACTTGGTCGAGGCGAAAACAAAGAAGGATTCCGGAGAGTCCGTGATTCTGTAAACGGGCCAAGTGAGTCACTTTTGCGGCGGTGAGAGCGTGGATGAGCGAAAGAAAGAAGAGAAGATAGGAAGTAACACAGTAGGCACTCGCTCACACACTAGCTCTCTGAATGACTGCCGGCTGGTCGATCGGTAGGACGCATGGACGCAATGGGTGACACAGAGTCACTCTCTCTCTCTCTTTCTGTTGGAACGGCCATGAAATTCGAATAGTAGTACTTCTCTTCTTTGGTTAGCGTTAGCGCAGCTCGGAACGGATTCGGCCGATTCGCAAACGTCGGTATTGCTGCTGCTGTTGTTTCTGCCTCCAAAGATGAATGCCAGCACGCCAGCGATGAAGATGGCCACGCTATGGTGGTACGATGAAGTTCTTCAGAATTCGGCAGCGGTTATCGTGGTTCGAGTTTAGAAGTTAGTGGATTCCCGCGCTTTGTGCCCGTCGTGATCCCAGGTATCGCGGCCGGCCAAGGACTCGTTCAGGAGGTGCGGTTTCATGTTTCCCGGAATACCAGAGGACGACTATTCCTCACGTCGGTAACTCCAGTCCAGGGACGTCCTTTTCGGTCATACACCGGCCACCGATCATCCGCTTAGTTGGTTCGCCGCTCGAACGAGGTGAGCACCGTTAATCCTCTCACCACGTCGGCGAGACCGTGTCGCTCGGTGGGCCAGTTGGACAAACTCACCGCCGAACGGCCTGATCGAGAGGTAACGGACTTGACAGACGAACGGACGGACTGTCTTACCCACTGACGGGTGGACACACTGCTTGGCCGGACGACCGACGACTAGCAGACAGCCAGACAGACAGACCGACCGACCGACGAATGGACCCACGGACAGACCTTAGGTAGGCGTGTAGTCGCTGCCGCTGTAGCCGTAGCTGGTGGTGGTGGAGCCGCTGCTACGGCCGTAGCCGCTGCTGTGCGCGCTATGAGGAGAGTGCGGGGGGAGGGCAGGCAGGCAGGCGGACAGCCATCCAGCCAGTCAGTCAGCCATGCGCGAACCCCAGCTCTACGCCCGTTCACGACAACACAGTTGGGCTGCTGAGAACGGACGGCCGCTGTCTACCGCATAACAACCATAGGCCGTTCACCAACCAATAACATCTAACCAACACTGACCGGCCGACGCAACACTGCGGCAACAGCCGCCCCCACCGCGCCAACCACGAGTACTCTTCTGGGATCCTCTTCCTCACAGGTTAGTAGTTCGGTGGGAGTCCGCTCTTCCAAGCCCGAGATAAAGTGGGTGCACCTTCTCCGAAGTACCATGCTTATCGCCACCCGTTCGAAGAGGAGCCGGCGACCGGAGCTGACGAACGTCGCGGAGTACATCGTGCAGCGTGCACGATCCAGAACGATTTGCGGATGACCGGCCAGGAAGGCATACGTTAAAGCAGACAGCCAGCTTGTGTGGATTCCATACCTCGGTCCGGTCGTCGGTCCTCTCCCTCTCTTACGTCCTTCGTCACGGATCGAAGTTCCGAGTTCGTGGAAAGTCCTCTCGGACGTGGCAGCTCCGTTCTCAGCGGAGTTTCCGAGACGGAATTGTTTTGTGTGATTTGTGGCTCGGAGTACCTCAGTACGGTGAGTTATTCGTCGGCCGCTTGAGAAACACAGAATCCGACGAGCCGCCGGTCGGCGCGCGAGGGCCCAGCGCAAGGCTCGGAGAGAAATCTGACCGTTAGTGTTTGCTGCTTTTCGTACGAGTGGTCGTTTCTCTGCGCGCACCCGGAACGGTCAGCGTGCCCGCTCGCTGCCTGACAGCCAGCGAGCCTAGCAGGAAGGCCGGCAGGCGGTTTGGGACCGTTACAGGGACCGCGATTATGACGGGGAGGACGAGCGTTATGCACCGTAAAGTTTAGACGAGCAGCCGCCAGAAGACTGAAACAAGCAACCGAGCAACGATAAGCGGACGATCGGACGGGACAAGCACTGGCGGCGACGTCGCATGTGTTCGCCTGGAGATTCTAGTACAGGTGGTGGCGGTGTTGAGCGCGTTTCAGACTCAGGCCCGACTCGCTGGTTCGCTCGTTCAGACGCTCGTGGTCGGTTCGTTCCATGGCCTGCTGGCAGGCGGGATGAAAAGTTGACGCTCTTCATAGGCCCTGATTCAGGGTCAATCTCCCTAACAGTGAGGTTTTTCGCGAGCGAGGGTGAGCCTCACCAGCGAAAACATTAACTCAATGAGCGACCGAGCGATATGAAGAGCCGAACGCTTCAGCTCCATTTATTGATGGCGTTAATGTTCTGTCATGTGCGGGAGTGATGTGCGTGAGTTGTGCGTCTACGTGTGTGCGTGTGTGTGAGCTCACGTTTGAGCGAGTGTCTGTGTGCAGAAGTGAGGCGTCGAAAAAGCGAACTGAACGTTCGTTTTTCCTACTGCCGTCGTTGGGCTCGATCTCAAAGGAAGAGGAGTTCAATGGCTTACTGGTTCGCCCTCCCTGGACCATCCATCCATACGTCCGTCCGGCAAAGCGTCCGCTCGCTTCGTGCGTTTGTCCGCTCGTTCAGGCTGTGTGCCCTCCAAACAATCGCTCCGTTCGTTCGACATCATCCCACGGAAACGTAATGCCGGCTCGCTGAGTCGCCGTCGTCCTAACATAGCAGAGAATCGACGGAAGAAGAGCACCTGAAGCATCCATCCGCTCGCTCGTCTGCCTGCTCATAGATCTAGCCGTAGTTGTTGTCGTCATTCATTTCGTGACCGACAGCACGAAACTATGCAACTCACTGCGACTCACCGACACGAACTCTTCTCTTCGATGATGACCACGTTGGTCTATGAGACGTGAAATTCCCAGCGCCGGAAGTCGCTGAAAGAAACTCGCTCCCACCCACCCCAGGCTCGGAGAGAAGCCTTTCCACCTTCTTATCCCTAGCGCCCGGTCATGTCATAGCTTCCCAGTTCACAGAGGTTGCCCGATCTCAGGATCGTCCCCTCGTTCCGGAGCCCGTTGAGGAACTCGACGGGGACGACAGTCTCCCGCGTGAGGTTCCCGAATGCTATCCATAGTTGAGCGAAACGTTGACGAACGAACAGGTTTCCTGTAGACATCTAGCTCCCAAAGATCGGAAATTCTCGATGTGTTCCTGTCGTAATCAAGCTCAGAAACCTAACGACAAATGAGCAACTCTCCCACGCCTATCGCCGCATCTTCGTGCCGCGGAATACCAATGTGAGTTCCTGCTCGACGTTATCATTGTTGCTTTGTGGCATTGCTTTCGTTAATGTAGGAAAGCAAACACCGAAACGAAACCCGGACCAAATCTCCCATAACAAAACGATACCACGGTTACTGGCTTCCCGCTTGTGTCTATCCGCCGCTAAGCGGTCTCCACCCTGAATCTCAATTCGGAAGATAACACTCCGCGTTCAGCAGGGCATCAAACCAGAGACGATAACAACAGCGGTCACACGTTTTCGATACTCTTTTCGGAACCTGTCCCCGCATCGAGAAATTCTTTCCCCCGACTCGGATCGACTAGACGCTCTTCTCTGACTCGAAGGAAGCCACGCCTCTTGCAGCGGCTGCCTCGTTTTCAAGAAGCACCACCCATGACCTCAGGCCACACTCGTCCTGCTTATGTCTGGAGGTGGCCGTCGGCTTCCACCGGAGGAATCGGGAGGAATCGACTCCGTGAATCCCGGAAAATAATTCAGGGAGCTCGGACATTGAGTTCGATGGACAGATCTGTCCACCGCTAAGGAGTCCGGTATTCTGAAGTCTCCGATGGTCGGACTCCTCTTCGGCCTCCCTCAAACGATTGTGCCTCGATCTCGCAGACCCATGGAATCATTGGCCGCATTGGCGATTCCGACGACGGGGCTGTCGGGTTGGCCGTAACTGGCCAAATTTCAGGACCAGATATCGTTATCCACCCTGTGGTACTATATCGATCGATCGAGAATGACTTTAGCCGGCTTCGGGGCGAGCTGGCGAGAGACCGCTCAACGAATCGAGCAGCGTACGACCGAGCAAACGACACAGCTCAGAGCAGCTGCAGGCTGTTCGTTGATTCTATTTCAACAGTTAGAAACGAGCGAGTTGATCTCGCGGTACCAGTTGCTTTCAAAGGTTGATCTGTTGAGTCTTCGCAATAGGCTCGAGCGAGTCTTTTCGTAGTTCTTGTTCCGATCGAGAACCGCACGCGGCCAATGAGCTCGGGCGATGAGTACTTCGCAATCAGGAGGATCAGATTCCGGAGACCGGACACGTGCGAGTAGCAGCTCCTGAGAATACCCGGAATGGTCGCGCTGCGACTTGCTCCAGACTAGGAACAGGGAGCTGTAGTTCTCGCACGAGAGGAGCGTTCTGACCGGGAAACGGTATGGTTCCCGTGCCGAATCGGGTCAGCCGGATTTTCGAGGAAGTCCACTGCCGATCTGTAACATTCGACTTCTCTTGTCTCCGAGCTGGTTTGAGAAACGCTTCCGACGGTACGGAGTCTGCAAAGTGTCTTGCGAACGACGTCAGCCCGACCCGCTCGTGCCGCGAAGACGCCTTGTTTTTTGCGAGTCTGCTGTAACCTGTTTGGAAAGGTGGGACCTGTTCACCCGAATAAACTGAGCTCTAGCTCGGACCGACAGAGCGGCAGAATGCACCGGCCGGCGAGGGAATGGCGGGACATTCTCGAACAAAAGAGCTGGGAAACCGAAAGTACCCGGCGGTACAAAAAGCGAATTCATGGGGTCAAACTAAAAAGACACAAGAGAATTCGCAGTCGCTGAAAGCGCTGAGGAATATAATTGATCGAGGCACGCGTCACGAAACGCACCGACACCTACATACAGGAAGATAGACATGAACGGGAATAAGAACACGCAAGCAATCAACAAACGCGCCTCCGCCCATGCGACACTCGAGGAATGATCGGAGACAGCCCTATGCACGGACAGCCTCAGCAGCATTCGTTACAAAGCCATCGACTAAACTTTTGAGCTCCATACACCTGGCAGCAGAACGGCGTCGATTCCGATTCTTCGCTCCTTTCATTCGCAACTCACACTCGTTCGTAAAGGACATGCGGCTCGATGCGTGTCAGGAGCCGCATGGTGTCTCCCAGCACTTGGCTCGTTTTGCCTCGGAGCCCCGAACGGAACGGCTTCCGGTGTGTTCGTAATTCACATCTTCCAACGCTGCCGAGCGTGCTCCTCCGGCTGGGCTATATGAACCGAGAACGCCCGCAATCGATGCGCCACTGCTGTTAATTTCTTGCCCGAAGACGCCTGAACATAGGTGCTCTGGAGTCATTGAGGAATTTACCGACAGCGGTCAGTTCCATCGAATTCCGCATATTAGCAACGATTCCCATGGAGTGGAGTACCCCGCCCCCAGGTAACGGACTCGCGCCATGGCTGACTCAGCCTCGGCCTGTTTTGGTAGAACGGCGAATGTCTTTCGTAGTAACGCATGCAGCTAGCTGCGACCGTTCTCCCATCAGATCTCTCTTTCGTCCCCGTTCACTCTTTCCATCCTTTTTGCTCTCTCACGTACGTCCGGTTTCGAATACATCTGAGCTCCCTTCTCCTGAAAGCTTCGCGAGTGGGAGGAGCTAGAGTACGCCAAGTAGCGCTTCCCTCGCGCTCATTGGCTGTGGAGAGACCAATCCAGTCGGCGTACGTGAGGGCAACGACCCAACTCGATCGAAGCCACCACCGCTACGCACGCACAGGAGAACGAGGAGAGCCAGCCTGAAAGCGAAAATCCGAGAGAACGAATGGGCGAAACTCGAGAAAGCTTTTCAGCGAGCCAATGGAGGCACTGGTGCGACTTCGAGGCTATAATGTCTCGGGCACGATACTCTTCCAACTCCCGTCCACTCTCTCTCTCTCTCTCTCTGGATAGTCAGTTGGCTCTCGCGAGCGATTGATTCGTCATCGATCGCTCGATCTTCCTCCTCGTCGTCTTCGTCGAGCGATGCTGGGGAGCTCGTTGTTGTTGTTGGCGGTAGTCCACCGTGACTGACCGGCCGACTGACTGGCTGGCTGAGAACACCCTCTCATCCAATCGATGTCAGTATTGCTGATTCTTTCATTCCGATCGCCATCTTCAGTCGAACACGCACATAGCCATCTGAAATCGATCCGTATCTATCCTCGCTCGGAGCGTGCATGTCTCCTCTCAGTTCCGCAGTTCGATTCACTTCTTTGACATCTGCAGCCTGTGGCTCACCCGCTGTGATAGTTTCCAGCTCGCTCGTCTCCATGGCACACTGCCATGCTTGCCCAACGAAATGCCCGATGGACATGCTGTCTCACCCAGCTATTTCTGCTACAGTTTCATTTCAATCGGAGGAAATTCGAAGAACTTCGTGTTGGCAAGCACACTCACGCGCATTCCGTGCACCAGGACCGTGGAACAATGTCAGCTGTGGCTGAAGGCGACGATCAGCCAAATGAATCTTGGAACGTTCGTTTAGTTCTTCTACTCCGACTGCGCGGCTTGCGTCAAAACGATCCTGATACTTGCCGATTGTATTCCATCGACGACACCTATACACGCGCTTGTACAAAGACATATGTTGGTCGGAGATGGCCAGCAAGACCCATTTGGCGGCAACGGTCGCTGCTTATTCTTCAGAATCGTCAATGCCAAGGTCTTTCTTCCGTTGATGACGGCTCGGTGGCATGTTTACGCATATCCTGATGCGTTTTCTATCACCAACTTATTCCTCTTGACTCGATTGTCAAGTGCTCTTCGATGGACCAGAAGTCTCTCCCCTCGAAACGATTGCCATCGAGTTGGAACGTCAGGCCTCGCCGTCAGAGCATCAGCAGCCCAACCGTCGCAACGTATTCGAGATCAACGGACACTCGAAACGGAGACTTTGACGACAGGTATTCGGAACGGCTCTGCGGTGAGATCGGCACAAATCGGCTCGCCATCGAAACATCAGCGATTTGAAGATTCGAAATGCAATATTACCGTGGTCAGCTTCCAAAAGAGCCTGTTTCCAATTCGGGACTGTGACATTGGGGCGAGTGTTGAGATTATTTTCGTGGGACATTTGCTGTTCAAATTGACGGAGTTGCGCTGAATAGCGTGAGAGATTCTCGTTTTCTTTTTGGAGCACATGCGCATCACGGCGTAAAGTTGATCAAGTCAAAGATCGCTCAGGGATCCAGCGCGGCAGAACGGAATGCATACCGCCAAAGCTGATCCATCTGAACTGGCTCGCCGTATTGAAAATGCCTCCGATGCGCTTACAGAGCGACGCCGCGTCACTTTGAGGGACGCATGAACCGGTATTCTGAGGATCCACGAACGCAGTCGCGGGATTGGAAAATATTCAAACACCGGAACATTTCGCACCGAACCCTGACGGCTCCCGGGACCGAAAACCGTGTTGCTCTGCATTATTCTCGTACGGTGCTTCATGAATTTTCACTCTGTACACATTCGCAGGGACCTCGAGGTTTTCTCAGAAAGGTCCGTTGGGGAGAATAGCAAGATGCGCCCGAATTCTCCCTAAGTCAACTCGAAAATGAAGTCGTTATTGTGGTTCGGCAAGCTCGAATCAGTGTGTTTTTTTTTTCTGAGCTTCGTAGGCGCTCTCGTTCGAGCCGCCGAGCTATGTTGAAGAAGACACGATACCATTGGAAATAATTGTGCCTCAGGAGGCATTTAAACCACAACTCAATAACTGAAGCGATCATTCTTTTCCAGCACTTAGACTTTGTATATAAAGCTGGTGTCCCCTACAAGAATCAGCTGTGGAGGAGAAATGTCGTCCGCGCAGCCCGAGGTGGACGATTCGCTCACGTCTCTCCATTGGCTCCAGAATCTTAACATCATGGGCAGAATCGGTTCACCAACCCCTCCAACTCCACCTGCCAGTCCGGTGAGATGGAACCCAAAGAAGAAATTCTCCTCTTTCTCCCATCGATGTGCTCGTCGTAATTTAGCGAGCAAGGCTAGGTGACGAATCACAACCTCCGTTCCAGGTGCCATTCGATGAAGTGCCGTCAGTCATTCCCCGGAAACCCACCCCACCCCCCGCGGTTGTTCGGAAAAGACCTCCCCCCACGATTGATTTCGCCAATGATGATTCTGTGAAGCCGCCATTCTCTTATGCCAACCTGATTTGTATGGCCATGCAGAATAACGCCAACAAAATGACCCTTTCTGCTATCTACAAGTGGATACGAGACAACTTCAAGTACTACAGAAATGCTGATCCCGGTTGGCAGGTATGTTCACCAGCCGATGTTTTTTCTTCTCACGAAGCGGCCGTTCTCGAGCCAGCGTCGCGCCAAGTAGTCGGACTAAAGTTTTGGCAAGCGCTCAGCGAGCTCGACTCGGAGCCATCGCCTCATGGTATGCGAAATGAGCTATCACCAATTTTTCAGAATTCTATCCGACACAACCTCTCCCTGAACAAATGCTTCATCAAAATCCCTCGACAAAAAGATGAGCCCGGGAAAGGAGGTTTCTGGAAATTAGATCCGAACTACGTGAACCACATGGTCGATGGGACTTTCAAGAAAAGAAAAGTCACTTCGAATACAACATTCACGGGACGGCCTCAGGGAAAGAAAAAGATGATCGATTCGAAAGACGTTGTGCTCGGAATCTCACCCAAAGTTGTGCAGCTCATTCGTAAGGTGTGTGCTCGGACCGATACCGGGATCGGCACTCGAATTTTTTTTTGGAGAGGTTCATTTCGAATTCGAATTCAAGCGTATAGCTCATTCTTCCAGAAGGAGAAAACTTGTCATCCTTTGCAACCTCATTGCGGAAACTTGTCGCCGCCGTTGCCCTCATTCCCCACTCTGGAGAAAAGCTCAATCAACTCGAGCTTCGTTTCGGCTGGGATTCCGACGACTCAGCAAGTCGTCATCGAGACTGAGCAGGCCGTACAGAGTAAGTGCAGATCATCGATCGGAGAGTTCAACTCGTCTTCCCGGTTCATCGAGAGTCGCAAGCTCTGAGGGAAGATCAACATCGAACGAGATCAGGATCTAAGTCTTGGATTATCCCCAACTTTCTGAAGGTCTCGAAATGGAACAAGGTCTACTGACCGATCCCCTGAAGGGAGATCTCTCATGGATTCTTTCGGAGGGCGAGCTCGGACTTGAACAACTCGAAGTCGTGGAAGTCTCAACAGCTGACGGAGTATTCAGCGTACCGCAGGGCGCCGTTCTGGCCGACGGGCAGCTCCTCGTGAATGGATCAGTGCCGCGAGAGGAGCACCAAACTGAGCAAACTGGTGAGTTTCCTTCATCACAGAGTTTGAACGAATCTCTTCAAGCGAATCGCAACGATTTCCTCTCAGGCGTCGCGGTCGCCCTGCGGATTATCTCCAGACCTTTGTTTTCGAATTATCCCCTCCTTTGGAGGGAACCTACCGCGTGGAAGGCTCGGAGCGATCACGACTCGCGAAGAGAAGAGCGAAACGGTCTGCATCTCAAATTCAGCGCTCGATTATGTAGTGCTCCCGGGGGACACGTACGCTGCGCCCGAGAAATGAGTCACGGGCCACGTGACCGAACTATTGACCTGAACTATACTTCCGCCGTGCCCTCGTTGTCTGTCTCGCGCTCTTGTTGGTTTCGGCAGTTAGAAGCCGCCGTCCGCCTCGGGGCTCGACTCGAGTTCATTTGTTCTGCGGAATCACGATCAGAATAACCTCTAAATCCCTCGTCGGGCAGCAAGGGAAACGAAATAGGTATCGAAGAGCTGTGGACCCGATCGGTCGTGTTTCGGAGTCATCCGAGGAAGGGAGTGTTTGGGACGCGGGGTCATCTCTTTCTCGAGTTTCGGTGGTACCAACGGGACCTCCATCTTGATTTTGGAGTTTTCTGGAGGCCGCCTGGAATCCTCCGATCACTAATCTTATTTCCTTTCAGTGGATGCTCTTCAAAACTCAGCAGAGGCCAGTGGAGACGTTTGGTGGGATAGCTGTTTCAATGGCCAGCCCGACTTGTCGATATCAGGTCTCAGAGGAACCGCGGTAGGTGTTCCCTCGGTGACTTCAGCCACTCCTCCAGCGGAAGCCTCGTCCCCGCAGCAACTTGATTTGCTGCCTCCGACACAATTCGTGCCACCGGTGACTGCGCCGAATGTGGTTCACATGTGAGTTCATATCGGCTGCATTTCCTCTCCTGCATATCGTTCGACCATCGGGCTGGTTTTGTTTTCTGTTGATGGCGTTCCTCTCGCTCACGGTCGATACCTCGTTTGGAGGCAGAGATCTCGATCGTATCGTGAATTGCGTAGGCACTCGCGCCGTTCCTCGGCGCCGAACGGGTTTGTTGGCGCTCGATTGTCGGTCATCCGGTGACACCGTCCGACTGCCCGAACCGCTTGATGTGGGTGGAAAGAACTTTCGGTTCGGAACAGCACGATGAATCATGCAACTGGGTCGCGTAGACTCACGCGGTTAGGAACTCGTTCGAAGTGGGAAAATCTTGCGGCTCATTGAATGTTCTGGACCTGCTGCGAGTATCGCAATTCTTCGCTGATCGCTGATGTGTCGGATGGAGAACGTGATGTATTCAGGCTAGTCAACGATAGCGACGCGAATGATCCGAACTCCTGGAGCGGAGGAAGAAAAACCTCATTGTTGCGATCTGCGGACTTATCACCGCCTACACCAGTCTCCAGTTCTCCCACTTGTTGAGGCATGTCATCCGATCCTTACCGCGGACTCATCCACTCCACGATTACTTTCAGTGCCAGCGCTGATCTCCAATTCACCACCGTGACCAACGGCCCAGCTGGTGCTGCATCTCATTGGGACGACGAATGCAGAACTGCCCTGGAGGCTGCCGCGATTGAACTTGAAGCGTACAACTTTTAATGCGGTCCGTGGAATATAGCGAGGAGTAACAATGCAACGACAGATTTGAGCAATGGACACCCACAACATGCTACGTTTGTCGCAGTGATTGTCTCGACGGCTCCGCTCCTGCGACTCGTAGTCGATTCCGTGACGGTCCTCACGAGACGCCGGACGTGTGATATATGATCTAAGATACGATGACTGAAATCATAGTAATTTATTTGTATAGAATACTTGAATAGAACAAAAATGACGTTCGAAACTCTAGGGATATCCGATGTGCAGGAGAGGTCAATTTTGTCATGGCGCTACGGGGCATCTTCACGCGAACCATCAACTCGGAGATTTTTCCAAACCCTCGGGACGATGGCAGGGGGAAGGGGGAGGGGCGCATTGCTGCAATCACTGGTAACGTAGCTCGGTTTACGAAGTCACGGCAGACGGATAATCGACAGGTTTCTCGTGAAATCGGCTCCGTCTGCCAGCTTCAATTTGCTTCCAATACGTCGAAAATCCTCCAGTGATGGCTAAGTGCATTGACCTTATCCGTCTCCCCCAAACTCATAATCGTCCGCTTGGCCTCGGTGCGATCCTCGTTGACCTCGTTCGGACTCGGATGATCATCTGATACTTGTCGGAAACGGGAATGGCGCTTCGACTAGCGATGAGATTCACTTTCCGTGGAACTCGTGTGCATTCTAAAGCTCAATGGAGGTCGCTTCGTGAGTTTTGTTGAGGTCTGGTTCGATTTTGGGAGCGCTGCCGGGTCTGAAGCTCCTGCCTGAGCAGCGGACTCCGATTTCTTTTCTTGAGTTGCTGTTTCGCTTCATCGGTAGCCAGCTGGATGATCATGTATATAAGATAGCATAAGCTCGAAGGAGCTACAAATCGATCGATCGATCGATCGATCGACCGAGTCAAGTCTGCGTCACCGTTGGAGGGTACCAGCGCTGAACTGCTGGTGACTTACATCAGAACGTGGAGTGATCAAAGGATGGAGCGTCGGAAGCTCATCGTCTAGGGTTACGGATTGCATGTGCATTTCTCAGGCAGACCGCCATTTGCATATGGTTCACCGCTAGTCATATTGAAGTGAATTAAGCTATTTCAACAGCGAACACTACTTGAAGGCCGGTGTGTGGGAACAGAGAAGTTTTGTTCATAATATTCATCTTGACAACGTATGAATCTATTTATTTACCTGCATAAGTACGGACATATCAGCTGTAGACAAACAAAGATCATCTATATATCTATCTATTCATCCATCTATCTGCCTATCCATCTATTCAAATACCACCGACAGACGAACATTGAAAGAAACTCCGGGCATTCCGAGTGAGGTGTGATATCGGCCTACATAGAACAAAATTTCACGTAGGTGTATGGTTGGTCAATCGATCGGCCGGAAGGCACGCCTTTGACCAACCGAACAAATACTCTTCTGGCCCTTACCAAGCAAAATACGATCGAGTGCATCATTACAGATTCATCTTCCGTATTCATTGTAATAATCGAGACGATAATAAAATCGTGATACATTTCCGAAAGAGTCCGACTTGTCACAAGAAGAGTGTGTGTGAAACCGTTCGCTTCATGAATTCCTTCATACATTTCAAAGGCATCAACGAGAGTGATTCCTCTTCCCGGAATTACATGCGCCACCTGGTGAAATACCTAAGACCCACCATGCATGGTTGAGATACAGAACCACGAGAGTCCCAGAACATTCTTATTTTCGGTCTGGTGTAACTCATGCCTGAAGCCTATTTCAGTAGCTTCTAGCAGTGAAATATTCGGCAAAGCCCGAGGAAATTCTATGAATCTGACAGTCGACACCTCGGGTGTTGCCGGTCGCCACCGTGATTCACTGTTACGCAACTCTTCAGTTTATTGGATGGGCGTGTGACCGATTCGAACACACGAGAAGTGCGATCTGTGGTTGCCGGAGCAATGCTGCCGCGCTCGCGAAAATATCGAAATTTCCTAGGAGCTCCCGTTTGCTCATCTCCGGGACCCCGGAGAACAGTGGACTGCACCACCACAAGCTCTTTTCGTCATTTCCGCTTCCTGCGCGGCGGTTCAAGCTCGATGAACTAGTGAATCACTGTCGCTCTCGATAGTAGGCGATAGTTGATTGCTGTGGAAAGTTGCTCAACTACAGTATGAAACGAGTTCGATGCGATGGTTTGTGAGACCTTCGGAAATCCCGCGCGCGAGTTCGCGTATTCCTTCCGTCTCTCGCTGCAGGACCACCGGATGAGGTATTGAAACGACCGGTGGGATCGACTTTTCATAAATTGGCAGTTTCAGGGTCAAGGTAGAGTTGGTCATCGACTGGATTGGAGCGCCGACAACGGTGTCGACGGCATGCACGGGTCAAACGTGTCCGCATGTCCGATCCAAGCGTTTGAGCCCAGGCTTGGAGCAGAGGACTGACTATGTTTGGCGTGAGTCGACGGAGTATCTTTGAAGAACGGAACCTGCCTCCTGGGACCGCCCCCCGGCGGTTTGCGAAGAGGGTGGAATGAACACGTATCGAAGTTCGATGACCTCGATCTTGAACTCAGATCTGAGAAATTTCCACGACCTTCCCGAACGCCTGGCCTCTTAATTATCTTACGGATTCACCACGATCCAATCCATGTCCTCGTCAGGAAGTTTACACTGCTGCTGTTGTTCCATGAATCCGCCAAAATTTCAGGGACTGTTGCCTTTCTGGACCTCAATGGACACACGCTGAAACAGAAACTCCGAGGCCCTTCTGTCTCCCATAACAACTTCAATTCGCCTTCCGAGTTTTTTGAGGAACGTTTGCGTTGAGCTTCCCACAACACCGAGGGTCTCTAACGCTATAGGCTGGACAATGAAACGGGATTCCAGCTGTAGATGATTCAGTTTAAATATTCATAGATTCTACTAGACCACCAGGAATGCATGCATCATGTGGATAGCTAGACGGTGAAAAATCACCAATGCCGGAGTTCTATAAATCGAGTAATGAGTGTAGTAGGCTGCCAGGAATTAGATTGCTCGACGCCTCCATTGCACGGGATTTGTTTTGACACTCATCGAATAGACCGTCCGTAGCGAGTTCAGCCACGACACTTCCGATAAAACGCTGACGATACTCGCCCAGATTTTCTCAGGATTTTGTTACGAACTCATTCCCCGAGATCACGAGTCCGGATCCACGATCCACTCGAGAAGAAATCGATGATTCATTGGATCAGTAAATCATAACTCTCGAACAGCTCTGGGCGGTCTGGGAACAGAACGTCTCGATCCAGGTAGAAGGCTCTTCAGATTGCTAGAATCTGAGTGACTGAAGTAGCAACAGGAGAGGCTTGTCGATTCCCTGGATCATCGATCTCCTACGTTTCCTCGTCGAGCTCACAGCTCCGAGAATGCAACGAATGTTCCAAAAATATCACGACTCGAAGTCGCTTGAAGACGAAGCGGACTCGATGCAGCAGCGGTTGAAGAAACATGAATATCACTCATGGAGTCGGTTACGCTTAGTACTTCAAGCTCAGCCCTCATATTCAGACCACTTTGAGGATTTTTCGCGAATTAAAGAGGTGTGAGCGACCATCGCATTATTGATCTTCGCCAGTCGGTTGAAGCTTGTAGCGTGCTGGGACAAATAGAATCACCGTCGCCATGGCTTGCTTGTGAACCCTTCATTCATATGGATCCGTGAAAAACGCGCCGAGGGCTGTGAGCTAGAGCGACGCCAACGGTCGGTCCTTTCGAGTTCGGCAGATTAACTGTGATCTCTTCATCATTCCGATCTCTCCGTGTCTCGAACGCAATCGGCAGCAGTCTGTGAGCAGCGCAGGCTCCTCCGATTTGAGTGCACTCTTTCGAGTGAGAAGTGGTCATTATTACGGCATCGATTCTGGACGCTTCGGACCGTCGAGTGTCGTATCTCTATTTGGCGAAACGTAGGGCGTGATGTTAAAAGCAAAAACTCTGTTCGCGTATCTGACGGCATCAGTTTCTGGAACCCTTGCATATGATCCCTACTGGGATTCTCTGGACACCAGACCTTTACCAGATTGGTATGTTATTGGTTCTTATTTGTATTTTAACTCCGAAAGTTGAAAATATCGATTCGGCAAGCGGGCACAATGAGATTCCTTCTTCCGGAGAGCTCCGTCCCATTTGAAGGTACGACAAGGCAAAAATCGGTATCTCCGTACATTGGGGTGTATACAGCGTGCCCTCGCATGCCTCTGAATGGTTCTGGTGGTTTTGGCAGGTTAGTGAACGAGCGTCCCCTATCGAATGTGGGATTTTAGAAAGTCATTAGGGAGCGGACTTGTTGGAAGCTCGAGTTCTGTGGTGGTATGAAAGTGACGTAAGCGTCACTCCTTTCTTGTTGAGTCCTATAACTTGAATTTCCGTTCGTTGAGCCTCCGAACTCATTTCGAGATGAACCTCTCATGGCCGGACAATTGCATACACAGAGTGATCGTCCCACAACAAGGCTCAGAGTGAACCCCTTCTGCGTTCTTAGAATCTTTCGGAAGACTCGAGTTCTTCTTTCTCCCCGTTGCCCTCTTCCCCTCATACAGATCTTCATCATTTCTGTCGTGCCGTAAGCCTCCCTCATGTAGGACTCAGCGGTCATCCAACTCAGCCGGGCATCGGTTGCAGAAACTTTTGCTCTCCAGGGAGAAACACCGCCGAGGAACGCGGCGGCCGGAGACTACGTGAGGAAGCGATACCACTCCGCTTGGACCTACGCCGATTTCGCGCCTGACTTCACTGCTGAATTCTTTTATCCGAAGGCTTGGGCTGAACTCTTCCGCGCTTCTGGTGCCAAGTTCGTACACAGACGAGTCTGAGCGCCTCGGGCTTCCCCGTTCCGTCGCGTACTACTCTGATGGATCTGATCACTTCTTTAGCGAGTCGATGAACCGAGATGAGTTACAGGTACGTTTTACTGACCGCGAAACATCACGACGGCTTCGCCCTCTGGCCATCGCCGAACTCGTTCGGCTGGAACTCGATGGATGTCGGCCCCCGGAGAGATCTGGTGGGAGACTTGGCTGAAGTGAGTCCAAGGAGAAGTCTTCCACTTCACAGATCACCGGGAATGTGTTGCATGCTGAAAATGAGTTTAATCTGGAATTCGATTCCTCGAAAGGCCGTCAAAGGTGCTGGATTGCGATTCGGGGTTCACTACTCTTTGTACGAGTGGTTCAATGGATTGTGGCGAAAAGACAGAGCTACTGGCTTCGCCCAGAACACCTTCTCAATGTCGAAAGTACAACCTGAACTCCGCGATCTCGTTTTACGCTACCGACCCGATGTGATCTGGTAAGGCCTAGTTGCGGTACATATATTCGCGTCATCCGATCGTTTTCGAGACGAAGAAGGCAATGAATACGACTACATTTACCCTTCTAAACCATCAAGGGTGGATGGAGAGAACGCACCCGCTTCGTACTGGAACTCCACGAATTTCCTGGCGTGGCTGTACAACGAGAGTCCCGTCGCAAAAGATGTTGTCGTGAACGACAGATGGGGGGCCGAGATGGCCTGCAAGCACGGAGACTTCTACAATTGTGGCAACAAGTAATCCATCTTTTAGCATGAATCACCTCCCTGTCCGTGGGGATTTCGGCAGAGCCGATAGCTGGCAGGAAGGCGAATATGGGACGCCGGGAATGTCGGGAAAACTGAGTCGGAGAATGCCTCAATCTTCAGATTCAATCCAGGTCACCTGTATCACCACAAATTCGAGAATGTTTTCCCTCTGGATAAGGACTCGTGGGGTTATCGTCGAACCATGAACTCGGAAAACGTCATGAGTATCGAGGTGGGTTGGTTCGATGAGCCGGAAGCAATGAGCTGACAGTGGACTGCACAGCCGAGTGTGACTTCGAGCAAGACTCGGGACGCACGTGGTCGTTCTGGGTCACAGCCTACCTCCGAATATCTGACCTTGTTTCTTATGAAGAAAGACTACAGTCAAAATAGAAAATTCACGGCGTCTGAATGATCCCGCTTCCGTCGGACGCGTGAAGCTTCAACTGCTGACGAATCACAGAGCTGCATACCTTATCTCATCGGAGTCGAACAATCGGTTATTGAGCCAGCTCAATCAGACCTGGACGATGCGATGTCTGGATGGTGCTGCCACGCGACATCCATCGAGCGGGGCAGATTCAGGATACGTTTTTTTTTCTTCTCGCACAACAAAGGCGTGTGACACTCTCCGGAGATGAGTTGCCTCCGTCAGGCATGTCTTCCCTTGGGTGAAGGTGGGGAGTGAATATATGTCCTTCTCCCACAGGGCAGAAGTCCCAGTTTCGAATGTTCAGAGGAGCAGCGAACTTGACCGAGCAGATTCTCCACGGCCGTTGGGTTTCTGTCGAGCTCACCGCGACAGGCCTGACCCTTACAGTAGTCATGAGAGACCGTCACAAGTTTCGATGGCACAGAAAAACATCATGCAGAGCTCTCAGGATTGTTTGACTCAGTTTTCTACCGTTTCTCCCTCCTTTATTCCCAGGAGCTGCTAACACAGATCGTTTCAACCATAACATGTAATGGGAACGTCCTCATCAACATTGGAGCTCGGAAAGACGGAACGATTCCGACGATCTTCGAAGAGCGTCTTCGGCAGATGGGGCGATGGCTTTTTATCAATCAGGAAGCCGTGTTCGGAGCAAAGTGAGTTGCAACAAAAAGCATGAACTGCGAGAGGCCGGGGCCGTCGATGATGATCATCACAGTTTCTCGTCCCCGTCCCTCCTACTCGATATTTTACTCGAAAAATGTCCGAGTCCTACCATCCAGTGGTTCTACCCCTCTGTCCCTGATAGATGAGCCTCCTACTTGACTTTATGCCTGAGTATGAATAACGATCGTTAGATTCCCCCGAACAGCATTTCCCGATTGGCGGCCCCTGCCCATAGACTTGGCTGTGGCTGGGGGCCGCCGTCGCGCCAATCGGGGAGCGCCTGTTCGATGTTATACACATCCTCAGCCAATCCATCCGACTAAGCCGATATCCGAGACTAGCCATGAATACAGTTTACCTAGGAGGGTGATCGGCAGTCGAGGTGCGATAGCACGTTTCTCTTTGGGTATCCATTCTTTGGGAATCGGAACGAGAATTTTTCCGTCCGTCCGTCTGAAAGTCGTTCCGAACCGACCAGGATTTCGCCTAGCGCGTGCAGCGTATTATCATAGTTAATGAGGGCCCCTCCTCTATGGCTCATGGTTTTCCGCTGCCTCTGCACCCTTAGTCCTGCTGCTTCCGACCGTTCATGGAAACCTGATTTCGATGGCAGCGATCTGAGTCACGAAGAATAGGAACTTGAAGTAAGTTTATCGATGTCACATGATGATAATCACGTTCTGAATTCTGCAGACCATGGTTGAACGCTCGGGATAGTAGGAACCGAGATGTTTGGTACGCGACACAAACGAACGTGATTTACGTTTTCGTCACAAAATGGCCCGGTAGAATATTGGAGCTCGCCACCCTCAACACGACCGTGGTCAGGTCTATATCTAAGGTACGTTGGACATACTTGAAGGGGATTGCCGTTCGGTCAGAGACAACTCTGTATTGATGATTGTCTAAAATGGGAATAATACTCCCGTAAAACAGGTCGAGATGCTGGGCGTCAAACAAGCACTGCAGCGATTCGTCTTGTCAGAGAAAGGACTCATCATCGAGTTTCCCTGCGTCGCCTGTGCTCAGCCGGTGGAGTGGGTTTGGGTGCTGAAACTGATCTGCTGAAACTTCTTTCGAGGGCTCCTCGAAGGAGGGACTGGCTGGCGATGCTCGAAACGGAAAACTCGGCTCTGCCCAAGCGATAAGTCGAGGAAACCCAGTTAGCACCTCGGCTGAGCTCAAACTAAAACACGCATGGGCACAGGGACCTGCTCCGAGTCAGTCTGCCCCGACTCATCAATACAAACTTGGATGTGTTCTAGGAGTCGCTATACAGTTGTCATCCGATCCAAATGCATGTCCTCATTTCAAGAACTGATATCTGATAACCTCGTCGACGAGCCTCCCAGAGGCTCACCTTGACTCGCGGAGGACACGATTGAACTGAACTTTTCGGTGTGGCGCGGTGCGGAGAGCACTCTCACGCTAAAAAATCCAGGGAACGCAGTCTAGTCGGGATCATGACCATTCCAGACAGCTCAATCGTTCAATACACAGTCGCCCTGGAAAGCTGTCGTATTGGTTCCATCAATCAAGGTTGAACCTACTAAAGTCAATTTTCTCGCTCTTGAGACCAGAAGTTTGTACGTATCCCAGAGAGCGAGTGAGTCTTCTGGTCCGAAGTCTGCGGGCTCGATATTCGGGAGCAAAATGACAGAACAGCCAGATGGCCACCGAATCGATATTTCGATCGAGCGGTCGGATACACTTTTCCCGTTGGTTCCGCCACTCGACTCAAACTCGGGTGAGTTCCATGCCCCTGATCTCTTGATATCAAGTTGTTTTTATCTGGCAGCTGTGCGGCTTGACGCTGATGTTTCCCACTCCTGACTCACAGTTGCGACTGCGAGACATGAGCTTGTGTGCCGTTGCGGGGGCAGTCGAGATACTCCGTTAATACTCGAGGCACCCTCAGAAACGTCGGACACGGCAAGATTTCCTGCGATCCGCAGCTGCCTCATTCGAGTCTTGGGGACTAGCTTTGATTCCAACGTGAATATAATGGAACGGAGACTGATCGCCGAGGATTCCAGAGATAACACTATCTCGTTACTAGGTAACCTAAAAAGCTGCAGCACTTCCGAATGGATGATTCATTCCGCCCGCCGAACTGCGACTGTCTATTCGGGGAAGTCGCGAGCTTCATCAGCTCTCCGACAACGGCCTAAAAGTATGAATGCTCTTCCTTATCCATTCCCCGAGGGCAGTTTTTAGGAAGTGAAACTGCGTTCCCAAGATGGTTTGAGTGCCTAGCTTTTGGAACAATGGAACACGAGAGATATCGAGATCGCCTCGCGGCATTTAAGAAATAGCCGCGTCTATCAATGCCTACATTCAGCTAGCGTCAAATTTTGTCAAGTCTCGCATATTCTCTCCGCTCCCGATAACTTCAGTAGATCCCTGTAACTTCATCACAGTCAAGAGACGCCATGTTTCCGACACCTCCATTATGTGAAAAAGGGTCCCTCTCCCGTTTGAATTCAGGTAACTGATTTCCTAGAATGGTTGCTCTCACGAGAACTGTCCTCGAAAATCCCAGAGAGATTGGATGAAAATATCATTAGGCCCTTGCACAAGTTCCTCCTGACTCCTAGAATCAGAAGGAACTGGCGATGCAGGATCGCTCGGCAGGACAGGAGACATCTTACCAGCCAACCAGCATGGATCTCACGAGTCCTAGCGCCGACTGCTCGTTCTTTATTAAATATGAATTTGTTAATGTACAATTTGTAATGAGGGCGTTTCGTGTTTTCGACTTTCCACTGTCGAAATCCTTTCCGCGCTCGGCGTTCCTGAGCGGAGACGAGGGGGTAGCGCATCGAGGCCGAGGGCCCTCGAAGCTTTGTCGAAAGCCCATTGCGGCGTGACAAATGACGAGCTCGACTCCAAACGGCGATAAGTCCATTTTTGATGATTTCGAGAAAATCGTTTTTTCATTTTGGTGAAAGCTGTGAGCGCATGATCATGATAGAGCTTCGGGGTCATATAAGCAGAAGGAGGAAGAGCCTAATCCAGAATACTTCGAAAAGCTCTTCATATCAATAGATCAATCGAAATCCGGAATTTGACAAAAATGGACTTATCGCCGTTTGGAGTCGAGCTCGTCAAATGTACTCTGAAATCCTTACACGGGGAGGGACCTTTTCGTTCGCATACGTTCGACGTCTGACGAAAACTCCGTTTCATCAGTTTCTGGATGATAGCGTTCCTCAAATTGTGGAGCTCTGGCGTCGCGGGACTCTTGGCGATTATTTCTCATGTCGATAGCTCCAATTTTCGCCAGTTCCACTCACAACCTCGGTAAGATGGTTTGTGTAACGGACTCGAGGCTCTATGCCGCGAATCTTTGTTCCTGGAACATGCTTTTGACTAGAGGGGACGATCCCTCGCGTAAGGCGCGGCAGAAGTGCGCTGATAGGCTTGACCACGAACGGCCCCACACATCACCGTCACAGCTTATAGGTTGATCGAGTAGATTCGATCGAGCACCTGATCCACTCCGTTCTCCATTTAAACGGATCCATGTCTAGCTGAAGCAAACCGGTACCATAGCTCAATGGCTATCGATTCAGCGATCTCGGGCGACTCCTTGAACTCCGTCTACTCCTTCGAAAATTGGGTCAAAGGAGTTTCACAAGCTTGACGCCCGTATACTTCCCAAAAAGTACTCAGACCTCAGTTCCGCCGGTAATTGGATTTCGGAGCTGTAAGAGCGATTTTCGAGAAAGCTCTGATCTGATTGGACTCAGGTTGAGTTCCCTTCCGGACGCCGCAACTCAGCACTCTCCTAAGCGAATTCGACGATTATTTCGGCCCGAAATCTGGGAAGAAAGTCTCCGTTGAAATCGGGCGTTCCACGGACGTTCAAAACTAAAACGAAGTTCCATTATGTTTCGAGACGGCAGAAAAGTGTATTCCGCCATTCGAGGCATATCCTCCAACCGGGAAGCCATGTGATAAGCTGGAAAAAGCGAGTCGGGAGTGCGAATGATTTTCGCGATAGGGTGTCTGATGTGCCGAACGAGTAAGCGGGCGTGGGAGAGGTTCTTTCGTGGAGACATGTTTCTCTTTTAGGCTCGCGTCTGCTCCGCGAGAGCACCGCGTTCATGACGAATTCTCATCACTGGAGTCTCTGGAGCGGAGAGTCGGAGAGGATGCTTCTCCTTTCCAGTTTTCAGCGGAAAAAATCGCCGAAATCGCTCGAGAGGGTGCCGAGCTATGGCCACCGTGAGGGAACGCAACATGAAGTGCATATCAGTGCTTTCTTGGAAATCGCTCCCAAACTCCGAAGTCCCGTCAGAGCCGACACTGTTATTCTTCCATGTTTTTTTTTTGAGAGACAAAGCGGATGAACCAGTTGGGAAGCGGCTCTCCGACTGACCATACGTGAAGGTTTACGTGGGAGCAGTTGATACTGAGTCGTACGAGAACGCTGTCGCACTGTCTCCACGACAGCCGTCTCGAGCGCCGCTTCTCTTTGACACTCCGATTTGTCGAAAAAGACACCTCACACCTGAGTAACGTTGTCAACACATTGCTGCCTCTTCCCGTGTCTTCTTTGTCTTCCGCTCCCCGATCACTCTGTCCGAATGAACAAGACGCCCGGAACAGGTGTTTCTTGTTCGCGGTGACATACTGGAGATACGATGAGACGAACGAGACCCGGACCCGTAACGCGCAATCCTTCTGTTCATCGAGGAGGAAATGTATGCCTCCAAAGCCGTGGATCACGGATCTTTTCGTACAAATTGTTGCTCAGCAGCAGAGCTGTGCGTCATCTTTTGTGAAGACCCTCCCTGTCTGGCTTGCGCTCAGCCTGACGATACTCGAAAAGGGGTTGATCGGTTCTAACTTCTCAACTAGCCAAGCGAAGCACCAACGTTGAGCCCACGCTGAGAGCAGGACGCACAACTCTAACTCGGAGGACCAAACCGCTCCACAGCGCTCAGACTGACGATTCTCGTTCCGGAGAAGAAGCTCAACGTCGTCGAGAACCGAGGGCCATTGAGGGAGATTCAGGGCCGAGTCTTTCTGCTCGTACTTTCCGGGATACTTCCTGAACAACTTCTCATGGCCATGGTCTCGGGAAGATTTCAGGATGCTTCTGAAAATGTTTCTCACTAGATTTTCGGGGAGGTTCAGGGATATTCTCAGAGCAGGACGTATGGTGTGGTATTCATTGACCCAAGCGAGTCGCGACACACAGTTTGACGACCCCTGGCTTAGGGTGTTGATGTCGCGTGTTTCACCAAGCTTCTCTTCATGGCAGGAGATTTGCAGCAGATCATGGGTCTCCTTCTCCCTGATCTGCATGATCTGTTTCCATGGTAGCACGATTAAGGAATCCCTCATTTCCTTAGGGAAACGGAGTCTGAGGAAGAAATCCTCATCCGTGTAGTAGGCGTCGATGCAGTCATAAATCACGTGCTTCACGGTTCCTTCATGTATGCTGCAGCGATGGCGAGTGCGGTTGCTTTCATTCCCATTATCGTTGATAAGGTTCTGTTTCGTCCTGATCATACTCTTCAAGCTGCTCAAAGATTCGTATTTCTCCGAGTACAACATTCAAATCATCGCTTCGAAAATATCTTCCTACACTCGAGCGGTCGGAATTTCCGATATTCAGACGGAGCGTCACAAAACATCTGGCGCGGACTCGACAGAAATCCTAATGTATATGGACGGAGGTCTCACGCACCTACCGACAGTAGTGCAACAGCGGCCGACGATCAAATCAACCGGCCGAACGCTGATTTACTGCAGGGCTTCCCGGGTGGTTCGTTCTGCTCGTAGGGGAAGGACCCGGACATGAATCAGTGCCTCAATATAGAATGACCCGGATTTCGGAGGCGAAAGATAACTTTGGGAAAACTTAGGCATGAATTGACACGCACGTGAATGTCTCCGCGGTCGCCCATTTGCAGCCCGATGGGATGCGATTCGAGCAAGGAAGAAAACTTACAACCGTCATGGACCGAGTGTGCGAGTTTAAGGAACCCTCGTCGCACGTCATTCACCAATGGATGCTCCTCCAGATCTGCGGAAAGATCGGAGGTTGATTGCTCCGAGATGCAAACACTCGAACATCCCACAGAACGGGTTCCTTCCAAAAATGGAGTCGGCGATGTTATTATCTTTCGATTATTGCGACGCACAGGTGTCGCATCCCGAGCAACGCGCCCGGCACCCGTCCCGCTCGTAGCGCTTCTCGACGGATGATCCAGAACCGATGATCCCTCGAGCTCGAGGAATGAAAACACTCGACTCAGTCGATGTCTCGGTCCTCTGTCAGAAGATTTCCCGATTTGGAGCTTCCTCGGGAACAGACGCATACATCGAGTGACAGATTCGCCGCTCGACACACTGACAGTCAGAATTGTGATGAAATTGCTCCATGAAGTCCAGAGCCCGGACTAATTTCAGGCAAAATCTTCCGGCATATCGCTCCTGAGATCACGAGAGCTTGTCACGCCCTTCTCCGGATATATCACTCATAATTCTTATCAATTCAACAAAACGCCTAAAAAAATTCAGAGAGCCTTGTTAGATCGTCGAAAATGAGCGAGAGTGCTCATTGGTCGGGCGACTTGAGCCGCCCGTTCCAGCAGCTCCGATCGGAGCATCTCGCAGAGAAGCATCATGAACTCCGGCACCTGCATCCCAAATAGCAACCCGAGAAACTCGAACAGCGCCAGAACTTTCTCTCCTCCTCGTATATCCAAGCTCTTAGATGTGGGAAGTCCTTCCGCAATCGGAGGGCCCATTTGAGCTCAGTGGACCAAACGTGGGACCGATTGATTCTCGGGATGCGCCCTGATCTCCAGGCCGTTCGAACTCCACTGTCAATCATTGCCGAGCAGCGGATCCACTATTCAGCTCCCCGCTAACGGGCAGGATCTGATCAACGGTTGCAATCGAGTGACAACTCGGTGATTCCAACATTAGTTCTTCGAGTGAAAGCTCATCTGCCTCCAGATTGGGTAGGGCGCAATGTTCCACGTCAACCCACTGGTCATCCTCCTGAGTGGCATTGCCTGTTGTTGTGATCCCGGAGTAGGAGACTCGAAATTCCAGCCCACGTGGGCCTCGCTTAGAACCAGATCGATGCCTCCATGGTCAGTTGTCGACGGGCGTTGTGGATTATTGCTTTAACTCAACCGGACCGGACAGAGCCTCATCTATTCTAAGTTGTGCTTCGATTTCAAGGTACGATGATTCGAAAGTGGGGATTCTCGTTCACATGGGAGTGTACAGTGTACCAGCGTATGTTTCCGAATGGTTTTGGTGGTTCTGGCAGGTTTGTGGAATTTCTGTATCTCTCGAGTTAGTGAAATACGAGAACTGTCCCTGATTTCCTTCCTCAATCCACGATAATTTTCGGAGGAAGGGGCTCTCTGGGATGAGGACTCCGGTCTGATTGAGAGTACGCATGATAATTATGGATGGGATCAACCAGTATCCCGAGTGATTCGCGCGGTATCTTCCGTGGAGTGCGGAGATGCTTGAATTCCCAGGGAAATGGGCCGCCTGTCGAAGCATCTGTCAAAGAATACGTTGGAGCCCTGTATCCTTCTTCATGGACCTACGCTGATTTCGCGCGAGACTTCACGGCTGAGTTCTTCAATCCGGGCGAGTGGGCTGCTCTCTTTCGCGAGTCCGGCGCCAAGTGCGTATGCACGATTGTTTGAGCGACTCTTCCTATGGATCGAAGCTCCGACTTACGGGTCTCACAGATTTGATTACTTCGGCGGGACCTACTGACGAAACAACTGCTGCAGGTATGTTGTGTTGACCGCAAAGCATCACGAGGGCTTCGCTCTCTGGCCCTCGGATTATTCCCCCAATTGGAACGCCATGCAGGTTGGCCCAAAAAGAGATCTAGTGCAGGACCTGGCCGCGGTAAGTGCCCTCCGACATATGCACGACAAAGCACAAGAACTTGGGTTTGGACGGAGCTTCGGCGCTGACCGGCGGGCTTTTTTTTCAGGCTGTTCGCGCTGTCAAGCTCAAATTCGGTGTTTACTATTCTCTATACGAGTGGTTCAATCCTTTGTGGCTCGAAGACAAGAGGAATGGATTTACGACTTTCGCATACTCGCAGTTCAAAGCTCAAGTCGAGCTTCGCGACCTTGTGGTTCGCTACAATCCCGATATAATCTGGTACTCTTTATGTTCACCTCTCTATCAACTTGGTCGACTCACGGGGCCGCGAATGGAAGCGCATACGCTTTTGCTCCCATTTTGGGAGGAACTATGGGTTTGCCTAACGGTAAGAACTTTGCAAATTAAGGACCGATGGAGACTTCGCTCCGGATACGTACTGGAACTCCACATATTTCCTCGCTTGGCTGTATAACGATAAGGCGAACGTTGTCGTGAATGATAGATGGGGCTTTGGTACGTCCTGTCGGCACGGAGGTTTCTACACTTGCGGTAACAGGTGAACTCCTCTTGGGAATATTCAATTTCGAATATTGTGGAACGGACGGTCGCCCCGTGGCTCTTTTCAGAAGCGGCAAGAGCCTTTCATAGAACTTTCTCTCGCCAATGTCTTTTGTCTGGTCGCACCATTGTTTATTAGGCCCTAGAAGACTCGCGATTCGTGATATCACTTCCAAGCCGCAAAGAGCAGTGGAATCCCGTCCTTGGTTGGGATTCCTGCGGAGTGCGAGAGATCGGAGGAACCCTGATGTCTACGGTATGCTGGAGGCAGAGTTGCAGGACAAAGCAGTGCTTCCGTCCTAAAAAGCAGATTCCCCATGGAAATCAAGACGAAAACGATTCTTTCCTTCACATGATGCCTCAGGCGCAGTGTTATGCTTTCTGACCTTATCCTGATGACTGATTGGTTTATTGACCATTTCTTGTCCATATACATCTCGTTTTCTGTCAGAAACACCAGATGCGGGTGCGAGTATACTCTGCTAGTTAGGATAATGTCCTATGTTCGATGACATATCCTAGTTTTCATTGAGGAAAGTCCCAAATTTCTGCGATTAAGTCCATCTCGTGGATTCAAAACCACTCAATCATCGGTCACGTTCTTGCTCTCAGTGTAGTTTTTCTTAGATGTCTCTTGACTTTTCGAAATCGGGAGGAACCGGGACGATTTGCGTGACCTCCAAACAAATAACCGCTCTCTGATGGACAATTTCCTCTCTGGGGCTTAAAATGATAACGGACATTCCTCCTATCCGAGAATCCGCCGAAACGATGTTAAAATGGAAAATTATCTCTACGATGATACACCAAATACCATTGCTAGATTCCAAAGCTGACATAATTGAATGCCCAGCTCCGATCCGGATTTCAATCACGGTCATAAGTTCGAGAACGCTTTCTCGCTGGATAAAGTTTCTTGGGGTTATCGTCGAGCCTTGGATCTGCATTGTGTGAGGACTATCGAGGTGAGTTTCAATGTGCTATCATGCGACAGCATGCTGCCGAGATCGCTGTGTAGGTGGACGCTCAACTGTGTGATCCCTGATGTTCCCCTCTCAACTGGGCAGGAAATCTTATTTGAAATCGTTTCGACGGTTGCTCGCAATGGGAATGTGCTCATCAATATCGGGGCTCGGAGCGACGGAACGATTCCCACAATATTCCAAGAACGCCTCAAGCAGATGGGCGAATGGTTCAAAATCAATTCAGAAGCGATTTATGGGACTAAGTGAGTTTTTCTTTCCTTCGTAACTTTTTCGACAACAGAGTCTTCCCCTTTGGACCAAACCTACCCGACACCTACCAGGAGTTCCGACACTGGTCCTCCGCTTACCCCCCCCCCCCTTCGTCTCGATTGGGAATCGACAAACCTCCGCATGTTGATTCAGCATCCGATCCATCATGTATAGGACCTACCCCGTGTTTCGCGAGGCTAACTGAGCTCAGGACTCATTCTTCTTGCGTAGTGCGCAAGGTAACAGCTCTCAATTCAGAATCGTGATTCACAGACCGTGGGTAACAGTACGAGACGATCTGAATCCTGATGTGTGGTTCACGAAAAAACCTTCCATGATCTACGCTTTCATGACAAAATGGCCAGGAGAGCAGATAAATGACATCAACTATTTGTCTATCGGCAGCTTGAACGAGACAAGCGTGCCACGCGTTTCCCAGGTAATACAGCACCATGGATGGGGGCGCTTCCTATGTAGAGCTTACATGGGTATGACACGAACGAGGTCCGATTTCTCACCAGGATGGAGTGATGCTTGCCGTAATTTCTTGCTTTTGTTTTCTAGGTTTGGATGCTCAGCACACCTCCGATCCTGTTGGAGCACTCGTTCAGTGAGCAGGGATTCACTATCGAGTTACCCTGTTTCGCTCATGATAGCCCTGCCAAATGGGTGTGGGTAATAAAGATACTCCATTGAAACCGGCCTCTTGAAACTAGGACACGGGACCGACTCAGAACTCGGATCTTTTCTACGCCGATTCTTCAAACGAACAGCATGTCCGCCTGAGTTCTCGTACCGAGCTCACTTGGCACTCGGGCCAAGAGGGAACTCTTTGACGGAATCGCATTCCTTGCTGACTCGGGGAGGAACATCGATGAGTGTTTCGAAAAAACAGCTCAGATGCAGGCTGCTCCGGATTTCAGTGTTCCAGACAATTTTTTATCACGGTCACGACGTCGATCATTTCGAAGCGAAAATGTGATCAGTTAATCCGATCAGTTTAGTGCCCAGCTATTCATAGGATCATTCTCATCGAAATCTCCGGCGAATTCACGTGGTGACAAGCGAACCCTGAATATACTCTCAGGTTTGAGCCAAACGTACGGAGTCGAATAAGTCTTGCAAACGTACGGGAATTCGCCGTGGATCCTGAGGAAAACTCGAGTCGAAATGCATGTCCGGAAGTTTTGTTGTGTTTCGTCATGTCTGGAAGCATCGCCTCCTGTGATAACAGCTGGCAGGCCACCTCGGTATACCCTCGTCAAAAAACGAACCCCAACACGTCGGAAGGAACTGCGAAATAATTGTGTGCCTCGAGCAATCATTGTAGCAGATTCATTCGGGGATCCGGAGGGGAAATGAGTTTTCGGTGCGGATGCTTCGGTATCAGGTTGAACTGCAGCTACCTGTATATGCTCCTTTCAAGATTTATTTGACCCTTGAACCATCCGAGAGAATAATCACTATCAAATCTGCCGATTCCCAAGCATTGAGTTGTCCGCACAGAGGATGATTTCTCCGTTGATCCCTATTTCGAATGCTTCCGACCTCAATATCTGATTTTCTGTTGAACGGAAAACTGAAATACATCGTCTTGGGAGAGAAGACGTCACACAAGAGAAGACGGAATTCCTCACCGCGATGAGCTTCTTGAGATGTTCCGCTACTCAAACTGTTTCTTTCCCTCCCTTCCTGATTTAAAGAAGGAGGAGATGACGAAGACGAGTTTCCACCGGCCCATCGCGCCGCTAGGTTTCGGTCATCAACTATTCCGTCAGCACTCCATAGCTTGCTGCGGTGAACGATTATGCCCATAAATCTCCCTCGTTTGTTCAATTCTAATACGCTAAAGGTTATGTATCGCCGTTTGGCGGAAGCGCAAGACGATGCTAGACTGGTCAGATGAAAAGTCATTGAGCGCGGTTTTGTGCCCTGCTGGCCGAACCAATCATGGAGCTCTAGACAGGGTCCTTTGGTAATGTATGTTGCTGCGTTATTCCTATCGGTGGGATAAATTCCAGCGAACCACAACTCGACAGCTTGCTCGGACCTAAGTTACAGGAGTTCGGTCGATTCTCATAGTTTGTCATCCGCAGCGTGGTCTCCTCTCGGATGCCTGCTGCCCGAGGGCGGCAACAACGAGTATCGGCCATCGTGCTGTTGGAGACGGGTTCCAGATTGCAATCAAGCGCTTACCTTAGACGATCGGCTCCCTGAGGCCGCGAGTAAACCGGTATCATGCACAGCATCCCGTACATAATTATCCGCATCCAGGAAGAGGCTCCATGGTTTGACCGCGAACAACAGGAGCTAAGCCACATCCCCAGAGTTTCGAATCCTAGACAATGAATACTGCCATAATACTCAGATTCGTGTGAAGCTGAGAAGGGATCTGCACACGAAACTCCAGCACCTCGACTTGGATTGAGATTCGGAGAGAGTCAGGTGCGTACTTTTCTCGCAGCGGATCCGCGCTCCACTCGTCTGCAAGAATACCAAGATTGTGGGAATATACTACTTCGATGGAGGACTGGCGAGCAATCGCAAACCCAGTTCAACAATGGCTAACGAATTGATTCATTCGGCAGCTCCAGTTCAGCTCACTGAGTAATCTCGGCTTTGTTCAGCCGAGGAACTAGGTGCGCTGTTCGAGTGATCCGCTCGTCTCCACTGGATCACTAATCACGCAAAAACAGGAAAACGTTTTCGGTGTCGGAGAACTTCCGATCATGTCGCTCTTCAGGCCAGACTGACTTCGAGCGAGGCTGGGAGACACAATCACGTCCTCGAGACGTGAGTTGATTCGGATTGCGTCGACATGCATCCGCCGATCTTACATTTCAATGCCGATTTCATCGTTCATCCTTCCCGAAACGTACTTTTCCCGACTTCGGACTGCAATTTGGACGTTTGTCTCGAGGCTGGTTTCGATGGCTGTGATTTTCTCACTGAATTTCACGAGGATTTCCAATCGCGGACGGTAGAAAAACGAAATACGATCTCAGGGTCTCATCGATCGTTTCCAACGTCCCGCTCCAGCCGAATCAGAGATATCTCATGTGTCTATATGGTGAATCTGGAGTTACGGTCGGAGCTCTCTTAAATTCGCGATGATGGTGGCTCTCTCATCAGGTCGGAAAAGCAAGTATATCTGCATTTCGGGACCCGCTATTGAAGACGGGAATGTCTTTAGAGAATCGTTCATCCGGGACGGAATGGAACCATCACGACAGAATGTCCCGTGTTTTCTTTTTTTCTAAAGAGGCTCTCCAGTGGACAGTGTGATTTCCGCATTGATTCCCTGGGCTTACCTTGACCACGTTCTGCTCAGCGACTATTTCTTCGACAGAGAATACAGCTAGGGGACAGGGCCGAGCGACCATGGGCCAGTAGGGTGATCTTGCATTCCTGTGATTCACGAAGGCTCTGAGGTTTTCGCGGTATTCCTAGGAGCCGACAACGGCGGATGGGGAACAGACTTTCAAGCGCTCCGCTCCACGTGGCGAAATGCTCACCTCGGAACAATATGCGTTTTACATGTCAAAGATGAATTAATGAGCTCTCGGATGGAACAGATTTTTCGGGGAGCCCCAGGGCAATAACTTCGCGCTCTCGGAACTTCATTCTTCGGGGCTTCCCCCTGTTTGATACATCATACTTGATCGTAGCTTCCTTGACCTGCGGGATGCGGAGCGTCAACTTCGGAGACTCGAGTCAGAATGCGGGCTTCGGTCATTTTTCGTATGGTGCTAGCTCAGCGATGGCCATCCGTTGCAACGAGCGCTTGAGATCGCTCGTTCCTGTCCGTGATTACGGTAATCCCGTTGTGACGAAATTTGCTATTTTCAAAAGTTTTCAACATGGCCTCGACGGAAGGCCGAGCAGAACTTTACTCTCCACTCGTAACCACGAAAATACTTGGTTTAGAAAGTTCACTTCGAAAATCTTCGAAGATCCGTGACTTGCACTACGGTTCGATTCTCTCGAGCTCTCCGTTCTGTGACCTTTTCGCAACGGCTCGCGGTCTGCGTTCACTGACAGATGACGTCACTCACCCCTCTGTCGGGAGTCCGGTTATCCCCGACCGTCGATAGACTTCCCTCATTCGCCCGTTTTCGATCAAACTCCGGTCTGTCAGCAACTGCGATTCTTCCGCAGATGTGAAGCTATCTCGACCTGATTTCGGTTTGGTGAAAATAACTATCCCCGTGCACAACTCTTGAGCAGGTACTTATGACGTCGTTTCTATTCGGCTCCCTGTTAACCCTGCCTCGTCGGCAACTCAGAAACTGCACAGATCGCTCGCAGCTGCATCGCTCGATGTTCTCTGACTCGATCTGGTTGATGATAATCTCAACTGATAGATTCGTTCCGGCCTGCGTTATTTTCGTAACGAAAATCGAGCAAGAACGGAGATACAAAATGTAACTCAGGCCGCTTCGTCGTCGAAGAGGTTTCGCACCGATTTTCGCTCACGGCCATTCTGGAACCGCGATTCCGCGGAATAATCCCGTCCTCCGAGCTCCGATCCTTTTGGGCTATCTCTTCGAGCGGCGAAAGTTCTTTCATTGGCCAAACTCCATCCATCAACGCAGCCTGCGAAGCTTGAAGGTTAACTTCGAGAATACTTCTTCTAGTGAGGCAGCCTTCTTTGTCATGAGACTTTCTCAGACGCCGGTCGCGAATAGTAGAATCAAGAAGTCATGGGCAGAAATGCACATATTCTGGAGCGTTGAATAATTGAAGGAGAATCGAATGATGCCCGGCTTCATCAACTCAGCGGGTCAGGCTACGAGATTGCTCGCATAGAATTCGCAAGGCAGATCTCGCGAGGATTATTGCCCTGGCAGCGGAGCAGATCCGATTGTGCTCAGCGCGTAGATGTTTCCTTGCGTAGAGTTGGGACATATGTGCGTGACAGGATTTGACAAACCTCTTAAGGCACAGAGTATGTAACAGAGGTGGCCGAAGTCATGGGCTAGAAATTCATTAGGTGATGGGTGTCCGCCATTCGTCAAGATGCCTCACTTCCAGTTTCCCACTTATGCCAGCGTCCTAGCCTCGGCTGCTCCCGAGGGCCGGAAGAATAGGCCACGGGGTCGGCAAACTTTGTTTTCTGGCTCTCATCCAGAGGAGCCGTCGAGCGGATCGAAGTCGCGGCCATGACTCACTCAAAGTGGGAGCAAATCCACAATACTGCTACCTGACCCCCCCAGCATCCACCTGAGAGGAAGTGGGGTCGCGAAATCACACCCCTATAAGCGGATGCTGCCGTGAGCTCATCCGCGTTCACCCTCTGCAATGCTCAAACCAAACGGGGGATCCATGAACAGAGTGCTCGGCAGCGACATGACGTTTCCGCATTCACCTGAGAGGAAGCTGAAGCCGCGCCAAAGAATTCAGCCTCTCCTGTCCTCTTGCAGTGAAAACGCGGTTAGAAGTTGCTCCCGCACTCACGAAAGGGGTGGGTAGAGCCTGATTCACTTATTTACGAGTCACAAGGAACGTCACCTTTGATTTGCCCGCCTTCTTTCGGTGGCCAACATCGGCTGACGTGGCCGACCTAAGTTGCGACTCGTTCCACTTCGTAGGCAAATGCAGCAATCGTTTTTCCTGAGCAGTCGTCTTCTTTTCTCTTTCAATGTGCGTGGTGGGAGCTGGCCGTCTTCCAAGAGCTTTTCCTTCCGGACAGAAATAGCCTCAAGAACGTCTTTTTGCTGTGGAGTTCAAATGTCGACCGCCATTCCCGAACACTTCGCGTTTTGAATCCTTCTCTAGAATATGATTCCTTTTGAGCTGTTGTGAGCTCTCGGGGTTTTTGAGTTGGTTTCATCTCGTCGCTTGCCTTTCCTGATTCCTGAGTTCTTTTTCACGCACGTACACATCCGTTGCGCCATCTCAAAATGCTACACCAAGACGGGGTTGTGCAAGAAGAAACGGAGCACTCGTTCTTTGAAGTTCATCCTGAATGACCCTGAATCCGTTTTGGAATTAACTGAATTCTTGAGGGGAAAATGATTCGCGGCCATCAATCGAGCGATGCTGCTCAGATCAGCAAACTGCCGTGAAGACGTTGTCCCCACTGCCGAACCTCCCGCAGAGTACAGAGGATATGTCTCTCTCGATACAGCTAATCACCGCCCTCGTTCGTACCCTCTCGAAAACCGGAGCGTTGCGTAGCAGAGCGGAACTTTGATCCACCCTTTCATCTATGTGCGAGCAGCGCTAGCCTCCATCTCCCTTCACTGCCATGAGGAACAAACGAAAGGAGAATAATCATCGCAAACATCATCCTCCGAGTCGAGCCTCGTCCCAGGATCCCGTCGAAAAGGCTCCCGGAGCTCAAAGAAACAATGCCTCAACCCTTTGTTCATGAGCTGGAGAGAAATCTCGAGAACATTTAATCCCAGGGAGCTCCCTGCAGGATTCGGAGATGGTCTTTGCAGCGCTCGGGATGTAGCAACTCCTTGCTGGCCGCACGCGGACAAAGGCGCGCTACCATACTGTGGCCGTGGCCTCTGACGGCTGAGAAATGCCGGAACCTTCATCCGGGAGCGACAGAAATTTTCATCTCGGGAGTCCCAGACGCATCCCGCATCGTAGTTTGCAGTGCTTTCGGTACAATGATACTACCGAATAATATCCAAGCTGGGGAGACTAGTCCGGCTGGACGAGCAGAACGCAATATAGAGGAATTCTCGGAGCTGTTAACCTAGGACGTCATCTCTGTGCCCGATGCATCTTTCGGATTTTCCGTCGCCGTCAGTTGTGTGACTGTCTGGTTGAAGGGACGCCCGCCTACTCTCCGTTGGTTGTGGTCCCCTCCCGACGAGAGGAAAAAAACTTTCTCCACTCCCTTGGAGACCGAGAGCCAGAGTTCCCAACTCGCATGTCTCGGTCGGAAAATATTCACTCATCATTATCGGCGGGACTTGGAGCTCATAAGGATTTTACGTCCGCGTCGACGACCGAGAATGGACTCTAGGGAGGTCTGACAGCTCTTGCTCGTCGCGAACTTGTCTGCGCAGCGGATGAAAATAAGTTTTTTTTTCATAAGAGCTCACCCGACCGACGTTGAGTAAGCCCAAGCCCACGGCAGTGCCCACGACAAACAAGATGGGCCCCACAACGACTGGGATGGTCGACAACATCATCAATAGGATGCTCGAACGCCGGCGGCTGTTCGAAAGCCGTTCTTGATGGAATTTCTCCAGAGCTGTGATCTATGCTAATATCTAGACACCCATTGTTGAGCTCCCATAGTTCGAACAGGGCACATAGAAAAATATTGACCGCTCCGCTTCCCTGAGGAGCAGTCAGCTCTTCTCCTTCCTCCTCCTCACATCGACTCACGCGAATCGCCACAGCGAACACTCGAAATGAACGCGGCCCTCGTGGGCTCGAACAACGGATCCGGATGACACGACTGGAGACCAGCTCAATTTTGGGCGCTATCATGGCAAAAGGTGTCGCCATCATGCCAAATGCGAACTCCGTCTTGGGCAGAGGTGATAGGTGCCCTAAAAATTCATTTCCTGACGTTGGTGATGATCTTTTTCTCGACTTCCGTAAGGGGGGAATGGCTTCTGTCATGGGTACGGTTTTCAAATATTTCGAATGTGATATAGGAATAATCATTCCATTCGGCTCGGAAATATCAGAGAGACGGGTTCAAGAGCTTGAACTTTGATCGAGGAATGTGGTCGCCTCTCCTATCAGAATATAAATTTACATCTGAATATTTGGAGAGAGGTCACGGCGGAAAAGTTGGAGCTGAAGTGCGCGACAGACAGCGTTCCCAGATGGCATCAACCAAATGAGTCGCTTCACAAATACTCCTTCACCGGCGACTCTCAACGTCAAGGGCTCAGTCATCCGGTCACGGCTTACCCTTCAATGCCATCGTTTTCGCTCGAAAAAGTAGCTTCGCTGAAGATATGCCTTAATATATTTGAGGAGCCAAGCGGGGAACCAGCACCCCGCTTTTTCGGCGGACTCCAGTGAACCGCGATTCGAAGCAGTCTCCCATCGTCCTGGTGAATTAAGTTCAGAAATTCCACTCGAAGTCATTCACGGAATCGAGGCACTTCGACTCTTTCCCAGATCGCTCAGATAAATAATTCAAGACCAAGACAAACAAAAGTAGGAAAGATGTCGATTAGACCCAGCGAGAATCACAGGAAATGAACCATGAAGTCGACACGTAGAAGTGCAGTCAATGGCTCGATTCGTCAGGAGAGGTCGATCTTCCAGTGTTTGGTGGTCCGGAAAAAAGTATTTTTTTTCGCGGAGCGGCTGGGGCAAATCTCCCCGGAGGACGCTCACTCGGTTACAGCCTCGCCTGCGACAGAGACGGCATGCCTGGCCATCTCTCCGGGGAGGAGGAGCCTCACAGCAATCTGGATTTTCCCCGAAATTATGGTGGACCTTTCGTTCGAGAGAAAACACGCCTCGGATGCGAAGCGTTTGAGCACGCCGTTGAGTTATAAAATACCGGTGTCTGAGCCAGCTTCTTTAAGCAGCCCAAAACTTGTCCATCCGGGCCGCGAACGCGTCGGAATCATCCCTTGCCATCTCTCTCCCTCTTTTGGTTTCGGAGAACTCCCGACCATATTACACAACCATCAGCCGTGTCTTTAATCTCAAGAGAGATGCTTCAACGTTCTTTGTCCGAGCATGACTTCAAGGCGACGTTTATGTGTCGGTATCATTGCGCTTCACCATGACTGTTGCCTCCGGAGCCTACTCTATTGTACATCAAGATCCGATCGATTCGCTGCTCCTCTTCCAGAACTGCTGTCTGTCGTGCGGATCGCCTTCCCAGTGTCCAATGAAAGCTCCACAGCTTTTTGGGAGCTCTCGAAGTCCTATCAATGGAGCCTCATTTCTCTCGAAACTGCAATGTCGGCGCAAACGAATCATCAACGGACGGTTCTCGAATGTGAATCGCTCGATTAGACTTTGTGTTGAGCTTCGACACGATTCCTGCATCTGTTCGCAGCGCTCTCTCCGGTGATGATTCGAATTCTGAGATGCAGTTCCGCGCCGATCCGAGCTAGAGTTCTGTTTTCGATAAAAAAAAAAGACGGAACTCAACAGCCAGCAGCAACTGAGGATTTCTGAATGGAGCAGCGAATTCGGAAGCTCGACTGGGATCCATCGGAGTCGAACGCCGCGGATCGACTCGAATCCGTACTTCAACGCTTCGAAGGATGGGGCTTCTTTTTCGACGCAATCGGAGCCAAGAGTTCCGTGTCAACAGGAGTTGGGCGTCTTCCCTCGGGGTGAAGGGTCGTTCATATTGTTGCTTCTTATATGCGAACGCCTAATAAGTTTCGAATGTCACTTCTCAGAGGAGTGCGGCTGTTGACCAAAGACGGCTCTATTTATACTCAAAGTGGGTAGAGTTCGTGACTCCGGCGGCGCCATGGAAGAGAAAGGCTTTTTTTCACCTGAATTCCGCCGAGTTGGCGACACGGTATCCCGGAACACGAGGACGTTTTCCGCTCCGACGAGCCAGCTGCAGCATCATTGCAGGTGCTCTCAAAGTCGGGCTTCCAGCGCTCGTTGATTCTTTCAGGATTCTCCGTAGCGGGCTCTTGAGTTCGGAATTGAGCCATGCACCTGGAAAGTGTGAAACATCTGCAGCTCTCGGTTTGTCATGTTCGTCCCCCGAAACACGAGTCCCGCCTTGTCTTTCCGGAGCCCCAATTCCTAGTCGATGCAGTCAGATCGGAGTCACGCGCGTTCGCGAATAAATCGAAAACTCGTCTTGAATACCCAGTCGCGACCGAAGGATGGCAAGAGCGCATCTGTATTGAGCAATCATGCTGGCGTCTCTAACTTTCTGCCGAACGGGTGAGTGCTCGTCGCAGGACCCGGTAATATGACCAGCTGGCTCGCTCTCAAGGTCCGAGCGCACTCTCCCGCGAACCCCATACGGGACCTTCAACCGATCCTGTAATTTCCTGAACTCGGAGAGATTGGATGTGCAGATCTGAGAGAAGCGGGAGTTTCTCTTATCTGCCAACAGTCACAGCCGAAAGAATGGCTCTCTGGAGTAGGTTCTGGCATGAGTGCCCAAGATGGAGAATTCGTCCGTTGCTAGATTTTGTTGCCTCCCTGCGACGAAAGCATGAACATCATCTCGGGATAGATCTTCCCGACCACGGAACACGGTTCAAGTCAACTGTCCCTTCATTTGGTTCCGGGAAAGGCTTCGGCTGGATCTGCCAGCGCTCTGATGGAGAGCGTGGACGAGTTGCCGGCGTAGGGCATATTGTCGAAATCCGGGAATTCCGTCAAAGAGGGACTTGCCCCATCCCGAAGGAAGCTCGGTACTTGCGCACTTCTCCTCAGATTCTGCAGAATTTTCCACCGTGAGGAATCCCGGTTCCCGTCCTTCAATGCATAATAAACCAGCAGAGCTACAAAAGGACGAAAATCTCTTAGCATGAGCGAGAAAGATTCGAGCTGCGACGAGAGCTCTTTCTCGCTCGAAGACTTGAGCGATGCAAGCGAAGGTCCCTGGGACGAATGACCCCAGGGCGAAATAGAACTTTTCCAGGAAACAAGAGAGACTCCGTCCGAAACGGTAAGAAGCGGACGGAGAGCAGAAGTGTTAATTGGATCTTCTCCTCTACGAGTCCAAAGCTCCCATCGCTGGGTAACGAAGCCGTCCTCTGCGATCCCACGTGACCGGTTCAAGCATCCAGGGAGCAGAGCCTCCCGAATTCTTAGACTGATACACAGTATACCAGCCGGCCCCCGGCTGTTCCGCGCGACCTCGGGCCGGGTCGAGGCGTGATTTTCCGTCGCGGAAGAGTGTCTCAGTTTTCATGAGCAGAACGGCTGAAACTGAGAGTGTACTTGCGACCGAGCAATGAACCGGGCAGATGCGATTTCCCGGGGAGCGGTACCGCACAGCAGGGTGGAACTAAAGTGTGCTAAGGGTCAGCCTCATCAGGGGGGAAGGTCCGAGCTGGCGGCAGAATGCTCTCTGGTCTGGGTCTGCTCACCATCCTCGAAACTCCCTACGGTAGGTCGCGAGTGCTCAGGGGTAGGAGGCGATTCTATAAGAACCGCTCGTTATGGGTCTCGCAATCGCTTCTTCCAGGATCGAAACTAGCGGCTGAGAGTTTATTGGGATGGCCTCAGTGAACGCGGGAGTTGGAAACTTGGGCACGGTTCGACTCCCGGATCACTTTTCGTCACATGCTGGCCGCCTGTCCTCTGCCGCAATCGGACAACTTCGGTACATGTTGACCTGCTGGTCGACTCTGTGAAAATAGAATGGACTGAATGGGACGGATTCGAATAGACAGTACATCCGAAATCGGCTGTCGTTCTGACGCGGGACCATTCTGCTTCGCATCTGCCTCATTGCTCGCGCGTGAATCCAATACCGATTGCGTCACAAAGCCACGTTTCCGAATAATCTTTCGCTTTTATTCCGAGATGGGAACATACTTCCACGTTTCCCAACGAAGGGTCGCGAAGCTGGCGTTTCCGGAGGCGCATGCAGCCAGGAGTTTATCCAGAATCCTAGATCCCCCTAAGCTCAGCCAATGAGCTGCGTTTTCTTCAGGTTTCAAAACTCAGGTTTCGTAATCATTGAGGACGTGCTGATAGCTGACATCCTGTCGTTGGACCACGCGGAAGTGCGTCACACGAGCACGGGGGCCACGAAAACGTATTAGCTTGTAATGCGGTCTCTATCCTATTAGGCATCGAAGTACGTGACGAATCCAGCAAAGACGAAGTCTCCAGGTCACTGAGAGAGAGGAAATTTGGGGTCAGCTCGGAAGGTGGACGAATCAGATCTACATCAGAACAGAAGCAAATGGTCTCAAGATGGTGACGATATATGGGCTCAAACGTCGACCGAAATGGACTCTACGGTCCTCGAGTCCCCACAAAGCTCTCGGCTGAGCTAGCTCGCTCGCTCCTCATGAGAATTTGTGTTCGTTGATATACCGATCTCATCCCTCCAAGCCCAGCGATGTGAAGCCGAAGCGGTTGTCAGACTCAACTTACAGCCGTCTGGTCTCTGAACAAGCGCCAAAACTCCTCAGCCGCAAGACACCTTTTGTTTCCTCGGCGCCCTGTCGCAGTTTCCCACCCTCGATCGCGAGTGACGAGGTTCCGAATCCATCAGGCTGGAGCTGTTCGGCCTCGGAAGTTAGAGTTGAATTACTCTGAGCTCGCGTGTATGAAGGCCCTTCCCTTAGAAGACAGGAAACTCTCAGGAACGGCTCGTGGTGGGAACGAATGCAGCTCAACTAATCCCCATGAAGAATAAGGGATTGAGGAATATTTTCGACTTCAGACACTACTCCCGATCATGTTTGAAATCGCGAAATTCGTGGAAACAAGAGTTTTCGTACGCGCGAGTTCAGGATTCTGGTTGTCCTCGGTTGTGGCTCTTCCCTCACTCGTCGAACACTTGGAGCTCTCCACTCCCATGGCCTTTTCACTGCGGTCTCGAAGTGGCTCAGAAAACTCAGATTCGTGCAGCTGAAACCAAAAGAGTCCGAACACGATAAACGACTTCGCGAACCTTGCTGAGCTGGTCACGATTGGAGTTCTCGGGTTCAATACGATGCCCCCTGTTCCCTTCCACGGCCAACCCTACCACTCGAAGGACAGGTGGAAGCAACGATGGACTACTAGCATCGTTATAGTCTGTCTGAAACCTTCATCTCATTCATTGGCTGTTCGGTTCTCGTGTTCGTGGACGAGATAGGTAGCCCATGGCAGTGACCAGCTGAGTCAACAGGCCCGCAACAATAAACGCTCCACTTTCCTAATGACCGATAGGGCGAGAATGTTGTGCTCATAGTTGAATACTCACCTTCTTCGATCGGGATTTGGGACATTCAGGGACTCCGGAACAGGGGGAAACGTCAACTCTAGCTGCTGGAATGTTTGACTCATGGGCTAACGAATCCGTGATGGGACGGGGGGCGGATGCCCCTTCTCTCCCTGGCCACTCAAGTCATCGAACAATTTCCTCTTCTCCGACTCGACATCGCAGACCCTCGCATGTTTGTTCGGAGAGCTTTAGCAGCCCAGGACACCGGAATGAGGAAACATAGTCGGAGAAACTCCGATGGCGGCTGTTGGTCTCACAGTGCAGCGAGAGGGGCCCTGGGTTATTTGAGGCGTGCAGGATTCCTCAGCAGCATCGAGAATCAAGAATAAACTGCGCTTCTGTGACGTGCGGAGCTGCCGAACCTTTCTCCCGCGCATTCTCGGAATGGGTGCGAGAGGTCTGCGGAATCTCATCTCGAATCGAACGCCTGTCTCACGAATCTTCGAGACTCAGCGCATATTCGTTCGAGCTTCGTTGAACTGACGAGATTCTCGTGATACAATGGGCGATTGTAGAAATTTTTTCGCGAAAAAGAAGGTGAAGTGCATTTTCCAGAGAGAAATCAGATTTATTCATCTGTCCAATCTTCCCTCTTAGATTCAATGGGGCGTTTCGCATCCATGCGAACCCGGTCTTGATGAGTCTGACTCACTGTGTGTATGGAACGTATCACGCCGTAGCAAAACGCCACGACTCTCACAATGCCTCAGGATCTGCGTGATCGTGACGGTTTCTCGGAGTGGCCAATATTTCGGATGTTGTTGGAAGTGAACGGAAAGCTCCGGAGCGCAAAACGTTATAACCTTGCTCGAACGCATCCATGATCTTGAGAACGGAACGCCAATCGAGAAGGTACCCGGCCTGTACTGATTCTCGCCGGCATTCTGACTCCGGGATTTCCGAACACGCTGATTCCTCCATTGGTTTCACCCAGCCAAGTGTGGAGCTTCTGTTGCGTATGGTCATCATATTTACAATGACTCAGACTTGTCATCCCGCCATCCGACTGTTCGTGGACTGACATCCACACCGTGAGCCTCCACGTTCACCTATCCAATGGGATGTGTTCTCTTTCCAAGCCCCTATGACTTGATCACGACCATTGCAATAAGGCTGCGAGGGACCTATTCTCCCCCATTACTCCACAGAAAAGCAACCTGGGTACGTTCCCTGTACAGCTTCTGAGACTTCCGGATGGGAATCGCAGGGAGTGGAAATTTTCAACACCAAGTTCTACGCTCTCTCTCTCCCTTGGAGCCGACCGCTCAGAGACGTCTCTTGTGATTGCATTGTTGCCTGAGGTCATGTTAAGATAAAGCAAGCCCGTATATCGGAACGTGTGTGGGAAGCAGAGTGCGGGAAGCGCAGAGCTCGACGTATACATCCGTCATGATGACGCACGGGTGCGTCTCGTACATAATCTACGAGAAGACAGAACTTCGATCCTCCCCGTCTTATCAAGTTCGTCCTCGGACTATTCTGCGTAAACTCGCACTCTGTACGCAAACCGCGGGAGGATTCTTCGCCAGCCAGCCAACTTTCACCGCCGGCATACGCCACCGCTAGCTTATCGTCTTCGCTGACTCGGGTGGTTCAGATCGATCGTGGACTTCACACAGATTCTTTATAAATATTCCTCCTCGTTCTTGCTTCGGCAACGATCGCCTCTAGAATCTAAACCTCTCGCTCGTAGGAAACGCTCAGAAGAAAAAGTCTCACCTCACATTCGGCACTGAGGTACAATTCTCCGCAACGCTTCCTCCAATCGACGTCATCCAACTCTTTTCTGCCAACATTTTCGTGTCGCGGTACTAATACTGATCACCATGAAATGGTGGTTCGAATAATTATGCAAAACTGTGACTTGTTTGTTCCCTGGACCTTGATTGACTCTCCTGTCTTCAACCATCGTTCAACCACGCAATCTGTCCTCAGTAGCTGTGACAGACTCGTGGAGCGAGATTCTATCTAAGATAGAGGACATTGCGATGATCTGTAACGGCCGAATGCGCAACCTCCGATTCCGTGAGCTCCTCGCGGGAGCAAGGGATTCGTCACCTCGTACCGGGGTGTCTCCGTCGGCACGAGCTTGAAGGGTCGCGCTCCGTTCACAACGGGTTTTTTGTGGTGATGATGATGTGAGTGATGAGCTGCTTTTATACGTGCCAGCTGGAAAATAAGGGGCTCTTTCTATCAATCTGGATTGGATTCAGCTTCGCTTCCCTCGCCGTAGAAAGCTGTTCGAATACCCGATACCTTCCTTGGAGGTGAGAGTCTCCGTCAAATTGGAGTTTCGGGACGAACGAATGAATGAAGGAACGAACCTCTTCAGCGCTCCACAGCTGCAGATCTTTGTTTCTGATTTCCCACTCGGATTGCCTCCTAGTTATCGTGGGGATGCACTCGTTGCTGTGATGTTTCCGGGGCATTTTGGCGCACTCCACAAGCTGATACCACCTCTCCTGTTCGTCGGCAGCACTGGCCAGGTCTATGGCAGTTTCCCCGAGGAATTGTTCTTCGCCGGAAATTTGATCTGGAGGAATGTTCCACAGGCTCACTGCAATGGGGGAATGATTTGCTTACCAGCCGCCGCACTCCGATTCTGTGGTGGCCACCACAGGAAACCAAAAAGCCGTTGTGAGTCTTCTCCTCAGGGAGCTTCCCTGCCCGAACGAGAATTGAGCCGAGAATTTCAATAACAGCGCTCCCCGAGACATTTTTCGAGAACCGGGCTCGCCATGCGTTCCGCAAACGAAGCCCTAGTTCGGGGAAACACAGCCAGATTCGTTACAGCAGGCGCCAAAATCCCGGAGACCAACCTATTATGTACATGTTATACATGTCTTGCTTGTGAATTCCTTCGTAGACCATCGTTTGATTCCACTTCGGCTCGTTGGAGCCTTCTTCAGGCTCAGTTTTACGGATGTTCGAAGGTCTGAAATCACAATCGAAGTCTATAACGACAGTTCGGAAAGTCACATTCCTCGCGACGAACGTTCGAAAGTCAGGAACTTCACGAATCGGAACTAACTTCGTATGAGGTAGCAGAGAACACTGGGCGTAGAGGTTCAGGGGCCCGATCGAGACGTCGTCTTCTACAAAATATTTGGCCTCTATCAATGTGATGTATAAGAGATTTGCTTGGGAGTCTTGGCAGATTTGGACCTGGAAAAAGAGTTGAGTTCATGAACGATGAATGCGAGCACAGACCGATGCTGAACCGTGAGTGGTGAGAGATGTCGACCCGAGGAGATCCGGGGAGTCGTCTCGAGAGAAATGGCTGATCCGTATATATTATCAAGGTGAAGGAACGTTACGATTCGCTGCTGTCTCCTGATGAGTTCTCTGCGGAAATTCAGACCAATGTTCGGGAGTGGGGGTTGGAGGAAGAATTTGCCTAGATTCTGAGGGTTTCGACGGATCTCGAGACGAGTCATCGCGGGGAGTAGTTTTCCAGCAGCTTCCCCCCCCCCCCCTCCCCCCCACCTCCTCAACCGATACCTAGTGACCGCATGGGAGTGAGGCTCTACACCGAACAGTGTCCTGAGAGCTCATGACAAGTCTCATCGAGAATAGCGATGTGGCGCCATCAGGTCAGGAATCGGAAATGCCTTCCCAAGATGTGGTGTTCAGGTTTGTTTGATTGAAGGAGTCCCAACTGTGATACAGAAGGATTCAAAACTACACTCTCGTTCCCCCGGAATGCGTCAATCAACGAGTGCGCTTATTTATCTCTATATGAGAAGCAGATGTACATAGTAGTGATTCGCGAAGTGCACAGAAATGACATACATCGAATCATCATATGAGGTTGGAGAGCATTGAACGTTACCTTGATATCCTTGCGAGGGCTATCGACTTCGCCCAGTGAACAGGTTTCAGGCTCATCGCTCACTAATGGCTCCATGACCTGAACGGTATTGCGTCTTCTAATGAGACTGGGTCTTGACCCGAACTGGTAATGGTGCGTTTCTAGCGTAGGGCTGTTGGTCCCATCGTAAACGTCGCCATCGTCGTCTTCGTCTTCCATATTGCGTGCGAGTGAGTCGCCAAGCTTGTCGAATAGGATGGCTCTTTCGGCCACGCAGCAATGGTTTGTATTCGGTTGCGGCATCGTACAGCAGGGACTTTTCTCGCGGCTTCGCGGGCTTCCGGGACTCCTCGCGTGGCTCCTCCTGCGATCACTGCGCAGTGCAAGGAATACTTTAGTTCCTTCTGGAATCTCTGTCTCCCATCTCAGCACTCTTCCGATTGGGTAATGCTTCAGAAAAAAAAAACCAATGGAGGGCTACGAAGGCATTGGTGTTAGGATCAAGTCCTCGAAAGTGGCAACATGCTCGACACTGTTCATAGAGAGCTACTGAGATGAGCGTTCGTTTGATCTTGATGTGATGCGTCGTTTTCTCGACGCCGTCATCCTTAATCCGGAATCCGAATGCTCCTCGTGAATCAGTTCTCGGCATTCCCTGTCTTGGTCATACTTCCGCCTACTCCCCAACTCCATTCCGAGAGAGCGTTTGTCTGGACTAGCCTCGCACTCGGGCACTTCCCTAGATTCCCGAGAGAGCGCACTCACATCGACCGTTCGGCTGTAAAATTATAAGGAACCGATCCATATCTACGCTCGAATGGAAGCTAACTCCACTCAGTTAACTGGAACGCTCGCAACGCTGCCTGGGTGATAAACCATCAGCTCGACTGTCGGAGATATCCGAATGCACTTCTGGGCGGGACTGGGCCAACCTGGAGTGCTCGGCGAAAAGTTTCTGATTGTTCTTCGGAAGGCCGATTGCCATCGTTTTCGGCTGTTTCTTGACGGTTGTGGCTTTCTCGCCGAATCGCAATCTGAACGTGACACATCGCTGCTTTCGCAGCTGATGGATTTTTCTCTCGAACGCAGAAATCTATGGCCGCCTCGAACCGCCCAAACAAATGCTTGTCACATTTCTCAGTGATGTACGGCTTACGCGTGTGAGGGATGAGGGAACTCGAGCGAAGCTAAGAGCAACGCGAATCCCTTGACGCGGAAGAATCGTCTCAAGGGGGGAATCATTTTCCGCTCTCCGATAATGCTCCGTTGGACACCCAACGGGGGAAGAGGGGAATGGTCTCCTCCCAGAAAGCTTTCAAAAACACTATCCCACATCGTCCGCTGTTGTGAATTCTACTTCTGACCTCTTCCGCTTGAGGAGTTTCCTGAGTGATCCCTGCATCTCCTAGATCAGATCGGAACAATTTATTCCATTACGTTCGAGTCTACTTCCTCTCTTATTTCATCGTGGTTGAGGAGCGACAAGTGGAGTAGGAGCAGAGGCAAGAAAGGTGAACTCAACGAAATTGTATCTGCCCCCTGGTGGACTTGTGTGATTGGCGGTAGGTAGACTTCGACAGGAAGAGAAATTTCCTCTGGCTGCGTGAGTCTGAACTGATTCGATCACATTCCGGACTGAGATTCTGTTACGTTTGGCGCGGACTCGGAGGGCCTGGATGATGACTTTGCGAATGAATAGACACAGACAGCGGCTAGTGAAAACGCTCCGCTCCGGTTGGTCCCCTTCAAACGCTCCGAGCGGGCCCACGCGTTCCGCCAGCTAGCTCATCGTGTGTATGCTATCTGTTGGAGCTGGTTGTGATGAATGTCCTCGTTCGTTTTGCACTTTCTAATGAACCTTGCTAAAATTAGAAGCCCTGCCGTTCTATTGACTGAGCTTCGTCGACAATGAGCGTGCTTTGCAAGTGACAGAGTCCCCAGGGCTGCGTTACTTTCGAACAAAGCGTGTCCCCCAAGAGGGACGTCTAAAGACTCTCCGAAGGTAACGGCTCGCTTCTTCCACAGGTTTTGAATATCGGCTGCTTCTTGGAACCCGTTGAACACGAATTCGATACCGGATACGTTGTTCGACAACGAGGACGCCCCTAGTGTCCTACAGCGCAGCGTAGAAAGCTGGATAAAAACTTCTGAGAATCCTACGGAAAGTCGAGTACCGACCTGTGATACTGCTTCCCTGGAGCCAGGATGCAGCTAACCTCGTAGTCATTCTCTTCCTCGATCACATCCTCGAAGCTTCCTCTGTGCGACATGTTTTCTGCCCTGAGTTCGTATACACAATGCGAAACTCCTCCTGTGTAGAGAAAGAAAACAACCTTTAGGGCGGGACTCCATGCGAGTATGTGACTTTTAGAAAACTTGAGGTACGTCAGGATCGCCCCGACGAGGAACGCCTCAGATGAGACGCCCCGCATCACAATCTATGGGAGAAAAAATTCTCCCGGGACGGGACCCATTGGAAAACAGAGTTACTTGATCCGGCGAATCTTGGAGTACTTGGATAAACACCGAATCATCGAGAATGAATCCACCTGTCACGGCGGAACGATTCTAAAGACAAAAACTTATTTTTCACTACGATCCCACAAGCAGGAGGAACATGGAACCCAATGCGTTCCTCGGACGAGGAGAAAGCGTTGATATAGAACCACTTGAAAGTTCCGCTCTTCAATACCGCAAGTCTGGCGACCTGTGGCTAATACTTGAAACCTATTAATCATCTCGGGAGCTCTGGCACGCGATACTCTGAGAGAGGGCCTCTCGCCATGGCGGCACCCGTTCGAGGCTTTTAGGGTTCTTGGGACGGAAAACTTGGTCAATAGCTATTGGCCGGCTTAAGAGATGAGCTCAACTTGTACAACTTCCACTGGAAAAACCTCCATGACAGAGTCCCACCATATGCAGATCCAAGGACGGAACCCATGCTCGCGCGGAACTGCCGCACCCATTCTCGACCAGGTGTTCCTGAGTGCCATGCACGGTGGAGAAGTATCGCGCATCGTGTTAGCGGCAACTCATCGGTGGCGCTGAAGGTTGCCGATCCGGATAGAGCTCAAATGATCGGATAGTTATGGGAGAACTTATCCAATTGCCGGTGGTCTCTGATATTATGCTTCTGTGGCGGAGAGGTTTGGGGCATTCTTGAAACTATCGATCGACGAAACCCGATATCGAAAAGCTATGATCGTTGAGTGATCCATGAACAAACCACATTCCCCTGCCCTGAAGACGTCCGTCAGGCCAGACCTCCGTAGTCCACATATCGGACCGAAGGCATAGAGTAGTCCTTTTTAGTCGAGATTCTCAACACTATGAGAATATCGAAGGTCCCTCCAGCGGACGCAATCGCCTCCGTCAACGTCAATGCGAGACACCATTTCTGGTGGGGAGTATCATGGGTAGAATCCGATTGCCCGCAGCCGAGAGCAACTGAAAAGTGTCAGGCGTATCGGGAACCAGAGGGACAGGAAATCAGTCCGCCAGGGGCCAAACCTATTGTTACCGACTCCAATGAGCCTGTGGATTTCTGTCGCTGCTGAGGATACGACGGAAATTGTGGAACTCACCACGCCCTGGATTGCACGCACGTTGACTCTTCGAGCAGCTTGTCAACTCAGCGCCCATTCGCACGTTTCATGTACTTTGGATGCCGAGCATCACGAACTATGGTAACACAAAATTCCAATCTCGTGTAACAACCCCTTTGTATAGCGTCCTGCCATCATGATACGGGCTCATATGAGGGAGGCAAGCGAGATGACCGTGGTCGCCGGGACACGGCGCCCTTCAACACAGTCCGTTCTTGGCATTTTGGAGTTGAATGAGGGTCTCTGGTAGACTGAGATCTCCACTCGATCTCGATGGAGACTCGAATGCTCCTTCACGGCACGCCCTCCAGACCACCAAAAAAAAACTTTCTCATATCTGCAGCCTCGAAGTTTACGCACTTTTCCGGAATTATCCCCTCATCGCAATCGATTGATCACATGCAAATGATGGAATGATTTCGAAAAAGTGCGCGACCTTCCAGGCCCGGCTCATATCATCACAGGTCAGATGGTCAAAGATCTCGCGCTGGCAAACTAAACTTTCTCTACAACCGAGAGATGCATTCAGGTTTCTCCCAGATGTCGCCCTCGAATCAGCCTGTTCGGCGATTCTCGCTAGGGCAGCTCCAGAGAAATTTGCGTCGACTCTATATGCTCCATGTTATATCCGGGGCCATGTAGAGTTCCTGATTCCTCTCCACTGGAAGAGTTCATCGCGACAGAATCGCTCTGGTGGTCTCTTCTAGTTCTCGAGCTTGGCCTGGATTCCGAAGTCGGCACCCTTCGATTAGCGTGACCCCTTCGGGGCGCTCGGAAGCCTTATGAAAATTATAGAGCGCAGCTCCAGTGGGATATTGTTTAGCGCGAGTCTCCTAACTTCGTCTAGGCAGCATGCCCACTCAGCGAAACTGGTTCGTTGTGATGTGACTGCATATGTAGTCACAAAGATTGTGGTTATAAAGGTTATTTCTTCAAGCTCGATGACCGGATGTCACCTGAGACATTGGCTGTACAAGAGAAAAAAAAAGAACCGGAGTCGGCCACAATACCGCAAGAAATGCCAGCGCTTTCGGAATCGAATTTAAGGCGGATGAGACGGCTGGACTCATATATTGTAAATGATCAAGCCCGAGTTCTTCACATCGTCGATTTGATGTCGCTCCAGCAAAATCTCGCATACGCAGCGTATCGATACAGCCTCATGAAGCGTTCACTCATAGGTTGACATACCATTCCTACTCTCATTGCGGACAGAAGTTGAAAATACTGGGAGACTCCCGGAAAATCACGATAATGCCCTGTGTCGGCGAAGCCGATCAGAGGAAAGAGCCAGACCAATCACCATAACTAACCCGAGCTGAAAATTCTGTGGGTTCGCGACCACGAGTCCAAGTATCAGTGTTGAACTACCTCCCGCTCACGCCGATTTGTTCAGATTTCACCAGGAGTAGAATACTTCGACCGACACAACCTGAGGTTACATGCTTCCAATCATCAACAATCCATATCACCCTGGGGCAACATAGGCAAACGTCACCATCCATTGGGGGTTCCATGGAACAATGAAGCTTCCCATTGGAGGCCGAAGGATCGAAAGCTCTCACTCAAAGGTGGGAGTTTGCGTCGCTTGAGAAACGCATGCCGCAATTTTTTGCAGAAGGACGAGAACGGATCACGCGGTGTGATGTCTCCTCATTTACACTCTCAGTGAAGCTCGTCTTCAGGCAGCAGGCAGGTTGTCAACAGTTACCCTCGAGATACACCCTGAAACTGCGTCGCCAGAACTACGGGCGCCGTCAAGTCGCTGGATCTGATCGTTGGCGGTGCTAAGTAGGGATCTATTTCCGTCCAAGGACGCACGGAGGGACTTTCTGCTCGTGGAATCATTTGACATTACGAGCTCCGGATCGTCGAATTTGGACTCTGCGCAGGGTTTCGAGAAACCACTTCCTATGTACCGTGTGACCCGGCATTCGATGGTTCTTGACGGACTCCTGTTGGGTTGACTTAAATGATTCGATGATTGATGTTTGAGTCTAGCAACCTAAAGCCAGAGTTGCTCACAATATTGAATCGTTCTTTCGACGGTCGAGCACCGTGAAAGCACTATCGGGATCCCGTCTAAACTGCGAGAGAATCATTTGGGACTCAATCCCCGATGCGATATCTAGTGATCGTGGAACCCACGATCCGACCGAGAGCTCTGCCAGAACCCACTGGTACCTGGCATCCGAAGCAAGCTAGAATTTATCTCACGCAATCGCTGCTTACCCCCATACAGGGACGAGCGCCGCGAACGATAACAAGGCATCGTTGTGGAATCACAAGTGATGTGACTGCCCAGAACGCATTCTCCAAGATGGCGAATGGTCTGCCCCAGTTCAATACACGCTGAGTCAGACTTGAACCGTTGGTTGTGAGACGGGTTGAGTTCTTTGTTTTTGAGTTCGAATGTTCGTAAAGTTCATCAAAGTGTCCAAGAAGGGGCTCTGCGTGAGAACAACCTGTGAATGCATCATCTCTCGCTGTTCCTAATTCTGTAGACTGTTGCTTCGTTTTCTCGCAGCTATGCATGGATTTGGTCGTAGGAGTATGTCGGAACGTGGATGAGGATAGGGAGCATTCGAGAGAGGACCGTAGCGCTTTCCTTGAGACGCTCACCGTCATGTAAAAAGCCATTGATTGTTAACAAGTGAGACGCAGGTATGAGTCATGTCCCTTGACGTTCCGCCTGCTAACCGCTCAATGTTTAGAGGACCTTGTGCCTCGATTGCAACAGCTCTTAAGGCTGGTGTTCTATGACCAATACAGTGAGCTTAGAACAATTGAACCCAAGTGGAAGTAGATTCGTAATCTCACACAACCTCCTCCCCGTGCCGGCGTTCAAAGATTCGGTGGGTAGTCGGTGTCACCGCGAATTAAAGTCTTCATTAGTGGTTTCGTTCCACGTCTTGTGAACGTCGGCGGAGCTAGAATGGCTGCCCTCAATCCTCTTGTGCGTTTCATCCCTTTGGGCGTCGCCATTTTAATGCCTATTACGTTCACTATATCGTTCACTATGGCACGCACCGCTGGCCATATCAGCGGCTTCAACTACATATCAGACACGGGTACCGTGCCAGTCGAGAGCTGTGTTTTCGGGCAACTCCTCAACATAATTGGATTGTTAATGGCATACTCGAGTTACCACATGTATTTGATGGTGAGTCTGCCGGACATCTTGCGACTGGCTTCAGCGACTTATACCATGATGGAGAGCGAGCCAGAAGTTGATCATGATGAGGAAAGAGTTATCGATGACCAGCTGATCGTCTCCGATTATCCAGCGTGAGGAGCGTTCTCAGCTCGCCAAGAGGAGTGGGAATGTTTTTTTGCGGGATTCAATGAAAATAATGAGTCTATTTTACGCATGACTTCGACGTTTATTTAAGTTCGCCCAAGCTGTTTCTCTGAGGATACGTTCACGTAATTTTTCCCTGGAGCCAGCCAAGGGAATCATGAATATTCGAACGGAAAACCGCGCCCATTGTTTCCGCCGGGTCCGGGAAACCGGATGAGCGAAAAGAGCTCAGTTGGCAGGTTGGAGCTCAGAACAGCGTGAGCCTTTATGGCCGAGAATCGTGTACTCAGTTCTGAACACGGGCTGGGAAAACACACGGTCGTTCGATCGAGGAATCAGAGACTCCTCCGTTTGTCTGTAGCGCCGTTGGTGTAAGCCATACACATTTCCATTAATTTCCTATGTGCGGTCGTGTGATAATTGTCGTTTTCGAGCCGGCTGCCAATACCCGAATGCTGCTTATTGTGCAAGGCAGCCGGCAACCTCCTCCACGCAGGCAATTAATCCGTTCAGCAGCAGCTCCAGCTCAATGGGAGTCATGTTCTCGAGTTAATATAAAAGCAAAGGGCGGCCGATATAACCAAGTCACGTTCTCTGCTGCTGAGACAATATCACTTGCTGCTGGGGTGACCCAGTGACCCAGCCGAGCCTCCTTGTTGCGCAATGACAAGCCGAACCGGGAAATTCCAGGGCAAAACTTCCTGAGCTCCCGGAAACGGTTCGAAGTACGTTTGTTTGTCAGTGAGATGGTCATCAAACGCGTGTTTTCGCACAGAGGAACCCGCCACGGATTCAGCTTGAGCTCCGGAGCCGAGGTCGTGTGGACCTCCAAATCCGTGGTTTGGTGGTCGACTGTGGAAATTATGCTGCCCAGTGTATTTGGAATTATTCTCTGGTGTCATCGAGCTCCCCCAGAGTTTTCAGGCCTGAATTGTAAAATGGAATCGATGCCGAGAGTGCTGATTCTCCTCCGCCGAACGGCACAACGGTCCTCGGGCAGTCCGCTCCCTCGATTATATAGAGAGTTGACTCTCCGGGATGTCCCAACGGGGAACTCCCGCAACCCTCTTTCTATAGGCAGATTCTCACTTTCGGGATGTCAGCTCCCGAGGGCTCGACCTACGCAAAATTATCGCCGAGGGCTATGCAGCGAGATGAAGCCGATTGTGCACGTTGGTCCTAAATCCCATTGCGGACGGCAGATTTGCGGGAACCAGCTCAGAGTCTCACGGTACCTTTTGTTCCAGGTGGCTAAGACGGTTCGGCTGGAGAGAATCGCTTGCAAGATCGGCATAGTTTCGGGAATAGGTGCTTCGATAGTCGCGAATTTCCAAGAGTTGAACGTCATTGTCGTGCACGGATCGGAGCACTCATGGCGTTCGGGGGTGGCGTGGCGTATCTGTGGCTCCGGACGTCAGCATCTAATTTCCATAAGAAGATTCGCTGGCCCATCTGTGCACTGGCGTCCGTGTCTTTGCTCGCCTGTATCGTTGGTGGCGGCGTTGCTATGATTAACTACAGGTGAGTGCACTTCGGCTGTTCATCGTGGTTTATGGCGTATGAGAATTTATGTCTCGGTCAAAGAACCGGGAGCTTGTCTCCAGGAGAATGAAGATCAGAGGACACACCGCCAACAGGGGTGGAAGCGCTTCAGCAACAAAATAGCCCGCTGTCCGACCACACAAGGGCACGTGAAGCTAAACGACGCGGATCAGTGCTGAGAGCAGCTCCAATTCCTGGACCCGGCACCCCGTACAGCGGCGACCGCACCTCTCATCGCGCCAGTTACACTTTTCCTGCGGTCAGCCGGCGGAATCGCGGTTGTTTGCAAGGTCTGGACGGTGCACTCCCGAACGTGCTCGAGCCCTCCTGGAATGTTGGCGCTCGTTGCGTCCCCCAGCTCTCCGATTACAATGCAGTCTGCACGAGACATGCTCTCTCCGAGCAGAGATGGACACAGCAACTTGTTCAGAACCAATCGAGAAGATTGTGTCGGTTCGATGTGAACGATATTCTAGAATCTAACCTCATCGTGCCGGAAGAGGTCATGGCGCGCAAAGCTCCAGCAAACCGGACCCTGAGATGTTGGAGCACTTTGATGCAGTGAATCTTCCAACATTAGCGATTCTCTGTTCGTGCCGGGGCATTGGACAGTACAGACCGTCTCGGGTTCCGAAAAGCTCGGGATCAAAATGCGGCTTCTCCGCCTCCTACTCTTCCCAACGAACGCTCGCTGGGAGAAAGGCCGCGAACGATTTGTCGGGCGATACGTCATCGTTATCCGTGCGGCGGGCGAGCACGATACATACATGCTGACGGTCTATACGAGACACAGAATCAAGCTCCTAATGAGAACAGACACCGAAGGGTGACAATGAACACATGGGTGCGGCCACTTACAGTCGGCCACCCAATAACACAAGGTAAACATCTATTTGCTTAGGGCTCATCGTGCAGCGTTCAGAGACACCAAGCGAAGGAAAGGACAACAATGAAGCGATGACCATCTGTATTTATTTGCACGGAAGCTCTTTCGGCTCTGTGGGGAGCCCAAGTGTTCCGCGGCCAGAAAGGGACAGAACGCTTCCCTCGTGACGATTTCGCCGATTCCCTCATCGAGCTCCACAAACTCACACTCCTCACTGACAACCGAAGGGTCGGCATGATGTCCGTAATCAATCTGACGATCCGTGATCCGCGGGAAAATACACCAGCTCCTCCTGCGGCTGTTCCCAGTTAAGAGACCCAAGGAACTCGTTGTCTGAGGAACCCGCTCTTCAGTTTCGAACTGAGCACTTCGATCTCGTCGTAGTATCGAGTTCGATTCGTCTACGATTTGCTCGTGAGATATTGCCGTAGGAGTCCAGTCCACAACGGGAGGGAATTTTCCGTCACCCCGGCGACAAAAAGAGCTCGAACATCGAGCGTACAAAATAAATAAGTTCGAGCCGAGGCAGGCTCCATGAAACAGTTTAGAGCTCGCGAGACGATTCCGTTCATCGATGACTCGCGGGTCGTTCGCGAGAACGCGGACTTTCGAATTAGGCTCTTTTCTTCTTGAATCGTTCTCCAATCTCGTCTCGCATTCATTCCTATGGTGGTTGAACGCTGCAATGATCGAGCTCCGCTCTCCTAACAGTAATGCTCCGATTTGTGCATTTCGGGGTGAACTTTAGATCAACTATGCGCAGGCGTTGCCGAGGGATGAAACTCGAAGCGGTGAACAAGTACAAGGAACATCTGCTGAGCTTCTACGGCAGCAACGGGGGATTTGTCGGCTTTCTTTGGACTCCCCTGAGACTGGGCGAATATTCCAAAGGTCAGTGAATATGCGCTTCTCGGGACTCGACGAGCCCACTCCGTCATTCAAGCTCTCATGAAGCAGAAATCGACGATTGAGTTCGAGCGAACCAAACAACGAGCCGCTATGCAGGACTCCTCAGATCGCTCCGAGTCGTAGGTACTCTCTTCCCTCGGGATTTTCTCTTTGCCACCACTGGGCCGCACTTCCATCGTTCTATCTGTCAAGGAGCGAACGTGACGCGGGAGCGGTGACGCAGGGGCGACGTTTGATAGAGAACATGGAAACGTTCCCGGAGGGAGGGACGTAGGATTCTTGCACGACAATGAAAGTGGCCACACCTCTCGGTGTCTCGCGATAGCTGAGAACAATGGGATGGACCCGAAGGATTCTACCGGGAGTACACTGTCTCGCTGATTCCCATCGAATCTCTCAAGAACCGCTTACAGCTTTGACGCACCCAAGTGATGGAAACGCTTTCCAAAAGTGACCCATCGTTCCCAACGAAATTCCATTCGAAGTAATCTCGAGTCAGATTCTCATCTCGCCTTGTTCGAAATCTGATTCAATCGAAGCGAAGCTCGGGAAAGTTCCTGAGTCCTGTGTGCTCATGCTGAGGAAACAGCCTCTTGACGTTTGTTCTCCCGTTGTTGTGGAATCTCATAAATCATCGAGTCTCGTTTTGTGAAGCTCTTAGCCATGGGATTTCCTGCGACGAGGGACCTCTGGGATGAGGCACCCCTTTCAAACAATGCTGCTCCCCGCTCCCGGCAAGGAATCGAAGGCAGAATCAGGACCCTCGCAGCACACGTCAGGCCATCGAGAGTGAAAATCATTCCGATTATGGTTCTCAGACGTTTCTCTCTGATCGCATCCAACCGAGCCCTTGTGGCTTCCCATGTTCGGAAATGCGCACGGTGTACCTTGGTACAACAGCACCCAGGGGTCGATGGCAAGTAGTAGGTCCTCAACCCCCGAGGGTCAATATTGTTCCTTTGGGGGACATTACTCCAGATCCATACGAAGATCAAAGAGAACTAGGTTCTCCATACTCCCTTGCCAGCCGGGCCGACGCTGTGCCTTCGGAGGAGCAAATGGACTGGTGAGCAAGAGGAATAGTGAGAATAATAGACACATATCAAAAGCATCGACATATTCCAGATGCTCGCCGAGATCCCTTGTTATTACCAGTTCCACGGAACGACAAGCCTCCCTCAATCTCAATACACATGAGCGGAGCCCATGTGTTGCCTGTTCTGGGTGGAAAGAATATCAGGCAGAGATGCACAAACGGCGCGCCGCATTTGTGTTCGGACCGGCCGGCCTGTCCAGAATGTTGCACAACCTCAACGGCTTCTTCATTCCGATCCGAGGAAAGACTTCAAACAATGCGGTCGTGCATGTGAAGCGACCCGCAAACTTCTCACAGGAAATTCGGATCGTTAGTCAAGTCTGCGTGGAATTCTGCGCCGTTCTTCATTGTTGTCGACATTCCTCCGAAAATGTCGCGCAAGCACTTTTTCGCAACCGCCCGCCTCAATCGAGGAACTTCGTTAGGAGTTTATGCGCAGCATCCTCGACGACGCGGCGCACAGCCAGGGTTGTACTTCCAAATTGCGATAGCGACGCAGATCGCTTCTAAGGATATCCAGTCATCGAGTTCCGAGCCGCGTCTAGAGCACGTTCCTCCAGATTCATTTCGGTCAGATTTCCTTTCTGAGCCGCGGCTGCTAGAACCGGAAATCGTTCTCGCTGTACCAGATCTGTATTCCGGCTTCTATCGCCATCAAGAGCGATGCCGATTGGAGCAAACAGCTCTACAGTTTTCCTTGAAAAAACTCCCCATGGCCTGTCTTCGGCCTCCCCTGATGGCACTGATTACTAAAGACGCTCCCGAGGAATTTCGCGAGGGTGTTCAAGTTGCGAAACGTCGAACACGTCATCGTACCGGCAGCAATGTTCGCACGACTGGCGAGCAAACTGCGCAGAATGTTGTTTGTCCCTGCGTTCTGTGCGCGGTAACCGAATGCTCTTCCTTCAACACCGGAGCCGGGGCCAAACGAGCATGAATTCCGTCGGCTCCCCGAAAGGTTTCCGTCATATACCTAAATCACAGAGCCTACACACGGGACTAAGGTGTCGCTCGGTACTGTCAAATGAGTATTCGGCCGCGAGCCCGAGCCGGAATCAGAGACTAATTTCCGTCCCCGGATATATTTCAGTGGAACCCTTCAACAAATCATTAATTGGCGTGAAGAAGATGGAGGCTACGCCGGCCACGCCGTCTCCGTTGTCGCGGAATGGTCCACTGCCTTGAGTTTGACTTTGTACATGGTGAGCCATCACTTTGAGATGAATTCTCTGATAAACGCAGGAAGTTTACCGTAAATCTCAAGCGCCTGGCTCGAGGAAACGTTTCAGTCACGAGGTGTGGCAGAGGTGAAGAATCCGCTGCGTCGCGCGTTCCGGCTTCATTCTTGTGTTACAGACGAGTCCAACTATCTTTTCTCATTTGGAGAAGACTCAGATAATCACATAACACGCCTTTGGTGTGCTCGGATTCAAACTTCGCCATACGCGAGCGGAAGATTCGTTTCGCAGTGTGCCACCGCTCAAAATTTCAGCGACCATGTCGTCCCCGGAAATAACTGTCAAGTTCGCATCTGAAAGAGAAGCTCATCGCATGTCCGCGTACCTTTCCGGAGATTGGTCCTCGCTTTGGTCAAATTAGGAAGTCCTAACGTGAGTTTCTAGAACACGGCTTCACTAGTCTACGGAGAGCTCCTGGCGACAGCTCCAGCAGCGAGATCCAACTTCACTCTGCACGTCAGCTGCCTCTCTAGTCTGGGGAAAGCAAGTTAGGAGGCGAGCGAGCACGTGCGCTCAGACCCCAGCGCCGTCTGGAGTTCCCCGTGAGCATTTACCCGGAGGATAAAGTCGGAAAGCTCCGTCCCGAGAAGTCTAGCACCCGATGCAAAGGAATATCGAATGCGCAGTTCATCTGTTCCCTCGATAGGCGCCAGTCTCGCTCGATGGGAGATAGAAGATCTCAAGTACGAGTTGTGATTATGGGCCCGTTCTTGAAACGCGGCATCTGGCGGCACCCGTTGTTATGGAGGTGAAATTTCATCCTCTTTGTCGGAACTCCGGACGCAGAGAATCCGGCGAGTCGAGGAACGTCAAGCTCCGCCCGTTAACCTACTTCCTCACCGTGGGTTAGCTCTCTGTTTGAATGGTTTATCTCATAAAACCTAATGCGGGGTTCAGCTCTGGAAGAATGAGTCATATTCTCCGTGACCGAATGGCGTCTGTCTCCGCGAACGGGTCACGCGGACGAACCCCATGGCCGACAGCTCTGCGCGCCATCGGTTGTGATACCGTATTCCTTGGATTTTTTCCAATAAAGCCCAATTCATCACAGCATTAAAATTCACACAACGGCAAGAGGACGGTATATCCCTCCAGCCGGTGCGAAGGTCGCACTTTTGCATCATTTGAGTAGGAGTCGATTATCAACCTGTGCAGGAAGTCAGCAAGTTACATCCGATGGGGCTCCCAAAAAATATTCGTCCGATCAAACAGGTGAAGTCGACGAGGGTGCTTCGCCAGACTAGGCTCGGTTATTAGTTGCCCGTGGGAGTTCGCTGCTGTCGAAGTGTTGCTCCTCTCTGGGCCTCCATGATGGCCGACTGGAGGTGTAGGTAGCAAGTGTCAAGGCTGGATATCATGCTGGGAGGTTTCATTCTAATGAAGAAGTTGACGGAATGTCGCGATTTCGAATCATTCCCCAAAACCATCATTTCGACCACAGGCCTCACTCTGCCCTTGATCGACCGGCCAGCGAGCTAGTCGCTCCGCTAACTTCATAAGGGAGCCCCGCTGAGACTCTAGTCGGCAGAACAAGGCCAAGGTCAATACCCAGCTCGCAATATATCCCGTGGTCCTCCTGCGGGTCCTTCTGGTCAGTTCCTCGGGGAACGATGGGGGCTCCCGAAGCACTCAATGCTGACGATTCGAGATTTATCATACGAGTTCTTGAATCTCTTCAAATCAAAACCGTTTCTTGTGTTCCGTTCATTGAAACCCCAGCTTCCGATACTTAATAAACTTTGCGCTCAAGCTCGAACTTCGGTATGAGCGATGTGATCACTCGAAGAATCGAGGAGACCGGACACACTCAGAGTAGAAACTTCGAACTTGCATGCGGATTGAGCATTTTAAGGTTTCCAACCAGGTCGCTAGCAAACCCCGGAACATATCGAATTCTCTCTCGCCTTCTCTCCACCCCAGAGCCCCGCCCGAGCGATGGCCCCAATCACGGTGAGGGATCGATGCTGACGGTCAGCTGATGAGCAATGGAGTCTACTTTTTTTCCGAGTGACGTCAGCAGCTATTCTGAGCATAGAATCTCGGTCGCTCCGTTTGCTGCCGTCGTCGATATCATCATGGCGCACTGCGTGGAATGTCTGGAATTTTTTCCGAATCAGGCCAGCTAAGTTTGACACCGTTCGCGAGTAAGCGTTCTCGCGCACGGAGCAAAGCTGTTTTTGACAAAGTCTGCGCTTGGTTTTGACGCGGAGATTCGGACGTCAGTCTGTAAAGAGGATTTGAGCCTTCGGCCTTGGGGGTGTTTGCCACTTTTTTCTCGGCTTATGCGAATGTGAGTGTGACTCTAAGCCGCAGGCAGCGGACAATGCCAGATATTGAGAAAGCAGGCAGCCTAGCTGACCGGCAAACACTTCGGGATGTTTGTTGACGCGACACCCCAGGAATGTTGTCGAAGGTCATTTGGTATTAGTCCAAAAGCTGCGCAGTATGGAAGCTAAAAATTATGTAAGACGAGCTCTCCTTCGTTGTCCCCCTCTAGAGAAACTTGCTCCTCTGGAGAATTTACGCTCACGTTCACCGGGTTGAGAAACCTGGTATTCTTCCCGGGAAGACAGTCAACGAAAACCGCGATTGTCAAAGTGCGTGGGAGGGAAAACCTCGAGCCGATATCGCGCTGAAATCGTACCAGTTCGGAGGTCTGGCTCGGGAATTCTCCGCTCTTCGAGGAGACTTTACCACATTCCCCGTCCTAGCGGTACGTCTACGCTTTCCACGAATGTTACGATAGCCGCAAGTCGGAGTCCTGATCCATTTTTCCCTAGCGAGTCTGATCCTAGAGTGTCGCTACCATGCCCCCGACAGTCGAATGCTTCTGGGAATTCTTGAAAGGGATAGAACCAACTCGACTTCACGTACGGCCGAAATATTCCGCTCTGGAGATGCCGAGAGCAACGTGAGAGGCATCCAAATGAGAGAGCGTTTCAACAATTGTCACCATCTTGGTTTGGCGTGCTGCTCGCCATTCCGCGGACAACGATTCGTCAGACGGAGATTCAACGAGAACAGACAATCACAAGAAGCGTCCCGAGGTCGTTTGAGCCGCTGCAGCTGAACAGCCTAGACCACCGGTGGCGAACAAGGCCGCGAAACTACACCGTCGTTCCGCTTCGCCCGAGGTGGGATAAAACGTGCGGAACCTCTGGACGCAGTGGATCGCGTGTTCGCGTCGAAATCATTCCCGCGGCCTGGCGGCTCCAGTTGAAGGATCCTCAGCATGCCCTAGACAAACGAATTCCATAACTAGGTCTCACTGTGGAAGAAATGTCGTTCCCGAGAGAGGCTATCATGATCATAGGAAGCAACATTTTTTTTTATTGTGGCCCAGTAATCGCATTCGCAAGAGCGGCAGTGCATCGCTATGGCAGTTGTTTTCGTTTGGTTTGTTCATTCTAACTGAGGCTGATTGGGATATTGGAAATCAGGCCCGAGAACGCTCAAAACCTCTTGGATCTCTTCGAGTACTGCTAACTCACGACGAAAAACGCCGTGCCCCGAATTCTGAAGCTCTGTACAAAAACGACGTCAATGTTACATCAACCAACAATCCTGACAAAGTATCTGTAAGACAGGCAAACGTCAGAAACGAGGTTCAACTTTTCAGCGCAGGCTGGCGCAACAGGACACGCCCTATCATTCGTTCTTTTTTCACCGAAAAAGACGACGACACGGAGTGTATGGATCGGGGACAGCCTTCCGATAGCCAGCAAGAGGACGACTCGCCCACGAACACTGTACCAGAGAACGCTTCTGGTCCGAACGAGTTCGACAAAAACGAATAGAAAATTCTAGATCAACTCCCCGAGTCGTTGCCGTCGTGGACGAAGATGGCGGCAAGAGCTCGCATTCTGCTGTCGTGTTTCGGGTGCTTTCTACATGAAACTTCTCGGTTGAGGAACATGCTGCTGGACTCAAACGACTACGACAACACTAGGAATTGCAGATTCGATGAAGGTGGAGGAATTCGTCGGAGGAGGTCCTATTCAACGAGCTTGGAGTCTCGATTAGGAGCGCTGACTATCATCAGTCGCGTGAGAACTCTAGTCAAAAAACGAATCTTCTTCCGGGTCGGAATCCTTTGGCCGAGGAGCGTCACTACTGAAGAGGTCCAGCCCTAGAACTGAAACAACGAAAGCCATTCAGCCTGATGGTTGGATCATGAATAGAGTAAGGAATGCCTGAGGACGTCACTCGGCAAAGTCGGCGAGGGCAGTGAGACTCACCTCTCTTCGCCACTATATTAGGCACGTGATGTTTTACATTGTTTGTTATCAGCTCCCTAACATGATGTGCCGATATCCGATCTGAGGCGTAGGCGATTGGGCTGGAACCGTTGGATGACACGGAAGTACCGTCACGTCTGTAAGTTTTGGAAATCTGAGAGAGTGGGTCAGAGACAAAACTGTGCCGTGGCCCCGTTTCGACTCCGAGCAAGACCGCTCCGTTCCAACGCATAAAATGGAGGCATCGCCGCGCATGTGTTCGCGAGGAATGCGAAAACCGAACAAACGAATCATCCCGGAGCCTGACATGCTCTTTCGTAGCCGGGGATCCACCGCGTGAAGCGGGACAACGAGGTCTATATAACGGAGTTAGCATTGACAATCGTAAACTAGGTCGTTAGTGGCAATAACGGAGAATTCATTGTGCTGGTGCGCACAAGTACTTCGTGCGTAGTAGCGATCTTCATGGAGCATGTCTCTCATTGAATCTAATGGCTCTCGTTCGAGACGTTGTGCTCAGCTCGGGAGTCGTAGCGAGTCACAAGATCGAGCCGAGCACCAGCCGAGAACTCTGTTTCCAAAATCCTAAGCTCGTTATTTAAGGGAGCCATTTGTGCAATGCTCCAAAACAGAGAACTCACAGCTTCGTTAGCTGGTGGTTCTCAGCTTTGGCTATAAGTGGCACGTGGCGGCTGTCTCCGTCGGCGAGGATTCCCGGATTTGCGTGGGTCTGCATTGATGTCCTGCGACTCGGTGGTGGTAGAGGTAATGCAGTCGGCTTGGGCGAGTCCTCCATCTTCTTGCCCATCAGCAGCGAGTATTCTGTACGAATGTCTTTACCTGGGATAGCGACGATGAGGAGTGATTACCACAAGGTTAAGAATCAAAGTTTCGCGACGGTTATACAGACAGACCGGGTATCGGAGGGCACAGAACGGGTGAACTCACCATCATCCTTGGAGCAGTTGAGCTCTACTGATGATGAGGGGGTATCGGACCTGGATGATGTTTCACTCTCTTTCCGGTTGTTTGCATTGGCATCCTTCGAAACCCGTCTCGCGTTCCCTTTCGAAGCCTGGAAACCCAAGCGAGAGGTGGCGTTTCGTAACACGGCCAAATCAATGAAGAACCGATCAGATTGGCTTTCTCGGGTATGGAGAGGACTGATGTATCTCGTAGAACTATTGCTACCAATGTGTTCGGGCTCACTGTGGCCATCGACTGTTCAAGCAATGCGAATATTGATGGAAAACTGTCATAGTAGTCATTCCACACCTCGGTTTGGACCGCTGTGTCTTGATCGGCTTTGAGGAGAACTTGGACTGAGTTCCTCCTCTTCGATTCGTCCGGTATTTGGATCACGTCCCGACTTAGCTCTTCAGCCTTCGGCGGCGATGTGGCCGGCTCGCGGACCGGTGGGCTGGAATCCGAGCATCCGCTCTCCGGCGCGCCGTGGATTCCGGAGATCAGGACTTGGGATGTTTTCTTTATGTTCAGCTCCTCGAGGTTCGGTGTGTGTATGTCCTTCGGTTACGAGGGGGGCAGAAATTTGGAAATTTCAGATCAGTATCTCCGCCCAATAGTGCTGAACGAGTTAACGATGATTGACGCCGCCATCTTACCCTTTGGAAGCGCTTCACGTTTATGTTCGGGTTGCTCGTCGAAGGGAGATAGCAAGAGTAGTGGCTGACAAACTCGGTCGGATCCATCTTGGCATTAACGATCTGTCGCTGGAGTATCTCGCGCTGGAGCTCGGTCTGCAGTTCCGCGGCGAGTGCGTTCAGTTTTATCTCTTTTTCAGCCTCGGCGAGACGGCGGGATCTAATGGTTCGCGGGCTCAGGACGGTGGGAACCACTTCGTTCTCGAAAATAGGCGCGTGTCTCGACTTTGTGGCGGCCTGGACAATCAAACACAACGTTTATCCGCAGAGAACACCGAATTTCACCAGAGAACTCTCGTCCACCGATAACTCCGGTGACTGAAATCGTTTTCAGTTCAACTGGCTCCTCCCTCCGGGAGGGCTAATCAGCTCCCTATCAGGTCCATCCCATGAAATGCATGTATTATCGAGGATCCACTCGGCAGTGGGCACCGAATCAGAGTGCGGCCTTAAGCGAAGAGCCCACAGGTCGAACTTCAACGGGTCCTTCAGTTGCTTCGTGTCGTTTTCGGCACGAATGATGAGTAACCCGTTGACCTCCTGAGCCTGTATCTTCCACAGGCACTCATTCCCACTCGACCCTCCCACCAGAGCAGCTCGCTGTCTAGAACCTATCATTGTGTGCCAAAAATGCTATGTAGGTCCTCAGCGTGCTGAATAGGCACCGGGGAGCGTACAGGCCGACCCAGCACCGATCAGAAGCATATAATTGCTACGAGAGCTCAGCGAGGATACACAGCCCCCGACTATTTCTCAACGAAGCCGTGCGTTCCCCAACTTGTATGCAGAGCTGATTGGCGCGAGTGTTTGAGGTGAAATTCTGTGGATGACACGCCTGTTCCGATTGGAAACTAGGGAAACGGCATGCGTGGGACAAACAGCACCAACCGTAAGGTTATGGCCCCCGATCTTGAGCTTTTCGTCGTCATCTTCGTTCCTTTTTCCTCCCCGCTGGGCATCGGCCGCGGGGTCCGCCGTGCTCCCTTTCCGCACTGCTGTCTCCAGCTTCTCCTGCTTCGAACTCTCTGCCGATTCTTTCTCGTCGTTATCGTCCTCGCGCTGCTCTTGCCCCGTACTGTAAAAGCCATGAATCAGAACAGTTTAATCCGAAATTTGATAAAGGTGATCTGCTGTGCGGTGGCCCCGGGCTCCCAGAGATAACGAGTCCACTTATCCCATATTCCGACCAGGAACGCTACGGACGACGAACTTGGTCCAAAAACTGAGCTGATGGAGGGCGCGGTGGATGGGAGATCTCACCGATCAGGAAAAGAGTATTCCGTGAGCTTCAAAAACCACAGAAAGTGCGGTACTCAATGGGAGTGCATGTTGCCTGACAGAACCGAAATCGTGAGTTCCTTTCAAGAGTTAGAGATTCTCAGCATCTCGCAATGAAGTTTGAAATGACTGACGCGTAATGGGCTCTATCTGCTAGTGGTCACGGGAAAAACTGGGCATCTGAGTCCCTCTATTGATTTCCAAAGTGGGGAATATAGGATCGGATGTGGGATTACCGCAGTACTCACTTCGTCGCTCCGCTCCGCTCCTCCCAAGACTTTTGCCACGAACTTTTGCTATTCTGAGGGGAGCGTTCGGGTATCCTGTTGCTGCCACCGCCGCTACTGGTAGGTGTGGTGATCTTCTCAGGACTCTCATCATGCTCGGAATTCCGTTCATGTTTTTCCATCAGTTCTCGCCTCCGCTCGACTTCTCGTTGTATCGACTTCGCCTTAAAAGCAATCAGTTCGACGATGAGCGCCGAGATCCAGAATCTCGAGCTGTCACTCAGGGCGTCCACTAATCACGAGGTCTGGCTGGCGGCACCGCTGATCTTAGAGAAAACACTAACATCACTCCGGAACTTCCGAGTCAGGAGTTTGGATTCTGTTCTCCGTAAATTGGCCCTGTCAACGATTGACATGGCTACATAGCGACCAGCTACACCAGAAAACCCTCGCAAGGGGACCTGTGGAGCTCGTTGGGCGACAGTCTGCTCTAGCATGTTTTGGTTCCAGATGGCTGGCTCGCACAGCGGACGATTCATTTAGAGAATGGACCGCTGTCAACGATCATGGAGCACAGCACCATTCGATCAGTCAACGCTCAACCTCCGATGAACTGTCATTCTCGGTGTCCCTGGGGTGCGCTAAAATGAAAGAGCCGCCATGCCAAACTTCTGAAACGCCCGACATAAGAACGCACGCCACCAATGACCACTCTGCTGATTCGGACACTGTGCTCTATAATTATGCCCGCTGTTTGTCCATGCACACTCGGATCGATATCGGCGTCAGTTACGATCGCTTTAAATGAGGTCAAGGGCAGGCCGTCGCACCATGCACGACGGATCGGCTGTTCAAGGGCGGGATCCTCTGATTCTAATAGCTGTCATCCGCGACGAGCGTCGCCGCACTCATTCATGCTGCTTACGTCTATTTCAGCGCCTTCCTCTCTGATGACGGGCTGGTTTTTCTGAGGGGCTCGATAGTCGACAGGTATCAAGGGAAGAGCGGAAGCTGGATGTTTTTCTCGCTCGACCATAGCTGAACTAGACCTCCGAGGGATGAACGAAGGCCGTCGTTGATTCGGAGCATTCCGAGAAGCACCGAGAGTGTCGAGTTGCTGTGGGAGAAGCACCGAAACCACGTTCGAGTTATACGATCGAATCGTCGCGGGACAGAATGAATATATATCGTCAGCAATGAATTTCGTCCCCGCATGCACCGTCCGTCCGTCCGCATTCCGTCCAAGCACTTCTACAATGGAGGAGGAGGCTCCCCCATTCCATGAAACATTCTGTGCGGACCAACCCTGTTTTTCAGAATGCCAGGTCCTGGCTGAATCACATTGTGCTTCGGTGTATGCTGACCGCTCTTGGGTACTTCGCGGTGTATCATCTCCCCATCTGGAAGGTCAGACGGAACACCCTGAGCAGCATCACATGCCCGTGTAGCGAGCTCGGATGTTTGGAGTTCGTCGAGCTCAGAAGTGGTTCTATAGAACTCGTTCTCGTCTTTCACGTAGGTGAGAGATGCGGGATCGGGCGTCTGCTGGAGAGGAACAACTTCGTTAGATGAGATATTCCGATCGGGCAGAGTGTCAACCGGGAGATATAACACTCTACGACATGTCTACAACGATCTCACGGCCGTCCCGTACAGCCTGGCTATTGCCTCGTAGAAGTGATTTGAATCTCACCGATTCATCGATGTCTCCCGCGGACTCCTGCTTTTGCTCATCATCGCCGCTCTGCTCGGTCGCGGAGGCCGAGAGCTCATCGGATGCGTCTGTCTTCTCCTGTTCTCCGTCCCTTTCGGGTTTTCGTTTGATCTTCCGCGAGTTATCTTGGCTCTGCCTCTTGCTCCTAGCGGCCGGCTCAGGACGTTTCTTGTCGTCGCGTTTTTTGCAACCACTGTCCCTGAGGTCTTCTATCTTGCGACGAGCTCGCTCATCTTTTTTTTGGTTGGCCTGCTCGAGCTGCTCGAGTTTCTTCTCTTCGCGTTTCCTCTGATGTTCTTCGTATTCGCGCCTCATCCTGCCCATCTGTTCTTTCCGTTCACGCTCTTCAGCTTCGACCCGCTCCCGCTCGATTTGAGTTTGTCTCCTTTCTTCGGCCTGCCTCCGTTCTCGAGCTTCGTGTTCTTTCCGTATCTCCTCTACTTCTCTCTTCAGAGCATCTTGCTCTTCTTTGCGCTGTTGCTCCTCGCGGATGGCTCTCTGGCGGAGATCCTCGCGCTCCTGACGAATCTCCTCGAGCCGCTCTTGCTCTTCTCTGAGCTTTTCCTCCATCTGTTGTCGGCAGCGTTCTTTTTCCGCGGCTTCCTGTCGACGGGAAACTTCGCGATCCCTGACTTCCATCTCAAGCCTTTCGATTTCGCGGTCGATTTCGTTGACTTTACGATCGATTTCTCGGAGATCGTCGTTCATTTCCTCTTCGCGTTCATCCTCCTCGGTCGACTCCGGTCGAGGTTTCTCAGCCACGTCCGCAACAGACTGTTCGTCCTCGTCGGACCTCGGTCCCGGAGGCTTGCCACCGTTTTCTGACTCGTCGCGCTGATCGTTTTCTGCAAGACACGAGAGGGTCGAGCGAGGTGTGCGTAGAGAGAGCTCCTGTGACGAGGATACTCGACGAACAACTCCATTTGACTGGGGTGATGGCTTACCCTGGCTCATGGAGGCTCCTTTCTCGGAGTCTTTCTTCTCTTCTTGATTGTCTTGCCTCTCTTTCAATCTCGTTTGCGTTCTCGGGCGTCCAAAAGGGTCATAGTTGTTCAGGCTCTCGAGGACATCCTTGGATCGTTGCAGGAGCGCGTCGTTGTTCTCTTCGCGAGGCATCCACGGAGGAGTGTCGAGTCCGAACAGAACGGGATCAGGCACGTACGACGGCTCCACGTATTGGCTCGTCTGTGTGGATTATGAATCAATAGATTACTAACAAAAGACCACATTCCATATCTCCCCGCCGCGCCAGAGTGTTGACGGAACGGCGACAAATTTACCTTGAATTCATACGGGTAGCGTTCATATTTGAAGTCGGGATCGTTGAGGTATTGCTGCCTCAGCATTTCGGCGAAACGTCTCTGCAAGTTGTCGAAAAACTCATCTCCTTTTCTCCACAACGTCTAATGATCTCAGGGAGGATCCTCTATAGCGCATCATGCGAGTTAGGCTCGATGTCCCGGTCAAGCTCAAGTGGAAGCTTCGCCTGCGACAGGACAACCACGCGGGAGAGTTGTCCTACATTGGCGCGGCTTGTCTCTCACCCTGAGTTGTGAGAGTCGTTCGGTCCGGTGGTAGAGCAAGTTGGTTCGTTGTTCAATGTCCTCAAGTTTCCGGAGGAGTCGTTCATTCCGGACGGCGTTTCTCTCTTCTTCCATCAGGAGGGTTCTCCAATAATCATACAGCGTCTGTTGGGCAGCGGTCGTGTCGATGGCAGCCATCTGGAACGATAAGAAACATGATGTTTGACGGATGAGGGTTGTCGACAGCTCCGCAGTACATGTTCACACCATGGACACGAGGAAATTCCGAAGAGATTCAGGCAGACGCTATTAGTCGGATTTGGTTCCTAATCGCGGACGCACAATGAAGTTCGCCACGGACATCGAGTTCCAAACGTCTCTGCATCAAAAGTTTTGAATTTGGAAGAAGTTTTCGGCGAAGAGGAGACTCGAGTGTACTTTGCTCTTAAATCCTCTGATTGTTAACGTCGCCAAACTATTAGAGTGTGCTCGAGGGGGCGGTTCGGAGGATCACCGACGCCAACAGGTCTCAGCTCGGAAGAACCTAAAGCTGTATTCCAGTTTCTGGACGCTGATAGCACGTTTCCTTGGCATTCCGAGTGTGTTCCATGGTATCTACAAACTTAGTCTGATTCACCCTCAGTGTGACGGAGTCCGTCTTCCCATTGGCTTGCTCACTTGGAAACACGCTCGAGAAAATGGATCTGAGCCAAATTTTTCCGGTAGAGAGAGTTTGTCAACGTTGAAGCTAACGAACATTCACTACATTCTCCATTTCGTCCATTCCGTTCTCGCTTCGAATTCGTCGTGGAAGGGTTGAGCATTTATTAATTTGCGACCGTCCAGACGTCCCCGGATTGAGGTACCGAGGCTATCCCGAGGAGCGAGGATGGCTGATTCTACCATCCATGAACGATGGGGATCTGATTTTTTGACCAATCCAGGCGCAGCTCGGTCGGGTCAGGTGCTGCTAACAACGCATACCTAAGTCCGCGAGTCAACGCGGGCAGACGCGAAAGTTCGAACCTCCCTGTGATACGTATAACCTTTTGGCCCATGATGCAATGATGAAGATTATTCAACTACTGCTACAAGGAGCCGAAGGGTGTTCCGTTGGCACGGGAACACTTCGAGCCGGGTCTTGGCCTGAAGAGTATGATTCTAGCGCGAGTTGCGCGGATCGCATCTCATTTCACGAAATTCCATTCCCGCTGTGGAGCCTTAACATTTCCCGGGCGGGGCAAGCGCACTTGACATTCGGATCGCCGAACCGCTGATCGCGATCAGAGTTTCTTTCCTTCCCCTATTAAAATGTCGCTCAACCGACCCCTCCCCCATCCCGGGCCCTTTACGATTGCTCCGCGTTATGACCAACACAGGACTTCTTCGACCATGACTCCTTCCTGAGTCACAGTCACAGCAAACAAGAGAGGAACGGAGCAATGGATTACTCTAGAGGATTGATCGAAACGCTACGACTCTTATCAGGATGCACTCGCTCGGCCTCGAAGCGTCCGGTGTGAGCTGAAGGCTGAACTCCGCCTTGCTCTCTGAGGGCTTTTTATCTTTTTATCGTGGTGTGCTCGAGCACCGCCCTAGCTCTCTTTCGATACGATTCGTGTCGGCGGCTCCTTCCGAAGAACTCGACGCATTACCGACGTGATCACGATAGGCCTCGACAGACTTGAGTTAACGATCGACTCCCCAATTGACTGAAGCGATAGCCAGACAAGTTGGTGGGAATAGACTATAATTCTTGCGGGAGTGGAGCCCGGCCGCGCGGAAACGTCGGGGTCAGAACCAATCGATTTCAGACAGGGATCGGTGAATCATGGTGATTGAATAATCGAGGTGTCCTTCTCTGCTGGAATGAATCTCCTTCTTCGAAGGCCGGGAGATTTTCGGAACTTGGCATTTTGGCTCACTTTTGGTACGTTCCGGTGCCGGAACTGAATTCGAGGAAGCGTGTTGACGAGCTGTCCTCGTCGACTTCGATTACTCTGGGCTGGTTTCCCCCCCCCCCCCCCCCGGAACTAGAGTTCCCCCATCGTGAACTCGAACCCATCTAGTCGCAACGCACTCGTTGATTCGCCCCCGAGTACTGAGTGGATTGTGGCTTTGCTTGGAGCTCGATCGCGCCTTTGGAAATCGGCCTCCGAGGAACGGTGTCCTGCCAATCCATCCGTCGGGTACGTTCGAGCGTGATGGCGGGTAGGTACATCGTGAGCCAGCAGAGAGAGCTGGTCAGCTTGCGATTTGGGTGTTTCGGCATGAGGCGTCACGACTTCTAGTAACATACGGTGAAACATTAACATCCTGCATAGTTGACTCTCCGTCGGGCGCACTATACGCGTACACACCGCGGTAGTCATCGAGTAATCATACGAGTTTCATGGGCTCATGCGAACGGCAGGCAGCACGGAAAGATTATGCTTGAAGTTGGAGATGGGTTCTGGTCCCCGCTCCGATGGTTTTTGAGGGAATCGATCGGATCCGTCGAACATTGTCCATGTGCGGATGAAGGCGGGCCCAACTTGAACCGCACGGCTGACCTCCACCTTGAGACGTCCCCAGGGGCCTCTGAAGGACGCCCGAAGGTCATGGAACCAAGAGGAAATACATTGGATGTCGTATGCCATAGCAATGAGATTTTCTGCCCCACCCTAACAACCCGATCTGCCGGATTGTCCAACGCACCACAAGGATGTTACGAGAGTGCGGTTTTGTGTCCCATAGAGGCGATTTCCAGAATGCGAAGTTCTCGATCAACCATTCGAACTTCAAGTCGCCCTCAAGGATACGACCATTACGAGCGGAGGAGAGCTTTGTGGGTTTTATTCCTCCCCGATCGAAAATCTCCGTGTTGATGACAATCATGCGAGCTGGACGATCGGGCCACATCACTAACCGATTCGAATGTGCGAACAAGTATATTTCAAGCCCGACATAGACTCCATTGCTCCATGGAAGCTGCATGTGGACACGGTTGATACTCGGCAAAGCTTGAATCAGGCTGTTAATAATTAAACTCTGGTTGGCGGGTCATGAATCAGATGCAAGGCTAACGGGTCAGTGGGCTCACAAAGTTCGGGAAACATCTGACAAGGCTCTGACAACGATGTGCGCGGATGTTCCCCCAGAACCGATATCACTGATTGAGCTCCACGGGGAGGGAAGAAGGTGCGAATATCGGAATTCATATACATTCCGGGTTCCTGGAACTCCAGCGTCGGAGAAGAGCCTCCCGATCACGAATCGGGCTGCTGATTGGTCGCTGTGAGGAAGTACGAAAATCGCCCCCCATAGCTGGTTTGCTGAGTAACCGTTACGCCGAGCAAGAAACCCTGATCGCTGAGCTCAACCAACCGGAGATCTCTGTTTTCCCCTAAATTCTCGTCATTCCTCGTGTCCCTCGCTCGAGCTCCCCACTGCAAGCCACGTTGGGCTCAGTTGCGGTGGTGGACTCCCGGGTGTGGGCCGGTCTCTGTGGTGGCATACGCAAAACTGCACGTGGTCCCTTTTTCTGTGTGCCCGTCTCTAGGCCTGTGAGCCACAATTCGCTCACCCCTGATTTATGTCGGTTCAGACTTCATCTGGGAAACTCTCGATTTGTAACGAATCACATCGTCCCGAATCGTTCGAAATATTGGGATACAACAAAAATGCTTGCGCGGAGCTCCTGCTTCTTCGCTGCTCTGCCCGCATCCAATCGACCGACTCCTCTGCTGTGAAAATCATCAATCGTTATCAGCATCTGCCGGAACCTCGAGTGCTTGCCTTGTTCATTGATTTGAGTTTCGTGAAGGAATCTTCGCCCGGACTCCGACCAATGTCCCTTGGCAACGTGTCGCATCTTTGGAACGATGCTCTCTCCGATGCTTCAGCGGAGCAGTTTTCGCGATGGGTTCCTGGCCGTATTTTCATGTTCTTGGAATGATAGGTTCACTTCACAATGCTCGAATCGCAATTGTGCTCAGGATTATCTGGCTACTCGAAACAGGATCGCATCGAATTTGCGAGCTGTATCGACGCGATATTTAGCATGCAGATAAAATTCCTGTCCTGAAAAGATCTCCGAACGCGATGAGGAAGTTCTCCGGTGTCCTTATCGACAGCAGTTTGTGCGTCGCAGCCCATTGATCGATAACCCTCGGATATTTGCTGTCCAAATAAAATGCGGCTTCTGATTTGACAGTGTATCACATCGTATCGTGGACATCTTGTCATCCGAACAAATGACAGTCCGCCATTGGTCGCCCAACTGCAACGCCGATGTTGAATAATCGATTCTATCGGTAACATGGATATGGATCAACCTGAGAGTACTACTCTGAGCTTCAACGCGTTGGCGGCAGATTTCAAGCGAGGCCTGACGGAACACTGTTTCCGGTTCTTGAGATTCCTCTCGCGCAGTCTTCGGTGTCTATCCGGAAGTGTCCGAACGCACACTCGACTGGAATACCATGTAGAGCACTGTACATAGATCATATCTAACCCACAACACGCGCCAAACAAACCTGGCAATAAACGTCTTTTGCAAGCATTCCAATCGGCACAGAGAAATTTCATATGCCCTATAGTTCGAAGCCCGGAAACGGTTACCACGAAAAAGAGCACCCGGCGCAATACGATGGGTTTCCGAGGCATCCTCGTTAAGTCGACATCTTGGTGCCAGTTCAAAGGGAATCCCCGCGAGTTTCATTGATGGCTCTGTCCCAACATCCAGCCTGATAACTTGTTCTTTCGATACAAACTGATATGATTGAATCCCTCCGACTTCAGCTGATAAATCATTGATATTGCGCTCCAGCAAGTTACCCATGGGATTCAGGGGCGTCCTGGTAAGCATCCTTGAGAAGTTGTCTATCAATGTAGGATTAGCTGCGACCGCTCCTCCATGGAGTTAATCCAGAAGTCAGCGGAGAAACACCGAAGTTCGCAACTTTCTGGAAGCCCAATAATGATTAGGAAGCACTAAAGTTCCGAGAACGTGAAAATTTTCGAGTTCGGAACCCCAAGGGATCTCACGGAGAGGCTCCATTGTACCCGTCGGCGCCACGCTGAAAACTTTGCCGCTCAGTGAATGAGAACATTCCGTCGAGAACAAGAGAATTACCTGCGCATAGACTGTGCAGGTCTCGCGTGAAGGTCCGGAGCGCGATCGCCGGGGCGTTGCCAACGCTAGAACGCATCCGCAAGGAAGTTCTACAACCTCTGAAGCTCCCGCCGTCTAACGATGTTACCTACTTGACAAACATCGAATCTCGTGGAAATACACTCGGCTCGGAACACGTGCAAGAGCTCCCCTATCTCAGGATCGTATTCGCAGATTCCGAGGCCGATACCGTTCGAGTGGACATGGTACTGAATCCGAGCGCACATGCGGCGAATCGAGCTCAGCGGTTTTTACAACGCAAACAAAAGCTCTATTTGACAGAGATTCGCGAAGTCTTGAACTCGCTCAAGCGGTTCCTATGACCCAGTGAACCCGGAAGGTAACACGCAGTCCGTGTTAATATATGCGGAGCTGACGTGAACTGGGTCATCATTCGTGCAGTCGGAGCTTGAGCAGGGTTTCGCTGTGATCCAGACAGGCAGTGAATCAATCGACTCGACTGGCGACCCGAAATCCCCGATATTTGACGACACAAGATTTACTCGAGGTTCTCATGGGATTTTCCTGATTCATGAGATTTGTATCTCTCCAATAAACTTTGTCACCCAGCGAAAACATTCTGGGCCATTCACATGAGCACACATTCGCTCCTCCTGTACCGAATCTGTAGTCTTCGTTATCATTAGCGAGCCAAGACCTTTGAGTTCCGATCAATAGCAGACGAAGCCTCTCACACCACGGTTCTTTGTCCGGGCGACTGAGGCTCCGTGGCTGAGTTGTATTTCGCAGGTTCTACTCTTTTCCGCAACTTCTTCTCGTACACGAAGCCTGTCATCTGAACGTTTAGCTCTTTCGAACTGCGTTTCTATACTAACATCGAGTATTCGGGTCTAGTCCAGTATTTGCTTGGACTGGAGAGCTCTCATCCTGGAAAACTACAAGGCAGGAGACCGCGGAGAGTCGAGCGGACACCTGCAACGCGCAGGAAGAGGCATCTCGCATAATCCAGTGGAGCACACGCGGGGATTCATGCTCGTACGGCTCAATGACGAAGAGCTCTGTTCAGCGGCATGAAAGTCAGTGCCTTGTATATTATGACGATGAACAGGCGATCGTGGTGATTTTCTGGTGTGGGAACGCTGCTGCTCTTCCGCCCCATTCGTGCGACGCTGTTGCGTTGACCTACTCCGTGACTTTAGAATTCAACTCACAGAGTGATCCGTGTCACACACGAACCCTTTAATATTTGCCCTCCGGGTTCAGACCGCTGAACGCCGAGACTGTTCGCCCAGTTTGAACTGAAGCGCGGGGTTGAGCTACGCGACGGCCAATCCTCACAGGATAAATTGCAATGTGGGTGAAAGAATCGACAATTCGTATGATGTTTCCTCCCCGGACCTTGTTCCAGAACACATCGAGACGCTTCTAGGCTGGCCCGAGGTTAGCCAGAGCCCTGCCCCTCGATCAACTACAATCTCGATGATCTGGATTCTGATAACGAATCAGTATCAATATCGATGAATTCTCTGGAGCAGGCTCCTTCCAAACCTCGACGCCAGAAATGATTTCGCATTTCTCACTCCGCATGGCTAGATCAGGTTCCGTTGCATTAATGATCTCGGTGATCTTTTCGTCGTCAAACTAACAATATCCAAAAGTGGTTGACAGTGGCCTCTCAAGAGCTCAGCTCCGTGAACTAGTGGATGTTGAGAGGATGCGTCAAACTCGAACGCTGGACGAGTGCATTGCGAATGACAGACCGATAGAGTATTCGGAAAAGGTCGAAAAACGGGTAGTGCCGCGGACGTGTTCACATAGAACAGCGGCATAACGACGCTTGTACTGACAGAATCGTGCGTATACTCTTTCCGGAGGACGCGAGCTCCAACGAGAACTACAGCCGTTTCTGAGTCATCCAATCAGGCAACGCAGCACTACCCCGAAACCCAGAACTGCCGAGCTCGGTGGTTCTGAACTTGTTGCAAACTGACCATTTGGTCGATTTAGGCAAAAGATGCCTTTGGAGGTCGTGCGCGTGTCCTGGGTGGTGCGCATGAAGTCCAAGGAAAATCGCGCTCAATAAGCTCTGTAAGTTCCGCGTGAGGTACAGGTCGTCTATGAAGAGAGTCAGGAGCATGTGCGCTCGGAAAGAGAGATGCACCGATGTGTTCCGTTGAGCCTCATCGTAAAACTGATGTGCCACTTCCGAGACGTCACAGACATCATCCTGCGTCCGGTGTTCGTCTCGAACGGAGATTCGTGCATCCTCACACAGTATGTCAAGAACCCCGAACGGGAAGACGTGGAATCCTATGCAGCTGGAATCCTTTCAGCCCTTGAGTACCTCCTACGGTCGGACGTCATTCCCAGAAATCTCAAGCCGGAGACCCCAAGAGCTATCTGAAGGTGCGCCTCGGGCTGGTGTTCTTATGACACAGCAAGCTGAATATGGTTATCCCCGGTGAGCGCCCTCCCAGGCATCGTACAGGGAGTGTGTCTACCACTGGGGTTTCGAGATTTCGTTCGCGAACTAGTGTTCAGGGACACTACTCTTTCTTGCGATCGTAGACAACTGATGTCCCGAATTCTCTCCAAAAAGGAGACGCTTCAGCTCAGCCAGGAGAGCGACACCTCGTGGAATGTTTGTTGAAGCCACGCAAGCGACTGAGTTCAGTGAATAAGACCGAGAACACGCGCGGTCCCCGGCGACTGATCTCACTGAAACTCGCTGAGACATTGAAACACCGGTAATCGGGAACTGCGTGATGAATTTCGGGAGCCTCAAATCAGATCGTCGGAGCGGGTTTGAAGGTTGAATCGGCCCTTTTGTGTTGTCGAGCTTCGACAGTCCCCCAGTGGGGATATGTCGGAACCGGAGATTGTCGTTTCGTCGATGAATTCCATTCCACAGAAAACATCCCTTTTTTCCGTATTTCGGCTTCCTTAGTAGCCCCAGGTTTGCGTCAAGGTGAGTTTTCCGGCTGTTTTCTCGACAAAGTATCACGAGGAAGAGGGATTCCAAATACCTTTCTGTCGTAATCCTCTAGCTTGCTGGGTATGAGGATCGAGGTCCACTCACTGCTCGGCGACTCGGTTGAAACTGAGTGCTCTCGGAGAAGCACGAGGACCCGAACGTCTCCATGGATACGACCCGCTACCCATCAAAACAATGCCAGATTCTGCAAATTTCACAGTTTGTGGATGCGACTATTCCAGAAATCGAATCGTGGACTCATGAATGCTCCGCTCTTTTTCCCGCTTGCGGTTTGGGGGGACAAAGCACAGAATCCGGAACAGATTGAAACCTTCTCCCCGATATTCTCTGATCCAGTTTTTCTTACGAATCCGTTGCTCTATCAGAGGCATATCTCGATCACTCGCGAAAAGCACGCCTCGTTTCTCTATCCCTCCTAACGAGTTCGGCATCAGGAGACTGCGGTTGTTTTACAGTGAACGAATTTCGCCCATACATGATGCGAGCCAATCGCGGAGCACCTTTTCGGGTAAGGAGTAAACGAGCTTGATAACCCAACTGGTGCGGACAGAAACCGCGGGACTCCAAGGGACTCCCGACTCAACAAAGGTTTTCATATCGAAAAATGTTGGGAAACCCCGACGTTACCAACGAACGACGTGGAGCAGTTTCGAATCCCCATGAAATAGAGCGAGACCGGAGCGTTCGTTGACCTCAAAACGTTCGGATCGGTGATTAAACAGAAGCAAGAGCCGACCAGAACGAACGATTGCAATTTCCGATGAGAGTCTCGGATCCTCTCGAGTTTTCGGTTGCCGCGAAGAGTGTTTCGAACGAATGCCATGAAGCTGACAGTCGGAAGCCGAAACAACAGCTGGATCCATCGCTACGGGCCACACGTTCGGCTCCGGTGAACAGCCGGTAGCCGATTGCCAAGACGCCAGGTCCCCCGCGACGCCACAGAGAGAAAACAGCCAGAATCAGGGAGGCTTCTCCTTCCGACATTCATTCCTATTGAGTCGGCCGATCGATCGATTCCGAACTCGATGGAAATCATTGGAACGGTTCCATCCAATAGCTGATCTGAACACAAGAGGCGGCGGCTCTCGCTCATGGAAAGGTGGCGTTGGAGAAGCCCGGTCGTGGACACCTGGCAATATCTGGGGTCTTGATGCATCGCGACATTCGCTTCCGAGGATCAGTACCTTGCACATTGGTACTGGTTTGCTCGGCGGCAATATCAGGAAAAATAATTTCCGCACACCTGTGAACATCAGATTACTAAAACGAACTGCCGTGACCAGGATTCGAACCTGGGTTATTGCGGCCACAACGCAAGGTACTAACCACTATACGATCACGGCGTTGCCCGAGGGACGTGTCTAAGTCGCTTTTCAACGAACCAGTCCAAGAATTCGAAAAATGCGCCCCTGAAAACTGAGAACTCTCTGCGAGCTGCAGACCTGGGCCACACGGAGCGAATCGTCAGATTGACCTTGCGTCATACCCTAATGTGATTATCAAGTTTCCAGCTCACAGTTTCGCCGAGCCGAAAGTGAAGTTTTCCAGCGCGGTGCTCCCCAGACCCCGAGTTCTCGACCCCGACTGTTCCCGCTCTTCTGTGATCCGGCGCAAACACTCATCATCGCCCCAGAACAAAAAGCTTTTCCCAAGGCACAGAGACAAGTATTCCTCTTTGCAGACTCAGGTTCGGCTTCCTGAAGGACCAGGATCGGATTCAACCGTCGGCTCTGCTTGGGATGAAACTTTCAACCCGCTTCGATCGAATCGAGAACGTTCCGTCGATTCAGGAAGAAGTATCGGGATGAGTATACTGTTTTGGGTTGCGAATTAATAGAAAAGGGTCTTCAAGATCTAGAGAGGACAGCCCTCGGCTCGATGAAGCAGAATGGCAGGGCTGGGCCCCGACTATACTCCTTCCGCATTTCGGCGTTCAGAACCAGCTCCGGGGTACAACCTGTTCCTTGTCAAAAAGCATCAGCCAACGCATCGGCCGTGAAAGGACAGAGCTCATTGTTTGGTTCGATTTCATCTCCCAAAGGCTCCTTACAGAATAATGCCCACGAAGGCGTCCTCTGTGGAACTCATCGCCGATCGTTGACTCCGTGGTGGTTTCACTCTTCGTACGACCTGTTATGAGGTGTCTGATGGCCTCAACATTCTCGCCACTATAGCGAAGAGATGGACTATGTTTGTTATCATTAGAACTAGAAATTCAGGCATTCATCATTACATTGCTCCGATTCCTGTATCCAGCCGCGGATCCTTGGATTGATGAATAATGAATAATGCCTGAACTTCTCAGCTCTAGCTATCATCGTTTGACCGGCTGGCTGAGAAACTTGTGAGGCCCAAGAGGGAAGGGATTGAGACCGTAAGAGGCACAGTATAGGGAGCACGAGAGGCAGAGAATCATATTTCGATAACGAGTAACCTCATTGGGGTCGCGATAATCCCGTCACCGACTTAGAAAACCGAAGTCTGCTGAGTAGCTCCGCTTTCTCCCGAGGTGAAGCCGTTTCATATCTGACTCGGAGAGCGACGAGTGCATCGAGAACCTGGTGAGCCGGGTGCTCCACTGGACGCAAGAATCCGGTAGCCGATTCATACCGGAAAGCGTCCGGAGGTCAGACAATTACCCGGCATCAAGAACAACGAGCCACGAGGAGGAGGCTGGCCTGAGAATTTCATTTCCATGTGAATTTCGAGCGGACTCTCAAATGAATGAAGCATCGTTCATTGCCAACCGATTATCTACGCTGAGTTGTCCCGCGTCTTCAAAGTTCGAAGAGAGGGCGAGCAGCGGATCAATCGGAGTTCTCGTAGTCAAGACAACCAGAGTCTTTCAACGTTGGCCACGTAAGTACGTGCACGAAGCGCGCAGCTGTACGGCAATCTACTGGTCGAATTTCCGAACGTCAAGCGAAATCAAACCCCCATGAAACCTTACGCGATGGTGCTTCCTTCAACGTAAGTTCGCTGTCTAGGCCATCGACGCAAGCTGCTCAGGATGAACTATGCCCATAGACTAACCAGGAGCTCTTCATTCGTGGAGGGCTTTTTTCGGGTCTTCCGTAGGGAACTTTTTCGTGAAGTCCTTCAATACAGGGGAAGCTTATTTGCTGCTGTTGCTAGTGTTCGCATTTGTGGTGAGTTATCGTTTCCATTCTCAGGGCAGACAGAGTCAGAATTGTATACATTTTCATTGAGAAACCGGCTATCTTGCATGAGGGGCCCTTAGCCTTGTTCCGCCCAATGAAGTGTCGTGGTGTCCGGAGCCACGGCCCCGGACTGATAAGCAATTACTTTCAGCTTGTTTACGGGGTCTGCATACGAGGTCGAACATCTGCACCCAAATGGTTCTGTCCTTGTCTTCCCTCTGGGAACTCAGTGAAAGTGCTTCATGAACGGGAATCAACCGAAAAAGTTGATACAGCCGCGGAACGTTGTGGATCTGATTCTCCATGGATCATGCCCTTGGAGCCGGCCTCGTCGTGGCCTCCTTGGCGCAGTCTAGGAACGGAGGCCAAATCATCCGGAGGCCGAGACACTGTTGTTAAAGAAGACCTTGCTCCATCCGCAGATGACGTACGGCCTGGGTTATCTGATCATGTGCAAAATATCGCCCAGATACAAAGAAACAATGAACCCTCCGCTGGAACAGGTGCAGGTGCGGAAAAGCGACGATAAGACGGTGAGTCATTTCTCTTTCGCATGGCGACAAGAGTGGAACGGCGGATGCGAGCCGCTAGATGGATTAAGGAAAACATGACTCGTTTTCGCAGGAGGACGAGGAAGCCGAGGAGGAGACTGGTGGAGCAGACGGAGAAGAGGGTGTTAGAGACGATCTCAACGAGAAGGACGATGAAGAAACAGCAGAAGACCGAAGTGGCGATGTGGTTCGAGACTCGCGCGATGATGAGCAGGTCCTCGGAAAGACCGAAGGCGGAACTCTCCGCCAGTCGAGTCGCACGGATAGCCTCCGGAAACGTAACGCTCCACTCAGAAAGTCTGAGAAGCCGACGGATGCACCAGAAGAAGAGGAGGAAGAGGAAATGGAAATCAGCCCTCTATTAGAGGATGTAACTGAGCCCAAGAAGAAGAAATAGTAGTAAACCTCTACATGCAAGAACATTGGAGAACATCCCCACGGAGGACGGTTCCATCCAAGCGATATTCACAACGAACAACGGTTCCTAAGACTCTGAGCTCGTGTGAGCCTCGTACCAACCTAGCTCGTTCTGACATTTCTCAGCTGATTGCACTCATGGGCACGAGTTCCCAGAGCGAGACGACACAAATTGAGAAATTTCCCTCCTCCTCGGTGAACTTGGTGAGGGATGAGCCATTCATACTCGTTGTGAACAAGTTACCGTTGAGAGATCAAACAAAGCTCAAGATCGATGGAGTAGAGCCTTCAACTTTGCATTTATATACTGGAGCAATATACAAATTAATTCGGAGGAATCTCATGGGAGGACCTCAATAAATATCTTCTATGATGCAGCCTGTCGTCGACTCACTTGTCGCCTCTCGAACTGCTTGATCATGTACAAGCGCGTTTCCTTCGGCTTCGACCGTTAAAATGAAGGCTGCCGTTTCGTCTGTGAGATTTCCATGCCAGCAGCGATGATGTGGTCCTCCGACTTGCTCGCCATCAGCGTCGTGGTTGCGATCGCCAATGATCGTCGATGCGGGCGAATCGACGATTCTCAGCCGATTATTCGATGCCGCTCCTCGGGATTCATGCGAAACGCGCTCTCATGTCCCGGGACGAGCATCCTCTCACTTTCAGAAATACTTCGTTTGAGTCAAAGCACTAGACTCTTCTTTGTGCGGATCTGTGAAAGCGGTCCAATCCGTCTGGCCTACGACGAAGCCTATCGCCTTCGCGCGGTCGATCCGTTTGCGCTCCTCTATGTCAGCCCAACGAACTCGTTTTTTTCCGCTCGTTGCTCGCGACTCGTAGTCGTCTGTCACGGTGAGGAATTCATCCATTGTCTTCACTGCATGACTCTTTTTGATCCCATCCAAGCGCACTGAGGAGGGAAATAATGACCTTTCAACGATTGAAGGAGCCGCGTTCGATTGGCTCTAGAACTGTGCTGTTCGGAGACAGCTGACTCAGAAGCGGAACAAATAACAGAATTGGTCCGGCATCACGCCAAAGCAGTCTCAAAAACTTACAGAGTTTCTCTTCAGTTCGTTCCATTTTCTCCCATTTACTTGGAACCAGAATTGCTTCCCCTTCACAGGACTCTTCAGCATTCGCGTGGCCGGAGAGAGAAGTAGTGTCAGGTTCGTCAGACTGTTGGGCGACGTCCATCTCAACTTCTTGGATATCTTCTTCATCCTTGAACAAGGCCTCAGGATCCAAAGCCGTGAAAGCCCCAGTGAGTTCTTCCCACTCGGCTTTCATCTGTTCTCGAAACGAATCGAGAAGAGCAAGAAAGTGCTGGATTAGTACAGCGGCGCTTTTCATTGATGGAGGGAATGCGATTCTTGAAATCGACAAAACGGTCATCACCTTCTGAACACTCTCCAAAAGTCGGTTATGAATATTCCGCTTGAAACACAGCTCAGGATCATCCACCCCGGTTTCCATTACGAAAGGAGTGTACGAATGTTCCGAGGCGGCTTTGACGAATGTCTCCACATCCGACAACCTGACATTTGGTGCGTCGACGACTAACACGTCGAAATGCCGCGCCTCCAGTTGCTTCATAAATGCCTTCGCAAGAGCCGCTTGGTAACTGATTTCCATCCCGGCATCGAACTCATATTTCATACCCTGTAGGGATAAAATGAATCGCGAGTCATTCCGCTGCCCAGACGAATTAATTATCATCAAAGTTTTCGCTCGAGAGATTTGAGGAGCTCAGCATGGACCTTACCTTTTGGACCTTCTTCCCCGTCGGAGTTTCAACCTCGACGTCACCTTCGACCAGAAAATAATCATCGATAGATAGAACTCGGAGTTCGCCAGATCCGTGTTGCGCTTCAAGGTCTTTCATGAGCTTGGCCAAGCGACTTTTCCCCGATCCGGGGAGCCCCCGCAGGATTATCGCTGTTCTTATTGGCCTCGATTTTCGTCCGGGGTCGAGAAAGATTTCAGCGGCTGATCGCGTTTGAGGCTTCTCGGGAGTGGTGTCCGGTCTGCAGTTCAAGGTTCTGCAATGGCAATACCCTTTCGTCACTGTGGGAATAGAGGAATGGAGGATTTGGGAGCCGGCGAGACACCCACCAGCGAGAGATGCTTATTTTTAAACCATTTGTCATGTCTGGCGATTGAGCTTCCCTACCTTCGTTGTGCCTGACTCGGGGGGGATAAACTACGTCTTCGAGAGAAGAGACTTCTGGAGTTATGAGCTGGTCTGAAAGCGGTACAGGAAATCACTGATAAACTGCGAGGATTCTGTTCCGGATCTGGGCGTCGGATCAGAAGCGTCGCCATACCAACTGCTGGCAGCATCGCAAACAAGCCCAGCAGCTAAAATGGACCAGCGATAGGGAATCACGCTCCCGGACCCATATCGGCTGCTCCCAGAATAATGTCCCGAGACTGCGAGACTTGAACGAATACCCCGTTAGCGTCGGTACCTTTCACAGGTGTTTCGAGTGATGTCCTCGGAATGGGCTGCCGCATTTTTCGTTCGATGATCGTTGTCGCGAGGGTGGCCGTACTCGAAAACTGCAACAGATGCCTTTAAGTACAGAGAAACGATATTGATGAATCAAAACAATAAGCGAATTATTACCAAAATTCGAACATTTATTTTTGTTTTCGATTTCATATTACAGATCGAATTCCCACAGAAAGTGACCTAATAATTAAATTAGTCTCGAGATTGACATGCCCTCGTCAGAGTCCAAGTAGGGAATTTTCTTTGTTTGAGAAGCGTTCGGAAAGAAGTCGGAAAATCGAGATGGCTGGAACCGTGAGTTCGTGGACATGAACTCGAACGAGATCCTCAGAAAAAGAAGTCTCAACGTCGAGTTACGTCTTCTAGGAATCGTAAGACTGTATTTGTGTCAAACATCGGAGCACATGACTTGTATTCAACATTTGATTTCAGAGAACTTGGATACATCGGAGAGCATTCCTGTTTACAAACGCTTCGGGAGAGACGGAGCAAATCGCAACGAAACTCAATCAATTTACTTATTACGTGCTTCGTCTCTCCAGTCGAAACGAACTCATTCTTCGAAAATTTCTCACGGGGAGCACTCACCTAGAGTATCGCTGTTTCTCGAAGTCGCTGGCCCCCTGTCACCCTTTGTTCCATCATACAAGTCAAACCCTTTCAAAATATAACATGCTACACAATGTGTTGCTCAATCTGTCCATTGGTTTTTCCACACTATTCCCTAAATTCGTTCTCCATCTAAATCTTCCTAGACCTCCTTTCGGCTATCCAATTGCGTGTTTGCTCGTTTGAGAGAAAGAATCGCTATCGACGATGTTGACATCGCGAACTTGTTGAATACCAGCCACTACTGAACAGGAAGCTGCTTGCCATTCAATTTTCATGGCATACAAGAACGGCGCCAGGAGCGAGTTGATGAGGTTTCCGTATATTATTTTTCTGCTGCCAGAATTTATTGACATCAGAAACATCGCGTTAAGAGAAGACGATTCTAGCAACGACAAGAACAGCAGCTGCTATAGAATTTTGGATTCTGTGTTGCTTCGTGATTCACAGTCCTGGAAACTTTCTGTACATAAGAACTCCGAGTGAGAAAGAGAAGAGAAAATATGACGGAGAATTCACATGTGTGTGTGAGTTGTTGATCTATTCCTCTCCGTTCGCAGGGAAATACAACATCCTTCATTCCCTAGATTTGTATGATTCCGATTTTGCATTTTTAACCTCAGCGATCTTCAGGACGACGACAACGGAAACGAACGAGCTCGAACGAGCGTGAGAAGAGACTGGTCTCGACTACGAGGGAAACGTCTCGCCGAAAGATGATAATCTCCTTCATCTACTGAGGAGCATGTGATGAAGACATTCACGGCGGTCAAGATTAGAAATTATAGCCGATCAAGCTCTCAGAACGCGCGCACTCGCCCGCTGCCTCGTTCGCTCGTTGAGTCGCTTGGTTTAGTCGTGAATGACCATTCGATGCCCCGCCCATGCCGGAACGGCTCATGATGGCAATCTGGACACTCGGTCAACGAAATTAGGATGTAGTTATATTACAAATCAAATTTACAAATTCGCCGTTTCATATTCTTCTTGGCTGGTTTTCCGCCTACTTACTGGCGGCAGACTCTTCGTCAGGGGAGTTGGATTCGTCTTTCCTCGCGTCGGTTCCGGGGGGTCCGGCTGCCCCAGGTCCACCCCCTCCGGGTGGCCCTCCACCGCGGCCCCTGCCTCGGAACGGGGGTCCTCCACGACCGCCGCGCATGCCTCCTCGCATCATCATCATTCCTGGCGGGCCGCCCCTGCCTGGTCCCATGCCCCGCATCCCACCGCGGCCGCCGCGCATCGGAGGACCGTCGCTGAACCTACGGATTTGGTAAAGCAGAGGTCAAGACGAGCTATAGGGAACAATTGGAGTAATGTCAGGCTTCTGGATATAGAGGGCACGCATTCCGTTCCCGATCGCCACAGTTCTCCGAGGCTTTTGAAATCTCGAAAGGTCTGATCAGATAAAGGTTTCCCGGCTCTCATTTCCGGACCGGAACTTGCCAGCTAGGATTCGTAATAGGGATTTCAGTTACGCGTAATGATCAAGAGTCTTACCCAGGCGGACCGTTCATCCATGGAGGCATCGGACCATCCATAAAGGAGGGTGGGCCACCGAAGTCGTCGTTCGGCCCTCCAGATCCACCCATGGGACCTCCACCGCGGCCGCCTCGTCCTCGCATGAAGTTTGGAGGACCTCCCCGACCTCGGAAGCCACCGTCGAACGGCATCGGTCCGTCACCGTTGGGGCCCCCCGGGCCTCCACCACGACCTCTCATACCGAAAGGACCACCTCTCATTGGTGGGCCGCCACGACCCGGAGGTCCGTCACCTGGCGGCATGCCACCTCTTCCCATCATCCCACCGCGCATCGGACCGTCGATATCGCCGCCCCCTCCTCTTCCCATCATCCCTGGGCCTCCGCGCATCATCCCGCCTCGACCCATCGGGGGAGGACCTCCACGCCCACGAGGAGGACCATCCCAGGGACCTTTGCGATCGTCGAAGTCGTCGAAGCGAGATTTTTTCGCTTCCACCTGGCCGCCGTCCAGATCATCGTTGGGTCTCCGCATCCCACCGAAGCCTCCTCCGCGACCTCCAGGGCCTCCCGGACCTCCAGGTCCACCCGAGCCACCGAAAGGTCCACTGAAACCTCCTCGGGGTCCACTACGCGACGAAATCGATGAGGGTGGCATCCCAGCCATGGCGATCAGCTTCTCCTGCAAGCCCAGAGGGGCATCTGGTTGTCCATCGCTTCGGCTGGCACCGATAGGTCGTCCCAGCGGTTCTTTATTTGCATTTCCCGATCGGTCCTCGTCAGCATCGGTGAAACGGGATCTCCTCACGCCACCCCTGAAATCATTCGGCTTCAGTTCCATGTGTGCTCTCATCACACCAAGAAACGTGCAGTCGGAGACATTTTCTCCTCCCGTGAGCATTCGAACCGAAAAGGAAAACCCAACTTACCGCTCTCGATCATCTCTGCGGCCGAAACGGTCGTCCTCGCGATCCCGATCGCCGCCTCCTGGTCCTCTCTCGTCGAATCGGGGCGGACGTTCTTTATCCGAGAATCTTGATCCTCCACCCTCGAATCGAAAACCGTTTCTATCTCCGCGATTATTCAAGCCCCCGCCGCCACCTCTTGCGCCAAGGCGACGATCGCCGTCGCGGTCGAATCGTGCGTCAGGCCTGGAGTCGAATCTACGATCGCCATCTCGTCCACCTTGAAATCGGTTCGGAGACCTCTCTCTGGCTGACCCGTTGCCGGTCGAGTCTCTTTGGTTCCAGGGTCTCCCCTTATTGTCATCGTTGAGACGTTGCTGCCAGGGCTGTTGTTTCTCAGGCTGCTGGTATGCCCCAGTGTTGTCCTGAGGTGGATAGGCGCTTTGTTGAGCTGCCCAGGGAGAGACTTGCTGTCCGCTCTGCGGGGCCCACTGAGCTTGCGGAGGCTGTTGTTGCGATTGTTGCGGCTGCTGCTGTTGTTGTTGCTGCTGCTGTTGTTGCTGCATCCCATTCAATGTGGGTGGAACCGGTGGCGCGTGTAACGGAGGCCATTGGGTCGAAGCAGCTGCAGCCGCTGCCGCCTGCGCAGCTGCAGCCGCGTGTTGCTGCTTCAACTGTTCTTTTCGTTGAAGTAGAGTCTGTCTTAACGTACTGGCTTGCTGCACGAAACTATTGTATGCGTCCCTGTCGGGATGATTCCGATTCTCGTCGAGCCATTTGTTGTAATTGCTCTCCCATTCGTCGAACTGGCGCTGAAACGTTTCCAGACTCTCGGTTGGCGCCATTTGTTGTGGATATGAGCTCCACGCAGCTGCCCCAGTGGGTGCAGCGCTCTGTGTCTGGTATCCTTGCCATTGCTGTTGAGCGTATTGAGCCCATGCTTGTTGCCAGACCGCACTCGCCGCCGAATTCGAATCCGTAGTTGCAGCTGCAGTGGCTACGGCAGCAGCAGCAGCAGCTTGCGGCTGTGCTTGCGGGGTTTGATTTTGAGGCCACTGGGCGCTGGTTGCAGTTGATTGAGTCCAGGGTTGGTAGCCCGGTTGAGTGCCCTGCGCCGCGCCACCTGAGAAAACGATTGAATGAGCTGTGATTGGAAGTTTGGGTCGGATCGGGATCGGGGTTCTCCGCGAGCAGAATGTCTGCGCTGGAGAAAAGGCGGAAAATGGACACTTGTTGACCTCAGGTGAGGCCCGAGGAATCGGCATTCGGACCGAGATCCAGAACGAGACCATGGACCGAACTCACATAAAAAGTGTGGCCGTAAACGCTAAGCTTACCGGAGGCAGTGTAGCCGTACATGGCGGCTTCAACAACGAGGATCGACTTTCCTACAACTCCGCTCCCGATCAACGACGATTACGGATGATGATTTCACAGGTCGTCTCTCCGACTCGTATGCCCTGCCGCTTTTCGCATCACCGTAGAACTCAGAACGCGGAAATTATCAAATTGTTGGAATGTAAACCTCGTCGACGGCACACAACCACCATGATATTCGACGGGAGGCAAACACAGCGCGTCCTCTCAAAATGCCGGCTGCTGCTAACGGGGTCGTCTTTAAGCGAGAGGCGCCGTGTTTGAACCAGGCACATCGAGTCCTATCATGCGCGTCTCGAGACTCTGCCTCCGTGACAGAGGCATCTTCTCTCTTTCATTGATGAAAAAAAAACCTTGGCTCGGTTGGATTCTCTCAAACCGACTCATGGCGCAGAGCGCATGTCGATAGACAATGCCAAACGGAAATTGCAGGATCGGTTCTCTCCGAAAGGATTGGTGGGCCGATAGGAGGTCGTAGTTCCACGTCATTTGCGGCGCAAATCAGACAGAAGAGTCGAAGATCGCTTCCAAATTATGTATCGGGGAGGGAACGCTCCAAGGATGCGCTGCAGACCTCATTCCGCAGAAATGTTCCTCCGACGGAGTGAGTGGCCGGTGGCGGTATCCTGGCAACGCCGCGAATCTCACAACTCCGTGGTAGACTCATGCGTAATCTACTGATCCCATGTGATCCTCAGATCACACCGCAAGGAACCCTAAAATGCCACTGGAGGTAACTCTGAGATGAGACCGCCGATATCAGCTTTGCCGAGAGTCTCTACTGAGCGCTGTGGAGAGCTGAAACGAAAGGGAGCCATCACCGACGAGCCTTGACCACCAAATCGTGTAGCAGTCGTAATGATGAGCTGGTGGGGTTTGTGTCGGCACCCAGCCTCAGTCGGCTCCAGGTGAATGTGAGTGAGGAGTGAGGAGCTCACATATTCCAATTAAAGTTTCTACACACAGGAAAACTGAGAGAAAAGGGAGAACGGACATCGTGCTTCAGGCTCGTTTGGATTCAGCCCTTTGGCCGAGATGGGCGCTCACAGTGGTTTTGAAGTTCCGCGCTTTGTTGTGCTCCTCGGACACTTCGTCCTCCTTATCGCGCTCTTATGGGATGTTGAAGTGGTTGCACGTTCGTCGCTGCCCTGGTCGCAGAGGGACGACCATTCTCTGGTAGAATCAGTGCAAGCCCAAATAACCGCTGGTCTAGCAACTTCAACAACGCTCGTGGCCATAGAGCTCACGTGTTTCATGATCGGTACGTAAGCGGTATGAAGAAGGCACTCACAGCTCTGCTGTGCGAAAAACCTTCCTGAGCTAAACTCGCTTCCACTCGTTCAACAGGCGCATCCCTATTCTTCCCGACTCAGTGCCTCTCATCAGCAGTTGTCCATTCAATTAGCTTCGTATCATTGGCGTTCTTCATGGCCGACTCCTTCCACGTGAAATGCTTCTGGACGATCTTCGTGTTCACAGCTCTGTCGTGCATGGCCGAAGTTGGCATCCTGTTCGGTGCCCTCGTTCTGAATAAACCTCTCTAGGATTCAACTCCGATACGATCACGGCCCGCGGAAGATATACATGAATAAACGAAGATGACTACTGTAATGAAATAGACTATCGTCTGATGTCCTTTCCACGTCGCACAGTCTCGGACAGAACAAGGGAAACATAACTTGGTCATCGGAGGAGAGTTTGCTCGATTCGAATGTAACGGATCTCGAATCGCATCCTCTCCATGGAGGAATCTGAACTGCGTGCTCGCTCAGTGGGCTCTTGGCTCGGAGGCTGTTCTAGCGGCCTCTGCAACATCTCCGGGATAAGAACAGAGCGGCACTGAATATTCGTCATGGTATGTAATCCGACCTCCAAGCAGCCGTGCTTGCCAGGTTCGAAGGAGATCGAGGGAGTTCGTGGTCAATTTGAGAAACTTTATTCGCGATCTCTGGAGCGTCGAGTACAACACAGGCAAATCTAGATATCTACGTCAGCATTGCGCAAGATATTTTTCGAACTGTTCTCAAGCTCTAGCTCTTTTAGCTTTTGTGCGAGCACCACGTCGATGTCGTGCTCCTTGAAGTTCGGATCTTTACCGGGATCCTCGCTCCGAACATCGATGTCCCTCTCGCCGAAGGTTTTTTTCATCAGCTCCCGACAAGCTTTCCTGGCTATATCTAAAGAGCCTCTGGTAGCGACGTCGAATATCTCGATGTCTTGGAAAGAGTCTTCTCCGAAAGATATGTTCAACGCCGTATTATAATCCATGTTGGGTTTTTCTCGGCTCTCGGCGCCGTTCTTCAGAATCGCCTGTACTCTGGATCCCAGAACGTCCGGTGAGTGTTGACTCACGAACTGCAGCGAAGCGCCGTAAGAGTGAGCCAAGAACCTTAGGCAGCGGCAGATAATTTTTTTGTGTTCCGGTTCGAAGTCCCTGAAGACGTCGTACTTCGTTCCGAGTATCAGAAGAGGCACGGGGAAGATGTCCATAACATTGAGGTCTTGGTGTTGTTCGCCGATTCGGGCCCTCGCTGCGGATTCCACGGTCGCGGTGAAGCCTGGGACACTTTTCTCGGTCGAGCTTATAACGGAAGCGAGACGTTCCTTCACTGCATTCAGTAAACAATCCATGGTTACGAACATCTCATCCGGGACAGACAGATCGAGCACGAGGATCACAACCAGCGACATCACGCTTCGCGAATTTATTGGTATTGTGACCATTTTCCTAAACGTTGTCCCACCGGCTAGCTCGTAGATGTGGCACACGTCTGATCCTGCACCGAGAATCGATCGCCGCCCAAAGGAGTATTCGAGGGCCACTGACGGCTTTGGGTGGTCAGAGCGCTCCAGAAACTTCGATATAATGGAAGTTTTCCCAGCTTGTCGACTGCCGACGAAAAACATAGTGCTCTCGACGCAATTGTTCTCGCGGTCCTTCTGCTTAGCTTTATGCACGCTAGCTGCATGATCCCATAGATTGCCTAACTGCTGAACGGTGTTCATGATGTGCTTGATTTTCATTCCCCCGAAACAGCACTGAGGAGAGGATTTCACCAGCTGATTCTTTCCATCGTCTTCGGAGGCTCTAGAAGCGCATGGCAGTGTACTGATTCTGGATACGCATTGAACCTTTGACGATGCGATAGCTCACGAACACAGTGTCGCTGGCGCGATAACTGATGACTCTAACCTCACAACTGTACTGCAACGTTTGGACTCCGAATTCGCTGAAGTTCTTCATCACTCCGGTGCAATGAGGGGAGCTTGGAGATAGGCCTGAACTGTAAGAGCATCCTAGTCGCCATAGGAACCGATGTTTACGAGTGAACGTCCGAGGGCACTTCAGACGGTCCGCGGCAACGATCTCTGGGGGACTGCGAACCTAAGAGCTTGCGGCGAGTCAGAGGGAGAAGAACAGAGGCATGTGATATGGGAGCATTCCAACCCTCGTTGATGTCATAGGGCTCTTGAAAGCAAGATCCAAACTACCGCAACCAATCGAAATCGTGAAATAATGGCGTCAGCACATACACCCTCGTACACCTCGGAAACCGATTCCTGATAACGGGGGTGTTTCGTGCTCAGATACTCTTTCGACGGGAGAGAGAGCATATCGGCCCTCACACTCGAGTTGCTTCTCGTTAAATTCCCGTGTTGAGGCTATGGATCGGTTAGTCTGGATCGGTGACTTGCACAGTACTTGAATGGTAAAGAACTTCTAGCTAAAAGATGAATACGGATTTTCCGTGGGGAATTTCACGTTTATTCGGCCAATTCCCAACTTAGAGAATTTCCCGACTCTGAAATTCGGAATCCAATTCCCAGAATGATACCCCGGTTTAAACTTTGAACGAGCGGAAAACAAACAATTCTTTTGCTTGTGAAAGTCTCTCGGAATGAAACATTTAAGGTTAAACATTAATCAGGTAGACTGCGTACTTTTTATTTGTCTACGGCCATGAATGCACATTAGACCAGTATAACGCAGAGTACCGTAATTGTATATGATGCCTATTTCCAATGCTAGATTTGTAGTTCGAACTCCTCGCTCGCCCCGTACATGAAGTCTAAGAACGCGAGAAAGAATGAATGACGGTCGATAAGATATTCTCCTTGCAGTCTCTTCTGACACAATTTAAAATATATTAAAGAGGGTTAAAAGCCGGTGTTAAAATCCACGAGTCCTCCGAGCGAAGAGGTAAAACTTGCTAAATGAGCGCTCGGAGCTCACTCGAAACAATGTTAACGGACACACTGTGAATCCTACCCAAATTCTCAGCATGTTCGGTCTTTGACTCTTCTTGTATCTCTGGCTCGTTTTCAATTTTTTTACGATCTTATAGCTTTCTTGCTCGGCGCCCGTAGAGAGCTCGTTCCTGATAAGTAGGGACGCAGCGCGACCGCAATCCTATTTTCCTGTCGAGTTGGTATTTAATTTAGTTATGGCCTAATAGTCTACCGTTTCCGGGTGTTCCTCTTCACTTCTCGTAGTGAGCGCACCCAATCATCACGTGCTTGAGAGTTGTCTGCAGTGAGCACTTTGGTGAAACCGACACCTAAAAGCTCAAAAGATGCGTCATCGTAGGCCTCTTGAAGCTCAATCTCAGCTACGGCTTGGTGCTCCACGGTTTCGATTTTTCGAAATATATTTCCACTTTTAGTCCGAACGATCACATCCTGAGCGCTCTGTAATAGGGCAAGGAGATGTTGTCAGCAACCACAGCATGATGATGACCTGCCGGGATGATATCGGTCCGATATAATAACCGGAGTAAGCAACTATCGAATCTTCGACATTTCAGGCCATCTGTGGACCCGACTAAATATTCGAAGCGGAGGATTGAGCAATCGGAACGAATCGAAACCCGAGCTCGGCTCGGATTGAAACGTAACCTTCAACGCCGATTCGGTGATCAAGCTCTTGCGACGGATCTCGACAAGGCTCATATCAATACAATTGTCGTTCTTGACTACAGTGAGAATTAACGGTAGCTTGAAATTTGAGGATGGATTCCTTCGTTCCCCGCATGAGTCCAGTTTTCCGCAAGTGCCCTAGCATATCGAGGAGCTTGCTCGCTCGTTTTAAACGAAGATCCCAATGGTTGGACAAACTGGCACCGGCACTTTATTCGACTTGATCGGACAACACAGTCTCGGTGTCATTAATGTAGAGATTTGGGCTTCAAATCAAATCAGGCTGATTCATTCGAAAAAAACATTCTATAATTACGATGCCTAACTTGCTTCAGAAAGTCGATTACTAACCAAAATAACATCGCACTTCTCAGCATCTTTCGAATCGCATTTGGGAAGCCGGAAAGTATCCATCTTCAATACCAGATCGTTCACGTTCTTGAGTGTTTCCGGCAAGGACGAAACCGGGAACCCCTAGAAATAATCGTGTCATTCGGGTTCAAACTGGTTCAATCCAGAGAGTTTGCACAAAGGCACTGGACGAAAGCTTGTATAAGATCAAAGCGCTCACAATAATTACCTTGATGCTGCTGATAGTTGGCTGTTTCTTGTCCAGCCACTGGAGCAAATCTTCGAAACGACGAAGAGTTGGCGTTGGCATTTTGGAGTTGTATTTCACTAACAAGTTAAGCAAGTTAAAGAGGTGGTCCTTCACGACCGACGGGAAAGAGCTTGTGTTGACGTAACGATGGAAGTCACCCTTCTGAAAAAAGGACACCTTTGTCGAAGTCGTCTAAACTTCTGGAATGATCAGGCTCCAGATCAACGGTTGCGAGTCAAGGATTCCATCTCTTTTCCACCAACCAGTATTTCTTTGTTCTTAATGTCCAGTAGGTCCAAGAGTGGAGGCCTATTCTTCCAGGTGGCACATATGGCTGTCGAAGCTGTGTAGTCTTTCAATACAGGATGATAGACCTGCTTCATTCGGGAGATGTTCCAAACTTCAGCGAGCACGTCGAGCTGTCCTGACTCGCGCGCGGCCTTCAGACGTTTCTTGGCTTCGCTGTTTTCTAACAAGATGTCGTTGAGTTGGTCAGAAACTCTGAGGGCGGCTTCTTCCCCTGAGGCTTTGAAGACATCCCTGAGCACCAGGATGCGTTTTCCGTATACGGTTAAAACTTCCTCAGTTTCTCTCACGATGTTGGCTATCGTACTCATTCTGTAACGATAGGGAACAGCACAGTTAGTGCCCATCTCTATCGTTCCTTGATGAGGATAGCGCACTGTCTGTAACCTCTAGATAGATGGGCATTTCTGAGCCTACAGGAAGTTCTGTGCTCAACCAATACAGCGGCTCGATGAGCTCGCTCAGCTTCCACGAGAACGGGATAATTCGAATCCGCTGGACCTCTAGTGATTATGATCCAAGTCCGGCGTGTCAGCCCTGATATTTCGATCTTCCAGCATTAGTTGTGACGTCTGAGCAATGGTTCAATCGAGGATCACGACTGACAAGTTCCGGAAAGAGTTGGTTGATTGAAAACGTCGCTCACCGCTAGACGGCTCTGTCTTCAAAAACACTCACCTTCAACGACGGCTTTCAAAATCGCTAGCCAAGCGATTCTGAACGATTGAACCAGAGATGAGTGAGCTCCAAAACGACGCACGCCAGGTATACGATTGACAGCATCCTTGAAGGTCGCCGACATTCGCATGTTGCGACCCACCATGCACGTCGCAGTCACGGTCATTCGAGATGTGCACCGAGGGAATACTCCGAGGGATTTGACAGAAAGGACCCTCGTTCCCAGGGAGTATTCTATTGAATGGGAAGTTTTCTGACCGTGCTGAAACCCCAAGGAGAACGAAGTCTCCAGCTATCCACATTCCTGGACCGATACCGACTACTCGTGAGAGAGCTCTCGGTGGACTTGTTCTTCATATTTTACATGAGTAGAAACATGAAGAAAATATCGAGTCCCAGTACAGGCTGGCACCATGGGTCCACGTTCATGAGATTCTTTCCGGGTGGATCGTAAGCTTCTCGAAGTATCCCATCCCCTCAAATGGGGACCTCCAATCTATCCATAAAGGGGGATGGGGTAAATGAGTTTCTGATTGTTGAGTTGTGATCGTTCGCAACAGTCGGCTTGAAATCTGTCGGATCTTGGAGCACCAAGAAGAGCCGACCTTGGCAATCGACTCGGTCGATAGAACGGGAGCTTGGCCGCTCATCGGTGAGTGATTTTCCAGGATGGAAGAACAGCCCTCATTCCCGGAAAGCCATGAGTGCGGACTTCAGTGTCCCGTGGGCAGCTGCTTGCGAGAATCTGATCCGAAGCACCCGATGGAGCAGGCGGTGACCGCTCATGACCAAGATATTCCATAGAATCGAATTTATAGAGAGGCAACGGGTGCTGCCTTCCGATTTTGGGAATCCAGCGAGACTTTTGGAAACCTTACGAGTGCTCCGACAACGAATCTTCGGAAGATTAGATCGCTTCTGGTAGTTCCAGGCCGAGACCATCCTGAGGATATAGGTGCACAACCGACTTGCAATGCCTCCGAACTGAGACAGCAAATTCCAATAGAACAAGTGATACTTGGCTCATTCGGATCGAAAATGAACTGTTCTAGCTCCGGGAACGCTTTTTCTTGTTCTTCAATGGTTTCCTGTTGCGAGGTATCGGCGCCGAGGTCGGCGGAGAGGAGAGAGTTGAGCGGGCCAAGATTTCTTCCAAATCGTAATTAGCGGCTAGCCAGCAAAGTTCGATATTCTCCGTAGCGGGTTGTAGGCAGACTCGTCACGCCCACCGCGCCTGCAAGCGGCAACAAGTGATCTTGGAGTGAATCACCCCGCTGGATCCCGTTGTCTGGTCCGGGCGACATTGGGCGGCCTGGCCGAGTGACGGACCGATGCTTCTGCTTCAATTGGTTATCGATTTATTTGCGGTAGGCAGGTTCTCCTCCGTGATGTTCGTAGAAAGTTCCGCCGTTCAGCCTTGAACTGTTCCGATACTGGAGCGTCCCGGAGAATCGAGCATCGTTGGTTCACTCGATCCTCGGCGATTCCTCTCTCTCTGACTCCTACAGTCCGACTCCATCCATTTTCCAGTCGATCCCGCTACCAGGGCAACGCGCCGAACACCATCCCAGTTGAGGTTTCGCGTCAAAGAGAAGTAGAGAAGAGAGCGTCAAACTTTTAAGATTTCAGCAGCGCGGGTTCAGCAGAATCACGCAGACCGGTTTGGAGAGGCTCAAACATCTTTCTCAGGGCACACGGCCCGAGACGAAAGGAGACTCTAAAATTGGAAACAAGAGGGTCGCCTATTAGATGCCAAGATTCAAATCGCTGCATTGAGAGCCAGGCCTGCCTCGGCCCTTTGTCAGGTCCTCGTTCTTCTCGCATGCTCGTTTGTCGTTTCTCACTCTGAAAATTATGCAAACATTGCGCACAGAAGTTTCTCCCAAACTCACGCTGTTACATTCCTCCAGAGGCTGAGCATCCGAAACGGACGGGATCTGAGCCTCGAGCTGGAGAGTACCTTGCCAGCTCCCAGTCTCGAAACAGTGTAGATTCATCCAGAAAGCCGAAATCTTTCCGCCCCAATACGGTTTCTCTCACCAAGAGGACAAAGTTGCTACCCTGGGTAAGCAGCGTGTAAGGGCCCACCTCACTCCGGTTGTTGTCGTGTCCGACACCAGCTTCATCACACTTATGCTGTTCCGTCTTTGAACGTTTTAATTGTCATAATTGCGAAAACTCTAGCTGCTACAGCGACAGACAAAGCATCCTACCTCTATGAGTTTTCGCAGATGAAGTGTGCATATGTGAGCGAGAAAGCGCATCTGTTGCCAGAACGCATCTCCTGAGGTCAGGCGACTCCGCGAAACCAGTTTTTTCAGCTGGTTGTGTTGGAAAATTGAACATTCCCTTCGGCATTGCCGCTTTCCTGAGTCCTACAGCTCTCGTGGAGCCGCAGCGTCGGAGCACAGCATCGGGATGGCTCCGACGAAAGCCAGGCGAGATTCTCTCGATTTGGTGGAAAACTGGGATAGCCACAACACCAAACACGATTTCCCATGGATAACCAAATTTCGACCATCGGACAGACTTTTTCTTTCTATTCCCGAAATAACCTGAGGCAAACCAAACGACTTTGCCATTTAAACTCAGCGGTATCCCGCGATCGCCGGAGTAACGGATCCTCATTATCGAGCACCTGAGTTCCCACCGAGCACAATTGCTCTAGAGGTGGGTAGAAAGTGATAGCAGCGGGAGATATTATCACGGGAGTGGTATGAGTAGACGTCACTTCTGCAGACAACTAATCGGGGAAGAAGGTACATTATCACTCATCGCGATCACAGCGTCGTGAGATCCCGTCGCAAATGCGCATCAAGGTCGCTGATATTAATCATATGGAGCGCGAAATCTATCGGAGTCTATCCCGTCTAGCTGAGAGAGTGTCCACCACCATCTCGTGTGAGCATCGAAAATCACACAAAGTGCAGAACCATCCCCGTCGAGCTGGTGGGAGCCGTCCTGGCGGAAACTATACCTCACCCGCCGAATGATTGTGTTGAAGAAAGATCGAGGAAGCCGCCAAGGATCGCCCTTCTCGGTGCAGGGGAGATGGCTTACGACGAATGCTCCACTGTTTTGATTCGAAATCCTCGTTCTTTTCTCGGATCGCTTCTACCGACCAGCGGTCGACCGACCGGTTGCTCAAAAGGAGTGAATTCTGTTTGCCTCCCCGCGGCATAGAACCTTGACGTTGTATCTATAGGGCGAGCGGGCAACCGACCAGGCTGACCGACGGTGACTGAGCTAGGCGTCAAAGAAGACGAGGAACAAAAGTCGTCCTTCGGCTCCGCATTGATGTCGAGTCAAGTTGAGTCGCGCCGCGCGCAGGATGACCGTGCGTCAGTTTGACTGACCGAAACGAAATTCACAGCGAGCAAATACATACAGACGGAATAATCCGCTGCCAGCCAACCAGTCTTCTTGCCCATGTTCCTGCTCGAATATCTGGCCGTCTTGCCGTCCGTGTTTGAGAAGTCAAACATACACGGATGACTTCTAACAAACCCCGAGGAGCGATGAACAATTTATTTCCGAACGAAACATGTATTTGTGCGTCGACAGGGCGACCGGAGACGCTTTCTCTGTTCTCGAGCTCCGGCAGCTACAGTCAAACAGATTGACAACTTCCGATTTCCCAGAGCCTTCTTCGCGGTAACCCAAGAAACGCAGTTGGATTGTTGGTTCAGAACGGTTGATTGTTGTCACATTCTACCTCTACAGTCATTCCGGTGCGAGATTTCCGAGTCGGCGAAAACCGACATCATATAGAGGGTGGAGCGCAGGAGATACGCCACGGCGGGTTTCGCCTCATCGCGAAATCTTGCGTTCTCATCGATCTTGTTGTTTCCAGGGATGTTCAATCTCGAAGGAATGGGCAGTAGACCCCATACGCGGATGCCTCGACTGAGTGGAGGATCCGCGTTGATGTTTCGAACGTGCGCACGTGCACGACGAGAGTCTCATGGGCGCACGTCAACTGCTCTCCACGATGGCGCGAGCGTATGCGATGCAGTTCACAGATTCAGTTTACAGTGACCCGTGAGAGCTTATAAGTTCATCTTGCGATTCCAAGATCTCGCATATTTAGGATCCGAGAGCCTCCGAGGGAAGACGCTGAGCGGAAGAGTTCGGCGCCTTTCCCGACGTCCTCGATTGCCTTCTAACGTCGGAAGCGGTAGGTCTTGGATGATCCGGAGTGTGAGGGGCATTCGGCTCTCTGCAAGAGCCGAACGCTGCGCTATACAATGCTAAAAGAAGCTGCGACGCAGTCAGCTTCGGATCCCCCCTCGATCGGAGAGAGCCACGTGTACCTCATCCTGGCAGAGGTTACACACACCGAGCACGTCGAGGATATCCAAACTGAAGCGAACGGCAGTTCGGTTCTCTTCTTCGTGGAGCCACCGTTGATGCTGTGGATTCCTCCAAGAATGAGAGGAAGAAAAATAGACGACGAAGAAGAAGGAAACCAACGGAGAAACACGAATAACATCTCGGTGATAATTAGAAGGGGGAGACGGTCGTCGTCGTTGTCGACGAGAAAGAAGCGACAATTACGGGGCCCGTCCTCGCAGTCGAGAATCGGTGGCGGCGGCGGCAGCAGCAGCCCCGACCTACCACCAACACCAACAACAACGAATACCACCAAAGCCAAGACCAGCCTGCCAACCGAGCAGCGGAGCGATCGGACGACCAACCACTCAGATGTGTGGAGTTGATTCGGATTTCATTAGAACTTTAGCCCGCCTGTTGTTCGGTCTGTGAGTTGAATTGAGAATGGAAGTTCTGCCTGGAGTCGGTTCCACGAGCATCGAGCGCGGTCGACTTGAGTGCCCTCCGTCGGATAGCTGCACAGGAATCAATACAGACCTGAATTGATTTATGACATTCTCATCCAGTCAGACGATTTGGAGCAATTATCCGAAAGCCGAATCCGCCAAGCCAGAGATCCACGTAGCGAGCCATCGGTTATGCGATACTGGGTGGGGGAAGAGAAGTTGAAAAAGAAGGATGGTTCCTGTTGTTGAAGCGCGCACCTCCACGCATGCCAGTGAGAGCAGAACAATTATGCTTGAAAACGCCAGAATGAGCTAAGAACGTCCGCCAACTCGCCCACCAGCCGACCAACCCGCTCACGAGACTTCTAGTCAACTACCTAATCTGTCCCGTATGTGCGCCCTGAGGCACAATTTCTCGCAAACGTTTCCTTGTTCTGCGCGGATTCGATTCGTTCGATTTTCTCGAACCGAGAAACTTCAAAAACCCTGTCTCCATCGTTCGCGCGCCATGCACGGCTTGCCAGTCGCTGAAGCGGACGAGGAAGAAGTTGGAGAAGGCTGCAAATGGGTCTTCTTCCAAGTTCCTCAGATGGGAGCCTCTCCGCATCCCGGAGCGAACCCGAAGGATTCGGTGCTATCACGAGCGCACCAAGAGGTTTTGGGCAGACGTTTGAAGGCGCTTTGGACCACAACATGTTCTCATTACCACGCGCCACTCTGCTCGAAGCGCCCCGCGGAGCCCGAGCTTATCGTAGGAGGAGGAACACGCGCTTGATTATGTGCGATTCTTACGCACGAAGTAAAGTCGGCTCCACGCAGCCATTGACTCCCGGTTCGATCCCCTGTTCCTCGAGAACTTTCGACACCTAGTAGCCCAGCTTCAATCGGGATACCGTTTTTAGCATGAGATTGACGGTTTCATAAGGGTGGCTGCCATGCTGTGCGCCACGGGAGAGGTGCGGCCAATAAAAAGTTCATCGAAGAAACTGAAGAACAGAATTGAGGAGTGTTAGAAGACTCCGAAACTTGTCTCATGTAACCGAGCTCCTTCACAAGGTATTCATTAGCCGTACGGATGCCCGCTGCTTGTTTGCTGGCTCCGTCGGTCGGTCGGCAGGGCGGGCGTTATCACACGCGCGAGCTCAAACTGAGCTGGTGGTTGAATTAATAAACAATTAGTTTCCCGGTTCTCGAGAAAAAAATTGTCTTGTCTTACTTTGGCGCCGCTACCGGTGTTGAGCCGACGCCGAAGGCCAATGAGCGCGGCCAAAGAGATATCATGATGATGTCAACGATTCCGCCGCTTTGAAAATCGTGGGGACATAATTCTGTCCGTTCGTTCGGGTGTGTGGGATGAGGTCGCTCATATTATCTCTGACCATCTCGCATCTCTGCTGCGGTTGGTCGCATGGCTACAAACAAGAAACAGTCCGGCTATCGCAATTCGCTCCTGGTGCAATTACAGCCGACCACTTTTATAGTCGAAAGCGGATCGAATGCGTCCACCATCATTGTAAATGGGGAATCGCTCTCTCGCTCATTAACTGCTGTCTCCACTTCTTCAAATGAATTCGCAGTCAGCGTTCCTCCGAGACAGGAATGGACTCTGTCTAGTGCGAGTAGGATCTCGGCCAGAGCGACCCTTCGACCCGGAACTATATCGATGTAGAGTCCCGTCATCCTCCCGCCCTGATTCGTCTCCCCTCCACATCAACGGTGATTGGGAGTGAATGCTTTTTTCTCCCTTATGGCTCTTCTATCTTCTCCCATTCTCCTTTTTTTCGCACTCGCAGTGCAGCCTCTGTTTGGTCAGTTCCAAGCACACCAGCTTGGCTCTCCCGCCGTAAATATGAGCCTATAGTTCGAGTCGTCGAAAGTTCTAGAAAACGGTATTCACCTCTCCGTCAGTACGGTGAATGAGAAGATCATGGGGGAGATTCTTCAATCTGTAGCTGATCGGCTCCTGGATACGACTCCCTTCACCGACGGGAACTCCCTTGTGCACCAAATACATTCGGTCGGTTCCCTCAAAATAGAGGAGCTACGAATACAGAGCGTGTTTCCTACGCGTTTCGTGGGCTTGCGCCCAAGCTCTGAATCCTGACAAAGTCAGAGGTTTTATTTGTGCACGCGTGGAAATATTCAGGGCAAGCAATGCGGCGAGGCGGTCAGCCAGTAAGGTAGACAGCACGCATGACTTTATCCAGCATATTATCAGGCTGCTGGCTCTTCATAATGAAGGGTGGTGTACAGCGGCTTAGTGTGTGCGCGCGCGCGGAGGATAAATCCCGGTGGGTCTGTTTCAGGGTCCAGGCCCAAGGAAGCAGATGTTTCATAATGAGAGCACGCTCTGAACTCCGGTAGAGCTCACGACCGACAGCCCAACGAGCGATGGCTCCACGGGTTGGCCCAGCACCGACGAGGCGAACCAGACAAAAGGGAGGAAACGCAAGCGCCTTATGCTTGAGCGCAAGAGTCCAAGCCCTTGCAGGGAAACCGAATCATCCTCGGCTTCTGCTTCTGGTGTTCCAGGAGCGTGTGTTTGTTGTGGAAATCGACGAGCGCTCGAAAAAAGGGAACTCCCTGGTGGGGTGTCGGGTTTTCCACCGCGAAAGCGGCGAGGAGAGATTCCCTCACGTCAACGATCTGAGAGTCATCAAGTTGTTACTTCCATAGCTCAGGGAAACCTGTCCCTCGGGATCAGGTCTTGCGGAGCTTTTCTCTCCACTACGTCGGAAAGAGATGAATCAAACTCATTGCGTGGGTTTGCCGGCTACAACAGTCCGTCCGAAGAGCATGCGACGTCTTTCGTGTTGTTGTTGCCGTTGTCGTCGTCGCCGCTGTTGTTAGTGATGTCGCTGCGGCTGCCGCTTTCGTTGATGGTGCGGTCAGTTACAAAAGCTCCGGGAGATGAAAACGTCTAAAATGCATCCGGTCACGCACGCAGCAAATGGAAATAGACAAATTCGTGGGGATGTTCTGCCACTGAAAAAAATTCAATATGGCTCAATCTGCGCAAGGGAGCGACGGAGCAGGTGACGATAACTCGATAACAGCGAATCATTCATCCGATATTCCACCACATAGTCGAGGAACCGCCGAATTCAAAAATTCCTCATCAAATTGAAGTGTTTACTCAAAAACGCTGCTTCCGATTCCGAGGGCAACTACGGCCATTAGAGCCGGAGCAGAGTGTCGGGAATGGGATTGTACTTTCAACTTCTCAGAAGAATGTCGACACGGTTATATCGGAACGCGGAACATTAGGAAGACTATCAAAGGGAGAAAAACTTCCGACGCAGGCCGTTCAGTAACAAGGGGAACTCGTCGTAAAAGCAAGCCGCTCCAAAAACCCATTGTTCTTTTCTTCACCAAGAACGTATTCTGTTCTCGACCGGGTGACTGAAAACGTTCACTTGTCAAGTTAGTTTCACTCCCGATGTCTTCTTCCACGTAGGGCTATTATCTTCGGCATGAAATTAGAAACTTCCGGATTTAGTGAGCTGCCGGACCGCAGCGCGAGAATCGAGCTGGAGGCGGAGATTCAGAATGTGGTCCGGGATAAAGAAGCTACAGGCGGGGGAATATTGGAATAATGTAAGCAAACCAGGAGAAGCTCGGCAAGGAATGCGCTCATCAAAATCATAGCAGTCTAGCGAACGTTTTCGTCTCCTTTGGACTGAGAGCTTGCCGTCATGAGGCTTGCGGTTTCCACTTGGAGAGCCAGTGTCGATGGATAAGCTCTGTTCAGGTTGGCGGACGGGTGCTCCCTCGCAGTTTGCTGAAATAATCTTCATGCGCCGAGTTATTCCCTCATCAACTAAGCGCTGGAACCCACCGCTCGGCATACGCACTGCAGAGAATGGGGGAGTGCGAGAACACTGGAACGTCAAAACGTTTTTCGAAAGAAACCTCCCCGGATCAATTTGATCACGCTCAGTGGGAGATTCGAGTTACCATTCGCTATCACAAATACCAAGTGGCACAGGGATTTGGAACCCCGGAACGCTGAAATCCAAAAGAGGATGGCCTTGTAGAGGATTATCAACTGTCCAACTCGGCCTCTAGAGGAACATCCTCGCCGATGTCTGAAGAAGCGGATCTCCAGAACGCGGGGAGCAGTGCATTCGAGAGGCTGTGCGCAAAGTGGTCGACTTCACAGCTCCTGCTAGTGCATCGATCGGCTCGGGGATCGGTCCAAGTCAGCTGCAAAGCATTCCTTCGGCTCAAAAACTGAGGCGTATGCCCCTCGGAACATGCCGTAAGCAAGAGCAAAACTATCTCTCGGGAACCCCCGTTTTTCCGTCCTTGTTAGATTACATAGCAGAAGCCAAGTATAGTTTCGCATTCCGACGCGAGTCTGTGCTCTGTCCGCTGACTTAATCCCTCCCCTGGTTGACGGGTGTGGATGCCCTTGCATCCGATCAGCATTTCCGATATTCTATAGGAGGAAGGATGGGTTTCGTTTCTCTGCGTCGTTGGAGGCCTGGAAGCGAGTATATCACTCGCTGTATAAGATTTGTCAGTGATTTTGAAGATCGCTCGTCCGTTTCATTCCTGGGCAGCCACACAGGAAGGCACACATGCGCACGAACAGAGGCTCACACACCCGAGCACACATACAGAAACGCACACAAACGCAGATACACACGCACACAAGACACAGCATGGGGAGAGCCGCTGAAGAGGGAGGAGGCGGATCTCTTCGGCGGCCATCCCGCCCACTGGGCCTCCTTATGGCGCTTCTGCTGCTCCAGCAGCCGCTTCGGCGTCGGTTACTGGTGCGGCTCTCGTCCTCCGATTCTTTCTCTGCTCTCTGTATTTTTTCTCGTTGTTTCTGGATTCGAGTGGTGCTTTTTCTATTGCTCAACAGGCGGAAAGACGATGGCCTTCGCTTCTCCCCATGACAAAGACGACAACAGCATCGACGATGACGACCAACGCCACAGAAGTCAACAGCGATGATCGAAAACAGCTAGCCACGCTCGGCTCGGATCTTTCACGCCACGAGTGCGTCCAGATCAGGAGAATTGAGTTGGCTGGATGTCCAAGCTGGAACAACTATCACCTCTGGAGACATGTTTGCCGGTTCATTTCGTTTGCGGTTCTGATCATGTTGTTTACTAGGAATCCTAACTCAATGAGTTAGAATCGATGCGATCATCCGCGGAATGAGAACGTGGCGTTGCGATTCTGATGGCTAGTTGGTAGCTGCTGGGAGATGAACAACTCGCCGGCCGTCAGCTCTAATGGACAACCCGACGAGCGACCAACAACCGACCTATCCGAATGCAGGATTCTCGATCCGGACGCCGCATTCCATCATTGTGGTGAAAACGGAAAAATGCTCCAACGACATTCACGGCTCAAGACGTTCCAGTCATAGTCAGACACCATTCGATTGGAAGAGGATCACTTGAGCAGAAGTTCGTAACACACAGGCGCGCAGTCCGATCTATAGGTTGGAACGAAATCTATCCTGGGGATCTTTCTCGCCGGTCGTGCCACCAATCGGCCCGTTCACACGATCTCTCACTCGACGATAAGTTGACCGACTCAATTCACTCCGCGCTCGCTTCGGCGTAAGATTTCGAAAACTCTCAAGAAGAACAGTCGACTCTAAGGCTTCGAAATCAACATCTATCCGTCAAACGCATATAGTAGTACGGTGTTCACGTTTTGTCGGCTGTGGACTCAATGAATGGGACTGCGGATGAACTGTCGAAGTGAGCCCGCATAATCAAGTTTGAGGCTCGAGCCAAGTGAGCGAGGGCTCCAGTAAGTAATCGAAAGAGCTCATTCGTCATCTAGCGCGGAATTTTCATCTCCCAACCGCTTCCTCTTTGGGGACGACGAGGCCACATGGTTCGCTGTTTCAACCGGGCCCATCGACAGCCAAAAAGTTATTGTTGTTGATGTGGCGACTTATAGCAATCAATCACGACTAATGCTGACTCCAGTCTCTGAAAGATCAAGTCGCATCCCAACGAATTTGTGCGTCCGGACGGAAGACACTTCACCGACGAGAAGTCATCACTGCCACCGCCAGTGAAGCTCCCGATTCAATCGTGGCTCATCAAAGGTGGAGGAGATACAAATGGAGAATCGTCCCGATGATCATGGTGAAGACGACGGCCGCAGCCACGTCCTTGTTGCTCCTATTGTTGTCCGGGGTAATGGTAGTTGTCGTCATTCAGTAGCGGGAACATGTGACTTCTTTCGAATTCTCAATGCTTCTTTGGTGGCAAACACCACCGCTGGTAATGATCTATACCGTTTTGAGAGTGAGTGAACGAGCGTTCGGTCTGTAAGGCCATCAGCGAGACACTCTATTCGTTCGTGTGACTTCGCCACACGGACGGGTGATTTGGTTCTTTTCAGTTGACCGCAATCATCCACTCCACTCCATTTGTTCTTTTTGCCTGATCAGAGCCTTGCCTGGTTAGCGCTTCGATCAATATGATCTGGCTGAACGAAATTTGACTCCGGGCGCATCTTATTTTCAATTCTTGCTCCGTTTCCTTTTCGATTCGAACGGTTGCCGCCGGCCCAGTATCCCAACGTTGGGAGTGGCGGACCCCCAACGAGTTAATATTTGGGCGAGTCCGGACATGAAGTGAGTGTTCCGGGCTGTCTGGGGTTCGCGCGTGAAATGAGGTGCCCAGATCTGCGAATTCCGAGTGACACAGCACATGATGGAGTCTTCCTCTCGCGCTCACTCTGGAAACGGCTCCGATGGTTCGTTTTCTCCGAGTCCCAGAGTACAATGAGACTGTCGCAAACTCTGACTAGCTGGACACTCCGTGTTCCAGTTGAAGGCCCGGGAATATCCGGTCTCCGCTGCGTCGAGTCCCCGGCTGAAGACTGTCATCTGTTCCTTGCACGGGGAGCCTGAAGCTGTGAAAAACAATATGGTGATATTTCGTCGCTGCCGTCAAGAGTGAAGTCGAAAATCTCGGCGTTTAATGGCGACATTAGACGTGAGAAGAAGTGGTAGAACAGATGACGATCTCGGCCTCATCTGGTGACGCCCTCTGTCTGTTGGGAAGAAATTTATAACTTTCTAATTTATAATTGCCGGTTAGCTCCTCAGTGACTGCTTCGATGGATCGACCGATGAGATGCTCGGTCACTAAACTACCGTCGTGTTCGCTACCGTGCGGTGACGGCCAACCAAGCAAGCGACTGATGATAGATTTACCGAAGAGCATCCCGAGCGAGAGATCCTCCGAAACTTGAGCTCAGGTCGAAAATATTAAAATGAACGAGTGTTGCGCACGTATTCATCGCGCAACGGGAAATGTTAGTGACCATATTCACATAGGAGAGTGTCCGTAGCCGTTTTCGACGTTCGAGGGATCGAGCTCAAACTCGGTCAGCCTGAGCGCTGGAACTTACGCTCGCTCTGCTGTTCGTGTTTGGCTCAGATAATTGGTGATGGAAAGACAATGGTCGCGGCTACGCGAACTTTCGCGCAAGCGGCCGGAGTGTGATCCCTCGTCAGTCGTCAATCGTCTGAAATGGATTTCACGGGAACGAAATCGTGGCTTCGACACCAATCAATGGCTCAGTAAACGTTCGCAACGCTACCGCCACAGTTGCTTCAAAGGTGGGACTATTTTTTCTCTAAGATTTTTCTCTTCATCTCAATACTGCCACGATTGCCACTACTTCGTCAGTCTGCTTCGGGACACAGACACACACGACACGTCAAATATTTTTTGAGGTTTTTGTTCAGAACCAAGTGCAGTTTGGACAGGTCACGATTCGAACGAAGATCACAATAGGCCGAGCCCGGGGAAAAATTCAAAGAGAAATATGAAAGCAAGAGCTACCCGGCAGAGCGCGATCGGCCTCGGTCGGTCGACCAAAAGATACGTAAAAAAGAGGATCGAACACTACTTCATGAAATGAAATGCTTTAACAGTATCTACTGTGCAGTCGAACTCCGGAATGACCTGGTGAGCGACACCTGCATCGTGCTCTCCTCAAACACGGAGCTTCCCTTATTTGCCCATCAGTCTCGCGAGGGAGGTGAGTCCCTCAATTTTAAATTGAATCTCTAGTGGACCCAATGCTCAACGGGGACGTCTCACTCGTTGTGACCCGCAAAAAAAATATTCCATCTGATAACGTGTCGAATGGGGTCTCCATCGATTCGGTGAATCCTCCAACGTGGAAAAGAGGGGTGACCGGGATGCGCTGTCGAGCACTTTTCGAACAGTACGCTCGAAATCGGGGTATTCGCCCTTCAGACCAATCCAACAACGAGCAACCTCCATCATCGCTCTCGTTGTGTGGTGGTGCTCGTCATCGACGCTGGTGTGTTCATACGGAGGAAAGGACGCACAGCCGAAAAGAGAAAGGACGATCACGTCAGATCAGTCACGGCATGTCACTCACTGTACGCTTTCACAAGGAACGAAGAAGAAAGAGGAAACGAGAGGAAAGATGAAGAAAACCGAGTCCTGGTCAAAGCTGTCCGATCAACGGGGTGGACGCACTGATTCCCCAAGATTGACATACCCATGCACGACGGATGCGCTCACCTTTCGGTTACAGAAAAGGCGCGAACAGATCTGAAATTGGATCAGGAGGGACGGTACGGCACTCGCTCATGAGTATTTATCGATCTCCGTTATTTCCCACACAGGACACTGCGCACATATGTCCAAAGCGCTGATCGGCGGCCCCAGTAGAGAGCATACAGCTTCCCTGACGCGGCCCTGGAGAACTTCAATTTCAACTGTGGAGAATTTCACAGTCGGACATCCAGGGGGTTTTCTACCTCATGGATGAATTTCGTCGGATTAAGATGCGAATGACGTTCATTGATAGCCCCCCTGTAAGCTCGGGCGCCTATTTCGTAGACGTTTACCCCGCTGTTGGCTCCTTTGTGTACCTTCGGAGTCTCGTCTCCCATTTGTCCCTCTCTGTTGAGCTCATGGAACCTAATCCGATACGCGGGAGAAGGCCCTGGTGGACCTCGAGACCATCGCAGGAGACTCTCTCCCGCACTGAGACACTCAATCGAGACTCTCAGACGGTAGTCACTGCCTGTATCGAGAAAATTAATATCGTGAAGGGAAGCAAACGGCACCCAGTGTGCAAAAAAGGAGACTCGCATGCGAGAACCGCAGCGACAAAATATCCGAACAAAGGAGAAAGAACCCGAACGGAAGATAGTTACACAAATTACTTTCTTAGAGCGAATCGCGATCGCTGGGTGAGCGGAATGAAGTTGATACATAAATTAATGCCAGGACGGTCGAACGAACCGAAAAACGCAGAAGGACAGACCGATGGACGGTGGGTCAGCTCGCAGACGGACGGAGGAAGGAAGCAAGCAAGGAAAGATTCGTTGTTGTCGTCGTCGCCATCTACGTCCAAGAGGCCGTTTGCCGCCGTCGCTAGCGCTCACATAGTTGTCGTTGTTGCTGCCGCCGCCGCCGTCGTCTCTGCTTTTTCTGTCTTCATAAAATGACAAATTTCTTTCGGCCGCCAGCGGCGCTTGCAGAACTTGGTTGGCTGTCCGGCAAGCTGCCTGCCTAGCTGCTTGGCTGCCGGGTTGCTTGCTCGCAGCAGCGACGTCAGCGAGCAGCCTTCGTCCTCCTCATGATATATGAACGAACCAACGAGCGAGCGAACGAAGAGCGAACGAGCGAACCAAACGAAGAAGCAACGAACCAGCGCGAAGGAGAAGAGAACGAGCAGAGAAACGAAGAGATGCGCGCCTTCTCTTCTCCCTGACGGTCGGTTCGTCCGTCGAACTGACTGACTGGCTAGCTGCCTGTCTGCTTGCTTGCCTGCCTGCCACTGAAACCGGCGAAGCCGCTGCTTCGTCTACCACCGCCACCACCACCACCACCGCTGAAGTCGCTGCTGCCGCCGCCGTTTCTGCTCCTGCTCTATGCCCTGTAATTATGGCGTCGGCGCGGAGACGACGACAACGACAACATATAGACAACAAGCTGCATCTGCGGCCTGCGACCTGAACCGAGGAAGGAAGAAAGGAAACGAGCGAGTGAGCGAAGGGAACAGAAATGAAGTGAAAAGCGATACACCGTCAACTAGGGACAAATCCGACATCGCCAATGGATGCTCAACCCTCAGCTGACCAGGGCTCTGCCTCCAAGGGGCACAAGCTACGCCTTCCGGCAGCGCCGACATAAACTGGGACGTAATTGGAGTCTTCGTTCCCTGCATACATCGGCCGCAATGTCCGCGAAGCATCCGATCGCTCACCAGATCGATCCGAAGCGGAGTTGTTGGTGAAGCCCGTTCAGAGCGTTCCGGGCAGAACCCCTCGTTCTCTGAGAAACGATGAACCTGAACCCTATGACTCCGTACGAAATGTCGGTCTGCGAACCGTTTCCTCCTTCCAGGAATATCGACGCTTGGTATTAGAAATGAAGATGCAGTTGCATAATTTTGGAGAGCCGAATTTATTTCCAATCTACGAAACATTCCGAAGTACGGTGTGTTTCTGCTGTGACTGAATGTACTAAGAGCCAATGCATCTGTCGCTGCCTCAGAGCCGACCCTGGCTTCCATCGTCAGTGCCGCCGTTTCAACATGATCACAATTTCCAACTTCCCTCCGTTTGTAGATACACAAATCTTGTCTTTGATATCCGGCGGTGCTGCGGAGCCTGTGGCGCATGTCCATGATAAGATCATCGACGCATTCAGGTTCCCGATCGTTCGTTGGGTCCAACACTTGAGTCTTTCCTTCCCCACAGCATCGATAGAATTTTTGTCCCACGTCGGATCGGTTTGCCAGCTTTTTTTTTCAGGTTTCAGAGACGTTTCTGTGCATACTTTTCTCTCCGACAGGCAACTTTTATCCTTCACCACTTCAGTGCCAAGATCACGGTTGCGAAAGTTCTTCCAGTTCTCAGGGCTACCTCGTTGGAAGTCGTCTGAACGGTCGCCGATGCTCGAGGGAACTTGGCTCCAGTCTTACTCCAGGGAGAACGGGGTGACGACTCCCCACCCTCGAAGCGCCTTCCCATCTCCATCGTCAAGGGTGACCATGACGATGGAGATCTCAAATCGCCTTCTTGGCACCTTTTGCTCAGAGAACCGGAGATCCGCTGGAGCTTCAGGCATCAAGACAAAGTTAGGTTTTCTCGGACGCGATACTGAGGAGGTTTGAGATCGAAAGCTCCTGGATTCCCTCGACCGTTGGTGCTGATGCCTCAGATATATCTGTCACCGTTTCAGTCGATCGTCAGCAGTCCGATCATCTTGGAACTAATACTTGTGTTTCTGTTACCAGAAGGCGGTCTCAGATAAGGTAGCGATGCGAAGGAATTCGTGTCCGAAGCTTGGCACACAAGTGCTTGGACAACTACGCCAACTGCTTCATTGCCTCAAAACGACCGCGTGAAAGCTCACTCGGTTTCTTTCTCTTATGTTGAGACTTCTGAAGTGATGCCACGCGGCGGCTGTCGATAAATTATCTTCGAAAGGTCTATCATGCTGGAAGATGCCCCCAACAACAAGTTGAGTTCGGCGATTCTCCGCTCTAAGATCGAGATTACGGAGAACGCGCTCTCCGTATTCGATGGCAGAGCGACACGCACAGATCTGACATTTTGTTGAATAGAAGGGACAAGAACAGTTAGAAACACGGTACCTCAATGAATTCACATCCCATGAATTCGTCGGGCCAAACCTCTATGCCTTCAACTCGACATGTTTGTCATCGAATAGCCAGTGTGGACTGAGCCCCCTCCTGATTGAGGTGGCCCTATGTTTTGAATCGGCTGGTACAGACCATCGAACTATCGAACTTGAAAAAAAGAAACTGCTCAACCTCGAGAGTGAGGGCGGACCCCGGAGCCGCGTCCTTCTGCTCAAACTCATGGGCTTGATGTTCCTCGTTGCCACGGACAAATATTCTGTATTCGGAGGAACAGATTCCCGTTTTTTGAGATATTTCCGAACTTTCCTCCCTGGTTTTTCCCTCGGACGTCATCTTTGCTATTTCTCAGAGTTCTTATCGTTCCTTGTTGCAGTCGTTATTTCTTTCGGATTCCCGCCTTCAAGGTTCTCGTCTAAGAACCAATAATGCTCGTCGCACTGCCCGCTTGATGCCCCTATTGATTGACATAGAGTATCCGGTTGAGTCGCAACGACTCAAATGTAACGGACGCCTACGAAACGCTCATCGAACTACTTTTTCCCATCTCGGGTTTCCCAGACGAAAGTTCCCACCGTCCGATTCTACTGATCTTGCTCAGTTCCTGAATTATTTCTTCCCAACTTGTCTCGGGATCATCGCATGTATTGACCAATATGTAATATCGTTCTTGACTCGAGAACATCATTAAGATCATGAGTCGGAATCTTCTCCTTTGTTGATCCTCGTTTCAACTCCTGCAAGCCGATACCTACATGGAGATCCATAGGATTGGATCTAAGAATCCTAGTTTTTCATGTTCGGATCATGGATTTCGATCTATCAAAACTCTTCGTATACATCAGATTACTCTCGTATGGCATTGAACTTCATCTTACGGCATTGAATGCTACCGTATGGCATTGAACGTTACCGCGGGACATTGCAATAACTTGGTATCGTTGGAGAGCGGATATGATCGTGCATCTTCCGTGGTTAACGTGAACATTGGAAGCTTGTGGGTATTGTGAGGCACTCAATGGTTCAAGAGCGTTCATCGACTTGGATTCTGCAATTTCCTCTCGTCAATTTCAAACTATCGATCCGCTAAAAGTGAGTTTTTCAAATCACAATAAGCTATTTTTGACTGCTCATTGAACTGTTGAGCCCGCTCGGAGAACAGTAACGCGCCCCCATCACACAATGATACAAGAGAACGGGTTGTACACTTTCTGAGCTACTCTTTTTATAGCTGTTCCAAATATCCATAATGGAGCTCTACGCAATGAACTACAAGCATAACGGTTGAGATTGAACGGATTCCTAATGTCGGCCCTATAAACGCGCTCACCTCCGACCGGACTTTATCGAAGCAATTCCTACTCAGCCCTTCTTGGCGACGACAGGGAGTTTCTCCCCTTGGAGATAGGGATTGATGGCCAGAGGTGGAGGAGCGGTTCTCGCCAACTGGAAGAAGAACGGATCCTGTTCGCGGAGGCTGAATCGCAAAGATTTAATTCTAGAGATCAAATCCTCACCTTGGCCTCGGTTTTCGTTGAGTTCTCATTGTGCCTGTTGTTGAACAGCACCGCAGAACGCCTCGCGCGGTTCTTGCGTTCTTCATCCTTATTTTTCTCGGACAGCATCCGAGTGTACTCTTCGTGGGTCTCTTTGTTGAAGAATTTTTTCGCCACGAGTGACTTATGTTGACCCTCCACCTGCACAAGTGAGTCCCACCACGTTGATTTCGTGTTCGTTATCAAGACAAACCCTTATTCCAAACAAAGCTAACCAAGTTTCTCACCGGCACTTCGTTCTCTTCAAACTTGTTGGCAATTCTGTTGAGGGCGGACTCGACAAGGCCCTCGTTGGAGATCTGCTGAGCGAGAGTGTTTACTTCGTCATCCTTGGTCGATCCAGGACAGTCGAACATGTGCTCAGTGTCGCACATGCACTCTTGTTGTTGCTGGTACTCTCGGCAAAATGCAGCCGTGTTCTCAAAATCTTCGAGACATCCGTCGTCAGCTGCAGAGTTCAGGCAAAAACTTAAAGTTCGCACACGGACCCGATGAGCGATTTCTAGATTTTCCACCACAATCGAACCTACCCGTATAGCCGATGGGACACGGGTTTGGTGGATTGCAGTACGCTGGTAAGACAGCGTCAGATTTGACCACCTGTAAACGTTTCCGTTTCAGAGCGTTTCGGAAAAGAGAAAGATCTCTGTTCCATGGGTCGGACGGAATTCGAACAACTCACTTGAACGTTTCGGCCGCTTCCGTCAGGCTTCAATCTTTGAATGCCTTCACCGGCGCCTCCGGCCACGTACTGATGTCCCCAGAGGGAACTATGTTCCAAATACTCCTGGTCCCTTTGGTGAGAAGCAGAAGCAAGAGAACGAAGAGCATACTGAGTTATTATCAGTGAAGACATCAAACGACGACCACTTCGTTGGATTTGTTTTTGAGCTCAAGTAAGAAAGGAAAACAAGCTTCAGCAAATGTCCCTCTTATTTTGGGTCGTTCAACAGTAGCTAAACGACCAAAAATGTCAGTGCCGGTGGTGATCGTGCCACGATGATCTGCGTCGCGGAAATCACCACTCGTCCGAGAATACTGGCGCCTACTTCGACCGAATCTCGTTTATAGCCAACCAAACCGTATCCCGAAATACGTGACTTCAGATCTGGACGCCTCGACGTGTGTCGTCTGGGAACAACACGTGAGAATGTCATCAGGTTTTGAATATTTTACCGTTGTTTGTGGATGGAGCTCATTGCATCGACTGTAGCACCGAATAACTGAGAATCCGCTGCTCATGTCGCTATCACTATATCTTCAGCGCACGGATGTCAACTTATATGAGCACATCGAGTGCTGTCGATTGGCGAATCTGACAGTGCAAAGGTAGCATTTGCGGCCTAACAACATTCATTACAGAGCAAACTTCTTCGTGAGAGGTACTATCGTTCGCTCCTCAAACTCCTTGTCTCATGGTATAGTTCAATGCTCCGGGTGGAAAGTTGCAAACTTCCGCGGACAATGGCTTTTCCGCCTGGTTCGAGGTGAGTTATCGATATCGGTGTTCTCCTGTGAACAGCGAGGATCACGCTCAGGAGTCACGGAGCCCTTTCTAGAGGCATCCCTTCTCCATAATCATGGATATAATTTTTTCCTCAATCATTATTAATCTGCGCTGTACTGGAAATTTTCTGTGGCTCGCTCATCTGAAGGTGCTCGTCCTCTCTTTCGGCGCATAATTCCCTGTTGTTCGCTACAGCGCTAGTGGCCACTCGTCACGGGTATTATCACGGCGCGGATCTTCAAAAACCCTTCTGTCCGCGAAGCCTCCTCGGGATAATTGCTGTCTGCGGATTTTCTTGTTTTCTACTGTTTGTCCGTCTTCGTCTCGTAGCTCCCGATATGTGTGTTCATAGGTTTCCTAGACCATCCAGCAACTAGTACGAAACACCTGCGTAACCGATGAGCGCATTCGATCGCTATGCATCGAAGTTTTGACAAGGACCAACGATAACTCATTATCGAGTGTTGAGGATTCTATTCTAGGACCGGCTCTAGTCGGCATTTCCCGTTTCACACCCCGCTTATGACCTAACTCCTTGATCACTCGGCTCGCGTCCATTCCGAGGGAGTTCCAACCGCGCCGCGTTTACTGAGGGAATCGAGTCACCGTTGGCGGTACCATAGCAAGTCACTTCACAGGGCGTCTCAATCTATCCGAGCCCACGGTCACGGGATCCTTTTTCGATTCGACTCATGCTGCAAAATGCGACAGCTCGAGCGTTATCATCTCTATTCCCATGTTTCCGGGCTCCTCCTGTTCCGAAAACCTATCTGATTGGTCTATCCCCTTAAGGCCCTAAAAATCGATGAAAAATAAATTCGCATCGCGTGAGGGAAGAACGCCTTCGCCGATGGAACTCTTCGGAAGAAGGCACTGGAAGCGTTCAACGAAATCACAACGAACTAATGAGCTCAAGGAGTTTGCGCCCAGGTCAATAGACCATTTCCACGTGTTTCTTGAGCGCAGTGAATGACATTCTTGAAAACTCGTTGATTCCTACGAAAATTTTGAATCTTGGCTTGGACAGTTGCTCTGAATCAGGATGTCGCGAGCCGCCACCGCTTCTCTGATAGTGTAGTCGATGGCATCATTGATCCAGACTGGGAGCTGTCACCTTTTCGCCATTGACCACTGCCCTCAAACAGCAGGGGGACCGTGTTTTCATACCCGGGGTCCGTCCACGTAACCTACCCCCAGGTTTGATCGTTCCCGACCTGAGGGAGGACCAACTAGGAACTGATTCTCACCTGATTGACGGGCCGTAGTTGTAGACCGAGATCTGGCCCTCTTTCCGATCCCTGAACATGTGTTCGTCGTCCTCAGGTCCTTCATTCAGGTAGGCAGCCTCGTCCTGCGGCGCCTGTTGCTGTTGTTGGCGACCGGTGAGCTCGTCTAGCATCTGAAGAATGTGAGCATTACTGTGACTACCAGTGTCGAACGTTCGTTGATTTATATCATGTGTTAAGCGTGCGTGGCCCTAGATACTCTGTCCCAAGTGGCGTGCATGGAGCCTACTACCCGCATGCGATAGCATCTGCTAAAGAGGAATGTTCATACGCCGCGCACTGAGATGGATGGATAAGCCTAGCACGGAATCCACGGTGAACGATAACCAAGGGCAGAGGTCCGTCACAAAGAAACAGTTACTCTGTTCGAACATACCTGCTGAATGAAGGCTTCATCGGCTTCTGACACGTATTCGGCCGAGGCATAGGGCAATGAGAGAGCTAGCCCGAAGAGTAGAAAAGTCCATGGCACGGATGCCATTTCTCTTAACTGAAATCCCGCGAGATTTTGAGAAAGTTGTCTGACTGGAGCCAGACTTCCGGAGCTCGGCCGAGAACTGTGGGACTCGACAATCGCGCACGAACCCAGTTCCCGAACAAACGATGACTAGATCGACGAGTCACTTCTGGGGGACCGAGCGGGGGTGATGATTGCACTCCGACTCTCTCATGATCGGCATTCAGCGACACGAATTCCGGGTCGGGGAGTTGACTTTCGGGGTCGAAGCGAGACTGTTCCAGACAACTGGAGAGAGACTTCGCTCTCGTTCCTCCCTCGCCCGGCGCAGATATTACGCAACCACATGTTGCGCAAGCATAGGGTCGAATTTGAGAAACATCAATCCGAGGGTTGCGAGACACCCCTCAAACATTTCGGCGCAATCCCTCACAGGTTCTCAAGGATCTTCATCACGATCACTCTCTCAGATCTTTAGGACATGGCCCAGCGCAGCCATATGTTCAATGACACTCCCGTTATCCGAGACAACGCTTCCCGAAGACTGACGAATCGAAGCCCGACGTCGTCCTTCTAGATCAACCACCGACTATCCCAACTGAACTCAACAGGAGTCTTCCTGTGTCACGGTCTTGGATCTCCGTCGCCAACTTATCTTGTTTTGCTCCGACCTTTCGCCTTGGCACGCTGCTATCCACGCAGACTTTCAGAGGCAGTCAACATAAACTCCCTCGTCTTGAATCGGGCATAGAGGGCCCGGATGTAAGATGTGTCAAACTCTGAATCGGACGAGAAACATGAACTCACCAAAGTGGTCCGCAACTCCCGTGAAGTCGGGAAGCTGTTGCTGTGGACTGAGGGAGCTTTGCTGCGACCAGCAGCGCCGTCAGCCGAGTATGGGGCAGTCGGTGTGTGACGTCAAAGGAGAGCTGAGGAGCGAGAGGAGTGCCGTAGCGGGCCTTTCGAACTCCTAGGGGTCCAAGGACAAACCGCAGGAACAGAGACTTCCCGCTCCGTATTGCCTCCTAGTTTTTCGAAGTGTTTCTCGTGGTTCCTGTCGAGCTCATTCTCCCCATGCTCATAAAATCTCCGCGGAGCAGATCGCTCCGACCAGGCGTCCTCGTGTCGAGCGCAGGACGCAACGAAGGACCGATGGAGGTGGGAGAAACTCTTGCGACTCATTCGGGAATCGGGCAAAGATGGGATGTCCGTGAGGGACTGAACGTTGCTCCTGAGATCCTCAAGGATCGGGAAGGCAGCTCTGAAACCAACGCGTGGCGACTTTGAGCACGCTGTCTGGGCTCCGCGGCCATTTCGGCTGTTCGGCATTGAACGGGGAGCCCTGAGTGCGCCAAGACTTCGGGACCAATGACTCGCCGAGCTTTGAAGATCAACACCAGAGTTTCATGAGTCGCAGTGAATCGATTATCAGTTGATAAACAGAGGTTGATGAATTCGGAGTGCCTCTCAGTGAAGAATGTCGTTTATTTATCCAGTCCTGAGTGCGGACACTCAGCTGCGGCTTTCATTCGCTGGGTGATCCTGAGTTTCGGTCATACAGCTGTCTCTCATTTCTTCGTGCTCTAGTTTCTGACGATCGAAGGTGACAACAGGCGTCATCGACCTAGTTGAGCCGCCCGCTATTTTCGGTCTCGAGTGGAGTTTCACTCGCTCCACCCGTCGGAGACACGTGAAAGGAACTTGAAGAAAACACAACACTCGACTGCCGGACTGTTTCTTCGTCGAGTTATCTGAAAGACCCGAAATAGATGGGTCAGAGAATCCTTGGGTGGTGTTCCCTCCGAACTACTCTCCACTTCTGATACCAGAAATACTGCTGCGAGATGGTATATGAGAACCAGGAGCTGCCCTCGGAGTCTCAGATTCTAATGCTTAGTGATCTTTGCATTGTAGTTTTCCCATTGAGCTGAGAGATTTTTCAAAAGCGCGGAGGAACGAAACGGTTTGAACATACAGTGGCACCCCTGCGAATGATTGGAGGGATTCGCAAAGTTTCATCCTCAAGAAAAGCGAACTGTTGGCTTGCCAACGTATCTACATTGCTTGGCCCTGAAATTCCCTTGCAGCGCGAGGAATTTCCTGGAGCACCTCGAGAAATTGTCGCTGTTCGATTCGCAACAAGCTCTCGCGGTACTCAACAGTTGAGCGGGTGGCAGAAATTTAGGTTGATATCATTAGGTTCCGCAGAACTATTTGAGGAATCCACAGTGAATATGTTTGACTGGCGCTCTAGAATCCGCAAAGTGTCGCGTGAATCCGTGTCTACCGCTGATCAAACACAAGAGGACGTTCTCACCGATGGTCTATGAGATGACGTGTCGCGGCGACTTCACTCTATCGGAATCCATCGTCTCGAGAGGACTAGTTCTTCGTGACTTGTGGAGGAAATCAGCCCCGTACCATGGCGAAGCTCCTCTCCAATCTTGGCTTGGGAGTTGTGGTTCTGTTCCTCCTCCAGTCCAGGGCCGGCCATGGCGTTCTTTTCGGAGCGGTAAGTGCAACGAAACAAAAATCTTGCAAACGCAACACTTGGGAGTTAACGCGGTTAATCGGGAACGATGAAGCAGAGATGACGAGCTCAGCATAATAATAGTTCAGAGGGATTTCTTCACGATGGGAACAATCACAGCGGATAACGCGAACTTGAGTGGCTCGTCCCCTGTGCGGCCCACCGTATGGACGATGGAAGAAATTTCTTCGACCAGCTTCTGGTTAGCTTCTACTCAAATGTAGCTCGACACATCGAATCATCCAAGAATCCTCATTTTCCACCGTACGATAACATTTATTCGACGTCACTTTCCATTTTGTTAACTCCGACAACAAACATTGTGGCACATCCTGGGAAAGGCTTCCCATAGAAGATGAGCAGTATTTTCACTTGGCAGAGTGGAATAACACCTCGGAACCTGAGAATGGGGTCGCGGAACGAATTCAGGTGATGACCGTTGGCTTGTCCCTCTTGAGGAAGGATGCTAAGCGCGAAATGTTCAAGGCCACTTCCACCAGCGGCTCCAGCATCTGAGAGGCATCTTTCTTACAACGTTCGAGTTCAGGCTCGTAGGAATCCAGGTACAGACGCACCGTGGCACCGGTACTACCGGTTCCCGAAATACGGAAAACGATGCGTGAACCGTCCTTGAAAACGATCCGGATACCCTGTTTCTTAGCCACGCTCCCATCGACAGGGTCCAGATATTTGAAATTGTCCGCAAGCGATACCTGGTACGTCTTTTCTTTGGCTTTCCATTCGGACGTTGAGAACGCCTCTTCACTGATGAGGGTCTCCAGGTGATCGAAGAGCTTGTTTGCGTCGTCACTCGAGCAGTTTTCGTAGTCATATCGCGTGAAGAGGTTCCGTCCATATGCGGCCCAGTGATCGTGCAAGAGGTCCTGAACGCTGCGCTGCGTTTTCGCAAGGATTGAGAGCCATGCAAGAACTGCCCAAATGCCGTCTTTCTCTCGGATGTGATCGCTTCCCGTGCCGAAGCTTTCCTCGCCACACAGAGATAGTAGACCAGCATCCATCAAGTTTCCGAAGTACTTCCAGCCGGTGGGGACTTCATAAATGGGTTTTTGCTTCTTTTTGGCGACCAGGTCCACAGCGCCGGCGGTGGGCATCGATCGCGCGAACCCTTTGATTCCAGACTTGAAATACGGAACGCATTGCTCAACCTTGTCGGCAATCACCGCCAACGAGTCGGATGGAGAGACAAAGAAGGCGTTCTTGCCCAATACCATGTTCCGATCCCCGTCCCCGTCGAAAGCAGCACCGAAATCATACTTTCCGGTTGCCATCGCGTCCACTAGTTCCTTCGCATAAACTAGATTAGGGTCAGGGTGGGCTCCTCCGAAGTCTTCGAGGGGAACGCAGTTCACCACGGAGTCGGCCGGCGCTCCGAGCTCATCGACGAAAATCCGAACGGCATACGGTCCAGTGACTCCGTTGAGACAGTTGATCAGGATCTTGAAGTCGCCAGAAAGCAGTGTCCTTATTGATCCGAAGTCGAAAATCCCTTTGACAAGGTCCAAATAGGCGGACACCGAGTCGACAACCTCGACCACAAACTCACCGGAACCCTCAACTTGATAGATGCTCTTTCCTTTAACCGCGACGTCAACGGCTAGGTCGTTCACTATTCTGTATTCGGCAAGGCTCTTGGATATTTCAAAAATTTTCGTTGTGACTCCGTCTGGCGCCGGACCACCGTTGGCCGTGTTGAATTTGATTCCAAAGTCATTGTCTAGGCCACCCGGGTTGTGGCTGGCGGTCAGAATGATTCCTCCGAGAGCTTTTTCTTTTCGAATGATAGCTGATACGCAGGGTGTCGAAAAAATGCCATTCTCGCCGACGATCACTCTGGCTACTCCGTTACCTGCGCACATTTTGATGATGTTTGCCGCGGCTTGCTTGACGAAATATCTTCCGTCACCTCCGACAACGAGAGTCGAGCCTTTGAGAGCATCGCCGCAGGACAGCAGAATCGACTGCACGAAGTTCTCAGTGTAATTCGGCTGCAAAAACGTCTTCGTTGGCTTCCGAAGCCCACTTGTTCCAGGTTTCTGATCGCCGAACGGCGCCGTTTTCACGCTCTGCGGAGACGGCATTCTCGCGACAGCGATACAACCCCGGCCGGTCGGTCAGTCAGTCAGTCAGTTAGTCTCTCACTCGCTAGGTCAATCGAACAGTCAGCAAGCGACACGCGCGACGTGACTCTAAGTGGAGATTGTTAGGCGAGTGGAGAGGTTTTCTATAGAGGCCTCCGAGATTTCGAGAGCCATGAATCCCACAGAGAAACCACCTGGTCGGCTCAGAAAGCGGAAGTCGAGATCATAGATACTGCGTTCATTTATCTGCCGCTCGCAAAATTGCTGCCTCATCGAAAGTCGGGCATCATGGAAAAACTGGATGTAACTGAAGCTTCTATGACAGCAAGGACGCGCTGTTTCGCAAACGAACCACAGAGGGCGCTCATTGTCCAGCTGTGCCAAGCGCCCAAGGTCTTCCTTGACGGGCGCGATGGCAGTGGCGCGCTGAGGGAGAAGAAATGCCTCTTCTTTGATTCTTGAACATAGCGCAACGTTTGTTTTTCTGTTTTCCCATCTAAATCTAAGCGATAGTCCTGGAGAGATTGTACAGCTCAAAACGACAAGTGAGCTACATGACAATGAGAGATTTCGTAATCTCCATGACCAGTTATTGACTTCAAGCTGTTTGCGCACGACAGAGGCGATGGCTCAACAAGCTATTCCCTCATCGAGACACTCGCCAGAGCTCCTTACTGGGTTTGTCATTTTCCTCGAAACCCCCACCGGATTGAGCGGCGGAAGCTGAAAAACTGAGCGATGAGCCGAGCAATCTTCAGAGGAGAATGCAGGGCATTCACAGGGACAGGCAGTTCTTTATTTGAGATCCTCTCTGCCTTCGAGCTGCGCGGCATCAATTCCATACACAGTATCTACATAAACACATGAGGGACGAACAGTTCAAAGTCAGTGTTCAAACATCGAATCTCCAAAATTTCACCGCACATTCGGACGTATTTGTCCACACACACTGCTCTGTTTCCTCGTCCCAAACAGTTGTAGACCTTCCACCGGAGCTCGAGGCCAACAAAGGTGCCCAAGGATGAAAACTGATTCCGTTCGCGGCGCTGGATTTCGTCTTTCGCAGATCTGTATGAGGCAAGAAAATCAAATTCGGCTGACATTTGTTCTCGTCATATAATTGGAGATCCTTGAGGTTCCACAAGTAACAGCTTCCGTCTGTGTTGCCCGTACTCAGGAAGTCTTCTTCATAAGGAAGGTCGAAGTGCATTCTCTGATTTGTCGTACATACTCTCGGAAACTCATACAAGACATCTTCGAACTTCCTGAGGTCCCTGCACTGAATCACGTTATCTTTCCGAGCGCCGGAGTACAGCATGGTGCTGTCAAAAGAAACTCGGAGCTGGGTTATGCCGCCGCTGTGTCCAATCACGGGATCGTGGGTCTTCTGGCCGCTGCGAAGATCATAGAGCGCAACATTGTTACAATAGGTTCCCACTGCCAACAGATCCCCGTCGCCGATGTCGATAGCCGAAACGATCCCTGCTTGGTATTGCTTCCACGTGCTCACCTCCGTGGACCTCCCCGGGTACTCGACTTCGAAAACTCGAACGAACTTCTTATAACCCGCGCAAATTTTGTCTCCAGTTCTTGAGAATTGAACTGAATACGCAGACACGAGCTCGTCGAGATGGTTCTTCGCGACGTAACTGCACCGGAGTTTCCCCGTCCCGGCCTCGTAGAAATGCAGTGGTTGACTGTTGCAAGTCGTCACAAAAGAGCCCAAGTCGTGCGACGGATGCCATGCGAAGTCGTTGATCGGTTGTGGTTCCCTAATGGTCACCACGTGTTCCGTCACTATATCGGTCGGAATGTAATACCTGCTAAGACTCTCCACAGTCTTCTTGACGTGGATTTGATTGTCGTCAGTAGCCACTGCGAAATTCGAGCCGTCTCTCGCCCACTTCACGCCCTTAGTGAAAGTTTCGAAATGACATTCATACACCAGAGAAGGTGACACGTCGAAACTCGGCGGCGTGTACTGAATCGTCCCTGCGTTCTCTGGCTGGGGGTCGGGGTTCTCTTTGCCATCGGAGTCCGCAGCTGATTGCCAGTGGTCCGGTAAAGCCCCATCTATGGCTCGCTTGAGGTTGTCGTTTTTCTCGGGTCGTATCTCTTCATCTAGTGCTTCGGGCTGTTGCTCTGATGTGAACTCAGGAGCAGGGTCATGCTTCGGCACAATGACTGGATCGTCAATTAAGGCGAATTCGTTTGATTCCATCATGGGTTGAGCAGTATCCGGACAGGTGAACGAGGACAGACCTCTCTCTACAAGAACAAGAGTAAACACACCCAGCACGCGATCATGATGGATACCGGCCAAGGCCTCCCTGAGCGATCGCGAGACCAAACTCTATTGCGTGTGCAAGCGTCGCAATACCTCCTCACACTGTCAAAACGTTTCTGCGAGTGACATCGGAAAAAGCATTCTGAAACGTATGGGACGCGCCTCCGCGCTTTCCTGATGCACATGGCATGATTTGTTTACAGACGCAGCAGACGATCCTAACCCGCGATTATTTGATTTTTTCCAGCGCTATCCACCTATGACAATATGTCTGAACGCTAATGGGACATCTAATTGGCAGGTGACTAATACGAAATCATAACCTCAAATTCAGTTGGCTTTTTCTGAGCGATCGATTACTGACCGCTTCTCCCGCAGTCCGGATGTTTCACTTGCAACTCGATGGCCTACCTCTCAATCGTACGTTCGACAGTGGTGTCTGGTTATATTGCCAAGGTGGGGGCTGCTTTTCGAAAGCATCACGGCATCAATGATGAACAATAATTTTCCCTGTCATTCAGATCAGCCGGTGTTCAACAACTGTGAGTCGTTTCCACCGATCATGGGTTCCAGCTTGACAAGGATGATTGGATTCGGAGTTTTTCAGATCAGGAGTCTTCCATACGTATATTTTGGACGATGAGGGAACAAAACACGCCGCTAAACCTTACAGAGGACGTTGAGAGACAACATGTCGTTCGATGAAGCTAACTGCATCCGTTCCAGTTGCATCTCAAACTCAGTAAATATATCTTAGTTTCCATCGAGAGAACAAAGATGGAATCGATTTATCGATTCTCCGTCCTCTTCTGTTCTCTCCTACAGCAGGAGGCCCCGTTCGAGCTATCGGTTTGGCTCATGACGAGCATGACTGCAAGTTAGCCATGTCCTCGACGAGGATCTTTCCTGAAAACTCGTTCCTTTTCAGTATAGAAGCTTTCCTCCTAATCGAAGTTTGGAAAAGTTCCAGATCGGGTAATAAGGCGTTTCGAACCTCCAGCCGGAGAGTAACCGCGGAAGACCATCCCCGTTCCGATCAGCTTTGTACAGAGAGTGCATGTTCACCGAATCATGTTGATTGACTCATCAGAAGATGGAACATCACGTCGGAATAAAATCAATTTTTCACACGACATCAACGCTTCACATATTCAACTTGAGTGATGATTTACTGAAGAATCGCTTCTCCGTTCCAGAGACAGCACCCCGATAACCTAGAGAACGCAAAGAGCAATATATATATATATATATAATTAACAATAATCATATGACTCAAGTAATTACCGTGGCGGCGCCTAGCAGTCCGACAACCCATGATTATTCTGTCACTTGTCAAACAGTTGATTTCTTTACTTCCCAACTCAAGAGGAATCAGCTCAGGATAGCGAGCGATTGCATGCAGCAGTTTTGCGGAAATATCAGATTTATTAATTCGACATGTTCTCTGTGGAAATGTGTTCTCATCACTCCCGGATCATCTGATCGCGATACCCTCTTCAACGTTCTTCCGTCGAACAGGTTGTCCCTCAATTCCCGCCCGCTGGAAATCAAAACGTGTCTTCGTCAAGTGCGTGTCGCACACTGTCAAGGAGCCATTGACTCACGTGGGGATTCGGACGAGCGTCACCAAACATTTCGGAACGAAGCGCCACGGTCACTTGGTAGATTTCGACGGAGTGTACAATGAAACAAGGGGAATCCGGGCACGACGAACATCAGCGCGGTGTTTCGAATCCGAGGAGCTTCTCGGAGTCCCCGCAGACAGGGATCACTATCTGCGTTTCCACAAGCGACCCCGTTCAAGCATATTTTTCAGATCTTGTCTTGCCACGGAAGTCTCGAGAACTAGAATTTACTCAAAAATCCGTAGGCTCTATGGAGGTCCTGTATCAGTTCTTCCTTCTCTTGCGCGGGCAGGAAGCAGCTACGCGCTGCATTGAAGTTCTGAAAGTTTTAACCGATCGTTAGTGTGCAGAGATAGGGTGGCTCCAAAAGTCAAGGCTGATGTGGGAAAGGTCGCTGTTTACTAACGGCTCGAACGAGATGAGCCTCCGTTAGCCCCAACGATTGCAGGAACTTGTATTCGTCGTCAAGTGTGCTTCCGGTCACAGTGGTGTCATCTTTGCTGATGGAAAAATTCGCGTTATCTTCAGCGAAATGTACGACGGCATGTTTCGATGCCCAGGGCGGACAGCCACCTGTCAAGACGGACGAAATCGGACACACTTCAAAATGAAGATTTTGCTTTCGTGCTTGGTTGTAGCAGTTCCCGGACGAATCCTCCAGAACCCGATACCCATGCCCGACTCTTGTACAATGCAGAGTGTCCATCACTGTCTGAACCGTGTTCCAAGGTCCCGATTCACCGGCGTGGGCAGTTCTATTGATGCCTTCTTTTTCCGCCAAGTGATAAACTTCAATTTCTGTCTTCGTGTAGCCAGCATGGATCATCTCATTCTTGGCGATGTCGATGCCTACAACTATGTCCCTGTACTTTCGGCACAACTGGACGACCTCTCTGGCCCAATCACTGTTTTCGGCCACGCAGCACAAGATCTGCCTGGATTTCACTCCAAACCGCTGTTTGCCCTTATCTAAGCCCCGCTGTACGGCCTCGACGACATCGCTGTTCGTAAATCTCGAGTTTGCAGTGCGTAGAAGCTGCGGGGCGTATCGAACTTCGAAGTAAATGACCCCATCGCGGGCTTGATCGTCGCAAAGCTCGTAGGCAACGCGAGTCCACGCCTCGGGATCGTCTGCGACGAGGCCGGAGAAAGTCGAGAAGTTTTTCAGGAAATCTGCTAGGGTAGTCGAGGTTGTCTTCTGGAGCCATCGACGAACACCTTCAGCTGAGTTGACACCGATGTCGATCCCGCGCTTCCTGGAAGCCGTTCGCGAGTCAGCACCAAACAATCAATCGAGTTGAATCTGGGCCCGACGGTCTCCCGTAGTCGAGCTCACTTGGCCACTTACTGCGCATACTCCCAGATTGTACCATAACGCATCGATCCGTCCAAATGGAGATGCAGCTCCACCTGGAAGCGAAGCGCTCTGAGTTGTTCAGCGGATGATTCGGGAGAGGTTGACGCACTGTGCTGGGCATAGCCTTCGAGATCTCGACGGTCTATCTGAACGTAAACAATTCTCAACGGCATCCGTGATTCTGAGCTGGATCGACGTTGGCGTCTGCCCAATCTTGTGGCGATGGCCCGACTGCAGCCATCTTCTTCCATGTGCATCTTCTGTGCACGGTGAGCCTCTGTGTCGCTGTCATTTGTGATATCTCGAACACCGCCTTCTCCGGTCAGAGCCACTCACCCTGGATAGCGGTCTCTTCGAGTAGTCAACTTCCTTGATGAAGTCCATATCGGTCAACTGGAATTGAATAGCACTTCCAGCAAGTCTGAAATCGTGGCTCCCCACATCGGGATTCCGGGATCGCGACTAAAACGAACACGCGACCGCTCCAGAAGCGGCGATGTGGCCCTTGTTTTGGAGACCGGGGAGACGAGTCGAACGCTGGACCGACACGAGATCGACCAGTAGAGGGAGCCACAAGGCCAAGTCCGCTACTCAGATTCGAGTAAGAGCGCTTCTCGAGAGTACAGCCTTTAGCGCTCAAGGGATGGTCCCAAAGTGGAATCTGTAGAGCTCAGAGCTGAAGTCGCAGACGACTGAAACTCTGCGAGTCCTCCACGACAAAACGGTGCCGTGATGGACGGGTTTGCCGACGGATCCTCGTGACAGGAAATCGCTCTCTGCTGTCCATGCCGTGGCCGCCATGGGAATAGATGGTCCTAATTTTCTGGCCGCTCTTCACGTAACAGACAGAAACATAGCCCAAAACGATAGCAAAGTGACTGACCGACTGCTTGTTATACACTGGGTTCAAACTCACTGAGGATTCGTTCCAACCACCGCTGGATGCCGGCACGGATATGCGTCAATAACTCTCCAAGTAGCGGCACCTCGGCTTTCTCAGACCACCTGACCCATGACTATCTATCGCCGTGATCGAAACAGAATCGAAATTGATAGATTTACCTGTGTGGACTGTGACGTGAAGCGTCTCAAATCATTTTGTGTTCCCTCACCCCTGAATGGTATCGGTCTGGTTCAACTGGATTAGATGATCCCTCCAAGGCATTGGTGCCGCGGTAATTCTCTGCATTTACTGGGCCCTGCCCTTCACATAGAGATCCCGGCCCGATGAACCGCCACAACTCGAGGATGCAAGGCAGTTTTCGCTGGTATCCGGTACCATTCAGGGTTGCGTTCCCCTCCGAACAATGGGAGACCTCACCTCATTACTTCCTACATGCGTATCGAGTCACAGTGAGCCTCCAGCAAAAGCCATAGATTCAGTATCACGTTCTGTCGCGACGGGGCACCACTCCAAGAACCCGAATCCCAATACGCCCGTACGCTTCCAGATTACAGGAGTTCAGGGTTAGAAATGGTGTGGCGCAGCATTGCCACACAGCTGAGTTGCGATGGAAACCTCTCGTTTTAGATACGGCGATAAGGATACGCCGGAGCCCGGGAGCTTGTACGAAGTGGGCCCCTCTACTCTGAATTTGCTCGCGACGTGGCCCCGATGGGATCGAAACAGAGGTTGTGTGTCGCTTCCGCCGAATACGTCAATCCTGCAAGTCCTTCCTTAGAAACAAAACGAAAAAGCTCGCTCCACTCACTGAGTCTGGTTCGTAGACGTTCACTGGGAGAGATGTTTACGACACCGGGTACATTCGGTGTTCGGGGCTCGGGAGGGCTGCTTCCTGCGCCGCCGCTCCGGTTCAACCGGCCGCCATCCGTTCAGTGGGTCATCTCGTTCGGGCTCGGACTCCCGACGAAACAGCGGGCGCGCAAAGTCCAGAATTTGTTCAAAACATTGTCCGAAGGAAACAGAGTTGTTGGTGCTTCTGCCGCCGTCGCTGAAGGAAGCAACCAACACTACATTAAAATAGCGGCTGGCTGGACGGCCGCCGATGGTCCCGCATGCTTTAGCTGCTGCGAGGCGTCTAGTCTAGTGAAAAGCTCCTACTGCGGCCGCTTTGGCAGCAATTAAAACACGAGCGAGCTCTGTAAGAACGGAAGAAGACAGAGGTAACGTTGGCAGCAACTGGCGGCCCGAGCAAGCAGGCAGAAAACCACCGAAAACCAAGCTCGCCGGAGGAATCTTGCAAAAAAAACGAGAAAAGTAGGATAAGAATACCATAAAGGCGGACACCAAGTAGCAGCGGATCCCAGAGAGGAGGAATGACGATGAATGAGGAGTCCCGACTCGGATACAACAGAGCGTTTACGGGAAATTAGCCGAACAGTGAGAAAGAAATGCCACGTCATGATGAAGAGTTGAATATCGAATAGGTGCTTGAAACTGTGTTCGACGGGATCAAAGTTGGCATGCTTCGCGACAAATAGGGATGTTTTCTGTCGGCCTAAGAGGAATTCGGGAAGTGCTTGGGCTTGATGGCGTTCTCGTTGAGGGGGTTTTGGAGAAGCGGTCAGTTTAGACGCCGGTGGACTCCCAAGTTTTGCTCTGCCTGGGATGCGACGGCAGAACAGTGAGCACCGACTTGCTTGGGTAGCCGAGTCGTCCAGAATTGAACGACCAGGGCCTTCCCAACATCCTTATTTTCAAACAGGAACTGGACTTGTGCCAAATCTATGACGTTGGCTTCCAACGAGATATACCGTGGAGCAAGGGGAAGATAGTATTGTTGCGGTACGTGTTTCCGTGGTATCCTGGATAACTTCCATTGCCGCGTTCGGCGTAAATTCGGGCCTGAGTTTGTCTTTCAAGGTTCTATTCGTCGAAGATGAGCTCCTAGTCGAGATGACGAGGGGTGTGAAGCCTGGAGGACGTCCGCGTTGTATCGGAGGTCGCGCTGAGTCGATCGGATTGCACAGGCAGAATGGGGTCGAAAACGGTTTTGGAAAGGAAAGAGCGTTCATTGGAAGCCAAGCGCGTGAGACTGAAAACAGCATCCTTGATCTTTGACTCCGTTTGCGAAATCCTTCCCCAGTAGCTAGCCGCAGCTGTCGTCGTGTAGAAGGGCGCCTCTTTCGTGACTCGTATGTCGCTCGTCCTGCCGTTCTTTCCAACCTCTGTGGGTGGAAGGCCATTTTATTCATCCCGTGCAGATGGGGTTGAATGCAGGAGAATAATTCTGAGCAGCTCTCCCAGTTTCCGACCTTGATTCCTGCGCTAGGTGGGTGAGTCTAGGTTCGGAGTGAGAATCGCTCCACGCTGATCGGATCCTCTCATCGAGCAGTGCTGAACACTGGAGCTAGACACGTTTTCAACATCGATCTGAGTTGCGGGCAATGAGCGAAAACTTCCCCGAGCCGATCTATTCTGCTTTTTGAGCCGTTGAACGTAGAGGATATAGAAATATGCCAGTTTTGACAGCTTAGTGGTCCAAGTAGTTTGGCGGCTACGGCAGAAACAGATATGGATCCCAAGTTCCCACTCTGTGTAAGGCAACTGTCAACGTTTCCTCGGCGAGAGCATGATATGGTAGTTGAAGTTCGAGCACCGTGCGTAGTTTGACGACGCCTGGAGAGGTAGAAATTGGTCACACACGGAACGCAATGCCGGTCGGATAGTGAAATCTTTCTCAATTTCCTGATTGTTCATCGAGCTTGTTTGCCTCGGATTTCGTTTCAAAATGTGACAGTTTGCTGCCTGGCTCCCAATCGAAAATTCATCCGTGTCGGACCTCCGAGATCAAATTATTTTCAGAATTTCAGTCGGTGAGCTCGACCAGCGATCGAACCGTCTCGTTTGTAGTGAATCGTTCAATCGACATTCATGGCCGAAGCTGCTGTTGCAGCCAGCTCTAGATATGTGACTACAAGGATCCCATTTCGAACAGCTGACATGCATCCTTCGTCCTGCAAGTCCCTTCGAACGAAAGGAGCTCGCGGTCGGCTCCCCGACAGCAATTACGAGGCCACCCGCTTCTCGCTTACCAGAAGAGAACGAATGAGGCCTTTACGGCCGCCGGCGGCGACGATGACTGCTACATCAGCAGCCAGCAAAACATAGGACATCGACGGATTAACAATTCGTATGACCAACGTTTTCGAGAATATTTGGCAGGGTTCGCTCAGAGCTAGCACTACGCGGGGGTAGGGTACTAGTTACTGTAATCAACCAAACAATCGAAGCAGGAGCGCCCTTAAACTGTGATGGCTCTCGAATCCGTTTCCGGAGTTTCTGGTCCGTAAAAGTTTTCAGGGTCCGTTCCGGAGAGGGGGACGGTGAAAAGAAAAAGCATATTTTTTGACTTGACTCGCCCCGAGCACGAGTCGACGCGAGTGAAAGAAGGACTTGATACATTTCATCACTATTGTTTTATTATTCGGGTAGTGCTTCTTGAGCATGCATAATATGCAGCGAGCAGTCGCGTAGGCATGCATGCGCGTCTACGTAAATGGAAAATGAAAGGTTGTGAACGCCTCCTAGATCTTGGTGCGCCGAGCGGACCATTTGTTAGATGTCGCCGATGTTCGCATGCTTCGTTCCGTATCTTGCTCGAGCAGGCGGGTCGACGGCAGCCTGCGTTCGGAGGAGACGTCGGTACAATTTTCGAAGTCTCGTACGGAGAAGAATCGACGTTATGGTCGCTGTCGAGTCGAGTTCGCAAATTGGGGTGATCTCGAACGAATCTTCTTCAGGAGAAGAAGTCACTTCGTTGAATAGATCTGCCTCTCCGCTCGTCGTTGGAACGAAGCAGAGCACAGCATAACTGGTGGTAGGCGGGAATCACGACTCGGATCCATACAGACAGGCAAGCCAGCGTGCATAGTTGAGTGAGAAGTCTTCAACTGCAGTCGGTCAGCCAGCTCGCAAAATGACACCAGTCGATATCTGATGTCGGAGATTCGGAAAACATGCAATCCTGAGAAGCTTTGCTCCTCTCACGACAATCCTACTTATGCCGTTGCCTGCTGTCCTGAGACAGCAGGCGGTGGCTCGTCTCGGGAGCTTTCTGCGCTGCGCTCGAATGGCTCTGAATTCCCGCCTATTTCAGAGCGTGATGCCCTCCCCCAAGTCCAGGATTCCGCAAGTTGCGCCAGTTTGGCTCTCCTTGCCCTGCGCTCAACAAAGCCTGGCTCCATCCGTTGGGAGACGTTTCCGCAGAATGATTTGTGACGCGGAATTATCCAAACATGTTCCAGACAAGAGAGTAGACATCCGAAAGGAAGGAGCTCAAGCAAGTTCCGAAGAGGCTTGGGTGATTCTGAACAGCTCAGAGTCTAATCATGCAGTTCGAGGCTCTCAGGATCCCCGTGATTCGGGGAAAGGGGTCGTTATTAGTCGCACAATGCTCCACGTCCTGGAATCGATCCGATGTTGTGGAAAGAAGAGCTCGAGATAAAATTTGCAATATTGGTTTTATTTTCCGTTCGCATCCTTCCGTTTTCAAATCTATCAATCACGTTGTGTTCCTCCGTTCTCGACTCTCTAATTCCCTTTACACTTGCCGCTCAGTTCATCTCTCTTGGAACGAACCCGGGAACAATCCCCTCATATGTACTCTGTCTCTTGCGCGGGAAGTGTTTTATTTATACGACCGCCCGATGGGCTGTAACTCTCGAGCGCGCGCAGACCCATCGAGAATCCAGATGAGTTGCTGCTGGCTACCTGCCTTGCCGTATTGGTAGGAAATAATCTTCCTCGTCGTAGCTATCGCTGCTGTCGCCGTCGTTGTTGACGACGACGTCGTATTCAAATCTCGTCCTCGTAGTTCTTGCTGCTCATGATGTCTGTACGTCTTTCACATCTCTGTATTTTCACATCGTGTTTGACTAACTACCTAGGGCATTCGCAGACGGTTTCGCGGGCTCGCGTCCCGTAGTCGCGGGACTACTTGGAAATAAATAACAGCGGACAAGAGCAGCAGTATTCTTCGCTCTTCCAGGCACACGATCGATCGATGGAGCGAGCGAGCGGTTGAGCCATCATTCAATCGATCTCTCGCGCAAAACAACATGACGAACACGGCGCACTCGACGCATGACGTCAGCTGCGCGAGTTAGAATCTGTGTGTGTGTGTTTCTTCATTCATAGTGTTCTCTTTTCTCCTCGACCAAACACTGGAATTATTCTTAGTGACACTTGTCATGCCATTCCATTAGAATTTATGGAAAGTGGGTTCTAGGTGAGCACCTGCTGGTTGGGATCGCCACCCGCGTGCCCATGGTACCATCCGGAGTACTGCGTCATGTAGTTGTGGGGCATCATGGCTGGCGTCTTGGAGGGCATATCCCACGAATTGGGGGGAGGTGTCAACGAATTCGTGGGCGCATTGCCCAAACTGTGGTGGCCCAAGGCGCTGCCAAGCGCCGAAGGATGATACGGGGTAGGCGGGGTTTGCGGCGATGGCGATGCATCACTAGGGGAGGTATCTGCACTGTTCGGTGTAACCGGCGTCGTCCGACCAGCGTTTGGCGTTACCGGCTGCGATAGACCGAGGGCTGCCGCCGCTGCCTGGGGATTGTTTTGCGAAGCCTTCAACATCTTTTTACATTTGGATCTCCGGTTTTGGAACCATATTTTCACCTGTAAGAGAGGAAACTTCGGTCAGACAATGAGGATCGGGAAGCAGGGCTCGCGACTTCCGGAATCGGGTCTCGAAGATGTTCGGAACGGCCTTGTCACAACGCAGAGCAACAGTCGTCCTCCAAAATGAGAATTAAAAACACCCCTCCCCTCAATGCGAACTTGTCCGATTAGATCCCAGCGGTTAATACGCGATTGAGTCGGTCGTTAATAGATGTGAACAACGTCAGCCGTGCGCACGAAGTGTGTGCTTTTTCGCACGTGATGGGCATCGCGGTCGCTGGCGAGAGAGTCGTGTGCCCTCGTCGGTGCGCGTCCCCCCTCACAGTCTATGTAACCATGTGTTGGTTGGTCTGCCGGCCGGTCGCTCAGTCCGTGCGTGTATGTGCACTACGAGTGTGTATGTGGTATAATTTCTCAATTAACATACAAAACACCCAGGATGGTCAGCGAATTGCTATTCACCTCTTGCTTCCGTCCCCATTCGCAACAAGAACGGGTACAGACCTCAGAGCTTGATTCGAATTCAAATGTAAGTTGCGGTACACTGGTGCGACAACCGATCAGGCGAGCAAAAGCTCTGTCGCGCTAACTCAGCATCCAGTCGTACGAGCCGGGTTTTCGGTCAGCGCGTCTCTTGGACCCTGGCCTGCCCGCGGTCCACAGCGGTTACCCCCGTGGAAAAGAACGAAGTTCACTTGGCGCGTTGCGTCGGAGTTCGGCACGCTCGCCGTGACCGGCAACCTCGGCGACGTTGAGACCACCAGTCTGTGGACCTCCGAAAGTCACTTGATTTCCCCTCCTTCTCCTCCTCCGCCGAGCTGAGAGCTCCAGGGTCGGAGCTGTCACAAACTGGCGATTTTCTTCTTTGACTCTCTCAAACGGAGGATTCATATCTCAGCCAACCTCGTCGGGCTTCTCAGGTCGCTTTGCCGCGCCGGAAACCCGTGGACTGAAACAACACGAGCGTACAGATGCGGCGACGGTGGCTACATGGACAGACATCAGGGAACGCTGCAAACCATGTTCGAGAGCTAAAAATATAGCAAACTGTATCACCCATCTGTCGCCTACGTCGGAGCGACATGCGTCGGCAGCACCATTTGAATCAACATCAGCGGCATCGACGACGACGGCGGCGACGATGATGAAAAAGCGCCATGGCGGTTGAAACTGAAGCCGTCGACGCACCTGTTCCCGTGGGGTCGATGAAGAGAGTCGCTAGCTTGGGAGACGGACGGACTCAGGCAGGCAGGCAGGCCGGCCGTTGAAGGGCAGGCACAAAAGTGGCCAAACCGGGAGAAGATCCACAAACCGACGGAGCGAGCGAGCGAGCGACCGGCAAACAGACCGATCGACCACTTCTGACAACTTGTACAAGAACTACAAGAACATGAAGAAGACGGCGGCGGCGGCGACGACGACGAGAACGCCTGCCCGACCGGTCAGATCGCCGACTGCCACTCTGGCTGCCCTGATCATCGCCTTCATCATTATCATCACGCCCAGTCTGCTGTACCACCCCACGAACCCCAGACAACGACTTCGAGTGAGCCGGCGACGACGACGACGACTGCGAAAACGATGGAGGATCAGAAGAAAGCGAGGAGAAGAGATGTTACGGAATACTTCGAAAGCGAGCTCCTCCGAGCAGTGATCGCATACATCATCAACCGACAACCCGCTTTTTCTCGGGCAACATTTAGCAGCGTCTTTTGTTTTTTCGCGTCCGCTCCCCCCTCCAACTCGTCACCGGCGATCGTTCGAGCGTCCGGCCCGAGCCGGGAAATCGGCAAGTGCGAAGTGGATTTCCGTCGAACCCGATTCTCCGTGCCGACCCGAATGACGACGACGCGGTGTCCTCGGGGCAGGCGCCGGAAAAGTCATTGTGTCATGACTCGTCGCGCGGTCATCAAGCCAGTCAGCAGAAGAATCTCGAAGTGCAATCAAAACTTTTTGATGCCCTCGAGTCATCTGTATCTTTGAAAACTTCAACAGTTGATGTATGTCTATCTGTCTGTCGGTTTGTCTGTCAGTTTGTAAGTCGCTCTTTCTGCTCGTCTGCCCGTTTCCCTATCGGTCTGGCTGCTCGTTGACTGCTCGGTGTGTCTATTTGGTTGACTGCCGTCGCTGTTGTTGCTTTTGCCGCTGCATCCCTTCCTCTTCCCAAAGCCAACGCGCGATGTCAATCCACCCCACTGCCGCTACAGAGATCAGATCCTCCCCCTGCCACTCAAGTCTGGGAGCGATGTTAGCCGGTCGCTCGCTCGCTCGCTCGGTCTGCCCGCCTGCCGTCCGACCAGCAAGTCATCCGAGCAGCGAAAGAAAAGCTAGCTGGCTAGTCAGTCGATCGGGTTGCCAGCTATCTGGTAACCTCGAGCTCGGTAATGAAACGAGCTCGAATAAGACAAACAGCGAGCAAATAAGCGACCATCAGCAGCGTAGGACGAACGTCTTGGCATCGAGGAACGGCTGCTTTCGTCGTCGTCGCGTTGTCACCGCCGCGTTCCGCCGTGATTTCCCCCGTCGGAGCCGCTGGGCGTTCGGGTCTTCACTTAAAATGCTTGAATGACTCTACAAAAACCCAGCGCGCACTCCCGATGAAATAAGTGAGCGGCGGCGGCGGCGAGCCAATCCATGTCAACGACACACGACGCGAGCGATTGCCGTTCTGAATCAACAGCGATGAGCCGCGAAGAAAACCCGTTCGCTCCGCGGCGATTACCGTCAAATGGAGAAGTGTGGAGGAAGCCGAGCACTCCTAGGTGCACGGATCGGAGAGAGGGCTCTGAGAGGTAAGGTCGAAAACGTCCAGCTCGCCGACCGACCGATAGAATTATGATGGGATAATTGAAGGCTTCGCTACACCAACCCTGCTGAAGGGAGCTCGAGCCGGGGTTGGCTGCTGTTTGCACGGATGCGGAACCCGGCATCGAAACGTACTCGAACGCCGCCGAGTACGATCCCACTCCGGCGGCTGCGAGCGAGAACCTGATGGCGAACCGATCGATCCGTGACTAAATCAATTATTCTTATCGTTTCTAAGTCAATCAACGAATCGCTCAGCCGACGAACAAGGGTGGCTAGAACGCCGCATCGATAAGCTGCGGCGGCAACGCTCTGCTCAGGAGACGAGTGCGGTTCTTGTCACTTCGACTGTGTGAGACAAATCGGCGAGCTCCTCTGCGACTGTCCATTCGGCGTTTTTTTTTTTCCCCCCGACGTTACCAAAAATGTCCAAGGGCAGAGTCGTGAGAGATTGAACCGAGAAGTCTCGGAGGAGCTGTCAATACGAGGTATGGAAGAGGAACGGACGGACAGAAGTCGTTCGTCTTCGACCGGTATCTCGTGATCTTTTTGAACACTATGAGAGGGGCCTCAGACAAAAACAACGGCGCCCGCATCTTCTCACGATGGACAGCGCGAGCAACATCAGCGCTGGCGTCATCGACAGCAGAAGGAGTGGACGAATCCAATCTTCAGAGAATCCTTGCAACTTTCTCGGGTTGAGATACAAAACGCTCCGTGCCGCTCGTTTGCAGAAGACTGCTTGGGAGCGCCGCGTAAGCCGTTTGCGCCACCGTTCTGCAGACAGCGGCGGGTGGGTAGCACGAGTCGATCGCTCGGTTTCCCTTATTTACGCCGGAGGTTCGGTGTACGGTACGCGTACGTGCATGTCCGCAAAGCAAGTGGGACCACGGCCAGCCTGGCTGCGTGTGTGTGCTCTTGATGTCATTGTTGTCGGTGTCTCCGACGCCCCATTGGATTTTGCGTCAGACGTGGTCCATCGCAAATTATAAAACTCACGCGATTTGCTCATCATTACTGCCCGCCGCCGTCGCCAACATGGACATGAAAAAAAAAGAAAGAAGAACACGCCGACGACGATGGAAACAAGAACGGGACAACATTCTGACGAACCGGCATGACAAGCAGAGCAGAAAACGCATGTGTCACCGAAAGAGCCGTCATACGCGCCGTGAGGTTTTGCTGTGATCAAGTGTTGATCCCGACCGTAATGAGGTTTTGTGGGGTGCTCAAGAAGTTGCTGAGGAGCAGCGGAGGAACGAGAGCGCCGCTCCTCCGCCATGGAGGAGGCAACGGCTTGGAGCTCGTAGCGAGCTGATTAAAACGAGACTATAATCTCGATGATCGATTGGCTGAAATTTTAACGAAACATGAGAAGCGCCCTTCTTCTTTTCCTTCTGCTCCAAGAGCGCGAGAGAATGAAATGCGAAACTACCCAGATGGATACTTTCCCAATATAGAGCTGGGCATCCATAATCGGGTTCTCGCAACACTCTCTGTTCTTGGCGGCGGCGCTATCAATCTCGTGCACACCTACGTACTCCCACTTGAGCACGACTCGCCAGCAACTCTGTGCATGGACGTGCGGGTACGCAAGCGTTCACGTCATTGTCGCGTTCCACGGCGACACCGTTCCCAACTCAGGGAGAGGCCGACTGTCACGAAGAAGAAGCTCTTCGGTGAATTTCATCCAGAAGTCACGCAAAACAGGCTCAACGCCGTCCGACGCTTGCCCTCACAAACAAAGCGCGGAACTGTGCAGCGACGACACGGCGCAGAATTCCTAATTTCATGACCGCAACACGGTTCCCCCTCATCAATCTTGTTGCCGTTTCCGTTACGACCGCGGAGCTCGGTTCGGGGCCATTGTACGAACTTCCACGGAGCCGACTTCTCGCGGAATCGAGTCGATGCGAACGGTCGAGAATATCTGTTCCCGTCATCCTGATCACGGCGTATCGACTGCATGGCCGGCGAGGTTCCGAGGGTGGGAGCAAGAGGGGGGAGGCAAGCTCCGACAAAAATGAGGTGGAGATTTAAGTGTAGAGCCGTGCACAGCTAAGCACGAGTAGAGGAATGCATGATGAAGGGGCGTCCGTCCAGACGGGCCACCATCACAACCTCGACCGCTGCAGCAGCTACACACCGAGCGCACCGCTGGCAGCACGGAGGGAAATCAAGAGGATAAGAAGGGGGAGAAGAAAAAGGTAAAATTTATGTCGGCCACACACGCTATGCAATTTGAATGTCTTGCTTTACACTGGTCGCTCGAAGCTCGCTCTGTGGGTTGAGAATAACGGAACTAGAGGGGCGGGGGTCTGACGAGGGGGCAGTTTAGAAGTACTTGTACGAACAGGGAGCCGCCGCGAGCTTCCCCGTAGTCGGAGGTGCCGACTGGCTCTGGCGGTTGAGATGCCATGCAGTCCTAGAACTGTGGACACATTGAGACCGATCGTCGCACGGTGATCCTCAATGATGATGATGATGGTGGCGACTTGGCGGACAGTTGTGTAAGGAGCTCAGTGGTCCGGCGGCCGAGCGCGCGAAAACTCGGACTGACTGGACCGAGAAACCCGTCGGCGGGTCGCTTCGTTCTTTGCCTTCGCTGATTCGCTCGAATTCGGAGCGCCTTCGGCGTAGAAGAAGGTTCGACGTTTTTCGCCGAAGATCTGTTGAGAGGTTCTAGCGACGTCGGTGGCGAATCAGCCAGCCAGACGAGCAAGCTGGGAGGAAGTGCCGGCAGCGAGTACAGGCAACCATGTAAAGGGTTGGTTCACGCGAGACGGCGGCGTGAGAACGGGAGTGAGAAGCGACTGCTTCAGGAAGACCTCGCGTTCCGCCAACTCCTCAAGACGGCCGTCCGAAGAGCTCTATTGCTCGAGTTTCTCTTGTGGCCTGTCTGCCGAGTTTGTGGCTTCGGCGATCTTGTCTACGACGTTTCCTGCTCTCCACCCACGGCGCCTTCCATTAGGAGGAGGTGTGAACTCTTGCGATTTCCGAGAGAGAACTCGAGAAATCCTAACCCGGAGTTCCACGTAAACATAATCTCGAGTCGGAGAATCATTGACATCGTCGGTGACGGTGGCTGGCGGCGACGACGTCGGCGAAATCGAGGGCCGCTACGCAACAGAAAACTGAAGGTGAATTTCAGATTTGGCTGACGAAATCTGGACAAAGCAGACGAACTTGAGGTGAGCAAACAAGAGAAGAACGGCGTCCATCTGATTAGCAGAGCCGGCGGAAGGTTTGCACGCAAGGCCATTCGCGAAGAAGACATGTTATTACGGCTGTGGTCGGACTGGCTGCCTGTCAGCGTCGCTTCCTAGCGGGTAAACTTTTCCTCGCGGACGGACGCTCGATGAGCTGGCCATGGGGCCGTTCGCTGTTTCGCCTTTGGAAGTCCGTGGAGCCGTCCTCCGGACGAACGCAGGAAAGCTGTTCCGGTCGACCAGCCCTCTCGATTCCCTTTCGGAGTCAGAAATCTGAAGAGCCCGAGAGGCTGAAACCCCTCGTGTGCTGGCAAGGCGGTCTTTGGAGTCATTGCGAGTGTTTCCCGCTGTCTTGCGCGTCATGTACCGTTGCTTGGTGCAACTGGGCGAGACGGTATGAAATTCACCCGCGCCGTTTCATTCTTTTTGGAGCAGCTTACCGCCCTCTCCACTGCCGCATCTGGCTGACGGAAAGCTGTCCGTCCATAAAAAACCACTCAGAAAAACAGTCGGTCGACAGGGTAGGCGCCTACTACGGAAAGGAGAGCGTGTGCAGCCATCCGTAAACCTTTTCTTTTAACATCAAGATTAATCTGCTTTTCTTCATCTTAGTAGTAGCTCGAGCAACCCGTGAAAAAAAGAAACAGCGTCCTTAAGAGAATAGAAGAACGACCTCTGCACAGCAAGCGGTGCATCGACCGAACGTATTCAGGAGTAAGTGCACGATCGGATTCGTTCCACGTCGTTCAGCCTGTTGGAAGTCTCGGCGGAGATGCTAACTAACCCGGACGAATTCGGACACCACAACGGAAGGTATCTTGAACACCATCCCAATGAAACGCTCATCTGGGAACAAGTGTAGCCGGCGGTCGTTCCTTCTCTCGAAGAGCGCAGGAGCGGATTTCGTCGCCTAAACGTCTCACTCCCAGCGGGTAATATCGCCGCTTGAAGTGTGTGCGTTCGTTATCGTGACTTTCGGTGTGAGTGAACGCGCCTCCTATCCGAGGAGCCCCGCTGTTATTTCTACACCGTACTTCCTCGCGCGTATTCATTCAGTCTGGCGCTCATTGAACACTGGAGTCTCATCGCTCAGCGAGCTTACGTCGCGCCGCCGACCGCATCAGCGAGTTGTTTCAAACAATAGAACTCGATGGGGTGCTGTCTCGAACGAGCGTCTTCCTCGCTCTCGATCCCAGTGAGTCTCACTCGAATTCAATTTCACACCTCCAAGCTCCGTCGGGCGTGATATTCCCTCGTTCGTCCTTCCGCCAAACGAGCAACTCTTTCCAGAAACTTTCTCGTCGTTGTCCGAGTTGCTGGTTTGAGACCTGGTGACTCGTCCGTCTGTCCGTCGGTCGATGAAGTTGACTTTTTTCATCAAATTGAATCTCGGCGGTGCGAAACACGCAGGCTCATGACATCTCGTCCATCATGTCTCTGTTATACAACTGCTGCCGCCGCTGCAGAATCAACGCTGCCGCCGTCGCTGCCCGCCATTGTTGATGTCGCCGGTGCCGTCGACGACTGCGCTCACGCGGATTCGCCATCAATCCCTCTATCCACATTTCCATGTATTCGTCCATTCATTAATTCAGTCAGTCCCGGAGTCAGCTAGTCGCTCACTCAGTCAACCAGTCAGTCATGGCCTGTGACGATGACGTTGATCATAATAAAGCAGCCGCGCCGACGGCAACAGCCTCTCGGCCGGAGTGTCGATGACGGATAGGCTGGCACTGCATGTATTCGGACGGTGCGGAAGAATTCGATTCGAGACTTTGAAGAAGAGGAAAGACACTCATTGTCAGTCTCTACAGCGTATGTGCGTGCGCGCTCGTTATCGTGCGCCGCTCGAATTATTTTATTGCTTTTGAACGATTGGGAGATGCCGTGGAACTTGTCACCTTGGCGAGCTCAGCTTTCCCTGCCGAGACGGTGCCAGAGTTCGTCGTCGCGCTTTCCAGAATCTGATCCGAATTGATTTCGTCTCAGCGGGTCGGCCGCGGACCGCCACAGAGTTGGGGCTCGGGCCGAGCGGGCCGCTGAGGGTGCCGGAGAACCAGCTCGTTTGTCACTCTCAGGTAGCTATGAGATGGCGAGTCTTCAGTCACTCATCCGGCCAGGGAGGCGGGTTCGGATGGAAGGACAAGGAGTCGACTTGGCGAGCGGACTGGCACTCCGACAGGCAAACCAGTCAGGATATCAGGATCAGAATTTCGAAAGAAACAGGAGCATGAGAGCCAGCACATCTCTCCCTCGTGCTCGCTCTGTGGGGCGAGAGCGACGAGGACCAAATCCGTGGAATAACAGACGAAATATGAATCATCATCCGAAGACATCCGACACTGGCGTCCGATCTCGTGGCTGGTCAGGCTCTGCTTCGGGCTTTTCCTCGTTCGGGGGAGCAGCGGGCGGAGGGGGGGGGGGACCCCATCACCCCGCCCCCAGAAGCACTCGAAGAACAAACACCCTCACCGAACATGCTTTGTTAACGGCAACGATCCGGAACCGGGAACTCGGTGTCCGCGAGGAATTCCGCGAGAACGATGGAGCAATCCGATGACGGAGTTCGTGGAGTTGAGAACACTCAAAGTCGGAGCCCATCTCGAATCTCCTCGATCCCGAATGGCTGCCGGCCACGGAGTCTCCGGGCTGTTCTCGACGAGCCGGCGCTCCTTTGGGAAGGAAATACCACTCGGAAAGAGTCCTTGCAGAGCTTCGCAAGAGCAGCTTCCGGAAAAGTCGTCGCCGACATTGAGAAGCTCACGCGAGTATCCCCCGAAACCGATCGAGGGCCCCGCGCCGTACGATGCTGAATTGAATCTTTATACCATTCATAGGATCGTATATGGCAGCTCGAAAGGCACCGTTTTCGCGAGCATCGATCGATTCATCGATGAGTTCATCGGCGAATCGCGGCCGAACCGTCGACGGTATCAACGATTCGCGTAGGACTGTCCTCGGTGTCCCTCCGCCGATGAGCCAACGGGGCATCCCTCATGAGAACAACAGAACGACAGAGGCGAGAAGCACGGCCAGCCGCTCGCCGCCAGTCACTGGCCGTTCGGGCTCCACAAGCGTCCGAGCAGAGCGACGGGATCACCTTACGCAGATTCTTCAACGACGGCGGAGGATGGAACGGAAGAGCGGTCCATGAACGTACGAAGGGCCAGATGAACGACGGAGGGAAGATACAGTGGAACAGAGCCGATGAGCGAGCGAAAAACAAAACGCCAACGGATTTGATTGAGTTCCTCCAAATCACTGATATTCAATCATCTGGCCCTACGCCCAGAGGTCGTTTTGCTCGCGCGCCCGACTGCCTGCTCGTTCCGTGGATTTTTCGCTCCTCGCCTGACGGAGGGACAGTCCAACAGACAGATTGCTGACCCATACGCGATTTCGGAAGGCGTTGGCCATTTACTAGGACCTCCTCGTCCTTCGAGATCGAGGTCCTCTGCGTCTGAACATCTGTTTGCGAGCGAGCCGACGGGGAGTTTGAGCTGGAACAGCTTCCGGTGACGCCTGCTTCCGACCAAACCGATGTCACGTGAGAGTCGTTCCCGGGAGCGATTCGCGGTCTTGGTTCCCAAACTCTACAAGGCCTCCGTGTGCGCGAGCGAAGCGCCGAACGCTGCGGAGCCGCAGGAACGATACGCTCGGGCTTTGAGCGTCCGCAAACACACGCGAACCAGCGCCCAAACGAACAAGCGGGACTGAGTCCCGCCTGACCTCGCCTTGACAAATCCGCTCTGCCCGGCCTCCTGACGTCGGACCGAAGTCGCTCTAACCCCGGAGCGGGGAGCGCGCCGTCGATTTCGCAGAATATCCATTGCGTGGAGGAGACTCCCTATCGAGGGCTCGATCGTTGCCCCGTTTTTCCTCACGGAGCTCCGTATTTCCCCCGTTCGCTCCGCTCGAAATCGTAAATGTCGAGCATCTACGATTATTGAGGCAATCCAGACGTGTTCCAAACAGAAACGCGAATCAGTCTACTCGTACCGAGTCGTTGAAAGCCGGAGAAAGTCCGCGCGCGGATCGAATCCCGCGGAAACGGAAAGAAGCAAAAACACACGGGCACAGAAAATCCGATCGAGAGAAAACCGGTACCGTGCTGCAGTTGGCGCCGTTGTTGTCATGGTCGTGGTGACGGTCAATCATGTAGCGAGCCAGATCAGGTGGTCGGCCGATGGAGAATTCTGGACGCCCAGTCTATCCCATTCACTGCGAGAATTTTCCACAAGCGGGGTATTCCGTCGATCAGGAACCACGAAACCACCCTGATGGATAGATGGATGGACAAGCCCTGGCATTCGGTTTTACCTTGGCAGTTCCGTTTGGGTCGCTCTGCTTGCGACGAGCGCGTCCCCAACCGAATCCTCGGGGAGGGACAGGAGCCCTCGAGGAAAGACCAACTCGAGCCTAGCTTCGAGCATCCATGTACGTGTGGAAGTTTCGAGAATTCTCGACTCGATCGTCGGTACGGTAGGAAGTGCCTCGACTTCGACTGTTCGAGCGGTCGGCAAGCCGGTCGGTCGGTCGATCGATCGGCCAGCGGCATCGAGGAAGACAGAGGGACCGACGGATGGAATGTCCAGTTGCCGTATTTTCTAGTTTGGCGAATGGTTTTCTTGGCCGCGCGTCAATTTGCCATCGCCACTCTTCATTCGCAGCAACGGATCAAAGGGAACTCTTTACGCTTGACACGAAGATCATGAAACGTTTTCTCGTTTCCTTCTGGCTTCTCTGGGCTCTCGCTCGATTCCCACGGATACAGCTGCCTCGATGAATAACGCAGAAGATGAGGATTAGACACATCGCATCGGTGGAGGAAAAAGTGACTTTGACAGCCGGCGACGGGAGAAAATGGAGGAAAGACAACGGCGTCGCCATCGCCTGAGCGCGGTTCTCAAATCAACCGAGTGCAGTCAAGGTCGTTGTCGCCCTCCATCTTCCTGGAATGGTTATCCCCCCGATCTCTACGCGCGGTCGAAAAAAGCCGAACCTTCAAGCTCTCCGCATTGATCTTGTTTGCGGCCGTGAGTATCGCTCCGACCTAGAGTTGGCTCGTTTACGGTCCTGATGAATATCAGATCACGACTCGACGTGCATAATGCGTGATTTGCAATAAGGCTTGCTTGCCGTCGCGGCTGCTGACATGACTTTCGATGTCTCCGAATGTCCGATCCCGTTAATAGTCGATGTGTTTTGCGTGCTCGGCTGGGCGTGAAAGACGCCTCCGATGTGTGGTCGACAGACCGACGGTCGGAGCGCGCTACTGACTGACGAAACCTCACGGGCGGGTATATCGGGAATTCGCTCTCATCTGCATTGTGGCGTCAGCCGGAGCTGGATTACGCGCAGTCGTGCAGCTCTGCGGTCGTTCGGGCCGATCGACCTGGCCGTTCGCGAGTCTGACCGCTCCGAGGCTCACGAGCTAGAGCCCTAGCGCTATTGGAACGAATACGTACTTGAGTTTGGGTGAGTCCTAAAGACGCGGCGAGCTCCGCTCTCTCGGGGAGAGCCAAGTACTGAGTCCCCTGGAATCTCCGGTTCAGTTGCTGAAGTTGTAGGCTGGAGTAGATTGTTCTCGGCTTTCGCATTTTTTTGCCTTTGGGGCCCGTCGTGTTTCCTTGAGGGGTTTGGGCTCCGCCGGCCGAGCCCCGCAGCGGGTCGTCCATCGACTTATCTGAAATGTCATCAAAAAAGAGATCAGCCTCGACATCGAGCACGCCGACGACAACAATAACGCACGGAGATCACCGGGACGTAGGAAAGAACGGAAGGGAAATCGGGCGGACAGACAGACGGACGGACGGAGAAGAGATCCTTTCCCTCTGCTCATTATGTACTCCCACCCAAGGACCGACCCGCTACCAACGGAGCCGCCGGCCAGCCAGCCGACTGAATGACTTGACTGTTTGTTCGTTCGTCCGTCGGTCCGTCTGTTTCGTTATTCATTCGTGTGTGTCCGTGAGCGAGTCTGTCCCCATAACTGCTGAGCCAACAGCAAATTGAATTTTACCCGCTTTACTGAGTTTCAATAATTCTTGCGGTCGCTTGTCCGCAACTTCTTACATGACCGCCGTCGCCGCCGCCAATGTTGCCAGTTGAGCTCACGCACGCCATGAGAATCGCTCTGCTGGACAACTACCATCCAGTGATCCATCCAGTCGTGTGTTCGGACAGCCCTCCGTCCTCCAACCGAGCGAGAAGGCACACGAGTGAGAAGGCTCCTCGGACGGCCCGGCCGAGAAGACCTTCTCGCGCTAGGACTCGATAGCCACCTGATCGAGAGTGACTCTCACTCCCGCAGCGCAATCGATTGTTGCCGACGTACTCTCATTGTCACCAAGCTCTGAACATTGCTGGCCAGGAAGCGATTATGCATGCAGACACCTGTTCTCGGCGAGACAAAACCCAACCGGGTCGAGCAAACATTCGCCGAACGACGTCAAGAAGGAGCTGGTTGTCCGCGAGGTGCGCGGCGTTCAGGAGAACGCAGAGGCCGGTTCGTTAGCCGCTTCCTAGTCCTTCGAGCCCCCCTGGAAACCATCGGAGCAAGCGAATACTCTGGCGGGATGGCCAGCCAGCGCTTGGCGCGGGATACTCCGGAGTGCGCAGAACGGAAAGAATGAGGAGACAGGGCCCGGGACAGGGGCGGTTTCTGCGTCGAGCAGCGGGAGCGTAATTGTAGCCTTCGAGTCGCTCCTCTGTCGGAAAAGGGTCGAACGAGCGGGCGAAGGAGGGCCAGTCCGAGAGACAGCCAGCCTGCCTACCAACCAGGCACTCCGCTGCCGTGCCCGTGGAAGCCCCGGGCTCTGCGCCGAGGGAATCTCCAGGTGGTGTTTTAACTTCACTCTCTAGAACCACACCTCCACCGCTCTGTTCGGCCGCCGTTCGTCGGGCTGTTTGTCTGTTCACTTGTTCGAACTGTTTGTTCGGTCTATGCGACCGGCCACGTCCCTTGGGTCGCCTTCTTCTAGGGATTTCCATCTGCGTCCCGGGTCTGAACTCTCGCTTTTTCCAGACATGATACGCGGCGAGAGGGCATATGCCGACACGGCTTCACAGAGAATGACACACAGCGGCCGAGCGAGCGAGCGAGCGAGCGAGGGAAGCTCACAGCCCGTAATTACAGTGAAGTGTCGTCCGTCCGTTGAAATGACGCTGGCTGGCTGCATTGTCTCCCTGGCTTCAGCGTCAACTTCAAGTCGTGCTGCCGAGTTTCCCCGTCTGCTCGCTCGCCTGTGTGCTGGCTGTTTGCTCGCTGCTAGATCGTTCGCTCGGAAGAAGCGACGCACGGTCTCATGGACGACGACGACGACAATCCTCGACCTTTGACAGTTCCCTGACGAACGGGTCTCGTCGCGTCCAACCGGGATGACCGGGTTAGGATTAAGACGCCGGCGGGTTGGCGGGTCGACCTGCCGAACGAACGCTCGTGCCCCTGAGCGGGACGCCGAGGCGGGCGAACTCGACGAACCAGCCCGAACTCAGCTCATGCACAGAAAAATAATTCGGGCATCATGAGACTGGCAGGAACCAGGAGTCGTCCCGTGGCAGTGTGTATGCATTTTATGAAAGAGTCCGCGCAACAACAGCTGGCGTCAGACACAGGTCGCTGATCGCTTTGTCGTAAAGCTCAGTCAGCGGTCTTCGCTGCGGCCGACGCAGAGACGCCCGGCCGGTTTGTTGGACCGCTCAGTAGGTTCAAAGCTGGCTCGCTCGGGCGAAATTTTGGTCAGCTCTTCGGAATCTTGTTCACGAAGTTCGCGAGCTATAAATAATTCCATATCGTATCCGTGGCGAAGTGCGCAACCGCACGCGCTTGCAGCAGCTTGGCAAGCGTTGAGCAATCGACAGTGCTTCGTTGCGTCCACCGACGAAGACCCGGTCGGGCTGTTGGTTCGTTGCTTCCGATAACTCCGGAGAGCGCTGGGTCTCGGCAAAGACTCGCCATCCAAACGCCCGACAGATTTCATTCGGCTACTTGAGCGAAACTCCTCGACATATCCACCAAAATTGTTCGTGCATTCGATTCGCAGAAAGAGTGGCCGGCTGGCTGGATTCGGTTTCCTTCCACGCGAAGTGTGCATCATCACCCACGTGAACTGATGATGGCCCGTGTCATGCTATGGGGGTAGCTTTAACAAACTACTAGCGATCCTGTGCTCACTCGCTCGTTGATTCGCCGCCGCTGAGTGTCTACATGAAAGCCCTGATCGGGGTTCTGGCACAACGGGAATCGTCTCCCCCTTCGAGCGCAGCATTTCTTGAGTAGGCTCGCGAGTCTCGTCGTCATAGAGTGAATCGGTTGGCTCGCATCGAGGATCGTGGTGGACGGCGATCGAGAAGAAAACTCACCGTTAGCAGTGTAATCGCTGACGATGTGGTTGCTCATCCTTCCGAGGTGATCGTCTTTAGCCTCGCTCTTAATGGGGAACCCTAAGCCCGGCGAATCTGCCGAGTGGGGGTAGCCTGAAACGAAGAGCAGCGAGATAAAGTAAAGTTTTGGGAACGGTCCGAGTCGACGCTTCCGGGCGGAAATTTGCTTCGGACAGGTCGGAATTCAAGTACAATGGATGCATGCGCGTTCCTGTTCGGGAATTTCACAGCTCAGACTCACTAGGCGGAGGCTTAGATATATGATCATCGCGACGTGCAGACAGACACACAGATAGGCGAACAGACCCACCGACCGACCATTCACTCATCAGCCGCGGAATCCAGTCCGTGGAATGAGCTCGTGAGGACCCGCTCACGTCGGATGGAAACAATACCGAACTTTGGGTAACGTAGCCCCCGCTGTTTTACACGACAAGGTCATCTGAAACGGGGGTTTGGAGAGCCACCGTCTTAACATTCGATGAGGGCTCGCTACAGAGCAACAAATAGGTGAGGCACGTGGGCCCATTGGCAAGCGAGTCGAATGTCGGGACACTCGCTGGCATCGAGGGTTGTCCGCTCTTGGCTGAGGTCCGAATTCAGCAGATGGACGGACGGACTGACCGACAGAAAATCGTGGTGACGTTTGACGAACGTCAAAGGGGCGTCGGTCCGAGGCTCAACGGCCGTCCGTCCGGCTGGATCTTTTAGTATTGTGTGGTCCACCCCCAAGTAAGTAAGCCAGTTGGCCGGCCAGTCGGAGTAAAAGGTAAAAACGCCTCCGCGCCAAAGTAAATCCACTCACAACACCAGCGGCGGCGGCGATGGTGTCTACAACAACGCCAGCGGAAGACAGACGGAGGCAAGTGAGCGAGGCTTCATAAAAACCGAATCAATTCTCAACGCCTTTTTAGCTTACGTAGTCGTTGTCGACCTGGCTTTGGTACTTGTAGTATGTAGTAGCCGTAGCGGCGGCTCACGCTTGGCTATTGAGAAGGGTCTGAGCGAGCAAGTCAGTCATTCAGCGGAACGTCGAGATCAGTCGCGTCAGTTCCGGCTTCCAGAAAATTCTGCAAAAACTGCGCAGTCCTCTCGCTTGCCTCTTGAGTCAGAAGGAAGCTGGCGGACGGTTTTTACAGACGCGAGATTCCGGCGAAAGTAATAAAAACGAAGCGGAAAATATGGAAGAAACCCGGCTTGGCGCGAGAATAGTAAGCGGCGATTGAGTATCAGAGGGGGAGGGGGTGAGTGAGGGATGTCCTCGTCGTGGACCGCCGCGGCGGGCTATCGAGTGTACATCCGCGAACACTGCGATGCGGTTCAGAATTCGGAGTGATTCGTTGCGGAGGAACTCGACCGTGGACGGGTTTCTGACCTGGTCGAAGCCTGCCTGAACGTCTCAATCGAGTTCCGGAGCGTCCTTCGGGTCCTACGTGGTTCTAAACCGCCGGCCAGTAAATGAGGACGCTCGGAGACGAGGGGCTGGCTATCGCGCCCTGCGATCTCCCATTGGAATTTTCTCCATAAATTAAAAGAAGACACACAGCCAGTGACCGCAAGCCTCCATCGATGAGGTTCGAATTTACATTCGGATCTCGGCGTCCACGGCGACGAGAGATACTCTGAGCAGCCACGGATGCGGCAGCGAAAATCTCTGTGTCCGATGTTATCTGTTCGTTAAGTACAGGTTCAGTCTTCAGTGGACAGCGGCTGCCGTAGCAACGACGACGACAGCAGCGGCTATGACCATCAGAGCCGTGCTCGTTCTTTGTCTTATTCGCCTGCCAAGCCGCTCGCCAGCTCGCTCGGTCCGCTTGCTATCTGAGAGAAAAATGAGAATTTTCTTAACAGCGCTCGGTGCCACAAATTCGGCAAGCATGGAGAACAAACCGGCGTCCAGAATGGCTGTTGCATTCAGAGGTTTCTTAAATTTGGACGCGGCGCTAATGCTTCAGTGCTCATGGACGAGCGAGCGAGCGAGCGAGCGGACGGATGGATGGAACCAGTAGAGCAGCCAGCAACGCGCGTACTTTATCTGACTGGGGACGACGGAACAAAGCATTTAGTGCTTAGTCATGATCTGGATAAAAAAGACACAGCGACGATGGCGGCGGCTAGATGGAACAGAAGCGCTAGATACGAGAAATCCTGTTGGAACACTCGTCTGCGACTCCGCACCTGGGTTCGATCTTGGAACCGCCGGTGAGAGTCCTGTTCGGGATCTCCGTCCGCATCGCTCCTCGAACGAGGAGTCCGAACGGGACGACCGCGGCTCGCGAGGTCGCTCATAGTCGCCGCCGTGTTTGAAGCTTTCCGTTTTTCGATTTCGTGTGCTCAAGGCTCGCGGGCCGGAGCGATCCACGAAAATCGAACTGGAGCGTCGCGAGTTGAGCAACAAGCAATTTCGATCGGGTAAAATTACCGTCTTGTGATCGAGATATGGATCAGTTCATTTAGTGAGCTTATGTGTCGATCGAGCCACAGAACACGAGCAACATAAATCGCCATAAGAGAAGAGGAAAGAGTCAGAGGCGTTTCTATTGATGGCAATAGGACGAGACGTCGACGCCACAGTGGCCAAAAATGGGATATAGGTGGACAAAGATATTTGAGACCCATGTCCGGCTATTTTCAGCTCCCGGACTCATTTCAGACCATAAAATTTGAGTTTGAGTGGTATTTTCGCGGTTTTAGGACCATTTTGGCTCTCTCCCGACCGAGGTAGCCTGAGTTTGCTGAGGAATGGAATTCGCTATACAACTGTATAGTTTTCAGTGAACTCTGGGCGTCCTCATCTCGAGTCTATCACAGGATCAAAGATTTCCACGTGACGCGGTCTCTCATGGTCTCGATGAACAGCTATAAGAGTATCAGATGTCACGGACAGCATCACTAGGAGGTCAAATGATAATTTAACTGCGTCAGAAATCGAAGCCGACGACACTCCTTGTGTCGAGCCTCCTGAGCCTCCTCCGTCAGGGAACCGGTGGCTGCCTCGTGGAACCGGATGACTTGGGCGCCATGATCCAGAATTTTATGGACTGTAGGAGTCATGCGAAATCGCGGATGTGGATAACTGGCGAGAAAGCGCTGCTTCGTCTCTTGGGCATATGTATGAAATTTATCCTCATCTATGTCGAATTTCGAGGACAGTATCGCTAGAATGTTTCTGGCCCGATAGATGAGCTCAGCATCAAGTTTGGTGATTGCCGCGCTCTTCTCCGGGTCTTCGAAGAGTTGTCTCAGATCTCGAGAGAATTGAAAAATTGAGACATCATCGGCACACTTTCGTTTTCTATCTTCATTTCCGCTGAACAGTCAAACAACGAAAAACGTGGGTGCTTGGGGTGCCGATTTCGCTCATTTCGCGGGCCGCAAGGGGAGCGGAAAAACGATCTCGGATTCGGAATAAAAGTGGTTTCTGGCCTCTCACAATCTCAGGTATATGATCCAATTCTCAGAGTGCCGAACTTCCGAAATGACTTCCGTCTACCCATTTGGTCACTGAGCGACGGTGAGGATGACGTTTCGCCGGAGAAGCGATTGACGAGCCGTTCGATCCGCTGTTTCAGCACTTTCTTCGACGACCAGTTGGAACAAAGAGACAAACCAACCAAGTGCCGCAGGCGAATCGAATGTTGAATCGTCGAAGACCGGAGAATCGACAGGAACACTCGAACAGCTTCGCGTGCTCCTCTCTCTCTCTCTCGGCTCTGCTCCCTACAGGTGCGTGCACTCCGTCTACTCCCTTGTTGCCGGCAAGTGGACCATTGATTTGTGTCCTTTCTTTCTGTTGTTCGTTGTCGGGGTCCTTTCCTGGTCGGAGCCTCTTCCGCGTTCGTCTCCCAGCAGCCACGGTCTGCTCCTAGCGGTCCCGATCCCTCGCCATTCGGAGTTTGGTCCCGCCTCCGCTTCAACAAGCGCCAACTTTTCACTTTCCTTCCCCGTCGTACATCGTACTCCGCGCTTCTTCCCTGCTCAGGAGAAAAACAAGCTGCGGGGCAACTCTGAGAGCTTTTATTAAAAGAAGGAGACGAACAACAGGAGACCCCGACGAGCATCGCCTGGAGTAGACACAACATCTGTCTTGATGAATTCAGGCACAGCGATTCGTAGAGGAGCTGAATCGTTTTGCGTGAGATAAGCCGTCTGCTGTTCTCATCCCCTGTGGTCTCGTGAGAGATTCAAAATTCCTCTTATTTCAAACTCTAACGATTTCCCGAAGAAGGGCAATGCGTTAGACCGAGGCGATGACCAAAGGAGCAGCGAGTCCAGCCAGGAGGCGCAAGGGCGAAATTGATCTGAGAAGTCGATTCAGTGTCTTGCCTGACGTCGCAAACTGCGAATATCTGACGCGGGGACAGTCGAGCCCCTTGGATGAGTGGACAGAACTCATCCGTGGTCATCCTGGACACCGGAGAGGAGATCGCGGGAGCCCGAAGTGAGACCACATCTGAGGAAAGTTCGTGTCGAGGAATTCACTCTAACTCCGAAGTTCGAGGAGGCGGCTGAGTGACTCCAACGCTGCCGGCTCGTTAGTATCATTCGGGAGTCGATGGGGATCGATGAGTTCTGATTCTGAATATCATCTTCATCATTTTGTCGCATCGAGATGATGTCGGCACGACCTTGGTCTCCCGCCCCCTCCTCCCTCAAAGAAAAATCCTAGCTACTTAGCTGCTTGGATGAATGAATTCTGTTGCCGGTGACGGGCGGCGAATTCAAACGTGAAACGAAATCGAACGGATCGGGTGAGGTATTCAATTTTAGCGAACGATTGAGCGGGCGCAAGCGAGCTAATGCAAGGCAGAGGAATTCGCTTCCAGGCGCGTTGGTTGGCCCTTCGGTCGTCCGGCACCATGATCAGGCAAGGGATGACAAGTGAGCGAACGGGCAAAAGAAACGAAGTTGCTCGTTTGGCGGACGATTGCCTCAGCCGAGGCGGGATTACACCACTAACAGACCCCCCAACAACGAGACGTACACGACCGCCGTCTGGTCTGCGTGCTCTTTCGCCTGCCCGTGGCTCTTGCACACACCCAGCACATGTAACAACCGCTTTGTATTCGTTTGCACCCATACGTCCGGCCCGATCTGGATATATTCACGGAACTCGCGCTTCATGACTTGTCTCCCGTCGACTTTTCGATTGAACTTCACAGCCACGAACATGCGAGACATTCACCCTGAATCTCCAAGGGCTCTCGATGCGGAAGCGACCGCTGAAGAGTATGATGCCTAGATTCGCGACTCCTCAGTATTCAGAGTAGATTAGGCGATGATTGAGATACTGTTGCTGCTGTGCGTTCCACAGAGCAGAACTTGAGGTTCCTGGGATCGGACCTTGGAATATTGAGGATGAAAAAAGTATTAAAGTTTCGAGGCGGACCTCAAGATGGAATGCCCCACTTCAGATCAGATCATCCTCATGTCAGAGAAGAGTGAACGCATCGTTGCCGATGACCGTGACGATACAAAAAAAAAGATTCACCGTTAGCGAAAATGAGGCACGGCGGAGGAACGCCGACCAGCTCCGAAGTCAGGCCGCTTGAAACTGAAGCTTTTCGTGCAGACGATATCTTCGCCACCATCTCCGGCTGTTCTGCTGGATGACGACACGAAACGCGAATGGAGATTACAAATGAGATTCGCGCGTGATCATCCGATCGACTGTGACAATGCCGCTTGCTCCCGATGGGGGAACTTGACTCACAAACGAGCACAAATACATCGATGTGTTCATCCTCAGGTTCGGCCATACACGTACTTTCGTTAAAAGCTTCTAGTGTCTCGCTCGTTTCTCGGAACATTTTTCAGGAGAAGGTGATCCTCCCGAGAGTCGCCGATCGATTTTGATCACTTTCCGATGTCGGGAAAATGGGCCGAGTCCTTCGCCATTAAATGCCTCGGAAGTGCGCCATATCATTTTAGAGGTGCCCCTTCCGAGTCTGGGCGGAGTTCCAGTAACACTCTGTCTCTGAGGTGGCGCGAAAAGGCTCAGTCGGGGGACTTCTGAATTTCTCTTCGTTCGTCATCAATAATTCTTCCCTCGGATCTTTGTCCACGGCCGAGCCGAGACAAGAAATCAGGCCTCAAATGTTGGCTTGGCCAAAACCAAGATGATCTCGCGGTGCGAGTTAAGCCTAATACGCTAACAAGGAATCAGGGGAGCAAGGGAGGGGCCAGATGTGCACTCTGATAGTTTGCTGCGTTTTCCCACATGGAATCGAAGCTAAGGAGCGCTACGAAGGAAGGCGAGATCGCTCGCGAAGGCAGCGGGCGAAAAAATACGACTCGGCAAAACGGCCCAGGGAAGGAAAGGAGAGAACCGAACTACAGGGCTCTGTGGTGATGGAGAAACGGCGGCGGTGGCTGGACCCGCGGCAGAGAGGAACGCGTTCTCCTGAACGCAGGAAGTAACGCCCCCACAAAGTCTTCTTCTTTTCCCTCGGTGCTCTCCTCATCGTCGTCGTCGTCGTTGTTTTCGACGGAGACGACGACCCTCTCGGGAAGCTTGAGGGAGAAAAGACTCAAAATTATACACCGCGAACGAACAGAAAGGAAGACCATCCTCCAGCTCGGTGCTCGCTCGCCGACTCTCTTCCCTTGCCTGAGTAACTCTCCGACTCCCTCCCTCCGTCCCTTTCAGCCCACCAGCCTGCCTTCGTTCCTGGATCCTTGCCTTCTCCGTCCGTCGGTCGGCTCGCTTTCTCGCTCGCTCCTTGCCAAGCAATCGACGGAGTGTTGTAAATCAAGAAAGCCAGTCCGGTACCTGAATTGGTTGAAACTTCAGCCGGTCAACCAGGTTCTTGGATAACCAGAGAACCGGTTTCCAGCGACATTCGGATATCAAAGGTTCAACATCACCTCGTCCGAATGCGCCAGGAAACGCTCACAGCCTTGGAAACGTTGCGGAGAGCTTCCCGCGCATCTTCCACCCTGAGCATGAGCCCTCGCTCGAGGCTTGGACTCGCCCAGGGAGTTCGGCTCCAGGTCGGAGTTTCGGGCCTACCCACTGAGATTCAACGCTAGGTGCTGAGCAGAGCGCGCTTCGGAAACGGTTGTTTCGGATCCTGCGGAGCCGAGATACTCCTGAACGGAACGAGGACGAAATTCTGATTTGCTCACTCGAAACTACCAACTCGGATCACGATCACACGGACGATAATCTGAGGAGCAATGGCATAATGAAGTGCTGAACATGCGTCGTTCGTCACCAGTTGTCGGAGTGTCTCATCAGCGCGGTGTTGATCGCTCGTGTGCTCTCGTCCGCCAATCGTTCTCTCTTCTAGCGAGTGCGGAGAGGCAGGGCATAAGTACATGCGCGCACATTCGCCCTTAATTGGCTAGTTGTCCAAGCAGGCAATTGACTCCAATTAAACAAAGTCAACATAGTGTTAGCGATCCTAGTATCATCGCAGCTACAAACGCTCGGTCAGAGCCACATCTGACTTTGAGGCGAAGGAGCATCGACTTGTTTCGTTCTACAGGATCCTCATGAACAGCCTCGAAGGAGGAGCGCGCGTCGGGCCCTGTTTCCAGCCGCGGGAACGATCGCAAGCGCGAACCCGAACCGTGGTCAACGACGAACCCCTCCCGAGCTTGACGACGGGAGTTTCCGTCCGCCCGAAGGAAAAGTCCGCTGGACACTCCAGCAGATCCAAGTTGCTAGCTGAGCTCCGATTGAACTTACCATCGTTTTGAGGAGGTTGTCGCGAGTTCGGGGGCGAATGAGCTGGAGGACAGTGAGCCGGTGGGTAACCTCCGAAATAGTGCGCGGCATGACCAGGTGGAGCCCCATAAGGCGACTGAAGGTGTCCGTTGCCCATGGGGAACGGGTAGCCCATCCGCTGCTGGAAATCCTGCTGCGGCTGGTACCCTCCGACCATGCCTTGACCTCTCAAATAGGGGTTCAGGCTCGGGTTGAGGCCCGGTATGTCCATGAAAGACTGCTTGCCCTCCTCGTGCATCGGACCCGAGTCTCCAGGAGTGTGCGCCATGCCGTCGTAGTCGTCTGGGGTTCGACGATGGGGGGGATGATGATGATGGGAGGGATGTTGGCTATGGTGGTGGAAGTGATCTCGATGTGGCGGGTGGGAAGGATAGGACGAAGATGAAGGTGATGACGATGAAGAGGACAAAGGCGTGTGGCCTTGATGATGATGTTGCTGCTGCTGTTGTTGATTGAGTCCGACTGAATCCGAGGAAGGCGGGCGTTCTCTTTTACCGAGCTCAGTCTGGTTCTCCAGTTTGTCGGAGGTTGCAATCCTATCCGGAAGGAGCTGTGTGGTCGTTGCCAGAACAGACGCGGCCGATCGGTCGACTCTTGCGCCGTTCACACTAAAGTCTTTCTCTCCTTGACGGAATTTTGATGCTGCTTCTTCCGAACTAAATGTTTTTAGAAACTACACGGTTTGTCTGAGGGAAGATGTTTCGCGTCGATTCACTGTCGCTTCGAGCCTCTCCATCCGCGGGGTCTACTGCGACCTTTTGCACTGGTTTCACTCCTTGCGCGAGCACAAGAACACATTTTTCAGATAATCCAAGTCAGATAAACGGCTGAGGCGGTCCGCGAGATTCGATGACAATCAGCCAGTCACTCAGTCGACCTGTGAGTCGGTTGTTCGCCCGGTTGGTCGGTAGTAATGGGGAGCCGTCCGTCGATCTGGTTGTCGAGTGGTCAGCTGAGCGACCAGTCAATCCATCGATCGATCACTCCATCGAAGAACCAGCTCTCCGCCAGCCGCTAAGCCAGCCAGCCAACTAATCGATGGGCGAGTTATTCAATCGGTGGCGGATGGAGGCAACAATCAACCAGCCCTATGTCGCAGTCCGCACAGACAGTGCATGGGGATGAACCAACAAATCAATCAATCAATCAACCGACCGACCGATGAACCTATCAATCAACCGGCGAACCAACCAACCAACGAACGAACAAACTACGATCCAAAAAAATCAACGGCACACAGAGGACACAGAACCACACGCTCCCACTAGTCGGCAAGGCTTCACTGACGACTGGGTCGGCTCGAACGAAGCACCACCACCAGACGAGGTCCACGAGGGAGAGGGAGTCCGAAGGAGCCGCGGAGGCGGGGCCCCATGCTCCGCCCACGGTTTCTATTGGATGCCGCCTGACGCTTTATAATCATTTTTAGAGAAATACCAATTGAATAATACGTACACGTTGTACACAGCTAGCTAGCCAGCCAGCGGGCGTAGCTGGACGGCGAACAGCGGGAGCCTTCCTTCCTCGGCTGATGTTTGCCCCTGTTCAAGCAACCTGCGCTGCCGCGGTCAGTCGCGGGGTTCGAGCCGCGATCGCTGCTGCTGCCAGCGTTCGCGGGTCTGTTAGCGTAGACTGCACGTCGTCACGGGCGATTTCTGTCACGCTCGGGACTCTTGCCAGGTCGGTCGTCTTGTGTGATGACCGTGACTCGATTATGCACTGCCTCGAGTCCACGTTCCTTTTCGGAAAAGGTAACCTCTCGAGCCCGGATCGAGCAGGGCCGGTCGCCTCCAACGAGATTATCCTCCAAGGCACAGAGTCGAGTTTGACGGTCGAGTTCATCCCTGCAGTTCTCCTGACATTCTTCAAGTCAGGAGCGGGCTAAACTCTCAACTCGGGGTTGCTCTCTACCCGCTCAAAGAGGGACGTACTCGCGTCCGGTAGGTCCCAAACGCCAACTCCAAGCAATTGGCGACGACGGCGACGAACGCCGGCACCGCGACCCCTACGTGGCTGCTGCCGCCGAGGGCGATGACAGCGACGAGCTGTCGAGAACAGTGAAAGCAGATCCCGGTCCGGGGAACGAATTCAACAAGCACACGAAATTATCAACAGTGGCGATGGATCTGCTTACAGAAGCAACATCGCTCAAAGCTTGCTCTTCAGATAGTGGCGGTGGTGGTGGTGGTGGCGGTGTTGGTGGTAATTATATGTTGTCCGCGGACTGCCGCTGTTGAGTGGTTGAAATTTTAATACTAGGCCATCTCCGTCGCCGCTACCGGCCGACTGTGATAAGAAAGGCGTCTTGCGGTACCTAACGACGAGAAGATCGCGTTCCCCGCGTGCCGACAATGTTATTTAGGTACACTGAGAAGGTCACGCTAGCCGAACCCCGCATGGGTGGCATTGGTCCTTCCAACGTCACGTGAACGATTTCCGACGCTTCGAAGCGTAGGAAGTCGTCACTTGAGCTCACGAGGCCAAACGAAGCAGCCCCATCGGAATACAGTTATTCTGGCTCCTGTCGGCGCAGCTCACAGTGGCCTGTCATCAGGCCGAGCGAAAGCGGCCTGCGAAGCTCCCGTGAACAGTTGAGATGGTCCAGAGTATCGCGCGAGGGCTCGGCTTCCGTGATTTGTTCCTATCGACCGGTCATCAGCCGCTCACGAGTGATACCCACACGAGTGACAACGAACTCGGTGATCTACCACTCCGAGCGATGGAAGCTAGATCACACTGTCAGAGCTGGTCACAGTGTTTGGCTCCAGGTATTTCAATACTGGCCACAGCAGTGCCGGCGGCGGCAGAAAGCTCCCCGAGCTTCCTTGATGCGTAACGCTTTAGAGTCAACTAGCGAAGTGAGTTTCCTGATAAAATCTTGTCAGATGATACACCGTTGTCGAAGTTGTTGCTGCTCGTGTTGTTCCGCCGCTGATAGCGCTGGTGCTTCTGGTGATGCTGGCGGGCTGGCGACTTGGCGGGGTGGCGGGTTGGCCAACTGACGGACTCGCAGGGTGCGGAAAACGCGAGATAAGTTCACTGGAGCCGACGGAGATCTCTATCCGACGCTGAACAGGCTGGTGGGCGCTTGCTAATCCTGGAAGAAGCGGAACCGGTAAACGCATCCAACGTCGAAGACTTTTTTGCACTCCGTCATTAGCCCAACTGATAGCAGGACCGTTCTGTTCACTGGGAGTGAGCTCAATCAGCCCACTGTCTAGTTGGATTGTCTACATGTTTGACTACCTGTGATGTCCGGATTCCTATCGCAGCCGCCCCATCGGAATCGAAAAGAGAATCGCAGTCCCGTTCAACCCGGAGTCGAATCTGTCCTAGGGACATTTCGTAGCGGTGCACCCGGTCGGTAGGATATACATGCAGGGGGGTTGATGTATGAAATCTTGGAAATTTCGCCGAGCGAATCATGAACCTACTCTGTCGTGGGTGATTCCCGAAAGACAGCCTGTCTTTGTCTCGAGTTTGCTCAAGTATCAATTTGCAGGCGAACAGGCGGGCAGGCAGGACGGGCGGCCGAATGGCCTGCATGAAGGCAGCAGGCTGCGAGACACGTGAGCTCCTCTTGGAGCAATGTTCGAAGGGTGAGGCTAGGGTGGTGCAGCTCACGCACTTTCAACATATTTTACGAAGGAAACTTTACATGGAGAACTCCATGCGAGAACTCGTGATCTGAGACGTTATTATTGTCGTTTGTGATGCTCCTCATCGCCGCCCTGTGCGTTTTCCAGCGAGCCGTCGGATGCTTCTAGAGTTTTTGCCTGCGGTTCTTAGCATCGTTCTCCTCGGGTCGCGTTCATCGCCGTCCCCGGTGAAACTCGATCGTGCAGCACTCCACTTCCTCAGAGACAGTTGCGAAGTGATTTTCGAGTGTGACGAGCACGTTCACCCTCTTGTGCGCCGTGCGCACGTGCGGGGAAGGCGTGAATTTGCTCATCCGACTCACCGCTCCTCTGCAGAACAGGGTTACAGAGCGACGAGGATTTGAGTGATACGAATCTGTCTGCGAATGGAGTCATTTAGACCTATGAGTATGAGCTTCTCTCTCCCTCTCTTCCATATATGCCCTGTTTCCCGTTTTCCCTTGGCCGCTCCCACCCCGCCTTGTTCCCGCTCCGTCGGTCTGTCGGTCGAACCGTCAGCTGGTGGCCGACCGACCGTCCGGCAAACGGGTATATCTATTTGCCTGGCTCTCTTCTTCTCTCTCGCTCGTTGTTCTCGAGCGGTTCGCTCGGCTGGCTGGCTGGTCTCTTCGTTGGACGGATGGCGGCAAGGCATACGAACTGTACAGAGCAGATAACTTCCACTAGAGCGGTTTTCACTCTCTACGAACATTTTACGCTCTGCCACCGTCGAGAGGATTCTGCAAACCAGAGGGCCACCGCCGCGAAATTAGCTGCGACAACTGCAGTCCTCGGCTCGAGAAATCTCTGCGCTCGTTTCTTTTCGGATCCGAACCCTTTCGTGTGCTGACTCGTTCCCGCCTCGGAGAGCCCGGAGTGCAGAGCGTGTCCGTGGAAGGTGCCTACTCCAAGAACAGGACGTCTGCAGGGTCACTCTCAACGCGGTGGAAGTTGGAAGCTCGAAGAGCGCGATGTAAGGAATCGAGGGGATCCCCTGAGTTCTTCTCCTTCGATCGTCGGGAGGAAAGCCCGAATCCAGGATCCTTCCCGCGGCTCAGATCGAAACAGGACGCAATTTCCGCTTATTAGCGAGATCATCACAAAGTCTGGCAGCCGTTCCCCGTTTACGTCACCTAGGTCCGCGGCGATGAAGTGAGATCGTTGAATTATCTTCCATCTATTTCGGAACCGCAGAAAGAATGATGGTGGTGCGACAGAGGTAAATTGCTCGTCTCTTACGCAAGTCCATTGAACGGCCTCGGCGTCGTTATTGGCTACAATATGTAAGGGATTGCCATCAAAAAGCCTCGGGTCATCGATACCGTTTTAAACTATCACTCCGACGTCTTATTACTGGCCTACCGTCTCGGGCAGCTGATCAGAGTTAATATTCACTTTCTCACCGGACGGCAATCGATCGAGACCGGGCTTCGTTGTGGAAAAATAAAATGGGCACGAGAGGGCCTCGCCGGACGATTTGCCAATTCTGGATGCGGTTCTCATTCCGTCCGGCCTGCCCGGACACCGAGTCCCGACTTGCTGGTCCTCCTCTTGGTCTCGGGAGCGTAGTATATTCCCGTGGTCGTCAGGAATACCGCCGCAGGGGAGTCTCGGCGCAAAATTCCCCCTTGCGGCTCGGTCCGTCCGTCTGTCTGTCTTTGTTTCCAACGGTCAATTCCGTCGCTGGCCAGCTCGAGAAGCGCTCACTCAGCCGGGAGGTCGGCCAGCAGGCTGCTTGGCCGCTTGGCTGCTCGTCGGTGATCGAGTCTGTCACGACATCGAATCGAGGAGAGGAAAACCTTTCCTGCCGATGCCATCGGAGTCCTTCCATTTTGAGGGCTTCACTAGCCTTCAAGCAATGCTACTCAGTAGATCACGGGCCGCCAGTCACACAGACAGACAGACGGACGGACAAATGATCGGACACACGGACTCACGTTCGACAGAAAAGGCGGTCAGGCAACCGGACCAGCGGGACCAAATATTTATTTTTATCATCAACATCATCGTCCCGCTCCACGGTGGAAGGGTCCGCGAATCCTCTTCCGACTGCTCTCCGTGATGTCTCTAACACAATTAAACGTGCGCCATCGTTTGCTCAGCCGTACTCCTGTCGGGATTACTTCTGAAAGTTCTGTCACGGCTCGCTCGCTCCTTCTGTTCGCAACAGAATCATCCGTTGGGGGAGTCTGTTGACGATGAGATCGTTGTTCGGAACGCGGACCGCGGCTGATTCGCCCCCTGGCCCGAGGAACGTAATTCGGCCCACGTGTTCGTTCTGCCTGATTTTCCCCGACCGGCTTGAGCGATATCGACCTCGCGGAGAGCTCCCCACTACGGAATCATCCGCGTATTCTGGTCGGGGGAATAGGTTGAAGACTCGCGCTCGGAGCTTCAATCCCATCTAACAGCTCTCGATCGAGAGCTCTCTTGACTCCGAGCTTTGAGAGCCAACGCACGATTCCTGTCCGGGGATCATTCGTCCGCGGCCGACCGGCACCCGGGTCGTGGGAGCTCACTGGGAGGTGACATCCATTCGCTTTCAATCTCATATCGTGGAACTCCCGAACATCGGCTGAAGTGTGCTTCGTCGCTAAGCCGATTAAAAAGTTACATTAGATTCCCTCGGCACGTGTGCAAAAACGTGAGAACTCGGCGGATTACCGACACCGCGATGACGATGTCATTTAGTATCATCCACGATGGTGGTAAGCGGAGGAGCGGGAGGAGGAGAATAGGAGAGACCATCGAGCTCTCCATCGAACGCCTCGACCCGTAAAACATGTCAATAGGCATGTCCAGTATCTTAGGCATTGAGTATTGCTCGTGTTTCTCCGCGGGGCTGTAGCGCTAATCGACGAGCCATCGATTCATCCCGTTGCAGCAGCGCGACGCGAAGTTTCGCGATTCCCCCGAGAGCGTTACGACTCTTGCGAGCGGGAACGGACAAAGCAGCTCGTGAGACTCGTCGCTTCCAAGAAATGCAGTTCATCCGTTTCGTAGCCGATCGCTGTTCAGAAACGGGGGAAACAACGGCTCATCAAATGACCTCTGACATTTTAATTAGCCCACGACTCAGAAATGTCGGACCTCGAACCGGGTGAAACTGGGTCGGTCCGTGTCATGCGGGCCACAGTCCCATGCATGATACCTCAGCCTGGGCGGAGGCGATACGGCGGTTTGAGTACCCGTTGAGAGGGAGCCCATTCGAACGTTGACATCGACAACGGAACAGAGGTCTCGGAAGCTCTGGTCGAGAACACTGACTCAACCGGAATCGACTCGGACTCAAAGAGGCAATTTGCGGTTCTAACCAGAAAGTTTTCTGCTGTAATATCATTGACTTGAGGAAGCCGTTGTGGTTCCTCTTTCAGTCGAGATTGCCTCGACCGGCGTCGCCGGAACGTGGAATAGAAAAAGGCGAGTCTCGATCTGAGGCTCGCAGGCGACGACGACGGTGGCAACGGAGAATAAGATACGCCGAGCCGCGAAGTCAAGCGAATAGTGAATTCTAGAAGAATAATAAGGAAAGGAAGTCACGACGATGAACACTATTTCTTGGCATGCCAAAGGTTAGCTCGTGTGATTCCTTCTTTTTTTCTTTTCTTCGTGGGAACGCGTCTCTTTTCGCAGGCACGGTTCGGTCAATATTGGTAGCCGGCGACACCAACAACAACGCCAGCGTTCTCATGTTTTCAAGGGAAAACCAAATCGCGTGACTTCAGCAAATATTATCACTTGCGGTTCCCTGTGGCGCTTCGCTCATTCTTTCGGTTGGGCTCGAGCCGCCGCTTCGATTCCTGTTTACTGTTATTCAGGTTAGCCGAGTTGCGCCGCTGGATCGCGAGGCGCTTCCAGTGATTGAGCTGTTTCCTCTAGATATTCCATCGGTTGTCTTCTTCTCGAGCCCGGAATACGTATGTTTTCCACAGCGAGACAAACGCTGAGGTGCTGTGTCGCCAGTTCGTACTTCTCTCTAATCTCACGAACTTTTTGGTGGACGTCGGAGCCTGTCCGTTGCGTCATCACGCCTGATCTGCCCACTCCAGTGAGGGGCTTCGACAATCAAATCATGAAGTTTCGTACAGACTCCAACTATTTCGACGGATCGCGTCCATGTCTCATGCAGGCAGCTGCCGATCGGGTACCCGCGGACTCTTCTCATCCAGAGCATTCGGTCCCCCGTTTCTCGAAGACAAAAGCGCAAACGACGCGAAACGGGGAGCCGTGAGATCGTCTCCGCGGCCGTGAATGTCCTCGAGACCATCTTCGACGTTAACGCCGTCCGTCCGCGAAACACGAGCCTACACACTCTTATACGTTTGGTGTTCTGTCTTTCTGTCGTTCCGTTCGTCCAGCCTTCTCGTCGCTCAAGTGCTGCTCGTTCCTTCTTTTCGTTGACTGGTTTGTGGATGCTCCATCCGTTTGTTCGTAGGTCGGTGCGTCCCGGCGTCTTTGGTCCCTGTTCTTTATCTCTCGTGTTGCTGCCGCTGCTGCATTTAGACGTAGCGCGTTGTTGTTGTTGTAATAATTTGAGCGATTTTTCTTTTTGGGCAAGCAAGCCAGCCAGCCAGCGAGCAGGCGAAGTATCCTTTTTCTTCTTTCGCTGCCGCTGCGGCGGCCGCCGTCGTCGCTGCTGCCTCCGTCGTTGTTGTTGCTGTTGGACTTCGTGGGTAGAAGGTTTTCTGCTCTCGGTGCGGCCTCTCTATTGGCGCTGCGGACCGGGTGAAAAATCACGTCCATTTATCTTGTATTGTGCTTATGTCCGTCCGGTCCGTCTATCCGTCCGTCCGCCTGTGGGTCTGCATGTTGGTCTGTTTGTCCGGCTGACCGTTCATCGTTGCGTCGGTTTCTCCTCTCGTTCGCTCCCTGGTCCGTCACTCGGACAGTCAGTACGTCAGACAGTCTATCTATCTATCTGTCGGTCGGTCCGCTCAAGTGCCCGACGGCGGGTTGGCGACTTCTGCTCCCGCCGGCTAAGCTCTGCAGCTGCATAATACCGACAAGAAAGCTCACAGGTTGAGTTTGTAGGTTGTTCCCGTTTTTCTTCCTGTATCAAACTAGCGCTCGACGAGCTCGATATCTTTTATGGCTGACGTGAGTTTTCCACCGTGAAAGGCCTTCTCGATGTCATTATCCGTGGACAAGCTCTTCTCGACAGTGCATGGACTGACGCAGGTTTGACGGCTCCCTGCATTGAGTGACTCGGAAGTATTGTGGCCGGTGTGGTGGGTACTTCGGAAACGTTCTAAAGGCAGTACAGACACTTCATCACGGCGATGTGAGTCGTGAGTCCGTGGCGAACTCCGATTTGGCAATAAGCGACATTTCGATCTCCTGCTTGAGGTTGCTATGAAGCCATGAGTCTCTCGGAAGCGGGCAAGGTGGGTTTTTTTTGTTGAAATTCGTCGTCATTCAGCGTTTTTTCTTGTCCATGTTCTTCCCCCAATGAACTGCTTACGGTGATTATTATTCCGACGTTAACGACGAAGACGACGATGAACAACCGCAGAGAAGCGAACCATCCAAAGGCGGAGGAGCCGATACAGAGATAGATGATGCTGAAGGAGAGAAAAGAACAGAATAGGAGAGAAGCTGACTGGTTGGTGGCTTGGTTGGATCGCTGGCTGGCTTGCTCATTATCGGCGAGGAAGCGCGCCAATTTAAAATACCACACCTCCTCTTTCAGTTGGTCTTTTCTTCTCCGTGTTGATCCTCCTTTTTCTTCTTATTTTTCGCTTGAGGCTCGTCAAGTATGCCGCATTCACCGAGCATTGAACATTATGCCATCCGCATCTCTGGGTGAAGTCAAAACCTCCGAATCGGAGTAATCGTTCCGATCCGTCTGCCCCCAACGAGTCTGATTCTAGATTCTGGATTGGCGCCAAACTGAACGCCACCGACATCACTCTCGCACTGGGTCTCAATCGAGTTGGATGATCGATATCACGGATAACTAAGACATGGGCGATCGCGAGACAGGAGCTCAACTCCTCAGCGAAAGAGAAAACACAGTACGAACACGTGGCAACGTATCACGTGGAGTCGTGAGACGAATTCCAATCTTGGGGAAAAAACGGAGAATGTTTTCACTGATGAAAGCTGTGGTTGCGTTTCCTTTAATGGATGATTCGATAACCGGGTAAGGAGGTTGAACGCATGGTTTTGTAGGGCCGTCGTGCCGTTCTCCCTCGTGTTTTTCAAAAAACGGAACAATTAGGAGGCTCTGCATTTCGCTCTCGTATCGCGATGAAGTGAAGGATTTCTATTGAGCCTCCTTCCGTTGCTGATAATTTGCCACTTCTTCTCTCGTTTCCATTAATCGTGATAGCGATGTTGAGGTCTGCGTGAGCTCCGGCCGTGCGGCGTGGCTCCATTTCTGAGACTCGGCGTTTTCGCTCGCTCTGATTTATCGAATGCTCGTTCTATCCGTGAATCCGCAGTGCAGTCGACTGACCTCACGCGGGGTCTTTCAGTAATCCGGAGCTCATCCGGGAAAACTCCTCCGCGTGCACAGTTTCGGCCTGGACGTACTCTACAACTTGTTCCAACGGCTGGTTCTGGCTTCTCCCTCACGCAGTCAGCCAAATCTCTGTGGGCCAGAATACAGGGAAGGTTCGCAGCCCGAACTTTGCTTTCATAGCCATTCATCGACGTGACGGGAGTATTCGGCGGAATTCTTTGAGAGCTTCACGCACTCAGATTCGAATCGTGGACACTCACCGGCCACGCACTCACTCCTGGAACGGTTCTCGCTCTCGTCAGCCATGCGCCCCATCTGCGGAACCGCCGATGCTTGCTCATCAGAACCGAAAAGTTATTTCGACGAGCTGAACCTAGAGCTTGCGATTCAATGACTACGAATGTTCTTGCGCGACCCATGAACGGGGACCATCGGGGCTTCATGCGAATCATAGTCTGATCGCATACTATACCTGAGAGTTACGCACCTTGAACGAGCGGACACTTCTGAGCTCCTGAATATTGTTTTTTTAAGATATAATTCCTCTCTTCCGAGTGAATATTCTTCCGGTGAGCTTCTTCGAGTCTTGAACCCCCTCGGATTTCAGAGATTTGGTGGCTCCGCATCGATTTCGCAACGAATTTCTCCTGGATCACCATTGTGAACAATACTTCGCCTATCTTATCTCGATTATCTCGTATGTCCACCGAGTGTATCCCCAATTCCGGATTCTGAAATACTGATCCAATCGAAAGACGAATGAGATCGAAGAAAAATTTGCCGAGCTCAGCGTCGAGCGGATCTCGTCGATGTTTGTCGAGCGTTTTTTTCTCGGCTGCGCGTAGCTCCGTTCGCTTTCGGGGCTGTCATCGCCGTTGCTCTCGTTGCTGTGGATAGTGTGGTTTAAGCGAACGAGCGGGGATATTTCTGCTCGATAAGGCGGACACGAAAGCGGTGACAAAAGTCGGAAAAACTTGAGAATATTTCGAGCAATTCAAGCAAATCAACAAGACGCGGAATTTCGCGGGATTGTTGCGGGCGGTGTTCCAACGGCGTCCTAGATGACTGTTCTGCCTACTTGCCTACGCGTTGGCTAGCTGATCGGTCAGCCAAGCAGCTAACCAGTCGGCCGGCCGATCGCAAGCCGGCCGGGCACTCCGCGTGCCGGCTAGCGGTCGGTCAGTCAGTGCGTTCGTTCGTTCGTTCGTCTGGGAGTCATTTTGAATTTCAGCGGCAGAAGCAGCGGTCGAAGACGAACCGCAATTTGGATTTGAGGCTTCCCGAAATTGCCTTGGTCATTGCAGGTGCGAGGAGTAATATTTCCTCCAGTGCGTCCAGATTGCGTTGACTGGCCTGCTGGCTGGTGACTTGACTGACTATCTGCTTGGCTGGCCGGACGGCCGGCTGACTGACTGGTTGCCTCGATCTGTGAGCAATCTTCGATGACGAATAAGAATGCAGCTTAATCTTTAGGGCGGCCTGGAAGTCGACTCAGTCGATTCAGCCAAAGCCAGGGAACGCACGGTCGGATGGATGGAGGGACGGATCGTCCGACAAACCGACCGACCATGGAAAGAACGTCGCGATGGACGAATCATGCAGCGAAGGAACGAGCGAGCGATGGAACGGCCGACCCGTGGACGCACCGAGCGACGGTCGGACTCACCGACCGACTGATGCACACCAGATTATAGGCCGCGTTGTCTCCCAATGTCCCCACGGAGGGGGCGCCAAAAATGACGCCTTACCAGGGCAGGGACACACACACACTCACAGACCAAGCGAGCGAGCAAGCGAGCGAGCCAAGGGACGTGGTATCGCTCCGTTGCTTCCAAATTGTGGCTTTTTTAAAACACAGCTCAGAGCAAGGCGTCGAAAACCCACGAAGAAGTGGGAGTTCGATGGGTGACAAGTCATCAGCTAGCTAGCCAGCCAGCCACTCGGCCCGCTAGCATCTAGGCAGACGAAGAGCTCGGCCAGGGTGCCAGCTAGCTCTCCGAGCCTGTAGCGACTAAAAACATAGAAAAAACGCCAACGTCAACCCTCCCACCCGAAGAAGAATGTCGTTCGAAAGATCTCAAGTTGTCGTCGAACAGCTTTGAGCTTGCCAAACGCCGTGATGTCTGACGCTCACTTCCTTCAGTTCGATCCCTTTTTCAGCGCCATCCGCCCAAATTACCGGCGAATTTCATTCGATTCCCTCGGAGTGACATTCCTGCTCCTTCCAGGTCGTCGTTTCCGAATCACGCGTTATCCGGGTTAGACGTACGCCAGGAGGACTCGCGCACACGGAACCGATCGCGGGCTGCAAGTCTCACTTGTATTTCCATACGTCGAGTGAGAGCATCAAAAAGGGTGAAAGTCGAAAGTTCCCACTTCTCCGATCTTGGCGGAATTTCGGTGGAATCGAGTTATAGTGACGAGCTCATGGGATGCTGCTTGCCGAATCGAGAAGGCTGGCACAGTTAACCCGACAAACGGAAATTCAGCGAACGATTTCGGATCCGAAACTCAGAAGGAATAGTTTATGAACGTTTTAGAGAACACGTTGCAACCTTTCGAAGGGTTCCGTTTCAGTTCAGAAGGAGTGCTCCAGGCCACTTGATCATCATCAAACACCGCCACATAATAACGAGCTGTTTGGCTGAAATTCGTTCGTCTTCTTCGTTCGAAAGAAAAAGCCATCGAGGGGTGAGTCCGAGTAGCTGGCGGACTGCCCGTTCGGCGTGCTGCTTGGACGCCTTGTCGGTCGAGAGGCTGAGGATTTCGAAGATCCTATTTCGCGAACCCGATCCTCCTCAAACAGATTGATTCAAACGAACGAACGGGCGGACGGACGGACGGACATATAGTCCAACGAGGAACACTCCAACCGGACGAACTTCTTCTCTATCGTCGTCTCCGTCTCAGCGGAACTGCTTCGAGCGAAAGATCTATAATTACGGAACGGCCACAGGTAACGACGGATCTTACGGAGAATCGGAAAAAAGGGCTAAGGACGAGCTCTGTTTGCGGCAGATAGACCACGCAATCTTCCTCGAAAACCTCATAAGACATCGGAACAGAACACAGAGGAGGGCTCGAGCTCAAGCGGCGGACCGTGAAAAACTCATTATGTTTGGAAATCGAACATCATTTTGAATGGTTCGACCGCCTGAGTGAAATCCCGAGCCGTTCTCGGCGGTGTTTTCCAGCAAAGCCGAGGAGCTATGCCGTCTCACCGTTCATCCATCCGTACGAATAGGTGGCTCAACTCCTTCTCCGTTCTACTTTACAAACCTCCGAGTCATCGGCTCGAAATTCATTTTCAAAGGAATACAAGCGCCCAGGTTTTCCAGAGCACATGCCGAGTCGGGTCGTGATTGGGCGCTGGCTGCACGAAGTTCCCATCGCCTGATGCAGCCTTGATCGTAAGATTTGAAATTGGCAGGAAAGATCAGAACGATAAACTTTCGCTGATTTCCTAGCCGACCATGGGATGAGCCTGAGGTGTTATTACAACTCGTTTTTGTTGTAGCTGCCGTGGCTTCTGGTGCTCCGGGCTTCATCCACAGTGTTCGCGGGCACTTTGTCGGAATCGCTCGATTTACCAACGAACCCATAACAATTTTCCGCGCATCTCGGAAGGAAGCTCAGCGCGGGATGCAGCTTTTTGTATATTTTGCTGCTCCCCGATACACCCTTTTTCAGATTCCGTTGCGAAGAACATGGCTAAGTCCGGGAATCCTCTCCAATACTACGGTCGCCCACCCTGAGAACACGGCGACCAGCTCGTTGTGCTCTTTGTCCGGGCAGCCTGCACAGGCAGTCGATCTCGGCAACCCTCGGGAGAGCGATTGAATAGATCATGAACCCAACAAGAGAAAGTTGAACAACACCGGACCGGGAGTGCTCGAGGATGCTGCCGACGCGGAACTCTGAACTCGGCAGCAGCGGGTGATTCTCAGCAACATTCGATCTCCAAATTGCGTGTCATCCTCATTCAAAATCAGTTTCTCGCACTTCGCATCCATCTCGATCATCTGCTCGAGAATGCAGTCGGAGTGCGAAAACGTCCGCTTCACTTGCTCCGCATGCAGACCGGCTCTCGCTAGTCTTTTGTGTAGAGCTCGAAAAACTGAGGCACGGGGCTGAGGCCTAATTCCCTATAAACAATTCTGTCGTTACGGAGCGAGCGCCAAGTACTGGAAAGAATCGTACCGAGGGGGAGCGGCAAAAGAAAGACGAGATGAATTGTTTCTCGGAACCCGACGCCGACGTACTCGACTCGGTCGAATCCTTCGTAAACTGCTGTTACGGTCGGGAGGAAGGAGTAATCAGTAACGACGCGACGGCGGCAGCAACAGAAGTTGAAGACGTCGACATGTGTGCGAATTCGGCAACCTTCGGGTCAAACTCAGTTCGGGACAACAGAGCGGAGACTTCGCTCTCGCGACTTCGCCAACGGACTTAATGAAAGGAAAAATCGATCCTCGAGCGAGCTATTCGAAGCTTCCAGGTCCATCTGAGGTCTTTATTCTCCTTCTATATCGGGCGGTGGGAACGTCTCCCTCATTTGGGCGTCGTTCCCATCTTGGAAGACTGTCTAGAGAGAGACAGAGAGAGAGAGAGACAGAGAGTATCATACTGATATGGGAACGAGAATCTATAGCAGTGGGGCCTCCCGATCTTGGCTTACGTCGAGGCAGGAAAGAGACTCTGTTAAAACGCATTTATTCGATGTGTCACCTTGCCTCGCGACAGTGAAACGAAGAGACTCTGGAAACTCTGGGTCCATCTCCCGGAACATGTTCAGCGCGCCAGCTGCTCGACCTCGGTCTTGCATGCCGCATGAAACATCAGAGGACGATTACCGTGCATTGAATGATTCAATGGACGTCTACCCACGCGAAATCCTCACGTGCTCGGTGCATCCTTGGAGCTCGTGAGACTTGAAGCGTTTATGAATAATGTTTCTTCGCGTTTTCCAACCCTGTCTTGAATAGCACTGCAAGTCTTGAACTTTGACGACGTCAGTGTTCATGAATGAGGGGCGTCAGCGACAGGACATCAACGTTTTCGGTCGACGACAGGTCCGCGGGAGTCGATCGTAGATCGAGTAAATGCCACCTACCTCGGTCGAGTACCTCTAGGTGGGCACTAGAAACTCCGACATGGTTTATATGCGATCACTAATCTGTCCAGGATGGCCCCGACGAATTTCATGACTGAAGCGAAATTCATTTAGAACTCAGGACTTCAAGGCGGAACCTCGCCGACCTGAGCAGGATTCACTTATTAGGGCGAAGCAAGCAAAAAGCGATGGAATTGCCATGTAGCTCATGTCACTCATGCCCTTCCAAGAAATCAGATGTGCGTCGGCTGTTACAATGCGTTGAGCTTGAGTTCAGCGCAAAGTGCGTGGGGTAACCCGGGCATCTGAACTGGGACCAAGAAGAGTCGTAGAAGCCTTCATTGCTCGAGTTTGACAGAGTCCGGTGTTGGAGCAGAGGGATGACCGAGCCTCGGAGTGGATCTTGGAGCATCGCAATCAGTCTGATGAATGTCTCATCAGGAGTCACTGGAAGAGAAACTGCGGAACCGGACATCTGGCGGGACTCTGGCATTTCAGGTGGAGCTTGCGCGACTCCGGCAAAAGCAAGGCCACCCGGATTTTCTAGCAGCTCAGGCGGTCTGGGCAGTTTCCCTAACCTGCCGAGCTGTCAATTCAACCGCGAGAGCTCAGAGAGCCCGGTGCTGTCCATCTGACCCTCGAGTTGCATGAATGGATTTGGTTCATTCAATTGGTGCGTCGAACAATAACAGCTCACAGGTGGATGAGCCATGCAGCGAGCAAAGCATCCGCTCGCGCGAATCATCTTCCTCTCAGTCCAAGATCGAACTGTAGACCTGGGTTTGCGAGTCACAAAATGAATCTGAAATGAGCCAAACGGCACCCGATGAGGAGCACTTCTGAGCGACGTCAAGAGCGAGATCGTAAACATATGGCCGTGCAAGAGATATATTGAGTACAGAGAACCATCTGAACCATCTTGAGACCCAAGCCCACCGCCCGCAATGGAATTTGCGAGGCGATAGGGAGTGTTACTGAAGCAATACCGAAAGGTGATTGCGGGACACTTCTGAGGGCTGGCTGAGAGGTTCAGCCGGAAAAGAAAGATTACAGAGAACCAGATCCAAGAACGCTCAGTATCGAGAGTGATTGTAAACAGGCGGAGACGAGTGATGAATTTCATTCCAACATGAATGTCCACCTTGCATACCATCCATCAGCACGAGCGGTGCATCCCAGGCCGCCAACCGCCTACGCTCACTCATGGTAACCAAAACCGACACCGCGTTGCCCCGCTGAACATCCGACTCTGCGCCTGGAAACGGCTCATACTTTTGTCTCCTGTTGATCGGTCGAGAGCCTCCCGGACCTGAGTAATCAGCGTCGTGGTGTGGGCGCTGGGACCTACCATTACTCCGAATGGGGGTAATTGTGAGCCGGGGCTATCGTACACAGCGATGCCAACAACGAGGTGCCAATTGAACTCTATGCGTTGTTGATAGTTCCCCCTGGTCGCGATTGGTCTGAGTTACGGGATAGGGAATGGAGTCCGTCCTCTCCATCGGGAACTTGAACGATTCTGTTCAGGTGTGTTTACCGAGCATGTTCTCTTCGACGTCAACTCATCGATTTGGTCTGGGTAGTTCTGCCGTTTGCCGAGAAAGCTTGGAAATCACATTCGTGCCAACATTCGCGTGGATACAACAACGTTCTGCACTCATCCAGAATGGAAAGTTGGGATCGAGGCATGAAGTCCTCTGTCGAAGTTGGGAGTGAGATCTCCAAGGGCAAGCTCCCAACGAGGATCAGACGCGGAATAAGTCTTGGGAAATCATCCGCAAACGAGGGAAAAAAGTTCTCGCCGACGCAACTGTTCACACTAACAGTTGTGAACGCAGGTCATTATGGTGCTCGTTTTCACATTATCAGTGTAACATTGGCTCATCGCTTAAACACAGATGAGCTTCGACGTCGATACTGCAGCCGCTGCTTGTTGATGCCGAGAAGCTGGAGACGAGAAGAGAGGAAGGAAACGAATTCGACGGAGAAACAGAACCGAAGCAAGAGTACACTGAAGAACAAAAGAATCGCAATCTTTTGCGCTCGGGAATTACTTCGATTAAAGTTTATTCTTTGGACGTGCGCGCTGTGTTTTGTCTGCGCCTGCTCAGTGACTATTCTGGTCGCGTACGCCGTGTAGCGTTCTTAATAAATCTTTCTCGGCAGCGATTTGTTTGAACAATAGGACAAGTATTTAGTGTGGCGGTGGTTTGTTCGTGCTTGCAGGTTCGCTGGATGTCTGTTTTTGTAATTGCAGCGGTACTATAATCGTCAATAATATATCACGATACAAATAATTCCGTCATTCTTACTTCAACTGTGTCCACCTGACATCCGACCGCCGCCGCCCCGAGTCGCAGTGGTGATAGGTGCTCACGAATTGTAGCTACTTCGTTGACAACTCGGTCAGTTTTCCGATACCACTATGGCTCATCTGAGAGCTGTCAAATGTGCGTCGACGAGCGAGTCTTGGTGATGTGAGAGAAGAAGGTCCGTTAGCTTCCAATCGCAGTCTTCTTCTTTTGTTTTCATAGTTACTTGATGCGCGGCGACGGCGGAAATATCATCAAGAGAGACCAGCGCCATCATCACCGTGCTGCCTCCAGAATATCTTAAGCTATAATTACGGAATAATTGCCATTATATAACGGAGAAGTGAGAGTTGTTCTTCCGGCTGAGCGCGTCTTGTTCTGTTCTTCGTTATGGTTCCCGGCGGAGTGTGACTGGGTTAGAGATCATCGCCTCAATCATATCGCCGTGATTGCCCGCACTATCATTATTCTCACGCAACTTCCACAATTCACTCTTGACGATCGTTCAATTTCGACGACAAATAGAGGCCTGTTGTACAAGTGGCGTCACCGATGGCCGTGCACAGAACTCCCAGCGCTACTTGATCGGAGTTTCCCTCGTATGCCGCCAGATGGCGGCACTGTCCCCCCGAACGGTTGAAACTGACGAGATATCAGGATGCCGTTCGCAATCGAATATACTTCAGCTGTCTAGCGCCGTCCTGGCGAGCTGCCCTTGTCCAAACTAGCGCAAGACCCATTCATTGTGGGTCTCCCTTCTCGCGAGAGAATGTCCGTAGCACTATGATTTCCATTGGAAACCTCCGTTGGTCCCATGCCCATCGGAGGAGTGCTCTTCTAGGAGACCTCGTGGAGCGCGGACGGTCCCCACGGGCGGAGCTTTTCCCGAGTAGAATCATCCAAGAAGACTCCTATCGCCGAGATACCGATGATAACTCCATCCGAACCGCAGATCAGACATGACCAAATTTCGAGTGATCATGAAAGCCACAGAAGACTGAGAATTCAGTCGTGATTTTCCATGGAGCCATGAGCTGCTCGCCCGAGCCTGTTGCGAAAATTGTTGACTTCTGGAATGTTCCATGGTTTCATCAGGCATTCATTCCCCAGGCTAGTTCTCAGAATACAGATCCCCTCACCAAGAGCGATTCATCATTTTACAGTTGTACTCTTCCCATTTCGCTCTCTCTTAAACACAAACACACTCTTCCTCTTAGTGATGGTCACCAAGAATTCCGCTGATGCGGACGAATCCTCCCTGCTGACGGCTCTCGTGAGAGTTTCCGCGGAAAGACTCTGTCGAGGGGAGACGCAGGGCATGAAGGAAAATCCTCGAGTGCTCGGCTGCCTTTATCACAGAAAATGGGGAAACAGCAGAAACATTCGCCAGCACGCTCGCCTCGGAAAACGATGAAGACTTGACTCGCTTCCAAGGAAACGAATTCGTCGTTTCGTTCCGACATGGAGACAGATAATTTTCGTTGACTCAACCACTTCATGGTTGAAGGTTGGAGTCATTCATGGATGAGCCGCTCGACGGTACGGCCTGCCTGCGTGCTTGTGTGCCGCGAGGTGACGAGCCCCGAGTTGAACTGCGACCGAAGAGAAATTCTCGTCGGCCACGCTGCGAAGTATCACGAATCCCCACTCTGGCTGCTTGAGAGTCCATATCTGCCAGCCCATTTACTCGGACTCCCGCGGGGCTTAATCAATTCCTTCCTGCCCGGTCATTATCCAGCTCAATATGAAAATGTCGTTCGTCAATCGCTCGCTCCCGTTCTCATACATATCAGGTGATAACTCGAGGAGCGGCTCGCCGACTTCATCCTTCGATGGAGTATCCTGCGGGATGCATCACTGCACGTGCGGTGACGTTCAGTCTATGAACGCAGAGGCCACCGGAATGTAAGAGGGCCCCTTGGTTTGTTTCCACGGTTGGTAGCTTTGTCCCACGGCATTCCCTGCTCAGAACTCTTGGGGCTTCCGCTGAAACACAGTTTCGAGCCGGAATTTGAAACTTGACTTCCGTTCAGGATGAGATCATCGAGAGCAACTGAACCCGGTCTAATGAGTCTTTCCAGTCGCAGCGACTGCAGAATTCGCAGTCGTTATTTCATATGGCTTCTATCACTAATCGATATCGTGGTAATTGATCACCCGTTCAGGCGAAGCCCACGCAGCCACAGGCGGGCACGCGGAGCCAGATCGCCTCTCTACTCTCGTTCGAATCATGTAATAGTTGTTCACCGAATCCCGACAGCGTATCCGGCTGGCTGGCCGAGGTCTCGTGCGAGACAAGCCTTACCGTCGGCACGTCATGTCTACGAGGCCTCAATGAAGGTGCAGTTCTCATTGATTGGGAGTCAGAGTCGAAAAATCTCTCAGTTTTCGACCCTTCTACAGTAGACTCCCGATTGCATCGGAATCCGCATCGAGACCATTTCAAGCGCGGGTATCAAGCCCGAAATCGCGGGAGCGAAGTCAATTGAGGGAAATTCAACGAATCATTTGTTTTTACGCCGATTCGCACGTGAAAACCCTCCCACTCCGGTACCGAATATGCGAGAGTCACAGAATGCGCCGAAAGTTCTGTGGGGCGAGGAACAAGAATTCGCGGGTTCTGATTCGGCCAAGTAGCCTAGATATTCGATTCCAACCGTCGAGTGGACGCTTTCAGAGCTCTCACAATCCGTAGCAATTCGCTGAGATTATCTCAAAGAGGGAAAGAACTTCCCCCCTGACCCCGCCGCCTGACTGATATCAAACTGAGGAGAATAACGCATCCCCTGCATCAGTTTCCCCAATTCTTTTTCTCATGAATCACTCATTTTACCGAGAGTCCCCCATAATAATGGAGACAGAAAACACTTGAGCACACAACGGCCATCGAGTTATGAAGTCTCCAATTCGAGTTATGCATTCACAGCCGCGTTCGGGGCGAATATTGATACTAAGGAAGGCACGCGTGTATCTGTTGGAAGAGCCTGAGCCCTGGTCTGTCCACGTTGGACACGAGCTAGAAATGGCTCTTTGCGCTCGGTTACGGACTCCGAGGTCAATCTGTAACAAGAGAGTTTAAATCGTATGCTTTATTGCTGCACCCATTGAGAATAAAGGGCGTGGCATCCCCTTGATGCTGTCAGAGATCTTCCGATCTCCGCGTTACGAGCTTTCCCATCGCCGGCGTCAACGGTTCTCGGCGAGTGGTGATCCTGTGCCGTTAAGGTGAACTATCGGGAAACTTGCCCAACCTGACATTTCTGCACATGAAAATTCAGGAAAACTGCAGCTCTTCCATGTTCCATCCCGATTTTTCCGGGTTCCTTCCGGGGAAAATCCAGCACCGGTTCCATGTTGCTCGTGATTGGTTGAGCTCTCTTACACACGGATCCGAACAATCCGGTGTCCTCAACCTCTCCTGCGTTCATGATACCAAGGCATTCGCCTCGTACGGAGTTGTCTGTCCTGTATCTGAGTCCGAGTTTGCACGCATTGCTTTTCGCGGACTGGATCTTGATTTGCTTTCTCCTCCGAATGCGATGATCATTCGCTCAAGACCACATGACAGTGAATTCTCAAAACCTGAGATATTGATCACGTTCATTTAATTTGCATACCGAATTCATTTAATCGGGAACTGACTGTTCACCATCGAACTCAAAATATTGGCTAATCAATAACGGCGGTCCATCCCGATGTTTTGAATCAAACATCGTTCCTTAAGTTGTTTGCCCGTTTTCGGAACATACATATTTTTTACGGACGCTTCTTACGTCGACCGTGGGGTGAGCAATGAGATTCAGCAGATTCCGCCAGCGATGATCCTTGAACAGATGGGTGAGCGAAAATAGCAATCGCTATCACAGATGCTCCTTCAGAGATGTTTTCTCGGATTCTACTCGGACCGGGCTCATCCACAGGGGTTCGGTCACTGGCGTAACGGGCCTTCATGATGCCCGGTGGGGCTTTAATACCCTACCCCCCCCCTTTTTTTGGGGTCTGAGAAGATGAGCATTTATTGTATTTTTGTATGTCCTCAAAGATAAAATATGATCATCTGAAATGGAGATCTTCAGCGAAATGGAGACAACTTACGCGAGCTGACCCAAATGTGAGCAACTAGAATACTATATGAGCAACTGGATTACCTCTTCTTGGAGGGTTATTTGCTTCGCCTCTGGAGCTGCGAATCTTCCATTAACTCCCCGAAGTTGAACTCATCCGTGATCGACATCTCGATAGATAGAACAGCGAGGTTTGTCAACTTCGTTGGCTCGATCTCTGATCCGAGGCAGAAACAAAACTAACTCAACGTTGCCTCTTGATCAGGAAGGAGGACGGAAATCATATGGTGGTTCGTCAATGGGGTGGAAAATCAGATGGAACGATCGGACTTAGCCCCCACTCCGAGGATTCCGGAAAACAATCTACCTGGAAGAGCTTGAAAACCCATGGAGCATGGAGAAGCATTCTGATGCCTCCAGCGACCTGATGCCCGGGGCGAACCACCCACCCCCCGCCCCACGCCTCGCTACGCTACTGGGTTCGGTTCTCCTCATGCGACGATTAGCAGCGCGAAATCACGCGGCATCATTTCGAGAGCTGATGGGACTTCTGGTTGAAAGAAATTGGGTCCCCACACGTTGGCAACGGCAATCGAGACCACAAAATTCTGTGACCCTTACACCGTTCAGCATTAGCAAACGTCTCACAGGTGCAGAAGGGAAGCTGGAGATGAGGTTCATTCGGCTCACTACAAAGGGTAGTCCTGATATCTCCCGTGGGAAAAATAATCCCATAGTTATGGTGATGACGGTATACAGATGACGTTGGGGAAAAACTCTCCACTCTCCCACGTCGCTATCGAACGAATCTGTTTGTCGATCTGTCGGACAATACGTCTCAAATGAGACAGGAATGACGATGAGAAGTCACAATGGCTGACGAGAAAAGTCCATCCGTGGATTCACGGTATCTCAAGACCTCCCTCTCCCCATCTGTTGTTTCAACCATTCGAGAAAATAACGTCGGCTCCGGTCGTAGTAACAGTGCTTTGCGGCCGCAAGATTTTCGCCGCCTCACTCGAACCGCGCACTGTATTCCGACGGTCACTTCTTGAAGCGTTCGTTTGTTCGTTCACACGGCAGAAATGGGAACATCTTGTCAAAATCGGGTCGCGCCTTGCAATCTTCAGAAAGCATCGAATGTAAGGATTCGATCCCATCGACGACAAATATATTTGTGTCGTGAATAGCATCATCGCCTTGATCAGTGTGTGAACGGCGTTCTCAGCCGCAGAGAGCCTGCCGTCCACTTCACCAGCGAGGCGCTTCGTTGGTTGCTCGGGCTTTCGCCTGGATGTCAGCACTGCTCGTCGGGGGAACTACGGCGAGAGTACGAATTAGGTCCAGACAGCCGTGGTGTTTCACAGGTGACCTTTGCCTGTCGGGTAGTCGGGCGTCGTCGAAAATTGTTGGCTGTTTCAGATGCCCCTCGATCTTTGATGGCGCCGAGGAATGCCGCTGCGAGTGAAAGAAAGAGCGTGCAACGCCACGCCGACATTTCTTGAAGAGCAACGAGCCGAGCTGCGGTCCAACTCCATGTCGAGGACTCCGTCCGCCAGCTCCAAATTTTGCCCGGAAACGCAGTGCAGATGAAGGAACTCCGCTCTCCTATCTCGCTGATATCTAGGGATTTCTAGAGATTCTCCGGAGCGAGTCTGAGGCTGGTCCAGCGTGAATTCGTCGGTGTTTTGCGGCACTCTCTTCAAGGCCACCGGTCTGATGTAAAGCGTCAACAAGATGCCTCTCTTAGCCGCAGATGGCGCTCCGGACGCCAAATAAACCGGCTTAGCCCGGCATCATCAGGTGCCCCCGGTGGGTCGTTCCTCTGTCTGAGCGCCGTCGTACGCGACGCTTCAGAACGCAAACGGGTGAACGCATACTACGCGCACTGCCGGAAATCGGACTCGAAAGTTCCCGACGAGTCAGTTAAGTGGCCGACGGGAACAGGCTCCGAGAAATGCCTTTCAGACCGCTGGGAGGAAACTGAGAGGGATTCAGCCTCCTCTCTCCAGCCGCGCTCGTCTTTCGCTGAGTTTTTCATACATTCAGTGTTGCCGGCCTGCTCCGAGTTGGAGACGACCACTGTGAATGACCCTCGGTTCAGTGTCTCGAAGCTTGCGGTGTAGTGTCGACGGCGCGACGTTTTTCTTCCCATTATTGTTGTGCTTGTGAGAGAGGAGAAAAACGTTGTTGCTCAGAAAATCATGTCGTTTCGTTCCCACGGCGACGTGCTCGCTCTCAACTGACTGCACGCTCTCGTTGCCTCTGCCGCAGGAATGTGCGCCTAGTCCAGCTGCAGGTGGGAATTGTGCATCGTGCCGTCGGCGCGGCCGTCGACGATGAATCTCGAGTTCCGCAAAAGCCTGCGGCGGAAAAAGTCTTCGACCGTCCCCCCGCCGACCGTGGAGCGTGATGTGAACGCTGAAATCAATCTCAAAGGTTGGCTTTATCGCCTCGAAGGATCTCCGCTGAAGCATTGGAAGAAGCGTTGGTGTGTGCTGGCGCAACACGCTCTCTTCGTGTACAAAGATGAAGACGAACAGAAGCTCCTCTGCTCTGTCCTTCTGCCGGGATACAATGTGAGGGTATGCACAAGCCATGACAGAGTGTCGCATAAAAATGCCTTCGTGGCCGAACACAGCCAAATGAAATCGTTCTACTTCGCCGCCGACTCGAACGCTGCCATGTGCCAGTGGAGGAATTCTATGGCTCGAGCGGCCACCGTGCAAACAACCCGTGCGCCCGAACACATCAGTCCGCCTCCTCAAGCTGTGTATGAAAGAGACAACGGTCGATACCTGGCGATGACGTGCGTCACACTTTCGCCGATCTATGCGAACGCTCCACCGAAACCCAAGAGACATTCCCCTCCTAGCAACAGGCCCAGGTCGGCAGATTTCCTCAACGAGCGAGACGATCCGCATCGCATGCCGCAACGGAGGCCGGAGGCACGTCCTCACACGAGTATGCGAATGTTCGATCCTTCGTGGGGAGCGCCGGCTCCTCCGCGGAGGCCCAAGTCGTGTCTGGCGGAGCCCATGTTCTCCGACGCGAGCTATCGCCTCTCTCCGGGCGATCGGGTCGCTGTCCCGCAAGACATTTACGGGTCATTGCAACAGCCGCAGCCTCAAATTCTGCATCCTGCGGCCGTCCGACCGTGCCACGGAAGGCTCGGGAGTCCCTCGACGTCCGCGTCGTCCACGCCTCCGCCGTCGTTCAACCGTCACGCAAACTTTCACAACAGTTCCGAATGCTACAGCCCGCCTCAGGCGAATTTCAGTAGTCTAGCACACTCATTGAACTCTCTCAGCCGCCCTCTCGTGCATCCCCATCAGCGGCAACAGCAACACCACCAGGAACAACAAGCCAACTGCCAACTGCCCTACCAAGCTCGATTCCGACCGGAGCTGGACGTGTCACGGAGCACGAACGATATAATGGCCTCCAGTGACTCGCTCCGAGTCGCATCCCCCTACAAGAAGCCGCCTTCGGGTAGGACAATCTCTTCCGTAAGCTCAATAAACGGCCTCGATGAAATACAGCCCTCCAAGCTCGAAATGTTCCGTCAAGTGCCGCAACCGAGCTACACCACCACCAAACCCCTGTATGACTGGAAGGACTTCAGTCTCCGTTCCTCCCGCGACCTGCAGTCTCTTCAGAGTTTAACCGACAGCCAATACTCGACGGCTCCGCCCGAGTCGTCGCTGCCATCTCTAGAAAGCAATTCGGATGTTATGATGGTGATTCCTTCTCCAGTGCAACATTTTACAAATGTACCTCCAGCTCAGCTGCGAATGCAATCGGCCTATTCTCCAAAGCTAGAAGCTCGGATCTCTCCTCCGAAGTACAGCGAGGCCTGTCTGAGATCGGAACTCGTGCAGCGGATGAATTCCACCGGGACGGCTCCTCCGAACTTCTCGAGCAAGAAACAGGCGGACACCTCTCCACAGAGCCAACACAGATGCTCGACGCCGACACGCCCGAACAATTCCAACCGGAAGCTGTTATTCGACAAGATCACGTGCTCCCCCGTCAAAACTCCGTTAGCCGAGAAGAATCAGCCCGAGGAGCCTTACAGTTACGGGCGCGAGGACTTGCTGAAAGCCTCCGAGATGTTCTACGGTCACAACGGCAAGGATAGGACGCCAACAGCAGCCACTGGTGCCGTGACGACAACAACAGCAGCGGCAACGACGGTGACTGTTACAGGTCATAGTCAACCTGTTGGCACCGCACTCGACTCCAGGCTGAATCTGAATTCGCTCGATATTTCGTTCCAGTCGAGCAGTCACAACTCGGTTTTCGAGCACGACAGAGATGCCGCCCCCACGACAATGCTGCCGATCATGTCGCAGATGGATCGCACCAACTACGCTATTCTCAAGCAGGAAATCGAGGGCTCCAAAGTTCTCGACACGAACAATAACACGAGCGCTTCACGTAACGGATTTCGCTCGGCTAGCGAAAGTGTTTCGTCGAACAACTCCCAGAACTCGATCGTCAGGAACAACAACTCCGCTCGGTCTCTGTCTCCCGAGAGCTCTACTTCTGTGAGAGCAGCTCTGCCCGAGACAGCGGACCCCGGACCCCCACGACAAGGAACAGTGTCGGCGAAATTAGCGTTCTTTGAATCAAAAACGAGTCCGGAAACTTCTTGTCAATCGAAATCAATTCTCCCGAGCGTCAGTCGTAACAACAGTGTAGGTAGCAGCAACAATGGCGGCGGCGGCGGCAGCAATATCAACAAAGTTCCTGACCTCATAGATGAGCTCAAGGAGACTTCGAACAAACACCGGCTCATGAGCAATTTTATGACAACAGCCAGCTCAGAAGACATCCTCAAAACGATCACCGCGAACAAGCATCAGCGAAGCCTATCTTTACTGGAAGGGCCTGCTCCCGACGTAGTTCCCACGCAATCACCCCCCTACTACTACTCGGACTTGAGTCTGTCCGCGAGGAGCAGCTCGAGAGATAGCCTCCGAGAAAGCGTTGCGAAATGCAACTCAACGACCCGGAAACACGAATCTAATCGGGAACAACAGGACAGCTCAACGAAACACTACTCCAAGAGTCAATCCTGCGAGAACCTCTTGAAGAAACAGTCGCTGCAATTGCCCGAAATCACTCAGTCGGCGTCTTGTCTGCTCGACTGCGAGCCATTCTATGAGAACATAGGCTTCGGCTGCAAGTCGAGCGCGGTCAAAGGCCCGGAACCGCAGAGTTCTCCGGCGAAAATTTCTTTTTTAGCGGCTAGCTCGACTCAGGCGCAGAAGACAGCCTCTGTCGATGAGCTGAACACTGGATCGTCCAAGTCTTCGCAAGAATCACTCTCGGCGAAATCCACAGTCATAAGAGAGTTCTGTGGCTTCTTCGAGACCTCGTCCTCTCCTGTGCCGAACCACCGATCCCTGGGTCCTCCTGATCTCGTTCAGTCAACTCTGAATTCGTCCGCCGATCACGGAAACGAAATTTTCGCTCAAATCATCAACTCGATCAAACGTCCGTCGAAAATCGACATACCGGAGAGATACGTCTCCGAATCAGACTCCGAGGCTGATTTCTCAGCGGTGGAAAGACTTGCTCGCTACCAGAAAGCCGACACGATCCGCAGACGCATTGCTGGTCAATCGAGAGATCAAGCCAACAGACTAACAGTAAATCAAGTGATTGCGAAACAAGCCAAACACGTCAGTAAGATCGTGGCTGCCCAGCAATGAAGGGACGGCAGTCTCCCTGCCAATCAAAACAATAAATATTATCAAATACAAGCGAACTGAGCGGTTTTCGTCTTGAATTCCCCGGCCTCTGCCTGATAGCAGCCCACCGCCCTTCTCTCGGGGCAACTGCGCTGCATTTGTTTGCAATCTGAGGTCGAAGCGACCGCGCTTGCGCGCAAGAGCCCACGGATGAAAAGGACGGAGAAATTCTCAGGTGTTAATAATTTGTCAGCGAAAGCTCGGCGAAGAACCATCATCAACGTTGGTCTGCAGTTCAATAGCGGCTTCGACCGGTGAATTCGCTTTCCGCGCGGATCCAAAGCTTTCGTGACCTAAATATCGACCTTCTAGGAGCCTCTCAATACGTTCATCAGCACTGCTGAAGAACTTGTAGCTGTCAGCTGCTCTACAAGTCAGGCCAGCCACCGCGAAAAGTTGTGAATGCATGCAAAGCCACGGCAAGATTGCGTGGAAGCGCATTAATGAGCCAATGAACACACCCAGAAAAGAAATTCTGCCGAAAGCTCCCTTCCTCCCGGCTGCTCGAACAAGATTCGGAGCCAACGAACAATTTTTCAGTTTGAGGAGGAGGACTCTCATCGTGGACTGTCCGATCATCGCCAGCACTGTCATTATGACTCTCATTGCCGACAGCGGCAAGGACAGGAGTGACTGAGACAGAGACCGCCTCGGATACAGATTTCTGGCAAGCGAGCTATCAGCGGGACTCTCCCAAGCTTCCGGTGTCGTTTCGTTCCGCGAGAGTGTAGCAGAGGAAGTGTCTCGGTGTAGGCACCGACCGACACCGGAACGAGAGATCCGGGCTTCCGTCTCGTCTGTCCGATACAATATGTGAGCATGGCCGAAACATACGATTCCAGCTGAAACCTGATTCTCCGAATGGTCTCGAGCAGTCCTATTATCAACGATACGTCTGAAACCTCTTTCGGCCTCAGATTGCGAACACCGCTCATTGCTGGTATAATCATCGGGGTTCCCTAGAAATCTCACGAGTTCCGTGAATGTTGTCGTCAGAGATCTTGATTCAACACTCCAAGTGCTCCTATGTGTTACGACGGAGCTGTGGAATTCCGTTAGATGGGCTGACAACGCGAACGACGAGCATCAATTGGTAGCGTTCCCGCGTGTGTTCGAAAAGTGCCGGAACGATCTGTTTCGGGAGAAGCAGCGGGGTCATCTAATTTTGGAAACTATCCTCGCCGGGTTGCTAGGGGAGCTCAGGGCGAAACTAAGGAACCGTCAATGCTGAAGAGGAACAGGCTGAAATAGAAAGGCTTCCGAAACTGGAGGCTGTCTTCTATCGGAACGAATTTCACCATTGCTCTCGCCGATGATATCTATCCAACGGAAATTTCAGATTTGAAACCAATTTCCAACGACAGAGAGACGTCTTTTGTTAGTCGTGGCACTGGCGAAGCGGTCGCTGCTGGCTGGTCGAGGTCATCGTTGGAAAAACTAGAGAGTGTTTTCCCGACTCTCCCGCGTTCTAGAAGTGGGAAGCAAATGACAGAAAATGATTCCGATTAAGAGTTCGGTTGGAGGACGGAATCGACCAGTTGCGAGGACAAGAGCGAGAGTAAACGCAGGTCAGCAATCGATCCATGCATTTCTCCCAGGATTGCCCTGCGGACAGTGCAAAGAAGCTGTCATGAAATCTCTCACACCCCAACCCTTCTCAGTTCCGTCTTCTCGGTTAATCGCCGCTTATCGCTGTCGATTTCGAAAATTCATCCCATTCAAAGCCGCCAGATCCAGAGCCGGTCCCGAATATTACATGTACCATGCTTCACTCTTCAGGAATTCGAGATTGCGCAGGTCTTTCGGGGAAGTGTTACCTGTAGAGCTCAACAGGGTGTTCTCCGAAGTCCGAGGAGTTCGTCGATTACTCTGAGGAATCAGCGAGAGCGATCACGGAGGCTAATATATTAGATGAGATGATCAGGAAAAAAAATGGGATTCCATTCCATTCAATCACAAAAGCGAGACACTGACGCGAATTTCAGAGGAAGTTCGGCATAGAGAAAGATCGAGAGAACTTACCTTCTTGGAGCTCATGAAGCTCGCGGATACCTGAAGTAGTGTCAATGATTACAGCCCCCTGACATATTTTTAGTAATTCTCTAGGCTTGAACTCTGTTCGGCTGTGATCGCCTAGTCCACCAGCGTCCGGGAAGTCTCTCCGATGTCTTCGAGTTCTAATGCATTCAGATGCCCCATATAGTCATTGAGGGGGAAGGAAGGGGAGGGGTTCGAAGCTCAGAAGGGGTTCGAAGCTCGGAGCTCCAAGAATTCGTCGAGCTGCACGGAACCTTCAAGTTTCGCTCGACTGAGCTCCTTTGCTCCTAGCGCTCGATTACGGGTGTGGGGTGGGTCATCGTGGTTTCGAATGTCTTGATTGTCCTCTCATTTGACTGGACATTTGATTGAGGACTGATTTGTCGAGAGGAATAGCGAGAGCTCTCGATTCCGCTGTTTTCATGAGTGTCTTTTTCACGAAAAACCTCACTTATGCCAGAGACGCAGGCTGTTTGAGTCTCGGATCATGGAGGAAGAATTGCATGAGTCCTGTTCTTCCTTGATACTGCGTGGGCTTGTCCTCCTGTGAGCCATCCCTCCTGTGCGGTCCCCTCCCCGGATAGGCTCTCAGAATATTGAAACTCTTCTTAAATCCATGGAAATCAGCGCTCTGTTCCGTGCCTTCTCAACTTTCAGTGAGTAGCGCCGGCCGACATCACAGAGTGAGGAACGAACCGTGGATTCAGGAGGACTCAAATCTCAACGGAAAGCTTCTGAAGTTGAATGCGATCTTCGGGGTGTCCGGAATGATATGCTCCCCGGGGAAATCGGGGAAAAATACGGACACTTTTCCATCAATACGGGCGGGTTTCCCTGTTCCTGTCATCGATCGCCATCGATCTCTCTGCGGGAAAATGGTGATGTTCCACGAGCTGAATCATCTTAGCCAATTCCGGGTAGTAATGATTCGAGGACTCAAAGCAACTGTTTGTTTCATTCATCTTGACAGCCCATTCGCTGCCGGCGATTCTGATGTGGAACCCATTACAGACTTTGACTTGAGTTCGCAACTAATGGAAGACGAGTTTCTGAACGCTTTGATGCGATACTTACTCCCCTCCCGTGAGACAATTCCACTATACAAAAAAGTTCGCTATGGCCACCGGCGCAGTTTTTGTTTGACTCTGGTTTTGAAAAGCTTCCAAGGCAGAGAAGAATTCCGTACTTGAACTTTCGGATCGAAAACATCAAAATCGGCTCTCCTCATACGCTCCAGATGATCTTCCAAGCAAATTAAAGGTAGATAAATGTCATGAACTTGCTCTGGCAACTTCTTCAATTCCTCGTGAGCTTTCTTCAAGTGTAAGTTAGCGACGGCGGCGATCTCGAACACGACCTCGTGAAGATTCGATGCTGACGTTCTGAGAATCTTTTCTTGAGAGACATTATGTTTCGCCATGAGGTCCATCGGAAGATAACATCGGCCTTTCGATGCATTGTACGGAACCCCTCTGGGAAGGTTGAACACGATGCGATATCATATCGATGATGGGATATCGAGATAGTCGGTGTCGATTTACACCGACTCAATTATCGACAAAAATTATCCCATACCAACCTTATCATGTTCGTGAGCCCGTGCGCTTTGCCGAGGTGACTGGCCGTGTGATCGCACTCAAGGCTTTTGAATCCTTGAGACTCGAGAATCAGGTAATAAACCGGCGAACAGCTGTTCTCGGCGTAGGCCTCGGCTGCTTCCACAGTATCGAATGCTGAGTCCTTAGCATTCAGCTCGCGACACTCTATCAATCTGGAAGAGTATTCTGGAGTGAGCTCGATGTCGGCGTGCATCGGAATAGAAGATCTACTAGGTACTCCACGCACGTCCGAGGCTATATGGACCTACCTCGAAAACCACTGTTTGTTCAACGAGCTCGGTGAGGCAGTAATCACCCACAAAACTTCTGTGGCTACCGGATGCCGCGGAGAAGCACCACTGTAAATCTGCGAAAGGGAGCCAGACTTTACTTCCAGGCCGAATTCGAACCGAATGATGAGACGTAGAATCTCTTTCGGTGAAGTCAAGCGAAACTCACCCTTTCGATAGATTCCCTCCAAAAAACGAGTCGACCTTGTCCGATGGATGGCTTGGAAACTTGGTCCCGAATTGAGGCTATCTCCGCGTTGAAGGCGCGAATTGCAAACCCCGCGCGTCGAGCATCACCTGAAGAAGAAAGTTTTATCATTCTTTCGCACGTCAGCTGTACGAGCGCCTCTGTACGAGACTTTGTTTCGATTTCGTGGTAGCTTTACCGAGCCCGATCGGATGGAATTTCTTTCATGAAGGAGTTTCTTTCAGAAACTTCGTGTCAGAACACGATTCGCTAGTAATTTGGGCAGTCGGGAAGCACTGAGAGTGGAGATTCCCTCCATAGTGTATTCTGGAGGGGGATTTTGAAACAACCAGTTCGCTCTCGTCACTACTCTTTGGTACAATGCAGTGTGACCTGCGCCACTCTGACTCGTACCACTCTTAGCTCCGGATTCGGTCCGGGGTTTCGAGCTTGTTTTCCAGCGACGCCTGCAGAGACAGCGTTGAGCAGTTCATGCCCAAAGTTTGAACTCAACTTGCGACCGGACAAAGAAAACGAAATCCTCCGTTCATCTCCCCCTATTGGTGACAGTTTTGGGAGACCCTCCCCGAAGATGACTGTAGAAATGTCAATGGCATTGGAAAAGGTGAAACCGTTCGGCCCCTCGCTCTAGGTGATCACTGACCCCCGGTGGGGAAGTTTCGGAAAGACGGGATGCCCACACCGCACCATGACTGTCAGAACGGGAGGAGCACTCACCTCTCATGAGAAGGGTACACAAATAGTTCTCGTAGTCAAGTTTCTTGACGAGGTCCACACAGTAATCTGCCGGCGACTGACGCGCGCGGGACGAGCAGCATCTTCTGAGAAACGTTGCATGTGAGATAGCCGCAGTGCTTGTCTTGAGCATCCTGCAGGTCGGCTCTCTGCTCAATCTACAATCGACTCCGTGTTCGAATGATTCGGACACCGATCAGTATTGCACGAAACGACATAAGTCGAACTGTGTTTGGGTCAGGTGGGGGCACCGCATTCGAACATGGAGAAGTCGGAGCGACCGCCAATTCACGAGGGGACAACTGATGGGTATCTTCTGGATGAAAAATACTCGAATAGTGGAAATAGTCTCCGGGAGCTGGAAGCGTTCATTCGAGATATTCAAAGCAGGAATTGTATCAGCTGAATTGAATAGTTAAACAATCGGATGCGCGTCCGTCATTTAGCGGAGACCACTAACCGATGGAATCATCAGAGCTTTCTTTCGTACACAGCAAAATGGCGGCCGCCTTGCAAAAGCAGGTCTCTATTCGAGACAATATGTTTGCAACTTTAGAGGCGACTATAAGTGCTAACGTGAAGTCCGGACGACAGAACACTTCTCAAGAGACGGCGAAGCTCATTCTGGGAAGTCTCGCGGCGATCGTCAAGGACAAAGAATGGAAGAACGCCCAGGACCTGATTCGAATCCTCAGAGAATTTGGGAAGAAGCTGGTAAGCTCATCCATGAAATGCAGTCTTTTCATGTCGCGTACGTGCGTCTGGAAGTCACCCGTAGGAGTCCGGTCGATTCAGCCTCGGCTGCTTCCAAAGCAAGTCGAAGATGGAGTTGTCTCATCGTTTCCACTCAGTTCGAAACGATGGCAGAAACTTCCCTTGTGTGCGGCAAATATTTGGAACTGCGCAGAGTTAAACAATCTCGCCGGAACTATTTGTCTCTGCTGATAAAGTTCGTAATGCATCTTCCGTTATGTGCCACCCTCGAAGTGCGGATTCATGAGTCATTCATGCTTGTCTAAGCGTCGGCGACGACAGTGGGGAACTCGTCACCGCTTGTCTACAAGGCTAGTTTATTTCACAGATTGAGATCGACCCAACGGAAACGGTTGTTGGAAACGTCGTTCGCCGGGTCTTGAAAATCGTCCGGGATGATTACCTCAGAGTTCACCTGGGCCACTCAGCTGATCAGCAGAAACTTCTGTTACCACACGCGGTTGATGATTACGCGACACCGTATGTTGAGTTGAAGGATCATGTGCTCGAATCGATCGAAGAGTTCGAGCAAGAAATCGAGTATGCATTGGACAACATCACGCAGCAGGCGGAGCAGCTGATCAACGATGGCGAAGTCATACTCACATACGGTGAGTCCCGTTCCTGGCGTCCACTTCACTTTTCGTCTTGGGACGGATGAGTTCCTCGTTTGAAATTTTGAAATCAATACTGTTCCTGCTGAGACCCGATTGGGTTGGTGACGACGTTTCCTGTCTCTCGTAGGCAAGTCAAGAACAGTGGAAGCGTTCCTGAAAGCCGCTAAAGAAACACGCTCGATCACGGTCGTCGTCGTAGAGGGGGCTCCGAAGTATGAGGGTCACGAAATGGCGAGGAATTTGGGAAATGCCGATATCGCCACGACTCTCGTCCACGACTCAGCTGTTTTCGCCATCATGGGTAGGGTTCACAAGGTGATCCTCGGAACGCATTCCGTCATGGCCGACGGCGGTCTCAAAGCCTACTCCGGTGCCTACTCGGTGGCTTGCGCAGCCAAACACTACTCTGTGCCTTTGTTAGTTTGCACACCAGTCTTCAAACTAACTCCTCAGTTCGTCACTTCAGAAGATCAGATGGGATTCAACAAACTAGAATCTCCTCAAGAAATATTCGATTTCTCAGAAGGTGACTTTGACGAGGCCGAGATTCTGAATCCTACCTACGATTACGTGCCGCCCGATCTAGTTCCGCTGTTCATTTTCAACGTTGGAGGGAACAGCCCATCGTACGTTTACCGCCTCCTATCAGAGTTGTATCACCCCGACGACTACGACCTAACAGGAGACGTTTGACGTCTCAACTTTGGGTTGATCTTCAATGTACATATTATTCATCGTTGAATTTCTGAATACATACACAGAGTGGGATCTGAGTGTACATTTATGGCATGCATTTTGGCTCGGGCGAACAGACAACAAATTATGTTTTCCACAAATAAACAGTGTATTTGACACTCCGTTCAACAGGCAACTCTTGCTTGCCCGCGAAAGCGCCTCCTTGGGCGTCGACGTAGCTTCTGAGTGTTCATGCGGTGTTTCCGCAGTAGTTTACCGAGCATGATTGTGCCGGAAAGTCTCCGAGACTTGTGCTACTCCATGAGTCTTGGAGTCCAAAATCACTAGGGTCGACGAGCGGCATTCCCGAAAACCCGTTCGACTAGCAAAAAGAGAAGGCCTATGAATCAGCTGCTCACGAAAAGGAATCCGTATAGGGGGAGTGACTCAGAAAGAAGACCAATGTTTAACATGGTATCATGTATAGTCATGATAGTCAAATCCTTCGTGAGCGGCTCACATGAAAAGTCTTGCTGGGTGTCACGTAAGGCCAGTTCAGATAGAGTTTAGATGGCAACGAATGAAGTTCGGAAGCATCCAAGAACGGGATAGGACAGAGGAGCACAGTGGTGTACACACATCGAGGGGGTACGACTGGATAGGGCTTCAGAGATCGTAGAAGAATCAGTACGTGAAGGTGGTGTAACTCGTGGCGACGAGACGGGAAAATGAACGAAATCTTCAACCCGTCAGGTGTCGCCTCGTTTCATCCGATACTGTGAGCGATAAAGTGAACTTTTCAGGAAAATATTGATCGATCCCCGTCTCCATCAGAACCGGATTCCGGTCAATGTCGGTAACGGTTCTGGTTCGTACCGATGTGCCTCTCGAAATCGAGCTTCGAGAAGCAGAAGAACTGGGAAGACGACCAGAGAGGTTACAAGAAACGGATTTCCGAGCATGAACTGTTCGAATCTCTCGGATCTTCGAGGCTCAATTCTCAACCGGGAGAGGGGGGAGACATGATTTGACATCGGAATTCTTGATTGCCTATACATTGACGTCGTAATCTGTCAGCGATCAAATCCTTGCGAAGTCTTCGAATCTCTCAGTTTCTTGTCGGACCTTGACTTCTGTTCCAGGAACTCCGACTATAGATATCTTACACGCTCGAAAGTTTGCGAGAGCCTTCGCCGAGAGGTTCCCACTTCTGTGTCTTGCTAATGCAAATCGTACTGTTACCGTGCTCCCAGTCCCAGACCCGCCTCAATTCTTGGCGAAGATCGAACTTCTTCGAGGTCTGGGACTGGGCTGCCATCAGGACTCGTAGAGCAATCGTTCGTAATGTGGATAGACTTGTGAGATGGGAGTATGAAGCGAAAACTCCATGGCTACCAACACGCCAAATTCAGCGTCGACGAGGTCACGGCGATTCAATCGGAGTCCCGATTCGATTTTCTCGATCAAGTTCTGAAGATCTTGTCCTTTAACATCGTTGAGTTTAGCCGCTAACATGAGGCAGGCACCGGCGCACATTTTGCGGTTCTGTTTGTTGATGAGATACTTCAGAACGAGCTTCTCGTAGAAAACATAAGAGTGAGCGACTGTGACAAGATCGACTCCACACTCGGTGTTGGCGATTTTCAGCATTTCTCGTTTGAGGGAGCGGAGTTTGCTCAGCGTCAGCTTGATTTTCGGAAACTTCTCTCTGAATTTGTCGTTCAGCTCCCTTTTGAGGTCTGATGGCTTCACGTAGTAGATGATAGAGGCGATATACGAGGGAAACGTTAACTGCGTCGAGTGACGGCCCACGACGAGTTCAGGAGAGTCGAGGAGATGCGGATCGTATGAGTTGTCACAAATACAGAATACAGACGTCAGTGAAGGAACTGAGTCTTTCGAAAGAAAGTCCGGCGAATCCGACGATTTTGCATTCTCTTTGTCTTCATTACACACGGGACAGGATCTACCTTGCAGGAGTCCAGCGAACGACAGCTCTTGTTCTCCGTCGATGTTCCTCAAGCCCAGTATCGAGAGTATATCTCCCGAGTTGTCTCCGTTGTCGGAGATGGTCGACAGCTGACGATTGGCGTTTTTCCGAGTCGATTCCAAACGCGACTGTCCCCGTCTCGTGTACGGGAGCGCCGAGAAGACAACGACAGGAGCTTTCTTTGACGACATGACATAAATTCGGTCGTCGCGGTGATGTGGCCTCGGAGGTCTGAGTTCGAGGGAGCTCGAATTATTCGAGCAGTCCGAAAAGCTACCGGAGTATTGGCGCTGTCTCGACGTTGTCAAGCTTTCACATGATCCGTTCTTGGCGCCGTTGTGCTTGCGACTCTTGAGTCCGGACGATAACGAACTCAGTCGAATCCTCGGCTCAATGAACGACTGGACCCTACCGCGTTTATCGACCGGAGGACTCTTGCCGAAAAGTTTTTCTTCGCTGATCGTTTGCTCCTTCCCGCGCGTGCCAAATCGCCTGCAGTCCCGCGGTAGATAGAGCGGGTACGTGGATTCGACTTCGGGCAGAAAATGACCCAACACGGTGTCCCTGTGCGAGCCATCGAGTGAAATGTTGCGGAGAAACACGAGGGCTTCGAGGTGCCGCTGTCTACAGTCCTCCAATGAGTGCGCCGACATCCTGCGAACTGAACTCAGATTCATCATCGATTCGGTCGGGACGACAACGTCATGAACATCTGGAGACTAAGCGGATGCGCGATAGGTATGGGCAATGGGAAGGGAGCACTCCAGCCAATGAGCGGCAAATGCTCCATTTCCAAGATAATCTCCATTTCATCATCAAAATGTGAGACAGTTTTGCAGGGGGAGTGGCTCGGAAAATCGAGGACATTTATTCAGGAGACCCCTATCGATTCCTAAGAGTCTTACCCAGGGTTCAATTCAACGACGGGGGTTCCATGGCGCCGATCAGATGTCCGGTACATAAACATCCGTTTGTCAACTCTGAGCTGCGGCTGTGTCGACAAACGACACGGGGACACAGAGAACCTAGCTGCTTGGAAAGGAATTATTTCGCCGGTTTGCTCAATGGTTGTTCGTTGAAGCTTTGAGCCCAAGTGATAGTCCACTAGAGGTAAACTTCACGGGAATCATCGGTGCTCCGATCTGCGCAGCGTCTGTTTACGTTCGGATTAGACTCTGTGTGGAGACCGTGGCTCATCATCATTTTGGGAATTATTCCTCTGCGACAGCGAGGGCCGCTAAAGGGCCTGAATTCACGGAAGAATTGTCTCCTTGAACACGCTGGTTGGAACATTCAACGATCAGATTGAGCAGCCACCACCCAGTCCTGGATCGGACTGTGTGGGACTGTGCGATTCACTGAAATTTCTCCCGAAAACAGCGGAATAGATTTCGGTTTCGAATTTTGGCGCCTCGCTGCCGCCCACGAGCTGAATATTGCTCGAAAAGGCGTTCCGTTCGGACCATTCTTGGACGGCTCACGTAGCTTCCGACTGGAAATCGTGCTAGAATTCGGTGAGCGTCTAGAATCGATCCGTAGCTTTGAGAGACTCGTTCAGGCTCATTGTGTGTTAGAGGCACCGGAGTTCGCGTAAGTTTCGCTTCGCATCAGCCAAAGTCAAGACTGAGGTGAATGTTTCTCCATGGGAATCGGTTTGCGAATCGACCGTTTCGAGTGCTTTCTCGGCAGCGATTCAGATCGGGGAGCAACGAGAAACAATGAAGCAGTCGTTGTCAATAAGGCTCGAGGACGTTTCTCCATGGGGGAGGAATAGTGTCAGGTCCTATTCTTCTGAGTGGACAGTGAGGTTGCCAGTGAGCCGCGCCGAACCTCGATGACATTTTTCTATTTCCATCACACAGGTTCCGTCTATCAGCAGGGAATATGGAGGACATCTTCCACTGGTGCCGCGAAGGCAACGCTTTTCAGGTTCGAGTCTGGCTCGAAGATACCGAACACGATATGAACCAAGGGTGAGTCAGCCGCTCTAGAGAATACCGAACTGTTCTACGATTGTTGACCGGGTGCATTGTCAGGAACATTCACGTTCGCCTCGCTGGAACATCCAAAGTATCGATGAGCTCACAACTGATCGGGAGCGTCGGATTTCCGTCCACCCGCCCTGGTGTGGACTACGGACAAATGTTCACAGCGTGGTTGGACAATTCCTCGTCCAGCGTGATGTGCGTTGTTGCGGACGTCCGATCGCCATTATCGGCGTCACATTATCTCCGGAGCTATGCAATCGTTATCGGAGATGGCATAGCTCAGAGAGACAAGCTTTGAATTCGGTGGCATAACCATCTTTTCGATTCGGAGAAATCACGAAGCACCTCGCCGCTGTTGTCAAAGATGCTCGCCTCGCTCTCTGAATTTCGAAGACTGCGGGGCGGGAGCGTTCTGATCACATTCCCCCTGTGTCCCGGGTGTGGATAGCTCGGTCGGTTCCGATAACAGTGTCACTCACCCCGGAGCTCGACACCGAATTCGATGTGCTTCGGATGGAGGTGATTACGGATAGATGAATCGATGATTGAAAGCGGTCTCGAACCCTTGTTTTTCGGAGAAATCCGATTGGGCTCCGCGCGAGTCATCTCTACCGCGGTGATTAGGGTCGATGACGAGGCCCAAAGGTTGAGCTTCAGGCTCACGGGGTCTCCCCGGGTTCTTGACGAGACCCCATCCAGTGGATGCAGTCATCCTGGCGTGGGAGCTTTTGGGAGTGGATTTTCGTTACGACATCGGACATAAGTGTAGATCTCTCAGCTGGCGCTCTGCTCTTTCAGGCGTGGAGCTGCCAATTAACAACGTCGCGCCTCTACTAACCACAATCTACAAGAGTCAACTTCTCGATCCGCCCCGAGATCATTATCCGATAAAAGGGTGTATCCCGATCCCAATTCCTCGCCCCGTGGTCGGACGAATTCTAGATAACCGGCGGTTGTAATCATCTGCGCTGAGAAAGAAGGAACTGTTGCTGAGAGCGAACCTTAGCGCGCTGGTGGAAAGAGGAAGCTAGCGACTGACGCGGTGCGGCTGGCTCCCACTATTTAGAGTGCGGTAGAGTAGAGGCTCACCACTCATGCTTCGTTTGTCCGACCGTCCGAAACAGTGTTCTCGTACAGCAGTGCCAGAGTGATTTCATCAGGACAACATGGTGCCGAAACACATTCAAGACGACGAGTTGCCCGGCAAGGATGTCGCCAAGGAGTTCTACGCCCGCTACGAGCCGAAAGAGATCTTGGGCCGCGGAGTCAGCTCAACGGTGCGTCGATGCATCGAAAAGGACACCGGAAGGGAGTTCGCCGCGAAAATCATCGATATATCCAGCCAAGATCCTTCGAACGAGTCCTCGTTCCTCGCGGCCACCCGCCGAGAAATCCAAATCCTGCGTCAGGCCAGCGGGCACAGGCACATCATCGAACTCCACGACGTCTTCGAATCCACAACGTTCATATTTCTCGTTCTTGAATTATGCCCACACGGTGAGCTGTTCGACTACCTCACGTCGGTCGTCACCCTCTCCGAGAAGAAGACTCGCCTCATCATGAGGCAAGTGTTGGAAGCAGTGTCTTTCATCCACGACCACGGAGTTATCCATCGCGACATCAAACCGGAGAACATTCTGCTCGACGAGAATTTCAACGTGAAAATCAGCGATTTCGGATTCGCGACCGAGCTCGCTCCCGACGAGCCGAGGCTGCGGGTCGTCCTGGGAACGCCCGGCTATCTCGCACCTGAGCTCCTGAAAGCTTCGATGTACGAGGACGAACCGGGCTACGGGCACGAAATCGACGTCTGGGCCTGCGGAGTTGTCATGTACACACTTCTGGTCGGATTCCCGCCGTTCTGGCACCGGAAGCAGATGATCATGCTGAGAGCGATCATGGAAGGGCGCTACGAGTTCAAGAGTCCGGAATGGGATGACATAACCGACACGGCCAAGGATCTCATCAGACGCATGATGACAGTCGATCCCGCGGCGAGGATAACGGCCCGCCAGGCTCTGCAGCACCCCTTCTTCCACGGGGTCGGTCAGCAAAGGCAGGGCTTCAACGCGAAGAGAGCGTTCCATCTCGCCTGCATCACGGTCAGGGCCATGATCCGCATCCGACGTCTGAGGTTCACGCCCGAAATGATCACCACCGACATCGTTATCAGAGAACCCTACAGGATCCGGACCCTGCGTAAAGCTGTTGACGCCACCGCGTTCCGGGTGTACAATCATTGGGTGAAGAGAGGCGAAGTACAAAACCGTGCGGCTCTATTCGAAAACCTACCCAAGTGTGATCTCGTTCTTCAGAAAGAACAACGGAAAGAACAGGACGTGTCGGCATGAGCTCTCCGAAAACAATCTCCGACACTTGTGGATTTGTTGAAACTGTGTGGGCGTTCAAGAGCTGGGAATGTTGTGGAAGCGAAGATTCGACCGTGAATCTAGACGAAGCATCCGGTTCTCGATCCAGAAAAAGATCTCCAGAACATCACTTTAGACGAAATTGAGGCTGCAAACGTTCCGCGGGAGAGAAACGTTGCGATTCGCGAATCGTTGCATTTAACAATACGGATAAAAATGTGTACGTAGTCTGTTCATCTATATGTATAAAGTAAATAAGTTATTAAAGTCTCTCGTTCGTCAGTAAAACCGATTTCTGAACTCTTTAGAGGCTCTGTATCTTGATTGTAGCCCATATCGGGGATTATCGGGTCGATAGCCACCCTTTCGCTCCGGTCGATTAGTCTCCGGAGTAATTGAAATCCCGGAATCGTGAACCCTCGCACAGACCTGGTCATTGCTCATCCACGTCAGCATCATGGTTCTCGGGAGTTTTCGGCCTGAAACTGACTCGAGACATATCAATAGAGCAGCGATCGCGAAAATTCTCGCGGAAGAAAATCGGTAGACACGCAGCATGGCACCTGATACCGATTGGGTGGTCGACAAAGCGCTGCAGCATAGGTTTTAACTCACTCGGCAAGCGACCCCGATGAAGGGCAAGCGAATCTTCAACGGAAACTCGATTTCTACCCTCTCCCATGCATGGTCAGAGAGTTGCTTGTTTGCGGGCGCTGCATCTCTCCAATAATCTCCGGTTTTGCGAAGGAGTCTCTCGGAGCTTGTGGAGTAATTCAATGGATGTCTATAAGCTATTGAGCGATTGAACTGCCTTAATCCGCCTGCGAATGGTTTGGGAGATATCTAATGACTCGGTGCATTTGTCGCGCAGCATCATAATCGCAAATTCTCAACACTGTCAACCTTCAAAGACACTCGAAAACAATCCTTTGATTACTGCAACCGTCCTTGACGGCGTCTACCCACGATGCTGGCGTTTTGTTCGACGGATCTAATCGTCCACATCGGGCCTCTCGAACCCCACGCGTCAGTCATGCAAGGGCTAATCCGAGGGAAACATTCTGCTCACCCGGAAATGGATTCATCGACTCCAAATACAGCGATTGCTCGTTGAGCTAGAAGTTCGACGAACATGATCCGGCCGACGGATGATGCGCTGCGTTGATCAATTATTATCTGCAAGCTTCGGGACCCTTCGGCGATCTCAACGTGACGGAGGATGTCTTTTTTTGTGGACCGATAAGGAGACACAGTCGTGCGGGTGTTCGCTATTCCGACCGGTATAACCTTAGAAACTTGGGAGACCTCTCAACCTTGCGGAAGGACAGGTGGTGAAGGGTTCTCACGTGCTCCACGGAGATGATTTTCAACGTTCGATGGACACTTCCTCCCGATAAATCTCCCTCAGAGTTGGATTAGGACTCGAGCGGGACAGCGGTAACCCGGTCGTAAGATGACGCTGCTTTCCGTCTCCGAGCTTCGCACAACCCTAAACCATTCAAAATAGAAGGGGGGATTCTCACGTTCAGAGTGACTCGACTCGGAGTCTGGTATTGCCGGTCGTAGCTTGGAGCTGTTTCAATTAGATTCGGGGGTCTGCTAGGCGTGGAGCGAGCGAGCGAGTCAGACTCAGCGTCGCCCTCGCCGGCTTCCCCGCGACCCGCGCTTTGTAAAGCCGTGAATGTGACTCCACAGATAAGAGTAGATCTTTAAAAAAAAGGAAGCTACGTGATCGAAATAGGTCGCGCGCTGACGCCACTCTTCTTCTCTGGAGCGAGCCATTCCTGAATCATTTTCGAGAGTCCGCAAGCGTGGGCTCGGAGCGGAGGCCGAGTTTCTGCTGCTCGAGCTAACTGGGCGAACTATCGGAATGAATCACAGCTAGACTATGGATTCCACATCATTGCAGAGACGACCATGGATTCACGGCGCTTCATTGGGCGGCGAAGGAGGGTCACGTCAACATTGTCGACCTTCTCATCAATCGAGGATGCAGAGTGAACGCCTTCAATTTGGGCGATGATACGGCGTTACATCTAGCTGCCGCGCATGGTCACAGAGAAGCCGTACTTGTGGTAAGTTCCGGTTCTGAGTTCTCCGCAACGATTCCGCGTAGTTGGACGAAGCACTTTCACCCGATGATCTCTCGTTTGTTGACACCGCGCTTGCAGTCACGCGGCGTAATATTCTCGTTTTGATTCTCAAGTTGCTGAACAACAAAGCCGACGTCAACGCCATCAACGAGCACGGGAACACTCCCCTGCATTACGCGTGTTTCTGGGGATACGGCCAGATAGCTGAAGACCTGATCAACGCTGGAGCTCACGCTGCTATCGCCAATAAGTATGGAGAGACTCCGTTGGACAAGTCCAAAGGTCTTGTGGCGGAAAAACTTAAAGGTTAGTCCTGCTCCCCCGCAGTCAAAGCATCTATCGATCATCCACTTGGGATAGAACATCGCCGAAAAACGGCGGTCATCGACGGGAAGGAAGCAATGTTAGATAGGGAGGAGGGGATCTCACTACCAGTTTGTCACAATGACTTCTTCCCCAGACTTGGCGCAGGAGAAGGGCCAGGACCTGTCTCCCATCGCCTACAAAGACTACTCGTGGTCGGGCACGAAGACGCGTGCCAGGGACGCGACCCTCTCTCGTCATCGTCACATTCAGTTGGAACAGCTGAAGTTCTTGCAGAAAATCGCGGTCAGTCAGACTGGGGAGACTTGGAAAGGAAATTTCCAGGGCAATGACGTCATCTGTAAAATGCTGAAAGTTGGGAACGTGACTCGTAGGATCGAAAGCGACTTCAACAATCAATATCCGAAGCTGAGGATTTTCTCCCACCCGAATATTTTGCCGGTTAGTTCATCATGTCATTGCTCCTGTGAAGAGCTTCAATCTGTTCTGATTCGAGCAGGACTGTATATTAACAGAGCGATCACTTGAGCCTGGAAGTTCAGACATTTGTCCTCCGACACCGCTGATTCATCCATATCGACCGCGGAGGAAATAGGAACTGTTCTCCTATGCTGGACCCAGTGCAGAGACGGCCTGTCTCAGTCGATTGATTTCTGAAACGCTTTGAAAATTCTCGTCCTTGTATTCCAGGTAATCGGTTGCGTTTCCCAGCCGCCGCATTTGATTGTCGTGCAACAGTACCTCAAGTACGGATCACTGTATGACGTGCTGCACGGAAATCAACGTGAGAACGTCGTCGTCGACAACGCCCAAGCTCTTCGCTTCGCTCTGGACATTGCAAGGGGAATGGCTTTCTTGCACACACTGGAACCCATGATTCCGAACCTGTGTCTCAGCACGAAACACGTTATGATCGATGAGCTTCTGAGTGCTTATGTTAGCATGGCCGACGCCAGATTCACTTTTGAGCAGCCGGAAAAATGTTTTGAACCAGCTAGCTACTCGCCGGAGATTTTACAAAAGAAGCAGAGCGACATCAATTGGAAGGCAGCTGATATGTGGTCGTTTGCCATAGTCCTCTGGGAGTTGGCCACTCGGGAAATACCCTTCTCGAACCTGCCTCCAATGATAATGGGTAAGCTCAATCGATCCGAAATGAGCCCGAGACGTGTTCGTTGGAAAATTTCGTTCCGTAGGGTTTCGCGCCAATGAACCTCTGCTATCTGCTCTTCCAGGAATGAAAATCGCCACCGAAAATCTGAGAGTACCGATCCCACCGGGTATTTCTCCACATATGGCACGTCTCATCAAGATTTGCATGAACGAAGACCCCGGAAAACGGCCCACTTTTGAGCAAATAATACCGATCCTGGAGAAAATGGTTGCGAAGTGAGTCAGACCGACGCCCAAAATCATGTTTCCCGACGTAGACAAGGAGAGTGCAACAAAACATGGTTGAAGAGTTTAATTGATGGATTGCTCGAATTCTAAGAAAACCACTCACCCGAGCTCAGTTATGTGCTACGATTCGTTCTGGGCTGTTACTGACTGCCATTTGATGTAAATCAAGTGGAAAACTCGCTTGATACGCGGTGGCGGAACCTGCGTCCGAGGCGGCGCTTCCGGTCGATGGGCCTTTTTTTGCCGCTCTTTCGGCTCTTCTTTCCGACAGTTGGATATCGGAATTCCTCGAAGTCGTTACGAGCTTCCTTAATTCTCTCCTGGCTCTCGTGCTTCGATTTCCGAGGCTTTGAAATTATCCGAATCGACGGGGCGAATCACTGCCTTCGCCCCCGCGGCCCGCCACTGCGTGAACGCATCAGAAAAGTGTGAAATCGATGATGAATTGCCTCCGTTCCGTTACCCACTTCTTCATGTTCTGACGCCGAGAAATGGAGGCCACTAATTGACAACATCAAGGACTGAATCAGTGGACCAGCGTTTGACACTGTTTGTCATTCTGTTTGTCCCGTTTCAGGAGCGAACGGGGTTCAAATAAATAACTAATCGGAAAATATTCTTGACTTTTCGTTTGTGTCCTTCCGAATAATCAGGTTGCCTAACGCACACCACTCAAGCACTCAATGTCAGTCAGATTACAGAAGCAGTGGGAGAATAGGTATGTCAGGTTCCACCCTGTCTTGCATACCTCCCGCGGCGGGACATCATTTTCCGTGTAACGAAGCACGGGAATTCGTTTTTCGGGACTCCGGCCCGAGGATCCTCACTATATATAATCGGCTCCGCCTGTCAGTTTGTCGGTGTGCCAGATTATTCGCACTCCTTCTGGAATACATGGGGGTGATTCCGGGACCGATTTGACAATACTTTTCTGAGTTTGGGGGGGGCTGACTGATCATCAGTATGATCTGGAGGCTCTTGGAACACATCTCAAGGACCCAGAATATTGGTGAACGACGTCCTCGGCGACTTCGGCCATGAGATTAACGCCTGGAGAACTGGTTCTGCTCCGGCCTTGGACACGAAATCAATTTCCGGCCGTTCGTCGACCAAAGAATGCATAATGCAAGACATGGGGGACCCACCCAAGCCGACTGAAGCTCGTATTGAGGAGATTGAGGAGGATAGATTCAGGACTTCGTTTGCGTCGTGGGATGATATTTTGGAATCGATTCCGCTGAACTTTGAGCCAGTGGACATGGAAAACACACGTTTCCGATTGGGATGGCGTACTCAAAGAGGCCCTCGACAGAAATCATAAGCCAAATAAACAATTGATGTGATTTGAAGCATCCGGAGAAGAGAATGACAGTGGACACGGAAAGCCCCACTCTACATGTTGTAGTCGCCAATACGTGCCGGAACGTGAGTAAATTGTCAGCTAGAAGTTTGGAGTGAGGAGTGACCCTTGAGCGACTGAACAGACTGTGTGCCTCAGTGTTCCCTGGATTGGGTTCGGATGTTTCCGTTCTCTGAAATGTTGTCAGAGAACAGAGTCATCGTCACAGTACCGTACGGAGCAAGAATCAAGTCTCGAGTGCTCTCTGATCAAGCTTTCGGCTCTCCAAATTCGGTGAGAAGTTGGAGGCGCTCCCACCAGAAATATTCATTGCCGGTTCCAGCTCTAGCGTGTTCCTTTCTCCCCTGTGTGTGCGGCCACGAGCGATCTGAACGATGAAAATTGACCGTGCGACCGGAGTTTAGACTTCCCAGAGCTGTTCTGAGGTGTCTGATGCCTCAAGCCACCTGCGCTAACAATTTACTGACGTTCCGGCACGTATCGGTAGCTGAAGATGTGGAGTTGGGGTTCCCGTTTCCTGTGTAATTCTCTTTCCTGGAAGCTTCTAATCACACTCAGTGTTTATTCAGTTCATGATTTCTGTCGAGGGCCTCTTTGAGTACGCCACCCCAATCGGAAACGTGTGTTTTTCCATGTCCACTGGCTTAAATTTCAGCGGAATCGGTTCGAAAATATCATTCCGCGACGCAAACGAATTTCTGAAACCATCCTCCTCAACACAAGCTCCGTTCGGCTTGGGTGGGTTCTCCATGTCTTGCCTCATTCATTCTGTGGTCGACGAAAGACCGGAAATCGATTTGGTGTACAAGGTTGACGCGGAACCAGTTCTCCAGGCGTTAACCTCATGGCCGAAGTCGCCGAGGAAGTCTTTCACCAATATTCCGGGTCCTTGAGATGTATTTCGAGAGCCTCCAGATCATATGGATGATCAGCCTGCCTCTGGCCGACTGGAGTCGGCCGCGCTTCGTGCGGTTGAACTGCGCTTCCTGGAATCGAGACACTTCTTTCTCTCTTCATTGGGTCAGCACGATTCCTGAAACTATATTCTCATTCGGCTGATTGGTACATGTTGTTATGGTCAAATAGACTGCCAAATCACTTCCTCAGAGTCCAAAAAGTATGGTCAGGTCGATCCTGGAATCACCCCCCCAGACTCAGAAAAGTACGCAAGTATGGTCCCGGGATCACCCCCCCCCCCCTCCCCTACTCCGAGACTCGGAAAAGTATTGTCAGATTGAATGACCGACTCCGGATCAATCTTGCTCAATAAATAGTTCTCAAATTAATTTTGATCGAGTGTTTATTGATTGTGCAGTTTCCGAAGTTTCTGAGAAGTGTATGCTTCGCCATTATCGATCATCTCGCGAATTTCGGTGTCATCTAGCGTCACTCGGACGACTTGCTCGAGGCTTGCGAGGTTTCGTCCAGACAAATGGTCCTGAGCAAGATATCGACCACGGCATAGGGATCGCAGTTCGAAGATGGCCTTCGATCTTCGAGGTAGCCGCACTTGTCTTCGGCGACCTGTCGCGGTATACGGACGGAAGCTCCCCGGTTGGCGACTCCAGAACTGAATTGATCGATCCTGGCGGTCTCGTGCGCACCGGTGAGACGCCGCGCGTTGTCCTTCCCTCCACTGGGGTCGTAGGCTTTGATGTGTTCCTGATGGCGCTTGGAAAGTTTTTCGATGGCAGAATTGATGGCAGTGATCCCGTCCGAATTGCGCATTGCTTCCGTTGAGATATTCGTGTGAGCCCCAGCGCCGTTCCAATCCCCTTCCATCGGTTTCGGATCGAAGGAAACAACGATCCCAAAGCCTTCAGCCATCCGTTGGAGGATGTACCTGTAACGGCAAACGATGAGGAGCTGAATCATGTTGGTCACCCGGGGACTCCGAAACAGCAAGCTGACAAGTTCTACAGAGTCCCCGGTTGGGATCCCCGTCGGTCGGTGAGCTTGTAAGACTCCAACCTGGAAACCCAGAGCTGGTCGGCGACTTCAACACCTTCGCAAGTTCCCACTTGGTACTCCCACTGGGATGGCATAACTTCGGCATTTGTCCCGGCAATGTTGATTCCCGCGTAGAGGCACGCACGATAATGGGCCTCGACAAGATCACGGCCGAAGACTCTGTTGCTGCCCACACCGCAGTAATATGGCCCTGGGAAATCGTGAAACGGAGTTTGTCTAGTATCCGAACGGTCCAACTCCGGCTTCATTTCTTAGATCTTCCTCACGCTGCAAAGAGTTACCTTGAGGCCCCGGGAATCCTTGTTTCGGCCACATGTAAGGATGGCCGTCGACATCGAGAAGAGTATACTCCTGTTCGATGCCGAACCACGGTTTTTCTTCCTTGCACCGATCCGAAGCTTTCTTGCAAGAGTGTCGCTTATTGGAAGGATGAGGCTTCTTCTCCCAGGTGTAAGTTTCGCACATGACCAGTTTATTCGGCCCCCCTAGGAAGGGATCCTTGTACAGGGCAACTGGATACAAGTACACGTCGGAATTCTTCCCAGTCGACTGTTGTGTGGATGATCCATCGAAGTTCCAGATCGAGAGATCTGTAATCAGAGAACAAGAAAATTCCACTGTGTTCGAGGTGGACGATCTACCTCAAGCAAGCCTTGACCGGATTATTCGATTTCACTGCAAATCGGACTAACCTTCGGGCTTGCTCGGTTCTTTCGGAACAGTTTTCGTTTTGCAACGAAGACCTTCACCAGTTCCATCGATCCAGATATAAGTGACTTGGATCTTGTCCTTCGGCTGAGGGAGCGAGAGGTAGTGGTTGAGGGCTGACGATGTTTGACTGACGGACATCGCGTTGGGTTGGACTGGAAAACGTGTTCCAAGATTATCTATCCGAACTCCGGACTCCCTTCTCAGACAGATATTTGAAGAGGTCCCATTCGATCGGCGGAGCAGGTAGTCTATTGTGGGGCTCCAGATCTATCGCTCGCTCGCGATGGCCGCTTCTCCCGCAGAAGGACCGACATCCTCACACTTCTCACTCGGCGTCTACTTTCCCACGACTCGACCCGGAAAAACCCTCGACAATTGTGGGCGCATCCGATCTGCCTCCTAGTACTCGCTCCGGGCGTGTTCGATAGACGTCACTCAAACTTTGCATTCCCAGGGGCGTTCCAAGTTGTGTAGAAAACCGAATCGAGCTCACGAACGACGGAATCCGGGGTCCAGCTTCACTTCGAACGAGAATCGGACAACTCTCTGAATAGACCTGAACTCACATTTATCGAGCACATTGTTCAGGTAGTCGTCGATTCGAAAGAACCCATACATCGAATTGGACGTCATGTTCGTCTCCGGAGGAGACCAGAGCCGTTGGTGTCCTGGGCTCACAGTCAAACTGACACATCATCGAGGGCGGCTGATCTCAAGGGAATCTTGGCCGTCTCGAATTCAAACTTGATGATCTGAGCGCAAGCGGTGAATGTTTCATCACCGAGTTCGAGATCCATCGACCTAGATTCCTCGGCTCACGCATTCTCCCCATGTGGAGCAAATTCGTGCAGGACCCAAATAGCTCGAAATATTCAAGTGAATTCTTCAACGTGAGAACCGTTTCAGGAGCTCATGTCGCAGCCTAGTAGCCCTATCAGAGTGCAACACCGAGTGTGTCGAACTCTGGAATGGGAGTTCGGAAATCGAAGGAGTTTCTCGGAGCCTCGGACACGACAAACTCGAAGACATGATTCGCGACTGTGAACGCGGGCTCTGTGGATCAGGAATCATGACTCATGGGGCTCTCCACGATGGGATGCACTTCATCTGCATACTTCCAAGAGCTCCAAGGGTTTTCGGATGCCGACGAATACCTTGGGAACGGCGTAGAAATTTTGTTAGATGAAAACCTCGTTGTTTCAACACTACTGAATATTCGTGGGTGGAGGCTTACCAATCGAAGACCGTGACCTTAAATGGCCATACGGAGGCATAGAGACCTCCCGCTATAGTTTCCCGATTCGTTGGAAATTGGACAGAGCTCGTGAAAACAGCTCACACACCTATTCGTGGATCGGGGTTCGATTTTCAGCCTGGGTAACGGAGCGTCAGAGTGAGGCCAAGGGAAACGACTGTTGAGTGACGACAACGCAGTCTATTCATCGTTCATCCGATTCCGTGGAGTCTGCGCCGTCGGAACACCGATGTCCATTCCAGTCCTGGGAATCCGACTCCTCAGAAGAAACAACGTTTATTCCGTTGCATCGCGTCACCTCATTCTGATCCGGTGTTTTGCTGTATCCGAAGAGCGGAAGCGTCTTGGTTCAGCATGAAACGGCTCGTCCGAAAGCCTTTCTCCTGCTGCCTGTGATATATACAGGATGCTCTTCTCGGAACAACCCGGCGGCTCTCCAGGAAGTTAACTTCAGCGGTGGATTGAGTCGCTATCATATTTATTCCGAACTTCCCTCAGCCGGAGTCGAATAACGTCGTCTCGGTTGGCGATGGGCCCATGATGGTATCAGACACGGAAACAAACAACTCGGTCTAGAGCCTTGGAACTGGAGGCTCTCCCCATGGCGGTGACCTGCTGCGAAGTATAGAATGTGTGAACGGTAGCTTTCAGACTCAGCCCCCCAGGCTACTTGCACATGAGCTCCCTTCGGCTTAGGTTGTTGGATAAGATCTGACAATGTCGTCCGAGGCGTTTGGTATCCCCGCCAGAGTCTAGTAGTATTCCGTGGGACAACCAGTCAGGGTGGGGCCCTCGTGTCTGCCTCCCAGAAATATCACACTGCCAAACACCGCTGGTGGCGAACGCTCCCGCAGAGGATCGAGCGGGGATGAGCTCGAGTTCTCTTCGGCTCTCCTCAGATAGCTGAATATCAGGTTCCGAAAGATTGAAGTTATTGAACTGATCGTTCTGGATCGAAAACCTGTGAGAAGTAGGCTTCTTTTTCACCAGCGACTCAATCTACTGAAGTCTCGAGGACATTCTCGGATCTCAAATCTGTCGTAAAGCCGAGGCGCTCCATCCTGGCTCGAAACTCCTCGATCAGTGTGAGAGCATGACGCCGATATAGCACTAAGTGAATTTCGGAGACACATGATTCTCAGCACTTCTCACGCAGAGAGAATGTCCCCAAAGAGTTTATCGTGTTTCCTTTATTCTTCATAACAGGTTCATACAATTTTGAACATTCGCGTGGCCCATGCACTCGAGGGAAAGCAAGATGTATTGATGCGCGGAATCCAAGCAGTTCATCGCAGCCAGCCGGGATCACGCGTGAACGGCTGCATCCGGAGCGTGTATCGATGGAAGAGAACATTGACGCACCGCATGAAACAATGGAGATATAAAGGCTGATATCACAGCTCTAGCTGTACATTCGCCATTCACACTGGTTCGAATAACTCGAAGAGACATCTGCGAAACGTTCGCGAATAGCGTCAAATAGGAGCGACAATCTGCTCTCTCAGAGCGATCGACAGATCGTTCTCAGCGCGATTCTGGACAGGACTCATTCGTTCAGGCAGCATGTTCTGAGCATAATATTCACGACGGAGTACGGATCGCAGTTCGAGGACGGCCTCCTGTCTTCCAGATAGCCGCACTTGTCCTCGTCGACCTGTCTTGGAATACGGATAGAGCAGCCTCTATGGGCAACGCCGGAGCTGAACTGGTCGATTCTCGCAGTTTCATGTGCACCCGTAAGACGTCTCGCATTGTCCTCTCCGCCGCTGGGGTCGTAGGCCCTGATGTGCTCCTGGTGACGCTTGGAAAGTCTTTCGATGGCGGACAAAATGGCGGAGATTCCCCCCGGCTTCCGCATGCTTTCAGTCGAGAAATTGGTGTGAGCACCAGCGCCATTCCAATCTCCGGGCATCGGTTTCGGATCGAAACTGACCACGATGCCGAAGTCCTCAGCCAGCCGTTTCAAAATGTACCTGGGACGGAGAAGTCGCGGTCAGCTCACCGTCAGATAAACGACGCTCAGTCAAAAGCTTTTGGAGATTTTGATTCGAGAGTCATCGTAAACGGTCACCTGGAGACCCAGAGCTGATCAGCGACGTCGATGCCCACGCAAGGCCCAACTTGATACTCCCATTGGGAGGGCATCACTTCAGCATTCGTTCCGGCGACGTTGATTCCAGCGTAGAGACAAGCGCGGTAATGAGCTTCAACGAGATCGCGGCCAGAGACTCTGTTGGCGCCGACGCCGCAGTAATAGGGACCTGTGAGAGCCAAAGAATTTATTTGAGTATCTTCGCCGGATTCTCTCTGTCTGCAATCTTCGCAGATCATATTTGGTTGAGATGACGATGCCAGAATCATCTCTTCTGCCCGTAGAACGCATCAACAAGGTCACGCAGACTATCGATCCGACGATAATTTCCTCGCGTGACTGCTAACTGTCGTCTTCTGGAGACGACAGTCATCCCCTCGGATGGATATGCGGGAAACAAAACGCCGCCAACCAGCTCAGATCTCTGGAAGCGGTTCGGACTGCACTGCGCAATGCGCTGTGACCGCCGATGAGCTCACCGCTTTTGTCCAATAAGCCTCGATTCAACGTACTACGTGCATCGAGAAAAACGTGCTCCTTGAAGGCTCGTTCCGGTCAAAGCTCTGCGATCGCTCCACTTTATGGAGAGATATTTTGTTTTCATTCATCGCTCACCGACGTTTCAGACAGGCTTCTAGGAAGATAGTCCAAGCCGAGATAACCTTGCTCCGACCATCTTTGAGATGAGATTGGATAATGACCAATAAGACTAGAAAAGTCAACGGAGAAACCTGTGGCATGGTCACTGAACGACCTTTGTGAGCCAGACGGGAAAACGGTTCGTAGGAGTGTATTCCACCGAATATCGTCGATTCGTCCGACGAGTGGAGCGAGCTGTCAGAGATAAGAACTCAATGCTCAACGACGTTTGATAAAACCGCGAGACGGTCCACAGGGCGAGCTGATAAAGCAAAGAGCAAATCGATCATAAAGGCGGCTCATCGACAGCGAAACTGTCTGATCACAGCCGACCAATATCCATTCATTTCGTGGCCATGTTCGATCGTGAAGTGATTGTTCCATGACCCGACTGAATCTAGAGAGACGAGAAATTGCCGAAGAAAATTTCCATTCCATACCTTGAGGTCCCGGGAAGCCTTGTTTTGGCCACATGTAGGGATGACCGTCGACGTCGAGCAAGGTGTATTCTTGTTCGATGCCAAACCAAGGCTTTTCAGCACTACATGCTTCAACGGCCTCGGCGCAGGCGTGGCGCTTGTTGGTGGCATGGGGCATTTTATCGAAAGAGTACGTTTCGCACATGACCAGTTTGTTCAGTCCTCCCAAGAAGGGGTCTCTGAATATCGCGACGGGGTGGAGAAACACGTCGGAGTTCTTGCCACTCGCCTGTCCAGTTGACGATCCATCGAAATTCCATATGGGTAGGTCTGTGGAAGAGGGAATGCATGAACACGCAAGGTTGAGAGCAGAAATTCAGCTGGTTTTCTAGTCTGAGAGTTCACGATCGGAATCGCTTTGTGCGGCTGCCAAGGAATTCCACCCTGAATAGGGCGCTTCAATCAGTCTACACACACTCAGACCGAGTCAAACCGTAAGCTAAAACTCGCGAAAATCCGCTCGAAAATCGAAAAGCCGGGCTGTGACTCTCGGGACATTGCTGCGATTCTGAGCTTTGCGGCCGATGGGGGCATGGAACATGTAGCAGAAGGGGGAAACCCTGTCTCGATGCTGACACGGGCTTCTCTCAGGCCAACAACACTTCCACGGCACGGCGACCGGTACAGAGAGCACATTTGACGCACATAAAGGGAGGCGCGATTTCTCTCGAAATCCAACACGGCCACTTAGTCAATTTTTCAGTTTTTTCTTCCTTCCACAATGAAACTGACCTTCAGGTTTGGTAGGTTCCGACGGAACGGTTCTTGTCTTGCACCGGAGACCTTCACCAGTCCCATCTATCCAGATGTAGGTTGCCTGGATTTTATCCTTGGGTTGAGGAAGGTCCAGGTACATTTTGAGAGTTTGCTTCGCTGCATGATTGGCGGACATGGCGCTGGCTTTAACTGGGAAAGAAGAAAATAGGTCTACCATTCCGGAAACACTTGGAGTTCACTCCTGTCTCTGTCTGAACTCACAGAGTTCCAGAGAGTTGCTCACATTGCCGAACGCATCGCTTCGGGATCTACGCCGTCCCAGCTATTTGTTGACCATCGGCTCGAGCTCGGCGCTCTCCCAATAACGCTTTCTGACAGCAAGCCACACTTTCTCAAAGCCAAACAAGCGAGAGCTCGTCGAGGCCGATGAGTTTCCGTCTCTAACTTTTCTACTCTGTTGCGCGTTTCCACCCAGACCTCAACAATCTTCCACGGCCTTTGAAGCAACGGGGGCTCCCATAGAAACTACGCGACCCGCGCACCTGGGGTGTGCAGACAACTAGGGCGAGGAGCTTGAAAACTGAACCGACGAAGGATCCAAAATAGACAACTTACACTGACAGCGATTTGGAGAGCATGGTCGTTCCTGCTTAACGCACGATTTATAGCCAAGGCGATCCCGCGGATTGGGGAGAGAGGAATTCGGAAAGAGGGTGAATTTTGTTTGGAGTTTCTATCGGCAAGGGCGTGACCTTGGAATGACCGGATAATTCGAAATCACGGTTTTCGGATGCTTTCCTCAAGCTAGGGATGGAAGTGAATAGCTGAAACAGCTCACTCAGGTCCGCTTGAGGCCGGCTCTCATCGTCCGCTGTGAAGCGTCGCTCCACCCCTGACCGCGACACAGAATGCAGTGTCATGGAGAGATACGATGCTGCCGGCGAGAAATAGATCGATCTTCGTGCGAAAAACAATTTTTGAGCCTTGACAACTCCGAGCGAACTGCGGCTTCCCCAGCATGATAGGGTCTAACTCCCCCACATAGTAGAATCAATGAGACTTTGTCAGTTCGTTTCAAGTTTCATGACGGTCACCATGGATTGGGAAAGCCGTCGAGTGAGCTCGAGGGCGCGGAAACATTCCCTTCGATCGTTTGGGATTCCCTCGCGACCACTCAAAAGTCAGGTTTTCCAGGCGGAATATTCGGAGAGATCAAGCGCGGTCGCCTCGAAGATAAATCTTTGATCGCACGTGAATGTGTTCGAACATGCCGGGAGAGTGATTGAGAACGATCACATTTTCTCGACAGCGGGAACTTATAGGGCATTGCAATAATTTCGGTATCCGCCCCAGACCGTGCTCCATGATTCGATCACGAACGAGTTCCTTCCGATGGCTTCTCGCGCACAGCCGACGAGCCCGACAGAAATGACTGCACGATGAAATCTGAGCCGGAGCGTGGCATAATAAGGCCAATCTTCGCATGCCCGACTTGACGTGCATGCCAATCAGCTGCCTCTGAATCTGTAGCCCCAGGGTATCAGAAATGCGTATTACAGCGGAAAATTCCAAGAAGTGGAATGAAAAGTTTCCATGTCGGATTGAAACGGACTTCAACGGAGACAGCAACAATATTCTAGAAGACCTCATATCTGCACTCGACGTTCTCCGCTGGCTCTTCCTCGAAGGAGATTTATCCGAATGGGCCTCCCCGCGCAGGTTCTACGACGCCGTTGAAAAATTTGTGTCTTTCTCTGTAGTCCAGGCAGCAGAAAGTGGCAAAAGATTTTCGCCTCGGAGACTTCTTTCCTTACCCCCCTAAATCCATGAGACTACGTCTGTTACGTATCACTCCGTGACATTCTACTACTCACCAAAGAGTCGTATCGATTATGCAAGATCAAACTTAACAGGCTCTTTTCCGGTCGCGCATCCTTCGCTCATTGCTGTTGGCTGTAGAGAGGTCATCCAATGAAGCACATTCATTGCGCAGCTCCAGAGCTCACCGACGTTTCGCGGACTGCCCAGCTGCGCAAGCGAACGACGTCGCCCGTTTTATTGGTTTCGATGAAGACGGATTGACGATTTCCTCAAATATTTCAATTTGCCAGTAACCGGTTCACACTAATTCGGCAACGATCGTTGTCGAGGTTGACTCTTTCGAATTGTAGGAAGTTCATCTCGTTTCGTGGGTGTTTGCGAGACAGCCGACCTCTTGTTAAGATTATCTCCTTGATAAGGAGTTCATGCTTGTCTACCGAGTGGAGATCCTGCATCGAAGACGCAATAATCACGTTTCGCTTCTATCTAGGAGTGGAAGGCGAGATCCAAAAGCTTAAGCATCGTCATTCTGTCTCCGAAAAACGCTATTGTTCGAGCCGGCGCAGTCTCTCGGTGATTCCTCGACACTTGACCCGAGGAACTGAGACGCGTGAGTTCCGTTCCGATCGGCAGCGCTGGCATCCTGGATCGGAGGATCGGAAACGTATAATCCCATGCAAATCTTAACGCGCACGTTTGGACGCACCCAACCGGTTAGTTGTCATCTCCAAACTTTTTCTCATTGCTCAGGGCTCATTTCTTCCCTCTGTGATTCAGGTGCGCTGTGAATGCATTAGGGGTGAGGAGGTGTTGGCGTCTGTCCTGAAAACACCGTAAGATGGAGAATCTGCCATCTCGGAATGTTTGCTGATCGCATCCTTCCCAACGTCCTTCTCAGGAGTTCTACTCGATCACCCACGCTTGCCGATCTGAATATCAGTTTTCCTCGTATGTCGAGGACTCAAGAAATCGATTCCACAACCGGATCAATGAAATTATGATGGAATGAAGACAGTGATCGTAGACTACCAGGCGGTGGGTTTGAAGAACAGGTACTCAAACCGAAGAGTAACGGATAGAGAAACCGTGCCCAGTGGCAGGATGGTAAGCGCGAGGTGAATCCGAACAGGACTGTTCGTGAGCTGCGATTCACAGTGTATGATCGCCCCTGTTCACTGTGCCCTCGTCTGTGCCCTTCTATCTCCCCCCGTTTCACGACGATTGCGACCCGGAGTCAACATTTGCGAAAACACAGGGTTTCATCGAATATCCCACTGACACAGTTCGACTTCGTCGAGAGTCTCACGTGCTTTAGTATCTGTCAAAGCGTACATCAGTCACGGCCGTGCAAACGACTGTACAACTGATGAGGGAGCGAGCGAAAATGTATCACGCTCTGCGATTTGGCGGGCTGGACTAGCGACCCCTGCTGAGTTGGCTCTCAGCATTGTCGCCAGAAACGATGTCGCGCACCGCGCTGCGAGGTTGGTGAGAAGGTAACGAGGCACGCGAGCGATTGAATGAGCGAGGTCAGCTGGTACTGTTACCGCCGTGCTCGGCCATAGAGAACCATCGAACGAACATTGTAGTTTTTGCCCTCCTCTCAGAATCGTGCGCGAAACCACCGGCGAACGAATGACTTTCTATTGGATCCAATGCGCATCTTCCTCATGTCGTCAGAACACACGAGAGAGCGTTCCGTGAATAATCTCTCCAGGCTGCTTCGGAACTCCGCTCGGAAGAAGTTGACCTCCGCGAATCACGGAGACAATATCCTGCCGAGAGAACCGAGAACGTTCGAAGAGAGAGAGATCGAGAATTTACGCGATACTATAGGCAAAGCAGTTCCCGGGGAACCTCAGCATCATGGAACACAGAGAACCTGTATCATTAGATTATTATGCAAACATATCGTCAGGTTCTGAGTCATCGTCCCTGAGGAAAGACACCGGGGTCACGTATGTTTTCCAAGTTTTATCGGCTCCGTTGCCGTTGCGAAAGACACTGGCTCAGTTTTTGGTTTTTTCAGTGTCTCCAAGAGCTGATTCAGTTCGATTTCACGAGTGGAGCGATGCATTTCTCGACTGTGAGAACTTCGGCTCCAAAAATTACACAATGAACAGACGTGGGGGCGTCCTCGCACCGAAAAACGCATTCGCTCAACATCTCGATTCATATGTTGAAATCTCAAGTGATGACCTTTTGCAGCAGTGGTTCCGGTCCAGTGATGCACCCATCCTGAGGAAGTCGATTCCCGTAGTGCCATTTGGGAAGCGTGCTTGACCTGCAACAGCGCCTAGAGGGGGCTCAAATTAGGTATGTCGTTCTTCGATTCCCCGGGAAGGAGCGTTTTATCATCCTTGCGACGGAGTGAACGTCAGTATAAGAGAAACTGGCGGCCTGAGGTTTAGAAGAAACAGCGGTTGAATCAGCCACTCTGAGCGCATTCGTACAGTGCTAACCGCCGGTGAGTCTTCCAGTGATCCTCGCTACATACCGATCATCGCCGCAGAATCCCACGCTCAACCCAGACTGAATTCTATATGGCACTGCTTGGCGACCAGAAGAAAATTACGGTTGCATTCAATCGGTCTGTCCTTGAGATGATGGACGTCAGATCCCTATCCATGGATGTCATTCGACAAAGAACCATTAGCTTGACGAAAACAAAGGAAATTTGTCGCGTGCATCGAAGCATTCTGTCGTAATGGAGAGGAAGATTCAGTTTTCTCGGTGATTGTTTCGAACACAACGTCGTAGACTCTTCTCATGCCGGAGAGAAATTCTGTCCCCGTACTAAAATACGAGATTTCAATGGCGAACTATCCGAGCTACGTAGCGCGTTCAGCTCTAACTCCGCCCGGAACAGATTAGCCATCGTGATCCCTCTCCTACCTTCTTTCCTTAGAACGGAGCTGGTAGCTATCCATTCATGTCACCTGAACTTCATTGCAGTGATCCGTTTTCTCCCTCAGGGTGATCACCCGATTAGAAGATTGAATTTCGACATACGAGTTTCCACCGAGCCGAAATTTCGAATACGATTCTGAATTCCTGAGTCAAGGTTGGGAGCGATGGGGAAATTGACCACTAGAGCGTTCTGGAAACATGACATTTCAGTAATTTGGCCAGTTCGTGGTGAGCAACACTTTGTGGACATAGCTCAACGTCGCCGTAAACATCAGTCGACCAATGGTACATATACAGAGTTTGATGTCGTGATTCGCGTCTGCACGCGAATCTACTTCCCGAAAGCAATTCATTGTAGTCGAAGCTCGACTCGTTCGTTCTCTAAATGGGAAAAAGTAGAAGAGCCCTGCTCCGCGCATAGCTCAGTCAGTTTTACAACAATCAGATCACAAGGAGGATTGATGGTAGGCTGTAAAGTCTAATGGAAACCCATTCCTCAGTAGATTGTGAATAGGAGTCTACTTTCAGTCTGTTCTTGGCTCGTTTTCGGAACAGTGCGGAACGGGAAAAACTGGTTTATGTCGTTCTCCCTGAGGTTCCGCCAGAGTGAACAACAATGCGATATCACGTTTTCCTCATCGAAGACCAGCCCGCAATCCCTTCTCTTGCGAGCAGCACTATACCGTTTCTCTTGGAGCGTTGAGTGTAGGCCTACACGGATGCCATACGGATTTTCGCGAAACGATCGGATTTTCGTCGCATTCTCGACATTCAATCCTTCGTGTGGCTGCCGCACAACAGCCCCTGAATGGCCTTGACTCGATGGGAGCTATCACCAGCATCGAAGATATAATCCATACATCCTGAGAGGTTCATGATCTCAAGTGCATAAACTCAAAATCACTAGAATGCATACCCGCCAAGCCTCCATTTCACGCGTTTCTTGCTGTTACTCGACTTATTTTGGCTTGAAGATGTTGGAAAACAGCCGGCGCGTCAGCTGCACGGAAGCAGATAACGAAAGGAAACGACATATCCAAGGTGTAGAGCATAGGAGAATCGTTCCAGCCGCTCAAGGTTGTAGTTGTCGAAATTGATTCCTCACTCACCCAGATCAGCAGAGAGGGGCACTTCTGAAAGCGCGTCCTGATGTCAACGCGAAACATAGCAAGTGCCTCACTCCACATAGTCTCACACATTCCTTCTTCGCCGCTTTCTACACCCTGGGCTCTCATCAAGCCATCAATGACGATGGCCTCGATGGGGAAATCGAGATGAAAAAAAAAACTCCTCGGTGTGAAAACTTATCACTGTCCGCATAACAGAACGCTCCCTCACGAAACTGACCTCGCGTGAGGAGAATTCACCTCTTTATACGTGACAAAATGTGTGGCTGTACAGCCTGTATTATGAATTTCCTCCCAATCTTGAAATGGAGAGATATTGGGGCCCTCTGTGAGCGCGGCGCCCATTTTCCGCGAAGATTGTCACTCGGTCCAACAGTGCAAAATCCACTCGACGTACATTTTTTGTGAGCAGGGAAAGGCCGAAGCGCTCGTCGTTCGCGAGACGTGAGGGCCCAAAACGAAGCGATTTTCGCATATGGCTGTGGTGGCTGAGCTTCTGGTTGGAGTGTTTCGAGCTTGTTCAGCTTCATTCTAATCAACGTCTTCTGACCGGGTGTCCTGGTGCCACATATGGGCTTGCTGCACCTCCGGAAGGAACGCTAGTCCAATTTCACAACTGAGTGAGGGTCCGCAAACTCCGTTACCCATAAGCGGATCCAAATCCAGTTTATCGTGCTGAAACAACCCCGAAGCTGCTAGAGGCCGATTCTCGAATCGAGCGAAAGTGACGTGGTCGGAGCGATCCAACGATTTCATTGTCGGTTAGTTTGGACCAATCTAAGAATTTCTTAACCATCGGTGAATTTCTCGAGTTCGGTTCCCCTGGGGGAATACGGGGGAAATGTATCCAGAGCGAGATTTCGTCGAGGAATCAGCGATCTTCGTGAGGCTGACAAGATCGGTCGCTAATTACGTGCTCTAGGCGGATTCTCGCCATCTCTGATAGCAAGCGGAATCCTTAATTAATGGGAGCCCCTCCCGCATCCGGTGGAACTAATGCGAACTCGATTGGTTTGCACTTGACGTTTCCCACTCAGTTTCGTGTAACGAGCACGAAAAATTGTGTCTTTAGCCGCTCTAAGGAACCCAATTGTCCACCGACTGACGCGAATGAGGAATATGTGCCATCCTTCTAGCGAGAAATGAATTCGAGCATTTCTCACAGAGGAATGAGGAAAAGGAGAAAGGGTAGGGACACTCTAGCAACATTGACCAACCTATACATGATGCCCAGCGGGAAAAAAACCTAAGGCTCGTTATCTAGAAGATGCATGTGGATCGTGTTTTTGAAGAACTGGAGATCAAATGTTGCAAGCAATATATCAGAGGGAAGAGCATTCGCGATATGTGCGAGGGAAAAAGGTAAAGTTGAAACGAGTAGACGGATTGGTAAATATTTGGACAAAAAACGGATGTTGCTTGGGGCAGCACGGACGGGGACCGGAAGGGAACCGAGATCAATAGCTACTGAGTTTTCCTCCCATCGCACAGATATGCTTCGTAAAACAACCAACCCAGTCCAACGGGTTCGAAGCGCCTGATTCAGAAAAATCGGATTCGACTCTCAAGATGGAAGTATTGGAAGACAGTTATAAGGTCCTTTCCCCCTAGGATACCTAAATTGCACTCTAGATCCTCCGACGAGCCCACTTCGGCGACTTCCTCACTCGGAAGGAAACGAAAATATCAACGATAATTCGGTCAAGGCCGATTCCAGGTGAAGGTCCAGCCCCAGGACTAATGACGAGTGAACCTTCAATTCGCTATAACGTACTTTTCCCTTCAATATCATAATAATTCCGCTTTTCCTTGAGCTTTAGAACTTGAGTGAGGAATTGACAGTTATACTTTGATTGGACGAGTCATTCCGCTTGTTCTCTCAAACTCCAGTCAGCCCGAATTAGGAAAAACTGGATGAAATCGGCATCTTCCTTCACCCTGATTTCGGATTCGATTGCAACCTGAATCACTTCGCGCTTCAATGTCGAACTCGAGCGCTAAATGGCGTCTAGGAGTTTCAAAAAAAGATACAGGTGAATTCGAGCGACCTCATTTTATGGATCGTATTCTAAACCATGTTGCGGTATAACAATTGTCTGGATTGAAATCATCCATAGTCCAGAAGGGATTTGATCAAAGTTTTTTTTTTTCACAGATGTATCGCAAAGCGAGCTAAACTAAGAGGTTTTCGATACAAATCGTTCCACCGTGCTCTTTCCATCGACGAACTTCGTGCGGAATAACACGTTAGCATTACTGAAAAGACCGTCTTTCAGGGAAACGATGATGAACTGGGAGGATTTGAAATGGTTCTTAATCATTAACCCGATGTTCTGAGTATGGGCTAAGTCAAGCGCGGCATCCACTTCATCTAGAATATATATGGGCGCGGGTCTGAATAGGAGCAGAGCCAAAATCAACGAGAGCGCCACGAGTGAACGTTGGCCGCCACTGAGTTCTGCGAGCGATTCTTTCCATACTCCCCCGAAAGATACTTTCACTTCGAGACCATCGAGCAAGGTCTTCCCTGCCGGAGGCACGAGTTTGGCGCTAGCACCATCCAGTAGATTCGTGAAGATATCTCCGAAATCTTTACTGACTTTGTCGTATGCGCCCCTAATGGTTTCTTCTTTCTTCATGTCGAGTTCCCGCATCACGTTCATGATACTTTCCCTGTCTTTCTCGACCTGTGCGCGCTTCTTAGTCAAGTCCCTGTACTGCGTCTCGAGCTGAAACGGCAACGATGCAAATTTCAATTTCATTGCGGAAAGTGGTCTGCAGAGGAACTCGCCCACCAATCAACAAAAATTCATCAAATTCAGAAGCGACGTGAACGATGGTAGTCTCCCAAACATTGTTGCTTGAACAGAGACTTGACATCAAGCGTCTGCATGAATCGAAATCGATTGTTCAGCCGAACACCGGTGCGCTCGTTTCACACTCACATGATTCGCTTGGGTGTGCGCTCGAGCATTAACTGTTTTCGACATCTTCTCTTTTTGCGCAGAAAGGTCTGCAACTTTCCTCGCAACTTCGTTTGGGTCGTTCCGACTGAAGTCGTAGTCCGTGTTCGGCTCCCCGAAATGGGCTCTGTCTTTCGGGATCCACGGATGCTCAGACGTCATCTTACGGAGTCGATGCTCCACTTCTGAGGACTCTTTCCGTCTCTCTTTCATGTCGTGTTCGATTTGCTGTATTTCAAGTTTGAGTGCATCGATCTGTTTTTGATTTCGGTCAATTTCCTTGTACCTGGAATTTTTTTCAAACAAATCTTCTAGAGCGGTGACTCCATAACTGCCGAAGCCAGTGCCAAAGGATCCTCGAGAGACGAACGATCATCTGGTTTGCTCCCAACTCCGAGCTCCGGATCCCCCGTGAACTAAAATGAATAAGAAAGGACGAGGAATCTCACCTCAAGCCGATCTCAGACGATTGGGCTTTCATCATGTGCTTATGTGCTTTCAAGACCGACTGTGCTTCGTCTCTTCCGTCCTTGATGGCTTTGAGCTTATTTTCTTGAGTTTCGAATTGTTTCCTCAGTTCGGCAACAACTTCATCGCAGTTTGAGATACTCTGCTGAGCCTCTGAAGAGTGATTGAGGTTATGAATTTAGAGACCACTATTTTCGAACGACGTCAAGCATCGTTCCGAATGTTGAGGGCCAACAGCAAGTTTAGTGGCCATCGAAAGTATGATAAATTACCTTCAATCTCTTTTCTGAGAACTTCTATGTCGCCCTCGAGCTCTTTGAGACGTCTCTCCTCGGCACCGCACTTCTGGGCAGCTGCTTTGACGACCTTGTCGTACTTCTTGAGGTTTGCCTCCGCCTCCTTTTTCTCCTTGTCCTGCTGTCCTTCAGCGTTCTTCATCCGCAGCTGCAGCTCCTTGATCCTTGCATCAGCAGACCTTTTCGTTTCGTTCTTAGTTTTGAGAACAGTTTTTTTCTCTTCGAGTTCGGCTTTGGACGCATCGACTTCTTTCCTCAGTTGCGCGTGTCGCGTGTTCGCCATGCGAGCTTTGCACTGGTTCCACTCGTTGGTACGAACCATCAGCTCTTGACTGATCTTGTTATAGGTCTCTGCCTCATTCTCCATCTGCTTCAGCGTGTTCACAATGCCGTCATAGCGTTGTTGAAGCTCGGAGAGCTGCTCTACGTCTTCGCGTCTCTTCTGCAACTTCTCGAGGACACTCGGACCAGGAGCGGAGGAGCCTCCGCTGAGCATTCCACTCGGATCACAAGTAGAACCACAGACAGAGAACGTTTTAGTGTTTACTCGTCGATCGTAAGCCGCTTTCTCAGCGATGTCCAACGAGGCTGCTACCAGCGTTCGACCGAAAACGTACTTCATGCAAGTCTCGTAGCGTTTGTCGAACTCTATGAGATCAACTGTCTTGTGGATGTTATCCCCGCCGACTAGTTGTTGAGCGTTCCGGAGGGTTTGATCATCCACGAATGATCCGCGGACCCTGTTCAGAGCGATAATGGTAACCCTCCTTTGCAGGTTGCCTCTTTTCAGGAGCTCCTTAGCGGTTTCATCGGTGTCGACGATGACGTGGTAGAGCTTACCACCAGCTGCCGCTTCGATTGCTCGGTCCCACTTGGGATCTTTAACTTTGAAGAGTTGGCAAACAGGACCGATGACTTTTCGTCGATCGAAGCCCGGATATGGATCTGAGTAGTTGAACACGAGATTCTGGTTACGAGCATCGAAGTTCTCGACATTCTTTCGGAGCTCGAGCAGCTTGGGGGCCAGACTCTGCTTCTCACAATCCAACTCATCGAGACGATCTCGGTCGAAATCTAGAGCGTTGATGCGTTCCTGGAGCTTCTTGACGATCCGCTCCTTGTCGTTTATTTCGGCGGAATCTTTTTTGAATAGACTCTCCGTCTGTGTGAGCTCTTTCTGTGTGCTACTCAGTGTGGATTCCAGGTGCTGAATGGCGTGATTCAGGGCACGAATGTCATCAGAACAAGACGCGGACTCGACTTCCGCCTGTCGCAGCTGTTCGGTAACAGTTGCAGCGACACCCTGTTCGTTTGTTGTCATGCCCATCGCCAGGGCTTCCAAGTGCTTTTCCGCCAACTCCAAAGCTTTCTCCGCTGCTTCTTTCTCGCGCAGAATACCGCCAACCGAGCCGTTGATTTTGTCGATCGCGCTTTGTTTGGCTTTGATCTGAGTCTCCGCGTCTTTCGTAATCTTGACGTTTTCCTTTTGGACTTTCTCTTCCGCTTCTATCTGTTCCCGGATGTGTTTCAAATCGGATTCGCACTTCGCGTATGACATTTCGACGTCCTTCAGCGATTTCTCAAGGTTCTGCAAAAACGGATCACGGGTTTAACTGAGGAGCAGAACGGCAGAACCATACCGCAAAACGTATTATTCTGTAGGAGACGTATCTCCGATCGGACTTATACCGCGAGTTTGGATCCACACTCTTGGTCCTGCTTCTGCTCCATTTCACGAGCTTCAGTTTTCGCTCGCTCGATGTCCGCTTTGAGCTCCACGATTCTGTTCTCATCGTTATCGATTTTCTGCTTGAGTTTGGTAGACTCAGCCGTGAGGGCCTCGAGTTTATTTTCGGTGCGAACATACTGATACGCTGTGTGAACTTTCTGGAGTTGATCCAGTTGGCGACATATCTGGAAGACAATGTTTGACAGCGTCAATGTGGGCTCGGAAATCAATCTTGCGCATCAATTTGGGAATCTTCAAAGTTCATCGTTCCAAACATAATAATATTCTGTCGAATCTTGACACTTGACCCACTCAATAGGCCATCCAGCCCGATTGGCCCGTTTTCCTCAAGTTTCCAAATCAATTCCCATCCCAACGATGATATTCCGCCCCGATTAATCGGCAAAACACTCCACCAGGTCGATCCGCTCCAGTCAATCTGCCACACCTCAAGAACACATCGGCTCAAAATGAGTATTCACCAGCGTCCTCAAGGTTGCTCACCACAACGAAAATCTCACGCGGGCTTTCTTTGTGCAACCTAGCGGGGGCATGCGCGTCAACGATGTCGTCACAGAAATGCACGTTTGGAATCGTTCTCAGCGCTCGTAATCAACAAAAGTTCCGAACCGCACACAGAGCTGACGATTTCTCGTCGATCTCTTATTGTGGGAAAATACTGATCTGCGCGGGATGAGATTGTTCCCAGGAGAGCACATGTGTAAAGTTGGGATATTAAATGCGTAAAGTAGGGATGCCAGCAGGCTCAATGTGGATTCGGTTGATGGGCTGACCCGTTCGATCAGCCAGTAACTAGGCGGTCCCGAGAGTGACGGATTGAGCCATCGCACTGGATCAGATCGAGTGGAATGCAATCAATTTATGTAGGTTCAGCCGCGAACCGATTGATAAATCGTGAAAGTATGTTCCCGGACTAACCGTGTTGTACTGAACGAATGCTTGTCGCTCTTGGGCTAACTTCTGCATCTGAGGCTCTAAATCCTCTCGAAGTACAGTATCGATCTGTTCCAGTTTCGCGTCTTTTTTTTCGATTGTTTTCTGTGTATCGCGTTTCTTGTCTTCGTACATGCGAGTTCCGGTGGCCTCTTCCAGCATGGCAAGAATCTCTGGTGGTTTCATATTCAAAACCTTTGTAACTCGACCTGAAAGCATTGATTCGATCATATAGGCTGTTGGAACCAGTGGGGCAGAGTTTCTTCAATCGTGGTGATGTTCACTACCTTGCATGATGAGGAAGTGCGGATTGTTCACATTCAGGGACACCGACCCGAAAAAATCTTTGACTTTGTTCGAAGGGACCACTGTTCCATTGATGAGGTAGCGGTTCTTCCCCTGCTGCTTGTAAACCTAGCGAGGCAATATCTGTCACTAATCAGTGATCAACTATGAAACCTATGCACAATCCTATCCTCAAGGCATATAAGAAATGAACGTGTAGATACCTGGCGTGTGATCGTGATTTCCTTGAAAGAATCATAGCCGACAGGACTTTGACTTTTATTGGAGTTATCAAAAACGATCGATACTGTAGCTCTCTCTATGCCGGCTTGGCCGCTCTTGTAAATGAGCTCCTGGAGATTATTCGCTCGGACGTGCGAAAGATTCGTGATGCCTGCGGAAGGAAGTTGGGTTATTGGATGGGACCACAGTTTCCATGTCGGGTATCCATCCCGACCAAGGCTGTTCAGTTATTTGCTCAGTATGGGCTCGCCATACACTATTCGACCATAAAACCATCGGCGCAGCACGACACGAGGTCGCGACTTGAGAACTTTCGCGGTTCGCATTCGACTTCATCGCCTGAGAAACGCGCGCCAAAATGTCCGTTGAGTTTCACTAGTTCCATGAGTCTATTCTGACAGAGACCTGGCATTGCCCTTCTGCTCATGATCTATCAGGGTTCTCAGAGCTTCGATTTGCACTGCGCTAGACTGACCTAGAACGAAGCAGATTGAATCCAAGATGTTCGATTTCCCCGAACCATTCAATCCAGTAATAGCGTTGAACGATGAGTCGAAATCAGATATCTCCGTGCGAGTCGCGTAGGACTTGAAGCCGTCGAGGATGATTTTTGTTATATACATCCTCGCGAAGCTCCTCGGTTCACAAATCACCCTCAGAGATGATGGTTAAATTAGGATCAGTGTGCGATAAAATTTCCGCCAAATATCCGAAACTGTAGCTTCGCTGCCAACTTGTAAACAACGAACCGTTGAGGCGGGCGCCAGAAAGGACGAAACCGCGCCAAAATTCAAACGAGCTGCCTCGACGGAGCTGATCAGGGAGTTTGTCCAGATTTATACAGAGGTACGTGTGGGGGAGCATAGGAGGACTTCAGTTCCCTCAATGGATTATATATGGAGCTTGTCTGATCTGAAATGTTCGCATCTGGAGAACTGGAGCGGCTTTAGCGATGGATCTGAGCGGTCCCTCGAGCAGCTCACATTTTGGCTTTCCATGTTCTACTGGACTTTTCAACGCACAAGTATGAACATAAACACGAGGGATACTTGCCGCTGTGTTCGAGACAGAGCGCAGTGCCCTTTCCGCCGCATTAAGAACTGTGAAACCAGAGTATTCAAATTGCTCGCTCCCCGTCGAGCGTCCTGTGCCATCTGGAAAGTAGGAGCCGGGCCGCCCTCAAACTTTGTCCGAATCAGTGAGTTCGGCACCTGACGAGAGTTTGTTCACCGTACCTGCTAGAGGATACGTGCCGAAAAATTCTCGACGACCCATGAGAGATTGGTGATCATTTTTCCCAGGCCTTTCATGCAACATTTTCGAGCATCCTGAACGTGAGGTCGCGTCCCGTGGTAGAATCTCGCGGTCGAGAAGCTCATTCAGAGTGCTGCAGATGTCCGGACTCGGGCAGAGCCATGGGTTGGGAGTTGTCGCGACCGTCAAGGTGAGTATTTCATGAGTGGACTCGTCTGGGGTGTTGTTCTCAATAGGGAATCTTCTCCCGAGAAATCCGGAGTCAGTAGAATTCCAACATGAAGGGGAAATGACAGCAAGCAATCGGGATCAGGATTTTCGGGAGGTAAATCGGGGAATACTACTCCTTGTCCTAACTCTCAAGAAGTTCTCGAGCTTGTGTGCGCACAGGAGTTGGGCGTTCGGCATCCTACCAGCGCATAAGAACAGGTTGTTTCGTCGGAGAATAGTTGTTCAATCGGGCTGACCGGCGTTGCGTTTCTCACCGGGCGTAGTTCCCCTCCGAACTATTCACATGAGAAGCAGCGCTGATGGGATATTGGTCGGATCCACTCGAGAGGAAGTACCAGGGTCTGGTTTCGTTGAAGGTGGCATAGTGAGAGCTTATAGTTCCATTCTTAGATAGTTGCTTGTTTCAGAAGCCGCTGGGTATCGGCCGAGGTTTTCGCGCACCTCAGACTTCTCTACCACTTCCAGTCCCTAGCAGAGCGGTGGATCCAAAGCCGAGGGGAGTGAACGGCCCTCTCGATGGGAACCGGGAGTTTGTGGAAATTCAAGCGATTGGACCGAAAGATGCTGCGAATTTAACCAATAGAGAGGTCACATCTTGGACTACGAGGCTCCCACAATCCCTGTGTGTATGTGTGTGGACGTGATGCTACTGAGAAACGGCACCTTCTTAAGTCTCGAAATTGATACCCGCAGAACTTCGACGCCGACCTTCTCGAAGAGAATCGGGAGTTCTTGAAAGATATGGCCAGGAAATTTGAAAACAATAGGAAGATACCAAATCAAGAGGTCAGATCAGGGTCTGGAACGAATCAGCGATAGCCATGCATGCCATCTGACAGGATAATCACTATTCAATTCTGGAACGCTAAATCGATGTTTGCTGACACCGTCCGCCTGCATGTATCAGGACCTCAGCGCCGAGTTCGAAGAAGCCACGGGGTTCGCACTGAAGGATGTCGCGTTATCTTTGGGCTTGAGATCGGAAGGAGAAATGTTCCAATTCAAGGATTGGAACCTGCCCACGCGGAAAGCATGCTCTTCTGAAGGGCGAGGTCTTAACAGCTCAGTCAGCGTAGTGGTGAGTTTGGACATGGACAGTCAACCGGCCCGCCTTGACTCGTCACTTTCCCTGGCCACTTCGAACGCGTGATGCTCAGTACAGTCCTTCAATAATTAGGGCCATCAGTCCACGATAACGCCGGCGCTCAGGAGGAGAAATCGGGTTGTTCTGACGGGCGTCAAGTCTTCCCGCCGTGTCACTTTCCCTTCGTCCACGTCAACCGGCGCTGCCGGTCACACGAGCCGGAATCGCCGCTGAGGTATCGTTTACTTTCCAACGAGATAGCGTCTGAAAATTATATCATTGATAGCGGGAGACGGTGCAAATCGAACCGGATGAGGGTTTTCGGACAATGCTGTGGAGTTCTCAAGTATAATCCTTCCGCAGGAAAATGTCAATGGCGATCTGCGGCGGCTTGCAGATCGCGGGTTCGAGGATCCATCTACAGGGAAGACTCCAAATAGCTTTTTCGAGTCTCAAAGCGTCAGGTCCCATGGAATGATATAGGAGAATATTCGCTGGCTCGAGGACTATCCTCACTCATATGTGTCGAATCGAATGAAGAAAGTCTGCATCCTGGCTCACATGAACCCTATTTTTAAAGGCTGTGTGTTGTTATCTCAGAGACTGATACCATCGAGAGCTGTCTCATGCGTTCGATAACGAACGCGTACTGCATCGTTTGTTAGACCATAAACGCGAGCCCCGGATAATGTTCTGGCTCTTTTACGCCAATCCTCCCCGTCTCTCGCTTATATGAGGGATTACGTTCCTAGTTGTCAAGATTGTGGAGTAACAGTGGGGCTCTACTGGACTGAGAATTGCTGCTGAACAGCCGGGCGTCGATTCGATCTAGTGAGCGGGATGGGCCGCCGCGCTATAGTTAGAGCCGATGGAAAAAGGAATCCCTCGAAATTGGATTATTACTTATGGCGTGGGGAAGGGGGGGGGGTTGCTCGAAGCGGAGACAATCGAGCTCATCATTTATTCAGTGCTTTTCAGTCAATGCAACCTGAGAACGTTTCCAGAACTCAAACGGGTCACCCGTAAGTCCCTCTTGGAGGACAGCTCCCCATTCACATAGGTTACGGAGATCCAATTTGAAATGGAGAAGGATTAGTTTCCTAAAGTTTTTGATCCCAGCTGTATCTCTCGAGTGATCTCTATGGATGGCACCGGAATTTCACTCGGGTCTCCCTACAACCACGGGCGATCTTCCTTCACATTCCATTACTGATCTCAACCCTGAAATGCCTCGATAAAACTGCGGCCAGGAAGCAGAACAGGTTTTGACAAAACCTGCTACTTCACTGGAGAGCTGTTCCCATCGATCCCACCAAGCTTTCTCCGTCCCGTGGAGGCGAGTTTGGGAGCCTTATTGCTTCGTTAACAAGTACGTAGAGGCCTATAGGACCATATTCCCATAAGTGCGATGTAACGCTGCGGCCATCGGTACACGGTCCCAACCTTTCTGTCATTTCCTCCTCTCTTCGGGGTTCACATCTTCGGATTTTAGGGCCGTCACTTCGTCCCCTAGATGGCCAGACCTCGCGTCCGTAGCCCCTATACTGCTGCGGAGCCGGAATGCATGTGTTGCATTGACCGGCACTGAGCTCAGTGCGATGGTAAAGCTACCGTAGCAATCATTCCGGCCTTTCGCTGCTCCGGTGGCCGAGAAAGGATTCCCGCTACATCCTGCGCTGCTACAGATTCGCTCTCACAACCGACGCAGAGTGGTTTGATATGACCGCGCTTAAATAATCGTCGCTAATCCTGACGACTCTTCTATCATGGAGGTCGCTCAATGCGGTCGGGGTTTTTCCTTGAAAGACATCTCCGGCGGATGAGATTTGCATCGCTCATGATGTTTTCGTCTGGAATGGAGGAGCATCGTAAGCGGCTTTAGCGGTTTCCCCCCACCTTCCACTCATCGCCTTCTAAGAGTAGCACGTATGTTTTTGAAAAATACTAACGACGTTCGACTCCCCCGCTCGGACCACTCGCGGTTGTGGGGTCGGAATCAACCAAGGTGTCTGAAGTCAAGTCGAACTGAGCGGAATCCTCATTGACCTTGATCTCCTCCATTTTTCGGTGAGTCAGAAACTCTCCCATGCCCGCCGACAGCTTATTCGATGAGACAGTCTCCGCTGTTGACGACGAAATGATGACCATTTGGGCCTTTTTCGCGGAGAACAGTTTGTTGACAGCTGCAACACCCGCTCCTGGTCGCCCGAGTCAGCAGTTAGCAATCATCCGAGGGAGGCAAGTGCGAGCTAGAAAGTGATCGAAATGAATCGTCCGGTCTGGTCATGAGAAGTCGTAAATCGCCATGTTCAGCGATCGCTTTCCTGTTTTTAATCTTGATCGCTGAAGCCCCTCTCCGCCGGATTGGAAGATGAGGAAGCAATCAGAAACCTCCTCGAGATTGGCAACACTGATGGATACGCGTTCGATATGGCTCCCTGAAGCCAAAAATGTGGATGACATTTTTTGAAATCCACCTCCGATTCCTCGCTGTGCTCCATCGCGATCGATCGTATGTGTAAATCTCGGTTAGCCTCTGCAATGCTATCGTACCGACCGAGCAGCCGGTGAGAACTCCCCCGTCCTCAGGGTGACATCCAAGCAGGTCAGTGCTTCTAAAGTCGATGGAATTGAATCTCCATCGGACTTATGTGAGGTTCCGTCAGAGCCCGCGCGACTGGCTTGCTCCTCATCACTGAAGCCATCGAGCGCCAAAACAAACGCCTCCAGGAGCTTGGGCCATTTCAGTGTAGCGAGCTGAGAATCTCTAGAGCTATCGCCAACGCGGGTCGAAAGTGATGTCATTCGACGCGCAGACTAAGCTCGGGAACTGCGCAACAAATTATTGGCAAAATGAGGCTCCTGCGACGGGCTGTTCTCGTTCGTCGGTCTCCGCATTCGCTCAAAATTGCCGCATGGTCGAGAGTGGTTCGAGTTCAAGAGATCTGAGTACTTCAAAAGTGAAATAGGCGGTCCCTTGTTCCTGTCATTGCTTCCTGTGTGACTGCTCCGCGTTCTATATGTTGAATCCCGCCATCGAGAAGACGAGCACTCTCAATCATTGTCACCTCATCGAGCTCACATTCCATGGGCCAGCTCATCGGAGTCGCACTTCAATCTCGAGTGAGGTGTTTTTTGACTCCTCGTGCATTCTTCTGCCGCATCAGGTACGAATAGCGGAAGCGTGAATCAATTGTTAAGGAAATAGCACTGAGCGGAGGGTGGAACTGATACGGAAACTGGTCCTGAGGAAATCCGGCGCGAATATTTGATCCTCAGAATAGTTCGAAACATATTCAAGCGACCCACGAATCCTCGCCTCCATTCGACGACTTCTCATTATTTTTTTTCTTAGCAATATGACTGATTTATTTATCTCCGAATAGGTCATGGTAACATAACGTGCCTGCAGTGGGCGAGCTTGCCCGTGTTACAATAGCACGGATGAATACGTTCTTTCATCGCACGATTAGCTTGAGTTGTACATTTGGGGGGGGGGGGTTAGAAGATCTCAGAGCAATAGTATTGGTGCGAGTCTAATAGAGGATTTTCCTCAGTTCCTCAGTGGTTATTTGCGAGAAATAATTCTTCAACAGCGATTGAAGAAATTTCTCATCACTCGCGTAGCGGTTATCAACATAGTTCCTTATCCCATCCGGTAGGTGATTGTATAGTGTGCAGAGGTTTGGCCGCCCGGTCCTTCTGTTTCTCAGCGTCCGAATATTTGGCGAATTTCAGCGTCTGGTGAGAGCGTGTCGGTCTTGGAAACGTCAATAATCTGGAACCCAGAGTCTTGAGTAGGCTGGCTGCATACAGCTGCTCAACACTCAGTACCTTGAGGTCGGCGGAAATGAGTGCAGAGTGAGCGTCGTACCGGGCATCGACAATCAACCGGATTGCTTTTTTGTGGAGCCTCTCTACCCTAGACATGGACTCTGACACACCGCCGTGAATTGTGTTCATATAGCGTATGTTCGACTCTATCAACGCCAGATAGATCGATCTCTTGAGGGGTACAGAGCCGATGTGCTTCAAACGAGCAAGCACTGCGACTCCTGATCTGATCTTGGAGCAAACTCGTTCAATGTGCGTCCCAAACTTCGAGTCAGAGTCAAGCATAAGGCCAAGGAAGCGGTGAGTCGGCACTGCCTCGATTTGGCCACAGTTGCAACTATCCGAGGTTGTACAACCGAGGTTGTGAATTTTCAAGAGACTGCTCAGAGTTCTACGACCAAACACAATATACTTCGTCTTCATCGCGTTGAGGAGTAGCCCATTTCGAGTCATCCAGTCGTTAACCGCTGAGATAGCTCTAGAGGCCATTCGGCTTACTTAGATTCGTGGGATCATCGTGTGATAGCAGAAGAGTGGTGACATCGGCGAAGGAGATCATGGTTCCCTCGATGGGTTGCTCCAGGGGTTCATCTAGGGAGAGCGCAAAGAGACTTGGAGCCATATTTGAACCGTTAGGTACTCCGCAACATTCGTCCCAGGATTCCTGAATAATCGGAGGAAAGAATACATCAGTCATCAAACACAATACGTCCGAATCATAAATCTGTTGTACGGTGCCGCCGGTTACCTTTCTGAGGAGATTGGGAGAAGCGGTTACTCATGAGGAGATAATGCAGGCTGATTCTCCAGCGGAAGGCCGCATCAACCCTATTCTTCTAGCAAAAGGAAGAACGAAGGTCTTGAACAACCATGCCGTGAAGCTAGAAAAATGGGGTTCACCTCATTAACCGCGATATCTGATTCGTACGCTGTGCGACTAAAAAACCGCGCCGGGGACCACTCTATAGACGATATCCTTCTTCTCACCCGTGAAACGATCAAAGGAGAACGAGGAGGATCGACGTCTTTTTGGCGGCTTCCCACACTCCGCGCAACTTCAGTACCTCAGTACACCGTTTGTGTGTCTATCAGGCTCAATATCATGGATTTTGAGAGCGGAGCTGTCCACGAGGATGTCGCAAAAACAAGGTGACTTCGAGCGGGGGAACAAAGTTTCCACCGCTCGAGCGCTGTATGTTAGTCAAAGTTCTTGCGCTGCAACAGCGATGACTGTTTACGGAGACTTGATGTTATGCTTACTGCTCCTTGGGAAGAGGGGCACGAATACAGGTGATGGGCACAGCAAGATGTTCGTAGCGCTTCCCATCCTGTCCTGGAAGGCCGAATTCCCTAAGGTGCGGTCAGGCTCATCCGATGACTAGTCGGCCATCGGTGAACCAAGCTCTGCTACAAGGTTTCGGTCGGCCTCTCCGGTGGCACCCAGTTGAACGGGTTGGCACATACGTAGCTTTCAACATGGGCAACCGGACGGATGTATGAATCTTCAATCGCGAGATATCTATATAGTCCTGTGAGAACGAAACTAGAAGCGGTTCGACTTCTCATGAAAACAGCTGAACGATTTCGGCACAACGGGACCTGAGGCTATGCCCTGGCTCAGAGTTCCGAACTTTCCAAGGCTGCCTGTGAAAGTTTTAGCCAATCTTCCAACTAGAAGCTGGGGAGACGCCCACGCCTGGCATGGGTCGTCGTGACAATCTTCCTCTCAGTCTGAAGTGTGTTCTCCCGGTGTTCGAACCCGAATCCAAAGTCGAATCCGCACACGACTCTGGATACGGTTCTGGGCTCTGAGCCGGAGCCCAACCCAAGCCCGAGAGGGATTTAGATTCGGTTCCAACGAGAGGATTTCAGCTCGGATTCATATTCGCTGACGGATTCAGGTCCAGATTTCGGCAGGACTCCATGAATCTGGTACCGGACTCGGATCGTCGAATCCGGATCGCGCTGTGCCTTGTCTGAGCACGCAAGAGAGGACTCGGGGGACACGTCAATGATCTGAGCTGTGGGCGTTCTCACATTCCAGAAATGAGTCCTCGACAGCTTGAACCCAGCCTCATCTTGAGAAAAGTTTCGTTAACGAGGGCGTTGTTAGTTAGGTTATGGCTATGGATCCCGTCAAGTATCCGTGCCTGACAATCCCCGAAGTCGCCGGACCCATCACGTGCTGTGCTGACGAACGAATACGATCGAGGGAGATGCGGCAATGCGCTTCGGGACGTTCGGTATGGTGCCTCCGTTCGTTATGGCGGGAACCCTCGAAATGGCTGCTAAATACCAAGCAGCTGGATTGCATCACGAGGAGATTATCGATCGGGCGGAAGGAGCGATTCAGGGCACAGGTTTTGCAAGAACGCACGATCGAATGAATGTGGGTAGAAGGTCTCTCTGGCCTAAATATATGGACACGATCGTCTCCGTGTTGAGCTCTCACACCCGGAACAGAGAACGTTCGTTGCCGAGGGGAATCGTTCATTAGTTTCAGAGAACTCATGATGGCTATCTTCACAGGGAACTCCTCCCCAAGAGGTCTATTCACAGAAACAGGAAGAACAATCCGATGAGGCCAGAGTCTCAAATGTGGCCAATACGGGGCTCCTCGATTTCGAAATTATGAAAACCAGCGAAAACCAGAGGCCGCGCCTGACAGTTGATCCCCCAGGATCCCGAGGGACAAGCTTCTCCGCTTCAAGATACTGCGGCCTTGTTCCATCACAGACATGAGAAGTCTTGTTGCGTGAGTAAGACTCTCATTCGGTTCTCCAAGTAGATTCGAATATCCATCTCGGACCGTGGTCCGGGAACGTTTGTGGGACTTCTGCCTCGTTCGGAGAACGACATTTTCCGAAATAATTAACCGAGCCCCATGGATAAATTCCAGCCCCAGCGACTGAACCGTTCCCACAGGGAATCACGATTTCAGGATGAAACCAATTTATCTGATTCCACGCGTGATTGCAGGTCAAACAGAGCGGACAATCACGAGAAGCGATACGAATCACTGAGTTCGAATAGAAAGCAAAACGTGCTGACGACAAGTTGTTCCTCAAACACACACTCTCGTATCCTTTCATTCACCTGACGCGGTGCTTTGTAAAGACAATCCCTCTCATCGGGCCGCATCGCCTGATCTCTCAATTAGCTCACTTGGTTTCTGTCAACACAGACGTTTCCCAGAGTAAAGAGCGTCATAGATTGGCATGACGCTGACCTTTCAAACTTCTTGTTCTCTGAGATCCCGAAACGGGTTGCCTCATTTCCCATGGAAACCCCATCTGGAATCTCTTCGAATACGGAGCTCTTGGAATCCCAGACGAGAGCTGCCCTTGGACATTTCTTCCTGAAACTCGATACCGTCGAGTCAACGGGAGGAGTCTCGGAAAAGTAAGGACCTGCCTTCGTAGAAAAGCTCGCTCCTGAGACAAAAACGAATGATTCCCCTCCTCGCTCTCAAAACCTATCCTCCACACGTTGCTTCCTCCGGTGCTTCATCGCAGGTCGAGTCGGTTTCCTCCTCTCAGCTGAAGCTTGAGGCCGTCACGACTCAAAGAGGAAAAATCTGGCCCCGTACTGGCAGCTGCTCAACAGATTGGGAGCATTTGATTCGAGTCTTCATTTTTCAACAGATGCGTCCCTCATTTCCTCTTGGCAAACGTAGATGTACGCAGACGAGCCTTCCCAAACAGAACCCAAGCTGCCAATCTATTCCTTGACTCACCGATTGCCGAATCCCCGTGAAACTTGGGAACTTAATAGTCCGAAACTGCGCTATTCGTACAACTGTGACAAGTCCCCACTTCCGACTCCGATATTCCTACCCATCAGCTCCGAAGGAGAGGATCGTGTTCTTTCAGGTCGAATGATCCGGAACGTACGCTTTCCACAGAAGGAAGATGTACGCTCGCGAGCACTTTTGCCCGAAATTCCCCAAGATTTCGATGGAAGCGTGTTTCAGATGGGATTTACATCGGGAACATGGGAGTTTTGTTGGGGGTTCCACGAACCGAAGTGCCCAAAAGGTCGGAACACGCATCTTACATTTTTTTCCAACTCCGGAAGGGATAACGCATGACACTCCAATCTGGTTGACGCAGAGTTTCCGGAGTAGCCCCGGAGAAGCGACCGGCACAAACACCCTGAATGATTTAGATGTTTATTCTGTCATGAGGGGTTCTCAGCGAGCCGATATTGACAGGATCAAGCGAGTTGTTGTTTGAGCTCGACTCGCTCCACCCCCTCAGATATGTGCCAGTCTTAGTTAGTTCTGGTAAAGAGGCGTCCACCAGTTGGGTTCCGTGGGCCTCCTCTCCCAGCCCTCTTTCCTCGGTTCCGTCAGTGGTACCCCGACGCGCCGTCAGTTGGTTTGATGTGTCGTACTACGGATTAGAGCGAAAACTTCGTCCTCCCGTTCCAAGTTGCGAACAAAGTTAGAACCTCCGAATTTGTGTTTCCCCGTGTTCTTCTCGGATACTGTGCTCAGATCAAACGGCGGTCGGAGTTCAAGGTAAGTCAGAACATCGATCGACCCGTCTGTCGAACGTTCCAGGTGTGCCGATTCATCGGGACACCACAGAAAGCTGGACAGAAGCGTTCTTAGTGTTGTTCGATTTCTTCGGGCCTTTGCCAAGCACTGGAAAACTTGGGTGCTTGTTGGACAAAGGCCTGAAGGGTTCTGATGTTCGACCCGATTTCTGATCCGCGATCGGTGAAACTTACGGTTCGTGTGAGCAGAGCGCAATGGAGTTGCAGGTGATGGTAACGGCTTGCATGGGACATTGTGCCGAGCTTTATCGGCGAAATGTCAGACGATGGCCTTCGAAACGAGGTCATAACATAGCCCTCGCATCGCTGTAGTCGTCATCTCACATGATAGTCTGATCTACAGAACTCCCGGTGCGCTGCAGCTTGACCTGAAATCATATTCGAGATGCAGAATGTGGGCTCGGACATGAGTGTACCGATCGCGACAGTCCGTTCGGGAAAGTTTCTCTGGAAGCGTGTTGTTTGTCGAGGAGCCCGGAACGTTCCGCGCAGATCGCTCAATTCTGAGAACATCAACATCCGCAACAAGCGTTCTGCGTAGTCAGTGGGCCGCGAACGACCTTCAGAAGAGCAAAACCTTGGCCATCGCACCAACGAAAGCAGCTGACTGTCAAAGAGCTTACTTAATATTGGAATAATGCGCGGATAGCTTCCGTGCGCATCGAGCCCGATGGATGAGAGCTGATTGTGGAGGAATAAGGGGAAGTGGACAAGAAAGTCTTCAAGTACTGGCCCGTGGCAGAACTGGTTGGTTCTCTCGGACAGAAGGGAGCCGGTCTGCCGATCCCGTGTTAGTCGCTCCCAGATCGAATCATATGAATCGGCTTCCTCTCTGGTCCCTGTCGGACTCAATGCTGCTTGTGGGTTCCTTGTAGAAAGCCGATCCGCTCTGATGTGCTCAGGGGGCTCCACTTCCGTCCGGCCCTAGGGGCCCCATCATAATCTTCAACATGTGTTAGGCCCCCCACGCCCGAACGGCATCTACCCCACTGTGGAGAGAATCCCGGCTACACCCATGATGCTGGGTCGTTTCTTCACTCCTAAACAGCCCTGAAGCTACGCGCGGAGAACTGGCGGCTCCAGCCTAGCAGGGCAGGAAATGGCCGGGGAAGCGCCGGCTCCCCACCTGAGCCCGGAAGTAACCGGACGAAGGAATGTCGAACGCAAGCACGCTCTTCTTCAGGCTATAGAAACCCAATCCATTAATTGGTCTGTTAAACTGTTCTAATCGCGCTGTACCATCTTCATCAACTTTTCTGGGCGCCTACCGATCGCTCTGCCGGCTGTTAGCGGAAGACATTCAACCTGTACGGATCGTTAGCGAAAGGGTTTCGTTTTCGGGAGGAATGCGTCGCGCCGGCCGGCTCAATGCTTCCACACTTCAGTAGCGGTTGTGACCACCCGCCAGCCGCTCGCAGTCAAGTTCGGCCCGGAAACTCACGCGGTTCTCGCAGTCAACCAGAAATAATTGCATGACTCAATCGGAGTCGCGGAGAGTTGCCGAGCTCCCGCCGATCCTATCGCGGCCAGCCGACAAGACTGGATCGCGGAATTTCCGCAAGATTGGTCGAGTTTGATAGACATCGAGCGTTTGCAGATAGATTGTTCTTCCTTTTCTGGAGCCCCTGGGATAGAGTGGCCCAATTAGCTGTGCCCACAGTTCCCTGACGGCCATCGATTCTTATCCTCTGTTCCCGAAAATGTCGGTCTGGGATTCTCACGGCGGACCACTATCAGCTTCACATGCCGGCGAGCTTTCTTATAACTTGGAAACGAAGAGAGCGCTGGGCTCACAGTTATCAGGAAGCTCAAACCTATCTGCCTTCTGGTCAGACGGGCTAGCTTGAGAGAAACACTTACCACACCATCATAACGGCGCTTGGAAGTTCAGCGACCTCCTGAATCCACACAACGGAGGTTCGCTTCTAATCTGCTTCCAATTCGGCTTGTCTGTAGACATCGCTAGCGACAGTTGTGCCTGGTAGGGCCCCATTCCTGGTCCGTCACCAGACTGCGACACATCAGTGAACAGAGAGTTCGATGCGCGGCTGAGCCAACGAATGTTGATGAGTGAATTGATGGATGCGTGTCGGAGTGCTGAGATAGGTAGATGGAAATTTGAAATCATGAGCGGATGGAGCTATCTGTAGCCTGGTTAGCTGGACGGACGAATGCCGCTACAGTTACGTTTGACTGCACATTGATAGTTTGGCTTCCTCCCAGAAACGACCGCTACACCGATTTCGGACGCAGTTCCCTGGGTCTTCAGGGCTTCTACTTCAACGGAATGAGACTCAGTCTTCTCATGTGCGTCGTCCGCCCGCGGCGCCGTTTGTTTCGAAAAGAGAAGAACGACCTGAGAGACCAGCTTTCAAACATGAGCAGAAGGAGCCTGAGGTAGACCCCCTCGAACTTTGAGCGATAGCAATAATTTACTCGTCTCATACCGGGAAAATGCCCTACTGGTTTCTTGAGGGAGGGGGAACCGAAAACGACTGTCGGGATGGAAAGCGGAGCGAAAACAGGGAACAGCGAACCGTGGATTCCCGAGTTTCGCTGCAGCGTGAGCTTCATAGCTGAGAGGGATCCGAGGAAACGATGGGGAAGTTTTCAGAAACGAACACAAAACACTGAAGGGAGGAGGACTCGTCGGTGAAGAGCTCTGTTCGGATCGTTACGCATCCGCTGTGACCGCTATAATAATAACATCGCTGGTTCTGTTTCCCTATCGAATCCCCGATCCAACGCAGTTGCAAACAGGGAAAAAGACTCAAACGTTTACAACCTCAATGCGAGGCTCACTCGGCCGTGAACGGCTGATTCGAAAGTGGTTGTGGCAGACGCCGCTTATCTCCGCGCTTCTTGCTTGAACTTCTTGCAGCTTCCAATCGACTGACGATGGCAACAACAATAAAATCGAAGATTAGAATGCTCGATGCCGATCCAGCCCTCGCCAGCGCGAACGATAATGTTTTCGTCGGAGTGGCGACACGAGCCTCTTCTGCGACATTTATATCATTATATTCAACGGCGCGGCCAGGAGCCGCAACGCTCGCTCCAATATTCCGTAACGATTCGGAACGTGTCTTGAGGGACTACACATGAATTCCGAGTGCGGCGGGTTCCCAACGGGACGAACCGTGAAGAGGTGCTTTCCTAGAAAAGCGAGTATTGGACAGTTTCACACGCGACAGGAGACCTTTCCAGCGGTGATCGCAGACTCCGACGGCTCATCGCTATCAGATCTCAAATCCAGAATCAATTACCTCACCCTCCCAGCTATTCATCACCAGTTACCCCACCCTCAGTTACTTGTCCAGATTGGATGGTGGCAAAATCATCGACGAGATCGCCGTTCCACCGCGAATGAGCGGGGAAGTCCTCATTGGGCAATCCTTGCGGAAGCGGCGCCGTTCAAGCGCCACTGGCGTTTGTTCAGACCGTCTCCGCCGGTCAGCAGCAACCTTGGTGCCTGTACGCAATTGCGGCGATCTCGCTCGCCTTCGGGAACTAAACGTTAACCAAGCAAGTAAACCAACAAGTCGGTCGACTCTATAACATTTTCTGGAATTCGTTGCCTCTCAAAGGCAGGAAGTGCGCTGATTGACGGAATATTGGTCCAGGTCAAGACGGAAACGTTGATACTCCGCGTCCAGGATTCGCAAACGACATCCCGTTACTGTTTCAGCTGTCAGCGCAAATTGACACACCGACTCTTAATTCCGCACTCCTGTTCTCTCGCAGGACCTTGATGGAGGTCTCTCTACACGGAACTAGATTATCGGGTGAAACTTTTTTGTCTTTCTCAAAGACTGCGTCGTGCGCCTGAGATCGCAGCTCATTATGATCAGCATGGAGGCACATCAACGCAGTCCGAACGCGTTCGGCACGCGCCCGAAGTTAGCGAAGAACGATGATTGGAATCGATGAAGGAGAGAGCAGAAAAGGTCTCCGCGGTCCAGAGTGGCCTCTGCATGGAAAAGGGAACGAGCGGGAGCTGCATTTCTCAGAGCTCGGGCGCGACATGTCACCGAACGGGTTGATCCGCGCGGAGACGGCTTTTGGAAGGGGGATCATATTCTGGATAACGGTTCTGATCCGGTCGTTGTCGCTGCCGCTGTCGCCGCGTTGGTTGTTGGTGTTTCTGCAACCGCCGATGCCTTGTTTGGCGGCAACGCCGTTGTGTTCTAATGTACAAGGACGTCCACTCCTCCTTTCCTCGGAGCGTGACGTCAGACCTCACGTCAGGTTCATGAAGCTGACGAGTGATCGGATTCCCTTCGTTCAGTGACGATGTCAATCGTTTCCGAATCCGGGCTATGCTCCGATCCGGGGAAGTTTCGAGCGCAGTCTGCGATCTGATTTCCGAGTGGAAAGCCTCTCGCCCTGTTGCGGCCAAGGTAATCGAAACCAATCTACATCCTCCTCTCCCAAGCAGGTACTCTGCTATGGAAGCAGACTTGGTCGCCAATGCGCGAAGTTTAGCTGTGTTTGTCACCGACAGATTCGTGTGGCGACTTATCTTGGCGAGGGACGTCCGACGTCAAGGGTCCAAAGCGTCAGAGCTGTCAGAGGGCTCTCGTTATACTGGTGGTGATAGATTGACATGTCGTCCAGTTGCACTGCATTCTATTCTCCACGATGCGCTGTGATTAATGGCTCGGCAGATGCTCCCAAACGTTGATCATTGACATGCGCAGCCGCGTTCCCAGGAACCGGTAGCGGTATGCTTATCACGGACAGCTGCCGAAGGATTGATCTTCAGTCTCTTTTTCTGCAATTCTCCTGGCGGGAGGAACCTGAGCGTCCCGCCGAGTTTTGCCACTGGTGCGAACGTTCCTCATGCGGCGGAGTTTCTGTCGGTCTCTGAGAAGCCGTGCGGCAGTCCTTCTCGCCATATTCCGGAACCTGACCGAGAAATTCTCTTCAGACCGCGATTCAGTTCTATATCGTTTCGCGTGAGTCATCAGCATCTGGAGCCGGGCTCCATCGCCTGACCCACTCAGTCAGTCAGCTGTTCTCTAGGTCAGCACTGGTCACTAATGGGAAGGAAGATGTCAGCACAGCCTCACGGTTTATCTGAGAAATTGTGTACTGGAGTAGTGCGTCACGGCTCAGCGTCGTAAGAGTCGAATTCGAAAGCAGAGAGGGAGCGTTGCGTGTCGTTGCCCGTCAGTGTTTGAAGATTCTGTCTACCAGCTGACTGCGCTCTGTCCGTTGGATATACGCTCGTTGTTACTGCGGCTGTCGTGGATGTTGAAGCAGTGGCCGCCGTCGTTAGCTCCAGCAGCCGCAGAGGCCTCATTCGGCAGCTTGCTCGGTTGCTCGCATTGCTGTTTCACAAAAAGTGCTGCGCGGCGACGTCGATGAAGCTAAGCATTGCGGAGTCGGTTGGTCGCTGTGGGCCCAGTGGTTCTGCCGCCGCCGCCGCTCGAGAGGCCATTGACCCCGAACACTGTGGAAGCAGCCGACAGAAGGCGCTCGGGTAGTTTCGACCGCGAGAGAAGAAAGCTTAAGGGAGGGTGCGACGGCCTTTTCAGGACCCTTACCTGAAACAGCTACCTCAGTGAAGCCCATGTACAGGGCCGAGCCGTTGCCAGCAGAACGGCTCCACGCATCGAAGGACCCCGTGACATCATTTGGGATTTGAGCTGGATCTCGGGCGACCGCTTGAATCGTTCTCGCCGACGACCTCTACTTCCAGACATGGCGGCGTCTTCGCACGGCGGCTATACTCATGAGCCGATTGACTTCGTCCTCGGATTTGGTCGGCACAAGCTGCCCGATCATGACCTGCGTTAACCCAATTCGCTCCCGACGCCTATCTCTAATCCTGATGTCGCTCTGATTCGTACGACCTCTATTTCCACCGGAGTTACTCCCGAACAGCCGAGCTGGGCTGTCCCAATCCATTTATGCGCGCCGCCGCGAGAAAGTTTTCAAGCTGTTGCAGTTTCCCAGCCTCAACGGGTTGAAAAGAGTCGACGAGAGTGCGGAAAGTTGATGATTGAAGTATGTTTGCCCGAGTCGATTTATCACATCGTAGAGTTACTCTCGAGTATGTCTCCTTCGGAAAAGAGAGATTACGCAGAGCTCTCAGGGTTCACGTAAACCTCACTAGGGAAAGAAGGTCTCGTAAACACCGCGGATCAGTGTTCGATATTACCGGGCATTCACAACAGTCACTCATCGTTTAGCATGTTTAAGAGATCATCAGTACGGGCAGCGAGAGAATGAAGTGTCGAGCGGATTCTTCGCTCTCCTCGAACGAATCTGTACGCTATTCGAGAGGATGCTCGCTCGCACAGGACTCTCTCGAGCTTTCGTCTTGCTGGGTGAAGGCCTCAGCCCACAAAAATATTGAGGGAACATGCAGCAACAGTGCTCATGTGAAAATCCGAGACCATCCACTCGAACCGTCGACCAATTTCCGTTTTTGGTGATCGGTTCCTCCGCACTCGATTGGATGCAAAGAAAAAAACATTTGTGGTTGAGAAGAGAGGTGAATTCTCTCTGACGAGAGCCATCGATGTCATCAACCAGGCATATCGGGGTCCCAATCCAAGCTCAGTGAGGCCGTGGCTTCTTAATCCTGAAGCTAGTGCAACCACTGTGGATTCGGGATTTGGCAAGGAGGCTGGGAGTATTTTCTGATGGCATCTGTAAGGCTCAGATAAACATATACACCTGCTGGGCGTGTTTGAACACAGCTCAGGGCACCAACAGCGCCGAGGATTTTCAGAGGCAGATCCCCCTCGTCCGAACACTGGACAAAACTTGAACCGCGAAATAACTGCCTGCATCGAAGACGCGTTGCAAGTTTTCAAAAACAAAATATCGAGAGTTATGATAGTCTCTCCGCGAGGAAGATCACTCATCCGCGAGTTGAATGAAACGCTCCATCGGTCTCCTCGCGATTGGACTATCGGATGTCTCAACGCGGGCTTTCCGGTTCTCGTTGGCCGTTGCGGAAATTGAAGTCCCGCGAACAGTGAGATTCAAAGACCGGACCGCAAAAGCTCACTCCACGTATTTTTATCTCATAGGAACCTATCAGATAAGCTCCGTCCGCAATCCCGAAACAATCTCCGCTCGTCGGAAGCTCGACGACGACTCATTGAATAACCCGATAATCGATGAAAATTCAAACCGTTGGAGACGTTTTCAATCATCGAGCGAGCGGATGCAAACTCTCGCCGCAGAACGTCACGTTTGATCTCGAGCCATCAAGGGCCGATCGAGCGACGTGTCATACGTTCCAGTACTCTGGTTGATAGTTCTCTTCGATGCGACCTCCCCAATAATTAGACCGTTCCGCATTAAGCTTGGGAGAGGGTAACGATCAATACGGAGCACAGCCTGCGGAGCGCTCTGTTTATCAACAGAGTTTCGACCTATAAACGCGCTCCGGCACAAGCGCGGAGCTGCTCTTCCAGGATCGGGGGCCCAGGAAAATAACCGGCTCGCTCATTGCCAGACAAAGCGGAAAAGAATACGCCACGCAGTTAAGATGCCGGGAAAATATTGTGGAATACGAGGGAATGGTTTCATCGGCATTCGGGAACCTGAGTCATCGAGCTAGTTTCGATTAGAGGAGATTGCTCGAGCAGGAAGCGCCGATGGGAACTTCTCTCGAAAAAGACTGCTTCGCCCCCTGCTTCCAGATCCGAGCGAGTTGATTGGTGTGAGTGTCGACCGGTTCGTTTTGTTTTTCTTGTTCGTTCTCTCATTGTAGGTACTCTTGCTCGAGGCATCTTCTCACGTTCGCATTGTTGGCCGCAGCATCCGAGCGGAGTTCAGGCAGCGGAAGCGACTATTTTTAGTGTCCCTTGGTTGTCCTGAAGAAATGAACGGCTGAGTCTACGCGGCCCGGTGTCGCTGTGGTGTAATGTCCGTGCTCTGTACCCTCATTTCTTCTTTCCTCTTTGCGGCGCCCTCTCCGCAACTCGGAGAGGGAGAGACTCAATAGAGGGACAACGCTGGCAGTCTCCTAGCCTGTCTAGGTCGGCTGGAGGAATGACGGTTGGGCCAAGCACTCGACTGTATGTTTTGAATGCATTTAACCCTTCGAAGTTTCAACGACCCAAGTAGGAGCGTGAGCGGAAGCGTGAATTCGAATTGTGAACAGTTCCTCGAAGCGAGTTTACCGTTTTCGAGATCTCGAAGATCGTGCTAATATAACGGATACCAGTGGAGTGACTCCTCAGCTGTCAGGAGATTACAGCGCTTCCTGAGTGAGCGAGTACACACGCTGCGTCGACAAACTCCGGCAGGACTCGAGGTAGGCTCAACGAGTGGAAGCGAATTCTCGGCGTGGACGGAGCGCGATGCGCGTCGCATGCTGCGCGCATGATTTCGAACAAGGGCCGTGCCTCCCATGTGGGCCAGAGTCAGCTGATCTTAACGACGCAGTGAACCTTCCAGCGAGCGGGTGACTGCCGATCTGCTCAGCCTCCTGGAATCGGTTCAACGCACATTCTACTTAGAAATTCTGTTCATACCCCCGGAAGTCTCGCTGAGAGTGTTCCGATTTGGGAAGGAATCACGAGGAGGATCGAAATGGGTTTCTCGTGGTCTCCGTTTCACCGATAGTCACGAGGATCGGGGTCGGTACAGATTACAAAGCACGGGGAGCACGTTTGATGTGCATCCGCTCGAACTTCCTTATCCACTGGAAACTCCGCTGCCTGAATGCTTTCAGCCGGAGCGTTTATCACTGTTTATTGTTGAGCATTGTGGGCTCACTACGCGCTTCGGGCATTTCTACGTCGCAGCGGAGGCGTAAAACCTGCGCACCATATCTCTGTGACGTTGCGATTTCGTCTCCTCTTTGTTCTGGGAGTCGTTCCAGTGTAGTTTGTTGTTGTTGCCCATGACTCTTCGCATCTACCGCAAAAGTCGCGGGTTTGCGTAGAGGCCATATTCACGGGCTATGAGCCGATAGAGGCGCGCGCGTTTTCCAGGAGATCCGGTCTCGCTCAGAGTGCGGCTAGCTCACGAGAGAACGGCCTAGGATACAAATTAGGAGAGTTCGGGTTTCCACAGAGTTCTGAGCATCTTTCTCGTCCTGAGATCAGGTGGACAGGGGTCGAGTTTACGCGGTCATGATAGATGCGGCCGTCCTGAGAGAAGTCCTGTTACTTTGAACTTGCTATTCGAGGAAGCGTCAGGCCGACCCACCGGCAAAGTGACCTGCATCTCGAAGATTGCAAGGGAAAAAAACCTTCGCGTCTAGTAGATGCACTTATCAGATTCTCACGGAAACTTGCTCCTGTGAGCATCTCGCGGAGAGTAGGATGCGGAAGCATCTCTCTCCGAGCCGAGAACGAAAACATTTGTCCGAAAGCTTCCTACAAGATAGTCCCCTACCAAAAGACTTGACAAAGTGATTCCGATAGTTTTGGCTTACTTTTCGCGTTCGAATTTTAACAATGTCCTCCGACCGAGGGGAGCTGCACCCCTAGCAAATTTGCGGAGGAACCCGCTCTCTTTGTGGAAAGCCGTGAAATCAGCCCGGGCATCGTGCAGTTCCGTGCAATGGAGTTTACCGCGACCAGAGCAGCTCGAGCGCGGCCTCGTTCAAAGCTCCACTCGGGATGTTGTGTGTTGGAGCAAACGAAAGCTCGATGTTGTGACGTGTACAATGCTCACAGAAAACAGATGGGCGACGTTCACGTCGATTCCTAAGGGTCATGTCCATCCCTCCAGATATGCTGTGCAAAATGATGTTGCCGCCGAACATTGTTCGCTGGACCCCAAGCCGTGTGGGTTCCGGCGAAGTCATGATCGCAAAGAACGCGCTCCGAGGTAGTAACGGAGTGAGTGTAGAAGAGGAAGGTGAGATAGGACATTACCGGCGAAAGGGCGTTTTCTTCATTATCGTCAGTGGTCGTTCATGAACACTGGATCCTCCGACAGATTCCTAAAGGCCGAACGTGGGCAGCTCGGAGCTTGTTTCTTTGGTTTGCAGAACGGTAGCTTCTTGCCGAGTGTGGGTTGCGCCTTGTGACAACCAACGCACAAACGTCGCTCGAATAACGGAGCCGGGAAATTCCCCAATCCCGAAATGGAATGAAGAGGGATGCAACGCCGATCCGATGGGACGAGTAGGAGCCGCGGAAAGTCTTGTGAAATATACTCGCACTTGACAATAACTAGTACCCGGAGCGATCAAAAGCTTATACTTGCTCAGACTCCCCTCCGGACCAAGCTCAACACAGTCGGAGTGAGTAGGGCTTGAGTTGGTAAACACAAGCGGAACGCAACTTTGTTTCTGCACAAGGTATCCGCGGCAACTCATTTCAAGAGACCCGACTTCGAGCGGACGGAAAGCAGGTGATCGGTTTCTGTTGAGCTTGGACGGCAACTTGGAGTACGACGTGCCGACGCGGTCCGAAACTGGACGGGATGCCATGCTGGAGTGGTGATCATATTTGTCAACTTGACAACTATTGTGAAATTCTCGAACGCAGTTCCCATCCGGCGTCTTCGGCATTCCATTACAGAGATCGAAACTGCGCGAGCTTCACTGAAGCCGTGAATAGGATCCCTTCGGGCATTAGAGGCTAACGGCGCAGGTAAATCTCTGTGGAGCCGGAGAAACTACAGTTTCCCTCCGCCCAGTCCTCCCTGACACCCGATTTTCGCGACGCCATGCACAAAATGCGTGAAGCTTGCTACCTTGCGGAGGGGCGGGAGGATCTTTTGGCCTTTCGGAATTCTCGCCCGACATTGTTCGCATCCAATATTCGCCCAGGATTTCATTCGATCCATCGAGAACAGTTCATCTGGAGGCCTCGTTCCGATTGATCGCTCGGAGCTTGCGACTCGGTGGATTCCGACTGACTTTACCGAAGAAAACCAACTATTGTCGATGAGGCGGACCAGGAAACAGCGCAGTGGAGATGATCCCGATGAATCTACCCTAATACACTCGGCAGACTCAACAAATCCCAAGACTGTCGGAGCTCACGACCTCGATATCAAAGACAGAGCTGGTCTCCCATGGAGATCAAATAGGGGTTCGAGGGTTCTGCAAGCCTTGTCGACTGCGAATCCGACTCGAACTGGTGAATCTGGAAACTGGCTCTGCATTTCGCTCGAACTCCACTTTGTATCGAGTCGTGACATTCCATCGTAGCTTTGCCGTTTTCCGTGACATTCCTGCGCACCAAACGGATTCTGAGAATGTCCCCTCATAAATATGGAATGCAACCTCAGAACCCGCTCGGACGTGAGTCATCCCTCGCCAAATGTCGAAATCGTCATCAGGGGCAGAGCACATCAGACGGAGACAGCTTCCCGGAGAGCCTAATTCAGTTACATGTCGCCACAAGGTTCCCGACATCTTAGCCGGCCGTGCCGATCCAATTACGCCTCGTTGAAACTCTGTAGATGCCCAAGTTCATCGCTCAAAGTCCTTTACCCCGAGTATGAGAGTTGCGAAGAGACGGGTCGTTCCGTTGGGTCCTACAAGCGATGATCTCTGCTTATTTCTGACATATTCCCGCTCTTTCCCCCATGTGTGTGCAGCGTCTACTGGGCCAAGATCAGCCGCGGCCCAGCCGACACTGTCAGCGGAAATACACGAAAAGTTCGTTGATATTGAAAGGGCAGCCGCAACAGCCGCCGCAGGAGCTTCAGCTGACGGCGTTGGGCAGCGAGCTTCTCCGCTGTTCACTTTTGTCTGCAACATTCTTGTCGTCGAAAACAGTCGGGAATGGAAGCTGGACCCTTTTTCTAATAAGCATGCCGTTCAGAGAGGTGTGAGGAGAGATCGGCAGAGAGTGCGTCTGGACGGCAGCATCTACTTGACAGAGCTATTCTGAAAATAAAAATTTGGCACCAGCTGCTCGGTGGCTGGCTGGGCAGCCAGCTCAGGTGCCTGATTGCCGAATCGACAAGCCTTCGTCGTTTCCTGCTGCACAGCGTGGGGAACCGAAGATCACTGCGGTCAAACGGGAGAGAAACGACATCAAGATCGGACCTTCTCCCGAGAGGAAAGACATGTTCTCCGAAATATCGCATCGAAGCAGCGAGCTGCAGAGTTTGGCAGAGCTTCCCATGCGGTGAGCCAATCCGACAGGAAATGTGGTTTCTTATTTGATTTGCTGGGGAAATTTCCCCCAGGCACGGATCTCGCCAAAAGGACCACAACCACCCAAAATCACCCCGCGGAGGATCAAGTTTCGACATAGATCGACAGGGAGTTTTGAGCAATGCACATACGTCCAAACAGTCTCCTTAGACTTTCTGCGCGAACTCGGATGTATTGTCGGATGGCCTTGGCGAGAAGCGCGGGAGATGAGTCGCGTTTATGACGTCGTCGTTTCACTGTCAGCGGGAAAATCATCATGAAATAATTCCAGCAGTCGAACAGAATGAGTCCTCGTGGGCAAGTTATGGGAAAACGGCGCCTGGAATCCTGCTCATCAGATTTACGCTGACAGGAGAGCGGAGGAACGAATCATTCAATTTTCTCCTCGGAATACCTCAATTTTCTGACATACATCGTGCATGAGATGATTCCTCGTATCGATAAGTCGAGCTTGAGCCTCGTAAGTCCTCGTTGTGCACAAGGTTCTCAAGGTCGCGACCCGGGGACGAAAGCAAGGGTGGTGGACTGGAGAGTGGAGCTCAGTGGATTTGTGTCGACCTCGAGCCCTGCTCGGTCGTAAGAAGATTATGATGTCGAGCAATGAGAGTGGGGTCCAGCACCTGACATGGAGAAAAATAATAAACTGCTCCGCTGAGATCTCAATGCTCGTATATTCGCATCATCATAACCAGCCTCCAGAGGCGCCACCTTGTAACCAGAGTTCAGAACTCTGGTTGAGGGTTACTGCGCAAAGCTTGTCGCGCGACCTTGCGCAGTGGGTCCTCAGTGTCGATTGTGTACGCGCCAGACGCTCGTAATTACCAATGCTTATTTTGGATTCCGTTTTTCACTCGCTGCATCTCTGTTCGTTCGTCGGCCACGTGCGCGTCAGCGAGATGTCCTCGTGTCCTTAGAGGAAAATTCCCCTGACGCTTCGCCACGTCATGTTTGTTCAACATCTGTGGTAGAATTTACATCCGCGGCTTACTGTTGTCGATGCTTTCGCTCGGAGCTATTCGATCCGAGAAAGCCGACGGTCTGTCATGGCATGCCTCCTACGGCCGACAGAGGTCAGTGAATGGCGACGTGAGTCTCGTGTCCACGTGATCTGTCAAAACCCTCGAACGAGAATACTGGTGGTCGCTCAGCTTGATGGTGATGCTTCGGTCGTCAACAACTGTCCCAGTTCACCCAGAACAGTATCCCGCTCGAATCGCTTCCAGAATAAATGAGCGACGTTCGACCCACTGACCCGAAATTCCCGCGTTATAGTCCACCGCATCTAACCGAACGATGGCCTCTCTCGCGACGGAAACTTCGCTGGAAACTTATCGCGCTATCGTCACATCGCGTGACGGAGGGTCACCGAGATTTCCGGCTGGGAAGAGAATTAATTCTCATAGAAAATCAGCGGAAGAGAGACCTCGACAGCGAGAGGACGGAAGTGTTCTACCAATGGGACGAAGACTTCTCGGAAAGGCATGGGAAGAGCCATTGCAGGCGTTCCAGGAATTTGGGCGTAATATTCAAGCTCTGTGGATATGATCGTTCAGAACTTCCCGTCTGCCGTTGCTTCCAAATCCACTTAACTTATGCGTGGAAGGATCCCAACTAGAATGAATAGAGGAAAACACAATTATCTCGGAAACCACGATCCCGAGCCGACTCCTGCTTCGGTCGCACTCGATCCGCGAACTCTTTTCACATCGAATTTACTTTGTCTCGAGGGTCCGAGTCACCGAGCTGGGTTGGTAAGCAAATGTTTCCGTTCGGAGAGAGCGCCGCTGTTTGTACCGCCGCCGCCGGTAGGTCATCTGAGACACGCTCCACATAATCTGGAGGATATCTGAGTCTTACAGTCACTGTGTCACTGAAGTCTGGAGGAGGTTCGTTTTCGTTGTTCCATTCCTCCACAACTCTTCGCCCGCCCCATGAGATTTCTGTCAGCCCCGACAGGGTCGGCAACGAAGCGGAATATCTCAATTCGTTCTCGAGATCCGCTATGAGGCACCTCTTCTTCGTGCTTTCCAGAGAGCCAATATCATGCAGGAGGGCATAACCCATGAAAGCACCAACGTTGCGACCTTGACATTGCACAGTTGGTGGACCGACTCGGTGAACTCTAGACTTTTGTCAAACATTCAACGATTGAATATTCCCGGAGCAGGAACTCATTTTCTGCTGTTTCCCAACGGCAGATCAGCGGACGGGCATTGTTGTCATCATGTCGGTGCCAAAACGATAGGCGAGGTTGATCGAAGTATCAAGGCAGTCAATGACGCTGCAATCGGCTGCTCGTGACGATCTCGAGTGTAACCACCAGACGGAGTTGTCGTGGAGTGCCATTCAACAACGCGAGCTGATTGGGTTTCCTTCCTGTTTGTCCGTCGTTTTTCCCTACGCCCAGCCCAGTCCAGCGCAACGCTGGCTAACGTTCGCGTACGAGAATCGCTTTCGAGATTCAGTCGCTCTCATCCTGCCGGTTCTGTCGTCTCCGATTCCAGGCTGAGCTGACTAACTGTCACGAAGGACTCAGAATGTTCCCGTCCTGAGTTCAGGAGGATATATCTCCAGCTCCGGGTAGCTGTCGTTTCTCGTGATGACCGCCGCGGCCGTTTGAAGCTGTTTCCATCGATATGAAACGGAGGGATGGGAACGTTTGTGACTCTCCTCGAGCCAAACCTCTCGAAAGCAGAGGATGCGATAGAGGGTGGAAAAGCCCTAAGGCTTGTTTGTGAAACACGACTCTGTCGAACGTCATCCAATAGCAACAAATAGTTTCGTTTCTCGCCCGAGAAAGCTGCTCGAGAAACTCGGGAAGACTACGGGAATAGACAGGTGGTTCAGCTCCCGCGATTCCAAACTATTCGTTCTGTTCGCCCCGATCCATCGAGAAGTGGGACTGCTGTTCAGCCCAGACGAGCGACGAGGGATCTCGGGGATCCCTCATCGACGAAATTCTTTTAGATGCCTGTCCTACATCTATTATTGAAAAAACTCCACAATTCCTATTTCCGGAGGTCCTCTCGGTTTCATACCGTGACAGCGGCCAGGATCGGAGTCTAACCGGCGTCGATCGCGGTTCGAAACGTCGAATCATCCGTAACTCGAGGAACTCTCAATCCAGGGAACGCGGAAGACACGATAAATCGCTTCGAGTCAGGAATACGAAGATGTCTCTGATGCAGTGTTTTTTTTTTGTTTTCAGGAGAAGAGCCATGACGCTATGGAGTGCAAGCTGAACTCAGCACTTCCGGGAAGATTCCGATGTGAGCTCCGGTGAACCTCATTTGGGGATGGAGTCTGATCGGATCGCTGCAGGGGAAAGCCCACCCCACTTTCCGGACGAACGGATCTGTGGAAATGCGTAAGGGTATCGAAAGCATTTTGTGCGTGTCCTTCTGGGCAGCGGTAGCCTCCGCGGCTGCCGTCATGCACGACCAACGGGACGGTGGAACGGTGAGTTATGCTATCCGATATCTAGAAAGTAGCTCATGGAGGAGCCGCTCTTGCCAGAAGGTTGCGGTTCGGTTCGGCAGTTGAGTAGCGGCTTCGTCGCAGCTCAGTCAATCGAATATTCTCCTGACGAAACGGCCTCCTTTCTTCACGGACTCCTCGTCAGGCCCAAGCCGGATCTCTCCGAGGTATTCGCAAGGAATTTCTGGAAGCTGATTCGGTTCGGTTTTCCTTGAGGAATAGCTCATGGTGACGTCTGACAAACCCCCTGTGCACGTTCGGCGTCGATAGCTCCGTAGGTGGCGATCCGAACAGGAAGAGAAAGCGGACATTCCTGCCGGGAGCGTCTGGTATTATCACCGTTATACAATTGAGACATGACATCACAATTGACGGCATCGCTCGCACGGCTTCTCTCCCCCTAATCGCCGCGATTACCGTCGCAAGTCCTCGCGATCGGGTCGGCTTAGCGCACAGTCAACGACGGAGTTTCCTCACCGCCTCTGAATGGAATCGCAAACGTTGGGGGTAGCGTATGCATGCAAACATGCGAGAGCGGCTCAGCGGGCTGTTTGAGAGCTCTGTTAATATGCACAAATTCATTCTGACCAAAGTTGTACGGCTTAGGAAATTGTCATGTGGTCTGCGGAGTCGACCGAGCCGCGGATGCAATTCACCAGGGCAGTTCAGTAGTCAGGGGTGGCGCGTAGGGATCGATTGTTAGAGTTGACCTTCCTTCCGAAGTGTCTGATGTTCTGAACAGCTCGCGACTTCGCTGTGTTCTCGTTTTTGCTTCGTGTGACGCACTTCATGCTCCAGATGTTACGCGCGGGCTTCGTTGATCGAGGCAGCGATCTCGCTCGTTTGAGTCACGAGCACTTGTTGTGCTCGAGATCGCCGGGTTTAGGACTCGACAATGCGTAGGAATCCGCCCTCACACAGGATCTGCGGCTCGTGCCAACGACTGGTTACTAGGGTAACCCGAAGTGGTCTTCCTGAGCAAATCCAATATATGCTGCGCTGCCGCACTCGTTGGAAGCTGTGACGAGATACCACAATGAGCCAGGCCTCAAGCCATATTTCCTTAATTTCGTGTTCCATAACGTTCATTCATATGTGCCGTTGGGCGTTCGTCGTGACAGAAACTTTACCCAGAATGTAGGTCACTTCGAGGCTGGAGCTGAAGCTGAACAGTTCACGAGAACCAGTTCCTGGAACTGGGAGCTCTGCTCGAATCATAAGCATTCCTGATCAGTCTGCGCTCATTCTTCATCTTTGGATCGTGGCCTGTGTGCACATTTCCTCACCTACAGGAAGTCAGAGGATCTAAGTCGACATTCTGATAGCGAGTCTGGTGCGGATTGGGGTCCATCGATTGTGCTGCATAGACTGAGATTCGTGTTGCAGGTCCAACTACTGAACGATCGCTTATCGCGGTTCAGCAGCCGTTTTCGACGTAAGAAAAATGGGCCTTCCTGAAACGCTTAGTTTCCGTCGTTTTCTCAGTGCCACTCAGTCTCTAGATACAATCAGACTGTGGCCGACGTTCAGCTGCCGCAGGCTAAAGCAGACAGCCAGCCGGTTTGGTTCGGACATCTGGTTGTTGAAGATTACCTCGGCCGAATGCAGGTCAGGCCAGGCTCATTCGGGAAAGCGGAGGGCTTTCGTGCGCTCACATACACGTAAATGGCCTTGACCGAAAGCTCGACCGAACCCCGATTCCGCGATGGTTTGTGGATTCGCTGTGAATCTCATCACTGCCCGTTTCTCAGTTATCACTTTGAGCTGTGAGGCGTGCCGGGAGTTTTTTCTTCGGTGGAGCAGCTCACAGAGAGGAGACCCCAAGATACACGAAATGAACTGAAAGTGCAAAAGAAGGGAAAATGACGATGAGGAGCACTGTTCGTGTGATGGCTGGTGGAAAATCCATCCCAATTTATCCCATGATCACAGATCTGGACGATGGAGTTGGTGCCGTTCCTGAATTCCTCCCCCATATCTGGGACGGGTACTTCTCGGAGGAGGTTCCAAGTAGACATGTGTTTCCGCATTGCGGACCAAGGAATTTCTCCGTATTACGGCGTTACGGGAAATCAAACCCGTAGTACGGAATTACGGAAATCATTTTCCGTGATACGATATTGCGGGAAAGAAAATACATGAGACATAGATGATGTTTCATGCACGAATCATTTCAAATAACTCCACTGACATATTCTGGTATCCGGTATCCAGTACTCACGACTCGTCATGGGAATTACAATCAATATCAATACATGGAGGACCTTTGGGTGCGATTCTGGGCGGGATCATTTCCCTTAATTCGTAATTACGGGATAGATTCCCCGTAACGCCGTTATGCAAATGTTACGGTAAGCCGTAATACGGGAATACGCATCTAGCTCCGAGTCTGCGGTCTTTCCTCCGTACGGGAACAGTAACAACCCATTTCACCCAATGAGATGGGCTCTGACGATCGATTCCGTCAGAACAAGTTCACGGAAACCCGGCGGCTGAGCAGCGTGGCATTGAGCGAAGCTCTTACCGGAAAAATCCTATTTTCGATGTTATAAGAGAGCGTCGGTGTAACATTGGCCACTCGTCCTCGAGATAGGTTCATAGTTACGCGCCCCGAGGCACGTAGCCCGAAGAAAACTCCCGATGTATTTGCTCGGCGTTCTAGGAACTCTCGGAGGCTGGTGTGAACCTCGCAGCGATGGCTCGAGGCAGCTGCGAAGCGAAAACTCCGATAGACCATTGATGCCAGCGTTCGAACATTTGCATCGCTGCCTTACTCGAGTCTTCCCAGCCTCCATGTACTGACCACGGCTGCGTACGTTCGGTCGCGAACATTCGGAGGGAGACCAGATTCGCCCGTGGCCAGACCGAGCGAAACAAACCTCGTTCCTCGCTCAACATATCCTCTGTGGAAAGCTGGTCCATTATGCCCCAGCCAAGCAAACTTGGGAGATGGTGAACACAAACCGCCTCAGTTCCTCGAGTGGCTCCCTCGAGTGCCTCGTTTGTCCTTGTTGCTCAAGCTGGTTTCAGACCGGACGAGGACTTAGCTGTTCATCACTATTAGGAATGGGGCTTTTCTCCATGGCTTCCGGATTGCGTGTGACAGACTTTGAGTAAAGGACGGCGGCAACTACTGGCAAGGAAACTGGGACGGGCAGCAACATAGTCAGAGCAGGGACTCATGGATCAAACCGGAGTGCGAAAGATCGACAACATTTCCGGATTCCCAGATTCTTCCGATGATGACGCCAACACCACGAGATGGTTGATCTCTCAAAGCCAAACGCAGAGTGTTGAAGCCCACAATAGCAGCAGCAGCATCACTGCGCTGCTAAGATGCTAACCGCCCCGAACAGACGCAAATCTGTTCAAGATAAGATTGAGATCCAACGTTGGCAACGAGAACGGTCAGGTTCTAAGCTCGATCGTAAAGTGTGCTCGAATGCTTGCTCGCGGGTTATATTTGTGTTGAAGCATGTGTTCACTCTCCGAATCTGATCGGGAATTCGCGTCACACGCATTCAGCGGCGGGCCCGCGTTAGAACACGCGACATTCGCTCGAAAGCTCATTACATATGAGCAATTCCTCTGCTGACCATTCGTGATGAGCACTGAATCTCCGAGAGCCCAATGGTGTTCCGAACAGGGCCCGCTGCAGCCGCAGGGATGCCAAGGTATCTGCTCTTCAGATTGGAAGCAGACACATCGTCTGATGTCGGACAGGGCCAGCTATTGAAATTTGCCTCGAAGGCGTTCCCCGTATCTCACTGCAACAGACTTATTCTGCCTTTAGTGATCGTCATCGCCAACGGTTTTTTGAAACGTGAAGGGAATTTTCCCGAGCGAGTAACAGATTTTGACCATAGTCCAAACGAGCATCATTAATAATCGGATGACTGGGATCGGACTCCGGCGATGTAATCTTCCGCGATGGATACGCAAAGGCCGAGAAATCGTTCCCTTTCGTTACTCGATCAACGGTGAGCTGCAATAGAGACCCCGATCGCAGAGGCAATCGAACATGTCGAAACTACTTAGCGCTTCTGAGCTCGTCTACGAAGGAAACAAATGAATGAGACCGAAATCATCGATAATGGAGCGAATATAACAAAGACGGGCAGCACTCTGCTTTTGGTCAAGTGAACAAACAAGCGAGGCAACGGGCAGGCAACACGGTGGACGGGCAGCGAGCTCGATGCGTTGTTTGTTCGTTCAAGGTCTGTTCTGTTTACAAGATTTTTGCTGTCGTTTCCTGTTCGAAAAAGAACCGTTCTCGACCGGAACGCAAAGCGGGAGAACTTGTCACCGAAGTTCGCCGCCGCTGTTCGCTGGTCACGCGATCGTCTCGGTTGGTCAGCTCTCGAGAGTGCCCTCGTTTCCAACACGGAGGAGCATTCTCAGTCACCTGGATCTGTCAGCGACGCTCGAGCCTGTTCTCTGCGTCAGACCTTCTGAGGGACAGGAGTCACCAGCGCTTCCATGAATTCTGAAAATTCAGTATCCTATCATCCGCGATAACAAAGTTTCTCTGCTGGAGAGCAGCTAGCGCTTGCAACGATGGTGCAGGACGCGCACGAAGCGAGTCCCGGCTCTCCAGGGGAGCGACCCAGCGAGAAACCTAAACGCGGCTTTCTGTCAAAATTGTTCTTCAGCGAGCGCAAGAACAAAATGAAAAAAGGCTGGGCAAGCAAACCGGCGCAACAACCGGCCATCTTACAGGAGATTCTGAATAAGTGCAACGATATTCAGAACCGGATCAGATCGTTGGAGAAATTATTTGCAAGAGTGGACTCTCGCAGCGCGGCATACGAAGAGAATTCGGCATCAGGTGACATCGGGGGACTGAGCGCAGCTCCACCTTCTTGCACGGAGAACATCGCGCGGAGCCGCGGTCGTAGCTCTCGCGAAGTTCGGCGCGAAGTGAGGGAGCTCATCAAGCTGATCCGCTATAGGATTGCTTCGGTCCAGCACGATGATCGGCAGTCGGATGAACTAATCAGCTCGCAGCTCTATCCGAATCAACGCAATGTCGAGCAACGGAATCTAGAGACCTACATGACGAAACAGATCGGGTTCGGGCAACGAAAACAGAAGCAGGGAAGGTGGTCAGAAAAGGTGTCGAGACCGATTCGGGGGGGTGTGACAATGAGGGGGCACTCTTCGGACACCCCGACCACGCGCAGATCCTCCATACCCTCAGCCATTTCCGACGTTGCCTGCAGTAGGGTTTCGAGTTCGTTCAGCTCCCCGAATACTTCTCATTTGAAAGGTGGCAAAGTGACCCAGTCGAAAATGCTCTCAATGGATACTTCCGACATGTCTATTTTCCGCAAGTCCAGGAAAGCCCAACGAGTTTGCAGCACTTGCTCCCGGACTTCATCATCCGGAGACCTTCCCCGATTTCGGTCCGAATGAGGCGCCCCCCGGGCCGTGCTCAATCGTCGGACATCCAGGACCCGCCGAGTCGGTGTTCGTCCCTTCATGTGCAACAATAAAGTTGTGCCCGTCGGTAGCACCTCGGGAAACGCTTCTGCACCCGGCGACACCAATCGACTTGTATTCAAATGTGATTTGAGTCACGGAGTCGTTTGCTGTCTGAGTTACTCTCCCTCTCTCTGGCAGCGGTTGTCGGGAGTTTCTCTCTCCGCGTCCCCCTCATGCATACGGGAACAGTCATGTCTTCATGTGGCTCCGACATAAATTTCAAACAGAGGAAAAGTAAGGACGCAGCGAGTTGGAAAGCTGGAGGTTGTTCTATGTCTCGGGTTCCGAGTCAACCGTTGCAATTTGCGGAAGTCCCCTCCCCCGATGGCGAAGAAAAACTCCAAGAACCACCCGATACTTCCTCGCAGCCACCCAATGTTGCCCCCTCCCCCATTCAGAGAACCGCTGCTCCACGGCACCATTAGAGAAGCGACCTTGGACGGTTTGGCGCTATTTGCCAGCCGTCATGGGTGTGGGTTATTTCGTTACCGCATGATTTCGTTACGGAACAATCGAGTGCAAGCGGAACATAAACAGAGGACCCTATCAAATTTATGCGGTCATCCAGATCTCGTGGACAAGAACGATATGTTTGTTTATCCGACGAGCGGTTAGAACATTCGTTTGAAAGCGTAACTAGTCGGTGAGATATTTGAACTGAGTCAGCTTCGTTACCTGAAGGTGAACAAGAAGCCTCGAAGGTCATTGGCCGGTGAGAGCCAACCTTCCCGCTCTTCTCTCATCGTGCTCTCCTGCAGGATTTTCCAGCGATCGAACAATTCTTTCCGACTGATAGCTCATGAGACCCGCTTCCGATGCAGTGGAGGAAGCATTTCCGAGCGTCGGAAGCTAATAACTCCGCTCCGTCCCCATGGCAAGACCTCCATCTTCGAACCTAGTGTGATTGGGTGTATCTCCGTCGAGGACTCCAATCTAGATATAATAGAGTTCATTATTCGGCTCTGCTCCCAGAGGCATTGGTGACGAACTTGCATCAGCCGAAAACAAGCATGCTGCGTCAAACTGCAGTCGAGCCGTTCCGTGTCCATACCATCCATAGATAGAACTTTAAATGAAAGATTGGCTGGATCATGAAACGAGAAGCCACCCACTCCCCGCAGTCTTTGACGAACAGCTGAGGATCCATCCGCGATCGACGAGGTTTCTGAGTCGCTTAGCAACTCGGTACCGGAAACCGCGAACCCGAGACGCGAATCAACTTCTCGAGTCGGAGATCACTCAGCGTCTGAGAACGTCCCGGGCCAGAGTCGCAGTTTTCTCTGCGGGGTTTCAGGAGCGATTGGCTCCTGGGGAGTCTGCCTGCAGCGGACACAAAGAGTTCCGGAAACGCGAGCTCATTTCCTCGAGCCGTAGCAGCAGGCGACTGATATCGGAAATCTCCGGTCTGTGAAATTGACCCGGACGCCAAGATTACCAACGCAGAAATTCGTTTGAGTTCAACGCGTCTACGATCAGCTGTATCTCGCAGGAGGATGGTTGCTCTCACTGCCCGATTCGGATAAGCATGTACTCTTCGTTGGTCGCCCGCGCTCCTCATACTCGATTCATTACACCCCATGGCGATCTCGAGGAGATCTCTAAAGGCCTCGAATCGACATCTGAAAATCTCGCTCAAGAATCAAAATGATGTTCCTGTCGAACAGAGGTCTGGTTTGGGTTTGTACCCGAAGTTCCTAGGTCGTTGTTGACCTCAAAAGTTTCGACGGCCGGGATGCGGGGAGAATACCTTACCGAGTATCGCTTTGTTTACGATCATTCCCTATTATCGTCGCTGACATCAATATCGCTGTTGCCATCGCTGTTGGCTCTGGGTACCGATCGGCTCTCGGTCCACGAAACCGACGCAGACGTGGAGGGACGTGTCAACGAAGCTCTGAATCAGAGGGAGATAGATTGAATCCAGTCAATGAATCGATGCATTGCCGTCCCGCGGGACGGAAAGCGCCCCTATGGAAAAAGCTTTAGCAGCTTCGTCTCGAATCCGATACGATCACGCGGCGGTGCTCTAGAACGCTTGCATGAACATCTTATCGAAGCCTTATCACCGGACTTGCCTGTGTAGGCTGCATTCCTCGCCCTCAAAAAATGGCGGGATCTCCATGAGATTCTCCCTGTCCGTACCTGGATCGGTGCCCGAACGGAGTGATAGTCTCTTCATTAGGCTCAGATGAATTTCTCACAATGTGACGGCATTACGCCTTAGAACTGGCAGCACTTTTCTCTGCCGACATCACAATGGCGATAGAGGTGAAACTGGCCGCTATTCAAAGTGCTCTTTAGATAGCCTGAGTGCGTCCCTCCCTTTATTGTCTTCGTATCTCGTCCAAGCTCCAAACTCGGCCTATATGCTTGAGATGATGTCCGGTTAGGTACAGCGAGACATGTGGAATATTCGTGCTGGAAAAGCTAAGCACCGAGTTGCGAAACGCGCCGTACCCCGTCTATAATGCCTCAAGCTCTGACGGAAATTCCCACTCTGAGACGACCGTGAGAGCCAACCAGTCTAACAAGATAAAATAATTCTCTTCCGCAGTTGATGGACACATCGAATAAGCCGTTGCAAGACCCACACTTTGAAATCATCAAACGTAAGTTAGTCGGACGAGCGCTCTCGTATAATAGCGAAAGTTTCATCGATTCGTGAAGGCTTCCAAGAGAGGGATGTTTCTGCACGGTTGAGCCCGTCAGAAGACTTCGTCAGAGATTTCTCCGAGTTCCAAGATTGAGTTCGATCGAAGACACTAAACTGATCAGCCTCACGATCACGGAGCCTCTCCGGACAGTATTCGTTCATTAGCTCCCTGTGGGGATGCTGTCATTACGAATTTCCGATGGCAAGATGTGATGATTCGAAAAGTATTAGCTTTCAACCGACGTCAGTGATGTCCAATGATCGAGAAACACACAGCTTCTCCGGCTCACGGGGGGTTCTCAGTTCATCGTGGGAAGAACCCGTATTTCACCTGTGTATCCCAGCCATTCCCATCTATGGGCTCGAAGACTCGATGATTAAGAATAGAGCTTGGATTTCAGTCCCGGCCCCACTGGCCTCGTTGACCGCTACACCACTCTCGACCTCGACGGTTCGTCTTCAATGGACTTCAGGATCTCCAACTGTTCCGGCATTGTCCTTCGCAATCGAGCGACCTCGCAAGGCACCAAGGAGGACGAGTGACCATGAGACGGTGGAGGATGACGTCAAATACTATGCGAACACAACGGTTTGTGTGCGGGAAAGGCGAAAGGATAGGGAGCACTCATTAGCCCTAGAGTCTGAAGCCACTTGTCTCAGTGATGTTCGTGGGCTACCACCTAAAGATGGTGAGTTGGGGCCTAGCCCCGATTTATCTCTCACATGCAAGCATTCCCGCGTCTGGCGGGTGCAAGTTTGACAACCGATGGAGCATGGCTGATTCGACTCCCATCACGCTCCGACCTACTTAGTAGACTCCAACACGTTTCTCTTTGCAAAACTTGCAGTGAAGCCGCTCTACGTGGCATTCGTCGAGTTAGTCGCGCTCAGTCTAGTCGTGTCAGCTATCACCTGTATATTTGTACACTTCGGTGAGTACTGAGCAGAGTGCAGCTCGAGCCAAAGCCATTTTGGATGGGGCATCTCAAGTCTGATCACATTTTCCATTCCACTCTTTTTCCGTTTCAGGGTTAGAGCAGCTGAAAAAATCTCTGAGGAGCCCGGACTGCAGGGCGGGGTGGGGCGAGCGCCCTTACGAAGATAGTCTCAAGAGTTGGTTGCGGGAAGACGACGAAGACAAGGAGCCTGATGAGAGGTGACTTGGTTATTCCTTTCCGGTTTCGCGATCGCTTGTTCGCTCGGGAATTTTGCCGGTCGGAAGTGTTGCTCCCGGTACCGTGGATTAACAGGGCTAGTTTCTTTCATTTCCAGGTCGCGTATCATGAGCGCTAACAGAGCTACCTCCGTCTAAGCTCTGACGTCCTCGATTCCCCTCGAAGAGCAAACGACGTCGGACCTGAGTAGCTCGCAAGTGGCACAAGAGGAAAATTAACGGAGGGAGAGAGAGAGAGCTCTCTCCGCTCACTGATCTCAACACCGAATTTACGGATGCAATTAAGCTTCTAAATATGAATGTTCGCATAATTGTATAGGATCATGGAGTCAGAACACAGATGTCTAGTTCCTGAATACACCGAAAGGGTGTAGCTCAAAGCTCATCATACGATATGCTCCTCGCCACTGTGTACATTCCCCCTTCACCCAAGGGTCCTATCTATCATGTAGCACCCGCGAACGTGCAGGGGTTCCCCACGGGAACTCCACCGCGCGCTAGGCCACGAGTTTTTAGGACAAAGACTTTCAGGCACAAATCAGCCGGGCCAATTGGAGAATCATGAATGAAACGAAGGCAACTTTAATTGGAACCCACTCCGTGAGACAGCGTTTGGTGTCTCGGACTCGTGACGCACCAGGTACAACGTTCTCAACGACTCCAATCGTTCTAGTCAAATATCATCCCTCTTCATCGAATGTCCATGGCATAAGGCCTTAGGGGAGGTTCCCCCTGTACCGTTTGAAAACAACCGTGGGGATTTTTGCACGATCCGTCAAGCAGCAGTATGGAAGTGTCGCCTACGCGCAACTATCTCTCGATTTCGCCTACGCGTTGAATATCGACGACTGAAGTAGTCAAGGTCCGTCTCGCGCAAGTAAGCTTGATCATAGCTTGATTGTGTTGTTCACCTCTCCCCGATTAAGCGAAATAAGCCGTGTATAAACTAGTGTGTATATGTAGTTTCATTCTCACGAATTCAGTCACATGAGCTGTGTCATTCAATAAAGGAGCGGAACCTGTCTTAACGGAGCTGAGTTTTTTCTCAATGATACTTCAGACTGGAGTTCCAGAAGAGATTGTCGGGAGAATTTCGTACAATAGATCGCGACAGAGTATTTCGTCCATTCGCGAATCTCGGTTGTGATGCGTCGGAGTATTTCGTTCACCTAAAACGCATTCTGACATACCAGCTCAGGACAAGAACTCCAGCAGTCATCATCAATCGTCTACAGCCTGTAGATTCCCAAAACATGCACTCCCTGATGTATTTCATCTGGAACTGATTTAGCCAGCAATACCCCTGGCCAGGGACTCTTAAATCTTTTTCTGAAAGTCAGAATCTTGCGTCAGCTCATGTTCGGAATCAAGGCTCCGCTCAATCGCATGGAAGAGCCCGATTTCCAATCGTATCCGTCGACATCGAGAGAACATGGGAGCTGTTTTCCTCCACGAACTCGTAGCCATCCACCGGCAGCGAAACTTTCTAGGAGCTGAATCCGGACGAAGTGGTCACGAGAAACTCTGTGCTGTTGATTGTTGAGCTTCTTCATATCCTACCGCATTTCCTGAAATCGGGCGGTTTGGATGCAAAAAGTGCACTGTGGCGCATCATTGTGACGATGCCGTAGGCGGGCGAACCCTGGCGACTCACATGTAGTGAAGGAAATTTCGTAAATTCAACCATCGACTCATTTGTGAGTCTTCCCTCCAGACGGAGGCTTGGAGCGCCATTTCCTGAAAGCTCTCAAGTTCCTCAAGTCTCCTTCCTCTGCTCCCCCGCACCCCATCTTCTCCGTTTGCGCCGATCTTGGAACGCTCTCCCCAGTGACGCTCCTCCTCGATTGGCCCTCGATTCTAGCTCAACGTCAGAGCCTCGGTTGCCTTGAAATGCAATCGACTAGATTTCCTGGCGGAGTGCATCGATTTCATGCAAATGTTCAACTCTGTGCTATTATGAAACATTGTCTCCAACCAAACTCTCCTAATCCATGTGACGGACGCCCTGCCTGATTGCCGCGATTACCGCCAGCAGACTTTCGACCATTATCTGGTTGTAGTTGCGTCGGACTCGATTTCAACATCGCAACCGCAACAGCTTCGCTCGAGCAGGAAACAAGGTAGCGTTTCGAGGCTGAATCGTCTACCGGGGCGAAATCGATACCAACGCGGCGAATCCGATCCGACTTCCGTCGACACCCACCGATGAAGGTATCGAAACCGAGGCGATCGGTATCCCGTTCCCCCGGCCATACAGTGGGAACGATCGGCGAGACCAGCTCTCTCCTCAAAAAAGGATGACGGAGCGGAATGTGCTGTGAGATGTTCGAATTCTCGCGAGAACAACAGACCACAGTCTCTGTTTCCAACTTTCGGGGTGTGTTCGATTCAAGAAATGCCATGAGGATGGGAACAAAATCACCAAGACTACGCTGTTTCTCCGAATCGTGCGTTTGAGCATATCCTCCTAAATATCGAGTACAGCGTCCCTCTCAAGCAATTGGAAATGGACAATATCTCGACTAACCCGCGTAATCCCGTTCCCGGAGAATCGCAGTTTTGGAGAACATTCTCCGAGCAGCGCGCTAATCGCGGGGCAAGATGGACCCCTGTTCAGAGGATCGCCCCTTCCCCAGAGATCCGGGAGATCCGGCTTCATATTGATCAAGCCGTTTGACAAAGCTTCCGCGACCGGGAAGATTCAATGTATCATCTCCTGCATATTCGCATCAAAGCGGGGCGCCACCGTCTTTGAAAATCCTCGCACGCTGCCCTCGCTCGCTCTCATTCTTGGCGCCAACCAGTCAGAGCTCACAGCTGATCAACATTTTCATCTACCCAGAATACATGTCACATTCTCGCTAGTCCCGAGTATCGGCCAAACGTAAGTATACAGCCTTCATTGAAGCATGGCATTCAAGTTTCTTTTTCACGAGAAAAGTTCACTCACGGAAACTCAGGAACGAATTCAGACGTGAGCGTGACATGGAACAGATGCCTAATTCTTGCGGCTGACGGAGACGTGCCCGCCATGGTTCCGCGCCACAGTTTCCGATTCCCTGCGATTGGACCTCGAGACATTCTAGGAACTCTCCTGCCAAAGGAATAGAGCTCTTTTGAGAGCAACTGATAGTTTTTGACTCCGGGCGATTCGACGTCCGTCTACCGCGAGAATTGTCCGGTCGCTCCACTCTCAGTGACATCTCTGTGGTTTCATAGAGGATCAACTGTGCGAAGTGGAGCCTCTTTCCGGCCTCCGACCCGAGTGATTCATCCGACACGCTTTTCAATGGATGTTCCAGATGCAGCGGAGCAATAGACTCAGAGCCGAGATTAATTTATTGAAAACCTCGCTCCCTGATGGGATCGTTTGTTGCCCGACGAGTGAATCCGACATGTTCCACCTGCAAGCTATCTTGAATGGCCCACCAGATTCACCGTACGAGGGAGGAAGATTTTCCGTGGAAGTGAAGGTTCCAGAGAAGTATCCGTTCGAGCCGCCGTGTCTTCGGTTCCTCACGAAAATCTATCACCCGAACATCGACGAAAGTGGGCGGATATGTTTGTCTGCTATACAACTACCGCCTGGAGGGACTTGGAAACCTTGTCTGAACATCTGCTCGGTGCTCACATCATTGAGGGCTATACTGGCGGACCCCAAACCGGACGATCCTCTGATGGCGGAAATAGGCGAAGTCCTAAGGAATGACAGAGCGGAATTCGAGCGCATTGCGAGACAATGGACTAAGAAGTATGCGGCTGCGAATCCTTGACATAAGATCGACAACTTGAGCGCAGAGAAGGAAATTGGTTCCGCTCAATCCTCGCCCGTATTCGAATAAACGCGCCCGATACTCACTCATCTCAGACGGCCTTGTTTCTCTAATCATCTATTCTATAATAATCTCCAAACCCAAAATAGTGTCCCAGCGACCTCTGATCATTCCAGACCCATTTGAAGGACGAGTGACAGCGTGACTCTTCTCTTGCAGATGAGTCAACGGCCCACAGAGGCAAACTTCAAAAGCAAAACGCTTGAGGATCTGTTAAGATTCAACTTCCAGGACCAAAAAACTTCGTTGTCAACTCAGGCTACAACTCTGATCAACGAGCTGTTGGTCCATTTCGTTCAAGAGCTGGCTAAACGAGCCAAGGAGCAAGCCGCCGTGCAAGGAGCCCTGACGGTCGAGATAGAGCATTTGGAGAAGATTCTCCCGCAACTACTCCTAGACTTCAATTGAGGATTTTGAAGCCCCCTGTAACATGAAGACTCAATCCCGCAAATAAAAGCCGCAGAAAACCTCTCAATATTTTTTCGCTAAGGATTTATCCATGGGGCATTTATTCACCCTACGCCAGGGTCCGGCAGTTAGGTAACCCGGAGGATGCTCAAGCTCCCTCTTCGGAGTCGCGTGTTGACCCAGCGTCCCGTCTGAGAAATCGCTGTGTGCTTGCTACACTCCCGCATATTTATTCGGTAATGATTACCGGTGAAGTGGAACTCCGGGATTTCGATGACTTCTCACATCCGGTACGAACCCAGAAATCGTCGTTCACGCGAACGCTCATCAGTTGAGTATCCCTCCCTAGGTCCCTAATCGAGGATAATGCGAGCACGTCACTCGCTCCGATTCGCTCCTCCGAACGAGATGGGTACAGTGGAGAATACCCGACTTTCCAAATCCTCGACTCACTCCAGCTCCACGGGAGGAGCCACGATGGCTGAATCAGGCTCTTCTTGAAAAATAGGGCACTTCGTGATCACGGTGATGCTATCGAAGATATCCGAAACGAGCTTATAACCTCGATAGAATGATGTTAGGCCGTGATCCCTTCTTCATTATTGAGAGGAGAGCGTTTGCTTCATTTGGTACTCCATGAGCTTAGGTGGGTGCATTTGCGTAGCTTCAGGGAATCACATTGAAATTCCTCGATTCGGTTTCGAGAACGCTCGACGACATTGTCACCAGCAATCGGAATCTCACGTTGAATTTCAATTCCTGTTAGATATCGATTGAGCCTTCGACCTTCGAGTCTCTCATCCTCCACGCAGCCTCGCAGGTGAGATCTTAGCAGTTCGAACACACTGAAAGGACGTTCGCAAGCGGGAGTTCAAACCGGTAGCGTCGCAACGATCCGAGGCATAACGGAGATGTTTCGGTAGTCTCGTTCAGGACACTGACTCAAAGCGTCCAGAGTTTCGAGGTCGCTACCACGTCGGAATCCTCAGCCACTCGGAAAAGATTTCGGAGAGTCGGTGTTCTGCCGAATACAAGTCTTCCCAAAAGGATGACTCGGAATCCCTCTGGTTTCGTCAGCTGAAGTCTTGAGTGAAAATTCTTGCGTCATCCTGTAGCGCGTGCATCTTACTCCAGGATGACACCCGAATCCATGGGATGGGATTGTGTTCCGAAGCATCTGACAGACTTCCCTGGCCGTCGACTACCTGAGCCCTCCGAACTTGGCACACGGGAGCACACGGGCACAGTTCCACCTTCGCATGTTCTCGGGGAACTCCGAGATCTGGACTCACGATGAATAGAGCAGATCAAGGGATGCGAATCCATTCCCGAACTCGCCTCCATGCTGTGCTCATCTCGGGTGTACGTGTCTCTACGCTCGATGATTCTCAGACCGAGATCGGCACAGCTATCGTTGACGAAAACCGGACGGCTTCACAATTGATGGTAATAGAGCTCAGAAGTTCGTCCTAGGTCATTTTGCACCGTGCAGGAAGTGCACCGCGTAGCTCTCACTCCACACAATCGGTTCTGGAAGCGCTGCGGTGCCCTGTGAGTGTCAACCAGGTTTATAGCCGGATATTGAGACTCCATTCCATGGATATCGTCATCGTGTACGTAATACTCACCGAATCAAATGCGATACGGAAATTTCGACGACGATGTGTCGAATGAGTTTGGTGCGCTGCGCACAGTTATTCCTTTGTTTTCCCATATTTTCACGATCACGCTGACTTGCCAAAACTAAGTGCTTCGTTGAGTGAAGTGGCCTCCAACCTGTAGCTTGTACGACTTGGGGCGAACATTTTCAGAAGAATTGCGTCCCCACTCTCTGGCGAGGACCCCTACCACCAAAGCCGTGTTATCAACACGGTTTTAAAAATCAGAGCTGTCAATGTTTGTTTTCTGATTGTGCTGGGAAGTCAGTGATAGAAATTCACGATGGCTAGTTATGACGAGGGAACAAAGCAGCGTAAGATCAATGAGTACGACAACGCTCTAACCGTTGCGGCAGTGATTTTCAACGATGCAGTGGAACGGAATGAGTGTCCCTCGGAAGATCCCAACACATATGACTGTATTTCCTTGATAGGCCGAGGCGCTTGGGGACTCGTGTATAAAATATTGAGGGGGGCTCAATTTTATGCTTTGAAGGTGATGGTGAAGAGAACGATACGCCAGGTGAATCTTCAAGAACATGCGATTAAAGAGAAACAGTTTCTGTACGCTATGAATAATCCATTCGTTGTTAAGGTGCTCGGTAAATACAAAGACCGCATCCACTTATACCTTATCATGGAGTGTGCTCCGTACGGCGATCTCGATTTTTTCATCCGAAGATTCGAAGAAAAAGGCGTTCCCGAAAAAAGAACTCGCCAAGTCCTATGCCAGGTCGTTCTGGGTCTCGAATATGTGCATGCTTGCGATGTGATCATTCGTGACCTAAAGCCGCAGAATATTCTGATGTTTGAGAATGGTCGTGTGAAATTATCTGATTTCGGACTGGCTTGCCTGTCGACTTCCCGCCCAAATGAGCCCTACGGTAGTCTGTCATGGAGGGCACCGGAAATGTTTCTGTCAGTTATCTACAGTGAAGCCGTCGATTGGTGGGCTCTCGGAGTGACAATGTACGGAATGCTGATCTGCAAGGGGCATCCGTTTTTCGATTACCCGGGCGGAGCGAGGGACGAGGATTTCTTGAAGAGAATAGAGGACAACGACATCAATTTCAGCCAGCCTGAGTGGGGAGAAATTACTGAAGAAGCCAAGAGCTTAATAGGTGCGCTACTCGAGAAAGATCCGACCAGAAGAATAGGAACCAAATTCAACGGTTCCGAAGACTGTAAGTACCATGCATGGTTCTCCGGACTCGATTGGTACAACGTGATTTACGGAGAGGAACAATTCAATACCGAGCCCCAAAATGGGGGTCGGTCCCACAGTATACCGGCCCAATCCCCGAAGCCATTCAAAGATATCGCACCAAATGAAGCTGATCCTTCGCATGCTATCTTCAGAGACTACTGATGACGTCCATCGATTGTTCCTACCACTTTTGCGGAGTCCTTCCATTTAGGAGACAGCTCCCAGAAGTGAACGATTCGATGCAGTTTCGTGAAGCGTTGGAATGATGTCGTCGAATAAAAGGCGATGTTCCGAATTAGTTCACACAGACCGTTGAAAAATTCTCTTGTTCTCCGTTTCCACGAACAGTTCGTTTCAGTGCACGACCAGCGACAGGCTGTCGAATTTGAGACTAAGCAAAGGGAAGATATTTGTACACGTATTTGTTCGCGATCAACTGCCAGCAGGATCTGCGCTGCGTTGTCTGCGATCGATGGCTTCACAATGTTCCGTGACTACGACACTTGAGCCGGAGGAGTTACGAGTGGTGGTTCTAGAGCTTCCTGTATTGCTCCCCCGAATCCCGGTCCATGAGAAATGGTATCCGTACGCTCGATCTGCGGTATCACTGCCTAGTGGAAACATGAATTGAACCGTCAGCTCACTCGTGACAAGTTGTCGGTGAAGTATGATGTGAGCTTCCCACACCAACGTAAACCTCCTCGCACAAGACTGAACTTGAATGAGCTCCCTCTAGGCGGTTGAACTCCCTGCCGATGTGCGTTATACGTCAGAACAAAAATAACAGAGTATGCGTACGATGCGGCACTCGAATTTATTGTCATGGATATCCGCTCGTGTCGCATCCAGACGCCTGAAGTGCAGATTAGTCCATCTTCTTGAAGCCGATCTCACCAGCGTACTCTCTGAAACATCTTCGGCAGAGCATCAAACCGTACTTGCGGATCAAGCCGTGGTGATTGGAGCATACGCGACTGAAATGAATCGGGAAGCGGTTTTGCTCAGGTCAGACGAAATCTTCGTCCAGACCACGTTGAACTGCGAGATATGGCTCAAAGTGTCCGGGACGCAACTAAGGCGGTCGACCGCACTCACCACAGACGGGAGCCCGGTCCGTACTTCCTGGGATGAGAATACCACACGTTTTCGTGTCCCATCTTCGAGTTCAAGCCGGAGATAGATCAGAAACGTGCTACCTGCACACACAATGGCGTCGAAAAGAACCGTCAGCAACAAGGAGCAGACGATTTCGGTCGGCTGTGGCACCATTGTGGTGCTGTCGCATCGCAGCACAACAAAACGGCGTGCCCATACGTTACCATTGCTCGCCGCTCGCCGGGCGCCAAACGATATAGAACCCCATTACCATACTGTTCGTCCCGGGTTTTCAGAGTTGATTTTCACGCAGATCAATAAGCGGGATCTATTCGTTCTCGCGTTGAGCGGGCCTCAGGGAAAGGAGATCCGCTTCGATGCTTCGTTGGGTTCAATTGAATCTAAGGCATCGACCTCGACGGAGCTGGCGGGAAATTCAAATGAGCCTCAGTCCGGGTGAGTTTGAATGGAGGTTAGAATCCACCAAGTTTTGGACGATTAGGGGACATATGAGGATAAACGATAAACCGCCGACCCCGGGCCAGGAAACATCATCCTGTAGGCGACGTGCCCCCGGGGCAGATGACGATGGCGGTGGGGGAATCCCTCCGCTAAAACTCTAGCGACGATGGACGACTCCTGAGTAGTGCCGCTCGTGCAGAGCCTTAGTCCCCCATTCTCGCCGTCACTGTCGACGAGTCGCGAGGGCGGTATCCGTGTTCGGAACTGGAATTCGCTCCCTACGCGAGCATTTCTGTCGATGAATGCGACGGTTGTCGTGTGATGTCTGTCGTGGAACAACCACGGGAGAAGGTATTCATTTGGGGTCTCACTCGCTGGGAGAAAACTTGCGCTAAAGAGGCAGTTTCGACAGATTCCGATTCCTCGCGGAAACCATCGCTAAACGCAATGGCAGTAAGCCAGGCGTGGATTCGATCCGTGGAGGAAATCGTCACCACGTGTAGCTTTGAATCAGGCCGTAGTTTCATCTCCATTACCGAAGCCCAGGTCAACTGACATCTCGAGTAGAGGTCCTGAGTACATTATTCGAGCGCGAATTTGTGGCATATACGAACCGGAAAGGACTCGACGATGTATCGCGTCGTTCGCAGTTCTCTCGGAATCCTACCCCGATGCCCGCCAGTTGAAGCCTTTTCGGCCCAATGGATCTAGAGATCCCGCTGGACAATTGTTACGTCCTTTGGAAGAGTCATGTTCTATCTTCCGCAATTGGACTGATATCCACGATGATTGTAACTGGCCACATCTGCTGAGAATCACTACATGCACTTCCTCCAGTCGAATCAAGTCGTGGTCGCGTGCACATCTCGGCTGACTGGGAGAGGCGAACCTAAAAACTCGGTGTCGGAGATGTTTCCGAAGCAACCGAAGTTAAAGTCGATTTTGAAACGACCGAGAGACGTTTCGCCGCCTCCAGCCAGGGGGCAAAGGCTGCAAACTCTCAGGTCGGGACGCGCGGCTCTGCCATCCGTATACGATTTGCCATGTGTTCGGAGCACGGACAAACTGTTGGGAACACTTGAGGATGCTCGGTGAGGCTTCGTGATACTCTTGTGATTGATAAATTCATGATCTTGATCTTGCTTAGCAGTGCAAGCTGGGCCTGATTTCCCCTCTACTCAAGACATTTCCGCATCCGTCAGGTGCTTGAAACGTAACGCAGAGAAGGTTCTCCAAGATCTGAGGAATTTCAATTGCCAGTCTCCGGGGAGCAGAGCAGTTTGTGTCGAGACAGCGCATAAAATGCTCAGCGATGTCAGAGAACTCCACCAGAAGTATTTCCACGAGCAAAGAGTCCTCATAGAACGAATGAAGGTTAAATCGGATGTCTCTGCTGCAATCGATGGAATGTTTGATTCTCTTCTCCAAGAGGTGGAGAAGAACCGATCAGAACTTTCAAACGAGCTCAAGGTATACGAAAACAGAAGAGGTCGTCACGCGGACTCGAGTGCAGGAGTTCAAGAACTATCCTCGAGATTTGATCAAGCAGAAGACGGAAGGCTTGGCAACCGTTCAGATGATACCAAAAAGTTGCACGAGCTCATCTCATTCGAGCGCAATCAGGGTAAAGTTCCTGCCGAAGATGTGCTGGGTCAACTCGAAGCCGTCGATGCTCTGATAGAATCTCTGAAGTGGAGCTCCGAGGAGAGACGACGGGATTGTCACGCAAAGAAACAAGTCATGGAGACGAAACGGAAAGATCTCGAAGACATTCTGCGGGGGATCAAACTAGACGCGGAACTCTCTCACCAGACACATTTCGGGAGAGTGCGCGCAGCCGTTCAAGAAGGCCTCGAGAAGAGCACTGAACTCCTCCTAGCCAAGACGCTCCTCGAATCCCTGGAAGCCAAAGTGCGAGCCATGTTCAGGGATATCGAGGATTCCGGCCCCACTCGTGGAGGTAGGCGAGGATGATATTCATTGATCACATTTCTGCATGGGAAGCGTGTCCTCGGCGGAGTTCATATCATCCGATCTTGCACATCTTCCTCCGATTGGAATCTGTGGTGAGACGAGAAGTTCAAGACTGGACCAGCGCTCATCATTCATGGAATTTCTTCATGCTAACATTCAATGGTTTCAGAGAAATCTAACACCGAGCACTTCCTCGATCGCCTCCAAAATGCTCTTCATATTCTACGGGACGTGGCAGTCCCGGATACATACCGAGTTCGACTTTGCATGGAAATAAATCAACTTTGCGGAATGCTCACACCGACACCGGCAACCGCAGTCTCGGGGACTGTTGAGGACGCCGAGGTTCAATCTCTGGTTTCAGGACAAAGACTCACAGGCGCTATAAAAAGTCATGCATCAATGCTGTTGGAAAGAGACCGATCCAGAAGGAGTGAGAGCCCGAAGGTGAAATCTTCCAGGAAGAGCGCGAAATCCGGCGGTAAAGAGGGCCAATAAGCTTGTGCAAAAGAGAGGTCCCTCAAGTAGGCGAGCCGATAATTTTAACAAAGATTTGTTACTGGCGGTGTTCTGAGCTGGTTGATGGCTCCAGAATGTTTCGCGGTTGAAACGGCCAAGTCTCCCAGAGCATTCATCGATCGTAGCAGTATTGTTCTCTGTCCATCTGGAATCTCCTCGAGTCCAGTGAAGACCTGCTCATGTAGTGCACTTTTATTCCGGGAATTGAACTCGCTCTGCATGAGAAGCGCTTCCAGGAGAGGAGTTCGAGCTCATCATTCTTCCAGTGTATATCGATGATTGTCGAACTCCTGAATCCGCTGCTGCCCAGAGATGAAATGTGCCGGTCATTCCTCGGGATGATTCTTCAATTTCGTCAGTTAGTCCACGTTGAGTGTCCACGGCACGTTACTCCAGTGTGAGACACGAAAACCGAGGATGCCATCTTCCATTCTCAAGTCCGCGTTGTTCGAACAAATATCCATCAAAGGTATGTTGAGGCGCTAATGTCAGAGATATATTCCGCTGGAACGTGATGAACGGAATCCTCCATTGGTACGCTCCGCATGAGCCCTGGTTCGAGAGCTAAATAACGCGTGTCTTTTCCATCTATCGCCTTCTACGCTGATTCCAGGAGCCGCTCCCTGAATACACTCATAATTTTGTTAATAATCGGATGGTCTCGTTTCTCAGCAGTGTTGTTTTCCGAAAAAAATCCTCGAGTCAGGTTCCTCAATTCTATACTTCTATTCTCCGATAGGGCTCTGCCGTATCGGTCCATCAAAGCCGGCGGCACACCTGTCTATCATTCTCCTCGCGGCGAAAATTGTGGGAAACTCATCCGACTAGCCGAGAGCAGGGCGTTGTCGTTGTATGGATGGGTCAGAGTTGCCGTTTCAAGGAAAGAATGATCGCGAAACACCTGAGGAATTCAATCTGGGAAGAGGCTAGCATGTTTGTTTCCCATAAGCTCAACTTCCAGCAACGCCACTCTCGAGGCGAGAAATATTACACCCGATTCCTGCAAGGTCACCGCAGGAAGCACAAAAAACGAGCCTTTTCATGCGATCCGTGAATGAGATGCTGTATTTAACATAATGTCACTTGACGACGTTTCCAGAAATGAGATAGAATATTTTGATTTTTCATCATAAAATCAGTCATTTCAGTAGCACATGATAACGATTAGTTGGGGGAGGCGTCCGAGTTTAGAACCCCAGCGACCCATTTAGCCATGTCAACTTGCTTGTGTTCCGACATGACTATCCATTCGTGAGACGTCAATGTTTTGAGATCACCCCGCTCTCTGGGATTCCTCTTGAGACATCGATCTACGAAATGTTTGAACTCTTTGGTGAAAATTCCGGGCGCAGTCGGAATCGTCGGGGGTGCTTCATTCACGATATATTCGAGAAGCTCAAAAATTGACATGGATTTCTGTTGATTCGATTCATCCAGATTCACGGTTTCAGTACTCTTGAATTGAGGTCCCAATAGCGTCGAGAGCTCATGGTGATCCGGAGGAGGGATGGGATACCGACCAAGAGCCATTTCGACTAGAGAAAGCCCAAGAGACCAGAAATCTGACGACACTGAGTAATGGTCTCCTTGCAACCGCTCAGGAGCCATGTAGGACCGGGTGCCCACGAATGAATTCGCCATTGAGTCGATCAACTGGCCGGATACACCAAAATCACATAGTTTGATCTCGCCATTTGTGTTCACGAGGATGTTGCTTGGCTTCACATCACGATGCATTATGCTGTGTTTCTCTCGAAGATAACTTAAGCCTTTCAGAACAGCGATGGTAACCTGAGAAGAACAAAGACAGGGCTTTAGTCTCAGAACAATGATTGGACCTTATTAGTCCGTTCGGAAGTCTGAAGGCTCAAGATGCGGAGCAACCTGCTGACATAATGAACCTGGCAATGAAATGCGACTAGAAGAGAGCGGGGAACAGGAGAAGAAATTCCGGAGACGGGCTCCGTCACCCAACTCATGCCGTGCGCTCCCTGTCATCGCAGACCATAAAGGACCGCGATAGCCTCATGAACCGAGACCAGAATCGGACTAGTGTGCGCGTTGCCACAAACATGACCTACCTTTCCTAAGACTTCCTCCGGAATTCTGTGAGCTTTTTGCAAGAGCAGGTCCAAAGATCCACCGTCCATGTACTCCATGCAGACATTGATTTCTCCGTCCGAATAGAACGAGCCGTAGAAACCCACAATGTGAGGTGAATTACACTCATCGAGAACTCGCAATTCTCTGATGATCTGGTTCCGAGTTGCCGGCTTGACCTCAAGATGGATCATCTTTCGCGCCATAATGAGACCGGATGGTTTGTGAAGCACCTTCGCGACAACTCCGCCGTTCCCTGAGCCCAGCTCTCCTTGGTTTTCGAAATCCTCGGCGCAAAGATCTCGGCCTTTGAGTTTTTGTTTTTGGTAGAGGAACTCTTCCAACCTCATCCTTTGCTCTTCATCGAGTTCCAAGTCACCGAGACTGTTCATGAGGAGTTCCACGGAATTATCGCGAGGAATATGGCGGCGAACTTCACCGCCACTGCCATTGCTATCTCCGGGTTCCACGGGACCTATGGCGGGAAGCTTCAGGTTGAGCTTGTTTTTGACACTGCTCTTCATCATGCGTGGTAGCAGCTGAATGAAGGTAAGTGCCCTTTAGCGCTCCAGGCTTGGCATCAACTGACGCTGCGTTGCTCCGCTCCTGGATGTCTGCGGCGACAAGACGAACGAGCGTCCGATCAAGTCGTAGAAACTAGTCTGCTCCAATGTAAACAATGGTAGCCGCAGCAGCAGCTACGTGCGGATTTGTAATGGCGGTGAAAACAAGATTCTGGCATCACGGCAGCGCTTTGATCGAGCCAATATCGATTCACACTCCACCTAGGATCAGAACTCAGGAGCGATGTCGAACATGTCCAACAGTCGAGTTTTGTCATTTGACCGTCCCCGCGAAAACAACCTCACTTGAGAGCAGACCTCATTTCTCTAGGAACGGCAGCGTTCACCAGAGTTATCGTCGCGCGGTTCCCTGCGAGACGGGAAAGATATTCGTCGATTGAGAGAAACGCAGATTGTCATTGCCGCGTCCAGAATCCAGCTGATCACTGTGCAGACATGCCGAGCACGATTGTTTCGCCTCAGCCTACCACAATGCGGAGCCCGAGTGTGCATAGACACGATGATCCCTGCTATGCGGCCTGATTCTGACGAAAGCTGAGATATTCTGTGACAAAAGCTAAGATGGGCATTCAAGTTCATGGCTCCCGTGTTTCAAGGCATGATCCGTTCACGTCAACCCGGAAAGCGGGTAATTCATCGTTCAGACCAATATCGATCCAGGGAACAGAGCGCGATCCTTGATTGGGCTCCGCATCTGACGGAAATCGTTCCCTTTCAGTGAATCATGTTGTCGTCTCGAGGAACCTTTCGCGTCTGCGTCTCGGAGTTCTACGCGATACCTCTCGCGGTGGATTTTGGCGGTAATATTCGAATTCAACCCCGCCTCGAGACTGCTTCTTGAGGTCGAGTTATGTAACGCGGATTGGTACACCTCTGGGCAGTTTCCCGAAGGCGCAAGACTGCATCTCATCTCGAAACGCAGCGGAACTGCCCTTTCCGAGCTATTCCTGCTGTTTCCCTCCGACTTCACCGCTGGTGTCCACAGAAATGGTCAATTCTCCAGACCGGGGAGTTTTCGGGTCTACAAGATGCATCCGTCGCCTCGGCCGGAGGTGCGCGGTTGCGACAAAAACACAAGTTCATAAGGTTTCCCCCTCCCTCGATAGCGAGCACAGCGCCGCCCCGTTCGTCCGTTTGCAGCACCATCTCTCGGACTACGTGCCGGCGGCACACGGGTCGAGTTGACATTGAACTCAGCTGATCACGCTTCGCGGACAGTTGGTCGATCAAACGTGTGCATCCGGAGCTTCACAAGAGAATCGCTTCAATAATGGGTGCGTTCAGTAAACTCGGCCTCGATAAAGTCGTGGTGACTGGGAAGAGAGTGATCATCCGCGTGGACTTCAACGTTCCCATCAAAAACGGCAAGATAACCAACAACCAGCGCATCGTCGCTGCGTTGCCGACCATCCAACACTGTTTGGAGAAGGGAGCCAAGGCAGTCATCCTCATGAGCCATCTCGGTAGACCTGATGGATCCGTCAACGCAAAGTACTCGTTGGCGCCGGTCGCGGAGGAATTGAGGAAACTTCTAAGCAAGGACGTCACCTTCCTGAACGATTGCGTTGGACCAGAGGTTGAAAAGGCGTGCGAAAGTCCGGCGGAGGGGAGTATCATATTGTTGGAAAACCTTCGTTTCCACATCGAAGAAGAGGGGAAAGGTGTTGATGCTGCTGGGAACAAGAAGAAAGCTGACGCCGATGAAGTGAAGAAATTCAGCGCCGCTTTGACTCGTCTCGGCGACGTATTCGTCAACGATGCCTTTGGAACCGCGCATCGAGCTCACAGTTCGATGGTTGGCATCACTCTACCGGAGAGAGCCGCAGGATTTCTCATGAAGAAAGAACTTGATTACTTCAAAAAAGCTCTCGACAACCCTGCGAGACCTTTCCTTGCAATACTCGGAGGCGCCAAGGTTAAGGACAAGATCCAACTCATCGAAAACCTTCTGGACAAGGTGAAATATGTATAAGACACTTGGAAGCATCCGATATACTGCAGTGTTTCACTTTGCTGATGGCAGAGTTCCGGAGTTTGAGACTCAATCACCAGAACGAGCTCCTCGAGTTACTTTTTTGTAATATCCCTGAACTCACTTCCAGGTGAACGAAATGATCATCGGAGGAGGTATGGCCTACACGTTCCTGAAAGTCAACAAAGGAATGAAAATCGGCAACTCGCTCTTCGATGAAGATGGAGCTGCGATTGTGGAGAAGCTCTTGGCCAAAGCCAAACAGAACAATGTGACCATCCACCTCCCCGTCGATTTCGTCACGGCCGATAAGTTCGATGAGAACGCCGCAGTAGGAGCCGCCACCGTCGAAAGTGGGATTCCAGACGGCTGGATGGGCCTCGACTGCGGGCCAAAATCCATCGAAGATTTCAAGGCCGCTGTCGCGAGAGCGAAAACCATTGTATGGAACGGCCCAGCCGGGGTATTCGAATTTGAAAAGTTTGCTGCAGGATCAAAAGGCATTATGGACTCGGTTGTAGAAGCAACGAAAGCAGGTGCAGTTACCATCATCGGGGGTGGCGATACTGCAACTTGTGCCGCGAAATGGAACACTGAGGACAAGGTCTCCCATGTTTCGACTGGTGGTGGAGCTAGCCTCGAGCTTCTTGAGGGCAAAGATCTCCCCGGAGTTGTAGCCCTGTCCGAAGCCTGAAAACGCCACTCGGTCGATCGATCAAGGAAGAAGAACTTTGAGTTTTCTTAGAACCTCGGCCGCGCCATCTCCCATGCAGGCGGGTTTGGAGCCATGTTCTCCAATCATCCTTTTGTTATCGAAGCATGAGTGTCTCACAGGAATGGATGGATCGGAACTGGTCCGGCAAGAATAAAGTAGATGTTCATCGTCATAAGAATGTGAATTTTCCCTGAGCTCTGCACCTCGTTCCCGATCGACTGATCGGAAAAGTCCTCCTTCTCCTCTTCCTCATCGAAACTTTGTCTTCGTCTTCAAGTCAAAAGCCAGAACTTTTCGCATCGATCGTTTTTTCGATGAACTCCACTCTATTCTCTCTGAAAACACACCTCTCGTTCAATCAGAGGCTGTGAGCTCCTCGGAACTCGACTGGCTCGAGTATTGCCTTCATTACGGCCCTCCGCTCACAGCTCGAAGGGGTTCGACTGAAACGGAGGTCACGGGAGGAGTGGAAAAAGCGGGGGATCTCTGGAAACCTCGCGTGAATGAACCTGCCTTTAAGAGGATTCCAGATCGATGATCGGGGATGACGACCGCCTGCCAAGTCAGCCTTCAAGTCCTCGATATGCTATGGCGACGTCGCGAACCTCCAAGCAGATTCTGATAGCCCTATTATTTCCTCGCATTGATCCCATTCTCCGAAACTGAGTTTCCTAGAAACAAGACCGACGAAGAAGCGAATTGCCCAGCGCTGCGAGGCGGACATTGAATCGACGTTCGGTCGGCGGATTCCCCCAGTCAGCCTCCAGAACCTGAACGCGGTACTCTGTCTAGCGGTTTCGCGCATGGACCACGCAAGTCTCCGGTGTTCGAGTCGTACTGTGTGTTATCACGGTTCCGAAACATCACCGCGTGCCCTGAACTTTGAAGAGCCACAACTGCTCAACGAAGACGCGCGGGGATCCCCACCAGGTCGAAGTACCGTTCTGCCGAACCGCTAAATTCTATCATTTTCGCTGCCCTCATTGCACGGACCCTGGGCTCTGGAGCTTTGGAGTCCCCACTTGAGGCTAGCTCTAGTTCCACTACGCGTAATTCTGGCCGCGAGGGCGATCCAAATCGATCAAAGCCCGTCTGTCAGTGAATCCTGTTGGTCCGACAATCAGAATGAGGGACGAGGACAGAGCACTCCGGTGAGTTTTCAAAGAATGTCATCGATGCTCTTCTGGAAAGCACGGCATATCTGGAAACACTTGGGAACGCAGGCATCAGCTGTCACAGGCATAGACACTCGCAGCCATACCTAAGCGAAATGAAGCCTGAAGTTGATTCGATCTGCGTCCATCCTGCCGGCGGACTGGAAGATACCTCAGCAGCTCACGCAGGGCATACGGACTTGGAACTATGTGAGACTGTGATCAGGTGAAAGGCTGCATGTCTCGATAGGACTCTCGATCTCAGCTGCTTTTGTATCAAACTGAGGTGACGTGCACGCCACGGATACCAGATCGTATCCACGATGCCTCGAAATCAGCGACCGGCTGTTGCTGTCAGGCCGAAGGAGTTTTGACGCGTGACCTGAGATATTTGTGATACTCAACCCTGGAGCCGACTGCCACGTGAGGATGATCGGAAAGCGAACGGTGGAGGAGGCGGAATACGTAGTGGAGGAGATCCATCGCAGGAGCAAACGTGCTCTACCTCATCTGGCTCATTTATTCCTCGTCGCAACTTTCTTCGAAGATGGACTCCGTATGGTGTATCAGTGGGAGTACCAGCGTAACTATATGAACTCCACTTGGGACTGCGGTTACTTTTTGGCCTCATCGTTCGTTCTGATCAACTCTTTGACGCAGCTCAGTGGATCCCTGATGATAACTGTGCGATATCACGTCAAGTTGGCGTGCATACTCTTAGGCATCTCTGTAGTGATACAAACACTGGGGTACTCTGTATTCAGGGATCAACCGCTCTTCATACGTTTCTTCTCCCTCATCGGATCCCTCATGCTACTCTACACTGAAGCACACATCGAAGCGAAACAAATCCTCGCCGGCGTGCCTTCACTTGGAATTGACCACCCCAAGTCTTATATGCAACTGAGCGGCCGGATTCTGGTAGCTCTCCTGTTCGTCACCAGTCTTCGAATGGAGTCCACCGTATTCCAGGTTTCGCTGAATGTCGTCGCATCCATCATGATGACTCTCGTGTCAATTGGCTACAGAACCAAATTGAGCGCCACTGTCCTCGCCGCCTGGTTATTCGTCGTGAACATGCATTCTCACCCGTTCTGGACGAGAGGCGACGATATACAGGCACGGGAGTCCCTCAAGTACGAGTTCTTTCAAAATATATCCGTCATCGGAGGGCTCCTCCTACTCGTTTCCCAAGGACCCGGTCATCTAAGCGTGGATGCGCGCAAGAAACATTTCTAGCGGAAGCGTTTGTATGCGAGCACGGCACAGGATTTTCCACAGGAGATGCGAAACCACAGGAGTTCGGGAGCTGCAAGTCTACACGTGGGCCCTTCCTTTCCTCTACTCCACATGTCTGAGAAAGTTTTCTGATTCTAGAAGATTTGGGAATATGGCATCTGTAATAATTTGTGAATATCATACTAATTCCGCAGATGAGTTCCGCGGTGTCTCACGCCGATTGTGTTCCATGCGTTCAAGCTGGGACTTGAGCTAGAGTATACCTAGGAACTCGCAAAGCAAACTATGAAAACTATCTCGCTTTTACCTTGTGTAGAGAATCGAGATAAATGAGATTCACAGGACATTTTCTCCGAGACTCAACCAGGCTTCGTTTGGTTTTACTTTCCAACAATAAGACACACGAGGGAACTTCCAATTAACTCGATTATTCAGGGGTCCGCAGCAATTCCAGAGAAAATCGGGATCCCATCACCGATCGCAACACAGAAATAGAATGATCTATCTATGGTGACCGGTGAACGGCTTACGATTGCACAGTACATGTTGACTGCAATCGCCGTGGCAGCAGCGCCCTTAGTCCCCTTCTCGTCAACTTCAATAACGGACTTGTGTGTGACGATTGAAACCCCAACATTCTCGCATACCTGGAATAAGAGTGAAAAACAGGTGTCTTTTATTGATAGCCCTGACTTCTCCGTCGGTGATGACACACATTTCTATAACATGCCGAGACAGCCTGTTGAACAGTTCAATCACATCAGATCTGGGGCCGAATCCGCATCTCATATGTACTAAAATCCACACTCCATCCCGAGTTTGTTACTGGGGTCATAAGTAGGAACGTTGGAATTTTGAACGCGTCGTTCAATGCGAGACCACAGTAGCATCGAATCACCCACTATTCCCAACAGGAAGGGAGAACGTTTCGAGTTTGTTACTGGGTTCATATCGGAGTCCTACAAACGCGACGAAATCCGGAACCTCCACTCAAAAATGGAACGGTTCCTCAGGAACTACAATTTCTCTTAGGGGTCCAACATCCGGGCAGCACTCATCCGTCGTTTGATCCTGACGGCGATAACATCTGCAGCTCTTGTCTCCTCCACGTCGACTGCAGCCAATGCTTCATGGAAAACCTTCGTAGCTCAACCTATCAGCCCCCGAAAAGACTTTTGTCACGACTTTCGTGCTTTATTCAAAATTTTTAGCGCAGATGGGAAAACAACCCCCAGCTCGTGGAGAGCACCCTCGAGCTGAACACAGACGCTTGGACCCTTGAACGAGCACCACTTCGCCCCACAAATCTGTAGGATGAATCAAAACATTTCAGCTCTCCTGTGAGATGGAGCATGCCGAGCAAAATCATATAATTCCTCATCCCACTTCAACAACAGGAGACTCACGGTTCCGCTCTCCTCTTGGCCGTTCTCCTTGTTTTCATTGCCTGTGCATCCCTTGGAAGAGGCACGAATCATTTGATCCGGCATAGATACCGAAATAAAACGGTCTATCCACCAAGAAATCTTCGCTTAAGGCCAAACATCGACCCGTGATCCTTATCGCTGTAGCCGCGGCTGCTCGGGTTCCTACTTCATCAACTTCTACAACAGATTGATGTATAACGTCCGTCACGCACGGGAGTTGTTTCATCTGTAATCGGTGCCAGGTTTGAGCATGTCGCGACAGTTTAGGGAATCATCTCGATGTAGGTCTCATTCGCTCGGAGAGATCGTATCTTCGGAGGGGAAGAGTTCGAGTTCGTTACGGTTCGGCAGTCTGACGAGAGCGGTGAGCATGCTGGAGCACCGATTGATACTCTACTAATTCGCAGTCGGGGTCTCTGGCGAGCTGACGATATCGTTCACAGGAGCATTGCCGTGATTAAAACGACTTCAAGAATGAGAGAAAGTGAACTCTGGAGAGAAACTGCCCGCCGTCGAGTCGACGGCTCGGTGACGGGGTCAGCGTGAGGAATGCCTCCTTGAAACAGCGTTACTCCGCTTCGCTCCACCGCAAGATAACCATTGCGACCAGGCGCGATTAAGATAGCATAAGCTGAAATATAACCCGAAAACTCACGGAAAGTTTCGATAGCTCCAACCCAAGCGTGAACTGTATCGGTTCGTAGTCGAACATAATACTTCCAAGATTTATTCTTGTTTCGATTCAGAACACGAGTGCATGAAATTCCTCAACGAATGCAACATTCGGAACCCTGATGCCTCCCTGTTCCAACTATGTGACGAGACTGAGAGAATGCCTCGATCGGCTGTCGCTAGGCTACGGCTCAGCGCCAACGCCTGCAAACATTATCGTGTGTCCTCCCGTCAGGAGCCAGAAGGCGAAAGGTCTGTTCAAATCGACTACGATCCTGCGAATAACAGGAACCGAGACGGAACACAAGGCCATCATAATGGCGGTGGCGGCCGCAGCCTCAGTTCCCGCCTCGTCGACCTCAATGACTGCTTTATGGATGATAGCTCCAACACAAAGTTTTGGTTCCACCTGAAGTCATGAGTCCGAGTTAGCCCTGAGGCTTCCTCGGCCGTTGTTCTGTCTTAGAACCCTCGAAATTCCAGTGGAGACTCACCTCGGTATTTGAGAACATATTGGTGAAGTCGCCAACGCCGGATTTGAAGATCTTCTGCACTCCCTGCTGTTGCATGTGACTCTTCACGCTGTCGAAAGTGTATTCGATTTTGAATTTCGGCATCGTCAGCTCAACCTCAGGCCCCCTGTTGCGATTCAGCCCATCGATGGCTCCCGCCATATCAGACGGCGTTGTCTCCAAGAGGACGTCGTCTGAAATAGAGGGGGGCAAATTTTCAGATGAACAGGCGATTCGATTGAGCCCGTGATCTTTCTCGAAGGACTCCGAAAATCACTCACCTATATGCTTGCTCGCGTCCATCGGAAGGGCAACGACCATATAGCACCCTGCCTCGTTGTACGGGATCTTAACCAGACGGAGTTTATCGGTTTCATGATAACTGAATTTCTTTGACGTTTTTGTGATGAAGTCCTTCTTCACCACAGTACCATCCCGCAAAGTGAAATCCAGCTTAGTTGGAACGAGCTTGAACTCCTGAACCCATGTACCTGGAAACGAGCGTGTTCAATGTCGCGCGGGAATTCGGATCACAACTTCGCTGCAGTTTTTCTGGATTATCATCTGACCTTTGAAGTAGACTGCATTCAGAAGCACTAGAATTGTGTCTGGCGTGAGGGAGTTTTCGGGCAGGAGATTATTGATCATATTGTTCGTCTTGTCCGACACCCACGAATTGATTTTCTTCTCAACGGCTCGACCTTCCGTTACGAAGTTCACAGTCTCTACCTCGGACTGGTACTTGGACTAAAAGTATCAATTGCTTGAAAGTCGAGTCCATACTTTCTCTGGGTAAGTGCACAAGGGTTGTATCATTGGGATCCATTAGCTTATCTGCTTCGTTGGGCGATTTGCTACCTTGAGGAGATCGCTGAAGTTTTCCTTAATCTTGATTTTATCTTGCGCGACGAACTTGTTAGCGATCTTCAGCGGCAACTCTTTATCGGCGACGAGACCTCCGTATAGGCTGTGCAAGGTATCCTCATTCTTGCAGCCAAGAAAAGTGAGGAGTTCATCTTTAGTGTCTCCTTTCAGACCGGCAGCCAGCATGGCGAAGGCAGTTCCCAAGCTCAGGGGTGAGAAGACGAAATTTCTTTTCTCATCCTTGCAAAGCCGCTGGAGGAGAGATAGTCCCAGCTGATGTTTCAAAATCACATCGTCCATCCTGCGGAACAGAAACGTACTGTAAGCCAAATATCTCCATGCGCTCGTGGCGGTTTTTCCTGCTGCAGGAAGCTCGATTGTCAGGCACTGCCGATGCACCCAGCATAGATTTCGTGAGCGGTCGCGACAGAGCGACGTTTCGCTGATTTGCGTCGCCCAACGAGGCAGTAACGTCGATGTTCTCGATCCGTGGCTCGCTCAGAAACGCGGAAGGTCAATTATTCGCCGAAGGACGGATGAAAGCTTGAATGAATACATAGAGTCACCGCAAGCTGGAATTCGTGTTCTCATCCGATTCGAGTTCTGCGCACTCTCATAGTTGCTCCCGAAACTGTTCAGCAGGCCGCCAACAACAATCTTGACAGCCATGTCGTCTTTGTCAAGAGCTCCCACGGAATCACATGGCAAACTGTAACGATTCGGGACAGCTAGAGTGATATTCCATTTCATCTGAGTTTGCCACGTCGAAAGATGACCCCTAAACTCCCATTGCCACCAAGGCTCACTCGAGCTGATCTCGTAAACGCTTAGATCAGGCCTCCTCCAACTCGTGTTTACACGTGGGAGTGAATCTGACGCGAGAATCTCATTCGAGCGGCAGCAATTCGTCTGGACGGCGCGTCGCCCAGCGAGAGGTCACGGCTTTGGTAGACAGCAGCCACGTCGAATGCCAAGCGATGGGCTCAATGACGGAAGTGCGAAGATTATGAACGACTGCATGTGTCGAGACGATGAATTATTGGGCGCTCCATCTTTCCAAACAAACAATCATGACTCCCCGGCTCACTTTGCCGCGGTCGCCTCTCGGGTGAGTCATCGGCGCGAAAGATGGGCGGAAACAGTTCCGAAACGCCCGCGCGCATGCCCCGGAAACTTGGCCCGTCCGAGGAAACGAGATCAAACTTCCGATTGTCTTGCTGTTCTCGATATCGATGCACTAGAATCGTCTCTCTAAAACTAGTGTTCCCAAGGGAAATTCCCGGACAGGAAGGAGCGATCTGATATTGCGGGCCTCCGCTGACGAATAGACGCTTCTCACCGATCAGAAACTTCGTCATCGACACGAGATTCTCTAAAGTGTCGGAAACTGTACTCTGGCGACGACTCGGAGCGGACCCGAGCGAACTGCCAAACCGCGGCCCAGAAAAACACAGACCAAGCTGTTCTGACGGGTTCACCGAGTAGACCGACGGAAACACGGACGGAGGTCAAAAGAGGGTGAATTCGGTATCGAGATTCCACATTGAGTGCATCGTATGTTCAATCAGGAGTGACGCGGGATGGAACTCACGTTGAGCTTGAGCTTCACGATATCACCGTGGATATTGTGACACAGTGGAATACCATTGGCAACTGACAGCTTCCTATAGGGCAAGAAGGAGCTGTGCCCTCTCCACCGTGAGTCAGATCATAGCTTCGTACACACGGAATTTTCTCGCCCACGCCCTTGAGGTTCCTCGTCATTCCACATTCGCATCTCCCGAGCCTTCAGAGACCACTCCAGGGTCACCAGCAGCTACAAGGAGTGACTCGTATCATGATGTACTCCTCCCGCTTTCCCAAACCTTGCTGACCATCCACCGGTCAGCCTCACAACTTGAGGATTGAGAAGAGGGCCGGCGAAAGTATCGATACATGGCTCAGAGATCGAAAATCCAGAACGGGGGAATGAAGAGCGGCGGCAATCGATTTTCTGAAACACTTGTTCAGAATTCGGTCTGTTCCAAAACGCTCGCTCGAAAGACTATTGTATCAAGTTTGAGGCAGCCGAGCAGGCATCAAACTGGGAGAATCTCACTCAGGCTTCATAGAATTATTAAGCAGCCATCGTTTCGATAGTGGGAATCGAATTGCCCCCCACCTCCCTCCTTTCAATTCACGATTGGGACCAGCGAGTCGATGAGCATGATGGTGGAGAAATTCGGAAATTCCGCCACTGTACTCTAATGGCTTCATCGTGAGCTGCGCTCAACTCATGAGGCGAATGTACCTCAAACCAATTGAGAGAACAAGCACCCTTCCAATGACAGGCATAAGTACCAGGCTGAATTCTGGCAGTGCTGGAGCTGTGAGGATCTGTTTGTACCTTGCTCACCCACGATCAGAATGTCAGATTCTGGACGAGCTGTCCGGGAGCAGACGACAGTTTGAGCTGTTGACAAAACACAGCACTCGAATACATCACAGCTGTGCCGCCAAATAACTGTATTGGCACATGGTTCGCGAATTCTCGTTCCGTATGTGATGTGAAGAATATTTGTCGATAGGAAGAGCGGGATTTATGGAATGCACTGGATCATGCTTCAATGATTTCGCACTGGCTCGTTGAGTGACGCGCCTTCGGGAGTACTTGAAGCCTCGTGAGGAGACCCTCGAAACAGACAGTAAGGATCGTGGTGGGTTCGAAATTATTTATGCTCATCCAGCGCGTGCTCATCCTGTCTACAGAAATGAGTGGAAAGCTGACGCCGTGATCATGTAGGGACGTCAAATTGAACAGTGGCTGGCCGTCACACTTGAAATATTCACAGTGCAATGAGTCCTCTGCCTGTCAGCTGATTCCGGATTTTTTCTCAGGACAGATAAGCCAAGTGTCCGTGTTATGGATTCTATGGAGAGCGCGTGAGGGAACCGCCCATCCAAACATCTCGCTGTCCCCTAGCGGAATCTGATAGCGAGAATGTTTTCTCTTGATTGTGACGACCTGACTTGGCTTATGTGATTTCGAACCCGTCTGGAACGATCTTGATTTCGGAACCTATTTAGAGGTTTTGGATCAAGATTCAATCGGCTCAATAGCCAGGATGCTGAACATGAGCGTTCCATGTGTCGACTCGATTTCAATACATGTCACGTCATTGTCTCATAATTCAAACTTTAGCGATTGCGTTCTGCTTTCACCAAGCCGCCTAATTGGACCACCCAATCGCTCTGTCCCAGATGGCCGAAGATTCCAGAGTTGTCGAATCGATAGACTTTCCAAACTGTTCCCGCATCCAGTGCGCACGCCGGAATGGTTACAGAGACCTGATCGTTGTCCCGAGTGGATGTCACCCGAGTTTCGAGCCTGGTGTTTCATTCCGAAAACGGAGGGGAATCTCGAGCATAAGACGATTGTTATGAGACGATTTCAACATTACATACCGCTTGCAGAAAATGCTGAAAACTTTGCTGGTGAAACAATTCATTGGAGACCTCACTGTCGACCACTGTTTGGATGTCTCAGCTCGTCAGGAAGTTTCGGTGATTGTGAGCAACCAAATCCAAATCTGGAGTTTACCAAAGTACCCCACGGACGGCATGTTCCCCATGCAGCTGGGCTCAGTTCATTCGGCGAATGCAGTACTGAATCTAACAGTCGGTAAGGATTTAGCAGTTCCTGGTCGAGGACTCTTCTATGTCGCTACTCAGACAAAAATGGTGCACTGTTTCAATTTCGGTCATTCCATAGGATTATTCTCACAATCATCGGCGGAGATGAAGTTTTCGAACAATGATGCCATGTCGGTCTACTTGGACCACACGATGAGTCCCGAGGATGAGCTCCACGGACTTCAACGACGCTCGTTTCGGATGGTGCGTTGGTCGCCGGCCGCTCTGAGTTCTACGCTGTGCGTCCTTGGAACGCTACAGGTTGACCACAGACTCAGACTCTATCGTTTCGTTCAGCAAGAGTGGCAGGTGAAAAACGGGAAACGCATCTCGTCCGATGCATCCACAATTACAATCGTATGAAAGTTTTCATTTAGAATCGTCCTTGCCATTCCCGTTCCAACATTTCGTCTTCGCATGATTTACAGGTAGCGTGTGACGTCAGTGACGCTATCAGCGACTTGGTACGGAAGGAGAATCAGTCCGAGATCAGTCAGCTCACGAACATCAAACAACATTGGGAGCACTTCAAATCCGCTCGTTCCATCGTGTATCGGATGGCGATCGTCAACTTTGCTTGGGCCCTGCCCTCGTACTTCGATCGTCGATTACATTTAGTTCTGGCTCTTAAAGATGGATCACTTCGTTTCGCCATAGTTCAACTTTCAGCCGAATCGACGACTCTGTCGGTATCGCCGTCGACTTGTCGGCCAGTGTCTGAGAGCGAGACTCAAATTACTGTTGTCTGTTTACGTTGCGTTGCTTTGAGCGAAGACGTTTTCGTTGTTCTTGTGGGTTACTCTAACGGTGTCTGTTACGCGGTGAAGATCCAGAGAGATTGTACCTACGATTTTGGTGAAGTGGTGGCTCTATGGACAGAAGACGATGACGTTACCCCGAAGGAAATGTTCAGCACGACCAGGGGCAACCGCCTCATCGTTACAATCGTAAAAGGATCTTGGCTCTGTATCGCGACCATAGATTTGGAATCGATGCAAACGGTGGGGGATGTTCTGCCTATAAAGACTGAGGGGAAATCTGACTGCACGAGCTGTCATCGTACAAACATACCAGCCGTAGATGATTGCTTGCAAAACCTACTTCTGACTTACCCTAATAAGAAAACCTTACATTGTGTAATATCGGAAAACCTCACTGTTGAAGTTCGCAACCTCGGACTCGAGGTCACGAACGGGTACCGCGCGATCGGGAGTGGAGAGAGTTACAACGGCGTCCTTCTCTACGTGGTGGAAAAGATGGCCTGTATGTCTGATAAGCTCATGTTGACCGGGGCGAACAAATTGAAGATCATTTCGACTGTGCCTTTGGAAAATGCGACTGCGACAATACTTAGCTTCTTCGAGCAGAATGGAGGCATGCTTTACCAAATCAAAGATTATCTCGACATTGTATTCTTCAATTATCAAAAAACGCAGCGGCTTCCGGAGGAAATATCATTCTATTTGAGAGAGACGAGCCTGGATGTGAAAAACGTGACAAACTTCACCACGACCCAAATACTGATTATTCGTTTGCTTCTCCTCTGGAACCCGCCGTTGAAACGGAACAACTCAGTCCTCTCAGAACTCGCTCGAGAGACATTGAGACGAAGATACAAATTCATTCTAGCTAACAATTACAACCAAGATGGTTTGAGTGAGATTCAACAACGCTCACTCATCCTCTTCGCTGATTTCCTCCTTGCCTCTGAACCCAAGCTGAGTCAAGAGGCATACAGTGCATTGAGGTGCACTCCCCCGACGAACTCTGAAAACTGGGCACGCGACACCTGCGAACTATGCGGCGCTTGCGTCCCACTGAATCTCGACGATCCCAGCACAGGAGCTTGTCCGCGTGGTCATCGTACCAGCAGATGTATGTATAGTTTGCTCTTATGCCGCACGACGGACTCAATGTGTAAATGCCTAACATGTGAATGGTTCGCGCTGAATGGCGATATTTGGGAGAGACCTGTGGAATGTGTACTTTGTGGACTGCCCCTCAATGCTTATCCCTAGTGAGAAATATCCTATTTTTGTAAACACTATAATGGAGCGAACTTGGAAGAACTTGACAACCTATACATTCCGCGTCACTTCATTCGATGGAAGTTTTCGATAGGTTGGAACCCCTCGAACAATTCGTTTTCTCTCGACTGATCATGGAACTAATCGATGAGAAGTGCCACGCAGCCTTCGTCGCTGGTCTGAGCGAGCGAACCGTTGGTGATGGGGGAGATAGGGAATCCGACTTCGATCGTCCCAATATTCCCCAGTAAAAGTCGTACTCCATTGGATTGAGTCACAGCTTATTTGCAGAAAATCATGGCGGTGGGGCGACTTCACCAGGAGCTTCTTGCCTCCGGCCATGGCGCCTGCTCACCCTGCTCTGCTTTCGTTCCGTGAGGCCTCAAATTCCGAAAGAGTCCTGGTATGGTCCGATAAGAGGGCTTCTACCGAACACATGTCATGAACTGTAACTGATCGTGTACGATCAGCCTAATCGCGTCATTATTTGCTTCGTGCTATTCATCCATGGATTTTGTTGTTTCTCCCGACGATTTCCTGTACACGAGTCGATAGCATCACCTACCCCTGTTCACGATTCGCTCGACTTTCCACGAACATCGTTGCCCCCCGGAATCGGTGAGTCTTGAACGTCCGATTTCGGGGGCTCATACCAATCACCGAAAGTTCTCTTGCGTGGCAGACCTGAGGTGCCTAGTGTCTCGTTACGCTGTGGTCCGGCGAGAGGTACCAAAGCGGCAAATGTACAATCCCCAGACTGCTCTGGCCAGGAGAGTTCTGCTCTGGATGCTGTCGATGATTTTACCAGTTGACCGCTCCGCGAAGCCGAATATGGCTACGTGTAGTCCAATCTCGCGGCTGTGAGAGACAGGTTCTCAAATTATCCCCCCCAGAAGGCAACTCCTCGTCAGGGAGTCACTGGGAGCCTGTGTTCTCGACCGCCCCGAGCCAATCAAGTCACACGTTTCCGCTCCCTCGAGACCGTCCAAATTAGACAAAAGTTGGAGCGATAATATCTGGACGGGCTCCCGCAGAGAAGGACGCGTCTCGAGGTGGGAGGACAACTACGCGAACTCCAATCGTCACCAGGTTGAATTCGCCGAACGGCGACCCAGAATGATGTCAGGTCCACGTGAAGATCCCTCTCCTTACACCCTCTCCTAGAGATCCAACGGGCTTATCAGCATCGAAGAGGATGCATGAGTGTGTGAGGTCATCCGCTTGTTCGACACAAAATCTTCTACAGCTGCGCTCCTGTGAGGCCTCAGGAGAACAGAGGAGGTGTGTGGTGACGTCATAGCGACCTCCCTCACTCTCCTTGTTGAGGACCAAAACAAGCCTCCATGTGGCGGCCGAGATCGGAAGCGCATATAGGAATGGTCCCCTGCTTGTAGAGTAGCGCGACTCATTGTGCCGTCCGCGGAGTCCTCGAATCATCGGAACCTGACGGAGATCGTTCCACACTTGATTCGACCAGCGGCGAATGCCTGTTATTTGACGGGTCCAGCGCTCGACTGGGATCGAGCTTGTGCAAATCGGCCCGCATTATCACCGTAGGAAGGAAACATATTCAGTCGGAATGGCTGATCTTGTTTCTTTATCGCGAAGCTCCAGCGCTCGGAGTTTTGTGACGTCGCCTTCTTTAGATTACTTTCCAGTTGGGCAGTCGGTGAGTCAAAAAGTCGCTGTCATGGAGTCGATTCTCATGTTGCGATTCAAAATTGATTCGTTCCGTGGTTCCTAGTAGGATTAGCTCTAGAGCCATAACCCGAGAAGAATTTCGATCCACTCAGACCGAATGCTTATTCAGCCGCCAGATAGTTTGATATCCACTGGTGGTTCTCGTTTCATTGGCCAGAGCATCCAGGATGCTCAAATTTCGCGATAATCAAGGATAGGAGGTCTCGATAGGTGCACCGCCTATCTACGGCTTCGTGATGCAGATCACCAAACGAAAGTTCCGACCTATAAACGCACGAACCTCGATCTCAGATGATGTGTCTCTGCGGCACCACCTGATGCTGATCGAAACTATGGAGCCTAACTGTCGAACGCCTCTTCCCTTGCGCGCTCGGTCATCTACTGTGCAGCACGGCATCAGCCTACATTTCGACCGAGGAGTCACTGACCATTCATATTTCATACGACTTGTTCTTCTGCGACGGACATATGTTTACGCACAGCCTCTGACAACACGGGTGCATACGGGGAAGTCATTGAGCTCTCATCTGGTGCAGATCTCGGGTCGACTTCCGCGCACCTGGTGGAGTACCATTGAATCAATAAACGGGGGTGAAACGAAATCATGCGGCACCTGCGGCACAAAACGAAATCCGAGGAAAAAGCTCGGAGGGAGACGAGAACCAGACTCGGATATCGGGAAGACATGCGGAGAGCGGAAACGCCGATTTCAAATCTGATTCTGAAGGAAGTTCAACTTTGCCATTAGCATAAAATGGTGCGTGGGAACAGCACCTCCTCCGAGCATATACTTCATCCAAGTATCAGCTCAATGTTCTCGACTCCCGAGAATTCTCAATACTCTCAGCACTCTGAAGTCCACAGATTGCCGATTGATCGATTTGGGATCCCGAGCGTTGGTTCATACAAATGAGCCACTCCCATATGCAATCTGCCCAGTCGAATGTATTCGTCTAGATGCCTCGTTTCGACCTACGATTTCCACCGATGGTAAGGAATCGCTGTCATCCCGACATCTTCACCGAGTCACTCGTTGAGCTCAGATTCCGAAAACCATTCGATCTCACAGGTGATCAGCCGAGAGCTGAATTCAATCCTATCATGTGACAACCCCTGACGCATCACTGTGTATAATGACAGAACTCAATCGACTCGGTTGGGTCGAATAGTTAGCTGTCGCAGCAATACATGAACGGGACTTTCGGATCATTGTATCTCGGAGCAATCACGAGGGCGGCAGCTGTGTATGTAGGGGTGTCGTACTCTGATCTATTCCCATACGTTGTGCCTTTGTCGCTTATCTTCCAACTGATGGGAACTTTCCTCCCGCAGCTCCTTCGTCCATGTCCTTTCGAGCTCAAGTATGTCCTGCTCCTAGCTGACGAATCTCCCTCCATCCCAATCCATCTGAATGTCCCCTTTTCAAATCGCCAGGTCCGTGAAACTTCATTTCGCTCCGAGGGATATCCTTGATTCGGAAATGGTTTGTGTGGGTGGAGATCGCTGATGAGGCTTGCGCGACACTCACCGTGAAAGGCTCCAATTTAGTGCCATAAGGTGCCAAATTTTGAAGAAAAACTGCGATCGTGATTCTTCGATTCGTGTCTTTACTGCTCCGTGACAGCGGATGGCCGCGCGGCCAGGGCTTCAGGTGGTATTTTGACGTTCTGTTTGACGTTGGATTTACGGCGCATTTCGCTAGAGGGCGCCGACGGTCAACGCCGTGCCGGGTTTCCCGCCGGCGACCACCAATGAACACAAGCTTGAGATAGCGGCACATACCCGCCAAACAGGCAGTCAGACGGGCAAGAAGCAAGTCAAGTAGCCAGCTCTACTGCTTACGACGACCGTAGCGCTCCCATGCAATGTTGTAGAGAACCATCGTCGGCTGTCGCGTGTTGTCTGTTTCACTGACTGACTGGCTGGCTGAGCAGCCCGCGCGCGAATCGGCCCTTCCAGTAGTTGGCCGCGGCTGTTCCCGTGTGCGTTTTCAGCTTGTTCCGAGTGTGGATGTGAAGAGCGACCCGAGGAATATAGACGTGATTCGTGGACTGAAGTGCCCAGATTCCAATCAGCGGATATCACCGACGAGGAGATCGGAATCCGTTGACGAATTATCTTCGACGAGACATCGGAAGTATTGGCTCGGGTCTGAAAGGTGGGTTCTCGACCAACGGAATATTCGGGCATTTTGCCGGGTGGTACAGGACAAATGAAGCTTCTGGCGCGCACTGCGAAAAATCAGTAGAGGCTGCGAATCGGAATCCATGAAGCCGGTGATCTGTGAACGATGCATGCTTGTGCGGAATGCGATCGCCCACGACTGCGGCCGGATTTCCTGCCGTTCACAGGAAACGAGCGACTTTCGGAACAGCCGATCTTGGAGTTCCATCCCGAATCTGAATTTCTGAAATCCTCCGAACGTGCATCTCCGAGTCCAAATATGGCATGGGAGGCATACACGCGAAACTTCTGTGACCGTTCGTGTGAGGAAGCACAAACACGAAATTGATCTCCGATCGTTCGTTGCCTCTCCTTACTGTGACCCGAGGCTCGGCGGTCTGAGAGTTTTGCCGTTGTTCCACTCATTAGCCGCAGGATAGCGTTTCCCGTAGCTTATTCTGTGTGTGACGAATAACTGCTCTCTCCCTCTCTGTCACATCCTATTCAGTTTCATAAACACGGAACCAACCTATTTCATGGAAGTAGTTGCTCTTCGCAGAGCTGCTGGAAGAAACCGTCAATGGAGGCGAAGATTAAAGCCACCGTCGATTCATTTTTGAGCTGACGCTGGACGTGGCGTTGCTGATGTCAACTCTTTTGTTCTGACTCACGACTCAAAACAACGGGTGGCCATTACGCAGGAATAGATGGGATGTTGAGCTCGGTACAGAGAATATCGTTGAATGGCTTTGATGTCATGTTATGCGGATACTTAGATCCCAACTGAACGGTCGTCATACTCACGGGAATTCCTCTACCGGTTTAGAGGGCGACGGCTACGGAAATCGCATATCCCCGTAGCCAGCTTGGGATAGAGTTTCAAAGCCTTGCTCGACCAGTCGACAGGAGCTGGTAAAATCGTTCAAAAACTGTCCTTGTGGCGAGTTCCCGAAGACAACGAGGAATTCCCCCGCTGGGTCTCAGCGGAGTGAGCAAGGAACGTGCGATCCCGTGTAAAATCGGAACAAGGCGTTTTCGGGCGAGCCAAACTACCGCCAGAAGCTATGAACTCCCGGCCGTTCTCTCAAGCGCCCGATCTCCTTGAACAGGTAACTATCCGCGAGGGTCAAACATGTCAGAAAGTCCCGGCTGTTGAAGCTGTCGCTTCTGATGTTGTGGACCGACTGTGCTCGCCTCAAGTGTTTGCTCTTTGCACAGTTTATCGGTTGGTTTGGCGGCTTTCCCATCTATCTGATCGGACTCGGCCGCTATTCGTCGATATTCTCTCGTTGCACCGAGATTCTCCGTCTACTCCGCTTTAACTGGCGTCTGGATAACTAAATGGTTTGGGGCAGACTTTCCGGAGCCGCGTTGACTCGTCGGCTCAGTCGATCTGCACCGCTCAGGAGGACGTTGCTGGGCTGTGATGTTTTGTTAGAAAACATCCGAAAATGCATCTGGCTCGACGGATGAGTATCGAGCTCCGTATCATAACGGTCACCGCTTCTGAACTGACGCATTGACATAATTCCCCGGGAATGGTGTCGGTATTCAAGGAGTGGGTTTGAGTCGAGGAACGATGTCTCTTTGAGGGGCCGCTGGGACGAAACTGCAACGAAAGGTGGATCTATCGTTTCGTTCGTTTCCCGATACACACGGAGCGAGAGATCGCGTGCGCTTGAAAGGAAGTAGTGAGCTGCGTATGAACAATTAACCTCTCGTTGAGGTAGTGCGAATCGGCTCCTCCGGAGCAGTGAGAAAACGCGGTGGGTCTCAGAGTGCTACGAGCTGTTGTCAGACGATTGCTTCTCTTCGACCATCAGTGCCGTCGATCCGTTTTTCGCTGTCTTTCACACCAAGCACACGATTCCTACGGCCGTGCTGAGGTCGGGCAACCAAGCGCGGAACAGAATTATCGTTCGTGAAGGGAGGAAGAAGTTGTCGAATGCTGCCGTGATCTACCACCACTCGACCTGAAGAATGAGAAGTCCTGGTGGAATCGGACTGGCGATGTGCACACTTTCAAGTTGCCGATCGCCGCGTATCAAGCGTTTAAGCGGACGTGTCTAAGAAGGCTCCGTGAAACCGCGATCAGAATATCCGGGAGAGGATTGTGAGTGCCATACGACCCGGGGCTCAGCCGCACCCGGTCAAACGAGGACCCGAACGGCGAAGCAATCATTAGAACAACAAACCAACTTCTATTCGGATCGTTATCGCGGGAACAGAAATCGGGATCGCTCGTCGCGTTCGATTCTGTTGACTCACCGTGGCGACCGCGGAGGCGGCGGAAGAGGCAACGATGTCGGTCTTTTTTTCTTCGCTAACAAACTGAATCCGTGTCGGGCGCAGCTCTAGCTGCCGGGTGTTCCTGTTCCACCGCTGAGCAGTGGGTCCACTCGTTGGAAACCGCTTCAACAAACTAACCAAGGGACGCTTCGAGAAATAATAATGATTCCGTTCGAAGCAGCGGGGTGGCATCGAGCGTTTTGCTCAGCCTAGAGATTCTGGTGAAATTTCCCTACCACGGCATTGGTGAGCGACAATTTCTCGCATTCTCGTACCATTAGAGGGTGCCGTTTCGAAATTTGAAGCAGTCATCTCGGTCGATAATTTTTGTTAAGTCTAGGCTCGTGGTGACACAATTCGTCATTCAACGACCGGACGCGGGAGAACTCTTAGATTGTTAATCAGATCGAACAGTTCGAAGGGGCTGAATTCGGGTTCCGTCAAACGATTGCCGCGACGCGAGAACGGATCCCATCGGTGACGCAACCGGGATCGCAGGCATTACGTTACTCGACGTCGACGACAAGTGAATGTCAACGCGTTCGAATTTTCACATTCGAGTAGGGGAGTTCTACCTCGTAGCCCAAGGCAACTTAAAACGTTTCCGGTCGCCCCGATGTTTGACCGGTGTCGGTTCATCCTCGAAGTTGCAGAGAATCCGCCACGCAGATTCCATTATCCGGCTCCTCTCCCAAGGTCGCCAACTATAACTCAAGTTTATACGTCCTAGGTCGGCTTCGTTAGCTCTTGACTGCGATGTTGAGTTTCGACGTCGATCTCATTTCGCGTTCGTGGGCTGCCGACGTCGTCGCCTCATGTCGAGGATGGAGCCTCGGGTAGTTGCTCGAACGAACATTTTAATACCAGCTTTTAGATAGAGAGAAAAAAACTGCTCGACCTGCTGAGTTAGCAGCTGTGGGCCGATCTATGACTCAGCGCAGCACAGCTACCGCTGCTGCTATTGCAGTGAGCGACGACTGAACTCTTTCCACGAACGAGCGGCTTGCTGCGGCAAGGAAAATATTTTGAAATTTTCTCCCTGTGAACGTCGTACGTTCGGACGCAGACCAAACAAGATTCACCCCGAGCTGAAGGCCGGTAGATGTCGAACGTTGAATCTTTATCGGAATGCCGCGGCGGTTGCCAGTTTCGGCATTGTGGCCGTTGTTCTTTTTCGGAAAAGAATCACGCGCAGCACCAGCGAGTCACTGAGAACGAATTTATTCCAGCCCACGTACCCTTCTCCACATGAATATGGCTCCGTCTCGTTCTGAGAGCTAGACGCTGGCCCTCTTTGGTCGCTCGCCCATCTGAGGCGAAGTCGTTGATCGGCCAAGAGTTTCTTTAGCCAGTTTCACCATGATTTCTGCGGATTATTCCTCCATCATCGTTACGGTGCTGTTGCCCTCGAAGGGTCGAAGTGTATTCATGGAAACGTTGTGGCTGGCGGCCCCTTACTTTCGGAGCTTCTCTCACGGAGGGGCCCAGTCGGGTCGAGAAAGACCTGAATCGGGTTCACTGGCCTATATAGAAGAGAAACCGAGAGTTTGAGAAAAATCAAGAGAACCACCAGTTGATTCAAGGCATAGGTAGCTCAGCGAACTGAGTGTATCGGTTCATCGCTTCTCGCGCACAGTTCCATGATACACTCTCGAGTGATGTATCTGGAAAACTAACACCTCCGGCTACCACTTCAGCACCTGCTTTCCTATATGGCCCTCACGGCTCGGAGATCTCCGCTCCCGTCTCCATCGCCGTCTGCGTCATCGTATCACACGGCACCCCTCCCGAGGGATGGGGTCGAAACCCCGATCCCAGCTCTCCCAGACGGATGTGCTCAATTCCTATTGCCGAGGAGACTTTACTTGTACGGCCTCGTAGATTTCCATAGGACCACCGAAGAGGTGCAACAAGTGATAGCTGACTATGACGCTATCGAAGAAGACATCGAAGTCTCCAGGATTTCAACAGAGAAGATGTGGAAGCTCTATTACAACAAGGCAAGCTGGCTGCGGTGGCGAATGTGCTTTGCGTAGGCTGCACGAGAATCCTCGACTTTAGCCGGTTTCCTTGTTTCTGAAGTTATCATGCAGTGATGATTGCTGTTTCATTTGGCTCAATAACTCGCTTGTGGCTTTGTCGTGATTCCGATTAGCTACGTGAGATCGAAACCGAAAGCGTCGGTTCGGCACGTTCCTTCCGAACGAACTAGAACTGGACTAGCGAAGCATGGTGACACGGTTGATTATCGGCATGTTAGGGGACCGCGCTTTCCTGCAGCACCGAGGGACGCGGCAGGTGAGCCATTCGCTTTCGATTTTGTCGCTCAATTTTATCATTACTTCGGGTGGGATTTCTATCTCCGCCTCCTATCTCTTTTTCCTCCTCCTCGCGAGCTGGATCTGTCCGGAGATCAGGTTCCCGTGAAGTCGCTCGCTGCTTCGCTTGCCTCCACCTTCGTGTGCACAGATGACGTTTCCTCGGAAGAGCTCGTTTCCAGACAGTTCTTCTAGATTGAGGAATGGAGCACTTTCTAAAGAGCGGCGGAGCTCCGAATGCCATTACGTTCCCACAATAGCCACAGTCGGGAGCCGCGCGATTCCTACCGTTAGACGACACGCTGATCCGAGCAGACTTTGCTGTCCTCGTTCATCTCAGCGTGGATGGGCACTCAAGGGCGTCTACTCCACTTTGCTTCATTTGCCACTTATGACTGCGGGGTTATCATCCTATCAATCGATCGACAGCGAGTAACTGTCTTTGTGACGTTGAGCAATTTCTGTCTGGTGGATACAGATAACTCAACTGTATAAAAAAAAGTTCTCTGAACCCGATTATACTAGTTTTACTGATCGCGACGACTCGCAACCTGCCGCGCATGGTTGATCTTGAACTACGGGCCGTATCCGAGACCCGACATCGCGACGCAGCAAACCTGACTTGTGTGAAACCGTTAGCTGCGTTCAGGGCCGTTTTTTACTAGCCCATCAATGGAAACACTAGATTCCCTTTGTTTAGGATCGGATCGGATTGCTGGGGGCGCGGTTTTGAGTTTTTGGAGCCGAATTACGGGCAAGCGCGCTCAGTAATCGTTTCAACCTTTTTTTGCAAAGATGAAGCAGCTCGGAGAAAGCTTGATATTATTCGGAGCCCCTGCTTCAACCGCAGCCTGTACGCAATCGACGAGATCAAAGGAACGACCTGATAATCTTTGGTTCGGTCGGCCTGGGTTCGTTCGGATGCGATCAGTAGCCGTGTCTTCTCATTCGAACTGTTCTCTCTACGTGGAAACATCGTGATCGTGAGTGTTTCGAACGATACCGTTGCCGTGAGCTGATGTGGTCCGGCATTGGAAAACGGCTCCCAAGTATAGAAACGTCAAAGAGAGTCTCAACAATGCCAATATGTTCAAACGAATATGTTCAGTTGATCTTATGCACATGGCCGATTTTCAACAAAGTCGAGCACGAGTCGCCGTGACCCGGAAAGCGCATTGAAAAGCATCAAAGAGCCTCTGGAGCTAAGAAACTGATCGCTTCAGCACTCCAGATTCTCCACCGACCCATCACAGTGCTCACTAACGCTTCGAACCGGCGAATAACTGGTTTCGAACAGCTATCGATGATGACTCCACCGGTCACATAGTGTTCCGCGACTGCGCTGGCATCCCAATCAGAAACTGTTGGATTGACGCGAAAAGTCTCAAGGAAGGGTGTGCCCCGGCTGGGTGGAACTGAGACGTTTCAGGATTCTCGTCCAGAACGTCGGCTTGAATATCAAGTGCTAGCTGACTAGCTCGTCGGCAGAAGTCCGTTGAGAGGTTCGCCCATGCAAAAATATTTCTCTCCGCGTTCCATTGTGAGCCGTCGTGATCGGGTCCGGCCACCGGTCGCTTCATCGACAGGGGAGATTTCAGCCCACTGATGAAACCAAGGAGTCTGCACGTCGGAGACCCTCCAAAGTATCGATCCGAGTTGAACCCCGCTCCGGGCGGATTCGGGTATCCGCAAAGTGCGAAACTCGCGATCCCGTCGTTCCGAACATTCAGGACGTTCGACTGACGGTAAGGGCGACGATCACTCGAATCACTGGGGATTCGCGTAATACCCCTCTTGAGAGTTCTCGGGGAAGGCCGCGATATCGCGAACGTTGGCGGGAACCGCGGGCGTGGAAACATCTGCATCCGGTGAGAAGATTCTCGAGTCTCCTCAAGAAAACAAATCTCTGGGCTCCGCAGTCTTCCAGGAACGAAGCTCGTCAGAAGCCAGACGCAGAGATCGTCCACGGCTGGGTTGTGGATCTTTCGGCTGATTTTGAGAAATGAATCCTCCCTCGTCCGATTGGCCGAAAAATCGCACTCCGTGTCAGCATCGAGTGCGGTCAGTGATGGAGAGCATTCGGCGTGTTTCGGCGAGAGATCACCAGCCATTGTGCTTATATCTGTATCGCTCTCAATTTATCTGTCGCTCGAAGCGCCCTCAGTGCGTTACACTTTCGTTTACCAGCGTCCGCTCGTCTGCAGCCACGAGACCGAGAAGACGCTTGTTGTGATTCTTCGGGGCGACTAGCTCGTCACAGCTGTGCTTCATCTGTTGAGAACAAAGCGAGAGCCACCCACACCGTACGTTCTCGCGCCGCGTGCATCTGACGGACCCAGAGAGTGTCGAGCTAGCATACATGGGATAGCCGTCGCGGAAGTCGAAGCTTCGCCCCACAATGCTGCGTTTCGGTGCGTTGTGTCGACGCAGGTTTTCCACGCTGAGATTTTCGTCGGAGGTGGCCTCGGCTCTGAGAAATGGAGACCCGATCGTCGCTCTGGAATCGACCATCATCACTCACGGGATGCCGTACCCCGAAAACCTCAAGACAGCCATGGACGTCGAACAGGTAGTGCGCAGGACCGGTGCGGTGCCAGCGACAGTCGCGCTCATCAAGGGCGAAATCCACGCGGGCTTGTCCTTGCAAATGCTCGAGGACCTCGCCAGCGCCAAGGGGGAGCTGGTGAAAGTTTCCCGCCGGGATCTGGCGCCGGCAGTCGCTCAGAAAATGACCGGAGGCACGACCGTGGCCGGCACGATGGTTGTCGCCCACAAGGCCGGCATCCAGATGTTCGTCACCGGCGGAATCGGCGGAGTTCACCGCGGGGCCGAAGTCACGATGGATATCAGCGCCGACCTGGTTGAGCTCGGCCGCACGCCGTTGACGGTCGTGTCCGCCGGCGTCAAGTCAATTCTCGACATCGAGAAAACGCTCGAGTACCTCGAGACGCAGGGGGTTTGCGTCGCTACGTACGGCGACTCCAAGGAGTTCCCATGCTTCTGGACTCGGTCGAGCGGCTTCGAAGCCCCTTGGAATGTCCGAGATCCTTCCGAAGCCGCCGCGGTCATAGCGTCCCGGATCTCGCTGGGCTTGCAGAGCGGCATGCTGATCGCGAACCCCATCCCGACCAACCACGAGGCCGACGGGAAATTCATCGAAGGCTGCGTCCAGGACGCTCTGAAGGAGTCCCGGATACAGAACGTGAAAGGCAAGGACATCACCCCGTTCATCCTGAACCGCGTGCACCACGCCACCAGTGGCGCCTCTCTGAGGAGTAACGTGGCTCTGGTGAAACACAACGCATTGGTCGGTTCTCTCATCGCGAAGGAGTTGAGCAGCATTCTGCCAGACAAGTTCCCACAGCAGCAGCCACAGAGCCCGGATGTCCACAGTTTCCACGTTCCGTCGTCGTCGAAAAGTACGCCGTCTGAGAATCGCTCAAGACCCGTTATCGTTGGCGCCAGTATGGTCGACTTCAACATCAAACTCGCGGACGAAGAAATCGAGATCGATGGGAAGACCTACGAGGGACGAGTTTTCCAGGGCTACGGCGGCGTCGGTCGGAACATCGCAGATTGCACCTCGAGGCTCGGACTCTCCCCGTTGTTGGTTTCAGCTATCGGAAGTGACCTGAACGGGAAAGGCATCCTCGGCCACAACCCGGCCATGGACAAGAGTGGCATCGCGGTCCTGAGAGACGCCACGACCGCGACCCTCTGCGCGGTCCATAATCGCGCCGGACAGCTACTCTACAACGTGGGCGATATGGACATACACGATCGGATCACGCCCGAAATGCTGCTCAAGTTCGAGAAAGAGATCGAGGCGGCGCCCATCGTTGTTTTGGACGCGAACATTCCAGAGGACACTCTCCTCACCGCCGTGGACCTGTGCACCCGACTGAAGAAGCCTCTCTGGTACGAGCCGACCATCGTGAACAAATCGACCAAAGCTTTCGACAAGAAACGAATCTCTGGGGTTTGGTACACGTCGCCGAACAGAGATGAGCTCGAAGTCATGTACAGAGACCTCACGGGCGGGAGCGACATCCGTGGAGATGAAGTGACGAGAGCTGCCAAAATGGCCAAGGAGCTACTGCGATCCGGTGCGATCACCCACACCGTTTACGCCACCCTTGGCGCCAAAGGCCTCGTGAAAGTGACGAAAACCAACGATCTTTTCGACGCGATTCATTTCGAGGCCCCTCAAGCTGCGACCATTAAAACATCGAACGGCGCTGGCGATTGTCAAGCCTCAACGATCATCACCGGGCTCGCTCTCCAGCTTCCAGAAGAAGAGTACATGGGGGCTGCCATGGAGATTCCGTTACTTACATTAGCCAGCTACTCGACGGTGCCAGAAACTTTGAAGAAAGAGCACCTCAACGTGAAAAACATCGTCAAAACGAAGAGGATTATTATTTGAGCGGCGGGCTGGGACAGCCGGATGCTTGTTACATCAGTATTCCATGACTCAAAGTGAGCTCCGGATCCAAGACTCGGCGGCCCATGACTCCCCCGGATCTGTGTTTAGTTTTTGTTGTATCCTTCGTGAGGGACCAATAAACCGCATCTTGTGCCTCCAAGATAACACTTCAATCGAATATGTATCCTCGACTCGGCGCTCCATCTCCGAGCTCCATTCCGCTTGATAGTAACAGGTTTCAGCGTTTCGCTCAGAACTCAAAGTTCGTCACTTGCTTGGAGCAGTTGTAAAACTTGACGACGGAGGGCTGCGATCATCTGGGAGATTCTGATAACACAGCACGATCGCATGGCTCAGTTGGGCAGGGCATTGATTATTTCTTCCTCGAACTCGATACAAAGAGTAAGTCATGCGACGAGTGTACACTGCGCGAATCGCAGTCAGCCATCTCGCCGCCAGTAGCCGCATGAGAACGTTTTTCACTAGCCGGAAGGTAAAATCATCCCTCGCTGCTCTGCGAACCCCGAGCGAGGAGCGATTCGTTGAGATTCTAATTTGAGATAAAACTTCGTTTTCCAGGACGCCATGGAGAACGCGCTCCACGCCAGAGATCGGGTAGGAGTCCAGGACTTTGTCCTGCTCGAAGACATTCAGTCGGAGAGACTGTTCATGGACAACCTGAGGAAGAGATATCAGGAAAATCTTATTTATGTGAGTGAATTGATTTATGATTTAGATCGAGAACGAAATCGGCCGCGTAAAGCGCTCCACGAGATTCTGTCATGTTCTATCCTCGATTCTGCGTACAACATGCTCAACCGTCCCCGGAGCTCTTCTCTAACTCCAAAAGACGGAATTGTGTAAAACGCCGTTCGCTAGCTCGTTCCGGATGATCCGGCCATGCTGTTGACGCAGCGAGAGGGAACAAATGGCTGGAGTGATCTCACAGATACGACCCACCACATTCAATTCACCAGAAAACGTCATGAACATTTTATTCTGTAACGCCGTTCTGTCCGTTCGAAGTACCGTCCGCTGTCTAGCTGAAAGTCGAAAACAATGTCGGAGCCTAAAAGTCGTTGACTTTGCGGTCGCTGCGCTCGTGTCCCCTTGCACTCGAATCACGAGAACTTATCTTTCCAGACGTACATTGGGCCCGTTCTCATTTTGGTGAATCCTTACAAGAAGCTCCCTATTTATGAAGACGAGGTCGTCGATCAGTACCGCAACTCGAACTTCTACGATCTACCTCCCCACGTGTACGTATAGCTGATCTCTCGTTCGACTCCTGTGCGGCGCTTGAGATTCATCGATTCGTTCCCGGTAGGAAACTCGGCCGTCAATATCCTGGTCTCGCTTTCAGCTTCGCGATCGGCGATGCCGCATACAACCTCTTGCACGAGGAAGGAAAAGATCAATGTATACTAATCTCAGGAGAGTCTGGCTCGGGGAAAACCGAAGGTAATTCCCGGACCCCTGGTCAACGTGTTCTCGGCACGGGAGGAGTTTTGAGAGTCAAGTCCTCGCAACGACACCCTTTGTGTGAGAAGTTCGAAGATACAGCTCGACGGTGATAAATACTGACCGAAATTTCACTCAGCTTCAAAGCAGATACTGCAGTACGTTGCCGCTGCTTCGCATCACACGACAGCCGTAGAACGCGTGAAAGAGAGGCTGGTGCAGAGCAATCCGATCCTAGAAGCTTTTGGTAACGCAAAGACGAACCGAAACGACAATTCATCCCGCTTTGGAAAATATATGGACGTCGAATTCGATTATTCGGTGAGCTATAGGATAAGAAGGTTTCTCGACGTTCGGACCTCAGACCCAAAACAGGTCCGAAAACCATCCATGGTCGAGGGCATTCCTAATCGAGGGCCATCTTTTGGCGTTCAAGGGCGCCCCCGTTGGAGGAAATATTCGGCAATACCTACTGGAAAAAAGTCGAGTGATCCAGCAAGCGTCTGGCGAGCGGAATTTCCACATCTTCTATCAGATTTTGGCTGGCAAGTGACACACAGTGTTAGAAGTTCTGCTCTAGATCCTGGTTTCTGCCGAGAGCAGATGTAATCTCGCGCAAAGGCCGGGCATATGATGGAACGGAAAATCTATTCGCAGGTGCTGAGAATCTTCTTCTGGAGAAACTTCAACTGCGCCGTGATCCGAAGCACTGTTTCTATCTCGATCAGGTTTGTAAAGCAAGGCTAACTTATCCTAGCTGCTCTGTCTATGCATCACTTGTCCGGCATGACGAAAGGTGTCGAGGTTGATGTATTCCAACCCTGAGATGATTTTCTAAAGAGGTTGTGGAACTCTCCTCTCCAGAACAAGCAAGAAAAGGTATTCCTTGCCGAGTGCAAAAGGCTTTCAGCGCGCTAACGGCTTCGCTTAGTACATCAGGCTGTCCGAGAAGTTCTGTCGCCCCTAGCTTCCTTATCGATGTCGCTAATTTCTCACAGCCTCTCAATAATGGAATCAGAATTCAGCCACGTATTCAGCGGCGGTGATGGCGCCACCCCCTCACTTTCACTTGTGAAAATTTATCGAAATTCGCGCTGGGAGACTAGTTCACTGCGGGAAGGGAAATCCACGATTTCTCTCATAACCCATTGCCTAATGCCAATAGGAATTTCGAAGAAATCCGTTTTCTCATCGGGGAAAACAGCACTAATCCGATCGGGAGGGATAACTTGAAACATGGCCGATAAAACTGACGGAACTTCCCGGGCAACCTGATATCTCGAGCAATGCTAACTGGAGGTATCATTCCAACCGATCGGATGCCAGAGCTCCGCAGACACAAAGCGTTCTCGAGCTCCGAGGTTTGAACCTTGGAAGCAACTTGATTTAGGGAGCACTGATTCCTCCTGAGTGTTGCGGAAAAAAACTCAGTATGAAACCTCGGGAATCGAGAACAGAAATCCAGGGAAGATAGACAAGGTGGAGGAAGCTTTGGGTAGCTTTTCAAGCATTATATCAATTTCGCCGGTATTCAGGGCGACGCCATTCCAACCGCTGGTCAAGACGACGCCGAAGCTTTCAAAGAAGTTTGTCGAGCTTTGAGCGTCTGCGACTTCACTACGACGGATCAAGAAGAGATTTTCAACATAACGGCGGCTGTGCTCCATCTTGGGAACACTGGGTTCGTGGAGGAGAACGGCGAGGCCCTAATCGCTCAAGATAAACCAATCAGGATTATTTCAGAGGTATTTGAGATCCTTCTGGAATCATTACTGAGATAGGAGCAATCGTCGGAAGCATTGGTCACAGTATCTGTATTTTCTAGCTCATCAAGTGCCCTGAAGACATCCTCAGAGCATCGCTGACGAACAGAACGATTGAAGCTCGTGGCGAACAAGTCCGAACACCACTCACCCGGGATCAGGCCATATTTGCGAGGGACGCACTCGCGAAAGCTTTGTATGAACGACTCTTCAAGTGGATCGTGAACAAAGTATGTCGAGGGATCTCCAAGCTGACACGTATCCATAAATTCTTCACCTTTTCCCGCCAGTTATCTTCATCCCGGGTCTGATCTGTTTGCTCATATGAACCCCATCTGATTCCAGATCAATGATTCGTTGAAATCAAAGGATCCCCACAAGAAAACACTCATGGGTCTTCTCGATATTTACGGCTTCGAGGTCTTCAAGAAGAACAGCGTGGAGCAGTTCTGTATCAACTACTGCAACGAAAAACTGCAACAACTTTTCATCGAGCTAACTCTCAGAAGTGAACAGGAAGAATATCTCAGAGAAGGTATCGAGTGGACCCCAGTGGACTTCTTCGACAACAAAGTGAGTCAGTGCCAAGGAGAGCGAGGCTACGAGCGGTTACCATGTCCCTCCCGTTCGAGAACGGAAACGGAAGCGCGTAAGGCCTTGCCGCGCTTGTCTGTCCCAGAATTGCCCATCCCTGTGATGAGCATAATCTCCGAATGTGGCGGAAATTATTTCAGGTCATCTGCGAGCTGGTGGAAGAGAAGCACAAAGGCATAATCGCAATTCTTGATGAGGAGTGTGTTCGCCCCGGCGGAGCCACTGACAAATCGTTCCTGACCAAGCTTGAGACCGCCATCAGGAGTAGCAACGCTCACTTCCTCACCTACAACAACGCCTCCCCGAAAATCCGGAAGTCAATTGGACGAGACGTAAGCTCCTTCAGATCCTCCTCCGTAGATCTCGAGTGCATCGGGAACGGCATCAAACTTGGCCGTTTGTCGCGCGGACCCGACTTCGAACAGCCCTCGCTCTGGCATCCAGTAGTGTATACGGAGCCAAACCTTTGCAGGAATTCCGAATCGTTCATTACGCTGGAGAGGTAACATACAAAATAGAAGGGTTCCTCGAGAAGAACAACGATTTGCTCTACCGGGACCTGAAACGTGCGATGGCGTCAACAGATTGCAACGTCCTCAAGCAGGCTTTCCCAGAGAGTGAATTTGCCTCGAAGAAACGTCCTCCAACAGCGGTCACTCAGTTCAAGATTTCGCTGCAGGAATTGATGTTGGCTCTAAGCAGCAAAGAACCTTGGTGGGTGATGGCGGGGAGGAATTCGCTGAGAAACGAATCAGTAAAACTGGAATCCCATTTACTCTTGTCATTCCACAGGTATATTCGTTGCATCAAACCCAATGAAACGAAATCACCCGGCAAATTTGAGGAGAAAATTGTCTTCCATCAAATCAAATACCTCGGACTCATGGAGAACCTTCGCGTCCGGCGAGCCGGCTTCGCATATCGCCGACCCTATGAGCAGTTCCTGCAGAGGTTCGGACCTTTCGTTACGTGGCTCACGTGGAGCGATTTGAAACAACGCGACCAGCTCCAGGCATTCCGCCGAGAGATCCTTTTTCCTTTCCCTGTGACCAGCTAGGTTCTGGTTTATTTAACTCGATCTCATCTTCTTCGTTAGATACAAGTGTCTCTGTCCGACGACTTGGCCGGTCTGGAAGGGTGATCCCAAAGAGGGAGTTGAGACTCTCGTTCAACACTTGGAGTACAGCAATGAGGAGTACAGTCTTGGGAGGTGAGCTGTTGAGCAATCGACTAAGGCCGTTTGTTTCTCCACGAATGAAGGACTCAACCATAGCACTTGAATCTGCTCGAATGTTTTCCAGAACGAAAATCTTCATCCGGTTCCCGCGGACTCTTTTCGAAACCGAAGACGCTTTGCAGCTGAAGAAACAGCAGATAGGTGGGTGCATCTTATCCAGCAACCCCCTCGTTCCGTCCTGAAGTCATTCTCGCTTCTAGAATTTGTCATCCTAAAAGTGGGGCGATACTATTCCAGCAACGTACATCCAGGCTCGGATCAGGGGCTTCATTGCCCGGAGGAAGTACCAACGGATGAGAAAATCGGGTAAATTGATTCGGCTTTCGTTCATCCTGGAGACGACTGCGAAGCGTCGAGACATCCGTCAGATTCATTGAAGGGCGAATAGTTTCGCAATTGTCGCAGTAGTGAGAAATTTCGAATTTTCAGCTCTGGGGATCCAGTGTGCTTGGAGACGGATGCTCGCCCAACGTGAGCTCAGACGCAGACGGGCCGCTGTGGAAACCATTCGACGGTGAGTTACCTGATACTTAGACAACCTGAATCGGAAGCAACCACGCCTCCCGAGACAGGAGCATCTCTGCGAAAGGGGCTCCAGCTGAACCGACGGTTACATTGCAGCTTCATAAAGGGCTTCATGACGAGAAATCAGCCGGAAAACGACATCAACCGACAGGTCAGTCGACTGTTGCAGACTGCGCCTCAGTCAGACAGATGAATCATTCTAAGGGTGGCACTCCGGAAGTATTCCAATGAAAATTGCCATTCCAGTTCGTGCAGCAGGTTCGGTCGGAATACCTGCGCCGGCTCTCCAAATCTCTGCCGAGATCGGTTTCGGACAAGTCATGGCCAGAAGCTCCCACCGTTTGTAAGGTGAGAATCAGTCGCGTCTCTCTTCTCTTCTTCCGCCCTTTTCTCTTCACTAATGACACGCCTCTTCACAGGGAGCTTCGGAACACCTGCGTGCTTTGCACTCGCGCATGCTAGTGAGGAATTACGTGCGGAATCTAACACCGCAGCGGAAAGCACAGCTCTTATGGAAGAAGGAAGCCCACGACATTTTCAAGGTGAGGCCTTCTTTGATCTCGCAGAGCGAATTGAGCTTCTTCTTAAGACGAGAGTCACAGCGCCGCTCTTTCAAATTGTAGGAAAGGAAGACCGGATACGAGAACACGATCGGAGTTCCTTTCGTCGAGTCTCATCTGAGTTCGTCGCAGAACCATTTGAGAAACACTTTCGACAAATCCCACAAAAATCAGCCTGATGAAAAGATCGTTGTGAGTCCACCCGGCAGAGAATGTCCCCAGGGGAGCTACGACATATGGCCACAGCTGCCCCGTTCTCATTTGGAGGAAGGTTGGAATTGAGCAGCCTGTACCCTTTCCTCTTCCAGTATTGCCTTCCTGTGATGAAATTCGACCGTCATGGGTATAAGTCACGTCGACGCGCCATAATCCTGACGAACAGTGCTTTCTATCTGGTGGATGCCAAAGATTTCAAACCAAAGCACCGGATCCCTTACAAAGCCATCGCAGGTACGACTCGCTCGAGGAGATATGCTTCGTGTCCGAATTAACGATCACTGAAGAAACTATGGAACCAAGATGATTGTCATGTACGAACTTCGCGTCTGACGAGCCTCTCAAACCTTCGAAGGCTTCGTCATACGGGGAACCGGTTCCCCATTTCGAGGGCTAGTTTTGTCACATGTCAGAGTGGGGGGTAGCTCGCGCTGAGATGTTCTGGTTCATGTCTAGCCCTGAAAACTGGTTCCTAGCGAGAGATCATCCGAGGATAGGTTTGGGTCGAGGGCCACGGAACGCTGGAATTCTGGAGAGGAAACGTAAAATGGTTTTGTGTCTTCTTTTTCAGATGCTTGTGAGTAACGTCACCACACTGCTTCGGATTATTTCCCACAATCACAAACGACATGGGAACCTTGCCACCTGCGTTGCCCCATTAACATAAAAATTCACATTGTGTCGAAGCAACGAAAATGCGTGAATAACATTCAATCTGCGCTTCCAACACGCAAATTATCGCTTTGCTGAGGAACCAGGACTTGGGTCCCGACCATAACATGCAGTTCTCATTCCAGGCATCAGTGTAAGCTCTCTCGCTGATGGCGTTATGGTTGTGAAGATACCTCAAGAGGATATCAAGCACGAGAAGGTTCGCACACGGTTTCAGAGGCGACTTTGCGTGGTTTCTCTTGAATACAGAGTTCTCAAATCCTGCGCCAGCTCCTTATGCGAAACTGATGGGAGAATTGTTTATAGGGCGACCTCATCCTCGATTGTGGAGACTTCCTGGTTGAATGCATATCACGGTTAGCCATGCTGGCTGGCAAACCGAATCTGGTTGTAATCGCCCCCGAGGAAGCCAAGTGAGTCGAATGGCGAGCCTCTGATTCCGAAGTTTGTTTTCCCTCTAGTGGGCCCCGATATCTTATGTTTTTCGCCCATAGCTGTAGCTCTCAGCATTTTTGTTTTGCTTTAGACTCCACCATACGCTGTCGGATGGTAACCAAGGAACCATCGAATTCCATAGAGGCACGAAGAGGTGCATAAACAAGAGCAAGAGTGGAAACCTCAGTGTTGTAAGTTTGTTACCAAACCTTTGATTTGATTCTTCTCTTTTGCCATGATCATGTTTGCCTCGGATTAAGAAACACGAGCTTCGATTTTCGTTCACACCATGAATGCTCGGATGCTTGTCATAGGCACGGAAGGGGATCATTACGACCAGAATTGCTACGCATTCTGCGCATTACCATAGATTGATGCCCAAATCCTTCTATCGTGCACGAATTCGAACTCGTTTCCCCCTTTCAGATATCCATATACTGAGCTACGGAGGCGGAGCGAACAAATGTGATAAGGGAACTCTCATCGCCGTAACAATCATATCGATTGTGGTGCGCCCTCCAGTCAGGCGGGAGAACCAAGTCCTCAGCGAGGAATTGCCATTTTTCTGTTCCGTATGCGACAATCATCTACGACAAAGCTCAAACTTTTGGTGTAGTTTCCATGAATCGAGATGAGAGCAGGGTTTGAGTGATGATGTGGCTCCGATGCCACCATGAAGGAGATGCCAATGAAAGAACTTTGTTTGATTGAGGCCCTCGACAACCAGTTGTAACATTCACAGAAGCGTTCATCGATGTTAGCTCGCTATGTGCATGCCTTCATTGAGGCTTCCCTCACGGAGTTGGATTAACAAAAAGAAGTTCCGCGGTTCCCGGTCTATAGTCTCGGAGATTCCAGCACAACTCCGGGTCATAATTCATTCCGGGCATACGATTTCTACATTAACTCTACACGGGATGCTGGGATGATGGATGAACATTGGGCTCTCAATAACGAGCTCGATGTGGCGTTGCGGTCTGCGCACCGTTGCAGTTCGGCTAGACCTGCGTCTTTCCTGAAATGTGCCATATCAACTCCAATAAATATTGAGCCATCTTCCTGCTACTTGCGGCTTCGAATATTTTTTTCATCTATCTGCTCCTCTGAGCTCGCCTCAGTGCTGTATGAGACAATGAATTGGAACGGTTTATCCATCCGACGCAGACGCTTGGAAGAACTCTCCCAATGCAGAGTTTTGATCGATCGAGACTCTATCGTATGGACCTTCAGGATCGAAGCACAACGGTTCTCCGTCCCGATGCGCGACGATTAGGATAGCGAGTGATATCGAAATCCTATAGAGATCATACATCTTAGCCCAGCAGGCGGACATCATGAACTTGAACCACTTGATCAATCATTGGAGAGTTCTGACAAAGCTTCGACTTCGTATATGTCGGCGATCCGATACCTTCACAGGAATACCATCACGTCTGCACCAACTCGCAAGCTCCGCAGACTCATGCTTGTCAGATGCGGTGTCTGCGATTCTCATCGAGTTCCGTCAAATCTCACATAGCTCCATGTGCACGGCAAAGACAAGATAAACGGAGACAACGTCTCGGATGGATAAATTTCGACAAAATATGCTCGTCAAACTCGGCTGCGTCTCTTCGCACACCTCGCATGAATCCGGCGGAGTCGCGGATTTGATAATGCCGATCACAATTTCTGACACCGGTTCCAATACAAACAATAATCTGAGTGGGTTCGGTCCTTGGGGATGATGATGGCTGATAAGACCGAAAAGGAATTTCAATCGGCGAGAGTTATCCGGGAAAAAGTTCAGAGTCTCTGTATCAGGCTCGAGTTGAGGGTAGACGTGCTCTACTCGTCCAATGCTTCTGTCAGCTAGGGGATGGTGCGGAAATCGAGAGTCTCATCGTAATGGATCCTCCCATCCTTCGGCATCGCCATCCTTCGTCTGGTTCATCAGCGCCCGCACCCGATACGGGTGTGCCGCCTGTTGCTGATTCAATCGTTGGAGCTGATGTTACCCTTCGGTATGAGTGAGGCTCACGTCTCGGTCCTCCTCCTTGTTCTTCGATGAGTCCGCACGGTTTTTTGGTCGAAATAATCCCATTCTGGTGGGCTGTCGGCGAAGCATTCCTAAGTGCGCTGCTGAGATCAACGACCCTTCTGGGAGACGAATCTGAAATCAACCAATCTTCCGGATGAGGTGACAGAGCGCCTGAAGGTCGTCTTACATCATCAAGACTGCATCCTGGGATGTATACTCCGCCATGAAGCATGATTCGAGTACACGTTTTCCCCTCGTCTGCGTCGGGCTCCTGATTTCTATAGAAGAGCGCATGAAGGTTACAATGGACAGGGATGTGCCGGAAAAAAATGTTCTGCCGGAGGCTGCCGTAAGGAGGGAACCTTAATACCCGCTTCGACATGGAAACTATTGGGTGGATGCAAGAGTTCTGGGCCCCTAATTTCAATCGCTCATAACTCCGCTCCCAGGAGGCGAAGAGAGATAATCAAATATACGAAACGTGCGGAATTCAGTCGGCTTTCAGATGGAGTCAACCGCGACATTTTTTTAAAGAGCACCGTGCTCACAGGATCTATTCCAGCGTATCCCATCCATGAGACGTTCCATTGGCGGAAAAAGAGTCGCCAAAGAATCACGAAGAAATCGAATCTTCGGGAGCCGCTATCTCCGCTTTGCCGTGACCAAAATGCTCAATTTTCTCTTTGAAACCCCTCATTTCTCGACGAACTTCATGTTTCTGGAGAGAAAACAGGGGGTCATAATTTTAGTTTCGCCGGAACTTCAAAATCGCGATTTTTCGGATTTCGACCCTTTCAGTAAAATCGATGCTGTGAGCACGGTGCTCTTCAAAATATGTCGCGGTTGAATCCATCTGAAAGCCGACTGAATCCCGCTCATTTCGTACATTTTATTATATTTCTGCGCCTCCCGGGAGCGCAGTTATGAGCGATTGAAATTAGGGGCCCAGAACTTTTGCATCCACTCAATACTATGGAAAAGATACCTTGGAACTCTGGTTCGGAATCACCAAAGTTGATACTTCGCGACGGCTGTCCTTGCCGCCCAATCCCAAATCCATCGGAATGCTACACGAAGAATTCAGAAGCGTTTTTCTCTAGAACCCGCACAGCGCAGGTGAACTCTCCGAAACCTCAAGTGATACGTCTACGAGGATACGTTGCTGAGAATTTTTTTTCGCTCGGCGCGAGCTGAGTTGCCGAATCTGGCAATGTTGTAGCCGCAGATAGAGTCCACTCGGAACGCTCGCGAGGAATATTGTCGCGTCACGTTTATTGACCGACTCATTCATTCTTGTTCGTGTCTCCTTCTTGCTGGTTCGGATTTCACACAATGGAACTGATGCCCATTCCTGGAGAATACAGCTCTCATTGGGATCCATGAGGCCTAATGCCCGTCCCGGCTCCGCCTCGGAGATCTCTGAAATTCTCACGTGGTCCGCCCGAAACTCCCCCGGGTGACCACCTCTGTTCTGGGACCCTGACTGGACAACGCTGAAGTTCGGGAGCTCCGTGCAGGCTTTGCCCAGGAGTCAGCTCCCTGCTTCCATTGTTGTCCCGGTGGCTCGCACGACCGGATTCCTATTCCACGCCTGTCTGTTATGAGTTTCGCGCTTCGCTATCAGAGGGTGGTCAAAGATCATGCCACCGAAACGGAATTCTCGTGACGTGCTCGTGCGTTGTATGGTCGAGGACTTGGAAATCCTCATAAGACTCCCGGACACATAGGCAGCGTCGTGGTATGGCCGCATTGATTTGAGACAAAAATGTTGTGGTTTGAGTGCTCCCGCAGTCGATCGAATGGTATCGCGCAGTCACTACTGCTCTATTTCTATCTACCAGAGCAGATCTAGTAGTTCCTCAGTGAACCCTAAATCTCACAGAGTCATGTCACCAGTGGTATAATTCTTCGTTCACGGGGAGCCGGATCGTGAATGAGAGAACCAGCAAGATAAGAGAGTGTTTCCTGACGTACGAATATCCAACGAATATCTGGGCATTTGGTTGAGCACAATGGAACATTCAAGTCACAGCAGAGCTGAGTCGGAGATATCAAATTCGGAATGGGGTCCCTCTGACTAGGTGGCTTCAACCCCTAGATCAGGATAATGGTCGATAACTTTCGAGAGAAGTTGTCACACCGCCTTAAACGGGTGACAGGATGGAGAGGAAACGTATCTCCTATACTCACGCGAACTCATGATGAATCCATTCGCAAACCGGCGCACCGGGACGAGCTCAGCGAAGTCAGACAGGAATTTCATAAGAGGAGAGTTGACCCTCAACGGCGGGTTGAGAGCAATACGTCTCCCTACATATAAGAAAGAATTTCCGAGTCGATTTGGGTCGCAAACTAGTCTCATAGGCCACGGTCCGGGGCTCCCTCACTTGATTTCTTCGCTGTCCGCTCCTTCCTCCATAACGAGTTGTTTACGAGTCGCATAGAGCGGAATCGGATTTCGCGCTGCGCTGAGCGGGACTCGTTTTGGCTTCGCGGGACAAGACTCCTGATCGGAGCCAATCTTCTCGGCTTCTGTCGAGGGATCGTGGAGGGAGCGACGCGGATCTCGTGTCTCCTTCCGATCCAAGGGTTCGCTCAAGATCTTCCAGATATACCTCAGAATTCCGAATGTCGGAGACAAATTATTCCCCCAAGAAACAAGTCCATGTTCAGCTCAACCAGTCTGGTTGGATGAGAGCGCTTTCTCTGGCGGAAAGCTTTCTCGAATCCCACTCAAGTTCGTCACCGAGCTTTCATTACTAAGTCGGACTTCGGATTTCTGAACGATTGCGAGACTTACAATTATGGAGAATACCGCGAGAATACGATCCAAATAAGTTAAGAGGCGAGTCCGAGAGAGCTGTACGTTACCGAACTCCGCTTTTCGTACAAGTTCAGCGCTATGCTCATCATTCCCGCTTCCATAAACGGAGTAAGACCATTTTCTGCTCTGGAGCAAGTCAGAGAAAAATCATTGCCTCAATCATCGGTAAGAGCATCTGAGAAGCGTTCGTTCATTCATCAGTATAAACATTTCCTGGTTACATTGGGAGGGCGCTCACGTCTGCCCATCCTAAATATCAGCTGAGTTCTTACGCGGGCTCTCAAAATCAATAAATCTGTGAATCTGTTGCGTGATTCGTGATCAGAGCATAGTCGACTCGGAGCTCACACAGATACAAGGTTTTCACCAAGGAGCAGTTTCCCGGCATGGGATTCTTTGCATGTGAAGCAGCGCGCTTCGACAGAGCAGCCAGTCTGTGTCCTTAGAATCCAATATTTGGCAATGAGGAAATCGTGCCCTTTCTCTCAGGATCCTCTCTCCGACCGGGAGCTCGTTCACTCCCGGGCCATCCACAGAGCGGAGCACGTAGTGACGTCGGTCGCTCTCGGAGCCCAAGATGGCGGCTCCCAGGTCATGAACTCTTATTCCATATCCCCCTACCTGACAGCAGCTTCCGCTCGAGGTTGTTCTTTTCGCTGGTTGATTCCACTCGGAAATCACCGCGGGGAACCAGAAGCTGATCGGATCGTCCCGTTTCTCTGAGCACGGCTTGTAGCTCGGGGTTGAAGAACGGACAACCCCTTGAAGTTTAGGAGCCTTTCCAGACAACATAATGGCACCGAGCGAGGAGCCAAGTGTTACTGAAAGGGACAAACTACTTAAAGGTGGGTACACTCTGGTGGGTTCTCTCAGCTAGCAATGCTCCCCATGCTGACCTGGACGACATGAAATTCACTGGTATCGCGGTCGCTTACAGCGCGTGTCCAAATAGTCCGGTTATGTTCCCGAGTTTCCCGTCACTCAGATAGGTCATATGTCCCGCGGCCTACGTGCGGAGGGCCGTGCTTCGCCGGGCAGGTTCCGCGGAACGTTTCCCTCGTTGAAGTCTGTGCGAGTCGAGATAGCTTCCGAGGCTCCTGATCGCGATTGTGTTATCGTCCCTCGTGTCACGAATCACACCGCTCAGTACACTAGATTCTGTTCTGGCCCATATTGAAGTTCGCGACCATCGAACGCATGCCTGAATGAAATACAACGTGCTGTGCAGATATCACGCGTTTCTGAGTTAGACTTCAAGGACTCGGACTTCGCCAAAGAATCTACCAGAAATCGCGGCTCCGGCCGTGAGCGTTTCCTGAAGTTTGTGTCGCACGCCGTGAGTCGTCGCATTATGGGCCGAATCGATCGCATCGCGAGGTGGAAAATCGTATTGCAGGACTGCCCACAATGACGACAACGAAGCAGGTCATCTGAGAGCAGCTCGCTTGCTCGGAGCCTTCGGTGTGTCGAAATCGTATCTTGGACCCGGAGCGGGAATGAGCAGCAGTTATGTACGAGGGCGCCTTTTCCTCTAATATTTCATTTCGAGCCGCTGTCTCCTCTGCGAGGTTCATTGTCTGAGACGTAGCTCCCGGTGGTTGTTAGATATGAACTGGCCTAATCTCTCAAGCGGTCATGCACGTGCTAGCGGTACAGGGAAAGACACGAAGAAGCAGTCCCGCTGCATGCTGCGCTTCACAGATGCAACGGCTCTTGTTCTATCGACGTTCGGCTTTAGTGACTTGGTCGCGTTGCCTACGACGCCCTTTCTCCTTATATTCGCCACTCATGACTTCGAGGACGGTCGCTCTGAGTCGGTCAGATCTGAGCCGCGGTCGGACTTGAGTGCCATCATCGTGTTAAATGTGTTCTTTCAATTAGAACTGCTCTTTTATTGCTGTTTATGCATCGCGATCCACCCGAAATGAAACCGGCGCCTCTTGCTCGACCGGAGGACAGCATATTGGACGGAGGTAGGCTTCAAATTGACTTCATGACTAGAAACGTGGAGGAAACGGCGAGACCTTCAATCGAACAACGCGCAGGCAGAGCTTCATACGAGCTGCTTAAGTTTGACACTCGACCCTTGTCGAGGGCAACGCGTCGCTCGAAAAATATCGTTCTAGTTCATTTCTCCCGGAGTTCAAGGCCGGCCGACCTCTCTCAGGTGTTGGTTGTCAAAGGAAAGTATTCGAGTCTGTGGAGCGGAGGGAATGTCTCGAAACATTCGACGTTCGGAATATCAGCCTCAATTATTGAAAATGATGTTCGTACAATCATCAACGTTGTTGAATAGCGACCTCCAACGAGGCGCCAGAAGATTCATGACGGCGTTTATTGCATGTCGCCACAGTTCGTCTTGCTAAAGGACTTCTCGAGTCAGCTTTGATCGAGCAAGCCGCTTCTCGCGGTTTCGGAACAGTGGCATCCAGGAAGTCTCTCTGCGAGAATATGGTTTTGATGAGCATCTTCCATGAAGTGAATGCTTCTTCTATGCATAGAAACCGCAGTTCCCTGTTACTCGTTTGTCTTATCCTCCTCGGAACCTGTCCTCGCAACTCCGCTGAACGATTTCGTCCCGCTTTCAACGGAAATTTCCTCGAAAGTATTCCACGGAGTATTTCAAGTCTATCACGGTGGATGACGCTGAATTGCGGTTTTCACTTGGAGTTGGAATGATTGAAGCCCGGCATAAGGTCGATATGGAGATTGCCAACTCAGAATGGGAGCACGAACGCAGTATTCGAGTTGCCGCTTTCGCAACATCAGTCTGAAATACTGATTTGGACTTCGCAGACGATGCTGGCCCTTCGAAAGATAGCGAGACTAAAGACAAGGGCGTACGCCTCGAGCGTAACCTGGGGCTCATGAGTGGAGTGGCGATGATTGTTGGAACCATGATCGGTGAGTATTGTTTTTCGATGTACGTTCGATACTGCGTAAGACCTCTAATCCAAAATCGGGTCGGGAACCGTATCGGATCAGGATCAGTGTTTTGCTGTTTCCAGGTTCCGGGATATTCGTTAGTCCCAAAGGTGTTCTGCTTCGATCGGGTTCGGTGGGAATGACCCTTCTTGTTTGGGCTGGTGGTGGTTTCATATCACTGCTCGGTGCTCTTAGCTTCGCTGAGCTGGGGACGCTTATCACTAAATCTGGAGGCGATTACATCTATATTCTCGAGGTGAGTGGGAAAAGTCTCGAGTTCGATGGCTCGAGCGGGAAAACAGAATACTTTTCCACATTGAAGCTCTCGGCCCCAAGCCACAATGAGTCCATCTGAGCTCAAAGACTCCGCATCGCAGTGTAAAGCTGCGAGATATTGATTCGCGTGTCATTGAAAGGCGGGATAAATGAGATTCAGAATGACATCAAAGTCAGCCATCGACGGTTCGGCTCCTTATACCGAGAGCACTTCAGAGTCGTTCGAACCAAATTGACTCATCGTGGTGGGGGGCTGTGAAATGATTATTCATATCAGATGACGGAAGACAATCGTCGTCAAATCGTAAGAATCTGAGACCACCGGAAGCTTGCTCTTTCTGAACAGACAATCCCACCGGAACGTAGCAGAGCGCAATGATCTTGGGGGTGTCCTTCTGCATAGAAAGAAAGAGCAAACCTGTTACGTTTCAGGCGTTCCGCGGCTGCGGATCAATGGGTGATATACCTGCATTCTTGTACGCCTGGACCACATGCCTGTTGCTGAAACCTGCGTCTCTCGGAATTACGACCCAGTCTTTCGCAAAGTACATGCTGACGCCATTTTTTCTGTACTGCGATGATACTCCATCTCTACCAACGAAGATGCTTGCCATATGGACGATAAGTTAGTTGACATCGCATCATTAGACTCGTCTCGAGTGGTTCGACGGATCTCTTGTTCCTTAGTGAGCTACGAAAACGTTCGTCTTTCGTTTCCCAGTTCTCGTCACGATAGCAAACTGTTGGAGCGTCACGCTTGCCACACGGATCCAGAACGTTTTCACACTTGCGAAGGTTTTTGCGCTCATCTGCATCATTCTCGGCGGACTGTGGCAATTGCTACAGGGTCACACCGAGCACTTGGAGAGCGGGTTTGAAGGAACATCGTGGTCTTTCAGTGACATCGCTTCGGCCTTTTATTCAGCCATGTGGGCTTACGACGGTTGGAACAATCTAAATCTGATCACGGAGGAGCTCATCAATCCTTTCGTGTAGGTCCTCAATCCCGGGGAATCGTCCTTTCCACACTGGCTATTCATTGTACAGAACGAAGTATAAACTGCAAGTCTTGGGGAGATATTTTTAGGAATCATTCGGGGTTCGGGGAAACATCCCGCATTCGGGGTTCTTGAGATGCTCATCATGCTGAATTTGTTCCAGGAATCTGCCTCGAGCCATCATGATCGGCATCCCCCTTGTGACCGCGTGCTACGTGTTCACTAACTTGGCATACTTGACAGTTTTGTCAAGGGCCGAATTCCTAGCCTCGGAAGCGGTGGCCGTGGTGAGTGGGGAGGAAGAGTTGACACTTTCTTCACTGAAATTCAGTCGTTTTGCATTTAGGAAAAATTGAATTCAGCTCAAATGCGAGGGGTGTCTTTTTCTAGCGTTTCGGCAATCACATATTCGGCTCGATGGCAGCCGTGATATCGCTTTTCGTGGCAGCCTCCACTTTCGGCTCAGCCAATGGGTCAACATTCGCCGCAGCTCGGATCAGTTTTACAGCGGCTCGAGAAGGCCATCAACTCGAATTTTTCAGCTACGCGCACATCACCAAACTGACCCCCATGCCGGCCCTGATCCTGAATGTGAGTTAACGTTCCCGTGGACATTGCGCTCAGTCAAACCTGGAGAAGGTTCACTAAATGAGTCGCGTTTAACTCTGTCTCCGAATGGTTCAAGGCTTTCCTCGGCATCCTGATGGTGGTGTCTGCGGACATTGGGCAACTCATCGATTTCTTCGGATTCGCCGCCTGGCTTTTCTACGGAATCGCAACATTCACTGTTGTCACGCTGAGATTCACCAGACCCGATGATCCTCGGCCATACAAGGTCCCGATCATTGTGCCCATCGTTGTGTGCATCATAAGTGCATACTTGGTCATCTCTCCCATCGTGATGAATCCACAGTGGGAGTACGTTTACGCGACCATATTCATCCTATCCGGAATCCTCTTCTATTTACCTTTCGTGCATTTCAAGTGGAGGCCATCAATAACAGGTTCGTTGCTCCTCGTGATTCACTATGTAGATATACCACAGTTCGTCAGCGGGAAGGAGTGCGACCAGTCCGAATTGAATCCCTAGTTAGCATCAACTCGAACTTTGATTCGAACTCGAAATTGAATTGCAGCTCACTTCACCAAACTCGGACAAATTCTACTCAACGTTGTACCGACTATGACACCAGAAGAAGAAAGGAAACTCATCACCGAAACGAGTAGTTTGTAAGAAGCTACTCAAGCTTCCCATGAGCGTAAATTAAGGCGGGCATAGTGATCATCAACCAACGGAGTACGAAGAAATCGGAGAGACACGTCGATACGTCGAGGAGTTGATTCTCATATCAAAAACTCAGTAGTCATAGGGAAGCCGCTCATCCGTTGAATCGGCAATGGCTCAGGTCGACAGGTTTCCTTTCCGAAATGACTGGTTGAAGTGATGCGAACTGGACAACTCCTGAGCAGCCTGGATTCGCGAAATCTCGCCGTCTTTGAATCCCGAAACGACACACGAGCTGGTCGCGTCTGTCTTTCAATATCAGGACGATTGACATAGGTCACCCCTCGAGGATGATGATCCACACAATCAAAATGACAAATCGTTCGATCGAGGCTTCCATCGAATCTTCCTCGCCACGGAAGTCGACTATATACTACGCAGTCTTTCGGAAGGTTCCATCAGAGTAATAATATATGGCCTAGGATCACCATAAGAAAACGAATGAGACGGCTGTTAGAGAGAAGAAAATGAAATGGTTGAGGATCGGAATCAGTTGAAAATAGGCAACCATGAGCAGAAGGAGAGAGCGATGATTATACCGTATTTACTCACATGCGAATATTCGTCAGATAAGAAGTCCATCGTTACAGGCCAGAAGGAAAACCTCATAGCGTGAGAGGTGTTGGTACATATAATTATATCAAATGGAAGGGCGTGATAGACGGATCATTGGAGAGTGAATACGATGAGAATGAATTTCGACGCTGAATTCGTTTCGATAATTGAACGTTTGTTTTGCATCTCGGAACCTAACGGTCCCGCAATTGTCATCGGATCGAGATTCATTCTCAGAGTTTCACCTCAAGTCCGGTAGGAATTCCTCATTGTTGTTGGGACCTTGAGTGACAGTTCGTTTGATTTATCATTACGTCGAGTACGTGATGGGCCTTCTCTGTTTTGTTGGGACGCGTCGAAATTAACGAAAACAGGGTCGACCACATCTGAAACCAGACGCTTCGAACTATACGTCGCTCGAACGATCAGCTCGATCCAGCTGGTCTTCTATGTTGCCTTTGAGAGAAGTGGAGAGCGAAGTGAAGAAGGAATAGAGATAGGGAAGTTTTCGAGGTAGATTCGAAGTTTTTTTCTCGGCTCATTTGAGGAGGGAGCCATCGTTCATAAGTGCTAGCATGGTGTGCCCCACGACCAAACCACGAGCACTTGCAATGATTTTGAATCGGAGTCCGTGTGAATGATATTCGAACTTTTGAAGTCATTTTCCTTATCATCTTCAACGATCCGCGATCGAGAAAGTTGTATGAGAAATTTCCCGCTATTTTGGTCAAGTGTAGTGTCACCCGTTCGTTGCTCTTTACCGCGACTCCCTTGTTGTTGAAGATTTTACTTTGAGAAGTCATGTGTGTTGGATGATCAGAGATTTTATCAAGCGGTAAGATGGTCAAATGTTTGGATGAGTCGAACTCCTGAGCCTGAAATGAGTTGTGCACTATGAGTGTGTCTTTCACAATCGACGCGATTAGACTTATCTGCAACGCCTCGGAATCCAGAGCAAAAAAAAAATCACAATGGGGGAATCCAAGAAGTCTCATTGTTGAAATCTTCTCATTATTCCTACACCTTATTGAATCGCCTTACAAACGAACAATTCATCCAGAGCGCTTCCACATTCCACTACTTGGCGGTTCCGCGTTATCAAAGAGCTTCCGAAGAGCGAAGCAGACAGTTGCAGCGACGAGTTATTATTATTGTTATTATTGCCATCTTACAAGTCTCAATATTTTTGTTCGGAAATAGATGTCTATTACAGAGGAAAGATAAGTATATAACCAATCTCAGATCTATTTGGCGTGAGGTGTTATTACCTCAACGAGTTACAAGGGAAACCGAGGAAACAGCAGGAATGGATCTAATATTCGATGTGTAGTTGTTAACTAGTGGCAATAAAACATAGGAAGTAGATGAATCACTGAGGATCTTGATACTCACGGAAACTATGTCGTGGGTGATCTAGAAAGGAGTTTGATAGCGGGAAGTGCGACAAAGACTCTCTCGGAAATGTTTAATGCTAACGAACGACACGTGAAGGCTGCGTGTCAAAATTTATCCCCCTGGTTATGATTCCTAGCCGACACGGCCATGATCAGGATCGGAGAGCTCTGGATTCTGAAACCGAACACCGCTAGTAACCGGTTACGTCGATTGAAGGGAGGAGCCAAACGCGGGACGTCAAGTTCCTGGTCAGCATTGAGCAGGAAAGACGACCATTCCGTGCGGCGGCTATCAGGGCTAATCAGATGAGGGCAGATGTGAGAGTCGTGTTACATCGTGGGTCTCTCCTGGGGATTCGGAGTACAACCTGAAATTCAGTGATCTTGTTCGCCTCAATTAGAAGATATCCCTGCCCCCCGCTGTGCGAGGGGGCGTGGGAAGAACTTTCAGGAAGCATGACAAGTTTTCCGAACGACGGCAGGTAATGCGTTCGCTAGAGAACCTGTGAGCCGCATGCTTACATCGGCCGCACTAGTTACAGAGCTTGGCTTCGACCTCTAACGAGAAGCTAGCTGAATCGATCGGCGAATCGGCTGTGAGTATCACGAGATTCGAAGTAGCCAACGAGTTCATCCAGGGTGAGTTTGAGGATCAACTTTGGAGCGTGGGAGTCATGGAGCAAAATCCGATTTCCCGCCCTGACAGATGTCATGGTATCGCAAGAGTGGCTGGGAATTATTCCGTCCATGACGAGCATCGGAAACACTCTTACAGAAGCTGCCATCATGTGCAGGAACCGCGGAGAAGGTTGTTTCGACGAATTCGACGGCGACCCTCGAAACTTGAGAAAACGAAAAGTGAAGGGTTCGGTGAGACTACTCGGAAGGGTCTAGCCGGATGAGGGAAGGCTAAGTGACCCGCCTCGATGGCTTTTCCTAGAAACAGCACGATCGTAATCCCAATATGAAATAACTTATCCCTTGAGTTTTCAGTTTTTTCCGTTACGTTGATCCACATCTAATAACATTGGTTACCAACAGTTTTTTGATGTCCATGAACGAGAGCAAACTCATGAAAAAGTCCAATCCGACCCAAACACGCTTGCATCATTCAAACGACAGGAAAAATCGCCGAGCGACAGCCGGAAGAGTCTATTTTCATCCTCTCTCCCGAAGTATCTCAAACCATCGACATAGCTTTGTTCGGATTCTTTCTCATTCCCCGAAGTGAAGAATAGATTCGAGAGCTCGGTCTCCGGTAGCTGGGTCGACAGCTGGTACTGGCTAGAACTGGGTGATACACGGCGGCAGCCACGTGAATCCCGGTCTTGATCTCCGTCATGTGGACGACTGCGGCTGTTTTATGTTCGGTTCCCCTAATTCAGATCAGGGTCTTTCAGAATAAGATTCTCTCTCAGACAACAAATACCTCTCTCCGATCGACCGCCATGCGAATCCGGAAAACCCTCGAGATCGCGACGCATCGGATCAGCTCCCGAGCTCTCATGAACGCTTTCACACCACCCGCGTGGAATGCTGTCGATGCAAACTTCAGTTCTGCAGATGTATGTTTGTCGGAAATTCGGCCGCCTCGTGGAGAGACTCAAAGTCTTCCCCTGACGGGACATAGAGAAAGCAACCGCAGCTTCAGTCTCAAGCTTGGTTCGTTGGATTCCGGGACAAAGCTCAGAATTTTTCGGACATTGCACAATCGTGTTGACGAGAGAACTCTTCTTCGAGGGAGAGCAAGGGAAATGGAGATCTCTCTTCGTTTGTAAGAGCATGGTTTCAGTGAACGAGACGATGGGCTGAGTGCCTGTGGCCTGCAGGTAATTCCTGAGAGATCCCAGGACAGCTGTCAATCGTGTGTTTATAGGACTTCGCTTAGTGGCTCGGGAGCTCCATCGCAGAGGCGTCATAAATCGTGACCGAGGAAAGCCATAGATCTGCTCGCCGGCTGCTCTGCATGGGGATCGGAACAGGTTATTTGCGTTTTGCGTCATCCGCTCAGCGCCTCTGGTTCGGCAGAATCACACTTCGATGCAGTACGGATGGAGTTCGTCCAATCATGACTCAAAGAGGGGAACCATGTGCATAGGGAGCAGACTCAAAAACTCTTGTACACCATCAGCGTGGACGCAGACTCCAGGATTCGACTCGGACTGCATGTACCAGAGGGTTCCGCCGCGAGCTCCTCCACTTCAAAGTCCGCGCCGATGATTCTCGACAGGTGAGAACCATGGATCGAAGACGTCGTTTGATAGTTTCGCATGTCGGGGGCACGACGAGCTTCTCTGAGCTATCTGTCGGCGCAATTCGAGAGGCCCTCGGAACTGCTCGGCTCCTCTACCCGCGAGCGATGCTGATGAGCGCACTCGTTCGAAATAACGTCTCGTAGGGTGATTCGTTCAGCTTTTAAAGAGTTGCTTGAAGCTGAGCTCTGCCCGTCGGGAGACGATGCTCGGAAGCAACAGGAGCCGAATAAGAAGTTTAATTCCCATTTGCGTTGTCAAATATCTTGTGTTGAGCTCAACAGCGCCGGATCATTTCCATCTGAAAGATCTCGATAAAACTTCGCCGGGGGCTGTGTCCATGGGTTGGGTTCTTCGAAATACAGGAACTGGGCTCGAAACCCACAGGGTGGCTTTTTTTAGTCGGGAATTTTCGAGCTCGATCTTGTTTTGGCCATAACTTCGTCAATTTTTGGAACTTTTCCAAAAATCAAACAGTGATCGATAGAGGATATCGAGGCGGTCATTTTGATACCAAACCAGGAGGATCCGGTGAAAATCCCGGTCAGGAGATGGTTTTGAAAATGACCCTTACTTTTTTTTCGAGGTCTTCCTAAAAGTTATCGTAAAAACGTCAATATTTATCGGATCGGACTCGTGCGGGTCGCATCCGACGCGCAAAAGGAAGCCGGTCATTCGCCAGAAAACCGATCGTATCGAGAATTCCTTTGGTGTCGAGGGTGATTTTGGCAACCGAGGGCGGAATCCTGAGCATGGGTGATTTCCGGTGAAAATCAAAAATCATCGGATCGACCTCGCAGCTCAATGTTCGCATGAATCACCCATTTCTGAGTAATTTTCACCGGGGGAGATACCTCCGATTCCGTCTCGTTGAGGAGTTACGAGAAGAAATGCGGGGAAAAGCAAGGAAAACGAAATTAGCCGATGGGCGAGGCCTTGAAAAAGGGGTTGATACGATCGCTTGCCATTCTTCGGGGAAATGAGATAACTTCGCTCGGTTTTCGGGCGAATGACGGGCTTCCTTTTGCGCGTCGAATGCTACCCCCACGAGTCCGATCCGATAAATATTGACGTTTTTACGATAACTTTTAGGAATACCTCGAAAAAAAAGGAAGGGTCATTTTCAAAACCATCTCCTGACCGGGATTTTTACCGGATCCTCCTGAATTTTGTATCAAAATGACCGCCTCGATATCCTCTATCGATCACTGTTTGAAGTTATGGCCAAAACAAGATCGGGCTCGAAAATTCCCGACTAAAAAAAGCCACCCTGTATATTCAACTAATGTACCGGGCCGAATCGGTACTCCTGTTTTACATGAGCGAAACTGATCATCTTGGGTCAGCATCCATACCGAAGGGAGGATACTTTTCATATCTGAAGAAAAAAAAATATCCTGTCCGGAATTCTCTAGTATGATGAAGGGCAGAATACCCTACACAGTAAAATCCACGAGACAGGGACATCCGTCCGTTGCATCAAAGGATATCGGCGAGACCCTGTTCGACACAAGGCACTTGGACAACATTTTGACACTAGCATATTCCACCTCAGTGATCCAAGGTTCAGGAATATGGTAATAACTTCCTCTATCTTAGAAGTATTTACAGGAAATGGAGACTGGGGCCAGCCTAAGCTCCGCACATTTTACTGATTTGGTCGGATAGGGCAGCGAAAATTGCGTCCCGTTTCCAGCCATCGGCCACCGAAAAGGAAATCTGGGAGTCTGAGAAAGCCGGCTGAGTCACAGTCTCCGGGAATGAGTCCAAGATGACCTACGTCTTGAACTTCTTGGAGGACAATCGCGGAATCGATTGGGGCACAGGAGACAAATCTTTCCCACAATGTTTCTCTGAAAAGGTCTTACATGAGCATGATACGAGAATTCTTCACAAGTTATTCGCATACAGTGCATCCTTGAGAAATATTCGGTGACCACAGAAAAATCGGATACACGAGCGGGATATATGTGACTTTGAGGCGAAGTCACATTGAATGTCTGGAGGTCAGCGAGAAACGTACTCACCAAACATCAGACCTCAACAACTTTCAAGCTAAATCGACGCACCGACACGTGCTCACTATAGCGCATCTCGTTGACCTTGCGGATGTGTCAATGATCGGATTCCGTCGGTCTCTCTCTGAAGGTGCTTTCCATTATGTCCAGAAGAGAGCTCCGCATTCTCGAACTGCAAGTCTGGCTCAGGGAGGGTCGAGCTCATCGAATGACTAAGGCGAGCCCTTATGAAACGAAGCGAATCTCCGACGCTTTGTTTCCGGCGCCGTACCCATGATATTCGTTCCTTGCAGTGAAGTTTTGACGCGATGATATTAACTGTGTCCCCCTGGCCGAGCTCCTCCAGCTGTATCGCGGAAGAAGAACGTCGGCGCTGTGATGGGAATCAATTGTACTCGGAGTGATGCCGGAATTCACTAATCCATTTCATCTTCGAATAAGATTTGCAGCGACTCAATTTTCTTGGAAAGTGAGAGTGGGGATTCTCCTCCTCGCGGTATTCCTGTGAGTGGTCGCTTCATGAGGGGAAAATGGATGGCGATTCTTCTTATTGTGCTCTGCCGATCTCTATCTCGGTCTCTTCAGGGAATGTGTTCCGAATTTCGATACTTGAGCTCCATTCGTCCAGTAGGGCGCGCGAACAGCACACTGCTTACGTAGTTACCGGTGGATCATTCTGGTGTCTAAATGAGCTTCGCTCAGACTCGCCTGCTCTTAGATTTCTGATTCGATGAAGAATGTTGATGCGATTCTGACATCTCACAAAAATCACCGGATGCGCTCCGCTACGAGGCTCCCTGACGAACGAGAGACTGCGCATACCTCGATATTGGCCCAATGGTAATTGAAAGAACCAATCGAGGCGGAACGTGCTGCACGGAACAAGTAGTGTCAATGACATTACTCAAGAGGCCGAACTTGAAGTATGTTTTCATCTCGCACGATTTTGCCTCATTCAATGAAGGTCAAGCTTCTGCTCGTCCACACGATGTCCACACTCCGACATCGGGTCCGACCGTCTACGATTTTTTCGACGAGTTCCCGATCGAACTGTGAGCGCTGTGAGATTCTGTTGCGCCAACCAGCATATGGCGCCGGTCCTCTAGCCGGAAAACCTCCTACACAAACGTCCGACAACTTCCCGAAGCAGATTCACATCATAGAAGAGTTGTTCGCTCTTCATGCTCATGAGGAGTTCGAGCAGAAGTAATGAGTGAACTGGTTGATCCGAGCGATTCAAATCCGAGCAGACGAGGGTGGAGATACAAGACCCGAACGATAGTTAGGATCATGCTCGGAATGAGCCCGGAGTCTCTAGCGAGCCTGATGAGCGGAGCTGAGGAGTCCGAGTCCCAAACAAGAGCGAAAAAGACCGAAAAGGAGGCGCTGATATCGCCGGGAAAGCCCTGGGATTCGTCCGGATCTTTTTCTCAGCCCGGCAAGGAGGGCTATTATTACCTTCAGCACGGTGAGACTGGGCGAGTCAAGAACACTGACTGTGCAAGGCAAGAGTATTGAATTCCAGGATCATCACAAGTACTTCAAGACGACAATGAGCAACGAACCAAAGTATTCATCCGAGCAGGATCAAGTGAGGAAGAGAGAAGCTCACAAAACGTTGGACCGGCCACACGCCCAAGTCATGTGGGCTTTCAATCGATTCGAAATCGCAAGAATCCAATTGAAACCCACCGGGATGCCCGAGCTGTCGTACGCAAATGCATCAAGCGTCAATCGCCTCGAAACAGCTGATATCCATTTTGGACAGATCACAGGCCGCAGCTGGACAATGGGAAATCACTGGTCACGAGGCTGCCTTGAAGAACTTGGAGGGCCAACTTTCGAAGCTAGAGAGGCTCGGATCAAGGTCCGCTACTTCCCACGTGTGTGCGCGATGGATCCCACCACATGGTCGAGGCTGATTCTATCCGAGATGGGCTCAAAAAATTCATACTGGAGCGATTCAGGAACTGAAATCTTTGAAAACGGAACACTCTTGCTCTAACACCCCTCTCAAATACGGAGATAATGGAAAAGCGGAGCTCAGGTTTTCCAACACAGCCGTGAAGAAACAGATATAAGAGGCGATAGACAAGACGTGGACGGGGGCAATGAACTCCAAACCGAGTCTAACACTGCACTGAGAGTGGAGGGCACGAGGCGTCATATCCTTTGGACTTGATCGAGAACAGAGAGCACCGTTCAAAATAGCAGGAAATAATCGACACCCGATGCGTAAGATGCGGACGGGACTCCGACAGTATCCCCTACCTCGCAATAGAATTCGCGACTTGTCACTCAGAGACGGAGGAACCCGCGAGAAGTATGAAATCGACTGAAAAGTGTGATCAGAGCACATGGAGGGATACGATGATGACCCTGGAGAAACGGGTAGAAGAATGCCGAGAGGTCCGCGAAGTTCTCTCGCCACGGCGTTTCCACGCAAGACACTTTCAGTCTCTTCGGTACTCCGCCCTTTGATTTTTTCTATTCAGATAGAGAGGTCGGATCTGCTCGTCGTTGAGGTCTTGCGAGTGGAGGGCGCGGAGAAGTGGAAGCTCGGATGAAAATTGGCGGACGATTCGTCGGACAACTCAATTCATGACAGGCGGGAGGCACTCCCCATGCGTTGTGCCACCACAGTCCGATTCCAAGCAGCAGCCTGCCTTTGACGAACGCATCAGAGAGCTACGCGGGAATTCGGTTTCCCTCCTACACCTCGAATTCGTATCTTCAACGAGGCGGAGGAAACTGAGCAGGGCAGTCTCTCTGGAATCGCCGTTCGCCGATCGGAAGATTGCGATATCAACGGAGATCCTGTAACCTCTGGAAGCAACTTGCTCAACCTCTTCAAGACTTTTCAGTGAGATGACTACGGTAGAATGAGCTTGTATCACGCCGTGGAGACGGCGAGTGTGTTGTTACTAAACATTGACCAATACTATGTTCAATATTCAATTGGTTTCTTTCGATTCAAAGTTCCATGACTCTCCTTTCCGGCTGGTTCAGCTGTTCAGACGTTCTCATAGCAGTATTCGCCTCGCGTTCCAATCGGTCGGTTGTACCCCCCCTGAATTCATCGAGCTCTTGTTGGTCAACTGTTACTTCACCAACTTTCGCTCGGCCAAAACATACCTGTACAACCAGAGGAGGAAAAGCGGCATGGGTCGGGCCCGAAGTCATGAGTCGTGTGAGCTCTTCGATGTCAGCGTGGACTATTCAAGGTATACTTTATTTATAATATCAATTCAAATCCCAACAATTCTCTCGATAGGCTTTCGGAGCGGTTTCGAGACAAGATCTCCAGCAGGCGGTGAGAGCGACAGTCTTTCAAAGCGTCTTTCCGAGCTAAAAGTATTCTTATGCTTCACAGAGAGTTTATTGTTCTCACTCAAGCAGCGTAAAGATTTTTGCTCTTCGTTACATTCACGTTGGTTCTGATTATCAGTTCGTACGATTGCGTCAACTCTGCTCAAGCGGAGGAGCTGATCCTAGGTCGGGTTGGAGGGGTGCGCGATTCATGCGAATGAGATCGAAAGTAAAACGCTGTGACGCAAACGTGCTCGGAAGCAGAGGAATGGCTGTGATAATGAATGAATGCGGCTGAAAATCGAACAGGGACCTCGCTTCACATGGAACAGACGAGTGTTGACCACTCCCGCCAAACTCGTGGGTTCCGCGAGCTTACATCGGGTTAATGCCGTGTCAGATGGACGCTCGGAATCATCGAGAGCGCCTAGGCAAAGAGCGAGCAGCGGTTGTGAATCGAGTCGGCGACTCGCTCGTCGAAGGGTGGCGTATCGACTTTAATCGGAACCAGTCAAGACCATCATCAGCATCGTAACGTATGCGCCTCCAGCAGTGAAGTAAGTGCCGACGGGACACGTTTTTTTGCAAATCTACAAGAGTCGAGTGCGAGCATTCTATTTCTGCTAACACCCCTACCGAGGTTCCGATTCGGCGTTTATGCATCGACCGCGCGTGGGGCATTGTAGTTTTTCGATCAGAATAAATAGTTACTTCCTCGTCTTGTGGGTGTGACGTCACCGTTCTCAGGTTCGTCGTCTCCTTTTTTTGTTTTTTTACTTGCTCCTCAAACGTCAGATAGGTGGATTCGGAAAATGGAGATCGAACTCAGAAGGTTCAACTAACGGGTGTTTGAGATCATCACCATGCTCGTCGTTCGCATGCCTCCACTATGAATTATCATTGTCAAGATCGATCTGATCTGCGGCAGTTCGATTAGCCATCGCTTACCCCGCACATTTTCGGCACCTCCCCGAAGCTGCGTCGGGCTGATCGCAGATATCGAACCGTTCAGTCGACTCCTCGTTTAATTGACAAGGATGAACAGCTTTGGAAAGCCCTTTATTCTCAGAACTATTCGAAAAATACTCTGGGGACCCTCGAGGAGCCGCGCCTCAGAATTCGAGGGCGAGTAGCTCGCTTCCAGTTAACTGGCTTCGTTTGTTGGTAATCGAGGAGGGAAACGAGAGAAAGAGAGCGAGAGAGAGAAAGGGAAGAAGGGAGGAGTTTTCTAACGCTGTTCAGCCTCGCAGGCTCAGTAGGACGTTTGCGAAAATCAGAATGCGATCGGAACCTACGTAGTGACGCTGCCTAAGTTGGTGGTGTAGGTCGCAGCGGCGACGTTGGCGGCGGTGCTCGTGTCTAGCCGAAGTGCAGAAAAACGTTGCGATCGGGACGAGTCCATCTGGACTGAGCTCTGAGCTGCGGCATCTGGAACAACCGACGAGCGAATTGTTGAAAAGGAATTCGCGACTGGCATTGATGATAACGGAGAGCACATCTAGGTCCGTTCCGTCGATTAAAAATCCATTACTCGGCGGACGATCGACGGGACCACGGCCAAGCGCCCGGGCTCCGAAGATGGCCCACAGGGAACGATCGTCACCGAATAAGAATCCGAAAACTCATGCTAGCTATTGAGTCGAGCGAACCCACGAGTAGGTCTTGGAAAAGACGCCCTTCGGGAACTATCGAATCGAGCTCACCTGGAACTGATCTGAACGGCTGATACGGTCTAGAAAAACTTCAGACCCCAGGAACGCGGTAGGCTGGTTTGGCGGATCGTCAGGGAAGGAGTCGGCTGAGCGTATTGCTTGATTCTTCTCTATCATGTTCAATCGGTGTCGCAACAGAGCCTGCTCAATAGATTTTGACTCTTTAGCGGAGCTCGCTCAAAATCAGTCACTGTCTTCGATACAGTAACCCGACCATTTTTCATCGAATGCGGCGCACAATGCCGTTCGATCCGACGTCGATCGTCCACTTCATGCAGTGCTCACCTGCTGGAACGGTAGGGATGCGTAGGTGATCGAGAATCTTTTTTGTGACGCCGGACGCAACTCACCGGAATCCTCACTCTCCAATGTTGCTGACAGTGACCTGGAATAACAACGGTTTACCTCATCCAGAGAAGAACTCCCCCGATCAACCCGCCTGTCAATGTTTCATAATGTACACAAGCAAGCTCAAAGCGACCGAACGCCCACAACCGGAATGGGACCGTCTGCCTGAATGCACGAAGCCAGTCGCTGTGAATGCAGAGTGCATACCGTAATTCCTTTCATAATAGATTGACATTTGCGTGTATTTTTAATAGAATCAGTCCGGAATACGGGATCGGATTGCGAGGCTCGGCGCTGCACCTCTTTCTGAATAATTCTCAGGGTGATGGAAGGCTGTTCTTTGTCTCCGCCACCGCTCCTTGATCGTTTTGTTGACTCTGGCTTCCTCGTCCTGCATCCTACGAAACTTGAGCAAGTGGCGAGGACTGGAGCGCGAGATCGACTCCTGGGTAGATTTTACGCAACAAGACCCCGGCTCCATCTTCCGGTCTAGAAAAACTGTTCCAATGGTTGAGGGAGCTCGAATCAGCTCGGAGCTGATTTGCTTGTTAGCTCATAAGCTTCCTGCGCAGTCCTGCTTCCGCAACCGGACATTTTGAATGGTTTGAGGATGTCATCGGTACGGAGTGTATCGGCGCGTACGGAAGGTATATATAGCTGAGGGAGAGCTTCTTCCGGTCTCTAAGTTATCCACGTCATCCTTTTCGATCTGTCGATTTCTTTGTGAGTAGTTTGTGTGACAAGGGAGTGGCGTCATTGAATAATATCTTCCGGATGGGGAGCAACAAGCACTCGACCGAGATCATTAAAATGATGAACTCTTTCCGCTTCTCCCTTCGGGTATTCTTGACGGGGGAAATCAACTCCGACACGCTTCTTTGGAGCTAAGTAAAAAATTATTCTGGTTGGATGTTATTCATAGACACAAAGTCAGCGGGCATCATCGGTTCAGATATCAGATCGTGGTCTCTTGCTACTTCATAGTTCGCCGGAAATCCGATAGCATCGGACCAATACATTTTTTTTTCTGAAAGCGATACCCTGGCTGATGAAGCAGCCCGGTCACCGTTCCCTCGTGATACCAGATCGATACACAGCGTCCAAACGACGTCAAAGTTTTCATCTGTCCGTTCGACATCTCGGAGTCTAAGGAGAAGCGATGCTGAGAGCTCCCGTTCCCATGATTGAACGAGCCCAATCAGAGTCGGTGAGAGTTCCGAAGAGACTCAAAAATCCTCGTTCGACCCAGAAACTAACCTTCGTTTGCGTTTCTTCACGTCGAGATTAAGAGCACTGGTTTCCTCATCCGTATTTCCATCAGAGGGAGTGGATTCGTCCGCAGCAGCCGCACCTCGTTTCCCGAAGTGCATAAATTTACTTGATGCTTTTTTACCGAAATGCAAGTAGCGATTCGAACTTGCCGGACTCCTCTTGAACAGCTCGCTGACGAACTGATCAGTGTCCGCGGCGTCATTCAAGACGGGCACATCGCTGGAAGAACGGAAGGACTTTCTATCAATCAGAAGCGCCACGCCGGTCAATGCTGGGCTCGAGCCCTAGGTCGCGAACTTTCTCTCTCGATAGGTGGACATAATTTTCAAGGTGAAACTCCGCGCGAAACGGGAGGAATCAATATCATCGGATGGCTCGTTCAATGACGTGGCTGGCAGCATTCCATCCCGCATATACCACGCGCGCGCGCACTATGGAGCAAACTTGTGAGATTTGCGTAAAAGCTCTCGGCAGGGGATCAAACATCGAACGCGTCGAGGATCAGCGGCAGATTCTTCACTCCATCAAACTTGGCGATTACTTAGCTGCCACCCAAGTTATTCGGCTTCTAAGCCTGGCACTCTGCGAACAGGAAGTTCCGCGGCGTGCAACTCCAAAAATCCGAGTCTTTTGTCGGATTCTTCCCCCATGTCGACTTAGAGCGCAACGGCTGCATGAGTTCAACACAGCGAATGGAGCGATTTCGAATACAAACGGATACTCGTGAGCCCCAGCCCGAAGCATTCCATCCAGAGGAACCGAATCTATGCAAACTACTTTGTTATCCTCTGGTTTCGTCGTGTGAGAACGATCGAATGCACACGAACTCTGCCTCTCTTTTTCGAGAAGGGAATCACAGTGGTTTCGGGAGCGCAGTGAACGCTCGCTGTTCTGGGCGTGGTCCCGCCGACTAGGATCAACCCGCAGTACCGCTAGTTCAGCTCACCTTTCCGATCCGGATCTTTTGCCGAAATGAATGAAACGGCTGCTTGGAGAAGCCCTTTTGATCAGCTCGTCTTCGACGTTCGTGTCGTAGTTTACGATGGCATCGGTTTCTTCGTCGTCTCGTTTTCCGAAATGCATGAATCTGTCGAAATCGAAAGATTTCATTCGCTGCGCGCAAGCTCCACTCTTTACATAAGCTTTCAGAGAGGACTGAGAAGATACATATTGGCTTCTTTCTCCCGACAACGAACGGACCACGCTCTGCAATCTGTCGGTCGGGGAGATTTCGCTCTGCCGTCGAGGACACTCGAACAAGATCGGTTCGAGCTCGGAACTGCTTCTTTTTGTCGAGCAGACTCGAGCGTTGAACTGATGTGTGTATTGGCGAACAAGGGAAACACCACGAGAAAGCTTCACTCGCACTCTACTGAGGGCAAGGCGACCTGTGGGATCCATCTCTCTGACAGCCGGCCGACCTAAGTGCCCCTCACTTCGAGAGATGCACTCTGCTTGAGTGATTCAGCCAGAGTCGAAAATTCCTCACGTCGGACATTTCTTCCAAATCGGAGTCGAAAAATAGCGCCGACATCTGAAGCTTGTCCAGTGACTCAATAGGCGGGAGCTTCGAGGCCTCTCGAAATTTTTCATCGCAGTCAAATTCAAGAGTACTCACTTGCTGGATCTCTTCTCAAGTTCCAGTGGGTCGAAGTCCCGTTTCCCAAAATGCAGGAAGCGATTCGTCCCCCTCTTGCCAAAGTGGATGAAGCGGTTGGGATTTCTCTTGCCTGCGGTCATAAATAATGCTCTCAGAAGTTAAACACTTCACACAAGACCTGACGTCCGAGGACGCCGACGCATCCCGGAGCCGAGCATGGCGCCGAGGCCGTTTCGAGCGCTATGGACTCTCGCTGTTGTCCTTCCATGCGTCAAGCTCTTGTTCGAAAAGATTGCCCGATTTCGAGTCTACTCACCGAAGTGCATCAAACGGTTTTGCCCGGATCGCTTGACTAAGTCGTTCAATTTACGAAGTGCGCTTCGTGCATCAGCGTTCAAAGGAATAACACGTTTTCCGAAGTGAAGGATACGATTTTGCCCGGGCTGGCGTTTAACGCCGTCAGACGCCTGCAAAGTTCTCTCATCGGTTATTTGTGAACGTAACGCCGAAGCGCTCTCCGCTGGACGCCTCAAAAGTGGCTGGACTGCGTGGTCTCAATTCACGTCGGAACCCGAGATGGTAATCTCGGACGAGCACGCTGTTCCTCACCTTGACGTCACGTCTCTTCCTCCCGAAGTGCATGAACTTCTGCTTCTGGGAATCGCGCTTCTCGCTCCCGTCAATGATGTTGGAGTCGAGCTCGTCGTCTGCTTCTGAGTTTCCGAGAAGGATGGAAGCGCATAGCCTGCAAGTTGAGCGCTCGTTAGTTAACGTGACAGACGGGTTTGAGAACCTGCTCCCGAGCTGGGTGATGCGGACTGAAACCGTTTCACGAGCATGATCAATGCACTGCCCTCCTGTGCCCGGGATCGCTATAATGGCCGTAAGAGATTCGCTTGCGGCGATATGGAGGCAGCTTGAAATTACGAAAGTAGCTCGACATAGACCCTGTCATGAATAAAATCAGCTTGAACAAGAAGGAGATGCCTATGAATAGCTCCTACGGCTTTGCTGTCTTTCTCCGACTCTCATAACTCGAGCGAGTTGAAGACAACCTCGCGAAGTTTTCTTCCTTTCCTTCGATATACGTACACCTCACGGCATCGTTAGGAGGCTGTTTTCACGAGATTTGTAATTCAAGTGACCTCACATTCACGATAACTCAAGGCTTCATGCGGTCGCTTCCGGGGCATTATGGCAACCGATGTACCCGTCCAACGGCCCACCGATGTCATCGGCTCCGGACATTGTGGGGAGAAGAGAATCCTAATGAGTCAGGTATGAACTCTTCGCGAGACAATAAGAGAATTCTTCATGAGAGCAGCTGATTGGGAGTCTCGCAGTCAGGGGCGCCACAATTACGTTCTGTGCGTGGATGACTCCCATGCGAAGTACCGAGGTGAAGTTCCCACCAGCTAGCCCGCGATATCGACGTTGTTTTGCCGAGTCACCTCGAACAAGAATGTAACGGTGTAATGTAACCGTTCCGCTACTGCGGCGACTGATCCGCACGTTGGCCTGCTGGAACCTTCGCTTGGAGCTCCTCGCGACCTTCCGATTTGTTGGCTGATCTTGTGGTCGAGCCGTGGCTGATGGAATCGAAGTCGGAACCTGCTCCCCAATCTCCTGATTTCACGAGCAACGAACGCTGAGGCGCTCGACTCGAGAGAGTTCAAACCTCAACAACGCGAGCTGCGACAACCGCGCCATCGTAATTCGAAGCTTAATCGGCCCTCGGAATTTCGGGACACTCGGGAATTTCGCTTCAGTCGTCTTGTCAGCGACGGGTTTCCGGTCGGAGTTCCGGTCGTCGTTGATTTCTGATTTGCGCGTCGACTATGGGTGTCGATCCGATCGGAACCAACCGAGATGGATGATTTTGATTGCGGTAAATGTTCCCTCGAATGGCTCACGAAGTCCATAGGACAGGCCGTCGAACGGGTGGGAGACGTTCCCTCGCAAGAGCTCTGGCTAAAAGTCTTCATCTAAACGAATGTTGCGGATCATCATTCGACTCGTGGGGCTCATTCAAGGATTGGCGCATAAACAGACCCCGGATTGGTTTCGATTTTACTCTCGTACGGTGAAATTCTCTGGTCTGCGGAACTTACGTAACTATTGGTGATTCGATGCTATTCAAACTGGATTGATCTTGCGACACGAACTCGAGCAGACTTATACAATTCTGGAGCGTTTCCAGCACTGACGGAGAAGTGTCGGATCCGTCGGATTCTTCTGAAAACATGAAAGAAAATCATTCAATCAGTAACTGCCCGGCGATAATTCCCGAATTTCTGCAACAGAAGCTCGTCTCACGGCGTCCCTAGCCGTTCGGATACTTCGCCTTTTTTTCTCTCAAATGGAAAATCGCGATTCCCTCCCGTTGTGTTCGAAGCAATGAAGGGCGTAATGAAGAAAATCGAAGTTCCAGGTATCGCGCGAATCGCTCCTCTTCCGAGAACCGTAGTTTGAGATAGTGCTTGTTGATCGTGCTTAAAATTCCGCACGCCCGCCCCATAAGTCATCGGAACGGAGCGCCATCCTGCCCTTTTCAGGCGTAATGTAAAAACCCACCAAGCAGTCACGGCGCAGTCACCGCGAGAGACGCATTCAGGCTGCCCTTGGAAAGAACCCTGAGAACGCCTGGAAATTTTCATCAAAATTCTTGCCAGTATACTCAAATAACAGAACAAAACAGCCCTGGACGCCCTTCCGTGGTGGTTCGGATCCGTCATTTCATCCCGCGCGAGGCTTTTCAAACATCATGAACAGAAGAAACACCACACAATGCGACGATTTGCCCCAGTGGCTTGCACGTTTCAGGAATATTTGAAGCTGCCAAGAGCTCGATCTCACTGATTGCTTGAATCTCTGAGCAGATGAGGAGGGGAAATGTCCAAGCTCGGATATTTGAACTTACGTTTCAGCTCCGACATCATATCCTGAGGTTTGGTGGCATGGGTGAGGGTGCCGCAAAGCACCGCGCAAGCCAGGAGGGCTATGGCGGTATGCGAAGGAAAACGATTCCTTTTCATTTACACTGGAAACAATTGATAACAAAAATTATGGTTTTTCCTCTCGGATCGCCGCTTCCTCGACGGTGAAAACAGAGCTGATTTTGGCAAGCTCGATGCGTTTCCGAGTCAAATCTGAATTCATAGGTCGTCTCCACGCATTTCGACTCGATTGCCCAAACTGGTTTCATATGAGTGACCCATCAGATGAAAATACCAATGAAATAATGATGATAATAATCCATTGGAGAGAAGTCGATTGTGGCTAAGGCGAAGGAACGACGGGCGGAATGTGAAGAAAAAACGATAAACGTACTTCGTAGATGCACAATAGATGATGCTCGGGAAGAATCCCGTTTCCGGATTATCTAAAGGTTGGAGTAGTGCGCCTGAAGGGCTGAACTCCAATTCCGAAACGAGGGTGAGTTCCCAGAATCTCGTCTATCCGGTCCTATTTTCCCGAAAAGTGGTCAAGCGGTCAATTCTTTGCCTGGTGTTGAGCAACGAGCGGAGTCACAGTTCCGTATAGTTCCACGGAACAATAGGGATCGTACTCCCCGACAGACTCGTTCTCTGGGCTTGCGTTTTTGAGCGAACTCACTCCCGAGAAACGCTTCCGACTAGTGCAGTCGTTCATGAGTTTCCAGCTCTTCACACAGAACTGCTTTGACGTTCGTAGGTCAGGTGATGAGATTGTGTCCATGAAGCAGCCGGAGGCCGGACCTCAGATAACGATAAGACGACACCGACCAAGAGACAGGCCACTCCCCGAGCTCACCGCAGTCGCACCATGAGGAGAACCGCCCCGTCGATATGTAAAGGTTCACTTGTTTACATGTTATGCATGACGTTGCGTCTCTGAAGGTAATACTTTTCGAGGGCACTGTCCTTTGGAGCTTTGATAGAAGAATCTCTTCACTATTCCATTCTTTGGTCATGTGAGTCAAGATTTCTAATGCGGAATCGCGGCGCTTGCCACGAGGGAACGGTCTACCCCTCCGACAGGAGCGTGTTGCCGCCGTCGGAGGAAGTTTCCCGTGCCGTTAAGGAAAGATTTCTCAGAAGCTGCCAGCAGTCAGACCAACGTCCGACGTGGTCCTTAGCTGGGCCACACTGGCAAGGCCCCATTTTTCTCGCATAAATACTGCCGAAGAGTTTCCATCAATTAGAGAGGCCTAACGCCACTCCTTCACCTCCATGCGCTGAGAATACACTCCAGAGGGCCAACGACTGGTTCTCGCGGAGATCTGGGAACTCGCTCTCAAGCGACAAAGCTCTTCCTGCCATCGCTCTATTCGGATAAATTGACGAACCGCGGGAGCTTTCAATTCTCTCCCACAATCGCGTGCTTCGCAAGTAGGTAATTCGGGCAGACCGCTGGAGTTCTACTTTGTCTCATCAGTCGAGCTGCTGGTTTCGAGCGTTGATGTGGCGTTTCTCGGGAGAACAACCTTTTCCGAACCTCCTCGGATTCGAGACGTGACTCCGACGAATATGTCCCGCGGAGAATTGGAAGAGGGGAACGCGATGGATTGTTTTGAGGAAACGAATGAGTTTGAAGGTGACGAATGTGGATCTCTTCTGTCTCGAGCTTTTCAGAGCGGGGAGTTTCATTCGATTGAGCGTCAGTGTTCCCTTCGCTCACAGGAGACGTTCGATCATTGATTATGAGTTCAGACCGAATGGATCACGTCACAAGGGCGTCATGGGGAGTCGGTCGCACACGAGTTTTCGATCTTTGAGGTCGATTTAAGGCGACTCATCCTCACCGGTGCACTCGCGACATCACGCTCCTGTACAGACAACCATGGGCGTGTATCAGCGATGGAATGAACCTCGGAGCCGCTTGGTGACGTCCATCGCAGTTTCCGCAGAGAACACTCCTTGGAGGGAGCTTGAACGGTCGGACAATCGGGGGTCTCGGAGACAGGTAGTACAACGAAGCTTGGATGGAGAGAAGAAGCATCAAAATCATGACGGGGTCACTAGCGTTGTGCTTGACACTATCGTGGAAGATATCGGCAGAGCATTTTCTCTTTTCTGTTTGACGTAGGAAATTTTCCAGGCTTGGCGTCACGGGAATTTCACTTTTTCCGACAGCTGATAATACTCGTTGACATATCCGAGGGAGACTCAGCGGACCTGCGCGACAAGCTTCCGCGAACTTTATCCGCGTAGCCTTTGAGCATGGAAGGGGACGACGATGTTGAATGTTCATGGATGTGCTTGAAACAATTGCACCGATTCGCGAGTTATAGATGAAACATCCGCTGCTCTATGGGGTTTCATAAGGCCTTCTGTGGTCAACATCGATGACATCGCGATTGCGATCGAATATGTTGAGCAGCTACGTAAGCCGGAGAGCGGCGGGGCGCAGAGAGGCGCAGAACGTGCATGTTATGGAAGAGCGAGGCAAGATGCATCATCAGCATCATCGGCGGAAGCATGAACGTGCGTGGGGCCGAGCCCGATGCCGCTGTTGCCCGGCTTAGTCAAAAAGAAATGAAAATATTGACTCAACTCACTCAAGTCTCCGCGGCTTTCCCCGTTGAAGCAAGTTGCAACTGTCAAATAGGGTCCCGCGCTTAATATCACCTTCGATTCCTCATCAATCACGAATAACACTACGAAGGCGCGCCGTTCTCGCTGGAACATGTCGACCAAAGTGAAAGGAAGCGAGATAGTGCGCGAGTCGTCTTTGGTTCAGCCGCAGTTCCCTCTCTTCCAACGTTTTCCACGTTGCGGGATCCGTTGCTAAAATGAGGAGGCTCCACATCGGTTTTTCCATCGCCATCGTGGCCGGCGTCTGCTTCATTCGGCTGCTTGGTTGGTCGGCCAGCGTCCCAAGGGCGGGACAAGCAACACTCAGGTTTTAATTAAGGGAGACGGTACAGACGCAACATCTCGTCGTGAAAACAGCCGAAACCCGATGCACCGAACACTAGACAGTGTCGGAACACACATCGGGAGCACCCTCCTTCCTGTCGGGAAGTCGATTGGACACCATATTTGTAAAATTTTCCGGATGTACCTCCCCATTTCCAAGGAAGTACCGCATGTTGCCAGCCTTGGAGACCGGCTTGCAACGGTATAATGAAACTCCCGCTCCGAGGAAGGACCGTCAATTGCGAGGAAGTCATCACCGAAGCCTGGAAGTTGGGGCTTTGACCAATTCGCATCATCCATCCTCTCTCCGACGTCACTTGGTAAATTTGGCTTGGTAAACGGAGATGCGAGTGCAGCGCCCGCACCGCTGAGGCGTCCACCATCGGGCAGTGCTCCCAATCATCCTGAAATCCATGGATTGATGGATGGTGATCATTGTTCAATGCCCGGAATTTCCACTGTAGTCATTGCACGAGAGATTCACCCGGAGCGAGGGCTCAGGCCTCTTTTTTTCACCGCTAATGTTCCAGCAACGCATGAAGCTCGGCAGTTTGATACGGAATTCGCAACCTAGTACTCTCTGTGTGCAGGGATTATCACAGTTGCGATGTGCGCGGACATTTTTCCCATTTTTTTTGCTCTGCAGTCTCGATTGCCGAGAAGAGCAGCGGTGGATGTCGTGCTCCAGGCTCTAAACGGAGTTGTCAGAGAAGAAGGCTCCTGCGACCTCCTTCCTCATTATTCTCGCTACCTGACGTCCATCCTACCGACTTCCGAGAGAACGGAGCCCGACAGCGTCCATCCGGGGCCAAACAATGTTCCTTGTTCTCAAACTCAGATAGACAGAGAGAAGTGAGAAGGAGCTTAATAGTTCCAACGATTAGACTACCCAACCGCTTGTCCCTCGAGATTTTGAGAAAACTAGTTGAATCGCCGCGCATGCCAAACTCGGAACATCAAATTCCGAAGATTGGAAGGCGAGTTGCTTTTTGGGAAGGACGTGCGCTATAAATAGAGCGATTGTCCCCCGTAACGATCGCTCGACGAAGGTGAGTGCTGACGTTCGGGAAAGTTAATTCAATGCGGTCTTAACAGCCCGGAACAATGATCAATGTTAGTGTTCCACTTCCTTCCGGATTCGTTCACGAGGGCAGGGAGCTACCGTACGATCGACAAACACCGAATCGCACCGCCGAACCCAAAAGCATCCGATCCCGCTCATAAGACCTTCCGATCCCAGACAAATACTGCGGGCTCGCCCTTAAAGGTTAACGGCATCTCTGGAAACCTTTCTACGTCTCTTGGAACAGAGCCCCAGATGACGCGTTCGTAGATATTGCCGAGAGGAGACGAGCACGTTGATCCGGGGAAGCTCGGCGACAAATCAGACGCATCAGTTAGTGACAGCCATGGAGAGGTGGGGGGTGTGAGGAACACTAGATCCGCGCTTCACCTCCCGTCCACAAAAAAATTCACCACCCATCGGTTTGGCTTGGGCTCACGCAGAATGCCGAGGTCGGAGGGAGAGTCCTCGTGAGTTTAGATATCACATTCGAATATTCTCCGAGTCGCAATCTCCTTGCGCCCATTCCGATCGCCATTAAACTGTGACAGTTGAGAACTGCTCATTGCAAACAGTTCGAGTTATTGTTAGTGGCTAGCTTTTGCAGTCGAATATCGCAGTCGGCTCCCGAGGGTACGTTCACAACGATTCAGGAAGCACTGACGTTCATCGAAGTTCTTCGAACGCGTGATGGTGACCAGCGTGTCTTCCTCGAAGATGCCGTGGTATCAAAGCACGCTCTCGCCCTCACTCACTCGCTCGCTCGGTCGCTCTTCGGTCGGTAGGATCAAAGCCCGCTCTCTGCGCCAGTACCTGTAGATAAAAGAGTCAAACAGACTGCTTGGCAGCGAACTTTCACCTCTGATACGTTCGAGATTAGCCTGAAAGTCATCGGTCGCGGAGCTCTCCTACTTCTAGAACTCTTCGCGTGTCTAGGACTACACACGCGAGGCGATCACTCCGGCGCTTGATTGATGTAGCGCCTCCGTTTCCGGGGAGGTCCAAATGCGTTAAAACGTCTCTCCTGAATTCCCCAATCACGGGCTTGGAACACTGGCGGTCGAGCGAGAGTCGAACGCGACGGAGAAGCCCCTCGTTCGGAATGATTTGCGAGCATTGCCCAGAGCAGACCTGATCTTCGATGCACAGAAGCTGGAGAACACATTCCGATCGCGAATCAACTCAAATCCGTTCTCCACCGCTCTAAACGTGGATCCAGAGAAAGCGATCGCGCTGACAAGCTAGGGCTTTCCTCGCGCCCGTCACGATTCCAAAAAGCAGTTGCCCAACGAATAGGGTTCGCGCAAGCAGTTCTCGAAATTCTCGTAGACGGTTCCGACGATTCCGAATCCAACGAGATCGAGTCAAAATGTCGATGGGCGCTCCTGACAAGACTTTCGACTCTCCGTCGACGGTTTGCGTTACGACGATAACTAGCCCACTTCGATCAAGAACAATCCTATTCTCCGGAATTCTCTCGAAGAGCTCTCGAGGACGTTCCCGACTCTACCGAGCCGAGCGGAGGGAGATATGCATTCGTCCTACGAAGAGACCACCGTGAATTCTCGAACAGCAGCCCGGGTGTCTGTTTTGCCAAAATGCCTCCGCCGAAGGGCCGTTATTGGAGAACGGCTTTTATTGATTCGGACTTGCCCTTAGCCGCGTATCCAAGATTCCGTCCGGCGAGGGGGAGCTGTATTTTCCCCCTTGAAGTGGTACGCTCGGAACATTTCAAGAATATTGTGTCGTCGAACTTGAATCTCAACTTCGATTGCACGAGCACCAGAACTCGAGCAGGGACTATGGCCTCGCCATCTCCACGTCGGGCACGCTACTGTTCATGAGCCTGGTCAGCGTCACGGGTTTGCTCCAGACAGGGTGCGGCGGAGAATTCGAGCATTATTCTGAGACGAAGAGCTGATCAGGAAGCGAATTACATGTCTCGCCGCCCCTCGTTGTGCTCACGGCGCCCAGCTGCAACCAGAGTTTGCCTCGACGTCTCTCGGTGTTACTCGGTTTCTGCGGCCGATCCTCGCAATCGATCAGCTTCTGAAAAAAGCCGCGTCATCGCCGATCGTGATTCTCGGGAATTGAGCAAGAGCTCGTCAAGCTTGGCAAACCCAGTTCCGGATTTGTATAGAGGGTGGAGAATACACGGAGCACTCAGCCGCCACGAGCCGAGTTCTCGTTTTCTAGAAATCAGGCTGAAATGCATCATTGATACGACCGAGAGGCAAGTACAACGAGTGGTCTGTATGAGCGTGTTAACTTTCGCTTCGCTTCGTCCGCAAAAATTGTAATAACCGGCAACAACAGCAACGGTGACAATGGCTTTGATCGTTAGTACACGCTAATTACAGCCGCTTGAGGCTCACAAATGGATGAAATCTAGGTTGATCACCGCAAATCATTCCTCTCGAGGGTTACGGGAGATCTCGCCTCCTCGGAACGGGCATGGCGGAACTTACGTCGCTCATGGTTGGATTCCGGTGGCTCTGGTGGAATCCATCCAACTACTAGAGGCTATCGCCGGGGCAGGATTTCGAAGCCGGTCCCAGGAACCGGGAATGCCGTGTTCCAAAAGCTCTCTGGAGAAGGCATCTCCGTCGCCCATTCTGGTGAGCGCTGCGGTGGCTCGGTAACTACCCCCTCCAGGGGCGGCCCCCGTGGAAGCCACCCCTCACAGCCAACGTCGCGTAACAGAAAGGGGGTGTATTGAACATGCGCTTCTCGGGATCGTTTCGGAATATCGGTTCCGAGGACCGAGGGTTCCGGTATCTTGATGACTGGCGCAATTTTCGGAATCGGATTTTTCGAAAAACCCCGGGGAAAGCATGGCCGTTGCGGGCTCCCAGTCGGAAGTCCCGAGCAAGCCTACTTCGCTTTCGAAGGTAGTGTCCCAGTTTCCCGATTGCCTCGACCTCTCTGTTTCAGGCTCCGTGGATCTCTCAGATCTTTGATGTCTTGTTGACTTCGCTCCGCTGAACACCATGTCGGAACTGCCGCCAGCAGATTTGAAGCCATATGGCACAAGCTCCGTTCCGATTTCGAGTGAAGTCGGCGCCGTGGGTGTGAGTCGCGATCTCTGAGAGCCAGGCGCGGATTCCTCTGTCACAGCGAAAGTCAGCACAGCTACGACGATCTCCGTCCTCTCACTTGCAATGTTCTCATTCAATCTCGGACACCGACGCAGGTCCTCTGATGGCACGTCCAAACTGCCAGAAGCTCCGACAATACGTCGATTGAAATCTCTCGTCCCCGGAAAGTTCCCTCTGAACGCTCGCCGTTGGATTTGTCGGGTTCGCTTTCGCCGCCGCTGCTGGTCGGATCCCGTCACCAGTTCTCCGATCCTGCGAGTAGCGGCAGACTCGTGACGACGGTATTGCTCAAGTCTTTGGCGTCGTCATTTCTGAACAGAGACGAGAACATATCGCGGCGATTCGGATTGCGCAAGTTTGTCTCGGATTCAAATTTCTCAGAGCGTTGCGGTTTCGCTTGAAGTAAATTAAAGTCGATAACATCTGACATGGGTGCGAATCGTGCCGAGAAGAAAAGCGAGGGAAGTCCCTCGATGAATGGAACTGATGAGACAACACGGTATCGGATACCGATCATTGATTGATCATCGGAACGGAGTAGCGGTTAGCAAGTTTGCCTGCGGGCTAGTTTGTTCGCAGCACGTCCGAGCTGCAAACCTCACTTGAGTCGACTCGGATGTTTTCAAACTTTGAGGAGGAAATCTTTAGCTCTCGTCGCCATTCAATGACGGGAAACAGAGTCCTCGAGCTAGCTCACAGATTTTTGTCCCTGATCGAACCGCATACTCGAACCTGCAGTCATATCGGGTTTCGGTGCACCTAGAATTTCAGCGTGGCCTTGATCGCAATGACGAACACGTTGGCGGCTTTGGGTGTTCTTGCTTTTCTTGCTCGGCTAGCCCCTGACTGGGATGTAGGAACATGCTTACTCTTGCGGCTCCTACATCAAAGCGGACTTTCACGCGAGAAACTCGTCCCAGGATTCCTGAGAGTTGCGATACGGTACCAATACAGTATCTTCCCGAGTTCGATTGCTACTTCATGGCATATGGGAAGCTGCTGGCTCCGATTCTTCAAATTTCGATCATAGCCGGAAACCTGAAGTCAGCAAGTAATATAGCGTGGTCACTCAAGAACGAAGCGAGGCGTAGCCTACTCACGGAATGCAAATTTTGTGAGGCATACTTGAAGCCATGCGATAAGCTCCGCAATGGAGCACGTCATTAATGTGGATTTTTCCGGGGGAAGGGGAGGGGGGAATTCTCCCAAACTAGTTTCCCAAACCTGCCAAATGGTCATTGCTAGAGTATGGGAGTTCAGGCGTCCTCGATGTTGATGCTATCAGGTAAATTAATCGTCTCCCGTCAATTCATGGTCTCATGGGTGGGTGAGAGGTGGCATGATGCATAGTGCCTCATTTCTGGGAAAGGGGAAGGGCGGAGAATCCGCACTCAGAACACCCATTCGTCTATCTGCTTTCATTCTTTGGATAAATGGAAGGTGTTGCAAGAATTACGCCTAAACTCCCGAGCTACAGTCATCCAGGGCTCGGAGGATCTCGCGTTGACTTCTCTCAACTGCGAAGACCTCGCTCGGTCGGGAGGAACATTCAGATATTTTCCTCCTCTAAGCGGTGCTATCTCATCGGCTGCCGCTGAATGACCTGGAGCACTTCTCGTCTGAGTCGCAAGGCCGCAGCAGAGCATCTCAATGAGCTAGACGCCCTTTCACGACCCTTTCTGGTCTCTGACTCAAAGCGCCCAATCCCGATGACCGACATACTCCCGCGTAATAGTCTTGCAGGTACTTTCCAAGAGTGCGTTCGGTCCTCCTGACGTATCACTATAACTATTCACAGATATCCGTCGTTCGCTTAGACAATCGTTCCATGTGTGGGCTGTTCGCCGACGCCTTCTTTTGTTTGGCATTCGGATTAGCTCTCGCAGATGGTCAACAAGCAACTGCTTATGTCACTAATGCTGCGCGCAACTTGTGCCTCGAACCCCGGCTTCTCTGCATGTGATAGCAAAAAGTTCGAGTTGAATCTTCCGCCGCCTCCCGCTGCTGTTCCAAACTCCTATCATCGACTAACGCAGAATCGTGCACTCCTCCCGCGGATTTCGGAGCCCGAACAGACGAAAGAGTCCACCCAGCTGGTGCAGAGCTTGTTCCAGCAGCAAGAAATGCCGCCATCCGCGGGCCGAATACTGCCGAATCGTCGTGTGTGCAACCCGAGATCAACTCGCGAGAAGGTAAGTTATTGGAGGAGAAGTGGCTTGTTTACTCCGAGTTCTCGTGAGGCCAGCGTATGACCGGTCCAGTGACAAAGAGGAACAGAGAACTTCCTCTTCCGAGCTGGGAGTAAACAGCGAGCTGCGAGAGCTGCGCGGTCGTCAAGAAGATTACGGCTAAGAGGGGGCCGGCCACTCGGACCTAAAGATACTGGGACACACATGCGGCCGTGATGAATATTCGGAGTTCTTCCCAAAGCTACTGCCTCACGCCCTCGGAGGTGAGTGGAGAGAAGATGTGTCGGTGTGAATTATCAGAGGAGCGTTTCTCGGATGGTCGTGAGAATCGCGTCCTGCTCCGGGAACATCCCCAACGCATCCTGGAGGTCGTCTGCTAGGTCGTCGTCGTACTCCTTTTCAGAACCGCTCAAAATTCGATGGTGTTTCCACGAGTTCAAGTGAGGATAGGAGCAAACGACAGTTTTGCGTTTTCCTCGTCGTTCTCTGCGTGTGCGCCGTGGTCGTCACCTTAATCGCGCTCACCGTGATGCGGCACAGGGGGATACATACGCAAACAGAGGGCGCTGCCGCGACCGATCACGAAATCATGCACCGTCTTAGCTATGAAGTGTTGAAAAGGACGAAACAAGGTCACAACGAACTCGGGGACGACGATCCTGACAAGGTGGAATCGAAGGATCAATGAAAGCGGATGCTGGCGTCGGCAGAGATTGAGGATTCGTTCGTCTTGGCACCGCTCGTTCGCTGCTCCGAACCGAGCTCGCTTGCCCTAGCTCATTGAGATGCAGCTACCAGGAGGGTTGAGGGAGGGTTTCGCGCGATGTTTGTCCTGAGAATTCGTTTCTCGCGTGACGCGTAGTCGCGAATGTTGATGAAATAAAAACGCATCAGGTTTCGATTCACCAGCGTTTCGAAATTTAGACCGTCAGGCATCTCCGGGTTGAGCAATTCCCCGCACCAGGACTGTGACCCCGGCACAGGATTACCGTGACAACCGAATCTACTCGAATCCCGCTCCGACGTTCATGTGGTGGATTCTCGGATGGACCCGCTCCGAGAAAGTATGTTTGAGTCGCGAATATGCGACGTACGATCGCCCAGCCCATGACGCCCCTCCTCCCGCTCGTTTCGAAACATCGTGTGTCCATAAGAGTCCGCATGATCTAAAATGTACACGATTCCTTGATCACGTGCTGATTACATTTCACTTATGCTCTCAACATCACGGAGCCACGTTTTGACCTCAGGGTTTGGTCGCGGATCTCTCGGCTCAGGGGGAGGTCGTTACGTCCATTAGCGTCACAAGCACTCATGACCGACGAGGAGAGATGTCACGACTGCTGATTCGTGGTGCTTGCCGGAGGTCCGCAATCATTGTTAGACGGGGCGATGCCGAAACAAGGAGTGTCTGATGAAATATTCACTTCCGATGCAATGAAAGCCGACGAAGAGTCAACAGGCCCATATTCAATCTTCCTAAGGGCGTGTGGCCTGTTCTATCTTAATTCAGGTGATCAACTCATTGGATCACGAACTTCCGATTTGTGCTTCTGTAGGAGCTGCGTGAGTTCCATGGCCGGGGCATGTCTCCCCTCGGGAAGCGATCAGATGAGCCACTCCAATATCTCTCAGCCTGGAGCTCTCAGGTTTTTCCCACTCGGAGCGGACCCTCCCCAAGCTGCTTTCGGGCAGGCGAACGACCCTTGACGAAGATCCCCCAGCAATGGTCAGCCCGGTCTCCTTCTGTGGGCTCCAGACGAGTGCACACCCTCCGGTCCGGCTCGGCTAAACAATCGAACAATCAGCTCCTCATAGGGACCTATCTTCTAACAGACTTGCCGAATCCCGCCACATATTCTTTCAGAGAAAACCTCCGTCTTCGATTGAGGCACCCGACCGTCGAGTGATCTGATTTCCGGAATAACAACGGTTCGATCGATGTCCTCGCAACGGTGGCCGAAGCGAGTTTGGATTGGCGAACGAACTCGGGCGCAACGCCCAAGGTGTCACCCAGGCTTGAGAATCGAGGGAAGCAAATCCGAGCGATCTGCCGGAACGACTCGTGCCCGAGTGGCCTGAGTCCGATGTCTGAACCATCCGAGACTCCAGGAACCGACAATCGAATCCAAGGGAGTGGAGGGAGGGTCGAGTTCTCCGTATCAATTGTCCTGTCGACAAGACCAAACAAACTTTCGAATGAGCTTCGGTACAGAAGATGAACAATAAGTCTCAGAGTCGGAACCCTCGCGGCGCCGCAGGTGGATCAGCGCTCTGGATCGCCGCCCTCACTCAGAGTGAAACTATCCTCCGCTTCCTCCCTCTCTGCTCAATATGAACCTTCGACGACGAAATAAAAGCGGAAACGTATGGCGTCATCAAAAGTGTCTCAGAATGTCTCACAGCGCGCCACGGGCATCGTGGCAGCGCTGTGTTTCGAAATCGCACGAGGCGCTCAGAACATGGCGCGTTCCTGGCCCCGATACAACCGAAAGTCGCCCATGAGGAGATCTGCCATCTTCTCCATCGGAGACGAAAACGAAGTGAATCGTGCACACGGTCATCCGAATCAACACCTCTTCCCACTCTGGAACTCGGTTCAGCAAACGAAGTTCGTAATTTATCTTAAGTTCCAACCGCCTTAGAGGGGGATACACGGAACGAGCGTCCGACCGTTCTTTCCAAAAACGAACATACTCGACTCCACTGTACAAATTCGAGAGGCCTATGAACCGGGAATCCGCAATAACTGAGAATAACATCAGGAAGCGGACACTGAACGACGAGCGTGACGAGGCGAACTTCTCCTCATGAACTAGGAATTCATCCATTCCTGGAGTTATCATCGGTACTCTTCGATGCTGGAATTCCTCCTCTCCGACCGCAATCCTCTTTTCAAGCCGATCAAAAAGTGGAGCGTGAAGTGTTCGACTGAGTTCCGCCACGGCGAAGAACGCTCACTTTTATGTGCGACAGCAAATCAGCGTTCCAGTGTCCCGACCACTCGGGCCTAGGCCCTCAACGAGGCCTCGGACGGTGGGACCCTACCTCGCGAAGCCACTTGTTCCGTGCGTCTGAACGCACGATTCAGGATCGCAGCACAGACACGAGTGTCCATCACGCAGCGTGCGAAGTGACAGGCTCGTCGCATGACAAATAAGAGATGGTAATAAGAGTGGGGTCTCGACAGCGCCGAGAGTCAACGCACCGCCAAGCAGCAGTTCGGAAAACCTGTCGAGGGACTTTCAAGTCGTGTGTTCCTCGGCCCTTCTCGGAGGGGAATAGCTCAGATCATCGGCTTGTTCGGAAGATTTTCGAATGAGTTCTCCCAACGATCTCCAGACTTCATATCCTGCGAACTCCATCTGTCCTCGGGTATGGTGTTTTCGAATCTAGCGACTCGTGAACCCGACGAGCACAGGTAATCGAATGACGGTGTTTAATCCGAGAGCCTGTGTGCGTCGTGCAACGTCGGAGGTGCAATTTGGCCTGAAGGTGCGACCTTTCGGAGTCACAGGCTGCACCATCTGAAGCAGAGAAATAGTCAGGTGATGTTGACCGATTCGATGCCATGGGGGAACGCGGCGTAGCGTGATATCCGCCTGCGTCAATCCCAACGGAAATTGTAGAAGCAATCCGTTTTCTTCGTCACACCTGTGGTGTGAAGTCAGCTGGTGGGACGGAAGAAACAACTGTCATGAAGCTCGCGCCATTGTTGACTATCGCTTCCGCTCCCGAGCTTCCGATGCGATCCGATTTGATTCCCTACTCCTCGAGATTTTCAGAGCGTCTCCCGGAACTTCGGAACCGAGAATAAATTATTATGGCTCCGCACTGACACTGCGGGCAGCTTGGTTGCGGTTTCTTCAGCGCTCGACGCACTCATTCACAGATACCTCGGCGTCACGTTTGTGTTCGAACCGAAATGGCGGAATCATTGCCGTTGTATTTCCAACAGGGAAGGGTGAGCCGTCGGGGCAGCATTGGATCAAAAGTTTCAATCGCTCTGTTTCGGTCGGGAATGGAGCTGGGAGCACGTTGCGTCACAAAGATGTCAATTCTCCAGCGGATAGGCTTTCCTAGCGGGGAGCTTCACTGTTTTCCACTGTTGTGAGGCTCGGCCGGTTCGGCAGCAAAGTTATTCGGGCAACGTTCGAACATTCATGCGGTCAGCAATTTTACAACAGATACAGATATAACGACAGCAAGGACACCAACTTTATAGCCCTATCTCTCCGTTGGTGTACGATCTGAAAATAGAGCGAGGCGAACAACAACAGATAGCCATGCGCGGGAAACTTCCGTGCTCGTTTCCTCGTCTGAGGTCATCGACAGAAGCTTGGAAACTCGGTCGAGTACACTTTTCCTCAATCTCAGCCCGAGTGAGTGCCTCCATTGCAACAACGTCTCCGAATATGTTGAACTTGGTGCCCGAGCTCAGGGGAACGCTTCTCCTTCCGGCGCTCAGAGCCACAGAGAGCGAAATGGATCGAATGTAATTGAATTACTTTGGGAAAGCCGGGGTGACATGTGTTTGCGTCGGGCTCTCCCATCATCGATGAATAGACGGTGTTCCGGCTGGGTGAGTCGATCAGCTGGGCGAAGCTTCAGGTCTAATCATTGTAGGCGGGATCGCGACTTGATGAAACATCACAAAAATTCAATTATCCCGGCCGGGCGGGGCGAAAGCCGAAAGTCTCCCCAAGGCCCCCGCCCGCTCGCTATGGTCTGGGGTGCTTCCGTTGTGGTGAACGCACCAGGAGCTCCACGAGCCAAGAATCTGGGGTTTCAACCGAATCCAGCTGAGACGAAATTCCGGTCTCCCACCTCCGGACGTCGCCAATCGACACGGCGAGGACAACAGCTTGTTCGATGGACTCCGCGAGCCGAAATGAATGAGTCAGCTCCACGAGAATCCACATCTCGAGCCAGAGCTCTCGGAATCGCAAAAACGATGGACGAGCCTCGGGATCACCGTCGGCTCTGTGGTTTTGGGAGCTCGTTCTCGCAGAATGATGGATCCTCAAGCTCGGATCAAGCTAGGCAGCTCATTACCACCCAGGTTGCCATGTGGGCCATTTGCTTGGGAACGCACTTAGGTAATAGTCAGTTCGTCACACCGGCTCTTCTTGAAAGGGGTCCAGCGTCGAGAGGCGTAACCAGTGGAGGTGAACAACATATTTTGTAATGCCTTAATGGTTTGGTCTGTGTCAGCGGCTCCGCGATTGTTCATGGACTGACCAGAACGAGCCGAGTCGTTCCTCCTATCAAATTACGCTCCAGAACGGAGCACGTTCGTGGAACCTCTCGCGGTTCCGCTGCGCAGTTCGAACATGAATTATGTCCAAACGGCTAGAAGTCAACGCTATCTATCGGGCCACAGAGCATGGGGAAACCACGAAGCTGTCGAGGTCGTTCCGCTCAATCGAGGAACAACCGTCGCCGTCACGGAGAGCCGATGGGAGTTTTTTTCGACATCTTCCGGAACCGGGAAACGTCGCCACCTCACGCCTTCAAACTTTTTGGAGAACTCCCAGATCAGTTATGTCCGTTACCCTCTAACCACATCTCTTCCCCCTTGAATCGGGAGATTCTCCTATTCCACAGGGGCGAGTTGGTACTGCTGACAATGGTCGCGGGGCTCGAGAGGAGGGGATGTCCCAGAACAAGACTAGGACATGCTCACACCCCCAGAATATGTCCCCTCTACCGACTTACCCTTGCCCATGCTAATATTCGATCCGATTAGGAGAAGCCATCGCTAAAATACAGACAGCAAGACAGGGTGTTCTGTATGTGAACCTGCCGGAACCTTGGGCCGAAACTCTAGGACCCAACGACGGCCTAATGATACTGCCACTGGCCGGAACAACATGTTGTTCTTCGGGTGCTTTTTCTCTCCAATCCAAAGTCGGAACGACGGTGTCGTCGGAGCGTTTCCGCGAACCAGGGTCGAATCTCCCGGTGAGCCATTTCGAAGCCGAGATAATCTTCGCGGAGTTCCCGCTCGCCGCTCCAAAACGCTCTCGAGTCGTATCGCGTCGGAGATCAAGGCAAATCGTCCAATCTCCACTGAACATGGGGAGCCATGACGAACAGGGTTCACATTCGATGCTGCTTTGAGCTGTCGGGCGCTGAATCTGCCGACCACAGTGAACTTCCCAAACATTAAGGTTACGCAATTACCCAGGTCAAACATGCAAAGCCCGTATCTCGAATGACACAATGGAGACTGTGGCATGTGTTTGCGTTCTCCTTTGTTCGGTGTTTGTCAATCATCCCTCAAATATAGGGGTGCAAAGAGCAATGGGCTCTCTGATTCGATTGGATGCCTCAGAGAAAGTGTGTCACCTAGAACTATTGGAGTTAATCTTCCGGACCGACTCCCCTCGAACCGGAGAAATAAATTCCCCCGAGTCCGGGGAGCGATGGAAAAACAATTACTGATCTTTTGTTTTTCCCGAGAAGGCGTGAGTTGATTATATCTGATAGGGAAACCGGAAGAAGTGGAGCGCCGCCACAATTCGTTACTGTTCTGCTCTAGGAGCGAGACCAGGGGTTAGGACCTAATTGAACGACGCGGAAGGAGACGGCCAGAAGCAATATTATAGAATTAGTTACTTGATCCCATTTCCTCCAGTGGCGGTGACTCACGGTAGGCCATAAAGTTCTCGCACTACTGGCGGATATCCCTTCATGGTGGCTTTGGAATCTCTTCTCAGAGTCGGTGTCGTTATTTGGCTTTTCTATCCTCAGGATTGGAATTGTGGATCTTGACTCTTCTCGTGACTGAGGTTTTTGCTCGATTGTCCCAGCCGGGTGGGCAGGCTGGCAAAATGTTTCTTCGGCCCCGCTGATGGACTTATTCAGAGGATGTTTGTTCGCATTCGGTGGAAAACCCAGAGTCGGAGAGGAAATTCCGTATCAGACGGCAGCCCACCCACATCACGTCCAGTCGATTTCGGACTGACATCCCGATTTCCAATCCGGTAGATAGATCCCGTCAAGCTGAGGCCTTCATGGCTGACATTTTATTTTTGAAACCAGACGGGATTTCTCGAGATAAAGTTATTTGCCCCAGGGAGAGGTATGCAAGAGAAAGGTACCATTCCTCGATCTCGTCGTGATGATGAGTTGCCAAGGAACTCGGGAGGAAAGCTAACTCCCTCGACGACTGCCATCTTTGGAAATGTTCACGGGGAGCCTCCGTTCGAAGGATCTCCTAGGATTCAAGTTTGCCGCCCTCAGCAGAACAAATAGTTCAGACATCGAGAGTCCAGAATCGGCTGCCAGATCTCTGTGAGCCGCACTGTTGTCCCGCCGACACGACAAGGCACATGAATAGTGCTCGAGGAGCTCGAGCTCTAATAGCTCATAGAGCCCTTGGGTAAGTCCCGCGTACTTCTCCAAACGCGACGTCGAATCACTCTTCTTCCGGGGATGGTAGTCTGGGCCCACTAAGTGAGCCGGCCGATCTGCATCAAGGAACGGAACGAAAGTACTCTGAGGTTCAATTTCCGACTCCTAGAGGAAGACCTCGGGAAGATGTGACGATTCGCAGAGCTTTCATTACGGGAAACGCTTTCCCGGATAGTCCTTCCAGGGCGTGTTTTGTTATTAGCTTCATTGAGTTGCAGATTGCAATTAGGTTATATGTTCAGCTCGTCGTGGCGTCATGGTTGCCCTCCTGCCCGTTTCGTAAGCGTTGGCATCTGGGTTCCACTCACTTATGACTCGTGTGAAGGCGAGCCATTGTTCCTGCTTCGATAACGGACTCCCGAAGGAGCACAGCATCCAGGACTTGAAAAATGTGATGTTTTTTTTTCGGCGGAACGCTACCGGGTCCAACCGCTCGTTGGAAAATCCAATCGGACACTCAGTGTGAGGCGGCATCGAGCCAGCAAATGAATATTTCACGATGGACATCGCGAATCTTGCATCGTCTTCCAGGTCTCCAGAGACAAAAACGCAACGTTATCGGAGTGGGTACGTGGGAGGGAGACGGATAAAAACGGTACATTATTCGGGGCAGGAGAATTCTGATCACGGATTCCCCGTGAGTAGTCGAGAATGAGGAATCTACGAATCTGAATTCCAAGCGGCTGAGGGACAAAATTATCTGAGCGATATATGTTTCGTCTCTTCAGCACACCAGAGAAAGGGCAGTAATCGCGGAAGGGGTCCACGAGCCATGTACGAAGTCGAGAGCATTCAAAGCACAAAGTATCTCGTACAACTGCATACGAGATATCTACTGTTTGAAGCGCAACGAGACTCGATTCTTGAAGAGTGTTAGCAAGCAACGCTTGTCATCGCGCGTATTCTGCCGCCGGGATAACGGCGCTGGACGCGCATTTGTTGCGAGGAGAGTCCCCATCTTTCGTCGCGTGGCGGTTGGCCCCGGTTCCCCGATCGCGGATCGCTCGCGGAAACGTTCCGTGGAGCTCCTCCTGATTCGAGGCGTGAAATCGCAGCAAGTTTCTCGCCGGGGTCCCAAATCAAACGCGAAAAACTTCTCCTCACGTTTGCGTGAGCTTCGGTCGCGGTTGCTAAATAGCCGCGGAATCTCTTCTGAAGCTCACCGAGAAGATCGAGAGTGGCAACGTTCAACTTCCGAGGGAACGAACTCGAGACTTCCAGAGCGGTGTTACCAAGGGGAGCCGGGAAAAAGTGTAACTACGCAATCACGGACAGGCTCTGAGGCAGCTAGTTGCTGAAAAACACTGGTTTGCCTCATTAAAGATCGGGAAGCATCGGAACAAAGAACATCTGCATCGCGCTCACACTCGAACACACACGTTTCTCCAAATGAGTCGCGTGATCAGATGGCGGAGGACATATATCTTGAGCGGTCTCAAGTCTGCCATTTCGGTGCACATCGTGTTCCAGAATAAATCGCCTCAGGTCAAAATACGGGCCTCACTCTCTCCCCAGCAGCTGACTGCACGTTGTCAAGACGAACTCGGCTCCGTGGCGGTCCATTTATTTGCCAGGGCCCGGGGCATGTATCAAAATAAGCCATCCAAGCAAGACGCGGTCCGGCAGACCAACGTTCCAGTTCATAGGGAGAATAATTAACGATACCATTCATTATGTGAATGGAATCTAATAAACTCTACGGAGACCCGTGAGTTTCCTGCGGCGCCGTACCGACAAGGCGACGAACTTCAACGAAGCGCTCCCCTTCTTGTCAGCGGGGCTGACTCCGATTCGAGAGTATTGTTGTCGAGCGATCACATTCGTCCACAAAGGTACTTCCCGTGCTCATGTCGAACTGCAGATCAGGCTGTCCGTCTCCGAGGAATCGGAAATTTTGGAGTGCCGGAGATGAATGAAACCGACTGGTGCTCAGCCCGATGCTCGCTGTATTACTATTATGAGACCTTCCAATTATTCGTGGGATGGGGGGGGGGGGGGGGGGGGGGGTACGCAAGGTATCGGCACAAAGATATAGCCGTTTGGAATGATGCTTCGTCACGACCGCGGTGCGAACGATAGCGTTATTCTTTCACAATTGAAGTTGGACTCAGTGTTGAGTTAGCCACCCAGGGACATTCCTAAAATCGTATCCTTTGGTAAACCCACACCGCTGCTTGAAGCATCTGAACTGGCCAAGGCGGCTCGTGTCTTTCCTTTAATCAGAATCGGACCAATCTGATAGCCTGAAGTTGTGATGCGCTGCGTGAACAGATATTGTCGAACATGGCTTTCACAACCGGTGAGCCGACGTCCTCCGAGGGTCTTGGCTGAGGAGAGTGATCAGCAGGACAGAGATCATATTTTTTCTTCGAAAACTCCTCGGCGCCTGACGCAACGGACGTATCGAGGAACTCCATGATGGGCTGTCGTTCAGCCAACCTGGCCTCCCCAGTTCTGGATCTCCAATAGTCTTACAGTACAAAGTAACATGAGGATCGAGAACCGAGTCTGAGCAGACCTGTCTAGAATTGAATTTCGAGGAATCGCACAGAAGGATCGGGCTGAGAAAGGGTTCTGTGTCGAATGGTGTTTCTCCATTAATTGCCTCAAGCGTCACCGATGCCTTGACGCCGCGAAGCTCAGCCATCTGTTTCGCTTGAACCCCTTGCAGGATCTGAATCAGATATCCACTGGCCCGCTCTTTGAGCCGGAATGCCATCTCGCTCGCTTGAAATTCATTTCCCGACTCGCAAGATCGGGATCATTGTTTCGAGGGGGCTGCCGTCGGTGATCGCTCATCCAGATTCTGTTCAGAGGATCACAGCGATGGCCCATCCGAAAGCGACCTGTCTGATTCCGTCAAGTTCAGCTTGAAACTTTCCGGGAGAGCTGTGCGAGGTCTTCCCTTGATTGATCAGCTGTCTCGACGGGCAATCTATTTTATCGTACAGATCACAATATGATCGTGCAGAATACCGCTTGACAAACACACTCTTGAATGATCGCACTATCGATTCGGCATCTCCGACGGAACCACCAGGACCTGCTTCAACGCAGGCTCGCCGGTCCTGCAGGGAAGAGCGAGTACTCACCGTTTTCGACGTGCAGTTCGATGGAGGAGATTTCTGGAGGCAACGATCAGAAGAAAGGTAACGATCAGCTGTTCACTGGGGCAGAAGTGTTCTGGAAAAGGTTCCCAAGTCGAATGGCAACTTGCCGGTTCGGAAAAGAGCCATGCGTCTCGGGTTGCGTCCATTGGACGTGACGTCAGGAGGCGTGGTCTCAGGAGAGAGTGCGCCGTCCCTCCTCTTCCGAGCTCGCGTTCCAGAGTTATTCCTTCGACCAGAGTCCGGCGCGATAAATCGGTCGATCGGATGGCCAGATCATTGCGTCTTCCGCCCACCCGTGGGTGGCGAACGGTGGAGGGAAACATCGTGTCGCGGTTCCGTCATCCCTCCGGTTCCGCGAAACAGCCTCGGTGCTGTCGGGAAGTCGGCGACCGATTAAGCGGAAGAGGAGTCATCCCGATCTGAGATACGACGCGGCGTGCGCCTAATGCTCACGGGCGTTTCCGAGGAGAATCTCCATCGATCTCGGACAGGGCTCGAGGCATTTCAGCGGTCTGGATTGGATTGAAGTGTTCGGAGAATCAGCAAGCTCCAGCTCAGATGCGTGGAGCACTTCATGGGAAATTTCTGTCGCTTGGGCGGCCTTCTCGCGACCGCCCGAATATCCTCGAAAGGAATGCATCCGCTGGAGTCAATGTACGGCGGGGCGCCGAGGATTTGCAAGGAGCTGGAAAGACCATTTTCCCAGCTTTTGATACAGGTTTAAAGAACAGGTATGATTTCTCCGATCCCTGCTGTTCGGTAGGAGATTAGACACGTCAGCCAGAAATCGTGCCGAGACACAGGTGGCGAGGATAACTAGCAGCATAGAACATAAGGCAAACCAGACGATTGTTCCAGGCCGAGTAGAAGGTCACGGATCTCCGGAGCCTACGTCATGTTCCCTGTTTCCGGTGCGGCGGAACAAATGCCACGTATAGTCTGCGTACAAAATGTTGATATCGCCGCAGCATAAATTGCTCGCCTCAGAGCTGCCAAGCTACCGAGCGGCGCTCAATTACGATTTTTTGGGGGACGTGGCGCGTTTTTTTGGAGGAATCCAGGATTCATCTTGAACATATTGGATCTCGGGACATTATATTCGAAAACCTGCGGGCGACGAGTCATATTTGACTCTACGAAAATGAAAATCGATAATGTTCATGGCCGCTCCCTCATAACGATCTCGACCGTTACTCAGGACTAGGGCCGATTTCGTCCGAGAGGTATGTGCCGCTCGGAGCGGTCATCGGAGGGCGCGCCCCTCCTTCGAATCAGATTGAATTAGCTCTTCAAGGTTTGCAATGCAAATTTGCCATTTCAGACCGGAGCGGAGGTCACGGAAAGCATTTCCTAATGACTATAATCTGCAGCTGTCTATTTTTCGTTTGTAATCTTCACTTCTCCTTGAATAATCCCGAAATGGTCAAGAGAAACGTTTCAGCCTAGGTGAGCGCAAGGCTTCCGGGTTCCAGAACTCCCCCGATTGCCCCACGAAGTAATGTTAAACCAAAAGCCGGGGGGTCTTTTCGGACATTTGTGATCTGCCCTAGGTAGTTTGTTACCTGAACGATTACGGGTTCCAGAACTCCGAAATAGCGCCGCGAGAAGAGACCTCGAAGATCTTGCATCGGTCGCATGGAAGACCGATCGTCTGGATTTCCAACATGGCTCTGACAACGTTCTTCAAGGCATGTGAAACGATCACGCCGTGGGCCTCAGCTGTATTTTCCCCAAAACGCATCCCATCCCTTTGAGGGCTCGAGAACTTCATTGAACTGGTATTGAGGGTTGGATCTCGTTGACAAAAAGGACTCCGTTTTGACATCCTTATTCCCGTGCAAGACTCCGCAAGCATAATCTAGGTGCGCGGTTCTAGCTTGGATGTTATCTAAGGCGAATCTGAAAGGCTATATCGTGCCGAGGAACGTATGCGAGAACACCTCTATCCCCACAGAAGTGATTGAGAGAATCGAGTGATGAAAGCTTCGCATCGATAACACTCGATCCTCCTTACGGCACAATGGTCGGTGTCGCTGGTTCGATGAGCCCGTAATGCTATTAGTTCGGGGACAAGATCTCCGAGCCGGAAAACTTCGAGTTCTTCATGACCGTTCGTAGTTCGCCTCTTGGCTGCTCGCAAGGTTCACTGAATCACGACTCATGCAGCAACATTATACCGCAAACGGCCCAGGGAGAAACCTTGATTCCTAGCTGGTCAACCCGGTTTGCCCGACGCTCCGAAATCGTCAAGTCGATGGTTTCCTCAGACTGGAAACGGCGTTATGTTTCATTATCTCGACCGTTCCCTGCCTCCCCCACCCTTGAGCCTAGGAGCTGTATGTTGTCGAGTAGATAGAGCGGATTCGTTCTGCTGCCGCCACTTCAGAGGAACGACCTGAAATATTCGCAAAGACTTACAGAAAGTTCATCATTCACCTGCATCCGGTTTTCGCGTGACTTGTATCTGAACTGCAAGACTACGTGCTTCCCATGTGGTGACGGCACATGATCGCTAATCCGGCTTCTCCCAAATATATTCGCCGAAAGTCATCAACCTTATGTTACCTAGGTTGGGCTGGATCGAAGACATGGACATCGATTCTATCGGTTGTTTCTCCAAGCTCGTTCTAGTTATCCGTTATATCGATTCACGATTTTTTAGTAAGTTTGGTTTTGGTCTGTGTGATACGGAGCCCCAGTCTCTGAGCCAAAGGAGAGAGATCAAATGTCAATGTAGGCGAAAGAACACTGGGAAGTTGCCTCCCCTTCAGCTGATGACAAAGGAGCTAGGCCCTCCTAGACAACTTTTCTCGAACTTCCTGATAAAGACTTCGATCGCGAACATTTCATGACAAAGTTGAGCGTTATCGGATCAGCCATGCAGTCCGATGCTCATCTGCCACCCTGGCCCCCTTCCCTGATCTATCTCCTGCAGGGATAAACCTTGTAATTGAAAGCACCCGAGCATGTTCTAAGCAAGTTGAGCATAGTTTTCAGCTGTGGTGTTTCAAAGGAAATTTTGACCGAAACAAAAGCGTCTCGGGTCACGTTGTGCCGCCAACGTCCACATCCCTTGCCAGTTCGTTTGAGTCCAATGCTGGTCATCTTTTCGGCTGTTCCAGAGACACATGAGGCACAGGTATTTGGTGTCATCGCCTCGTTGCCCCGAGAGTATTGTATCCATCTTCGAGTCGACACAAATCGGCACGAATTTCAAGCTTTTCGAGCTGTCGAGAGAGAGTCGCCACTCGCTGGGTATGCATCGTGGCATCCCCATTCGTTGAAGCAGAAAGTCCGAGAAATCGATATCATGGAAAGCTAGAGCGAGTAATAAGAAACGGCTGGTAGAATCTGAATCTACGACCTAGATCCACCCCAACCCAGGTATCAGTTTCCTCGTTACGCGTTTTTTATTCTGTCGGCCTGTGTTATCTGTCACGATAGAGGTGTCGTTCATATCAGAAGACGAATAACGACATTTTTATGCACATATTCAGCTTCGCCCGCGGATTCTTTTCAAATTACCGTGAAATTTCAGCCTCAGAGAACATCCCAATGAAGTCTCAGATCTCCGAATCAGATAATAAAATACTGTAGCCGAGCGACTCGAAATCGACGGGAAATCGCCATCATTCGACCTGAACCTCGCGCTCACGTTCTTATGACGATCGGGTCCGGTAGATGTGAGAGTCGCTCTCGGGCTCTAGAATCAAACAATTGAAAACAATTATTCGTAGATCTCAGACCAAATAACGAACGTTTTCGCGGTAGGCAGAGAAATACTCAATCCAGACCGGCGAACGAATGAAATGCATCGCTCGAATTCCCCATACTTGGGAACTAGAGGAGAACGGCGCGACGATCAGCGAGTTTCTCCCGGCTCACGGTAGGTACAGAGTTTGGAGGGATCCGTCGATTCTCGAAAGAGATATTCGCGTTTTTGTGGGAGACGAAAAGAGTATCACGCAGACATAGCACACTGTACAGCCTGGTGTATGGCCTCAGAGCATATGGGCGTCCAAGCCGCTCTTGTACAGAGCAGAGGCTTTCTGTCCGCTGCTCGTTGGACAGACTGTACTGAGACGATCGATGTTTGCTATTGAAACAATTTCGCGGAACGGTCATCTGGATTTCTCGAGACCGAATCGAATTTTCTGACCCTAAGGTCTGCGCGACCCCTTCTGCCAAGATGAGTGGTCAGGCACATGATCGTCACCGAGGGTCAGCGGCTGACTCTCGGGACCCCTTGCAATTTCCCGAACCTGGTACTGTGCGAACACTTCGCGAACAGAGCACCGCAACGAGCTTCGGATGCATACTGTTCGTATCGATAAGCGAACAACGACTCCAAGTTTTGTACCCGCCCTCGATCCTCCCTCATTAAACACCTCGACAAGCGTGTTCACTTGTTCGCTATGGGTGAGAACCCGCAACACCTACGCAAAGCCGACGCACGAATGCCCGGTTGAGAAACGCCTCGACTGACAAACTATTCGATTGCTCGGAGTCGCTCGGATTTCCAAGTCTCATTCCAATCTGCGATTTCATGTCTCGACGACCGGGCCTTGCTCGTAGAACAAGGCTATCTCGCACAGTGTTCTCTCAGGGTTACACTCACTAGTTCCTGAATTTGAAACCCGAATTATTGAGCATGCACTACAAAAGAGCGTATGCCGGTAGCCCATCGTTCACGTCGCTAGTGGACCGAACTGAAACCCTCATCAGCGCATCGAGAAACGGAGATTGCACCGATCACCGTCGCGAGTTGCAGAATTCCGAAGTGGCATTTCTCATGGCGCAAATGTACAGGATTGGCGGCTCTTGAATCGAAGGTATTTGTTCCAAATACACAGACCCTTCGAGACGGAAGGTGCCTGAAGGCACGAACGTTTCGTTTGCCTTGAGAAATAATAGACTTGTTCCGGAGGCGATAAGTGGTTTGAATTTTCAGGAGTCAAGCCACGGATAGGCATATGGTAAGAACTCGTCACACTCTATTCGTGCATCGCACAGTCCGAGATGGAGAGGCATGTTTATTCACATTGAGACATTCCGACATAGCCGAGTTATTTGAGTGTGCTCTTGTATCAGAAATCGCTTCTTGATCTCATTCTCAAGGAATGAACTCCCCGATGGTAAGCCCCCGTGTTTCCTGCGACTCAATCTATTGTAGAGCGTTTCTGGAAAAATTGACGGAGACGGAGCTATCGTACCTCTGAACTTCGGTTTGAGGAAGTTTTCCTGAACCGGAGAGGGAACGGCGCGTACATCGAGAGTGTCCAGTCCTCACGAATACCAATGTTGTGGACGATATGCGTGCCTCGAATTGGGGCTTCACGACTCTGTTCCGAGTGCCAGGAGGTCCGCCTACCGTTCCAGATTGGCATGACCACCGAAATCACTTCCTCGAGGAAACCGCGGAGAATCCCGGAAGAGAACAGGTTCGATGGATCGTTATGGAAATACCCCCCATAGTTCATGCTCGAGGAGATGGCTTGACTCCACGAATGAAACCTGAATACATGCAACGAAATACCGCCCTTGGAAATTCCGGAGTTAGACCACTCAGGATCACTCAGGGTCGATCGATTACCATGCCCTCCACGACCAGGTGCTTCTGTCTCGCTTTGGAATAGTCTTTTCCGGACTCATTCTGCCCTGAATTATTCTGGCCCAGGGAGCTGTGAGAATCTGGTTTTCAGTCTAGTAATTCGACCATCTTGAGATACTCGAAAATTTGCCGGCATGATGGCGCCTCAGCGATGCATGGCCGCAGAACCTCACAGAATCCCCAAGAATATCAGCACAACGACATGTTCCACGCAAACACCGAGACATGAACCTGGCTCCAAACACAGGATTTTGCGCCCTCTTCTAGACTCGTAGACTCGGGCTCGCGGATCCGACGAGTCCAACGAGTACGAGTCTGCGACTCCTAGTCATGACGCTTGTGCCGACCGCTCGAAGCGATTTTCTGAGAAGCTCTCCAAAAGATGCATCTTCTCCATTTCCAGCTTCACCATTCAGATCAGAGCCGCGATTGCCAGTGTTCCATGCAGTTTCCCTTCATTTCATCCAGGGTTCCCCCATCGGCGCTCGAACGGGCAACGGGAGAGAAAAGGCTTGGGCGCTCCCTTGCTTAGCGCGTGTCGTTGATTGTTCAGCAGGACAACGTGACATCGTTGCTGGGCACCATGAGCGCTTCGTTGAAGCTTACTTGGCGGGGAATCCAAGACCCCTCCATTCTGGGGCTCCATTCTGCTGCAACTTGGGTGGGTCGACGGCGCTGGGTGATGAGCGCCAGGTGAGTTCTGAGGTGAAAGAGGAGTCGTCGGATCAACCCGTTAATTTCGCCATCCGATGGTGAGGCTCGAAGCAAGAGTGTTCTGCCATCGGTGAACCAACTCTTCCCTGAACAGTTACAGACGAATTCTTACGGAAGGGGCGCCGAAGGGGGTGTTGAGGGCTGGATTCAGGGATTCATAGTATTTCCTGCCCGCGTTGCGGCAGGCGTTTCGTAGATGGGATCAGGAAGAATCTTTCCGGTTTTATCTTTTCGAAATCGGTTGGGAATCGGCATGTCCTTCGAGGGGCCATGGATAAAGTTGAAGAAAACTTCGACGACGCAGTTCTGAACTGATTTTTGAAATTAAAAACGAAAAAGATTCCGCAGAAAAGGAATCCGCCAGAGAACGACAGGCTCCCGAGATAAAGTGATCAGAGGTGAGCAGCTCCCGCCCCATTTCACTCAACATCGAGAAGTCAACCGAGTGACAGCGCACGACCATACAGCGGAGTCTATGCTGAACCGTGTTTCTTGATTGATCACTCATTTCAATACCTACCAGCCGCCACTCGATTGAGACTTCATCAGGCTCCCTGTAAGGTTCGGCCAAGATATCAGATCGACCGACTCCAAAAGCTCCCTCAGGTCCTCCGCCTGTTTTTCCCTGTCAAGGTCGGTGGCAGGTTTTTGTGAGTTTTTTTTATCAGTCGCCCTGTGCCTCTCCAGTTCGATCAAACGTCTTCCTGTATCGGTTTTCCCGAAACAATTCCAGGGATATGATCCAAGAAACCCACTCCGAAATTGTGTCCGAATTGTTCCCAAAATATTATCGGCGTTTTCAATGTGTAAGGAGAGTGAATCCGATTGGCATGCTTTTTCAAGAATCGATACCGTGATCGAACAAGAATTTTTTCCTTGGAACTCAGCATGATACCTTGACACTCTATCTATGAGGCTGCCAACGGACGACCACAAGCCTATTCGCGACGGCGAATCTCTAAACTTCCTTCCCGTAGAAATACGGGTTGTTCTATGTCAGGGCACGATCCCATATTCGCGAACGTTCCCTGTATTCTGTTGAGTGAAACTAGGTCGAGAACTTCTCTACTTTCTCTTCTTTGGCTTATCAGTCTATGACGAATGGTCAGGATTATGGCTAGCGATTGCTGGCTTGACAGACAGCGCGTGTTGTGCTTCGTGCCGATCGTTAAACCGATTGCGTTTCACAGATCACTTAGAAATTACTCCTCTCTTTGTGGATCGTTCCAGCTAAGTAGGGAGGGAATGCTCGATCAATAAGGTTTGAACTGGCATGATTCAATGAGGAGAACCTCGCTACTTGCCATTGAGCGGGGCGAGAATCGCATGGAAGTTCGACAGCAGCAAAGCGATGTTGTGGGCTCGGAAATCCCTGGTTCTTTGGTCCTGTGTTGTCCTCAATGCCTTTCGCCCCTGTTCTCCCAGGAATGCCGAATCTGGGAAAATTCCGATGAAGAACATTTCTGAGATTGGTCCACATAACAAGTCTTTTAGTGGTCTTTTGGGCCACCTCGCCAGGGAAGAAGCCCATCTGGAAGAATTCGCGGAGCCTCGACGATTAACTGACTCGTTCTACCCGGGTTTTTAATCGCTGTGTGTAGCGTTTTTGGCTCGTTGCCGAGTCCGATTGGCCGGACCATGGAATATGTTACGGAGTCAGATCTGAACAGAGTAAGTTTTGAACAATAAATTTTCTAGTCATCTGTGAGCGCTTCAGCGTCCCTCTGGCCCGCTAGCCACGGTTTGAGCAATGATCATCGGCAATTGGTAGCCCCGTAGCTCGGAAATATTTGAGTCGGCTTCTGAACAGAGAGCTCGACTCGGGATGGAAAGGTTTCGGGAGAAAGTCCATCCCAGCATTCTAGGTTCCGTATTGAGAAGTCATTACGAATGACTTATGCCCCAACGGAAAGTCGGTTCGAGTTCCAATTTGGAACACCGAAACTTATGAGTCTCATCTAACGAAGCAGAACGTAGGGTGAAAACATGAGAAGTCTATCGCCATGCCCAAGTAGCGATACATTCCGGACTTCATGCAGCTGAGCTCTAATCAGCATTCGGAGTGTCCACATCCTGATTCCGTCGGCTTGAATGGAGTCTGCGTCTGGGTGATGTGCCAGGCGAAAATCGGACACTCCGTGGAATCAGTGCGTGTCAAACACGTTCATCTCGAAGCATCGTGTCATCAATAGCGTGATCGAGGACACGAAGTTCACTTGCATGAATATTTTACGGAGATCTTGGAAGCGCTCCAAACTTCTGTAAGGTCGTGTAGTGATTGGTCATCACTTCCGGGTTACCTAAAAAGTTATGAAGAGTGCAAAGCAGAGCAGCGGAAATATAGGTCGATCGAGTTTGCGATCGGATATTCAAAGCCATGAACGTGATCCGAGCTCTTGAAGGAAACCTGAGTGGGAATGATGCGGCTCTTAATTCGCAGAAATACACTTCATTCCCACTCTTTGGGAGTGGATAATATGGAACTCTTTCCCAGGCACGGCTTTGTATTTATCACAGTTCCGGATCTCCAACATGCTCGAAAACCTAAAGCCAGCAGGTTGAATCTCACGAACCGTTCATTCTGCCCTGGACCTGAGCTTTCCTGTTTGTACAAAAATCCAGTTAGCTGGGCAGTGGAGCCCTATTACAATTCCGACCACTGTGGTACACAATAGTGTTGTGTTTCGCCGCGAGGCGCCCAGCTGTTGTTGGCGTTCAAAAGTTTGGAGCACGAGCTTCGTTCGGAGTTCACTATTGTGAATTCGTATCATAACATGTTGCTCGCCGTGGGGAGCGAGCGTTGCTTCTCGTTCCCCGTTGGACATCCAGCTTGCAGCTCCATCGGGAAGGTCCCCTAATCCCGCTTTTCCGAATCATTTGGACCGACGAGGAGGAGGATTCCCGCCGAGTTATCGTGCTCGGTAATGCCGTAGAGCTGACACTTCGGAGGTATCCACGTGTCGCGAATTGAGGGGGAGAACCTGGAGCTCAGGCTATCAATTTTGGCAGACGTCATCGCATAGAGAGTTTCATGAGTAGGAGAATCGAGGTTCGGAGGGTTCCCAAGCCTCCTGGTTTCACTCTGACCTGTTGATTCCAAGGGAACCGCTCGTTGGAAGAGAGCATGTTACTTCCCACCTGCTGTCTAGCTCACGATTTGTCTAGCTTGTTGAGCGACCAACCCTGGGGATAACCCTACGATTGGAAAAGTCCTAGATACTTCATCTACCAGAAAATGTTGAAACCCGAGAGGAAACCGGAAACCACAGTGAGGACTTCGAAGTCATATTTTTGAGGCCGCACGACGACGAACTCGATACCCTCCGGGCGAGCGAGTATGCGACGCGAGAGAAAGTGGTGATGAAACGAGACGCATCTGTGCTCACCGTTCATGATCGTTCTCGAACCTCGTAACCTTACGTTCGCCGTCCTGGATTCGGATACACGTCGCTCGGAGTAGCCTCAAATGCTGGAGTTCTTCGTCGAAGTCGTTGTTCCAATTTGGGGTCTGTCGAGGTCGTAGCAGGAACACAGCCTCATTCGAATCAACTGTTTCCCGATGCGAGTCGAGAATGGGTCGGGAACGGCATCGACGAGAGATCGAAGTATTACCGGCAGGCTCGAAATCTCCAGTCTAACGCTTGGGCCCTTACTTCAATAATGGCTTCCAGGAAGCATAGTGAGGTGAAAGGCAGATTGGATCTTTGAGGCTCTGGGGCCAGGGGCTGATCACCATCAAGTGTCTGGCCCTAGCGCTAACCAGCATTGGGTACACCCGTAGACAGCGGCCTGGAGGAGCCGATTGTGGGATCAAATGCTTTCCCGCGAGATGAACAGCGAAGATGCCAACAGAGCTGGGTCGCACGGGATACACAGTCCAACGGACTCGTGCCCGATCCGGACTGACATTGTGGTGGAACCTGGAAGTCTGATGCACGGTGCTCCGCCACCGATCGCAATCAATGCTTTCCTCTCGTATCAGCATTTTGGGAGCAGTTTCGGCAATGTATTCTCGTTGCAATCCACACATACGAGACACAGAACTCAAGCACTCCCTCGCAGAAATATCAGGTACATGATCCTTGCCTCCCCAACTCTGATTCCCGTAGAATGACAGTCCGCTCCCTTGGGACACCGGCATAGGGAGTGTTTGAGTCGAATCGATATTCCTAGAATGCTCCAGCTCACGTTTCGAATACCAGGTTACCTGGTTCCCTAATAACGGCTTCCTTGGGCAAACTTCGAAACCACAAAACAGAGACACACGGATAACAGTCCAGAAGAACAAGGACAAACGAAGCTCCACCTGACCGAGAGAATTGCATCCTGCTCCTTGGGCAACTATGAGCGGGAGAGGCCCCCTCCTTCGAATGGATGGAAATTCACGATCCTCTCCCTCAGGAGTGGGAAAAGGTTCGATTGCATTCTTCCACATTCCCCAGCTCCTGCCAAACCTGTGAACTATGGAGAGCCCTTGACGCACGCCACGTTTTCCTCGAGGGAGGCCGAGACTCGGACGAGCTTCGAAAACAGCTGTGTTCAGACTAAGGCAACTGACGTCAAATTAGTTCACGAAGATCCAATGTTGATCCTCATTGCGTACAGAGACGAGAGAACGAGCTGGATACCTAAAATCTGTGGAAGAACCTGTGACCATAACAGAGGCCTTAAGGCCTCTGTTGGTGGCCGACTGTTGGCTCGACTCACGTTGCTTCTCCGCACACTAATTAGTAACGTAAGTCGAGATCCAGCTGTACACCCCTCCTGTAACGCACAAGTATGACTCGGCTCAATGAAAAAACTGGATCGTCTCTCAGAACTGCCCCTCTGTGAGCTCCGACGGACCCGATTACAGACCGATCGAGTTCTTCTCAATCAATCCTGAACTTTTGCTGACCGCTGACCTCATCGCTCCCAGCGTCCACTCCACCGGGATGCTCCCGAGCAGGCTTTGCAGGTCAGACATCACTGCATCAGAGGCCAATGTAGGCGCTCTATGCCCTAGAAGTGTTATGATCGTCATCGCTCGGCTCGTGGCAAGCTAATGAAGCGTCCCACGAACATCAAGTTGTTGATCAGTCCCCTTGTCCACTTAGCTATGGTATGCCGCCGTATAAATCGAAATCGTAAACTTCCCCGACATAATTATCGCTCTCAATTCATGTGCATACCATTCGTAATACTCGAGTCGTGATATTTGAACGGGACGTGCAGGAGCCGATCGAGGCTCCCTGTCTTCAAGGGACTGTACACGTCGTCGAGCTGAAGCTGCCAAACGAGAATTTGCTCCCTGGCCCTGTGCAACTCCACTGCGATTATAAAGCAGTAGCTTCTTGATTGAATCGTTTATCACCGAGCCCTCAGGGGTCCGCTGGGGTCCTTCTTGAAGTATCGTCTCTCTCGGGCAGCGATCGAGGTTCCAAGTGACGTTCGGACATTCCGAATGAGCTACATGACGAATGCCCCACACGTGCTGTGTAGAGTATCCGAGGAAGGACATTGCGAATGGTTGCCGGATTTTGGGAACGCCGATGTTATCGTAGGTCCACCGCTATGAGGAATGCACAACTTTCTCTCAGGTCAGACTGGAATCTGATTCAGTGGACGGCGAGAAGGAGATAGGATGATCCTTACATTTCAAGTCGGTTTTTGATGAGCTGCTTGTCGCCGATCTCAGAAATTAGCTAGACTCATTACCAAATGGCTCGTGGCGCAGGGGTCAGGTACCAGAACGCCCTCCACTGCCAAGAATCTAAGAAGCCATCCTCAAAGAGAGAGAGCGTGAGTGGTAGGCTTTCGGATTGAGCCGAGCGTACTTTTTCTGACCTCACACTCGAGGCGTGCGTCCGTGTAGCAAACGCGCGTGTGGTGTCGACATGCTGCCTACTCTGCCATTCCGACGGTGAATATTCCGCTTGCGCTGACGCGTCGAATGTGTTCTCAAGAACTCGCACAGCTGCTTTCAGTGCATTGTGCCGAAAGTGGGAGGGAGATAGAGTTCTTCTCCTGTGCGGAGGAAAATGTCTATCGAGGGATGGAAACGATGACGTTAACCTTTCGATTTCACGGATCGCATGGCCGGCTGTTTATGTCACTCGGTACTTGCGATGATGCCGATATGCATGTTCTGACGGTGGTGCTTCATAGGGGATTAGCAGGGGGTGACGGCTCTCGTCGTAGCCATTAAATCGATGAGACTTAGAGCTGGGGAACGCGATGGAATCGAGTTTCAAGATCCTCATTTCCCTTTGCCAGTGATGGGATAGAAGTTCGTATCGAAAGAAGAACGCGATCTCGGAACACAATGATATTTCAATTGTGATGGAAGCTTTGGGAGCTTTTTCATGTGGTTCTCGTCCATCTGAGGGCTCTCTCCAGCAGGAGGAAATGTATCCTCCAGTAAGGAGATTGAAGACCCATTTTCCAGAAAGAGACCACCCCCTAAAATCACCTGATCGCCTGATCAAGAGTAGAGATTTCCTGTTCAATACTACTCATTTAACTTGCTCCCTGATCGCGAGCCACATCACCCGAGCCTAGTGAGGCTAGAAACCAGGAAATGCAATTTTTCAAGCTTCCTGGAGCCTGCTTCTGTATTCGCTATTCTCGCGCTGTTCGTTCTACGACGGCAGTGGCGAGAACAGAGTCAGTCAATGGAATATCATTATCAAGGATATGAATGCCCCCGGAAGACAATCCTGAGGGTGCTGGAACGAAATTGAGAATTCGTGTAGCGGGCTTTGGAATTCCACTGTCAAGTCTTTTTGTGGAGGCGCTTATCGGAACGATTAGGTTCGCTTCGGAATGAAAAGTTACGGAAATGTATCTGAGCTGCACATTCATACTCGGAGCTCCGCATCAGTGTTTCCAGAAGGATTTACGCGACGATGACAAGACCGAAGGACTCGAAGAGGCCGAAGAGAAATTTCCGAAATGTTGCGACAGAGGGTCGCGGGCATTGAGAAATTCTTCGAGATATCTCTTGTGGACCCCTGGAAGATTGTTCACTGCATTCAAGGGCTCTGTGAGACCCGTTCTTTGGGAAAACTCCGTTCCATAGGCCGAGTCCACGGCCTCCAACCGATACGTCGGCCGACCTTCTGCCACTTCACGCGTTGTCGGAATGCACGAATATGATGCCTTTTTTACGCAGTGGAACAACATCAAAGTATTTTCACGGCTCTCGGGAAGGGCTGCTGGATGCTTCTCGGCGCTTCTGTCCGAGAAGGGAAAAGTACTCGAACTAGTTCAGCAGATTCGCGAATGAAGAGAATAACGGTACCAACGATGGACTTCAGCAGAGCTAGATCTGGATGAGCCCGGTGTAATATCGCTGGAATTAATCTATGTGAGGCCCACTTCCTTCCTGATTTGAAGCTCGAGGAAGAAAAATGCCGTACGCCGCAAATTTATTCCAAGCGATGAGTACTGGAATCGGACTTAGATGGCCGATGTCGTGCCCCGGATCATGCTCGTGAGCATCATACTCGTGTTTTGAAGATGGAAAATCTCTCTGAACGCGACCACCACAACATGGCAGCGCGGACGTTCCCAATCAGACGAAAAAGAACGTCGTCGCGAAGAAGACCGTATTCGTCAACTTCCGTTCCCCCTGTCTCTGTTATCATCCGATGCACTTCATTGGTATTCAATTTTCACTTGAACTCCCGCTTTCGCCAATAGCCGTCGTTACGCGAGCTCCGACGCGAGAAGAGTACCCGGGAAAGGGTCTGGCCCACTCGCTCACAGCAGTGCGTCTTTCCATTTGCGTCAGCAGTGATTTCGTTGCGTGAGATTGTTTGAAGTTTGGGAAATTTCCGCTTCCAAGCTCGAGACAACGCGCCGGAAGTCCAATGGCTAAATGTATCTGGTTCCTTTTCCAAAAATGCCCACTCAGTATCACCCGCGCGGTATCTCACCGCATATCTCTCGAATATGAACTCTCATGGTTTCGGATTCGCCTACGTCACCGACTCCCGACAGAATAATTGCGAAATATTCTATGAAGCGCAAGGAGTGGACGCATCAATTTATTGCCGTGATTCCTCTTCCGCCGAAGTATACATGTTCCTGCTAGAGTGTCTTCATTGGTTCAACCGCAATGTTCATAAAGATCCACAAGCGCAAAAGTCTAGATCACTGTCCTGCGTTGGCTCCTGCTGCACTGTTGAATTCCATTCTTTTGTCATTAATGATCTTCTGCAAGTTGTTGATTGTGTCCTTCTGTACCTGAGATTTCTTTCCGATGTCTTTCAGTGCGTTTTCCTGACGCTTCAATTCACCGTTGATGTAATCGATCCGTTTCTGAACGTTCTGTTTGGAGTCATCCAGATTCTGTGATATGAGCACAGGGCCTACCAGTTTGAATATCTTTGAATCAACTCCCACCATGCTCAATTCCGAATAGACCGACTCGTTTTCGAGCAATTGTGCCTCAAGGGTTTGCCGAGCCGCTCTGGCCTTCTCGAAATTCGTTTGCAACGACTTGTAACTCTCCACTTCGGTGATCAACTTTTTGTGCATATCCTCTAGTTCTTTCATCGCCGCTGCGGTCATTGTGCACACTAAACTGAAGTTTCAGACACTCCGAAATTGGACTTCTCTGAGCAGCGTGTTTTGACGGCGGCGCTTCCGACGCTTAACCCGGTCCGTGTTTTAGTTCTTTGCCCTGCAGGGAAACAGACCTTCAAGGAGACTACGGCCGATTCATCGGCTACAGATAGACGTCTATTCGGCACGGGCCAAAAGGAGCGAGCTCGACTAGGGCGAAACGAGCATATTCCAGGCTTTCAAGTTGACTCAACTCGAGGTTTCTTCCTGCGACAGGAGGAAGTTACTCCGGGTTTTATTAAACGACGGAACGTACAATGAACGTCCTCCGTGCAATCTCAGGCATCCGGAATAACCACCGCTGTGTGCATTTGCTGAAGTCCAGGAGTTTCTGTTCGGGTGTCGGAATGTCTGGTAAAAATGCTTGCGTCCTCCTCGCCCATGGATCCGAGGAGATGGAAGCTGTCATCGTGATCGACGTCCTGCGCAGGGCCGGGGTAATCGAGCTCAGTTATCGCCTCTTGAATTACCTCATTGTGATCATTCTCATGGCCTCGCCTTGACTCTGGCTGGTCCGTATTCGGCTTCCGTGCAACATGACACCCGCTTTTTGCTTCCATCAATTTGGTCAATCGGGATTTTTTCGTTGCAGTTGAAGGTCACCGTCGCCGGCGTGGATGGTATTGAGCTGAAATGCAGTCGCGAAGTTGTCATCAAAGCCGACAAGACTCTCGAAGATGCACAGAAAGAAGCAAGTTTTTCTCAGTGATACCTACTTTGAATCTGCTTGCCCAATCTGCTAGTTATAGGAGCATGATTCCGTGTAGCGCGCCCCTGAACGATTCATATTTTCCAGAAATTCGATCTCGTGGTGCTACCCGGTGGTCTTGAAGGCTCTGAGACATTCTGCACGGTGGGTTCTCAGGAGCTTTGATATATATTGAGCTTGATTCCCACCATGGATGGGAGCTGCATTCGATAACGAACTCTTGATCGTCGTTCACCAGAATGCCAAGGTTGGAGAGTTACTAAAGGAGCAGGAATCGTCTGGACGTACCATCGGAGCCATTTGTGCTGCACCAATGGCACTCGCAGCCCATGGTATTGGGAAAGGCAAGAAGGTCACGATATATCCGTCGATGGAGGGGAAAATGGTGAGATTGCTCAGTTGACATCATTATTGTGATCCTTCTCATGACTATCGAATCGAGTCTAACATCTTGTCGATACGCTCGGTATTCCATCCGCAAGGCTGGCTACACTTGTCAAGAGAATCGTGTCGTTGTCGACGGGAAGCTCATCACTTCTCAAGGTCCTGCAACGGCTCTCGACTTCGCTTGCACTCTTGTCAGAGAACTCCTAGGCCCGGAGAAGGCTCAAGAAACAGCGAAACCCATGTTATATGACTTCAAATAAACTTATCGACATGTCGAAGATCTATCCAACTGAAACCGGTCGTTTCGTATTCTGGCGGGGGAGGAACCCGTCGTTCCTCCATCGGTGTCATTCTAGCAAGATTCTCGCCCGCAGGTCCTGATCCGCGGCTCCTCCATTTGATGAGTCTTTTTCCCAGGAGACCAGCCGAGTCAGTAAATCTCCGAGCTCCTCAGGAGGCCACTTTTCCGCTCGATTCCAGCGCTTTTTTTCCATGGAGGGATGCCGAGAAATAATCATTGTGGAAGACCGGAAATTGCAATATGATTCGACAATACAAAATCTCGAGTCTTGGCTCGAGCATGCACGGCTCGGAAGTCGTTCTCAAAAAGGAGAGTATGTTGGAACAATGATGTTCGGTTCCGTGATTTGAAGATCCGGCGACGAGCTGAATGACCGAGAATAGGATGTCGACGTATCATATCGATAACACTGTTCGGCATCTCGTATAATACTTCTGAGCTGGAGCCACCCTCCCACCAACTCCGCAATCCGATCCGGGTAGGAAAGGACATGTTTCTTTTCTTATCGCCACGGACAATAACCATAACGGACTCTGCTCTCAAGTTGAGCGCGAGAGACAGGCGTTGAGATGGTTCTAGTTGATGCGACTTTGATTTCATGTGGCTGCCGAAGAGTCGGGCAAGCTCTCCGGGTCGCGAGAGCACCGTGTAGCGGTACCACTTTAGATCAACGCGCTCACATGATGAATCAGACTCATGTGACGCTACGAAAAGAATGGGGCGTGCGTGAAATGAGACACCTAATTCAGCCGAGGTTAGCCATGTGCTCTTGTGCCCGTAGAGTCATCTAGGAAGAAAACGTAACCTTACTCGGCCGGTTGACGTTTGATATCGCGCAACGACACAAAGTTATTCGAGAGCGGGCGTTTAGTTTTCCGCGCAGGATAAGTTGCAGAAGCGTCGCGCAGGAGCCGAGCTCGCAATCAATATCTGAGGAAAGCTAGCGGAGGACTTGTCTTTCCGATATCAATGAAAATGCGGCGCTTGCTAGAACCGCTGATGATACCGATGAGATGTGCTCGGAATCGGTCTTCGAGATAATGTTAGATCCTTATGAATCGGTGATCATCACTATACGTTGGAGTTCCACGCCGGAAGCGCTTTGGAAAAATCAACTCAGTTACCTGGGAGGTCTGCTCATAGGTCCACGCTATGAACACGGCCGTTATGCAAAGCTTTGTATTCTCCGTGAACTAGTGCTGCATACAGTCGGGAAGCTAGAACTTTTGTATCGAGAACAACCTTCCAATGTGCCCACTAAAAAGCGGGACATACTTGAGAGCTCCGAGACTTAAGATTACCAATGGAGTTGGGGAAACCGGGCGCAGAATAAAGAAAAAAAGGCCACAGAGCATTCCCAGTTGTCTATCCGGTACCATCATCGATATTTTCGGGCTGCAGCCGAATTTCAGACTGCTCCTTATCGGATGCGTGATTCAATAACTCAATGAAGTCATTGTGACCGTGTTCCGTCTGATGATGGGCATGCTCGACTTAAAGTTCCTCTGGGAGCTGAAAGGTTATCACATTTCCTCTCACTTCTGGGCACCCCTCTCGCTCAACATTGCCCACGAAACTTTGACACCTAATCGAGACCCTGAGACTCACCTGGCATTAGAGAAATCCCGCCCCCCGAACAGCTGGATATTAATGGGGTAGCGTGGCATTCAGAGGAAGTATGGTGAGTATTCATGCTTTATATACGGTGAGTTTGAGTGCTCTTCATATCTGGGCTCAAGATACGAGGAATGTCTGACGTCTGGCAATAAGTTGACGTGCAGTAAATCAAGCCATGAATGTGATTCCGCTGCTCCCGTCACCAACTTCATTCCGAAACTCTCCATCAGCGCTCCGCGTCGAACTTGCTCTTCGCGGCCTTCAGTGCCTCCGTTGCGCTAATGTGTCGTCGAGATCTCGTTGGTGAAACACTGTTTTGACCTGATATTTGCATTCCGTTCTAAGATGAATGTCGCTCGAGGCTGTAAGAGATCAATAACATTCCTCAAACGCAGGGCTCCGTCACGGGACTCACGGGTACGACAAAATCGTTGATTCTCTCGAGATGCCGTGAATTTCGCGGGACGCCTCGATTTTCCACGACTTGTATCCCCACTGAATGATTTCAGTCAGAAATCTCCTTCGCGCATGCTTTTTGGCGCAAAGCGGCCCGTTGAGTAGGTTCGTTCGATTCTACTTCCGAGCAATCCGCCGGATGGCCATTGATGAGCTCAGTTGGGCGGTGTCTCCGGACAGCAGACCCCACTCGTCCTTTGGGCAAGCCGTAGGAGCTCCATCCTGTTCCAGTTCCAACAAGATGGAATAGTTCGTTCTACGCCGCGATGAATCACGCGCATCATCTAGGAAATTTCTGCGAAGTATTCAGCCGTGAGATAGAGAGGAGCTTTACTTCGAATCAGGCGGATGTTCTCGCTTCGTCTTGACCCCCAGATATTAAATCACAGCCGTCATCAGAGTCAGTCAACAAAGTTCGCACCGCATTCGGTGGCAGAACTGACCCTTTCCGAGGTATGTGATGTGCGAGGTAGAGTCCACGAAGACGACTTGGATGTGCTGAAAGAATGGCTTGACGTTTTGCGCCGCAACGAGGAAACTTGGCGTACACGAACACGTGGAGGAACTCGATCCCTCGTCTCACCCCATGACGTTCGGGAGGAGAGCCTCAGAACGCTCCCCAGAGTTTGCGAAAATCGCTTTCATTTTTTTGAGCGTGCTTGTCGATATTCGGCAGATCGTTCCTCCAGTCAGTATGCAAACGTGCTCCGGGACGATCGCCACCCTATCGAGGAGAGCGACCTCTCCATGTACAACCTGCTATACCGGGAGCCAGGGGAGGTCTGACAATGAGCATATCGCTTCTGCATCCCTCATACGCCGAGAAAAACGCCGTGACTTAGCTGTGAATTTTCGCTCAAAACACCGTGACAAATTCACAGACGTGCTCATAGGTTTACTGAAACGGAGAATGTGTTGGGTAAAACGCCTGGCGAATCTCTCTTCGGCACAGTGACGGAGAAATGGCCGGAAGAATGTTCCCAGGTATTCCCAGGCTATTTCGCCTCAGATCATGATGTCCAATCGTTGGAGAGCCGTTTCGGCTGCCAAAGGCTCCTCCAGGAGAAGGGGTGGAACACTCCCGCGGCAAACTTGTTCGGGCGTCGTGTAGCTCAACCTGTGCGATGGTTGAGCCGAGTCGGGGTGTTGCGAAACCCTGCCACGGTTTCTGTTATTCAGTTCACGGCTATCCCACCCTGTACCGACGGGGCCTAAGATGGGTTCGAAAAGATCTCTATTGTCAGCGGGTTGCGCGACTCCCCTCCCCTTCCCCTAATACCTTCGCTGCTGACGTCTGGTTCTCTAATATTAGTTCATCGCACGCGTAATAGGTTTCGGACGGTACGTCGGTAGGAATTGCGTCGGATGCCCTGACGTTAGATATTTTTCTTGTTGAAACTGATACAATTGAGTGTGGCGGAAGCCGAAACTTCTTTTCGCTTGAGCCCTCCTTCCGGTGAGGAAAGGACGCACAGTTAGAAGATGACACAATGATGCCTTAAGGTGCAGTCCTGAAAGCAACCGTAGGGTCTCTTCGATGAATTGATTAACGTATCTCACGGTATCCTCGCTCATCAGCTGCTCAATGCGCTTGAGACAGTGTCAGTGATTCCTCAGCAGCCAGGCGACTGCGGATGGTGGCGGTTGATAACCGCACTTTTCGGGCGAGTTCTGTGGCTGATGTAGATATGCGGATAAGGAGTCGTTACAAAGCTAAAGCCCAAGGGCTGGTTTGGGTGAGGTACTCAAGGCGGATTTCCAAGCCGAGTTTTGCGGTGGAAACCAACGGGAGTGAGTCCTGTGTGGCTAGCTTGATAAGGACAATCTGATTCTCCATGGTTTGAACGAGTTTTCCAACACTCCCTCTCCCAAGGCACTGACGGTGCTGGGTGAGTCCGACTGCGAGCAAGCCGGCTCAATATTCAGGAAATCGAGGGGGCAATCGAGAGCTTCGGGGAGGATGACACTCATGGGGCCCCATCTTGCTCCAACACGCGAGGCGCTCCCTTTACGCGGAGGAAATACCAGAAATTTTTGTCTCTGAGTCCGTCCTAGATCATGCTAACCTCCCAAAATCGACCCGTCTGATCCTGACTTCGATGCCGAAATCGACTCTCGTGTCAACCCTGGAACAGTCGCGATAAATTCCCATGTAACAATGGGGCCGGCGGGGCCAGATGTGTCGGCCGAGTCATCTCCACGGTTGATGCACACTGTCAGCCACACATGCTTCATTGGCAATCTAACTTTCGAAATTCTCGTCTCCCCAAAGAATAATTTTCGACGTCAGATCTATTGAAGATTTGATGAATAACGGGTGGACTACGTATGTCTCGACCCAAAAATCTAACCTTTTGACGTGAAAACGTCGCTCCCTGTGGCTTTTGTACACTGCTAGTGCTTCGTCTTTCATGTAACGGATCTTGAGGCTCCGGTCTGCCCCCAAACTTCGCTCGTGATGAACCGAAAACGCTTAAAGGGTCTAGCCGGATAAGGTAGCGTTAGGTGCCCCACCTCGACCGATCTTCTTGAAAACGACAGGATCGTGTTCTCTATGTGGAAGAACGTATTCCTGAAGTTTTCAGCCTTTTCCGTTACCCAGATCCAAATCTATTAACATTAATTAGAAATAGTTCAATTAAATCCGCATGGTCAAGAGCAAACTTAAAATCGTTAGATCTCGAGAACCGCTGGGCCTACGGCGTCGAACGACAACTTTTTGGAAAGCTCTCATCGTGGGCTATCTTCTCATATAGCCAGTGATCAGATCGCATGATTTCGAAGGCATCAAAAATCGAGGGTTTCCCAATTTAGACGGTTGATACCCTCCCCGTGGCCGGCCAAGAATCGGCGAAAACCAGAATGTAGCCCCAAGTACCCTCTTCCTACTCAAGAAGTTTCATCCAAATCGAAGCTTAGCCTTCGGATTTATCGCTCCGAGAGGGTAACCGACCAGACCCCTCTCTCACTTTGGAGTCCGTAAATTCGACTCAAACGCGCTTGAAACGTTCCAAATATTGCAAAAATCTCTGAGCCACATCCTGGAGGTTTTTTTTCTCCTTTATTTTCTCTCCCTAGGAATCCTCAACCCTCGAGATCGCTTTCTTCCGATTCGGTCTCGGGCTCCGAAACGAGAAAGAGATTCGAGAGTTCGGCCGCTGGTCGCCGAATCGGGAGCTGGTACCTAGCCAGAGCTAGGTAGTACACGGCAGCAGCCACGTGGGCACAGCATCCTACGGTCCGATTACCATTTGGGCATTCGCACCAGTAGGCCGAAATCTCTCGGAGATCGTTCTGGCAAGGCACGTATCGGATGAACACCTGCAAGGGATTGACGAAGACGGTTCGCCGTTCCGACAACAGCTGGAATCTCATACGGTGACCCGTAGAGGGCATTCCGAGCTGACAGACAGCGAAGTGAAATGATGTGTCGACAGAATCGAAACCACTCAGACGATCCGAGTGGAATCTGTGTTCACTTTTCTCTGACAATGAGTCAACCTGGTTCTGAGGGAAACGAAATGGTGAAGCCTACACACCCGATAACTCTTCCGTTTGATCCTCCAGGATGTGGCTCAGAGATTTTTGCAATATTTTGAACATTTCAAGCGCGTTTGAGTCGAATTTCCGGACTCCAAAGTGAGAGAGGGGTCTGGTCGGTTACCTACTCGGAGCGATAACTCCGAAGGCTAAGCTTCGATTTGGATGAAACTTCTTGAGTAGGAAGAGGGTACTTGGGGCTACATTCTGGTTTTCGCCGATTCTTGGCCCGCCACGGGAAGGGTATCAACCGTCTAAATTGGGAAACCCTCGATTTTTGATGCCTTCGAAATCATGCGATCTGATCACTGGCTATATGAGAAGATAGCCCACGATGAGAGCTTTCCAAAAAATTGTCGTTCGACGCTGTACGCCCAGCGGTTCTCGAGATATAACGATTTTAAGTTTGCTCTTGATTATGCGGATTTAATTGAACTATTTTTAATTAATGTTAATAGATTTGGATCTAGGTAACGGAAAAGGCTGGAAACTTCAGGAATACGTTCTTCCACATAGAGAACACGATCCTGTCGTTTTCAAGAAGATCCGTCGAGGTGGGGCACCTAACCGGCTAGACCCTTTTTTCGAAAGGGTAACCAATTTGGGGGAGAAGCCCTCATTCGATTCCGGCGTTCACTCGAGCAATTTGAGATCGAGACCAAGACCAATATGTGCAGCCCCTCAGAAAGCTCGGAAATCAGCATGATTAATCGTTTCTCTCGGTTTCCGAGAGACGCATTGGAATCAATTGGGCAGGGAAGTGGACGCCCGTACGAGCCAATCTCGAAGCTACACTCAGTTCCTTTCCGGGTTATCCAATGTATCATTTGTACCTCGAAAATCGGCCGAATTTCGGAATTTGATCGGAGAAATCGGATGCGTTCGGCTCGTCAGACGCTATGCTGTGAATATCTACCGAAGGTCAGGGTCTTAGGACGTGAATTCATGTCGGACAAAATCAAGACGAATTGATGAGTGAGGAAAATCAAATCTTGAGGCAATCTGAATCACGAAGCTTAGCTGTCTCAACTCAAGATCGCTGATCAAACAACGAGGTTTCTGCTCGAACAGTGGGAAGCTGTTGATCTCGTGTTAGAGATGTCAGAGTTCCGGCCAGAAATTTCGCACTCTCTGCCCACATCAGAATGGCGTTCCCGGAAACCTCGAGTAGTGCTCAGGAGGTGGAGAGTTGAAAGCTTGGGGCCACCGAAGGAACCGAAGAAGATTTCGATAATTGCTCCAGACATCGCTCCTCGGGATTGAAAGAAAGATCATGTCCCGTGCGCATCTCACCTCATCAAGGGTGCCCGACAACTGGGCCCCGGCGTCAACTGGGCCTCGCCGTCAACTGGGCCTCGCCGTCAACTGGGCCACGGGGTCAACAGGGGCCTTAACCTGATCTCACCGGATTCCCCCGCACGATTTTGAGTGCGCTGGCTGTCGATCTGCTCGCATCGCTCCGCTCGCTCGCCCGAGCCCTAACTTAACCTCACCCAATCTCCCAACCCGCTTCAAGTCCGCTGGGAAGTTGACGCCGAAGCCCAGTTGACGCGCTCCCCCTCACCAAGGGCTCACACGAGATATTCTACTATTTCACGCTAAACAAGCGGCACTATGTAATGCTAACAATGCCAACTATTTTTTCTCCATCTCCCCAACGTGACTCCAGAACCCAATATTCGATGGTCCAAAGCGGAGAAAACCACTCCCGCTCTCCCCTAGAACGACTTGGGAGTTCTATGACCGTGGAGTCACGGAGTGATCGCCACGGAACAATGTTGGACAGCGCGGATTTTGAGTTGCCCTCTTCTGAGAGAGAAGCTTGTCGCCGCCTGGGACAAGGCAAGAGACCAGCATTGAGTCGAAAATTCGTTTAGGGGAGTTCGGAAACACTGTCAGAGTTCGGACAAATATGATGAGGGTGACCTGACAACCTTTATTCAAATGTTTCTCGGGCGAAACATGACTTCCAACAAGATGACTTGAGCAATTTCCTTAAGAATCCCCAGCGGAATCGAGGCGATCCCGAGCATCGTTTGCGTCTCAAAATGCCGGTTTTCGGACGCTACGATTACCGCTCACTTCAGCGAGAGAACGCCCAATCCGATGTTACTTCGAGTCCCCCTCCTACGTGAATCCCCCGTATCTGGGAACCATTTGACAGCTGATAGGTATAACCAAATGCCTCCGTGAAGCGATCGAGTGGCCGCGAAGAGCATCCGAAGCAGAGCGCTTCGTAAAACGAGTAGAGTAGAGTCATTCGGCTTCCTTCAACCACAGTCATGGTTCCAGCCACCGTGTTGAGACGGCTCCGAAATATTAAATCAGGTGCGAAAACATCCGCGGCCGACGGCGGTTCTCTCCGTCCTGCTCGTGCTGTCGTACAGCTCGCCGCTGCTCTCGATGCCTGAACGATGCAGCTCAGAAATGCGGATGAGCGCATTTGATTTTCAAGGTTGTCACTGCAGCCGCTATCCCAGCAAAACAACATACAGAACGTGAACTGCACGTGGAACTATCCGCGCGAGCTTCCGCTGACAGTCGCTGGATGGCGCTGCTCAGGAGGTCGAGGAGGCAAGTTGGCAAGCAAGCGGACTGCCTGCCTGCCTGCCTGCCTGCTGAGCCGGATGACTGGCTGGATGGTCTGCTGAATGGCTCAGATGCTCAGCCGGCTCCCTTCAGATGGTCTGATGTTGCTATAGGGCACACACGCACGAGGGACTGGGCCCTCTGAGAGGAGTCCGAAAAATCTAGTCATTGATTTGAACGTGTCAACGAACATGTGTCGGCGAGGTATTGTCGTTTGTGCTGAATGTTCCAGTGAGTGAGGATGTGAAGAAGGCGAGCGACTATCGAGGATCTATCAAGTACGATGCATCGATCAAAATCAGAGCCGGTAAAAGTCATCCGGCGCATTCCGGCTGTGCCGAGACGTCGACCAGTGCCACCGGGTGGATTTAATGTTTACACAGTTTGTGCACTTGGATTATGGTGTTTCTTCTCAACTGGATTAGCAGGTGAGTCACCATGGGCCGATTGGCGTCGATTGAGTAAAATTTCAGATAACGACACCGAAAGCGGTTACTGAGAGGGTGTTCCGTGTTTTCGTGGCGTCGGATTGCCGGCGTTGGGAATTGACACGGAGCGCTGTGTCAAAAGGCGCTTCGATTGAGATTTTTCTGTCGTCGAAGTGAATGACGCAGTGCCGGAAGGGCTCCTGATGGACTATTCCTTCAGAAGCCCGACTCAGAAGAAAACTCATTTAGCTGTGAGGGAACAAGCGAGCTGGTACATGGAAACGGAGGCGATCAACGTTCGGTGTTTGCTTTCCCCCAGAATCGCGTGTCTGTGCTTCTCTTTCTAGTTTTCCTTTCCGTCCCGCTCATCTACATCGATGCGACACGAGTCCTAGTTTGTCGAAGCTGCTTCGTGCTATACCATCCCTATCTCGGGGAACAAAATGAAATTCGCGGGCGAGCGAGGCAGACACTTCTGCGGTGGTCGCCAGCCGTCGACTGGGAAGCTCACCTCGAAGCCGATAGAGCTGATGGAATAATCGAAGCGCTCCTGGCCGTGGCGTTGCGAAGCTGGCATCGTGTTTGATTTCTTGTTCCCGACTCGATTGAAGAGAGCGGGATACTTGGCCGAATGATGGAACGGCTCGACCTCCAGCTACGAATCAAGAGCGCAACTATTGTTCGGCTCATATTTCTGCAGAAAGCGTTTGGAACGATCGGATCAGAACGACCCGGTTGTATTGAGCTGTAGTATCCTACGACTTCAATCACTCGGATGATTCATGAAGGGTGCTCGAACGATGGTTGGGATCGCTCGGCGAGCCAGCTACAGGAGACGAGCGCACATCGAGGTGCTGAAGTCCCGTCGAGAGAGCGGGACAACACCGCTGGGTCGCAGAGAGACGAAAAAACCCGAAGGAACTAACTCACGTTGACTCCATGTGGCGGCGACTTCAGGGCGCCTGATCACACAGAATTCGAGCCGGCCTTGGCAACATTCGACGCACAAGCAAGGGTTGCTCGCCTCGATGGCCGCTCGGCCGGTTCGTTATTCGGTCGCCCGACCAGCCGACTGCGTCCATCTACTCACTCCGTCAAATGTCATTTGTCGAATGATCATCGGGAAGCCTCCACGGGATTTGGAGGAAACTTTACAAGAACGCTCCACCATTCAGTTCTCACCGTCTTCAGAATATTCTGACGGTTTGGAAGCATTTCGGATTACGTCGCCACGGACCGGAATGCAATCAGCGAAGGCGAGCGCCGGCTGATACCACCTTAGTCTGGTTTGAAATTCGAATATTCGGTGTCTGAGTCTGGATCAGACTTCATTGGCGGGAAAAACCGAAGCGCCCGGTCTCAATGTGAGCCGGTTGTCGAGCGGCGCATTCCGACGGATCCTTGTGTTGTCGTCGTCGTCGTCGTCGGCGGCGGCTCAGGAGGGAGATGAAATTTCAGAAATGGAACTCTCGGAACGGCCCGGGAAGGTGCGGCCAGTCGGGCGGGCTATATTAGTCGGTCTTTTGTAGTATCATTCCCCGATAATGCGCCGACGCATATTCGGCTCGCCCTAATGAAAGCTAGATAGCTTGGTCGCAGCGACGGACTCGCAACTCCGCTTGTTCTCACTTGGCAGAGATACGTTGCGGTCACTGCCTAATGCTCTGTTTATGGGTAACCCGAGATGAGCGCGTTGCGGTCCAGGGATCAAGCAAGCTCCCGCCTGTCACCAAAGCAACTTCGCTACACCTGAACATGTAAGCGACATATTCCTGCGAGGAGACGGGTCCTCGCACGAGACGAGCCCAAAAATTATCCCCCGGCGAAGAATGTACGGCGAATTATCCCCGATCCGTCTGCGCCGAGCGATCGATTTCAACCGCTGGAGTTATTCCTTCTCCGGGGTCGAACCTTTTGCGATGATCTGTTTTCGCGAGGACCGCTATGGAAGCTCCTGCGGTCCAATAGCGATTGCGTCACGTGGTGTAAACATTCGCAAGTCATCAAGGCAAGGAGAGCGAGCGCAGCACACGAGGAGTCAGAGTCGTCGAAGGTGCTCAAAAACTTCCCCTCATACGAGAGAGGAAGGGATATTGAGTATTTCTTGTTCGTGCCTTGCTCTGGTCCCGAACGTTGTCGGCGTGTCTTCCCAGACGACAGTCATCCTGAACTCCGTAGACCCCATGAGCAATGGGACATGGATTCGATTACGTCTTCCGTCCCTCCATCATGGATTGGCACACCGCGGCGTCGGTGGCATGATTCCGATGCCGCATCAGGAGCCGAGAATTATCACCCGGCTCCACCTGAAGCTCCTCAGAGCACAAACGTCGATGGCCCCGACATCGATCTCATCGTTTTCCGACAGCCTCTCCCGCCAGCTAAAGTTCCAACGAACTGTTCCATGACGCACCGATCGCGACGAATGCCTCCGTCAGAAGCGCTCTTGCCCGATCGGGTTTCGCTCCCGTTGCGGAGTTGAGAGACACGGATTCCGAGGAACGAAAGTTTGAATCTCGAACCCCGATCGGCTCCTTGAAGGAGGGCCGGTATCCAAGCGGTTAACATCCGGAGATTTACAGATGAGATGTTCAGAGAGCGCTAGACGGCGACGCTATCGTGAATCAATGTTGATCTTTTTGTGGAAAAACTATCAATTTCGGTAATGGGGCTCAAACCTCCGCTATGGCTCACAGCACTGCGCTGTCCTGTTCGCTCCGCTTGCCGGTCGATGGAGAATTGGGCAAGGAAGGCGCCCAACCTCCTCGTCAGCATTCGACTTCCATGAGAATGAGCGTCACCGCCGCCGCCATCCTCGTATACAAAACCATCGAATCTGACGTTCAAGTCAACGCTACTTTTTCTTCTCTGCCGCCGCGTCGTCGACCGCCAAAATGACGCGAACGCCGATACCGTCAAAATTGAGGACTCACCGAGCAGACTTGCTCCGCAATCGACGAGCCGAATGAGCGAGCGCTCATCTTTCTGTACCCGAAGGTCAGCGTCGATTTTCAATGAACGAGGTGATTCCCGACAACCGAAACGGCCGAGTCTGCCTGTCGTCGGGGAACCGAGCAACAAACTTAACGATCGAGCGGCTGGCAACTATCCGTTTAACCTTCAGGCTGGATCGGTGGGAAGGAAATTCCGCTCATTCTATTCGTCGGTTTCCAGCGACATGAGAACGAATCATGTCCGCTAACCCGTCAACAAAGTTCTTCTGACGTCTTCATTTCGTGATCAGATATTACGGGTCCGGTCTCAGACGACAACGCGGTCGCTCTCCTCAACTCAAACGCCACATTTCCTTTTCGACGCCACAGTCGACTCCCATCTCGATCATGACTTGATCATGACTGCGGCTTACCGCGATTGAGTCTCCGTTCGTGGATGTCAGCTCAGGTTTTATAGGATTCAGAGTCGTCGTCGTCGTCGAGAACAAGATCGCTTGGACATTCGTCGGCGTGGCGATCCTAGTGACAGCTAAGATGTCGCAAACCAGGCGGGCGTATCCTTCGGAGCTTGCGACTGAGTCTCTCTTCGACTAATGTTTGTTTGTGAGAGTGTGAACCCCAACAAGGACACAAGCACTCTTTCCGGCGGGATTCCCTTTTCGGTTGCGCTACCATTTCAAAAGCAATTCAAGTCGACGAGCCTCTATGCCACACGTCCTAGAATGGCACTCTAAATTGTGAGACAGTTCGTGGTCGGTTTCGGAGCATCCCGAGCCGCAGGCCTCGACGGACGATGTCTCGCGGGCCGACCGGCGTCTGAGATTTTCTGCGGAAAAGTGGAGTTTGAAAAGCTGGTCTCTCGCCGGAAACATCGTCTCACACCCTCGCTGTTATGGTCGGCATCTCAGGATCGGCTTGCAGGAGGTTGCTGCAGCGGCTCCTAGGTTATGGCACCGTGGAACTCGGCCTGACGCCACTGAGAGACCGAACGCCAGCCGCGTGTCACGGGCCTAAACCCTCTCCCCGCGTTCCTCTTGACCCTCGTCTAGAACTTAACGTTGGACAGTCGTGCCGTCAGCTTCTCCGAGCTGGACTTGTGCCGGAGGTCGAGAAAGAGAGAGAGGTGGCTAGGAATTCCAGCGTCATCGCCCGCGCCGGTAGCCGTGCTGTCGAAACATTATAGGCGGATAGGAAAACCTTGTAGGCAAGTCCGTGTTCTGTATGAGATCCGGTCTTGAGTCAATCCAGAACTGTTTTGAGCACCTTTGTGCGCAGCAAGGCGGCTGATACCTTTGCCGGGAGTTTTCCAGAGCAGGAAGCACAATCGAAAGTATCTGCACTCCGGGCTCCTTGAAGAGCAAATTCATTTTGTGGAACAGAGGATACGTATGAGGATCCATTCTTTTCGCGATGGAAGGATTTCGCGACAGCTCTCCCTCTATTCCAGGGGCTTCCTTTTTTCGTGTCCATGCACGATGCGCAGGCAAGCACTCGTTCACCCTGAGGAGCATTAAAGGCCAAACGAAGCTATCAATCGGGTCGTGTCTTGGGCTCGAGACCGATAACATCTATGAGGAAAGTTTTTCCTCACAGGAAAAGCTCCCACGTTGTCCTGATTTCGAGTTGATTCCAGCAATCGGAAGATCTACAAGCTCTATGCATCCGCATCGCAACCGCCGAATGGCATGAACCATTGCAAGTCACGGAGAATGAGCGAGACCTGGTTCGGCGTCTTCGTGCCCGGAGCGGGTGAAGAAAATATAAAAAGTAATAACCACCCCAGAGCAGAAGTTGAGACAGGCATCAAACGACTCGTAGGAAGAGTATCACGTAACGAACGCCCATGGACAAGGAGCTCGATGTTCATCAGGGCAGAAAACGATCGGAAAATGGGAGTTCGTCGTCTCACTCGAAAGTACTGCATGAAACATTCATGCGAGCGAGATTCTGGGGCCAACCGGGAGATCGTATTGCATTCATCGAAGATTTCGAGGTGCTGTTCCAACTGGTCGATTCATCAATGCCCCTCTATCATCTTAACGGATGCGTTTCCCCCCTGGGTTTCCTCGTGTGCCACGTTCCTCGCTGGGAAACTCCCGCGCCCATGCGTCCCGAATACGCATTCCGCTAGTTTGACGAGAGCAAGCTCGTCCTTGACAATCGGATTAGGTCGCGATAACAATCATTTGTTGGGCGAATTCAGGAAGCTGGAGGAGCAATCACCGCGAGAAACGGGCCTTGCTGAGTTCCTCCATGCAAGGCCGGAGTCCCGTCAGTTAGAGTCTTACGCCGCCTCATCTCGTGAGTTTCGAATTCAAGCCCTGATTGTCCATCACTTGGCTCGCGGCGGAAAAACGCGCTTGATCGCGGTTCAGGCGCTCGTTCTGATTCTAAGACACGTCCTTCGGACCTTTCCGTGGATCCACGTAAGGACACTCCTCAATCCCACAGATTCGCTGCGATTCCTCTCGACATTCGACCTTGACATGCTCCGGCTCCATCGAAGAGGATTTGTTCAACCAAGTGGAGAAGTACAATTGATTCCAGGTCGGAGAACCTTGCGTCGAGCCATCAATCAATGACAGAGCCAGTACGATTGAGCGTCACCGACACCCTGAGACATTAATAATGGTTGCCGCAACGGGCGCGCTATTTCCCTGGAAGACGGAGATACAAATTTGTTTTGAAACTCTGCCGAAGCTTCAGACAGCTGCTGAGCGCAGCATGAGAAAGTGCACACCTTCGGCCTCGCATCCAAACCCTTCTGCCCACTGTGAGGAACGCTGATTTAGAGCGTGAGGATCGTTGCGGCCTTTGTATGGTTCGATCAGATCACCGTCATGCTGCCCTGCTGTTGCTCATCAATATTCACGTTGCGCCTCTATTGAATGAGATAGGAATCAGATCTAAGACGATCCTGGCGAGCTGATGCCATCAGGACAAATCCGCGAGCTCTCAGCGTAGGCCCATTCGAAGTGTGTTTTATTTATCATCGCTGTTCAACCGAAAGCCGATCCGCTTTCAGACTGAATTCACTTGAAGGCAGTTCCCGCTCCTGACGGTGTTTCTGTCGATTGCTGCCGACTGACTGCCTGCCTGAACAAGTTGCTGAAGGCCTGGCAGACGTATAGACGGACGAACGGACTGATCGTCCATCCGCCCTCCTGCTCCATTGCCTGCATTCGGGTCACGGTTCAATAAACTCCGAATATTCTCTGATAACACTATATTTCCGTTAGACCAAATTCTCTCCAGTAGCGAAAGGTGGAAAGCGCGGCGGCTCAGCCCTCGTCGAAACTTTTGTCAGCACGACTCAGGAGGCGGCTTGCGGCCGCACAATTTGTAACAATTCGTCCAGTCTAAGTCCGAGCAGCGGGTGCCGGGTGAGCGGCGGATGTCCGTCATGCCCAGGCTCCTCTCTCTCTCTCTTCCTTTTTTTTAAACTCAACCTCCTTCCCATATCTCTCTCCCTCTTACCCCCTTCGACATCGTCAATGAAAGAGAACAAGATCTGAATTCATCCTTTTCATTTCGATGGGGCAGCTGCGCCGTCTCATTCATGGCGGAATGCTCTGATTCCCCAACGCGGTTCGGCACCGAACTTTGATTGGCGGAGCTTCCCTGTCAAAATATGCAACATCGCTCAAGTTCACTGAGCGAAAACTACTCTTATGAATGCGCGACCGGGTCAGGCTCGGTCCCATCCGTAGCAAGTGAGAAGGTGACTTCTAGCCATTGGATCGCGAGCCACTATCTGGCCGCGTCAGGCGATATTTTGTCAACGAAGCCGATGCAGTTTGCCTTCTCATTTTTGTGGCACAAGACCCGCTCAACCGGGGGGACTGACTTTGGCGGCGGCGGCTGCTGTTGTTGTCGCTGCAGCAGAAAGAACGCTTCATTGAACAGACACGGGAGCAGCTACGGTGGCGACAATGACGATGACAGCAACAACACCACCATCGGCAGCAGTGAAGACGGCGATGTCCCATCTTCCGCATATTCGCGCGAGACTCTGCTTCTTAATTGGATTCAGCGTCAATTCATTGACCCCGACTGAGTTAAGAGCGGGTTTCGATCGAGAGATACTAGTTATTCCAAGCGGACGAGACCCGTTATTCTAATGTGGAACTGCTTTTCAAAAGCGACCGAACCGAGTGCTTCCATGCGAAAGTTTGATTCATCTCGCTTCCGATTCCGCCCGAACAGGTTGAATAATCTGCGAAATGCCGTGAAGCGCGCCTCGCCCGTGAGCTCTGTGCGTTGTGCGATTGTTTTACAATGAGCAGCCGAACGAATCGATCGCACAACCGACTGGCAACTTGACGGATCCCTCGAAGGGCTGAGATTGATTGCTCTCCATCAATTTGTCTTCATCTAGTTCCCATCGAGATCCGGTAGCGCAATGTTCTCAACATTGTTACAAGTTTCATAGCTCGATCATTGGTAGATTCCGTCTCAAAAGCTCGCTGCCCTCCACCGGACCATGAAGTCGAGAAAAAATTGCATTCTACGTCGAAGTTCGGCCTCGCTCACTCCGATTTATGGAGGCCGATCATCGCCGAACCGGAAACGGGTCTTCGCCTGCCTACAGAGGAGAGGGTACGGATACCTGGATTCTATCAGAGGTTCATTTGCGTGTAAGGTGCTCGATTAATACGTTTTGTAGAACAAAGCGTTTATGCTGCGGTCTTCGCGAGCCCTGTCTCAGTATCACATCTCGACGAGCGGCGATAGCTCAGGATATCGGCTATTTTTCCAAAGTTTTGTAACACTTTTCCCTGGAGCCTCGATCGGGGTTGCATGTACAGCAGCCGCGGCATTAACTCCGCTCGGGGGAGATCCCTGATTTGATGCTCGCTTCAGGTCCCCGAGCTCTGATGCTTCATGCCATTAAATTCCTCTTCGTTGCTTCTGCCCCCACGGAAGTTTCGCGAGGCAAGCGGCTTCAAACTGCTACTCTAAAACTGAGCAAAGCGGAAGCTCAGCAAAGGCTGAGCCGGGGGCTCGGGAATCTTCAAATCGTTCTCTGACCGGATTTCCTTCTGATTTCCTCATCTCCGAAGTGGCCTGCTCCCCGCAAGAGATGTGAGCATTCAGGGGGGACACGAAGGCCGCGACGCCGTGAGGCTGCTCGTTCCTCCTCGTAAAAGGAAGAGATCTCCTGCGGAATTGAAATCTGTCACCGCTGAGAAATGTATGAGCGGAGTGCGAGCGGAATTTGCATGCGCGAGCCACCGCGGCGTGCCGTTCCTCGTGGGGAAGAGACTCTCTCAGGTCCGAATTCAGTTAGACGTTTGCAAGAGCATACCCACCCACCGTGAAGAGAATCAGACAATGAGCAGGAAGGAGAGGTGACTGTTGAAGAATGCAAGCGACGCATGTGTAGTGAATTCCAAGTGTTATTCTCGACAGCCGTGGACTGCGAAAACTCCGAATGTTGGCGAGTCTGCATGCAGTCCGCAAGCGAGATCCCTCCTACCCGCGGAAGACGCGGCCTGCCCCTCCGTGTAGGTGCTTTTTGCTCCTATCCGCCTGCCGGCAGCAGCAACGCCAGCTCATCAGTCGGCTGCAGGAACGAGGGCCTATCTTCTGAGGATCCTCCGTTCGTTTAATCGATGGGATCAGTCGCTAGCCAAGCGCGTCACCCCTCGAGCCCGAGGATAGAGCGATGTGGCATTATCTTGTCTGGGAGTGCAGAAGGAGCCGCTGAGATTCGTAGCGCCGGCCGGCCGGCCCGATGTATCCTTTGGATTCAATGAACTGCTAACGCCGCCACGTTTGCTTCTCCGGATATCCCAGCTGCCCGTTTTGTCTGTCCGCCTCGTCTCAGATCCCGAATTTCGGGAAGCTCATTCAGCCCGACCCGAAGTTGGAATCGGTGCAGGAGACGGGGCTTCCGGAGCCTCTGCAGAACTGGAAGGTCTTTCGCTGTTCGAGGTCTAGACTGGACCATGGTCGGCCGGCTGGAAGAGTTAAAGCGGGACCGAGCGCCGAACTTCAGGATCCACTGAGACCGTGCCGGAGTCATCTTGCCACGGTGGTCGTGATGAGTTCGAGGCACTCGGATTCATTTACGAATTCGCTCTGGCTCCAAGAATTCCTCGTGATGAGACCTCTCGGTCGGGTAGTTTTCCGTCGTCCACGCTCTCTCGTTTGCGCTTTCAGACGTTGTTCAGAGTGGCTGTACAGTCAAGTCTTGAGGAGTGGTGGTTCGCATTTATGAGGCCAAAGATCGTTCACCATTCAGGGATATAAAGTAAACGGCGTGGCCGACTCCGCTATTACTGTTATAAAACTCCAGGTCTCTCAGCTCTCCCGTCTTTCACCGAACTAGCTAGATACATACATACAAGGTCCGAAACAAGCGCCTCAATACCTTCTACAGGGAATTCGGATCGGTGATCTGCGAGTTTCCGTTGAACGCCACCGTGTTGGAGCTCGAGATGCGCGATTCCGCCCGAGGGTGGAGCGACCGCCAGGAGAGTGGCCAACCCGCGATCACGGTAGATTCCGCCGACCTCGCAAGCCGCTTATGGGAGACATCGGTGATTGCTGCGAGCTGTGTTCCGTGTCCATCAGCTTGAAGTTCCCGACGAGCGTCTATTTATATAGCTCCCCTGCACTCTCTCGGTGCATGTCGTTAGCTGGGTCCGGCAGTTTCGACATAACCCCATCCACCACTGGGGCGCTGCTCAGAGTCACTGACCTGGCGGATCGCAAAGACTCGCCACTCAGGTGTTCCCGAGCAGAGACGGCCGCGGGTACCGGAACGATGAGATGAGGCCGCAAATGCCTGAGGCCGATCACGCTCCTGCACGTGGGCAATGATTCCTCCGATATCGGTTCCATTCCACGTGGAACCGTCATGAGTGCACGCCTCCTGCCATACGGCGCAAGGCTCCATGAACAAAACTCATTGTACGTCCTTGTAGACTAAATATATGGCTCGTAAAACCAACGAGAGAGGAACTTGTTCGTTCGGCCTTCTCAGCGCCCTGGGTCTGAGACTCGATTTTACTACTTAAGAGATTGTCCCGGTGCTGGAGCTGTCGGTTTCCCCTTGGCCCTCCCATTTCAGCCGCTGCCGCCTTGGCTGTGTGCCTGCGGGCGGGCCTTTAACTTTCGAGAAGTCATAACGATTCCCAACGGTGGCCAAGCGGAAAACCTGCGGGGGATGAAACTGTTTGAAGTCTCGGTCGGCCTCCTTCGCGATCTCGGATCTTCTCGCGCTCCCCTGTCCCAGGTTGCAGCTTCCCTCCACCGCTCTTCATCACTCGTTCTCCATTTTTTCCCCCCAGCACCGTAACCTCGGCGAGAGCATGGTTATTGCTTTCCTGCTAGCAGTCCACGAGAAAATTTCCGAGAGAAGCTTCGTTTCTCGAACCTCGTCGAATCTTTTCCGAGACGCCTCCGTAAGCGCTGATCGACCGAGTTAGTCAAAGTCCTAGAATGAGGCGACCCATGATGGGACAGCGTGACCCATCAATTTTTTCGTTTTGACTCACCTCCTTCCGGTACGGTTCAGTCTGATTGTGCAGCCAATCTCGTTCCCTGTCTGTGCAGCGGCCGTCCTCACTGATGCTCTTGCCACCGCTCTCCGCCTCAGTTGTGTTGCTCGGCGAGCTTCGTTCGTCGCCCCCGTATTCTTTCCCTGCCCGTTACCGACTGTCGGCGTCGTTTCTGAGACGGTGTCCGTCGGTCGGCAAACTCCTCTTATTGAATTTTTCCTCTCTCAAAGGACCAACTGGAGGCTGGGCCTCGCACGTAGCAAAGAGGTGCCTTCCGACTGGGAGGGAACAGCCGAGAGAGGAATCTCCTCCGATTAAAGCTGATTTTTCTCCCCGCTGTTTCTTTCCCCGTCCTACGTCGCGATCCGGCTAGTTTTCAGAGTCTGACCGCCGACGGTTTCTCTGGCCTTCCTCCTCCTTCTCCTCTTCCAAGGAAACGAACAATACCTCCCCAACCTCCTGGCTACGAAACGTTTCGTGAAAAACAACACACTCCACAGATACATATATTACGTGCCAGTCTGCAAGCGCCGAGCCGAGGCAGAGTCGGGGCTGTCAGGAGAGCCGAACGCGCCAGTCAGTCCATTCACTGGTTTCTCTCAGGAAGAGGGCCCGACGGGAGAACGGGACGCGTCTCCGAGAGAGCTCAGATAGAATTGCCTTCAGGAAGCCCCGGGGTGAGCAGAACTCGACTCGGGAGTAGTTCTCACCCGGGTAGAAATAGCAGCATTACCGCTACCATTCCTAAGTACTAGTGGCGTTTGCAGCATTCTTGCCCGAACATGTCCCGGACCGCTGAAGCGTGGATGTTGAGACGTTCGAGATGATTTCGAATGTGGATAAAGCACCGCGAGCCGAGGAGTAAGTGGTGATTGCCCGTTTTTCCCCAATACGCGATCATTCATCCATCGATCGCATTCGAGACGCTTCTCCGAGGTCACGTGAAACGTCAAATCCTCGTTATAAGGCCGCCCCTGTATTGGAGCTCCCCACGACCGGAGAGTTCCCGCCGAAGCGCAGCCGGTGGCGGATTCGGCGCCATGGGGAACAAGAGTTCGTTTCATCGAGATTGGAAAGTTGCTCTCCGCGTTAAGAGTCATTGCCCAAATCTAGTTGAGTGGTTGGAGGGGTGTTCCAGGCCTGCTTCGTAAATTTAATTCACAACTCCAGTCGGCTGCGGGAGAGTCTTTCCCGTTTAACAGCTCGAGAAGTGAGTAGCGGGCGGGCGGAGAAGTGGGTTCAGCTGCTTGCCGAAAAATTGCTTCCTCGAACCCGATTGGAATGGGGACTATTACTTTTTCCTTCCCCGACCTTTTTCTACTGGGAACTCGCTGAGCTCACCCCACCTCTCAGTGAGCGGCGTCCGTCCCTTCTTCGACTCCCGCGGCAGAGAGGACGCGATCGACTGCAGGATACGAAGACGCCCCATTGGATGGGAGATACGGTGGCAAGGAGTTTGTCTAAAATATCGCTCGCTGAACAGTGCAGCCGAGCTTGCACTTTTCGCTTTCTGTTGCTCGTTCCCAGCTGGAATCGATACAAACCATCCATTGATATATCGTTAGCTTGTCGTGCTGTTCATCGTTGATGATGGCTCCGATCGGTAGTTTCGATGTCACTGATCTGAGGTATTTCCGATTTCGGGCTTCGTTTCGCCATATATTGACTCGTCGCAGATGAGAGCGCGCCTGAAGAATACTCCCAGCCCCTGACTGAGACTAGGGGACACAGACCTCTTCTCAGGACTCGCAAGTTCGGCGGATATCTCGGAAAGTCGAGTTCGTTTCATGGGTAATTACCCTCAATGACAAAAGTGGGGCGATGAGGAGAGCGGAGCAAGCAAGGAAGCCAGTGAACGTTCGACACGAACTAACCGAATTCTCTCTGGATTGAACAGTCGACCGCTCGAGGGTGACGCTAATTACTGATTACCATCGCTTCAGTGAATAGATTGATAAAAGTAGCGCCCGGATTCCTTATCTTCTCCTCGAGCTCCATCTGACTCGAGGACCCCCTTGACACGGCCTTCGGAGCTTCTGGAAGCTGATTTTCGGAGGCGGCCGTCTGTCCTCACGGTGTCCCATTCCCTGCGTCGTTTCAAGGAACAGCGATTCCAAACTCCCTGATACCATATCGCTCGTCATCGTAACCCAAAGTGCGTCGGAACTCAAAACTATCGATCAAAAATTGGTCACGTCCGAGGGACTTTCGGCATGCTTCCCAACGACTGGCTTCGAGACCTGACAAGTAGAATTAGATTTACGGGGGAGGGGAAGGAATTCGCTTCGACGACTTGTTCGCCGATCGTATCTTCCTCCCAGTCGGACGGGAACACACGACAATCGGACGTGAAAACGAAGGGCGCAACGAGTTTATTGATCGTTGTTCCACGGTTCTGAGGAATACGCGCGTCAACGGTTTCCGGATACAAGGGGAAAGTTCGTCCTTCCGACGGAGGAGCGCAGCGCAAGATCTTTTCGCCTCTCCGAACCTTTGGAACAGCGTGCGAAGTGGCGTGCAACGACTCGAACGAGTTTTTCCCCATCTCCGACCAATCCGGTTTGTCCAGCTGAGTGTGAACGTGTCCCTTCCCTCATTTGGCCACCTCTTCTCCGTTCTCGTTAGTCTCTGCTCAATGTCACGACCAGGTCGAAGACAGCTGTTGGAAGAGTTCCCCGCGTCGCCAGAAGGAACAAACGAGCTATCGCGGGGTGAATTCCCATCGCCAAGCGCTGGAGTTTCTCATCTGGACATAACCTTCCATTAGCTCGGTTGTGAACAGTTTCGGGCGAGCTCCCAGAGTGGACTCAAAACTGTGTGAACCGGTGATTCACTCCGGGAGGCTGAACGTTCGTGCTCCCGCTCCCCCGTCCCTTCCAACGGACGGATTCCGCGGATGGCTTGCAAAGCTCAGGCTTTCTCAGACTCTTGCCATGAATTATGAGCAAACAACGTCAATCAAAAATAGATGTAGCATCGATGGCAAGAGTGTAATGGAAACATCTCACAAAAAGCAAATACAACACGAATCGCGCAAGGTTGGTGCGAGAGGGCGAGAGCGCGCTATTGCAATTTAAGTATCGACGACTCATGCGAACGAACAGACGAGCGAGGTGGTCGAGGATTGCGCGAGGGAGCCAGCGAACGATCTGTGAAGCAACTTCGCATCGAAAAAGTGAACACAAGAAAATCGATAGTCAATTTCCTCCGCTGCTGTTTCAGCCAGTGCTGCCGGTGGCGGCAGCGCGGCTACTCTTCGAGGAGGCGGAGCTGGCATAGATGGAAGTCGAGAGAGAGCGAGACTCTTCTCAACAGGGATATTTGAGCGACGAGTGTCTGCCGCGCGGTCACCCAAACTCCAGGGTTGAGAGCTGGGGAAGAGGAGATATCGGAGGCCATGATTCCGAATCAGGTACACCTGACATGAGAAGATGCGGACACGCGCTCCTGACGGAACAACACATGGTCCACAGTTGCTGCGCGGATTGGTTCTTGGAAATGTCTGATCTGGCTGAAATTCGTGACGTCTGATATTCTCGCCCGATGTGAAAAGAGATTCCGGAGGGCCTTGTCTATCGGGAACTTCCCTCCAGGCCAATAAGCTGCTCCGAAATACGCGAAGAGTAGATTCCGTCACCACCATGTATACTTTGGAGAGCCAGGCGCTGTCCTCTGAGCCACAGAGGCTCCAATCCGATTCCATTTTCCTGAATGTTGTCCCATCCCTATCGCCGCTGTTCTCCCGCCAAAGCCGCTGCTCTGTGCGTTCCGAACTCAGCTCGCAAACTCAGCGGCCGAAGTTTTTGATCGGCGGCGAGTTGAAAATGAACAATCACTGGAAGTTGGCGTCGAAGCAAACCGTATTCTAGCTGAGCGCTGTCGGGATCAGTGACTGGTTAACGCAGGCTGGCGATCCGTTCGCAGTCGTCCGGTGAGGCAAGACATCAGGCCGAGGTCGCTTTCGAATTTGACAACGGAAACCGCTCACAAATATCGCATGTAGCTGCCGGCTCGCGAGCAGGAGAACACCTCAGAGAACGAGTGGAATGTTTTTCGATGACGAATAGCTAATGTAGAGGTTCCACCGACCATTCTCAACGAGTTAGGACGCATATCCGATTGTGCTGTTAGCGCTGTCCGACAGGCCACGAGAGAGAACGATGTGAATAATGAACAAGCTCGCGCTGTTCCCGCTCGTCAGAATTCACAGCTGACTCGGAAAAATATGCCATCTGGTCAACTTCGGGATGCTAGGCCTAGATGTTCGACGACGCTTCAACGACAATTCTGAGAAAAGTTCCGAACGACAGCACTGGAATTACATGGAGCGCGGAGATTCCAAGACAATCACCCGGATTTTCGAGGTTGCGCGGGCTCGAGCGCTGCCGACCGCTGACGATATTTCTCGACGCGACCGATCTCATCCGAAATTCTCCTCAGGCCCCACCGATGCCTGAACTGCTCTCGAGCAACGGCAAACGGGGGATCATACCACGTATATTCATATCGAGGTTTTCTAGGTGTGGGAAGAGTACGAGAGTCGCAATCGCAAGAATCCATTCCGCCAAGAGCCGCGCGATTATGATCGACTCTTGAACAGTTGGGGCTCAGGAAGCTGATGTTTGAATCTATGCACGATCGGAAACATGGACAAATGCTTGGAAGGAGTACGGGGGATTCAGAGCATTTCTTTCCCATTCCTCAATCTACTGGGCAGATCTTCAACATCCGTGAACGGTCGCGGAAATTTACGGCACAAACCAAATCTGGATAAGTCGTATTGGCTGTTTATCGGTTGCCCAACGATCGTTTGGTGTTAATGAGAGACCCAAGTTGGGACTAAGATTTTGCGTTGCCCCATGATTCTGACAAGACTTCTTTCCCGATAGTCCAGTTTGGGATCGTGTATGTGCTCCTTGAAGACGTTTTTTCTGCTGCCGAGATGTTCTCCCACCTCATGACTCTCCGAGGCCATTCTACTGGAATTGGCTTGAGAGAGGAGTCGGATCGCTGCTTTCCTTGTTAGAGGCTGTAACCGCGCTCCGTTCGGGACCCCTCCTCCCCGAGGCATCGTTGGTCGAGAAAGATTCAATCCTTGCACCCGAAAAGAAGACAAAACGGTCGATGGAAACGGTGGTGCCGATCTTATAGCCCAGATTCGTCGGCCGTTCAAAGCTCGACGGCCTTCAGTATGCACGCTGCTAGATGTGTACCAAATAACGTGCGCACGTCGCCCTAACGTGTGTGCAGCAGTAACGCCGCAGCATGTGCAACGATCGATAAGCCGTCAATTTGGGAAGGGTCGGAACGATGTCCACAACCTTGGAGAAAGTGACCGCTGTCTCCAGATCTAGGGTCTCTGAGTTGTCAGGAGTTTTCTCCCGGAGATGTTCCCCGGGACAGCTGCCTGAACTCAGATTAAGCGCTGTCAGAGAAAAAAACCGCCGAAGTGGTCTGCGTGACGGAGTGCTGCATCTCGTTCCGGCTATCATCGCGAAAAGATTCATGCTCCCCGATCAGATCATGGCATCCTTTCCGCGGGAAATTCTGCGGCTGCTCGGCCGCTGAGGTTCCCAGGTCTCGAATCTTGCTCAACGCCGTGTCCCGACTGTGCTGTTCATAGTCAGATTATCGGTCGAGAGGAGCTCCACGACGCCGTACAGCCAAGAGGCGAGATCAGCACAAATGCGTTCAATCAGTTTATTTGATTGTAGAAACTGAAAAGGGATCAATGACAAAACGCCTGAATTTCGCAGCTTTCCTCGCACGATCAACGTTGATTGTCCCTCCCCTGAAGATCCGGCCACCCACCATCTCTTGTAGCCATGTAAGACGAGCTCGTCTCAGAGAGGACACGCCGAGGGATGAATTATTGAAGACGGGGAAGAGACGACGGACAACGTAAATGGCCAAGATTTTCATGACTACGAATCCATCGGGGAGCGTGTTCCACTGCGACCCACCGATCATCCAAAGCCCACAAGCCAGCCTGTGTGAGGCGGAATTATTTAAGGTGTTTAAAATTTTCACAACCACCGCGCTGCTCCAAATGACCGCGGTTCAACTCGGACACGAAAGTTCTCGCGGAGATCCGTCTCAATCAGCCAGGGCCCCCAGATGACTGCACCCATCCCATTCCCTCAGAAATCGAAGCACAAACGGCGTAGTGGTGAGATGTGTTCCATATTAAGAGCATGTTGGAGGCGGTTGTTCGAGTGGCCAGGTCACGGAGTTTCAAGCACTCAGTCCACAAGCGGCCCGTCTGTTCGAATATCCTCATCCGCCCGCTCGTTCGCCCAGCCGCTTCGACCGGCGAACCATTCGCTTAACACGGGGCCTATCAGGAGGACCTCCAAAGATAATGGAGGAGATAAGGACGCGAGGAAAACGGCTCTTAGCCTCAGAGATTCACGAGGTTTCTCTCGGTCTAGCTCTCCGTGCCGAGACGGGGAACGTTATCGTGAACACGCGAACCTCGTGCACACGTTCGGAGAATAACAACCTATAGGTCTTTCAAGATGAAAAGAAGCATGCAGATCCTCGGAGGAAACTGTCTCAGGACTGATTGCTCTGATGATAGCGACTGAGAATCGTGCTCATTTCCATAAAACCACAGACAGCAAGCTTCCGCGAGCTCAGCAAAATATGTAATGAGTTGAACCCGCGGCAGTTTGGGCCGTTCAAACCCGAATTTCCAGAGTTTCGATCGAACTACCTGCCATCGCAAGCTCTGTGGCTTTCGAGCGACAGAGCAAGAAGTTTTCGATAGGGAAGAGATCGGCGTGGTTTTTCGCTAGGTTTCTCCAGTACGGTGTTCAGGCCAACCAAACCTTCCATGGAACACAGCCAAGTCGATTGCTCCATAGAGGAGACGATGCTGCGTGAAACATAATCACCTGAGTGGATTCCTCCGAGACTGGCTTTGTTACGGAGGAGTGGATCGGGGCAGCGTCCTCTCAGCACTTATTTGCGTCAAATCAAGTGCTGTTTCAATCTAGGAATCCCGGGACCAGCGATTCTAAACTGAAACCCATCTTCCGCCGCTGGATAGCGCCGTCTCTCCAAGAAGCTGAGAAAGCTCCCAGTTAGTTGAATATATAACTGTCCCTCATTGCTTTCCAATGCTTCCAATTCCGAGGTTTGGGGCGAGCGAGAGGAGCAATTGGGAAATTTCAGAATACAACAGCGCGCAGCGGGGAATCGACTCCGCTAAGGAGTAGTTCGTAGGAGACGTCGCTGCCGCAACCATCTCAAAGTTGGAACCAACCGTTGTAGTAGCTGTCGAAACTCGAAGAAGCGTCGCTGCACCGAGACGAAACCTCGGTGGGCCTATTGGCAGCCATGCGGGAACAGTCTACTTTCTTGATTTTCGCCCACAAACACGCTCTTCCCAGGCAGAACAGGATGTGTTTCCGATAAATTAAACCACAAACGACTCGATCCCGTCACACCGCAACCTCAGCCCAGTCTCCCGGCAACTGAAACTAATGCAAAGCGAACCGATGCTCCACATTTACAAATGGAAGCGATCGCCGGATCAGGTGATGCACCCTCGAGAATTCGATCGTCACTGAGTTGGCAGGAAGCCTGTGCTCGGCCTGAGTAAAACAGAAAGGCCGCGTCCATGGTATGAGCGTAGCTGTCTGAGTCACCCTACTGAGAGAGCTGTCAATATATTGTGCGATAGGGTTAGAAGAGCAGAGCGAGCGAGAGTCTTAGACTCAGCGGGCTAACGAGCCCACGGTCCCGGGGACCGTCTCTCCCCCCCCCCCCCCGTTCCCCGTTCAAGGCTTCTCCAGTGCTGATGACGGCCAGCTTGGTTATTCCTCTCGCTCTGTTATGGGCGACTCCGTGCCTCAGAGATAGCTCACTGACTGCTTTCTCGTAAACTCTATACATACGTATCTTATCTAATGGCAGCTTGTTTTCCATTAGCGGTCGGGGCAAATGGGGCGTGGACGGTCTTCCGCACAACCACGGCTCGCCGATGTGAAAATGTCGAATGTGACCTATTCCCGCCTCATCGGAGGGCATCTTAGACAATCCGAGCGGTCGCGATAATCCTCCCGACCCAGGAGCGAATGACCGTGAACCCATGGGGGTTCGACATCAGAAGATTGGAGGGAAGCTCGCGTCTCGAAGTATACGAATCGAAGCGCTCCGAATTCTCCGGCGGAGCTGCCGAAGAAGGAACTGCATCCAACGCTCCTTTGGAAGCCCTTCTTCGAACGTTTGCAACATCCTCTCCACAAAGTCCTGTTCCAGCTGAGAGGTACAAAACATAAGATACGACTCAGGAGCGACTTCCAAAGAGAGGCCTCCGGGAGCCCCGAGAGCTGTGCGGAGCTTTGTCCACAGACTGGGGGTTCAAGAGCGTAAGCGGTCTCGAATCAGGACGGCTGTGGACTCCTCTGCGGCTTCTTTTTGCTATAAAGATCCTCTTATGAGCACGAATTTATGTTCTTGAGGGGCCACTTATTCTCTCAAAGGTCGTCCGGTCGCTCGACTCTGTAGGAGAGTACTTTCGAAAATAGAGCGTCCCCTCATTTCGTGCGTCGGAACCGAAGTTCTCGAACTCATGCAACCCTGTGTAACTCCACCTGTTGTCATGGTTGCATGCCGACCGCCAGAGGAGCAAGGCCTTCTGGCCCTCAATATGGGACCTGAGAGATTCGTTCTGGAACAACGGTCGAGCCAGCACGCATCCAAAATTGGACGCGTTCCGAGGAAAGGATCACGTTGAGGCAACATTCGGAACCAAGTTCAACACACTCACCGGATCAGAGTTGCGACGCGGAATGAATATCGAGGACTGCTCGTCAATCCCTGTGTTGTTCAACGGTCGGTGTGAGCGACCGATCCCCGCATAAACTGAGTCGGGCGTTCCGATGTCAAGAGAATCTTCATGAAAGAGCGGCATTACGCAAAGCAGGGCTCTTATCAACGGATCGCAGACATATTCGGAGTTTGGGTAGCGGCGCGTAAACCCTATTCAAGAGATGGATCGTTAATGAAAACCTCTGCCAAAAGCTCCAGGCCTCGCTTCTCGTTGTGATATTCGAATGAGGCTACAAAAACAGTTGACATTATAATCTCGAGGATTGTCGTGGGAAAATTCTCTCGAATGAGCTCCCCGTCGGATCTCGTCCCGGTCGATCCGGATTTTAGACGGGGAATGGATGAGGAGAAGAGATTGTGATAGAGGAGTACGCGAATGGCGAGCTCTGCACAGATGCGCCCATGGCGATATTCGAAGTTTCAGCTTCGTTTGTGCAGCAAAGATTATCGATGTGATGTTTGCCGATCAGCATATTTATCGGTCGCCGGAATCTCTGATGCGGAACACCGAGCAACGACAACTACTCTCTCCTCTTTCGTTTGTTACAACTCCAGCCACCGCCGGCACACCACCAGTTGGTGCCGGAATGGCTGCGGCCTCGGGAACAACAACGTCACCAATCGCCCCTCTCGGCGTGTTATGCTGAGCAGTGTCCGAAAATCCCCCTACCGTCTTCCCTTCCACAGGGGGAGGCACGCGGGGCGAGAATGTCAGAGAATGGGAAGAAGCTGGTTGGCCGTTTCGGTTCTTATGTCCAGTCGTTGGTCGGCTGCATCGACTAACGCATCGTGATGGCGAAGCTGGGTAACAGTTTCCAGCAGCTGAGAGTCATTTCTTTCGAGTCGACTCGAGGGAAAAATTCGACCGTGCAAACGGGCATTCCTCTCTCCACTTATTTCATGTCGGGCTCGACCGGTGTGATGATCGAAACAGCTCATGTCGAGACTTCCGAATCACGCTCCTTTTCCGGAGAGCGCCGGCCAACAGGAGCTCGGCCCTGTTGACCCTAAAACGCCGAACGAGACATCATCTGCTCAAGTGATTTTCTCCTGTTCTTAATCTACATAACCGCCTCGTCAGAGACAGTGCGAGAGCTCGCCTGCCGAAGGAACAGGTCTCTAATGACTTGCTCCTAAAGTGAAGAAACATACGCCTCCCCGAGAAGTAGAATCTTCTCTCCAAGCACCGAACGAAGATCATCAGACGATTGGGGACAGCCGGGTGACGGGTGGGCTGGACGAGGGACCCGCATTCTGGAGGAGTTGATCAATTATTCCACAACGAGACGCTCACGCCTCCCTTCCACCAAAGTCGCAATAACGCATCTTGGATGAGCCGCGGCGGTTGATCGCACCCGTCGATGAGCTCTCCGATCCACCTCGGATTTTGGTGGGAGCGAAACTCGGAAACGCGCCGAGTCATGGAGCTTTCAGCCCGAGGATGAGCTAACTCATATCAGCTCCTGTTGAGGATTCTCGACGAGCCTTCCCGAAACCTTCGCGTCTCGACAAGTTTGAGGAAGTGACGTTGGGAAGTCGCGGTTGAGTAAGTCCGTTGGTTGGAAACTCGGCCTAATGAGATCTCAGGACAATTTCCAACGGTCGCGGACGGGGTCCCCGTCGTCCCCTGCTTGATTCAATCGGTGTTGTTCGGCCGATTCCACTTCGGCGACGACGAGCTTATTGAAAGTTTCGTTTTCTTCCTCTGATGACGTTGTCTGGCGACGGGATGACAAGCGCAGACCTCCCTCTGATATTATGCAAAACTCTTCTTGCTCCGGGGCGCACGATTGCGTGCCCGGAACGAAACATCTGCCGAAAAAATCAAGTGATTATTCTCACTAAACGGAAACAAGGCGTGTTCGAGAACGTCGCCGGATGGAAGGGTGTCATTACCATGAACGCGTCATTACGATCACGGATCTGTAATTAACACAAAGTGCAATGATTCGCGGATTCGGGACTCGTTTCTGATGGTCGAAATTTCTGGAGATGGGGCCAGATCGGATGTTGCCGCTCATCGGAACTCGCTCCGGAAACCTTCGCCCCGCTCAAAACTGTTTTCATGTCTAGGTCTACAAGGGCGTCCACCCATCCGTGATGTACAGGCTCTCCCGAGGCAACATATTGCTGAGATGTTCCCTGTTGAACAGCGAGTTGTCGGAACGCTTTACCGCGCCATCTGCTGCAACGAGCAGGCGGTCAGATGAGCAAGTCGGCGGTTGGACGCCTTCTATGTGTAGCGTCAGTGGAGCAGCGTTGCCTGTATCCCTTTATTGCGGGTGGGCGGTCGGCAACCCATTAGGCGGTTGGTAGGAGTGATAGTTGTTCCCTGCGTTGCGTCCCTTGTCGTGTTCCCGGTGTCGGATCAACAACTGCAGTGAGCAGTCAATTTCATTTTCCCTTTGAAGTCTGTGGCACCCGTGCCAGAGCGTGGCCTCTCGTACCAGCCTCGGGTTGTCGTGATCTTCCTTTTGGGTTCGGAAGGGAAATCATCCAGCGCGTGTTTGAGCATGTCTCAGTGGGTGGCAGTCGGTCGCCGTACTGGCTTATCGAGACGGCGTCTTCGCAGAGAGAGCTCGTCTCCTCAAAATATTCATGCGGAAGAATTCGCACTCCAAGCTACCTTCTCCTCGGAAGGCTTCGCAGCAATAGCGACAGAGAAAGACTCCAATCACTGCCGTCCTTGACGGCTCGGGGCAAGTTTACGTCATGGAGTGTATAAAATTCCAATCATACGCACTTCGCCGGCTTTATTCGCTTGCTTTCTATGCGTGGATACGTGGATGACAAGGCTGCCGCAGGTGAGAGAGTTCTCCGGGCTATATGAAACGAAGATCAAGGCAGTTTCCTTGGGGCACTTTGATCCGGACTGGCCTCGAGAGCGACTTCTCTGATGGGTCATTACTCCGTTGCCAAGCGATGAAGGAATCTTCTGCCCCTCGGAGGCTGATCTCAGACCTCATTTGGTACCGGAAAGAAAACAGCTACAGAGAACGAGATACATGATTGACAATTCCGTGGTCGCGGCCTGCGTTCCGTTGACGACTCCCATCCGGAACAGGCCTTCGAAAATCAGCCAAGGAAACTTTGAGGGAACCGTAAACCCTGCCATGTCAGTTGTTTCTCTCGATGTGTGACCAAAAGCGGTGACTTTTCTATCCAGTCAGCATATTTGCTGCACTTTCCTTCCCACTTGGCTTATTTGCCTACCTCTTCACTGGCTTCACACGTACTCAAGCAAGAGAGTGCGAACGAAGCCGACGATGAACTCATTCGCCCTTAGCCCGTGTCAACAAACCGGGTGCCCGCTCCTCCAAACGTTCGGAGCGGCAACCCTACGAGAAGGATGTTTGCGTTCTCCGTTTCACAGCCGCCCATCTGCTCCACCCATCAGTATTGCGGAAACTCGTCGAGAAATTCGAAATACTTGACTCAGGCGAGGGAAGAGGTCATTACATGAATCATGTGGCGAGACTTTCTCTTGCTTCGGGCGCCGAAGAGTCGTCGATTATTTATCTAGCGGCGCGTGCTGCGACGGTTGGCTCAGATCGTCGATAGTTCCAGATGGATTCCAGCGCCCGTTCTGAGATTATTTCCGATAGTTCTTCGCTCGTCTTCCTCTCCGGCATGATGATTGCATGTCTGGACGAATGAGATCGTGGACGAGCTTTTGGTGATTCATGAAACCTCCGTCGCTCGGCAGGGCTCGAGTTGATGTACCAGCCAACTTATAGGATTTTCGGGAAACGATCTCGCGGAGGGCGTCATCGCGGGCTCCGACGGTGTCATCAGGTGTGACAGCGACTCCGGCGGCGGGGAAAGCCTAACTCAGTTATCTCGGCTGGTTGTCGTTCTCGACACAGTGGAGCCGTTATCGTGGGTTCGTTCCAGGCGCAAGTTTCCCGCGGCGGCTCTCCCCGATTTCCCGCATCGCCTGGCTGCTATTGACATGTTCCATGAAGAACGACATCGACGATTGATCCGTAGCTCTCTACCGATAAGGGAACCTGGCGAACGACGAAGAGAAACAGCGAGCGGCAGCCTTGCCGCCGGCCGGTTAGCGGGAGCGTGCTTTGTGATACGGAGGAGAAGAGCGAAGAAGAACGAGGGGAGTCAGCTGAGATAAAACACATCTGCTCGGAGGACGGCGACCGAGCGACGCTGCGCTGGATTTCACTGTTAGCAGCAAACAAGCTTTCGAGAACAAGTGAACAGCGAGGCAGACAGACGAGCGGACTCAACGGGCATGTAAAAACGTTTTTCAAGGAGCTCAAATGGGAAAGAGCGTCGATTACGTTCGTTCCATGCGGAGAACGACAATTATTCGGGGGTTGCAGAATCAGCACATGAGTGTCGATTGAAGAAGCCCATCCCGAGCGATGAATCCTCCGCCAATCTCCCAGCTATCAATCACAACGGGATCCTCGGGAAGCACTTATTCGAGTTCTGGAGAGGCACGGGTTTCTTGAGGGAGTCAAACCTCAGCGAACTGCGTTTCAGAACAGACATCCGCTCCAAGGAAATCGGAGCGACGTATCTGCTCGTTCGGAGACAGTGCTAGGAGAAATTCAAGGGAAGAGGTTGGAAGACGCATGAGATCCGGAGTTGAACCTTGTTCTACCAGAGAGCTCCAACACGAATTGGGAAATTCCAGGGGCTAGCTGCGCTGCGCTCGACTCGTCAGCACAAAAGGCCGGGGATAGCAATAATTTTTCATTGGGAAGTCGCTGAGACATCAATTCCGAATATTTGTTCCTCGTGTGAACTCATGCACAGGTAAACGCGATCCGAGGAATCGTGTTTCGATCGGAAATGATTTTGAAGTGCAGCCACGACGGCTTCCAGCAGTCGTTCGAGCCAATGTGTTGTCGTTCTGTGACTCGGCTTCGGTGTAGAACAAGTCGCGCATGAGGCTCAATGTTATTATTCTGTCCCGACGATGCCAGAGAAACGACCCAGTCGCTTTGCCAGCGAGAATGATGAGGCAATTGGATATGCTTCGAACTCATTGATCGCGGTGAGTTAGCTTTCCCGAGTGAGCCGTATGTCTTTTATCTGGTCCAGCGTTCGCTCATTTGACCAGTTGGTGCAGTTTTTTCGTCGATCTCGTCTCTGACCTGTGCCTCGCGGGTGACTGAAAGTTGCCCCGGGATCTCCAAATCTTCGTCAGGCATTGATCATCTGAGTATTTGAATCAAGGAACATATTGGTCAGCAGCAGTCACTTCTAGCCCAGATTTCAAGCTTCGAGAACGGAGCGACCCGACCTCACTCGAATAACGGAGCGAATTCGATCAGATTCGTCATGTCAGAAACTAGTTACGTGTTACTTTCGACGAGTTGTGTGAAAAGTTCAAACAGTGATCTCGAGAGCGGTTTGTTGATACTTTCCGAACAGTCGAAGCATCTTGACTTTTCCGAGGGTCCTCACAACCGTTCTTTCAACACGCTTCCAAGATGAGTAGCGTGCGTTCAGATTACCGAGTTCGGATTAGACTGGATTCATTTCGAGCTTCCATGTGCGCAAACGGTTCCTTTCATTACAGGGTTGAGTCGGCTTGCGCTCATCGATGTTGTCTTTCTCAGTTTGTCGGGGTCGCAGAACCTCATGTTTGCCATTGGGTTCCCGTGGATTCGGGGTTTCGGCGGACAGCAAAGTATGAAATCTCTCGATGATTTGGTCGCAGACCAAACGTGACCCTAGCGTTTGCAGCCAGCCACACGAGGAAGTAACAAGTTATTTTTTTATTCGTCATCGCCCCAGCACTGACGAACTGAGAGTAGGCTCGCCACTAGATTGATACCGTTGATTAGTCAAAAAGCCCATCAGGAAGCCTCGAGGCTAAGAATGGACCGAAAGGGAAGCGAGACATGAGTCGGGTCCTTGACGTCCGAGAAAAACACTGCTTTCAGCGGTTCTCGCCTTACATGATGTTCTTCAGACGACGCATGCTTCTCGATAGTAAATGGAGAGCACCACCCTCTTTCCCCGTTCCCGCATACTTTCCCGGCTGTGGTCGGGGTTCAAACCATCGTCGCTGCTCTCACCACGGCGGCGACTATAGATAGGCCCCCGGCAGAATGATGAACTATCAGATGGCTCCGCGAAAGCCATCTTGCCGCCGCCGCGACGACCGTCACCACCGTCGCTACCACATCCGTAGGGCCTGAGCAGAACCGACGCAGCGAGTCAAAGGAGATTCAAAAAAAAACCAGAGGTGGAAAATGACTGCGCCGCCGCTCGTTGGAGGATACCCAGCAAGATGGCCACGGAACAGCCTCGGATGCTGGAGGAGAGGAAAAAATGTGAAGAAGCTTCAGTCGCTTGTGTAATCAAAATCGTCCCACGTTGCCATGATCTCGAGCGAGACCGTCTCCTCCTAAAAAATGTTCGAACGAACTATCGCAGCGATTTCGGACCCTCGTTGCCGACGCGGCTTCTCCGCAAGGTGGACTGGAGCTCAAATTTCACCGACCAGAAAGGGATTCTCAGAGGGACAGGGAGGTTGATCCGCCAACACGATTCCTCGGATTCCCTTCGAACAAGCGAGTCAATCCATTCCGCAGCGAGATCCGAACGTCTAGGAAATATGATCGATATCTTTAACGAACGTCGCGAAGCCTCCATGTGGGCTTTCACGAGGCATTTGCGCCCTCCGCCAGGCACTCGAAACTCTTGCGCTCGGAAACGGACTCATTACGAACTGCTCCCTCCCGAAGGGTCTTGCCGATCTTCAACAGAACAACAGACAACGGCTCGATGCGTCGCTTTTCAATTGCCGCGCCTGTGGGCGCTCGTTCCGGAGTTGTTTCCCGCATCAGGATGATGCTTGAACGAGCCGGCCGAGACCGGTGATTAGAACTCCGGCGGCTTGAGTTGCGGCTTCGGGAGCCGGTGTTGTCGTTGTGCGGGATGATGTGCTGGTTGTGGTGGCTACTGGGCGGACAAAAGTTTAGAGCAGCTGCTCTTCGTTTTCTCACCGTCCTCTTGGTTTCCCTATCGGCTCGCCTCTGCTTCCCCGCGGAGAAGAGTTTGTCCGTTTCAGCCTCGCCCGCCCAGTGGACCAGAGCGGCGGCAACGACGACGACGACTATTACAACGGCGGCCCCGACAAGGACCACGACAACGGAGCCGTCTATGGTGGCGCAGAAAACAGGGGCTGTGTTTGACGCCGTCACAAACCAGCCTCGCGAGCTTTGTCTGCTGCCACCACCAGCAACAACACCGAGGCCTCGCTTTGAACGCTCAATCCCGCTCATTTGCTGCCTCGCTGCATGTGGTCCCAAGGCAAGACGTATCTATTTACGAGTATGTTACCAAGCAGCTGCCGCCCGACGAGGCGGCGACTACCCAACGGGCGAGCCCTCCGTCTTGGAAACGCTATGCGAATCCCGACTCGGTCGAGACATCAGACACTGAAAAAGGGAGAAAAAACAAGTAGCACTCGGAACGGGTGACAAATGGGTGACGCATCAAGTGAAAATACTTTTTCGGACGGACGGCAGTTGCAACCGATCATTGTTGAAAGCGCGCAAGGGGTTCTGCTTTGGATCAAATACTTCCCTCGCTCCTTTCTTGGCCCTTCTCCCTTACTGCCACAGCTCTGCTTTTGCCACCACTTGCGGCCTGGCCTCTCTGTTTCAGCACATCATTCAACGCTCAACGGCATTTGCCACGACTTCAGCAATAACCGCGCGTTGCCAACGATCATTGCAACCATTGCCAATCCATACTCTTTTCGCATCAGTTCTACACAACGATTCGAGAAACTCGTGCGGAATCACACGCACGAGCTCCCCCTCTTGGTCGCGCGTACGGAGCAGCTGTCGACAAATTTTGTATTTTGCCATCGAAACTCTCTCTCCCTTCCTTTTCCATCGGCCGAGGACTCCACTCAACCTGATTCCTGAGACTCTATCGAAGAAGAACCTGGGTTGAGCGAGAAAACCATGGCCAAGCGCGTCGTTTGCTCCGCCTGAAGTGCTAATCATCCACGAGGGTGAGCTCGAACGCGTGCAGGGTGAATGAGAACACGAGTACTGGTGGGAATTCCAATGACAAGAGCATAAACCATGCTGTTCGGAACACGAGCGAAGTTCAGAAGATTATACGAGGTAGACAGACAGCACGAGGACAGTGAACGGAAAGAACGACCGCTCGCGCCGTTGTTCCCCGTATCATTGTTCGGAAATATGCCCGAAGAGCGGAGGTTCGGGGTTCTGAATGACGGTCGACGAGTCCGGGAAGACTTCCAGTAGCACAGAAGCAGCGTTCTGGAACGAGCACGCTCAGTTCCAAGATCATTCTATTTTCGGTAGGATTCGTCGCCATGCATTGGACCGGAAAGCTTGAAACTTATGGTGGGAGTACTCGTGTGGGTCTCGACAAGCGGTATCCAAAAGTTTCTCTTCAATGTATCCGCAGCCTGGACATGTTCCCCGGATGTATGTGCGGGTCGAGCTACAACCCAATCATGGACTTCTTCGTTGTGTCACTGAAAGTCACCGAGGCTACATTGACGCAAGTCGATCTTGTGAATTCCCCGAATCAGCGAGCAAGGTATCCGTCCGCCAAAATACAGAGGTGCTTCCTCAAGGATAAGCGCGCGCGAATCCAGAGGGGTGTTCTTTTCGAACTGATGGTTTTCGGGCCATTGGGCATACTGCACCTTCTCTACCGCTGCACTCGAAATGTTCCGTTCCACAACAAGCCCGCTATAGCCACTACATATAGGTATGAGTCTTCCTCGGGGTTCTTGCCTACGGAGCGTCCCGGATCTCGACAAATAAGAACAGCGGTAGGTATTCCTCCACCAGGGATCGGTCCGCTGGAAAACGCGGGGGCGAAATCGCGTTTTTTTTTCGGAAACTTCCGCGTGAAAGTTTCGCCAGGGAGGGAGCGCGCTCATGTATGAGCTCGAGTATGTGCCCAAGAATGACAGAGTTCTGTAGCACTTCCACCGTCGCGTAAAAGGGTCTTCGGAGACGGGCACGAGCGAAAGCACGCTCGTCGGTCGAGGGACCCGAGTCAGCTGGATCACAGCCGTTGGGAAGAAAACAAAAGCATGGCTTGCCAAAATGAGAGAAACCTCCACCACGAGAGCGGCAGCGGCTCTATGGTGTTTCTCTCCGTGTTTTCCTTCCTCAGAGGCTGCTAGCGAAGCGCGAATAATAACCAGTCCTTCCTTTCTCAGCGGTACGGCATGCCTCCTGCTGAACGTGCCACAAACATTTTACGAATGCGACATTGTCTCGGGGAGATTTATGCAGCACACAACGATTGAGCCCGTGTACGGGCCGGCTTCAGGACCGTTTGAAAGACTGAGCTCTCCAAGAAAGGTCTTTTTGAATCTTCACAGCGTTGGAACGAGGAAAACCTTGTCGCGCGCTAAGTGAAATCAAGTTCATGCTCCGGAAACGTGGGCATCACTATAACACGTTGAAATTGAGGGTCCGGACCTTTTCAGAGGCTGGCAGCTCGCCCCCAGGTCACGGTAGCCTTCTGGCGCTCCACGTTCCACAACGGCTCCGACAGTCAGGGGAGAGTCCACGTGCAGACAGCAAGAGCGCCAGGGACGATGGAAAAATCCAAAACTCGACCCGGCGTGCGGGCAAGCGAGGGAAATTTGAAATTCAGATGACGAAATGTTTTTGTTGTTGGGCCGCGAACGAGCTCCGGGATGCAGGCAGAGACTCCGTTCGAGTTGATCCCGGCACTTGCACGCCGGCAGCCCGTGCACCTTGCCTTCATCACTGCACAAATCTGAAACATTGAAGCTAGTGAAGATCGTCTCGCGAGCGGCGAGAGGATCCGCAAACACCGGGAATCCGTTCATCCGTTCATGAGTGGCAAATTCTTCACACGACATCGTGAGCCCTCGGGACGTCGCGGCCGAATCATGGGCATTAGGGTATCAGATGTCTGACAATGTAGTCGCCGTTTTCCGGCTCGTTTCGCACGAGGACATGAATATTCACCCGGAGTGTTGTTGGTGATGCTTCGCTCTGAACCTCGTCTTCAGCCGCAGGGTGTGAGGGGGCCTTCCGTCTTTTATTGGATGCTGTTTCGCATAAATCACTAAATGAACTTGCTGCATCTTGCGATGCAACGGCCATCTGCGGGCCCTGCGTCAAAATCAAGCGAGGCATGCCTTGACTCTGGGGAGAGTGTAGAAAGCAGCCCGAGCAACAACCGTCGCCGCATTGCAGTCCGAGAATAACGCGAAACTCTAGCCAACTCTCGCAGTAACACTCATACCGCGCAACCTCTGCTCCCACGGAAACGTTGAGACGCCTCTCAAAGTGAGCCTCGCGGCAGGATACTCCTTCTCTGGAAACTCTCCACCCATCCCGCAGACCGGCGTCCATCTCCTTGATGGGTATGATGAAAGACGACGAAGTTCTCCTCCAGAGAGGAAACAGATCCCGGTTCAAGAGCACAGCGGGTGGCTACGAGCAGGATCATTGGAAATACACTTTTTCATGTTCAGAAGGATCGTCAAATTTGGTTTATTCAATATTCGGGATGGATACATGATCAGCGATGATTTGTTCCACCCGCTAGGATGCCGGATCACTAGGATACCGAGAAAAAAGACTGCAAGTCACTCGTGAGCGAGCGTCGCGTACTTCAGGGCGCCCGGAAAACGATCGATTTTCGAGGAGCCTTGGAAACGGCGTCCATCGAGCATCTCGAAACAACGATCGTTTGCGGAAGCTCTCTCAAGTCATGTAATTAAATAAGATAACTCAGGCGATATTGGCACCACGACACTTTGTTCTGTGGAACGGATTCCCCTCTTTGGGAATCAATGAGTGCGTTATGACATCGCTCGGAAGCAAACATAGTCCATCTGCCCGAGTGACATCATGCCCGTATGTCTGATTGGTTGGGGTAGTTGCGAGGATACGTCATGTTCGATTGCAAGCATCGGTTTGAGTGGGATTTGAACAACGGTTATGACTGCTCGCGTTGAGCAGGAGCGAAACCGGGAACAAACTCTCCTTGGGAGCTTCCCTGTTTCATATTCAATAATCGGCCGAGCATTCTCTGCTCATTGAGCATCCGCTCCCTGGCATCCTAATTTCTAGGTACGAGTTTGATTTCTTGGATTTTCGCGTCGAGCATCAGCGCCGCGGGGGTCGGCGCAAGCGAGATCCCGGCTTTGGGGGGCTGGATTTGGCACGTCTGTAGGATCCTGGAATGAAGACGAGCACGATCTGTTTGTGTTCATCCGCGAAAATCTCCCATCTGAGTACGGATTATGCAGGAATATCATTTGGAACCCGTCGGATGTCGCACCTCGCAAGCATGAAGAACAGATTCTCGACGGCCATCGCGCTGCCGACGCAGGCGCGAGAGCCAACGCCGAACGTCACGAAACCTTTATGTTGTCGATCGTCGAAGTGGCCGTTATCGTCCAGGAATCGTTCAGGATCGAACGCGTCCCCGTCTACCCAATACGAGGGGTCGCGATTGGCTCTGTACAAGTTGAAGAGGATCGTGGAATTGGCGGGCAGGACGCGATTACCTGTCGAGTGTTGATTCGTTGAAGCAATTTTAGTGGAAGCCGTCAAGGCTCAAACACGTACCACCTTACGAAGACCAAGGTTTGATATTCCGATCGGAAGTCGATCAGGGGAAGGGAAAGGGGGGGGGGGGGGGTGGAGGGGGCTTACCGACTCGAGTGGCTTTGGAGAGCTTTCTTGGGAGACCAAACGGTGCCGCCGGCCAGAACCGCAGAACTTCTTTGAGGAATGATTGCAAACGAGGCAGACTCTCCTTGTCTTTCTTTGGGGGCAACGAACCATTTTCTAGAAAGAGAAGAACAGCGTCCGTTCACTCGATAGCCAATAGACTCGATGCTCTGAGAATGTGATAGATGTACAGGGCGTGACTCATACCGTTGAGATGGGACATGATCTCCTCATGGAGAACCCTCTGTATCTCGGGGTTGCTCGCCAACTTCAGGAGTGCCCAGTTCATGGTGATCACGCTAGTCTGGCTACCAGCTGCAATTGCAATTTCATTTCAAATATCGACGGGAGTAGCTCAACGTCACGATCACTCTGCCGTGTCCAAAATTTCTCGTGTCCCGTAAAATGGAATACTCGAATTTGTCCCACCTTCGAAGAGGTCGAACACGATCTGCAAAACGTTCCCACGAGTGAGATAATCTTTGCCGTGGCGTCCTTTCGAGCTCGGTTCGTCCACCGAACACAGCACTGCGTCCATCACAGAGTCGATTTCGCCGGTTTTCTGCGAAGTGGAGCTGTCGGCGGTCCGATCGCAGAGATCCCGGGCGATAGCGTTGTACCTGAGGATGGGCAGTTCAGCTTCGTGATCTCACATGGTAGAGCTCTGCGACGGGAATAGAAGATGAAAATTGCGTCGATTTCACGGGATGATTAGAGTGAGATTTCCTACCTGGAGAATGCAGCTCTCCCGTCGCGTTCTCTCTTCCAGAGGAGATACTTGAAGATCGGGATCACATCGCTCGGGAGACCACTGGGACAATTCGCTTCGAGATCTCTGTGAGCTTCTCTGAGTGCCTTCTGTTTTTCTGCCTCGAGCTCTCTGTGGATGAAGTTTCATTCGTTCGAGACCCTTCCCCAATAATTCTCCTTTCTCATTGTTGCGGTGATTCCGAGATTTCACTCACGAGCCAAACATGGTGATGGTCGCCAACGTCTGCACGAGCTCTTCCGCGAGGCTCTTCGACTCGATGAATTTGTTCCGTTTCTCGTCCAACAAGTTGTCCACAATGTCGTAGATGATTTCGCCCCGCGGTCCTCTGGCACTGAGATATTTCCTGCGGATGAATTCATTGCGTTGCTCATTGGGTCGATGAAATCGATGCCGCAGACTTTTCCGTGCACTGTTCCACGTTGTCCGGACAAAGCGATTGGAAAGGAAGCTGCGAATGATTCCCATAGCAAAGGATTTGGTCCGCCGCCCGAAGTCAATGAAACTCTAACGAAAACCGGGCTTTGATCGTCGGACGTTTGAAGAATCTCCCTCCATTCTTGATTCTTGAGCCTTTTCTCTTCTTTTCCTGCGTCTAGCGTTGGTGTTTTTAGCTCGCCGCAACTGTCACTCTTGGTTCCTTCTTCCATCATTTGATCTTCTCTCTTCACATGAGGAGCTGTCATCACCATTTCTCAATTCCGCGCCCATCGTTTATTTTCATTTAACTCGAAGGACGGGATGGGAATTTCTCACGTTCCCATCGGAAGAAAAGCGCCCTCCGTTTCGGCGTTGAGCAACGCGGCCATGAATCATTCACTCCAGCTTCCTATCTCAGAACCCCTCCTCCCCTCCCGCCCTCCAGTTCCCGACTCATACTCACCTTATGGCTTGCTGGGCAACACTGCGGAGGGCCTGCTGCGCCACTCCGGAGTCCGAAAAGATCACTCCCACGTTTCCTTGCATCTGGACGTCACCTGGGGACGAATTGGAACGAGCTCAGATCTGGGGAGTCCTCGGACGCTGATCCGGTGTCCGAGGAAGAGTTGGCTGCTGCCAGAAGGAATCGGGGCTGCTTTCGTCAGAACAGATATCCGAGCTCACATACCGGTGTTTGTTCGGACTCGCCCGGCGAACCTGTTTTGCAACGCGATCGTGTTGCACTCCAGGATGGTTTCAAGCGAGTTTATGAAAATCCACGGTCGTTCTCCGATCCACACGGTGAAGATATCGCCGTGAACGAGTCGCCAGATCTCGGCGGCTCGGTAGAAAGAGCCTCCGACAACAGCCAGCGCTGGAATGAATCCCGTTTAATTAGGTATTGCGTTGCTTGAGAACGGCAGGCATGGACGCAGGTTGGTAGGTAGGCAGGCGAGCAGGTAGGTAGTTAGATAAGTTGGTTGGTTGGTATCAGAGTGACGAAACGCACGCACACAGCAAAGGAGACTTGCACGACGGCATGCATTCCATTACGGAACGTGGAGAATCCTTTCGTTCAGTGGAAGAAGAGCTTTCTCGAGGAACCTTTCGTCGAAGGTACGACTCTTCGAGCTCAAGAAAACGAGAATCCCGCGGCTCTCAAACGGAAGAGGAAAATGCTTCGAGGGAGACGGGAAGCGCCTATCGAGGGAATGATTGGGAACCACGGTAGACTCACCCGGTAGATTCCCGATATAGGGGAACGGGAGGGGTCCCGGTGGGAACGCATATCGCCTGATGTAGAACAACGAAACCTTACAGACCGCGGCGGCGGCGATGATACTTGGCCAGTTTTGAGTTACGAACGGTATGACTGCAATGAATGTCTGGTTGAATTCCCCCTGAAACGGCTGACCTCCATCCGGGAACGCGGCGGTTCAGTCCTTGTACCTATTTCTCAGATGTCCTCGGAAGAGGAGTTACTCGAGCTTCGGCCATAAGGAGCAAATCTTCTCTCGAAAACTCTGACCGACGCGTCCGTCAGACGAAAGCAGAAAGGTTGGGACTCTCGGTCCGGTCCCCCGATGGAGAGGGACGAGCCCGAAGGTGGATGTGTGGTGAACTCCGGAGACGTTGGTCGCGAAAGGCGGCCATTGGTCTCGTTCGCGAAAGGGAACGACCGGGAGCCGAAAAGGAACGAAGGCAGCAACAACGTCCACGGCGACAACAACAACAGCGGAGGCGAGCTTGTCGTCCTACGTGAGGAGTTTGCGAACGCTTCCTTCAGCTTGCAGGATCAACGTCGATTGGGGGTTCTGCGCCCACTGGGAGGTGGGCGGCTCAGCTCGTCCACGATGCAAACAGCTCCAAGCTACCCCCCGTCCGCGCGGGAGCTCACGTCACCGAAAATCGAACTCACGAGCCCCGATGAACGCCGGGATCCATCGACCGGCCCGAACTCGTTATTTCTATCTCGGGCCGGCAAGTTCCGGCTCCGATAACTAACGAGAAGGAAAATCTCGGAAGAGTGGCTCCGAGTGATTTGATTCGAGCGTCGTCGGCGCTCGCCTGTTCCCTCGCGGCGCCTTCTCGGGCCCGGGAGCGGACGTCATTGTTTCGACATGTTCTCTCCGTCGCCATGTTTTCTTCATATCGAACTGAATTCATTATAGCGGCGCACTGTTTTGTGCGCTTGCTCGAAGCACGCTTCTCCTCCCCGCTCAGATGGACGTCCTGCAGGAGTGTTTCCTCTACTGAATTTGGATTCAATCTCCTCCCTGCGAATCGGGCCGCCCACTCCCCTCTACGCTCCCACTTGAAGCAATCAATGATCATCACACTCGCTCCCCGAGCCATTCTGCGCGTGATTAGAGACCGGATCGTTGGTCTCGCGTAGAGCTTCCTTGACGAGATGCGCTCAAAACGGTCGATTCAAGATCGTCGGGGGCGGAACCGTCGCTGTCATCCAGCTCAACTGCAGTCAACGGTCGGATTCCGGAAGAAAGAGCTCCCTCTGTCTCGCTTTCGAGAAACCGCACACGCCGGCGAGCTCCCGAAATCCGGTGCATCGGGAGAGTCCATCGCGAAGTGGATGACCCATTGAAACCAAGAGTCCACGTGCGGAGGAGTTCCATGTTGGCGGGGAAGGACAGCAGCCGGTTAACTCAGGTGTCCTCGCGTTCCGAACGGGATCACTCCCGTTCGTGACGGAGGGGAGCTGGGTCGCGGGGATATTTCGATGAGCGGGAGACTCGTATGAATCGAAGGCGGATCGAATTCGGAAGCGCAGAAACGCCGTTGGACATGTCGCCGCCCAAATGCAGTTCTGGATTCCGTAAGCGGAGTTGCTACTCCCCGCCGCGGGCTCACTTCGTTCCCCGAACTCTAGAGTTCGCGCGTCGACCCTGTCCCACCGCTAGAACGAATCCGCCGCCGAAACGCTCGTATCATCGCCTGACGATATTAGCTACCTAGACCGGTTAAGCTGTCCGGGAGATAACTGAGTTAAGAAAGCTTTCCGGTGGGTTTGTCAATCTCAGTCTGAATGTAGAATCCAATGGGAAGCGCGGAGCAGGATGAGTCGGTCTGTCGAGATTTCACATCAAACCGACGAGACTTTCCACCGTTTCCTCCAGCGAGGCTGTAATGAATACAAATCATGGCAAACGAGCGAGCGGGCGGGTTCACTTTCCCGCGACAACTCACCCGGCACCCGGGAGGGAACATCTCTCCGGTCTGTCTTCCTCGAAGGATTCTCTACATTCGAACCGCCGCCGGGTGCCGAAACCCGCGGTTCATCATCTGGGAATATCCACCGGTTCAACATCGCCGCGGGCGAATACACTGGGAGGTTCTCGGGCTTTGCTGAGGCTCGAGTTTGTGACACCTGCTCCCAAACCGGGAAGCTTGGCTCCCGACAGTTCGATCGGCAACCCGCAGGCGAAGCTCGACGACGCACCGAGTTCCGCGTGACACCGATCGCGGGAGCACCTCCAATGCGAATCGACGCCGGTCCCCAACTCCGAACTCGTACAAAAACCGGGTATGCGGACTTTCGAAGCTCACCGGAGAGCGCGAAGCTAGCTCCCCGGATTCCCGAGTCCCCCGCAACTCGAGGATGCGGGGATCTCGGGTGCGCGAGACAACTCATTGCTTCCGAGGTCAAGTGACACGGACGAACACATTTCCGTGTCGTCTCCCCAACTTCCAAATCTTCGTTCCGCCGCAGCGAGCCGGCGCGGGGGACGAGGATTCCTCTCAGTCGAAGTCGGAGCTCGAGTCTCCTGCGCGGGAGATCTTCGGGAAAACTCGTGCATCGGATGCGTCCTTCGTTTCTCAGCTCCTATCGTTGGCAAAAGGAACTCACCGGACTTGAGAACCGGATCGGCCCGGGCGACGGCGTATCTGGTCAAGCCACTCATCGTGTCCGCAGCTCTCCGTCACGGGTCCGTGTGGCGATTGCGAAGCGGCCCCGTTCCCCGAGAAGGTCACCGCTGGCGGCGAAGTCTCACGTGTGTACGTCCAAAACGAACCACTGCACGTAAACACCTCAAATGTGGCGTTCACAATCAGCCAGCGACGTACTCAACTGGCAAGCAAGGGAAGCCAGCGGCGGCCGTCGCAGCGGCGGCATCAGCGGCGCTGACGGCGGCAGGCGTGACATCGATCAACCGCACTCCGCTGGTTGCCAATAGCACGTGTCGCAGTGAGGACGCACGTGGCGGGAGCCGCACGCTCCGCTCATTGAATCCGACATTGCCCTTCTCCAGAGGCTAATCCCCGTACGTCCTCTCTCGTCAATCGATCGAGTCTGGCTCTCTGTGTGTTACTTGCGACGAGCGTCACGCCGCCGCGGCGGAGCTCGCATCAATTTTCCTCTGTCGCTTTCGGTACGGTGACGACGGAGTTCTGAGACTTCGATGACATCCGCGAACGGGTGTTTGCGCGTTCGACCACCGTGACCATTCTGTCGATGGAATCGATGCTCCGCAGGAAATTCCTCAATCAAGCTCCCCGCGGCCAAGCACCGGAGCCGAGTCCCTCAACAACTTGACAATATCGAATGCCAACGTGGTCGAAGTTGGGGCTTGGAATCGTCCATCAATCAATCTCCATCAATCCATGGTTGGATGAGTGAATGGAATGAACGATTCTCGATGAGTAATGCTCTGTCCCCGAGACAGATGCAGAGTCGGGCGTCGGATACCCAATCATCAATCTACTCTCACGCACGCATGCATGGGAGGAGTGAATCGCCTGAACTCACGGGTTCTAACCAACCCCGATCGGAGGGAAGCGATAGTTTCGTCATGCGGTCCTCGTCGGCCATTGTCGTCTGTTTGCGGGCCTGATCTTAGCTCGATGAATTCGGGAAGCGAATGCAATTGGATGAGAACGTTTGATACCGGCGGGAGAACGTGCACTTGACCAGGCATTGATTCGGACAAGGGCACGTTCGGCCTACGGTGCGGAGCGGTCTCGTTCCATGCTGGAGATTTGTGAGCCAACCTTCCGTGGAGACTTCTGCTGGCCAGCGATGGCCAAACGTCGTTCGGAGAACCGCCTACCCGAAGTACCGGCGTTTTTCCCGCATCTGAACGAGAATACCCTGTTCTCCGTGCGAGGTCCCGGAAAGAGTCTAGCGCCTCAGCTCGTTCCGGAGCTGAATGGATCGCTTACAGCTCGGATCGCGCATATTTTTGACGGGGAACTCGATGAGAAAGGTTTCTCAGAAGAAAGAGCGGCTACAGCTTCAGACTCCTTCAAGGATGGAGCAGAAGAGTTCCATGTCGGAGCGAGCGTCTCCCCCTCCGAATATCTCGCACAGATGACGAGTAGAAATGTGTCGATCCTTGAAGTTCAACGAGAATTCGATGGTTTCTTCGTTCTTGAGCGGAATTTCATGACAATCAACGAACAGGGCTGAAAGCGATCTCCAGGAGATGAGGGCCGTCTGACAATTGCGTTACGCTGCGCCAGATTCCAAAGAGGTTGGAGAGCTGGACTCCGGTCCGCGATGCGGTTCAGGAAGTGATTGTGGTCATCGCTTGAATGGCTCCTCTCGTACTGCGAGCTCCCTCAGAGGCTCGGACGGCGGAATGGAACGAAGCGGCCGCTCCGGCCTATCTTGGGATCGGACGAATATAGTTCGCTCACGCGCTTCACCAACTGCGACTCATCGAGCCAGAGTTTTTTGTGACAGCGTCGCGGAGCCCCGACAAGTGGTTCCGTAGCGCCGCCGCGACCTTCGCTTGCTCGGCGTTCTTGGGATGAGTTGAAACGACGCGCGGAGATCGGCGCGACGATGCAGGCCGGTCGATAGCGCCGACATTCCGGAGGTTCCAAAGCCGGGGGCGGCAATCGATGCGAGGAGATCGCCTCGCGAGATTATGCTCTTGGCAAAGGCTCAACCGCGTCGTTTACCGACGCCGCGAGGCTTGATAACGGTGCTACTGATACGGCGCTCGCTCTCGGGAAGTGTAATCCCCATGAGTGTGTGTCTCCTCACTCTGGAAATGATGACCAGCTCATTTGGGATCGCGTTATAGAGGAACAAAGGTTCCGCCGGCAGCAAGCACCGCGTGTCGGCGTCATCAGCAACTCTGATCACGTACCGTTCCGCGCGGTCATCTCGGCCAAGTGGGCCTCCACGATGACTGCACGCAAATCGCACCGATCCATCTCGACTTTTACAGCAGAGCTCTCGGAACGGCATGTAGTGGCAGTAGTGTAGCAACACGTGAGGAAAATCGTCACACTGCGATTCTTCCCCTCTCGTTCAGCTGAGATTTCAGCGGAATCGGCGGAGGAAATGTCACCCGACTTTCCCGTTGTTGTCACGTGAGATCCCGAACATCCCGCTCATCTGACCCAAGCCGCGTCCTTGAGCTCGACGAGGCGATTCAGCGTCAGAAGGAAAAACAGCGGAGGAAGCTCTTCGCTCCGGTTGTTCTCGGAGGCTTTCATGAACTGCACCATCATCAGAACTTCCGTCGAGGCTCACAAGGTACCACTCTGCCTCCCGATTCGATCCGAACCCACACCGCGGGAATTTCCCGAGCGCCGCGGAACCTCCGGGAGCTCTGAACAGTCTTCCCGGGGATCCGGTCCGAAACCGCGGGGGACGGGGAGGGGATGGAGGAGAGATCATTACTCATCCCGATCTGCTCCTCCGGTCTTTGCGTCGTTTGCCGACGCGGTCCGTTGCAGTGAGCTGGAGGAATGAGTGAGTCGTCCCCCCCCCCCCCCGATGAGTTAAGCGAGCTCCTCGACAATAACCCATCGGGCTGGGGACCGCTCGGAGGAGGAACTCCACTTTGAAGGAACCTCCGCAATGTCATATATCATCGACGTCGAGAAGCTTTCTGCATTCGACAACTCCTCAACTTCGAAAGTAGACCATCAGACCAAACGGATAAGGCCGGAGCGCGACCTCGTCGTTCATCGTCTGGGTTCCTCCCACGAAACTTCGAAGGACATCCCCAGCTCGGCCGCAAGTCGTTTGGGACGGATGAGAGTATTCGAGTCATTTTTTTCCGCCGCTCCGTCCACGCTTAGCTCCCTGTCTGTTCTTGAATTGCTTCTGGGGCCCGCTGATTGGATTCCGGTTCGGATGCTCACTGCGAACAAAGTCCGTCTACGAACTGAACCGGATGCGTGCGACTCCCTCGGCGGTTTGGGCCCGCGCGGTTCGATCGAGTTATTCGGTAGTCACGATGCGGGCCGACATTCGTCAAACTCAATCTTCGCGGGGTGCTCCGGCAGATTCGTTCTCGCAGAGTCCTCTGCGCAAGAGTAGGGCCGAGATCCAATCGAGGCTTCAATCAGCGTCTGGCGACATGTCAGCTCGGTTCACTACATCGCGCGTCCCGCGGCCGGTGCTGCAATCCGATGCAACAGTCGTTCGTTCAAGCGTTCGTGGATTTCATTGTCAGATCCGCTCCTCTGCCGCACGTCGATAGCTCAGCGGATGGTGGCGGGCGGACGCGGGATATCCTCACGTGCAAGCCAAGTCTCAGCACATGTCCCGGAACGCGGCTCCCGGGACAAACCGTTTGACCGGGGGCTTCGAGCGATGCGTCCCTGATTGTGAGTAGTGGCCCAAACCTCGGAGATGACGCGAGTCCACCTGAAAGCCCAGAATCATCGTGGACGGCGTGGCAAGGTCTCTGAATGGCCGGGAGGAACAGTCGTCGGTCGGATGCCTTGTTCGTCCCGGCGACAGCTAATTTCTCCTCAGGGAAAAAGGAGGACCACCGGTCCGAACCCGGGACGTTTGCTCCCCCTCGTGTCCTCGCCGCTGAGGCAACTCGCCGGAGAATCCAACAGGAAGAGGAAAACAAGCCTCTGTTCGTTGAGTGGGTGTGCTCTGAATTTCAACGAGCAGTGCGAACAAGCGCATCTTCTGCTCGACGTGGCTCGAGTTGCCGTGAAGTATTGCCTGTGCAATTAAACGCATTCTAAACCCATGCCGGCATACTTCTAACCGATGTTCCCGGAAGAAAGAGCCAAAACGCCGACTCCTCCTCGACGGGTCCGATCCTGGGCGGGGGACCGAGCGCGCAAGGAGTCGGGCCCCGGTAGGAGTCATCATCATCGGTGCAACACGACGGGACAGCAGCCCGCCGGTTCGGACGGCAGCCGAACGGTCACAACGGCTTCGGACGAGTCGAAATTCCGTTTGGAGGAATGTGCCCTCGGCCACTCGATGATTTTTCCCGTCCGCAACGATGAGCTGAGTCTTACCATCGGGAGAGTGATTGGACGCTCCCCGATCAACGGATGGTGTGTGGAAGAGCCGTGAAACAAACTGGCATGCCCGCTGATTAGAGCGAATGCGGTCTTGGCAACATCTCGATCCGAACAACGTCGACAGCGAGTACGATTGATCGTTTGGGGCGAATCCTCGAGCTCCTCCTCTCAGCTCTCTCCGAGAGTTCCGATCTGAATCGAGGTATGCGGCACCGGTTCGAAAGTTGCCAGCAACTGCTTGCTGAGCAAACAAGGAGCAGCAACTGGGGAAACGACTGTTTGGTGGGACCCGCCGCGGCGGAGACTTCGTCCCCGGTCAGTTGTTTACTGGGCTTCTCCGTCCGTGCGTTCTCTGGCTCTTCCGAGGAACATTGTGAGACGGAGGGGATGGACGGTGTAGACCGATGGAGGTGGGTCCAGAGGACGAACGTTCGAGCGAACGACGGGGGGAGGGAAACGATTCGGCCAAGCTTGGCAGCCTGAGGCAAGAAACGCGACAACATCGGTGCCCTCACAGCCGGCCGCTCGCTCCGTCTCGATCGCGCTTCTCGGTCGATTGGCGGTCTGCGAAAAAGTCGTCGCAGTCGTCATCATCTCCATTTCGCTTTCGGCGCTCGCGCACCTTTCTCGCCACCTTGGCGTCAAACTCGCCATCGTGGCTATCGCCGAGAACGCTCGCCGCTATGAACGACCGAAGTTTATTGCAAATAATCCGGAGGTCCGCCAGCCTGCGGCTATCGTTCCGCGACGACGTTTGGAACGATCATCCTCTGTCCGTTCATTGTATGTGTGGACGTACAGTAGAGCTCGTGCTTTTCCCGAAACGAAAAGTCGCTAATGAAGGGAATCGGCCGTCGTAACGGCGTCGATAACGCCGCGCAGTCCTCGAACATAATGACCGCAGTCAGCGCTGTCAATCACAATATGTGTCATTACGAATGCCGAAGAAGTGGCGATCGTGTTTACCCCTTATCAACTCCGCCGTCGAACGCCCGATCGCACCCGGAGAGTCCGTCCGTCCGTCCGCGCGACCGTCCGTCTGTCGCTGTGCGTTCTTGATGATGCTGATGGCCGTTTGATAAGAACATCATGAGCCTCGGTGTCATTAGGGGTGAGCGACAACGACGAACGAGCGGAGGCGGCGAAACGAGACAGTACTCAGAGAAGGGACCGGGTCCTCGAACTGGGCCCCACGAAGCGGGGACACTCGACGGCATCATCCGCGGGCGAATCGCCCAAATATCAGACGACTTCGCCATCTAGCCGTCGAGCGGCTGTTCCTCGGAATGACCGAGAACAGCGAGCTAATTGGCCAGGGAACCGGGGGAACGAGACTCCCTGACTCGCCGCTGATTATCCGGCGAGAAGGCGTTCGGCGACTCGCTGTACGTCATCTCGAGTGCGAGAACAGCCCTGACACGCGTTCCTCCGCACTTCACGGCTCCGTCGGATCTGCTCCTGACTCCTCCACTTCCACTGATGCCTCCGCGCTAGGTTTCGTTTCGAGGAGCCCGAACGGAGACGAACTCTGCGCGGAGACTCTGGGAGAGCACCGCATTTCACGGAGAGCTGTTGGGGAAAATCGGCTCCGCAGGAAACGTGAACCCCCCCCCCCCTTCCCGTCATGAACTTGAACGAATTTGGATTGATGTTTATTCTTATTTTCGAATCATTGCCCATATGTTATTTCCCTACCCGGCTGTTACTTGATTGTCTCGGATCCCGTTGTTCGCAGACGGACTCGAGCTCCCTTGAGCAGTTCCTTCCAGGAATCGGTTCCCACCAACACGATCGACATGCCCAAACTAGTGGAGGCCGAGCAGGCGGTCGACCGCGGGACGAAAGATGAATGTCGTCGGATGAATATTATTTCCCGTCACATCCTCCCCCTCTACGAATTGCTCCGTGTCCAGCGTGGACGCACCAAGATGCGCGCATCGTGCCACACGCGGCACTTCAAAACCATGGAACAAGCTAGAACGAAAACCCCTAGTCTGCGGACCACGGGCCCTTTGGGAGGACAGCTGCCCGAGGTTCTAGCCCTGTCCCGCCGACGGCGAGAACACCACAGAAACGAAAAGATGGAGAATCAGGGAAGGAACCGACGGGGAGATTGCGCGGAAGTTCTTCTTTTCTTCTCCTCTCGAGACATTTCTATAGACGTCGAGGATTCGAAAAGCGTAAAATCGAAAGCGGGTTGGGCTCTGTGTGATGGAATCGGTGGGGGATGGGATCACGCTCCATTGCCAATCTGAGAGTTTCTGCTCGCTGGTTCTCTTCTCCGCTCTATCTTTATCGTCGTATTATGATGAATGTGGTCTTCTCCGGCGAGGGAGCTGTTCAACTCTTGAACGAGGAACACACAGATCGATCGCTCCGTCCTCGTCCCGCCCGAGGGAACAGTCGGAGGATACCTGCTGGAGCGAAGGTCATGTTGCATGCGCACGGAGACAAAGCCGCGCCGAAGCTCAACAGCCCGAATGGGGGGTTGCGTTGTTCGCCATTTCCCCGAATCTCGAAACGCACGCTCCTCACCGAGAACGGAAGCTCGTCCAGTCGATCGGCTCGGACTCCTGGATATCGTGATGATGCAATAAACTCTCTCGGCGGACCTCAAGTCGACTGCCTCCCGCCGAGAAGGCGATTTAACGGTTGGAGAGCTCAAAGCCAGCAGTAACCGATAGAAAATGTAGTACAATTGCGAGGCAGCGCCAGGACGGAGCCATTGTGATGACAACGGAGGATGGGTTCTTTGTCAGTTCACTAAAGCGTCATGAATGGAGCGATCGCCGCCTCTCTGTCGCTCCAGCCATCCGCTGGTTTGCCGTCTGTTCACTTTGTCGCGATGAAGCGCCCGAACCCCTAATGACGACGGGCCACGAGGGCCTTCGCTGTGTTCGAAACACTGTTGATGATGACTCGACGAAGGTAATACGGGTTCCGAGAGAATGCATTCAGGTCGAGTAACTCGCGGACGGGGAGGAACGAGGTGGAGGAGCTCCCATCGCGAGGAGGCGATCTGAGCTCTCTTGCTCTCTCGACTTGCAACGTTCCCCTCCAACAGCCAAGCTGGATGAACCGTTCCCCTCAGCCACTGATCTTTGGAAGAGGAGCTTCACGGAATTTACGAATTTTCGACTTGATCCCCGTTTTCGAGGATGCGATCCGGGGGTCGCGCCGTTGACTCGCTCTCGACTCCTCCCCAAGACCAATCGGAGAACAATCGCGTGAACTTCGGAATAAGAGTTTCGCTCTTAGAGCAGGACGATGCCCCGCAGGCTCGAGGTCTAAACGACTGAGTCCCGGAGCACCGTGTTTTCTTTTCCAGACCTGACCTCTCTGATCACCGTTGTCGGAAGCAACGACATTTTCGTTCGCTCCGATCGCCGCGATAGACTCGTTGCTCCCAACGGACTCTGAGGAAACTCGCCGCAGGAGAAACGACCGATCTTGACGGGATTCTGAATGGAAACATTTCAAACAATTTTAGATGATCCGAGTAGGTTTCCCAGGAATGGGGGCACCTGAAGTTGAGCGCATTTCGGGTGCCTTCCTCCCAAAATAAACTCTCCCCATCCGCAACGGTTTCCTTGACTTCCCGCGGGCGGCAGCTTCGCTCGAGGATATCTCTCGAGCTACTTTTCAAAACTGACCCGCATCCTCGATTGCAAGGCGGAGCGTGGCAACGGTCAGGAGATGTCGAAAAAGATGGGATACAGATGAGAACATGACGACGAGAGCGGCCAAACTGAATACCGGGGCTCGTTCCGCAAACAGCGAGCATACTCCCAACTTTTTATTCGCGCCGCCATAAACAATAGCAATTGGGCGCTTCTCGGCCGGCCCTGGGAATCGCTTCCGGGAATTCCCTGCGCAGTGTTTTACGCAAACGGCGGGAGCCCTCTTTCATGGGAGCACGTGGTGGCTGACGAGCTCGATCGTCAGTAGGTCGTTGCGTGCCTGCGCGTTCGTGGCTGCGGGAAACAAAATGCCTTTCGATCGAAGGCGAGTCAGATATGACGCTGCAGTGAGGTCATCCATAATGCAATGATCCCGCTGACCCCTCTTTTCCTGTGTTTGGACGAATGTCATTTAGCGCTGATGTTCCGGCGAAACCCAAGAGGAAACCCGCGATCTCCGGAGGGTTGTTCTCTTCTGCTGCTCCCGCCAAGGATGACGACCGTGGACAGGACTCCGCCATGTAGAGGTCGAACAGCCTTTGTTTCTCCTGGAGAGTTTGTTCGTCCTTTCGTCTGTCCGCCGGTCAGTCGTCTCCGAGCATCGGAGGCTCGTCGACGTCGTCCTGTTTCGCAAGCGTCAATCTTTCAAGGAGGGTGGCTTGTTTTTCTTCGGCGGCGGAAGCTGCGGGATGCCCGCTTCCGTTCGTTTTTCCTTCCTCTTTGTGAGAGGGGAACGCGAAACTGAGAGAGGAACGGGGCCGGAGCTGAAGGATAAGGAGAGTTAGGACTCGTTCTCCGTTCCTGATCTATCGAGAAGAGTTGTGACTCGGACATGTATCCCGATCGGAGAAGATTCCGTCGACTGACGAACGCCATAGATTTGAGGGGAGGAACACGGTTCATTGGAAAAAAACTGTTCATGCTGAGTTTCAATCTCCGGTCTTCGACTCGTCGGGTTCGAGGTGCGCCGGAGGGAGAATAAGAAAGAAACGTCAACCGTGTCGTCGCTCTCGGAAAATCTTCTCAAACCCATAATTTCCTGCGTCTTGGAAGGCGGCGCCTACCCAACGCTCTTCTGAACGGCCATAAACATGTGAACACCATTCACTGACAAGTTAAGAACGAGTGAATCGCGCTGCCGGTCCTTCGTGGCTGTTTTGATGACGACGCCGCCGCGCCGCGTTGGAGACCGCGACGCGGGAAAAAACGAGGGAGGAAATGCAAGGCTGGGGCCCCTCGGGCTCCGTCGCGGTTCAAGTAACGCTCGACGGCGCGGTGAAGAGGCACAAAGTTCTCTCGGTAGGGACCTCAGAATAGGGCTCTCGACCACAGACGGAAGATGCGTGATTGGTTCCCGAAAGGGGTGGAGGCCGTTTTCCTGCCTTCAGATAAAGGTGACATCATGTGTCGCTCAGAGAGAAACCTTGAGATTGCCGTATGATTGTTTATTGTTGCCAGCCAGAGAGCCAAGGACATCAGCGATTCCTCCCGGTGAGCGTGGCAGACAAACGCTGCCATCTTTTACTTCTCGCCGAGGATCCCGAATCGGTGCATGCTCGTGGCGCGACTTCCTTCCATCAGGTTCCTTCTCACCGGTCGCACGAACAGAAGCCATGTTCCGAGCTCGCACGGCGGCGAGCTGAGGAATCTCAAATGACTGCAGTTAAAAAACACTGGCCACGTTGCCAAGTTCTGAGTTCGTATTCCCCGACCGAACGACCTCCACGTGTCGGAATCTTGGTATCATATTCGGGTGAAGGTGGTCTCGCAGAGGAACTGCGAGCAAAGTCGAGCCCGATCCGGCTTATTTTGAATAATGGTGACTCGATGGTTGTCATCGATGTTCATGCCCATCAGCTCGTCGAGATTGATCTCAGGCCAGAGTTAGCCGCCATCTCAAACGGGTAAGCTTGATGCATCCCGTTTCTTTAGTCCACATCTCGGATCGGGCTTTTGCGAACAGAGAGAGCGAAAGAGGAACAGAAAGCGATAACCGTTCTATCGTTGGTGCTGTAGTTCCGGCCCACAAGTTCCGTGAGTCAACTCGAGGATTATCGCTCGCATTCCTGAGATCATATCCCGAGTACTCCTCAACGAAGCGAAGAAATCAGATGGTAAAATACATCATTCCAACTCTGAGGTCATTTCTTGGAACCAAATGTTATCAGGCCACCTTCCTGATTCTGTCCGGATGGTTTAACCGGACAGTTCACATGGGAAGACTGGGAGAGAGATCTTCATGACGTCACTTTGTTGATTCACCTTCCCTCAGAAATGGCTTAACAAATCATTCGATCTTTCAGGTGAGTTCCGAGCAAGGATCAGAAGCTGACGAAGTTGGGCGGCCCGGGTCCCTCGATGAGGTGTACGCGCTCTCATCCGTCCAAGGACCAATCCGCAGTGGGCTGGTCTTCGTCACGTTATCAAGTTCCAAGGACCTTCTCAGCTCTTCGCCGAACCGCTCATTGCGCGAACGCAGCGTTAAACGGCGAAACACTTCCGGTCGGTGTGGTTGTACAACGAGTACCACCGCGAATGAAAGGCGTCGAGCCGTTCAGAAGCGCTTCCATGACAAGAGATTGAAGAAAACAAAATCACCCAAGAATCGCTGACAGCCCCTTCTACCGAGACCCCTCCCCTATTCGTCGGGAAGCGGTCAAAGCGGGGTGGAGTGTTGCCGGTCGAGTCAGAGCCGGTCTAACTAATGACGGCTGAATACGCAGATTGCCTCACCGTCCAGAGACTGAGCAATCCGTTCAGGCGGTCTGCGTCGTGCAGTCCGCGAGGCGGGCCAGCCGTTAGTGGACCGCCGCTCGGTCTAACTTGCCGGCTCGAGATGCATAAAACTCGCAAAGGCAGCCCGACTGGAACGAGGTCGGTATTCCTGTTACGGACAGCGCGTACTGGCGGAGGAAGAGTTCCGAATCGAGGCTCATTTTTATGTTGCACTGTTCCTCCAGGCGTTCCCAACCGTTGTCGTCGCTGTTGCCGGCCACCATGCCGACGAAGACGTCGACGGATGCTTCCATTACAATAAGTCACTCGCGCTTCTCGGATCTTCCCTCGTGTTCTTCCCCCATCCCAACGGATCGGTCGGTCGGTCGGCCATCAGAGCCACACAAGCTGGCGGGGAGGCTTCCAAGGAAGGAACAGGACGGAACAGGATTCCGACATGCGTTCTTTTTTTATCACAGCGGATCGTGAGTCTGTCCGCCTGTTACTTGGGCTCCGGTCGGTGTCTCCCAGTTCAGAATGATTCGTCCGTGTGTTACACAATGCTCGAGATTCCTTTCCCTCGCAACGTATCTCTCGAGGTCGCGTCTGGACAGTTCAATCCAATGCCGGAACATTCTCAAGGGTCTTACGTGGGTTGGGAGTTTATGTTCTCGATGGGGAAGATCGCGATGTTTGTCAGCGCCTCGCTCGTCTTTGGGCGCCCGTCGGTTTTCTACGTCGCAGCGATCTCTGTGTTGCCCCCCCCCCCCCCCAATCTTTCTCAGAATCATTGTGAAACGGAAGGAGTTGCATTCCCGCCGACAGCGCGGCGGGAATGCTTCTTGATGTTGGCGACGGAGAGGAACAATCAACGTCCTGTTCGTGCGCTTCTTTCTCGCACATTGCTCGAGTACGCCGCGTTAGCGTCATTCTGGAGCGTCACATGAATTACGAAGCTTTCAAAACCGCAGAAGCGGACATCTGAACTCTCGGCTCTCCGCTCCCGATATTCGGTCGGTCTCGCAGATCCGTTTGTTGCTCCCGAGTACCCATCGGGAAGCAAAAGTTTGTTTGAGATCCATAAGAGTCTCCGCTTCGGACGTCCTCAGCTGATTGCGAGAGCTCCGCTCCAACTGAGATGGTTCCGCTCTCCCTCCCTTACCCGGTCCCTGTTATTCTAACGAAGCAGCGGAAAAACGAAGGGGCGGACGAATGAACGAACGCTCGAGGGGTTGCCAGTTCCACTCTCGCTGCACGAGTAGCAAAACCAACGGTCGACTCGGCCGTGCCAGCCCGGTCGACTTCCGGGTTGTTTCTCTCGCGGGGTCATCCACGCGTGACCGGGTGAGGATGGCACTTTTTCGGGCCGCTGCCGGCTGAGATTAATCGACCTGTCCTTCATTAGGCGGCGATATTTCTCCAAGATTGTTCGGCTTCCTTCTCAGCCAGTTAGTTCTCGAGTCCGGCGGTCGGCTGGACCGTCGACCGGGTCCCCGCTCGGAGGACTTTGTCCGAGAAGGCCTTCGCGGAGGTTAGAGAACAGTTGGACTGCAAATCAGATCTGTCAAGAAGTAGGTCGTCCACGAATCAGGGCCAATCAGGACTTGATTGACTGCTTTGAGCATTTGTTTCCGCCCGAGCCCTGGGCTGGTGGAGCCAAAAAACGAGAAGTTCTCCGTTGAAATCACTCCGCCCGCCCGCCCGCACGGATTCAACCGATTCCACATCGGCTCGGATTCGTCCTAGAAGAAAACCCGCCGAGCGAGGAGCGCGTCGAAATCGCGACCGATGGTTCCGATCCCATCCCGGGGCGCTCCGAGCATCGATTTCGGTGGGTCCCCAAATGAACCCGTGCTCAGGAGACAGGTACGATACGGAACTCAAATTGTGCAAAATCGTGAAAATCCGAAGGATCCGAGGTGATTGCGATTGTCCGCTGATTCAGTAATGACCACGCTGGCTCTTCGAAAGTTCCGGATCGTCCTCTCATCTTCCGGTCATGATAGAAATCTGACGATTCTTACGTCGCACCGTGCTGTTCAAGCCAAAAGAAGGAGAGGAATTGACCGAGAGAGAGGAGCGGATGCTAAATGAGCCTTGAAACAATATTGGATTCAGGCCCACGCCGAGAAGCCCTAGAAGTCGCATCGGCGGCCTTGGCTGAGGGAGCGGCCGCTGCTGTTGAGGAGCAGAAACTTCTGCCCCTGGCGGAAGGGTCTTCTCTTGGATGAAACGTCTCCCGCCCTGACTTTGAGAGTTTTTTTGGGTTCCTTGCACGAGAAACGCAGCTCACCAGTGAATCCGCCCTCCGGTCTCGAAGGCTGTCAGTCAGGCCGACGCTCGGAAAGTGCTTAGTTGTCACTCGGCGAATTCTAGCTGGAGCCAGCCCTTCCGGATTCCAATCTGCGACGAGTCGCGCTCCCGATTCTCCCCTCGAGTTTTCACTCCGGGGCGATGAATCGTTCGAATTATATGTGCAGCTCTTTCGGAGGTGAGCCTCATTTCTAGGAATGAATCGGTTGCTTGAAAAAGTTGTCCTCCGGAGCATGACGGTCGAGCGTTCAGCTGGTTGGAGTAAGAGAATCGGTTTCTCGTCTCCACGGGGAGTCTTCCTGTCGTCTCTGACAACGATACTCTCGAACTTCTCATTCCTCCGACTTCCCGAATGGAGGAAACGTAGAAAAGGAATTGGCAGCGGACGCGTGGCCCGCTTCGGGATGCCAGCCGTAATTCTTGGCGTGGTTTACGCATCATTCGCGCCGTCACAACAGTCACAGAAAGACGCTCCCATCGTTCGAACACTTCCGACTTCGGCCTCATGCGGGGCAGTAGATCAGAGATTTTCCTTTGGCAGCCCACCCGTGTAGAGAGAGATTGTAGCCGGTCGGATATTCGGTCTCGAAATTTTCATTTCCCTCGGGGGGAAACCCGCGGAAGTTTCTTCGGCACTGTGTACCTATTCCCGCTCCTTGAATATTGATTGCGCAGCTCCTTCCCGTTCACGCGCGGGGCAGAAGATCGATACGTGCTCATGTCCACGAACACACGCCTGCCTCCGTGCGGAATGAGGTGGAATGGCTCCAATAGAATCAGAAACCCAGGGACCCGCCGCCGCCGCTATATATGAACCCGCCATCATGGAAAATGGGGAATACTAATTCTTTCCTATCGCGGATACAGCTCCTGTTTGACCGGTGGACAGGGCGATCAGACGGCTCCTTGGGAGCAGAGGACGTTCGTTTGTCGTCATGCACGTGGCTGCCATGTTGTTCCATGAGACTCCCAACCCGCCAGCGCCGCCGGCGGCTTTCGGGCGAAACCGACATCGGGCGAAACGAGGCTCGAATGGAAACACCACCAGACGGCGCCACCAGTGTTGTCCGATGGTTCGAAGCGTGATTTCACTCGAATGTGAGGGGAGCGATGATAGCTCTGACGAATCACCGAGACACCGTTTTATGGCTTCATAAAATCCACCGACTTTGCTCGCTTTTGCACGCTTTCATAGAGTATCGAAGCGCCTGGGTTCGCCGGAGAGAGATGGAACCCGAAGTGAGATTCAGAGGAAGAGCCCAGTTCTCAATCTGCAGAAGTGCAGTCTGAACAATCTTCGTGGAATATGGTGGACGACCATCGAGAGCACATTTCGGACTGCGGAGGGTGCTATAACAACCCTCAGCTGCCATTGTCACTTCGGCTGGAATAGCGAGAGAGCCAGATTCGCCATCGAGGCCGAAAGTTGGAAAACCTACGACAAATAGAACCTCATCCACTCCCATGAGCCCTGGTCAAGCTGGAACCGAAACGTACGATTCCTCTAGAAAATCAACATGATGTCCAAGGAGGCCTCATGACGAACTGTGGAACAGTGCTGATTATAAAACGACAGGAGAATCCGCCAAGTGTTCCGATGGGATAAGTCCGGTGATTCGAAAATGTTACTGGGGGTACTCAATCGCCTGAACTTATCGAAATCTGAAAGTCTGCCTCAAATGTTGATCATCCCTCCTATGTGTACCGGCTGATACCACAGCAAATTAATCCGATTGGGATGCCTCGATATGGAGACGGATAAACGGTCGAAAATGGTGTCAAGATCACTGCCTTCTTCACTTGCCTCAAAACCCAGTCTGAATTCCTGTGATGGGCTCCGGACATGAGGCCGCAACTCCGGAAATACCACATGGAACCGAACCAGTCAACTCGTATGAGCCGACCGGTCTCTGAAACGCTAGACGAGATTCGATGTCAGAGCGACTGATAGGTGTCGAGATTCTAAAAACGAGGATCGACGAGACTGATCTCGTCGAAGCCTCTCGGGTTGGAATTCGTTGAAATTTGGGTTAGAGAAGTGGCCGGCTATCAAGATAAAAGATCTCGACTCATCATAAATTTGCGAAGGGCTTCCGAGACCTGAGATAATTCGGCGCCTCCTCGAATCTGAACATGCGCAGTGCATTTTGCACGGGCTCGAGAGACAGATTCTAAGACTTCGAATTCAATCAGAAGAAACAAGTGCCCGAAGCGAACTCCGCTATTGAAGACGAGGTTTGAGCGTCTCCTCCATCTTGGATCGAGAAATCTCGATAAGGGGCTTTTCGGATTTCCTCTCGGATTCACGTAGTTCCGGGTTCCAAGGGCGTAGGTGCGATGGCGCAGAAATGTGGCCAGGCCTCCTCTCGGGCCCTTCGCGGGCAAGTAGGACATTTTTTTCCTCACTCGCTGGCCACTCTATCAGCACCGGGGGTTTTCTCTCGATTGTCTCCGTGTTTCCTTCGCGTTCCTTGACCGCAAACTTTTTGTTCGCTCCGCGCCCTGTTCGCCGGTCAGCAATATCCACTTCCTTCCTCTCGACCGTGAGGCGTTCGGCGGTGTATTTTTGTGCTTCCAATGACAATGAGCGGAATGTTTCGAGCCAATCACCAGGAATAAGCTTCCAAACAGACGCCGGCAGGAATGCAGAAAAAACCGTTCGAAATGCGAGTAAACTTTTTGTGCTCTGGAAGCAGTACCAAAGGCGGGGAGCGTGGGAGCATTGGCTGTGCGGTCTCAGGGGAATCGTGCAAGCCTCCATCGCTCCCTTCTGGGAAGGCCACTGTGTCATATCTCGGGCCCGTGCCCTCCATCTCGACTCTGGTCTGCATACTCCTCTGCGCTCTTCCTCTCCCGACATTCACCCCCGTCCATCATATTCTCCCCGCGCGCTCCCCATCTCTCCCGGGGCCACGTTCAGTTTCTGATCGGTATGTGGTAGAATATCATCGGGAGGTTTCGTTATCGAAGGATCACCCGTGACATGTCTCGCAGGAAGATTCTCCTCGTCTCCATCGAGCTGGAAGGCGTTGTTCCGAATGGCTGAGGATCAGAGCGTTCTCTTTTTGTGCTGGTTTCAATTACTCGCTGTCTACACAAGGTAATGAGTTCGGTTGGTCCACGCCGCCGTACAGACGCAGCTCGGCAAGAGTCGGCCCAACCACCGGCAAACGAGTAAGGAGCTCGAAAGGCGTTGGTGGAAACTAAGAAGCTAATTAACACTCACAGACGGGAGAGCCGAACACCAGCAACAACAGTCAGCGGACTGGAGAGGGATATAGCCGCCACCGCCACCGCCCGGTTCTCCAGAGATGTCAAGCGCCGAGTTTGGTTGTTCAATCGGGAAATGAGCTCCGTTCGGGCAAGAACGACCCCCTCTCACCGATCGTTGTCGCTGCTGGCACATTCGTTTTTGGTTTCATCCGCTCCAGCGGCGGTTGCGACTCTTACGGGACGTGGAGGATCTGCTTCCTCGCTCGCCCGACGTTCTCGCTCAGCCCGTCAAGCGAGGGACGGAGCGGCCTCGTGCCCATGGTCCCGTTCGCCTAACTCAATAAGGAGATGGCGACGTCCTCTTTTTTGAGGAGTCACCAAAAGAAACTGCGCTTTTCAATGCCTTCAGAGACCGTATCGGCCGGTAGGCCGACCGACAAACCTCGCAGCTTGACTGACTGCCTCACAAGCTGGTCTTCACTGGTTTCGAGTGGGTCGGAACTCTCTTCGACTCCCTACTTGAGCCCTGGCGCGTTTCTCGTCCCCACAGAGTGTTTTTTGTTTTGTTTTGAACCTTCTTGACCGCGCCAGATTCAACTTCATCAACCGTGGCGAGCAGCGGGATGACGCGAGAGAACCTCGTCCCCAGTTCGTGGCCGCGAACACGGGATCGGATTCTTTGACCGAATCCCCGCGAGAGGTGAGAACTCGCCGAATAAATGAAAACGAGCCGCAGCCCGGTCTCTTCTGGAGCTGAGCTTTCATGTCCAACGTCGTAGAGATTTTCCCCGGAACTCGTTAGGAAACGGGAGCTCCTTGCGCGCATGTTCATCTTCAAGCATGCTGTACGATGACACCTGCCGCAAAAGGATCTCTGGTTCTGCGGAAAATCTCGTGGAGGTTCTCCAAGTTCAGCTCTCGTAAACCGCGTGAGCTCAACAGACCAACCCGGTGGACGAAGATTCTTGAAGAGTGTCAACACGGAGAGGGCAAATCAGTTTGTAGTGGCTTCCTCCCGCGTGTGCCCTCTCGCACGCCCGCTGGCTCGCCTGCAGACACGCTCGTGCTCGTGATATTCTGCGAAGTAGCCACTGTTTATAGGAAAATTTATGATGTTTTTACAGCGCGTAGCACGTTGACGGCTCGTTCCTCCTGCCACTGCTGTGGCTGGTGCTTCAGCTCGGACATTGACGGAGCGCTACACAACTATAAACTCTGTCGTTAATAATTATAATTTTATGGACCCTCTGTTCTCTCGTGATTTCTCTCCTCCGACGACGACATCAAGAGCCAGAGAGGAGTGTTTGCGGCTTGTATGTACCCCGGCATTTGACCAGGGCTTTTCGGGATCTGAGAGGAGCGTTTACTCCATTCGATACTTCATGAGCTCAGGTGAGTTTATGATTCGTGAGACTTCAGAGAATCAGCTCAAGTTTCCTTGATTCGGTGACGAGCGAGTTGACGACCTCTCCAGCAGGACGACCTGCTGGCGACTCTTCCCCCTTCACGTTCTTTGGGGCAAACAGGCCTACTTCGGCCTTGCAGGCGAACAATCAAATGAACGGCCTTCTGGGAGAGCTACTTGAGTGGTTCATCAATGACTCGAGCTCCGGAGCTCCCCACCTCGTAGTGAAGCGGTTGGACGAAAGTCGCGTGAGCTCGATGCATCGCGGCAGTTATTGATCGAATCGTCCGACTTCCGGTGACGGTTCGAGATGCAGTACTGCGGCGTGCACTGAGTTGTTGGAACCGTGGACCGACATTCGTGGAACATTCGTTCTAACGTTCTCGACAGATGAGGTGCGTTTCCCCGGCTTGATTAATTTATAGATAGATCAATGGAGGATAACGTCTCCAATCATCTCCCAAGTGAAGTTCCCCGGAAGAGTTCGTCAGCTCGGCGCGTCAAACCGTCGGGGCTGATGAAACGAGGCAAGCCCGGAATGTCCCATAAACGGGAGTTCCAAGTCGATCCCAGCTTCTGATTTCATCTTGTCAAGTTTGATGAGGCTCCTCGATTTTCACGCGATGTCGATGCGCTTCGATCGGGAGAGACGCGGCGACTCCAGTCGAACAGAATCCCTTCCACGAGCCAGAGGAAATCGCTTCCGCTGGGAGATATAACAGGCGCCCGACCGCAGCGCGAGAAATTCCCCAGCAGTCAACGTGCGTTGGTCGCACGCTGCTCGACCGTCGCCAAGTTCAAAATGCAATTCCAAGATGGCTGGCTGCTCGTTCGCGAAGTCGGCTGCGATGCACAAACAGTAGCAATGCGGCAAGGAACCGTCTGTTCCTCCCAAAGCTTCTGAGTGCCTTTCTCTCCCGCATTCTTCTCTCGCGCTGGTGGCGGCGACAACGACGACAACGAAGAACAAAGAGCAAGGACAGACAGGAGCGCAGTCAGTCGCGCAAAGGGACGAACGAGGAGCCCTATGTACATAAATGCATTGGAAAAAAGAGGAGAAGAGACCACGCTGAATCAGCTCGTCTGTGCAACCCACCCGCCGCCACTTCTGTTTTAGCTTGCGCGACTCGTACCGTTCCACCAGGCGCCGTTCTCCACAACGGCGCACCCGTTCGGAACGTTCGGCACTTTCGCCACCCTCCGGAAGTTGAGCGCGTGAGACGCATGCAGAGTCCTCCGTAGCCAGCCCTCAAAGGATCCTACGCGCCCGGTTCGTAGGCCGCGCAACACTCGGCCTCTCGTCCAGGTGAAAGGAACGGGCTCCGTATGCGGAGCTCTCAGCCAGCTGTTACACGACCGGGTTACGGGTCGCACGAATTGCTGCCGCGAGCTTGTCAGTTCGCGTCGGCCTCCTCCCGCGAACCTGCGATCGGAGAACTGGCGCGACCGGTCAATGGATCGTGGAATATCGTCGAAGGCCTCCACGGCGACTGGCACGAGGAGATTTCGCTGATGAGCTCTTCAGAATGAATCCTCTCGAGGAGCGGAACGAAACTCGTTCGGCTGCTCCGTGCAGCATGAAGCGGCCGATGAATCGTTTTCGGAGCGAGAATCTGAAAAACGATTCAGAAGAAACGAGGGTTCACAAACGGTAATTATGCGTGAACGAGAGACCAGAGGGGGGGGGGGGGCAGATTTGATTTTTGCCCTCATTAGATTATCAACTGTTTGTTCGTTGGGAACACCCTAGGCCAGCTCGACACCCGAACGAGCGGAGGGAAAAGTGAGCGATCGGATGTTGCACCGCCACGAGATGGATCGGGGGAAGTCCTGCCAGGAACAGCCCCCTCCTGAGGGAGGACGCGAGAATCGTCCTGACATGAAGGAGGAGTTGGGCTAATTCAGCTCGAGTCAAGTGGTTAACGGTGTACTGCCACTCTCCGTGGGGATCTCTCGTATCGCCGACAACAGTCGTCGCTGATCGGAGAATTCCTCGAGGAGAACTCCTTGCTTTGCGGGATTCGTTCTCTCCCGCCCTCTCGACCTTCATCCCCGCTCGCCTCGGCCGTTCCCTTTGCTGCGTCGGGCTCATCTCCATATATCATCTCGTTCACATCTCCGCTCCAATTAACCCGGCGCCGTTCATTCATTCGTTGAGCAATCTCTTCAGCGGACTACAGCGCCTGGTCTCATCTCCGCTCTCGTCGTCGTTGAGCCAATCGAGCAGCTCGTCCAGCTACGGAACTTCTCGATGTGACCATCGATGATATATATCGGCTCCGGACAACATTTAAATATGCAGTTAATGGTGGATCCGTTCCAGAGGGAAGGATCGAGAGCGGGCGGAGAACGGACGGAGGGTCGAGCTCGCCGAGGAGTGTTGAATAAGATAACGAACGCCGGGTAAGACGACAACCTTGGCGACCAGGCAGATTTGTCGAGCGCGACGAGCCGCGTCGAACGATTCTCGTACGCCTGAGAGAACATCGTCTTCGGTTTCTCTCTCCCTCGAAAGCGGCTACCGGTCTCACTCAATTCGTTCGAACACGTTTGGTAAAAATTCGAGAGCCCGCGGTTCCCACGGGTGCGAGCGACCTGTTCTGGTGAGCGCTTCCCTGACGTTCCTCGCTTAGCGCACAACGGCTCCGAACTCATCAGGAGGGAGGGTTTCCCGAAAATTCGGCCCAAGGATCGCTGTTTGTCGTCGTCGACGCGCGCGCCCCTTCCAGCTTGTCGGGCCATCGGGCGGCGCCTCTCGTGAGCGCCAAAGGCGTTTGCGGTCGCTGCAGGGCCACCGCCGTAGACGACTACGTTACGAATGTACGGCCGGGCGGGGTCTTCGCCGTCATCGTTGAAACTGCCACTTAGGAAGTACAGCCATTTTGCACAAAGATGGAAGAAGACGTCGTCTCTACGCCAGCTGTCCGAGGGAAGGACTGGAACAACGACAGCGGCAACAACCACCACGACGCTGCCAAGATGGGAGAAAAACCACGGGAAAGGGAGAGCGATGCCCGCTCGGAAACGAACTCGAAACACAGTTGCTCCGCCTCCATCTTCTTCCCTCCATCCTACCAACAACCATGCTGCCCTGAAATGCATCATTGAACGGGTCGACGCCGAAGCGGATGTGGCACCGCCTCGAGGCTGGCGGACGGTCGGTGCGTTGGCCAGCCAGAGATGCGACAGTTCGCGCGAGCCATCCACATGAGGGGAACGGTCAAGGCGCGGAAAGTGCTGGATCGGATTCCGGGTCGAACGTTCAACCAGGGAAACGCGGGACCGAGCCGTCTCGCCGATGATGTGCGATCGCGTGCGGAAGGAAAAAGTTTCGGAGCTGAGTGCTGGTGCTCTGCCGGCTCTTATCTCGCGATATTCGCGATTCGATTCCTGACGGATTCGCACGTTCATTGAATTAGCGAATTTCCCCTCCAACCGAAAAACCAACCGCCCAGAACATCTGAGCACGAAGAGAGGAAGATAAAGAGAAATCGCCGATTGGAAACGGGACAAAAACCCGTCCTCGGGTCAACGTTGACCTGGTCGTCGGGAGCGGCGACGAAGTTTCTCGTGTCGAGCCCGTACCAGGGGCACTTTTTTTAGCAACCCGATGATCGTTCCCGCCGCATGGAGGAACGATACTCTCAGTTTCCGAACGTGGAGTAGAGTTGAATTCTCATCAACCGACTCTCATCTCGCGATGATGCGAAGGCAACACATGCGGACTTGAGATGGTGTCGCAACTGAAGAGGTCCACGTCGACTGGAAAACGCTTCACGATGGAACTCCTGGGGTTTGATATCGAGGCCTGAGAACAGGAAACGGCCCCCTGAGCCGACAACGTGTTACTGATTGCGGAGTCCGAACTCGGGCTAGCTCGAATCTGATAAGGACAGGCTCGTGACGCGCCCATGAGAGGATTCTAGCATTCGCGGTGGTTTTGAGCGGCAGCCCTTCAGTTACAGCTGGAATCAGATGCACGAACCACCGAGCTGCATTGCTTGCGCTCAGTTAAAGAATTTGGAATGAATCCATATCTCGACCCAATCGCGCCATCAAGCCGCTTCCCACAAATGTTTGGGCCGGGTTCAGCTTGTTCGTAGAATGACGTGCCGCCCTGGTCAACGAGAGCCACTGGGTCGAGGACGTGCGGTATCTCCGAAAGCTTATCTTCAACGTTGCTCAACTTCGTCGGAGCTAATAAAAAACTGGAATCGTTCGGCTCTGATATGACTCTTTGATAAAGTCTGACGGATGCGTCCTCGCCACAGCGGCAGCCTTGACGGGTCCGAAACCGCTCCCTGGGAGACGTCAGGGGACGTTACTCGCGGTTTGCGTTGCGACCGCTCATTCTCGACTGCGGAACCTCAGCGACCCCGACAGTGACGGTTCCCTCCCTCAGCATCGATCGCAGGCGCGACTTCAACACGAGCTCGAAACCCATGAACGACAACTGCAGCCTTATTCCATCCTTGAATACTTCGCCTCTGCAAAGCGAGCCGTCGGTCAGCCAGATCGATATCGGTGTTTTGGCCCGGCTAGGAGAGTTTTCCGGGTGTTCCTCGGTTTGACTTGACTCGCTTCTGGTTCCGCCTGGCTTTTTGTTTGTTTTGTCCGTTAGGTCGCTCCGTTCGGAGCACGTGAGAGGGCTGGGTTCAAGCTCTCTCCACAGATCAGTCACGGGCCACAGTCGTTCGGTCGCCGAGAAACTGATTTGCGCATGGGGCCCTCGGGCCTCATGAACCGAAACAGGGACTGGCCAACGGCCGCCCACTGGGACTCTATCGCCAACCTCGCATTTTATCGCTCATTGTAGAGAACGGCGGTGGCGGCACCAACAACAACACTGACATGGTCGGGAACCAACGGCGGTTCACGTGACCAACGCTCCCGCTAGAAACAATGGAGGAATAATGGGTGTTCGATGCTTTGGAGGAGTGAGAACATCCACTGCCACCGAATCTGAATGAAATGTACTCCCAACGCCACAATCTCGCAGCTGTTCTCAGAACGAGGTTCCTCCTCATCAGAAATTTAAACGGAGGCGGGGATTCCACGGGCAATGAATAGGAAGTCCTCGCGCTGCTTTCTAACGCTCGTTCTCCGCCAGCCAAGTGCGAGTTGTTTTTTTCCTCGTCAAAGCATCCATCTTTTGTGCACAGGAGAATGAAGTTGACCGGAGTTGTCAACGACACCGCAACCTCATCACATCGTTGCGGCTGTGCTAAGCCGCCCCGGGTTGGCTTGCTCGAGCACTCTATGCTACGTGGTTCTGGTGACGTCCTCATGTGCACCGGACGTGGGAGACGGCGGGGGAGCGGATGTCATCACCTTTGTTTGGCCGCTGTAAGGGACAGCCGAGGGGTCGGCGTCACAGAGCAAGAGTTCCTCTCGGTAGGCAATGAATTGCAGCGGGCAAGAAACTCAGAACCTTTCGCCGCTTCAGACTCGTCTGGCGGGGCGCAGACACATCTTGCGAAACTTTTTGTTCCCGACTTTCGCCCGCGCCAAGCCCGAGTTCACACTCGGTCACAGGCGATCTGCGCACCGACTGATGTCGGTGCGCATCCGGACCGGATCTTCGTTGCAGCCAACATGCGCGACATGACGAGATCACGTTTTCACTCAACCTTCCGGGAATTCCGTACTCCTCTCGCCCCGTTCGCTATCTTGTGCACGCCCCTGGTCAGAGTAGTTCTCGCGACCGTTGGAACAGGGGACCCTCAGCACTGAGCAAACAGGAATCACGACTCCCGAAGAGGCGGATGAAAAAGCCGCACGGCCAGTGTTGATCGGTCGCGCAGTTCAATCGCTGCGTGAATAACGACCAGGCGGCACGCTCGTCCTGCCGAGGGCCTCCATGCGGCACGAAACTCACTCACTGCTTGTTTCCTTCAGCCACTGGAGCGGTCGACCGGCTAGCTCGTCCTGAGGCCATAAATTGCCTTAATTTCCGCCTCTCCGTTTTCTCGAGGGCGCTGTTGTTTTGCTTTAACGGATGGCGTCGATGTTCCTTCATCTCGAGCGGCCAACCGATGGGAAGGCACACCGGCAACGCACTCGCTAAGCCAGTGCAGCGAACGAGGATTTTTATCCTTCACAATGCCCGGCGAAGCCATATAGTTCATATTTCATTCCTGAGAGCTTTTATTGTAGGTGCTCGGAAACAAACAGTTAATTATCCACATACGTTCTCTTCCTTCCGTTCTGCCCTCCTTATCTCCACGAAGGGCATGAGCTTGAATCTCCATTCTTCAGAGCACATCTCCTCCACCACAGCGTCCAGCCTTTCCCGTCGGAGGAAGGAATTTCGCGGCCCAGTCGACAACGGGATTGCTGAGATCCGGGTTGTGATGCTCGTGATTCGTCTATTCTCCGTCGCCCGTCCGCGCTGATCGGCTCTCGTGTGAACTCGTTCGATTTCAAGATTACTACGGAATCGATCTCGCTCTCCACGATGATACATATTCCAACGAAGCCGCGACCTCTGCCCCGTCCGTTGCTCCTCGAGGATTGTGGGGAGCGCTTGACGACTGAGATTGGTGGCAATTTCGTTTTGGCCATAACTTCGTCGATTCTCGAGGCGCTCAAGAAAGTCAAAGAATGGTCGTCGGAGAGATTCGTAGTTGACGTTTCAACTCATGATCTGAATGGATCTGATGGGATTCGCGCGCATCGGGTCGGGAAGAGCGCTCATCCTGTGAAATCCTGGGTTTTTCTGAATGTGGCCGGGAAAACGCGGAATTCAATTCTATTCGGGCTCGCTTGGTTTTCGGGGAGATTTCCCAGCCACGGAGACAATCGTCGATATCCAGCTCTAGCTGAGTAGTTACGAAATGGGACGAGATTCGTCAAGCAGCAAGGCATTTAGAGGGAGCAGGATAGCTCCCTGATTTTCCAGGGTCACAAGATGATTGGATTCGGTTTTCTGGCGAGGGCTCGGTTACCGACTAAGCGACCCAAGATAGATAGCCAAGCGTCCGCTATGTTCGGCTCCCTCACGCCGGGGTTCTATCGCAAATGCTCCGGCTGGAGGTGTTCCAGGGTTCCGGGGCGAGCCTTCCTCCGGGAAGACCTCGGAATTTGCGACAATCATTTAGATCCCGAAGTCGAATTCACGGCGACCCTCCGCAACAGGTTCCTCATGGAGGCTGTCGATAGACGCGACTCCAGGTCATCCCAAGTGCCGCGCCCGAACTGAAGAAGGAAGCCATTCGGTCGGGGGCAGTCCCCCGAGCTCCGGGTCTGCCAACTGGGGACGCGAGCAGAGAAGCCGAGCGGGCGCGGTGAGTGTACTCGATCGCCGTTTTGTGCAAATGAGGAAAACTGCTCCGAAAGCGCTCTCAATCAGAAAGCTCCATATTTAACGAGTTGCAGCCATCTTCAAACTTTACTCGGTGGTCGCCCCTGCACCCGCTTCGCAGTCCAGCCGCGTGTTCTCTTTTGGCCTTGTTCGCCTGTCGCGGTGAATAATTTGTCGTGAGAACGACGGAAGCTCTTTTCTTCGTTGTTCCGTTCGAATCGAGAGGGCGAAAATAGGGCGTCGGATCAAAGCGTTGCTCGAGACAATAATGGGACGGGGCTCTGATCCTGGCAACCGTTCTGTTAGGAGGAGCTGCGTTGAATCCAAGTACGCAGTGGCATGGGAGGCCGGAACATCGCGACCCGCGGACGGTTGTAGGCGGAAAAAGCTCCGTTGCAGACTCTCAAAAGCACGCGCGGCTCACTCGAGCGGCCGGTGAAGTGTATCCTCAATTTTTAGAAGGCCATTGATGGCGCCAGCTGCCATTGCCACACATTCCCATTCATAACGCCGTATTTGGCTCAGAGCGCGAGGCGTCCATAGCCAATGCGCCGTGGGCGTCCACCCCGGAGTCTTTTTACCCCACGTCACTCACCCATTTTCGAGCCACCAGCTACTCAGCGAGTCGCTGTGCCTTTCGTTCGATCCCACTCTCTTCAAACTCCGGGAGGGGGACCCCTCTTTTACGTCAAACGGAGGTTGAGGAATACTCGGAACACGATCTCCCGACACCGATTTCGCGTGGTCATCCCGTGCCATCATCGGCAGCCGCCCGAAACGGCGCGGCGCTCCTCGCCCAGGGTTTGAATCCTAACTGCAACCGAGTTGTTTCTCGGTTATGGGGGCAATGTGACCCGATTTCTCCCCTGCCCCGCTCTGTGCCCGGAGGTTGGGCAAAAGTTCCCACGTTCTGTTCGACGGAAGCAATAAAGTCTGTGAAAGACTGCGTTGACACAACCACTCCAAATTGGTTGTGAAGGCTCATGGGGAAAAAAACGATCGACCGACCGACCTGCCTACCTTCCGGCCAATAATTTCCAGTCGACGGCGGCAGCCGCCGATGAAGCCGCCGGCGTTGCCGCTGCCCATAGTGGCCTGAGCTGTCACCGCGGCGAGCGGCGGTGCTTCTTCAACTCGCGGATGCCCTCATCGGAGAGCTAATTTGGGAGTCAAATTACCTTTTGCCTCGCGCCCTCTCAGAACGGCAATCTTGCCATGCAGCCTTCATCTACCGCATGCATCTCCACTTTGGGAGCTCCGCCGGCGCTAGTCTGCGTCCTCGCAGCTTGCCAACCGGAGGGGCAAGAAGTCTGGCTGAGTTGCTATCTCTCCTCCTCCAGGAATTATTTATTTTGCGCGTTCGTCCGAGAGACTGCCGCCAGATTTATCTTGGAGATTTCATTATCTTCTCCGGGAAGAATGCCCCGCGCCGCTGATGACTCCGCATCGGCTATGAGCGCCAACTTTTGGAACGTCGAACTGAGTCGAAGTCGGCTCAGGACTTCTAAGCCGATCGGTTGTTCTGCGAACATCTCACTCGAGAGACAGCCCCTCGGCTACCAGAAACAACAGGACAGTCGGCTTCGTGTGCTCACATGGATTCGGCACGAGTCGCGTCGCGGCTCTGAGACTCCAAGGGAAACTCGTCCGCACCTTTCTGAGCGGCACGGAGCGGAGAAAGGGTTGGAATCGGAAAAGCGATATTTTCCGTTTCGGGAAGAGCGATATTTTCCCGGAGGTCGAGAAGGAAATTCCATTGTATTCAAGAGTAAGCTCAAATCGAGGAATCAGGAGAGGCAGCTGCGATAGGTTTTCCGTTGTTTTTGCAGCGCGCACTTCTCTCTCTCTTTCTCTCTCGACTCCAAACATCCGCCAAAACTGGGCGGAAGGGCAGCCCACCGATTCTCGTCTCCCAGTGCGAGCGCGAAGCAGAACGAGCCACATGGATTCGAGTCGGGTAGGAGGGCAAGCCGCGAGTTGAGTCCAGAAGAGAAATTCGATATATTCCCCCATTCACCATCCTCGTCTCCCGATTCCGAGCGATGAGCTGGAGCCCCTTGGAGCAGTGGGCAGGCGAAGGGGGCGAACGCCCGGGAGAACTGTGAATATTTATGGTTCCGGCTCCGACGGAGGAATAAATCCACCGAGATTCGGATTCACGCAAGAGTTCGCCTGCCACTCGTGTCCCACGGCGACGGGAACGGCTTCTGTGATGTGATCTCCATCGAAAACGGCAACAATCAAGACGCCAACGAGACTGCGGCTGCCACCTGTGCCGTTGCGGCGGTGGTGTGACGTCATTTTCTGGAAGCAGTGCGGAAGATCGCATCTGGTTGAGTTACCGGTTTATAAATGGTTTTCAGTCAACACTCGAGACAGAGGAGTCGTGGAACGCGTAGATGGGATCACAAGACCTCGATTAGGACTTGGGTTTGATGGAGCTTGGCTGTTGCGCACATCAGTCGATGCGACAATTCCTCGGTTGATATTCGCCTCGGAAGATATTCCGCCTGTAGAAGCCTGTGTTCCGAGGGAATGACGGATCCAGAGCCTCCCGACCGGAAGGCTCAGCATCGGAAGCCTTGCGATCTCATACCGAAGAACCTTCTCGCGCTCCTCCCTGGAACCCAAAGTTCCCGAGATACTTGCGCCAAGCTGAAGATCACAACCCGACCAGCAGAGCCAGCGGTCTGGCGCATTTACCGCTCACTGTGGACGTGGAAGGAACCTTCTCCCCATGATTTTCGATGGAGAGGTCAACACCTCGAATCTTGGTATGAGTTTTGGAAGTATACGGGTCTTCATCGATTCTCGTGCAATCAGGGGAGGAAAATGGCGGTCAGCAACTTCGGCTCCAAGCTGCTCGGAAGCGCCAAGTCGAGGATGTGGATCTTCTGGTCCGACTCAGATCCACGAGCGCAATCGCTCGACTATTTTGGAGGTTGCAGTTATCAGCCGAGCAACCGATTGCAGCTCTTCCCGGAGAGACACATGATAGTGGACACATGCGCGTGCGCAGCCATGCTGCTTCGAATTCCAACCGCCGTGAAAATAAATCGTCTTTTCCGCAGCTTTATTCGAAGCGGCACTGCAGGAATCGTGGAGAACAGCTCTGCGGGAGAGGTGGCGGAAAAAAGCGAACTTTCTGATCTCACGATTCATTCGAACCGAACGCCGTTGTCAATGCACAGAACTACGCAACCCGGGGAGCAGTGGTGTTTGATGGTACATCGATCGATATTGCCTCGTTCAGGGCTAGTCCGGTCGCAGATAGCTCTGGTGGCTACCAGCCTGCGCTTATCTGTGATTTCCCCAGGTGTTCCCATGGGAGTCAGAGTGGAGGTTTCGTTTCCGGAGCTCTTGTTGGAACCCGGCTTCGTGGTCAACGTGACGCGTGACGTTCCCTGACGTGACGTTCCCCGCGCATGCTACTCCGAGCTGACTCATCACACACACAGTGAGCAAAGCTCTCCGGGAACGATATTTGAGGATACGGATCGGCATTTCGGAACGTTTGTTCATATTCGCGTCGGTGGCCGCAGATGGTTGCATTGACCACGCGCGGTCTCCGTCGAACGAGAGGAAAAACTTGAACAGACCGCTTGGACGCAATCGTGGGAGGCCCAGCAGTCATTAGTTTGTAATTGGAAACTCCGGGCATAATGAAATCGCGGTCACTTCCTCTCTTTGCGGAAAAAAACGAACATCTCGGTTTTCATTGACAGCGTCCGTCTAATGACTAGCAACGCGATTCATCTCAGATCCACGGGTCCACTGATTCAAGCTCTGAATATATCCGGGACTGTTCTGTTGCCCAGAAAAGAACATTCGGAATACGCCTACAGCGACTCGACCAGGAGGACTCGCGAGAAATGGGCATTCCAGCCGTGATCCGCAGGCGACAACATCTAGCTATAACGATGTGTCATTTCGCAGAGACCCGTTCTGAGAAATAGGTCGGACAACTTTCCAATCGATCTCCGTGAATACGTTGGCTAGAGGAGGAAACAAAGTCGCTGAACGAGGAATGCCTGCCCTCGTGTGCGAACTGTAAGAAACTAAGCGGACTCTGAAGTCGTCTTCGTTGCTACTTGCCTCGTTGATCCTGGTTGAGGACCAAGCAACGAGATGGCGCCACAGGCGTCCTCCCGGAGTTCAAGACCCGCGCGAGAGTTGGCTCGCATTGTACTCCACGTCTTCGAAGTGTTAGCTGGTTCTCGTGTGTTCAAAGCTGTTCGTGAACTTGAATCTCCGCACCGCACGTGTGACTGTCGGTCGCCGCCGTGCTCGGTGGAAGGGGAGTTCAAGATCGTTCGAGCTCGAAGTGAGGATGAAATGCGCGCTGGCTTCGTGTGCGGAAGTATCGAAAAAAGTGGCTCAAGTTTTAAAAGGTTCCTGAAGTGAGTTTCGTGTGTTGACGTAGAAGTTTGCTCGACGCCGTCATCTCAAGCGAACAAACTCAAGGAAAGCACACCGAAGCGCAACCGGTGACGAAAGGATCATACCTTGCACGTGGCATCACGACAAACGGCATGCAGAACCAGGTTAGCAAAACACGCGACAGCGCTGTTGTCAAAAGCTCACTCGGTTTGTTCCCATTCAAACCGCCGACCGATTCGCTGAGCGTCTTTCGGGTGTCAGCTCCACTGAGCTGAACACGGCGCTTTACGTCCGACGAATCGCGAACAAACTTGACGCTAATTAATCAATTCAGCGATGATCTGAGCTAAAAATGAAAGAACAACCGGCGAAACTCGGAACCCGGGTCGCGGGCTGCGTGGCAACGGCCATCGCGCCGCTCAAACCGTTCTCGTTGTGGCGTACCGGGAACGAATAGTTTCTATTTGTCGGTGTTCCTTCTTCTCCGGTTTGCGTCCGTCTCTCGTCTGGTAGCACGAACCCAAGTTGGGGGAGGTGTGCGGGCAGTCTACAACGGTATGTACTTTCGAAGATTGGTTTCCTTCGCATGCAAGCGGACTTTCCAACGATGAGGAACTAGAACGGAGCGAGACTCCGCGAGCATCGGCGTGCTGGATCGGTCTCGCGCACTCTGACGCTCAAGCGGACCCGCGCACTGATCCCGTTATTCGACGAAGAGCACCTAGCAGCCATGATAGATAAATCCCAATGCATCGGAATATCGGCTGGCTCTGTATTCCGACCGATGTCATCGCATCAACATCCGACATTTTCAGACACCGATTCGATTTGTAACGTCTTACGACAAAATCCCGAGCTCGATCGCTATCGCTGTAAACGTGACTAGAACGCCCGTTCGGTCTCTTCGCACCTCCGCGCTTACGTGGGACGAGTAAGTTTTGCGTCAGACTTAAATTCTCCACGATCGCTATGGAGGTGATCCGCAATTCATTCACCGTCTTCGTGCTCACTCGGCGGTGGTTCTCGCCAGATAAATTCACTGTGATAGATCGTGCGAGTTCTGTATTTCGGTCGTATAACCCGCATAAATTTCCATGATGGCGCGGGAAGACGTACATCATGAGTGGAGTATTTCATAGATGAAATATCGTAGTGGGCGGAAGCTGCTCTTTCATACCGTTGAAGGGCACAGCCGGCCCCTCAACGCTGAGCTCGCTCGAAGCTGAAAATCTCCAGGCCACGCCGGGGCTTACCCTCGCTGATCATTGAGATCGCCCAGCCCCCAGACGAATGGAGAAAACGCGCAGTGGGAAGGTTCCTTCCTCTCGACGCGGGGTTTTTCATCGAATGAGCTGTTGGCATGTACGACCAACCTTGTGCAGCGGACGCAGGCCACAACACCGGCCGATCATGAGCGGGCCAAGTTCTCTCTTCTGACCTCGGGATTCGGAGCCTTCCCACGTCTCACCTAGAGAGCTATCGCAGCGCGGCCAGAGCTGGAGTGTGTAACTGTAGTGTTCGCTGCAGCCTATCTATGGAAAGGTGCGCGCGTCTGTGGTCAGCTTCATGAGTTATGGATGGCGCGCCGGAACCGCGCGGCGTTCAGATATGTGGTTGCAAACGCGTAATTATGCTCGGCATCCCAACTTCGAGCGTCCGCGGGGCCGGCAGTCTCGTCGGTCGGAGAGTCGCTCATCCAGTCGCGACGGAAAACCGGGCGCGCGACAACAACAAAAAACCGTTCCTCAAAAACAAATCGGGGACAGGAGGGAGGGGGGAGGGGAGTTCTGCCGAGTGGCCGATCCGGCAAGACGAAGGGACCGTTGGCGGAAAGTTCGTCAGTATGGTCAAACGGCCGCCGCCGAACGAAGCGTGCTTGCCGAGAGTTCCAGCTATGGTTGATGATGCAGCGCAGGCGACCAAAACGGGCATCAAAGAGTCAAAAAGTTTTGGAGATGCGGAGCGCGCGCACACACGAACGATCGAGCTGTGGCCACACGGACGTGAATACGACTTAACCGCTCGTCGAAAGATCGAATGCGCATGCCTGAATGGCGCACCGTTGCATCCCTAATTGGCCAGACGCGCAGTCATGAGCTTATTCGCAATAATGGACCCGAGCTCGCTGGTTCTCTCAATCTTATTAGGCCGACTCCTGTGTTGGGCGTGGGATGGTCGGGAAAAACTCTCAATGACGTATGTCGAGTAGTTCTCATTCGACAGCACGTTGAGAGACAATAAGAACGGAAGGGGCAAAACGAAATACTCGGCGACCGGCTTAGCGGGAAGGAGCAAGCCGAACAGAGCAAATGAGATTTGGCGGGATGTTGGTGGCGGGATGCTACTCGTTTTGCTGCTCATCCGCACGCTCGGGAGGTTCGGGTCGCCGTCTCGGGAGGAGAAGTCCTTCCCGCCGGATTCAAAGTCACCATGATCAAAGAGATCCGCTGCAGCAGTCGATCCCATGATCAGCCGTTGACTGCACGCCAGACTATCCGCCGCTGACAACGGGGCGCATCGTCTGCACGCCGAGCTGTGAGTTGTTTGGAGTTGCGGCGCTGAGGATCCGACGGGTTCCGCGGGAGAGGATCAAGGGACGGGGGGGGGGGGGGGGGGGATAAATTCCCCCTACACACAACGACAACCGCAGCCTCGTGGATTTCTAAATCCCGCATCGGCTGGAGACGCTGCGTCGGAATGCGCCGGCAAGAAACCTCAGTCCGCGCGAGAGAGGTCGGCGTCGGATCGATCGAGCTCGTGTTTTGGACACGACCAGGTGATCCGGCGACAGGTAAAGAAAACGATCTCTACGATAACATCGCCGCTTCCTCTCGGATCTCGGTCTGGGCACGACGGGAGCTGCGGCGCGAAATAGAGTGGCGGAGATGATTTTTCAACGTTTTGCGCCGGTCTTGTTTTCTTTGCGCTTGATAACCTTGAGCCGGTAAAGGCCGATTCTTGCAGCCCGCTCCGCCATGCTCGCAGGTCCTTTCGCTGCAGACGGTTGCTGCTGGATCGAAGCGGAAATGTTTTGTAAATCAAAGCAGTGCCTGCGCAAACCCCCCAGGATCTGGTTCGGAGGGTGGGACGCGGGGGGAGGCGCATCGGTGGCTGAGCGGGCCACGGGAAGCAGAACGAATAGAACTGGCCCACCGAAGAAGACGTTGACAGCATGAGCTCGATTATGACGACGACCTTGGCATCTTTCGGACCTTGGCGGGACGGCCAGCCGACCGCCCGGCTGATAGATCACCCCGCTGACTTCGATGGAGTCAGAAAGATTTTGGGAACCGTGCTTTGAATACGGTTCGCGAGGTACCTCCAACAGCTTCAGCAGAGTGACCCGGCTCCACGATGGACTCGCGCCGAGCTCAATCGCTCACCCCGCGCGTCCGGGGGTTCGGAACTCCGTGTGTGTGGTGCAGTGTCATTGCGATCGCCGCGAAACCGGTGCAAGGAAACCGGTAGCGGATGTAGAACCGGATGAGTAATTGAGCGCATATACCGCTCAAATAGTCATCGTGGAACATCTAGCCCTCGCCCCTGGTCGGATGCGAAACCTCATCCAGTCACGCAAACATGCTATCATCGCGTCATCAAAGTTTCGAGAATCTTTCGATTATTTAGCTCCTGCAGAGGCTCGCGACAGACACACGCGAAGCGACTCCGGATTCTGTCAGCTTGTGGAATCGCAACTCCGGGATGAAGCAAACACTCGAGCAGGTCTCTACGGATTACGTGAAGAGAGGAGCCGCGGCGAGTTCCCCGACATCGGATCCCTATCGCCGCGCCGTCAGTCGGCTGCTGCTGGTATTTATCAAGTGCGGGCGGGGCGTTGAAATTTACATAAAACTGATTCTGTCCTCCGCGACAAATTAACTGGCCGCTGATTAACTCGACTCGAGTCGGGTCGACGCGGTTCAGAAACTCCTCTACAACGGGCCCTCCGCCCGTCGGGTGGCGGTGAGCGCCCGCTCCGGTCGGGGCAGTAGCGGAGGCCCTCGGAGGACCAGGCGAGGCAGTCGCAGATTGGAACGGTTCGCTCGAGAAAGAATGGCTCGCTTCAGGGTGGAGACTTCGCCGGACAGAGATAAATTTCAATGATTCCTTGTCGCGGAGGGCCGTTGTTAGATCATTGACGATCACCCGGGCCGTGTTCGGTCTCGCTCCGGCCCTCGCTTGCCCGGCCGGCTGGTTTATCTCAAAAGTAGGGGGTTAGCGGACAGCTGCGGCTCATGAGCGGCGTTCGCATGTTGTCGCCCGACGAGCCTCCGCATCTGAGCTATCTAAACAACATCAGCACTGTGAGCTCGCCAGTTTTTTTGCGACCGACTGAAAATGCACGACAACTCCGGAGACGCGGAGGACAAGGAAGGCTGAAACGCGACACGAGAGGAAGTCGACGGTCCCAGGAGGAACTATGGATTCGTCGTCGCAGTCTATTTGTTTGTGAGAAGAGAAGCACGTCGCGCCCTTCCATCCATCCATGAGTAGGTTTAACAGCAGAGTTTTTCTCGTTCCGTTCAAGCCACTCAGCGATTTCAATTCGGCTTCCCAGACGTCGTGCAGCGTACCGATCGTGCGTACGCCCCTGATCGAAGCACGCTGTCCCGGCGCGCGCTCTTCTCGTTACCCGGGCCACCCGTTCCTTCTCGTGCTGTTCCGAAACAATCAGCTGAGGTCGATTCACGCCAACAACGAGTCCAGGCTCGACTCGTTTGGTGGCAGTGGGCGAGTGCGAATCGATCGCGATGTTCCGCAATCGGCCAAGCCGCACGCGGTCGTTGCGATGAATTCACGACACGTTCTCGATGCGGCACCTCGGGGGATTTCATGAGCGTCGCGTGTCATAATTTCCGCCACCGATTTCGAAAAATCCGGTTCAGTGGATCTGCTGAGGTCTCGGCCGGAGGGTTCCGCTCCCTGATCGGAAGGAGGACCGAAACTCCACGCGGCCGACTCTCAGTCGCGGTCGGAATGCGAGCGACGCGGCGTCGGAATGCGCTCTCGCAATAAATCGTGTAACTCCTGGTTTTTTGTCTCCCAACGAAGTCGCTGCAGCCGGCCAGAGCCAGCTGACTGCTCGTCCGTGCCGTGCGAGGAGTCCGTTTGTTTGTTTGTTCGTCTGTTTGTTCGCCTCTGATGGAAGTGACCGAACCATCAACCGGAATGAATGGAATCTTATCATTTTCGCCGGACGCAGTCGGAGATCGAGTTGGTTACTTTTTTTGGAGAGGGCCACTTTCATCCGTCGACCGCGATGGTGGGAGAGAGAAAGGGAGAGAGCTTCCTCCAGAGTGCTAGAAATTATCGCTCGTTTGATTGTTTTCCGTTGCTGCATAGCCGCTGGCCGCGGACGGCAGTGTAGGCGAATGAACGGAGTTGGCGATGATGACGTTGACAGCGACGATCATGGGCTGCGATGACGGCGCTTGTTAAGCGTTTTCGTCATGGCCGTTCAGCTTGTGAGCCGGTTGGCCGGGGTGGGCTCTGAGCCCGCGCTGGCTTTAAATTAGTGGGCGCTCATTTTTAACTCTGTCGAGCGCTACCACGACCGCCGAACGAGAAGCGGAGAACCACCATCAAACGTCGCCCCGCTCGGCTTCCAATTTTAGTTTGCTCCCCTCGCGAGTGTCGGAGGGAGGGGTCTTGTCGAGGAACGCTGTCCACCCATTCATCTAGCCAGCTAGCCTGACCAGTCCGCTGCCACGTAGTCTGCCCACATGCTCGCCTCACCTGCTCGTCATCCCGCTCGACTACTACCCTCTTGACCTACTGTGGCCTCAAGCTTTTCCGGCCCGCTGTAAGGTTTCGTGAATCTCCCGCAGTTCTACAGTGATTCCGAATGGCAGAGAGGAGCGGGGTCCAACTTCCACAGGAAGCCAGAACCGGAGTTCCTGACCACGGCACGGTCGTCGTCGTCGTTGTCGTTTTTCGAGGACGCGAGAAGCCGCCGCTGCTGCTGCACCGACCAACTACTTTCTCGTGCTGGAGCGGCCGCCTAAACCACGAACGACGCAATTTGTCATGACAAGACAAGCTACCAAATGTCGATGGCCTTGCGAGGCCATTTAACGTTAGGAGGCAATTAAACTAAGTGAGTATGGGACGTAGCGTGCTCGACGGCGAAACCTGTTCGCGTCTGGTGCGAGTTCCCGCAAAACCACCGCCCGAACGAACGGATTAGTGGAATCGTATTCCGTTCTATGTATTCTCCATCTCTCGACGAGTCTGGAGCACAGCACGCGAGCCCCCTCTCGTTTCCAGTCTGGCTGAGTTCCGCATCGACCCAATGGTGCCCCGACGTCACGGATCCCGGTCCAGCGTCTTGACTTGATGAGTTTGCGTCGATTACGCTTGTTAGACCGCGAGGGGCTTCGGCGGAAACGGCTTCGCGAGCTCGGGCGGGAAACCTTTCTCAAACCAGGCCAACCTGCAGCCCTGGTCGCGTACGGCTCATCAACGAGGTGTTTGGTTGTTTGTTTCCCCGTTCCTCCGTCTCCTCGCTGTTATGGCCAAGGAGTCGGGGGGCGGCGGAAGGCCCCAACGGAACCGTTGAAATTCATGGTGAGAGGGCAAATCCGGGCGCACTTAGAAAAGCGGAAGATGAGCGACCGGCAGAAGGTTCGGCTCGCTCGGGGTTTGCCACCGTGATCACGTTGAGTAGAACATGCCATAAAGCCGACGAAGCGTGAGATCGCGGTATTCCATTAACTCTGTGCTATTAGGGAGCTCCGTGTGAGCGACATTTACGTTGTTGCGATAGGTTACCTGGCCTCAGCTGATCAACGATCGGTCTCACGGACAGGCGAAACGACGGAACGAGTTTTCTTCAATCCTCTCTGGTTGACGCCAGCCCTAAGCGGTCGGAGCATCTTTCGTTTGGTTCGTGCACTCGGAGTCGAACTTCCTTCGATGGAGCTACAAAATGCTTTGCTGTACGCCCGCTGAAGTCTCGGACGAGGCCCCGGCAGCTGCAGCTCGATAGCCAATAGGTGTCGTCGCGGTCCTTCGATATTGGATTTCGAGAACTCGCGTGTTGGGACAAATAATTATACGAAGCAGGTCTTCGTGTTTGCCCTAGTTTGAACCACGTTTACTCAACCAACCAGTAGCACTGTTGGGCAAGCAGCCGAACCGGCCGGCCGTTCGTTCGGTCTCTCTGCTGGTTGGCCACGCTCGCCATCCGGACAGACCGGGCTGATTAAAAGTCACAGCAGGTGTTTCCATTAGTTCCCCACCTCACCTCCGAGCGTTCGAAATGAATTCTTGCCTCCCCTTCAGATCAGTGTCCCCGCCCGGATCTTTCGCCCTGAATAGCTTTCATGGAACTCAGGAGCTCGAGCTCCCATCAGGCCGACCGAGCCCGACAGATTCCGAGAGCTCCCAGCGTGGAGGAGCGCGAGGATTTCTTCGAAAAGTTCCGATCACAAACAGAGGAAGCCCGGACGACACGCCTTCACGCGAGTTCCGACTCGGTCACCGATGCTCGGAGGCATCAACTCTGATGGCGAGCACCTGAAGCTTCGAATCCTCGCTCGCGGTCCAAGCACGGCCGACTCGGATCGCGCGCCTTCGGATTCGGAGAATGGAATTCGGAGTCCACTCGAACGAGCACCGTTTCCCCACGCGACAGCCAACGGCAAACTTTCGTCGGACTCTGCCGCCATGGAACGACCACGTCCGGGACAAGAGAAACGAGACGATCACTGCCACCGTTCCTGCGTCGGGCCGCGTGCCGGCGTAAAACATGCACAATTTTCGGGTCCCTTGGGCAGCCGTCGGCTCTCTGGGGCCCGTGAAGGGGTCTGGAAGGCGCACAGAGGCGGATGGACAAAGTTCAGACTGAGTTTCATCTTTCCGGCTCATCGAGAGCGGCAGATGAGCGCTCGGCGTTCTGCCGGAGTGGGCGAGTATCGACGGGACGCCGATGCTCCGCCGTAGTTAGCGGAACAGGAAAACGACTCCGTTCCGCGCGCCCACGGCCAATCACGGCATCCCGAGCCAGAGGTTCTGGGCACGATCATACGTTTTGCGTCAAGCGAATCAGGGCGATACTCGAAAGAGAGCGGGAATCGTCCGAACTCCGAGCTCGAGGCTCGGCGCTGCTTCGTGATAAATGTGTGAGCCACCGGAACGGCTTGAAAGTGGCGGCTGGAGTCGTTTGAATGAGCGCCGGGAACGGGGATGATGAGGACAACAGATGTTCCTCGAAGCCAGGAGAATCCTCAACTCTTCTGTTCGGTTCATTTAATTTCATAAGGTCTTCCCTCGTTCTGTTTTTTTTTTCTTCTTGTAGAGAAAACGCAAAGCTTCTGACATCCAGCCTTCGAGCCGGTCAGCGATCCACTCGACCCGTTCGCTCGAGCACTTGCCGTTGGAGATCTGAGTGTGACTTCATGCTCCAGTGGAGTTTCGTTCGAGCGGGCGGAGTAGCAGCCTGTTCTGCCAACTTCGTTGAACTATAATACTTGCTCCCCGAACCGAGGGCCCGAAGTCGGCCGGCCGACAAGAAATCAGGTGAAGCAACAACTTGTTCGCCCCGATGGCTGATCGCGCTCGGTGCGAGCGACAAGCTGAGATCAAGCAGAATCATGCCGGATGGATATATGCAGGAGAATCTGCTGCTTGCCTTGAGCCGCAGTTCCCTCGTTGGGAATTAATTATTTTTCAGTCTCTCATTCGAAGTGGTTTCATTCCTCCTCATCCGTGGAAGTCACTCCCCGTGGATGGAATCCCATGGAGTTGCTCCCCGTCAGCCATCTTGTTATACTAATATAGTCATCATAGGATAGGTGCTCTCTCGAGCGAGAAACGCTCCACCATTCAGGCGCTCCTTCTGAGGTAGACTGTGCGGTCCCTCCCAAGGGGGACAGCGAGTGAAATGGTTGTGTAGCGGAGTCGAACGCATATCAAATTCGAGTTTCTGAGACGTGTCCTTGATATTTTCCAGGTAAGACAAGCACGACTCGTGCGGGAGGAGGCAATATTCACAACTGGAGAGGAAGAGACGGTTCTGTTTGGCTTCGCAGCTCACAACGAATCGAAGGCTGCGACAGCATCCTCTCGAGGTAAACGAAGTGCGCGAGTTGGCAAGCGCTACCTGTTGGGGAACTGTGTCCTCCTGATATATGTTCGTACGAAGACTCCCGTGTTCGTCGGTAAATGTGTAACTGCTTGCCTCCGCTCTTGCTGAAGCACCGCGCACAGCGCACATTAAGCTCTAATGGGCTTCCGGAAGACAGAGCCGGATTAGTAATGAACGACACGGTGACATCTACTGCTGGAAATACCAACGCAGGAGAGACCGATTCGCTGGCTGCACAGCACCCGGCGTCCATATCGTCTCTGGAACGAGCTCCGCGACGGGCATCCCGGTCGGTTGTTTCGAGCAGAGACAATCGACGTCCCGAATCCCTCGCCAGAAGTTCCGTTCCGCAATCCAACAGAATCTGGGGAGATCCAACGAAATACCTTTTTAGTCCCGTCGACCGAGCGCGAGGACAGTTGTAGTAGCGTTGGTTTTTTTTTTCCGCGCATTCTCGCTCTCCGTTCCACTGGTTCCATCAGAACCACCGCTGCCGCCACGCTATCATTAGTTATTCACAAAAGATGTCACTACCCAACCATTCGAACGGCCAGACCAGCAGCTACCCATTCAATTCGTTCCCTCGCTCGTTTTTTCGTCGGTTCGACGGTTCCTTCCGTTCACCTCCTTGTGCGGCGTTTTTCCTCTGGAAGAAGACGGAACTCCTTTGTCGTCTCCTCCGTTTGATATTCATTGGACGGAGTCTGCCTCTTTCGGCCATTCTGCTGTGGTCGCCGCTGCCGGCTGCTGCAGATATATTTCGAGTCGCAGCATCTGCATTGTCGTCGCTCGCGAGGCTCAGCTCGAAGGTTGTCGAGCACTTGATTCCGGCGAGAGCGAATCTCGTCCTTTGGCCAAACGGAACGAGTCTTCCCCGTGATCGTCCTGATGTTTCAATTGACCACGGTCGAGGGTTTATCAATCGACGCCAACGGAATTCCGCGACCAGCCCCTCAACGGCTGCTCCCTGGACACTGATGATGACGGTGGTTGTCTCGATGATGTCGTGGTTCCGCTTCCCGTACGAAGATGCGAGCATCCGGATCGGAGCGCTCAACGGCAGTCTAGCAAGCGGAGACGACTGCTCATGAGGAGCTTTCGAGGGCACAACCATTATTGGCAACTCGATGAGAATAGGAAGTGTCTCCCGGAACGGACAGGATCATCGCTCACCCCAGCTGTGGCGGCGCGTGTCACAAACGTACTCGGATCGTCATCGAGCTGTTGACGTCGCTGCCCTCGAACTCGAGAAGCCGGGGAGCGTCTCGGAATCGGAAGCACCGAACCGGAAACCCCACTCGCAGTTCTTGATCGTCCCAAGTTGAGAAACTTCGGAATCAGTGCGACTTGCCCGTAGTTTCGTCGTCCGACGTGTCGACGGAGAAACCTCGCGCCCCCTGCTTCGGCTTCCGACGAGGATCTTGTCGGAACTCATTACGTCGATGTTGCCGGGACGTCCCGCTCGGACTAGTTGTGTCGAGCAGGTGGGACTCGGGGGGGGGGGGGCTCTGCCATACATCGTCCCGGAGGACAGAATAGCGGATCAAAGGCCCATTCGAACGAACGCCTCCAGATCTGCCGCCGGCCGCGTCTGTCCCTCTGAGTGAGCGACAATTCATTCACCGGCAACGACGTTCCAACTCATGTTCGTAGAAAAAAGCACGGCGCCCCCCTCAGAAGACAACCTGACGTACTTTGCGTACATAATCAATAAGAAGGATGCTCTGTCCAAAGGACAACCGACTTCCGCTGTGCTGCGTTCGAATCGTCCAGCTATCGGCAAATGTCTCGTGATCTGTTCAGTGACTGCTCCGTTGGCTTCGGACGAACACTCGTTCTTCCTAATGTTCGGTTGTTGTTTGTCTGCCTGGCTGGCTGGTCGGTTCGTCGCCTAAAAGCCAGCGCTAAACAAGTCGGTCAACACGACGAAGCTCGTTGCTCCAAAAGCCCGCGGGCCACTTGCCTGCTCAGCCAGTTTCGCTGGAAAAGACTGAACAACAGCAGCAACACACGATTCTCATCGAGCTATCGACCGACACGAACAAGCGCCGTCTGTTCGGAAGAGAGAGAGATCGAACCACATTCGGACGGCCGACTCGAAGTCTGAGCAGCTGCCTCAGTCCCCGGTCCAGATGAAGAACTCGCGCGGTTGGCCTGCGGAACGAGCGTTTCTCCCGAACGCGGCGCCGTATTCGGTCCCGTGTGTTCGAGTAAACACAGGACGCCAAAGAGCGCAACGTGAAACATCGTGACCCTTCGGTCGTAAACGCTCACAAAACGGCTCCACCCAGCGTGACGACCGCCCTCGGGCGGCTCCGAGTAGCGTAGCGGTTTTCCCACTCTGGCTCGTCCATACTCCTCGCCGAGGAGTAGCTCCCGGATCACTCGGTCGAGTTCCTCCTGGAGTTCCTGCGTGTCGTGCATTTCGTCCCACGCGGCGAGTTGCCGACTCGCTCGTTCCTAGAGTGGCTGAGAGGACTCAGATGCGCGACCGTGACGTCAAGCACGACCCTCTGCGGGGCACGGCCTGTTTGGACATTAGATTAGCCCGTTGCGGCGGACGTCTTTCCGGCCGCTGCCGCTGCGTGTCGCTGTTCGTTCGTATACACCTCACAAGCGAATGCGCGTCCGTACACAAGAGCCGGCCCAGCGACGGACCGACATCAAAGATACGTCGGAGCGGACCAGCAGTGGGGGGCATTCAGCCAACGGTCAACTTTCAGTCGAGTACGAGGCTAGATTAAATTGTGGACAGGACGACGACGAGTCATTAAATTCATTCAGCGCGCGCGTTTCGTGGCCTCACCCGTCGACTTGGCCCCTCATTTTGCGACGTCGCCAACCAACAGTAGTTTGGGCTCCCATCGTATGGCCGCCCGCGCAGAAAAAATCTTCTGCGCAACCGAGCGGCTGGGTTGTCGCGCCGGGGAGCTGCACTGAGCGCGCTTCACTGCATCCACATGAATGCACAAAACCGAATATAAATGTTCTGCGTACATTCTAACCAATCTAATGTGCGATGGCCGAGGATCTGCGGTCGCCGCTGACACGCCTTCAGCACGCAGCGGGACGCAGCGGGGACACCGCCGGCCGTCACTGCTTAGCCCCGAGCCATTGTGCCCGCAGTCAATAGTATGGTGATGAAGTCACACGACGTTCCACTCGCGGCCGGGCCTTCGAAAAGCGAAACTCATGCACCCTCGGACCAACGCCGGTGCACGGATCGAAACTCACGCGCCCGGCTCCCTCTCAACCCCCAGAGCTCCCAGCAGCGGGTCTCTTGAGTCAAATGGAGGAACAGATTCCCCGGTGCGGCGGGGAGGAGTCCGGGATCTTTTCCTCGCTGACGGAGACATCTACCCCGACTCAGTGAGGAATTCGGAGTATACACGCACAATGGCGGAGGGCAAATGATTCTGGGAAGGGCCACGGTGACGAAGCGAAAGTCGAGCTGTCATTGCCCTGACGGTCCATCCACTGACTCTACCCACGATGGTTCTGAGGAATATCCCCATTTTCAACAAACTCTGCCACCGAAGGGCTTCTTTCGCCATTTTTCCAAACTGGAATCCATCTCGCTCCGAGCAGAAATCGTTCGGCTCGGTTCTGTTCGTCATCACTCATCCATTTCCAGTGAGAATCGTCCCTCTCCCGCTCGATTTTGCAGAATCTGACTTTCATACTACGCAGGTGGTCAATACCGCGATCTGAGAACTCGGGTGCGACCGACGGGAGGGCGTGTGAGGACGCCATCATCATGCCACGGAAGCTCGCGACTGAAACAAGTCGAATAATCACAGACCTACAGGTTGGTTTCCGGAAGCTCTCCCAAGCGGCATGATGGTCTGTGTACCCCATCGGGGCCACAACGGTACTCTCGGAGAGAATGTTCGCCAAATACGTCTTTCGGTCGGCCTGAGCCAAATTTCAGATGTGGATTCCCCCAGCCGTGGTCCTGGGAATCGGAGAGTGGACAGAACGGACCCGTTCTCCTCAACTAGGTCGACCAACTGCACGCACGAGCTGAGCATCCGTCGAGGAACCTCGAGGAAGCGGGAGAACCGCAACGGATGACGCGTCACCACGAATTTCGCTTCACATTGTGCAACTAATCGAACGGCTGTCTCACAATAGCTTTCCTGGTTGACAGCGAACCGGCAACATGTGCCGGCGCGGCTGACGGAGTCAGATGATTCGGTATCAGTTCCCGTCTCTGACCAAAGATGAGCTCCGTCTGTTTGTCGCCTGCTTCGGCGCAGAAATAGGGAACGAGCTTTTTCCCTCGTGCGATCCCAACTGCTGCCGTCGTCAGAAGATCATTCCATTCAGAGGGAACCTCATCTCTCCCGCCATCGTTCTCCACCGCATCCGTCCACAAGCTTTCCTCTGCGGCCGTTGTCAGATTGCCTCGATTCAAATGTTTTTCCGAATTACTCGGATTCGATATCATTGTCGTCGACACTGGATCGATGTTCGGATTCCGGATCGGCGTTTATTCCCATCGAGATCGCTCCAGCGACGGCGCCTACCACACGGTGTGCGGACGTGGGCATTCGATGAAGATCTGTGTTAATAATTCAACTACATCCAAGTGTCGATGGGACGAGAAGAGTTCTCCGGAGGATGAAATTCAACAGACCACGAGAGCATCTATCGCAGCGGGTCACATCTGCCCGAGAGCTTGTTGGATCTTCCGGTCGGAGCGAAATCTAAACGATTCGTGCAGAAGCTTCTGCCGTTGAATGCTCTCAACTATAGCGTTGCGTCGTCTCATATCTCGATCGGATGGGATGGATGAATTATGGAGTCAGTGAGGGCTTTTTTTCGGGAGAAGTTCGCCGGTTTCGGCTCCACGGCTGGATTCTCTGTCGTTGCGGCTAACCAGGAGCTTAGACCGCCGGTCCGCTGGCCGGCCGGCCGGGCTGCTCAATCAATATCCGCCCTCCTTGACTTTTCCCTGACTTGATTTACGTGATCGGGTCGATATCGGTCGGACGCAGGCTCGTTGCTGAACTCTTACAGACCATTGTCCGGTGCTGTCCGCTGCCCGATGATCTGGCAGTCGATCGGCTGTCACTCGAACTTTCCCCATTTTCGATTCGAGGCGTTTTCCTGCCTGTCCGCTCGCTTGCTAGCCACGGAGCGACCACCCCTTCGCTCCCGGCTCGAGTCCCTCTATCCCAGATGGTCGACGGAGGGTCGTGCTGATAACGTAAGCTTCGGATGGCCACCGTCACTCTCTTGACGTTTCTCCAAGTTGGCAATTAAACCATCCTTTTGATCCCGTTCGGGAGTCCCATCCGCAGGAAAAGTTGAGGAATCTCGATCGAATGATCCCTTGGCCTTCTGAAACCTTCAGCGACCTACGACCAGTCGAACGGACTTCGCGCGCTCGCGGCGACTCACTCCCCGACCAACTCTCCGCCTGATTGACGGAGGAGGAAGCAGGCCAGCCCATAGAAGACCTACGTTTCCGTTTGCTGCGCATTTACATATAGATTTAGATTCTGGCTAGACACAAATCCCAGTGGACCCGGGACCGTTATTGGGACACCGGGGACAACGACTACCATCGAGTGACTGTGTTTCTCACTGACTGCTTGATTGAGAGTCGACATTGATAAGAAGCTGCTGTGTCTCTTCCATTCACCAATCAGCTCAGCAGCAGCGAAATCAGGGCGCGGGTCGTTTTCAGCGGAGCACTCGCTACCGAATGGGTGAACGCGGCTCAAGTCGCCACTGCGCCGACTCTCGAGACATGTCCTGCAAGAGACTAACGTATCGATCGGACCCCTGTAACGAGGATCACTCATCTGTCTGCTCACCACCTAGCGTCGCATTATCGCCACTCGATCCAATCACCCATTTACCAGAGAAAACTATCGATTTACCGACCTGGCTAGCGTTATCCTGCGCCAGGACTCCTGACAAGCAGCAGGATGGCGGCACCGCCGTGGAGGATAGCGACGGGGCGATTCTGTTGTCAGAGAATTTCGACGGTGTCGTGAGATCGTTCGTTATCCTTCCGAATCACAGACGAAAACGGGCGAGAAGCAGGAGCGATTTCCATTCTAGGAACTCGTGAGCCCTGTTTTTCTTCCCGTTTTTTTCGCTTTCGATCGTTGGAGCCCCCTGTCGTGTGACCCCGACCACCCCGATATCTATCCTCCGGAAGTCCGCTGCAAATGTTGACCAGTGGTTCTCAGCCGGTGCTCCGATGTAAGCCCAGCACTGGCTTGGCTTTACGACGGCTCGTCCTTGGGGAAGAACATTCTCGGAGTTTGTGAGAATCTAGCTCGTTGTCGGAGCAGGCAGACAGGTTGCGGCGAAGCGGCCAACCGAGAAGCCAGTCAGCAAAACAGAACATTATCATCGGCCGCTCCTCCAGAGGTTCTTTCTTTGCGTCTCCGTTTCCATTCACTAACTCGTCAGAGGCATCCGCGTAGTTTTGAGACAACTAGTTTCTCCTGGCGTGGTTTAAGGAGACACCATCCGGGATTTTTGTTGCCTGGATTCAGGGAGACATCGCCCGGTTGCGATCCACACGCATGCAGTTTCTCAAATCGGTTGCCTGAAAGAATTTGCACGACGAATTATCCAATCGCATGAGCGAACGTTCCCCTTCGGGAGTAGATGAGCTCGCTGATCGATCTCGATCTAATTGAACGGAAAGCTGATGGATTTCAGGGTGGCAGAGTTTCCCTGAAGGCCATTGCAAGAGGTTCCGGCTGACCGATCTCCATGGTGGCCCCCTCGATGGGGAAATGCGACTAAAAATTCGGGTTTTCGCTGGCTATCCGAAGCTCGTCGTGAAACCATGTGCTCCAAATTCTGTCAGAATCGGTCAGCTCGGAACTCGGTTCGATGATTTCCGATTGCCACGAAAATCCGTGTTTCCATTAGTTCATGAGTACAGTCCGAACATTTCAAGACCATCATTTGAACCATCGACCCCCGCCGGATTATTGGATCGGAAGATCAAGGATGCCTAAAAGATCGGGCTTCAATCCTGAGGGAAGTCTGCCCGGTCCTGAACCGGAGCCTCAAAGTTCAGACTCGACATTGAGCATCTCACGTCTTCCGTGTGTCCAAACTGGCAGATGAATGGGTGGTTGATTGTCTGACTCCCTGAGTAACTCAGCCCTTGTAGCAATGAGCCGGTGGTTCTCAACGTATCCGCTCACACATGGATTCATGAATATGATTATCGAATAATGCCAGAATTCCTAGGCTCTGATCAGGACTGAGCTCACTTACGCCGCCAAACTGGAGCTGTTGAGCCACTCTGAGAGCCTTTTTATTCGGCCCCAGATGTTTTAGCATGGCCTTAGAAGCTATTTTGGTCATCGTTTGAGTACACTCGGGATGTGCACCTAAAATTCTTAAATCACTTGAAAACGTGTGCGTATTCTCTGCCTGCACCTACCTATTTGTGGCCGTCATCGTCATCCTGCTGCTGCTGTATTTAGGAAACCGTGGGAGACGACGAAGTTGAGCAGACGCGAAACTAACAATGGCAGCTCCTCGTTTATTTCTCCAGCATGGAAAATTCATGCAACAACCCGTCCCATTCAGTTTGGCGTCGCGCCCCGCGTCGCGTGGGAGATTTCGGGATCGAAGCACCTTCTCATTAAGATTCCCAGCCGGCGCTTCGCTTGGGCAACATGCCCTCGAGAGGTCGAGTGCCGCCATCTCAGTAGCGAAGAACGATCGTTGAGAAGGAACATCTTTTAATAGGCCTTCTTCTTATAGAAAGGCTTTGAGTGTGCACGAGGACGCCAAGAGGGCGTATGATCCTCTAGAGTCGGCTCCGTCGATCTGTTTGAAGTCAGACACCTGAGCACTCACCATCCAAAGGCGGAAAGCAGCTGCCGCTGAAGACGAGCGGGTTCGGAGGAGCGGACGTAGCCCTGGTTTCCTGATGAACTCGTTCACGGGCGGACTGAGGCGAACAGCTCGAGTCCGTTGGCAGCTCCAACTGCCAATCTCATTCGTGCATCGGAGAGCAGTTTTTTCTGCACTTTGCTGCGTTGCACGGATTTGTGAGGCGAGAGAGTGAGTGATACGGCGTGCCACAATAATCGATTGAGGGGACAGGGTACTGAGAAACCCGTGATTTCCGCCAGGGCCTGATCCGAATGTTTGTGAGTAGAGGTCTTGAACCTAACCCAGCTCTACGATTCAAAACAGGTTCGGAGAGAATCGGTGGAGAACTTTACGAGAACATCTTTCTCTCCTGTGCCCATGATTTCAATCTGAATTCATCTGTTTGTCGATGACAACAAATTTTCCTCGATGGATTATTTTCCAGCTGCTGTATTCCATGGGTGGGTTGTCGAACGATGCAACTCGGAAAGGCCTGACTGCAAAGCTCCAGAATTTCGCGGTTTCATTACCCTACTCCCTTGAGTGTCCATCATCCTCGGTTCAACGAGGTTTCAACGAGGTTTCATGCGAACCCAGGAAGTTCTGCGCCGACCAGAGTTGACGGGGCTTCGGTAGCTCTCTCGTGTGCCCATCGTTGACCGTATCGGCTTGTCCTCATCCTCCACTGCTTGCCGGCGTCGGTCTCATGAACGGCTCAGTGGCGTTGATGAGCAATATTTTGCGTCCCGTCTTCTCAAGCGGCGGAGAAAATCGGAGCGGGCCGTTACGTTTCTTTAGCGGGGTCCGTTTTCGGGGGGAAAGCGAAGTTGCCCAGAACCGCTCTCTTCCTTCCAAAACAGTACTGCGCGAAATTGAGTCGATGCGCGTGGGGTTCGTTGATGCATATGGAGAGCGAAACGGGTGGAGAAAAGATTCGGGTCAAGCAAATGAACCATGACTCGGAAGGAGTAGATGTTCAAGGAGGCCACCTTGCTGCTTCTGTTGGAGTGCGTTCGATAGCGACGTTGGTTGGTCGGCGTCAGCGGCAGCTTGCAAATGTCTCTGCGCGCCCGCCCCTGAGATTGACGTGAGAGCTTCACGCCTGAACGGTTCTGTGAGGAATCACCATCATTCAGTGAGCTAGCAAACGTCGACCAACCAGCCAAGCTAGCGGGGGCGGGCATCCAAGCAGGCAGACAGGCATTGCAATGCGTCTTCTTCATTTGCCGCGCGCAAGAGGATTATTCCCCGTTTCGGGTCGATCGGTTCGTTTTCCTGTTCCCTGGAAGACTTCTCCCCGATCGAATCGAGTGCAAACTCGATTCTGACACTCGATCGTGAGACGGGGGTCGTGGCGCTCTGATTGCGGGTGAGGAGAGATGATCGCAGCATGCATAATTGACCAGCCGACGACTCGGCTGCGTGAGTTCATCAAGGGTGTGATACACAATGGAGCTACACACAGTGAGCGACACAATCGAGGGCCAAAAGTTAAAGAAGTCCCTCCCGCCGCTCACCAGCATCTCTCACTCAACGAAGCGGCGGCGAAAGGAGAATAAACGGGAGCGGGCTTCGGAAACGGAACGACGACCGACGGATTGATGACAAAAATACTTCGCTGTGTGAGTCTGAAAGATGAAGAGAGGAGACGCTCCGGAGAAGAAGGATTCATTACCGAGTCGTCGGTTGACCCTATCTTCTTCAGCTTCGGCTCCGAGCGGGAAAATCGGATGGGGCCGACTCGGCTCAACCACCGAATCAAACCCGATGACGAGTACAAACCAAACAGCAGCATAGAGAACTCCCAAGACGCTGTGTGCTCACCCCAGACTCTTGAGTCGCCGGGGAAACGAACGCAACGGATTCTCGGAAGAGCTGACGGGGAAAAGTGTTCCGCAGAGGACGACCGGTTCTGGATCACATTTTCACGAAATCGTTGCTGGGAGTGATCGCGGGAAAAAAAAATCAATACCAATTTTCTGTGCGCTGGAGATGTCCTCCGCTCGATGACCGAACCCCGGAGCCGTCTGTGTCATCGGCTCAACCGAGTTTTATATGGACGAAAAATAGGTTGGAGAGGCAATGAGGTACTTTTCCACTCATTGAAATCCGAAGCAGCATCAGATGCCAGTGCCGACGACTTCACTGGCCGATTCCTAAGCCGGCCATGAGGTGCCTCGGAGCACGGTGGCCGTGTTATGATGGGAAACATTGCCGCCCGGGGCGGATCTCGAGAGTTTCAGACGTTGCGGTCCCTACGCCGAGATGCGGCCTCGGATGCTCAACATGCCACCCCTGAAGAAGTGCCAGCCGGCTCGATGTTCGAAAGTGTGCTGTTCGTCAGGGGGTTTGGGTTAGGGGAGGAAGGGGGTATGGATACCTCTCCCCGAGGTAGTTGTATCGAATTGTTCCGGATGAGAGATCTGAGGAAGCTACGGAACCGGTTCCCTTTGTCGGGCTCGCTCGGGGGCCGCAACAGTGTAGCGTGAATACGAGAAGCTTATCTGGTGGTCTCCTGACATCAACAAAAAACAGATCTCCGGCGGCAGCAACACGAATTAATGCCCCTGAGCCGCTCGGAAGAAGCCTCGGCGTTTCTGACAGGGAAGCCGTCGAAATTTCCACCGTTTAACGTTCCCAAATCTGCTTCATTTCACCCCGCTCCGGCGGCCGAGTGGTCCATGTTGCTCGAAGTCTGTTACTTTCTGGAACGGCGAATTAACAACTTTTGAGTCCCGACATGTACGAACAACTTAGCTGCTCGTGTGAATGAATGAGTTAATGGACGAATGAATGTATTGCGATGCAGTGCCGAAGCGAGGCCGCGAGCCTCCTGTCAGCCGCTTGGACAGCCGGACCAGTCGTGAGACTCACGTGAATAACGTCAGAGTGATCGTTCATTCCTGACAGGCACGGTAATTGAGGTTTGACATAGACGTGTCGGTCACGCAACAAATGATTCGACTCTAAAACGCCGAGAAAAAATGTATTTAAGCTCGCCTACAACGGCAGTGAGTGAACGAGTCATTGAGGGAGAACTCTCCTCTAACAGGACCACGCACTATTCGGAGCGAAAAGTCGCTGAGGCTCACAAAAATGCGGGAGGGCGAGATCCGAAAATCTGCGCGGCCAATTATGCCAGCTGAGCGAATTCGGGAAGTCCTCGACTCTTTCCAGCCGCGTCCCGGAGGATCGTGATCCGGGGACTCCCAGCTTGCATTTTCTTCCCGCCCGAACCTGATTCTAGTCTAGATCCGAAGTTCAAGTGTCTTCGTTGCATTAACCGCCGGTGTCAAATGGCATACCATGGGTCGGATGAAAAAGGAGGGATTCACGTCAGCCAGGGCCGTCATCTAAAACGCTGCTCGCTTGATTGCACCACTGCTTGGCTCATAGTACTCTGCTCGAGTAGATGGGTTACGACTGTACGGGAGCGAACGAATAGGATGTGCCCCGGTCAGAAGAAGACTACCGAACAGGGGGACTCTGAAGCGGGGGAGATCGGGGGGAGCCTGGGTGGTAGGTGAACTACTTCGGGGAAACCGTGTACGGATGAGAACCCCACAGAGCAAAATGAAGGTTGCGACGGGTGGACGAGTTATGCAAAGGAGCTCCAGAAGAGGGGAGGGGGAGTGGGCTACATGCAACAAACAAGGCCGAGACAGAGGACCCAAAGATGAAGAAAAAGGAGACGACAACGACGCGACGTCGGAGGCGGCGACGGCAGCAGATACCATTACTGATTTCTTGTTGTTACCTAATGATCGCGTGGCGGCTGCGGCCATCTATCCCTTCTATTATTCTCCGGCCTGACCGAAGATCGTGCTCGGCTAGCCGGGAGGCGCGCAACCGAAGAGCCGACGAACGGGCAGGACGGCAGACGAGTCACCTAATAGATGCAAATCCAAATCTTACCCTTACTTCGATTTCATTCGTTTCTTCCCGCTTCCTCCCGTTATCTCCTGCTCCTTCATGGAAGCCCGTTCTCCCTTCGTCTCTCTCGCCACCGTCGGAGAACATCGATGCAACGTCAGTTTTGAATTCGATTCCTCTGGCGGAGGCTCCTCCAAGATGGCTCCTCCCGTCGTTTGGCCCAGCTGCAGACCTCAATAAGGATTCTGTGATTTGTTTCGCAAGAACCTTCTCTATCCGAGGGTCAGTCGCTTCTTGGCCATACACCATAACTACGACGACGTCGTAGTATGGTGGACTTAGTTGCCTCGCTCGATCGAGGTGCCTGCGACGATGGCCATAACGACTGTTTTGATCCTTGTGATCGTGTGAAGGCGGAGGAGGGCACTCGACAGAAGATAACGACACCGAAAGTCGGCAATCCTTCCGTCCAGCGAGCGCAGATTCTGTGTGTTCGCCGTCAGTCATCATCAGTTCTTTTTTGAACGACGTCGCCACTGGACGCTCTGAGCTTTCCGCTGCGTCGCTCGTTTGCCGGCGTGATTCGGTCCGGCAAATCGCTCCGTTCTCTGTTGAGCGTTTGCCCCGAAACTGAAACTCTGGCGGCGGTTTGAGCCCGAGTCCATTGAGGCAAGCCAGATAAGAGGAACTGGCGGAAAGTCCGATGAACCAAGCCCGGGCTGCTTGTTTTGTTGTTGATTCCTCTGCTTCCCCGCCACAGACTCCCTCGTTTACTCTTTTTCTTCCCAGCGCTATTCTCCTGCACTGGTCCTTTCTCGACTCTGTTCTCCCCGCCGCTGCTCTCTTTGCCGGCACCAACGATCGATCGGCCGCCGCTTTACTCGTTCACCCATCCTCCGTCGAGAACAAAAAGTTGTATACGAGCAGGAGATTTCGCCACGGCAACAACCAAAACTCGGGACGAGTATCAGAATTAATTCGGGCGCTTGCGCAGTCGCGGTTTCAAACCCTCGGAAGCGACTGTGTTGCCGTACATGAATTACTGCAAATGGGGAGGACGACGCAGGCCTGATTTCCTCGTTCGTGCGATCGATCGAAGTCCATGTCAATCGTGAAATGCTCGTGTTGGGTCCTGAAGCGATGTACACGAGGGCATGAGAACTGAAACCTCCGAAATCCTTGATATAAGCTTTTTTTCGGTGAAAAGTCAGTCGAAGGATCGAAAGAAGAAGAGGCCCTCATTGTGCTCCCGAGTGAAGGCAATCCAGATAAAAGGATTTCCGCGAGAGCTCATGCTCACTGTCGGGAACGTCCTGATATGTTCCCACGCCGAGATCAAGCTCGAACAGCATCCTATCTGGGAGCTCCCCGAATACTCAGGAGGGTTACAGTTCGTGATTGGTGAAGCGGTTGAATATTGATGACGTTCACCGGTCTACGTTGTAGGCTTGATGATGAAGAGAAGGCAGATGAACCGCTCGACGGCACCGGGAGGATTTCATCAAGGGACACGAATGGAGGACCCGCTGAGTGTGTTCGCTCGAAGAGGACTTAGGTGATATATGTTGATACCAATGAGATCCGATGAGCTCAAAACCAATGGAATCAGCTTTTCACCGAAGTCTGAGCCATGTCGCCTGCTGCACCGTCCATTCTCGCTTGAAATCGTCCATCTTCCACTACTTTGCCCTCTCTAGATGCGTTCGAATCCAAAAGTTAACGAGTGGGGGACAAGCTTTCTTGTTCTTCCACCAAACCCGCCCGGGCCGTATACAACCGGTGGTAGTAAAGGGGAGCAAGGGATGCCGCGTTGTCGCTGCTGTCATCGCTGCTGCAGCCGCCGCCTTCTCCTCTTGCTGTTTGTTTAACAGCAATCCGGTTGACAGAGACGACAGCGGAAGCGACAAAGAGATTGCGAAAGTTCAATTGGAGCTCTCGCCCTTGAGGAGTCAGTCCGGGACTTTTTCACGTGAGCGTTCTCGAATGAACCCTTAGGCGTTCCTTCTGTCGACAGCTCAGATCGTTCCTCCCGCTGGTGGCTTCTGGCCGTTGGGCGCCCCTCCGATCAAGTACCATCGGTTGCAGTAGATTCAACGCATGTGTCCATTCCTGACAATCATCGCATCACTCAGGCTCGATGGAGGCCCAACGCGCGGATATCCGACAACCAGAATGCACGCATGCACAACATGCGGGCACTAAGAGCGCCGCAGCGTAATCCTGCGTGACGTACTCTGCTGCTTGCGTTATGGAAGACTGATTATCTATTTTCGTACACTCACTTAGCTTTCTGGTTCGGTGAGCATACCTTATTTGGGAAACCGAATCGAATGTCAAATAGATAGGGAGAACTTGCGGACTTCGTCGAACAAGCGACACTCGCTCAAAAAAAATGATGCGAACCCACAGGAACAAAGCAGCAAACTGTAAATAATCTCGATCGGCGTTCTGCGAAGGGCGAGTGAAGAAGAAACACAAATAAGAAGGATGGAGGGCGGGGGTCGAGATTCCACGAGCCGGACAGGATGGCCATCCGCAGGAAGACAGAGCACCTGCGTTCGCCCGCTCGCAACGTTTGGAACTTTTCCTGACCTGTTCGCGTGTTTGAATCCCGGGCGAACGGGCCAACGTGGCCTGGAACAGAACGCTCACAGCATGGGAAGAACCGGGGAATGGATTACAGACAGGAACCGTCACGAATTCAACGAGTAGCTCAGCAAACCCACTGATCACAGCCGCGGCCGGGGATGTTGCATGCGGATGCTCCGAGAATGAAGCGACTCCGATCAAGAGACTTCTCCTCCACCGATGTCCGTCTCGATTCCGAGATAACCGATGATGTATTTTCACGTACGTTGGGCTCCTGTTGGTGGAGCGAATCAGCTACCGCGAAAGTTTCCCAACCACAACAGAATCCTTTCTAGATGGTCGTCAAGTGTCTTCGATTCCACCAGCCCAAGAGTTTGGTCCAGACCAGCGACCCCAATCTTTCTGCGCGCATGGTGTAAGATCGACAGCGCAGCGTTCGGAAACAAAAGGAAACCCCTCAACGACGAGAGACAGAGAGAGAAACTGGCGTCCGTTTCAATTCAGAGCGGAAGTGCGGGAAAACTACCAGAAGAGGGGGAGGCATACGCGATCAGACTCCAGTTGTCCACGCCTCTGCCCTCTGGGCTCCGTCCACTCTTGAAACCAAACTCGAGTTTTTGTCTGCGTGGAGCAACGGCGATGGCGGAATTTTCCCGTTGGCGGCATGCGAGCAGCGAGAATCCGATTCCGAAATTGGGAAAGCGCCCCGCGTGGGGAGTTCGACACTTGAGTCGAATGATGAGAATTTGCGAGGGCACGAATTGGGCTTTGGCGGCGCAAGTAGCTCGTGCTCGCCCGGTCTTTCGAAGCACCATGTGAAAGATGGCTACGAGTAACGCCAGAAAGAGGGAGGACAGGAAGGTCGCCCTGCGACGGCCTGTTGCCGAAGGAGAAAGAGATTCAGCGAGAAACGGGGCGGAGAATCGCAAACCTTCGCCTGAGTTCGATTAGATTCGGGTGGTCGTCCTGTTCGCTGATACTCGTTCCCACGTACTGTTCAAGTACCAGCCGCACTTGGGATTGCAGAAATGCACGAAGGCCACTTCCATGATCTGTCGCTCGCTGAAGGCCCGTTCCTGGCCTTCTCTCAAGTCCTCTCTCTCCTCCCTGTCCAGGAGCAGAGCACGAGTAGCAGTGCTAGACGGCTGACAAGGTGACTGAGCTGAGCTGTGCGCCACAACCAGATCGATGGCTCGGATCGCGAATCCAATAATTGAGCGGGTCAATCAGGGCTGGGAAGACAGCGACTTCTGATTTCCTCCGATTCATGTTTGGATGCACGATCGGGTCGACCGCGAATTCAGGCCCAATACGCTCCGGTGTCCCCCCGGCTGCTGGGAGTGCAGGAGTCACAAACGAGATTGGAGAAATACCGAGAATCCTGTTCCCGATCTCTGCCAGAATCCTGCAGCTGGCACTCGAAAATCTCACGGAACGCACGTATCGGTCGAACGTCTGATTGGTCGGTACACCTCGTTCGGTCAGACGCTCGGCCAGTTGTTGATAAAGCAAACTACCTGTAACGTGCTCTCGCACTCTGCGGAGTTTGTTGATTTTAAATTTAGGCAGAGCTGCGCTGCGCTCTGTTGCTCAAGCATGTTTTCGCTACGTGACATCGGAACTTCTCTCGCTGCCCCCGATCCGACCGACCCACGGCTCGTGATTCCGGGGAAGGCTAGACCAGCGGCCGCCGTTCCGTCCCCGCTCTCCCCGCCCGTGGCGGGGCAGACAGCCTCAACATATGCTCGACGGAAACGCCCGTATTAATTAACTAATTAGAGCAGACCGCAGGAAACGGGGCGCGATCGTTGGTTCTCCCACTCGCCGGAATGATCTCCAAACAAGTTGACAGGGAAGAACTAAAGGATGCTAACCGAAGCTCGCTGTGCGACAGACGGCACTCACCCGTTTCCGTTGAAAATAAGGGAACGAAGTCCACCAACCGGAGCTCGATGCGCACAGACTCCGGAGCACGATACCGCGCAAACGTCGGGTCAAGCTCACCCACACCCCTGAAGTGTTTCCCGATTTTGTCCGTTGCAAAGAGGGCACTTCTGCCGAAGAAGCTTCTTGGAGCACGAAATCTCCGACCGATACCGAGGGCTCGAGTCGATAACCCGCCGCAGAGCACGCGGACACCCGAGTGAAATTCGTCGTTATTGCAGTCTTTCGGTTACGATTGTCGTTGTCGGTTACCGTCGTCGTCGTTCTCGCCGACCACCGTAACAGAGCCAGCCGGGGCAACCGCAGCAGCAGGAACAGATAAGGTGAATTATTCTTTTCTGACGCTGCAAACAATTGGATCACAATGCGGACGGACGGACAATGACAGCGACCCACAGCTATTGCCATCATCATCATCGCTGCTGCGCCGAGCCGCCTCCATTGCCACTACTGCCACCAGCAGCAGCTGTAGTTTCACCACCAGTTCGCCGCCATTGCGGCCAGGGCCGGTGCGACCAGCGCTTTCGCTGGCAGCAGTGGCCATAGCGGCACCTAGTCATTGTACTCGCTAAACGAAACGTGCCGACCGTTGTATCTAATTGTATACGTTCTTCTACTGACTAGACACAAACTCATACATAGAGACAGAGAAGGCCGACACCGACAATCGGACGGTGAGCTGGACGGTGAGCACAGCCAGGGACGAGCGCACAGCGAGGGAGGGAACGGACGCACGCGTGCAACAGTGGCTTTCATGAGGCCTGCCGGTGCTCATTGTCCAAAAAGCGATCTTTTTGTCATCAATTTCGTCGGGGTGGCGTATTCATTTACACGTTACGGACAAATAGGCTCCCGCAGCCCTCACCGCGGACAGCTAACTCAGATCCGAGCTGAAGCCAACAACGGCAAAAACAACGAGCAATTCAATGGCGAAAATCGACTGGTAGACTAACCCTCCGTCGGAGGATAACGTCTTCCAACGCCCTCGAGCCAAGCCCAGTCAAGTACTCGGAGTTCGCGCGTAGTCAAAGTTCCTCCTCTCCCGGACCGACGAGAGCACATTCAGGAAAAATCAGTGTGCACCGGTGCATACGTTGGAGATACTTCTCATACAAAATCGAGACAAAATCATGCTCGAGTCAGCATCAGCTTCAACTCTGTCGATATTCTGGGTGGCTGATCATGTAACTCGAGACTTCCAGATGCAAAATGGCACCACCCCATGGTAGCGACGCCAGGCTCAAACGGTCCGAAACGAAAGTAATCCTTTTTCACAGCATCGAGCCACATCCACGAGTCCAGCCTGTGACTCACATATGAAGGAGATTATTTGTAAGCATTTTCGACAACAGCTTTTATCGGTTTTCCTGGAAAACAGGGATGCGGTCGACCAGCTTCCCCAAGGGCTCTCGAAGTCGACTACTTCTGTTTGTCCTCCGACGAGACTTCCTCCGATTTTGGCGAAGCCTCGCAAGTGAATGTTGAAGCCTCTGATGCGAACCAATTTCGATCCGCGTGGAACTTCATCTTAGAGGCTGGAACTGTAGGTCTCACGAGCATACAACGTGCCCTGGAACACAATGAGTCGTGGAATCCCGATGAAGCTTCGATGACGAAAAGTTCGAGAAAAGAACCACCCGAGAATATTTCTCGGCAAGCTGACTGCTGTTCTCTGGCTTCTCAACTCTGAACCGACTCGTCCTACGTCTTCCCTCGGAAACGTGGTCGAACCCGAGGTGATCTGAAGCCCGCTGAATGCGGAGGTCAGTTGGTCACCAACCAAACTGTTCCATGGGTTCTCGGGGTGTAGTTTGATTCTAGAGATCCGGGAAAGCCCCGCTATCATGAACCCCCCCGTTCACTGATCCGGTTCATGCACAGACGACCAATTTCTAAGATCACGCCTCGAATTCCGGGATCAAAGGCAACGGAAGTGGAACATGTGGTACGATGAATGAGAAGTGACGGATGACAAGCCGAGAAGGATGGAAAGACATGACGACGAGTGAATACAATAAAACAAACGCTTTGCCGACGCGACGTTCCATGAACTGAGACGAACAGAGAGCTATTCGAGGAAGTTCTCGGTGGAATCAGCAACGAGAGAGCGCACCTCGCGCTAATTTCTTGCGCAATCCATCCATGAACACGCGAGTTCTTTCAAACTCAGACGAGAAGAACTCTCTTTTCAGCGGATGTATGTGAGTAGTGCACACAACCGATATTATCATCACGCAATGTAACAGTCGAACAATATTGGCACCGAAAGTACAGGCCCATCTATTCCACCTTGCGAAACCGGATAACGAGCGAGCCAACGGGCGGGCGGGCGAGTTGAACTGAGACAAGCCGTCTTTCTGTTTTCGTGACGTTAAAATATACGCCATGGCCTACTGCGTAATCAGATCAGATCGATTCCGCTCCCGATCCGATGATCAATGAGGAGATTATATGAGCTCCATTCGGTTTGGTAATGAACAACTACTTGAGCAAGAGCTCGACACACTGTACGCTGAGAGAGCTCCTTACGAGAATTTGTTTCGCAATCCATCCATCCTTGTACACGTGGGCTCTTCCGAGCTCAGGTGATCGATATACCTCTGAGTTGAAACGCGCTCATGCTCGTATGAGAGGCGAGTACAGAGTTCTCGTTTCCGTCCCTGAACGGATGACCGAAGCGCCCACGATACGGATTCGGTTCTGAAAAGACCGTTCTAGCCTCAAGAGCCGACTCACGACCATTCATTCCGCAGCTCGTGACACTAGAAGGGAAGAATTTCCCGTATATTCCCCTCACGTGACCTTCGATTGGATCGATCCCCTGTGGAGCGCGATTGCGACTTACCCATGTCGAGTTGGTTCAATAAGGTTTATCGGATCGAGGGAATTTCAGGAGGCGCTTAATATGAAGCATGATCGCATGTTCCTTCCAATGGATTGATGTAGGATCGGAACGACGGAGAACAGCCTCGAAGCAGAAGCAATCTTGTTTGTGAGTCTTTGCCGCTGTCCCGAATCCATCCATCCATGGTGCAAACGTGAAAAGTAATATATCAGGGATAGGCAGGATGAGAGTTATTGAATAAATCCAATACGACCCCTCTGAGATCGCTGACAAGAACTGCACTGAGAGCAGCCATAGGGTTTTTGCATTTCCTGTTTAGTCATCGAGCTTGCGGTTCGATGCCTGCGGGTGTACAGATGCCCCAATGGCGTGTCCAACCCCATTCCGAGAGGCAGGCGGGCAGGCAATCACTTACTGACCAGTCATGTATGAAGGAACTCGCGTGAGCCCCGCTTCCACAAAGAGGATGCGAAGAAATGTGCTACTGCGACTGCTGTCAGAGCCCGTCGCTCAAGTGATATCTGTCGTTGCTGCCCTCGTCACCCGGTGTGATCCCAATCATTCCATCCGTTGGAGATGCCTACTTAAATGTGCCTGGCTCATTCCCCTAACGGACGCAGGGAAATCGTGTTCTCGCGAGGAATTTGGGGAATTTCTCTCTCCCGCTCTCTTTCCGTCGCCTGTACGTCGCTTCGTTCGCCTCATGGGCCTCCGGGCCGCGACGAAGAGATCTCTTCCTGGAGCGGCATTCGGATCTGCACGGATCCAGGTTGAGAGTCCAGGAACACGGGAAAATTCTCCATGTTGGGACTCACGTGAGCATCTGAAATGACTGACTGTGGATGCTTCTTTTTGAAGACTCGAGTGGCAGCGGAAGTGCACAACAATTCGCGAAGCTGGCTACAAGGGTGCGGAGAATCACGATTTCCGAGCTCCCGCGGCCTCTTTTCACAATATTCAGAACTGGAGAAGAACTGGTCGAGTTGCCGCGGAGTTGGTATCTGACCAACGAAAATCCCTGCTGATCAATCGGACCAAACGGGGTTCATCGATGCCGACGAGAGCGGGCAGCCTCCTGGTCAATGATGGAGAGGAACAGCGTGCCGCGATGCCGTTGTCTTAAATATGCCCGGTCTGGTGACCTCGTGCATCGACCACATCGAGAGCGCGAAGAATAACCGATTCATCCAAGACCTCTGGCGAGTCAGCTGAGCAAGCTCGACGGGACGTCGAGGTGCGAGACTAATCTTCTGCTGAATGTCGTTAACAGGGACCCAGCTTGAAGTCGGAGGGCTCGGGGATCGCAGAGCAGGAGGATAATCGAGTCGGACGAGTTAATTCCAAAGTTCAAACGCTTTTTGTCACCTCCTGTTCCCTCCAGACACTGCACGGCTCCCGCCACGGGGGATCCGATTGATCCCCTATCTCCAATTCTAGAAGACTCGATTGATAGCAGAACCGGTTCTCCAACCAGATATATCCTCTCTTTTCCTACAACCAGTTCACAGCGAGACAACCTCATTGAGCAGCGTTGAACGGAAGCGTTCGTTGTCCGTGTGACTTGACGGCAGTAATTGATACTCTCACTCTGAGCGATATTCTCCGCCATGGTCTTCGATGCCCTGGGCCCGGATGAGCAATCAACATCGCAGAGGGATTGGGCTCCCCGACTCCATCATGGCGGGCTCCATCGCAATCGCCACATGGTGATTTCACATGAACAGTAAGAACTCCTCGGGCTCGCTCAGAGAATGCTCGGACCCGTGCCGCAGACTACATCTGCCATTGCTTCCATCGAGGAAGGGACTCAGGGCTGGAATGTAGGACACTGCTGTCCTTGATGGAGAGCTCGACAACGACGATGCATTCATGAACAATCTCGTGGGGGGATCCTGCCCCGACAGAACCACTCTTGGTGGATCACCGAAGACACATTTGATTACACGGGGTCATCAACGTCGCTTTCCAGCTGATGAGGCCAACAGTGACCATGTCGGCCACAGCAGTGTTTGCCGACATGAGGGAAGAGGCGGGTTCGGATGTCTCCTCGGTAAAATCGGCAGAGCACGGCTCCGAGTCCGACGAGCGGTGGTGTCGATGCTTCGACGCACGCCACATCCTTCTGCCCCGGAGACAGTTCCCCTTGTGCATGAACTCCAGTAACGTCCTGCAACGGGAACGGTCTTCCAAGATTCGTCCGGAGCCTCTTTGTTTCCGGACAAAAACTCAATAATACTCGAAGATCACTCGATCAGAGACTGATGAACTCGTTGCATGAGCGCCCCTGGGAACTTGGCCTGCTTTCGCTGGAACGTAGCGCTGGGCCTCGATTTTCGAGGTTCCATGAGACCCGAGCCAAAAAGGGTTGAGCTAAACCTACAGACCGGGCTCGAATGCAACCGGTGGTCGCTTGCGTCAACGACAACTCATATGGCTGACTTCCTCTCCCTCACGGGCTGCACGTAGCTGAGTGGCCCCTCTCGGCGGGCTCCGAGGTCACCAGAGTGACCACCGTCTGTCGCTCTGATCTCGTTCCATTCTCCGTCAACATGTTCCCGCGTTCCAGGTCGCTTGGCTGAAAACGACGGCTCCTCTTCCGGAGTCCAAGTCGTAGTCGTGAGCGGGTTGGGAAGTTCCAACAGATTAATCCGATGCGATACTTTCGTGGCTGCGTGTCACGCCGTCTGGTACGTGGACGGCGCACCCTTGAAATGCCGGTTTCGAATAGCACGAAGTCATGACTCCGAGAGATGAGGTGGAAATGGGGCACTTACAAACAACAGCTAACTCGCCCCGGGAGCTGAAACTTTTAATTTCGATGTTGTTGAAAAATGTTGAGTTGAGCGCCGTCTTCACAGACACTCGTTGCCCGCGATCCTCGCTACGAGAGACCTGGTCTCGGAAGGGGAAGGCTCCGTTCTCCTCGGAATGGCCTCTGGGGACGGCGGGGAGATTAACGGGACGCAACTTCTTTGAGAAAAACTTGTGACGATTGGCCTGGCCCCGGGACGACTAGCCGGCTACTAACTTCCCCTCGGAGCCTCAGAAGAAGTTTTCTTAGTTGAGATGATACTCTTACCCTCCTCCATCGGGCAACCAACTGGACAGACTTAACGTCTGGAGAAGCCGGCAGCCGAACGAAGTTGCGATGAACTTTTCTCAAAATTCGTTCAACTTTCGGAGTTTGTCTCCCTTCAGATTCGTGTCACAAACAGCTACTGCGTCGACCATAGAAGGAGGAAACCATAGAGGATTCGATCCGTGAGCTCCGATCGCTCCTTGTTCGTTGCTTCCCGAGGCCTTTTGTCCCCAGGATTCCTATTTGTCGTTCGGAACGAGCGAGCAGAGAGAGTTTGAGTCGAACGCCCCGCCGTCGGACAACTGTCGGGAAAAACGGAGGAGCTTTGCCGGTACGTGGAAAGCCATGACGACAGCCAGCTCCGCCAGCGATGTTGCTGCGTCTGGTCTGCACGTCCATATGTGTGCCAGTGTCCTAAGCTCAATACATCTTCCGGGTTCCCTGGAAAGATTAATGATTGCCGGCCATCTCCACGAGCCAACGGCAAGTCGGGAGTGGGCCTGCATCCGCCACTGAGTCTGGTGCTGATTCCGACGTCGGTACCGCAGCCTTAAGTGAGCCCATCTCCAGTCCGAGCGGAACACTCGGTCGAGAAGCTTGGAGTTACAATCGGCTTCCTCGCTGTTCTTCCTCTCCATAACTTTCTGAGTCGGTGGACAGTTCATCAGCGCTATGTCGAGAGATCCCGTCCAGGACGCGGGGAAGAACGGGGTGGTCGACCCCACGCGCCAGGAACGCCACTCTGCGAGATCCCCGTTGTGATGCTCCCCGTGAAGTTCACCCAAGCCTCACGATAACGGACAGTTTCTCGTGTCGGTGAGAAGCTACACGTCGAACGCGGCTGATGAAACATTGATCGAACAGCGTGATCGAGTAGTCACGTCTAGAGAATGCATCCATACAGATATTTATCTCTCGGCGTCGTGTCGTCTGCCATCGTCTGAGATGGTCGTTGATGCTGGAGCGCGCATCCCAAACAGGAGAACCATGGGCCACGGGGCACCTAATCTCACTAGCTGATGCAGAATCCCAAACGAGCAACACCGGACTTTTTGTCGTTGTCTGTGGAATGATTCCACGTTTATAGCCTCGGTTAACAGCCGCTGCCGCCGTCGTCGTCGCTTCGACATCATTATGACGACTTCATTCTACTTCTTCGTGAGCATGCGCTGTTTTTCCCCTGCTATGCACCGCTGGAGCGAGGAAAAAGCGGAGCAGGGAGGTCGGGTCATGAATACGGGGCCGCGGTAGCAGGACCGGGACGGCGGGAGTAGCTCTGTCGCCTGGTCCGCGGCCACGAAGGGGCTTAGGCTTAATGACTATGGGATACAATGCCTCCGAGGCCCGGTTCCTCCGCCAACGACCCTGAGTCCCCTAAGATGCTTCGCCGGATAGAACGTCTGTCAATGCCAAGCCCTCACGAAACGAGCGAGTCTCCTTGATGTTGATGTGTTCTTCATTCACACCGCACTTTCCGATGGCGAGCGCCCCTCCTGGGTGACTTTGGTCCGGAAAATTGCCGACCCCATCTCTCATGTTGGGCACGATGCTCAGGATATACCGATCCGACTGACATATTCTCTTTTCTCCGCTTCCAGGTAAGCGGAGCGCCCGCGTCATTGCTCCTGCGGGGCAGCTCACCCAGGGAAAAATGGTCCGGAAAGAATTACTACGGAGAAGAAGGCCATCTGACAAACGCAGAAATGTTCCACCGTTTTTAGATTGGAATGATCGTGACTAACGTGGGAAACATCCATTTGGCCCCGCGCAGAACCACGCGGGAACTTCCGTTACGCGGTGCACGGCTCAGGGCAGGACGCTCCTGAGCTTGAATTCCCGTCGTGCAAACACTCCCAGCGAAGGAAAGAGGTTCAATTAGATGGCTGAAAGCGCTGAGGCTTCGTCACACATTCGGGAGCAGTCTGCGCTTTCTTCTCCTGATCCAGGAGGGACCTTCTAGGCCGCCTTCGGTGCATTGCTTCGCTTACCAATTCGTGGGAATACTTTGTAGCCAAGCCGACTCGATCGAACGTTCCAGTGGAAAACTTCCTCAAGCATTGGCTCGTTCTTGATGCACGCGGCACGGAGTACCTCTGTTGGGTGTATGCTGATCTTGCCGTGGCTGTCGTAGTTGTTTCTGCTAGCCTCTCATTTACCTCCGGAAGTTTCGGCCGCACATCCCGACAAGTTTGTGAGCTCTCTAGACTTGGCCTCCGGATTCAACGCTCGCTCACCTAAGCGGGAGGCCTGCGTGGACTCCATCTGCTTGTTGATGCATTCCGTAGGCGGTGTTCGTGTGATCAGAGCGAACATATTCAAATCTCCAATCAGATCTGGGAGTGATCGGCTGCGAAGCACGGAGCACGAGTGCCCCTTCGCTTCGATTACTAACATGAAGATCCTTGCGCCGATTCCTTGAACCGCTCCTCGCTCAGAGTGATCCGGAATCGGCTTCAACCGGATTGGCTCAAGTTCGCTCTTCCGTGTGAGGAGGCGGGAAGCAGGCTCTGAACCCCGTCCAGATAAAGACCTAGATAAGGAACGAGTGCTCTACGTTGTCGCGCTGTGGAAGTGAGCCGACCCTCCGAACACTTGAACACGAGCTATGCCAATGAAAGGTGTCCATCCGCTGTCTTCGAGAAGTTTCCACTTCCCCGAAGGAAATTATTTCCGCAGCCACAAAGTTGACCGCGCGGACCAGGAAGGAATGAGTACCGCAAACACTGCGCGAATATCAGAGCGGCTACAGACGACGAATCCTTCGCAGTAGGATCAGACTGAACCAAACCCCAACCCGATTCTGAGTCTTCCCACTAGTGGTTACTGATTTGTTGACACCGTCCCCGGTAGCCTTTGCAGTGACTCGCAATATCTCCTCGTTCATCCGCGCTCCTCCGTCCGACTGCCCTTGTGCTCAAGCTACCCGATCGTGAGTGCGGTGACGGTCGGAGCACGCAACGGGAAGCTTGCGAACCTCCGGGATGAGTCTTCCCCGAGTGGAAGCGCGAACTCGGCAGCTCTTATACTTGACTACACCCAACTCCATGCGGCGGCCTCCTGATTTTTGCAGTTGATGACGGCGCTGCCTGCTTGCATGAATGCATTGTTGGGAAAGCACATGATACGAGGCGTTGGAGACGAGAACCTCGGAGAAGACCACGGACAATCCCCAGTCTATCTATTCCAAAGCACTTTGACTCTGTCACTGGTCGACTTCATAGGCACAAGTAGCCTCTGGCTAGAGTTTGCGTGGACCTCGGGAACGGACGACACCATCATTCCAGTGGGATGATCCATAGGGTGCATCCGCTCTCGGGTATGAGTGATCAGAGTGAAATTCCGTTAAGTTCGTCTTCGTCGTTTCCGTCGTCGCTCCGAGGAAGATTTGGAGGAACGTCGAAGCTACGACCTTGAGCCTGAAGTCCCTTTGAGGACACTCCAGGAGAGGTCCGCCCATACTTTCGGGGTCGGACCTATCACCGGATCGTAGTTGTCAGAGTTGTAAACGATGTTCCGCTTCTCAAAGCTCTCCTTGAGGCCTGTTGTGACTGAGGCATGAAGACCGGTTCATCCGATTGAATTGGGTTCATTCCATTCGAGTTACTTCGGTGTTACGACCGGCTTCATTGAGATGACTTTGTGAGAACAAGACGCTCAAAACGGTCGGATGTTGATGGAGGCGGCCGCTGCGGCCGACAAACCGGGGGTTTCGTTCCCATTAGTTCCCTGATGACAGATGTTGTGACCCCTGTACAGAGAAAATCGTCGGCGCCGACCTCGATGGCTCCCCTGCACTCAAACTCTCCCTCCCGTCCGCGTTTCTCAGTTTCGACAGGATCGTGTGAGAGTAAGAGAGCGACCCAGATGGGCCTTCCCTCGGCTCGAGCGGGAAGCCGATTCTAGCGGGTCTGGAAGCACTTGGAACGACGCTGTGGGAATCGATCCGTCCGCTCCGACTGTGTCAGTTGGGCTGGAGATCGCGCATCGTAAGTATGCCGCACTCGTACTCAGCATAGCCCCGAATGCGGAAGGGGCGGCCAAGTGGACCGAATGTTTGCTCAAACCCAGAGTTTGCAGCGGGAGCGGAATTTACGGCGGAGGTTATTGTTATGAATCAGGAGACGCGTCGACAACGAGAACCTTGTGGCGCGGCGAAGAGCACCCCTGAGGCTCAGGTGGGAACTGCAAGAGGAGCCAGGCGATGTATCGAGCCCCGTCTCGCTTCAGCGGAACTTGAAGCACCCTCTTGGGTTCACCCCTGGGTCGGCCGTGTTCTACCTGCGGCGAGCAGCCAACCCGTCACCTGGATCACGTGTGTGCGCTCATGTGTTTATACCAGACGACCTCTGTCTCGGCCGCTCAGATGGCCTCATCGCTGAGTCGTTTCGAGACAATAACGTAGTCGAGAGTGAGAGAGGGAGAAAGGAACAGGGGGAGAGGGAGAAAGCCATCTAAATGCGGCGGGAGAGCAATATAGAGAGAGCCGCCGAAAGGTGGGCTGCAACAGCAGACCCGCAGCTCCCCAAGTCCGGGGCGAAAAGTGGGTTCACGTCCCAGAAAGAGCCGGGTCGGATTCCCCATTGGCTTTCTGATCCCGAATCGGTGATTGAGCAACCGGAGGAGCGACTTCTGCGAGCTCTCACAAAATTGAATCCGACACTTCTGCAGCGAGGAAAGTCGCGGCGAAATCAACACGAGGCGAGAAGCAGACGCGCTTCTGCGACTCTGGTCGATGTCTCGACGTCTCGCACTCCGTCGCTCGGCCTCTGGTTCTGTTGATCGGCTGCCCGGGCGGTCTGCCAACCGGGCGAACAGTCGCCCGGAGGGCCGCTCCAGAATGGACTCGAGTGGACGCGACAAACCAGAGCATAAGTGCGAAATGATTGCTGGTGTACCACTCTTGAATGGAGCAGACTCCGAACAACTCAACAAACAACCAGCACTGGTTTGTTGAGATGACCGGCGGAGCCACTTGGCCAGACCCTCCCGAACTCTGGGGTCTGGACGGACGGACTCGTACAGATCGTGCACCCATCTGTAAACGAGCAGCTGGCATGCGGCGCTCGGATCTCCCCGCTTGTTCCGATGAAGCGCGTCAGCGATTCCAGCGTCGAGCGACGAAGGTTTGTTCAAAGGTTCGGAGCTCCCGCAGCCCCCTCGCAAGTGCGAAGGTCGATGCGCCTCATCTGATCAGATAGGAACCGCCTCCCACGCGATGTTTCCGCTCCGGGGCTCTGCTCCGATCACGGCGAGAGGGATCCCAAGCTGAAGTCAATCGCGCGGGGGATCCGAGCCCGATTCAAGGCGCTCATTTGACTGAGGATTCGGATGATCCCACCTGAGCTGGGCACGCTCTTGGTCCTCGCAGCCCATCGACCGATCGGGAAGGAATTCGGGAGAACTCCTTGCGCCCATGACCGCTCGCGGGAAGAATTTCACAATCATCCGAGCTCCCCTCTCCCTGGAAGTCTGTCCGTCGCGGGCCGAGCGACAGTCTGTCCGCCCGCTCGCCCACCCGTCTTTTCTCCCGTCTGTCCGTTGCTCGTTGCGCTTATCTGCTGCCTCCAGTGGAACGAAGGCGAAGCAAGTCGCGACTACTTCTAATTCTCTTAATGCCTACGGCCATAATCTTGAAAGGGGGCCGAACGGCAACGGGAAGAGAAGCGGCTTCGCCGTTCATCTTGGTCTGGGCTAGTTTCCCGCTGCCCGCCCGATCATGCCCGAAGGGTTTCTCGTTGTTTCCCGCTTCCGGCGGCTCCCTAGCTTTCCGAGGAAATGGCAGAAGAATTCGCTGCTATTCTCTTGAGCCTTGTTTGATTTCTTGCCACATTCTCCCGCAAAGTTATTTCAACTCAGCCAAAACCAATTGCTGTGACAAAGGCGGCGGCGCCACCGGAGAGCGCGACCGTGAGCCGGAGATCTCTCTTCGATTCCATCCTGCCCGGCTTCAACATCCGCCTCTTCTTGCGACGGCCTTCGCCTCCTTCCTTATCGTCTCTTCCTCCCAGCTCCTCCGTTTAAAGCCCCATCAAAGCTGACCGAAACCGACGGTCCACGGGCCGAGCCGGCCTCGGAGGCGATCGAAATTTCGTCCTCGGATCCTCTGAAGCGTATAAGGCCCAAACCGACAGACGGACGGACCGACAGAACCAACCGGCAAAGCAACCAAACAGTCAACCAGCCAACCAACCGACAAACGACCAGAAAGCAAAGCTATTAGGCCGCGTATCGGATGACGCCAGGATTTCGGAACGAACTTTGTCGAAGTTCCTCCTGAGACAAGCCGTAGCGGCCGGAGGTCGGAGCCGATTCTGTTGTATCTTCCGCGCGGAGTGAGGCTCATCGTGCGTTGACTCCTGACGACGCATTTGAAAATATCCATTCGACGTGAGCCGGAGAACCTGACGATCCATGGTATTTACTGATACAGACTTGGTTGAAGATGTTCATCCTCAGTTTCGTTGCCTCCCGGACTGATGGAGTTAGTTTCCGGATGGGATTCAGAGTCAGCAATAGCAGTTTACCAGGCTCCGAAGCTCGGCTCCACGGATCGTGAGGTTTAGCCCAGTGTCGGAATACGTTTGCGAAAGTGTGAATCCAAACGGCCTTTCAATCAGAATGACGAGCTACGAGGCAGGTTTTGGCAGGTTGAGCGCGAATCTCGCCGTTTCGAAACCTTGTCAGCCTTCTCCACAATCCCAAACCGTTCCCTGGTGCCTTCGTGGAGAGGCAATAGGGGATTGTGCTGAACTATAAGGACGTGCAGTGCTCGTGTGCCTCAATATCCTATGATTCAAAGCAAATGAGGGTCGTCGCTCAAGTCAATACCTATCCAATATTCTAGCGAACACGGGAGTCACGAATCCCAACACGGCAACGCCTCGCGCGCGCGTTGAAAAACGGGAGGCCGAGGAGGGCGGGGGGAGATTTAGCTCCGTCGACGGAAGAAAACGAGCGCCGCCCCTCCCGTGTGGTGGGGTGATGGGAATCACTTTTGGGAATTCCGTCCAGGAACTGGCCACCACAGAAAGCAGCGATATCAGAGGCTGCTCGTTCGGCGAACGCATCTGTCGGGTCTGGCTGTCTTCTCCTTGGCGAGACGCTGTCAGGCTCGTGTGTCACGCGGGGAGGAATCGATCTGCCTGGCCGTCCGCTCGCTCGACGGGCCTGGTTGGTCGCGACGTTTCGAGGTGCGCTGGCAACTTGTTCCCCCGTCTGTTGTTCGCGCTCTTCTCCCGCGGAACAAACCAACGTCTATTTCGGAAAAGTTGTTCCAACTTCTCCGTCTTCTTTGATCGACTGTGCGTTTGTGCGGGCATCTCCCGGCTCGCCCGCAGATCGGACGGCTCTCCGGGCCGCCGCCACTGCCAACCGCTTTCATGCTACTTCCACTCGCTGGTTTGGGTGCGCATCCACCGGTTCTTTCCGAACACACGAATGACGGAGGGCACCGCAGAAGAAATATCAAGCGAGCCCGGGAGGAATGACGAGGGAACGGCGGCAAGGAGGACGGATGAACACGAAGGGATAAGGCCCGAACGAGAAGCGAACGCTCGGTGTTCGTCTCGGTGTAAGGTGTAAGCGGAGAACGGAGGAAACGAGATGGAGGAAGAACAGCAGCAGCCAGCCGGCGAAGATCCGATAGCGAAGCGCCATTTCATTCAAAGTTCATCGTGACCTGTTTTCAAAAACGTTGTATCCTTGGGGAACGCCCCGAGGTGTAGCGGCTGCTCCTCATCTCGACGCTCGCATTTGATCCTCTTTTGGTTCTCTCTTCCGGGACGAACGACTTATGATGACCACAGTTCTGACGCCTCTGGGAACACTTTCTCCCCGCCCTCGCTTTCTATCTGGGATTTCTTTTGTAAAATGTACACGTTCAAACTGCGCGCGCTCCTCGGCGGCAGCAAGCTCACGTTTACGGTCGGAAGAAGAAGAAGTGAACTAACGCAGATTGTGCTCCGCGAGGCGCGGATGTCGAGTCAATCCCTGTCCGGTACGATGGGCATCGCGTGGCAGTTTGAGTCCGATTCGATCGGGCTCTCACAATATGTTGGACTCGACGACACGGGAACTCACTCGAGGTATTCAATCAAACGAGGGCGCGAATATCGAACCGTTATCTGAGCAACTCAAATAAGAAGTCAGATTTTCACAGGACCGCCGCCCGACATCCGTCGAGTTTCCAGAGTTGTAATTTGTTATCATCAAGATGGCTTCTCCTGGCGGTTATGGAGGAATTATGGCACACTTTCCAGAGTTGTCCCAGCATCGATGAATTCATGTGGCGGGTTCACTGCGCAACGGCGCTCGCGCATGCTTTTTTTGAAACGTTCAGTTCCAGTAAATTTGATTCGGATTCTGAATCGAATGTCCGTACTGCTCAGATGCAGTGTTTGCGCATTTCTGATCGAGCCGGAGAGGCAAGCCCACGGCGGTAAAAGTCTATCAGGCGGTGCATATTGAATAATGCATTAGCGAGGAGGTGGAGGAAGACATGATGAGCTGCGCGCTCGAGATGCTCCATGGTTCGATGTGAATATGTACGCCGGTGTTCATACTGGCTACCCGGGACAGCGATGACGTGAATACAGCCTGACTTCGGGGTTGTGGGTGGTGGATCATGGAGCAAAACGGCGTGGCCCTAACTCTTTAATGACGGGCAGCGATAATAACGACTTGCCCGTTAGCTTCCAAGGCTCAACTCAGAAAGGGCTCACCGACACAGCGGCGACCGTTCGACCGACCGACCGACCGCACGGGCCGCGGCTGATTACGAACTCATGATGCTGGTGCCTGGCTATGTTTTACGTGGCATTGTTACGAGAGGAGGGCACGACCCCAGCCCCGGATTTCTTGACCGAACTCGGTGAGAGTCATCCGTATGGGTCACTGGAGGAGCTTCTGAAACCACACGGAGGAGTCACTCATCCTAACAGAGCTTACCTGCTCAGCGCGGAAAGCACGCCTCACCAACGTCGATTTCAGTTTATTTTCCCTATGGGAAAAGGCTCTTGCGGAGTGTTCCGCTGGACGCGTGAGTATTCTCGGTGTCGTTGATCCGGACCCAGGAAACTCCAGGATGCGAGCGCCCGGTCACCGTGATGATAGTTCAAGGTTAGAAGGTACGCTTCCGCGACGGGATTCATAACTCACCATGGTACTTTTCCTTCTTGTACCGAATTCTAAAGCACTGAAAAGGCGTTTCTGAATACTTCCCGATGTGGAGGGTGGATTCCCTGTGCAGTCAAAAGAACGTTGCGGCAAAGATGCAACCCCTTTCTCCCTAATAAATACATAAGTCAGTCGGGAGAGCCGGACTGCTCTGGAAACTGGAAATGGCGCCATACCAGAAGCCTCCAGCGACGATTCACATCCGGGCTCTAATTGCAAATCGGTCGCGGAGATCGATTCGTGTTCTTCTTTCGTACTGCGTCCTATTCCGCGGAAATCGTTGAAGAATCGGGCGGTTGCAGCGGAGAAACTCATTGTTGTAGATTAGCGTCGTCAACCGGGGAAAAACGCGCGCGGTCACACCATGCATCCGAGAATTAGTATTCATGACGCACCAGCTCATAGTTCCCGCCTCCATGTGCTGAGGCAAAGTAAACAGAATGTCACTCCGTCTCGCAGAGGAAGAATATAAATCATGTGAGCGGGCGGGTGAGCGGGAGCTCGGCTGTCGGGCAAGCCGCTCTGCGTTGTCGTTAGCGTTACCTTATGACCACGCGTTTCGGCATAAATCAAGTGATGTCGCCATCTTTAATGTTTGCTTACGCCTATTCCTCCACTCGCACTCTCATGACGACCAACGGCGGGGGCACCTGTTAGGACGTTGGAGCGTCTTGAACTTGATTCCGGTTCCGAGGGAAACAAATTCTCCCCCTCTGCGCTCTAGACCGCTCAAAGAGCCCCGCATCTTGAGCAGTGCTCAAACTTGTACAACCATGTTGAGCAACGCGCGCGAAAGCCCGCTGATGGCAACAGCCGAAGTTCCGTTCATGACCCGCTGACGTGAAAGACAACGAGGCTAAATTACAACGACCAACCAACTCTGTCGCGCGTTTATCAGTGGGCCGAAACGAGCCCTGTTGATGCTTGACCCCTAAAATGTCTCCCGCCGACCCATTCTCGAAAATGGGTGTGATCATCCTCAGGCTCCATCCCATCGAATTGAATTCGCCGTCGTTAGTTAGCGAGTAACATTCTGTAACGGGTCCCTAAACCCGGGGGACTCGCCCCTTCGTTCGATCGAGAATCTTCGCCTCATCTGAGAATCCAGTTGCTCAGAGAATGCTCTTCACTCAGTCGCCAGGGTTGATTCCGCCATTGGAATCGTCTCCTCACCAGAGAGGCGCCTCCATGGGCGCAACGAACCTCCGGAGTTGAGAGCCAGCTCGCGACACGCTCAGCCGAATGAAAGGTCCAACTAATCCTTTGACGACGAGGGTCAGGGTCTGGAGGATGAGAAGGAAACGAAAGGCTCATCTGTGGCACCGCGCATCGGGGACTTCCCGCAGCGACTGCAGTCCGAGTTCCGAACGAGTTCAAAGCGCTGCGCTATGAAGGCTGCGTCAGCTCGCGTAGACGATCGCGAAGAAGTGCCAGCATCGACAAGCTGTTCAGTTTACACGGGCGTGGTCAATAAAATGTGATCGCAGCGCTCAGCTTGACGCATGATCCAACAGAATTTACATCTGCGGTGGAATCTCGTTACAGCTAGCATGTTTTCAAGAACTCCACGAAAGAACGAGCTAGTTTCGCTTGTTCGTCGAATCGGCCTCCCGAAGGGCCAGCGTTGGGGGATTCGTGGGCTGTTGAGATCTGAGGAAAAAGACGACGTGGCTGCTTCGGGAAGGATATGTGATGCGACGATAGGCTGCGACCCGAGTTCCGTGTACCAATCGCCGCTGTACGATAATCTAACGGATGGCGAGCGGGGGATTCTTCATCTTCATGATTTTCACTTGACTCTAACTGGCAAAGCGCGGCTGGGCAGTATGGAGGCAGCTGTGTGTCAGATACTGTCCCCGCATGGGTTTCGCTCCACGATTCGAAATGATTGAGTTGTTCGCTCGATAACATCTGAACCACTGCCCCGTCTGGCGTTCCCTTTTCTCGGATCATCCTTGAGATGGAATTCACGAGAAGAATTCCATGAAATGTACATTTTTGTGAATCGGAGTTGCTTCCTATGAAAGGGTTCTTCGGAGAGGATGTTTGGAAAACGTCTCGAGATCCCCGGACTGATTCCGGTGCACGAAGGTTTTATGTCAAGGATTACCCAGCCCCTCGAGACCACACGTTCGCGAAGCTTTGCCATCCTTGATTAAGAAACTGGGAACGGGCGAGTCGAAGATGGCCGATCACCACCACCGCATCTCTGGGCATAATCCTCTCCGCTATCATGCTGGTGGAGGTCTTCTCATGAACTCAACTCGGTGGCAGCGGCGCTTCCGGCTAACGCACAACCAACTACGCTGTGGTGTACCGCGTGAACGAAACGAGCGAAGGAGAAAGTTGGACTTCCCCCAGGACTCTGGATTCTTGGGATTAGACTCAATGGCTCCACAGAACTATAATAATCCTGGAGGTCCGAATCTCGTTGAATATTCCGTCCGGTCGTGTTCCCGTGGTTGCGTAATTTTTTGTCAAGTCCCGTGGAGAAACGAATCCGGCTTCCGCTGCCTGTGCTCCTATCGGCGAGTGAAGGGGGATTCCGTAGGAGAAGGAATAGGAGGTAATGCTGACAGGCATTCGGAGGCGCGAATCCGAGGTTCGGGCCGGAGAGGAACAAAAACAGACGCCATTTTTCCACGGACTGTTTCTCTGCAACAAAAGCTCGCGCAAAAATCTCAGCGCAAAGCGCGTTTTTGCTTGACAACGACTTTGTTTATATATTTTTAACGTCCGAACAGATCTGTCATTTTACGGCTGGTAGGAGACTGCAGGAGGCGAATGACAAATCAACATGACGCAAAAAACACTCGTCACCGCAGCTGCCAATAAAACCGATCATAAGAGTCGACCGGGAAACGTCCACTCAGCGGAGTCCTGCAGGGCACGCGGGAGCAGAGACGGCGGGCGAGAGTATCGCTATGATCGAAGAACAATCGAAATACGTGATTATGGAAAAAGGAGGACTCGCTGTATTGTCGAAAGCGGAAACCGGTCCGCCAGCGTCTAAAAAAATACCGAAAACTGAAGAAACTCTTCTCTCTACACCGAAAGGACCTGATCGGTGACAAAAATGTCAATGCTCCGTTCCGCTTTCTAATCGGAGTTTTCCAAGAGACGCCCCAAGTCCATCGTTCGTTCGGCGCGGGTCGAGGTCAAGGGCGCGGAAGATCGCTGGAATGTTCGAGCGGATGCTTTGCCGGATGCTCGGGAACGTGAACCGCGTGAAGTGTCAGCTGAGCGTGTGCGCTGTCCTCGACGGTTTCCCGTTATGTGAGCCGAGTTGACGGGAACCAGAGGCGAAAACTTCTCGTGAGGAATATCCATCATATCCTGAAGCGTTGCTGCCTTCCTGCCTGCAGGAGGAATGATATTCCGTGGGCGATACGTTCCATGGAGGAGCGGGCGCGAATCGCTAGGAAGAAGCAGGAGGAGGGCTCGTAATCCTTTTTCGATATGTTTACCGTGCGTCGACTGCCTTTCTCGAGAGCAGAGATTAGTAGGTTCCTTATTGCCGCCGCCGCCGACGTCATCAGTCGGCCATCGGCTCGCGTCCAGATACTTCGCCTCATCCTTCGACCGTTTCAGGCGCCGACCTCGCTGGTGCTCCCGATGCGGGCCAAGCAGCGGAGAGAAACTACTACAAAAAAGAAGATGGCCTGCAGTTGATTAATAGTGTGCTTGAATAACTCCTCGGGCTCGATCCAATCGGCAGGACGGGTGAGGCTCCTGCGTCGGACGTTTCCCGCTGGATTAAGCTTCTCGAGGGCGACCGGAATGTGTTCTAAATGAAGCTTATATCGCACTCTAATGATGTACAAACGACGGCAACGATACGAGAAATACTGCGTTCATGAAAGCGACCCGAGTGGAAATATTGGGACGAATGGAATTCTAGGGAGTATTGGCGATTCTACCAGGACGCCGCGATCAGAAGAAACCGGCTCTCTGGGTCCGTCGTGTTTTTCTCAACCTCAGAGATGATCGTTCTCGATCTCTCACTTGGGGAAGGATCTGCACCTCAGGGAACTGATCCCTGGCAAGCGCTTGTCGCACGATTTGAGCTCCGGTCTGACGAGATCATCCGATGCCATCACTTTACAGAAGATTTTCCCTCCGACCGAGCTCCTCAACCTCGCCTCGGGCTGGAGCCATGCGTTTACAAGTCGAATCGACCCGCGTAGTCTTCGATCGGTTTCAGAATTCCATCGGTTCGATCCGCTGCTGGGAGCGGACGTCCCATGTGAGCCGTTTTGGGAAGCAAGGCTCCGGAGTTCGGTTCTGATTCGAGCAGTTACTTTTCGTTCACAACCTGTGCTCGAGGAAGGGCGGTCCCCCGATCGCTCGTTTGTCACGATTTTCCGAGTTCGCCCTCCCCCGAACGGGGGAGCTTGAATCTCAGAACTACAGATACCTGAATGACGGATCGGAACCCTCTCTTGCTCTGAGACGTCGATAGGAGAGCGAAAAGTCTCCGAACAGGTGCCTCTCGGAGGTGGGCGGTAAAGAACAACTTCGCACGAGCGAGTGAAATTTCTCGTCCCAGTCCCTGGAATGGCTCCAACTCCCCTGGTTGACCATCTCCCTCCAAGAGAGAGAGAGAGAGAGAGGGGCGGGGGCTAGGGGGATGGATGGAGTCGTTCAAGCGACCCGGCGCGAAGTCGGTCGCCAGAGAGGCTGCTTGTTCTGGCAGAGGGGTAAAAAGTTCCATACTCTGACTCGTATGCGTGGCGGGACACGGAATGAATCAGAGCCGCCTCGTTCGGCTTTTTCGAGCCGCGTTCCGCACGAGGTTGGCTTCGAGCGGGGTCGCAGGCAACGGAGATCCCAGGTTGGTAACCTCGTCCGGAGCTTTCTGCTCGCGAGTATAATAACGGAAACGGAGACTGTTTGAAAAATGAGCTTTCACAGTCAAGGAGCTTTACGGCAATCGCCGCAGCTACTGGCGCTGATGCTTCCGAAACGACGGCTCCCAGGGTGCGGGTTTCCTCGCCCCTTCGTTTCTGAGCACGAACGACGTGGCTAAAAGAAAGAGAAAGGCTGACTGCTCGGTCGGCAGACAGTCGGACCGGGTATACCTAGTAAAAGCTTTACTGCTGTATTTACAACTACGAAACGAAGCAAGCCGGAAAAGAACTACTTGATGTTATTGGGGTCATTCGCGCAGCTGAAACGCTTTAGTGATTTTGGCACCGAGCGGGCGGCCAACTGGCTCCACTCAAAGTGGAGCTACACTCCAAATACCACAAGTCTCCGGAATACCGACAGCCAGCCGGCTGTTGTCTCCAGCCGAAATCGAACCTGACAGTGTTTAGGGGACGGGCGAATGACTTCCTTCCGGTCTCGCACTCGTTTGACGGAATATGGCAATTTTCGGAAGTCTTCACCGCTGAGCCCTCTGACCTCAAAGTCGGGCGACCGGGAGGCACGCTCGCTATTTGCGTCGTCTCCGAGCGAGCGGAACTATCCTGGAGCCGTTCTCTGTCTCCCGACGTCGATGTTAGCGCACTCGATCAGAATCCCCGGTGATCATCTGGGCGAGAGCTGTCGAGTGATCGCTCGCCGCTTGGAGGAAAAAATTGAATTACACAAGCTCAGCTGTCCGTCACGCCGTGAGAGCGGCATATTCCGTTTCACAGCATCCGTGCCATCTTGGGGCTCCCGCAGGAGCCCCCCCCCCCCTCCCCCCAGAGGCGGCTATTTTCGAGCAGCGTTCCGTGCGTTTAAAAGCCCGAATACACGAGAACTGTGTTGGTCTTCTCTGCGAACACATTCATGAGCGCGGCTGTCGCCCCGCATCGAGGTCAACAGGGTGCAGCCGAGACGGCCTTGGTTCGGGGCGGACTTTTCTTCGGTAAGAAAGTTCCGTTGTGGTCGTCTTCGGCGACAAATGAACACGTCAGCATCTTCCCGAGAGTGATCGACATCGTGAAATCGCCGCGGAGCTGGAGAGCGTCGGATCTCTGATGGATCTGGGCTGCGCCAGCGCTCGATCGGGCGAGAGGTCCCGTCCGCCTCTTCTTCCATTTGAAGAGCTCGTCGATAAACCTCTATGATTCATCGCTTCGGATGGGAACTCAGCTGGAGTCTACCTGGAACTCAATCGCGTTGCCCCCCCCCCCCCCAGGTGAGCATCGACGATGACGACATAATGTCTGTGAGAGCTATGATGGACAACGCTCGATCGGAAAAACTATCCTCGTGCGGCTCTGATTCCCAGCAGTGAGGTCTGAGCGCACGAAGCGACGGGGAGTAGCTCGGCGCCACTCAACGAACTCGTCAGACTCCTGGGATACAATTACTCCTCTGCACGTCTGTGGTGAATGTAAGACACTTCCGGGAGAGCGGGACCGACGGTGGCAACGGCTAAACCGAACAGGCCGGGACAACCAGAGCGGGTGACTCCAGTCCTCGATCTGGCAGGAGGGGCGAACCGGCAAGCGTTTCAGGTCAGGAAGAGGAGTCGTCTCACGTCGCGCTCGTCAGATGCCTTCGATGGCATTTCAACTGCTCGCCTGCCTGTCTCTGGTGCCTTCGTTCATCCTCTTCCTGTTTGCCCGTCGAGTTTCCTCGCGGCTTTACAGCCACGAACGAGGGAACCGGCGGCTGACGTGCCTCCAGAGCGTTGTCACCAGTGGCAGTCTGGCCGCGTTCGAGAATTCGCTCGACGTTCCGGCGAGAGAAGTCGTCATCGTCGCTGAGGAAGGAGTTCAGCGGCAGGTATTCCGTCGGAAGGCCGACCCGGGAGGGATATCCGCAGTTCATGATCAAGGAAGAGTTGATTCCATCCCATGTTGATGCCAAAAAAAAACGACTTCGCAGGGCTGCTTTTCCGAACGCAATTTCGTTTTAGCTGCAACGGAACGGCTATGATGAGAATTGCGTCCGGGGGATGCTTTCCCGAAATTGACACATTGTTCTCCGTGGTCTTCCTAAAAGTGATCAGGAAACCGTCGAAGTTTACGGCATTGGACTCGCAGGGTAGCCGGTCACCAGACAGAGAACTGATTTAAGTTATCTGGAGGCCTTGGACAATGGCAACCGAGCGTAGCCCCGCCAAAATAACCGTCTGGACCTTCTCAATCGAACAGACTTTGATCTTTGCGGAGATTCCAAGTGATGACGGAGTCACCGCCACACTAAAATCGGATGGGAAAACCCCCGACTCGACGAAGTCACTCTGCACTCGAGCACCTTGCACCCCCGAGCCGCTCAATGACACAGAATCCGGAGCTCTAGGGGGAGAAGTTGGCGGATTCACGACCGCCGTCCACCGGTAACCGCATGAAACGAGCCGGAGTTGCGACACCGTGTTGAAGCATGCCCCATTTTCGGATGGCAAGATGTTTCTCGGGAAACAAATCCTCACTCGCGTTCCCATCGCACAAGCCTTCAATTTTGTCGTGGAATTCCTGAGCTCACCCTGACTTGAACGTCGTGATTCTTTCTCGAGAGGGAGCAGCCTTCACGGTTTCGGCCTCCGGAACAAATCGGGGCGTCGAGGATGCGCTCCACGATCTGTCAATCTTCTCTAGCCTGCGGAGGAGGAACGCAGCCAATATCTACGCGGGAGTAAACGGGAATGCTGCATCTCAAAGAAACGCAACCGAGCAGCTTGTTGCCGAAGTTGTTCCTTAGTGCTGAACAATCAACAACAGGGGTGAACGAAAGTGAATTGAAGACGTCCGAACGTTTCGAAGGGGGTGGGGGGAGGTCGTGGAGAAGGGCGGCCGAGTCGAGACGCTTCGAGTGAGCTCGAGGCCCCGACAGGGAGGATAGATTCACGCACAAACCACGCCACTCGCTCGACGAGGTGGATGCGGGTGGGTCTGATCCCGGAAAGACGTCTTTTCAGTGTCGATGTCTCGGATGACGGACGCTTCCGGTCACTGAGAGGAATCGCATATAGGAACGTAGGCTGCGCGGGGCTGCGTCCAGCCAACGCACTGAAAGACACGCACACGGACTTGGGCCCCGTTCCGGTGGAGTCAAAGAAAGCTTTCCGCCAGGCAGGCTGCAGAGACGATGCGTGTTGAGCTCGGGGTCAACAGAGCCTTTGTAACCGCAGTTGATGGATCTGTTGCGTTTCCTTTTCGAATAAACCATGGTCTCTGAGCTCAAAAACCTTTCATTCGTGAGCTCCTCGTTCGTAGCTCTGGATGCGCCGTTGCTCTCCTCATTCGTTATTTCTCAACCCCTGGACGGAGACTAGCTGAGCGCTGGAGGGATTGTTGGAACATTCATTGTGAAATTACACTGGCGGCCGGAATTTCGTAAGTTTCCTGAGACAAAATGAGTCCGTCGTTGGGCAGAATACCTCGGGTTTCCCTGCGGCGCCGCCCATGTACGTCTTCACGAGCTCGGCGCAAGCATGGCCGAAGTTAAAAACTTTCTGCCGTGGGCGACAGTAAATAAACTCATCGGAGCTCTCGGAACGCCGGCGCCCTTCGGGATTGAGTTAGCGGGAGAGAAGCTGCTCAAAATATGAGTTGTTTGAGGAAGCGCATATGCTTCGATATCTCAATTTTGTGGACTCGAATCATTTGCGCAACGGAATAGCGCCACGAGCTCGTGGAAAGGGAGTCAGGCTCGCTCCGTTCCAGGTCCAGTGAGTCAGCTCGAGTTCGGACCGAGCTCCTACGAAGCATCTGAAAAGCTACGAGCCGTCACAGGGAACGATATCTGGGATGGATGCTCGTCCAACGTTCGGCAGAACGGAATACTCGTAGTTCACTCGGGAATCGTGAGTTCTTGAAGAGCGATCCAGATCTCCAGATTGACTCACATCCGCCAGGTGACCGCTTCCGCATCCTCTGCCCGGAGATATCTTGTTGTCAGATTCCATATGACTTCGCGGGCGAGGATGCGAGCGGGACCTCGGGGGGAATGATTCCGAATGATGGCACCGACATGTTCCATCAATCGCTCTCAACGGGCCGTGCAAGCGCCGGCAGATGCACGTGATATGGACGAGCTAGAGGAGCGGTAGGAACTGCATGAGATCTGCGACGATCTCCTCGGAACTCTATTTGTTGACTGATTGAGATCGACGAGGCTCCTATTGATGTTGAATGGGCCATTATCGGTCATCGTTCCTATGGCAGTAGCGATTGCGCCCACGATCTTCGCACCGTTCTACTGCTCGTGGAAGTCGTTTGAAGTTTGTGAGCGGTGGACCTTTTCCGCGGCTGACGATCGCTGTGAACTTCTTCTGGTCTGCGGCGTGCAGTCCCAGACTTTCCGTAACAGTTGCTCGGAAACAAGCCAGTCCTACCATTAGGGTGTTGTAACTCGGCCTCGCAGCGGTTTTTGATTGCGTTTCATCAACTGCGAAAAGCGGAAATTCCCGCAGTTTATGCAGGAGCGAGAGGTGGACCTGCACATATATCATGAGAATCTGTCTTTCCTACATGGGAATATGTAGATGTTCCGTTGGAAGCCGATACTTATTCCAGGCTACCAGGAAGCAGAGCTCATCCCTGGAAGCTGCCAATTGCTTGATGACTGAAGCATGACCCTCGAGGTCGGGGAAAAGCCTGTGCAAAATCATCTGCGATACTACCGAGACCCGGCTCTCGTATCAAATATTACTCCGCGAATGGTGCAATACAGTTCCCGTCTCTTTCCCTCACATCTGAGCCTGCGGAACAACGAGCTCTCGCGGGAATTCTGAGGTTCATTCGCTGAGCGGGGCCGCTTGACAAAATCAGTGACCAACTTCGGCTCAATCGAATTCTTCTGAAAACTGAAAATTGTGGAGTCTCGGGAGCCAGAGTTACAGCAACGCTGCCGGGCGACGACTGAAAGCAGGTGCCGAAGTTGGGAGAAGGATTTCTCGCTCTTTTCTCTGAGGGGTGACTTCGTGGAGATTCCAGAGAGCCGACTCTTCACAAACGCCATAGTGATCGTATGCTGTCGGAAGTCTGGGCCGAATGCCAAGGCCCGACAATTCCAGCGCTGGCGGCGCTACTGCGTGTGCCGCGAGACTCCAGAAAACTGGCTTGAATCGAACTTTCTGGTTTCATTTTCGAAGAGTGTCATCCGTATTTATGCCCGAGCCGCGATGTCGATACATCTCTGTAGCATGGTCTCCTCGACGGTTCTCCTACTCAGTGGACTCTTGTACCACCAAAATTGATGGATATCCATCATAACACTCAATCGATCAACCAGCTTCAATGTTTGATATATTTTTGGAGCAAGAAAAGAAACTATTGCCAGGCATTCCTGCCACGACAACTGGTACCGGAAAAGTGGCGAAGCTGTGGTATGAATCAGCGACGTTCGAGAGATTTCTGAGTGCAGACTGAGCAAAATAACAGAGTTCAATCACATCGGGGCACTTGGTTAATGCGCACCCAAAACTCGAGTCAATCAGATTGCAGTTATATGCGGTTTTCGTCCGCAAAACCGTGATTCTCAAATGCAGTAAACCGGAAACTTCAGTTTTTCTGCAAGGCCTAGTTGGAACTGTGCTTCGATGGGGTTCATGGAGCCCCGATGGTCTTTGGCATGGTTTCCCCAGCGCTGAGCTGTGACCACGAGGAGTATCCCGCGAGTTCCCTACATGCGATCGGATACGTTTCTCTGTTCGTCAGCGTTGAGCTCCTACGCTCGGGCCGAAATTTCGCACACGGATAGCTTGCGCGGCCTTGATTTATGAGCTCTTCCATCTGCAAGAGGAATCGCTCCGGTGAGTGATCAGAATCCTTTGAGTTCCGAGTAACCCCGGGTGTTCAGGAATCAATGCATCGCGTGAATCAAAGTTTGACCGGATGACCCGGAATCCTGTGCAAAACGGCCTGCTCATGATTTCTCGACTACCTGATCACGCTTGCCCCGACGGCGCTACCGTGATTGTCCAGCCACCCCTTCCTGCTCATGGAGCTTTGCTCTTGTACCCACCAGGTCGGACTCCTGCCGACCCACATTGACTTGAGCCTTCGCCTGAATATGTCTCAACCTGGTCTGACCTGCACAGCTTCGCGCCCAACTCCCTGATCCAGCGAACATTCCTCATTCGAGAGTCCTTCTCGAGTTTTTGCTCCTTGCACAGAGCACTTTGGAGCGATTAGAGAAGCCTGAGGAATTCCGTTGAGCTACCGTTTGCTCTGTCGATCGATGGTGATGTGCGGCGGCACGAATGTGCGTAACCACGCCTGGCCTGTCGATGGAGATCGACCAACAAACGGACAAATACAACCCTGATCGAACGAGCGAATGACCCACCACCGATCGTCGGCATGGAAGATCCTTCAGCGTTCCAACAGCGTGCGCTCGCCGTCCGACGACGACGACGGCGGCGGCGGCGGCCGTGTCGATTCGCATGAATATTTCAACAAGCTTCGCCTCTATCAGTTGATTGTCAATTGACTCTGATTGCTCGGCTGGATCTGAATCGCTCGCTTCCGGAGACTATCTCCATTCGTCTATCGTGAAGAGATTCAAGACGGCCAACGAACGGAGAGATCGGAGAGCGAGCGCCGAGTTCTCGACGACCCAGGACTCGTCGAGGAGACGCGCGGCGGGGAATAACGTCGTATGAGTCGAGGTGAAGGGATCGACATGTCACTGTTCATCAGATTCCTCGTTCCCTCACACCGTATCAATGCACGGTACGACACGGTTTAACGACTCGAGTGAGGAGTTGTTCGTTAGAGCACGAACCGAGCGAGAAATCGCGGACTCGTTCAGGCGAGTAGCGGGACTCGCCCTCTTTCCCGTGCGTTCACCTGGTTGTCGCTGGATGTCCTCCGACTCGGTGGGAAGGCGAGCGTGTGCGTGTAGGCGAACATCCTCTCGTCTGCGGCAGGCGTCGTCTCGTCGACCAGATGACCAATGCTTGGATGCAGCTTCCGCTGCCGTTCCAAATGATTGTCACACAATTCATCTCACGTGTGCTGTCTTCGGCGTCCGAAGCTTCAGAGGAGAATTCTCACCGATCCTCGTCGTGGAGCTGAAACGCCGAGGAAACGTCTCCTCGAAGTTGCCTTCAGCGCTTTAGAGTCGCCCACTCCGCTATACATAGATGGTCAAGTCCGCGCTGTCCGATACCGTTCGAATAGGCTGAAGGGAAATCTTGCTCTTAGCCGAGGTGGTTGCCCCCCAGGTGGTCAACTCAGCACCCTTCTTCCTCGTCGGTCAATCGGTTACCGCCGACGTACGTTCCAGCTTCGCCATGCGACACTCACACGAATGACACATCAATATATTTGTCCTAATATGGATGGCTATGATTCGCATCGACATAATCAAAGCTTGCGCAGTGACCTCCGAGCGAAAGTTTCATCGGTGGTGTAATCTGTTGGAAGAGCGCCCACTCCGCCACGTGAAGTCGCGGGGTTTATGACCCAAACGGGCATATGCAGAATACAGGATTGAGCGTTCTCTTGCAGTGACCATGAATGACGAAACCACGGTCGGACAGAACGAGCGACAGTCGGGATCCAGGTCGGATGAGATCCTGCGACACCGACCCGAGCCTCCGCGTCACCCATTGAAATCAGCGGAGAAACAGCGTCGAGTTGCGGGTCTCAAGAGAACCAGCTGTTCGTCTACGTTTGAGATTCCCGTGGCGGCGCTCCAGGGAGGCCCTCAGCAGCTTTGATTCTTGGAGGTCGCCCGGAACTTGTTTTGATTGAGCATATTCCCACACGGGCAGCCCTCCCGAGGACGGCCCTCGTTTTCTCCCGTCTTAGAGTTTTGGGATGCCACAGTGGTGGGAGACAAGTTCCACCAAGAGGAGCAGCTGGGAAACTGAAAACCCCGAGGAAAATGGGATCGGCTTCCCGAGGGAATGGACCTTTTTTTTTTTGTTGATCTGCTCGTCACTCACCGCTCACTCTCCAATGAACGGCACGCGGCGAAACTGGACCAAGGTGCCGAGCATTCCGTCCCGACACGAACGTCGATCGTTGCATGAGCGATTCAGGTCGGATGGAGAAATTTTCCCAAATGCAACCCGGTATACACTCGGATGCTGAGTCTGAAATGTTCCCACTCCGGATTCGTATCTCGCCATGAGATAAAGCTGATTGGGAGGTGCGAGGTAGTAATATCGCGACGCGGTGGAAGGAGCAGAAAACCTACTCGGTTGCCTCTTTCCGGCCGTGCTCGTCATGGGAAGAATGAGAGAGATTCGCGGGAGCAGCAATAGTCACCGCTCCCAGAAATAGTGAGTGATTCGCACGCGTGACCAGCCTACCGAGTGAGATCCCCAGCAAACAACTGAAACTTTCGTCACGTACATTGACGCCTCGTCCTCTCTGGTCCGATCTGTCCGCGTGCCGGTTGGCCTGCCAGCTCACGAGCTGTGCTAATTCATCGGCCTAATGTGTGATCTATATTCAATCAAGTACTCGGTGCTTCCTCGGCAGACATCCGATTCAGCCCCGACAGGCCGGCACAACATGCGCATGTCGACCACCCGCCCACACGCTTGCACGCGCATACTTCTCGGCGTGGCTCACTGATAAGCCTTTCGTCCATCTCGCACGTTGCTGGAAACGGCGAGAGCAACGAGAGCTCAGGATTCGCCGGAACGGGAATCTCGAGAGCACAGGATACGACTCCGCCTGAGAGGAGAGTTATTGGTTCTCAACAGGAACCGGGGTGGGTTCCTTCATCGGATCGAACGAACTATCGCGAGGAGCACGTGAAACGCTTCTGCCAGCCAGAGTGACCCCGTATCGACCGCTCGTGTGAGCCGCCGCCACCGTCGCCATGACGCCGGCTTTCTATAAACCGGCGGACCCGCCGACCCGCAACCGCCTCCGTTCGGGCGGTCTCCCGAAGCCTCATTTTCTCCTTCCTGTGCCTTCCTCTCGAGCTTGGTGGACTGTGACCTCAAAGAACAGTGACTGCCCCTCGAGGGGCAGTCAGAAAACAGGAGGCTGAGGAGCAGATAGGCCTAGGGACAAATCGTGCAAACATCCCCGCGAGACTCACTATCGGTCGGCCCTGGTATAAGTCTCCCCATGGAAGCAAGCAACGTCAACAGCAGCCGCATCAGCAGTGGCAGGATCTACAGAATCAACAGCAGGGAACCGGACAGATACGCAGCTGCGCCGAGAGTTTAGTGCTCGAGAGAGGAGCCGCCGCCGATCCTGTGTGCGATGGCGATCATGAAGGCCGCGACGCAACCTGGTCGCAATCAGCCGCGATTGCGAATTGGCTGCGAAACGCTGTCGCGCCATCGAGTCTCACGGTGGAGAACCGAAATAAGCGACTTCCACCGAGAGTCCCGACGGAGGCGGTCGTGCTGGCCGCCAGGCTGATGGCGAGTCCTTCGCCCGAGCCTGCGTGTCAAACGCAAGCCACAATCAACGAATAAATGCCAGTCACAGGGAGAGCAAGCCCTTGCATCGATGCCGACTCTCCCGTCCGGCGATTATGTCTCGCGTCTGTGGACGATGGCCGGTCAGCCGCCGTCGTCGTCAATGAGCCAAGAATCTGGCGAAGCAGCCGCATCTTCGAGAAGAGGAAGGAAGCGCGCCGACCAGTCCAAGGGAACACTGCTGAGCCCCGAACGAACCCTCGATCAGAGTCGGAGCCAATCGCCGCGAACCGACTGCGACCTCACGAGATCGCCTGAGTTTCGAGGATTCCACTGGAGCGATCAATGAACGGAAGGACAATCGAGCCTCGTCGAGTTTCGAACAGCTGACACAGCGGATGGCACACGACTTCAGCGGTGGCAAGGTGTCGATACCCTCCAAGTCCGGGGCGAGAAACACTTTATCGACGCTTCGATTCAATAATAGCCGGCTCACTGACTGAGCTGCTGGGCCTGTAGTTGTCCTGCCGTAACGGGGATCGTCTAGCTGCGTTTTACGGGAATGGAAATATTATTTTCGCAAGTTCCCCTCGTGAACAGGGCCTGCTAGGAGGAGGAGGGCCGGAGGGTCGTCCCGACCGTTGCCCCGAGAGCCTTCCTTGAGAGAATTGGGAGCGAACTCCCTGATAACGTTCTTTCCCGGACCGTGAGGACATCCAGTCCAGAGAGTTTCCGCTGGGAAACGTCAGAGATGCTTCCCCATTTGCGAGCATTTGCACAAGGCGAGCCCTGATTAGGTCCAGTTACCCTCCGAGCCCAGAGAAAAACGGTATCATATCGCTGCGCAACCGAATAATCAAGGAGCCGCTGGAAACGGTTGGACGGGAGCCGTGGAGATTCGAAAACCGTTCCACCGGGAACACTGGACGAACGGTTTTCGGAGCCGGTCCGGCGGAGAGGTGCAAGTCAACGGTGGGACTTCTATGATCCGCGGATGAACTCTGAACGGGAATGTGTTCGAGTACGTCATTATTTTTCGTCATCCACCAAAACTACTACTTCGGAACGACGTGGAGTGATTCCTCTGGCTTTGGCCTCAATCAGACGGATGTTAGTTTCTCTCAACTATGGCTGCGTTTTAGGCCGAATATCGGTCGAACTAGAGGATCGATAATCCTCTCCGGCTCGGATTTACATCCTCATGCAGCAGGGGCAAGATTCAATCGAGAATATGCATCAGATAAGTACCATTTCTCAGTGAAGCGGAGCTTTCTGAATCTTGAGGGTTGTTTTGACGAACCCGGAAAACACAGTTGAACGGATCGTTCCGCTGCTGAACGGCTGCACGTCCGCGGGACAAGGAAGCTCAGACGCCGCTGTCGTTGGTCGACGTCGTCTAGAAATCAGCCAAGAGCGCCGTACCATTTCGAAGCTATACGGAGTTCCTCGAGTTGTACCTTGAATACTCAACACGAGGGCTCCACACCGATCTGGTGCCTCGCTGTACGGTGCGTGCAGGAGTTGGCACGGAGTCCCCGGCGCGATGAATTTCCCGCTGAAGCATGCAGTTCACTGTTCGACGCTGGGGAGCCAACTGTTCGCTCTTTCCTAAAACGAATCTGTAGGAAGATCATGATCGTAGTAACATCTACGCCGCCGATCTTGTGGAATGGAAGGTTTCTCGCACTTGAGAGAGACCTCACGCGGTTCCTTGTCACATGTCGTACTTCTCGAGGGGCACTTCAGGCATTTTTGTGTGAAAGAAACAAGAAGCGCTGCTAACATTTACAGAGGCATCGGAGTATCGTCCGATTCAGACGAAAAACCCGACGGAGTTTATTTCTTCGCCGATCCTACGTCGCTGCGGAAAGGTGATCGAGCCACCGGAAGTCATCTGCGTCTTCTCGAGGTGCTCCGTCAATCTATCGACGCTCGTGAGATATCGTATCGAGCTGAGCTTGAACTTTTCGAATCGAGAGAGCGAAGCGTAATCTAGAGAGAGGAAAATCAGCTTGCCGAGAGGCCAACATTTTCTCGAATCCTCGTGGTTCTCCAACACTCCGAGCCCGAACTGGGATCCGGAGTCTTGTAGCCCGATCAGGGCCTGATCTCGGTGTTCCCGAAAAGCTAGCATCCAACGCTGCCGATTCCTCGGATGTTTCATCGACGGGAATCCGATATTTTTCCTGATCGAACCGCAAAACGATTCCTGCAACGGAGGTCGAGTGAAACATAACGACATCATCTGTTTTATTGTTTTCAGATGCGCTGTCAATCGATATTGACAATGAAAATCCGTTACACGTGGCAAACTGCACTCCAGTGACGTTCGTCTGCAGACTGACGGACAAACAGGGCTCAAACAAGACCGAGGTTTATTGGTCGTTCCGAGGAGAAAACGCAGCAAAACTTCCCGGAGTCAATACCTCGTTCGACGGCGACATCGCTCAACTTGACATACCTTGTCCCGAACGCAATTACACGGGAGTCTATCAGTGTTTGGCAGAGGAGAAGAACACTTCGATAATATACAAGAAGGAACTCAATTTCAACGTTTATGGTGAGTACTCCTCCTTACCCCCTGCCTCCAATGCCGTAGATCAGGCTCAAAGGTGCGAAGTGCATTTTCGGATCTTCAGGACATTCCTCCGCCTGAAAAATCCAGGAACGACATGTTGAGCGTTTTTCATTTGCAATCGCTTGGAATCAGGGTATATCGGGACAAGAACGCGATCCTGTACCGACCTGGCCGTGTTCACGAGGAAGAGTTCGCGACTGTAGATTACATCAGGCGACCGAGTTACTTTCGCGGCTGAGACGAGGCTCGACGGAACGGCCACGAGAATTTGCTCCCTGGACTTCTTCAGCAGAACCCAATCTTCCTGAGGATGCGAGCTCGAAGATTGAAGCTCGAACCGGCACACTTCCACACGTGGGCACATCCACACAAGGTGTTAGGCCAATGTGGCGGAGGCATGATCGCACACGGGCCTGGCTGTCCTCCGTCGAACCCTAGGTCCATTCGCCTCCCCCAGGCTCCGAAAAGTTGAAACCTGAGCCATTGTTGGGGCTCAGCTTCAAACCAACGAACGGCAGAGCTCAGCAAGGAAACCGAGGCGAAGGTAGCTGAAGGAGGCAAAACTCCGCCAGCAAGAAAGCTTCCTTTGCTTCCGTCGCCGCCTCCCGCTGACGATCTTTCGGCGGGTAATTGTGCTCCAAAAGCCGCCCTAGTCGATTAATCTTCTTCACTCAATCAGTAGCGCCTCCCTTCGCGAGTGTCAAATACACCTCCGATCTTCACTCATAGGTTTGACGTTGGGAACAGGAGAGGAGCCTTTGTCTTTTCTTCACGCAAACTCACTGTTATTCAAATTATTCCATCATTGTTCCAGCGGGTGTCATTCTTTCGTTCCCCCTCTCCCCAGCTTTCACGGGTCTTCTCTTCCCAACTTCTCAGCAGTGTTCGTTGCATATTTTTGGGACGCTGATTCCAACACTCGGAGGCAAGGTTGTCGTGAAGATAGAATGATTGAGTCTAGAAGAAACTGCGAGGCTGTGGGATGAGGGGTGAGGGATGGGGGCAGCAATGTTCCTGGACGCTTTTTTCTGCGGAGGAACTTCAATCACTAATAAATTTTCCATTGAGCTCTCGAAGCGACTCGAAATTAAGGAGCTCGCACCCTCGCATTCCTGTTCTCGGCCTTTGATTCAAAGTGCTGGAAGCTGAACTTGCCAACTGGTTCTTCGTTCATAGTTCTTCATGGAGGAGGAACATGATAGAGACATCTTCAGAGCTTGGAGTCCAAGCACACAATGGCCCCGGCTTCCTTCCGCTACTCGAGACACCTCGAGAGTACTTGAGTTGGCGCCCTCGCTCACCTGGGCTCCTCTTCGGAAAGTCATCGCGCATGATAACCGCTCATTGCAACGGGTACTGCGTCGCAGGATAGACTGTGGTGACAGCGTTGGCGAAACCGACACGGTGGTACTTGACGCTAGATACCGGTCGTCAGCGGGGCCAAGGTTTCAGCGTGGGTGACCATGATCGGCAACAGGCTACGTGCTCGTCTCGGTGAGACGGTGTCGGGATGCACGTATCTCAGCTTGTATAAGGTCCAAGTTTCAGGCCTCGACAGGAGGGAGAAGATCGCGTTTCTTCGTGGCCCAAGAGAGTTCTCTCACGAGCCTCGACTTCGCTACATTTTTCACATACTGCTTGTCAGGACCGGATATCGGATCATTGTGGGTACCTCGAAGAGGCAACGGATCCGGGACACGGCCTACATCGCCATGAGTAAACACCCTGGCCCGATCTCCGGCTGACGTTTTGCGCTTGTACGGCGGCGTCGACTTTTTCTGATCGGACAAGCACACGGACAAGCCGAAACAGACCTTCCGGCATTGTGTTCCTGTGAACTTTTTGGTTCCGTAATCGAACTCCGATTTTTCCGCCAGGGTCCTGCGAGCAGAATCTCCGTCGGGACACAACCTAACTCACCTCGAAATAAATATCCCACCGAACTTGGATACTATCATACGGGAGAGCATGCTATGATCGATCCATGAAGAATAACACGCGTTGCTTTTGTGATGAGTTCATTCCGTCATGAAACCAATCGTACTTCTAACATGGGTTCGAAGAACATGTAACACACCTTCGAGGTCAACCGAGAAAACGCGACGACGCGATGGAGTCACTTCGGCGATAACATCTGTTCCGGTCTCCAGTTTCTGCATCCAGTGTCTGCCCCACGGCCCACCGGCCCGTGGTTAGGGTCGCTGCTGCGAGGGGTTACGCGTAGGGTTCCGCTGGCGCGGAACGTCCCGACAGGGGTCCCGCACGGAAAAAGTTCGGGAACCACTGCACTGAAATATATCCTCGCTGATGGGAAATGAACTTCTCAGCTTCAAGGAGTGTCGCTCACCAACTCGCGCTCTTGTCACTCGGCGTCGGAGCGACGAGTCAGCGCGAGCGGCGATGGTCGTCGTCTCCGCTGCTTCCGCCCCTCGCTGCCGCTGTTCTCGTCATGCTCGTCCTGTGAGATGCGTTGAAGAAGCACAATCCAAAAGAATGAGTCTAGCTGAGCCGGGACGAGAGATGAGTTGATGTCTCAGACTTAAATTATACCCCTCGTGCATGTTCCTCATCTCGTCGTTCTTCGTCTCCTCGGCCCATTTCTCTCTCTCTCTATCTCTCGACGGAAATATGACTAGGGTGTTCGTTCCTCGTTTCGGATCGCGGAGACGTCGAGCGATTCGCGCGCCCTTAAGGCGGAGCAGGATTTCGAGCAAGTCTGGTATTTGCTCGCAAAATTCATTTTAACATTCTTGAACATAAGCAACTGATCCCATGCGTGATGGTTCGGAGGCGCTCGGTTTCAAGCAGAGGCGAAAGGTCGTGCTTGCAACTGTTCGCTCGTACCGGTGCGATCCTCCCCTGGACTGGATTCCATACCTCTACGAAATAGCCTCGAGCGTACGCCTTGTGACCCGAAGGTTCCCTCGGCGCACGCGATTCCAGGCCACGGGAATTTCAGAACACAAGTTTTCCAGTCACACGAGAAGCGAGCAGCTGTCGCGGCTGCCGAGGTGATGCGGACAAAAGAGAACCCCTCTCTCGGTTGGAACACGAGAATGAACGGGCGCCGTCGTCCTCGACGACGAGAATGATGATTGTTGCCTCCCCCTGCCTCATCTCGGCGCACCCGTGATACTTGCGGCAGAGCAACACTGAGAGGATCGCATTTTACGAGTTCCGGGCGCTCCCTTTCGCTGTTCGACGTAAGTGTTTCAATGCATTTCGCAAAATGAGACCGATGCACGAAAGATGACCCATAAGAATGTCGCTGTGCACTCCCCTCTCCCTGTCGCCCCTCCCGAGGCTGAGAGTGAGAGAGAGAGAGAGAGAGGGAAAGAGAAAGAGAGAGAGAGAATCCATGCTGACACAACGCAACGGTTGGCAGGGCTCAGGTACACAGTCGGGCAGGCTGTTTTCTTCTCGTCTGGCCGGAAGGCCTTCCTAACGCTTGTGCATCGTCTGGCTGCTAGCTACATATGTATGCACATAATATGTACTGTATCTCTGCTCTCTCGGCTGTGGCACAAAACTCTCGGCGCCCCTCCTTGTCAAGGGTCAGGGCTCGAAGACGCGATGCGCCACAGAACAAACGAGTGAGCTATCCGATCGTGTCTGGTGGGCTGAGCAATCAACGGTCGGGCCTGCCTGCGCGTCCCCCGTCCTGACGGAAGGGGCTGAGCGGAGCGAGCTCGACATCTCGCGTTCAAAAGACCCGGCGTCATCCCGCCACCTGCGAGCTCAGCGCGGAGCGGAGCTCCGAGGCTCGCAGTGGCATCGGCGGCGGCAAGTCAGCCGCCTTCCACCCGACCCCTGTCTATCTGGCTACACATCTGGTAGCTCCAGAGCCATGTGTGTATGTGCGTTTGGCAAACAACGACAAGCTTCGGAAACGATTCAAGGAGCGAGGGCCGCGGCCGCGTTGCCAACGCATCCCGAGCGTCTCGCGCTACACGATGACATTCTCACACCGCTCCCGAGTCCCCCTTACCGCGACCGCGACCACAGCAGTGGAAGAGTTTTCCCCGTTTTGAGAAGGAGGCTTTGCAAGCCGAGCATGAAACGAAGCGGTCGAGGAGGCGGCTCATTGCACAGAGTGGGCCAGCGGTCTAGACGAGGTATCACATTTATGAGGGCGAGACAAAAAACAGGACAAGCGGGCCCACGACAAGAACCACAACGAGGAGACATTTGGTTGCTGTCCTGTCCGGTTGCCCGCTCGATCTCGGTTTGTTCCGCTATGACCCACCGCCTAGAACAACGTGAGTTGTTCTCTCGGCATACAGGGCTTAAGACATCTTCCTCGGTCTATTCGTCCGCCTGGATCGTCTCAAGGCACCGTAGCGTGCTCTCGGAATCACCATCGTGCAATTGGCGCTTTGGCGGTTGGATCAGCCCCCGGCGGCGGCGCGCTGGGCCCTTGCCAGGCAGCCGGCTGGCTGGCTGGTGTTGGCTAAAAGGCGTCGAGCGAGAGTCGCCGTCGCTACAACCGTTGGTTCGTTCTTAGGCGGATGTTCTTGTTCGGTCGTCTCGGCTCGCTCGTTTGTCCGTTTCCTTCCTCGGGGCCCGAATCCCCGCCAGGAAGCCAGTCGGTCTGCGGGGGCCATCCTCGCATTCCAAACCATTACCCATTCTGAGTTTCTCGAGCGAGCGGGCGGGCGGGCTCGCGCACCGACCGACCGACAGCCTGCTGGTGGTTCCTCTCATTCTACACAACTGACTTTTTTCCCGCAGTCGGTCGGTCGGTCGCTCTGCCCGTGCGCTATCTGATTCGCTCGCAGGGCAGAACTTTCGGCGAAATTTCCGTCCGTTCTTCTCGAAGTCATGCTGTTTGCTTCTCGAATAATGCTCCTGTGCTCATTTCTGATTGTCGTCGCTCCAACCCGGACTGTCTCTCCTGCTTTTCGACCTGCTCCTCGCTCTAATAACGGTCGCGGTCGTCGCGTCCGGCCGATATCGAAAGTTTCCCATGTTTTCATCTGTGATTTCCCGAGGAAAGATGCCCTGATTTTCTTCGGTTTCCGCGTGGAAAAACGATGCCAACTGACATTCCCACATCTTGGGGAATGTCAGTTCGGCGCGGGGCGATAATTTTTTGACCGTTGTGGATGCACACCTGACGTTCTGGTCCCCCGGTCGTTCTACGACCGTTGAGCTTTCAGCAGATCTTCCGGCGACAACTCCACGCTTACACTGAAAGTCAAGAAACATGAGGTAGAATTAGCTTCGTCGCAGCCTCCCCGTGAGTGGATCCTTATAGTCAACGGCACGCGGGGCATTCTCACCGCCTTGCTTTCATGTTGACACTCAATTAAAGCTGGAGTGCAGCAGAGAGACGTCGAGTACAGACGCTAGCGAGCTCTAACGAACTCTGCTCGTTTCCAAGTGTTCGTGTATGGGGCGAGAACTCCGAAACCGACCGCGTTCGTGCCGACGAGGACCCGAAACCAATGAGCGGGACAGTGTGAGCGAACTCCTGCGAAGGAGCATATTTTCCGATGACTGTGGCACTACCGCAAGTAGCCGAACCTGTGACCTCTTGCTCTGTCTGTCGCCTGCTCCCTAGGCGCAGCCACGACCGCCCTCCAATATCGAATTTTTCACTGGTCGCGTATCCACTCGATCGTCCACTGGAGATGCGCGGTTCGTGTCTAATAACGTCCCACTCGGAGCTCGTCCCGATCGCAGGAGCTCAACTGCTACTTCGGTTGGTCCGTGCTGTCGAAGGCCGTTCGTCCTCACGTCGAAGGGCTGAGCGTCGGTTCTTCTAAGGACCGAACAGCTTGGGGGAACGAGCCTGAGCGAGTTGGCGTGTCAGTGCTGCTAACAAGCAATTGTCTCCTTATTAGCCAAAAGAACGACCAACAAGCATGACCAACTGCCGCCCAACACCGTTCGGAGGAAGAGAGTAAATATTCGTTCCCAGTTTTGCTCCTCCATTCCTCGGGGCGGCGATTCTCAATCTTCATGTCCTGCGCCGCATTGTTCACAACCTACTCTGGACTCCATGCCCCCGGAAAAGTCGCTGTGAGAGATTGGGAATCACTGCTTCCGAGGATCGCGGCTTCATCTTTGATTCTTCATGGTGAAACTACAACGACTGAAGACTGGACGCCTAGCCCTGTTTTCTCGCTCATAACATTCTCCAGGGGCATTGTCATACGGCGGACGTGCTCGGATGTTTCCCTCTCGCTAGACTCACCAGCGAAATATACGCACAGCGCACTGCAATGCAATACAGGCAACGAGACATGAAGGTAAATGAGCAGACGGCTGCCGGTCGGCGATACTCGTACTATATGGTACGAACGTCTTCAGCCGTGCAACACAAAGCACTCGATGACGTCTCTTTGGTCTTATTGAGGGAAGCGTCCCCATTGATTTCGAAACGTTCTTCGTGGGGCGGACAACAGCAGCGAGCTTTTTCCGGCTGCGATCATCTTGATGATACTTTTGCTCTTTCGATCCGTTGTACAACTTCCTGAGCGATAGTCTCGAGCTTCGAGAAAATATGATCGCTGACGAGGAGCCGAACATCCACTCGCACACAAGGTAGGGACCAATCAGGGAGCAACAATCTGAGTACGACTTCATGTCGCTCGTTTCGATGCGACCAGAGAACACAAAGACAATGTCTCGTCCTCTTCCTGCCGTTTCACTCAGCCAGTACAATAAGGAAATGTTGATTCTCAGCGCTCAAGCGACGGGACCGCTTCCCTTTGTATCAGCGGGGGCTTCTTCGGCAGACAGGCTCCGCTGCGATGGGAATAGATGAAATTCACAATCACTGTTCTATTGGATGAGCCGAGAACGGAGCATGCCAGAACAATATGCGCGGGGGCAAGTCGAGGATCTGCGCTGAGCGCATGCGGTTTCGAGCTCCCTCTCAGCAGGAACACTTTCTCTATTCTTCCTCCTCCTCTCCCTCCACTCTCGACCCATTTTTTTCGCCGACCGCGTCTCCTCCTGACGTTTTGCACGGCATAATAGCATACGTCGTCCGCTGGCTTCACTCTGAAAAGATCGCAGCTGCGACCGCTCTCTCGTTCGCACTCTCTCAGAGAAAACACGCTGCGGGAGCCGATTCTTGATCACGTGCTCGAGACGCGTACACACATCCACAGAAGTGAAGTCTCCTGCTCGCTCCGCTCACATTATCCTCCGCCGTCGTTGGGGGAGCGAGCTCAAACAGAGGAATAAGTCATCCTCTTGTGAATGAAAACACAAGACCTACACAAAGGAGGTGGTCCTAAGGCCGAAAAGAGAGACGCGGTATGGTTCGTCGACAACGTGGGACATCGCCCCGAGAATATCCGGCAGATAATTGAAGTGGAATGTCTTCGACGCATTATGGTATCCGGACGAGTCGTGAACGATGATTCGTCCTTCGTGCCACCACGCGTCTACTTCGGTGATGACGGAACTTCGGTATGAGCCGATGTGATTCATGGAGCTTGATGAAACCTTCACAGCAAGCGTCATGGAATCGAGACCCACTCGGAAAACGAATCCGAGCCTCATCGGTCCGAGGAAGGTCATTCTCGTCTTTCCTTTGACGCGCTCAGTCTGTTTGCGAAACTTCCGCGGAACACAGGATTCCGCTGTAATGTGATTTGTCCGAGTTCCGCCATGAATCCTTGGGCGGTTCTGCGTCCGGGTCGAGAGTCCTGGGCTCTGGTCCGCTTGTGACCCACCGGCAAATTGACTCGCACGGAAAAAATCTTCAAAGTCGAGGGTCGATTTCAGCTGCCTGTATTCACGGCCTTTCGACTCAGCTGTCTAAAAGCTCCGTTGATTTAGCCGACACAACGCGGCTGATTCCTCGGCGTCAACGGGCAACACAAGGAACGGTTCTCCAGCTGGAGCGCGGCATATTGAAGAAATTGTGCAGAAGGATAGAAACCTGAACGAGGCTCACCCGTTCTTTCTTCGTCCATAAAACCTCGCGGAGCTTGCATCCATCATTCAGTAGCTCTTGGCTGGTTGCTTGTAGCTTCTCCCGCCAGTGACCGGGCTCGGGATCCGATAGATGTGTTTTCAGGGGAGGAACGCGAAGAACTGGATTATTCGGGTCTTCCAGCATTCTGACGACGATCGGCGCCGAGGCCTCGAGCCTGATCATTGTGATGTAACAGCAAGCACGAGGGTCCATCGAACGGATCCGAGGGAAGTGAGAAGAATATTCACAAGGGAACGTTTCCTTCCATTCCAGTTCCCGTGAACGTTGAGGTGTCGACCGACTCCACGGAACCCCACCTGCACGGAAACGTCAGCTTAACGTGTCGGGTGACCGCATGGCCCCATAGCATCCATCTGGTTTGGTCTCGAGGACCTTTGCCATCGAATTCGAGTAGTCCGTGGTGGTGGACCCAGGATGGACGCAATGACACTGATGCCGCCAACAACATCTGGAACCTCACCAACGATTCGCACGCACAGAGTGTGAGCAACGCGACTCAAGTGGACGAGGTGACAAGTGTCAGCACTCTCGTCCTAGAAGACCTCTCCCGCCTTCAAAATGCCACGTACTTTTGCTATGCCTACAACTCGCAGAATAATATGACCGCTATGTCGTCACACCATGTGCAAGTAATTGGTGAGTGATTCCCCACATATTCTCGTACAACAAGCGCCGAACACCACTGGAGTACAAGTGATACGTGACCCAGAGCTCCTGAACGGAGGTGATGGGCGAGCCGTAACACACGTCTCACTGTTTTCGGGATTGCAGAGCCTCCCGAGCTCGGTTTCAGCAAGGTGACTGCGGAAGACTCGCGGACCGTCAGATTGAAATGGCAAGTGAAGTTCCCCAACAATCAGCCTGTGGCCCGCTATCACCTGCAAGTGAAAAACTACAGTGCGGAGGTCGATTGGCTGGACGTTCACAACGCGATTCCCGCAAACACAACGTCGTACACCGTCGGCTACCTCGCACCCGGAGTCACATACGGTTTCCGGGTGGCCGGCGTCAACAACGTCGGCGTGGGGGAATGGATCGCTCGGAACATCACCATGCCGCCAGACGGTGAGACATTCTAGAACAGCTCTCTTCCCTTCCGCCCAATGCCTAACGTTCTTCCTTTCCATCTGGAATGCTGCGCATGAATAGAATCCTTATCGAACGCAGAGCTTTTCTCTTAATTGTCCGACCTCCGGTGGGATCTCCCACAATGGGATGCATACCTAGCGGGGCATTGGATTCCTGGTTTACGGCGAGGATTGGTTGAGCCCTCCTTGCCGAGCCGGATTCAGCAATATCGGCCCTCTCATTGAGCCCCGCTCGCTCAGTCGTGCACGAGGTCGACCCGGCCGGCCGGCGGGTGCGCCATGCGGTCAACCCGCCAGCGGACTCTTCTGTGATTAATGAGGGCGAGCGGGCATCTCGTAGGCGCCGTGCCGAATCCGCCGAGGCCTCGCAGCCCGGCCACAGTTTTCCAACCGATGAATTCCCTCCGCGAAACCGCCGAAGGTTGCGCCGAGGAAATATCGAGACCCAACCAACGGTTCGAGCATCTCTGTTTGCGAACCTCGTTCAGGGGTCAGTCGAATCAACCGCCGGGAATATTCGCCGCTCTTCTTTCGGGAAATTAGTCGAGTCCCGCGGTCGAACGCAGCCTCCGGACAGAGAACCGCAAACTTGTCGGTCGCGATGAGGGTCTGCCCATAGAGGAAGGTTCGCGTTTCCGGGTGAACGAATAGCTGTCTGTATGCGTGGGAAACTGCGTGAGCAAGCTTACCCCGAGCGAGGGAAATAGCTCGAGGGCGCTGTTTGAGGATGGCAAGCGCCCGACAACGTCCCCACGACTGCCCGGACGATGAAGTTCGTCGCCGGTAGACTTGTGACCGAGCGGTGCCGCAGGCTTGCCTATCGAAATTAATCGTGCATTCGACAAGCGTTCTCCCGTGTCACCTCGACGGGGTTGCGAGCTGAGTCGCTAGTTAGCCGAGCGCCAGCAGAGCCCGAACCTCACAGGTACCGGGCGATGCACAAACAAACCTATCGACGGACTGACTCGCTGATGGCTGACAGACAGCGAAAGTAGTTTAGTCCTCCGTCTTTTATTGACCAATAAGGCACGAGGAGCGCGCACGTACGTCCGGAGGTGTAAAGAAGTACGATGCCAAGAATAGAGGAACACAAGCGAACAGCGACGGGGGTGACGAAAGTCTTACAGCGGCCGCAACGGTGGCTAAGAAATCACTTGCACTCATTGTCAGATACAAACGCCTGAAGGGGAGGAGCGAAGTTTATTCCGTGCGTTTCATTCCGATCGACTATAATGAGGTACGTGCATGATGGCCACCTCCTTGGCCTGTTGTGGCGCTGCTGTCACCAGCCGCGTTCTTCGTTCGCTGCGGAGTACGAAAATCTGTGTGGTTACGCCGTCACCCCTTGGGTATACGATCGAACCTTGGTGAACTCTCGATGAACCGAACTCTCGTTTGGGGGTCTGCATGCGGCGTTTTCCGGTGGTCGCCCTGCGTGTCAAAGAACGGGCCGCGGATCAGGATTCCGTCTGTCCGAGCGTCCGTCCGCCCGTTTGGGCAATCAGCTGATTGGAGGGAGTCGACTGCTTTAACAAGTGCCTTCTCCGTGAGCGGGCTAACTGTGACGCTCGGCCCGACGGCAGGAGGACGGCAGGAGGGCCGTTTGTGGCCTGGATCTCATTCCTTCTGGACGTGTGATCAGGCACTGGGCGAGGACCCAGAGGAAGGATGGCAAGACACCGAGGTTGGAGTAAAAACAACGGATGTCCGATTCGCGGAACAGATGGGCGCGGAGAGCTCTAGGATCAGTGCCTACGTAGTTTTGGCGAGGATATAGTTCGGGAAAAGACCGCATCGAACTGAATTGCGGTATATTTTTCACTTCGCAGTTCCCCCGAAGATCAATCAAGTGCACCTGCTGGCCACGACAAACAATACTCTGGTATTTGCGTGGCAGAGACCGCCCCATAATAACGGGGCAAACATTTCGCAATACAACTTTGAGCTGCTTCACGACTCACAACTGCACGAAAACCGAACGATGCCAGCGAACGAGAACAGCACGAGATCCAACTACATGTTCGTCTACGTGGGACTGACGCCCGGCGACTCATATTCTTTTCAGGTAGGTCCGAACACTCTTTCCGTTCCTCTCACGATCGATTTTTTTTCCGAAAGAGTAAAGATGGTTTCAGAAAAGCCCACGAGACCCCTCGTTCGTCTCCATGCAACTCTCCGAAACTCAGTTTGGTTGTCCACCGAATTCCAGGTCAGAGCCTGCAACGCGATCGGATGCGGAAACTGGTCCGACCAACTGGAAGCCAATACTTCGGATGGAAGTGGGTATCGCGCGCATCGATTCGTTTCCCCAGAGCTCTCTCGAGATTCTTGTCCTGATATTGAATCGCAACGGTTCCCGAGAAATGGTCGTGGCTGTGTTTGAGAAATGAGAATGTTTCTACTCTCTAGCTGCCGGAGCTCCTGAGGATGTTCAAATGCGATGCTTTTCCAACGATGACCGTACGATCACCTACACGCTGGTAACCTGGAGAGCGCCGAAAGAAGCTCGCGGTACCATACAAGGATACAACGTGAGTATGGAGACTCTTTGCTCCGATCTGAGCCGCTGATCCAGACGATCAGTGGTTTTCGGTTTGATGCGCTCGAGTTGAAATACAGAGGACGTCGAGGATGGAGCATCGTCCCAGATCGATGACGCGGGTCGGCATTTCGCTGCGAGGTCCAGTGATCCACCTGAATGTTGGCACTCCGCTGGTTCCCGAACTTCCGGATCGAGTACAGACACAGAGCGGTTCAGGAGATTCTCCTCAGCGTTTCTCGACGTTCGACAGAACATGACATTCGGGAAGAACTCGAAGAGGAATACGATTCGGCGTGGAACATTGCCTCGGATGCTCTGGGTGCAGCTCAAAGCATACTGATGCATCCATGCTCAGAAAACTTTGCCTCTCCGAGACTCAAAATCAGACTCTCCCCGCGGGGACGAACACCAAGGAAACGACCAGGAGCGGGTCGAAGAAACGGCGACTCAGAACTCCGCGATTCATCTAGTAAATGTACACAAGTTTTTTTATTCAGTGCCCAAGGAAACGACCAATCAAACCTCTCCACTGTGCACCAGGAAGCAGGTCGCTCGACGGAAATCGGATAGGGGAAACGGGAAGACGTTGCCAGAGAATCAAAAGGAGCAATGAGTCATTGCCAGAATTTTTGGTCGTTCAGCTCGTTGGTTGCAGAGGGAATTCCGGCTTTCACAGTTTATCTAGTAATGTCCGTAACCGTGGCCGTAGGCGACAGGGCCGGCGGCGTACGCACCATGAGCCACAACGGGAGCGCCGTAACTGGCGTGAGCGACAACGGGAGCAGCGACAACGGTCTTGACGTGAGCAGGGATTCCGGGTGCGGCAATGGACGTGGCAGCAGCGGCGGCAGGAGCGGTTCCGGGCTCGTTGGTCTTGATGGCGGCACGGAATCCGTGTCCGTCGGCAACGTATTCCACCTGGCGTTGTCTTCCATCGATGTCGTTCAAACCGTAGGCGCCGACGACGACTCCCTTGCTTCCGGCTTCGGAGCGGAAAGATCCTCCGGTGGAGTGCTGCTCTTTGTAGCTGAACTTGTAGTTTCCGAGTCCCTGTTGAACGGAAACATTCTCGGCTCAGTTCTCCAGCGGTCTCTCTTCCGCAAGCTAACGAGGTCGTCGTTCCTTGTCGACACCGCATGAACTCCTCCTCGAACAGAGAGCTCACACAGTCAGGAGCGGGAGCCGCCCATTTCGAAACTGAGTCGTGGGAAGCTTGCATTCATCTCGGGGCCGAGAATGAGAGGAAAATGGAAATAGCATGTGGACTGAATTACGATCAATGATGGCAATCGGACTCACATCTTCAGAACGGGAAGAAACCGAAGACCCGGCCTCGTGGCCTCCGATGTAGCCAGCCTGGGCGGCGGCAGCCGCAATTGCGAGAACGATGAAGGTTTTCATGATTCTGTGTCTGTGAGCTTGTTGCCTTGGATGAACCTAAACGGGCGTCTAGTCTTTTATAGTTGAGACCAGGTCTCGATTTTGCTTCTCTTACCTCGTCAACGCGGGAGCGAATAGCCACCGAGAACTCTCTCCCTGGAGTTGGCAGCTTTCCATTCGCCAACTGGAGCCGTTCACTAACGGGCAGGCTTCGGAAGCGTTTCGCCCACTGTTCAGCGTCCCAAACTGCTGGCTGAGAGGTTACTTGGAGGTGGTATCCGAAAAGAAAAACTTCTGTTTGGGTGTTCTCCCTGCACTATCGAGCCGTCTCCGGTCATTTCTTCCGTTTATAGAATCGGGCGTGAGGAGGAGAGAGGTCAAATTTTTCATCCGAAATTCATTCGGCAACCGCCCTCGCGAACAAGAGATCTAAAACAATGGAATCTCTGGGATGTCTTTCGTGATGGGCTCCGTAGAGACACTTCATATGTTGAGGAAAAAGGCGAAGATGCGAGGTGAATCTGAGAATGCGGAGGCCATCAGAAGTAGGATCATTGCTCGAGACGAGAGGTGCCAAATCTAATTGCAAGAAGTTCCACTAGACGCGATGGACGCCGAGGGCGTCGGCAACCTTGTACTGGTTAAACCACGCATGTTACCCAACCAACGCTTTTTTTCTGGACGACATGTTTTTTCTGTCGGTCTTCACTGATTACTTGGCTACAGGTCTTCGTTACCCTCTTTCTGACGGTCAGCCACGTCCGCCAACCAGTCGAGACGAGAAATTCAGCGGTTTTAGTCCGTTTGTTGTAAAAAGAGGAATTCCATTGATTCTCAATCGAGAGGTATGCGGAATTCTTTGAGACCTGTCTCGGACTCGGATTCGAAAGCAATGTTCTTCATGAGTGGAGAACGGCTGAGTCTCAAGATTCGAATCGGTGCGCTTGAGCGCTAAACGCTCTCCTCGCAACGTTCTTGACACCCAAACTCCCCGGAGGGTCAGCTATTAACTCATTCCACGCTTCTCCGCGGAATGTATAACGGAAGCTTCTCTTCCAATGAGCACTTTCCGCTCTGAAAACACTCGATGCACGAAGAGAGGCCTAGCTCCGGTCCATGAATTCATGGCATGACGACACCTCAAGGACCGATATCGCCATGCACGTGTTTTCCGTTGGTTCCGAAAGAGAATCTCCCGATCCGAGTGGCCGTTGAGAGAGAAAAAAAACTGTTTCTCAGCGATTTGAAGAAAAATAGTCCAATTCACGAGCGATTCGGAGGGAAAGAAATCAGGTTCCGAGCCCTCCCAGCTCAGTCTTGGACTAATCTTAAGAGAATTCAGCGATATCTGAGATGGCGACCGGAACCCGGGATGAGCAATATCTCAGAACCGTCGGTCGCATTGGTGTCGCGTTCACTGATGCCGTAGATAGAGTGGTTCTCCCAGCAGAACAACATAAATAGTCTATCTAGATCAGTGGTTCTCAAACTCCACTGACCCATCGACCCCCTAGGCGACGTCGTTGAAGTTTATGGACTGCCGTCCCCAAAGGGGTCGACCGTCGAGCCTTGATTCACCTACGTGGACGCCAAGAAGTATGGTCAAATCCACCCCGGCATCACCGCTGCAAACCGGAGATCGGCCATCGACCCCAAGAGGTCGATATCGACCACTTTGAGAACCACTGATCTAGATGAATGAACTGGCTCATTCTCGACCACTGGTGTTCCAGGGAGCTCGCGCTGGTTTCCAGAACTAGCCGAAGATCGTGATCTATCGGGTTCCATAGGTCCAGTAGTAAGGTCATTTAGACACTTTGATGGAGCCGAGGGAATGAGGAAGGCCACTCATGAGCTGTTGTCGCTCGGAGGGTCGCTGTTGAGCTGAGAGGGTGGCCAAGAGCTTCTGGAAAGCTACTGCACCGCGAAAGTGCTCTCCAGTCCAGGGGCGCACGACAGCTTCCGGGACGACCCGGCAGAAGATATTGGCACCCGCTCCTTTTCGTCGCTCTCGAACCACTTGAAACGTTGTGAGCGCCTCAGACGACCGAAGTCAGTCTCACTGACGATTGCGAGCCTGTCCCATCGAGAATATATTGCATAACTATGGAGGACCCTTCTTCATGCAGAGACCGCGGTGGCAGTGATTTCGGATCGAAATGTGTCGACTCTTTTTACCGCGTCAACTGCTGGGCCTTTCGGAGCGCATTAGCGTTGAGTCGGAGTTCCTTTTTTTTCGCTATTCCCTCGGGGTTCGAGCTAGTATCAGCAGCGATTCCCCGGTTTCGATACCAAGTCAATCAAGTGCGACCCCCCATCCATCAGGTCCAATCCCATATCTCTCATCATTTCATGTTTCTCATAAAATCTCATCGAACCTTCGACTCTCGAGCGTTTATAGGAGAAGCTTTTCCCTCTATCGGAAGATTGCTCCCACGACCAAGTTCGCGGGACCGACGTGTGGCCTCGGGCAGCGTAATGTGTGGACACCCCGCACGCGAAGGATTCCGAATTGAGGAAAACTCCAATGGACCAACTACGGAAGCGTCACACGGTCGTTTGGAATGATAAAGGAGAATAGAACGACAACAGTTCGGAGCAAGAGTGCGTACCACTGAAGGGAGATAGTCAACGGATGTCCCCCGTAGCGGGAAACTCCAGTTTCATCGCGGTCGTAGCGGAACGTGTCGATCATTCGTGAAAGAGTTCCCGTAATTTCTTGCCCCTCCGTATTCACATCTCAGGAGATGATACGGCTGCGAACTGTATGGTGGACTCCATGCTCCTCGAATGTCGGGACTGAGTTTTTGGCCGAGAGATTTGTCCAATTCCATTTTCTCGATGAGTGTGTTCCTTTTCTAGAACGTTCCGTTGAAACAATGCTCCCCAACACGGGCTCACCGGCGATGAGCTCCGAGAATGCGACTTCGATCCGATTGGTCTCGATGAACTGTTGCTTCTGGAGACGATTCCCACGGTGAAGCTGGTGCGAGGTTTTGGTCCGCTCCCGCCAACTCCTCCCCGTTCTCCCCGCTACCGTTCAACTAACTCCACCGCCATGAGAAAGGGTTGACGGACTTGGCTTCCACCCCACTTGGACTCGATAAAGTGCGTCTTGAAAACTTTCGTCACCCGACATAGGGGTCTGATCGTTCAATAGCTCTCAAGAAAGGTTTTCAGGGGATAAAATGTCATCTTGAGAATCTCACCAAACCTGGGTGCACATGAAAACTCCGGTCCGCTCTTGAGGAGTGAGACTCCTCTTCGGGAAACAGAGAATGGCATTAGGATCAGATAGCCCTCTAGCCTCACGAGACTTATGTTGGAAGCATACGAAAATTTCGTGAAGCGTAACCGTTCCATCGAGGAAGGGCATGGACGCGACACCCCAGCGGGCTTTCTCGGAGCGCCTGCAGCGATTTAGCCGGCGGCTCTCCCAGAGGCCCCTTGTGTGGATTCCACTCTGATCGGGATGTAGAATTTCTCTTCCGGTCCACATATTTCGAAGCGAGATTCGCAGGGGCCGGAGTGAGATTTTTACTGTACTTGCAGATCATCAGCTGTGCCAACACTGATGCGAATAATGTCGATTAGGTTAGGCTGTGTTCAGTCAATGAACATGATTCGACGTACACCGCGAACGGCTGGCTGGCGCTGAACTCCTCGAGTTCTGGAAGCTTTCCCCAATGAGCAAATGGAGTGTCACTTCACAGACTTCACAGACGATCGGAGTCGGTGGCTGATGCCCCTTTCGCAGACAAAAAGTAAACTTCCATGCTGAAAGCGAGTCGGCTCTCCTTTCAGATCACCCTGGAAGGCAATGCCATTTTCCGCCGTGAGACAGGAGCGTTTGAAACGGAGAAAGTTCTGGAATCGCACGAAGTTAACGCCACAACCATACAATTCCAGGTATTCCAAAATCGATCGAGCTCCGTCTCCCGGAGTTCTCAAAAATGTATTACGCAACCGTTTGTCCAGGCGTTAGCTAAACATAGCCATGGTGGACGGATTTCATTGACTCTCCTCCGTTACTTCAGGCTCCTGTCAAACCTCACACTAATTACACCGTGAGGGTTTGCACCATCAATAGAGCCGGATGCGGAAACCTCAGCGGTGTCAGCGCCAGGAGCGCTTGCGTATCGCCTCCCATCGGTGAGATAATCGAATCCGGAACCTCTACATCACCCTCTCTCAATCGAGTGTTCTATAGACATATTTGAGGACAGCACCAAGTTTCCGTGAGCTCGTGCTCCGGCTATGTCGGGAAGACGTCCGGACAGACGCCGATTTGCGGCGAAAGTACGATGAGAAAAAAGATCGAAGAGGCTTCGGTGACGCTGAACGCCTGTATTTTTCAGCGCCACGCTCTCTACCCCGTTACACATTAGAACGAACAGACCACGATAAGCAGCTAAAGCTCCACATGATCCGGATATCTGAGCGCATGGCTGATGTGTTGTGAGTATCAACCGCAATAAAAAAGAAGAGTGAAATAAGTGAAAAGTTGTAAAAATAATGGTTCAGGCGACTCTGGCCCCATGGGATTCTCCCAGCTGCGCTCTGCACCATGCGAGTCCAAGTTCAGAAATGCAGCGGCCGTCTTGCCAACAGCAAGGGGTTGAGAAGCGCTGCCAGACCCCCAGGCTCAACTGTCAACCGCCGTGTTATCTTTTCCTTTCCCGGACGAGATCGAGACTCTTATATGAGTTAAATTTTCAGATGTTACCGAATAATTTTGATAAAGTTGCCGATCGGGGACGTGTTTCGTCTCCTGCCAAGAGACAAGTCAGAACTGAACATCACGTCCTGGGAAGCCGTTCACCGGGCCGGGTCTGACATTGGCGCTTACGTAGCCGAAGCGATACCGAGGTGAATATCGGAGCTTCGCCGGAACGAATCCGGAGTCTCTCATGAGAGAAGCCGGACGAAACGGCTTGACCAAAGTCTGCGAGGCACTTCGAAAATCTTCTGATGAGTTCTATTTCATAGCGACGACTTACCGGAGGAAGTTCAACTCGGAGACTTACAAGGCTTCCACTGTGATTCGACTCTCCTGGCGAAGCAGCCGCCTCGCCAGAAGGACGTTTCGATCCAGAAGAGCTCCCAGGACATCAACAGCGGCAACGACGAACAGCACAAGATTGTGATGCAAACAATCGACGATATCAGTAACCGTCGACGGAAGAGAACGGTCAACCCAAGGTTTGCTCGAGAGACTGAGCCAGGAGAACAGAGTGCGCCGAATTTCTACCAGGTTTGTGGCTTCCCTCTCCCCCGAGTCTTCGGTAGTTGTCGCCTTGTTCTCCGTGTCTCAGACATGATTCGGCCGTCACGAATCATGGCGACCATCTCGCGGCCGTACTAAATGAGTGTTCCCGCCGTTCTCAGAGTAGAGAAATCTACGATGGAGCGTTCTCCCCGAAAACAAACTACTCAGGGTTTCTAGAAGTCCACGTCAGAGGCGAGAACGGAACTGTCCTGTCACAACAGAGTCCGTATTTCGATCCTGTTGAAACGGGTGCAGACCGGACTGCCGTTGTCTCCGAAGGTCCTGCGGCCCTCATGGCTACGCTGTTCTCTGGCGTTTTACTCATCGTGCTCATGATAGTGGTCCTTTTCTGCCTGATCAGGTGAGCCACGCGGTTAGAAGCCGCTCAACACACACCCTGTTGCCCCGGAAGTCGTGATTTTTATTGTTCCCGATTCCCGCGACTAGGGCTCTCTTCCCGCTCGTCTCTGAGAACGTGGGGGCGTCTGACAAATGTTCTCCGTTGCAGGAAAAAGAGCCTGAAATTTTACACAGACCCAGGTGAGGAGTTGCTGGACAGCGATTCGCATTTTTACGCCGAGTTGAGGCTCTCCACCCTCCTGCGCCACGTGTTCCTCAAACCGATGCCATTGAACATTATCAGTAGTAAGAGCCACCGATGAAACTCTCTCTCTCTCTCTCTCTCTTCTCTTTTCTCTCGCTCGGCGTTTTGTCCCCGGTGCTGGATTCGCCTCTCGGTTCTCTGACTAGACGTACTTCCAACACCTGATGGTTAACAGAGTCCCCTATGCCCACCCGGCACGTGAATGCATTTCCATGGAATTCCGGCTCTGAACCTCTGGATCTCGAGCAGAAAGTTCCAATGAAAAGGGCGCGCTACGCGGTAGCAAGACCCTCCTCTCCATCGTTCCCCTCGGCGACAGAAGTCTACTAGAGAATACACAGCGATGGAAGGGTGATGAACCTCGGAGCTCCCGTTGACCTTCACGACGGATCGTATGAACAGATAATTTCAGGTCGATTGCATTACAGCGAGTGTCAAAGAGAGTTTGCCGAGTGTGATGCCGATCAAAGCCCACAATCTTCCAGCAGCTGTCCTGAAGAGGCAGGCTCAGGGGGACTACTTATTCAATGCCGAGTTCGAAGTGAGTTCTCCGGATTCGTTTTGACGAGGGAGCTCTTCGGTATCGAAGCGAGCGGGACTCCGACCTAATTCCGATATCATGATCTTCTCTTCAGTTGATTCCCGACAAGTTCAAAGATAGGACGACGTTCACAGCGGATGCACCGGAGAACGCTTTCAAAAATCAATACCCCGATCACGTGGCCTGTAAGTGTTGAGGACAGAATCTCACATTGAACCCACATAACACCACATATTTTGAACGTCTCGTAAGCTGTGCCTCGATGTTGCAGACGACCAAACCCGAGTCAAATTGACTCCCATCGACGGCGTCGTCGGATCTGACTACATCAACGCCAGCCTAATTGGAGGCTACCGTAATAAGAAAACCTATATTTGCGCCCAAGGACCTATAGACAAGACATTATACGATTTCTGGAAGATGGTCTGGGAGCAGAGTGTTACTGTGATCGTTATGCTGAGCGGGGTTGAAGAATATGGAAAACAGAGGTGCTCGTCATATTGGGCCGACCTGGGCGCAAAAGAAGTAGAGAAGGAGTTCATTGTCGGCGTGCTCGCAGTCAGGCACTACGCCGATTTCAAAGTGCGAAAGTTCATCGTCAATCGGATTTCGGGAGGTGTGACTGAGGAGCGGGAGATCCTGCACTTCCAATACATGACCTGGGGGGACTTCTTGGTGCCGGAGCGGCCCACTTGGGTGATGCGTTTCGTCAAACGAGTGAACGAACACTACGTTCCGGACCGCGGTCCCTTGCTTGTGCACTGTTCTACTGGGTCGGGTCGGACGGGTACTTTCGTCGCAATCGACATGCTACTCGACGATCTTGATGGTGGCGACCAGGTAGACATCTTCAGTTGTGTGTCCTATTTGCGTCATCACAGAATGCGTGTCGTGCAGACCTCGGTGAGTTCAGATCATGGAATGCGTTGCTCATCCCGAACCACATGAATCCATGTCGGGAGTCTGAAGTTCTGCGTCGTCGTTTCCAGAAACAATACAAATTCATATATCGAGCACTGATGGAACACGCTCAGTTCGGTGACACCGAGATCGAAATCGGTCACCTCCGCGACCACTACCTTCAGCTGAAAGAGAAAACGAATCTCGAAGGAAAGGACGGACTAGCGATGGAATTTGAAAAACTCCAGGAGGTCATCGAGGAGCCCCAACTTTGCAAAATAGGACAGTCTGAAATCCACGCGTCTAAAAACAGATACAGTTTCATACTGCCCTGTGAGTAGAAAGGTCTTGGATTCGGAGCGAGTGTTTCTTCTCAGAGATGGAACCGAATCCCTCAAATCCCTGCAGTGCACAAGCCTAAAGTTTCGTGCCTTCCTAGATGACCACAACCGAGTCGCTTTGCCGGAATCGCCGCCGAGGAAATATTCATCGTACATAAACGCGTCTTTCATACAGGTCTGGAGCTTGGCTATTTCTCAGTCAGGGCACCTGACTTCACATCCACGGAGGGGGTTGTAATTCCATCGAGTACACGGCGGCGTTTTTCCATTGCAGGGGTTCGACAGATCGATGACTTTCGTGGTCACACAAGACCCGTTGGATACGACGGTCGTTGACTTTTGGAGAATGATCGTGGAGCACGGTGTTTCCACCATTGTGATGCTCAGTGAGTTGGGTTGCTCACCAACCCAGACCAAATGCCATCCGTATTGGCCCGTCAACTCGGAGCTCATATGCGAATACGTGAAAGTCAAGTTCATGAAAGAAGAAGCCAACGATTTCTACATCAGAAGAGACTTCGAAATTTTCAACACGAAAGTGAGTATTTGTTTGCATCAATCACGTTCCAGGCTACTTCAGTGGTCGGGGAAGCTCAGTGTACTGCCCATTTGACGATGAAAAACTGAAAACGGCGTAACCGAAAGGATTCCCGCTTCTCCGCGCCATTTCAGAACCAGGAAGGTCATCAAGTAACCCAATTCCAACACAAAGGATGGATTGGACAGATCGATTATGATTCTTGCATCTCGATCCTTGCTGTGATCGACGCGGCCCAGATGAGTAAAGCAACAGCTCTCACATCGCGGCCTGTCCGGGAAGTGGGTCCCATCGTGATCCATTGCAGCGGTGGCGGCGACCGGTCTTCAGTATTCGTCTCGCTATTCGAACTTATCCAGCAGCTAAGGGCAGAGGAGCGAGTGGACGTATTCCAGACGGCGAGGCACATTCGCTCACAAAGACCGTGTATGCTACAAACCGCGGTAAGGGACGGAGAACTATCAGCGACTGAGTTTCAGCATTGCAAAGCAGATGCGTTTTTCCTCGAAGCGTTTCTCTCATCGGCCCATGTTGTTCGAATTAAGTAGAGAGTTCTAAACTGATTGAAACTTCTCCCCCGCAGAACCAATATGAATTCTTGTATAGAGGTCTTCTTACCTACATTGAGACTCATCAACTGTGCGACATGGCGGACACGCAGCTCTGAGGGTGGGCTAACCTAGGATGTTCAAATCAAGGCGGACCTCTGCAGACGGAATCAACGTTTGTGCCTACTCTGGCTGTCAGTGAAGCTTGTTCCCTGGAGGTGACAGACAAACTGAGCTCATCGATGTACAATCAAAGCCCTCCAGCCGTTTTTCGGCCTACCCCCCTCCCAACGTATTTGCTTCAGGAGATGAGGGATTCTCCGTCGCCTTCGTCTTTGTCGACTTTTTCAACAACGATTTCTCCTTCGTCATCGAGCGCCACGTGATCGCAAAGACACACACGATTCCTACGCTCGAGTTCTCTCTGCGATTCCCAATTTTGCACGCTTCTCGGTTGCCTTTCAAATCTTCTTCCGGCCTAGATGCTCCAGCTGACCTCTTAGTACCTCGTTCGATTTGTTTTCGGAGTGATTCATACGCGGTCACCTTGTCAAAGCCGAGTGATGGAACGTGGGAATATGTAGCGTCCCTTGGATATTCTCCCCAGATTATGATTCTCATTATTCGTTCCAAGAAAGGAACTGGGATCATTGAGCGGTTATTCATTTATCGACAACGGCACGGTGAACGCTGAGATCGTGGTGCCAGCGTGAGAAGAAACCATTCCTAGGTCCTCCGTCGACCAGAGAAATCACTCCTTCAACGGACAAGCTCAAGTTTTTTACATCATTAGAATAGCGGAACAAACTTTTCCCGAGGGATCGACGTTTCAGAGAAGATCGACATAAGCTCATTTTGGGGAATGGGGAGTCTCTCGCCATTGGTTGAGAGTATTCGATTTGCAATAAGTATTAGCCGTCCGGCCAACCGAAAACTCACACGCTCGCATGCGAAGACAGGAGTCAACTCCAGCGGAACTTCCAGGAGGAGCTCTGTCGGGTGCACATCAGCTGACGCGCGACCCAGTTGACATGCACGCGGCTCCGTTGCCGTGGGGGCCGATTGCATTTGTAGTGAAATATATTCCGGGCAGTCGAACGTGCCTGGCTGGAACGAAAAAACACTACTCGACGTCCTGTAAATAGAGAAGATGGGGTTCCCATCTAGAATCAATGTTTAAAAAAAAAACGCATCCTCCACGGCCGTACCAGTCGGCTCGGCATGTAAGATACATTTCTCAAAATGAGGCGGAGGTGAGGAACACTTGCGAAAAGCATCGTTTTGGTATAGATTCCGGGTGATTATGTCCGGGCCCTAAGATCCACGGCGGATCAGAGTTGTGTACAGTGTAAAATCCACGAATTCGGAAATCGTTTAGAGTCACTGTACAACTTTGGAATAATGAAAATCCATGGAGTTTCATTGTTGTCCATCGACTCGTCGTTAAATGAGCAAGAAGTACTCATTTGCAAACTGAGCGAAAACTGAATAAAGTGTCTTACGTGGGCCTGTTTTGGAGTTTTCGCGACTGTTTTCATTTCATCAACGACATGGAGCGAGCGTTCTTGGCAGACAAGGGCATCGACTACGGGCATATCTTTCCGAGAAATCGATTTCTTGATGATTTATGCAGAGTATTTGGAATTTTTTGGTTTGGCTCCCGGCAGAGCCAAGTCGCCAGAATGGCGTTTCGAGCGATCTCTACCCGCGCACAGGGTCTTAAAAAGCTCAGTCCACCGATCCCGAATAATTCGCACGAGGCAGGCGAAGGAATGCTACACCATTCAACCTCAAGGGAATCGCCTGGTGGTGTCTCAAAGATCAGTTGAAGATGGGCTCCTGATTACAGAAGGTTAAGGCAGAATAGCATGCAACAGCAGCTCGTTGGCTACGCTCTGAGAGAAATCGCTCCCGCAAACAAAGGCGATCGTCTCACTCATCCGCTTTCTGATTGGTCGAAGGTTCGAACGGGGATCCAGTGAAAGCTCAGTCGAATTGCAAAGCCATTTGATGAACGTTTATTCTTCCCGTAGGCGGCCTCAGATGATGCGGAATAATTTGTTTGCCCGCGAAGGCTTCCGACGGAGGGTTGACACTGGACAGCGGGAAAGTCTCCGACAAGACATCGAGCGGGCTCACACGAGAAAATGAAATTTTGGGAAATACAGGCATCTGATGCAACGATAACATCGGTCACCACGTTGCTCTCTGAGATGATCATCTCACTAGCCGCATGCTCGAAAAGATTCAGAACCCCTTCTTGTCTTTCCTGGAGGGTTTTCCGAGCGCTCTGGATGTGGCTGCTCTCACAGGGCGGGATCATGAGATACGAAGTCGGTTCCTCGGAACTCGGATATAGATTTCTGATCAATGCCGAAACAGGCATGAGCCATAACGCTCTCAATCAGCCATTGGCGAGTGGCCCGGACTGATCCGCGTATGCGCCCACGGCCGTTAGTCAGAGGGATCCAAGGATTCCTCTACTAGCTGGAATGCCTCGGTTACACGATGGATTCCGACATCGTCGGAAACTCGATAAGAGTGGAAGACGGAAGATGCGATCATGATCAACCGAAAGGCACACGGGTATTTATTATCAATCCTAGTGCCTCATCGTTGACGGTGCGTCTGCCTTAGGCTTTCTGCGTACTCTTGAAGTGGTCGTTCAGGATGTCATGGGCACGAGTCTCCTCTCCATACTCCTTGACCGCGACGCAAGAGCAGCCGACCACTTTCCTGGCCTTCCCTTCCTTGTCGAGTTTGCAGAGACCAACCCACTCTCCGAGTTTCTTGTTGGAGTCAACCTGCAAGAACCGAAGAGACTTCTGATGAGAGGGACACGACAGCGGCCGTCCAAATGTTTCAGGCTCAACCAAATTTCTGGAGGCTCCGTTGAAGGCTAAATACTCACACGGAAGAGTTTAATTCCTCGTTCAGCGCAGAGGGCTTCGACAAGTTTCACATAGGCGGGCTCATCGCAATTTTGAGCAAGGACGCACAGATGAGCTTTGCCTCTGAGGATATGAACGAGTGGGGTGAGATTCAACCGGGCATACGTAGCGAGCTCCTCGAGAAACATTGGTGAAGACACGCATACGAAACCTCCGCAGATTACTCACTCTCCGAGAACTTTCGCGACCTCGTGCAGGCCTTTGGCAAGACCGCGACGGTGGTTAGCAATCTTCAAAACTTCTTGAAGAGCTTGGGTGACATCCATTTGCTCGACCGGCTCCCTGGAATCGGAAAGGTAATATAGCGAGTTAATTGAGGTTCCATCTTGATTCGACCCAGGAAGCACATATTTAAAATCTCAGACATCTAAGGAAGGTATTGAATAACCCACGGATTTCTGTCTTACGAAATGATATTCATCATGTCAACTGTAACGATTCAGGAACTGAACTTTGGAGAGACGCGGCTGAGGTGAAGCAACGTCAAGTCCTTACAACCGATCGCAACACGCAAGCGCTATGTGATGCTGCGGTCTTATCGTGCTCGACTGATAGAATTTATTCCTTGAACTCGACCGCATACTCTCCTAAGTTCCAGTTGGATGACTCTAGATAAATAAAACTCACATAGTTCCACGTTAGGATTCTGTCCTCGCCGGATTTCTGCGGATTGAAACAACGTGCGGCTACCCGCTCCGAAAGTCGAGCACGAAAAGGAACGACCAGTGGTTTCGGAATCGGAGTTCGGCTCCTAGAGGGCGCCACTTGCTTCACCATATTTTTACATCTCGAAATTTAACGAACAGGGTTGGTCATGGCCTCAACTTCGTATTCGAACTGTTCGAAAGATTCCCGGAGAGTTCGAGAGCTTACATTCCGAGCATCAGTTTAGCGTGACTCTGAGGGCCGCAGTGGCGCCCTCTATCGAACCCGAACGCTCCTCGCGAACGAGTAACATCGGTGAAGTCAAGTTATCGAGCCACGCTCTCAGGTTTTCTGAAAACACAAGAAGTTTTCACTGTTTGTGGCCGGGAACGAATTTCGCCGGGTGACAAGGTTTGTGATTACGGTCTCTGTACCACAGACCTCAGTTCTGCTTGCCACTCACGCAGTTTTCTGACTAATCAGCATGAACAAATTCGCCGGCAACATATTGCGAGAGGACTGTTTGCCGAATCGGTTTCCCCCTCAGACGTGAACCATGTGGATAGTTCAAACTCGAGCCAACCAACAGCAACCCGAGTATGATGACAGATCGGAGTTCATGATCCCTGGTTCAGGCTCAATTCATTCCATGGAGAAGTTCGAGTCTTCATCTGCCTGTTAAGGAAGTGTTGTCAACGTGTTCCAAACGGCACACCGGTGCCGCAGCTCAGAGCTCACATGTGACTGACATCGTAGACTGGGAGCGAGCACATAGGCTCGTCAGGTCTCGTTGAGAGTGCATTCGATGTATCCCCGCTATTCTTCATCCTCAGATGGTACTCACGTGTCGATTCTACGCTTCGAAATATCCGGAGCCAGATGATGTTGTCATGGTCAATGTCCGACAGATTGCTGATATGGGAGCTTATGTACATTTATTGGAATACGACAACATAGAGGGAATGATACTGCTGTCAGAGTTATCCCGGAGACGTATTAGATCCATCAACAAACTTATTCGGGTCGGAAGAAATGAGTGCGTCGTGGTCATTCGAGTGGACAAAGACAAAGGTACGTCAAGGAGACCACATTCGATTTCTCGTTGCGACGCAAATGCGTTCTAAGCTCAAACTCGACCTGGAGTGGAGTTCCATTCGAAAAATGTACCAGTCCGATTTCAGGCTACATCGATCTTTCCAAGCGAAGAGTGTCCCCCGAAGACATCGTCAAATGCGAAGAAAAATTTGCCAAGGTGAATATCTATCCAGACATTGATTAGCCGGTCGGAGACAGCGGTCCGAGAGATATTGACGCATTGACTCCGATCTCTGCAGGCTCGGGCCGTGAACAGTATTCTCCGCCATGTCGCGGACAAACTCGACTATAGCAAAGAACAGTTAGAGGACTTGTACATGAAAACAGCTTGGCATTTCGATGAGAAACTCAAGAAGATCACCGCTGGCCATGACATCTTCAAAGCTGCTGTGACGTGAGTTCCACATTGACCTTCCTCCTGTCTCGTTTTCTTTCCGTGGTTATCGGGAATCGGGGAGGACATCATCGTTGTACCAGTTCAGTGGGGAGCCCCTGTACGCTGGAATGTTTTGTTTGGTGGCTCATCTTCCGGGCTACGTTCCCTGTCGAAGGAGGAGCTGCCGGAAAGTTGCCAAAGACGACACGCTCGCCCTCAATGAGAATATGCGTGTCGCAGTTTTAAAGAATGAAACATCGACCATGTCTGGCTCCACAGAGATCCCAAGGTTTTGGATGAGTGTCAACTTGACAAAGATGTTCTGGATCTGCTCCTGCAGACAATCAACCACCGCTTGGCCCCCCAAGCCCTTAAATGTCGAGCTGATATCGAGGTAAGGCTTATCTGAACTCCCGTCAGAGCGGGCGCTTCCCTCCTTTGAGAGCTCTCGTTTATTGACGCTTTTCGGCCTTGTGGACTAATGTGTGCATTGAACCTTCGAATCAGGTATCTTGCTACGAATACGAGGGCATCGATGCCGTCAAGCACGCTCTCCGTGAAGGCATGGCGCTCTCAACCGAAGAAATGCAGATAAAGGTGAGAGAAGCCTGCGGTTTTCCCTCATGTGTATAGGCTGACGATTCGTTCACTCGCTCTGATTCTCTGCTTCCGTCAGAGAAGACGAATTCAGTTCGAACATTCATTCATTCTGCCACCCGTTCGGATCGATAGAGCATGCGGAAACATCTGTCTGAACATCCAGATTCTATTCATGATTGTCAAGCGTTGGAAGAACGTATCTAACTGCTAACCCAACCTGCGGAAACCTGTTCCAGATCAACTTGATTGCCCCTCCACTCTACGTCATGACAACCACGACTATGGATCGCAACGACGGTCTTGATTTGCTCAATTTGGCCATCGTTAAAGTCGAGGAAACGATCATAAAGGCCGGCGGGATGTTCAAAGTGAGTTCTGCTGTGAAATATTCACAGTTGAACGCTGGTTTGCGGCTCTCTCCGTGGGCAGCGACGATGAGAATGACGAAACAACATAGCTTCCAAAAAAATTGAGATTTTTCCGGGATCGCTCCGGTCATTCCCCGAATCGTCGAGAGTTGTCGTGTCAAGCCATGGATCCTGCTCCATGCCTATCCATTCGAAGTAACTTCGACTGGGAGGCCCGGGACGCTGCCCAATTCAGAGCTGTCATCGATAAAAGCCGGGTTATTGCCGGGTGTGCAGTCAGTTCTCATGGCCGGCAGTGTTAGAGGACTCGATACCGTGGCATGTTATCGAACGTCTTGCCATGGGAGCACCGTGAGACTCATCACCTTAACGATCACCGGATCTTGTCGAGAAAATCTGGAAACTTCACACCCTGCTTCTCTCCATTCCCACGTGGCATTGTGCTTCCTTAAAGGACATGTCGGTCTCATGGTTGCCGATCTGACCTCACTGGCTTGATTGATTTTGACCGGCCCAAGTAGAACATTCTAACAAAGGTTTCGACTCAGGTGCAAAACATGCCCAAAGTTGTCACGGATATCGACGAGGTGGAACTGGCGAAGCAGCTCGAATCCTTGGAAGAGGCTAACAGAGAAGTTGATGGCGACGATGACAATGATGAAGACGCACCACCAAGGGTGAGGACACATATCAACATCATCAGTTGTCTACAGCTTTGATGACTCGTCATCGAGCACTGATCTAAAATATCTACCTTCGAAATCCTCAGGCTACATCAAGCGGCGAGGAAGGTAGCGGCGACGAAGCAGCAGCAGCAGCAGTAGCCGAAGACTAAATAGATTTCATAATTCCGCTGGCAACAATAAATTGAAACTCATTTGCTGGTCTACGCTGCGCAGCTCGCGGGTCTTTCTGCATCCCGGATGCGTCGACGAATCGAGGCGACATCAGGCGGATGATTGTAATCTAACGACGTTGGACTCGTCAAGGCGGCTCCTTTGCTGGAGAGGCAGGGGAACTGGGAGAGCGCTCCCATTCGTCTGTCCGTGGTTGTGTCCATTGAAATTCTGAATCAAGGAGGAGCCTTGACGATGGAGTCGCTGTCTTCAGTGTCAGGGACCCTCGTATACTGAGCGCCCCAGTCTCCTATCAGGAGAATGCTCTAGGAGAGCCGATTGATTCGAATAATTTGGATCCCTTCGTCATGGTTTCCAGAATGAGATTGACGGCTTCGACTTTCTTTGAGATTGAGAGTCCGAACCTCCGTGAAAGAAAACTCAGAGACTCTGTATGGGCAGAACCACGAGTGGTTTTTGGACGTGGCTTATTCATTCCTTCATTCATTGTCGAGATGAGTTCGGGATGCAAATCCAACAAGCGTGAAGCGAAACAGGAGCATTGTTATGCCGAGGAGAATGGGAAATCAGCGGCAGTTGGAGTGGGGAAACTGCTGACGCACCGGTTCGTCAATCGAGATCTTAGGCATATTCGGTGTGCCAGGAAGAGGGAAGCTCCAGCTTGATACGCATCGGGAGAATCGAGCCAGGAGCCTCTTTGTTAGCAATCGTTAGAACAGCCTGATGTCCTCGCGATTCCGGGAATCTGAGCTCTTGATATTCCCTGGAACGGGTTAGGTTCCGAAAACAGGTGCCGAAGGGAAACGTCAGCGTAGAATCTCTATTCAGAAACTCTTACCTCTAACCCATCAGTCGGACATCGAGTCAGAAGCCTGTGACTGTGATAGCCATTCCCGGATGGAGCGAAAATTACCGTCTTCGGAATGCCGAGCTGTCAGTGGTGGTGTCATTCGAAGTTCGAATCTCGGCGGTTTCCTCGACGCCATCGGGCACCACATCTTGTGGAGCTCGAACCATGAGCGATTTCACTGCTATGGCGTGGCTAGGTTTTCCATCAACGCGGGTTCACGATGCGAAGTCAGCATCCGTCGAGACTCGAAATTATCAGAACGAATGAAAATGGCCGCTCGCTTTGAAGCAGTGTCGTTCCCGGACTGGAGGAGAGTCCGGGGAAGGATGTGCGGGAAGAAGTGTAGACCTCCCAAAATCTCCGACGATTCGTAAAGCTCCATGCTACTGATAATCATCAGCGATCAGCTCCCTCTTCCCACCATGTAAAGACATCAAAGGTTCCTGTTGAGTGTTTCACGGGTTCACAGCTCACGAGTTCGATCACGATCACAAAATAGATGCTCCCCGTGGTCATGGTAATTCTGCCACCTTCCCCTTCATTATCTTGCCTAGACTCTATCCAATCAGGATCGATACGTCAGACGCTTGCGCGTCGGAAAAGGGAATCAACGAGAGGGAAAATATTGTTTCAATAAACGTAACGGATAGGATCGGATGAAGGAATGGATCTATCGAATTGAAATTTTTCGTTTGTTCTCGAGTCCAGAATGCGATAGCCGTGATGCTCAGAGCAGAACCGTGCTCTCCTGCGAGACAGGATAGTTCAGAAGCAAAAGAAATCTCATTCCGGGTGGAGAAAGTCGTGGAGGTTCAAGTTTCGCGGTCAATCTCAGTATGTCAATAGAGATGGCTCCGATCAACTTTCCGGAAGCCTCTCCTGGATGTGAACATACATTCATACTCGAACGGCGAGAACGTAGTGTATAATCGTCGGAATCCAGCCTTGGAAGATGCTCGTGCCTCTCCTGCTATCTAAGATGTTTGAAAGTCGCGCGCCGTTACGTCACTCGTGTTGGTGTCCTTCCACCGGCTGTTAGTCCTCGGAGAATATTTTTGTTGTTTGTTCAAGTTCGAGATTTTCTCTCAGACTGTCTTCAGCACATGGATAGTGTGTGTCGAGCGTGAGTGAGCGTTGACTCTTCTGGAACTTGTCGGACCACGGTGTAAAATTGCCGCTGTCCAGATGCTCACGTAGTGCTATGAGCAATTGTGCTGGCGATGAGAACGGGCCCCGGGCTGCCGAGGGCCCGGAGGTGTTTCACGCCGATTACGGGATTGAAGAAAACGGCGCTCCGCTGGCAAGACTCGACGGTCGTGAGTTCGAGTACTTCATGCGGAAGAAGCGAATCACGATCGGTCGTAACTCCGCCAACGGCGACGTCGATGTTTCCATGGGAAACTCGTCGTTCATCTCGCGCAAACACCTCGAACTTTTCAATGAGGGACGGTACATCTACATGTGCTGCAACGGTAAAAATGGAGTTTTCGTCGATGGAGCCTTCTGTCGGAAAGGAACTCCCCCCTTGAAACTCGCACCGACCTGCACCCTGCGGTTCCCGTCGACAAACATCAAAATAATGTTTACGTCATACCTAGAGCCGGCAACCTACTCTCGCGAGAGGTGTGCCGCCAGTCTACAGAATAAAACACTGGACTTTGAGCCCCCTAGAAGGATGACTTGCCCTTCTCCCAAATCGCAAGTCCCACCGGCTGCTGTGTTCGAAGAGTCCGTGCCCCTACAGCTGACGTCCCCTCAAGCAGTCCAGCCATGCCACTTCAAGAATCTGAATTCCAACAACATGGCGCGATTTCAGCCCTTGGAAATCAATATCCCAACTCATGAAGAGCTCATAATTCAGCCGAGTCCATGTCCTTCGCCGACCGGGACGATATCGGCTGCCAACTCTTGTCCGACGTCGCCGCGTTCCGGTGTTTCTATTTCGCCTTTCCCAACTCTACAACACCGTAATAGCATTGTCACAAACGTCGCAGCGGCTCATCAGCATATGGTCAACCTGTTACAGCCTCAAAAACACATCAGCAGCAACATCAAACACGAACTTTCTGGCATTCCGAGCGGTGGTGGTGGCGGCGGCGGTGGCGGCGGCGGCGGTGGTGTTTCGCTTGCTTCTGATGAGCAAAAGCCACCCTATAGTTACGCGCAACTCATTGTGCAGGCGATCTCGTCGACCCCAGACAAGCAGCTCACTCTGAGCGGTATTTATTCATTTATTACCAAAAACTATCCTTACTATAGAAACGCTGAAAAAGGCTGGCAGAATTCGATCCGACATAACTTATCTCTGAATCGCTATTTCATGAAGGTAGCTAGATCACAAGAGGAGCCCGGCAAGGGCTCGTTCTGGAGGATTGATCCGTCTTCCGAGGACAAACTTGTTGAGCAGGCGTTCCGTCGTCGGAGGCAGAGAGGTCTTCCTTGTTTCAGAGCTCCGTATGGCGGGGGCTCGACTAGATCGGCTCCGGCGTCTCCCGTGCACGTTAATGCCAGCCTCGGTCTGAGTCTCGGCATGGCTACGCCCGATTCGTTGAGTAGGGAACCGTCGCCCATACCCCCCCACTTGCTCATCGATCAGAACCCGCTGCCAGTTCACTCCGAGCTCGTTGTCGAAGAGGAGCAGGCCTCCCTGCAGGGGGACGTCGATCTGATTATACCCCCCGAAGAGGATCTTCAACAACATCCGCAATCATCTCGAGAACGGCAACAAAATCGAGGTTTTCCGATGGAGGACGTCGGAGAACTGGCGGCGAACCCTCTCTCGGTTAGCCCCGATGCCCCCGTCAGGGAGCACCTCGTTGTCTACCAGCCGGTGATTGTGCAAGCACCTCAGTCTGCGGCTGTGACGGCGTTCGCGCCAGTATCCGCACCCGTTTCTGTTGTCATGGAACAAACCATCGATGAGGGGGATGAAGAGCGGCAGCTGGAGGTAGCTCACCCAAAAGAGGAACTAGGTGAAGCTATGGAAGAATGTCCCAAATCGTCGTCGCCCTCGACTGCAGCTGGCGACGGCGCCGCGCCGTAGGAGATTGAGTTAGGAACTAGATTCAATTCGTTTCGAGTTGGTTTCTTCACACAGACTTTACCAAAAACTGTTAGCAAAGTCGTCGAACTCGAGCCACAATCCGAGTGTGTGAACATCAGTCATCAGTCTACTCTAAAAAGTGAATATATATACATTGAAATATATATATATACATAAATACATACTTATACACCAATGGACGACGGAGTCCCTGAATAAGTAACGTCGAAATGTGGATTATGTCTATGAAGAGATCGTTAAAAACATCTCTACTGCTTCTGAAAATGAGTTGAACTGTGAATACATTATTGAATTGCTGGTTTTTGCTCGCTGAACTGGTCCAACGTGAAGTGCGACTCCAGTGAACCTGAGAACCACGGAACACTAGACCGATTGAATAAACTTGTTTTGGTCGCATCTCTCCGATCCACTGATATACTCATCATTCGTCTCAGTTCAATAGGGCGATGCGGCCAAACTTTTCCCTGCGATTTCAGTGTCAGATTTGCATGGAAAATCTCACTTTCAGAAGCCATGTCTCTGAAGCGGCTCCAAGATGAAGAAGAAGTGCACACCTTACTCCATCATTAGCCACGTCTCCGTGCATGTGATTGTCCACCAATTCAAGATTCGGAGAGCCTCACTCGATGGAATGATAACCAGCAGGCGTCGAAGTATAATAGATAGGAGCCTATGAGAAAGAAGAAAGAGTTCCCGTCGAACCCCAGACGGCGCGGAGAGAAGGAGAGATAGAGGGAGATCTGTGCGAGTGTCAGAACTGGGGTGGGATTGTGCCCCAAACAAGAGGCTCGCATCTGAGCCTGAGGAGTGCTGAAAACTGAATGCAAGCAGATCGAGGCTCCAACTAGTCAAACATCAAACGGAATTCTTCATACATCAGGTGTTACGGTGTCTCGCGTCTATTGAACCAATATGTGATTTGTTTCATAGCAGTTAGAAACAGCAGTGCGGTCGAATTCGATGAATGAAAATGTTCGCCGGCGGTGCAAGAAAAGCATCCAGGTACAAACGATTCCTCAACAGCAGTGAAGTGGTTGCGGAGAATGGGGAAACCGCGATGTTTAGTTTGAATTCGGTGGAGAAACGCTTGACACTCATAGACGAAAGGCACAAGTATTCGACGCTGAAACATGACTGTGAAGAAACGGTGCTCCACGAGAATAACAACACTCCAACGGATCCAACCTGTGATAGACTGCCAATTCCAGAAAGTATACCGGAGGCCGTCCAAAGCGGTAAGTCGAGTTTCCTTCATCCAATCTATTTGCTTTCGGGATGAATGGAACAATGTTCTATACCCCTACCGCATGAGAAGTTGACTTAATTGATACGACTGCCCATGTCCTGCTCAGGAATGGTCCTTCACCAGATTGATGGAACACATCTTCAGTCCCATGATACAGTACCATTCTCCCGCAGCCCCTACGAAGGCAAAAAGGAGTACAAAGAACGTTGTTCGTTTCTTCGCTGCTGTGATTCTCTCAGTTCTGGCGATGAGATTGGCCGTATTCGGTTTCGGAACTCGGAACGATTCCCGAACCTCCTATCATTTCTATTCTGTCCGCGAAGTGGTGAGTAGGGGTTGCCAGGTATGCGAATGAGCGGAAGTGCCCCGTTCGCAGGGTTTGCCTCCACCCTTACTGCAGGCCTTGTACACATGTCGAGATTCCGCATCCAGGTATTACATAATCTGACGATCGATTCGAACTTGGCCACCCTGTCCATGCCCAATGGTACTCGAGCGTTATACTTCTGCGCCAAGAACACCGTCGTTTGTTCAAAAATCGAAGACAGCGGCCTGATCTGGAAACGGGCTTTGATACACAAGGTACGGATCCGAAAATAGGAGCTGAGCAATGTTTCGTTCTCGATATGCAGATCAATGGGAAGACCATTAATTCAGTTCAATTCAACTGACAGGTCGAAAATATTCAGTGCAACGACGCCGCATGTATAGCTTACGGCAACAACACAGTGACAGCACTAGAGCCAACTCAAGGAGGGTTCATGTGGACGCTCAGGATCAAGGCACAGCCGTATCTGATGACAACTTCCTGGGGGAGTCGCCTTGTTGTCTTCCACAACGAATACATAATCATTTATAGACAGGTAAGCCATACGTGGGATGCGAATCAAATTTGCAAACCATCAACCTGAACTGCCATCAATTAGTGATTTCCCCGCGACTTTCCAGGACACGGGGAGGGCCACGACGCATATTCGCATAAGGAATTGTACGAGGATAAATCGAATTCAGCCAGTAGGAACTCGTCTGGCAGTACTCTGTCAGCAAGCACTAAATACGACGAGTTCGTATGGTTTGTTCAGTCTTAATGATTTGAAACCTGAAAGTTTTCGTCCTGTGAAACGACAAGCGAAATCCGCCAACCCTCGAGACTCGGAGCCATGCTGATTGAAATATGATCTTGAATTCAGGCGCATCTTTGTATATCATCCCGAAATCCGTGCTCCTGCACGTTACTTCCCAGAACCAAGATAAGCCGATTCCAGCGGATTTCGCCGGTTTCTTCAAGGTCAGGTCCCGACCCTTGTGTTTTTTCGAGCATAATATATGAGTTCCGCGATGTATTCGATCCAGCCACATCCATTGTCCAAACCGCGTACTCGAACCGTCTGTTTCTTTCACAGTTACCCGTTCGCCTGCACACATACAATGACACGGTTCTATACATACTCCACGACAAAGGTGTCGTCTCCACGCTTAGCATCACTGAGAGGAAAATCGAAGATATTCTCAATGCGGCGAGTGAGAACGTCAAGTGAGATTGCTGTCTTTCTCCATGTGTCTTCCTAATATAATATAATGCTCAGGAGAGCTCGGTCACAGAGCTCTTCAAAAACGTCCATTGCTTTTTCAGAGACCTCTTACCGGTGAATTCAACACATACTCTGATACAAACAGTGAACGAGTTTAGAATTTACACAAGCCGAGGCATCGTCTGGCGGAAAAACATTGAAGATGAGGATGTCAGCTACATTCGCAGGTACCAGGCAACTTCCGAGCTTGCTTGGAGCGTCGATTGCAGCTCTGACCCCAAACGGATAATGATCGTTCTACTTCTGTAGGTTGGACCATAATTTGATCATGCTGAAGAACACTGACGGGCGTGTTGCCATACTGGACATCCTCAGCAAGAACGAGGCTTTCATATCGTCAGGGAGCGCTCAAGGTTCGTTTCTTTCACAAGCAGCTCGGACTCAAAGACTGATTGATTGTTGCGACGATTCATCTGAGAGAGGTTCCCTCCGTCGACGATTCGTAGGATTTCCACTCTGAACTTTCAGAACTGCTCTTGATCAATGGAACAGACAGAATGATATTCATTGCGAGTATTCAGAAACCCGATGCTACCACCGTCAGAACCGTCTTTTATCACTGAAACCGTTTGGAATCATCGTCGCGTGAAGCAATTCTCATGCTGCGGGGGCGGGGAAGCCATTCCAACACCGTTTCTCGGACCTGTATAATGGGGCACTATCCACCAGATCAGAATCTCAGACTCAGGATTTTCAATGAATGCGGAATTTCCGTTTTCGTCATGGCGCGATCGATTTATCAGGACATACTTCACCTGAATCTTCCGAGCGCTCGGACACTCCTCAAAGCAGTTCTCGTTGGAAAGTCGCTCGAGCGCCATGATCTCCTCGCTCCCATCTGTAAAGCCGCTTTCGAAAGCTGTCGAGTCCGGAAGAACGCCGATGGCTATGAACTAGGTTCCCAATGTAGAAAAAATACATTTAGAGCATGGAGTTATGAAATAAAGTCTCACCTATACTCCACTCCTCGATCACTTCTTTAGCAGATGTCGGAGAACTATTTCACCACAGTTTCTCGATCTTGAGTTTGAGCCGCTGAATTTTGATGGCTCCGCTTTAGATGGAGTTTGGGGGCTCGGCACGTGCTTCATTCTGCTAATTCAGGGACATCGATGATAGGGATTTTTGAAGCGGCTCGACGCTGGGACCTCAGATCTTCTTCACGACTGGGATCAACAAATCCGTTCTAGAATCACGAACTAAGTGGAACCCACGCATCGAATTTTTCGCGATAAACGCTCCCTTCAACGGACGAAAAGAAAACCCATCATTCTCTGATAGACGCCCTCCGCTCTCTCTGATGAATTCCAATAACCCCCTTCTTGAGGCGCCCCGGGGTTCGCGGGCGAAAAACAGCATAATCAATGTGTCCTCGATTCGGGCAGTTTTCTTGTGGGACGACGGGAGGAGTCTGCGAACAGTTTCATGCAGAAGAGAGACCTGGGAGCCTTGCGACAACCATTCTCGACTCCACTGTAACATTTGCACTACATGTGCATCCATTCGTATGGCTTGATGAATGGTCACGTGGTCCGAGGAGAGATGCAATTTCTCCGCCATGCCCGTGAATCGAGCGGAAACAGCGGCTCCACGGGCAGCTGGGCAGCTGAATGCGTTTTTGGTGAGGATAGCGCAAAGACCATTTTAACACCTCCTTGAGGGTCCGATTCCAATTCATAACCATGGACGAACCCTAAGAAGAGAGCCCAGAGGCGTCAAAGCCGTCGACACTAGGGACGTCTCGCCTTGCTTACAACCTGGATTCAGCTATTCGAATGGATATATTTGCGCGCAGATCGTACGTAGTGCTCCCATGATGAGCAACATTAGAAGGAAGAACTGTATTCGAGTTCGAATAATGGTCGTCTCGGCAGTGTCGTGGTCGCTCAGCGCCCAAAAGCTATCGAGATTTCGATCAAGCCTCAAAGCCCGCGCCTGGGCACGGCAGCATGCGTTCATTCAGATCGAGGTTCTCTCGTTGCGCGCAACTCCATATTTATTTGTGAACAGCAAGGAGCGTATGATGGTTCTTCAACTCGCTGCATTACGGGGGCTCATGTGAATTTCGTGTGAGCCCCAGTGGACTAGAGAGTGCCGAACTTGTCATGTGGGGAATGCGGTGGAGTCCGGCCGACTTGGCCTAATAGAAGCGGCCGGCCGAGCGAGTTTCTCAAAGCGCAGCCCTTGCTTTCCTCTCTGTCCGTCTGCCTGTCACTCGATCAGTCAAAGCGACCGACCGAACGTCACTCTACCAGTCGGTCAGCCAATCTGTCTCTCAATCTGTCACTGAGTTAGCCTATCAGCCGGGACCGGGAATACTATCTCCCCGACAGTCTTCTCACATCAGAAAATAATCCCCGTTCATCATGTGGAACATGATCTGTGACGTGATGCCCACCATCGTCGAGGACCGGAGCAGTGGCCCGGCTGCAGGTTCTGTGGGCGGAGAAGCTCAGAACGAGAGTAACTTCGAGCAATTGATGGTCAACATGTTGGATGAACGGGATAAACTGATGGAAACTCTCAGAGAGACTCAGGTAAGCTCCGATTAAATCCGCAAAATCGGGGTGGTGCTTTTCTTTCACAGGAGACGATGCGGAGGAACCGCGTACGGCGCGGTGGGATCGCGCACTCGCAAATTTCGTGCCCGCTCACAAATTTTTCGCGTACTCGACGCAGATCTAGTTTCAAATGAGCATTGTCGCGACATTCGATCCGAATTCTTCGCAACTCGCACGAGTTTCACACTGAAAAACAGATGGATCGCTGGTATCATCCGCCACATGCGGAGCAGAGTTCTCTGAGGGAACAGGGCATGAATATGGCTGAATATTGCGTGGCTAAGATAGAGGATGCAACAGCGTCTCCTGCCTGGCCCCTGGCAACCAATGCTTACCAAGTCTCTAATCGCGCAGTTATGACTTCCTGATGAAATTCTGTGGTTTACCATTGTAGGAGCAACTGACGACCCAGCAACAAAAGATGATTGACGTCCAGAAAGAGCGAGACTCCCTGGCTCGCCAAATCGCGCAAAGTGTGCCCCAAGATTACGCGGCTCTGAGCAAAGAACTCAACGCTGCCAGAGAGCACATGCTCGAGAGGGACGAGGAAATAGCGGGTAAGTGGCACTTTTCGAACAGCCTCCAACGAAAAGTCTAACGAGAATCCTACGACGAGCTCACGCGTGATTGACTCCCGATATCCTAACAAAGATCGGATCAGGATTTTTCGAGGAGGTCGCTGGGGGTCGCGATCGGAATATACTTGCCTGAAATCGCAAAATTCCTGTGTACCTAATGATTCTCCTGTCGGACCAGAGCTGAAAGCTGAACGTAACAATACTCGACTGCTGTTGGAACACCTCGAATGCCTCGTCTCGAGACATGAAAGATCACTACGAATGACTGTGGTGAAGAGGCAAGCCCAGTCACCCGCTGGTGTCAGCTCTGAGGTTGAGGTTCTCAAAGCGCTCAAGAGCCTTTTTGAACATCACAAAGCTTTAGACGAGAAGGTAAGACAAAGTACCCTTAGTTGTCGGGGGATTGTCCTGTACTTTTCGATTTGAGCCCATGCAGGAACTAATGAGCGGTGGTTTAGGTGCGCGAGCGTCTCCGAGCGGCTCTGGAACGGGTGTCGCAACTCGAAGAGGAGCTCTCCCGGACAACGGATCAGTTGTCTCAAGTGACTAGTCAGCAAAACGCTGAGCACCATCATCAACAAGCTAACCAGCAGCCTCCTATAATTCAGGTTGGTGAGCTCGCTTGTTTTTATCCGTTCTTCCGAAGCCGTTCCCGCTAAAATCATGGCCGAGCGGCTAGGAGTCCCTTAATTCCGGTGGATTTTCCATCTGTCAGAAACCATCTTACTTCAGCATCCAACCTCGATTGGAAGTTGGCTGTCTGCACGAGTAGTTCTCTAGTCTGTCCGCGGCTGCGAGGGATCGAGCCTGCCTGGGCTTCCGCAGTCGAGGATTTCGAAGCCCGGCGGTGAATGGTCTATTGGTTACAAGTGCAAGTACACTCCTCCCCAACTGAGTGAGAATTCTGTTTCAGAGTTCCGCGCAGGCTCCAAACCATTTAGAGGACGCATCACAAGGTAAAGCGTCACAGTCAGGGGCTAACCAAACGGTTCAAGACTTGGAGAGTCAACTGGAACGGCAAACGGCCGAATTGGCTCGGAGCCGAGGTCAAATCGTGGAGTTGAAGGCCCGCTGCAGAGACATCGAAGAGGTGAATTTCGACCCCGAGGATTCCGTTCTATCAATCAGCTCCAAGAAGAAAGCACGAGCATCTCAAAATCGTGATCTGATTCGGCCTATCCGCTCCAGGTTCTCCGAGACACGCAGAAAGAACTTCTACAAATGAAAGAAGAGAATCAACGGCTGTGTCGCGACCTCGCGGAGAACAATGCTCAAAAAGAAGATCAAGAAGAGCGAATAGCTACGCTGGAGAAAAGGTCTGTCTTCTTGTTCGAAAACTCCAATGCCTCAATCCAATGCGTGGAGTGTGTCAGCTGTATCCGTACGCAGATCAGGAGATGGGATCCCTTTGCAGATGCTTGAATGCGCAACGTGAATCAGTCTCCCTACACGACGTGAACGAGAAGCTGGAACATGAGCTATCGGCGCATTCAGCGCAACTACGACTGGCTGAGGAAAGATGCCGCTCCCTTCAAGAGAGATTGCAAGTTGCAGAAGAAAAAGTTATGTCGGCCTCAGCACGAGAAGAGAAACTCATCGAAGAAGCAGCAAAGGCTACTGCGGCCGCCGAAGCGGCCCAAAGCAGTGGTGACGCCGGTGCGCAAACCAAAGCCCAGATCGATAAGAGTGTTCAGGACAGACTGACCCGACTCGAGCTCCAGCTCGAAGAAAAGTCCCAGGAGCTGACTCGGGCGCGACAGAGAGAGAAGATGAACGAGGAACACTCTCAGAAACTCAGCGGTACCGTTGATAAACTTCTTCAAGAAAGCAAGGAGCGACTCGAGATGCAGCTCAAGGAGAGGATGGAAGCGCTCGAAGAGAAAAATTGCCTCATGCAAGAGCTGGACAAAACGCGCAAGGCCGTCGAGGGCGCTACGAGTGAGCGATCAAAAGTCGTGCAGGAAGTGGAGAGGATGCGAGCGGAAATCGTGCACATGCAACAGTTCCACGAGGAGCAACTTGCGACGGCTCACGCCATGGGTAAGGACAGATGGCCGGAGCTTGCGAACGATAATCTACTCTGCATTCGACGGGCATGCATTTCGAAGCTCGGTAAATGAGGGACATCCTCTGGTCTTACAGCAACGGAATATGCGAACGCTTCATTATCTAATGGTCTCGAGCATCATTCACAAAAAGAAGATGTCGACACCAAGTGGATAATGGGCGATCCTGCATCTGACCAAAGCGAAGCTCAAGCATTGGCCATGATGCTCCAACACCAGCTAGATGCCATCAACAACGAAATTCTCCTCATACAAGAAGAAAAGGTTCGTTGCGTTCCTGTTCAAGGTGTCGATTTCGGTTTCCATTCGATGGAATATCGTCGATGTCAAAGAATAAGATACAAGGAAGTAAACGGAGGGAGATGAAGCTCCTAGGAGAATAACGTATTCCTATGCGAGTTCCAAATGTGCCATAAGGCAACGTACATTGAGTTCACGGGGGGGGGGGGGGGGGGGGGGAGGGCTTTCATTTGCGCAATTTCTTCCCCTGAGTCTCTTAGGTTTTATCGTGCGATGGACAATATTTGTCAGTTTCACGAATGCTCCTAGCTCAAGATTTGCGTGAAGCTCGGCGGTTTTCGCCAGATAAAAGACGAGTTCATCTTGCGTCTCGTGTTTCGATAGGGCCTAACTTCCCTTCGCTTTTTTCTCCTGAAGGAAAACACGGAGCAACGCGCCGAGGAGTTGGAATCACGCGTGGCTGATTCATGGCACAGATCTCAACTCATCTCCGCAGCACAGGCTCAACAACAGGTTGGTCCGCTCGAACTCGAACCCATCCAGAGGCGCTCGATTTGTCTGGCAGAACTGCATGAAGAGTTGTATGAACTTGAATAAATTCAGTTGAATTCCCGATTCTAAAGGTTTCTTCCCAGCAAACGCACTCCATGGAGACCCGGGCCATACCCCCATCCACAAACCTATCTCAACAAGCAAATGCGGTGTCTAACGTCATGTTCCATGGTGTCGGCGCAATGGAGCATCGACCTCTCGCGCAGAGTCGGACTATGGCGCAAATTATAGCAGAGCGTCAGATGCAGTGTAATCTCATGATGCGGGACATGAGCGGACTGCAGAGTCCCGCCGGTGGGATGAGGTGAGGGTTTCATCCGATCCTCTCTGGAAGCTCTTGACTCATTTTTCCCGGCACACGTCTAGAACAATATTTGAGTGAAGCGTTCTCTCTCTCTCTCTATTAGCACGGCGACATCGCAGGAATCCCTGTCGGGCAAGAAGAAAAACAAAGGCATCAAAAGCTCGTTTGGACGTCTGTTCACCAAAAAAGACAAGAAAAGCAATTCCAGTAAGTGAGACAAACAGATTAGGGAAATGACAGGAGCAAGCTTCTCTATCACGAAATAGTCTGATGGAGAAGCCGCTCGGCTGGGGGAAAAACCTACCTCCAATGTGGAATTCTTCTTTCGCTCCAGTGGTAGGAATCAGCAACATGTACTCGGACAGTGAGTACGGTAGCTGCAGCGATATAGTCGGTTCGCAGTCCGGATTAGCCTCTCCCACTGCCTCCATTTCATCGAGAGATTTGGCAGGCTTCGCTCGAGGCACCGGAAAAGACTCCCAAGCCACTGTTGACCGTCGGACAAAGAATAAACACGATTTGCTTATGGAGTCTCTGAAGGTGAGGGTATCCCGATGCTCATTATTCAGATGCTAAGCCTGAACCCTCCATTCCGTTGCCGTGACCGCGGATTGCCAACTCGGAACCTTAGTTCATAATCTGCTTGGATTTCCAGGCCGGAACGCCGTTCGCACTCTGGAATGGACCCACGATTGTGGCCTGGTTGGAGCTGTGGGTAGGAATGCCTCCTTGGTATGTTGCTGCATGCAGAGCAAACGTCAAGTCGGGAGCTATCATGTCCGCGCTCTCTGACACCGAAATACAACGAGAGATCGGAATAAGCAATCCCTTACATCGTCTGAAACTTCGGCTGGCCATTCAGGTGAGGCTCAGTGGTAGGGACGCGGCGATGCAGATCGCTCTGTCGCCTGCTCATTTGACTTCGTCCAACGAATAAACTAATGATCTGCTTTGTGGCGTCAAACCAGGAAATGGTGGCATTGACAGCCCCGGCTGGACAAGGAAGCAGCGGAGGTCCTCAAGGTGTTGGACCTGCGAAGCCACTCCTGCTACCCAACGGCGGTTTGGCGTTCGGCGAGATGAATCATGAATGGCTCGGGAACGAGTGGCTGCCTTCATTAGGCCTGGCACAATACAGGTCGACATTCATGGAATGTTTGGTGGACGCCCGGATGCTCGAGCATCTGACCAAGAAAGATCTGAGAGTACACCTCAAAATGGTCGATAATCTTCATCGTATATCGCTGACCTGCGGATTCCAGTGCTTGAAGCGACTCAATTTCGACCGGGTCCAGCTCGAAGAGAGGTGAATATGTTGTCGTTGGACGTGTTCACGTGCATTCATTTTCCTGCTTCCCACGCGGCGAGACTAACGCTGGCTAACGACCATTCTTCTAGGCGACGCCTGGCCGAACACGAATCCTCGCGGGACGTGATCGTGTGGTCGAACGAACGAGTCATGCGCTGGCTGAGCCAAGTCGGTCTGAGAGAATACGCGGCCAACATACATTTGGAAAGTGGTGTCCATGGTGCACTAATCGCTCTCGACGAAGTGCGTGCCTTGTGTTTTTGCCCTATAAATTCATCGTCGTCCAAATATTCGTCGAATTTTCCCGCTGCCGAAACCCCACCTTCTGATATTGATCCTGTTCCTGAGGCGCTACCGTTGTTCTTGCAGGCTTTTGATGCCAATGCGATGGCAATTCTGTTGCAAATACCATCGCAGAATACGAAAACCCGTGAGACGCTCGAGGTTGAGTTCAACCAGCTCATACTTCACGGCACGGAGCGAGGAGCTGCGACCGGAGCAGGTGGCGAAGGGAACAGGGTACGTCCTCCGAAGACGTCGGAATCGATATTTGAAGCAGAATAATGAGCTGAGATGCAGTTTCTCATCGCTCGTTGTGACAATGATTTCGGCCATTTCAGGTGCCCTCACATCATAGCCTTAGCAATCTTCCATCGCTGCAGGGTGATCGTCTAGTTTGAACTGACGCTTGAAAGCGGCCGAGATCGCGCAATCCACAATGGCACCTAGCCGATATTGAGGGAACTTCATAATGTGATGACTTCCTCCTGAGTTTCAAGTATTGTTCGTCGGATCGCCGTACATCTCCGGTTGGAAACTGACGCCCAGTCAGGGTGCTCTAAGCGCCCCCTTCTGCTAGCAACGAGGTCGGAGGGAGAGACTGATTCCAGGCCACACCAAAGGGATCTATTTCCACATCAAGGAGTCCCCCCAAAGAGCTTTGCTGCTGCTATCATTGCACTCAAATCCCCGAACAAACTTTTGACGCTCCTAACAACAACATAACGTGAACACAGGGAACCTTGTATAGTAGAGCAGGAGTGTCAGCCACATTTCGAATAAAGAACGTGGTTAAAACTGACAATTTGACAGAACATATAGCAACACGGATCGGTCGTCACCGCCTTTTTGTACAGTCTCCAAGAAACCAAGGAAGAACCAGAATCGTCTTCGAACTGCTTTCACCGATCCTAAGATTAGAGCCAAACACTGGTTTGAAGGGCTCCGAGTTCGACGATGCGACCTCATCATCGAGTCGGTGGACAGAGATGAAGAGAAGTCTCATTCGGAGCCAGCTGTCGCACCGAACCGGCATAAACCAACACGGTCGCTAAGAGAACTTTACATACTTGATCTTCGGTAGTTCGAGGATTATATTCACATTCTAAAAAGGGGAGGGAGGCGTCAACCGGGAGGATCTCACTATGTGCCATTCATGAATGCTGACCTAACTATTCCTTACTGAATTCCGGAACCATATCAAACCGTTTTTTATTGTTCCTTGCGTTGAGCTCATTTTGCCAAACCGTTTTCATATCATCTTCGCTATTTCGTGATCCGCGGACCGAGAAGTCGGAGTTTGTGAAATCGATGTTTTCGATGCTGAAGCTGAGATATCTGACTGTAATTTCACTGTATATCTTGATTTGTATTCTGATTATTATGAGTGACTCGTTGAGCGTCGAGGTTTTCTGTCTTTTGATATCGATAGGTTTTTCCAAGTTATGTGTTCAACAAGACGGTGATTTGACGACAAGCGATGACATTGATGATAATATATATAAATATATATATATATATCTCAATAATGAATTATTGTCACTATCATTACAAGTCATAGTAGGAGAGTACGTAGAGCAGTTCCGAACGAGAAGTTCAAGAAGCCATTGGTGAATCAGTGCGTGTAACAAAGGCGGAGGAGAGATGTAGCGGAGAGCGATTGTCATAATTCATGAATTCGGTTCATGAGACAAATTGAACGATTCGAGCTAGGAGGTAGATCGAGGTTGGATCGCATGTAATGTTCGTGTTGCGGTAGGATGTGGAGGTCAACCGAACTCAGAATATTACAATAAACACAGGCTGCAATGAATGTGATAGTCAACTTTGTGCTCATTCGTCCGCAACCATGGAAGCCGTCATTGCCGTTCTCGGAGCTGTGAGCACTCTCTGTCTGGATGATTCGTGTTCGAGCGTTGCCTTAGAGGATCCCGAAAACATTGCGGCTAGAACCCGACCCACACGATGGTTTTCGAACTCATAATTGATTCCATTCCCGATTCGGATGATCACGAAGTCATACCCTCTCTTGTGTGGCTGAACAAGCTTCGACACACTGCTCTAGTCGATCGGTTCGATTGTCCGGAACCAATAGTTTGGATACGACCGGAGCACTGAGCAACGCGAGTGACGAGTGTGGTTCCCATCTCCAACTGTTAGAATGTCTCTCATCGCACAGGGTGAGGTTCATGACTTCTCCTCGGTATGATGAATACAGTGCCTAGACTTCGACTTCCGAGTTGATCGGTCCAGGGAAAACACAGGGGCTTTGTTCCTCCCTCGGAGTCGATACCGGATTCCAGCTTCAATTCGCCCCGTAGAGAGTCCTCGGAACTTCTGACTCGGATCCAGAGACAATGTGTTCCTAAGTCTTCAAGGCAGGATTTTTTGATCGCAGAGGCCAACAGCAAAGTCGAATGCCGTGCGCGGGGCTCCTGCAACGCGGAAAAGAGCCGCCGAATTGAATCGAAACCGTGATCATTGGGGAACCTTTCCCTGGCTGAGAATTGAGATCGATTGTCGATCACGCGTCCACGGGAACATCAACATTCTCACATATCAAATCTGAGTTCCTCGGAGGATGCACGCACGTGTCTCGATACCGGGGGCGCTTTACCTTTTTTGTTTAATGTACAGAGCGGCTTCCTCTTTGAGACGGAATTTCGACAAGATGAATTTGACCTGTTCGCGTGGGCTGAGCCGATTATCGATCGGTCTCTCTCTTGAATCTCGAGAGTTAACCGAGGTGGATGCGCAGTCGTGTGTAGACACCGTTCGTGAGTTTCACGCAGAGCACTGACATTCCGATACGAATTGCAGATTATGCCGAAATTTTCGCCTTATTCGACACAGTCGGTGATGGCAAGGTTTTTGTGAGACACCTCGGGGATATCCTGCGCTCGTGCGGCCAAAACCCTACGGCAGGCGTACTCAGCAAATGCACCAGTGACTTCGAACAAGGTACTACGATCCCATGATCCACTACCCTCGTAAGGAGTTCAATGAGGCTCCAGTTGAGGATACATTCGGCCTCAGAGCGGTTGTCACTTCCCCGAGAGAGCAGGTTCTGGAGAAACTATCACATCTCTTGTTCTGCGCCTGGTTTTCTTTGTTCTGTTCTCCTGGCGACGGTCGACGCGAACAGCCGGGTTCTTAGAGCGGCCCTCGGGTGTTCGTGCGGGCGAATGGGGAGGGAACGCACCTCCTTCACTTGCTGTACTCCGATGGGGCTGTTCACTTGAGAATCTCTACCGTTCTCCATGGGCGTCGCACGTATATGTTCTTCAGTGCCCGTCGAGTGTGCTCGAGTGGAGCTCACGACAATCCTGCTTGCAGATGACCGCCTATCATTCGACGAATTCATGCCCATCCTGAACATCGTAGAGAAACGGAGACCCGTTCTCTGTCCTGGAGAGATCGTCGAGGTGGGTCATGCGAGCGAGTTCGATCTAGCCCCTAACGTACGTTGCCATGGCCTGAGAGGAACAAAAATTTTCAGGTGCTTCGGAATTTCGACAGGCAGGCGAACGGATTCATCCAAGCCGCCGAGCTGAAGCGGATCCTCACGTCCATAGGCGATAAATTGAGCCAGGAAGAGGCCGAACAAATCCTCGAAGGAATGGCCAATTCCTACGGGAATGTGGACTATGAAGGTTGGTCTCTGCATAACGTCCTCCTAATCTCATGAGGCTGCTCTCCGTATTGGCTCCATGTGAGTCCGAAACTCACAGCAGGCACAATTTTGCAATGGTTCGGAGGATAGATAAATGAATCGAACAGCCGAGCGCATGGAATCGACTGAGGAAACGGTGGTCGGTTCGGAGGTAACCTAGAGATCTCGATACACGAGTCGGTGACTGATTTGTGCAGCTTTCCGCCAATTCTTTACCCAAGTGACAGACGAGCTCCTCTCACACACTGCCCCCCCCCTCGTTTCATTCCAGTCGCTCATGCCTCATCATGGCACTTGGAAGGTACCCGAATCCTTCCTCGTGCTCTGCTGAACGGTTCTATAAACGATCTTTATTTTCAATCACCCTATTCCTCCCACTTGAAGAGATTCTCCCAATCGTCGGCCAGCTGAACGTCGAAAAGCTGAAGGTCATACCGTCCCAACACAAAGATATACGGAAGCCCTCAATTTCAAAGAATGTATCCGATGAACGAGCTCCGATGATAAGGAAGAAAGACAGACAGGGACGCCCTCCAATCTGAACGAATTCGGTATAATCTGAATTCGGCCCACGAGGGCGGATGTGGATCGCAGGGCGAAGACTCCCTGTTTTCTCTGCCCGATAGAGCTGCAAGGCTCCGATGCGGTGATAACAAGTCGGAAGCTGTCCAGACCTTGATTATTCCCCGTGTTGGGTACCTCACTCGAAAGACACCTCGTTGTGCACCTTTACTCTGTCTTCCGTCAGCAAGTCAGTCGGCGGCGGTTCAATAACGAGTTAGCTGGAAGCTGGGATCCCTGATCCTGTGGACTCCGGTGGGAGCTGACGTTATTGCCATCCCAATGCTCTGTCGTAATTATCGCATATCTACCACGAATCTTAATTCAGCCTGCGTGGCATCCTTGAGGTTTGCCGCTTCCGATCCACCCAGAATGCTCCGGAACACCCTCGTCACCTAAGCCTCTGCATGCCTCAGACGGTTGCCTGAGTCCATATCATCTTCGGTCGATATTCAAAGTCGGTCTTTCAACCGACTTCTGGCTGCTCGGAACACTTCGCAGCGACCGCGTCTGGCCGAAGCTTGTAGTGAGCAGGACTTCCTGCTCTTACTGGGTCACTGTTTCTTGTTGTATGTGTGCTCCGCTTCGGGAAACACGATCCGCGTTCTCTGCATAAACAGCAGCCGAACTATTGACTTTGACCCGAGAAATTCCAATCATCAGCATCATCCGTTGTTCTGTTTGATCATTCAATCTTGAAAGGAAGTGGTCATGATTTCGTGACGAGGAAGATGGAGAAAAATATATCATGCCATCGGAAATGCTTGGCTTCACGTCAGTCGGTCTCTAGGAGTGGTTGGACGATTGCTAAGATCAAGGGAGGGTGAAGAAGCGAAAGTCCCAGAGGCGGAGCACATTATGACGGAGCGAGTCAAGCCTTGGGGAGCTTCGGGAGAACTCCGCTCGTCCGGGATCTAGCCTTTTGATCTGGGGACCCTGGTGCTACTCCCCAAGGAAGTAAATTGGCTTAGCTCAGCTCCCTTTTTGCCTGATGCACCCGGCCGACCGACCGACCAACCAACCAGCCAGCCGGGAAGGCAGACCGCCATCCGGACACCAGTCAGTGAAGCAAACAGGCCACCCAAACTACCGTTCACCCATCCGTCCGACGGCTTACCAACCTTGTTGTCTCAAAAAATTGGGAATTCATCCCTACGCATGCAAGAATCCGTCAGCCGCCTCAGAAGCCGGACCAAATGCATGCTCGTTTGATAATTGCTGAAAATCGGTATCGCACTTCATGTAGAGTCAGTTTTACTAACCCGAACAAGTAACCAATGCAAAAGAGGAATTCGGAAAATCCGTCTGGCGGAACAATGGGTCGCTGTTGTAAATACCTCAAGCTCCGGGAGTATTGCATCGGCCCTCGATCCCGGCGTTCGGTGTTGGGAGCGACTCCTATCGATCTCTCCCATTCGTTAAGACATTCCATCCAGAAGCTCCAGGGCTCGCTCAATGTCGGATCAAATCGAGACGCCTTTCGCTAAGCGAGTGCTGTCTCGGGGACAGGGCGTGCAGCGCATTGAGCGTTCCTCCGAAAACCTGTCTATTTAGGCCAAGTCCGGTTGCCAATGATGTTCAGGACAGCGACGTTCAGCGCACGAGGAGTATTCCGAAAATGATCGCATTGCCGAGTTCCACAAAAGCACGCAGCGTGAGTCCTTGGGAGTATCTGAACGAGCAGGACTCGTTGACCTCTAATCGAGTCGACTCGAGGCCGAGCCCGAGTTTGAGGCTCCTTTTTCGAGTTCCACTCCAGCCTACGGGTTCAACAGGAGTGTCACCTCGTTGCGAAACAAACACGAGCAGGGACAGGTCCGAATGGTTTCTAGAGGCTTTGCTCGAGATCAGCCATCGCGCGGACTCGGTGCCAATTATCGTTGCAAAACAGCTGGTGAAAACACACAAATATAGACATAGAGAGAGCTCCAGGTCGTAACGTGAAAGGAGGGTCATCTCTAGTTTGGACTGGAGCTAATCATATTTCTGTTTACTACAGAGTTCGTCAAGACCATCGTGGAGGACTGAGGCCCAAACGAAGGAGCCGATTTCCCGAAAACTCCTGTGACCTGAATTGTTTGAACAGATTGCCCTGCCGGATAGTGACAGCCTGGATCGATTTTCTCATAAATTTGATTTATTGATGGACTGATTCTTCCCTTAATCGTATCGTTACACCGTTATCAGCTAGTAATTGCGGATCCCCCACGAGATTCGAGTCACAATTCGATATTACAATACACGATTTTATACAAGGCTTGTCGCTTTTGGGCTGCTTGCATCGTTCGTCTTCGTTCAGTCTAAAACGTAGTAGATTGTAAGTTGCTCGGGCATTGGAATCCACCTGTTTTTCAGGAGCGTGACCATTGTTCTCAGCATCATAATAATCGTTAGCATCGCCCTCGGCTTCGGTTCTCAGGGAAGGGTGTGTGAAACGAGCAGGAAAGCACCACGGAGTTGTTACGAGCGTGGCGAACGTTAGGCTAAAGTTTGATGGGCCAAGATTGTCCGTTGCCATTGTAGTAGTTTGCCAGCTTTCAGTGTTCTCTTCACCGATTTTTCCGCATTAAGTTTTGCTTGCAGGCTTAGTTATGCCTCTGGGCAAATCACATGTATGAGAGTGTGAACGACAGGGAATTCGATGAAAACTATCATCGACGGCAACGTTGAAGTGCATCTCATAGCTTGCCACGCAGTCGTATTAGTGATGACCACTTAGCAGAGATCAAACATCATCTGATCGCGTAGAGTTGCCGCCTGCGAATAATCGTCGAGCGTCCCTGAACGAGCCCATTGAAAGCTCCTCTACTATAGTCTTTCAAGGTTCAAAACAATCACTCCAGGGAGGGGGAGAAGAAACAAAAAGAAGAGTCCACAAAGCTGGTTCGCTCCTAGGCTGCCGCATGATCTTGAAGGATTGATTGGATGGTCGTAGAAAACTCTTTGTATTTACACGGAAAAGATGTATCAATTATTGTATGTCTTATTTCTCCCGATATTGTAGTTCCTCCTCTGGAGAAATTTAGCCTGCTCATCCTCTCGAACAAAATTCGAAAACAGCTGTCTTGTTGCTTCAGGCCGTACTGACTAGATTCACGAGCTCCGTCCTGACGTGTTCCGGGGAATCATTTGACATTGACATAACTATCTAGCTCGATGGATAATGTAATGACGACGAATTCAGTCGAAGTCCCGCTAACGCTCCTGCCTGAAAATGGGAAGCGCAACTGATGTTGGTCTGTTCACTTGTCCACCCCGCTCCTCCTCCACAAAGCTCACAGACTTGGCGCTCAGCCGAAGTCTCCAGATAGCGGCATAACTCCGGGGAGGTCTTGGGAAATTCCGCTTCGGAAAATTCCGCGGGAACAGAAATCAGGTGGATGTGTCGAAATTGATGGTCTCCGTAGCTGCCCCGCATTCTGCGGCAGAGCATGACTCTTCCCCCGTCCTCCGCCTTCCCGATGGGCTCATATTCACGAGTTCGATGATCGTAGCTAGACAAAAGTTGAGAATTAACTCACTTTTGTGTACCACTCGTGTCCTGGGGAATTGCTGGCGGAGTTGCCCGAGGTTCCTTGAGAGTGGAAAGGCCCTCCTGCTTGAGATGACGGACAGTAGGGGTTTCCCTGAGCAGCCATGTAGTGCGATGGGGATGGTCCACTCAGGCTTTGAGGAGGGGGTGCATATCCAACACTAGGATAACCTCCCACAACTCCAGGGCTTTGTTGAGGGCCGCCGGTCGGATACATGGATCTCATACAGGCAGCCGGTAACATCGCGGATGGGCCAGCCAAAGCTCTCTGAAGCTGCTTCTCCTGTTTACGATATTTCGCCCGCCGGTTTTGGAACCATACCTGAGAGACAAGTAAGACCCATGAACGAAACCACCATCGCCTCCGAGACGCCGCGTACGCAGTCCCGAAATGCCCCCAACAAGTACCTGGATTCTAGCCTCGTTGAGCTTGGTGATGCGGGCCAGCTCTTCTCGACAGTAAATATCGGGATAATGACTTTTGGCAAAAGCAGATTCCAACTCCTGAAGCTGTTCCTGGGTAAAAGTTGTCCTGGAATGTCCGCCTAAATTATCGACCTCGACTCACGGAAGCGATGAGTAATGATTGACACCGAGTCTAGTCTGTATAGACTTTCTGCACGTATAAGAGGGTCAACGCGTTGCGAATTCGCCATTTCCTGGAACATCCGTTCCGTCGGTGGCGAAAGATCGCCGACACAACCTCCCACAGTCAGCCCCATGAATGAATTTCCGCGAGTTCTTCGACTCGCAAAGATTTTCGGGAGCGGCCACCATCTGTTGGCGAAGTTCCCGCGAGAGTAAATTGAGCTGCAGTCTTCCCCCAGAGCAACCTAACCTGTGTCTTCTTCGAGCTGGAGTTTGGGGCAAGCAGGCCGGAGAAGTGAGTGATCCTTGTGGTCCAGTGGATAGTGGAAGGCAGCCGGGCTCCACTTTCAACTTTTTGAACGCTCCACCTGCAAACTCTCAATGTTAAAGTCGGTAATAAGTGCTGCCAGCAAAATCCACAAGCTGACGATTTGCGTCATTTTGTGTACCGTATCCTCGAGTTCCTGCGATACGCTCCCTAGCGCGCTCCGCGGCGTTCAACAGAAACGCCGACTGATTGACAACAGCGACCGGAAGCCGTACGTAGGAGATGGGAAGAAGCGAGTCCTCTGGCTTTCGCTCCTTTTTGGCTTGGCTTTCGCGATGAGGAAGCTCCAGAGTATGTTCAATCGTTGTTCTCTCATATGTGCTCCTCATCATTTTAATGTAACTAATATTCACCAGTCACAAAACCGCTGATAGGTGACAAACAAAGCTGCGGCTCGACGTTCGCGAATCAGGACAATTCTCCACCTCCAGTTTGGTGCTCAGAGACGGATCTAGGACCTCGTTCAAAATCGAAGTCCGAGATCGCGCGGCAATGGTGCTCGTGCCAGTTAAAAGCCATATCGATCTTCTGAGTTTTAGGGGGATTCCGCGGTCATTGGTGAATGGGTCCGATGTTCTACTACTCGTAAGCTCCGAACAGTGCGATGGAAGAGAGGAAGAAACGCTGCGAAGAAGCCACAGCAGAAATGTGATGCCGCGACTAATGGGTCAGATTCTCCACTTTTGGATTATGCTGGAAAGTTTTTAGCGGATCTGCTCGGCGGGGCCCAATTCATCGAGTCTCTCAAGATCGATTTTGTTCCGATTGTTCAATGCCGGTTCTCCAGATCCAGAGGCGCGACCAGCGAATCAGTGAAGACGGCCCGTGATGTTCGCGCTCGCTTCACAGAACCGGTCAGCCAGGGAAAAGAAACAGAAAGAGTGGCTGGCTGACAGTGCATTGCTGGTGTAAGGTGAGAGACTCCCTGAATGGAACGTCGGCGTCATTTGCCGCCCGCTCGACAGCCAGCCAGCCCGCCTGTCTCGCTGTTGCTGCAGAGACCGCTACGCGTTTGAAGGGTTCTGATAGTTGAGCACAAATGCTGGCTGCATGTCGACTGTCGCACACTCGACCGATCTGTCACTGCTGTGGCTTACACTCTCTGGCTTTTTGTCTTCGAGCTTTCACCATGCCCTTTAGACCAAAGTCGCTCCTGGTCCGAAGATGCCGGAATATCGGTCGGATGGAACTTCAGGAAAAGATTGCCATAAAAGTAGCGCTCAATCGAGCTTTACACCCTGACCAACAGAGCATTTCGCGAACACGAGTCCATAAGTCGGACGAATCATTCACACGGTTATTCAGCCCACTGGACAGTTTTATTCGCGACTTCATCATTGAGTGGCCCCATGAACGCCTGCATGACTGAGGAAAGATGCTCTCCATGATGGACCTCGACAAAGGGAGGGCAACCCGTTCACTGGCCGCCGGTTCCACTCTTCAGGAGATGACCCTGGATCCGTGCAACGAAATTCCCAATTCCCCTTGAGAACTAGGCTCTTAATCGTGATCCCTGATGGAACCCGAGGTCCGTTCGATCCTCTTGCGACGCGGAGGATTCGCTGCGATGAACAATGAACCTAACCAGATCTGAATCATGTGAGTCCGTAGAGCCGCTGAGCCAAAATGGCGTTTCTATATTGAGTGTACCCGCCACATGTACTCCGATTAGCACAGTGGTGCGAGCTGACTTCGGTGGAGTTTCCAGTCTTGGAAGTGCCCAAAACCGTATTTTTTTCCTGATTCTTCGCCAAAGAAATTTCGAATGAGTCGCTCAGAGTCAGCTGGATAATTCCTCGAACACAGTTTAAGGCGAACCGTCACAGAGAATAAGACTCGGAACGATAGCTGTGTTGGATAAAATCGGCTGAGTCATAAAAGGCCCTAAACAACTGAATGCAGAATGTGAATGCTCCGAATGGAAGCCTCGATCGAGTCGAAAGTATCTGGTTCCTTCTTTCCACGCTCGTTCTCGATCGATAACCATCCGTTCGAATTCGGACGAGGATTTTTTTCAAACGAGTCACCGCTAGTTCTCACCCAACAAATATCTCAAAACTCTCATTGCTCCAATCGATCACTCGCTATTCAAATAATCCAAAACACTCGTAATTTGAAGTTCCGCATGCAACTTGTTCCCGCTATCGATCGTCCCGATTCGCTTATACGTTCACTGGAAATCGAACTCACCTGAAGTATTCTTGTTATAGGGAGAATGAGCTCCCACTGGAAGGAGATTGTCGGTCGAAGTATTCGAAGGCGATGGTGGTGCCATGTGGGGAGAGTTGTAAAGAAACGGACTCCCCGAACCGCCTTTCCCCAAAACGAGCGGTGGCAGGGGCTTCTCCACAGGAGATGGACTGGGCGAATTCTGTGAAAATTCCATAACAGTAAAGCGTCAGACGTCTGAAAGAATAAACCCGAATTTCTCCACGCTCGCATATCAGAGGCAGAGCGATACGATAGAGATTCTTGCTTGGAAGGGGGATTCAAGCGCCGTACTTTAAGAGCGCGCAGGGATTGGATAAGTAAAATGCTTGGAGCCGAGTAGTCAACAAGATGCATGCAACGATTCCCCACATTCCCCTGGTTCTCTCGGAGTCACTCCGTCGAGACTGAGGAAGCCAAGGTATCTTGAGGAAAAGGAACTGAGTAGTTCTTGATTTCACTCTCCCGTTCCGACTTTATCCGGAATGTGCGTCTTGCTCCTTCTATGAGATTTCAGGAGACCGTCAATAAGAGTGTGGGACTCCGTTCATTCCAAAATGGTTGAGGGCGCCACCCAAATCACATATCATAGAAGAGCGACTCGGTTTCGGAGTCCTACTGCAACTGATTCTTTTCGCAAAATTTCGACTCTAGGCAACATTTTTCCTCGACGCTGGCGCGGTCCAGACCCCCGTGAGAGCGGTCTCGATTGGAAAAGCTGCGTGCTACTCATACACGACATCTATCGATCCGCCAACTTCTGAGTTATCTTGCACTTTCTCGTGATCTCTCTCCAGGCATGTCTGGATCGACCGACTCGAAGTTTCCTGTTCGCAGCCTCTAGCGAAAGCCATGATGAGGAACGTTGACCAAGGAACTTGGAGCCCACTCGAGAATAACGAACGAATATTGCTCGGTCTATGATCGCTACTATCCTTGTGCCAAGATCGCATTACGTGCTTCTGCTGTTGGACGAATCGCGGGCCCAGAACCCGGAACCTCGACTCTCTGTCACAGCCTCGGGAGGCAGACAAGAACCTTGCGAACGAGATTCGACTCAATCGAGCAGTACACATTTCAGCCGCCGGATCTCTTGACGTAGTTCGGATTCTAGAAGCTCACCTGATCGGCGTTGAGCCTCCCGTTCACTTGCGCCACTGCCGAAGCAAGGGAGTTGGCTCCGCAAAGACTACACCAACTCCTTCCACAATCGCACCCTGTGTGACGTTCCACCATCCCTGCTGCTATCCCACCCCCGAATTGTCGGAGGGTTTCGTCTCTGAGCAGCAGCCTGTCCGTGGTCGCGTCTCTGGCTCGAATAATTCTTCTCTGTTTGACGAACTCCGGCGCGGAAATCCACAGCTATTCCTCCGCGTCGTAGCTTCCGCACTCAACACTCACGCACTGTATCATATAGGAACAGCAACCAGGGACGGTCTGATGATCGGTCGGTCACGTCACAAAGCTGAACGCCAGTCAGGTAGGTAAGTAGGCAAGCGAGCAGAAAGATTCTTCCGAAGATACGTTAGCTGGCTAGCTTACTCGCAATTAAAAGGCACGATTTGATATCAGATTCGTGAACTTGAAAGGAGGACAGAGAATCTTCGGCAGCTCTGGTTGTCAGCACCTCTTACCGTCACTCCCATCAAGACAAACTCAATTACTTACTAAACAGATTCTGCCTCGACACAAAAACCTGCCCCCAAGTCGGACCTCCAGCAGGCTCCGCCTTCTGGCGCAGGCGCACTCCGACAGACGAGTCTGCGAATGTAATTCGTCCTAGGCGAGGATGCCTCGAGCTGACGCTGAGCTCAACTGCCTTGTTCTCTTGTTCCCTCGCTCTCTCAGTCATTCGAACTCTAGCAGACAGGCTGACGCTCGGCCTATGAATGAGCCTCTCGGTCATCTTCTCGGGGGTCCATCTGAGTTGGGTAGCCTCCAACTCTTCTGTCGGGGGTCTTTACAGGAGGGGGCTTTTCCGGAAACTTTTCGGACTCATGGAATTCAACGTAAACGATCGAGCCGACCATCTTTTTGTACCTCAGGACGGCCCGTCGGAGGAAGCTCTATCAGCGAACGCGACGTCGAGGAACAGCGGCCCGAGAGGACTCTTCCAGCAAGGCCTCGATTTTTTTTCAAATAGGTTTCACAGCATCCAGCTAGTCGAATCCGTCGGACGCAGTCCGCTGCCGCGAGTCGGACCCAGTTTTCAGCGGATTCAGCTAGCCCTTTGACAGCAACTTGCGCAGTCTGTTCTGGATCCGATGTAGGAAGCTACGCGACGACGTCGCTCTTCGAATCTCGGGAGCCGATTCTCCAGTGTCGTACGAGAGACCTACCCTAAAGTCTCTCCTGGTTGACGTTAGACCACCGCACTCTCTCTAAATACAGGACTTTCGGGCCCTCTCCATTGATGCCGGCGTAGGTGGGGTTACCACCGCCACGCCTTCGGGGGTATAGTGCCGACAAATTGAGCTGGGGAACACAATCGATATTGTGCGGTCGTCTCCCGCGCTCTTCATTGGGGAACTCGACGTAGAAATCGAGCGATACAAATTAACTGATATTTTTTTTTCCGCAGTCCCGGCATCGGAGCAGCTTTTGCGAGCAATTCGATGATATGCCAAGCTAGAGCCGTTTTTTCTAAACTTCCGGGATCCTCTCGCAGGACCATCATTCAGACCAGGAAGAAATCTCTCTGAATCCGTCCTGCTTGCGAGGAAATTCTCCCAGATTGGCCTTCCTGTCGAGCTCCGATTCTCCGATCCGGAGCATTGATCCTTGCTAGAAAGTCTCGCACGAGCTTTCTGGCTTCCGATGCATAATCGACAGGAGGAATCCTGCGACTCCGAAAGATTTATCGGCTCCGAATTCCCTATTGCGTTCCCTTCATTCGCTGATCCCTCATTTCTGGATCGACTCCTGTTCGAGGACCACTCTACACCGCCCGAAGAGCTGTAGCCAGGGTTTCAAGTTATCATCATGACGAGAGAAAGACCGACCAGGCGTCGAGGATTACATGACACACTTTCTCTCTGGATTGAGCCGTCAGAATTTTCTCTCCTCCCAATATATCTACAGGATGACTACGTTCACGGAATTCCTTTCGCTCTCAATTTGCTGCTCTCTGGTTTTTGTTTTCAATTGATCGCAACCCGGGAATTGTTTGGACTACAGAGCTCAATCTCTTCCAATATTATCATATCTTGAACCGTCGCCACCGACTCTTGAAACAGCCCGAAACGAGCGCCGGAAGCCTGAAAACCACAGGATCTCCGGATTTAGCGGATCATGCCATATCCCGTAGTCTCCCGGGTCACGCAAATGAAGTAGGTCTTCCCGCGCGGTCGTATCGTGGCCCTGGCGCATGCGATAATTGTCACGGTGACTGGGCTAAAAGTGAATATTGTGACATTCATCACATCCACAACAAGGATCTTTTATATCATGGTGTGCGGAAGCGATTTCGGCAATGTTGTGGCAGGAACCACGACTGATTCTCCAAGTTTTCCGGCGAGGCGTATGGTACGGCTTCAACGTTGAGAGCTTGGGAGGGGCACATCTCCTCACATAGGCCATTGTAAAGAAATGAGCCACACAGAAATTATATTGTCGGCACCGATCAAGTCGCTGGAGCCTCAACGCTATCAATGCAACTCAGAGTTCGCGTCCGACTGCCAATTGGAAAGAACAACACAAGATCCAGCCTGCGGCCGATTCCTCTCGCCTCGCTTGACACTGAGGTCCTGTGAGGCCGATTGTAATCAGGCTCTCCGAAAATCAGCGTTCACGGGAAGTTGCTCGATTCGGGTAACATGAGGGTCCACTCGGAATGGTTTTGAGTGGCCTCCGTCCTTCTGGGTGACCCAGACTTGGACATGCCAGAAACTCAGTTTCGACGAGGATTTCGATGTTCTGAGGAAACAAACTCATATCGCTGTCTTTATTCCGACTCGAAAACACGGAGAAGAAATGTTTCACAGGATGTCACTCCTGGCTGTTGAATGGGAGCCGTTGGATACTCCAAGGCGCGTTTAGATAACATGCACCCGAAGAAGATAAACGAGAATTCTGCACACTGTCTCTTCGGTTAGGGTCCGACATGCCGAAAATTCGAACCCGAAAGGCATGAAGCCGAAAAATCGAGCCCGAAAAGTATGAAGCCGGAAACCTCCTCTCCCAACAGCGGAGTGTTCGGGACTGGTTTGGCGGGATGGGATTTCTGTATCGTCTCGTCGATCTGTACCTTTGTGAGACTCATTCGGAACGACTGGGAGACGTTCTCGGATGAAATGATGACAACGGCTCAGTATTAAGCCAGAGCACGGCGAAACGATGAAAGAACCTTTTTCCCGATTCGCTCTCTGATATAGAACATTTCGCACGAGCGCTTTCCATCAGCGTGTCCATTTACGGGAATGGGTCATTCTTCTAGGCACGCAAAGCGCCCCTGCGCGCTCATCCTGGGTTTGAGTGTTGTCCTTGGTCAGGGGCGCCTCCATCTCATCATCGTCAAATCATTGACGCCATAGGAACTGATCGTCCGTTTAATAGGAACGTATGACTCGTCTGCCGGGGTGCGGGCGATCCTTGTAGATGCTCTAGGGACTGATCGTACTACTGCGAGTGGAGCTGACAAACGCGGATTCCGGTTCAGTCGAGTTCATCTGAGCCTTCAACAGGCAGCGGATGTACTGTGACTGCGGAAGAGGGTTTCCATGCCGATTTTCCCTTTTCGGTGGGAAAGAACAAGGTGTTGTAACAGCGTATTCTGCGAAAAGTACTCGAGCTGGAGGTGTAGATTCCTCTTCAGCTCTAGCGAGTTGACCTCGGAAACTTCAAGATTCGCGTTCAGCAGATTGCTTCCCGTAGCAGCTACACCTTTGGTCAGTTCGAACTAGGGACCGTAGATGCGGAACAGCGAGGACGTAAGCGAGGCAGAAGAAGTAGGTAGGCTGAGCATAACGAAGGTGCAATTCCTCCCCGCTAAACCACTATCGACCGCTCCGCTGTTGGGAGAGGAGGTTTTCGGCTTCACGCTCTTCAACTTCATGCCTTTCGGCTTCATGCTTTTCGGGCTCGATTTTTCGGCTTCATGCATTTCTGGCTCGATTTTTCGGCATCCAGGGTATACACCGTCTCTTCAGGCAGTAACCGGTCGGTGAGTCCTCTAAATGCTGTTGGTCGCGCATGTCCGCAGAGTGGATGTGATAACGTGAATATCGGCAGACAGATGTTCCGCTCCGCTAATGGTATGCTGATTCCCATTCAGGAACAGAACCTTGAGGTTTCTGCGGAGAATATCTCATCGGATGAGATCCTGATCGCTACACTTCTATCGTGCACGGGTATCCAAAAGGAGATACTCACACAGAGGGTCCACTCTTGCAGTTTCGTATTCTCTAGTTCCGTAGAATTTCGGTTCGATGTTTTGCTCCAGCGGGCCATCGAACAGACAGAGCCGAGAAGCAACCATCCCCCCAGGAGCGACAATCGAAGAAAGTTCAAACTCCTTTCGCACTATTTCCAGCCCCGAGTATAGAGCATACGGAATCGGACAGAGCTTCAAGGAAGACGTATTTCATCCAAGATATCAAAATAACGACCTTTGCCTCTCCCAAAAACTCCGTCAGTTCGATTTGGCGCCATCTTATTGATTATCGTCATGTGCTGGCTCCCTTCAAGATGGCTTTGCCCCCCGCGAAAACTTGCTCCCCCTTTCTTCACTAGTATCGAGGGCTCTGCAGAAACTTAGGTTAGGATCCCTGTTGACGTCAGCGCCCGGTTGACGCCGTGGGCAGGTTTACGCCCTGGAGTCGGCGAATCCGCTCCATTCATGGTTTTCTTGAACCGGAAATACCGAATAAATCATGTGGTACTGACTATTCCTTCCTTTTCAGTTGCTTTCGCTATCTCCTCGAATTCGCGAATAATGAGCGAGGCATTAGTTACGTCCCATGAGCAACAGTGACCGACTCAGTTCGCGGCCGATTTTCCCATCAAAAGATTTTCCCCATGACCGCTCGTTCTCTCTCGCTTCTAGGGAAAATTGTCCTCAAAAATCATAGGAGCAGTGGCGTACCCGGGCCAGGAGTGAAGATTCTCCGGAAGTGTTGCCCTTCCAAATCTTCATGGGATTCTCTGCAGAACGTGTGCGTTGGACTCCCTGGCGGGGGCTCCAACGCTCGGTGGCGCGTCACTCGAAGTGTCACCAGCGCCTTGCACTTGGAGCCGATGTTGTCTCAGAATAATGAGGGGATTATGGAGCAACATGGGGTGGGCGAATATGGGGAAGAAGGCAGCCCCGAACGTGGGAGCCACTACCACGCCAGGGCCACGATGAAGGAGGAGTTATATCTGGAGGTCTTATACTTCTGGGATATTTTGAAATACCTATTTCTGCACTTGGCTCGTGCCCCGCATCGGATTCTTTTCGTTTTTCCTTGATCGGTACTCAATGAGAATTATCCGTCGCTGTGATGAGTCAGGACACGCGTTTGCGTCAACAGCATACACACTACGTCGTTCAGACATTAAATACCCTCAAGTGCCTGAAGTGAAAGGGAATGTCAATGCTGAAATTGTACGCGAAAACTTCTCATTCTTCCATATCTTGGAAGGTTTGCCAGCATCCGGGTGGTGGAATAGGGAAAATCGAATCGATAGGGAGTGCATGGCGATCGCCTGAGCTTTTTTGGGGAGTTGGATATAATCGAGTCAGGAGTGAAGATTTCCTCAACCGATGAGTGCTTTCGGAGGATTCCGGAATCCGCTGCGGAGGCCGAATCGTCCGACATCAGATTATCGATATCAGATATCGTGTCATCAACGTGTTGCGATTCTATGGTCGGAATATTCCTGCGGTTGCTTGATCACAATTATGCCTCCGATCACCAGCCCAGAACGGCCCCATGGTGAGGTCGATCATCGGAGATTCGCCTCCTACTGCAGGTCCAATTGCAACTCCACATGAACCATCAGGATTGATCAACCATTTCCGCGTTCTGTGGCGCCTCTTTCCCTCCGCGTCGGCTGTCGCGCTAGGTGGGTTCTGTTAACGGCATACTTCGGAATAGTTTCGAGAGGAGATACCTATCAGGCAAGATACAATGGAAGCCTGGATGCTCTTATTTTCTGCGTGTCCTTCCGCCAAACTTTCTCCCAGACATTCGGCCAGTTTGACGATATCATGAACTGGAAGAATATGGGACTAGAACACAACAACACGACAACGACTTTCGGATTCCGCCCCTATGCCCCCCTCCCCGTGGCGTTTTCCTCCGTCCTCTCATCAGCTTGTAGCATGTCGGTGTCCTCAGAAGTTCGATCAGAAGTTTCTCTGAGCTTCTTCATGGGAGACGTATTATTCGTCATGGGCGTTCTCCTCAAGGAGGCGGCAATCCGAGGGCACTTTGGAGAACGAACGGGCTTCTTCTCTAGTTGAAATAAACAATAAATTCCAATAAGGAATGAGAATATGTCGGAGAAGACTCGGAGTTCGTGCGTTCGAATCCGTGGTGCGGCTCATTGCTTCGTTCGACGCCCCTCTCACGATTTTCGCTGCATGCCTCCGCGACTGAGGAACTCCCTCGATTGATTTTCAGGCATTTTCGGAGCTTCTCCGCCTGCCTTTCCCTGAATCTTCTTTAACAACACCATTGCATCTGCTCGTAGTCGGTTGTAGAATGTGGACCGATGATCGAAACAATGAGTTGAAAGATGGAGCTAGAGGAGAGGCGGGAGTCCTGTTGAGGAGGGCTTTTTAGTCTACGAGCAGGACATGCTTGAAAGGGAGGGCGCAGCCCGGCAGCCAAGTTTGCCACGTTCAAGCTCGGGCATGGCTCTAGGAGCAAATCACGAAGAATACCGCTTTGGGAGTTACCGAATTTGGCCGTCTTTCAGCCGCAGATTGACTCCACTCGAAACGTGTGCGGGTAATTCCGACGGAGTGAACTCATTCAGTACTGAGTGACGCACTCCTGTTTCACCTCCTGTTGGTGGAGCTTCACCCTCGGTCGCTACTTGCTCTCCGATTTGAATCTAACGCTTCATAGGTGTGAATGTCCTGTTCCAATCATTCCCTCCTCAGGGGACCCCGGAGAGTTCCGCAAGCACATTACAGTCTTCCGTGATCGAGGGTCTTCTTCCGCTGCCTGGAGTCGCGTTGTTATTTGCTGGTCGCCACTCAAATCTGCGAGAGGTTTCGGCCGATTTCGAAACTCTCTGGATTTGGCACTGGATTCTGAATTTTGAATATCTTTCGAGTATCAGCTCATGTATAGAAACATTCGATGAAGGTGAAACTTATTCGTCTCAGCTGTTGGATGATGTTCCTTTTGGAGCCATGTGATAAACCGCATACTCCTCGGGAACAGCGAGGCGTCGGGCTGATTTCGCTGAAATATGAAAAAATCGGATGTTCATCTATAAACTTGTCGTCTCTAGCAATGAAGTCGCCGAAGAGTCATCAACTCGTTGAAGTTGCCCTGTTCACCCAGAGCGTTCTCCGATTCCTGTCGTGCAACCCGATTCGGAGATAAAACTGTCCGCTGGCCTAAAATGTCAATGAATTTGGGCTGAAGATTTTCTTTCACGGTTTCAGGAATCTCCATTCACTTATTGAGCAACTAGGCCCGGAAGTCAGCAAAGCGAATCGGCCTCGATTCCTGAAACAGTTCACAACAGAACCGAGCGAAAACCAACATTAGAAGTGGATGTCTTTTTGAGGAGTCCATGTGTGTGCAAGGCCGGAAGTACTCGAGTCCCTGGAGTAACTTGAGTCGCGAATCAATGAAAGCGCTGTTATTGCTCACTCCTATCAGCGTCACTTTAAACCAGCTCCCTCCAGGCAATCAGCCCCTCAAGTGTATGGTGCGATGGAGGGATGCTCGGTGGCTTGGTTTGTCAGACGAACGAACGAATGACTGAATGAGCGGAGCGCCTCGTGTGGAGGGACGCCATCTGTCACGAGAACACAGCACTTAACACAGTTTCTCTCCCAGCCTCTGAATATCTAACACCAATATCGTATTTCAGACAGGTTGTATCTCCCGAAGGGAGAGCTGTAGCTTTCCGAAGATGACTCCATCAGTGACCAGCTGAGCCCGCGAAGAAACGAGCCAACCCCCCATCCAGCGTTCGCCTCCGTTGACAAGGTGATTTCGCGGGGTCGCCGTTGACCCGCAATCAACTCATACATCCGCGGAAAGCGTTTCGAGAGAACAACTCGTGTAGTAAGAGGCGCGAACAAGACTTGACCGTGTGGGGAGACTAGCCACACGATACGATTTCACAGACTAACTCCACTCTCGAGTCGGAAGGAAACACGGATTCCCTCCGAATCCAATTTCGGTTAGAGGAAAAGTTTGCAGTTCCAAAAGCCAACGCCCGACCGATTTCGCAGTCGCGATTCGTCCGGAAGAATCCAACAACTCGTCTTACTTGGGTGGGTTTGTGCAGCGCCAGCGAGCTTGTCGACAACATCGATGAAACAGGTAACTTGGTTCATGAGTACCTGTCGTGCACCTGCATCGCGCGGCACGATTTCGCTTGAGGGAGCCGCCGAGGGCCCAGCAGGGTTCCGCCTCGCGATTGAATATGATTGTGAACCAGCGCGCAGCGGCAAATGGATGTACAGATAGATATTTGGATGGATGAACGAAACGGCGGGAAGACACACGGACGGAAGCTGGGACGGATGGGCGCACAAATGCGTAAATGATGTTTTTTTCGGATGATTAGTGAGATGCTCGGTCGATCGATCGAGTGAATCTGGAATCGAGTGGACTGGGTAGACCGCAGCTCTTCAGAGAAACTCTCGTTGCCGGGTGAGTTCACCGACCGACTTGCAAATGAGGTACACGGGACTTGCATGGGCTGCTCACAAGTGGCCGCTGGGTGATTCCTCATCCGTACAAGATGTGCGCTGAGCTGGACTTTGAGGGGTTTGAAAAAAAACCTCGGGATCTCCGGTGATGAATTTAGAGGGAACCGACAGTACCGCCCGATGAAGATCCGGGAAGGTCTCTTACCCTCTGGATATCCTGTCCCATTTTCCACTCCACCAGTCCCAACCCTGTTACTGAACTCGTGCAGATCCCACCATTCAAGAAGTGTCGTGTCTACTGCAGCGCAAGGAGGCAATTTCAGAGGACTTCGATGCCGGTCAACCTGGGTCAGTCGCTTCCTGAGACCGTCGGCTGCGAGGATGATGTCAGATAAGCGAGGGAAGTGAATCAGGGGGCCCGCAGAGGCGTCTGCGGGAGGAACGCTTGCTTTCCCTTCTCTGCGTCCTCATTTGCTCCAGGTTCTGGATGTCGGCGCGAGAGCCGTGTACCCTCTAGAGTTCGGAAGTCGTGGATAGCGATTGAGAATGTGATCCCCGCTCCACAAACTGGGTGAGGCCGCTCATGAGGGCTATTATGGTCGTGGAAAATTTCGGCACCTCGCCTCGCTACTTAGAGGAACGCTGTTTTTGACGCAGGAGCGGTAAATTTGGAGCTATTGAGACCGGAGGCGGAGATGGCTCTTTCTTACCCGAAGATCGGGGTTGCGCTGGTTTTCCTCAAATTCTCTGCGTAGCTTCGGGACCTCACACTTCCAGAGCGTGGGTGTTTAGGGCTGAATCCCACCGATGCGACCATCTCCTCCTAGTCGGAATGACTCAGTTCCATGGTCGAAAAATGGCTGAGACCGACAGGGCAGCAAGCCAGGGAAGAAATTCAATTTCAGCCAGGCTGCTGAGGTGGAGGAAGTTTCGCGCAGCTGGAAATTCTACACCATCCATGTCCCTCCTCCTACTTCCCCTGGCAATCTCTCATTTCTCCTCCCTCACCAGCCCTCGTCCTCGTAGCGTGCAATGCACCTGTCATGCTCGGGGTGAGGAGCGAAGAAAGGAGGGAAGAAACGAGAGCACTCGGATGCGCGGGCTCACAGGGAGTGAACAAGTAGGTAGGAGGAGAGGTGATGCGGAAAGGGCCGAAAATTCTTTGAGCTCGACGGGGTTATAGTGCTCCTGCTTCTACTCCTGCTGCTGGTGCTACCTCTGGTCGCTGGTGGTGGTGGCGGCGGCAGCAGCAGCGGCGGCGGTGGTCGTCTTCATCGTCGTCGGAGGAGAAGGGCCGAGGAGTGCCGACAAAAGATCGCATTAGCACTGCATTAGAGAGCCTCCGGTGCTCTCAGCAGGTGGAACAGCGGCCGACTCGTTGATGATGGGACTCTCTCCAGTTCTAATGACAGCAGAAGCAACATCGTCAGCAATAACAATCGTGATCTGCCGATTGGGGCGAGCTATTGTCACAGATGGATTCACTGATGTTGTCGCCACGACCGATCAAAACTAGTTCGATTTCCCGCGCATTGGATTTAGAATCTCTTTGGCAAGGAGGATGTGGAGGAGCACGTATGATCGTTTGCGGTCAGCTAGATATTGCTACCATGAGGCGTGTAAGGTATCTGGTTGCAGTCACGCTCGAGACCGAAAATGTTCGACAGATTGATGCGATGGACTTAGCATGAACCTGGACTCTTCTAACTGAGTATTAGCATGAAGTTTTCGCGCGGAGCATCACCTAGCCTCGCTTGGTGATTTCTTTCACTCTTTATGCTGTCCAAGCGATGGCCGTCGATGGCTGCCAGGCAAGATGGTTTGACTGATGTTGTATGACTTCAGCATGGAATCGGCGTTGGAGCTTGTTCGCCATAGTCGCAGCAGTGCTGGGAACGTCTTCTGAATCTCACAAGATGTTTGCTAGAGAGGCCAGTTAATGATGGCCGCGTTTGAGGGACTACCATATTTGACTGTTTCCTCCGACTGGTGCTGGTTCGGCTTCTGGTCCAGTGAGTCTAAGTGATTCCACGTAGTTACGTCCGCATATTTCCACCGATTTCAGCGAGTCCTAGTTTTTCTCGAGCTTTGAACGAGAAACTAGCCTCAAGGAGTCGACGAATAGGTCCGCACACTGAGGCTATATGAACGTTCTTCATCGGAGCGCTGACTCCCTGATGAGTTTCCAAAATAATGGACGCACTCAGCGACACCTTGAGCGTTTCCCTCGCAAGCATGAAGCTCAACGGATCCCTGAGGATGTCATCTCAGGGCCATTCGCATTCTATCTCGACCCATATTTGCATTCCCGATTAGATTCTTGGCGACAATTCCGACAGGAAAAGAAAAGCAATGGGCACCCCTTCAAAAACATGTTAGTCTACCATTCTTGGGGGAATCATCGGTCAGTGCTATCCAGACTAGGAGGCTCACATTCCTTCCCGTGAAAGACACGAGTTTCCTGTGAATATTTGAATGAATGAAGTTCGGCGGTTCCGTGGCTGCTCGGGATCCGAGAGCCATCCTCTCGGCCCACGTCAGGCGCTCGTCGACTGGCCGGCGTACACCCGTTCAACTCCTGCGTACACGACCACCGTTTCGGTTCCATCTTGCTGCTCGGCTGCTATCTGTAAGAGGCTAGCTTAGAGAGTGTAGCGAGGCGGTTTCTGGTGGCAAGAAGTCACACCTCAGGCACTGAGAAAGAGGGTACAGTAGCAAAAGCAAAATAAGAGATCGAGACACAACACAGAAGGAGTCGATCGAGAATAAACGTATCACATATCTCAAAATTTTTCGAGATTACGGCTCATGATTTCTCGACGGAAGTTCCCGAATCGGAACTCGCGATGTATGCGGATATACAGGAGTAGATCCTTCAAGGATGCCTAGCACGCTTCCGAGCCAAAATTCTCCGCCGGGCCGCCAACTCATGGCCTGGAAATCCGCCACTCTGCTCGAGTCGAATTCTGACACGGCGGTTTCTCTAGCATTCATGCGTTAGCATCAAAACGAAAACTCACCTTGAGGTGGACTTTCGTCCTGAGGAGCGTCGAAGACCGTGACTCACCAGTATAGGTGGCAGGTCAGCGCCATACACGCGGAAAACGATCATGAGTAGAGCTGAAAAGCTCAGTAAGTTTGCCATGAACGCCTATACCTGCTCTTTCTCGGGTGAACGAGTGAGCTTGCTCTTCCGGGATATCCCCTGGTCGATTAAAATGTGAACTGGACCAGGAAACCCGGAAAGACCGCTTCGATCGCGGTACACACGGAGTGAGCGAGTTTCGACAACGAGCCTCGTACGTTGCGAGCAAATGGAATGGCATCACTGCCCGCCTCAGGAACTCTCGAGCGGACAGTATCGAGCAAACCGAGAATCGACCAACGAGGACCTCACGACGGCTTCAACGGGAGCACCATCCAACGATCATTCTCAATCATCAAACGTGGAGGAACGATTGCTTAGTTCGAAAACCTCTCTTCGGCCGTGTATTTCTTCGGATACGCCCCATGGTGGGCTTCGACGTAGAACGCTACGTTCGGAGATGCCAGACGCTTTCCGAGATCGGAAGACCCAAATTACGAGCGAGCAAACAAAACATCAAGTATCTTCCTTGCATGAGTCGTTCGGTTGCTTTGAACAACAGTTCTTGCGTTGACTCTTCCCTCACCCTATAAGCTCTTCGTAAGGCTTTTCCAGGCGTCTTCGGTGTCGTTTCAAGTTTCTTTCTCCAAAATTTCCCGATCTCGTACCCACTCATTGGGTAGATTTCAGGACAGCCGTTCTATATTCCCCCACATGTTTTCCGCTCGGAGTGTCCGCCAGTTTGAATTTGAAAATTTCCTCCGATATGGCTGAGGAATCCAGAGCTGATTCATGAAGAAGTATTGAGTAGGTGAAACTACTCTTCCTGATAATTGAAATCAGTCTCTCGAGATTCTAATTAACCATAGAATTGAGCGGTCGAATTTCTATGAAAAATGAGCATCGTACCTATCAGGGACCGTAGATTTTCAGACGTAGAGTAGGTTCGGGGAATCTGACGTAACGTGTCGCACGGAAAGGTACTCGGCAGCAAAAAGAAGTGAATTGATCGCGTTCAAGCGAGTCATATCTCGTATTTGCTCAAAACCCAACTAGTGTAGTGTTGTTAAGGTTGCTCACTGTACTGTTTTCGATATCATCAGCCATTTTCGGTAGTGTTTCTGTCCGATGGATGGTATTTCTGTCCATATACGAGCTTCATTTGAATACTTATTCGGGAAGCTTCCCGCTGTTTCCTCGGCGCATCGGGCCAGGACCGTGGCGGATCCTGCCTCGGACGGTTGCACCAGGAGCGGAGAAGCGAGCTCGATGAATTGAAGATATGGACGAAATCCAAGGCTCGGATCGTACACAAGCGCTATCTGGGAAGGATCGCGGGTAACCACCGCATTGGAAAATGCAGTCATCGAACAACACGGGAGAGGGCTGAGAACTATCGGAATCATTGACGTTGGAACAGTTACAGACTGAGGGTATCTTCTACCAATAGGCGAGGATGTCGATTGGTCGGGGGCAAGAGTTTCCATCCCGTGAGAGCGGCTACCCCGCCTCACAGCGGAGGTTGAGTAATCACAAGGTTTTCAGTGGGTTTGCGTCTCCCACAGTATCGTGCTGAAGCTGTGGCATGGTCTGCATGACGCATTTTTCTCCTTGGCGCGAAAGAAAAGAAATTCCATTCAAAGAGTTGTTTCATGAAATCATGAGCTTGTTTTCAGCATATCTGACTATCGACAGACGTCCTGTCTGTCGGGCTCTTCTCGGTTCAGTGTCTGCTTTGAGCCAATCAGCAGTGATCGACGGTCTGAAACCGGATTCATCGTTTCCTGACGAGTCTGTATTCGAATCCGTTAGTTGAATCCGAACTCCGGGAAATATCGCTGTCACGACGGAAAGTTTTGGAACACCAGTGACGCGGTAAATTCCACCGTTTTTTCCAGCAGTTTTCGCAGCACTTTCGCAGCAGTTAAATTACTGGAACACCGTTCCAGGTGACCGAGGAGGAGCATTGCGAGTCGGTATTTGTGTTGGCTCTCAACCTGGTCGATCGTTTCCTGTCGTTGGTGGACGTTGAAAAACCCCAAATGCAACTCCTTGGCTGCGTGAGCCTGCTCCTGGATGAAACCCGACACACATTTACGACACCTTACACCTTTTCGCAATGGGTGGAATCGGATTGAGGAATTTTTCTTTCGAGAAATTATGAAAATGATCTTATTTCGAAGGAAGTTGAAATTCTGGGAGACGGCATTTGTGGCATCGCTGTGTGCACAGATACCAATATTCAGCTCACTCCAATCACCCTCTGTTTCTTTATATCCCACGAAAAGCTCCGACATGGCGGCGCGTTTCTACACAGATGAACTGAGGAAAACCTCAGGAACGAGTAGGGTAACCGTGCCAGTTATGGGACACTGACCAGTTATGGGGCGCAATTTTGGCCATCTCAAAAATGAGAGAGTCGTATGCTGGATTCGCGACTCCATCCACGTGGAATCCACAGTACAGGCTATAGCCTCAACGAGCAAAAACATCCCCAACACGTTCCCCTCCGCGCCGGGAACACCAGACGACCGAAGTGTCCCAAAGCCGGTCACTGTCCCATAACTGGTACGCTTACCCTACTCGGTGATAGGGAACTCTTCTCAGAGCGGTTCATGGTCCAATCGGTTTCAAAGTCGTGGGAGAGACAGTGGGATCAAGGCGGGAAGCAGCAGAATTGAAGAGGGAATTTCTCTATTGATACGAAATGGGGTTCTTGTGGATAGCAGAAGTTTCATTTCGAAAATATATTGCTCATACCGGATGGAAAAATTGTGCAAATGATCAGCAACTTCATATGCATGCTCTGGTGCTCCGTCTCTGAAGTGATGCCCGCTGAGTTGAACTGATTGTAACTAACAAATGGCATTGCATGCTCGGATGTCTCCTTTGCGCTCTCTCATTGAACTCGAAGCTCTCCACGGATCATCTTTCAAACCAGAGGCCACTGAACTGTGTGCCACGGAGTGCCCGGAGGTGATTCTGAGGGCACTGAGACATGGAACTCCTTAAGAACCCACGCCATTCCTGAGGCCGTTCGAGACCCCCTGTCACACAATTGATACGCGACCTCTGGCTCAAGGAATCACCTGTATGAGGCTTTCATTAAACACCATGAACCAATTACGAATTTGAGGCAAGCGAGCAGAGGCTAGATTCAACACCTCGCGAACGACCCTCCATAGTGGAGTGCCAACGCCGAAGGAAGTCGACGACCTCTGTTCGAGCAATGGACAGTGGATAACAATAAATCAGACGCGCCTGAAAGTGGAAAAGTGGGGACGGAGGAGAGATCCGATCGAAGTTCGAAGAAGATTGGTATTTCACACCGCTGTCGTGGAGCAGGGCGCACTGAATTCGTGCAACGCATGTTTTTTTGGATTGCTTTTCGATCATGCCCCAGAGAGCTTCTACGTTCGTGAGAGCCTCATACGAATTAAACTCACCGTTCCCCACACGATTCATTCGAATTCGGTTGGATACCAATAGTTGATGCATTTGGCCATGACTTCGCAATTCTTCCGAGATGCTTCCCAGATATGAATGGAATGAATATTGCGTCCTCAATCCACTAAGAATGTGTGACACTGTGCCCTTTCCTCCCTGCTCGCCAACGCGGAAACGGTCCACGAAATTCTGATGAATGCTATTGAAGAATCTAGACCCTCCACCTCTTCGGCTCTGAAAAGCACCAAGCGGGGCTCATCGCCAGGTACGTACCGCTCATTCAAGAAAGATGGGACGAGGAAAAACGAACGGAGACACATCGCGAACCTGTCAGACATCTGGGACTCCGAGGAACGCCTTCGCTCGCTCTGGAACTTGAGGAGCGCTGTGATCAGGCGAGGAAAAATACTGCGATGACTGGAGTATTTCCCTTGGACCGGCTCGGCAACGCCTGATGGACATCTTCGCAGCTTTCACGATTCTCGACCCCAATTGGCTGCCGGTGGAAAGGTTCGACGAGTGTTGAGCGGTTCCGGGTCTCGAATTGTCATTCGTAGACTCCTACTGAAGTCGTCCATATCGGATGATTTACCTCCCGTTCGAGATATATGTATGTAGCCTGGATGTTACAAGGATGCAGAACACCGTTTTTTGATGAACATTTCGCGCCACATATGAGGCGGTAATAATCTTCTGACCGGTCACTCGGAACCCAAAGGGTTACCTTCCTCCATCTGATCAGACTAGGATCCCGCCCCAGAACGACGCTTGAGCGTTACCTCACAGCTAGGTTTCGCGAATTACCGCGATTATGACCGCAAATAACCGCAAGTCATTCAAGTCAAGAGTGATCTTGGGCATGGCTGGGATAGTTTTCAATGAGTTTCATCGCGATAACGTCGGGAACCAGATGATTCTATGGACATAGAACAGACAACTCAGATTCTCGAAGACCCACCCCATATCTTCGGCATCAATGAAGGCCCCAGGGAATTTTATACTTTACGTTAAGAGAGCATCAGCTTGTAAGAGTTACTGGGAAATACATGTACACAACGACGCTTCAAAAGAGACCGTTCTGGATTGTTTTTCACAAAAAAAATCTATCATCGAGCGTGCTCGGCTCCATCCTAGCACGGTTCTTCCCCAACAAGAATAGAACCGGACTGAAGTCTCCTTCGATCTGTGGGGAGGTCGGCGGGACTCCCGATAAGGCTTTCAGACATCGGTCGAGGAGACAGGAGGCTCGTAAATGGAATCCCATGAGATATTTTCCTGGAAGTTGACCTTTTTCAATAGCGGGAGAAATCCTGCTTGACGGTACTTGCATCGGCTCACTCAACTCTATGGAATTCGTGGAACGGAACCGGGCTCTGGCGGGGCGACGAGCTCATGTGCATCTGTGATTTTCGCGATAACATCAAGCACCTCTCCCAGTGGCGTATCTAGGGGGGGGGGGCAGAGGGGGCTCATGCCCCGGGCGCGAAACTGATGGGGCGCGCAGTTATGGGTCTTAAAACCGTACTTGATTTTTATTTCGCAGCCCTAGGCGCAAAATTAACTTGATTCGCCTTCCGAACGGATAATCTGGGGGGCGCCAAATCCGAGTTGAAGTTTGTCCATATCCGTATCTGCATTGGAGACTCGATTTGTCTCGGCAACGGAATCTCGCCTCAGAGAAGTCAGGGACGCAGAGCTGAGGAGCGCGGAAGAGATGAAGTACCATAAATGTCTCAGACTGCAATGAAAACTCGCCTCAAGTCAGGCACACGAACATGCACAAGATGTCTGAGGGCTTGCATCTCTATCTCTTGGGGGCGCAAATCTGAAGACAAACGGATTCAAAGTTCTGTAAATCTCCTCCACTGCAGCAGAAATTCAGTCCGAATCAAGAACAAAATCGCGACCCATGGAGCTGAGGAGCGCAGAATCGGAGTTCCACTTCGATCTATCGGAGAAACTTTGGGAGGATATAAATGACTGTGAAACGTTGATCCAAGTCAGGGATCATCATGGTTCGGGAGAATCTGGGCGCATTAGCTCTTCAGTGCATTGAGAGACGAAACGAAGAAAAATGTTCTTGGAGCTTTTGGATGATAGAGAGTTTCGCTGCAATAAAGGCTCATCGTGCGCGATTCAGGTCATCAAACTATCGTGGTAACATTGAGTGAGCATGACCTTGTTTCCAACGAGAAGAATCTTTTGCGATGGCTCACCAAATTTTCCCGCGGGCTCGGAGAATGGCGGAGGGGCGCATTTTCGCCGGTTTGCCCCGGGCGCCGCTTGAGCTCGATACGCCACTGACCTCTCCATCCGAAAGTTCTTTTAGGCCGCACATCCTTTCAAAGTTGAAGTCATAGCTAGGCTCCTCTAGTACCCCCACAGCAGTAGACGAGATTGTCCTCCTTTCAGAGATTCTTTTCCATCAGATTCTCTCGGAGATGGAGAGCTGGCTCGGTTCTCGAATCCTGGAGATCATCAAGGAGGCATGTAAAGATCCTGTCAGCATTGCTGAGCGTAGGGTTGTTATCACAGAGAATCAGAATGGCTCGTTTGAAAGGGGAGGGCATAATGCGATGCTCCTCGAAGCACGGGAATCATCCGTGTTTATGGTACCCCCTATCGACAGGAGCACATAGCTCATCGCTGGGAATGTTCCTAGGGCACGCTCGATCATCATCAAAGTCGAAATCTATCCAGTTTTACAGTCGATTTCGACGACCAGTTACCGTCCGTTGTAGTCTTCACTCTGTCCAACCTCCCGCGATGCTCTCATATTTCAAGACGTCCTGATTTTCTTGTTCTTCATTGTGAATCAGTCTCAAACTGTCAATGCTAGCCTCGAGCAGCTTCCAGCTTTCTTTGATTCCAATTCGCTGCTTTCGACTGGTGGATCATCGTCGCTGTGCCTGTGCATTAGAATTCCCCGTTTTCTTCAAGGACGCCAACACGATTCCTCAATAGATGCCTTAACATGCGGGCGCAACGCACATAATCGCTACTTTTACTGTGCTTGGTCTCTTGATCTCGCCGGATGCGCACCTTCCGCCTGGAAGATTGACTCCACCGCGTAGGGTGCTCTCTCATGAACTACTCGGACTCATGAAGTAATGGAAACATCAAGAGGCTGCAGGTGATGTGTAAGATCTCCAGGAATGATTGCTGGCCGAGCCCCCATTTCGGAACCGTGGACGAACTTCGTTCAGCAGTTCCTGAGCGGGACCGGGACCAGCCTCGGTTTGCTCTCCATGAAGCGGATTGCGAGAAACGTGTGTCCTGCCCACTTCTCAACTCAGCTCAGCGGAGATGCGACTCAGCTTTCGAGGCTTTCGTTCCTGATCCAGAAATATACCGGTAATTCTTCCGAATCCGTTTCTCGGCGGATACACGGAACAAGCTGAGTTTCCTCTGCTGGGACTGGGCATCTGGGAGAATATGTCACCGAGAAGATGGAGTTCTACGCTTCCGCTCTGATCCCGCTCTAAGAAATCGGGCACCGTAACCAATAATCCTGTTGACAGAAGATCGATGACGCATCTTCAGCAATCCTTAGGACGACGGCGACGCCACCGAAGAACCGGGGTCCCAAAACACGGTCACTCGACTCTCAATGGATCATTTGTTGGAACGAGCTCAGTCGAAGCACTGGGATTTTCGCTATTCGTCCGAGATCCCAGGTGATCGCCGATTTCCACAGCCAAACCCACTCAATCGGACTCGGGAGCGCCCGAGTTCTGGCTTCGCCAACTACCCGTAGTTCCACTCTTCTGCATGAAAATCACTGTTGACCTCTCAGGACCAATCGAACACTGGTCGGGAGGATGAGATTCTCCCTAAACGGGAAGAGGGAGTTATGCTTCGAGCTGCGTTTTTCCCCATCTTCAATCAGCAGATTCGTTTTCACCTCTGAACCAGTGTGCGCCGTTTCCCTGGTCATCACACCATTCATTCTTTTCCACTGCTCAGACACGTACTCATCTTCCTCGAAACTTCAACCATCGGACGACAACTTTTGCGATAATCAGTTCAGGCTCAGAGCGGGTGTCAGGAGCTCCCTCGCATAGATTAGCCGCGGGGGCTTCCGGGGTATGCATCGCTGACTAGGCTGTCCGGACTGCGCCAGCTCGGCCTAGCAAAATAATTGATCCTGGGAGCGCTGAGCCCAGCGTGACGACTCAACACCGAACATCCAGCTCTGATAACAAAGCTGAGAGTTCGATGACTGTGAGTACGAACATTTTTGGGATCGAGCTCCGTATTAGGTGCGAAGAGTAGCTCAGAACGTTCGTAAATTTCCATGAATGAGAACTAAACGTGAAAGCAACCCGTGACTCAATCTGAGCAAGTTGCGGAACGCAGTGAAACCAGCAAATTGGAGAGCTACTCCGGATATAGCTTGTTATCAGGAGTCACGGATTCAGGAGCTGTTTCACCTGCGGCTCGAACTTCCGATCGATTGATCCATCCTCCTTGCTAGTGTCTCAACTGCTTCGTTTGTGGTATCAATTATTTGGATGTTCGAAAACCGAATAACCTCCGGCTGGCTACTCGAACATCACGAGGGTTTCAGTTGAAGAACTTTTCCGTTCTTCCGTCTCCGACTCCTGGCATGGTCTTCGATTCCTCACCGCGGATCGTCAATACCAACCAAGAGACATGGAAAGCGGTACATGGAATGCGTCTGCGCAGACCACGCGTCAAAGTCGCCTGCTTCATCAGGATGAAGTGACCTTCCTTTCGTGCAGCATTGCATGAGGGAATCCAAGACAAAAGCTCATGTCAGTCACGGTTCCATGTTGCGTCCAAGCTTCAGACTCGATGGTGGCTCTCCATCGAAGGGTCTCTGGTGTTATTGGCGCCTGACGGACGACCGGCCAGCGGGCACGATCAGCTGTTCGCTCTTGTGAAGTATCGTTCGTATTGTTCTATGATCGCCTCGCCAAGTTCTTAGCTTCCCTGATTCTTAATAGGATGTGTTAACAAATGAAATCGGTGCTGACATGTTGCGGACTTTGCACGGAGGCGGCAGAACAGTTGGTTGCGGATGGCAAATATTGAGGAGCAAGCATACCGAGAGCACCGGATGGATTGTCGGCAATCCAAAACTCGAAGACAATCTGAACTATATCATGCGGATATACGAGGAATTCATAGGTTTGAAAGAAGTGAAGTTGGCGCAAGCGAAAGTAAGTCAGAGAAGGAGTGGTTCACCTTCATTGTTCAGAGTCTCTGCTCCCGTTCGGCTCCCTACCCGAGTCGTCGTGTCGCCGATTCATGCTCGTAAGAACTTACGCGGCCTCCTTCTTAGGTTATAGACGCAGAAACGAAGTTCAAACAAGCCCAGGAGGCACGGATGAAACAGCAACAACAGTTGTTGCAAATACAAAAAAGTCTCCGGGACATTCATGCGGAATTGGACAAAACAGCTCGAGGAGAAGACCGCTATCTCCAGCTGATTACAAAGGTGAGGAGAACTGACGGAGACTCCGAAAGTCTTCGAAGATGCGAACTCTGAAGGGACATCTCCAAATGTCGAATCACTCTAAAATCAATATTATGGAGTCAAGCTCGGTACTCTGTGATGGGAAAGCCGCGCAAAATATCGGGGCGTATCCTTACGGTGATGACGTTTTCAGGAGCATTCACTGTTGAAAGAGGACAGAGCATTGCTGGCGGAATTCAGAGCAACCGAGAAACAGGAATATGATTATTTCTCGATGCTGTCATTCGCGCTCCGCGAGTCGCACGAAAAAGAACGAGCACAGGCCGAGAAAACCAAATATTGGTCGATCATAGGCTCCATCGCAGGAACTATAATAGGTGTCCGGATCGATTCGTGAGAATATCAGGATGTGCTCACTACGAAGCAGGGAGGAGTCTCACTGGAAATAATGGTCGAATTTTCAGGAGCATTGGCGTCGACACTGATAAACCGCTACAGGATGCAGCAGTTACGGGAAATGGTCACGACGGCGACATCCGAAACCGTTAAATGCAATGAACTGATTGTGGAGGTAACTGAATGGTTTCTTTCTATTACTCGGAGAGTGTCATCGATCGATTTGAATTTCAGAGAGTCTGACCCCATTGCGAACCCTCATCTCACATTCACAGATAAGGAATACTCTCGACAAACGGAAAAACCAGCTGGATGGTCCGAGCAAACCGGCAGCACCGAGTTTACGTGCGATGTCGGTCGACGATGCAGTGAACGATCTGATAGTCAAAACGACTCATCTGGAGGAAACCGTCGCACATTATTCAGTTATCAATACCGGTCTCTTATCCTCTCTTCTGGTTATTGTTCCGCTGGTGAGCTGGTTGTTCTCCAGATGAAATTTCTGGATCAACGACTCCAATGACAAGGAATCGCTCCCGAAGAACCTTGATTCCTAAATAAATTCTTCATGTGCAATCATTGTTTACTTCATCATCAGAATTATCTCACTCCATTGCATTTGCCCTGGATGACGGCGGTGCACCGGAACGTCGCTCTTCACACCGCGTGCCAGAGATGTAGATTTCAGCATTTTGCTCGTTTTGCGTGAATTGGAGCGAATCTTGGAAGTACGGAATGAAGATACTCGTGGATTTGATTGGGCCAGCCGATGGGAGGTCTGCCGCAGATAGCCGAGGCTCTCCAGCTCGAGCCGCTCGTATCCTCAAACGAGGCTCTACTCGCTGCGGGCTCAGCCGCATCGCGTGACTCGCGATGTTGGCGGCCATCGAACTCCATCAAGGAGGTATACGGTGCGGTGATTGTGATGATGTTTCCCCGTGCTCTCTTCCGAAATTCTCTCTGGCGTTTGTCGTCACAAGAACGGAGCACACGAGTTCCAGGAAAATTGCAGTCTTCCATCGTAGAGTCTACGATTATATGACCCTGGGAAACGTTATTGGGTATCCAGCTTAGTGTCGACAGCGTGAAGCAATAATATGCTCTCATGATGCGGATGCTCTGCGAAGAGTCATGAGGTTCGGGCTGAAATAAAGGGAGCTGAGGAACCCTTCGGACTTCTCTTCTCTGAAAGGTGAGTTTGGTCCCGCCCGCCTGAGCGGCGAAAGTTCGTTCAAGTTTCCCTGAACGGAGGCAAGACAAGGATATGTTTGGAGAGATGTCAGGAAGGAACGTGAACACCTCTCCGTCGACGAACACTGACCGGAGCCCACTCCCCGAGAACTGTCAGTCGCGTCGCGGAACTTTCGGGTGTCATAGATTCGCCTCCAATCCTTGACTCTTGGGATCCCACGAGGAAAATCGTATGATCGATACATTGATTCGGTCTTCCATAAGAGTGGTCAATCATTGAACGTCGCGCTGCTGATCGTCGCGAGTTATTACCGCTGAGATTCGGGCCTCGGTTATCTGCGCGACTGAGAGTCAGGAAGCGCGCCACCCTCACGAATCTGTATCGGCGCCGATGAAATCGAATCAATCCCATCCCAACTCACAGGCTCTCGTCACCATGGCCGAAGTATCTCAGAAAAGGACGTCGCTGGAATACTTGGACTTTGACCGCGAAGACGAGGACGATTCATTTGGAGGTGAGTGGCCATAGTTGCCGAACGGGATACTCTACGAATTTCCTCGAAGAGACCATAATGGAGGAACCTTGACAGACTCCCGGACGCAAGCAGGATCAGTAGATATTGAAGAACCCAGTGAGGGTTTAGCCAACGCTACAACTACACAGTACGATGATTTCCACACTATCGACTGGCAACGAGACATAGCCGCTGAGCGCCAACGGCACCGGTAAGGCTCCGAGCGAGGTCAGGGAATTTCGATCGTCCGAGAAATATCAATCGTGTGAGGAGCATTCACGATTCCTTCGGGTTCAACAGGCTCATCTTTAAACGAAGAGGGACGCTTGTGGGGCTACTACTGGCAGTATACGATGCGTGTTCTGGCTGGCTCTGCGTCCTCCTCGTTGGTGTCCTAGCCGGTCTCATCGCAGGTATGGTTTTGTGCTGTAGTCTGTTCACAAGGGAAACTGAGAGAGGATTCTCGAGCTCATCGAGCTCAAGCAGGTTCATACATACATTCTAGGTGTGATAGACATAGGTGCAGCATGGATGAAGGACCTGCGCGAAGGAGTCTGTCCCGAAGCTTTTTGGCTTAACAAGGAGCAGTGCTGCTGGTCTTCAAATGAGACCTCGTTCGAAGGAGAAACATGTGATCAGGTGAATTTAGAGATCTCTGACCCCTTCTAGATTGCTGAAAATCAAATTTCCAATCCAACATTCGCAACCGCTGTTCTTGCGGAAACTTTCGCATTAAGTCTATCGCGTGAATTGCAGTGGCTCACATGGCCGTCGACTGTGTTCACATCCATTGACACTTCTGGGGCCTGGCACTACGTGAGTAAACTCTGACCGGAACCTCACTCTGAGATTTGATCAGGAGTGTTTGTGCGAAGAGCGATTGAAGACGGAGGTTCTCCATTCCAGGTCCTAGCTTGGGCGACCTACGTGTCCCTCTCAATTTTGATGGCGGGTTCAGCCGCTCAACTCGTCAAAACGTTCGCACCATATGCGAGCGGTTCCGGTATCCCGGAAATCAAGACAATCCTGAGTGGTTTCGTTATACGGGGTTACCTCGGCAAATGGACACTTCTCATAAAGTCGGTGAGTTCATCAATGACGCCTCTGAGCAAGACGTGCAAAATACTCCGGATTTCTCACTGGAACAAGATGCAATCAGGTCTTCTTGCTAATATCTCACAGACTCACCATGTAGGCTTCCGCCAGAATATGAGGCCCAAAAGACTGCATATTCGGGCATGAAGAGCGAATTCCTTTCTCTCCTGAAAAGAGGACGTCAATCCGCGCCAGTACAGATTGAGAATTCGACCAGCACTCGTTGAATAATGATTCAATTATATATTTGGGAGAGATTCGATCAAGACTCCGATTCACGGCTGAGATGCCAAGAGAGGGGCATGCTGACCTCACCACGGAACTGCAGCCCTCAACTATTCCTTAGCCGTGAATCACAGGTCCGAATGATTTCACAGGTTGGTCTCGTCCTGGCCGTTGGAGCCGGACTGTCTTTGGGCAAAGAAGGCCCATTAGTTCATGTCGCTTGCTGCATCGGGAACATCATCGCTTACGGATTCCCAAAGGTTCGTTCGCCGTCATCCGATCGACCATCAAAGCCAGCATTCAGTTCATGCTCAGTGTGCGAAGTCTAACGGGACGCGCGTTTCTTCAATGCAGTACGGTAAAAACGAGGCGAAGAAACGTGAGATACTGTCAGCCGCCGCCGCAGCTGGAGTTTCCGTGGCGTTCGGAGCGCCTATCGGTGGAGTTCTCTTCTCATTGGAGGAGGTTTGTGATGAATAAGAGCTTGGTCATAGAACTCTCGAGGTTATCGAGAGAGGTGGTTGGAGAGCTCACGCATCTGAATCGCGCTTGTTTCCTCAGGTCTCCTACTACTTCCCACTGAAAACGCTGTGGAGATCATTCTTCTGCGCCCTCGTAGCGGCATCGGTTCTGAGGAGTATCAATCCTTTCGGGAACGACCATCTCGTCATGTTCTCTGTTAAGGTACTTCATACGATCCTATGTTTGCGTTGGCTCGGGAAAGGCGTTCTCAGACGAGTCTTCCACAGAAACGGAGTTGAATCGTCGCCAAACTATTTCACTCTCTCTTTCAGCACGACTTCTCGTGGTCTTCATGGGAGTTATTTCCATTTTTGATTCTCGGAGTTTTGGGCGGCGTTGTTGGAACTGTGTTCACCAGATTGAATCTGCGCTGGTGCAAGTTCCGGAAGGAGTCGGCTCTCGGACATTATCCAATATTCGAGGTACGTCCTGGGAAGCCGGTGCTGCTCTTCCGACGTGCTCCACTGTTCGACATCAAACGCAGTCGAGAATCTCACCGCTATTCCACTTCCAGGTTTTGGCTGTTGCCGCTGTAACAGCCGTTCTTTCGTTTCCGAACCCGTACACTCGGATGAACACTTCGGATCTCATCAAACTCCTCTTCGTCGATTGTGGCATCGGCGATGTCACGCCACTCTGGTAAATGCTCGCCTCCATTCATAGCGCTCCATGCCCCCCCACTCAGAAAGTTTCTCGACTTCATGGAGCTTCAGAGAATCACCGGCTTCATTCCGGTTCAACGGCATTCAAATCAGACAAACTTTCCAGTGACTACAAGAGGAATTTTACCGATGCCAAATCACGTATCGATATCGCCGAGGCGGGAGAAGGCGTTTACCAAGCGATGTGGCAACTCAGCCTCGCGTTCGTGCTGAAAATTTTCACAACCGTGTTCACCTTCGGCATGAAGGTACTGCGGAAGAGAACACACACACATCGCTCCCCACGTAGAGCTTTGCTAAGTCACTGAGCTGCTGGAAAAAAGAGAACTGTGTCGGATCCCTGGACCACGCTCAGTTTCGATATTTCCACAGGTGCCTGCCGGGATATTCATCCCGTCTCTCGCAATGGGCGCCATAATCGGTCGGGCTATGGGAGTCGCCGTGGAACAGGCAATCTGGAATCACAGGACATCCTGGCTCTTCAATGAAATTTGCGCCAGCGGCGATGGCTGTATCCCACCCGGCCTTTACGCCATGGTTGGTGCCGCGGCTTGTTTGGGAGGAGTCACCAGAATGACGGGTAGGAGAACCTGGAGGGACGAGAAAATGATTGCGAGCAGCTTCAACCAAGTGGAAAGGGAAAGCAAACGGCTGATAGAGAACGAATGAATCATAGAGATCGGATGATGATCGTTGACTTCACGAAAAATTCCCACGAGGCACCCTTGTATATGATTCATGGGAGGCTCAGTGAATCTCAGGAGGCTAATATTCATTCTCCTCAGTTTCGCTCGTGGTGATCATGTTCGAGCTGACCGGTTCTGTAAAGTACATTTTGCCGTTGATGACGGCGATTATGGCCGCCAAATGGGTTGCTGACGCTCTGAATAAGGTAAATAGATGTCCGAGGGGTCCACTGACTCCTTCAATAGACTGAGTTTGCTCCTTCCTCTTCTTTCGAGGATTTATCTAGCGAGGAGATCGATCGTAAGTTTTCACACAGAAAACTTTGCGATTCCGGTTTCAGGAAGGAATATATGACGCGCATATAGGCCTGAACAACTACCCGTTCCTAGACGCTAAGGAGGAGTTCCATGATACGTCGAAAGCTGGTGAAGTGATGAGACCTCAGCCTGAAGAAGGGTCACCGAAAGTTCTCCTGCAGGAGGGTCACACCGTAGGTTCAAAGAACGGTTCTAGCTGTCGATACTAATACATCGAACATCCTATGAGATCTGCAAAATGAATCTGGCTGAGATCGTGTCGGTGTCTTTCAAGGTGGATCAGTTGAGCGCCTTCCTGAGGGCCAATACTCACAATGGTTTCCCCGTCGTCTTCTCGGAGACGGACAAATCTCTCATCGGCTTTGTGAAGCGGAAAGATCTCACAGTGGCGCTCTGTAAGTTTTTCTTGAAGCCCGCGTGTTCGACAAATCCAGCTCTCACTGAGCGAGAGGAAAGATTCCTTCGGACAATCGGTTCTCGCGTCTCCTTCCAGCCATGCTGAACATGACCGAAAATATTGTCGGCTCGAGCCCAGTAGTGTTTTCCTCGCATCCCCGGACATCGAACCCTCCTCCGCTGAAGCTCAGAAGGGTGAGCAGAGTATATCGTGGCATCGATTCCCAGATTTTCAGGATGTCTATCGCGACTGACACGGACCAAGTTTCGAAGCAGTTGTCAAACTCCCGTCATAGTATAATCTCCCAAAAGCCCATTCGTCGCTCTAAGGCTGCGGTTTACCTTGTCCTCTTTCAGTATCTAGACCTCGCTCCCTTGACGGTCACCGAAATGACACCAATGGAAACGGTCGTCGACATGTTTCGCAAACTGGGAGTACGGCATGTACTGGTAACCTCGAACGGGTGAGCGATTTGCACTGCTCAAGGTTTTCGCTAGTCTTGAGGCTGGAACTGGTGGGAATGAGAACCAGCTGATGGGCTCTACTTACGAATCGTTGATTTTCCAGAACCATGCGAGGGGTCATCACCAAGAAAGACGTTTTGCGTTACCTGAAGGCCATGAAGGGGGGTCGTGATGGGATTCTCAACAATCATCGGAATGTGAACACGTTCGGCGCTGTCGATACCTGATTGCAACAGCGCTCGGCATCTGAATCGATTGAATCCGAACTGCTTCCTGCGATATGAATCTCCAGGGCGGAAAGAAATGCGACTCCTGTTCATTACCTCTTCACGTCCGTCGCATCTTGTTCTCTTGTGTTCAGAATCGTACATGACTACCAACTGGAGCCAGGGAAGCAATCGGAGTTTGGAATGGATGACAGTGTATTTTCCCGACACAATTATAGTTTTCAATAAATGTCAGTCACGAAGCCAGAGCCGGCTGCGAACATCGCTTCAGACTCCTGCAGAATATTCTCCGGCAGGGCACCGGCTCCGCGGAGACTCATATTACCGGCCAAGGGACACCGATGGGGTTTCACAGCTCTCACGGCCGCGCAGACTGCCACCATCGCCTTGACTCGAAGAAACGAGCTTCTGTCTTGCCGATGTTGTTTCACCATAGAAAAGCCGAAAAAAATTCGTCAACTTTCTGTCAGTAGGATCAACATGATTGTCCTTTGATCTCCGGAGTAACTGAATCGAAATGCTCGTCGCATCTGATTTTTCGCCCTCTTGTCGAACCATCATCTAGAGGCAACGTCCAGTTCATTTTGTTTCTGCCTCAGATCAGGGAATGATCCTCATGACTGGTTGCTCTGAGCATTGAGTGGATGCTCCGGCTATCTCTAACTCCCGGAAAGAGTTTTTCTGCACACAACGGAGCTTTTCAAAATTGAGACTCGTTAAGAACCATCTTCGATCCGCGGTGTCACAAAGGAAAACGTCAAACCTCGCCATCCTGTCCATCGATGAGACCATATCAAATCCATAACTGGGGTTGAGGGAATAAGTTGAGCTTCGAGGAGCTCGTGAGATGATTCGCAGCCCCTGAGGCGAGGAAAATCACCCTCCAAGGAACGGATATCCAGATGCACGTATTTATCATAGGAGTCTTGCTTCCGGTTTATTATCCAGCTCTACTTCTTCATTTCTCTGAAGACCTCGTTGGAGATATCCCTTTCAGATCACACTTTTCGGGTATTTCAGGTCCTCCAAGGAATCAATCAGGTCGCGTTGAACCCAATTCTCTCCTTGAGCCCCACAAAAAGGGAGTGGGGGCGTAGGAGGGTCCACTGAGTCCGCCCCAGGCATCATGGAGGCTCGCTCCGCCGCTGCGTGTCAAGGTGTCGATCTCCTGTGGGGGAAGGTCGGCCAGCGGTCTGAAAATTCACCATGAAACAATCGCGGAAGCTGCTTTGTTTATGGAACAAAGCGGCATTTTTCAGCGACTCCCGAAGCAGAGATGGTATTCGTATGAGCTTCTTTGAATAGTTCAATCACACCACCGCCCGGACTCATGGGAGTGAATCAGACATTATACGTTGGACCTGTAAGATCGAGCATCGTAATGACAGTGGTCGACTTTTCAACTATCTACATACAGAAGTTATGGATTCGATATGATTGCTCAGGAAATTTTCCTTGGACGTTCTGACGTTCGACGCCGAAATTCCGCCAGCCGGAGCAGAGAGAGTTGAAGTCAAGAAGGAACTGAACGCAAAAGGGTGTTAAGAGGTTCAAGAAAAAACCCTGGATGATAAATTGAATCAGAGGGTTCACTGATAGGAGAAAGAACAGCCGTATTCCACATTCGAAAAAGACGATATCAAACCTGTCACGAAGTTTCAGAATCGCACCAGGACCCGGAGTGAGGGCAAGACTTTTGATCTCCCGAAAAAACCCTGGGAATCTACACGGAGAGATCCCTGAGTTCGAACCAAAAAGCTGTTCCGGGTGGTGGTTTGCTATCATTTTTGTTCAGCCGGGTCATTTTGTTCTCCGGCGACGTCGTCTATCATCAGATCCGATCAGCTGCTCCAGAGACTCGGAAGAGTATTCCCCGTCGGGAATCCTGGCATGGTCTCCCGTCTTTAGCAATGTGAGTCTCTTCAAGCTTGCCCGTCCTATTCATGTAAGCTGCTTGGATCAATTTACGACACAATTTCCGGGAGTTTCGGAGCGTGAAACTCGCGTCCGCTAGGCGGATTCGAGCGATCAGGTCCACGTGAAAAGGTCCAGGCGAATAAACGACACTCAACGGGGCCCTTGGAAGAATCGGGATCAGGCTACCCGGATCGTGTTCTGCGCCGGGAGAGAACGCGTGAAACATAGTTTCTCTGTTGCCTGGAGCCATCCTTGATTGCTGAAAACAACAATCCTCTGCTCAAAATGGTCGTATCTCAAGAGCCACTCCAGCTAGAGCATCAAACGGCAAGTTCTAGGATCGTTCCGGCCTGGGGCTTCCGCGCTGCCAGCGGTGGTACCAGGGTTTCTACCCATAGCTCAAAAATCCTACAGCACAGCCGAATCCTTTGATAGTTGACTGGTGGTCCTATCAATTCTCGACAAGCTTCGGAGAGAATCAACGAGAATGAATTGAGAAGGTTTCACGAATGATCTCGGGTAGCGTTGGGTTTCGTTTGTATCAAGTGCCGTTCCGCGCTGCCGCAGTCCTGTGCGGCAGTGCTGCCGGGATATCTCACGATTATAAAAGCGTCCCGGAGCGCTCCACCCACGGCGTTTACAGCCATTCAGACCATTTTGGGAAGGGAAGCGGGAGTCGTTGTTGACTATCATCGAAAGGGTATCCAGGAATGAGTCCCCCGAGCGCGCTCGCATCGCCACCGGTCTCTACTCTAGGGGCGGAGGAGGCTGCCCGCCCCTAGCGGAACTTCGACAGCCCAGCGTGGTTCATGCATTACCGGCAACCTCTGGAGAAGAGCCCAGGCATCCTAAGGAACTCGGACCTGACACCCTTTTCAACCGAAATTCCGCGCTCACTCTTGTCGTCCACCTGATTGCGCTTCTAGATGAACGTGTCCGACACATCCCCGAAGACAGAGATATTCGGGCGAAGCTCTTGACCCGTTACACAACTTCATCATTGATTCCTATGCCAATCTCTTCAAGGAAACTCTATTCCCATCTCCCATTAGATGGTGTGGCATGCAGCCATGGCAGCTTCTGTCCACAACATCTCTGAGAGATCCGCTGCTTCAAGCATGATTCGGGCACACTTGACACTCGTACGCCCCGACACTCCACCCATCCATTTTCAGCTGCTACTTAGAGGATTTCAGGCTCTCGTTTGACGAGATGCTTCTGTGGAAAGCAACCATCTCAGCCGACTTGAACTCTCCCGTGTCGTCATGATGAGCTTCCTAAAAATGTGATCGGCCCACAAAATCAATCACGAACGGATTACAGGGACATTTCTTGAAACTATCCAAACAGGGTGGTTCTATATCCCGATTTTCGTGTCGTACTCGGAAAGTTTGCGTTCTGAGTAGAAGGGTGTCATAGATGACTCTACCCTGTCAAGTGAGACTACATGAGATGGGCAAGTTTCTGATAGTCTGTTCTGCTGAGCCGAGCTCCGACACGAATATTACACTGCCCGACAAAAAAAAAAAAATTCTCCACGTAATGAAGAAGTTGACACCTAGGTTGGGGTGAGTCGTGGTCGTGGGTTCCTAAATTTTCAACTGACTTTTCGGACTCGCTCTAATTTTCCTGGTATTTCGACTTTCCAGATTTGCTTGATTTTTTTCTGTCGGACTTGCTATCTCTGACCCGGAGTGAGCCAGACTCATGAGCATGTAGACGTATAACACATTTATCTCTGGTAGAAGATTCGTGCCATTCAGAGCAACCGTCTATGAGCTAAAAGAGATCAAAGCTCAATTTTCGTCGGGGAACACCGAAAAGTACCCTCTTCTTCAGCCGACGACTGAAAACCTTGAACCAACCTCCGTTGCGCTTGCTGATGGGAATTTCATTTACGAACATTTTGAAACCCAGCGTGATCGGTTGATCCATGCAGTTTTTGATCTCGAAAAAATTGTAAAGAACGGGAATACAGCTTCACCCAGAACTCAGAACTTCACCGCTCCGAGTTAAACTGAGTGAACTGTGACCGGCACCACGTATGATAACAGCGAGAAGATCGTCTCGATTATTTTGGGTGAACAAACCGGTTACACCGAATGCCCGCGCTTCTTCTGTCTTTGGGACAGCCGAGCGGATGACTAACATTTGGCCCGAACGATTTGGCCGTCGAGGGGATATCTGAGAGCTGGGCAGCCCAACGTGCTCAGAGACGCTTCGGTTGAACAGTTCGTCAGAGCGTTAGACGAGCGCGATTCGTGTGCCACCTACATCGTGCGCAAGCTGTGAACATCCAGAAGCTTCAGGCGGGGGTTTAAGACATACCTCAAATCTGGAAGCTCATCGACGACCATTTTTTCATTGACCCAATCAGCCATCGAGAAGCCAATGATTGGCAGTCATTTGTTCTGGTCGCTCGAAACGTCATTCGGAACACGAGAGCTGAAAGCTACGTACAGCTCGCGAGCTTTCTAGTACCAGGGAGTCGGAAGAGCATTGATAGGCACCACCTGCACACCCATCCCGGACGCTTCCCCAAAAGTTTGTATGCTACATCTCCTAGCTCAGAGACCGTGGCTCCGATTGGCGCGAAATCCAGCGGAGTCCTGTTATAGGTCTATATGCTCCCGAATTTCCACAGCTCTGGCTCGCTCAGGAGCAGAAGCATGAAGAACCCAGCATGAAAAATCCCGGAAAGCCGAAAAATCTGAATAACAAAAAACAGAGCGAATCCGAGGAAACGGTTGACAGACTCGGAATCTACGACCTCGGTTCACCGGAACCTTGGTGTCACGCCCTTGTTACGTCTTTTCTGTCGGGCAGTGTGATTTCTCCTCTATAAAACCACAGGAGCCTCTGCGATCAGGATGCCATCAAACTTCATGCGCAGAATTTGCTCAGCTGAGACTAATACTTCTTGGAGATTCAACCCGGGAAACGATGCTGATGGCCCTTAGCCTCGAACGTATCATACTGTCGTTCCTACCGCGAGATGACCAGACACACTCTCAGATCTGGACTTCGCGATATTCTGGTGAAGGTGTTTTCCATGGTGAGTTTCGTCTGAAAACGAATCAGTGAAGGGGCGAAACCACAATTATTATTATGACTATGACCCCCGGATCCTATGATCCTGAATATAATCATGATCGTAATCACGATCATGCCGTGATCATCAAATTGTTTTCGAAAACGAGATGTTGGGTACGGTCTACAAATGGTCGGGGTTTTCGGGGTCGCTGAGAACGATGCTGGTCAAAGTTTTCCTCGATAATTCCGACCTGACGCGGAACTCGTTGATTACACATGGCGAGTTAAGGTGATGATGATGGAGCGCTAAGATCTAGTTGACTTTAGCCATACATGAAGTCATCTTATTCCCTCTCGCCCGCTCCGCGAATACTGCACCACTTTCGAGCAACCTAGGGAATTGGTGGAGGACGCAATCAAAGAATTATTAACAGGCACGGCATACTGGAACGGGTCTGCGAAGGTTCGGTCCCGAACCGCCACAATCTTCTGCCAAAGTAGTTGGAGACTCTCGAAGATGCGTCCATGTAGCGGTGCCGGGTTCTTGCAGACCAGCTCAGGCGAGAGAGCAGCCGTCGACACTATGTATTGTTCCAAGGGGAGGCAACGAATGAGTGTGACTTTGTCTCCCAGCGCACGCGAAATGCGCGTCGTACATTGGCACTGCTCGCTAACACCGACGTCAGAAACCTCCTGAGGGCAGAGCAGCATCGGGCGCTTGTGCTCAGGCTTCGCAATGGTCATCTGTCTGTGTTCGAAAACCGTAATAACCGCGGAGGTTCAACGCTTCACAAGGGCTTGAGCTGTTGTTGAATGGCTCACTCGCTCAGTTGAAACTCATTCCCTCTCTTCGCAACGTTGAAGAAGCTTGGGAGAAGCGAGTTTCCAGAGAAACCCCATTGAGAGACGCACTTCAGGAATTTGGCACCGAAACGCCGGGGTAGGCAAACAATCGGAAAATTGTCAAACGAGGCAGGCATAGGCGTTCGAGGCAAAATGTCTGCACTTCTCAGCTCTGATGATGATCAGGAAATGACCCCGGCGGCAGCACGGCAGCAAACCTCTATCTGAAGTAAAACGAGCAGATATGTTCCTATGCGAGCATTCTTGAGACCCAGGCATGTCTCTTTGTATGCATCCACAGAAATCTTGATTTTTATCGGCAATTGAGTAGCACAGCTACGCGTCTTCAAAATTGATGAAGCCAGCTAGGGATAGCACGCTGGCCGGAGACAGACAGCGTTGTTCCTAGTTCCCAATGATCGCTGCGTTTGCAGCAGGGATAATTGACACCGGAACTGATCAGGAATCAACGAGTTCCTCATCGGGATGGATGAATCGACAAAAACCAACACCTGCATTGCGATGAGCGACCGTGGCAACGTCCGACACGTGTCAATCGCCCCGAAAGTCTTGGTTCTCCAGGAAGGCCCATGGAGACAGCGAGATCACAATCATGAATCTGGTCTCCTCATCGAGTTCCGCGATAGTTCGAGGAAAACTGACACCTGCATCTCTCTCAACGACCCGGAAAGCCCCGATTACGTTTTTGAAATTTCATGATTACGGATAAGAATACGGCAAATTCAAAGATATGATATTATGATAACGATTATCCGATTTCGATTCATTCTCATCTGTTACAGATACTTTCTTACTTTCAGAATACGATTATAATTACAACATTGATTATGATGCCGTCGATTCTGTGATTATGATTCGAATCAAAATCGTAATCATGAATATGATCCCGTCCATCTATGGAAGAGATTCAAAGTTAATGATCGCTCAGAATCGAGCAGTATCACGAAGCTCTTGCATTTCCGCCCCGGTTTCAGTCTAGGAGATTGTCAGCCCGAACCAGCCGATCGAGCTGGGTGTGGCATGCACATGAAGCCGCTCATTGTACAACAGGTCTTCGACGGAATGCAGAGTCAATCTCCACACAATGTACACAATCTGGGCAAGCTATCAGGCATCCCTCTCATGGAACAACAAAGTAGAGCATCGAATGTTTTGTATGCCATGTTTTTGAATTCAGCAACAAGCTTCGGAGGAGACCGGCGAGTGGGTGTCCCATTCGGAACCGGAATTGACCATTTCCCCTCTTTTTGAAAGCTTGGGAAGGTTGTGAGGCTAGATGTTTGAGAAAGAAGTGCTGGAGGCAGTTCAGCTTGGCCTCGTGTAGCACTGCGCTGCCTCATGCAACGACGGAATACGCTGGTTCGACTTTTCTGTTTCAGTTTCGCATCCGGAGTTATGACACGAGCTGTGTGATCCTGTCTTTCCATTACTGCCTTGCATTAAGAGAGGGAGGAAAAAGTTTTGACCCTCATTTTACAGTGTTCATCCCTCCCCTCCCAATAGCTTCTGAGCGGCCCGGTGCAGCACCGCTATAGCTCAAAGCAGAGTTCCCCGAAGCTTTCCCTAGGGGGCACCGCGACGGGGGTCGTTTCGCCAGCGGAGCAGGTTTGTTCGCCAAATGGTCCCACCGCGCTGGGAGCTCGCTCCTCCGAGCAACTACAGGTTTCCAGGAGGTCGTTATTGCTTCTGCGCAGAGTATGCTCACTCGATGTGAGGTCCTGTTGAATGCACAATCGCGAATGAGAGTCCTCGGATTGTTCGCCGCGTAAAAGCAGCCGGAATTTCGAATCCGCCTTCTCTGATTAGCCTCTTGCATGCCACAACTACGGGGAGGTGCAGGTGATACCAGAACTTTTCAGAGAGCGTGTTTGTCTCCTCGTCGTTCAGCGCTCTGCCTGGCATCCTTTTTCGACCCACTCGCTGAGCCAATAGGAGCTCTATTGCGAACGATAGCGGGTCTCACTTGGAACAGAATCAGGTTTCATTGAATTGAAATCGGGCACGCTTCCATTCAATCAATGGAATAGAGCCGAGACCTTCCCCGAGGCTCCGGAGCTTGACATCGGCCGGCTGGTAGTTCCCCGGGAGTGACCCGGGAATGACCTCCTTCGTGAACGAGAGTTTACGATACCAGCTACGGAGGGCCGGATTCGGGGACGAATTCTTATTGTGGCTGAGCAGGCAGAATTTCAGTTTGCGGCTCCATGCCGAAACGTCGCTTCCGATCTGCGCGTTCATCCTGGGAGGACGATAGATAGCTCCGGCAGTCCTTTCGCAGCCTGTAAGGATAATTTAAGAGGATTGAAAAATCGCATGGGCCACTTGTGCGTAAAGACGATTTATGGGATTCGAGCAAACTCGCGCGCAACTTCAACCAAGACTCGTCCCTTCCGTCGAATAGATCTTCCGCTATCAAGCTTGACCACTCTGCTGGATCCAGCATCCATCACCATTTCGGAAGGACCTGTGGCTCAGTCAGCTCCAACTAAATCATTGAATCGTTCTCCCAAAATGCAAGTCGACGGCACGATACTCTCCCTCAGATTTCCCTCATTCTTTCCGGAACCACACTGAGATCTGAATCTTCCCTGTTTGAAGCCGATAGATTCAAGCCGAACATAGTATCATGCTGTCTCAGGAGATGCGGGCTGAGTGAAACCGCGGGGCCCGGTGATGTCCAACGCTCAACGTTTCTATCCGTTATCAGTTCACCGATCTGAGAACGTCGAGATCTTACCTGTGAACGAAGTGTGCGATTCCATTCCGCCCGCTACTCGTCGAATGGAGGCAGAATTTCGGTTGGACATCACAACCTCATGTCGAGTTTGAAGTTCAATAAAGCCGCCCGAGCCATCGAAGTCCAATCGCTCTGCGAAATTCTCAGACACAGTCGATTGCATTCACCGTATTCCATCGCAATGATTCCGATAGCCTCTGGTCAGAAGTCGATGCGTTGAAGCTCGATTCCGTGGTTAGCGGAAGCTGTCGGATCGGAGCGGTGACCCGGTTGAGTTGAAGCAGTTATGCAGTGAGCAACATGTGGCGCCCCAACTAGCTCGAGGTTATCAGGGAGTTTCAACCATGCACAAGTCAGCTTTCTATCGGATGCAGTTGCTCCGATCAGCAACCTTGCGCCGGAGGGGATTCAGTTTCGTAGTAGTGCGGAGAATCGATGAGTCTCTCTTGCATTCAAATAGTAAGAGTTCCGATTCCAAGAACACGATCTCAGTGACACTCGAGTCACATAGTTTGAGAGGATACCGTTCCCGAGCAGAGTTTTCGCCGCCCAAAAGTCCTCCGGGGCAACCTCTCGTTCCGCTGTCATTGTTCCGGCCCCTTGAGGCCGGATGCTTATTCCTCGCACATATCCCTCAACAGGTCGAAGTCTGTTCACAAGAGATACGATGTTCTCTTCTGGGGAAAAATGATGTTCAAATTTCCATTTGCTCTGACTTCCGTTGATGCTACCATCGCTTTTTCAGACGTTTTTCCGACCGGAAACATCTGCGAATTCGGTCAGGTGGCGGGGGCAGTCGAAGCTTATTTGGCTCTCGTGTCGCGACGATATGAAATGGATTTCGCCATCGAAGTTCATGGAATATATCCGGAGATGCGGTCCGAAACTCTGGCTATAAATGGCCCGCTGCCGCTGAGGAAAGCAACCAACAGTCGAAGTTCGTTGTCAACTTTACGTCGAGTGTTCTCGCTCCGCAGACCGTAATAATTTTTCAAAATCTGGACGAGCACTAGATTTTCATTGATGCGAGTTCTCAATGCTGATCCAGGTTTCTGTGTTATACACATATGTTCCCGCGTGAATTTCTGAAGAAGCAAAAGCACGGCTCGGTTCAGCCCTTGTGGTTGGCCTGGGAAGTGAGGGAAGTGAAACCGTTCGTTCGAAGTGCACTTAGAGAGCGCCATAGCTTATCACGTTACACCTCGTGGAGAGGAATAAGACTGATTGTGAGCCCATTCAAAAGTCCAATCAGTGAGCTTGACGGTGTCGAGGATGTTTCTGCTACGAGGTCTGTAAACCATGGTCGAATGAACCACTGATAAATCGAGCAATCGCAAGCTGCGAAAGAGTCGCTCCGGGTGACCGTAGATGCGTTATCCGATTCTGATGCTTCCCAAGGAGTCAGCTCTCCGATTGAGGGGACATATCTGCGCAAGATCCATATGACCCAACAGCCCATGGGATGGTGACCTCCGTAGAAGTTCATGGCTACGTGAATTCAGCTTACGAGCCGCTGTTGAGACATTTAGGGGGAGAGCAATTCCCAGCCTCATTTTATGCACATGGCTCGCAACGAATCCCGGACCCGAGAATTCCGAATCCGGAAACTCACGCACCGCTTCCCCGGCTCAGCTCGTGGAGTCCGGGGACCTGGCTCGTTGGCTCGCAGGATCGGGTGAGCTACGGGTGGATCCAACAGATGAGGCTCTTCCGTCACAGTTCCTGCTCGAGGGAACACGTCAATAAGCTCACTCGATTGTCAAGAAGCACGGCGTTTCCAGAGATACATATCCACCTCACCAAAAAGTGCCCGCTATTTTCCTTTGATTCCACTTCAGAAGGATCCCGGTTCTCGAGACCGGGCTCTTCGGACAGGAGCTGAATCTCAGCATCTGGATCGGACTTATGAAAATGGAAGCTGGATCCGAAGAAATGGGGAGCATAGAAAGGCAGAAGCTGAGGGAATACCTAGGCAGGGAAAACTGGAGTGATATCATCCAAGCTCAGACAGCGAGCAGTGCCTTACGGAACATACCACCAAAAAATATCGAGCTAGTTACCTCAATCATCACTGCCTGAAGTCACCGACGATCATCACTGCCTGACCAGAGCGCGGACATACTCGAGAGCATGAATGAGAGGGCCGTGATGGGAAAGAAGTAACACAAGAATAAGGAGCGCAGCCCTTTCTCCGTAACCACAGTCGTACTGAAATTCGGGTACGAGCGACTAGGTAACCCAGAGGTCGTCAAACTGTGTTTCGCGTTACACCAGGGTGCCGAGGGTGCCAAGGGTTTCGCAAGGAGCCGAGGGGGCAGAGAGTGTTGAGGAGTGCGAAGATCTGATTCCGAGGTAGATGTGACGACCCTTTTCAGGTGCCATGGAAGTGATTCCGAAGTCGATGGTACCATATTTCTGAGGGTCCCCTCAATGACTTCAATAGACCCCCTGAGATATGGTCAGATCGACTCCAGAATCACCTCCATTGACCTCGAAATGTATGGTCAGATCGACCTCGGAATCGCCTCAACAGATACCCACAAATATTGTCAGATCGAGACGGGATCGTTGCGCGTCTGGGGCTCAAGAAATTCCCAAAGCGGCTTCGCTGACGCTTGCCGATCTCTGTCATGGTGACTGTCGAAAAAAGAGCTCAGGATGCTCGAGCTCCGGATGCCGCTTCAGGAAAATTCCGGAGGAACTCGGAGAGAACTCTGGAGAGGAATAGCGTCCCGATTGACTTCGCTGAGACACGTTCCGAATAATAGGTTCATCCATTACGTTACAGCTACAGCTCTAGAGCCCTCGCCATCTCGCGTGGTGGAAGCGAGAATCAGTCTTGCTGGAATGTATAGAATCCCCGTTCTTCCCTCCCCGACGCTTCCCCAACATCGTGTCTCAAAAATGAAACGCTGACGGAGTCGGAGTCAGTATTCGGACGATTCTGGCGATGTAACGCAGATGGGCCGGTCCGGTCTGGAACAGGAGCGGACATGCGCAGCTCCACTTTCCGTCCACATTTTTTACAGGAAAATTATGGGATGAATTCCAGAGAAATAAACATTCGCGCGGACCGTTACTCATGTAGAAGGTCCGGGCAACCCAATCGAGCCATATTCTGCGGAGTGTGTGAATTTCGAAAATATTCGGGCTCCGTGACTTTGAATCCCGGCTCATTATAGGGGTATCTAAGTAACTAGGAATGGCGTTTCTCGGAGCTAAGGAATGTGCGTTGAGATGGGATTTCCGACGAACGCACGCTTCTTGAACGGCCGGGTCTGTTTCCTAGGAATGGGAGAGAGAGTTGTAGAACCTTGAGGGCCCAGTGAACGAAAAAAAAGGCAACGAGGGAATCCCTGCCAACGAGCGCGCTTGACCTTGGCCAAACTCAGCGTCGTTCGCTGAATTAATCCACCCAGAAGCTCCATCCTTCTCGTCCAGGATTTCTCGACCGGGAACGAAATGGCTCCTGCCGAATTCCGTCGGGCTCTGTCCGTGGACACTGCGAATCTTCCGCAGCGCCGAGGGGAATCGGAGGAGATCCGGAACCTTGTGCTCCAAGTCGAAGAAAGGCAACCTAACCACCCTTATGAGATGAATGCCATTTTGGTCATTCACAAGAGAAGGGCAAATGTTCCGGGCGTGTCCCCCGAAATCTACTAATCTTGGGTAAGATTGGGAGGGTCGATTCTGGCGTTAAGAAGGCAATTCAGGGAGATCAACCGCCAAAAAAACGCCCTGCAGAGCTGACATGAGATTTTTATGCGAAAACCCGGTTGCTGATTTCGTCGACACCTCCGGACCCGCAGAGGCTTCCATTACCCGACATCCAGAACCTCCTCTCCATCTACAACTTCACCCAAAATGGTATTCCGTCCTCGGAGTCCTGTTTATTGACTTCGACTACGACGATCCAATCCCCTTTGGGAGGAGCCCTTTGAGGTGTCGAGAACAGCCCGACGGTTGGCGTCTGAAAAATAGGTCTGCTCATGGAAGACCCGTGGACACCCGTCTCGCTCGTTTTATCATCGCTGCTCCGAAGCAATCAAACTTCGAGTTCTAAACTCGAGCTCGGTAGGTCATCTCGGAACACTCCGTTTTTATTCCCATAGCCCAAGGTTTAGACAGACCTCTCTTTGCGGACCTAAGGCTACATTCCGCCGTTCGCCCCTTCACGAAATGAGTAGAGGAGAACGCAGGATGACAGTAATGAGGCGGTACCGGCGCCAGCTCCACCAGACTGCGACGTGCGTACAGACTTGGCCGCGCACTCAGCAACGACCTGGTTTTGGATACTCTTGAACTCGACATGGGAGTGTATTGTGCGTTCAACGATTGCTCACACGAAATTCGGCGAATGGTGTCCTTACCAGCACAATAAGATCCCATGCGTCGCGAGACAGTCCGTGGTTGCACAGTGAACGGATTCAGCCGCGGTCGCCGAAGATTCTGGCCGATGACAACCTCGGTTGCCTTTGAATCTCTGACATCCCACCCTCTGCGACTCTCCGAAATCGGCGAGGTTCTATTGTTCGCAAGAAGCTCAAGAATAACGTACCGGTCAGCCAGAAACGAGTCACGCCGACAAGTACAGATCTGTCGCGCTTGAGGAGGACGTGATGAATTATTCCGCGCTCGGCCGCAAAGCTGCCCAGCTGATGCTGTGTGTTGATTTTGAGGGTGACGGAAAATGGGGGCCAGCTCAAAATGACGTCACTCTGACGAGAACGGTGGTATTGGTTGGAAACAACCAGGTGGAGGCACTCAAACCAGCGCTGCAAGATGGCCCGCCGGAGGGCACACCACCATACACGCGTGCATCGGTTAATAGCGACATCGAGTCTGCCCTGACCGACACGGCCTTGCTCTTTAGTCGACGCAGAGGCCAAGTGCAGCAGTGCTGCACGCTTCTCCCCATGAATGCGCGGGGTTCGAGAGTCGGAAACCCCTCGCGGCTATCGACCGCCTCATAGCCAAGCCGGAGGCTCATCGCGCCGACTGAAAGCTGAACGTCTTCCATTCCCTTGGTTCGGATCGCGAAAAAGGTCGACGACGCGCTAGACGTGAAGGTGAGGGTCGGAAAACGCTGCTCTAACCTTCTTCTCTACCTCAATCGTAAAGCGGGCTTCGATCATTGCTGTAACAATCGCCTTCACAGCGGCGAAAACAGTCGTGAGCGAGTTCGCGATGCCAGCTCGTGACGCTCCTCCTTCTGGCCAGAATTCGCGAAAAAACTTCCTCGGAGGTCGTGGTCGTAGACCAGATGCAGATGACAATCGGGGCAGAACACTCTATCAGAGTCCTACTGGTCGCTCAAATGCCTCGTCGAGTTATCACGGAGACTCAACACCGCAACTGGTGAAGCTCAAGCCTCGCATACGAGGAATATGGATTGCGCAACATAGTTCGCGCTCGAATCATCTCGTTGCTTCCATCACGAACCATCGTTGAAATTCTACCGATCATCGAGAAGAATTGAATTCTCGTTGATGCAGTGTATGTTTGTGTGATTCTTGCGGTGGGAAGGGAACGGAAACATCTCAGAAATTGGAGAACAGGAAAGAGAAATTGAAAACCACTGCCCTGCGTGTTTTTGCTCGTCATCAATTCCATGCCAAAAGTTCCCCCGCTCTCGAAACCCCTCCTTCTCGTGCGATGGGATTTCGAGATATTGCGATGTATGGTTATGAAAGTGAGACTCTGGGCCTCACGCGTGCCGCTGTAAGTGAACGGTGCCGGGGGCGGATTAGTTTGTTCAGAGCTTTTCGGAGAGGGCTCCTGATGTTGAGTTGGAACACTCTACTCTGCTAACCCGGACGAACATTCGATCCTCAGTTTTCAGAATCGTCTCGTGACGAGTGTCGCTATCATACGATTCCGGAGCGAGTGGCTGTAGAATCTCTCAGCGATGAGTATCGAGAGAGGCGAGTGGGATGCAGAGGATCCTCGAGCGCCCCGACGATTCCGACAGGGAGCTCGCAGTTTCCGTTGGATGCTTCCAAAAAGTACGGGCAGTTTTCCCTGGGGCAGCCGGTTGCTGCCAGGGCAGGGAAGTCTGTGGACCGGGTGATGTTAGCGGTACCTCTGGTCATGACACCTTTGCCCGGGGTTCAGAGGAAACGTAAGAGCCACCAGAAAGGGTTCATCCGAAAGTCGTCGTTTTCACTCGCTTGATGCTTTTACTTGGTTGTTCGCAACACTCTATATGCATCTCATGCTAGGCGTCCGATCTACATATCAAAGGACATCTCACATATTCCGGAGGAATCCATTCCGCTGTCGCTAGTGTCTACTCTGTCTTCTTGGCTGTACGGCTGCCCGAGTTGCTGGTTCGCTGGCTGGCTGCGAGGACTGGATGAGGTCGCAGTCGCCGCTCAGACTCCCCGAGAAAAAACAGTCGAGCAGAAGTTCGCTCCATCCAGTCAGAGCAACTCGGAGAGCATGCTGCAGCCCTTCCCTCGATTTATTTTTTGAAGCTAGTCGAGAGATTCTTTTCACTCGGCACGGGTCGACCTTAGTGTTGCGAGACGGGCGTTCCTTCCCCCCGGCACATGCGCTTCAATGCTGCCTCGATGGCCGTGGGCAAAGGGGTCGAAACTCCTCACGGGGATAAATACGGGAGAAACGAATTGAACGAGCATCTGCGACTGATTCGAAAAGTCTCAAGCAACTCGGCGTTTGGACGAAATCGGAAGGGACTTGTCGGAAGGCCTTGCGGACCCCCGTATGTGGTTCACGATGAGTTCCGATGAACCCACCCCATGCTCTGCAGCTCTCAGCGTCCATAACACAAATCTGCCGTTACCCCAATACCCACGCGCCAAGTTGTTCCGTCGAGGGCGCGAGAAACCGCTGCTCCCTTCTCCAATTCAATCCAGAACAGCCTCAGACACAGCATCGCGAGCTCTGGTCCTTGAGGAATAGGGTCGCGCTGGGGATTAGGTAACGACCCTGAATTCCCTCCATGCGGTGATCTTGAATCACGAAGTCTCGGAACTTCAATCCAGCCCACAAGTAACTGTGGTTTCGGATGGAAACATCCTCAGCACGCTACTGTTATCTGTCCTCGTCAGCCCGACATCAACCAGACCCGCCAGGGGCAGGTAAGCTAATGACGTACTCAAAAACTTGGGAATATGCATGCAAATATGTACTTGAGAAAGTCGGAATATGTTTCGAAATCAGGGATAATATGCACTCCCAGACGCGTATCACCGACACGAACGCCTTTCACAATGTACAGTTGGAACTGTCCTCGGACTTCATCTACCAGCAGCTGAGGCAGAATCCAAGAAAGAGATGCGCTTCACGTTCAGAGGCGAGCTGCGAGGATGCCACTTCCGAAACACTGATCCTCCCGTGCGCGAGAGGCCTACGCCGAGCCGCTCACCATTCTTGCGATAACCGGTCGACGAATGAGATCTTCCGACGATCGATAACATCTCAGTGCGGAGTCAGTGCAACCGGACGTTCAACACAATCCTCGGCCCCTCGAGCTTCTCCAACCGCTCAGTGCCCACCTCTCTCCGGAACCAATCGCAACTGGGGTTGTCGGGAGACTTCTCTTTTTCTTCTCGAATGCGTTCCCGAGGTCACCGAGAACATTCGAGATGAGGCTCGTGTCGACGTTGAGGTGAATGTCTTTCGATTCAACCCCCCGGATGATTCGGGTTTGGCTCTCGAAGTGAGCGCGAATTTATGCAAGTTGACCAGCCAGCGATGTTTCTCCCTCAATCGAGGCTGGGACATATTTATTCACTCGTCTTCATTTCGTTTAACCACCTGAGGCAATGATCGCTCCAATATTCGCACCAGAGGAGATCGTTGCCGCAACCAACGCTCCTGACTGGTCAGGACTGACTCGGGTGCCGAAAAGATTCACGGTGCGATACTTTCATAAACTCCGGCGGCCGACTTCAGGAAGATGCTCATCCGATATGCATCGAGTAGATGGCTCATCGAGCTGGGGAAGCACAGTTGGAATGAGTTCACTGAGAAGTGAGTCGAGAGCTCAATGAGGGTTGGGTTCGGCAAGGTATAGTGGGCTTTCATGGCATTGCGGAGCCCGACACTCTCCTCGCAAATCGCAATAGCGCTGTTAGTCTTGGAAATCGAATCGACGGCATGCTGTGGCAACCCCGTAATATGGTCTCACCTGCAAGCTTCTCACCCCATAGAACTCAACCGCCTGAAGGCCTCCCTATAACAAGCTCTTTGAGTTCACCGGAGCAGTATTAAATCGGATTGTATACCTTATTGCGACCTTTACCCTGCTAACTGAAAGCTTGAGGGAAAAGTTCAACCGTTCAATCTGCCGGAAACTGACGCCTACCGAGGGCACGTTAGGGCGTGGGAGAATCGCCAGGCCGATATTGGTGCAAGCGTCTTCTAAACGGAGGCTTTCTTCTCGACACACGGGAAAGCACACACTTCGCCAACCGACATCTCATTAGGGATTCGCCGTGCACGCTTCCTATCACAAGGCATGTCGGCAGGGCGGCCCACAAAAAAACGTCTTCCTGCTCTTTTCGGTCCCGTGAGGGTCACACGGCGCCGCCTGGAGCGGAATCCTAGGCATTCAGGCGAATTCCGTCTTCGTAGACCGTCACATAACCTGATTGGCGACCAGAAAAGTCGCGCGGTCTCAGGCAGGAGCGAAAGCGAGTACAGACGATTCCGTCATTTGAATGGAGTGGCTTGGAGTTACTGATCTCTATCCCTATTCAACTAGCCAACGGTCGTCTTGAACTGACAATGATTGAAGGGATTGGAAGCTGTGCGGAAATCATGGGAAATCGAGTTTTGGAGAAAAAAAAAAGAAACAGGATAACAGTACTTGTCCACCGGCGACTTTTCCATCAGAAGGAAAGTATTCATCCAGCACCGGCCGGACTTCGGACGGCTGACTCCATTCTTGGAACTGCATTCCACACTCTGGGAACGAGTGAGTGAAGCAGAAAGCAGAGGAACAGCTCAACGAGACAATACGATTTGTTTTCACGCCGATGTACCGATTTTTATCACCGATGAACCGATTCCCGCCAATTTCAGCACCAGCCAACCTCCGGCTGGCGCCTGAATGAGAGACACCCAGACCACACAGGCTGGGCTTCCCGGATATTGACTGCGTCAGCAGAGCCCCCCAACACTACGAGAAGGAATTAATAGCCACGAAACGAAAGTACCCTGAGACACCGCAGATAAGGATTCTTTCCCTTCGATTTCATTCTCGAAAAAAACACCGCATCAGATGAGATCGCTATCCGGCGAGTTCGTTCTCTGATGAGCTCGTCACTCGTTACACTTGACAAATTCGTTATCTGATACGATTTTGCGAGGAAAGTCGAAAAAAATGGTTGGTCGTTTTTCGGCGGGACTTCGGGGGATCTCAGTGGTTCGGATACCTCATAAGAGCTCCATCCCAATCAACGCCGGAGTGTCCCGTGCTGAATAGCCTGTTGGGCCGAAATCTCTGCATCAACAGACTACGCCAAAGAAAGCAAAACTTGCGACCCCAGGATGAACAGTCCTCCTTCCGCCGTACTGAACGCTCGAACAAGAAGAGCGAGCCGCAAAGAGGCTCCATTGAGGGCGTCGATATTCGGCGCATTAACCACATCTCATTCGCTCACCGAATGACGAGACGAACAGGTCGCAGTTCTTTCCTACACGGAGCGATGGTAAGTGACACCGAAAACCGAGCCAGAGCGAGCAGCTGTACGCGATGACGAATTACCGTCCTCACATCCGTGACAGTTTGGATCGAGCAAGAAAGGGAACCCATAATTTAGAAACGAAGGGTCCCATACTCCACAGAGCGCCGCTCCAAGAGTCGTGCCGCTCGAGGACACCTCTACTCAAGCTCGCCACAAAAGCGCCGTGCCGGCTAGTCAAATTTCCAGAGATCGAGTCGGACGTGGAATAGCGACTGAGTTTATGGCCGATGAAGCCGGTCTCGAGAACATTTCCGGCATGGGGAATTCTCGGGGACCGACGAAATTGGCCGATTGAGTGGGATGACTCATGGGGGAAAGTCCGTGGAAAAGGGCTCGAATGCATCTCCTTAGATGGAACTTCCCTCTCAAAGAACATCGGTCAGCCCGGCCCGATTTCGTCCGCGAACAATAGAGTCTGATCCCTCCTGGTTCGAATTCCATGAAACGCAGTCGGAGAACATGCGATGTGGCTCTAGTACAGTAGTCGAGTGCTGTATGGCGTCCTAATCACGATAGGTCCAACCAACCCCCTAATTTGGAGAGAGAACAGCGACAGACGAAGCTCCGAGAGGATCTGGAGTATCCCGACGAGAACCACGAATCACAAGTGAAATCCGGAAGATCGCCATCACCAACTCTGTTGATATCATGCTTCGCACGTCCACTCCGTCTCATTGGCTGTGATGAATTGATGAGTGGTCATTGGAATTGGAATTTACAAACGAGGAGTCGCACAACCAGTGAATCTGGTAGAAAAATAATGTCCACTGACTGTTCCATTTTCCCACATTCACGGAGGGGGGAGTGCTGAGAATTTTCTCATGCAGTTAGTGTCACCATTTTCATTTGCCTGTATCAAGCGAGAAATTCGTTGATACCTGTGGGTCATCTCGGGTCTTTTCTTTCGATCTGCTCCCTGTGTACTCGGTCGTCCGGTTCTATCCCTCCACGTAGCGCCAAAGTTCCAGACAGGAGGACACCAAAACCAGCCGTTTATTCGAAAAAGAGATTCGAATTGATGAAAATCCAGAACCTCGATCCTTGAAGAAACAAATGAAGTCACATCGCCAATTATCTCGCTGAAATTATCGCGCCGTAGTCATGCTCAAACGGCCCGGGCGGGGGCAGTAGACTGCAAACTTCCCCCGCCCGAAGCGCCCGGGCTTCAGTGGCCCCGTGAATTCATTCCCGGCTCATTTTCAAGATCTCGTTTTCTAAGTCTGAGGAACTGACAGAAATCCGTGTCGTCTACGTGCCGCTTGCGCTAAGCGCTTGCTGTGTCGCTGCCGAGGTAATCATCACACAAGGACTCCGCCTAATGGCAACGCCGGATAACAGGATCATCCGCTTATTTTGATCAAAAGTCGGATTCCCCGATTCTCTCCATGGGACACGCTCCGGCTTATCAATACAAGGCTCCGCTGATTCCAATCATTCTGCCACGAGCGGTATTTGTCTCAAAATGGGAGAATGAGAAGTTTCCACAAAAAGGGACGCATAGCCGAATGACTCACTTTGTTACAGTCACGAGAGCTTGTCAGGTTCCCAGGTTTTACAATTGAAACCCTACCGGTTCACTCGAACTGAGGGACCAAACGGATTCCGATCTACTCCAAGTTCGAAATATTGGGACGTTCTTAGCAATTGACGATGATGTCCACTGCCCTCGTTCGGTCAAACCTCATGAAGATGATATTGTCCCGGAAATCGCGGCGACTCAGGGCTGTGTGACTCTGGTTCAGAAAACGGAGAGGAGTGCTGATAGGTGAAAAAGCTTGAAGCAGTGCATGAAGCTGAACGAAGTAAAGAACTACTTCAACGGTTTTTCATTCAAGATTCCGAGGAGGCCGTCCACGAACCTCTTCACTTTGTGTCGAACTCGTTCGTAGAATGTGGAGGACTGAAAAAATACGGACCCCCATTGATGAGTTCTTCGTCAACCACTGGAAGTCCGATCGCTGTTACGTATTCCCTCAACTCGTATTTTCAGAGAGAGCTTAATCGTGTTGCTGTGGGTATCGCATCCAGGTAACGATGAGCCCGAGTGCCTGAAGAGCCACTCAGGATCTTATAATGAGAATGGATACGTTTTTGGCGAAAATCCAGTGTAAGGGTTGTGCTTCCTCTACTTTCCGCGAAGTCGGATCGTCCGTTTGATCGGATCAGAATGGTCTGGTCCCGATAATGTGTACCGATTGAGCGGAGTCCACTCTACTACCGGACGGACGGAAATGATTTGTTTGCCTCGGAGAAGTTGATGACTTCGGAAAATCTGTCGCTTGACGCTATAGCTTGGAGTAGCCTAATTGTGCACCTGGCTTTGCAGGTGGAAGTCTTCCTCCTTCTTCCTTCTGGTGGAAATTTGTTCTCGATCGGTCTGGCGGCAAAACAATTATACGCCTAGTTCCGGAACTGCGACACCACCCTTTTGGCAGCGATCAGCGTTCGCCTCTCAAAGAGTTCCGCAACCTCGGATTCTCGATGGGTACACACCACTCACTCCGAACAAGCGTCAATTGCAGCTTCAAAAGTTTGGGAACTTTCGACGCCTCCAACTTTGTGATGAAATCGCTGTTGCATGAAGAGCTTTGTGGCGCGGCTCGAAGCAATCAGGCACGAGCGTAATTCTCGTTGGAGTGGAGACCTTAATTCTCGCGCATGGTCCCCACGACCCATCCTTCCTGCCAGAACGGGCCTGAATTGGCGATGATCCTCGTGGGGGCTGCAGCGATCAGCGAAGGACGTAGCTGACAACACCTGCTCAAGCCCAGATGGCCCGCTTTCGAGGCCGGTTGCCAGAGTTTTTGGGCGCGTGCGAGCGAGCAACGCATTGAATGAGTCGCTCTATATATGAGGGCAACTTGGCTCAGCAAGAAAATAAATCTAAGGCACGGCTCTCCGCCATTTTACAAGACGTCACGACCCGGCCGACCGAGTTCCGGCCCTGTGTCGACCTCGCTGCCGACAGTGGCCGCAACTTTTAATTGCGCGAAACAATGGTGCTAGTGTTGGGGAATGTTCTCCCTCCGCGGTCGCCGCGCTCGGCACCGGCGAATGTGTCTACCTAACTGAAGCACAGCGGGTTTGGCTCAGCAGCTCGCTCGCCAGCTACCCACCCGCCGACCCGAGCGTCGCCGAACCCCGCCCCATTTTCTTCTCCAGAACTGGCAGTCTAACCGACCCAGCTTTTCACTGACTGATAGAGGGAATGCGGGCGAGCTCTCTTGTTAACGTCGTCATTCAACCGATCTCATCGCTTTCAAGCTCAACTTTTTACTGCAAGCGGAAACGCAGTTCGAGCTCCACACACAGTTCTATGCGGCGTATAAGAGTGGATAGTAATTCCTACGTAGTTGTCACGTGCTTTCGGCGGGACCACTGACACGCAGTCCAAACCACGACGTCACGCGGAGAGCTGACATCCGCAGCGATCAAGAATCAACTACTGAGTTGTTGGCGCCGCTGTCGTCGCCTGGCTTCATCGCTCGCGAGCTGTTTCGCTAATTCCACGAATCACAGTCATGAGTTGCGGCTGATATGTTTCCCTTTGGCGTGTCCAATCCGCTCAGCGGTAACCACGTTAGTCCGCTGCACACATAGATCAGGCCTGGCTGGTGGCCTGGAAGTGCCGCTGCGAACCCGAAGACTCCGCGTTGAGACTACCAAAATACCCGATGTGAGATCGCTAGAATCCAAGGCGAAATTGAGCATGTTCCTTCTATGATTTACTGGTTCCATGGGAAGGATGGACCAGCGCTCGATGAGAAGGTTTTCAGGTGGATCACGCTGTATACCAACTCGGATTCTCTGCCTCATGATAATGACGATACGTAGAGATCATCCCACGCTTGATCACAAGTCCATCCCAGAATGCGAACGAATGCAGGATGATCCCGGAAAGAGAGGGAGCGTTTCTGCATGGTAACTCGATCCCCGACCTCCAGAGCTCCGCCCGGGGTCAAATCGGTCGCGCCACGTCACTCATGTTCGAGGTCCCCAAAAGTGATGGGCCCCGTACGTAACGCAGGATCCTGGCAATGCGTCTCTGCTGATTCTAGAAAATGGCGCGGTCGGAACGTCTCGCCAACACCAGAGGAATCCAATGAATCTCATCGTCCACCTGGGGTGATTATATTGGGGATCAGTTCAAATCCAGTCGCTGATTGCTTGAACGCGCCCCTGACGAATGGCGAAACAAAGATGAGTTACATTTAATCAAAATCTCCTCACTCGATACGACAAGGTAATCGGGGGCAATAGAGACCCCAAGGAAGTGAGAGCCCACTCGAACTCGACATGTGCTCAGGCATATGAACCTTCCGTACGAGGGTTCACATCCTTTTTTCCGATTGCCGGAAAAACCGCTCCTCGAACGCCGCTGCATGCGACCGACCGGAATGGATGGAGTCTCTCCCAATACTTTGCGGGAACTCTCGTCTCCGCCATCTGTAATCGTCTCCTACGTGCTCTAAGGCCTGGACTCTCGAAGGGAAGGGATCTCACGGTGATTCGGCGTCACTCAGTTTATTCGATACTTTTCATCGATGCTACCACTCGCTCCGCTCGCGGCCGTCTCACATGCATCTCTCATCACACACACATTCTACACACCGACGCACACTCTGCTGACGGCGCTAACATTCATTCTCTCTCCACTCTCCTCTGGATCTCGGCTGAACCGTGATCACCTCGAGTCACTCCAACTCGAGCCTACTACAACACATCGATCTTTTCGTGTGTTCGTTCGAGAAAGTGCTCAGACTCAGTCGATTCTCTTGCCGTCAACGATGAACAAGGGTTCGGGCGACTTGAATCCGCAGAACACAATCCTGAGACCTATTCGTCGGGTTCCAATGCACAGCAATATTCTGTCAAACACTGTCCCTCTTTTCAAACGTTGTTGTCGCATGCGCTGTGAACTCGGAGTCGGGAACGTAGCGTCGGGCAGCATCCCTAAGCTCAACAAATGTTGCTCCGCTAGATCGGTTCTTTCCTACACGGTCACTCTCTGGTGGGACATCATTCCGACTCGACGTTCCTCGCCTTCTCCGTCTCTCAATTTGACGTTTCCGATCCGCTCCGAGCCTCGCTTCACATTGCTCCTCCGAGTCCGTTTTTTTTTCCCTCGGTCTCCGAACCACTTGCACTCTCCCATCTCCCTCTTTTTCTGTCTCTGTTCATGTGTCTACGAATCGCCCTCACGACGTGTCCTCTTCATTCGCGACTCTTCCCCAACTCTCTATGCCCGATCCTCGTTCCAATCCGCTTCGAGCCTCGTTCCCTTCACTTCTCAGACTCCTTTCCACTATTTTTAACTCGGAGTTTTCATTCCGCCGCTAATCTTTCTTCCCCTTGAGTCTTTGGTCCGGGGGAAGACCTTGTCTTCCACGTTGCCGCGTCGCTCCAGCTTGCCCTTTCGTCTCGACCCCTCTCCTCGTAGCTAAACATTTCGCGGCCATCTCTGCGCTCCTCCACTCTGTGTGACTCGCGCAGATTACTCTCGTTGCGCACCGGGCGTTGTATAGCGCACTGATGGCCGTCTGGAGAGCATTCCTGACAGCTTTCGCGTCGAAACAAACCGGATAGTTTCAACGACAAACTTTCGCTCGATTATAAGCTTTTCCTCGTCAACGCGCGAGTTGGACTTTGCTGTCTGACATGGAGGACTTCTCATCCTTTTACGAACAGGAACCATAGAGGCCAATGGGAATCGAATTTTTTCCAGGTTCCCCGTCATCGGGAACGTCACCCTTGGTCTTGCAAATGCCTCAGGATCTTACGAACAGCTCACAAATGGACGAGAATCCGTTTTCCGAATTCCAGATTTGTACAGGGTGGCCATTTAAGACCAAGCACAGCTCACTCGGCGTTAAGGAGAGCCCTCAATATGTTCTGTAGTTTCTCCCTCGGATCCTTGCCGGAACATCCCTCGAAGTCTTTGAATGCGACGTACGTGGCCTTCGTCGGTTTCCGCGTGATATACTGCGAAGAGCACGCAGAGGGCGTCCGCCAAGCGTCTTCCCGGTGGAAAACCGCGTTCCACTGGTGGTGACTCACCGGCATGAATGATCTTCTCAGCTCTTCAAAGCATCCTTATCTTCGGCTCCAGACAATACTGAACACCCTCTGGACATCGCTGCAGGTCCGGAAAGCAGCGCACCTGTGTCAAATCTCGAATCAGCAAAGCCCCAACCGCTGGTAGCCGTGCCTCACAGTTTCCAATACGGATTTAGTGGGCGCCTGATTGTTTTCCTTCCCGACAGCGTCCCCAACACGTGGAATGACGAAGACCTCTGTGCAGGTCGATCTCAGAGCAGAGTTCGCCAGTAAGCCTCGCCAGAGCGAAGTCTCCGATAGATCGGAAGCGTGATTTGCACGTTTTGGCCCAGTCGACGCTTGGCGCCGAAAACGCGAATAATCGGTATTGCAACGCACCGAGCGCCGACGAGTCCTTGCGGAAGGATCTCGCTGGATTGTCTCACATCGACCGATTCGATCGTGACTCGCGTTTTCAGAGTCAAGCCAGGGAACTTTGTGTTGGGGTCGTCGTTCGATTGCTCCGTGACTCAGCGTCGAGTTTGCGGAATTCAAGACATTGGAAACCGGTCATTCAGCCATCCATGAAACCACAACTAGAGTCAACATCGTGGGGGCGTTTCCGAACGAGGGAAAGCTCCCACAACTGCCCCGTCTTCCGGGCTTATTCAAGGACTCGTCAGAACCAACCCGCTGAATCCACGGACAAGCCGCTATTCCAAGCCACGAACGAAGAGGCGAGTCCACGCAATCTGGCTTGTCATCTCAAACGTCATCAATTGTCATCGTTCCCAGATTTTTTCGGAACTTGAGGAGTCCACGCAAGGATGGATCCGATTCTGCCCGACTGATGTGCTTATTCTGTAACCGGTTTCCTCTTGCGAGGTGAAGCCTTCTTCTGCAGCCGACGTCTCTGTCTCGGTACTCGGAGCTTGGCTAACAGTTATTTAGTCGTCTAGCCCCGACGGGGCCGTTCCGTTTGCGATTCCCGCACTTACAGTTATCGTGTGGACGCGACCTACGGTGTCATTAGCGACGTCCCGCCTTGACCTTTGATTCGAGCTTTGAGATGGTCTGGGAGTGGGGCGATGAAACTTCCCCTAGAGAGCTCTAGTCGAGATTCCGGTGAGTCGACCCCGTCGGTTGAGTTATTCTCGAAAGGAGGATGCCGCTTGCTCGCGGTTGTGATTTGCCGATAGCGATCCTCCGAGTTCGCGGACTTCGCAGCATTCCTCAAAACAGATAGCTCGAGGAGCCAGAGCACCGATAATTCCGAGCTCGAGAATCAGGAGACTTCCCTCAGAAACTCCGTCTGCTTGGTCGACTTTGAAGCTGACATTCCTGTCATCATCAAGCAATCGGTCAATGACGTCAGCCGAGAACTCCTTCATGGTACGTTCCGATGCATTCCCCGAAACCATTGCAATATTGCTCGTTTCGGGCGATAATGCAGTGCTCCTCGAGGTCCTCTCACTGGAAGCCCACTTCAGAGGGTTAATGAAATTCAAGGCGCTCCGCTTTGACTGTTCCCTTCTCGTGGTCTCCGAAATCGAAGCGGTCAAGATCGCAAATTGTCCCTAGAACAACGCTCAACGTCAAGGGTATATGAATCGGAATTAGCACCGGCTGCCACCCTCTGCTCTACTCAACTCACTGTCCGTTATTCAGAGAGACACCACACGCGATTCCTTCCCTCCAACGAAGTGGGTTACGCAATTCATCGCTGCGTTATGCGTTCTGGAATATTGATTCGGTGGAGAAAATGCGATCGCTACGACAATGCGAGAAACAGTGACCTACCCTTGTAATGCTAGGGGACTGTCTATATGCCTGGGGCATCGATCAAGGTTGTCGAAGGAATGCCCCGCCCTGCGTCAGGAATGGAGAAAGAAACCATAGATATGGTGCTGCCAGGATGAAAGATCCCTCGAGAGCGTGGGGAGCATGATGAAGAGCTGACTGGGACTTCATGGAGTTAGCAAAAGTTAGCTTCCGACATGGAGTTGATGTCAGAAAATTGGGTGAGGGTGATCTCTTCAGAGATCATCTTACGGAGGAAAATCGCTTCTGGAACATACATTTACAGAACTTTGCCTGAATCGCTCTGGAATTTCCTTTTGGAACGGCGACCAGTATCCCTTTCTATTCCAGCTGCGAGGGCTCCCTGCAGATTATATGAAAGACGTTTCCGGATCGTATGTGAAGAAGGTTTGGGTTCATATTCGCGAATATCCGCGATCCCGAAAACCCAGGACCCCGACAAAGGTACTCAAAATCCCGAATACCCGAAATTACGACTCCTCCTCTCCTCTCAAATGGAGCCTTGGTGAAAGTCAACGAGACTTCAATGATCAGCGATGAATCTGATCGCGGTATTGAAAAGTAATAGAGGAAGCTGAGGTTTTAGAAGAAACTGCATATAGAAGCCACGGATGGGATTAGCAGAGGCGCGACCCGGTGCTCATTTGAGGTATCTTCCACGGAGAGAGCGACTCCCGAACTCATATTCGGATCATTTGAGGTTTTTTCCGCAGTTAGGTTTCCACAGCGCCTGTGAACCCCAACTGTACACCACAATTCAACGAATTCGCGATCACAACATGTTCCCTCTGAAGCCTCAGCTGCTTCTCGAACTTCCAAAGTCTTCTTTTGGACTCTTTGCTGAGCATAGGAGTCTCGTTGACTTCCCTCGAGCTTCTTTTTGAGGGGAGAGAAGTTGTCGGGATTCCAGGTATCTGGGATTCCGGCTATTTTCGTCAGGATCCTGCGTATTCGGGACTCCAGGTAGGCACGGTAAAGAACCGGGCGTTGTGGATCAGGAAAACGACGAAGTCTTGGGAGAGTAGTTACCGATTGTTAGTTATTCTTTCCGGCTAATCATTTTCAATGTATTCCTGTTATGAATATTAGTTTTATTCAGTTATTGGTTCTTGGTCCTCTGGAGTACACCATATCTCAAAGTCCAGAGGTCCTCAAATTTTACCGACACCCCAGGGTGCCACATTCGAAGGCCGCCGGGGAAAAGCCGCTCGATGCCGAGAAGTATCGAAATCGGCCATGGGATTCCTTTTCTCGCTCTCTCCGTACTTTGAAGACAATCTGGCCCCGGTCCAATCATGATTTACTCTCGTTCCGACCGTTTTCCGGAGAGGATAGCGCTTCGGTCTGATCCTAACATGGAGGCGATTCCGAGGTCGATCTGACCATACTTCTCGGGGTCCATAGAGCTGATTCCGCGGTCGATTCCATAGATGCGGTCAGATCGACCCTGGAATCACATCCATGGACTACGAAAAATGTGGCAAGGTCGGTCCCGGAACCACCTTTATGGGGCCCAATGATCGAGCTCATCCAATCTCTTCTGGTTGTTATTCTGAGAAAGTCCGGTTCCGATCATCATTTATTTCGTTTCATGAATCCTATCTCTTTTGGATAAACTTACACCCTCATCAGACCGACGTTTTTGAGCGCTTTCCCTCGTGTCCGACCGAGGCACATCCTGTGACCATCCGGACTCGCCGACGGAAACCAGGGAGAGAGCGATAGAGCGAGAGGTGGGGGGAGAGATGATGTAGCGCTTGACCGTCAGGGCGCTCGGGAGGGCGAGATAGTCATGAACGGGAAGGGTCTCGCGGTTCGCAAGTTTGGGAATCTCTGCGTCTGTCTGAGCAAGAAACGGTCGATTTTGGCCGAGAGCTGGGCGTGGTTCGGCGGAATTGATGACCCATGCTAAGCTGTTGCCTTCGGAAGAGGCAGGGCGAGCGAACGACGAAGGCCATCCATCGTTGAATTCCATGCGTATAGTTGATCTGCATATTCAATTTGAACTTCGCGTCATCTACACTGCCCTTGAGCAGACTCTGGATCAGGACACCAACAAAACAAACAACGACAGCACAGGCACGACCAGAGCTTGAACGACGTTGCCAGGCTGCCGGGCTTTAATCAGCAAACCAGAGATCCCCATTGAAATTTGAAAGATTTGAGTTGAAAGCTTTCTACTCTCTTGCCTGGGACGAGAGCGATCATCATCGAGGATAATTAGCAGTCGGGTGCGGAATTAGTTTATTAGTTCATCATGCTTTTATCTTCTACAGTGAGATGGAGTAAGAGCCGGAAGCCAGCAGATTCTGCGCAAAGTACCGCAGAATCGAATGCCTTAACATCAGGAGAGACTCGATTCCAACTTTTAACAGAAGATGACAGAGGGTTCCACATCCTGAATTGTTCGCAAGACAGTTCGAGGGAGCGGTTCTGAGACCTGATTGAACCAGTAGCCTACGCAGTCACACGGCATCGAGGCTAAAGCCTCTCTCTATCAAATTCGTACTGCCAAAGTCGAGGTACTGGACCAGAGACTCAGTCTCTCTAAGAAAAAAAGGCTGAGCCCGCCCTTAGGAAATCCCGGGTTCGCGCTAGTATCGAACGCAGGGCTCTTTCTTGCTATGACTAGTCGCCCAGCTAGACCAGTTGAAGTCAGTCGGCTCCATTGAGAGTGTCCGCCCCGTTCTCCCCAGAAGTGGAAGCTACGATGTAGCTTGGATTTCCTAAGAGCAGTGACGGGCAGAAAACGGTGGCGGGTGTGAAACGCTAGAAGGCTTGCACCTCATAATAGACAAGTTAGAAATATTCATGCAAATCCACAGGAAACTACGAAAATGTGCACTAGTTAGTTGGAAACATGCGAGCTGAATCTGCTGGTTATGAGTGGGTGGAATATTGGGACGCGGGTCTTTTCAAGGCTCAAAAGTTTTCACACAGTTGCACTATGTTTCCCCGGATCTCCAAAGCAAGTACCGAGCCGGCTCGGAGTTCTGACCATTCGAGAGCGAAACTATTTTATCGAGTGAAATAGCTTTCTAGTGTAGAAGTTCAATTTTGATCCTGAGGAGAGCTCATCTTAGTCCCTGGCACGAGGGACGGCAATGTGTTCATGATCATTTCAGATTCAAGGATGACATTCCGGGGAAGACTCGGAGCCTTGCTTCGTGCTCTAAAGGCTCTCGTCAGAGTACCAAAGAGGAAAAGCTAGGAAGTCGTCGAAGACGAATCGAATCCATTTCAAAAATCGCAGATATGTTGAGAGTCAACGATTCATGAGCCTGTTGAAGTTGGGAGTTGGGCAAAAGTGCCCCATCTCCGGGCTCCCCCATCTCCCCAGTTCCATCTCCAGTGAAGAAGGCGAAAAGACTCACTCTTTTCAGACCAATTACAATGGGGAGCCTCGATTCACGTCAGTGAGGAATCTCGATCGCATAGCGCTGAAGTTTACAGCCGTGGGCTTGTCGTGCCCTCGTCGACACGTGGAGCTCGTCTGGCCGAGAACTATACCCAGAAATCAGAAATCTGGGGTCACACTTCTTGAATCGCCGGATATCCAACAACAGTAATGACCGTGTTGGGAGGTACAGCTCGGGTTACCAGGGGGCTCAGATAGACATCCGTAATTCTGTGGTCAGCTCGGGAACGTCAAATTCACCGCATATCGATATCCTGGTCAATGAATGGGCGGATCGTTAGATCTGAGAAACTCTCAGATATAACTGATATCCGCTCGCCAATAGAAGGTTATCATAGAAAGAACTCCTCCCGCGCAATGCAGACGGACCTAGCGGGGGATCGGGCATGAACGAAAGGATGAAACTGCGCCGATCCCAGTTCTCACTGAAGCTGGAAACTGACAGCTCATAAACTCCCCGCCCGGGTAATCAGTCTTCCATTTTTCTGTGTACGAGCCAAACGTTCAGAGAGATTATGACCGGAGAAGAAACGCGCTCTGAATAAGTGTCCATTGAGCGATTCTCGCCGTTTGTCCGGAACTCTCAGAGGACCTTGACACTGCGCATGTGGCACGAGTAGAAGCGACTGTTCAGAAGGCTTCGGTCCCCACAATCAGGCTGTCCCTATCGATTGCAATTTCAAACGAAAACCGGCGGGAGTAAGAGCATGGAGAGTTCGGAACCCCCTGGAACGAATGATGGTTCTCTGTGTCCTTTATTAGAAAATAAAATGTGGAATGGTAGTATTTTATACTACCGCTTGTTTCGTGTGAAAACGTGGAATATTCACTTTGTTGTCCCCGGTGAGGTGAGTTGCGAACAAGTTATGATATCCGTTCGATTCTCGAGGGAGCGATTCGAGGACCTATTCTTCGAAACCTCCTTCGGGTCGTTTGGCGGCCCCGGAACTCACAGCTCTCCGCTTTGCTTGAGCACTACCTGAGGTCTTCGGACGCGCCATTCAAATGTGGGCAGAGAGCATGAAACCAACCGAAACTCCGAGATCTCCAGCACGAGATAAATAGCTGCCCATCGTTCAAGCAGAAACCTCGTTGTTTGATCATCGACCTCATGCCCAGGCAGCTCAGCTCCATGATCCGGATGACCTCGAGATTCAATTTTTCCCGATTCATCGATTTGCTTCCATTTGTCTGGCATGAATTCGAGTCTTAAGACCTCGACACTTGGTAGAAACTCACAGTCCAGCGTCTAACACGCCGATAATATCCAATTAATCCCATCAGATACCGGAATTCAGCCAATTTTTGGGGCATAAATGATAGAATAAACATCCTGTCAGAGAAGTAAGGGGCGGTTCGAGAAGAGCTCATGTGGGCGTCCAGTTCCGTGCACAATTGATTGCACTGCGTTTCTCGGCAACCGAGAAAAACGGTAGTTTCCAAGGTGTCCGTGGGGGTGGACAAATTGGTCTCGAACTCCATCTGAAATTGCTCGAGTTAATGTTGGAATTGAAAGAGGCACAAACGAAATTCGTTACATAAATGACGAAGTAGAGTGCACCAAAACCACGGGGAACGACGTTTTCACGTCAAAACTCATGATCATCATCCGCCTCCTTTCTGCGTTCCAATTCCAACGCAGTTATCCATTCGTCAGGCTCTTATCTGGAGAAGCCTCATGACAGATTCAACCTGAAATCTGATCGGGCTTCTGAGAATGCTCGAATTTGATCGGGAGGCTTCTTCTCCCGGTATACATCGACCGCATACCCTTCAAGCTCCGCTTCTGTTGCTAGCCACCGCGCATGAGATGGAACGAGGGACGAATATACGGGGAATCTCTTCTCAGTTCATATTTCGTAGCGCTCAGGCCCTCGGGCGTATTACGTGCGCGGGAGACCGGATGGACAGGTTTCTGCTCTGCTGCACCAGGTGATAGCCTGCTGTCTGTCAGTCGCCCTGACAAAAGCAGGATGTTAAACGATGGTCTTGATGGGGGTTCGATTCAACATCAGAAGCGTCATGATCAACGACCAGAATTATGGTCTGCTCTTGAGCTGCAATACACATAACAGGTGATTGAGCAGGTGCATTGAGAACCTGCGTCCGAGCCGAGATTGATGCAAGGTCGATTTCTTGGAGTGAAGAAAAAACTCATTGTGACCGGATGGGATTTGGCGCGAGCCCTAGGAAAAGTTTCTGAATGCGACGCAAGCTCCGTACACTTCTCGTTAAGGCGATACTTCGTCTCGGCTCATAAGAGCTCTCATCGATCGTCGTGAGAGCTATCCGGTTTATACATGGCTTGGTGTCGCTCGCCTTCTCCCGATCTTCGTCAGAAAGAATATGATCAAGATCTCGCTTCGAGGAGCATGATGAGCACTGGAGTGCCATCGACGAAAATAATCAATAACCTGTTCCCCAACGCACGATGGCGATGTTTGCTCCCGGTGAGGCATCATTCAAACGTCAACGTTCGTCTCCGGACGAAGTCTGATAGGTTTGACGCTGAGCGATGTTTTCTCCAAGTGGTGTTCTCTGATGGAGCGTGCAGGTTGTGGATATATGCTGCGAGAGTGTCGTTGAATTCGGAAAAAATCTCATGATTCCGGAAACCTCTAAGCCTAACTCACACCAGAGCGAGCGGTAGCGTGTACATTTGCATACGAAAGAAAGGTGTTATTCCGTGGCCGTTCAATTATACGCCACGACGCCTGAAGGGTTTCCTTACTTGTGCAAGCAAACAGGGGAGGTAGCGAGCGTGCGACCAGGCGAGCTGGTCGGCCGAGAAGCGGAAGGAGAGACTGTTGCGGCCCCTTCAGACGGAAGTACCGTAGTTTCCGAATGCTCTCAGTACAGTCGAAACCCACCAGCCGCCGCTCGCTCGGGTCCATCCGCAGCCGTATGATTCCTGTTGATTGCCAGCTGACACCTGAAACTGTCAGAAATGCAACGGGTCGGCCTAATTGAGAATCTGAAGTCGTTTGACGACGCCAAGTCTGCATATGAAGCTGCCGAAGATGAGACCGCGGACAATAGACCAACAGCTAATAGCTCCACACACTGCACCGCGAGCAGGTGGACAATTGTCGACGCCACGTTGCCGATGATTGAATAGTTTGACCGGTCGCTCTCGGACCAGCCCGCGACTGAGGACAACAATGTGGGTCGCGTTTCAATTCATTTGCGCAGGAACCCGCCTTGGGTTCTTCACAGTCAGCCGCATGGAGAGAAGAAGCGTGCGCGGCTCGAATCAAGTCTAAGGTCAGTCGAGTTAATTAGGTTATTAAGAAGCCTGCTTGGCTGAAGCACTCTGCTCCCTGCAGCTGACGACTGGTTGACCAACTGTGTGGGCCGAGAGTCTGAACGTCTGGCTCAGTGACGGGCTTTGTCCGGCTGAAAATCCTAGCGGCTGGCATGCGAGCTCACGCAAAACCACCTCATCAAACCAGGGTCGTTGAGTGAACGGCCACCTCAAGTCACGAGAACGGAAACGTGTTCGTCGACCCCGGGCCGTAACGCTGCCAAGAAGTGGATTGCATGACGGCTCGCATGTACGCCGCTTCAAAGATAAACTCAATCAGCGCATGAAGGATGGGAGCATCCAACATTCATGGGACACTATCATCGAGTTCCTGCCTCCAGCGCGTTTCCCCCCCTCCTGAGCTCGTGGTCTAAGGTGTACCGCTCCAGGATGACTGCAACTCGACGCAACCGCCGTCGCTGCGCGACGGGGTCGATTTTGCTCCTCGGCCGCTCAAAAGTCGATCCAACGGCGACGGAAGAATACGCGGCTACCGGGGCGGACTGCGCGCAGAGCGACCCCGTCGAGACGAGATCGGCGGCCTCGACGACCATAAAATAACACTGCGGAGGGAATCGATTCAGAGACTTAAAGTTGAGGTGAGCTGACCTTGGAGCGAGGTCTAGGCGAGAATCGGATTCTTGAGTTCGAAATGCTAACCTGGAATATATTGAGCTTACGAAAGCCGGCGTTTTCCATAGTTTTCACGAAGTTTCAACGACCGTCAGTGTCGCGAAGGGAAGTCCCTGACCGTGGAGGGCGATCGACTGCCAGTTGCGTGAACAAAACTCACGACACTGTCCTGGGCGCTAATCAGATTCAGCTTGATTCCCAGGGAATGCAGGATCTTTCTTTTGACGTAGCGCTCTCATTCGTCAGGGCAGCACGGTTTTCCGGCCACCATTTTGAGCTTCAATCGTTCTGGAAGCGGCGTATCTTCGCTCCGAGGAAGGGATGACCATGCAGTTTTTGCTCTCCGCCGCTTTCCGATCGCTTGATGATGATAGTGCTATTTCCTCCCTTCGGGTGCCCTCAGGGAGCTGCTCGAGACTGGCCACGGTTCTATTCCAACCATGTTAGCTCCATTCGGATGAGCATCCCGATTAGAGAGGTGTTGATTCGTCTCATATTCATATGTGGAGGGATTCGTCGGACAATGAAACCCGCAGATCTGCTGAAAGAACCCGAGACACGATTCTGGAATCGATTGTATATTCGCATCGTTGGGCGAGCCCTAGGTTTTTTTCCCCATGACTGCTTGGGAATCACACGGGCCAAGCTTCTGCACTGATGTCCGATTGAGTGAGGATTCTCAGGATATTTTCTTTCGCAGTACTTGTCTGGTGATGTGAGGAAGCTCAGACAGAGTGGATATGAGCGAGTGAGAGCTCGCGAGTCCGAAAAGCTATCGTATCCTGATTCGGGTGCGCAAGCCTCAAAACGGCGTCCCTCCTCGATCTCCAACGAGCAACCGCCCAAATCCGAGGCTCTTCCTGACAGAGTCCTCTCAAAATCGTCGCTTCATTAGGTTCTGATGCTCTTAGTAGCTCGTCATCTCGCACCGACTGCAGGAGTGAGGGCGTGGCTGCATGTCGGGTGGAGCAGTTCAGAATCTGAACTTGAGTTTTTCGAAAACTCCCGACGAGAATAACAACCAAGCATACGACTCAGTGAGTTTGATTGCTGGATGTGAGACGCAGTAGTGGCTCTGAGGAGAAGTTATATCAGTGATGACATCACGAGAGCGTTAATTTTTTTTCCGCAAAATGCGGGCCTGAGTCCGGCGGGCTACATGGGCGAGAGCGAACATTCATTTCTCTCGCAATATGAGCATGCGCTACTCTACGAAAAAAGCCGAAAGATCTCTCAAGCCCCCCAAGCAGTGCCGCTTGGCTGATCCAATCGAATTCGATCTCGGAAACTTGGATCCACATGAGACCGTCCTGTCCCGTGGATTTAGAGTCTCGACGGATATACAGGGTGTGTACTTTGAGCTACAACGTCTTCGTGGCTTCCGTTCCCGTCCTTATTACGGTCAAATTCCATCCGCTCGGGGCAGATGTGTCCCATTTTGACAGTCCTTTTAATTCCAACAATCAGATCGGAATTGCGTTTTCCAGACCTCCACGAACTTTTCTCTGATCGTCATCTCGCCGCCTAGAAACGAGCCAAAATTAACGGCTCGAAAGACTCGCGGGAAATGGGAGCTTCCTATTCGAACCAGGAGCCGTCTACCGCGATGTGCTTCTCCGATCTGCTGCGAGGCTGCTGCGGGCACTTTTCAAATGTTCTCTGGGAGTTGTGGCAAACGCCCCCCGGATCGCCTCATTCAACATCTCGTTCTCGTGCGCCCGTATATTTGACTTAATCGTGATGTCGTTCCAAACGTTAGTATCCAGCGGATTTGAATCCGGCCTGTGGGGAGGCCAAAGATTCTCGTTCCAGAACAAACAGACATGTTCGCGGCACCACTCCTGGAGGAGAGAACTCATGTAAACGTGGGCTCTATGGCTCTATTCCGCTGGAACACGGTTTCTGAGCGCATTCCCGGGCGGGGACATGAAATGAGCGTCAGGTGACTTTTGAGGTCGAACAAAAATAGTCGGATCGACCCGGTCACTCCGTTAACGGGCAGTTTCGGCCCAAACTAAGAAACTCTTGCCATAGATGAGTCTTCCGAAATCGGTTTCCATGGAGAGTCACAGGTGGTTCTCCAAGGGAGAGGGTCCGGTGGGCTGTACGTGGGATAAAGAAGAATCTTCCCGTTTCTCTTCCGGTCGAGCAATGTCGATTTCTTGCTCGGGTGTTCCAGGGACGATGGACGAAATAAACTTCGACGAGCCATGGAGATCGCAATTCAGACCTTATTGTTAAAATTGAGAATGGAAGTTCGACCGAAATGCAGCTCGAAGCACGGAGGGCACTGAAATGTTGCAGTGTAGAGTAAAAACCCTATAAACACGCGATACGTGACTCCTATCGGTGTCTCCCCGATGTGCCGAAAGTTATTGCACCGAGAACCCGGAGGTCCGAAATATAATCCCGTAGGGCCGAAAACCCTTCCTCTTGTTTCTATGGTAAAGCGAATCGAGCTTAAGCTTCTATGCACGGGTGTGAGAGACTGCCCTCGTGTGATTCTGAAGTCAGGGTATTCAGGCAAAGGAACTCCTGTGAGGTCGACCCTGCTGGCGCTTCGCGAAAATTTCAATGACAGGAAGTTCCTCGACGTTAACGGCTTCCTTCACAAACCTGGTAATTCATTGATCAGTAACCCACCCAGCTCGGCTCGCGATCAAGTCGGGCATCGTTCTAGATGTACAGTTCCCAAGCTTATCATGATTTACCTGGTCTCTTCTTGTCCATCCAAGTGCAGTCTCCCAGACTTTGTTCTGTGCATAGAAGCTTAGCTGGATCCGCTTGACCCTCAAAACGAGAGAAGGGGTTTTCGGCCCGACGGGATTCTTTTTCGGCCCTCCGGGTTTTCGTTGCAATCGTTTCGGCACATCGGGTACAAACCCTCCTATCAGGCTGGAGAATCAGCTCTCTTTCCCATCTCTCTTCGGGACTCCGCGGAGTACAGAAACTTATTTTCCTAATGTTCTATCAGAGAACTCGAAATCTCTCGTCGACCACTTCGGAATCGTGCGCTCAAAGAGAAGCTTGGAAGACTAAGCACGAACATTTGACTGATAATCCACAGTGCATGCCATAAGATCTACGAGTATGTGGGGGAACATACTGATCACTCACGGAACGGCGCTGAAATGCATGCACATGAGCAGGACGATGACCTTCCGGGCCCTACAGAGAAAACCGCTGCTCCGCTCGGTACCACGGATAGCTGTTCGGCTTTGGTTCCGTTGTTTGATCTCATGCAACGGCTAAGTTTCGTAAAACCCAGCGTGGAAGTTTCCACGAGATTAGATGATTTATTCGCTGCTCGATCGAAACGGGTCATCGCAGTCGAGACAAATTCGGACTCGACTACAACGAACGATGATCTTCGCGGAACCCGGGCTCGAGGCTTCCTGCTGCGTGTTGAGCTTCTGATTCCGAGAAAGTCGCCGAAGTACTGCGGAGCTCTGAACTGTAGGCTTTCCTCCACAAAGTCGGCGATGAGTCGGAGGGCGCCTTGGGCGAAGATTCTCGAGCCTGCGCTCAGGGTAGGAAATCGAGGTCTATTTTTTCTCCAACAGGCTGAAGGAAATGCTCCCTGCACTAAGCCCCGCGAGGAACGTCCTGCAGAGAGATTGATTTTCCAGACGGTTTTATCATTGTAACTCAGGTGTTCCCAAAATGGGCGCACGTCACACGGGGTGTCGCGAGATAGGCTTCCCGCTTGGGGATTCAGATCGTCCCAGAATCTTGCCCAAGCGGCGATTTGCAATGATGGAGTGTCGTGGGGGCGGTTCGACTCGCGCATCAAGGTTGCAGGAGCAGGAAACTCCTCCTCGGAAGTACACGGATGTTCAAGCCGTATTCTCCGAAATACCTTTCTGGGCTTCCAATCCGAGCTTTGGTACCTGAATCCTTCTACAAGGCGAATGCTTTGGATTTCGCTGATTCAAGAAGAAGTGCTGCAGTTCCCGTGGAATCTATGGAAATATCCTATGGAATAACTTGTGTAGGAGCCATCTTGGTGATGAGAACAAATGCTCGCCCTTCGGTTGTCGTATATTCTTCCCTTCCACCATCCTCTCGCTTCTTCGCCTCCTTTGTAAACGGTCAGACTCGGTTTTCTGGTAATCCCATCCCTCCACAGTCAGTATCGGGTGGTTTGCATATCTTTCTTCATCTCTTGAAATTAAGTTGAATTTCTTCAGTAGTGGTCTTGCCTCTCCCGAATTTACCAATGCAGGCCGACCAACAAACCTGCAATGGGGCATCGTAATTTCTGACGTTCCCGGACTTCTCATCGCCTCGGTTCATATCGGTCATACCGCCATGGATGACAAAGTTGCCCTTTTCCATCTCTCCTGGTCCATCAACCTCGCGAGCCTCCGGCAAGATCCTCGCTAGAGACCGGATCTTGCCTTGTGCTTCTCTTGCTCAGAGGTTGACCAGCTCGTCTTCCATGATATGAATTTGCTAGCTGCTCTGTATCCAATGATACCGATAGCCAAACGAGCAGCAGCCATCTGCGTATTCTCCGAGTACGCCGTGAATTCTTTCGTGTTCTTTGATGTTGTGATCCTGTTTGCATACGCCAAGGTAGGCACAGCTGTGGCCATCCACTGTATTTAGGAGATCTCAAACTTGCTGGAAGTCCACAAGCATGGAGCCCACATTCGCTGTTAGGCCTCTCCCACTTTCTCCTTCTGAAGCTCCTTGAGGAACGCCGGAAACATATTGTTACGAAAACATGGTACAATGCGAGACCATAATCCATTCACCCAGGAAAAGCATGAATTGGGGGAGACGATCATGACGAGAGTTGGAAGCCCTTTAGCCCTCTCCGGAATCCAACAGCTCCTTCCGTTCTCGTAAGCTGAATGCGCTCAAATCGATTCTGCTCCAATCAGCCATAGACTGATATCAACCTGCGCGGATCATACGGAAACGGGAGCACCTTCTTTCACGTTCTCGCCACGATGGCGAGCGCTCAAAGATACGCCGGAGACGATGGCGCCCCGAGCGACTGCCCGGCTTGGATTCATCCCCAACGGTACCCCTTGCTCTCTCAATTGCAAGTGTTGGAGACATGGTGGAGAATTCGCGGTCGGAACCCAAGCTCACATAGCTTACTACCCAGCTCCAGGGAAGACCTGATCTGATGAAAAAGTCGAGCGTACCAAAAGCAAATCGTCTGCTTCCATATACTTCCATCCGGGTGTGTACTTCGGTTTGGTCAGATGCTTCGGCGTTTGTTCAACGACTGCATTTGACCGATGTCTGACCGGAAAAGCAGTTTCCGGATCGGGATCTGATTTTCGAGTCGGAAGTTAATTTTCGAGATCGGAAAATTGATGTCCGCATCACTTTCGTCCCATCCAATGAGAGTGTCAGACATTGTCCAACCCATTCGCGTGATGTGGTCACAATGCGCTCGAAAGGAGGAGAAACTGGGGCTCGGCCAGTCCCACGTTTCATTAGTGTTTCGAACAGACCTCACAATCAGTCCCAGCAGTCCGCACCTTTGTGGAAGAGATCACGCGAGACTGCTGAGCTTAGGGCTCAACCTCATTCGAAATACCGGGCGGTAAGCCCGGAGTGAGACGAATCGAGCGATTTAGTGGAATGGCCATATGGTGGCCACTCTCGGTCCGGAACCGGGGAACTCGTAGACGTTGGATAGCTGAGGCAGCTGAGGCCCTAATCTCCACGCCCCTAAATGAGGTCAGAATCAGCCGCCGCCTGATTTCCTTAGATTCAAAAGTTTGAGCAAGGTCCGACTATACTCGAACAGCCGAGGGAGTCTTCACTCGAAGGCCGCTGGGAGCCGGGGAGTACGACCCAGTCCGGTCGAACTGGGATTTCGCTGATGCGGGATGCGCATCTGCGGTGTAAACTAGGAGCCCCAATCTAGGAGCCCTCGATGTGACTGCGACGACGCGACGCAGGGAAAAAATCTTCTCTGACCGTATCTCAGGCTTGATGCGGTTAACTGGGAGTACGTCTTCCCAATATCTGTGCAGTGTCCAGAGGAAGAACAAGCTACGTATACCTGACAGGACGCTCGGGTAGCTCTATCTCGCGTATATAATTGCTCATACGCATCGATAGACTTCAATAATCAATGTACTCCGATGCATCGAAATCGGTTCTTTCTCATCGGACGCGAGGGAAGGGAATTCGAGATGGAGCTCAAACGTCCGGATCCCATATATCAAGATCCATTCACATCATGAGACCATCATCATGTTCATATATCGAAGAATCATCTCAATATACTCCGCGTATTTAGGAGCAACACTGGTGATACCGGATCTCATGAGCCAGCTACGAAAAATTATGAGTTCCACGGGGTTGTCGAGGGCTATGTTACGCAGATGTCCGAGCCTCCGCGAGATCAGCGACGCGAGCGAGAAGACTATTAGAGTTTCCCAGAACTCACTCTTAGTGCCGAATCGGATTTGAATTATTCTATTGATTGGTGAATCGATTCATAGAGACAAACGAACTTCTCATGGTGAGTTTGCAGCTCTGCTCAAAGCCTGGATGTTTCACGATTTCTCTGCCTCGCTCCGAAAAATTACGATCCTAAAACGTGTCCAGACATCAATAGGAGCTGATCGCGGATGCATCTGATCGAGGGCGCGAGTGTGCCAACATGTGACGCACTGAAATCGGCGTGTGACGGTTAGCGCCACGCCGTTGCACCGAATCCTATTCACACATCAGGCAATCTTTCTCAGAGCGCCTATCGGAATGGATTCAGCTAACTTTTTTGGGTTTGGTCCAGCGCAACCTCGATTGCGTCAACATTTCGCGGTTCCACTCTCGATCATATACACTATCAAATTCATAAACTCTCCTTTCTATCAACTTTTTGGATATCAACCCTCAATACCATAATCCGATTCGTGCTGAAAAATGTACTTTGTTGGATCAATCGCGTTCAGGACTCCTCATGGACCGTTGGAGGTTACATTCTTACATACATATGTGTAGGTATAACATTCTCCCTCTCACCAGATCCCAAGATCCTGAATCCGACCCCACGTCCGTCCTGAAGTTCGCACGACCCCGACTGGCGCAGCGGCTCGGAAGAGAACGTCGCTTTACGCCACCGTCTCACTGCGGTTACATCGAGCACACTCTCCGCGTTCCGTTACAGCGCTACCGTCGTTACAACAACGCGTTGTTGTGACGACGGTAGCGCTAAACAGGCCACCCGATTCGCTTTGCCATTTTCGGATGCAAACACAGTTTTTCCCAGCCAAACGATTCCTCATCGGAACGTAAGGAAAAGATCAGAGGTGGATAACATCGAGCTCTTGACTTGACAAAGCTCAACGAGAGCGACAGATGCGAAAGAGTTTCCAGTAGGTATGAGAGACGAAAATCCAGCCTTGGATAGAAGACGAACGCACTGCTTGAAGCCGGATAAGTTCTGGCGTTGTCATCTGGGCTTCGCGAAACCAAGGTGACGCAGGATGACGAAGGCAAGACCATGCCTGATGTGGCCACGGAGCAAGAGGGATCCTCGCTTGGACTCGCGGCATGTCTGCCTGCTTTTGGGTAAGGGTCTCGACTCTCGACCAACAATCCATGCTTGGGAACCAAGACGAGCGCGCGACAGTGCCTGCAATCCGACAACAATCTCACTCGAAATGACTGCCCTTGAGGGCGGCCCGAAACATGAGTCCTTCTTGGTGATCCAGGGCTGTCAACGGGGCCTATGGATTCTCTAAGGGTATGACCAAGGGTAAGGGTGTGGCTATATACCGTGGATACTCTATATATATGTCATGACTAGAGCTCGGGAGTTCAGGCATTATTCATCAATCATCATCCATCAATTCATGGATCTATGGACAAGACTTGAAAATTACGGAAATCACGTTTCATGTTGTCACACAGCCCTCGCGAGGCAGACCGTGGTGACTCCGAAAGCAGTAATCGTGTAGAAGTATGTTCTCTCGCGACAGCAGATGATTGCGACCACTTTCGTTTTTTTAGCCCGGATTCACCAAACCCTCTTCCAATTATTGGGAGAGTCTGATGTTTACATGAAGGCAAACCCTCTGACTCGCCGCCCTAGGCGGCATTCGGGTCACGAGTCTCTGATAATCTCTCCCGGGATTTCCCTCCTCTTGATCCAAACGTCGATGTGGGTCGCTGCCGTTTGCAGTTGTTCCTCGCCTGAGACGTCCAGTTAGCTCGTCCTATGATTTTTTTTTCGTTGTGAGGCGGGTTGAGAAATCCTTTCGGACGAACAGAACTCCAAGTCCCGGACAGTGAGGTGATTCCTCTAAAACTCCACCCTCCGCTCCGGCTTCTCCGGGAACTACCAAAAGGCATTACTTCCGGAACATCCGAGCCGACTGCTTGAAGACTTCTCGAAAAAAAACTTTAAAACTTGTCACCATATTCTGCTCTCGTTGTTCGCACCTGTCCAGGCCGACCTCCGTGTCAGGCGGGTCATTCTGTGCTGTTCCATCCTGCCATGTCGGCGGGAGCGCTTCAGAGCGGGATACAGGGGTTGGTCCATGGTCTTCTTCGTGAGATCTACAGTTAGGCGCCCGTGGGGGGTCTCAATCCCTCGACGGTGTCCATGTGGCCGCACCTTGCCCATGTCGTCCCATGAGTTGCTGATGGGGTAATAGTCTGGACTTCGGTCCCGCCGACAAATAATGTGTTCAACTCCAAACTCGAGCCAAGCTCTTTCTCAAAAATCGGGGGAGGGGGGGGGGGTGACGTCGGTGCCCCACGGATCCCCGACCGCTCCACCTCGAGCCTCTCCTGTATCCGACATCGGTTCGGCTCCAACTATCCTTCCAACTAACGAGCTTCTCGTTATTCAGAACAATTTGTCACGGAAACCCCTCGGTTCGCAATTTGAGAGAGAAAGTTTGAGGTGTTACCATCGGCCGCTGAGGCTATCGGAGATATCTGTCCCGACGCAAAATGATGCAGAGAATCGGATGACACCGCTCGCAGACCCCAGGCTCCTCCATTTCAGACAAAAAACGTTTCCTCCATGAAGGGTGAGAGTCAAATCAGCAAAGAGGAGTATCGTTCCCACGTCTCCGGTCACTCAATCTAATTCAGCATCTTCGGTCCAAGGGATACGAATGCATCTGAAGATGTAGTGACTCGAGCCAACGCCTACTATCCGACTGTCACAGAGGAAAGTAATTCCAGCGTTCAGTTGTTTGGCACGGAGCTGGGGCGACTCCGAGTCGTCGGCGTTGACTTGCCGACATCGTGTTGCCACAGTCCGTGCGTATACACGAACAATTATACGTGTGCTAGCAGGGTGTGACGCGGAAAAGTTAACGGAGGTAGTGTGTATGAAAGGGTGGTCTGTTTTTTTTTCCAGACAAGAGCGTAGAGGTCACGACAGATGATGGTTTCGGAGAGCTTTGTCGGTGAGCAACAATCTATTCAGTGTTTGAAAGACGACGGGTGGTTAAGCTGCGATGCATGGCTCCTCAAACACTTGCTCTCGTCTTCTGTCGCCCCATCCTGATTGCAGAACATTCGTCACCTTTTCTCGTTGATTCGTGCGTTGAACTGAGCCGAGGATTGTGAACCTACAAGCTCCACTCGAGTCTGACGATTTCAGCGTCAAAAGGCTATCTGCGTTCTTCCAAGAGAATCATGTGTTGAAAAGTGGTGAAGTGTCGGCGGGACTCTTGCAAAGTCTTCGTTCGCTCATCCCGAAACGCAGGGCTCCGAGTTTCGCATGTTGACATGCCGTTAATGTTCTTTCACGGATAAAAGTGGGTCTGTATCGTCCGACAGCGGCAAAGAAGTGGAGTACGATTGACGCGAAGGAGGCATCGGGGAAACCAAACCGTGCTTTCGGAACTCCATCTTGAAAATTGGCGAAGTCATCTGGATCTTAATCCCTCAGTAGCAATCGCAACGTGGAAATCTGTGAGCTCTTCGAAACGAAGCTATTTTCGTTGCGACCCAATTCAGGGAAGTCGCTCTGTCTCTTTTTGATGAGCTGGATGCGCATTTTTACCGTCCGCGCGCCACTATTCGGGCGGTCTTTCACGGACTTCTTTTTGGCATGGTCAGAGGAGCATTTTTTCCCAGAAATCCCCCGTTACGCTCGGAGCGACCCCAGGCACTAACGCGCGACAGCTTGCCTCTCCTCATGATTCGACTGATTCGCAGTTCTCCTCTCTAGCGCATAAGCACTCTCTGCCGCTCGTGATGTCTTTCTCCGTTCCTCGACGGACGTTTCAGATCCCAGATCCGATCCGCGCATCAGAGCCAATACTGGTATCCCGCGAGTCCGTAACACGTCTCAACTGCGTTGACGTGCTCTCACTCAGCCGGCTGATTCGCTCGAATTTCTTCGTTTCGCGCTCCACCGCGCGACTTGAATGTCGGTTTGTGATTTCGAAACTTTCACATCCCTCCCCCTTCCGGTTGAGGCGATGCGGAACAGATAATTTCCGCAGAAATCCATCGCGTCCAGGGTTTTTGCGCACTGTTATTCGATATTGTGTGCGGTGATTTCCGAACGACCTCTACTCGGATCCTAGCAGAAAGCTCGTCCCCGCTTCTTTCACACCCATTTCCTGCCAAGGTTCGCGTCTTGTCTCCTGTGAGTTTCCGCTGGAATATGACTGAGACCGCAACCTCCGTGATGTCATCTATGCACTCGTCTCAGTCATGATTTTTGAAAGATCCTCGTCAGTATCCACGAGTCTCCCCGAAAGTCTGATCAGGTGGGCTCAACACTGAACTAATCCTCAACCTTCTCAGAATCATGATAAGATTGATTTATTCTCTAAGAGTCCCGAAGCTCTCCACGAGGATGATGAGAGCGGCTTTCCGTCGTTTTCCACTGACCTTCAAACGGACCCAACCTGAACTTTCCACAAACATGATCCAGGAGACCTACTTCCAGAGCATCGGAGTACCGCGAAACGAGCTCCCAATCGACATCAAAGGAGAAATCTGAACGCCCGTTCATGTTCAGGCAGCTCGATCGTTGAAAAGTGGCCTATGTCCTTCCGCTCCGCGATACGCCGCATGGCTCATGCCGATCCGATGGTTCGTTCGGGATTCCTAGGAGCTAAGATGGACATTCCCTTATTCTTATCGTTCCCGAAGAGAACCTTTGTGGTACAGGGGGGTACACTATATTTCTCTCCGTCTGGCGTGAACTTGGAGATCACGGTGTTTTACGACGCGAGAAAAAGCCGAACATAACTGGCTGTCAGAAGAGCATTGATTCCAGATTGTATGGCTCAGACTCGCTCCTTCAGGTATGATAATTGGTGATCCCCCCAGCCTACCGCGAGCCTCACGAGTAGAGCAGCGCTTCGCCCCAGAATGATTGCCGGTTCTGTCACGACACGGTTTCGTCCTCAGAGATAATGCCCCCATAGTCAGCCGGCAGCCAGGCCTGGTTTGATGATTCAGCAAGTCAATATTCTTCCAACTTAATTCGAAAAAGATATGGTGTGAGCACCATTCAAAACCACGCAATTGCCAGCTTCATACCCTCGATATAACTATTCGCATCGATCCGCATGTCTCGTCCGAAATCAGAATTCAGCTCGGAGTCGAATTCACGAAGAGTCTCATACCGGGTAGATGCGCAGGTCTCGTTCAGCCGCTTGACGAGTATTTCTTCAAGAAATATGAGTCTCTTGTTCGCTCTATAACCGCCATGAGAATCGGCTCGGATTTCGATGTTTCGCAACGAGACCTGTTTACCGCTCTGCAGCCGTGTGCCGAACATCAGTTCAGTGCTCAAAGCTTCGTGAACCTGGTCCGCTGCGCATCCCAGAAGACTACATAAATGGAAGCCCATCCTGGGCCCCGGAGCTTCGCTCACCAGTTTTGCTTCGACTCCGTCGATTCGAATGCCCAGGGCAGCCTGTGAGGAATCGACCTTCATGAAGTGCGCAGATCGCGGAGAGGTGTTCTGTGCAAGTCATGCAATTTTCATGGAACTACACAATGATTCTCGGTGTGAAGTATATCAGCTCGAAAATGAAGCCTGAATCTCCTTTCTCCGGTACGATTTTAAACGTGACCTGCGGAGCGTGTTTGATTGTCAGGTTTTTGATTTTGGGGTGCTTCTCTCTCGGAGTCTCAAGAGCGCTCCTGAGCCTCGTCATCGAACCGCGCGGAGTTGTTACCAGTTTCACTCCGATGCAAGAAGAGATGTTCGTTGGAATGATACGAAAATCACAGCCTCCTCGGAACGTAAATGGTGTGAACTCCGATGATGCTCACATATCAACCGCTTCGAATCCGTTTCATCTACATTCATCTAAAGAGCCATAGAACTCGGCCCGGAAAGCCCGGAGTCTCACTCTGGAGCGCGTTCTGCAACATGCCACAAGTCTCGAGAGGATCTGATCACACATTGTTCCTCATTTTGGATGGATACCTATATATGGAACCTGGAAAAGTGATTCTCGCACACGAGCCGAATTTCATCCAAATAATCAGCGTTCATTGTGCGGTTATCGTCCAGTATAATAATGTGCGATATATCTTATTATATGTGACGTGTGAATGTCATTCGACTGACAGCCGCTTCCTCCGTGACTTCATCGTTCTGAATCTGCCTACCTCTCTGAGCCAGTGATATTGTATTGACTTGGATTTGATTCGATCTTATATCACTCTTCGATTACCCATCGCCTTTGGATATCCTTGGTCCTTGTCAGGCCCTTCGGTGTCATGTCGAAAGTGGAGTCGTAGTCGAATGGCGAATTGCTGCTGGGAGTATTTTCCTTCCTCGCATGCCAGAACAACGTGTTGGTCAGTTTCGCGGGCCCCGCCGCGAGCGCATTCCGCCTCGATGGATGGCTCCCGGGTAGGAGTCGCAGAACTGGGTCTGATACCCGGTTCCAGACGCGGGTATCACCCCGTGGATCCGGATATCTCGAGCTGGACCTCCGATGCCCGACCACCGATTTGAAGAGTTGTCTCTGGCTGGATTCCTGTTTCTCGTAGGGTCTCTTGCTCACTATCCCCAAAGCGCATTCCATCTGCGTCGTTGATGTCGGCGGCGATCCCCGTCAACTTTTGGTGCTACTTTGCGCTGGGAGTTTTGTCTCAGGTTTCGGTGGTAACCAGATCTATGTCCTTTAATCGATCTCCTGCCATCGATTGACCGTCACCAGCCTCCGTGGCAGTGAACAGCATGCGGATTCTGCAAAGATGAAGTGCAGAGATCGGGTTTTGTTAGGATTCCACTTGAACTCTATGTACATAGGCGAGAGTATCTGCTTTTTCTTCGCATGAGACGCGTGAAGCTGCTGGTAAGGGAGCAAAGATGGTTCGGAAGTGAAATCCCAATTTTCATTCAGGAGGTGACCGGGTTCAAGAACGCGCTCCTGTTGTGCAATCAACAAGGGTGTCGACACCAGACTGCGATAGTATCGAGTATCACGTCCGCCAGGTTGCTCTCCATGGCCAACAAAATACTACATACTGCTCCGATAGCAGTGAGAATCAGTTTCGCCTGAGACTCCCTCAGGTTTCTCTCCGAGAGCAGCTAGGGTTTCTGTGTTCAGGCTTCAAGTTTTTTCGAGCCTCGGATAAGAGAGCCCTCTATACGACGATGGAACGTATGGTCGCTGTTCTGGTTATTACGTCTCTTGCAGAGCAACCTTCGGATCCTCCCTCCAGTTTCCTCCAGCTTCCTCAGACGTAATTGTAATGGATGAATGTTGAGAGTTTTTTTTCGTTGAAAAGTACATCGTCGTCGGCCATGATCTCTCGCAGCAGTTTCATTCTCGCCCCCCCCCCCCTCCCCCCCGCCTGTCGCTTGAGTTGTATGACTCCACATTCCGCAGCATGTAGCTTGATGAGAATCCGCAGTGGTGCGGTTTTCATATTTTGCTCTCCCTTCCCATCTTACCGCGAAGCTGGCACTGCGACAGATTGTTCCCGTGTCCTTGATCGTTTACCTCCATCGAGCAATATCTTGAATGAACAACAAGTGTACGATTGAATTCTTTAGGGTAATTCTCAGTCGACGAAAATGAGGGAACGGTTCCAGAGCCGGCTCTGTCGTTCGCTGGATGAAGAGAAGAGACTGAAAGAAACGGAACAAAACCGATCGGAAAATTAATTGTCAATCCCCTGAGATACTCGGTAATCAGCAGCATATGCTCTGGTTCTCATCGTGACTAAATTCCTCCGCGGCAACCATCCGGTCAGAGACTGAAGAGAGTCTTCTGATGATCATGTCCAAATGGCTTCGGGGCTTTTGCCAGCTCTTCGGCACTGAAATATCTCTGACCTGGCAGCTGTGGCTAAAATCAGTCGCAATGGTTGTGCATGGGGCTCATCCTAGCCTTCACTACGAGCGTGTCGTGTTGGGAGTCGACTCTTCGGTCATAACTAGAGCCTCGATGTTTGGGTGTTTTTTTTTTCAAATACACCCTCAATGCAACTGATCAATCTCAGGGTCTCGATACCGAAACTTCTCGGCTCTAGTCATACCCTAACTGAAGCATGGTTTCAGCAAGCGAGCACACTGAAAGCTCGTTCGGCGGCGAAGTTGTCTCTGGTAAGACGGCGACGATCTTAAACAGCGGGAATTCTTCGAGCACCAGTGCCCAGCACCCATTCGAAAAATGGGTTCTTTATGTGCGGGATTACAGCGTCACTCTTTCCGATGCAATGCGACTGCAAGAACTCAGCTCTCAGCGCGTTTTGTTGCGGGTCTGTGGAACGGCGGGCGAAGTCTTCGATCAACTCATCGGTATATGGAAAGTGGACAACGACTCGGGAATACTCTCGGATACAGTTCGCAGAGAAGTTTTGCCTTTCAGTCCGCCCCCGCATAACCCCGGCAATGGAACTTCGATTTCGAGAGAAGCGCACGAAACGGAGGCTTCCACTTGAGTCGTCCTGGAATCCGAGTCCGCGGCCTCTCCCGGGGCTTTTTCCAACTCCGCTCAACTAATCCAATGCATATTCCTTCACAGCGTCTCAGCGGCAAGCGCGTAGAGATTCCCGCAAATTCCGGCCCAATGATACCCACTCTCTTCCTTTTGGCGCCAATTAACGGCCGCAACGGTCTCGATTCACCCTCTGCTTTCGATGGTCGAACCTACGAAATTGACTCGATCGCACAGGTCTCCGCTGACTTCATGCATGATAGTTTACATCAGTGACTCAGATTCTCGTCCGGAATCCGCGTTGAAGACAAGGAGAACCATCTAAGAAGAATCCGAAAGCCCCAGCGGCTCAAAGAGTAGGTGAGGGATCGCAAACCAACTCAAAACCTCGACTTGGATAGTATGAGTCACGAGGCTTGGGGGGAGCGGGCATAGTACCGGCAGCCTCGTACTGCGTACGTTACTGCACTGAACCCATAGAAACATTCTGCCACTCGGAGTATGCAATCGCGAACGGAGCCGCTTCAATTCTTCCCGAAGGTGTTCCTTCGGGATGACTGCGAGAGTCGCTCGAGGACGGCAATTTCTTCGCAGGGAGCCCCCCCCCCCCCCTCTTCTCCGGGCCAGATTCTTGGATGCGAATCGATGGCGACTGCTCCGCAAGTGATGACTGCTCCAGTCCTCGGTTTTCCAACGCCGGCCCCTTCCGAGGATTTCAAACGAGCTCTCCTGTTCTCTGGAGAGGTGAGCGGTCGGTTTGCTCTTATACGGCCGAACAGTCCGTTACCGTATACAATCGTCGTCCTTGTCACACGATTCCTACCTCTCTCCTGCCCAAACATCTCGTAGTGATCCCTTACCGACGATTGTGTCGATAGTTTCCGTGGTTTTGCGAGGGCCGCCCGACTTCCGCAGGTCTTCGCGTCCATTGTGCGAATCCGCTTCCCTGCTCCGATCGTTGACGGGCGATTCCCAACTGCGAGGAGCCCAGAAACTTCACGGCTTCGAAAGTGCCCCAACTTGCTCGAATACGCTAAGCCGAGACTGACTCGGCGGTAATGAAGTGAGGTTTCCGTGCGTCGACCGGTACCGTTGTACAACGAATGTTGATCCCCATCCATCCATCTTTTTCGACTGATAACGTGTTTCTGCCGAGCCGGATTCGCCAATATCACCAGATCTCAAACAGAACATAGAATTTACGTGTCGTCAAGGCCGGGGAAAGGAACACCGGAAACCCCACAAGGAAGAAGTTGGATCACCGATGAGATGACCTACGTATGATGAATGATTCCGAATCATTGAGTTACGTCATTTCCATTCCCGCGTCGAAAAAAGCAACCTAATTTCAGATGACATCGTTACACTTCGTGATCACAGGATTTTCAGGACATCGGGAAACTCCACAATTCACGCTCAGTAGATTGCTTCCTGTAGCAACTACAGCGCCTCTGTGAAGTTTGAACAACGCGCCTACAACAATCCATCCGAATGGTATGGTTGCCAATTTCAAAGATCCGACTTCTCACTGCCGTCATCTCCGCGCTCAGTTGTTGGTGAGAGATGCGACAATGAATTCATGCAATGGTTGGAAACTTTCATTCAGCACTGTATTCATAACGAAAGTACTTAAAATATGCACGTATATTCACCTCTCCTGCATGATAGGTCTTCCTCTGATCGATGAGGGAGGTACTCCGTTACCGCTGATCCACCCTGTGATGAGGCATCACTTAGAATGGAGTGCCGAAAACAATGGACGCCCAAGGCGGATTCAACCTGCGGAACCGTACCGGTTAGGGTCCGGCAGCCCGGAAGAGGCAGCACGGAGATGATGAGCCAAAAACGGATGAGCTCGAAGATAATGTGCCCGGAATGAATGACCCTGGAGCGGATGAGCTCGGAAACCTCCTCTATCCATAGCCGAGTCGCACATTCTGAGGGTTTCGATACTTATTCCATTGATAACCGAGCTTGTGTTAGGTCAAAATGCCTATCGGGACTTATCTGGTGTGTGCAACGGTGACGAGCGCACAGCGAACGAGGTCATGGGCGTGAAAAGGGAGTCGAAACACCAGATGGTCATCGTAGGTCGGGAACTTTCTTACCTTTTCTCTTTTTCTCGGTTGTCAGTGAAAAACCGTCGGTTTCATTGGGGAGGTGAGGTGGAATGCATCGAGGACGAGATTTTCTCAAGAAATCGGCCATCTTTTTGGGATGATAAAATCTGTCGCCGATTTCAAGCACTGGACTGATTCTCGTCATTTCTAGTAGCAAGTGAATGGGATACTTTCCCGTATCCGATGGAACCACTACTTGATCAGTCAACTTCAGACGTTCAGACTATTGCGAATACACCGACAGACGATTGACTTTCATTTACATTTAGACAGGGTAGCCAATTCGGGTCACGCGGGAATTTTCGGACTCTTCCTTTTTTCGGCCTGTCATATCCCGGTGATATCTCGATAGGTTGCTCTTCTTTTCCGACCAGGATAAGCCTCAATAACATCAGGAACGTTTTTCATCATGGGAACTCCTTTGGGATCCGGCTTCCCCGAAGGGTTACGGGAGCAATGCACGGAGAATGAGATTTTGACACCGATTCTCAGGACGATAAGTTCTCACGCCCTTCTCCAAGCTCGGAGTCAATTTTCGCGGGGCACTCGTGCATGAGATTTGTATCCCTTGTCGCATCAAATCAGACCCGAACAAACTCGATGGGTTGACAAATGTCGTCACCACGGCCAATCAATGGAGACTGTCCAGAGCAGTGATCCTTGAAGGGGGTGACAGTGCACCTCGGCGGTTGCTGTGCAGAAGTAGAATGTTCAGAGAACGAAACGCATAGAACACTTTCTCGAAATCTGGAGAAACAGGTCATCGGACATTTTTTCACCTGAAAACCAAGGAGGCGTCACGATCACACAATAAGTTTCTTCACAGAGAATAGAGAGCGCTGCGGGGAATCGTCATCAGTCCCGGGACCTTTCCGCTCCGAGCTGAGAAGGTCTCCAGTTACAGTCTTCCACGCAACTCGATTCCTCGCGATCCCTGAACGTGAAGGTCTCGACCTCCGATTTGTCCGTTTAGATGCCTCCAGATATATCGTCTTTATCACAGCCTTCTTCTTTTCACAGCCACAAGGCTTTGTGTTCTTCTTTGGCTCAATGGGGAGCTCCAAATAAGTATCGATATTCAAGTACTCTCGCAAGGCGAGAGATAACCCGTTCCGCCTCGTCGTACCTGGTGGAGGCTGACTTCAGCGCCGTGCGCTATACCTCGTTAAGGGAAATCGATCAGAAATCTGCACGCGAGGTGTTTCTAGGCTCGAGGTGTCGTGCATTCCGCCAGAAGTCCAAGATCTGTGCTGTCAAGCACAAGACGGAAGCTCTCACTTATGCTATTTTCGTTGACTCGGGTGTTTTTCGTCGTTTGGAACATCCAATGTGTGATGCGGGATGTGCATGATTCGTCTTTCGTGCGCTTGGGTGTGCAAGGCGGAAAGAAGGTTGAGAATCAATGTCCAAAGGAAGAAGGGTCACGGTCCCTCTGAGCCGCTTTGTGGCAAGCAACTCTCGACCGATCCGCGCGATCAAGTGACCCGAATACTCGTCATCCTCCCATTATCCAATCAATCAGGGAAAACCAATTGAAATTAGGACCATCCCTTGACATGACCCAGAAGAGATTAGCACGAAAACTGTCGACCGATGCTGTCCCCCCCGGACGGAATAGATGAGTCCAGCAGCCTCTCAAGAGACGACAGAAACACCCTCTTGAAGAAGGGTTGGCAACATGGTGCGGCCCGCGAGCCACATTTCGGCCCGCAGGCACAGTGGTCCACGCGGGGTCGCCCTTTGCCCACCCCCACTCTGGAACATGCGTGGAGTTGGGATCTGATCGGGGACGAACGAACAAACAAGCTGATTCTCGATTTTTGAATATGTACGCTTTTCTCTTTCTACACTTGGTCAGCATCACTCCTGAAACTATAAACTCATTGGTGGACTTGTACATGTTGTTTTGGCAAGATAGACTTTGCAATAACCATCTTAGAATCTAAAAAGTATGGTGGGGTCGATTCTGGAATAACCTCCATAAAGCCCAGGAAGAATGGTTGGACTGACTCCCGGATCAGCTTCATAAATTCGAGAAGTATAGACAGATCGATTCCAGAATGAACTCCACGGACCTCGGGAAGTATGATCAGATCAACCCCGGAATCACTGTTTTGGACCCAGAAAAGTATAGTGAGATTGATCCCGTAATAAGCCCCTTAGACTCTGAGAAGTATGGTCGGATCGATCCTGTGATTACCTCCATAGACATCGGAAGAAGTGTTCAGATCGACGCCGTAATCACCGCTTTAGGCTCTCGAAAGAACTGTCGAATCCGAAAATAACCTCCATAGAATTCAAAAGGTATGCTCAGATTGGTCCCGGAATCGCCCGCATCTATTCCAGAAGGAGTGCGGACAAACTACCCGACGAAGCGGGTTATATATAGGAAGAATATAGATCCACTATAGATACATAGCCGAACGCCTCGCCTCTATCAAGATTCAACAGCTGGAGTCGCGCGCCATCTGACTTCTTGGGCGGCAATATCGGTTTCATGACATTCCACCCCATCGGAACTTCAGATATGACGAAAAGCATCTTGGATATCATGTTCAGCGCTCCAGATCACAAGATTCTGCAATGTTTTCGGGTCGCTAGCCTTCTCCCAAGATACTGATCAGACACCTAGGTCGGTAGTACACGAAGCAAACTTTCAGAATAGAAGTTCAACCGGAGTGCCATCCAGGAGAGATACGCCCGGCTTCCGATCGCGCGGCAAACAAACTGCAAAACGAGTCTTTCATCTCGTTTCACTCGAGCGTTGGGGAAGATTTGGGCGGTGCGGAGCTTTCTCAGGGTGGAGTCAACTGAGGCTTTACAAAAAAATAAGCGCCTCGAGAACGACAGTTGTAATTCGGGAAAAAAAATGCGACAACCCTCTTTAGCGGGTATTCTGCGCTTGCAATCCGCCCCAAATACACCAAGCCTCGATGAAGCGTTTGCTAGCCACAGCTCTGAGCCGCGATCGCCTGTGAAGATAATGCGGACGCTTCCCTAACGAAAGTCCCCGTGAAGCTCTCGACTGTTGTCCCATAGCCGAGTGCACCGATGAATATCATATCAGTGTTATTATTGCTATATAGTCGACGCGGCTTCGAGCCGGAATCCGGAGGCTACTTCCGAATTCGAGGGAAGTGTCACTGTCGGTTCTGAACATGCGGAGCATACACATAGACCGATAGAGCGTGATTATGGGGAGTGCTGAGCATCCCTGAACCTCTCCTCCACCCGCGAACAGCACGTGAATCGAGATCGATCCCGAGGACATTATGGCAGGAGGAATTTTCGATTCTGTCAAAGCAGGGGAGAACAAACTTTACAATAGGCTTCTCCCATCTAGTTCAGGAGAACCCGCCCTCTTATAATCTGAAGGAGCTCAGATTACCACGCTGTTCTCAAGGTCCCTCTGCCCATACTTTTCTCATGGGAAGCTCAAGATCTGGCAAAAATAATGAGCGCGGATTCCGGTGACTGGACGTACTAACAACGCCGACCCGCGCCGCACACTACGGTCATCACTTCTTCCGTTTTTCAACGCGTATGATGGTCATCCTGTTCCATCGTAGTTTCCTTCTGAGTTGGAGGAGGAAGATAATGAATCAGCGTTTTGAACAATGCGGCGTGGTGTCGACGTCCTCGGAATCCATGGCGGAGGCAGTTGGCTCGCAGAAGTAGCACATCGGGCTTGGGGAGCGTACACACATAGTCCTGGCCAGATCTCGGATGGGCCCTGGAGAGAACGGTGAGCTTTGCACGCCATTCTCACCATAATTCTGGAACCACTGTCAATATTCGCAGGTTTCTGAGAAAACACTTTTTTTTCGCAGTTGAACAGTCGTCCAATATTCCGCTGGAGGAGAGAGGTAACTCAGATCAGTCGGATGAAGATAACATCAAGGAATACAGATCTAGGGTAGGAGATACCACTCACGAATGCTGATTAGACGTCGTCCGAAGGTTCAGCCGATGTGCGCGGGAGGTACGCCATGTCTCTGATGCTCAAGGTTCCGACAACGCTATATGAAACCCAACTCTGCCTTCAAGACGAAGAAGTAACTTAGGGCAGGTTATGAACCTGTTCAAACAGTAGGACGCTTAACTTTCTTTGGAGGCGATTTTGACCGCAAGCGACTCACCGTGGACTCATATTCAGAGCCCAGTGTGCGGATCTCAGGATTTTTTTTTCTCATCTAGCTCATCTATCTGACTACATCTCGAATACACCAATCGTCGATATGCTTTTCCGTTTCATTCCAATAGCAAGTTAACGAAATTCCCTAACATTCAGAAGGTTCGCCAATTTTCCACAGGTGGCGCAGCTGACCTCGCTCGGTGTGAAGGGGTGTCCATGTGCCAAAAATGCCCGGTGTTACCAGCATGCCGCTCACAACTCGGAGGGACCAGCGAGGCACAACATGAATAATATTCTTTGGCTTCTGGTGTGTTCGTCGGAAACCGACCACAGAGACGAAATTCGAGTTTTTATGAAATGGAAAATCGACCGGAAAACGTGTTATCGGTTGAGTGAGAGAAAGAAACGCAACTCAAGCATGCGACTCGGGACCAGAAACTAGTCTTCAAAAAGTTGTAAAGCTCTCTTCAGTCAAGTGTCGGGAGCTTCGCGGCTCCTGCCATGGCGACATCTCTTGTGGTGACATTTTCATGTTTTGGCTCGTTGGTTCTCCCCAGATGACAGCGAGATGCTGGTAACGCCGGGCACTTTCGAAATCCGCCCGCTGGGCTGCGAATAACAGGCAGTGAGAGAAATGGCGGAACAATTCCTGACCTGCTTCGACCACCCTGTATATCCAGATACTTCCATATATGTAGTGTATTCATGGTTTATACCATGGGTGCTAGGGCTTCCTCCGTGGGTCAGAGCCATGGAGACTATGGTATCTCTTTGAATTCATTGCGATTGTATAGCCTCCCTCACAAATAAACCATTCTATAAATCTTCCCGGAGGGCGCTATGAGTCTGATCCAGCCCCTGCATATGTACTGCTCCATGCAGAGCTAGTACTTCGCCAAACGATTGACGGCACGATGCGCCTGCGATGACTACCGCGTAAATCAGCGAAACGACGTTTCGAAACTGCACTCGCTTATCTACAACCATTTTCAGCACCCAAACTTCCGACACATGTGGCTCTGCGGCTGGCGTGAAGAGGGCTTCCTGGTGCCAACAATACCGTTTTAGAGCCTATCGCAGAAGCTGTTCTCGTTCGCTGAATCATTCCAGTTCCGAATGGTCAATTTTCGCAGTCATCATGCGTTTACTGTGAGCGGGTACTCTGTGTTGAATATTTCATCGCGCACTGTAATTACCACTCAGGTTTCGCTTGATCCGGAACTCTCATTCTACCTATCTATGAAGCTCCTTTTGCTACAGCTTGTACCATCTGTACCGTTTTCCAAGCTATAACCAGGGTTAAGACTAAATCGGTATTGTTTTTTTTTCCAGATGACGTCTCCTGACGTAACGCGTACGGCCTGGAATCTATCGGTGATCTTACTCTTGATTCTCATTCGTTTCGAGAGAGAAAAAGCATGAGAATGTAACTTCAGAGTGGCGCTGAGGATGATGATGATGCTGATTGTACGAATTTCATATTCATGTTTTGAGGCTTCAGGGCCGTATGAACGAGTCCCACTCGCCTCCAAGTTACACCCGACGCACCTTTAATTCCCATCCATGTATCATGAGAATCGGAGTGGGATAGTTGGTGCACACTCTTCGTTAGACGTTTCATATGTTGCCGCAACTCTGAGTTCCGAGAATTCGTCTCTCGAGCGTGGAGATTCCACGAGATTCTCAGCGCAGGTGGGCGAGAGCCATGCGCTCTTCTCAAGGGGTCATCAGTCAGGGAATAAGTGTCCGAGGTTCTCAATCTGATTCCGAACTGAATACCTCTGGCACGACCCCTCAAAATGTAGATTCCATGGAGCACTCTGAAGCAATGATATACGCCGCTCGCGAGGTGCTAACTGCTGGAGAGAAAACCCACACCGAACCCGCAGATTTGATGAACATATTCACGGCCTTGTGCGTGAATGCGTGCGAGCATTTCCGGATCCAAACCAGTCTTCTCGACAACGGTACCCTGAGGCACGGGATGAGAACGGAAGGTTCCAAGATATGATGCCTATGGAATAAAATCCCGCACGTTGGAAATTCAGGCTCTGCGTGGCGCAGATCGCGAGCAGAGAACTTTGGAATGCAATCGATTTATTCAACGTCGAAGCGGCATTCTTCATCATCAAAAAACACCGTCATCGATGTTGACCAATCTCTCAGATAGGAACAATAGTTTCGTTGCTCTTCGACATCATCGATCACTTCTCTCCCTTCTGGGCGACCGACCCAATAATGCTGTCTCGTCAATCCAATCCAGATTCAGGGGAAACGCCATGAACCTCTCCGGCAGAGGAAGGTTACTCGAATCGAAGATGGAGGAGGATTATTGCTCCGTCCTCATTCCGCATTCCCCCCACACCTGCTTGTACTGACAATGTCTGTCTGACCTTTTTCTCAAATCTGATTTCTGTTCCTGTATATCACGCGCGCTCAACTTCGATCGCCCACAGACAGGGCCTCGAGTTTGTCGCGGTCAAAAAACGCAAATATCGCGGGCGAGTCGCGGTGACGGATCGGAAAGTCGCGGAAACTGATTGAATCGCTCGAGGATCGTAAGAAGTGATCAGATCGTGTGAATTCTGCAGCAGACTCGATCGTAACTGAGTAGATGATGACGCTGCAATGCTAGAGAAGTCCTATCATAGCCTGGAGATTCGTCCACCTCAGACGATGAGGACGGATTTGACTTAGAATATGATAATGTTGATTTGATTTGAGCTTGATTCGTATCGCACCAGGACGAGATGCATGCGAGGACCGAGAGCTCATTCCAACAGTAGACTGATCCCGAACATGCCCCGTCTGAGGAATGAGACCGATCGAGTTTCATTAAATCGAACCGTCGATGAGCAGGGGAGGTCCAGAGCCATTTAGATCCATTAGGAGGCCATGGAGCCACAGGACGACCAGTCGACCGAGCGAAGTGGCACTTCGATGCATAGGCAGACTGGCTGCAAGTAAAAGGTCATCTGGAGAACAAGCACAGAAACCTGTGACGAGATTCGCCAACCAACAGAACTTTGCATCATCTAATCCGCCACATCTGGGGATCCCCCCGCTCCCAATGAAGGACGGCAATCAGCTAGGAGCATCCCAACAGTCTGCCTGAGTCCGTGTACGCTCCACAGAGCTCTACGTCTATTGGAACAGCTTTTGCTGTGGTTATGACGCCCTCAAAAGTGAGGACAACCCTCATCGGAGAAATGAGAAAAGTGAGCGAGATCCAGCGCTCCTTTTAGTGCCTGGAAATGAAAACATGATTCTCCGGTCAAATATCTCGGAATCTATGACTCCCACAAAGATTACCCCGGGGAACATTCTGAATAGGGCTTGGGTGAGAGATAGAGTTCTAGATGCGTAAGTGCTCAGAGCGGTTCGAGAAACAAGTTCTAGTTTCAACCATCGACGATCGATTTCTCGATCCAGCTTCCATCTCGAGCGAAGGTCGCAGAACGCAATCGTTTTGATACAAGGCACCACTCATTGTGACTCCGTTCGCGACAGTTCACGTGGATCGCAGTTTGACGCACCCCGTTCGGGGCACTGGCTATCGACGTGGGATTGAGCCTGACACCATCTCATGTGAACCACAGCCTCTTTCTTCCCTTGGATGAGTTTGGCGCCCATCGGTGTAGAACTCCATTCACCATCGCAGCCATGTTTCGAAAGTCGCCGAAAAAGGCATTTCGCGAACTGAGAAGAACGCGCCCGGAGATTTGAACGCTGTCGCGACAGTACCACTGTGCTGATATCTCTCAAATAAGTAGTGTTTGACTCGTCATTCAATCTTCTGCCCAGAAATTTTCCGTTTCTCGCACTTCCATACTTCACATCACTCGCTGTGCTGCCATGCGCTGGCGGCTCGCTCCCATGAGACAGGTCGTTGCTCAGATCGATGCGGAACATGAGTGTATGGAACCGCGAATTCAGCCACTGAGGTTGACCCAGATTTTGACGTAAGCTTAAGTCCTGCCGGCGAGGGTTTGCGTGTTGTGCCGGAAGCTGGCCGCAACGGAACTGAAACCACTCATTGTTGTGCTCTGCGGCACTGTCGAACAGTTCACATCACTCGCTTCGCTTCCACCCGCCAGATCTCGCTCCGATGAGGCCGATCGTTCAGGGGAGTTCAACGAGAAAGATCGCGGCGAGATGCCTACCCAGTACATGGCGTGGGATGATAGAGTAGATATCCCTCTATCATCCGACACAAATCAGGCCCCGATATCGGTCCCAGTCCTCGAGGAATCCGTTTCTGCGTCATATTTTCAATGATGGTCATTGACGAACCAAGGTTCGAGGAGCCAAACCTCTGATCTCGATTCTATCAGATTCATGATTCCTTCTTTCGAACTGGAACTACGAAACCCGGTTCTTCAACACATCTTTCACAAGGTGGGAGACATTGGAAATGAATATCATAGGTCGAGCCGCAAGCGTTGTAGCAGCGCAGCGGGCCAATCGTTCCGAAGAAAAGAAATGGAGAGACGCTTCGTCGCGATAACTCGATGTCATAAAAAATCCAGCCAGGCATAATCTCAGCCTGCGGGGTAATCGAGAAAGCATTACAGATGACACCATAGCGAATTAAGTAGAAATTAAATCGGCGTTGACATGCAAGACTCTCGTGACCAGCCGTATGACAATGCAGCCGTGATGGCTGGCAAGTACACTGGCGTACAAGTACAAGCCCGCATAAGGAGCATGAATCCTGAGGCTCAGTTCGTGGCTTGGAGTTCCAGCTCGCCTCAGAAGACAGCCTAGAAGACCTGGAACTTATGCCATGGAACTTATGACTTTTCCCCTTGCTCTCGGTGGTCATAACTGGGAAAATTAGTTTCCGACTCAAAAAATGAGGGAGCGTTCGCTGTTATCGAACTTTTGGGGGCTTACAAACCATTACAGGATCGAATTTCGGAGTTCTGTTCCCGCGAAAAATCCCACCGTGCCGGGGCGTTAATTCGGCCGGATTTTCAACTGAATGCTTCTCGTCGTGACTAGGCATCGCAAGGAACCGCGAATTTTTGGAACCGCGGTTCTCGGTTCTCTGAGAACCGCAAGTCAGAACCGCGGTCCCAGAATCGCAAGTGAGAACCGCGAAGAACCGCGGCCAACGGCCGGAATGATATTCTCGCTCGCTCAGAATTTGTTGCTCGATCCGTCGATGATGAGTCACGAGTTGGCAGTGGACTGTTTTTGTTCAATCCATGCTGTGTCCTCAAATGTTTGCTCAAAGCGCTCGTCGATCTTTCTGTCTAGGACTCCTGAGTTCCTGAGTTTCGAGATACGAAAACAATTACTTACTGGGTTTGGAACTCCGAACGCAAATGCAGCTGCGGTCAGAGCTATATTTTTCGGTTCCCCCACCTGCTGGGAGTCAGTTATCTGGAGCATCCTATCGTGCGAAAACGTGTGAAATGTTTCAAACATTCTAGCTTGTTAAATGACCACGCTGGAACAGACTGTGCATTTGGCTTGTTAACCACGTTTCAAAAACCATTTCCAGACCCAAATTTTTAGCTGCACCACTTTAGCAAAACCACTCATCGTTGCGTCCCGTAGAGTGGGAAAGATTCCTCGTGATAGAGAACGGGATTCTCTCGGACAGAACCGGAGCACAAGAGCGAGCTCAGAGAGATATTCTTGACGATTCGTGCAACGATCCGTACCATGCGACTTGCGCAGCGCGACGGTGCGACGTGAGACCAAGCAGAGAGCATGATGATTTTAAAAATTTGGCGCTCTCGTTCCTTCGAGGCATGGCCCTGGTGTGCAATGGAGTAGCATCGCCATCGTGGCAAGCTCCTCAGGGAGTGGGTGTCGGCCTGGCGGTGGCTTCAAATGATGCTTCTGAACTTTCACTGAAGTTTCGGCTCCCATTCTACCATTCGAACTGAGGTCTACCAAGGCAGTGCACGGTGAAGGTCTCGGCTCGCTGATAAGGGCGCTAGATAAAAGCTTCTCCCGCGCGGCTTCTTGCGGTTCCTCGCGGTTCCAGAACCGCAGATTCTTGCGGTTCCGGAACCGCGGTTCGGAACCGCTGCGATGCCTAGTCGTGACCATCGGTGACATACTATCCGGAGAGGACTGTACACTCGATCCCAACGAAGTGAGATCAATAACTTGACACCGAGAGCAGACTTCAACGCCCATGAACACCGTCGAGTTTTCGATCTGGCTCCGTTGGAATCCAGTCTTCTGCGGTCAGTGATGGACCGGGTCAGTGCTGGAAGTGTCGACTCGGAACTCCTCAAGTGACATAGAATACACGAAGCGTCCGCTTCATCTTCAACTTTGTTAGCATTGAGCTCAGATAGAGTGGACTCTCTAGTTAGAGGAGCCACTGTATATGTCGCTTGGAAGAAATCGAAGGGGGGGGGGGGCGATCAGGATTCAGGAGTTTGTGACTGTCCGGCAGGGAAGGAATGCTCGATGTAGGCCATCTGGAGCTCCTGAGTTTACCAAGAGGTATAATCTGGACACCTGCGTCCTCAATATCGTCTTCTCTCTCCGAGTCCTCCTGACCGTAGCTATCAGTTCGGCGAGCTCTGAGAGGGGCATTTCGGAGTTGAAAATGATCAAGTCATTTCTCCGCTCCGGTATGAGCCAATTAGAGCTCCCAAACCTCGCGATCCTGTCGATCGAGCATGAAATCTCGAATAACTTAGGAATGGACGGTGCGATCAACGAATTCGCGATCGTGAAATCCGTAAAGCTCAGTTTTGAAGATTGAATAATGAATACCCTTGCCCAAATCAGCAGATTTGATGTTTCAGCCATGTAATTCTGCCTGATGTTAATCATTGTCTTGTTCTTCCGTCAAGGTCCCAAAGAGCTCTCATCGCACTTTTTAACTCATTTATTCCCGAGTCTCCCCTGTCCCACGTCTCTCTTTCGTCTCAGACGTAGCCGAAGAAGTCGTTTCGGCTGAACTGGAGATATTGAGATTACAGAGAGACGCGAACTGTTTTTTCCTCTCCATCAGAGTTTTTTTTTCCGGAAGGGATTTCGTTTGCAATGCTGCTATTTCATCCGCGAGCCGCATGCATTCGTAACGAGGCCACCAACCCCAATCGAAGCGGTTGGCGATGAGAAATCGGGGACCCATTGGAACAGAATGGAACGGAGGATCGAGAGCGACGATCGGAGTGTCTGGGTAGCGATGAATGTATTTCAAGCTGAGCTCAGCAGTTTATACGAAAACAGAGTCATGAATTATGACCTAGATCTCAGGATTCTCAAGCGTGATGGAAGTCGTCTCCGCTGATTTCAATTCCACGCAGTTGGCGCGCGCCCAGAGCCCGGGTTGAGACTATCTGTAATTACATAATGAACGCATACTGAGACGTCATGTTTCTTACGCGGGGATTTCAACGCTGGCATGCTCCAAGCGGGATATTCTTATGTTCCCAGTTTGAGAGAAGGGATCTCCAATCTGACGGAATCGATTCCAGAGATTGGGTTATTCGGACCTTTGGGTTCATCACGGGGGAGGCATGAACGAAAATTATCAAAAAAATCGGGGACCGATATCGGGGTCGGTCTATGGTGAATGATCGATGGATATCTCTATTCCATAAACTGGAAATGCATTTTCCTTCCGATCTACCTCGTTACATCCCCTCGATGAGACCGAGTCGTCCGAAGAAAAAACTGGGAGGAGCGAGTTGTGTCATCTCAAAAAAGCGTTTATTCTTTTCACGTTCCACTTCCCACTTCAATCACTCATTCCTGATGTCCCAAGATCCGCACTTGGAGTGGTGCAGAATGATGAGTGAATTCATAACGAAATTCTTTATACGCAGTACGGATCCAATTCCTGATCTACCGTTTCTCAGATTCTCCAGTTAGGAATCAGGGGGATGTGCAATGACTAAGCGAATCGATCGCGGGCGGAAGACAGACAATCTTCATGAATGTTATGGTGGGCTCGCCGTTGACAAGCGCGCGTTAGTAACTCCCTGTCGAATATGCTGTACCGTGTCTCCGCATTGCCAGCTTCCCACTGGAGAAAATCAACGGCTGCCAAGCGCCGCTTTGCATGACGATTGCAAGCATTTTCCACTGAACGGGTTATCAATCCCGTGACATCGATCAAGGAATTGACAAACAGCGCTAGAAAGCAACCCTTACCATCCGCAAAGTTAGGGTTTTCGTTTCGTCTGTGCGTTCTGTCTTGGGCTGGGGTCACTCTTTGTGGGGAAGATCTCTTCGGAGCACCGATGGGGTTCCCCGAGAGTGTCCTGGAAACGGGAACGACCGATCGGTCTAGGAATCATTATGCTGTGTACCAGCGCGCACAGCATATTGACGGAGTTGATACATTGGCAGAGTTGAGGAGGCTTCCCGAGGAGCGTGGCGATGACATCCAAGCCTTAGGTTACCGGAATTCTATGCCTTGTGCGCGATTCGCAGCCTTTTCGGTCAGACAGGGATCCCCAGACGCTCAGGGCTGGCTTGAAGAATTAGTACGCACGTTGAATACTATCTCCACCCTCCTCTTCCTCGACTCCGGCCACTCGAGTGCCGGGGAAACTGGTGCAAATTGGAAGCGACCTCCAGCCCCGTGTCGTCTCCCCTTGGAGTGCAAGTCCCTGAGCAGGAACTCCCACTCTAAGGAGCCCTACGTAAAGCAAGACGTCGAATACACGTCAGACGCCTGCGGGAATTCGCGTCCACGTGTTTTCGGTGTCATCATTCACGATAACCGGGGACGTCAAGTACCGCCCGAAGCGCCCCCTGAGCTTATTTCTTCACCAGTTGAAATTCAGCTCAGTAGCACCAACTTTCGATACTGCTGAGGTCATGGATTCCGCCTGAAATCGGTCCGTTACCGAAAGTCGACAACGGATAAGAATGATGAGGCCTGCACTACCGGTCGAACATCGAGGTTCCTCAGTCTCTGCGCTACTGATGTCAGCTCATGCTCAGCCGTCGCTGGGCTTGTACGATGCTGCGTCTACCAGCCATTACTTAGCGAGCCGGAGCTTCACTTCGACCGGACGGCATCCATGTGGCTCACGTAAGATGCGCTAAGCGAGATAGTCTCCGAGCCATAGTAGTAGCTCCCGAAAACCATCGTTACCTAAAGTTCTATCCCGGTCTCCCTGGAGTCCCTTAATCCTGTCTACCGCAGGTAAAGATCATAGACACGCTGTGCACGTGGGACTCTACACAAGCTGAGGCTTCATTTTGGTCGAAAGCCTCCTTCGTGGAGACGCGGGTTACAAACCGCGCTGTGGGCCACAAACCCCTCAACCTAAAGCTCCATTTTTGTCGTTGCCGCAGTTCAGCTGATGCTCAGCCGTAGCTCGGTTGGAAGAACACGGTGGGGCGCTATTGGTCAGATAACGTTTTCGTGAACGCGCGAGTTACTCAGCGTGCGCTATGCGGGATGATTTTCGACCCGGAGCCTGATGCTAATCGGGTCAGTTTTCCGTGAACATCTCCGTGTACCTCGACGACGCCTCCAGGGACTCCAGCGATGAAAAGCAACTTCCCGAATATTTTAAACGGCTCAGGGATCACAGACTGTGGCTCAATGCTGAGAAATGTAGGTTCGGTCTTCAGATTTCGATTTTCGTGGACACCAGGTTTCCGAGGAAGGCACCGCTCCGTCACCGCACGAGCTGGTCCTAAGTGGGTGTGAACTCCAACGCATCAGCGATGTACTCGCGGTACCCTATCGCTGGTACCCAGAGAATGCGACAGAGGCGTAGAACGGAGCCGCCTCGGAGAGGATCTAGCTCCTCGTTTAAGCTTCGAACAATTTGAATGATATCCAGTGGACCCGAGGGAATCTGACTCTAAGTCTATATCGAGCTATAATTCTGTACAGGCGGAGGCCTCCTGAGCATCTGGCGATGTACGGAATAGGATACCGTTGAAGCGTCCACCTGAATATAGAAAATAGCTGTCCCTCAAGAATTTCCGGCCGTCCTCATGATTCAACTCTCCCACTCCTTTGGATGTTCTTCTAAGGAAAACTGACAAGGTGCAGCCTTCCTTAAAGTTCATGAACGAGCGATGAATTATGAGATCGTGCACACCGCAGGAAATGATTGAGATAACGATCGCTTCATTGCCTTCACTGGGGCGGTCTGTGCGACGAGATATGAGACTGGGAAACCACTCGGAGTGTGCACGATACTGAATGATGGGTTCGCGAGTCAGAAATGCCAGCAACAAGCTCCAGTAGAGGTTCGACTTCACCAGATATTTTATTTGATTGAGAGGACCACTGAAGAAACTGAAGTGCGGACAAGAGTCTCATTTTACCCCCCTGCTTGGGGATTCTTCTGCAAACGCTCTATCCAAGATGTTGTCGCCGGAAAATTCCGTCAGTGGGCAAGTCTATTGTGTTCCTCTCGGAGGCTCCCTGCAAGAAACAGTCTGCAAGATTCGTGCGGAGCAACTACGACGATTTTAGGATTAGCTCGCTACGCTGGAGCCGTTTCTTCACCGTCGGCTGCAGAAGGTTGGCTCGAAGAGTCCTGCAGCGATCTCGAGGGTTCTATGAAGCGCTCAGAACGTACATATAAGGGTCAACTCAGTGGGACCATCTCTCCCTTGCCTATAGGGTAAACCGTCCCGCCCCCTAGAATCGGGACCGAAGACTTGCGGGATGGAAGAGAGGACCATGTAACGTTCGAAGCGAGCATACCTCGTAGATGAGCGGGACACAGTCTCCCCATCCTCTCTAACGTCGACGAGGAAAACCAGCTTGCTGCCTGTGAGTCTGCGGTATCTTGTCACCTGAGCCAGTTTTGCGTCGCTAGAAGGAGGGGGTCCGTGGTGGGCAGCCCACTTCAGCAGCTTTCGCAGCCGACAGAGAAGTCAAAAAGAGCCATGAGACAGCTGATGGTCGGCGACAAACGAGTGAGCAAATGGGGCGGAAGCATTCGGATAGGAAGGTAAGATCTCAATTGTTCACTGATCTTCCATCGGATGTTCAGTAAACTTGCGTCGGAATGGGTGGATGACAATATTCATACTTTGGCAACTGGGGTTCGCTGGGAGATCATCATCTATGCGTATCGTGGACAGCGGCCGGTCTAGCATGTACTCCCGATGTACACCGAAACCACGGCTCGGGTCTCGGAGAGACCTTGCATGTTGACGCTGGTTCTGCCGAGTTTGGTTATCCGCCTATCTCGAGTCAGGGAGTGGAAACCAAGCTTCGATAGCTGAGAGGATGACGCATCTTTTCTCGATTCATTTGCGTCGATCGGTTCACACTCACGACCCGACCACTCATCTCCCGCTCAAAGATGAGCTTTCCCAGTTTTTCGTCCTGGGAGGAGACGCGGGAGGTAGTGCATCGAGGACGACATTTCGTCAGCAAACCAGTGATTCATCTGATCCTGATGCGACCTGTCGTCAATTCCGAGCTATGAGCCGGTGATCGTCATTTCTCGAGCTCTCTCCCGAATTTAGGTAAAAGAGTGTCCAGAAGAAATTCTTCTGTCAACGAGAGAGGCTGTCCTGTCGACTATCCTTGAACTTCATGCCCGTATACTCATAACCAGAAACGAGGGGTACCGAGCGCATCGAAGTACAGAAGGCTCAAGGAGGAGTTTCGATAGCCGAGAGCGTGCTGAAGTGAAGACGGGAATATCGGTGAACGGGGCTTGAACGAGTGAGCCGAACAACAATCGGCCCCACGACGGGAGTCCACGTACTGTCCCCGTGAAATTTTGCCAGCTGCCGAAATCTAGCTAGTAGTCGATTGAGTACTTGATGTCCGGCGCTCTTCGGCAGACATGAATAGCCTCACGACATGTGGAATGGGTAGCAGTTAGGAAGACAGAGGAGAGGACTCTGGTCGTGGCGAAACTCCGGGCGATGGTCGAGCAGACATCGGCCAGCGTTTTGACACCAGAGTTGAGATGATGAATTCGAGAGAGTATTCCTGCGAAATATTTCAACCCACCCGATGAGGAGAGCTAGGAAGCAAGTTCAAGTAATGGAGCGGGTACTCCCGGACCAAGCTCATCTCACGGCTGGCTGGGTTTCTTAGCTACGCATCACTCTCCGGTTCACGCTGATTGAACCATTGTTAATCGAGAGGACGGTTCAAGGGTCCCAGGACCTCCGATGCTCGCTACTTCGTTCCATCAATGCAACGGACTGACTGGATCGTACGCCGGAGTCTGATGCTTCTTCAATGCAGCTGATGAGTAAACGGCGAATCAGTCAAGCTCGTTGGGAGGCTTGCCAGCAGCGACATGAGTCCATGTTGCCAAAGAACGCCGAACAGGATGTTCCAGAAGCAAAGCTAAACAGCATGCTGAACCTGTGAAGTCTGATCGACGATGCGGTGCTTGTGTGCCTGACAAGAGTGAAATAGGCGGCTGGCCTCAGTCTGATCGCCCTGAGGAAGTTAGAGACTCAACGACCAGTAGGAGCCGCGAGAGTCTCGGGTCCAACTTGGAGCTGTGGGTATCGCCAGCCGAACTCATCTCAAAGCGAAGCCAGGGGTCGATGGGAGTTCTGTCCCAGATTCCTCGGTCACAGAGTGCGGACTTACACAAGATCGCGGTGAGGTTCCAGGCTTTCCTAGCTGGGGGGAGATAGCACGAGTTCTGGACTCAGAGAGCCTAGTTCGAAGACATTTTCCCGAGAAGCCAGCTTGGCGTCAGGTAAAACTGAAGTATCACATGAAACTTCCATCGGATATGCCTATGACCAAGACTCACTCGACTGTTCGCGTCAATCACCGAGCGCATGCCGAACTTTATCTTGAGAAGACAGTGGAGGCTAATCTCTTCGAGAAATCGATTCAAAAATCAACCTCGAGCATGAGTATGTTCAACGGATCCTTTCTTGTTGAGATCCCATGCTTCGAGAAGTCGCTCAGTCGTGTTCACCAATGAATGATTCAGCTCATTTCTCAGGCCGAGGCGAGCGGCGAGGTCATCGTTGGTGTAGTAGAATTCATTGCATCCGAAGATCCCGTGTGCCATCGTTCCGCGGTAAACTCCACATCGGTCGCAGAATGTGTTTGAAGCAGCTAGGAAGATAGCATTATGACATTTTGTTGGGAGGGTTCCAGCTCTCGCTAGGGCTAGTAGAGAGCATCCTCTACTGTTGTCATAAATGTCAGTGATTGTGGTCCTTGACCCTTTGTAAGCTCGGTACAGCTCGAGAGTGGATCTTTCTTCCATCCCGTCTCCCCAGGCCTTATCCTGTGTGGTCTTAACTTCTTCGGATAGCTTCCGGTAGTAGACTCCAAGGAGTGCTCGGTTTTCGTGGTCGTGTTCGATCGTCAGTGCGTCGCTATCGAATTTGGTTGTGAGAACTCCAATTCTCAGGTAGGCTTTCGTTTCGTTTTTCTGCAGGTCAACTGCATCAAGTAGCATTTTGGGCCATCTCGAATCCTGCATTGACAGGATCCTCGCAAAACGCCTGAGCTTACTTTTGGCTTACCTCGCTTCGAAGGAGCTCCAGCTCAGTTCCGGTGAAAGGTATTCGTTCGCTAGCTTCCATCCAGGTTCACGTAGTGCCCATCGCTCTGCCTCGCGCTGGGCTTTCTGCAGTTCGGTCGCTGTATTAGTTGACATTACGGTAACAGCATTCGCGTATGTGATTTTCGGGACAGCGAAGCCTCCCCAGAATGTTTTGGACCATTCAAACTTGTTGAGTCCGCATAGTGTCTGGGCTTGCATTTGGGGGATGGCTCTCTTCACATCCGTCTTCCATTTCTCTTCTTGCGTGGGGAGGTAGTTGGAGTCGTCACTCGGGGTGATCCCAAGACATGTGTATTCAGTGGCAACGCCGGCGGGAAGCTAGGCAAGCTTGAGCGTCCCGAATCTCAGAATCCGGGAGCTGAGCTTCCCAAAAATTATTCCGTCGGGTTCGACCTCATGACAATTCGGAGCCAATTTTCCGGAGATCCGCAAGCACTGGTGTGCTCAAGACGCAAACGAGGAGCGAGAATCTCGTTGGGGGAGCCTCATAACCGAATGAGGGCGATGATTCCACGGATCTCGGGATACAGTCATCGATCCCGAATCGGTCGTGGCGATTCAAGAAGAGGAACTAATGAGAAGTTCCTTCGAATAACCTCGCAATGGGGTCTTATTTGACTGAAGTGTTGAGCCCAGTAAGTTGGATTGAATCGATCCTCCGCATGTAGTAGCGTCTCCAAAAGGTCCATGGAGAAATTATATCGTGACGTCCTTCGTGATACCATGTGGGCGGATCGTTTTGTGATTTCTTCGTAGATCACAATGAGAACAGAATCAAGCATTAGCCGATCTTTGGAGCATCTGGAGTCCCTCAATTCCCTCGCACAACGCTTATTGAAATTTCTAGAGAATTTCCCGAGAATATCGCCGCCCAAATCAGCTTCCCCAAGAAAAAATCCCGGCGCCGCCACTGTGTGTATTCACGGCTGACAGGCAGGACTTCGCCTTGTGTCTGGGAGCCGTTGCAATCGCCAATCGAGTGGTTTCAGAGCACAACCACTGCACACTTCGCGGGGTTGAGGGCCAATTTCCTCACCCTTCCGAACGCCGAGTGATGATCAGAAGCTCCTGTGGATCATTGCGGTTGTGTGCAAGTAGCACCATTTCCTCCGCAAAGAACAGCCCGGGAGCACGAAGTGTTGGCCCCCGAACATAGCAAAAGTTTCCTCTCCGCCTGATTCGAAATCCGCGCTTACTTTCAATCAGTGGTTTCTCAAGCTCTGTTATGTGTAGCATGAACAGAATGCTGCTCAGGGCACAGCCTTATTTCAGAGCTCTGTGAGAGCATGACCAGTCTGAGCTGGCCTCGCCGCGAACAACTTCGACTTTGGTGTTCTCGTATATGCGTGTGAACAGGCCGATCCAGCTGGGTTCCACTCCGGGTCGGCGTAGAATCTTCCACAGTTCGCAGTCGATTCTGTTGAAGGCTTCGGAGCAATCCGGGAAAGAGGCTATCATCCCTTGCTCTCTCTGGCGATCTCTCTCACGGAAGTGAGCATGAAAATGTTATCGTCTCCACGCCTACCTGGTCTAAAGCCGTTCTGCATCTTCCCAAGAATCTGTTCGTTCTCGATCCGCTCTTGGATCTCCGATGTGGAGATCTTGGTGAATAGCCTGCACTGGACTGCGGTGATGGTGATCGGTCGATGTGTGTTCAGGTGTCCCTTCATAGAGTTTCCCCTTCCTATGAGGGATACTCTTCCCTGTTTCCAATCCTCTGGTATGTCTTCGGCTCCGGGAAACAGTCTGTTGAGCAGTTCGATGATTTGCTTTACGCCTTCACTCTGCAGATTTTTCAAGACTTTCGCTGGGATACCATCGAGGCCACAGCCTGTGTGGTCTTGGATGGTACTCATCGCTTGCTTGACCTCTTCTGGGTTTGTATTGATCTCTGTGGTATCTCTACTTCCTCGCCATTGGACTTTCTGATCGCGGCTCTTGCTCGCTTCAGGTAGTTATATTTCTACGTCAGCTAGGTGATCTTCCAAGTCGTCATCTGGAATCAGGAGACCTGTCTTTGATCCGAGGGCTAGATGGGCGTCCAGTATCATTACATCGAATCAGGAGCTGCCACAGTCTCTTAGCTCTGTTGATTTTGGGTGCTTCGAGAATATCTAGGCATATTTGGTGGTCGCGTTGCCTTCTTTCTCTCTGCACCTCCTTGTGAACTCGCTGTTGTGCTGCGCGGTTTCGTCTCTCTGCCTCTACAACGTCAAAGTCACTTAGTGTTTCGGAGGGCGCATGCGTTGTTTTACCTCTATACTCTCTTGAACGCACATGTGATGTGGTCGTCACCGGGTCTCCAACGCCGCTGATTTTGTCGGTGTCTCGGTGCTTCGTGGCACCATTTCTCGCGACAGAGCTCGATTGGCGTTCCCTCTGTCTCCAAAGTCGGCCGCGCTCTCGCCGGTATCCAGTTAGCTCGCGTAGAGTCTTAGATCGGATCAGTGTGCGGTGACCGCATCGGTGGATGCGTGATGATTTTTTCGATTGCTTCCAGGATACTCTCCTTGAAGTTTTCATATTCCAGAGGACTGCCACCTGGATGCGCCTCAAGTTGGTTCTCAACTATTTGCGCAGCGAGAAGCGGAAGCATCAAGTGAATCCGTCTTCTGCTTTTTGGTACATGACTCTGCTGAGCTGTGCACTGCACTCTCAGAAGATTATTATCGCTCAGAGCTATGAGATCCGGTCTTCGTCGGCGGTCATGGTATCTATCTGACTCAGCGCTGCTTCGTTCACAATAAAATAGTCGATAGCTGACTTCCCTCGCGTGAATTTGCCTTCCCATGGCTCAGTCATGTTTAGTATAGTGAGTCCGTTATGGATGGAAAACTCCTCAAGGATCCGACCTCTCTTGTTTGATTTTCCATCGAGGCTGGGGATATGCGCATTAGCGTCACCACCTATGATAATCTTATCTAGTGGCGAGCACTTCTGCTTGATGAGTGCGCTCATGGATCTGGTGCGGGTTTTGTTTTCCCTCGCCGTCCCATGCTTCATATAGAGAGTATGAATATCCATCGATCTCTGCAAATCAATGTTGCTTGGGCAAAGAAGTCATTCCTTTTGTGGTTCCAGTCTTCGACATGGTTTCCCTTGCATAGGATAGCTATGCCACCGTTCGAGTTTTATCTGTCAGGCCTCGCCGTCATTCATGAGACGCGTTTCACAAAACATCATTATGTCTACTTTCGAGTCGATGAGCACATATTTTCCAAGCGCAGCCCTCTTGGCCATGCTAGACTTAGAACCATTGATATTGAGAGAGGCAAAACATAATTTATTAGCAATAGTCTCGCGAGGTGCTCCATTGCTTCGGAGTCCACGCTTAAGGCATCGCTTCTTGGCTGGTTACTCTTGTTGGGACCACGGCGGGGCACCTCCACGTCCTTTAGGAGGGTGACGCCTTGTTTTGTCTGTCTGGTAGGGCTAGTGGCGCTGTCTGCCGGAGTGTCCACTGGGACCAGGCTCGTTGGCCGTGTGGCATAAACCAACGCCTTGGGTGCCACGCTAAGCTAGCAATCGCGGGTTCGATCCCCGGCCGGGACAACAAATTTCTTATGTGGTAAAAAGAGGATTTAATTTATATCAGAATTAAATCTGAACCATCTTAAGACCCAAGCCCACCGCCCGCAATGGGATTTGCGAGGCGATAGGGAGTGTTACTGAAGCAATACCGAAAGGTGAATCCGGGACACTCCTGAGGGCTGGCTGAGAGGTTCAGCCGAAAACAGAGGCTCGGTGGGGTCCTTCAGCGCTTGCTCCTGTGACGGCCCTTGATGCTGTCGTCCCTGCCGCGTTGCTTTGGGTGCAGATCGGTCCTTTTTTTTTTGTTTTTCGGCTGAACCTCTCAGCCAGCCCTCAGAAGTGTCCCGGAATCACCTTTCGGTATTGCTTCAGTGACACTCCCTATCGCCTCGCAAATCCTATTGCGGGCGGTGGGCTTGGGTCTTAAGATGGTTCAGATTTGATTCTGATATGAATTAAATCCTCTCTTTACCACATAAGAAATTTGTTGTCCCGGCCGGGGATCGAACCCGCGATTGCTAGCTAGATCGGTCCTTTTGTCCCTCCCTAGGCTTTTTCTGCGAAGTACGAACTGTTTTAGATGCATACGTTCTCGTCGCCGCTGCTGCGGCGGCTGCGGGTGCCGTTTTTGTTTGGGCCTCTACGAACATCTTCCTTAGAAGTTGCTTTTTCTTAAGGAGGGTCTTGCGGTTTTCCGCATCGGCTTCGAATCGTTTCCTCCTCTTCTCAAGGAACTGAGCTCCAAGGTCATCGAGCCTGGAAAGCTTTTCTGGAGTGACTCCAAGCTTCTGCTTGACTGACGCTTTAAGCCAGTCCTTCAGGACTCTGAGGCCTGCATCTGTGTAGGAAGAGGGCGGTCCGTTTCGTCGGATGCTTTCAGAATCGGCTGAGATGATTCGGAGATCGAGAATCTCAACCAATCTCCTTCCCCTGATCAGAGCAGGTGATTCTTTCGTTGATTTGCCTGACCACATTGTGCACCACGTTACCGAGAGGATTCTGGCGTGTTTCGCCTTTAGCTCCTCTAGTGGGCGGATGATGAAGTCAGCTATATCGTCGTAGCGCAGACAGCTTCGAATCTACTTTTACTCATATTATCTTCCATACCGTGGTGTTGTGGATTTCTCGGGCCAAATCACTTCAACACACAGCACACAAGTGTTCTCCCCGGTGAACGATACTGTTCAACCGTTGAAAACTCCAAGAAATTAGCTTTTGTATCGCATTCGAATTTGGTACCTGTGGTACTCGCTCCCGATTCTGGATATGTTAGAGGTGGTGAACTGAATGCGAAGTTAGAACTCGTTTCACCGCTGCATCAGTGACCGCCCACAATCGACACGAAACAACGTTCCTAAATCCTCGGCGTACGGTATTCGTGCGAATGTACCGATTGGTTCGGGAAACGCTCCGGAACTATTCTTAGACGGCTCAAGGTATCAACGGACGAGCTAAGGGAATCTCCGGAGCCGTCGTTGACACTCCGAGACAAGTGCGAGTCGTTGGCTGAAGAAGTTGACATTCTTTGTCGTGCTGCGACCGGGAACTCGATGGAGTCGCGAAAGTCCTACGGAGAGGAGATGGCTTCGTGGGGGTACCAAAGACCAGGAGCATCTTCAAACTTCATTCGGCTCCGCATGGCTTCACACGCCCCTGATCGAACGAGAGAGGAACCTCCGTTTGAGTGGAATTCCGAAGAAGATGAGGCTTCCTTCTCGAGTTTTCTTCCTGCGTCGACCTCTGACCCATCTTGGATCGCGAGAGCGCGAATAGCCTAAGACTGAGAATTATGATCAACTCCAACTCCTTGTCGCTCCTGAGTCACGAATCAAAAACGTCCCAGACAAAAGGTTCGTCGTTCTTCCCGGCGAGAAGATTGATCATGTCGAAATTGAACCAGAAGGAATAGCGAAACTGCGTAGAGTCGCTGAGAGGCTCCTGCAGGCAAGCGAACTCGAAGAGGCTAGCGGGTTTCCTGAATATCTGCTGTAGAAGCGAGTTGGCATCAGCTAGTTCATTATCCATTCCAGGATAGCGCCCGTATTCCCCCCTATCCAGCGCCTCTAGCGAGGAGAAACTCTAGCGTCTTGCGAGTGACGAAGTCATTCCATCGCAGCTGCATGTGGAAAGAGGGGGGGGTGTCAAAGATATACTCCACTTCCTTGGACATCGGTAGCTAGCGGCTGCAAGATGGATGAAATGAAAATTAATCTTCGATGACGATGAAATACCGGAATGGAATGGCTCGTATTCACAGATTGGACTTCCGATGTGGATTCTGTCTTGAAAATAGATGGGGTTCTCGTATCTCGGCGACGTTCCGCAATCGGAGTTTATCAGATCTCAGCTTGGTTTCCAGGTCTTAACTCCTATGGGGACTTAAGGAGTAAGGGTAGAATTCCCTTATGCGCCGTAAGATCCGAAAGTCGCTGTCGTTGACAGAACACGCTTGGTAACTGGAGACGACAACCATTCTTGTCCGTCCAGCGAAGGATTTGAAATGGTGGCTGAGCTAGGGAACGCGGGAAAACATAACGTGAAATCTCACCCTCATTGGTGGTCGAAGAAAGAGGGTCACGAAGTGGGAGTTACGATCGAGGAATCGAAGTCGCGATACGACGAGTCAGAAAGCCAAAGGAGGAAGAAGAAGACAAGTCAGCAAAGATTATACTCGAAGACATTCTCAGAGGGAGACCGCGGGATCGACCTCGGAAAAGACGGTCAGATACCCGGAACTCTGGAACATCTCGAGGAAGAGCCGTAGCAGCGGAAGGCCTGATCGGGCCATAGGATCCAGAAGTGGGAAAACAGCCTACAGTACACTCGCCGAAGTTTCATCTGAGACAGAGAAACTGGCGGGTGGCTCCCTTTCAATCGGCATCCAAGAAACGAAGCATTCCAGAAAGAGGACACAGACGCGGAGATCATCCGCCAGAGAACCAGATCGAATCATTCCTGCACCCTTGGAATCGGCAAGAAGTTCCCCGGTTCTGGAGACCTTTTGAGGACCAATGGCGACGAATCGGATAAGGGTGATCCCCAGGGGAGAAAATATTTTCCCTGACAAGTAAGGACTTGGGATGTTCGATAACTTCTGGGTAACACTCACTGGGAAATGAGTCGTCGATTCGGGACCCGTTCAGGAGATGCGGAAGGATTCGCGAGGGGAACCAGATTCCCCAAGCCGTACGACCATCGAGAACAGTAGGAGAGGATAGCTTGCCACATTCCTGGGTGGGCTTCCGATCTGCGTAGCGAGGAAAACGTGTCGGGTTGATAAATTCAGCTGGTCGAAACGGGATAATCGAAGTGAACTCGACAACAAAGTGGGGGGGGGGGGCATCCACGCAGAAGCTATTGCCCACGGCAAATAAAATGAGCCAGACTCGACCCCATCATGATGAAAGTGGGGAGAATCAGAACACAAATCTTTGATGTTGAACCTATCTCAGCTGCTCTCAGTGCTGGGACAGAGCGAGGGCAAGATTAGAGAAACGGAAGAGAGGGGATCTCCATGATCGTGCCCGGGGCGCGAAGCTGATGGGGCGCGCAGTTAGGGGGCGTAAAACCGTACTTGGTTTTGTTTCTATAGCCCTGACCGTGAATTGACACTTCGTCTTCCGAAAGGATGAACGCCCCAGAGATCTGGGGAGCGCCAAATCCGAGTTGAAGTTTGTCCATATCCGTTTGTCTGGAGCTGTTGAATGACAGAAAGTTTCGCCACAGTCGAGGCTCATCGTGCGCGATTCAGGTCATCACACTATCGTGGTAACATTGAGTGAACATGACATTGTTTCCAACTAGAAGAATCCCTTGCGATGGCTCACCGAATTTCCGCGGGGGCTCGGAGAGGGGGGGGGGCGCATTTTCGCCGGTGCGCCCGGGCGCCGCTTGAGCCAGATACGCCACTGGTCCTAAGAAATCAAGAACGCATCGATAGAGAATCCTGAGGTGAGCATTTTTGCGTTCGGTGGACAGTATGTGAGGAGAATAGCGGCCATGAGGGGGTTTCGAAGTTGACCTTTTTTCGAGGTCATCTCAGAACTGGCCAGGGGGACGCCGAGCGATGGTGGCCGGAAATTCTACTGTCTCAGGCATGTTTCGGGACTCGAGAGCAGAAAACAAAATGAGGATGATTCCCGTCGTGGAACAAACATCGCCTGATCGACACGGTAACTCATGCCTCGGATTGTTCGCCAGCTTCTGAGTGAGTTCCATTGGATGACATGCATTCAATCCCGCCTCGTTGGAGTGGTACGAGGGGAATTGTGAGAGGGATTGCCAATATTCGAAGCAACGGAGACCGAAAGCAAGGTCTCGTATCCAGCGAGAACCAGCGGAACGTAGGAGACGAGAGCAAACCTCACAGAATTTCAGGTGACTGACGTCCGAATCGCGCTCCACATAAAAAAAGGGAACTTAGGCGGAAGATTCGAGTGCGATCTGCTCAAAGGAGGAAACACGGGATGTTTAGACATTCCGAAAAGGCTTTAGGAAGCACCTTCATGATACGAAGTTGGCAGGAAGACGTACTACTGGGATTCGAGAACTCTGGAAACCATGGTGCAGAATGTTCAATATGTAAGGAAGTAGGACAGCAGGATGACAATACACAGGGGCGATGATCAGCACAAAAGAGATGATGTAGAATTGGGACCAGAGGAGAGACCATTGGGCCTACCTCATGAGATGGAGAGCTGCAGAAAAGAATCGCCCTAGACCGAGGGTCGTCTGCGATTTGAGAACAAAAATGGCGAACTCGGCTCCAAATGGCGATAGGTCCATTGCTGTCGAATTCCGGATTCCGACTGATACCGGTTCTGGGCCAGTTTCTGTTCTAAATGCTAGTCTCAGAGCGGTGATGTTCGCACGCTCCCCGAGCGAGTGGACGGCTCGAGAACGGATTCATTTTCAGTAGGAGATAAGTCCGAAAGTAGTTCACCGTCAAAGGGGATACATCCAAGGCAGTAGTAGTACTAGGAGAAACGTATCTGGAAGGCCACGCTCTCGAGGATGAACGAAGCTTCACGAATGGAAGCGCCCTTCGGCAATCTCATGAGCTCACAATTTGTGATGATTAACGCCGCTGTCCCCTCCGTACTTGAGAACGCTGTTTGCTGTAGAGGTCCACGGTCGTTCCTGTTCTGCCGAGTTTATTGTTTGATGCAGAAATCACCTTCGGCTCGAGCAACAGAGCGGCCGATAGAGGGGGTGAGCCGGGTGTTTTTCGTCCACAACAATGATCTCCAACGAGCGCATGACATCTCTTCTGTTTGCACCTTTCATTCGCTTCTCTCCCTCAAATCTCGATTCGACTCATGGTGCCGCAGCAAAAGTCTCGGTCTAGAATCCCACAAGGGATAATGGGAAAAGACTGCCGACGAGGTTCAGAACGCAACTGTAGGACCTAAGAACAGGGGATCCACTGGTGTGTGGTGGAATTAGGAAAGAGTCCACCCCGCGAAATGGCAGAGTCCTCAATGGATCTTTCCTTCATTCGTTTCGAAAACACCATAAGTCCAAACATGATGAGCCAAACCCAAACCAAACCCCAGCCGCCTCCTCGTGGCTCACTGATCTCCGAAGAACTCTGGATCAGGCTCTCCGTCCTTCTGCCTATCTGATCCCAAAGTTCTCACCGTGATCATGCAATCACAGCTTTCACCAGGATAAGAAACGATTTCCTAGGAATCAACAAGGATGGACTCATCGTCGTTCGGAGTCGAGCGCGTCGAGCATTCGTTGAATGATCCTCTCTGAACTCTGAGGATGGAGGAACAGTACAAGGGCCCAGCTCGGAAAACCTGATTCCCAAGATGCTGGACGATGGAGTATCCTCTTACAGAGAACGAATACCAGGGACAACGGAGGAAGCTACGATCGAGCACCGCAGCGAAGCCTGCCTCTGGGACAAATCCGGGATGAGCCACTGAAGATAATTCGCGAAACGGACGCAACCAAGTAGCCAGGAGCTCTTTTAAGAACACCACGCGCCGAAATCCTCCGGCCTTGTAACGAAGGGGATCACAAAAAGAGCTCCTTTCCGTGCTGTCTTTCCCGCGGTGAAATCGAACCTCCTCACACGTCATCCTGACCGAATTCAGAGAGAGTCGAGATAGGCTCGAATCCTTTGACACATAAAAGCTTCCAGAATACGTCCAACGACCGCTGAAAAGTTCAGGGTTACGCACACAGCTCATTGGAAATCCCGCGAATACGATATGAAATCAGATTTCCGTAAACTGAAATTCTCAAACGTCCAGTGTGATCGGAGTCAACGGTATCTAGATAGAGAGTTCCTGCAGGCATGTACGTCTGGCAAGGAAACTGCTCGTTCCACAAAAGTTCTTCAATCCGACGTACCGCAGCGAGAATGAGCAAACAGGAACACGATGCACGCACATGTCTTTCCAGCTTTGCGACTGAACAGACGATTTCCCACCATCTCATCTTGGGAGCCCTGTGGCATGCTGTCTGCATAGCCCTGAGCCGTGATTTGATTGTCATCGTGGAATCATTCTGAACGTAGGTCACATAGGAATATATTTCATCAGACATTGTAAGATGTTGACATTGCCATCGCTCTTCGGATTGGGGCAGTACCTGGAGGTGATGCCCCCAGTCCTGGCCCTGGTGCCGACTGAAGCCGATTATCCCAGGCAGCCACTGCAAACACAGTCCTGTAATACCATGGAAAGGGCTTGAGTTGGCGAATACGCTCTCGAGGCGGCAAACTTTCGATGAGGTCACCTGGGCCCTGACATACGGCAGCAAATGTCAGATTGGGAGCACATCCGAAGGATCATTGTTTTCTAGAGGTCAAATCGCCCGGTGCGTCGCGGATTCGCAGCCGGCAATTGTGAGAGACGGGAAGAAAGCCAGCAGCAGCTCAAAACTCGAACTCAGAGGTTATATTCGCTTGAGAGTGGGACACATCCGACGAAACTACAACTAACATGGAACTCGACACGCTGGAAACAAGTGGGAACAATCGACTGTCGCTTTCTGGAAGACGCCGGGTCCGTCGCACGGTGGTTTGAGAAACAGACAGCAATCGGTAAGGCCACCGGACGCGATCAATGGCTGCGACTCGGTCCTTCAAACAGTTGGAAGATGGCGTTCGCCGGAGATTTGGTGATGACTCAGTTCAGATCGGTGGAATTCTCCGTTTAGGCTTCCCGAGACTGTCAACAGGGTTGTCTGCTCAGAAAGGCATGTACGTGCGAGAGGTCATGAGCAGCTCTCTGCCTCGATGAAATCACAGAGTCCTGGCTCTGGCGAGCTCAGAAAGTCGAATGATCATGGGGGAGTCGGTGGGATTCGGTTGGGTGTGAGATCCCATCTCATGGGGGCCGAACCGATCCTGCCTTGGAACGGTACGGGAAATCTGAGTGACGGAAAATCTCTCTGAGAGACATTCCTTCTGCCCCGGCTCTGGCTGAGCCGTAGATGTATCGGGGATCGGCATGGAGCTCCGGTACCTGCATATCAACGGAAGAAGTGGGCAAGATTATTTTCGCTGTCCCCCATGATCGGGATGAGATTTGAGATATGACCTCTGTTCTGGGGACGGCTTCTTCCTGAGACTAATTACCTCGATTGGCGGCCGGGAAAAATCATGATCAGGAACCCCAGTTCAAGGCCTCGCTGTTAGGGGTTCGCTTCCGCAAGCCTTCTGTGAGTTTCCGGAATATCTGAATAAGAGTAAGTTTCCTCCTTCAGTTATTGTCCTCGTGGCTATCCCAACACGAACACAGGATCTATGAATTCGAACTCAAACAGGGGATGAAGCCGATCAATACTACGATTCGTAGATAGGAAAACGTAGGGAACAGAAGTCCTTGAAATTCCCGGATCCGAGAAATGGAATGTAGAGGCTTCCTTCGATTTCGTAGGAGTGGAGAAATGTCGGACATTGATTGGAACTCGCAAAGGTCTCTAGAATACTCCGCCCGAGTTGGAAAGGGAAAACCCCGACAGATTAACGAAGCACCCCGTTCTGCAGTATCACTTCTACGAATACTGATATCGACTCCACGCAACATCGACTCAAGTAGGGAGTTATCCTTGTTTGCCCCATAGGTCGCGCCAGAAATCTCTTCCGATACTTCAGGTAGCCTGCGCGTACACTCTCGGGTGCCAGTTCATGTGCTTATGACCCCGAGACTCCGGCTCCGAATCTTTTCGGTCACAAGATTTTTCATCCCCAGAGATATCCAGTCAAATATGGAATCGCGCGATCGTTAGTTTGAAACCGAGGAAACCCCTCAACGGAGATGTGCACGGGACATTCTGCTTGGTGGCTACCTCCTTGATTGGAACTTTGAGAGTCCGCATGTCGTCCATGACAGCCTTCACCTGGCTACCAGCGTAATTCCACCTCCGTATCGACTATGCGAGTCTCTGGTGAGACCGTGCCGCTCTCGGTGGGACCCTATTTGATGGTGGTTTGCTTAGAGAAAGTGTGTCGTTTCCATTTGGAGTGGGTTAGAAGAGATTCCGGATGACTTACGAATTCGGTGATGCCCAATGCTCAACATAACATAGGAGATTAAGTCTCAAGAGAATACAGGATTCTACAACCGCTTGGCTGGAAGCAACAAATCAGACTTTGCAGAGTTTCCCGGGAGCCGCGGAGATTACAATTTCGGGAGAAAACCATCGTTGGTCCCTAACCGTAGTTGTTTTCTCTAGAACAGCGGCGTCGTTCGCGATCGTACGCATGGGACCATGTCCGATTTTGAACAAGGCCGTTTTTTGACGCTGAGGCTAACATTGAATCATGGATGCCAGGAAGAACACCTATTTTAACGTTAGCACCACGCATGCTGTAATGAGTCGGCATGAGGGGCCATCCAGGGCTCGAGCGTCCGGAGCCGGGAAGTCTCGGGGCCAGGAGGTCTAAGAGCCGAAACGTCCGGGGCCGAAATTTCATTTTAGGGCACTGCGACCGAACGCGGTACCATCTGTTTGTTGTGTGCTGTTGACCTCGAGACAGACAGTTGAACATCGATGACTTTTCCAATGCGAATAAAGGGTATACTGCTCCAATTCTCTCCTACCAGTACCGAGAAATAGTAGTCCACTATTGACTCCAATATACACTCCCTTGTTCGCGAAGACACCTCGGAAGAAGCCAGGTAGGGGGAGTGATGTGAATGGTGAGTGAACGTGTTTTCTCTAGGACTCTCAGAATGAGATCCTCGGGCAAGCGATAGAGATCGAGCATCTCGAGCCAAGTCAATGGAGCGCGTGCGATCACTATGGGCGCATCGAAGTTTTTCAAAACGGCGGTTACGAAACAAGGAGCTGCACGGAGTCGTCTTCGGCTGCAGTACGCTCATTACAGATGAGGTTTTCATGGTAAGTATTTTGCGGACTTTCCGAGGACCCTTCTTGCTCCAGGGCGAGTGTTTGGAGTCTCAGCGATCGAAGCATTTAGCTAATTCAATCTGGGTCTGACCGTCAGGCTTGAGAAGATGAGCGATTGGCTCAGGAAGAGTTTTCCGAGTGAACCTGCGTTCCCGTTTGACGGGAAACGGAAATTCTTGGTCCAGAAACAATTGAGGTTGGACTGCCATGTCTCATGAGTCAAAATGTCAACCGCAACGATATCTGAATCATGGCCTGGTTGTTTTCACTTTCCGTTCTCGTCATCGTTTCCTTCGCATAGTGCTAAATGGTGAAGATCACTTATTCCCAGCTCACTGTGATGAACAATTTCCGTCACTACCCTCCATATTTTCCCTCTATCTCTGACGATTGCTCTGGAAACTGCTTGCGTCGCCTAGAATCTCCAATCATGGATATGAGAGAAATATTTAAAGTCCGAAAATCGGACTAGCATCGTGAGGGATTGAAATGAAAATGGTAAACACTCTTAGCTCATCGCTGCGAACAACTCCGCTCTGGGCTTCAACGCCAGCTCGAGTGTTTCTAAGAATGTGCATTTCCGCTTTGCGCTAGACAGAAAGGCAGATCTGATTCCGAGGTAATGGATGGTACCAGCAAACGACATCGCAAAAACAACCGGGAACCGCAAGAAGGATGTACAGAACGACGTTTCCCCAGTCCGGAAAAACTTCGACGAGCTGGTGAACGGAGTGGCGGGAAATATTTGCATGAACCGGGTGGATTTCGACAAGGCTCTTCAAGAAAATGACATTAATACTCTGGGATATTGTGATTATTGAAACAGTTTTTTGATCGTCCCAGGGGAGGATGATACACCAGAGGGATCATTTGATGAGAATGTGTACTCATGGCGCTTGATGGTCAATCACACAGATCTCGGGCCCATGTTGCCTCAACGTCTCGACACAAACCTGGAAGGAATCGGCAGCCAACTCCGGGGGATAACTCCCCGCCTTAGATTCATGACACCCGTTCCGATCCACCTATCAATCGAAATTTCTTGAGCGGCTGGAAGAAATCACATGATGATACTAACACAAACCTGACTGGGACGCTCCAGGATTTTTCGTAGTTTTCCACCCCCTCGAATCCGCTCCCCTAGAACCGATGAGCAACCATACGTGAGGCGTGTTGAGTGTCGATTGCAGGAGTCAACTTTAGACCAACTCTTCGGAGACCAACGAGAAACGGAATGCGAGGTCGCAGACGGAACAGACAAGCCCAGGCCCGTTCTTCAGTAACTGACTTGAAACGAGATGCTGGCTCGACGACAAGCGAGAAACGTCGCGTTTGCGTCCGGGCCAGGGCTCCATTGTACCTAAGGGATCATGGCATCTAGGCCCCAGAGATTTCAAACCAAGAACCATGTCCGAAATCGTTCGTTCGAGATCCATGAAACCCTCATGGGATATATATATGCGGAAGACTCAGCGGCGACTCTCCCGATTGGAATATTCGGTGTCCACTCGTCTGGAACGACAATTTTGGAGAAAAATACACTGAATCCTCACCGCACTCCTCCCTTCCAGAATCTTTGCATCATTCACCACAAGGCCATGTCTGAGTTGTGTGCAGGCCGTTCTTCTCCACCTACGCTCACATGAAAGAAGAGAATCCATGAAGAACACCTATGTGTGCATGAGGTCCATGCACAGTCGAGCGCCACCGTCCAGGGCTGAGAAGTCTTGGAGTCTGAATTTTTCGGGACCGAATAGTTTTGGCGCCAAAAAGTGCGAGCCGAGCTGGCAGGCTATCGTAACCAGGATTTCCTGGGCTTTGGGGATGTTTCAGGAATCGCGGGCGGAAAACCGAACGAGGGCGATTTCCGATGAAAAACGAAAATCGTTGAGAGGACCCACAATATTTGGATAGTTCGGCTGTTTCTGAGCAGTTTTCACTCGGGGAGATACCTTCGATTCCGCACAGTTGAAAGTTATGAGAGGGAATGGCGCGGACGACGAGATTGGCCAACAAGGCGAAGCCTCAAAACAGAGAGGAAACGTTCGCTTGCGATTCCGCGACATGACTCTAATCGGTTTGTTGGCTAGTGTCCGGCTTCCTTGCGGACGTGAACGCGACCACGGCGAGTCCGACCCGATATAGTTTGATGTTTTCGTCAGGGTTTCTAGGAAGAACTCGAGAATAATGGGTCTTTCTGTGAGCTACCACCCGGCTGCAATAACATAGCCACTCCAACAGAGAACCAGAATTTTATTTCGACGGAATTCCACCAAATAACAAAGTTACGGCCAAACCAAAATCTTGTCAAGAAATTCCCGACTCAGAGAAGCAACCCCGTAATTGTTTTCGTCGACATGCTGATGATCTTAGCGAGCTGAAATGTGCGGATGCGACCGTGTCCGACTTGTGACCAGGACACTAATGACCGCCACCTTTCGGAGACGAAATTTACGGAGCCGGAAATTATGATGTCTTGAATATCGCGTAGCCGGAGTGCGGGGGGGTGGGCGGAAAGTCCACGACGAGCTTTCGGAGGCCGAGAAGAACCAATGTCTGAAGACAACCATTGAAAGTTCACCTGTTCACCGAATCGTTGAGAATAACATGATCTGTTGTTCCAGGAAAGGATTCAGCAGGCTTCGGATTTCAAACCAAATGTTCCCGGCTCTGTGCCGAGGATGAGTCGTATTAGGTGTAGGCGGGAATCGCTTGAATGGTAACCACTGCAAAACGCGAAGGTTCACAGCTTTCGTCATCATCCTCGTACGTTTCACCGTCGGGAAGCCTCCTCCGCCGGCCTGTCAGAATGCTGAGGGCGCCCCTGTCTCTCGGAGCCGATAATAACCGTCATTCATGACGAAGAACGCATCAGAAAAGACAAGTTTTAGACATGGTACAAACGAGCCGACTGTGGCGGGAATTCCGGCAATGGGTTGTCTGGTGAAGAACTGCAAGATGCTCAGTCATCGAGGGCTGTTTGAGAAGAAGGCACCATCATCAGTCCTGGGCTATATCAGTCCGCTTATCGCAGGTTTCGGCTTGCACTTTCGTTTTCTTTCGGGAGGAACGACTCACAGAGGGGAGACCCTATGATTCACAAAAGGAACTGTGAGTGCGGAAAGAAGGAAAATGACAATGGGAGAAGATCGAAGAGCCAAAGGAAAGAGAATGCATTCACGCATCTGCATCGACATATGCAGTCGCTCCGCAATGTCTCTGGAAAGTAGCAGCGAGTCACTCGGCTGCAAGCGATCACTCGACTACGAGGCTGTGGGTCTCCAGGGCACGCTCATTGCACTCCTTGAATCCATTTCCTCAGGGTTTCCCATCAGTCGATCAGCCCGTTGGACCATGTTACGCCCACTCGTCCGAGCCTGTGAGTCTTCCATCAAAATCGATGCCGGAATGTCTTTTCGGCCAAGATGTCGCTCGTGGTGGGATGAGGCTGCCGGAACGTCCGTCGTCGGGGGGCTCGGCGCCCAAACAACACGCTGCATGTTCAGGCATTATTCCTCGTCAGGATGCAACCAATTTGCGTGGCCTTGGCAGTGTGTGCTGCAGCCTCGCGTTCGGGCGAGCAGCAATGTACGTTCCGATGAGCATGGAACTGCTCTAAAAACCTGATGACGATTTCCAGGTCGTGGTCGAGAATGTTCGTGGTCAGCGGGGGACTTCTCAAGATCCATCCAGCGTGAAGGACCATGTGTGCGCGTCACTCGGGATGGAATTTCATCCTAGCGATCACGGCATTCGCGGTACCCAAGTCTTGGCGATCTTCCTTGAGATCCGCGACTTCTATCGTCCTTGCCGTTCCGGCGGATTTTACTCGTTATTCCTTCCGGGGTTTATGCCACGAAAGCGAATCATTCGTGGCCTGACAGTCACGGATTTCAACAGAACCCTAGACCTCCGCTCGTGAATGTTCCGATCTCATCTCGAGGTATCTGTTCACAGGGCGTCGGAGGTTCGAACTCCGAGTGCTGACTGCTGATCATCGTCTCATTTGGGTGAGAAAACTTCCGGCACTAGTCGGTTTCCCTTCAAGAAGTGGCTCTGCCCCGAGCTCAGTTTACATCCTTGGGGAAGGGGCCGGTTGAAGCGAACCTCGTTCTCTTCAAGGTGAGAGTTGCTCGTCTTGTCGAGGTATAACATAGTACTGAGTTTTGACACAGGAAGTCCGCTACGCCGAACTGTCCAATCGAGCTCTTGAGATCCTACGAACCTCTCACGATTCCCTCTTTTTCGGTTCCATGCTCTCTCGACCGTGATTTGCACGCGAATCCGGAAGCTTTTTGCCGCGATAAAACTTCGTCCCTGGTTATGGTCATGACCAGCCGCATCGATCATTCCGCTGCCCATCCTTGAGTTTGGTCTTGGACATGAAAAAGCGGGGTGTGGAAAAGTGACCCAGTGAGCAGAACTTCGGGACTCAGGATCCCGTTCCAGCGGCTCTGGTCCGCCTCGGGTCTTCGTCGACGACACTACCGTTCCGTTCGGTTTTGCTGCTTCCCCCTCAAAAATATGGCTCTGCGGGAAAGGTTTCCCTTTGATGGGAAAAGCGGTGTCGATTCCAGTGCGTCCTCGAGTCCGACTAAAATCGTGGCCTGCAGCCTCGGAAGTGCTGATTGAGATACGGAGAAGTGGTCCGTTGAATGAACGAGGAGATGAACGTGGAGTGGCACTCAGAGTCAGAGCTCTCGCTAGGGAGAACACTTGAGGTTGGCCCAGATGAGGGGAATAAGTTCCCGAGGAGGCAGTGGCACATTTGAAGACCTCGCTGCAGTAACTGAGACGAATCCGATGAAACGCTCATTGGACGCGAGAGCTCGGATAAAACGATTTTATCCCGGGGTCAGCTCAACCTTGGGAACACGGGTTAGTATTAAATATGATCTAAATGGGGGGAGCGAAGGCAGACACGTCGAAACCGAGTTTTTCCGCCTGGAATGCCGGCTGCTGCGGCTGCTCCTGTTGTCGGAGTTCGGAATGCACGACTTGAGGGCGGAGAGCAGGCGCCGAGGTGGATGGAAAGCGAATGCAGACCATCTGCGAGTCCGATCCAGAAGCTGTTGAAGGCCAGGAAATCAGGAAAGGGTCAAGCAGGAGGTGGGTTGCGTTCATCCTGCTCCGTGGAAGCCGTTCTTCATTCTAGTGTTTGTTGTTGCTACAGAGTCACCATTCTCGACCTAGTCTCAATGAATAAATTGCTGTACTCTCTCTCTCCGAGATCGCGAGGAAATGGGGACGTCGGTGGCTGCGGCAGCGAATAAGGAGCCGAGCGAGGAAAAAGGGAAAGAGGCATGTTGGTCTCTTTGTCTGTCTGACCGTCCGTCCGTTCGTTCGTTCGTCTGTGTATCCGTCGGTCCGTCGCGCCGGTTCTTCTCCCCGTCGGTGCGTCTGTTTGTCTGCCAGGCCGCATGTCTGCACGTCCGTCTATCTATCCGCCTGTCTGTCCGCTCGTCAGTTTGCACGAGGGGTCGGTCGACGTCAGAGCAAAACGACTGCGACGACAACGGCTTGGTGGTGGTGGTGGAAACGACGACGACGACGACGACGGCCGCGGCGGTTGTGACGGCAGCAGCGGCAACGGCAGCTGGAAGGGGGAGGGTTACGAGCTGTCCTTGTGCAAGGGAACGGAGAGGGTCCATCTCTGGGAGCTTGGTCGGGCGGGCGGTCGAGCTGGATGCCTGGCTGGTTCGTAGGCAGCAGAGGAGAGCTTTCTATACAGTAAGTGAGTAGCTTACGAGTGTGCTGCTGCTGCCGCTGCTGCCACTGCTACAACTACAACTGCTGTCGAAGGAGGCCGCAACGGAAGCGACCAGTTGCTACCGTTGCCATTACCCCGAACCTCCGACCGTCGCGGCATCGTTCAGTGGACAGCAGCTCGTTGTTGGTGACGGTGAACTGGTGATGTTTACCCGTCGCCTTTGTTGTGTTGTATAGTGTGTCAGATGATCTTCGAGCAACTTCAGCGACACGCAGTTGCGGCCGCGGCGACAACTTTCGCATGTTATTAAACTGTCGAGTTAGCGTTCACTGAGCGAGGAGCGAAAGCAGGCAAGCAAGCAGCTAGCCAGCCACACTCCTATACAAATCAGCAAGAAAAAGACGAGAGTGTGATTCCTCCGGAGTATAACTCTCCGTTCCAGCTCACGTCGGTGTTCGCGGTCCCCGGCCGTGAGGGTGTCCAGGAGTCGATTGCGATTCATACGGAAGCCATCGCTGTTCGATCCGACGTCTGTGGTCAAGTTCGGTGCAAAGTGAATTATGATCCGCTTGTCAATCTCATGACAGCCAATCAGTGCCGGGAAGTGTATGAACTGTGCTGGATTCTCCTCGGATTACGAATACTCGCGACGCAAAGGATTACCTCTCACATGCGAATCTCGTAGATTCCACCGCGGATATCGTTCTGAAACCAGCAGCAGTTGTTATAGTATAGGGAACAAGTGCCCAGATTCGTGGCTGGGGAGCGGACCATCAGAAATACTGTTCCCTAAGTAGGAAAAGGTGAGAATCGAAACCGGGAACGTTCAGCCTCCGCGTCCATAGGTGTCTGGACCAGCCGACAGGAGGATGGGAGCGAGGCGAGGGGATGCACAACGGAGCCGCGTTTCGACGCAACATGACGGAATGCGCGGAACGGACTTCATCCTAGCAAGAAGACTGACTCGATCGAGTTGGAACCCCAGCTTCACCGCTGACTTTACTCCCGGTGCGGTCATTTCTGTTCTCATTAGTTTCTCGATTGCAGCTACCGCTGTAGTCGTCGTTGGCGGATGAAGTGGTGCTCGCGTTAGAGTTCTGCGACGCCGACTAATCCATCTGAGACATCGAAGCTGTCAGGGTTCACGCTGTATACTAAGCCGTTGCGCCGAAGGCCCATTCTCCGAGTGGTCAGCCATCATTCACCCGGTGTTCCCTTGTGCACGCCTCCTCGTTCAAGCTCATATCTCATCAGGGACGATCGCATCCGAAGGAGATCGAATCGTCGGTCTCGCCGCCGAACAGCTCTGCGACCGACTAAATCAGCAATACCATCATCGCTGGAAGAGAGAGAGACAGAGAGAAGAAATGTCCGGGAAAGGTTCCTTCCCTCCTCGCTCATCGGGAATCTGACGAAGGGGCGATTTCAAGCGCCGACGGCAGCATCAACGAAAGTGGCGAAGGGCGAGCACAATACGCAGGAAGCAATCCGAACTGGACGGCAGGAGAGCAATCAAAACGCTGGCTCCGAGACACTCTGTACAATCATCGGAAAAAAAAACGTTTTCTCCAACTGTCCTGGATAGAGCTCGGTCACAATGAAACGAAGACGACTGCGATGAGCGTCGACTAATCACGCTCACAAGTGATGGCTCGTTCAGGAGTGGCGATGCAAAATTCTGCCGGCATTGAACACCGTCGACTCGCAAGTCTCCGAAAGCTACCTGCCGGTCGAACTGCCATTGCTGCGAGAGTGAAGCTGTGCAAGGTGGGGTGATCTCGAGTCTGAAGCTGAAAGGGGCCCGGCGAGCGATGAAGCTCGAAAATATTCGGGAGCGACTCGGTCTCATCGCCTGAACGGTGAACGCGGTCAACAGCTCTAGACGTGTTGCTCAGCGGAAAAGGCTCCGACCTTGGGTCAACGTCTAAGCAGCAACGGAGCCTCGCAACGATGTCTCTCCTGGGAAAATGAGTTCCCTCTAAGGCGGCAGAACGACGGGGAAACGAAACGCACGCGCGTCCTTACAAGCAAACGGGAACGACCTCTGCAGGCGAAACGAGTCTAGCGCGCGTGCAGAACCGCGGAAGGCCGCGAGGGAAGCGAGGAGCCGATTTTGCCGGTGATCACTGGACCAACCGCGGCGGAATATGCAAGGGATATTCACCTTTGTCTGTCGAAACTGGCAACTTAAAACCCCTGAAGCGAGAGACAGCGAGGAAGCTCGTTCGACACGCACTGTAACCGAACGCCTGGCCGATTTCCAGCGCAGCCTCTCGCTGACAGCATCAACCGGGAAAAGAGCAGCAACGCTGAACGAGGGGAAGACAACGAGAGGGCGAACGACGGCGACGACAAGCGATGAAATTGCTGAGGTATTGAAGGCCGCTGCCGCCGAAGCTAATGCTGCCGCCGCCGCCGCCAAAGCTGTTGCTGTTGCAGCCTCCGCCGCAAACGCTAACATAAAGAGAGAGATCTTAGCTCTCTCGAGTTGATTGATATTGCCCTCGAGAACTGATAGCACAGCGAGGTGGACCAATAGCAGCCTACGCAAATGAACGAGGCCAGGAAGTTTCGCTGCTGAATAACATTCCCGCCGTCGTCAGAACAACAACACTCGGAGCGATTTGAAGCGTTGGGCTGCCGTTACTTCGAAGCTCATCGAATCGAGGATCGTTCGTCGAGACAACTGTGTTCCCTCAACCCTGGCTCAAAGTCAGCTCATCTGTCGGTCGATCATGCGCATCAACAGAGATACGCCGCGAGGATTTACCTGGATGCAGATGTCTGCCTAATAACTGGCGCGCCGTGTTCCAAACAGCTCGAGACTGTGAGGACTCTCTTCTTATTCCTTCAAGATCTCACAAGCATCCGAGCGCTCACTTAGGCGTTGAGGGACTTTCGGTCAAGTCCAGACCTGGTCTCGCCATTCCAATCGCTCATATCTATCCACTCGGTCACCCAACAATCGATCAAGCCATTCACGCTGACCATCATATATCCAACGGAACGTGAAAAAGTTCGCCCTCAGGACCCGTCTCCACGTTCCTGACGTCTAAAATGACTGTTTTGCGATCACTTCCGTTACGAGCACATCGCGAGGGTTCGCGAGCGCGTGAAACGTGGCTTCATGTGCGAGCCCTCATTGTCTGATTCGAGCGAAGTCTCTCGGCTCATCTGCCGCTCGGCGCAGTGAGGGGTCTACACAAAACCAAGCTGGCTGGGGTATCCCGAAGATGAGCGGCCGGCCCGTTGCTTAGCTAACCGCAGACAAGCTTGTTTGGTTGGTTGGGTGGTTGTCGGTGGCGAGCAAACTGACCAGCTTACAGACAGGCTGCATCGAACGGTCAAACGCAGGCCGACAGGCCGTCAAGAAGCTGAGAAGCCATTGGCTGAGGAAGGAAGCGCGGAAGGAAGGAAGCAGCGAAGGCTTCTGGGCATCCAAGGAACCTTGGCATCCTGAGGCTGATCTGCCGTTGGTTGCTGAAGTTTAGAACAATTTCTCCTCGTACGAAGAGTGTCTCCGAGGGTGAAAGATGAAAAAGTATGCTGCAAGTAGGCGAGCAACGGAAACGACCGCAAAACCGGATGAAATGCAATTATTGAGGGAGCGAGTGAACAGAAGAAGAGAGGGATACTGAATGAACATGATTTACTGAGAGAGGAATGCAAACGGCAACGTCCCCACTTTCTCCTCTACTCGTCTCGCGTGAGGCTCAAGTGTAAAGTGATCGCCGTAAGAGGGACCGTCAGACAACCGAGCAATCGAATCTACGGAGAGTAGTGAGAGCTACCCGCTCGGAAACGAATCAGAGAATCTCCCAAGCAGTTGCGCGATTGGCTTGACTGCGGGCGCGAGAGGAGGCTGTTATAGTGGAGTCTCCAAGCTCCAGGGTGAGTTGCTGGAACAGCTTGAACTACAATCTGTGTTGCTACCAATACCGACACGACAACTACAACTGCAAGTTCTACTTCCAGCAGTACTGAACTATCACTACTACTCCTACCATCAATACTCATATTACCACTGTTTCTGAAACTACTGCTGTTACTTCCTGCACTATACTGATGTTTCTACCGTTACCACCACCACCACCACTACGACTACTAGGTTCGCCACTACGTTAACAACTACTACGACGAGTACTGTTACTACTATAATAACTACTAACACTACTACTACTACTACTACTACTACTACTACTTCTACCACTATCACTATCACAATACTAGCACTACTTCTACTACGACTCCGACTACTACTCCAACGGCTAGTAATACTACGAATACGTATTCTACAATTACGGAGAAAACTTCTACCACTACAAAACCAGTGTTACCACCACCATCACTACAAAACCAGTGTGAACACCTCCACCACTGAAACCATCGGCACTGCTTCTACTTTTCGAACAACGACTCCTCCTTCATTTTCCGCGATTGCCCAGTTCCCACGATGATTACCGTAGCGACTTCATCGTCTCTCAATCACTCATTCGAATGGGACGATGAAGTGGCCCGAAGTTATGAAGAAGGACTCGGTGGATTTGAAAGCGGTAGTGACCCCACCACTAACTACACTATACCGGGACCATTTGCAAAAACTCCAGAGGTGGGCTTTATAGTGACGGCTGTACTTGTCACTCTCATCATGATCGTCATCGTCGTCGGCAATATGCTCGTGTGCATAGCGATTGCCACGGAGAAATCTCTGAAAACAACGCAGAATTGGTTCATCGCCTCACTAGCAGTGAGTGACTTCCTCATCGGTTTGCTCATCATGCCGTTCTCGTTGGCGAGGGAACTGATGGGTTACTGGATTTTCGGTGAAATTTGGTGCGACATACACGCCGCTCTGGACGTACTCATCTGCACGGCATCAATCAATAATTTGTGCTTGATATCGTTGGACCGATACTGGAGTGTGACGCACGCAGTTGAGTACCTGCGAAAGAGGACCGCTTCTCGTGCCGTCGTGATGATATGCGGAGTGTGGCTGCTTTCAGCCCTGATTTCTCTGCCGCCGTTAATCGGCTGGCGGAAAAGGTCCGAACAAAAGAATTCGTTGCCGCAGTGCTCGGTGTCCGAGGATCTGGGCTATGTCTTATACTCGGCTCTTGGCAGCTTTTATGTTCCCGCCGTGGTGATGGTTTTTGTCTACATCAAAATCTTCATGGCCGCTCGAAAACGAGCTCGGCGGGCGATGGAAAGAAAGAAAACGCTAGCAGCCCGAAACAAAGCAGCTATTGCAGCGACGCAGCAGCCCCTGGCGGCCCAGCACAGCGTGGCGTCGTCATGTGACAACAATTCATTGAGACGACGTGCGGGGTGCGAAAAGAAATTCTCTCCACCTCCCATCGTAATCGTAAACACCGAAGTTGAAGAAGGGTCACCGGAATCGGACGCCTCGAGTCCGCCCATTTCACCCGACGGGGACACTATGGGCGTTTCAGCCATAGAAGCTGAACACCACCTGCTCCGACACGCCTCGCATCCTGCCAACCTCACCCAATTGGCACAACAACACGCCAATACGAATATGTCCCAATTGGCCCTCCAGCATCAACAGCTCGAAGCCAAGGCAAGATCTCAGAGACACGCAGCTAATTCCAGTGGCAGCGAGTTCCCGCCCGACAATGCATCGTCCTCGTCCTCTTCTGCGGAAAATCAGCAGCGACCGACATTGGAGCAGCCTCCGCACCCACCGAAAACAGACAGCCTAGAAGAACAGCGAAAGCAGCAGCAACAAGAACAACAACCGACAGCATGTGTAGTGGTTCCGCAAACTGTGACGAGTTCCGGTGTTGAAATGGACTCGTTGAGACCTTCAAGGATGCGCCATTCTGAGTCGTGCGGATCCGGGCTCAGTCTGAGCACTCAAGAATACGGGATCGAAGAAGGCGAAACGACCAACAGCAGCTCTCATCCATCCTCGGTGAGTTTCCGCATGGCCTAGATATGGTAGTTGCAATTCTCAGCAGTCCTAACCATCGACTCGCCCTCGAACTCATCTCGTTGTGGTTTAACGACGCACGGAATCGAGGAACAGCTCAGTGTCTGAAGAAATTTCAACGAGGAGCGGCGCGTCGTGTCGTGCTCACCAATCCGGAATTTAATGTCTGGATCCCAGCCGATAGCGAGGGCTATCACAATCAGAGTTCAATTATGGAATAAGCTCGATGCGGCGTAACCAAGGCTCGTGAGTAAACTCCGGAACAGTATCGAGCTTTAAGGTACAATAATAATGCAGAAGAACGAAACCACAAGTTTACGAATGATTCTGAGAGTTCGGAATCGTTCTTGCACTGCTCATTGGAAACACTGCAAAAACACATGATTGCCGGTGAAACCGAAACCTGCGTCGTCGTTTTCACGTAACATCGATGGACTCGTCCTAAATCCCAGTAGGCTTACGGAATATACCCGTGTGGAATACCCGGAATATACCACTCCGAGACTGGTTGCAGCGAGGAAATCACGTCAGCAGGCTCCGACAATCGCTCCACCAAGGCTTTGAATTCCTCGAATGGCGACCTTGACATGAGCCTTGGAGACGTGAAACTTCTGGCAAGTCTGACTCCCATCGTGTGGGCTACCGTTCATGCGGGCGGCTGTTTAGACAGCAGCTTGCTGAGCAGTTACGGAGTTGGCCCTGCATGCCAAGACATATGTAGTCGGTAACAACCCGTACGAGGGTGCTTCTGTTAAACTGAAGCAGCCCTTCGGAATGATTAGTTTTCGATCTGACGCGTCTTCGAGTATCGCTCGACTCTTCGGACTGACATCGCTTCTGTAGGAATCCGAAGAGCTGTTCCTTTATCCGATTGCAGCAGCAAACATTTTCGGATCATATCCTCAGTTTGTCACGTCCAACGAGAGTAGAACGTCGGAGAATGCGAACACGCGTGAAAAGTGCAACCGTATGCCCACATAGAGGATATCGACCTGAGAACTCGGAAAATCTTCTGCGTACAGCGAGGAGTACTGTGTGCACAGTTTCTGAACTTGACGACAAAAAAAAACATCCTGATGCGATCCTAGCTATGTGGTGTCCACAAAACGAGTATTCTTGACTCTCCGAAGTGGGGATCGACAAGCACCCCGGGGACGTCGCGACGTCCGCAACGGACCGACAGAGATACAGCTCGCACCGCGAGATGTGTGTTCCGAGCAGCCGCTTCATGACGGTATCGATCTCTCCGAGCTCCTGTAGGATCTTGTTTCGGGCACCAAACGCAGGTCTGGGGTTTTCGCAGGCAATGATTCCATGATTGGAGCTCAAGCTCTCACGCATTATTCATGGATCGATCCAATATTCCTGTTGAGATTGATGGGGAATTGATGAATAATGCTCGAAAGTTCGAGCTCTATTCATGCTCCCGACGCCTGTCGGAATAGAATCAGCATCGGTGTGGGATCACGGTGTATTTTTCACAAGACCTCGTCGAGTCTGTCAATCATTCCCCGCGTTTCCAACACATCGAGTGCTCACTCATGATATCGGCGAGCGCGCATCTCCGACTCTCGGGGAGCTTCATAGTTTCTGCCTCAAGTATCCGCTATCGAGTCCGCCCATCATTGCACCGATGATCTCAGAACCTCCGTTTTTCGCTCCGTGGACGCCGGCGGACTCAAATTTTCAGCGAACGTTTCGCGAGATCGCTGGAATTGAGGGCATGCTACGAAGGACTGGTGGAGCTCAAAACCCTTCTCCACAAAACCCTCCGTTCCGGTTAGCCATTTTGGCCTCTCCTCGGCGAAGCAACCCGCAGACAAGATACACAGCTCTTCACTCGTTCGGTCCGGAGATCCAGAGCAAGTAAGTGGGAAACCACGATCGCAGCTCCTAGATGAGAGAAGAGCACAGAGCTATTTATATTCGAGATCGGTTAAGCCATCAAATGTAGTCGAGCCGCTCGAACGCGCGCGCAGGCCGGAGCGCGAGAGGATAATACACTCTCTTCCACACCGGGCCAGGTGATCGTAATAACCAACAGCGATGATGATGAGCGCGGAGATGATGACAATTATCGAAGCAAAGAGCAAGAATGATGGGGTCCGAAAGGGGTGGAAGGAGCAAAGTAATTAGAGCTCAACTGCGAAAGTCCTCGACAAAGTACACATCCTTCGGCAGCAGTTCTTCCGACACGTTACATTGGTGCGCTCCAGCGAGCACGTTTTGAAACGGGAGGCGCTTCCCGCCGTCGATTCTCACACGTGTGATTTCTCACAGGTCGATCTTGGCTGCGCGCCTACGTGCTTGGGAGAGCTTTAGATGTGCTGTTCGGGGGAGCGCGAGAGAACAGCGAGCTTTCCGGGACCTACGCGTTCCTGGATTCGTTTCGAATCATGACATTGGAAAAGATTATAACTTGCATAATCGCATAACAAGCAAGCTTGGAACAGGCACACGGCGGGGTGCCGAGATGCACAGTCTGTGAAGGCTCACCACGTTGAAACAACGAGGCTCGAGGAACGCATACAGTCAATGAATCCTCGTGAGGAACATCAGTTCAGTCAGTCATGGGGCTTCGGGTCACCTCGGAGGCTCCGATACCCGAAGCGAATGTCGGACGGTCCGTCATGAACGCAAGAGAGTCTCATGGGCTCCGATCTCAGTCGCCTTACAGGGAAACTCTCTTGCGCTTGTATTCTCTCTCCCCGAGCCATTGATCCATGCAGCCAGTAAATCAACCGTTCGGCGTTTCTGCTCCGCCCGACGAAATTCGAATCGTCGATACGAGAATCTGAAGATTCGTGCTACGAGATAACACCAGAACGGAAGCTGCCGACTCTGTGCTGGGAAGACGAGCGCGCTCACAGACCATTGCATCGAATCTGGATGGCCTTGTATTTTTCTAATTTTGCGGGTACTGGAGCCGAAGAGATCGCTAGTTCGATCAGACCGGAGGGACGGCTGTCTAGCGGGCGAGCGGACGGGCGGGCGAGGGAGCAGGCACCGCAGAGTCTCACACGGCACGCGGTCCGTCCTCGAAAAAGTTCTCATTTCGTTTCCTCCTGACTCTCTGCTCCCCTTATGTCTCGCTCCTCTTCCGTTACGCCGCTGGAACTGAGGAGCGAATGAGAAAAAAGATTCTCTCTGGGAGTGCGATAGGCTGCCGCCCTTGCAGCTGCTCCGGCTGAAGTAGTAAGGATCGAGGGGAAGAGCCTTGAGGGATAAAAGAGAACGGAAACAAAGAAGGAAAGTCATCGGAGCCCTGTTGAGCTCGAGTACCTTTTCTTCTGGGGAGCGGGGAACTAAGAGGAGATAAGCCGCTTTCGATCCCCGTCGATACTGGAAGCCGTCTCTTGAAAAAGGTGAAGAGCAGGAAAACACCGAGCGGTCATCTGAGTCTCAGCTCGAAACGACGTCCCGAGCAGTGACTCATTGACTGCACCCGTCTTAAAGCGGAAACATCGACTCATATCTTCTTCCTATTCCAAGTTTCGAGATTCTGCCTGTCTTATCTTCCAGAGAACGAAGACTCTGAACACGTTTCAGATTCGTGTCGAGACCGCTTCTACCGGGAGCGTTTTTACATCGTATTCATGCCCTTCTGCTCGGAATAGAGGACTGTGGATATCCCTCCGACTCCAATGTTCCTCTTGTCAGGAGTGATGCAGATCCACTGCTGCCAACATCGAAAACGAGACGAAGTGAGCAGGCGCAATGCTTCCCCGGAACGGGAGTGCATGAAACAAAGATAGCTTCGCTCTAGCGCTCATGGAATCAGACGATTCCTCTGTCACCTGTATTCCTTCATTCCACTTGTACCATGAACCGTTCCAAAAAGCACCCTCCGTTGTTGAGACGCCCTGATTCGTTTGAGTTCCAACAAGAGCAAGAGAAGTTCGGAGAACCTAGAGCAATTATTTTTGGAACTTGGGCAACCACTCGGGCGGCTGGATCAATCTCGTTTTGAGCGATTTCCGAATAACGTTCTTGCAGTCGCTATTGCATGTGATCAAAGGTCTGAAACCAAAGTCGGGGGGATCGCCCAAAACGAAGCAGAGACGCGCCGAAGCTCGCATTGCCCCAGAATCATGGACTCACGAACTGGGGAATGCGAGCTCCTATACTCAGAACCGTCGAGTAGCTGGAGGTCTACGACCCCGCGTTGACCCAGCAGTCGAGAACGCCTCATTCAGTTCATCCAATACCTGGCTGTCCGGCCCGTATGGGTTGAGAATATTTCCCAACTGTCGAGATAGCCTGAAGAGTTGTCTTTCCGCTACGGATAAACTAGAGCTCCTGATGCGGGTTCACACGTTTGAATTGAACCATAGAGGTCCGTAACGGAGCTCCGATGTCTATCCATGTTTCTCCCGCCGAAACTCAGTTGTGCTTTGTTCGTCAGTTGAGCGGCATTTCCGATCTCTGGAACACTCGACTCTGTATCGGAGCCCACCAGTCTGTAATTTTCGGCGTTTCAGTTCAGAGCTCCAACGAGTTCTCCCGAGCAGTCGTACTCTCCGATGCGGCATCCACTGTGTGTCGCCTATCTCGTTCTCGAAATGTTTGCTTTCGCTGATCCCGTCCGTTTCGTAGCGCAGGCATTTTGAAATTTGAGGAAATTCCGCATCTCACGTCTTGATCCTTTGATCCTTTTCGGAAATTCACTGGAACTTGAGCCGACACCGTCGAGCTTTTCGATTCCTCTCCGTCTGTCGAGACTCAGCCGCGGCCAATCGCTATCGTCGATCGACTAGGAATCGAGCTCAGTGTCACTTTCCCGCTCGATTTTTCCCAAACGTGTCATATTCGTATGAAACGGATGCTTCCAAGGGTAGAGCCGAAGGCAGTAAGATGCTCGAGGAAGATGTGCCGTATCCTTTTTCTCCTTCTTCGTCACGTGAACCCTCACGTGGCATGACCAACAAACTGCGGTGGTTTCAACTCACACAATGGGGAAATCCAGAGCCGTCTCAATTGTGAATAGAGATATTATATTCGACCGGTTCAACCCAAAATGCGAGAATCTAGTTTTTTTCTGTTCCAAGTTGGATGACAATGGATCAAATTGAAAATCGCATGCTTCTGTCTCCTCAATTAGAGGGATCACGAGACGCTCTTCCATGGATTGCGGCAGAAAATCTCATTGTCGAATCCTTGGTTCCGAGTCGACGCACTCTGGAATAGCGTCGTTCCTAAATTCTCCGTTCATCGTCCTGTCGACCAGGGTAACGAAGGCTCGCGCACGGGGGCTTCTCCCCGACCTGAACGGGAGAATGGAGCGGAGACGAACTCATATTCAACCAAGGATGTATTTGAAAGATTTCTTTCAATCAATTGTAGCTCGTGCCTCGAGCCAATGGATCTTGGAGGAAGTGTGCGCTTGGCCGCGCTGACCAGCTAAACTTTGCTGGCCAGCTTGACAGCACGGCTTGGAAAGTTTTTTGGCTTCCCATCAATCACTGACATGACCGTTGAGTCGGCGAAGAAAATAAATTGAATGACGTGAACGCTTTTTCCTCTCGCTGAATCCTGGAACGTTGAAAGCTGTGCCTCGGCGACAAGAGAGACATAGTCGGCCTGTTCGTCGGTCTGCTGGAGAGGGTAGCGAGAACAATCTCTCGATACGCTGGAGGACATTAGCAGCCGAGAATGTCGTCGGGGAGAGTTGCCTGCTGATTGCACGTAGGTCTTAGTCAGCATTGCGAAATTCTCTTCCGCTATCGTCACTGCACAAAAACAACGGCGACGCGGGGTCGAGTGAGCGGCGGGAAACCAGGCAAGCAGGAGAACAAGCGAGCCCAAGAAGCAACAGACGACGAAACACCGAGCACAGCCGCCGACTAAATGGCGCCATCTGGAACAGAAATCGCGAAGAAGTTTGAGCGAAATCAAAAGCGAACACGGAGCGCGAGTGTGATTTCGACTGGGGCCGGGCTGTCGGTCGGACGGGGCCGACTGCCGCTCGGTCTCTAAACATTCCCGAGATAGCAGACGGCAGTTGGAAGAATGATTCTGCGTTCCCTTTGCGCAGCCGACGGGAACTGCTGCCGTGGCCCGACAGTGGCTTGGAGGAATCAATCGGACGAAGAAATCCGAGTTCCTTTTTAATGCCTGCTTCACGCCACTGAAGCGGGACAACAGCGTCAGCAACAGAGAAGGCGTCGGCAAGTGCCGCGACCGCCATTCCTGGAACTGTCCAACGTAGCCGCTGGAGGCAGGTGAGCCGGCTGGCGACGCAAACCGGCAGATGGATCCAGGAACGCCGCCAACTACATCCGGCTCCGAACACCGGCACCGCGGGAAACAGCGATCGGGGTGCTGGCAATGAGAAACGTCGCCAAAAAGTAGCAGCATTCTCGGAGGAGATCTCACCACCAAACGGCACTAACAGCAACAACGTCGAATCTCGTTCGTCCTTTCGTCAGTACAGTGCTCGCTCGGTGCCAGCCTCCGTCACTTGACTACAGCTGTGACAGAAGAGTCCGTCCGAATCTGTTTCATCCTTCTGTTGTCCTTGAGCTTCTGCCTCTCATTCCCCTATTCGCTCCGTATCCTGCGTCTCATGCGCGGAATAAATCGATGGAGACAAATATCCGCACTGCTGCCGCGTCGAGTGGCTGGCCAGCGGAGCAGCAACTCGGCGCTCGGCTCAAATCGCCCAGATCAGTGTAGGCCACCCCAGACCCAGGGTGGAGAGGCACCGCATCCATGCGAGGTAAATGCATTCCCCGGCCGACAACATCGGCCCAAAACCTCTATAAAAAAAAAAAAAAAAAAAAAAGGTGGAGAGGCTCACCGGATCTCCAAGAAGCGAGTTATGCTCAGTTCCCGGATGATTCTCATGTCCGGCGTTCGTGATTGCGGCTGGGGCCGGCTTCAGCGATTCAGAAACAAGTTCTCGAGCAGTATTCTCTCGTGGTGCGCGGAATACCACGTACGATTTGTAATTGATTCATCCAGCCCGAGCCAGTTGGAAGGCGGAACGGTTCGGGGGGTTCGTTAAACGAACCATGTCGGCCTCCGACAGCACTCACATTATCTTGCGGGAACGATGGCGGATTACGGATGAAGTTCAGCTGGTCGGCCCCTGCTGATTCGAACGCCGCGTTAACTCTGGCTCCCTCGAATGCCGTCGCACGTTACGCCGAGCTCATCGCGAAGCGGAAATAACCATCGCACAACACCCAGGTACCTGACGGCAGCGGTGGCCAGGAAACGGAATCGCGTCTCGGAAAGAAAACCACCGACGACAACGAAGTCGAGGTAAGGGAAACAAGCGCCGAACAAAAATAAACTCCCTCGTCGGTCATCGGAGTAGGATCGGTGATCCGGGGAGAAATGATCGGCGGTAATTATTTGTTCACAGCGTGTTATCTCGGAGCTAGTCTCGAGAATTGATATTTGAGTATAATTAGCTCTGAAGAGAATCTCTCTCCGAGAGTCTGCTGGGGCTCGCAAACACAGCCGTTCCGGAGGACATTCTTCCCGAATTAGGAACTCCGTAGAGAAACTGAGAGACGTGTCATCGTCCAGAATCTCGGGAGATAGGTTGTCCCTCGCGATAGCATCGACTGACGGAGAAATTTTCTCGCTTTGCCCCAAGCTCAAGCTAGCCGAGCGTGAGAAGATGTCCGTCGAGAGCTTCGCAGCTTCACAACGAAACAGCCCATCGGAATTCCTTCCAGCTCCCAATCATGGAGTTGGAAGATTCCGGTCCTGTGGGGCCCGAATAACATCTTGCACTTGATGTGCGACTTCCCGTTTTCATGGAGTTTGGTCACCGCGAGTTCTTGACTCCGAAGGAACTGTAACACCACGTTCGTCATCCGAGAAGGTGCCGATCTGATGCGGTTTTTAAGGAAAACATGAAAAAGGGTTCGTTATCTGCGGGATTTCAACCCAGCGTTCACTGATCCCTGATCCGGGCCTCTGCTCGGAGCTCCCGATCGAATCGTCCGTCAGTGTCATATCCGTGGATCACTCGAATCTGGTTTAACCCCCAGGGGGCGAAATTCCAGCCACCTCCGACGTCAACTTGATCACCAACGCGCACCTGCTCCGTTCGCCCACCCGGAGTCAGCGTCCCCGCAGTAGGAGCCAATGCTTCGGGCGATTCATTCCTCTCCAAATTTTTTCAGAGCGGAGTCATCCCTAGCACTGAGATGTGTGGGGTGAGGAGACGACGCCATTGATTTCCCCGTGATTCTTCGGCTGGCTTCTCCCGGGCTGAGTTCTTGCATCGAGAGCGGGATGATTGGAGAGTTTCCTCCGTGCAAATGATCCGCGTTCGGGATCAATTCCGTACACAAACATGGGATTCTGTGTTTCTTCTTGGGGGCTGAGCGTAGCTGAGATGCTTCCTATGCAATGCCGCACTATGAATAGAAGAACTCGAATGAGGGAAAAAATTTCCAACATCTAAGCACCGGTGGCTGCGAGGATCGGTCATAATTAGTGCCTGAGAGTTCGGGCGTTATTAATTCAACGATACTAATAGGATCCTATAGGGACGACTTGTATAATGCCTGAAGACCCGAACTCCCGTAATCAGGGACCGGCGGTTTGCACTACGCGGGGTTGGACAATGACATGTGATTACACCTCAGAGTCGAACTCCTCAACGGAGACGGATTGCGAATAACAAACGGGGAGGAGACGTCAGATGCTCAAGAAGAGTATTTCAGAAGAGTTCATCTGACAAAGGAGCGGCTGGTACGAAATAAAATACTCCTACGTATTCCATGTAGGTCCCCCCCTACCATGGTCCCATGACAGGATCACTGGTGACCTCATGACAACGGCGCATGCGATACTCGGGAATTTTCACCGAGCGAACCGGTCCGAAGGGCTTCGCCCGGCTGATTCCCGCATTCTCCCGACATGGTCGGTCAAATGCATTCGACCAAGAGTTGGGCGAGGGCTCGTCTCCCGATTGTAGAGATTTCATCCGTCAGGTCATGGAGAGAGCTTCTTTTCATTGCATCGGCTGTGTTCTGCATTGAAGTCTCCCCCTGCTGAGCGACAGCAACAAATGAATGAGAATCGAGATCCCGCCTGGATCGCATCGCCGCTGGTCCTATCGTGATGCTCGAGGTCGGACGCATCCGCAATGTGGGAGGCTTCCGGGAGACTCACTGCGATCCAGAAACTCCCTCCGGTATTCCAGTGAGCGCCTCGACTCCTGACCCTTTGCTGAAAGCGGCTCGGCTGGAAGTGGTAATTCTAACCTTCTTTCCTTTCTCCCAATTATGGCGGCGACGAAGATGGGAAAAAATGCTTGTCCGCTCGCCGGGTAGAATCCAACCCCGCGGCGGCGGCGGCGGCGGCGGCGACGACGACTCATGGGAAAAGAGGCTTTTGTATCCACATCGCTGGCGGACTACCTCTCCGGTAGGGTGCGAAGAGCGATGTGTTGGACTTCGCCGCACAGGAAGCAACCGGAAGCAAAGTGTTCTCACCAGTTAACGGCTTGGACAGTCTGTCTGCATTTCCATCTATCACATTTACTGAGCATAGCGGCTGGCTACCAGTTTCGTGGCTTGCTGCACGCGTGTGCGGCAGTTTCCGCGTGCCGGACTGCGTGATGAGTAGTTTCGTTAAATGGGCTTACGGCGTAGTAGGCGTACGGCCACATGTTTCTGCTCGTGCACTCAAATTGGAGAACGCTTGCCTCCGAGTGGGAGTCGAGTTCGAGCATAGCGCGCTGCCTGTGGAGAAGAGGATCACCGGGAAGCAGATCCCAATAACTTCAAGACTGTGGTACGGTGTCTTCATCGAAATCGACGCTCGAGTCTCGAACTCACGCAAGCTCTCGTCTTCGACTCTCACCGCGTTGTGTCGCTCGGTGCGCTGTGCACGTGCGCGAGAGGGGCGCCGATGGGCTCCGCGGCGCTCCTCTCCACCGAAGTGGTCTAAGCGCACCGCAGAAGGAGGTGTCCTACGCAAGAAGCTCATCATACGCGGGGAGTGGGCGCAGCTGCGTCGGGATCCTACGCCGGCGCGACATCGGTTCGGACTGGTGAAGAATATATGTGTTTAACAGGCTTCGTTGAAAATCGGATCCAATCGGAGATTGCTCGCGGAGAGTCGGCACTATCCGCAAGGAAAGTGATCAAATACAACGGAGCATCCCAGGGTTCGAATTCCGAGAGGCGCAATGTTTGCCTAGCGCAGACACGAGGGAAGAAAACTCTGGCCAAGTTGACCGAGGTTCCAATTCCTCTTCAGCAGGTACCAATGCTTCTGAGACAGGGAAGAAACTCCTCCGTACTGTATCAATATCTCGATGCAATTTCGAGTGTTATTCTGCACTGTGTATCTCGAACCCACGCGTTTCCTCTAGGGCGCGTCTCCACAAAGGGGGTACGACTTCCAAGACCAAGCCGGACTTGCAAGCTTATGGCCCGAGGTGTGTCATACGGGAGTCACACGTCAAGAGGGCGGCATTTCGGCCCCGGATGATCTCTTTTCTGGCGGCGGTATTTTACAAAAATCGTCGCTCTACACCAATGAGTCGGTTCGTGCCGACCGTTAACTGGAACGTATCAACCAACTGCTACCATGGGGGGCAGATGTCTCCCCACGAATCCGCAGGTATGGTTCGACATTCCGTTCGCCCCGGCCGCACATGCCGCGTTCTAGTAGCTTCGATGGGGAACGTCGTGCGGCATTCTGGAACATTCTGTGCTCCTGGAAGATACGTCCAAATGAGATCAACACCGCTCGAGCTAGCCGTCGGCATTCATCTCTCGAAACAGGTCGGCAGATCACAAGGACGACTCGAAGGCGGAAGTTGAAAGTTTCAAGCTCGGAGGGTTTCAACTTGAAAACCTCCGAGCGGGTGGGAAATCGCGATCGATGCTGCTTCCCGTCGGAGAACCAGGTCAGGGCCGGAGTCGTCGCTTCGCGGCTGTCGGTTGCCCTCCCCAACCGGAATCGCATCCCTGATATCGATCTGACATCGACGAAAGCGGACGAGTTTTCAACCGCTTTCTGAAAGTCCGTGAATGAGCTGACGGCAGCCTTAATGTGAAACGGGCAGAAACTCGTCGGCGCTTCATGAATGTGTGTGTTGCACGAGTGTCGATATGAGGCAATCTGTTGGGATCCCGTCATGCACGCCTTTCAATCGTTGCATATTCTTCCGGCTGCGCGCCTCAGCTTGCAAGCCCCAACATGTGATCCGGTCGAAATCAGATGTCCCAAGATGTTCTCGTCGAAAATCGCAAAAATCACGCTGAAATTGGTTTTGCTATGGTACATGTTTTCTCTACTATAGCAGCGGTCTATGCGACCCGTTCTGCCGTCCTTCCGTTGCCTCGAGCTGTTTACCCATATCTGGGTTTCTTCGTCACAGTGACGTGACATTGATCATGGAACTGGCTCGTCCAGGGCGACGATCACCAGACCTCTCCCCGCTGACGCTCCTTCTGTTTCGCGTGTGGCCCGCTCCCACAGAGTACTCCCCCTCGTCTTTCCTGTGCCTGCTCGCTCACATGGTTCGACCATGGTGACGGATAGTGAACGTCAAAAACGAGCTTTGAAACGGGACGGACAGAGGGAAATCCCGTACGCTCAGCTCTCCAAGCTCCCTCGCTCGTCTCCGCTGTCACCTGCTCTGGCAAGGCGGAAGAACACACCGAGAGGCGCACCGAGCAACTAACCAGCCAGTCACGAAGGAAGCTAGGCGACGTGGCAGTGTACGCCTCCTGGGAAATTTCCTCGACTAAATGTTGGATTGGTGTAGGATTTGAGCGCTCGTCCTTGAAGTTTTCTCCTCTTCCATTTTTTATCCCAGTCCGTCCGCCTGTTTCTCCATTCACGGTTTCAAAGTGGTGCGTCGGATTCCGCCGATGACTTTCGAGACCGGAGAACGAGTGGAGAATGCTCGCTCCTCGGGAGAGGGAAATCACAAGTGAGGTGAACGAAAGGAGGGAGCACACAAAGGTCTACCATTTCTCTTTTCTGCCCCGGCCAGCTGACAACCTCCGGTTCGCGAGAAGGAAGGGAGCAGGAATTCATATCATGTTTTTCGAGAGACTCGACAGAGGATCGACGGGACCAGCTGCGTCTGGAGAGCGACGCGTGGCTTTTTCCTGCGTTTCCCGGGGACATTTCCAGTCGAGTAGTTTCTCGCAGACCTGGAAACTAATCAACCTGTATCGAGAGGGTGTCTCCCGCTGCGAGTCCTGCCCACGGTGTCTCTCCCGCCTTCCTGACATGAATTCGAAAACGGGCGGGAATACCGAGCAATTGCTCTGCTCCGAATTGCCAGGGTGCCACATCGCTCACCCGGCGGCGCGATTAAGCCAAGCAGCTCACCTCAGCTCAATAAGATACCAGACGAGACAGGATCGGGCCGGGCGAACCAAAGCCTCGTTAGAGCCGGTCCCGAATATATCATTGGGCACGAACACTGCGCGTGTTTGTATCGAGCTATGTACCTAAGCACCTGAGCGTGTATGCTCAGTGCAACGGCGAATGCAAATACTAGGCCCTCTATCGTGATGCTTGGCTGCAAACATCCGATCGACCCGAAAGAAACAGGCATCCGTATGGAATCCGCGAACGACTACGCCAACTGTGATGCGTTCAAAGATTTCATGTGAATGCATCAACGGACTCTCTTCCACTGGAGCCCTTGCGCTCGCAGCCATCACCTCTTCGCCTCGCAGGAGGAATGAGGCTCCGAGTGGGGCCTCACTCATGCCTCCGATAGAGTGCGCAGTGAAGAACGAAAACAGCACGAAACGGAAAGAGGGGCTCTTCCTCCTCACCCCCGTTCCGAAAGCGGCTTAATTTCAACAAGGCTATCTCCCAGGATTCGATTCGATACAGTGGGCCGCGGTCTACGGCGGCGAGTTCCCGTGGAGCAGGGAACGGTGCAGGGAATTTCGCCTTCCAAACATCGAGCTCTGCGCTGGCCTTGTCAGTGGGTTCGGGGCCCCAACATCAGCGTTTCCCAACCAGTGTTCGGCGGAAATTATTCTGGGTCCCGCCAGCATTTCGACTGCGGTCGCTCCGGGTTCCGCGAAGCTCTGCCTCGGTCCCAGCTGGAGTCTCTCGAAAGCGAAGCGACCTAGGAAAACAGATCTCATTTACAAGCTCCGCGTAGCGAGACTCATCAGCACTGTTTCCCTGCGGAATGGACTGCTCGCCGGGAACTGATTCTTGGTCGGGGCCCGTTGTGCTGTCGTCAGAACTACGCATGGCGTGAGTTCAGCGTCTCCGACGATCTCTGCGTGGAACGAGCGTTTCTTTTGTTAGCACGAATCACTTGATGTAATCAAGCTTGTATATAGGCTCAACCCGCAGGACCGTCGTTTGCTCGAACGAGGCACTGGAGGTCAGCGGAAGGGAGAGGGTGGAGGAGCCCTTCATTGTCGACTTCGACGCAGTTTTCGTTGTCGTCAGACGCGTTGTCGAGAAACCGTCGCCGGATCCCGGTCGGGGAACTTGTACTCGATATCTAGCTCGAGTTCGAACCCAACGCGCAGTGGACTGGCGTAGGATGGCAGGGAAGATCTTGGAACCGATTTCATCAAAGATGCGGTGGACTCAACTCGAACGGTCCCAAGAGAGTTCCCGGCGAAGCAATCCCGACAAGCACCTGGAGGTCGAGCTTGGCGGTGGAGCTCGATCCCCCGCACGGGGGGCGTCGAACAGGAGTGAACCTGGAGCCCCAGGGCTCGACGGGCCCCGACGGGCTTCATGGAGATTCTGCGGGACGGAGAAGGCCGGAACAAAACGAGGCGACTCTCATTTAGATACGCGTCCACCGAGTGATACTAGGCTGAGACCAGATTCATGGAAATTACCGTCTCTCTCTTTTTCTCGGCGGAGTATGCTCAGAGGAGTCAGTGGAGGGGGATTTCCGGCGCCATCAAAAAGACGTTACATTTTTAGTGGTCCTCTATGAAACTCTAGTAACAGTGCCTTCCGAGGAAATCCAAGATATTCAACACTGACGTGGGCTCGCCAATGTAGGCGGCATCTTCTCTCCTGTCTCGCTCTCGAGCGATTCCTTCCCCCCGAACGCCTTCCAAACAGATCCTCAGCATGGCCGCTCTGAGATGGGTTGCGAAAATTACGAGCGTTTTGCGGATATATCGCTGTTTTATTCTCGACGATGAGATTCGCCGTGAGCAAAGAATAATCTTTGATTTGATGCTCACTTTTTATGATATTTTGGAGTAGTTGGGGGCGAGGGCGAACGTATTCCTTTGCTTAGTTCGGCTTCTCCAAGGGAAGCCACTCCCTGAATCCTACTGACCAGTTTCGCGCCTGGAGAACACAGAACATCGCCGCGTTTACCTACGTTCCCGGCGGAATCCCGGTACCTACAGCCCGGATGGCCAGAGTGAGGATAACGCTGCCACGATTGTGGGAAGAGTGGGTAGAGCTGTTACGCAACCTCTCCTGTAGTTCCGAGTTGGTCACAAATGCCATCGTAAATGCGTGAGAGGATCCAGGGATCGAGTTCCGCGAGGGCCATGTTCGATGAGAATCACCCCTGTGAACTGAACTGCCGTCTACAGGACGCCATTCGAAATTTCCGGTGCGCTCTCCTTCGGGGGTCATTGATGAGATAAATGGTCGCTGTTTCAACACCTGCAACGATGCCATTGTTCCCGCCGAGAGCGCGGGGAAACCGGAGAGAAAGGGGGAGCAGGAGGCGGCGGCTTCGCGCATCGGCTCGGACAGCGCTGCGGGCATGCTCGCAACTGTTCCCAACCTTCTAGAATAGTGATTCTCGAAGGAGCACCATGGCGAACTGGGTCCCCTGCAGCAGAGTCCACGGAGTGGGCTTCTGAGGGTTGCACGGAGAAACTGTGATCGGGGTCTGAGAGGTGAGATTGGAACTACCAAGCTAAGACTCCTCCTCAAGTTTCCTCTCCAGAGCTCTTAGAAAGCTTCGCCAGGATTCCTGAAACCGATCATTGCTGCCACCCATGGCTCGGCAGAGTGCTCCGGCGAGCCAGTATCGATAGCGTCAACAACGCATCGTGTCCCGGAGCTGACTTGCTGACGGAATGAGAGCATACTGTCGATAGGAACCGTGGGAGGGATCAAAGTTCAGCAGCCTCACGATCGAATCTCGCCGAAGACTTCCGCCTTCGGAAATCTTTCAAAGCCCCCGATCCCGTCCATGACCATCCACGAATGTGTCCTGGAAACTCTGGTTGACGACTGGTATTACAGTGGAATAGAAAATAACAGAGTTCGGTCGGACGGCTGCGGCAACTGGACTTCTGCTCGGCTAATCCCGGCCCCGGACCGTTTTGCTGCAGGCGCTCCGTGGGAGAACGGCCGGAAGCCGTCGCGGCCGGAGCTTGGACCGAATTCTCATACATAACACAACGTGGTTGGTGATGCCTGTAGCGTGCCGGCCCTCAATTAGTAGTCACAACTCGCTTTTGAACGACGCCGGGCTTGCAAAAAGATTCGTCGAGATTCACTCTCTCGCGGGCGGCAACAGAGACCGTGGAAGAAGAATCTTCACAAAGTGGCGGCTCAGCAACAACGCGGCGCGTACAGAACAATGCATCAGCGGAATGCATAGAGAACGTGGCCCGCGACTGCATGAACACTGAAGATCTTTCTCGGGTCAGGGCTCTCGGAACGTATTGGTTCCAGGCTGCGTCCCGTTCTCGCTCTGAATGTCGCTCTCTACTCCGAGTTTTCTGCTCAGGAGAAAACGTCGAGTCTCGCATCGCAGCAATCGCATATCGCGAAAGGTCAAGAGCGATACGTTCAATCCAGAATTCGGAACCGAGCGCGTCTGGCGGAAGGAGCTCTCCATCCGAGTTCTGGGAACCGTCGGGAAAAACGGGTATGGGACAGAGTTTGAAGGGTGGAACCAGCGGATCGAGTGGAATCGCGAGAAAGATTCTCGATATTCCAGTGTTCTTCCGTCGGCGCGTATTCGAGTGCAAATCTGATTCATACCTCTCGCTAGCCGCGTTGTTGCGCATTTGACATTTCCTCCCCATGCTTGGGACTACCGTCCGCGATCTCAAAACAGACCTCGGTCCTTCCTGGAGTTCGCCCCATCGTCCAGCAGAGGTTGGGAGGTGGTCGATTTCGAGGAAAACCCTTCAACGGTATGCGGAAGTCAGCCCGAGATCGGATCTACTTCACTAAGGAAACATGTGAATGATGGGAGTTCTTGCGGAAACTCCGTCTTCGACTCCCCGACGTACCTGATGTTTCGCGTCGTTGAGGCTTCGATGGATACCGAGATCCAGCGAGAGTGTTGCTGTTGTTGGAGACGAGGGACCTCTGAACATCGATTCCCTGATCGTCGAGCGCTCAAAGCCTCAAAGAAATTTCAGAGTACTGTGTAACTTGGAAGAGCTCACGCGGAGGGGAGCAGAAACTTTGAGAACAAAAGCCTCGAAACTCTGAAGCTGATACGGGGCAACGATCGCTGGAGAGAGAAACTTCCGCTATTGCGAAGGCTCGTCTCTGAACTGGATCCGTGGGTTGCTACGGGTTCAGACCGGCGTCCTTGTCCGGATAAACAGTTGAATAAATCTCAAACCTGACCCCGAGACAGATGTAACTCGAGCGAGCGACCAGCTCTAGAGCTGAGGGAAGTTTAATGTTTTACGTGCCTAGCACCGCGACTGATGGTAGCTGTTTTTGAGCTGTTGCCTCAGTTGACATAGAGAACGTGTTCACTGCACGCCACGGAGTACCTCATGCGATTGTCCCAACAAGCAGCTTAGCTTGACGCAGCGATGAGTGTGTTAGTGGAGCACTCGCGGACCCGTTCCATGGCCGACCGACCGACAGACTGACCCCGACTCAGCTTTTTCTCATCCTCCAACAACCCGGTTGGAACCAAAAATCTCATCAATGGCTTCGAAGCGCATCGCCTCTCCACCATGGGTAAAAGCATCGAGTAGGACAAAAGTGGAGTCCGCGCTGCGCGCCAGCTCCAAAGGCGACCACAGGTCGCCGGCTCGAGCCTCGGATGTGTGGTGCCCGGAGCCGACTTCTAGTGAGAGAGGGCTCCCACGGGTCGCGCTTCGTTGTGGCAAGTATAGGAGTGGCTTATTCCTGGCTCCACTAGAATGACCTGTGGTGCCAGAACGGTAACCAGCATTGTCCAGCGCGCGGCCGGTGCGGGGGGCCGGTGCGGGGGGCGAGAGAAAATAGATCGGAAACATCGAATCCACCACTGTCACGTGGAAGCAGGGTCTGATTAGAGGAATGAGAGCTGGCTACGAAGCTTCTCTGAGCCCGAAAATTTTCGCGGTGAGATCCGACCTCCGACCGAACGAGCGTCGTGTGCAGCAGACGAAATATGTTCGGGTCGATAAGGGGGAACGCATTCGGGAATATACTTAGATGAAATCACCCATTAAAATTAGAGCCTGGAAGTCCAGGCAATTTTTCGAAATCATCCCCCATCGCGATGAATTAATTCCGGACGATTGAAAGAATATTTTCGGAAAATCGCCTGAACTTCCCGTTTCTAATTGTAATCATCGGAGGATACATCTCCGACCGAGGTTCGTTGTGCTTCGCATTCCAACAACGGCCGGACGAGAGGCTCTTGTACATTTCGGCAATTTAGCGTCCAGAAAAACAGCGTATCTGCTGTCTGCAGTATCTTCCTCAGTATCTCATGATCTGCACTCGCTCGCCCTCGGAATTCCTGCCTAATATTTCCTTGATTTGAGAAGGATCTGGCGCAGGACCCAAGTCCCGACCAAGATTACAGATCCGGTTCATGTTCTCGGTTCCCTCCTTGAATGAAAGATCGCTCCAAGTTGGACTTCCGAATCACAGACTGGGAACTCGAGAGACGCCCGCGGCTCCGGTTCCAATCGTGCGGCGAACAATTCTTCCTCGACCAACTTGTGCGCCCTCGTATTGAATATTTGCAATCCCAATGGAATGAGCCGGAATCTCATAGTCTCGCAGCAACGTAATAATTGTCTCTCCCCTGGAAAACCAGAGAAACGAAGGCGAACGGGCGAATGCTCGAATACATGTGTCCTGCAGGGTCAGAAACGAAAACCCCGAATCCCGTCCAGCGGAGGAAACTGAAAGAGTAGGAGCAAGCGACAGCAACTCAATGGTTTCCACTGTTTGTCGAAACGTTCATCCGTTTGTCTTCTGGCGGCTCGCTCGCTGGTGTGTCGGAACGTGACGACCACGCCAAGCCAACCAATTATCCAATCCTGCCGGCGAACCGATGACGCAGAGATAGCAAACTCTCTGGGCCTCGTAGAACACCCGCGGCAAGCGGCCCACCGATAGCTCCGGATCGATTGATGTTACCAACAGACGGCAGCCCTGGCAGTACCTATTAGGTGGGACATCATGGGAGCGCGAAACAAGCTCCGTCCGTGCTCTTCGCCCCACACTCACGCAGCGGCTGAGCAAGGCTGGCGCATTGCTAACAAGCCTCGGCTCCTCCACTTTCGTTGTTGTTGCTCATAAAATATACGGAGGAGGCCGCGAACGGTGTAGCAACAGCAGCAACCGCCGATTCGAGCATCGCAACGATGACAGACTCAGACAGCAAGCGAGAAAAGACGCCCCCCTCATAGACTACCGAGTCTTCAGAGCAGTTCGCGCAACGCCCCCTCCCCCCTACGTCTTTGGAGTCCAGAATCTCCGTGGCCCGTTGTTCCCATGCAGCCTCCGACTTTAGAATGGAGCGTCCGAGTCTTCGGTGTTACTCTTCGGAGCAGTGTGAGCATATCCACAACAATGAAGACAATGACTCAATTCTCGGTGAATAGACCCGAGCTCCTTGGTGTCCTCGAGAGTTGCGGTCGCGGTCATCGTCCAGTTCAGAATCGCTCAAATCTTGACAGCTTCTTTGGTAAGTTCAGGTCACAATGGGCGTTGTCCATTCCGTGGTCTGCGGTTTCCGACTTTGACCATGCTCAGACGCTGTCAAACTCGACCTCTCAACTCAGCTTGTTTGGCCAAGCTGAACTCCGAGAGTATCGCCCGAACTCTGGAGTTAGGAATCATGATTTCTCCTCGAGTTCGAGACCAGAATCTGCCTCGAGCTTCGTTTCCTGAGCGAGAGGAACATCTCAAAGAGTTCATCGGTGTTGATTGGAGATTGGGATGGATCAGATGAGGCCGTACTTCTACCGAAGGGACCAGAAAAGAGACAACAGCGGAGAGCTTTGAGCTTAGACCGTCAAAGCGGTTTCGATCAGCACATCGTTGCTCTTCCAGCGGGGAGCAACACTATTTCGTCAATCTGTTGCAGCCTAAGTGCAGAGCTCGAAGCACCGGTCATCCATGGAATGCGATATCCTTTACGAATGGGTCCGCTCTGAAATTCTCACCATTGGGTCCTCGATCACGCACTCGTAGAGTTCAGACAAAGTTTAGACCAGCAGCGCCCTCACAATCTGGAGGGAGATCCGCTCGCATCGGCTTAGCTCCTGTAGCGGTTGCAACGCAGCCTATCAATTTTATACCTTCCCCGATGGCTCCATGACTAATCACACGTTACTACCTCCACCTATCGACAAGGATTACGCAATCAGGTCGCATCCGCGTCGAATAACGTCTAAGGTAGAGCTTCAACACATCTGGGGCCCCTCTCGCAATTTTGCTCGGATTCCGGGATCCGTACATTCCCGCGTCGATTCCAGAATATCACTCAACATGGGCGGGAAGCTCCATGTCGACGTTGCGCCCATCTGCGTGCACTTTTTCTTGTGATCCCCCTCGAAAAATAAGATAATCGAGTCTCGATGAAGTATATCGAGCGGGATACATTAAAGTTTTGCTTCTAGCAACCTTTTTCACGCTCGCAGAGGAGAGTATCTCTCTCCTCCGAGGCCGCACTCTGTGTCGTGACACCCGGTTGCGGGTTCCCTTTTGTGAGCGTTAAATTCGCGTCATTTAACTCCCCTCCCTCGTGTTTGCCGCGGAGCAAGCTCTCACTTCCTGCAAGCATTGGAATTTCGCTCCTGCAAATCGAATGCTCGTCAGGAGCTCCGGGCTGTTTCTCTTCATTTTTCGGCTGTTCCTTCCGAACTAAGAAAACCAGCAGATCTGTCTAGATGAACGACGGAATCAGGCTTCCATGATTTAAATCACGCGCTGTCATCAGTCTCTCGTCCCAATCGAACGAAAAGTCCTCCCTCTTCATCTTATATTCCACACCGAATCAGCCATCTTTGCCCAAGCCGCGAGTGGCTCAGACGGAAGGATCGAGAAATGAAGTCCCGTCAGTTGTCTGGAACTTTGAGCCGACGGAAACTTGAACGTGTTTATTACTTCCTGCATTCCGTCGCATCGATCGCTTCCGAATTGCTCCGAGTGGCAGGTACTTCGGTTGACGCGCTTATCGAATGCGACGACTTCCGACGAGGCGAAGACTCTTCAGGTCAATCTCTAGCATCGTCTCCGACTGAGGTGTGCCCTGCTTGCCATCACGATGACCGATTGAGTGATCGACTCTAGAACACGGCCTCTATCAGTACCGCGCGCTCCGATAATTGGTAGCCCGAGAATCAGTCCAGGGAAGAGAGTGAAGTCAGGAACACAGCTCGGCCTGTTGACCTTCAAGAGCCTGAGTGATTTCATCGAGGCGTGCAATCGAATCAAACATCAACGAAGGAACGGGGCGACTTTGACAGATGTCGTAATTGATTGTTCACCCTCCCAACTGGATCCTGGTCTGTTCGAGCTGTCAAGACAGCCACGGAACAGTTCGACTCTCGGTGACGACGGTTCGGTTATGATTCGACCTCATAGTGACCGCTGAAATTCCACGTCGTGATACATTCATTCTTATCAGCTTGGCCATCTAGCGGGAACGAAAACAGAAAATCGAACGATGTACATCGCCAGTCAAAATCCGGCAAATCCTGCGTAGAATACCTATCGGCACCGGAACGATTCGTCGCTCAAAAGCGGGGGCCGACGCAAGGGAAAAGTCGGTGCCGGCGGGCTGAACGCTTTCCGATCTGACAATGAGTCATTTTGATCAGGATCGAGTCGAATCGGTAGATTTGGAGCACCAGCGGGTATTTTGGACCTTTGAGTGGACTTTAAGGTATTCGTTCCATCTGAGACTAAGACGCCGAGTTCGCCTGTCGTCGACAGAGCGTATTCAGCGTGAAAGCTTCCTAGTGTGCCTCTGGGGGCAGTTCTGATTAAGAGGCAGCGAATCCCTGCCCCTGGTGGCAGAATTCTCGCCTTGGTGCTCAAGCTTCGAGTTCCGAATCTCATCCTGTCCGGAGAACGGAAACTTGAAATATGCCTGGGCAGCAGGCACTTCACTGAGCGCGAGAGTTCTTACCAATCAGGTCGTTCTTCGTATTGCCACGTCTGTTCTTGACCCGGGCTGCCGGTATGACATCTTTCTCTGTTGGAGTGATCTTGAGGCCGCGGAGCAGTTCCGATCTCCTCATAGACGTTCTGTTTCTCCGTCTGATCCGCCGCCGAACCATCTCTCACCAAATAAGGTTTTTCAGGGCCCTCAGTCAACAACGATTCCGATACGGAGAACAATGCTGAAACAAGATCTTGCGTTGACAGTTTTTTCACCCGATATTATTGGAAATATGGAATTTCTTGGAACTATTGACTTGTCACAATGGTTCCGGATGTGGAGAAGTCTTTTGGGCATAATTTATGGCGGGGAAACCGACATGACTGATTCAGAGCTCCTCGTCGTCTTCGGTGTCATACCCTGCGAAGAGTCGCCCGGGCTCCACTTTTCCGGGGTTCCGTTTGAACATTTCAGTTTGTTCTATCCGACTTCGCCGCATCTCTTGTCGTCGCCGCTCCTGTCGCACAAGTTCCATTCGGACTCAGAGAGCGGAAGGTGTCGAACTTGAAGTTCGATCGTTCGTTGACATTGGAGTCCTAGGCGAACAAACGTGGCCTGAGGGGTTTGTACGAGACGACAGATACATAGAGGATAGCTACTGCGGGCCGATCTGCCGCCGTCGGCCGCTCCGGGTCGATCTCTCGGGCCGCCGCTTAGGATGAACAGCGACGAGAACGATTATTTAGCGCAGAGCACTCGGAGGGATTCAAGCAAACCAGCCGATTCAGAGAATGCACTCCTGTTGCTGGCTCATTGCTAGCTTCGGCTCGAATGCTCCGTGCTGGCCCAGCAGTGTCGAAACCTCCAGCAGGCGTTTGCAGGTTCGCTCGCCCCCACCGCCGATCCACCTGCGTATGAAAGAGGCGGGACGGGAGCGCTGTCAACGGCAGTTTTCCCGAGTTTCACCGGCGACCGTGAGTTTGACATCTCCTTCCTTCCCCCTCCCTCACTCTGTTGCTTCCTACGATGCACCGGATTCGAGAATCTCCCGAACCATGGAGAGATAGAGCGCACGAGAGAAGGTCTGCGGCGGCTTTGGATTTGGCTGGCGGAGCTACAATGAGCCAACGAGCCAGTTCCTTCTGTCTGCCGGCTCACTGGCTGGCTTAAGCAGCGTAATGGTTTTGCTTGCTCTGCTGGGCCCATCGACCGGCGGGTGGGTAGCCACCCCCAACGCCTCTCCGGCGGGCCGATTCGCCAGCCATTGGAGCGAGCAGCTGAAAGCAGACCGACCGACTGACGGGCGGAGGGGCAGGCTGAACGAAGTGGCAAGAGTAAAGGAAAAGCTAGACGAAGAAGCCAATCTTCCACTCGGGCCATTCGGCTAATGCGGAGAGAAAAGAGGAAGAAGAAATCGCTGCGGGCAACCGAGCCCGCCGTGCGAGCCAGAGAGGGACAGCGAGAGAGACTGACTCGATGGCTTGCTTCGTGTTTGCCCCGCTCATACTTATGAGTGTGCGTGTGTGTGTGTGCGTCAGTAAGTCCGTCTGTTTGTCTGCCTTTGAGCGAGTCTCTCAGTCGGCCCGATTTGGGTGATTCGGCCAAGCAACTGGCAAGTTCCCCAGCGAAAATCGGTGGAGACAATTTCCAATCGCGAACCACCGCTCCCCGAGAGCGATATGTTTCCACGAAAGGAAGACGTACTGCTGCATTTGAGGCTTATGCAGGACGAGAGCCTTCTCTGAACCTCTCCGCGGGTCGGGCTGCTACGCCTCTGAGCTCGGGGCGGATCTGAGCCATTGTCGATTGGAAGTTGTTGCTCATACATGTGTCCCTCGTTCCGCGAACGCTCGCAGCGATGGCTCGTCTCAGCTGCGATGGGAGCCCAACTGGATCCGAACGACATCCCCGACTTCGGCATTGAAAGCGGCAACCGCCTCGGTCCTCGGAGCGCTGGTCGGCGCTACGTCGCTCCCTGAGTTAGATTGGCGTTGCCGGCCCCGCGGTCCAGCGCGCGTGCCGGCATGCAGTCTGAGCGACTAAGAAGCAATGTGACAACCAAGCACCCTGTCGAATGCGCCGGCCCGGGTCAGGGAAAAACGAGGGGAGATTGTGGGGATGAGAGATAGATGGGGTATCCGGCGTGTTTGGTCTTCTTCCTGCGTTGGCTCGTTCGTTCCCTCCTATTTTACCCCGCTGGCTGTTGACGGCATCGCTTTTAGGTCATCCATCATGAACGGGTACGATATTCGCTCGTTTCATCCCCGCTCATGTCCGTCATCCTTCTACAGCACCACGATTCGCGCAGGCTTTTGTCCTCATAACTGTTGTTGTAGTCCCTGTTGCGGCCGCCCGTCCCTTCGGCCACATTCGGAGAGCTGTTGCGAAATTTCACAAGCATGGACTTCAAACAGTGTGTAGAGTATCCGATCCGAGCGCCCGACCTAGGACTTCCAACGTAAGAGAATCGGGACACTTCGAGGCTAACTCCAGCGACGCAGACAGGACGAAGGCTCTCAATCGGAGCGTAATGAAGTATTCCGCAGACTTAGCCCGCGGAGATATGCATCTCTGGGCTGGCTTCCGGTCCGTCACAATCACGGTAGAACCTCCTCTCCACGAACGCACCTCGGCAAGGCTCAGCTGAGCCTCCAAGTTATCGAGCACCGTTATAACTGACGAGTCATTGCTCTGCCCGTTACAACGAACTCGCTCCTTCGGTCCCGCTGAGCCCCTCTGACGGCTCTTTCCGCAGAGCTTCTGGGCTCGTGGTCGCAAGCTGGCGTTATCCACGCCATGTATTCGTTCGTGCTCGGAGCTGAGTCAAACAAACTTGAAAAATACTAAACGACCTGACCTGAACCCTCCCCAACGCACTGCGGAGGAAGTCCTCGGGAAATCATATAATGTCAGGAGCTAGATTCTCACAATTATCCATGCGGGCAGCTGATACCACGAGCGGAAGCATGTGGGCGATGGGAACCCGTCTATTTTAGAGGAATCATTCTCCTCACGTTGGAGGGTCAGCTCGATTCGACACCGATCTGGGAGAATCTGCCAGCCTGGTCGAACCACGCGAGAGCCAGTCGAGCTGGCTAGTTTATTCCGTCGAGTGCATCCAGTTGAGTTTTCCAACATTCTGCTCCGATCGACTCGAAATAGTTGATCTGCACATCGGCTTCAGCTGTACCAAGCGATAAGACTTGTGAGGGACTAAGAATTCTCTCTACCGAAGGTTGACGAAGGTGTGAGCTGGGTGTCTCCGACCCGAGCTAGTTGTTTCGTATGGCGGGTCAATCTGTTAGGTTCTACTCGGGTGGCCGGCTCAGCCGTGGGTGAAGAGATCGAGGTGACGACGGGAGCAGTGCTGGCCAGGAAAGAGAGGGGGGGGGGGGGCAACAGCCTTGGTTTCCAGCCCGTGGTCAGGTCCTTGAGGTGGGCTAAATCGCGGATACCTTCAGTTTTCTTCGAGCCTTGTCACTGTTGTGACTGAACTGATCATCGTCTCCGTCGGTCGAATATTCAAAACGACCCAAGGATTGACGGGCGAGCTCGCCGGACAGCCGAATTCAGTGCAACAAGCTTCTCGAGCCGGGCTCTTGGCCAGCTTGCGGAACCGCTGGTGCGGAGAACTCCAACGCCGCATTAAACATCTCCTTCAAATCAACGCCTCCGTCGGAAGCGGTGGACAAGTTAAGCTCCAACCGTTCGTTCTCTCGCTGGTCCACCACCAACACTGGCACCTTGAGGAGAGCGAGAAAGCGACTGGACGAAAGTATGAGGATAAGATGCTGCTGGCCCAAAGGCTTGCTCGTTCGTCCCCTCGTTCGTTCGTGCGCCGCTCCGTCTGTCGGATCGTCCGACTCTTTCCCTCCGCTCGTATGTCAGTCTGTGCATCCAGTTACTCGTGCGTCCGTCCTTCCTTCCTTCTTTCCTTCGTTCTTACCAGGACCTTGTCCCGCGAAGTGCCTACTACGGCTGGTAATATGGCTTCGTTGGGAAGCCGCTAGAGGACGCTTCTGTTGAGTTTTCCTCCGGCAGCACTGCCTTCGCTCCTAGTCCATGGCGGTTTGCTTACTTGCCTGCCTGTCGGTCGGTCGGCCCGTCGGTCTGTCTGTCGGCCCGCCATCGTTTCCGTTGTCGGGGAGCCCTCCCCTCGAGTTTGTTAAGCGTGGGGGAGAGCACCGCTCGCGAAGGGAGCAGCGGGAGCACGCGCACAGGAGAACCATCTTACCCTCTTACCGTATTTCCAGTTCGACTCGGAGCGACTAGCAGACGACCTGCTCGCGCGATTACGAAACCCGCTGGCTGCCTAGCGAACCAACGGAACAAACCCAGATCTATCTTCCGTCGCAGCATTTTCCCGCCAGAGAGTGGTTCTGCCAAATACGACCTTGAGTGGATCCGGGCTGCACTTGTTGGCGCGGACCGGAGGCGTGAACACACTGGAGCCTCTCACTCGACTCTGTCGTTCTCTCAGGGCAGAATATGCGGGGAAACATGGCGTCATCCATCTTGAGACTGAGCGGCAATTCATTTTCCCGTGAAACTTTCTGAAGTCTTATTGACTTTGAACTTAAGGAACCGGTTTTCGCGAGAAACAAAATATTTTGACGCGAACGGCCTGACGAAACCTGAGCACGAAGCCAAAACTTTTGCTTCAAATCGTGAATATTCTCCACGATGATCGTAGCCGTGCCCTGATACGGGTTGGTGTGAGATTGACACGGACCTGGGGTCAAAGGATCTGGTACTCCGTATGTCCTCCCTCCTTCTCAACCACTGCCAATTCGGTTTGGAAGCGAGTTCAACGGGATAGTTCCTCGATTCCGCCCTCGGGCCGATAATATCCCGTCTTTGAATCGTTCCCGGTCTCCGAGCTACCGACAGTCAGCGGAAACCTTCCGCTCTAGATCCCTGCAGGTTTTCAATGATGTTCATGCTGGGACCGATCGACGATCAGTCCGTTGGATTGATATCTCCAGATTTGGCCACGCAGTAACGACTCGGGCCGTGTTTACCTACAGGTACAGATGCGCAATCTCGCTGGGGAACGAGATTAAACCTGAGGTTCGTGGTCCTATGACATTTACAAACTTCAACTGTTTTCGGAGGAGGTGTTTGCAGGCCTCGGCCTTTATAGAGTGATCTTCGAAAGCTGGAAGGAGCGCACTTTACGTCCACAACCGCCGTCACGTCTGGAGGGAACAAAACCATTCTTCCGTAGACGATCATGATTTTGAGAGCCATCGAGCTTATCCTGATTGAACTTCTCTCTTCTCAAGCTTTATGTAATCTCTGTGATTCGTGCATGTCCAGAGAAGTGGTCTGCCTCTCACTTTTGTGACTTGGATGAGAGTTGAAGACTTGATAAGCCCCCAAACTGTGTTGTGATGCTTTTTTCGAATTATCATCATCCTTGATTCGTACCCGTATTCTGGAACCGGTCGTAAGGATTCGGGGACCACACTTTCGCATCGCTCCATTCCCTTGGCTAGGCAACGCAAACTCCGTCCTCCACGGAGCAGCCGTATGATATTCTGCTGTTCGTCCATGCTTAGCTTCTTTCCTCGATCCATTTTTCGAGCAAGGACGGAGAAATGGATCGTTGAGGGAGAGGACCGTGACAGCTAGCTACACGATGAGTATGACAGGAAGAGCACCTGCAGCACTGAGAACCGGTCAGTGAGGTCGCTCTCGCTTTTCACGGGGAAGAAATGAGAAACAGGCTCGAGGCGAACCTGGAACACTTCGTCGACTCTCCCGCGTAATGGTCGCAAGCGTGATACTATACCACAGAATCATCATGAGCCTCGGGATTTTTGTGGCACAGCGAGTGAATCGTCCTGGGAACTCGACCTGAAAGACTAGCAACATTCCAACTTCATTCGATGCCGATTCGTTCATCGGCTTGATTCATGCGAACAAGTAAGAGAGAAGCGGAGCGAAGTGTACGCACAACTCAGCTGTTGCTCCGGTTCTGACCGAAGTCTGCTTCTTCCGCCACGTCCGCTTCTCGGTGGGGACGCCATCCGCAGTCCCTTGGCCCAGTCGTGCGAGCGAAAGAGCAAGGAATCACCTTGTAGCGATCGGACCCCGGAATTGATTCTTCTGCCCGAATCAGATAACGTTGTCATGCACTCGAACTCGCACCCACTAACAGAACACATCAAAATGAAAGTGACGAACTCCATCGAATCTCACTCGTGACGATGCGGAATGAAGTCTCAATAATGCCGTCCAAAAATGGAAGAAAAGTGCCGCGATCCATACCTGCGAGGTATAATCCGCCAGCGTCTTCATCGTAGGCGGAGCTATCCGCTGTACGTAGTCGTTTAGTTTGGCGCGATTCATGGATCACTCCTTCTCGGGATTCCCGCCATTTCGACCGTCCGCGTAGGAAGCCCAAGTATCTGTCAGACATGTAGTGGAACACTTAGGATCCGTCAAGAGCTGGTTCCAGCACCTGATGTCCAAGCCGTCGTGTTTGCGTAGATGACGCAAGAGGAGCGCTGAGGCTCGGTGTTGTAGCTTGTGAAGCGTTGATCAAATTACCGGAGACACGACTCAAAGTTGCCGTTGATGATGTGATACTATCCCATCCGTCCGCTGGGGGCCAGTTTCCGAATACCGGAGATGAGACGGGAGTTCCCGCAGGAAACTCGCGGGGGTAAGTCACACATCCGAGCAAATAGAGAGGCTTGCAATGTTTACCATCGGTGACATCTTTGCGGATTCCAGTGCCTTCTCGAGGTCCATATCCGCAGCTTGGTCCTGTTGAGAATCGAGTACCGAAACCAACATGGAGAACTGCTGGAAGGAGCAGATTGCCCCCTTCTGACGGTCGCAATGAGAGTTCCGCCCCCTCGTATCTCGAAGGTCCTTCGCAGCGAGTCTGAATTGTTTCGGTTGGGAGTACTCTCGGACTACGAGAGGGTGTTCCCCAGACAGGGCGAAATATTGACGAATCTGATCGGTGCCGATCCTAATCGCTATCGGATATCCTGTACAACCGATCTTCTCATTTGAAGAAAAGGAGCAGCCCGAAAATGGGCGAGTGGTTTCGAATGTCGCGAGATCCACCTGGATCGTGGTTCGAATGACCCGATTTCGCTGGGTTCGTCGAGTGATGTATTCTGAACTCTCGTCCCGCTGAAGCTCTCAGGCAATCTAGAGGCTCCTGGTCGTCAGAGATTCGTGACCTGGGTTCTGCGGAAGCCCCGAACTCCGCGGGGGCTTTCCGGAGCTTCTCCGAGGTGCCGCGAGTAAGATTTTATCGCACTCGTCTTGGAAAGCAAGCTATCTGCGTAGTTTAGCAGAAAGCTACACCATCGAGGGCGCATAAAGCCTCCGAAGAACACTCATGCCCGCCTGCATGGTGACGGTGACGACGGAAGAACGTCAGTCTTGCCATTCAAAGCGACCGTTTCCTTGTTGATCGAGTAGCAATATTTCCCCCATTCCTCTTTCCGGCGAGCTGTGCAGTTCAACATATGTAGACCCTCGCTGTTCGCTCTTGCCCATGGGTAAGCCGGTCGCTGGACGGATGAATGGATGGGTCGGTAAGAAATTATGAACCGCCTGAGAGCTGAGGATCCCTGCTACAAACACTGCACCATGCAACCTCGCATCATGTATACGAGAGTACAATCTCCACACTCAATCAACTAGCTCTCGTTTTTATTCCGCGTACGGGGAGACATCTCGCAGAGCCAGGAAGTTCTCCGGTTAGGACCTCGAAACACGACGCCCGACACCAGCTGTATGCAAAGCAGTGTGGGAAGAGCTCCAAGGAGCTTCCCATGGCGCCTCGTCGGAATCGTACGGGAGCGGGGAGGGCTAGGAATCAGTGCTGTAGGCGACGCGCTATGATCCCTGACATCAGCTTGCGGGGGCATTAATTTTGTCACAGCCTTATGACAAGATGGGGATCTCCTCCCCCTTTGGAATGACGCCCAAGTAGATTCTCTCTCGGGGCCCGGGGCAGTGGCGAGGTGTCCGACATCTGATTGAAGAGACTGTCAAACGAGGTGCACTCAGTGATGTTTGCCGAAGGTGCTCGTTACGGAGGTGGTCGGGAGTCGGAATCCAGCGCTTTTTTCCGCGAGCACGGCGCGGGCGACCCCCGAGAAACGTTGCTCCTGTATATCTGGGGAAGAGCTCGTGGTGCTCGGCCATACCGCTCAACCAAGATGGGAGTTGAACAGATCGGTCGAGTGGATCGTATACCGCTGATTTGACACCTCCGGTCGAATGAGACACTCTAAGGAAGTTGTTCGGGTCGCGGATGTTTGTGCGGGTGGTGCGTCGCTCCCTGGATGAGAATGAGTTGCATTCGCTGCACGAGGTCCATCTAAATCTCTGGTTGGAGTTTTTCACTCCCGCTCCCTAGCCAAGAATTTTTCGGGAAAGGTGCTCGGTTCGGACGGTGGCTCGATGAAGGTCACCGAACTCCTCCGGATTCGTCGGGCTCGTTCGCTCACGCCGTCGAAGAAACAACTTCGATATCAGGTAGATATCATCGCGCGAAGTATCCCCATGCGGCGCTGTTGCCTCCATGAGCTTGACCAGTCGCCAGCTGAGAGCATTCGAGTGCTTATCAACGACGACGCAAATAAGAGAGTCCCGTGCTTGTTGAGCGGTGAAACCGTGTCTACGAATGCCTGGTCCGCATTCCGGAACGGAACAACTCCAGACGATGCAACTTCCGAAGGAGCGAAGCTCCCGCCAGTGACGGAGTGTGTGAATCAGGATCCCGGAGAGCATCATGTGAAATACTCTCCATGAGGAGTCTTTTGCTTCGGTTCTTTTGATGAAAGCTTCAACAAAATCAGCGTACACGGACGCGAGCTCTTTCGCGAACGATCTGCTGACAGCTTCCGTCTTGTTGGAAGCCTTCCGAGAGCGTTTCCAGTTTTCCGAGACTGCCGACCTCTGCAGCAACTCAAGCTATCCGCCAAGTGAGAACTGGCTCAGGTGGCGGAGTGACTCCTGAAACGATCCCCTGTGGCCCTCGTGGCTCATTCCGGGAGAGGATTCCTTCTCATTGGGCCTCGGAGAACAGCGGCCGATACCTCTTCGCCCTGCGATGCAGCCCGGGGCCACACAATGAACCTCCCTCGGCAAAACGAATCGTGGACGAGGCTGATTCAGGCAACAATTTCAACTTGGGGCTCAGTTTCTCTGCACAAATCGGCCCCAGAGCATCCGGGGCTCGAGACGCGAAGTTTGGTGGATTCTTCGGTAAATGCTCAAGTTTCTATTGTGGCGTTCTCCTGCCGTGCTCGATCGACGCGGATTCGACGTCCAATGAGAGCTCCGAATGAAGTGCACTGTGATCGACGTCAGCTGTAGGCCGGGAACACATTATGCGCAGACAGTCGATCATCAGATGAGCTGTGCGGTCCGGCTGAGACGGACTCTCAAGATCTCGCAAACTACTCGGGGATGTCGTCCGCGAATCGATTCGATTTCTTGGAAATTTTCGGTCACTGTACACCCGACAAATTGCGGAACAATTCGGCTGACACACCGACCTTCCTTTGCAGAGAATCACCAGAGCCGATCTGGAAAAGGAGTCCGACGATCTGATCACCTACCAGCGAAGTTTGAGGCCAACCCCGGAGATTCCCAAGCAAACAGAAGGTATATACCCACAATCGCCTGCCGTGGCGACCACGACAACGACGATGCCGACAGCAACGATCACATCTCCAGTTTCCGTGAATAGTAACGCCGCCCTGGTTGTTGCGAAACAGCGGAGAACTCAGGTGAGGAACTTGGAGCTGATTCGTCGGGGGTTAGCGCAGTAGTGCTCTGTGTGGCTCCGGGAGAATCGTTCGCAAAAACTCATTCTTCCACTCACTCGAGTTGGCGCGAGAAACTCGTTCCCCTCCGACGAAAACAACCCAGAGACGAGAACAGACCATAGAGCTTAGGGAAGATGTGCTTGCTCGGACGCCTCCCCGAAATCCCTCTCGAGCACATGTCGCTGGGTGGAATCCGGAGTACTCCAGAATATGAACTCCCCCCTCGTTCTCTTGCAGACGGAAGCTGAGCGCAACCGCAAGAAAATTGCAAAGGCCCGTGAACGTCGTGCCACAATGATCCTCGGCCTGATCATGGCTGCATTCATTCTCGCGTGGTTGCCGTTTTTTCTGTTCTACGTGCTGGGCGCGCTGTGCGAATCATGTAAAGTCAACGAGACGATGTTCGCCGTAGCGTTCTGGCTCGGATATTGCAACTCGGCTGTGAATCCTATAATATATACAATTTTCAATAGAGACTTCAGGAGAGCATTTAGGAAGATTCTCTTCAAATAACTTATGGATCGGTCTCTTATCGGTGTCGCTGTCCAAGACTGCGACGGACTTGTCCGACGTTCAGGCTTCCTCTGACAGACTGCGACCGGAGCGACGGAGCTGACAACCACGACCTCCACCGACAACACTACCTTCGCGGAATCGTAACAGACGAACACAGCCGCGTACCATTTTATCTCCAATACTGTGAGCGCATGCTCGTGTTGTGCCGGTTCTGCTGTGGGAACAGATTAGCTCGCTTCGAGTGTATCACGTCGAAGGAGAAGTTGCTCCTCCGGGAGCGCCACAAGCAGACGTCGGCGCTGGATGACAATAAGAGACGGCAGGTTAGGAGGACGAACAGACGAGAGGAAATAATAGAAAGACCTTGTACTTCTACTAACACGACTCACTGAGAAACAAACAACCGAACCCATTTCAAGCTTTGACTACATTTTCCATCTTCACGTACTTAAAATAGACCAAACATATATAGAGCATGGTATAAATGTTAGTTACGGTACTGTACACAACAAATTACTCACTGTATATGTATGTTTACCGAGCTCGCAACTTTCAAAGCAGCTCAAATAGCCGTTGCGACTGGAGTTCTCACTTCACCGTAGTCCTAGGATGCTTTCCTCACGGGGGAAGACAAAACACTGGCACTGAAGACAACAAGCCAGAGACGCAGGAATCGTTCAAATAATTGTCCCGTTTTTATCCAGACAAAATTCTCATAATACACCATCGAAATAACAACAACAACATAATCACCGGCAAAACACGGACCCTGTTCTCTAGGGTAGTCGAATAATTCAGAAATCATCAGCACTTCGAATGACGGTTGATAATGTTTGACCAGATTGCCGAGATTATCGCCGACGATGTCCTCGACACCGCCGCATTGGATTAATCCTTCTAGATATTGTGATTGTTGTCATCGTAGGTACCTTCTCGAAGAGACAGCAGCAGCGGGCGATTCTTTCACCGAAAAACACAGAGTCGATGCAATACATCAACCAAGAAATCCGCCTAGGCCAGACTCAAGTTGAGATGATCTCGGAACGACTTCGACGCGTTTTGATGCTGTTCTTGATTCCTAGGTTGCGGTTCGATCAACAGATTGAGAGCACCGACTCATTGAATGACTACATCTTCGCATCTGATTCAACTTCGTATTTTCGTAAGACAGCCGACAGACAAGAACAGATCAATCCCTCGATGCGTCTCTGCCCTGCGACACGCTTTTCCCGACATCGGAGCGTGGTGAGCGAGCATGCTCGTCCGGCCCCGATCGGAAAATAGCCATCATCGTCATCGTTCTCGGGCAACTTTTCTTGCGGCTTTGAACAAGCTCCCTCCGTGCCATCTGGTCGACCGTATCAGCTGACCTTATGAGTACACCGATCAATACTTGGGTGACGATCTATGTATTGCAACTTCGGCCGACCACCCGACGGCTCCCCAGCGAACGTAATAATTATTAAGTAAGGAAGCCAGCCAGCCAGCCAGTGGATGAATTGTGTAAAAACTAGTTTTATTCAGGGAGAAACACACACACACACTCTCTCTCTCTCTCTCAATGTTGATCTAATGAGGTGCCAAATGCTCCTTCCGGCAATCGAAGGGAACTGTTGATTATCACTATCACTATAATATTCGTCGTGAAGAGTGCATATTGATGTGTTGTGAAAGCGAGCACTAACTATTCATTACTTCGCGGTTGCATCCCAAAACCGATTGATCATGATCCTTGAGCTTTTGAAGACATGTGTTCGCGAACGCGACTACAAGACTACCCTCCTCGGGAAAGGGAGATAGAGTTTGAGTGAAAAGGATTTACAGAATTGAAGCAAGCCCACCTTTTCAAAACTATACACCGGGAAACGGAACCTTGAACGGGGTTTTCCTCTGGACACGAATTTTGAATGGTTACGTGAGCGTCCCCTCGTAGAATTTCGCCTTCAGTTTCCCTGTTCGTCGACGACTCTTGATCCTCCTCACTGTCAAAAGTAGCTTGAGGTCTTAGACGAAGATGGAACGCGTCTCCTCCGAAGATCTACAGACTCGACGATCCTTTCGTTTGAAGGCTCCATGTGTAATGTGATAACTAGTTGTTGTAATTCGAATCAGTTAGGGGCTCCAACCAACGACAAATAAGCATGCAGGCGAGCGAACGAACGACCACTCTTGGCAGATGGTCGAGCTTTCACACATAACCCCCTGAGAAGTCCGTGTTCGCGGGAAAAATGAAGACGTATCTTTTCATCTTGATTTCGCTTTCTGTTCCTGGTCATGGGATTCCCGTTTCTTGAACCCCTGTGAAGGAACCCCATAGCCTTTTTTCCTCGTGGTTGGGTTGCGGAGAACCGGGTATAGCGAGAACCAGGCGACCCTGGTTATCCATTCACTCGACTCGAGACACCAAGCCAAGCCCTGTCATTCGTGGAATCGAGTCGTCCCGTCAGGTGTGTGCACACCTCCTGACGCGATGGCAATGATGAATATTTAAGCCATTGGCATGTTTGTCTCGACGATGCGACTCCGTCGAACGAGAATGTATCGGACTCGAAAGACTACGGAACCCATTGCGATTAAGTACCACTGTGAACCAGATTCCGGGCACAAAATAAGCTGTGAGTTGATGGAACAGCTCAGCAGCCCTCCACTCGAATAATATGAACAGTACTACCACGATGGTTATGATTCTTGAGTTCAGTCCAAGTCAGCGCATTATGTGCCAGGGTGACTGCATTGCTGGTCAGTCAACACAGGGTACCTACTGCAATGACCAAACAAGTTAACTCCGAAGAATACGGGAGTCCTGACGCCCACGACGTCCCTCCACTCCAAACGAATACACTTTTGAACAGATGTTTGTACACAGACATATAATCAGATGTATATCAAAATACTATATCGCAGGCTACAGATGAACCTTTCGGCTCGTAGGTCGGCACCAAGGACAGAAGACAGGATCTAAGCAGCTGCAGTGAGCTCTCATTTTGAGATTCAGGCAAAAGTTATTGATCGATCTTTGATCCTCGGTGGATGAAAATAGTGATCGCTCAGTGGCAAAATGAAGTTTGCTGTCTCTAGCCTAAATTCTGTCTGGTTTCTGCTCTGTTCTCGGTTGAAGTCTGACTTGCGGGCCTCCTGTATTCAGAGTTTATAAACTAAAATGAATCGTTAAGTATCATCTCTACTTACCATAGTGACGTCATTAAGGAACGGGAGAACGAATTCGACGTGCGAACTGTCTGGCTGATGCTCTGCTGTTCGGAACGCGGACGGTCGAGTCTCCATACTGTATATTTGATTCATGGGGAGGAATCGACCGTTCTCAAAGCGCTCTCACCACCATCATTGGGAGCGGATAACACGGTGACGATGATGGCTCCATGGGAAGATTGAGAGATCATCCCGATACTTCAGGCCGAGGCTGCTGCTGCGTGAAATGCGAGACCGGTCCATCACAACCAACGGAAGTTACCACTGAGAAAACTCCCCTTCAGACGATGCATGATACCCGTACATGCCACCGTGACATCTACTATCACGGATAGCTCTACAGCGCTGATATCACCACCCTGTTGGATTATCTTATAACTTCAACAAGTTTTGCCTCGGAATCAGTATTCTCAAGGAAGTTATGTAAATTATGGCGAATTATCCATCCCTGCGATTGAACAAAGAGAAGCAATTTCTTTGAACAACGTTACGACTACCACAAAACACGGGAGCGGAAGCTGACCAAGTCTGCATACACACAAGTGAAACAACAACCTCATTAACTTATGCTTGGCTTCAAAGTTTATCGCTTGTTATGAAACTTCCCAAGTCAGTTAACTCCTTGATTACTATCTGCCGTCGCCGGTCAGCTGTTGCTGTTGATACGAAATTCAGAGGAATGGTTATGATTGTAGGAAGAAGGCCGAAGACAGGATGCCGGATAGATTATTGTATGAGACTTCGACTTGGGGCGCGGCATTGAACGTGTATTCGACGTTCGCTAGTTAAGCATCGTCGGAGCGATGCGTGTTCCAAGTTTTCCCGGGCAAAACCGCACGTCCCCTATAGTCTGATATTACGCAACTATACATACATATGTATACATATATATATAAAAGTAAACAGAAGAAAGTGTATCGATATCATTCAGAGGATCGCACGCTTCGATAGCACCGCAACAAGGCGAGCATTTATTCTATTTGATCACTCTTGCACATCAATCCACACACATCGTAGGTCCGAGAGCTCCCTTCATTAACTTTTTATGCAACATTCCTTTTCATCAACTTCGGACCATCAAGCGTCATTTGAGCAAGAGACCGTAGGAGCTTGCGGATATGTCAGAGAGACAGCAAGAATCAACAGGCAACCGGAGCACTGAACTGTCTCCGAAACAGAGATGGAGCTCCGGAACTGAAAGTGGGTTTTGAATGCAACGACGGAGACGCTAGAAGTGATGATGGAATGATATCCGTGGTACTCATTTGACAAATTGAACCGCGGATGTATGTTCTCTCCACGATGTATATTATTCAGATGGGATATCACTCCGATTCCATTGTTGCCCAGAGTTCAAGCCGAGCTAATGATGTCCTTGGTTTTATACAACGTCTTGACTCAGAAGTACGTACGTTACCGGGTGGCTGCACGTTCAAACACTACAATTGAGAAGGGCGGATACGCGTTATTTACTTACGAGCCGTCATCATTTCCTTGTGTACATACTGAGGCATTCTTATATCTATATACAAATCACAAAGAGGCTAACATTGCCGCCCGAAGTGGCGATGAGTAATCAACGCCCGCAGAAGAGAATGATCTCTACAAAACCGCACTTGCCACTTCTAGGGAGAGAGAGCGTCGGAAGTGTTTCATTATCGTGTGAACAATCACGCGTTGCACACAACTTACGGGGAAAGTGGCAAGTCCGCAGCCAAGCCACACATGCAGCGAGATCAGAACAAACAACTTCAAACTGCTTCAAGCAAGCGAACGAAATGATGACACCACAATCGACGACGTGAATTAAATGAATGACAACATCAAATCTCTGGTAGAGTTTTGGGAGCTTGACAAAATCGGGAACTGGGATAGCCCCTACCCGAAGACAGGCATCATCAACTGAGGTTTTACTCAGTATCAGTGCAACGAACAAGCGTGTGAGTCAGTTCGAAACACCGTAGTTGTGGAGACTATACAGGTTGTATCTGGGTACCATGTTGCAAGGAACGGTCTGCTCGAATGCATGCCCGCCCGCCCGCCCGCTCGATCGTCATGCTGGTGATTTGATTGCGTGGTCCCTCGACTGAAAGTTGTATGAACATCGGATCCGGCTAATTTGAGAGAAACTGAACCATCTCCGTTTACGACCGCGCTCCCCCCCGCCCCTAAGGGAGATCGATCATATCACGGATGGTTCATCGAATATATGATTCCGGAAGGAAAAAAGGAAATGGAGCATAAGTCTCAAGATTAGCGATGCAATGAATGAGCTGATGCAGTGAGGAGCCCGTCTGAGCATTATGATGATGATGATTGATACATATGAGCTAGTGGTAGTAGCAGCTGGCAGCCTTACTTACCTGTGTGTTGTGTGACTGCAATGAAAGTTGTAGATTATACCTTATTGTTAGAGATTATATTATTATACAGTTGAGCTAAAACAAACTAGTCCCGAGTCTCCGTCGCGACCTTCTTGTTACTGTCTTCGATGATGATATCGTTTGTTTCGCCCCACGACAAAATATGCATGTACGATTACAGCTGTGTATCGGCAATAGTTTTTAAGCCGGTTCAACCACAAACAAACCGACAAACAAACAAGCAGGCTGTCAGACAGAACCGTATGTCGCCGATGACCGGGTCTAACCACATCCACACGCCGATAACCGAAACAATTGCAGGAACATTACTTGTTCTGAACATCAGGCTTCGCGGCGTGATGTCAGGAATCCGGATGGAAATACAATTATCATCAGCACGGTTATGATGATGATTACGATTACATTGCCATACTTGAGCTGGAGATCGAGGCAGCGAGCTAACACACAACCGACGGATAACCGACAAATTCAAATGGTGCTGGATTTCAATGTTAGGTACAGTACGGATACAATGAGGTTGATGGAGATGTCGATAATGATAAATAGTTCAAAACCCCACAAGAACCACGAATTCAATACAAAAGTAGAAACCGACCTTTTCTCGCAAGCGCTATTCCTGTCTGATATAATCTTTCTATGTCCATTGATCGGTTACAAACCCGTACGCCGCAAGACGTCACTCTTCTCGAAGATGGAGGCAAGCGTATGGGAAGATGGGAAAATCATGGTGATCCTACGACTGGACTGAGATTTGAATAAAGTCAACATGAACATGAAAATGACTCCATATTTTTTTCTTTCGACTCCGGGGAAACCTCGCGCTTCCCGGTTTTCACGCTGAGAACCATCTATCAAGAACAAATGGAGGATCGGGGACTTTTTCCCCAGCAGTAATTGCCGAACTCCTCTGCCCCATGCTTCACGATGCAAGCAAGCAGCCAAAACACAATCAAATCTTCAAGGTTTTCCATCGGCGACGAACGTTGGATAGCTCTCCGATGAGATACGGAGTAATATTCATTCTGCGAATGCCGAGAAGTTGGCTCATGGAATATCGATGATTGCGACAACTGTGGACTTGTTGAGAAAGGAATGACTCCATCTCACTGACTGGGTTCATGGGGTAGTTTCATACTTCGAGGGTCAATTGCGACGAATCCGCACAGCGAGCCATTGTGGAGAACTATTCTCGAGCATCTGCCTGATTTGCTGGGCTGGCTTGTTTCCTGATTCTGAGCTAACATAATTGTCTCGAAGAGACTTGTGATCTGTCGAGGTGGCCGGACTCCTCGAACGGGAGCTCTCTGGCAGCCGATGCACTTTGTTGACTCTCAAAAAGCCTCGGAATACCCTGACTTTAAATACAAGTCGTAACATATCTAGTCACGGATCGGAGCAGACACACCCAAGCTTGGAGATCAAGACTCAGAGGTTGACGGACGACGAGCCACAAGCTGTGACCCTCGACCCGGTCAATCATTCTGGCCTTTCCAGCCTCCGCTCTCACCCAATTTGCTCAGAAGGCTTGCGGCTCCCATCGAGTGTCCGGATTTCGCGCAGAGGTCCGCTCACAGCATCGGAATCTCACACAGCATCGGGACGATGAGCATCTGAGTCGAAGGTCGATATCGGTCCATGGAAGGACCGTATTTCCTCTAATATCCGGGCATGCTCTAATGACCGGGCATGCTCCTATGAGCGGGCACCCAGAGAGGGTTTGAAAAATTGGCGGGCATGCCCGGTAATTCGAGGAAATACGGAAGATTGAGTCTTTTCAGCTACAGGCCAGGAGTTGGGAATGAGTTGCGACCCGCATATGCATCGAGCGCTCACCAGCCTGGATATCCATCAGCTCGAAAGGAGGGCAGGGAGAAAGAGAAAGGAGTCAGCAGGAAGCCGTAGACCCTCGAGCCGCGGTTTACCCACCACCCTGCTCCTCCGGGGATCAAGGGGTCAGGGTGGATCAGGTGAATCGGTGTCAGCTGCTTCTCAATCATCGAGGACGATCAGGTATCACGCTTTCATCCGAGAGAGGATAGACCTTGGATTCTTTTCGAGAAAGCTCACATTTTGCGGGAAATCTCATATCGAGCAGTATGACTTGGCTAGACAAATCCAAGACAGTAGTTGCAACACAGAGTCAATGAAGAGCGCCCAAGTCCACAATGGAATCCTACGGCCCAGAGTGGGGAAGGCTGAGCGAGTCCACTGGCCCGACCAGTTCAGAGGCTTCCAAAGTGTGAAGCCATCGGAACCGACACCGGAAGAGTCCTTGGTCAATATCGGGAGACACGCCTGCACTGCAACGGAGCAGTAGCGGACGACGCGATGCACGCAGTCATGCGGTTTCGTGCACTCAGCGAGAGGCGAACGTGAGCAATCAGTGAGAACGATGTTGAGAGAGGGTAACGACTGAGGAATGCCTTACGGTATTCCCTGATAATAGCAATAGAATACCTCACATACCACACTAGAAAGGGCGCAAAAGAACTTTCCCAACTATTCTTCTGTTTTCCGAGGCTTTGGAAAGCAAAAAGCTTCCTCCTGAAGCTCGAAGAAGCTTGTGGAGGTTCGAAGTGCTCAGTCCTTTTGGAAGCTCGAGTGACTGTTGGATCACAACCCGGGAAGTTCTACGAACTTCAGGTATGATGGGGCCAGGTAGAGGCCGCTCTTGGGGATACTTCACCCGCAGGATTATCAATCAGGCCGTCCGCGGCTAAGCACTTCGTAGTCTGAACGACCCTCCAAGATCATTCTTACCGAAACTTCACCAGACCCCAGGGGGCCACATTGCTGTGATTGCAGTTTGCCTCTTGAGAGTGAAGATACGGAATATGTCGTTCATCAGAGCATTGAGTCAATCTTCGTATCAATTAATCGCAAGCCTCGAACGGACGCTTTGGAGGCGACCGGATAACTCGATTCCTTTCGTGAGACCCGTTCGATTCGATAACCATGATGACGAACGATATCCATTCTTCATTGAGGCCCATTTCACGGACGACTGGAGCTCATCGCTGCCAAGATGGTCGGCACTAGGAAAGCCCTTCTCTCAGCTCTATCATTCCCTGAGCTCACAACATAAATCGATATTTGGGCTAGATTCCAGACTCTGGGCCGATCTCCGCTCTCTCCCCTTTCCAAATGGTAGCCGAAGTCAGAGGCGCAAGACGAAAACAGTTGCGAACGCGTCCGAAACAGCCAAATCCGATGAGTTTTGAACATTTTCCGTCCGTTTCTTCCAAACGTAATATTGTGACGAAAAATCAACATGCCTCCAGATTTTGGTACTTTGATCAACCTAGGATAACGGATTGAGTCGTCCATCCTGTAGAGAAATCATTTACAATGAGGAATCGGGGTGTGATGTTGAAACCGCTGCGTTCATCGCTCCTGTTTGGCAGTGGACGGGGCTCCATGATTATGCATCAGGCGAGGGGGAAGTGCAGGGAGACGCCAGAAGAGAATCCTGGATATTGGGAGGAAAGGAACATGGTCGATCCAGGACAGGGCACCGTCCTCGCAGGTTCAGTCGTCCTGACTCGACTCACGTTCCCTCAAGACCCGGCTTCCTCAACCTAGTTTGAGCGACTGCCCTGTTAGGTACGGTGGCTTCGATGAGCAGTCTTCCGATCGAATGTGAAAAGCTTCCCCGGATGGTAGACCCCGATAGGAGACGGAATACATGTGTATTAAACGTACATACATGTTCCCACAACTCGTCGCATGGAAGGATTCCGAAATGGACCACTTTCGATGAAGGTCGCTTGCACTGTAAGTTGGGGGCGGAGACTTGATTCGACCGATCGACTCAGAAGGAACAGAGATTTCCACAACAAGCAAGTCATCGAGGCGACTTCGCCCCTTCCACGTTTCCTTTTACGAAGACTATACGCCGCATCTCGTTATTATTTTTCCTCCGCCATTATCTGACCCTTCCAGGCCTGTTTGAGCGCATTGAGATGCATTTTCCTGGTGACGGGGTGTAATAATTTCGGCTCACGCTGAGCTTCAACTCAGAGGAATGGAGATCCTTAGATTACGCCGAGGCTGCCGGCAGCTCGACGGCTGTCACTCTTCCCGAGTTGCTTGGTCCGAAGCGGCCAACGGGCATACCTCCTATCCCAGAGGCGGCTGGAAGGAAAGAGCGTTCTCGTTCGAGATATCTTTCCTCGGGTACAGCTATTGGAACTCAAAGTCCTGGTTCTTGATACCTCAGTTCGTATCGATCCAAATCCAACATCGAACCATGTAGAGAGATCTACCAGTAGGTGGCGATTCCTTGGGTGTTCAATCCGATGCAAACGTGGAACAAGAGGAGCCAAACGAATAAGCGGTTCCGGTCTTTACTCAAGTCATCCCACTCAAGAATGTCGAGTCGAGAGGCTTGAAAGACAGACGCCACAAAACTCGCCGTGTAGAAAACCCTTGAGGCTCTCAGGGTTTTCGAAGCTTTATTATGGGGGGAAGGCCCGGGTCTCAACTCTCACCAGACTGTTGCAGCTCGCTGAGGAATGATTTCAGAAAGCGGTCCTGTGCACGTGATATTTCTGCGCTGTATTCCACGATTTCCATCCCATCTCTTCGAGGCCTCCTGATAGCATGCTGTCCTCGTCACGAGATATAGGGAGCTTTGCTTGATTGACTGTAGGTACGTGAACGGTGTGAGCTTCATCCTGGTCTCAATCTTTGTCACAAGTCAAACGAGCATTTCCTCCCGGAACATCAAACTTCGAGCGGCTCCATAGTGCATCACACGTAGCATTTCGGAGAGCACACAGCGTCATCCGGCTCCTCTTCTCCGTGGCCTATCCTACCTATACGGAGACCGAACTCTCTCGCCTCGGGAACGGCGATTGTCCCATCACGCCCCTTTCGGCACGTGTCGCTTTGCAAGAAGCTCCGCAGGATTGTCCTTGATCCCGGCCAATGCCGCGCCCTCGCTCGTATTCTTCCAGGACTTGGCTCTAATGATCGGGTTGCTTGATCAGAATATATAGTCCGACAACTGTGAGCTCAAGCCGGTACGCCGGAAAAACTACCAACGTCTGCTCTCATAAGTGTGTCGCTCTCGAGTGGTGCTGCTCGCATGGTTTGGGTCGCAACTGGGTGGAGGGAGTATCTGTCTTAGTCCTCTGGTTGCCGCAATCGTTCTTGTTGGGGGGGTATTCGAACTTCCGAAGAAAATGAATTCTGACACAAAAGGGGGATCGTGGCGGCACGATGATAGGTCAAACCATTGATGAATCGACTGTTCTCCTCTTCTGGTAGGGGATCTGAGGAGATACATCCCGTTTGCAATTCTGGGCTCAGGTTCTTGGAAATCGTACGAGCGAGCAATTGATATGGCGTGTGATTTGGAACTCCTCAATGTAGGATCACTGGGGCTCGATGGTCCATGAGTTTGAGTGTCTGGAGAAAAGCAGGACAGTCACGAAAGGGCAAATGCGTCCCTCGGAGAAACTGGATTCACCGCATTTGCGTATTTGCTCGTTGGGAGGGCATCTGCGATCCGTGGATACTCATAGGGGATTCGCTTCTTTCGGAGAGCGCCTCGGCGTTGAACGGCTATTTCGGACCGAGGAGCGCTCACGAGACCGATTCCATTTCCGTCTCCGACTGATGCACATTCACGTTTTTTACTCAATCACCATATTTCACCAACTGTCGGGCACCTCTAGCCCCCATTTCCAAGCTTCCAGCTTCTGACCGATTTTTCGGGCTTGAGTGACCATCGAGGTCAGCATTCCGAATACTCGGAATCGAGGTATCTGCAATGTGGTGAGACAGAGGACCGCAGGAAGTCGTAGGACGAGCCTCGAGATAACGAATCGGAGTTTATTTTTGGAAGTTTTCCGCGTCGGCCCGATCACAATTTTCGGAGCTTCCCGGAGTCACTCCGATTATCCCTCCCAGAAAACTCCTGGTTGGTCTGACCATACTTTTGCGAACGTTTTCCGGTCAGCTTGACCATTCTCCTGGGAGAGTCCTGGATCGCTCTGGCTGCCATTCTCGAGATATTTTGGACGTTTCTCCGACAGGGATCCGTTTGAGCAGCCACTTCATAAAAACGACGTATCGGAGTGAAACGGACAGCTACTCTCTTGATGGATTCACGCTGTCGGAACTGATTGATCAGCTCGGCTTGTTGACAGGATTCACAATTGACCTCCGCGGTCTCGCCGGTATTACCGCCCAAGCAATGATTGTGTCACGGACACATTCTCGGGATACCTGAACATGACACAGCATGTTTTGCTACGAGCATTCCACCATAGAGTCAGTCACTTTCTCGAAGTTCCCATTATGCGTGAACCGGCCACAAGTCTCAATGCAACTTCAACTTGAAACTTCATTGTACAATCCGCTGAAGCACGAGATGAGGCCTTCGAGCTCCACATGCTGAGATGGGTGAACCTGCTGTTCCCCGCACGACTTTCCTCATTCTGGAATGAAAGTGGATGCGTCAGACCCTATATCATCTTCTAGGATTATTTCCGGAATGTACTCGCTCTCCAGAATAAATAGCATTCAGAGTCTGGATTCGCATGAATATTAATCGATCAAAGGTAACTGGAACCCAGTAGCAGGCTCGAAACGGCTGGGAATCGAGTGCCTGATTGACGCTGCAGGATAGACGAAGAAGACTCTCTTCCTCAAGGAGGTTGAAATCCATGGCAACGTTGGGTTTGGAATGGGTATCCGAATTGTTCAGAGCGTTCGACATCATTTTTTGGAAAATATTCTCACAACATGGAGATCGTTAGGATGATCCACGAACATGGCTGTCGACGCCAAGCTTGACCGAAGATCATTGGACCGAGAAACTTGGATGGAGCCGGCAATGCCTCCACAATCTCATCTTCAACCGATTCCATCCGTCTTAAATTCGACTTCAAATAGAAGTCATAAACTGTCTGCGACATAATCGGAATACACATCAGCGGACCTTGGAGAGTTACATTCAAATCATCAGATCCTGAACGTGAAATTCAGGGAAATTCTGACCCCGTGCTCACCTTCCCCGAGAAGTGCGACAGCTGCATAGCGGAGGTCAAGCGGGTAGTATTCTCAAAATAAGACGTTTCGGCGCGGGAGTCTCCAATCTGCTAATTAAAATGTGCAGTACACTCTGACCCAACCAATGGGTGACCGTTTAATGGGCCTTTCCGCTCAATAGGCCAGAACTGCCCGGATTCGACATCGGCCGGGGACGGCCGGTCGAGCGGGTACGACTGCGTGTGGAGCAATAAATGAATTGAGACTCAATCACTCGGTGGCTATCCATGCTTCGTGATGTCTGCTTTAGTTGCCCTGATGACGCTGGAAAACAGTGACTCGTTACCACGGAAAGCTACTAGCAGAGGCGCGGCGTACCTGACCGCTGTGACCGGGGGAATCCTCTGTTCATTGCCCCAAACGAGGATAGATGCCGATCTCTGCTGGAATTCACGTCAGCGGAGCCATGATGAGCTTCTCCGAGGATCGATACTCGGCCCTCTCTGAATTCCCATGTAAAGTTCACGTCTCTTTCTTTATCTCTCGTTCTCTACGGTGAAGTTACCCGATTCCGATGGCATCAACGTCCCTCGACGGAACTTACGACTAGGATGTCGAACTTCGGTCTCATTCTCCATGCACCGGATCCATCCACAACTCATTTTGCGAGCACTCACCTTGTGGAAGCCAAAAGGCGGATCAGGTGAACAACGCGACCCTTCACGTGGATCACAAGGAACCCTTTAACAGTAGGGCGGGCTCCGTCAGACGGGCGATCTCTGATAAGCAGGCGGGCTCGAACATTTCAAAGAATGAACGGGCCCCCTCCAATAGACGCGCGATATCTCGTTATCAGGCGGGCCTCTACGATTCGGAGAAATAAACGGACATCTTCCAATAGACGTCAAATGGCTCAAGAATCTGAACTCTGGTCGATCATACTTGACTGCATTGGAGCTCGTGACGAATCGCGAGATCCTAGGAATAATGTCCCTCACTCAGTGTAGACTCAGAGAACTTCTGATGTCCGAAAGTGATGAAACTGATGTGAGTGAGCGAAATGTAGGGGAGATTCGTTCTGAGAGTTGGATGATCAGGTAACTCGACGATTCTGTAAAGATATGATTGTATATTGTAATGTGGGAATCGTAATAAAGGAAGTGAGCTATGGGAAAGCAGCCACCGTACCGATATTCATCCTCCCAGCCTCTGCGGCGACTTCTGATAATCACGCAGATCTCGAATATTTGGGAAAACAAACAACATCTCTCAATATACGGGCGATCCCCAATGGACAGGCGGGTCTGGAACATTTGAAAATAAGATAAACTTTGGTAGTATAACATACTAACGCTTGTTTAGTGTGAAAACGTAGAGTATCTGCTGTGAGTCCTTGGTGAGATGAGTCGCGCACCGGACATGCTCTTCCTTTCAATCTCGAGGGGCGATGTCTGGAGCAATTATCGAAATCTTCTTCGGTTCCTCGGATGGCCCCAAGCTTTCAGCTCTCCGCTTCCTGAACACCCTTTGAGATTTCCGGGCACGCCATTCTAAAGTGAGCAGAGAGTGCGTAATTTCTGACCGAAACCCGGAACTCTCTAGCAAGAGATCTATAGTTTCCCACTGTTCGAGCACGAACCTCATTGTTTGATCAGCGATCTTATATTTAGGCAGCTAAGCTTAGTGATTCAGATCGCCCCGAGACTTCATTTTTCCCTGCTCATCGATTTGCTTCCATTTTGGCCCATATGAATTCACGTCTTAAGAAATTTGAGCTCTGGTAGAAGTTCACGGCATAGCGTCTGACACGCCGATCGCATCCGATTTCTCCGCTCAAATCCCGGAATTCGGCCAATTTTCGAGGTACAAATGATAGATTGAATAACCTGGAAGGGAACTGAGGGGTGGTTCAAGAACGGCTCATATGGGCGTCCACTTCCCTGCCCAATGGATTCCATTGCGTCTCTCGGAAATCGAGAAAAACGATTATCCATGCTGATTTCCGAGCTTTCCGAGGGGGTGCACGGATTAGTCTTGCACTCAATCTCAAATTGCTCGAGTGAATGCCGGAATAGAATGAGGGCTTCTCCCGTAAATTTGTGATCCTTTCGGTGAAATTTAGGCGTTTTCGATCCATCACGAGCGAAGTTCGAGGGCAGACCGGAGCCTCGAGATTCGTTACATAAATGACGAAGTACTAGCAGAGTGCACCGAAGCCACAGGGAACGACGTTTTCACGTCAAAAGATCCGCCCTACTGTTAGAGTTTTCGGCAATTTTCATCATTCTCCGCGGATGTATCGGTACATCTCCATTCAGCTGTTCCAGCATAGTGAAGGGAGTAGTAGCTCCCGACTTCTCGTTATCCGGTTCCAGTCCGGCAGACAGATCAGGGTGGTGGATCAACTTGAGAACTGAACAATCGTCCTGAGAACGAACACACGGCGAATTCCAGCTCTATCACGCACTGACAAGCAGCTCTTGTCACATCGACGCTCATTGTCGGAGACAATGAACGACATCTATTGGTGCTCTTCGGACTTTCGCATCCCAGTATACCTCAATCTCGATACAAATGCTTGACACGGTTACGGTTTTTCAGCCGCTGTAATGTGGAGCGTCAACTTTTGGAATGCCTGACGATAAGTCTTCCTGTGATCTCGAAGGACAAAAATGTCGAGATCTATGAGGAGTCTCTGGATTGACATGAAAATATACGAAGCTCGACGACATAAAACAACAGGGACTATCGAGCGCAGCCTTCGGTGGAGAAGCTAGAAACCAGTTCGACACAGACTTGTGCGACGTGTCTTCATGGCTGCAGAGACTGCTTCGCATACGGAGTCGAGCGATGCTCTAGAAGAGTAGGTTGAGAAATACACATCAAGGAGGGGTGTGGATCGATTCACGCTATGACGATTCGACGCGCCGCCGTTATACAACGCGCTGAAGCAGAAGGTCTGGAAACAACTCGGTTCCTCGAAGAACTGGGTCTCCATCGACGAGACCAGTGGAGCAACCGGACGCAGTCTTTGTCACTTCATTGCCACAAAATTGGGGACCGCGAACTTCAGATTGGGTTGCCTCCTAATTTGAGAGGAAGTGGAGAATACCATTTCGCCTGGCATTTGTTTGTTAAACTGTTGGGAAAGCTTTGGCTCGATGGACTTCGACCGTGTTCTCAGCCGCGCAACAGGTACTGCTCGCTCCATGACTAAACCAACCGGCATTCTGAGAGTCTTTTCACCGCGCACAATTCACGCAACTCGCGTCGCTCATGGGCTTTACCGGGTAGTGGAGAAGCCCCGATCGTCCTCCCCCGAGTCGGTGAACTCACGGTGTACATGGAGCAAGTTTTGCTGAAAGCTCCGTCTCGCATGGCATTTGTAAGCAACCGCCACTCGCTGCGGCGCGTGGATAATGGCAAGCGAGTACCATGCTCAGAAGTAGAATCAGAACGACGCTGCAGCGATCGGGATCGCTCGAAGTCTTTTCGATGACAATCTTCTGCAAGTAGGCCTCATCGCCATTGCGACGAACTTCTGCAACATCCCAACAAGAACCGCTGCCCTTCAGGAACACGGATTGTAACTGGAGGCCCCCACAAAACGTGAAGCGAGCCTCGATGGGAATCCAAATGAACTCCTCCCTGCGGGCCGGCAACCGATTTCCAAAAAATTCGAGAAAGCGTTGCGCGGCTTCCTCCAAGGAGAGCTAGGAACGGTCCGCCGCCAGTGGCCGCCGATAACCTCTCAGTCATGAAATCGTCGCCAATCCTGTCCTGCGTGGTCGAGCATTCTTCCTCACGCTATTGAGTATTTCTTCGTCCTAATAATAATAATCGCCAGTCCTTCATCTTTGATGAGCTGAAGGGGTACGTCATCGTCGCCTGCGGTCATCATCTTCTCTGTACATCAGGAGGCTCTCAATGAAATGACTTGCCTTAATCCCGCATCTTCGTTCTCATTTGTGGTTATTTTTCTCAAGCTCACCCGAAAATCCCGCGGATAACAAACCTTTTTTTCGGTTTATTACTCGAAAAATCGCATCAGATTCGCACTTTCTCGGGATACGAACTTATCGGACAACGAACTCGTCAGATAACGACGTCATCAGATGACGAACTCGGCAGATGGCGATCTCATCTATGCTGTTCTTGAAGACAGAATCGAAGGAGAAGCCGGTGCCACTTCAGTATATGACTGAAGCTATCGGTTCTTAGGCTTACGGGACATGAATTAATTTTTTGCTTGATATCTGCTTCATAATTGTGCTCGAACTCCCATTGTTTGAGTCAGCTCCTGAAAACGTTCTTCGATTTCGGTGAAGTTCACGGAGGACTATGAGCAATGGGTGTCATCCAAGATTTGACCTAAACATGGGCGCCGAGGGGCGAAAAATGACGTATAAGTGACTGCTTTCTCCAAGTATGTAAAATAATATACCGAGAATGCGAAGTCATCGATGGAATTCCCGAGATCTGGCATTTCTCCTTGACAGACGGAGCGTTGCAACACTGCCCGACAAGATGACAGCCCAGCTGCTTCTTCGCTCAAAAAATACCCCCAAAATACTCGGTGATTCTTCGCGGCGACCGAAACCTTCCCCGATTCGGAGTCCAGAGTTCGGTTTTCGTACTACTCGGCTTCAAATTCCGGAGCTTAATCAGAGAAAATGAATTCTCCGGGCCGACCAGAATCTGGCACATTTGCGGGAAATCCCAGCTGAGGCGCCTGCGTCAACAAGTAGGACATCGAAGTTGGGTCCACGAGGAGCCTCTTCGCTGCCAGTTCCTCTCCATTGCGTTTCGGTGCTAATTCCGCCATGGGTCGAGGCGAGGCTCTGGTTGAAAGTGAAAAATTTAAGATCCTGCGACATCATACCCAGAGAAAGTCGCAAACCGAGATTTCTCTAATGACTGGTCGCGGTCGGAAGGTGATCAGCAACTTCTTGACCGAGCCCGAGGGTTATGGAATGAAGAGGAGCTCGAGATGTCCGAGTGTAATCACGAGACGACACGACGGAAATCCACTTCGAGCTGTTCTCGGTCGGCTGAGGAGATCACGAAAGTCGCGGGAGTGTCCTGCAGTGTACGGACGGTGCAAAGAGTGATCAAGCGTGCTCGAATTTTGGAAAGGAAGAAGTTACGCGGCTGTCCGGCGCTGAAACCGATTCACAAACTCAATCAATTAGAGTTCGCTCTCAAGCATGTCCGATGGAGTGCCGCGTGATACGGTGTTCTGTTCTCGGATGAGGAAAGATTCACCTTGGATAGTCTCGACGGCATCGCGTACTATTTTCATGAGTCGAGAAAGGGAGAGCGACACGTCTTCAGACGACAAATGAGTGGTGGCGGTGTCATGGTAAGGGCCAGAATTGGTTACGACCGAAAAACCGCTATAGTCTGCCTTCCCGGGCATATGGACGCGAAAACCCACTTGGGGATCATCGAAACGCACATACGACCATTCAGAAAATCCGATGCCGTTGCGTTCCCATTTCGTCCGTTCATATTCCAACAGGAACCTCTACGCGTTGCAGCTGAAAATCTACATGGGCGAGCTGACTTCCGCTGCGCTGGCATCCGTGATTAACACCTCTGAACTCCGCGCCAAATAAAGCAAGCCTACGCTAAGAACGTTCGCTACCTGCGAGAGTTTAGGGCATCTCGCACAACCCGAATCATGAGATGTGGACTGCCGGGAACCACTACAAACGGATGGTTTTCAGGCTCATGAAGAATCTCGAACTCGGATTTTATACTACACATCAACCTTGCGTCTCCTGGAACGGAGGCTCTGTCGTGAAAAGAACCGCTACAAATGAGGGAGTTTTCAATGATATGCTGTACTCAATTCGCACAAGGGTCATTTCTTCATTCGCCTCGGCATCAGCCATGGTACCTCGGAGCTCTGATTAGTCCACGCTAGCGGTAGGCGGGCCAACAGGTTCGTAAAATTTTTGAGAGAAAATGGAGAGGTTTGTGCATATGGTCACTTGATTGATGCCATCGACGCAGGATCTTCCGTTCCGGATCTGAAGCGCCGGTTTATACCCGATGTACCGAAACCGATTTCAACGAAAACCCGTGAAGCCGAAAACCCCATCTCTCGTTCTGATGGTCAAGCGGATCCAGCTAAGCTTCTATGCACAGCACAGGGTCTGAGAGACTGCACTCGGATGGGCAAGAAGAGACAAAGTAAATCATGATAAACTTGGGAACCGCATATCCAAAACGATGCCTTACTTTATCGCGAGCCGAGCTGGGTATGATCAATGACTCACTGGGTATGTGAACGAAGCCATTTACGTCGAGGAAATTCCTAACATTGAAACTTTCGCGAAGCGACAGCAAGTTCGACCTCACTGGCGACCCTTTGGTTGAATACCCTGACTTCAAAATTGCACGATGGCAGTCTCTCAGAACCGTGCATAGAAGCTTAGCTCGATTCGCTTGACCATCGAAGCGCGAGGAAGGGTTTCCGGCCCTCCGGGTTTTCGTTGCAGCAGGCTTTTTCTCGGCCCTCCGCGTTTTCGGTGCAGAAACTCTCGGCACATCGGGACGACACCGAAGCGCAGGAGCGCACTCTTTCGAGACGGTGCGGCACCCTCGGTTCTCACAAGATGATCGCCTTCATGAGCCGTAGTCCTGGGGATGTGGGCAAGACTCCGAAGCAACAGGTTCTGAGTAGCACGCAAGGACGGCGCTACTCTCTTACGGGAACGATCCGTCATCCGAGCACGAAAAAACTTTGAATCCATTTCTCGCGATTCGGGATGTAGTAGCCGATTGGGATGTTCCTCCTGCATCTTTTACTGACATATGCGCGCATTTCGCAACTCATCCTTCCAGAAATCGGTCCTTGATGAGGAATGAACTTTTTTATGGAACTTCATCGTTTCGAAGGAGGGTAATACATTTGAATTATCGTCTGATGAAAATAAGTTCTCATCACTTCGTTCAGATGTTGATAGCAAATCACAGTCGGGTATGACGGTATTTTTGCCCTCTCCTAAAGCGCAGAGCTGTTGGGTTTTTCAAGAGCGCTCGGAATCCCAAGCTGGGCGCAACTTGTCCCCAAGTTGGAGCCCTGGAGCGTTTTCTCCCAGCTCGCGCATCCATTATCTCCGGTTACCGTCGAAGAAGCTTCGCGGGGGAATTCCTTGAGGGAGCCGCACCACTTAGTGCAAATAAGAGCATGGTCAGGTCCTCGATCTCTACTATCAATATTCAGCTCATCTACCTCCAGTTCCCACCAACATTCGATCGGGATCGAGCCTCCGATACGGAATCGTGATTTCTTCGGAAGTGGGTACTCTCTAATCTTGTGCGACTGCGAAAAATTCTCGACAATAATCCTTGGTGATCGATTCTCTGTTTATCGAGCATCTTCGGTTGTCTTCTCGTCTTAATAGGCACGTCGGATCGATGGCAGATCAATCGTGTGGGCGGTAGATGATTTTTCGAGTATTTTTAGAATTCCTATACCCATCGAGAGTTTTTCTCTCCGAATCTCTCCTGGACAGTCCCCGACGGGTTCTTCCTTGATTGTTTCGTTATCCATCTGATGGCTTCCGAGCCTAAATCGATTATAAGAGTCGAGTCTTCCTCACCTCTATTCACGTTCAAAGCTTCTTTGAGCTCTCTTATTCTTTTCTGGAGCGTTGTTTGGACGGCTGTCATCTTGAGATTGTGAGACGCTGGTTGCCCGAGGGGCCCATCCAGCAATCAAAATATTCTGAAAGCCTGATCTAGGACTCGCTCCAAAGAATTCAAAACTCGCCTCCGGAAAAAATCTCTCGAATTGTCATGAATAGGTAACTACAATGTTATTGGCCGGTCTCACGAAAATAGAGCAGGTCCAGATTTCCTGGTCTGGAGTGCCATGATCGGCTGGGAGCTCATCGTTCCATCCCAATCGTCCCTGCTCATCGTCCTTCTGCACCGTATCGGCTCAATTGAAGGTTCGGGGGCCCGAAAATGGAGAGGCGACAGGAGTCAGGAAAGCGACACGTTGTGAGATAGGCAGGCTATCTTGACACTGGCTGAACAGGCAAGGACCGGAACTTCGACTGGGGTCGAATCGCCGCTCTTGACAGAGAAGGCAAGTCCCAGCCAGAAATATCAAGGAGGATCGGGAGATCTGGAGATAGCGAATATCTCAGTGATGTCTCACTGTGCCACGGAACACGTTCCAGTGTGCGACTGATTTCATTTTCGATGAGATCGATGAGAAGGAGCGTGTCTCGTAGCGCTTTTCTGGATACGCAAAATATCGATGGAGAAAGGCCGGGGGCGCGGTCGCTTCGGCATGAGACTCCTCGGAGTCACCTGCGAAACGCGGAAGACGCTCCATCAGTCCTGAAGCGGGCCGAGGTATCGATCCCTTTCACCTTGGGTTTCCAGTGAAGCATTTGAGCTCATGGTGAACTCTCACATGTAACTGAGGTGGGGAACGACTGCAACAGCTTCCAGCTGATCTTGATCCGGCACTCACAGCAGTATCTCGAGGCTTCTTCGATACCATCGTTTCGTGCTTTCCATTCGATTCATCGACGGGCATTACTTCGATCAAACTCATCGGAATTTCGTCATTCTTATGGACGGACTTAGCTGAATGAAGAAGAGCAAGGAGACTGGTGCAGAAGCGTAGCCGCCCTTGCTCATTTCCTATGAACATCATCTGAGCAACAGAGCGCGATGCTTGGAAAACAGACAGGTGGAAATATTTCCGCAGGAAACGATCTCCAGTTTACGGACTCGGCTACCGATCTTAGTTCCTTCTACCGTTCCTCGAGTTTGTTTCCCGATTGTGCGGACAACTTCAAAAGAACTATGGGGAAGATTGCGCCAGTTGTGAAGCCTATCCGCTCGTGGATCGAAATGCTCACACCCTCACTCTGCAGCCTACCTCCATCCGATTCGACCTACTTCCCAGGTCTGTCAGGCACAGAGAAAACAGGATCGGGCACATTGGACCCTCCTGGCGCTTGTCCTCTCTGGCTTCTGAACACATTAGATTTGGGCGGGCCGTCATGTACCTGCTTCTAGCTCTCCGCATTTGAGATTTTGGTCATCTTAAATGACGGTTCTGCAATCGGTTGAAGCTCCAAGGCTATCCCCGCTCGGAGATTCGACACAAATATGGGCCGCATGGTCAATTAACTTCGGTGAAGCATCTCTCGGGTTTGCTTCTCAATGATGATGGCAAGACATTCCTGTCTGCAGAAGATTTTCTGTTCTGGGAGGACTATTCCTCTCGAGGTGCGGCTCTTCAAATCCCCTCCAGAGAGCCCACGAGATAGACGGTGATTCAACAACTCCGTACTCTCAGCAGTCATGGGTTCACAGAACTTCTGGAAAGACTTGGCCTCTTTCGCTTCTTGCAGCCAGGTTCCGATGCGGCTGACTGCTTCATCTGCCGTCATCTCTCCTGCGATACACAGTCCAGAACTCAGATTATCCGACTCATGGAGCCGCGGAATCTTACTGAACTCTCATCCCAGCCGAGAGAACTGAGATAGTATTGTCCCGAGGTCGTTCGCATTGGGTTACGGCACGTCGGACATTAGCCCTTGACACACTTCCGATTCGTGGGAATGGCGAATCCAGCCAGCCTATTGTCTAGACCTTGTTTGATACAGGACTCGAGTCGGAGAAAACCCCTGCCAGGAATTATCGCGGTCATGAGGGGTTTGAAAGCCGTTAGGTAGCATCCGTGAGGCATAGGTCGCAGGTCTGACAGTACTTCGCTCCCCTCAAACAACCTGTTAGATAAATGTGGCATGGAAATCATCGTTCTGTCTTGGTCAGCCCAGATGTGGTGTTGTCGCACTCCGAGCATGCGCAATCCACGCGAATGCAAAAGCGTGCCACGAGTGTGCCGGAGGATCCGCGTCGAAACGTCCGAAAGGCCCAAAGGTCCCTTGTGTCCCCAAAGTGCGCGCCGGAGTGTCTGGCGCCAAATGACCTAGACCGCTCTCAATGGATGATGCAATGTATCCGTACTGAATTCCGTACAGAGCCCCTTCTCGGACTAGTTCCCGGAAACCTCAATAGCTGGCTAACATCGAAGGCGGATTTAGGATTTCTTGCTTCTGAAGCTCGTGGTGCGACTCGGCTGAGCAATCTGACTGGGTGCGAATCCTGAGTCAGTTGACCCAAGTCTTAGCATTTCCAATCATAAACTCGTCTCAAATGGCGGATAAAGTCGAAGCTCCCAAAGACATGCAATCGCGGACCGGATTCGATCCCTCCCGATTCCTAGCAAGTTGCTTATCTGACCCGGTAGGAAAACCACGGCGAATCTTGTTGTTGGATAGTGGTGCCGTTTCCAGCACTCCACTGGCCTCGCGATCAGCTTGGTTTTGTCCGTATCTTTCGACCGGCCATCACGAGGGGCGTATGCAGAGCACGCCGTGGCGTTCCCGATTTCTAAGCTTCTTAAGTCGAATCGCTCAAACTGATATGAAATAACCCATGGATCTCGTCTGACTTCTCTGCGAACGGCATTCGCGTTCGGCAGGGAGAACTCTTCCTCAACTAATAATGACTCCGGAAGCAAAGCCGGAATTCATCGCGCCCTGAGACCATGTTAATTTCCCTTCGACATTCATTTGAGGCAGCTCGATAATTTCTGGTGGATCTAGACAAAATGTGGGAGGAGTGTTAGGATCGAGGGCGTGCGGTCATCTCAGATTCGTGCTCCACTGGCCGTAGTAAACGCGTTTATCCGGGGTTTCGGAGCCGATTACTGGTTCCGGAGAGCTTCGTGGTGAACCCGGAAAAATCGTACGGAGCATCGCTCTCGGAGCTGCTGCAATCGCCGCTGATATTGCTCCTGTCAAGAAGGAACCCCGGATTCGACCATAGATGAGATACAGGGTTAGTTGTCTTGAAGCGCGAAGCTACAAACTTTCCAGAATCGCCGCCTCATCCAAACGTTTTCGATCGGAATCAATAATCGCGGAAGCGTTCTCCGGGTAACTCAGTTCCACCTCCTCCGAAGAGCTGTCCGGTGCGCATCGCACTCACTCGCGACGCTACTGTCTGCATTATAATAGAAAAGGCACCCTTATTGGTTTCTCAGATACGACCGGTCGTCCCCAATCCACTCTTTCAGGGTCAACTCCTCTCCGGCATCGAACTTTAGCAGTTCGATCCTCCTCATCTCCTTCACCTGCTTTGTCCGAGGCGTTTTCTTCTCTCTGGTCCTGTGGTACTTGATACTCTCGATCCCACCTACATTTGGAACGTTCGCGATCAGCCTGCAGAAAGCCCAGCTAACAGAAAAAGAATAATTATTTGTGAGAACACGGGGACGGCGTGTTCATTCAATAGCATCCAATAGTCGGCGCGAAATCGCCGACTTTCCCGATGCTGCACTTCAACTACTCGATAGACTTGAGATGGTTAAGCTCCTCGTTGAACTACTCATAGGACCAATTTGGAGTCTTGGAGTTATTCGAAGATGACTTGTCCGAAGAGGGAGATTTTCCGGTGCGAGTTGAGCCGCGATCGCGCTGTATTTTCTGGCGGGAGCGAAAAACACCCAGATCGATCAACACATAGGACAAGTAAACTTGGGCCGCCCCGTGTGATACAAGATCAGGGAGTCAACGCTTTCCTCGGCTGAAAACCGGCAGACTGTTTTTTTTTTCTCGCCAGAAAATATGTTCACTTCACTTGGCAACACTGAGCATCAACGGCAGAGCGTCTTGAGGCTGAGTATGCGCAGATATTATATCTTTCGAATCGGCGTATTGCTCCATGCCTTGAATAGTAATTCCAGGTATACGGTCACGAGGAGAGTTCCACTAATCTTGGATTGAAGATTCCTGTGAGTCATCTCCGAAACCTCTGTCCGCGGAGCTAAGCTCTCTAGGCAGCAGAGCTTTCCCGAAACAGGCAGGATCCTGCAGAGCTCTCCTCATTATTTCAGCGTCGTTGAGCGTACCTGCGTAGGGTCCCAGCAGATCCGCCACGCATACAGTTGTCGTTCTAGTATAAGGGATTGCAGAGCGAGGCCTTCTTCTGTACGGGACAGAATTTCCTCTGTTTAGAGTAACTGGATCGTTTCCCATGGCGCAGATAGGCCGCGTCGACGATGTCTTCTAGTTCGTATCTCCAGTATTAAACAGCCATCCGGTGATGGGCGTTGTTCCTTTCGCAATGGGAAACCTCTCGACCACACGGGAAATCGAGCCTGTACGGGAGCGCGTCCCTCTCGGAGACTTGTGTTATCGAAACACCTATGTTAAATATTGATGTTGACGTTGGAGCCCGTGCACAGGGTGTCGGCGTGTAGAGCACCGTTTGGACACGATCCTGGAAGGGTCACAGTCGAAAATTGTACAATCCGCGAATTCCCTTCGCCAACTTGCCGACTTCTCGGTGATGGATCTGTTGCATCGGTCGAAGACGGTGACACCGACGACTCCGTGGTAGTACTTTGAGGATCCGAATGTATTCACACTAGAGGAGGGAATCTCGTTTGAACGATGAAACTCATATTCTCGCCAAAATGTCTATCTAACTCCTCTTCCGGAGGCTATAAAACAAGAAACTCATTGGCATAGAAGAGCCCATGAAACGAACTGTGCCTTGCTCTCAAGGAAAGCGCGACGACTTTTCTGAGCCCCCAGATCCCAACTTTTCCACGGTAGTGGGATTCTCGGCGAGAGCCGCAACGGCTCCTCGTCATCCCGATCTTTGTCTTTTCGAATCCATTTTCATGATGTTCATCCATATTCTTGAAGCTGTTCTCAAAAGTTCCAGTCAGAGCGGTTCCTCCAACGCAGGAGGCTCAGGGACAGTTCCCGGACGTTGTGAAATATTCCAATTCCTCCTGGTGACTCCATCATTTCGGAATCACAGCTGTCCGTTGACCGGCGTCAATGCCACTGTCGAGTGGAGAGCGTCTTCACCCTCCCTCATTCGACGACTCGCAACTGACATGAGAATCTCAGGCGAGGCATTCAGGAGTCAATCAACAAAAGATTACTCCTCGAACTTTCCAATCTGAGTGCGACAGATTTTGAAGCGAACTCGTTGAGAGTTCGAGCGCGATTGCCGCTCTGCTAAAAATCTAGCAGTCCCAGCGGGTCATCTCGGACTGAGCGAAAACTTCGTGTCTCTCACTCCTGATAACGCTCGCATGCAGTCATCCCATGGATGACATATGAAAAATTGACTCAGCTGTTTCCCGAAAGGGTCTCGGTCATTAAGGCTTGGCCAGTGGCCCCTTGGATTTTGGACTACTTTTGACAAAAAATTGTCATTTTCAAATGCTCATATCTTGGCTCCCAGATGGGTAACAGCGTCGATCGAAGTTATATTTGAAAAGCTCGAGAAAAGAGCTATCGATTGGCATACATGTCGTTTGGATCGAAGCTGAACGCATACCTTTAAAATCGATGAATCCGGGACCGATGCGAAAATACATAGATAGCGTCGAATGCGCACTCTGGAGTTGCGCTGGATCGGAAGGTCACTGAGAGTCAAAGCTTATGCCAAAAAGAATCCAAAAAAAAGAGGCGTTTTTTCAATCGCCGAAAATACGATTTTTCTTTTGACCGACACTCCGATTTTTCTCGTCCCCCGCCTCTAGTTTTACAGGATCAGAATCTCCTAGGTCAACTGAGGCGGGAGGATGTTCTCATCGTCGAAAGGGGCTTTCGGGTTGGTGTGACACACATGCGCGAGCTGGGCTTCACCGTGTAAATGCCCGCGATGAAAGGCTAGATGAAACAGATTCCGTGCGATGGAGCCAACTTTTCGCGCCGACTCACAAGCTCCGTTGGATTGTCGAGGCAGTGCATGGTCGCGTTGCTCAGCGATATAAAATGCTGCATCACACCGTCGACAACAGATTCCTACCGAAAGTCAGTTCGCTTTGCCGAGTTGTGGGTTACCTGGAAAACCGGTTTGGCTAGCGATCATGAGGGGATAGTAACATGCCCTCCGAGATCATCGATCACATGGAGCGACGCCAGGCTCTTCAAAATGATCTTGGAGAGGAAGTCCTCGCAGACCGTCGGCTATTGAGAGAATTTCCTCCAAACAGCTCACTGACTTCCCGAAGCTGACGAGAGACCACCTACTGCTTCTGACTTCTGGACCATACCAAATCAATTTGGCTTTATCCTACTTGGCGGAAGCGATGGACACCGACAACAACGTCAACATGACGTTCATCAAAGAAGCAAGGACAATCGCGTCTACATCGACTACGAGTCCGGGGGAGACAGCGTAGAAGGGCTCCGAGGCTACTGTTGTGAGTGCCCTAACGGAGCCCGAACAGTCGGCTGCTGTTCGCACGTTGCGGCCTCAGTCTTCTACCTAGCCCATGCTAGGTACCTCCCATCGGTTCTGCGCCCAGCCGAAGCCTTGAACGATCGCTCTATACCCTCAGAGGGGGAGAAAGGCTCAGGAGACAGTGATACTGGCGAATAAGGATCACGTACTTCGCGTTTTTTTTTCCGAGGGGGGAGTCCAGGAAAAAAAATATTTTCGGCGAAAAAAAATCGCCCTTTTTTTCTTGGATTTTCATATGCTTCGACTCTGAGTGAGCTTTCGATCCAGCTTATTTTCAGAGTGCGCACTCGACGTTATCTATTTTAGCATCTGTCTGGAATTCATCGATTTCAAAGCTGTGCGTCCATCTTCGAGCCGAGATATGAGCCTTTGAAGTTGACGGAATTTTGACAAAAGCACTGCAAAATCCAAGGGGCCACTAATGGCCGAGACCCTTTAGATATCTGAGAGAAACTGATTCTGGTCTACATGCGGAATAGTTGCGAAGGATCATGTCGTGTGGACTCACATGACGCACCAGAGCAGAGCATAGAGCGGTCGATGTCGATCCCGCCTCTTGACCTTTGTGGCCTGTCTTGAGGGAATGCCGTGCTGTTCGTTTGAGAATGGAACTTCCGTAGTATATAGGAGTCTCGAGGCGCAAAGCTCCGCATGGCCTCCTCCATCGTAAACGCTCACTCACGTTTCTCTTCTCAGAGGAGCGAAACGTGAGGAACGGGTTCGACCATATCGCGTGTCGGTCTCGCCAACGAATCTCAGTCGTCACGACCATGAGCGACCTCGCTCTGAAACCTCGCCTGAGGGGATGACAGGCATAGGCGGATACCGAGGGAAGCCAGTTATCTGCCGTATGCATCATGAACGACATTTGACAGCGCCTACCTCTGAGTAGGTGCGATGCTCGAGAACTTCTCCTCACTCTCCAGCAAGGTCTGCTCACGCGCGAGCCACGTTTCCGCCACTATGGCGATCAATCGACCCCAAGCTCACAGAAGTATAGGGATCTTCGTGTCGAGCATTCTGCAGTCTTCAGTTTATCCGAGCAGCAGCCGCCGAATGACCGGATAGAACCTCCCGCAGAGCCCTGAATCGACCTCATAGACCGCGGCAACGGACGCGGAAGTGCCGCGAAGAGCAGTCGATTAGCGAGCATTGCCTGAGATTGATTCAAAAGTCTATTCAGAATAAGACATTTGTCCCTGCGAGACTGCGTGTAAGCGAGACGTTTTGGCCACGCGCCAAAGCAGCTCGCTTCCTCGTTCTGACATTGACCACGAGAGCGGTCGCGCTTGCTGCGAAAAACAACCGCAATCGCTGCTCTGTATCATAAAAACATGGCAACAAACATGTGGACAACAGTCAGACGACTCTGATGCGATTCATCGCTGCGGCTCAGACCTCTTGGTTCCCGGAATCAGATACATGAATTCCGTTGTTGCTGCTTGCTTCCACGGATAGGGCATCTCACAATGTTGAATATCCGATTCGAGATGAGCTGCGGAAACCTCCAGATGCGCTTCGCCCAGAACGGCACGATCGTAGCCGCAACGAGGATCCTCAATCAGAAGTGGAATGTGGAGTGAATTGCTCGCTCCGTCTTTCGGTGTGGTCAAAGGCCGTTTCGAACATCTTTCACGTCGGTCACCGTCGGCCTCGCTTCAACACTTTATCCGAGAATGATCGAGATCTCGAGCTTCGAGTGAAGCTTCCTCGACGACGGTTACACGGTTTTATGCAGAGAAACGTTGTACTCCTCTGAAGATCGGGCACCCGGGAGGGTTCGAAACGCCAAAGCAACAGCTAGCCGCTGCGTCATCGAGAAGTCGGACAGGAATAAGCACTTCGTTGGATGACTGCGAGCGGTAATGAGAGAAATAGTGAGAAATAACGAGCTGTCCCTGCTCTTCGTGTCGGCGAAAATACCACTCTCCAACCTCGCCTCCTCATGCTTCAGGAATTTCCGCCTGAATTTCGCCATTCACTGTGTGACCTGCGCTCACGCGAGGAAATTATAGATTGTCAACTGGATTCAGCGCCTGTGCGATCGACGCAGACGAGGCGCGAGGTGTGTACAAAAACAAGTAGTCAAAAAGATCGTTACACCGCACACTGGGACCCGAATTTCTACTCTCCCACAAGATGCGAATCGAGTCGATATCCAGCGATTTAATGTCGATACCCAGCAACCCTAGCCTCTCCCGCCCACTGGTCATCGATCTACATCGTTCGAAAACGGGGGAATTTCGCAAGCGATGGCGCGTAGTGATCCGTGGTCTTACCGGCCTTCAGGAGAGCCACCTGCATGGGTTTCCGGGCGGATGCGAAGACTACTTTTAGTTCTCTGCTGTTGGAAACGACGTGGATCTCTTATCCAGGGGTCTTCTCGCAAGGAAGGTGCCGGGTCGCACACAAGTTCATCGAGGCGGAGAGTTTCCATTAAGTAGTCCAGTCGCCGATACTGGTGAGGATCCGCTGATTAGCCTCTCGGCGCCCTGGGATTGCTGCATTAGTGGAGACGTTGATGTCGTCGGCGCATGATTCACGAGGGGCTCCGCCTACGATCTCGTGAAGCATATCGCTGGTGGAAAGGTGTGAGAAGCGGTCCGCTTCGTTCCGAAACTCGAATACAACTCTTCAAAGTTCTACTGGAGCACAAAGCGCCAATCCCCTGAGCCCGTGATCACTCGCTGGGGAACTTTCCTGAATACAGCTCCTCACCAGGTCAAGAACTTTGACGAGAACGAACGATTCGTTCCCAAGATCGAATGAAAACATGATGAGATCCTTGGCGGAGACCCCAATCTGAAGGATATTCGGGCTCAGGGGGAGCGAAGTTGAAACATTTTTGATGGAAAAGCTTAAACCGGCGCTTATACCGTAAGCCTTTTTCTGCCATTGGTTGCGCAACTCCCCGGGTCATTGGATGCACCAGATACTCATTACCATTTGGTATGACTTAGACGATCGGAGGTCTCCGGAGGAGCGTTGAGCTCTCATCTGAACCAAATCATTCATCCACAATGCTCAGGACTGGAGGTCGCAGAAATCCACGAGTCCGAGTGCGCGAGTCCAGGTGACGGCTCAATGTTTCGGTGGAGTGGCTCAGATCTGGACGAGGCTTGATCGCTTGATCGACCCGTGATATAGTTCGATTCTGGTGCTCTGCCCGAACCAGATGCGTCTGTCGCGCTTTGAAATAGACTCTCCCGGAATCATCCCGTCGTGACTTATTGTGGCCCAGAGAGCTGTGAGAATACGGATTCGATCTCGTGATTCGACTGTTCGGTGACTTCGCTCTCGACCGTGATAGTCCTTCCAAGAACGTCATCTAACGGCGCTTCACAAGACCGCAGTCGGATGGACACTCGAGTTCTCGCACACACGACGGTGGCCAAACGATGCATGGATTCCGACGGCCGCGAAAACCTTAAATACCATTGCGAGCATCAGCACATCGACTTGTTTCACTCGAATACCGTGCGGAGTGAGTCTGGCTTCAAGTACAGGATGTTGCGCCCTCACCTGGGCTCGTGGAGTCTGCGCCCCCTACGCAACAGCAGTGTTCCTTAGGAGAATCCGGCCTCTCTGTTTTTCGAAAATTCTGGACCAAATTGAAGACTTCCATCAGCCGACTTCTGTTTCTACATCATGGCATTCTGATCCTACATCCAGCCGATCGTCGGTGGCTAATGGTTCAGAGTGGGTGAAGATGATATACAGAACAACACTTGCGTTCCGGAGCCGCGATTCGACGGAATAGATCCACCGAATCCCGGAGCATCCTGAAGTGAAATTTGCCTCAAGAAGCTAGTCTCGGTTTCCGAAACTGAGTGACATCATGGAGCGTGCAGGACGAGTGATCGCTCAAGGAACCAGTATCAGGAGCCGTAGAGTCGTAAACTACATGTGAACGACCGATCTTAGCACTCTAGTCATCACTTCCTATCAATAGATACTCCTTGTTCTAATCGCCTACCGTCTACATCGAGCTCCTCCCTCAATCACCCAGGAGTCTGGGATGCATTCATCTTCCGATTGAGCTCGAAGACAACGGTTGAAGACCCGAGATCGTCTCCCTGAACAAGAGTTGGGAATACAGAGATCCTGAGGCGACTTGGTCTGTGGGCCCAAGAGTAACTGACCATTGTCAGCTAAAGGCTCCCCCTCGGAGGAATGTGGCACAGAATACCAGAAGGGACGATTCTCACTCCAATGTAGTGTAGTGGTGGAGCCTTCAGGAATCGTTGGACGAATTACCGTCATTCGATTAGGCAGTTGCGTAATAAATCCCAGTGTCGTGAAGCCAGCTAGTAATAACATCGAATTGGAAACGCTCTTTCCACCATAACTTGATCGAAGGTGGGCTGCTCCATCTCATCAGCATCGTCACCAAACCTCGACAGAAGTGTCTCTGCGAAAAGAGGAACCGCTGTTCTTCTTCAATCGTTTTTTGCGTTCCGTGTGGGGAGCCTGTTAACGTGTGTAATCGCCGCAGGGGCGCTGAGAGGTAGCAGGCGCACTGGATGTCGGGCAGCGTGCTGTCAGCGGCTTGAAGAGAGAAAGAGATTGCAGAGTGTGTTTATGTGCTAGGAAAGAGACGATGCGCGTTGCAGACTCCAGCTGCGTCGGTGCCGAGAACTGTCATGAGCGAGCGATATATGCCGTGTCAGTGTAGGAATGACGAGGAAAGCGTTGAAAGGCCGCCCGAGCAGCTAGTCGGGGCGGCTAGCCTACCTGGGATCCGGGTGCTGAACAGAATGGTTGAAGCCGAATCCTCTCCTGTGAGTCCATTGCAAGAGAACCAGCTGGTCGTCACGTTTATGCATCGTGAATCCTCACTCGTATAGGAGGCAAGTCTCCAATGGCTGGCATTCCTCAAGTGTGTCTACGAGTTTTCCCCCTGGGCTTGTCTCCGAACATACTCCGCGGTTGGAACAACGATCGTTCCACGGTACTTCTTTGCTCAAAGCCATGACGAGTCGTTTCTGATTATTTGAGAGTTTATCGCCAATTCCTATTTTCAACGCTGCACAGGACACTGGTGGAATCCCTTAACGCAATGGCGGGATTGAGCTCCGCTCGCTATTAGTCGACCGAAGATTCGGCTCCGCTCTCTCTACAATTCTTCTCGTCCAGCTCTCATTCAGCCCGGGATGTTTTCCGGACCTCGAGGGCGGCATCTTCTCCTACGAGGCATACCACGGCGACTTGTCCCGATGTTTCTGCTAGGCTTTCGCAGATGTGTGTGTGTGTGTGTCGCGTCTGAAACATTGTGTGAATTATTTTGCCTTCGGAAACCGTCCCCATACGCTCGCCGGGAGAGTCTTTCCCGGTAATATGTTCTGATGTGATTCTGTCCCCCTCACGTTCTCGATCCCTAGTAGGACATGGTTCCTGTTCTCTGCCTCCTTTCCAGTTTCGAGAATAGATTCGATGATCTCGGCTCTGTCTTTCCTTAGATCCCTCCGATCGAATTTCTTTCGCTGCGGACTGATGACCGTAATTCAAGACTGATGTTTTCCAGTTTTTATAGAACCGAACCAGGGGAGACGCTCGAAACCATGCGCCTGATGGAAGGGAGAATTACATCTGAAGGTGCTTGTATTGAGCATTCCTACCCGTCGAGAGACTCTCGAGGTAAAATTCGTGCATATCCAACATTTCAAAGTTGATAAATGGACAACTATGGCGATGCTCCTTCATTGTCGGACAGGAGTCTGGAATCTTCCCCGTGTTTCATTGGAATAATCTTTCAAACAGATAAAAATAATGCTGCACGGAAAATGGGACCAAATCGTGGATGGACGAAATTAATTGACATTCATTGCGAGTTTGCGGAGCCCAATTTTCAACTCGATCGGTCGGTTCAATCTTGAACCTCTGCGCGCGACGATGTTCAGCTCCGACCGTTCAGCCGAAACAAAAACAGAAGTTTGATTCGATTACTGGCGATTTAATAGGCGACGGCTCCTTTTATCCCTGAAAGATCTCCGCCGTAAGGAACCTGGTGCGTGAAGTGGAGGCCATGATTCAATGAAGAATTCAGCTCCGTTGGAACTCACCGAAGTCTGGCTTCCTACAGACAGAAATCATCTCCCCACTCCCGAGAATAGACAAAACTGTGATTTCAAGTGTTGAGTTAATGATGTTATTAGAGGAAGATTATATTGAAATTCCATCAGCAATCCGTTTCATATTTACCTACAGTATGTTTCAATCGGGGCGCATGCGCGTCTCTTCCAGCCATATCGCGGTATGTTCGGTCATCAGAGGATGCCCGTAAATTGAAAAGAGCCCAGAGACCATTTGGTATTGTACACGCTCGCAAGGGACACACGTCAATGCTACATTGCCCTTCCCTCAGCAGGAAACCGTGAGAGAGTTATATGTCATGCTACCATTCGTCCCGGGCGGATACATCGGATTCGAACTCATTCGGTCGTTTGAACTGGGTAAAACTCGCAGCTCAGCCTCCGAAGGGCCGACCGTATCCGCTCACTCCTTTGACGTTCCGGAATTCGTTCAATACAGACGGGGTGTGAGTGATACATGCTGTGATCCGAACTAGAAATTAGAGGCATTCATAGGTCAGCCCATACGGGCGTCCGATTCCCGCGCAACCGATGCTACTGCGTCTCTCTTCAAGCACAAAGAACATCATTTGTGAGGATTTCCGAGCTTTACAACGGAGACAACAGTTCGGCCTCGCTACCCTTCACAAGGAACCAGACCGCCGACATCTCACCGAGAATGGAAGATCGCTATTTGAATGATGAGGAACTGTCAAACTGTAGCAAGGCCCCGGCGATAGACGTTCCCACGAGAAGACGGGACTCTACGATCAGTATCTATAATGAATCCCCGCAGCTCGGATACAAGCCCCCCCGTGAGCACTTTTCGGGATCATATTATTGACGCAACGAGTACAGCGGCTCTCGAATCAGAGAAGGGTCGACGGCTCTGGGAGCTTTCAACTGGGTCTCTGTAAGGGGCACTTGATTTCAACGAAGCTCTTTCAAAGCCGTTGGTCGTCATGGCCCCCTACTTTCAGCCGGTAGATTCCTCAAAGACTGCCAGGGACCATCGATGGCTCATTCGGACCACGTCGAGGGCCTCCGCTCTGGATCAGCCCATAGGAATCTTCGTGACCGGTTCTCAGTGGCGTAGCCAAGCGGGACTATTCTTGGCGATTTTCCCCGTTTCCTTAGTGCAATGAACCCTCTCACTCATTTTGATCGCGACTGGCAACAGAATGTCCTCAGGTTGCGCATTCTGACTTCTTTAGTTTCAAGCAAGCCGAGCTCTGGGTACGTTTATGGTGACGATGTTTGGATTCTGACAGCGTCGTAATTTGCCTCAACCAACAAAGCTCGTCGGTGTTGAGAGCCGGAAGCGGAAAGTGTCGTCTATGAGATGTGTCGTCCGATGCGGTTCGCTCCTTCGCCCCCGAGCTACGCAACTGCTTCTACAGGATGATGACCATGGTTTTGAATTAATGTGAAACCGTAGGAGAGCCGACATGATGACGCGCATGTTTGAGGGGTCGTTTACGACCCGACACGATGCAAGGGTCCTGGGGAGCCGGGAAGGCGACAACGGTTCTGTTATCTCTTCGCAGCCCTTGGAACTGTACGAGTGATGCATACTAAGGATCGCGATATGGGAGAGATTCATGAACAGAGAGGCGTCCTCGGGAGTGAAGGGCGGTAGGAGAAAGTTAGGAGGCACGCTTCAAACTTCGATCCAGTGTGATGAATATTCGAAGTTGTGACAGGTGACCTTAACGAGATTCTTCCCCGAAGACCCCTCGGAGAGTTTGCCGCCGTTGATACTGTTAATGTCACAAGATTCGTCACAGAAGAAGTGCGAGGTGCTACCTTTAGGCCAAGGCATGGGCATCGTGCTTCCTCAACCAGAAATTCTATATATAGAAACTGGGAGCTGTGACGACAACATCGCGCTTCGGAGCACGGAATTCAAGCACAGTGCGAATTCCAGCTCAATCGGAAGTTTCTCCTAGATGTCACAGCGAAAACAGAGATGCGGGCATAATTTTGCAACACAATGTATAAGGAGGGAACTGAAACATTCTCTTTGCAGGCACCCTGAACTTGAGAATCATCAAGCATGTGAAACCGACTCATCCCCAGCCTGCAGCAGGCCCTTGAAGGTCAGCGCTTCATTTCAGTCGCACATGATCATAGCATGCACGGAATGTGGAGTGCATTTTCGTTAACAACAGAGTCCGGGCCCGGTATGGCTTTTGCCGCCGACTTCTCACTTTCCTCGGCAAGCTCTCCTGATTGTTGACGATCTACCAAGGATGCTCTCTGAGTTTCTGACCTCATCGGATTTGCCGTGCACAGTCGCTACTGTGAATCGCCGGTATTCAACCATATTCGGTGACTTCCGAGATTCTTCTCCGCAAGGTTTCTCAACCTCCCCCTCCACACCGGCCCTCGGTCAACTCACCGTCGGCCTCCAGGGTTTGGGACCCCGGGATTATTCTGAACTGGATTCGGACGGATATTTTGGATGTTTGCGGTTCGATGCTGACAACGAGTGAGGTCACAGAATATATATCTATTATTGTCCACTCTCCCATCCCAACTTCCAGTTTCTTAGCATCGTTTGATCGGTCTGGTCCAAGCTCTGGCGTTCGGCGCCCTTCACCGCCGTAGGCTTGTCTCCCTGATCATCGTGGGATGTCGATGGATGTATTGGGTGCTCGCGAAAGCTCGGCGCGATCAACTTCGATCGCTGATGAGTCAGCTTCCAGGAGGAGCGGTAAAATTACAAAATATTCAAAATCCGCGGTAAAAGCTTTCAGATCCAACCAAGTTCGTGTTGATCCGAAGAACGGTCTGCCCAGTGTTCACGGCTCGTTTGAAATGATCGGAAATTGCGATTATGCGATGCCGGCGAAACCGAGATTATAACCCCATGTTCTCTCTTCAGAGTCATGAAGGTCGTCGAAAATTGAGCTGTTCCGAAGAAATTGAGGGAATCGGCTCGGGACTGAGCCCGTCGCCTGTAACCATCCGCTGCAGGAATGGTTCTGTTTCCTGGTTGAAAGAGTTATGGCACTGATTCGACCCTTTTGGAGCTTATCGGACGGTTGATGCGTCACCGAGGTATCCAGTTTTGGGATGAGACCGAGTCTGGGAAGGTACCACTAGATCGTTGAAGGGTCAACGTTGAAATGTTCCGCCATATCGTCGGTGGCGATCGACAGATGATTCGCGAGATAAGCAATCAACGCAGTGTCATCCACTGCGAGGGGTCGACTCGATGGTGGCTCTTCACTCCGCTTCATATTGCCGCTCAGGAATTCGGCGTAACATTTCTTGGCTTCACACGGAGTCGCTTCGTCGAGGTTCCATTTCACGCCGAGCCTCCGCTGCTGTCCTGCCTTTCTTGAACTCGACAAGCATTGCGTAACGGATTTATTTAGCACGGTTCGCTATTCTAAGATAATGTTCAGGGGTGAGCAACATGGTGCGGTCCGGAGGTTCACGCGGGGGCCACACTCCGCCGACCCTTGGTTCAGAGTTCCAACGTAAGAGATTTAAAAGTTCCGTACGCCCGAAGTGCTCTGCTGGAGGATGGCGCTAGCGGCACACCGTTTTCTGAGGAATACTTCGGGGTGGTAGCTCGCAGATGATTCCCACGGGAAATTTCCATGCGCAGAAGAAACAAGTTTCAGCATAGGGAGAGTTCGCTCGAATGGCACAGCTCAGCGCTGAGACTCAATCGGATGATACCCGCTCCACTTCACCCGAAAGCGATCGGGGAGTGGTATCCAAAGATGAGTTTGCTGTAAGATCACCCAAGCAATCGACGAACTGACCGGATAGCCAGTCGACTGAAATGCCAAGGAGAACAAGTCAATGAGTGCGCGCACAGAGGCGAAATGTCAGGAACAATCCAACAGATCCACTGTCGCTTTGGGTCACACCTCCCTTCTGGCAGGCCAGCCCGGAAACCGAGCGGACCAGCCGTTCGGATAGCCAGTTTGGTCTGTTACAGCGGCGCGCAATCAACGTCGCATCGGTCGGTTTCGATTTCCGCTCCCAGTGTCTCAACTCGACGCCTCTCACTGTCGCTCAGCGTACGATCTCAGCGCCGAGTGTTTTTCTCCTCTAGAGCCTGAGGCCGTCAAAGTGGCTCCTAACGAGATTCCCCAAGTGAGGTCCACGGGCCGTGTGGATTACGTCGGTCAAGAAAGGGCGCGAGAAAGGCAGCGTGCGTTACTAAACGAATGCTGTTCGTGGATGATGCTTGGTACGCTCCCTCTCATCGAGTTCTCGTTGCTGTGTCCGAGGATGCTCGACGATTCGGAAACGATTTCCGTCTCAGAGACTCGTTGGCGGCTGGGTTACTGAACCGAAGTTCACTCTCCAGCACGAATCGTGAGAATAGGAATGAACAGTACGCCGTCTGGAGCGGACACAAAGGTCTGGAGTCGGAGAGGACAGATTTAAAGTCCTCAAAGACTAGCTCCACGGCAGGGATCCCGAACCGAAGCAACAATCGATCGGGCATGTGACTAGACGGGCAAGGCTTGTTTTGAGTCAGCCCACTGAAACAAGATGCACAGATAGATCAGCGGATGGGCTAAGCGAGGAACTTCCCGAGCCCGAACTGTTGAAGCTTCATTCGCGAAGCTCTCACGTCGCTCCACGAATCCGCCCCACGGAACCTCCTCCGACCTGTTCATCGGCGGTTCATGCGAGTCAACGGCATTTCGTCGGTCGACATCTCAACGCGAGTATTCAGGCTCGTTGACATCCAATGTCTCAGCGTGCTGTGGCGCGATAACAAAAAACTTCTCCGGTCATCGACCGATGACGAAGAGCTGTATACATGATTCACTTCTAAAATCGGCGACAAACATTCAACATCTGCGACAACAGATTCGACTCCGAATCGTTAGGTCTTCGGGTACGCCATGTAGCTGCGCGTGTCTTCTACGGCGCTCGGCTCTTGTCTCTAGTAAATCACGTCGCAACAGCGAATCTGAAAGTCCCCCCGGAAGGTTTTTATCCTGTTTCGTATAAAAGTTCCGCCAGGAGCGAAGCCGATAATGGTTCGCTCGCATGGAAGAGTCGAGGTATCCAGTCGCGAACGCAAATATAGAGCTGAGCAATCTAGGCCGGCCATGAAAGATGTGTGTGCTCGCGAAGTCACAATAACGAGAGCCGCAAAAAACATAATCACCGCCGCACCACCGTGTCCGAAAATCGTGAGGCCAAATACAGCGAATCGTTCGGGGGACAGTCGGCCTCAACCGTCCTCGAGGAGAAAGGGTTGGCAGATTTTCCAGCCATTTAAAGCGACTCTTCCGACAAATGAGAAATCAGACCCGATCCGACTCTTTCCTTCTGGACACTCGATTTCTGAGTGAGTGAGCCGGGGAAGTGAACTTGCTTAGCTCGAAGACTTGGAGAACTCTGCTGCCAGCCGCTCTGAAACAGACTCCTGCTTGAATTTTGAGAGGGCGGAAAGGCTTCCGACGCGGGTGCGACGTGCGGAGGGGATAATCGATCATAGCGGAGCACATATGTGTGGGTCTGATGTCTGTCAGTCAGCACCCGAGCATGCCACCCTCATATGCTCCCTACGAAACGGAATATCCATGTCTCTCCACCGTGGACCGATGGTTGCCTCCCCCCCTCCCCCTGAACTGAATGCGAGGCGGACGAAAGTAGCTTGTTCACCCCTCGCGTTCCCGAGAGATGCAAGCTGCGTATTCGACACACATTTGAATGCAACGCACGCAATGAGGCGCGGAGGAGAAAATGAAACGCGAAAACAATGGAAATCGGACGATCCGATATAGGAACAATAAGCTCTATGCCTTCTGCGGTGGAGTAATGGAGCTGTGGGTTCATGCTTCCTCCCCGGCCAGACCGAGTACGATTCTCCGGGATTGCCGACCACGAAAACACGTCCTCGACGGAAGCAGCAACCCTGAAACGAAACGCATTGTTGGGGCCAAACCCTGCTCAGAGCATACGACAGATCCGTATCCGACAGATCTTAGCGTTTGAGCAATCCATTGCTAATAATGCCTGCAGGATTACCGGAGAGCTTCCAGACGAAGCTGGTCAAGGTTTTTATGCACATGCGTCACGAGATCCCGACGAAGACGATCTCCGGCGAGCTCAGTGCCCGAGTTCGACGGGTCGGATGAGGAAGGAGCATTTTACTGTGAACGCAAAGTTTTCCCTCGCGATCCACACAGAGTCCGGGATCTCACTGCAACTACCACGAGAGATCCGACTGCTGAGCATGCTTCAATTCGGTGAGAAAAGCGCTCGGTGAGTCTCACACCATTTCCGAATCCGAGTTGTCAGCGCCGACAGTTTCAGTCGGAGTTCACCGCCTCTCGTAATTTCCAGACCATTTCGCCTCGGCGACTCATGACGCTGAATCTGCATTCCACCCAGTAAATTGATGGAAAGTGAACAATAGCCTCCAATGGAAGCCGACTCGTTTCCGGATGATTTCTCCTGATGCCGCCGATCAGCCACATCGCTCGAGAACTGATCCGAACGAACTCACTTGGCGCTTCTGGATCTGATAGTTTGAGCCGAATCTAAGACTCGAGCTTAGAGAGAGGTTCGCCATCGATCGAGTTCAGGCGTGTCCCATCATTTGAGAAACAATGTCCTAAGCTGTCAATCGCTTTTTCTCTTGATATCCCCAACCTATTCCTCCAATACAGCCTTCGTGATGGCTGCTGGTTCGCCCTCCTCCCGGGTAATCAGCTTGAACGCGACGCTCTTCGAATCCTCCCAGACGTGATTCCCAAGCACGCCACTGAGTCCGAACCATGGTTCGATCGCCCCATTTGGCCGAGCACTGCGAGATCCTTTTCGATCACTCCGGAAAAACAAGGACCACCGCGGCTGCCCCATCCAGACCAGCGGACGGGAGCGCGTCAACTGGGCCTCGCCGTCAACTTCCGAGCGGACAGGCAGGCAGCGGACTTGAAGCGGGTTGGGAGATTGGGTGGGGTTAGGTCAGGGTTTGGGTGAACGAGCGGAGCGATGCGAGCAGATCGACAGCCAGCGCACTCGAAATCGTGCGGGGGAATTCGGTGAGATCAGGTTAGGGCCCCTGTCGCCCCCGTGGCCCGGTTGATGCCAAGGCCCAGTTGACGGGCACCCCCAGCAGACTGGTGGAACACATTACCCCCTCCTCCTCGAGACCGCAACCTTTATCCGCCAGATTTGTCGTTCTTTCCTCACTCGGAATTGACGTTTCACACCACATCTTGCGCTGATTTTTCGATTCAGGGCCTTCAGAGACAGTTCCCGGAGAGACCAAGGAACCGATTCCCCGAAAAATGAAACCACCAATTAACACTTGTGCCACACAGTACCCCCACAGTACACAGGATAATGAGCATCAACCACGAAAAGAGCATTGTCCTCCCCCACACCATGATGAACAGTACGGACATGACACAACAGATGACAACCTCACTCCCACCCCTCGAGGGTCCTTGTCACGGCTCTCCTGACCGAAGATTTCCACCAGGTTGACTCCGATGCATGACGCCTCCTTACTTTTGATGTGCATTTCCACTTGATTGCGACTCGATAACGCCACTTAGAGATCACGTTTGACGCAACTGAGTGTGCCGCCATGAAATGACGAACTCATTGAACTCGACGCAATCGAGTGACTATTTGTGTCTGTTCGGGCTAAGCTCGTCATTAAACGCGACACAGAATAACCATGATTCTCCGACAGTGTCCTAACTGCGGTCCCCGAGCGCAAACGCGATCATCCACAACGCATTTGACGTCAACGATTGTTGCGATTTCAGAGAAAGAATGGCGACAAATTTTCCGGTGAGTATCAAAGACTTGGCTGCATCGTTGATGTTGGATGCATTCATGATTCCGATTCTTGAATTTGAGGAGCCGTCTCTTAGTTCGTGATGGACCATCTACTTCCGTGGCTCAAGCCTCACGAACCTCTGCAGCTCTCCCAGTATACCTTGATGTCCGCAGTGACGACCCGGTTCGCACGTGAACACATCATTCAGCTAGTCGATATCCTCGTCGAATGGCTCCGCTTTAGCCTGGATCTTTCCAGAGTGACAGTCAGCATCGTCGAGCGCTTTATGCGGCAAACAGTCGAGTGCTGTCAAGAAGGAGCGCCTTCAAGCGTTCAGAGTTCTCTCAATGACCGTTCTTTTTCGGTTGAACGCAAAACCCAAGCAGATAATGCACGTTTGAGGAGTATTCGAAAACAAAATCAAACAGAAGCTTCATTCGGGCTGAGTTAGACATGATGTGTAGAAGAAGAGTTACGGCGCAAAGGCCCCAACTTGCCCGAAAATGCGAAACTCACGAGTGAGCGAGGACGAGGACAAGGACGACCCTCAAGATGTGTGCGAGCAGGAATCAGATGGAGACAAACAAGAGAGACTTCTTACTGAATCCTTCTCATCACTGACTGCCTAGATTCATTAAAACGGCTGCTTTGAGCTTCGAAGCTACTCGAAGTCTCGTTCTTCCACCATCACACAGTGTTCAAGTATTGGTGAGCTCTCGCGTTGTATGGAGATGAGAACCTCTGGAGCAACGCTACGAACAGCTCTGGCAATGCTACCTCATACTGCCAGTCTGATGGAACGCGGGTGGAATATGTTCTCCAAGTATCTCCGACGGGAAAAATCGCAGGCAATCGCGGAGGTCACTTCACAGGTTCGTCGAGTCCAATCGGATTCTGTCCGGAAATCTGGTTCAACCTAGCAACGACCATTCGGGATTTATGCGCCGACGCACTATCCATTATGCAGATGGGCTTGATGTCGCGTTTCTCAGCAAACAGCGGCTGAAGAGCCCGCTGAATCTCATCGAAATGGAGCTGTCTGCAAGTTTGGCGTCGAGCCTGCTTCAATGAGGAACCGTCAAATGATCGCGTCCTCTGGAACGGCACGCCACAGGCTGAGCTTCTCGGTGAGCTGAGTACGGCTGGCTATCGCTTCATGCGGTCTTGATGTGCTCCTGTGATAGGTCCAGTGTATGCGTTCCCCAGGGATATGCATACGTCGATCAAAATGACTTGCCTCTCGAATCCCGGATTCTTTCTTGGTTCTCGACGAAGCCAGAGTCTCAGAGGTGGCACTCGCATTGAATACGCACAGGGATCTCCCAGGTGGTGCCTTCTCTTGGGATCGCCGAACCGGAAAGGGCGATCAAGTGCCCTCAGTACAACCGTGTGGTCCGGCACTTTTTTTTCGGGGCGAAGCTCGTGGAATAATTTGGTGGTCGTTCGGTTCTCTCCTCTATCACGGAATCACAGGGACACAATTTTGTGTTGCATATTTGCAAGGGTATGAGCCGTGCTTCGATACTGATGTCCGAACTCGCCCAAGGGAAGCTAAAAATGAAAAGAGAATATGGTGTCGGCTCCGAAGTTTCGTTGAAGCGCCTCAAAGCGGGTATCGTCAGAGCCTTCGAGGCAAACGACTGGAGATGGACGAATGGAGTATCCTTCTCGTTCTGGCTCGGTTGTGACCGTTTCCGACCAAGACCCTCCCCGACTTCTAACAGGTGTAGCTGCTTGGCTCTCAAAGGGCGTTTTTATTACCAGAACTCCGAACAGCTTCCTCTCAGCCAGGAAGATGGACAGGAACTCCCGCTTGGCGGCGAAGTGCTACAATTTTTTACAGAGGTCACGTCGAGGGGAGTCACATTTTGTTACGGAGCTCACTTCAAGGGGAGACACGATTTTTCACAGGGTCTCCGTCGATTAAGGGAAGTCACAATTTTTTTACAGAGTTTCCGTAAAATAAGGGAAGCCGTGGTTCCCCATGGAGTATCACCGATTCCGGCGGCCGTTGGTCTCGTCGGTGCTTCTATGTAAGATAAAAATGTCTGCGCATGTCACAAGGCCAGGGAAGGAGGATGGATCATTCAGCGAAGATTATTTTATGATTAATCACCAGTTTATCCCATCGAACACGGTCTACTGACAGCTCAAAACAGAACCCATGCGCAAACCGAATGCTCCCTCAGTAATGCGCGCAAGTGAGGACGGCCACTCCATTGCTTCTGCGTATCCTTGTTCTTGCCGATACGGAAATCATGAGGTAAGTCCCCAGGGTTCTATGCCCGTGAACTCTGTCATTTGAAAAGCCTGGATATCTGATCATGTTTCTCAACCCCGACCCATTAAGAGAAAAATAGCCAGGACTGCGGGGCCGAAATTTTGAACTTACTTCCACCAGTAACAGTTCGTGCAACGAACCGAACGAATAACTCGTATGGCCGGAGGGAAAAAAGGTCCGATGGTTGCATCAGATCCGTGTGTCAGATCCTTCGGGAGTGAGACTTTTGAGCTGAACTACTTCGGGTCTACAGGCTCGAAAGCTCATTGTCCCTATCAGCTCCCCTCGAGTCCGTGACTAGGAGCACTCCCATCCGATCCGCCGACGCACGCAGCTCCATAACTTGCATTAAGATTCGCCGCAGATAGCCTTGTTCATATTTGCTGTCTTCCAGCGAAACCAGTCCAGGCATGGATCAGAGCCGTAAGGACATCGACCCTTCGTGCACTGCACGGCTTTTCCGCCCACTCGTCATCAACTCAGATTTGGAGCATTGAAAAAAATCGCTTTTGTGAGTGAGCTACAGTTCACAGCTGTCCCGAACAGTCGAGCCGTTCATTGAACGTCGCTTCGTGCTTGCGACGCTTTGCTTGGAGCTTTTTTTGCCGAGGTAAAATCATTCCTCGAGAGATATGCATTGACATTCTCCATCCGACTCTTCATCCAGCGATTCAGGCGAATATATTCTCTACAATCGCAATAATGCCTCTGGAAAACCTCTGTCAAGAGAAGGAGCCTGATTTAGAAAACGAAACGCGGAATCGCCGACTGATGCATATTCTTCCGCAACAGCCCGATACCTGGATGAAGAATGAGGAAATACGACCTCTAAATCATCCCAGACCCCCCTGCTCTGAAAGATGTTCATTAAACCCTATGAGTACGAATGATCTGCTCTTGCATTACGTCACATCGAGATCGTCAGTTCACTTTCCAGGCTTCTCGCGGTCTGAATAACAACATTCCAATCTACTCCCTCAGAGAAGAGGTCGAGCTTTCCCAGACATCTCAGCTCCCAGCTCGGCACTTGTGAAGTTCCCCTCAAAGTCCCTGACGACGACTAATTTCCGCTCCGCAGTATTACCATATGGACTCGCGTAGACTGGGTCAGCGGAATGATGCAGCTCAAGTGAGCGACAGGTGTGCTATGCTGGTGAGCAGGCAGCCTCGCAATGCCACAAAGGCGACATCGAGAAAGACGGAATACTTTACGGCGAAATATCAAAGATAAGGGAACCGAGCTTGTACATAGAGACCAAGTAGAACAGAGTTTGAGGAATACGAACAGTTTGACAATATCTTTGCCCGCTTGATGCGTTTCCTGGAGCGACGCAAGTCACCGACTCCGTATTCCGCTCTTTTTCAGCTACTTGCTGATATAGAGTACGCGTTCGACATCGAGCCTTTCTCCGCGTCAGTTTCTGGGATCTCGCCGAACGCACTCCCGGGAGTATGCGAACATAGCAGAACAGGGATGTCTCCGCGACGGGATAAGTGAAATCTCACCCCGTCCCCAATTGTTTCAGTATTCAATCCACGCGCTCGCGTCAATGGACGTTTCTCCATCAAGCCAAATGGTGAGCTTGAACCGCCGGCTACAGCAGAAGAAAATTGAAGATGGAAATGAGCCAACCATGTTCCTCTCACGTGACCCTCGCTCTGGAATCTGAAAGTCGATCCGTCCCTGGGTGGCACGTCATATTCCCTCGCAAAAAGTGCTCCCTGGCGAAGTTTGTAGAAAGGGTATGCGCGGACCAGACCCGGCTTGCAAGTGTGCTGTTTATCACCCCTTCCGCGACTACTTGGAATTTCGGTCTGGCCTTACAGGAATTAGAAGTCTCGGAACTCGTCCAGAAAGCCTCTCAATCCCCTTTCTCGTACGCTACAAGGCCAACTTCTTGCAGAGTTCCCTTACTTGTCAGGAACTCAGGGCTCTAGCGTTCCGCCCGTCGAAGCCTGAGCTGAGAGTCGTCTGAGGTCGGACTCTCGTTCAGAGTAGCTTTTGGTGGTTCTAAGGGTGATTGATGAGAGATGTGTTGGAAACTCGTTTTTTTTTTTACAGCCGAATATGACGCAGAAAATACAAAGAAAGGAGAATACTCATCAAAGTTCGCCTTTGAGTGCGCTTCTCTGCGACAAGAGATGAGGCGCATCCACGGTGTATGTTCCGATGAGTCCCGCTCTGTGTTCCTCCCGCAAGCTTTTTCCGCGGGAAAAGATTGTTCGTAGCGGAGAGAGCAACCCGAGGGCCCACAAGGAGGAGCCGTGGACAAAATATGTAGAGAGCACGCGCCTTAAAAGCCTGTAGGAAAATAGGGCTATAACTGTGAGGATGGAAATCGTGGCATGCAGCGATTAGGATAAGGCTCCAGACTGGGAGCCGCAGCAGCGACCGGAGAGGCTCCGCAGATTTATTCGGCACTTTGCCGGTGCGGTTATAGCCGCAGCGCGATTCACAGCCGTCTCAAAATCCACTCTCTCCGCTGGCAGTGGTGTAAAACGTACAAACGGATCGACTTTGCCCAATAAAGTAGGAGCTCGACGGCCGTGAATTTCATTGAGGTAATCTTGCCTTCCGAACAGCCATAGCTGAGACACAATATAGTTGACCCGCTTCTTGTGAACCATTTCGAAATTGATGAATTGTGCTTAAAGTTCGCCGACCAAAACTCAGAAGATTGAAGGAAGAATGATCATGGAACTCATCGGTCCCCTAGAGGTCCTTGGTGGATGGCGAAGAAACTCGAAAGAGATATTTACAGCGAGCGAATACTTCAATACCACAAAATCGAAACCGAACTCGTGCATTCCGTTTCCGGTGGGAGTTCTTCGAAGGCCGTTCCTTTCAGGGACCGGCTGCTGCGTGGGAGGGGGTTATCATCCCGATCGCAAACGGTTCGAATTTCAAACCATCTGATCCAGCCCGGATCTGAGTTCTGTTGCGAGAAGTCGTCATGAAAAGCCTCCGTACGCGTTGAGACAGGACTCCCAGGACTCTGATTCTTCTTAAATGAGATGGTACTATCTCGGATTCCAGAATCTCATATGCCAGAATCTCAGATCTCAGAATCTCAGATGCCAGAATGTCAGATGCCAGAGTCTTATATGCCAGAAAAGTGCCCTTTCCCGCTACGACGGCTTCGGAATCCGACTCGGAGCGAAGCTTCTATCGTGGACGAGTCATAATGGATGTTTGACTGAGGACGTGCGGCAGAGTTCATTGACAAAGGACCTGATGAGGTTCCATTCTTTTTAACTGCTCTCCTTCTGGAATCCAAGGGAAAAAAGTCAGTTGCGGCCTGCTTCCGGGAAAGAGAAACAACTTATTGGCCGACTCTGAGTACCGACGGATCGCGGAGAGTCCAGGTCTGTAGACGAAGTCATCGGGCCGCGTCAAGTACCCCAGGGCACCCGTCCAGAGAAAAAATCTGCTTCGGAGCTGGAGGAAAGAATCAGGAGCTCCGTTCGGGAAGCGGCTTCCCAGTCTGAGCGCAGTTGAGAAGAAAGGCGATTCAGTCCGAGTTCGGGTCCAACATGCCCGGTCTCCCTTTCTACAATCATTGGAAGGAGTCCAATCCATAGAAGCTTCGCTCCGAGTTGGATTCCAAAGCGGTCGGGTTGGGAAGGGCTCTTTTCTGGGGTTTGAGATTCTGGATTGTGAGATTCTGGCATACGATACCCAACCAATGAGATAAACCCTCTCCCTTCTCCTCAGAACCCGGAAACTGAGACCCCCAGGTGAACCGCGGTGTATGGCTAATGAACAAACGATTCATTTGCAACATAAACTCGCTAGAAATTTTAATAGGTAGATGCTCCTCAGGATCGTTGGTCCTCCAGACAGGGTATCCGTTTACCGCTTCCGTTCGAATGGTTCTCCCTTCTACATTATGTAGCCGAGTATACTGGTGATTCGTTTCATTGTTTCCTCTGCTGCACAATGGTCGAGACTAGGGGCGCAGACTCGGACTCGCGAGTGATATTTTCGGAGAAGTTTAGGTTCCTGCAGCCGACGTAAGCCATGCATCGTTGAGGCACCGTCGTGTCTGCAAGAGTTCGAGTGTCCACCCGCCTACCTGCAGTGTCGTGAGGCGATGTTAGATGGCGTTCTTCGGAGGACGGTCGTGATCGAGAGCGATTCGACGGAGCAAGGTCACAAGGTAGTCAAATCTCTGGACTTGAATCCGGATTCTACCAGCTTTGTGGGCCGGAATGAGTCAGGACAGGATGAGCCCGAGAAAGTCCATTTCAAAGCGAGGCAGAAGCACCCGCTCCTGGAAGATCATGGGAATCCATCAACCGCAATCACGTGTCGATCAAGCCCGGTCCAGATATGAACCAATCCCTCGAAACATGAGCTGTGCGCTGCATCAAATCGAGAGCATGCATCCGCTCGTCTGTGACTGGTTCCACAGATTCCTGAACGAGAGTCAGCCTCCGCCTCCGACCGTCACTCGCTCAGAGCCAGAGATTTCGGGATTCGAACCCGTGTCCGAGAGTTTGCGCTCTCACCTGGACTCGTGGATTCGCGAGTCGGGCTCGTTCAAGGAATACGGACTCCTTCGCGACTCTTCTCAGTCTGATAAGTATTTCTGGGTTCAACTTCTCTCGAAGGCGGAGTCTCACCAAAAGTGCCTCACCGTAATCTTTTTCGAGCTTCTGGTCGTTCCTGGTAGTCTGCCTCTCCCCCCGAGCTGAGCCATCAGGTGGATCTTTCCTCTATATTCCAATTCAGCTCCCCGCTCTTCCCCCGGCAAGAAGAGTCCCGGGGATGGCTCGTTCGAGTACCCGCAGAGCAACTGTCCAGGCCGTTCTGTAGCGGTCTCAGGAGATGATTCCGGGATCGATCTGACTATACTTTCCGGAAGATGCGAATCATGCATGGGAAGCATATTTAGCTCATCATATATAGCTCCCGATCGTGATCCCTTCGAGCAATGATGATCGGTAAGGTAGGTCTTTGTTTGTGCGAGAGCACTTCTCACGTATTGGGACTGCACTCACGACATGTTTTCATTTCGCCTGTCGTCAAATTGGTCCAGCATTGTATCTATCTCTGTCCTGCACTTCGGGAAAGTTTTAGCCAAAAGGGGCATCAGATTGAGGATCCGCCCCGGGCATCATCGAGGTTCGCAACGCTACTTGCTGAAAACATTTTCGCAAAGGTCCAAGCAGAAATTTCAGCTCAACTAAGACTGGTGTAGAGCTTTTCCGTGTGCCAAAGTTACACATATCGCATATTTTCCCTCCAGTATTCATCATGGGAGAGTCCTGCTGATTCTGCCTAAAACGTGCCTGGAACCTGAAGAAAGAAAGTCCCTTGACTGGACATCTCTTGCCCCGCAGTTCCAATCGCTGATATGGCGGCGCGAATACTTCAAATGCAGTCCTACTTCCCCCTCCGTCCCCTGCGGTTTTGTCTACTCCCTTGTGACCAGCTCGAGGTTCACACGCAGAGGATTCTTGGGAGATCCTCATAAAGAAAGATTTGTCCCTCCGTGTTTGCTACCGACAATAGAGCCACCCCATCTGTCAGTCAGGTTTCTGGTGTCTGTCGTGTCAGCCGTTTTCATCAGAGTGAACATTCGTGACATCCATTTTCCGTGCTAATTGCTGTGCTCCTAACTTTCAATCCATCCGAATTGAAGTGGAGATTGAACCCCGGTATCACTCTCGAGCCGCTCGTTGATTCTTGGATCTGGTTACTGTGTATCTCCTCTGCACTCAGGAAGGTTTCCAAAGCCCTCAATCAATGATTGCTGCTTTTCTCCATCCACCCCTGCATCGGACCCGTTTGTTGACGCATCAGTGTCTACGTAAACCCCCCTCCTCTTGACGGCAGCCGAAATAGTTTGTTCCCGCATTCGATTTCTGTGGAGATCCGATTGAGCTCCCCGAAATCCGCGCGTGGACCTCGCGTTCCTCGGATGAAAGGGAACAGGAAAAAATCCAGTAACGGTACAACTCATAGTCTTGTGACCAATGCGGGTCTGTGTTTCTTCCTCGCGGTTCATTGCAAAGCCTTGGCAAGGAAGATTCCGATGAACTCAAAGTAGCGGCACGCTCGGTCGCACGCAGCCGAGTTCTGATCGAGAGGAGCTGGGAAGAGTCCAGCAAGAGGTCTGATGTAATAAGAATCATCTACTTCTTCATCAGCCCACCAAATGGCCAGTTTCGAAGCTGATCTTTGTCTGTGAATCCTATACGTAGACAGAGGGGTTCGGTCGTACAACGATTTCGATTTGTCATCTCGTCGGTTTCTATACCGGGGTTTTCAGACCGTCCTTTTCTTCAAAATACGCGTAGCGCATAAAGCCGATGGCTTCATTGACAAAACCGTTGTCGATGTCCAAATTACATTTTATCATGTATGGCCGACTGAAGCATGGGGGTGGAGCTCAAGGTAGAAATCCACTCCTGTCAACTTCAATTAGTGAACTCTCATCCGTGCACGCACAAGTTGGTCTTGTTCCCTACAGCCAATGTAACTATCAATGACAGTCGAATACCATTCGCCGTGATTTAACCATGCCATCCTGGTCTCTTTCGATTTCAAGTCGAAAGGGATTTGATACAAGATGAGCGTTTCTCGGAGATCAAATTGAATTGCGCGATCTCGCGAAAGAGTTGGGCTACCTCTTTTCCGGTCAGGATTGTCGGTTGGGACTGGCTGAACAATCATTTATCTATATCGCTAGCGCTCCTACGACGTGTCTCGACCGCTACCAAAGGTGCACCTTCGACTATGTCAAGTGAGAATAAACCGGCCATTGAGTCGTTGATATTCGAGGATGTGGAACAGATTGGTGTCAGAAGGTTCACAAGAACTCCGAGAAGTTCCGAAAAATACAAAGAGCCGCACTGGCCTCCCTCAGGCCAGCGTTTCGACGTGAGTTAGGTGATTAACTTTAGCTTCTGGTGTGAACTGGAATCGAGCTCCAAACTTCTCCGTCGAGGACAGCTTCGCGGACTGAAGTTCTTCGACGATTTTTTCGCGGACAAAGCGTTCAGCAACACGTGAAGTCCAGAATTCGTCGCGGGGGGCAGCGGCGCCGGTCGTGACTGACCTAGAGGCCTCGATGAGTACGAGGCTGGCGCTGATTTGTCTCGGATGTTCGGTGATAGAAACTCTTCGAAGGAACATTTTGAGATGATCGAAACATTCTTCAATTGAGGTAGAACGTGTTTTGTTGAATGAATGAGCGTTGATCCGGAATTAGATGAGGTCCTTGCGATTTAGGAAGAAAATCGATCACAGAATATAGGGTAATTCAGCGGAATGATTTGTCGCAACAACGGAAGAAGATGAATCAGAAGAAGTTCTCGTCTCGTTAAGTCAACCATACGGATCCAAGCTCCCCAATGATACACGAAATTCACATGAGTACATGCCCATAGAGCAGGCTCCATACTCGGCGGTGCTACGACTCTACGACAATACCAGACTATCTACCACACCCTCATCAGAACAATATCACTTCGTTATCTTTCTTTCCTGATAAGATACCGAGATTCAGCGGATCAAATCCAAATCGAATTCGGATCTCCCTCGCTTCGGCAAAAATCCTGAAGGCCTCCCGCTGCGATTTTTTCGTTCCACTACCCGTTGCACCCCAGGAATCACGCCCGAAGAGGAGTGCATTCTTGCGCTGAAATCCGAATCTGAAAATGGAAGCCAAGATGTTTGTAGCCCCCTTGAGCGGATCTTCAATGAGGTACCCTGCATTTCTAACTCCAAAACGATCCTCTCGGAGTCCTCGTGCTTGGCTCCGGATGGCATGGCTCGTTTTGCTTCAGGTTCTCTCTCCGAGGGGTCTTTCCAAGGCGTGAGATGAGGGTTTTTGAAGAAGTGTTTCGCACCTCCCACCCTTTCCACTACGAGAGTTTAGAACGATCCTAACTGCCTGGAACGAGTTCGGGCATTGACTCCGAAAACACTCCTATTGGCAAGGATTGGTCGTACACTACGACATTCTGCGGCTCGATCGAGGCTCGACCGTCCTTGTCCGTTCTCTGGTTTTCCGCCGGATACGGATCAAGAGAAGAGTCCTTGGCGGAGCTTGAAGAATGCTCGGGTATTGACCCTCTGGAGGTTGCTGGACCCATGAAGGGCTGTTCTCTGATTCGTTGAGCGGAGAAACCTTGGACATCGACTCCTTGTATCGGGGACGGTTTCGGCCCATAGTGAGTTGAATTTGAGACGAGCCATCTCACTCAACTTCCCCATTTCCAACAAGTTACCGACTGACCACCAGAGAGTTCCTTGGGAAGCTAAAAAACGCCGCAAAAACCCCCTGAAAATCCATGCTAAAGAGGCACTAAGCAAGCCAAAGGATCGTGGAAACGGATACTCCATTGGAGCTTCTGTCTACGCCAGAGGTCGTGATTCCGGGGTAGATCCGACCATATCTCTGGGGATCCATAAAGGTAATTTAGAGGTCTATCTGTCCATACGTCCCCTCATTGTCACCGTACTTTGGAAATGCTTTCGTCATGAAGATAGCCGAGCCAACAGTTCTTCGGGATAGTCTTCGACGATGAATCCGACGGCTCTAAAGATTGATCCTGGTTCCTCCTGGGGGCCTCCATGTGAGCGCTTAGATATATGGAAGAACTCAAGAGTTTCAAGAAAAGCTCCCCCTATTTGGAATAGAAAAGTTCAGGCGTTTCAAAGGCAGCGGCGCTCCCTCAAACTCAGTTCTGAAGTCAACGGATGAGACGAACACACGACACTGGAATGAAAACACGTTCACGAATCGTTGAGTGAGGATCATGCGTCTATTCACGGTCGACGAAACGCCGTCCGTGAGGCGGATGGCTTTGTTGTTCGTCGCACAAGTTTTCGACTCTTGGCGTGATATTGGACAGTGCGATTCAGATCTCGTTTTCAACATTGACATTGAAGCGGTATCGGCTCTTGATCACAGCGGCACATACGATGTTGTGAATTGGATTAAGACTCTGAGAGCTTCGATACTTAGTAAGGTATGAGAAGCTTTCATGGGTACCCTAAACTGGAAAAGGTTCACATTCCTGAAGTTGACTCCGTGCACGATATTGCCTGGAAGTTCGATCAGGCTCTCTTATCCTCGACCAGTGAATCCGCTCCGAGCTTCAGGTCCGGAAGGGTCTCGTATTCATTCGAAGTTTTGGAACCATCACTTGGGAGATACTCGCCGAAGCACACGCTCAGCTCCTCAAGGAAGTGCTTAGAGTGAGACCGGCCGAGTCACAATATTCCTGCAGACATGGGAAAACTTTTTCCTTTTCCAGCAGTTTCTGCTTCCAAAACACTCAGATTCCTACAGAAGACATTGACTGCTCCAGTGGTGTCGAGAATATGCATGAGTGGACCCATGAGTGGAGTCCGCGGAGTGTCCTGCAAGCTCGTGTTTTCCACTGTTAAGGAAAGTCGAGACCTCGTTGTGCAGTTTGAACGTCCGAAGTATGACGTTACCACTACCTGCAATAGAACGATAGTTTCGTATTCTCTGCACTCATGTCCTCACAGCGCTTCCTGGGAAGCCTTCCTTTTACATGTCGTGTATTCACATGATCCACTACTCTGAGAGCTGTTTCCAGGACTCGAATGAGCTCCGTACTCAATTTTCCCGATTTATCGGTGAATCACACCACCTGTGCAGACTGCGTTCGGCGCTTTTTTGCAAACGACCGCTCTCAACCCACTTTGGCAGCCGGACATGGAGCGCGCTCTATCAGTGCATATGCTGATGCAGTTGATCCACCTCAGTCATTCCCGGTCGGGAACGTGTCCACAATGACGGAGAGGTCTTCGGATTTTGATTCCGCAGAGATGTCTTGAGTCAGCTTCAGTTCCTCAACGAGTTGAACGTGGATGACTGCTGCCATGCGTTAAATACGGCGCCCATAATGTTATCTGAGAGGGGAACACTTTTGATAACTTCACTTGCATCATCATCAATCGTGGCTCGTAGAAGATCGATGGCTGCCGGAGGTATCAGTTCGGTTGGGATTGTATGGGGTTTTTCGCGTTTCGCGATTGGCAATAGCGTGTTTCCTGGGGAGGTCATATGCTCGGGTCTCTGAGTTATTTATTCATCGAGCTTCAGACGAGATACTCGCGAGGTAAAGTGCCGGAGCCTGGGTATTGAGATTCCATGTGACGCCCAAGTTTATTCGGCACCATGATCTCTGCGGAGAGAATCATACCACGAAGTACGAACTCAGGTCATTCTACAGCTTCGATCACCGTTGCGGTGAAGCAGAAGTTGAGATATCCATGGTGCTATCTACCATTCTTGCGTCTCCTCGTTCCAACCATGAATGAGCTATTGGATTCTGAACTTTCATTGCAGCTTATGGGGAGCTCAGCCGTTCCCGAGCTCATGCGGATGACTAGTGTCTTCGAAATCGCCAGGAAACTTAGCTGAGATGGCGAGGGTGTTGCTGCGCATCCAATTCAAGGAAACATACCTGGACGAGCAGAGAAGAGACGGTAAGTAGAATCACTCGGAAGTGATTCTGCCATTCTCGTCGTCTCCTCCCATCCATGGTTCTCTTCTCTCGCAAGGTCATTCTCTTCCCGCATTCACTGTTCCCAGTTCACATCGCACATACCTATTCCTGAACAAGACAGGAATCGTCACCAAAGAATGGTTAAGACGAGGGTGAAATAGGATCAGATCGAGCCCAAATCGCCCTCATAGACGCTCAGGAGTCAGGTCAGATCGACTCCGGCATTGCTCTTGTAAGCCCCCGGAAATATGGTCAGACCGACCTTGGAATTACCTTCAAGGCACCTGAAAAGGATGGTCGCATCAACCTAGGAATCGCCTGCGTGGAATCCCGGAAAGTATGGCGGAATCATCATCGAGTTAGGTCAGCACGAAGGAGAACGTCGCTCGGCCTCATTCGATATCTCATGTCACCCCACGGCAGCCCTCAACACTCTTCACCCCCTCGGCAACCCGCGACAACCTTGGCACCCTGGTGTGTCACGACGTATAGTTTGACGACCCCTGGTCTATGCCCCTACCTCAAATCCGAGCTCTTGGTGTAATGCGGTCATGTAGTGTCCTTGAATCTCCAAGCGCCATGATGAACACCCAGTGTGTACTGAGGAATAAGCGTACTGCTGTGTCGACTCCGATAGAGCTCGGCAATGGCAACTTGGCACCACAGCACGCGCTGTCATGACAGTCTCTCGGCCGCACGGAAAACCAACTCGCCTTTCCTGGGAACACTTCATCAAATTATCTCGACAATCCCGCGAGCCAAAACATGATACCTTTCCTTCAATGAGACAATTCCTGTTCAGTTGTTCTTCCCCCTTCGCAACAGATGACGACACGCGCTGGCATTTATGGTGGCCTACCCTCAGAGCGTGACGGGTCGGAGGATGGATCTTCCGCATGCAGCCCGGATCTCGACTTTCGCATGCCGACTCTTGTTGAGACCGGAAGACGGCTGCCATGGGGTCAATCACTTATGCTCCCAAGGAGACCCCTTCCTCCCTTGACTACCGTATCGTGCAGAGCGTGGGCTTGGACTCCGTGGATTGCCTCCAGGTCGAGGTAAATCTTTTCCGCACGAACTCTCCGAGATTTTTTGCGCAACGTACTCCATTCAAGTCTGCCCGATGGGTCCCTGGTCAGCTTCACCTCCCCAGGTCATATCGGCCTCCAGGACCGTCAGTGATTCCACGGTTGCGGTCTCAGTGTTCGTGAGCTCGATGTCTGTTGGGTCAAGTTTCATTACACAATTGTTGCCAGTCAGGAACTCGAGGTTGATCACGTCGACCTCGCGACGTGGTCGGGCTGGCACATTTTCGGACAAGCTCATTTCGGTCCGACCCCTGAACAGGAGCCAGTATTCTGCTGCCTCGTTCCTTTAGGACGTCACGGCGGGATTATCTCTTGCATGGTTTGCCCCGCGAACCATTGTCACAAGAGACGACCGTGTGGGAACGGCAGCTCTAGTCACTCGGCGAAATGCAGGCTCGCTGATTGGATTCAAATTAGTGATCTTTATTCATGAGAAAAAGCTCGCAGAAAAATCATTGTTCTTGGTAACATTCCGTAGAGATCGTCGCGCCAAAGTTGGGTCTGAGTTTCCGGAAGCTGCAAGAAGCCTGCTGCATAGAAGTGCTCCAGCGTAAACTGGTCAAATGAACAACTTGATCAGATGGCTAAGCTTCGCCTGGAGGAGTCGTTTCCGTGCCCTTGACGAATGGGATCTACAGAAGGCCAGGACTCGAAACGATGGAAGTTGCGATCGGGTTCGCTCGAGAACGGAGAAAGAGTGTTGTCCTCGATCTTCGATGATATTTATAAAGCCATTCCGAGTATCATTCCCTACTCCAACTCAAACCTAGGAACTTGGATGTGATATAGTGCCAGTCGTTGAAGCCCATGGTCCACAATCTTCAAGAGTTCGACCTAGAATCGCTGTATTTCACCTGCGATATGATTCTCGATATAGGGGTGGGAGGACAAATATCTTTCAAAACTCTCCCAGAGCGATACGCGTGCAAAACTGTCCCACACCCCAGACTCTTAATATTGACTCCAAAACAATCGGGCATTGCGAGGTCTACTGTTTTAGCGCGGCATCGAACTATCATTGTGACCACGGAGGAAATACCTCGCGACTGTGTCAGCTCCAAGCGTTCTGAGATCTAGATTATTTGTGATTAGACAAACAGAAAATTCTCAGAGCTCTTTCTGGCAATCGTGACCGTGATTCTGACTAATCTAAAACATCGACAAAGCTCGTACCGAGTATGCGAATGAATCTGCATACGTTGAATGGAACTGAAGCCAGGGACAGAGGAATCGTGGTTATTTGCGACGGATTGTCATGAATGAAACCATAGATATATTGTAAGGGTTCGGACGATTCTGCGTACACGTCTGCCAAAGACTGACGACTCTCGAGAGCTCGTGCTGGTTTTATCTCAAGGCTTCGCTGGATCTCTCAAGAGATCACTGCTGTAATCGGTCCGCCTAATCCAGGGCAGTGATCATATTCTATGCTAAATAACAGTTTCTAGGCTTAGACATGATTTGAGTATAGTTTCACAGTGTCTCTCAGAATGGGCGCTCCAAAAAAGTTCATCTCAACATTCTTGGTCGCATAAAAATCTGTGAAGAGCCCTGTGACTTCACCGGGCTGTTACTGACCGGACACGGACAACTGGACAGGATACTTCTGTGTCGGTAAACGTCTGACGGCATTTTTCTCAGCTGTTTGCAGCGCCTGCCTAATATTTCTTGCCCAGTTGTGTGTTCAGCAGGATGCCCGCTCTGCCTAGCAATCTGCTTTCCCGACACGTCTCTAGCTAAGCCGTCCTACAGCCGCATTGTGGAACTGCTCGGAAAACCGCTCCGAGAAAATCCCTAGATTCATTTGTCAATAAAGGAAGTTTCATCAGAAGTCTATCATACGGCAGCTTCTTTGGTCAACTCCGGAGATCGGGCTTCACTTGGTACTCCTGCGAGAAGCCGCGGAGCAATAATTTAGGATACAGATTTGTTGGATTCCCCTCTCGAGCCGGGAATCCTTGCGTTTGGCGGTTCGCTCTTGCTCCGATGATGAACTGAGTATTGCCTGAAATTGAAATTCAGAGTGAGGAAATACTGTCCAACTAATTTCTGTGATTCGCAGAAACGTGCCGGAAAACGTGTTGCACACGGAAAAATGAATCCCTTGGTGATGAGACCAGCAGCCGGAAAGAGGTATCTGAAGTTTTCTCGGAACTCTCCTCGACCTCAGGATGAAAAACATTGCGAAAGAATGAGTTTCGACTCAAGATCTCAGAAAAAGGACGCATCCAGGACAACGGTCCTTCCATAGGGCAGCTGAGGATCCGACTAAGATTCGGGAAATAGGCACTGGGGGAAGAATTCTCAGGTGCGAGTGAAGTTCGTCGCTTTCATCGATATCTATGATTTTCCAGGGGCCGAGCTTTCTCCCGGGTCAAAGGCTGAGGGAGTCGCCCACGACGTAGGCCTCTAGGCAGAAGGCGTAGAGGTCAACAAGCAAATTACGCTTGCCAAGACGATCATCAAGTCGAATCCTCGCACTTTGGATGATCGATTGAGTAAAGTGAATTCCAGGGAACCTGCGTTTACCACATGAGCTTGAAGTAGCTGTGCTCGGTGATATGTGTACGGAACGGTTTCATGGATATAAGTTTTGGTAGATCTGCCGTTATGTGTGTGTGCTCGGACGGTTGACAGAACGCGCATCTACCGACCTGTACTCTGGCGGTAGAGCTCCTAGAATTTTCAGTCTCCCAGATATTGGATCGTTCGGTTCATCATCAAATATCGAACCTGTGGGAGGAAATAATCGAATGGAATGGGCGAACAACCCAATATTTGACAAGGGACATCGTATACTTTGGAATGTATGACAAACCTGATCTCCACCTAAATAATTTTTGACGACGTCTTGGATTGAAAGGGCAACCCATTTCACTCATCAGGTGTACCTAGAATAGAATAGAACAAAGCTAAGTATCGTTTACGACAAAAAATCGTCTTGATCCCAGGGGCGGAATCAGATCCAGAATTTCTTACCTTCCAGGCTTCCTCGCCAGGCGGAAAGTTTTGGTGACATAGCGGACAATGATTGGCGTGATTCGGCGGTTTGGCCGCTTGGAATAGAATTTCGGAATGAGTTCATTCTGTCTCTCAGCCATGTATGAGGGGTTTGTTTGTCTTCGTATCTATTCAACTCGTATGGGAGCTGCACTCACGTATGCAAGTGCGGAGCTTGACATGGCCTTCGAATCTGTTCTTTGGAATTGCCTCTTTGCATCGAATGCAGAGCTTGTACTGGTGGCGATGGCTGCACTCATCCAGGAGGTGCCGAGTTAGGCCGCTTATTTCGACCACCTTCGTTGGGAATAAAATTTTGTCGTCGCGTGAGCTGTCTCGATTTTCTCGGAGGTTTCGGTCTACGTGTTGTGACAACCCCAGAGCGCCCACCATTCTTTCAGCATCTCACTGACCTGCTTGCAGTTCGGACAAAGCATCAACATGGGACACTCAGTCCAGTAGTGATAGTTGAGTGTCTCCGCATTGAACCTCTCGTTCGTTTCCTCACAGAACATGCACATCCTGGAACGTATTCTTCGGTTTCAGTATTGCTCACCTTCCGAAGAGACAAGGATGAGCCTCTTCCACCATCTACTCACCGATCAAGATCGAAGTGCACTGCATCTTGGACAGTTTTTGTTATGTCGTTCATCGAATGGGACTGTGAAACAGATGACTGTTGGATCGCGCGAGTTCCGTGCGAAGAGGATGGGGGCTCAACCGAAGCTGATCGACTCCTCCTGGGAACCGCGGCCGACAGCGTTGTAGGCTCTCGATCGATTTTCTCGAATTCTTCGAACACTTTCCTGAGGATTTCATCGAGTTTCTCTCACCCAACCGCATAATGGAGACTCCCTAAAGCTCAGAGAATACCAATCCGAGTCTCTCGCGCTGGAGCGGAACCGGGGTTGTGGAATGCGATCTTTCAACGTATACCTGTAGGTGAAATTCCTCTGCAATCGAACACTTTCTGGAACGAGGCATTGACGCACGGGAGTTCCGATGAGCCGATACAGGGCGAGGAGGATTTGTTCAGCAACTTCGCGGACCTGTGGATTTCCGACATGTAAACACAGTCATGGAAATGTATTGCGGTTGTGGTCCTGCCAGATGATCTGGTCAGTGAAGTTTTCTCGGCTATATTCACCACACCTATTCAAAGACATTTCGTCCGACAGATGCTCAAAAATATATTTTTCCCATCGCAGACATGGCCTGAGAAACGAGCGTCAATGATGGCTCTCTGAGCACAGGGACTTTCGTGTGAACAATATCAGTTATTCCAGTGGTTCGGCGCCGATTTTTCGCGTAATCTTCTCAAACTCCGAATGTGTCATCGAAGGAACGTTCCTCTCTGCCTTCTGCTCAGTTAAGTTCCTCGGGAATGGAGTTTACCATCAAAAATAACTTAGCGGTGTGCTCACTCCACGCAAGAAGCTGGGACGAGCGCTAGTTTATGGAAGAAGAACCTGACGAAGATCAAGCTGAGCCCCGGAACAATCGGAAAATCCTCGCCGTATCGTGCCCAGAGACGAAAGCGATCCCAGAGAAGGTTCTCGATTTCCTGGACACGTCCCCGCAGGAGATTCGTTCCCGAATATTTAAAACAACCTGAGTCTCGGGTTCAGCATTTGACGGGGCTTCCAAACACAGATAGGAGCTCATCAAACATGCCATGAGCAATATCTGATGTTTGCCAATCCTCCGCCTCAGCATTTTCTGTAGAGCACGAAGTCGGGACGACTCATGGTTCTACGGGAATATCATCCAAGCGCACTTCAGAGAAGGCGCATGGAATAATTCTTCTGGACAGAGCAAGGTTCACTCCCGATTCGGCTTAGACTTCGAATGTTTCGACGGGCACATGGTGAGCTGTAGGTGACACCGTACGAAATTCCATGTCGGGATATGCTATCTATGAAGAGCTTGTAAACTTTGAGCCTATACCACCAGAGCTGTTCTTTCGAATATTTCCACATGAGAACAACTGATCATCGTTGAACCATGCAATCCGCGGAGACTCGCCAGAAAAAGCCGCCATTTTTCAACCCTGCGATTTTTCCTCGCAAGTTCTGGTCAACGAACCTGAATCGCTGGATGGGACAGGGCTCGAATCGCGAAGTTCATGACTTGAGTGAAGAGAGGGTCCCTAGAAATGATCACGAGTCTACAGAACTTGTTTTTCTCATCCTAAATATATTGAGAACAAGCAGAGGCGAACCACGCAGAAGTTTCTGTCTCCATACGAGGAAAGCATTGAATCCCTTACGTTTCACTGAGGGGCGGCGTTCTCGAGATCATTTGGTCCACCAGTTCCGCTCTCCCTTGAGCTAGGCGAGGATTTGTGGTGTCTGTGAACGGCTTCAATATCAAATTGATCGCTGTTTGAACCGTTTTCGGATCTTCATAGTCAACCTGCAAGTACTTTCAGAGTGAGGAATGGTAGTCCATTCTCAAACGACTCAAAGCGGTCCATAGAACAAGGAAAATTCTCAGAATGTCCGCCTCACAAACCATCTCTAGAAGGAATTCTTGGGCTATGGACTTCAGCCGCGGAGCTGCCGGATCTCCTAGGCGGAAAAGGATGCGCGGCACAAGTTTGTTGATGGCTAGCGTCGTATCCACGCGAGCGACTCGGTGAAGTATCACGAAACGCGTGAACAAAGCTTGCATGACGTTCAGAGACTGGATGAAAACCTGCAAGAGGAGCATGTGATTGACTCGTAACCTGACCCACGCTCCATCAGCTGGCGCGGATCACTTCCGGAAGTTATCCACAAGCACCGAGCATTTGTCCCATAGGGATTAACTCACCGAGAGAACTTTGTCTCGGAACCCTCTCTGGAGTACAAAAGCACAGGCCCGCAAAACTTCTTCTGGCGAATGTCTGCTTCTTCGAGCGTTGTATCTGGAGGGAGAATCTCAGCTTTTCCTCGCGTCCAGGAGCATCGAGATCTCGCGATCCCCCGGAATCTCGCTCAACCATCTTCCAGGGACATAGAATCCTGGGCACTCACCGATCAATAACTCGTAAAATCTCCTTGAAAGCATCCTCCCGCTGAATGAAGTTGCGCGAATACAGCTTCTGCACCAGACGTAGTCCGAAGACTTCAATCGGAAGTGACGCTTCCTGCAACGTTAATGTAACGACTCGTTAAGTGCAACGGGGCTTCTGGCGATGCAACTCAATAATGCCACTGGGAAGGGGAACCGACCTGTCTGTCCTTCAGGGACATTCCACCGAGCACCAAGTCCCTGTCGAATTCTTCGATGTCTTCGGTCACGGCTCTGCTTGATGACAGCAATTTGTTCTCGAAGGTGTAGGCCGAACAAGTAGTCGACACCGATACTGGCTTCGGCAGGCGAGAATGGTACAACTGGGACGGAGAAAGAATTGTCTTGAGGTCAGCGGCCATGGTTTTGGTGGAATGAGTCGAGATCTTTCAACGAATCTCAAAGTATGTACTGCTTGTTCATTATGAGCCCCGGTAGACTGCACATCCGCTCCCGGAGCCCAAGAGTGACCGGACTCTGCGCGAGTTGACTTGTCCACAGCTTCAACCCCTCCCAACTCGATCCGAGGTCGCAGACGACGCGATCAGGTGATTCGTTGGAAACTACGCGCACCTCAAATAAGGCTAATCTTTGAAAAGAGCGAATTCACTCGAATGCATGTCTGGAGGGAAAGTAATATTCTGGTGATGGTGTCTTCATCTGCTGCGAGTAGTAATCAGGACCCTCGATGCCAACGTGAGGCAATGAACTTTTTTTGGCATTGCTCTTCCATGGATCTGGATTCGATGGAGCTCCAACGCTGTGGTCTTCCAAGACTCTCCAAATCCGAATTCACCTAACTCAGATGGATCGGTTCTCGCTCCGATGTTGCACGACCAAGAAAAGAAGCTCGACTTAGGAATTGAAAACTTCGACTCGAGCTGAATCTGACTCAATCGATCGCAAGCCGATTTTGAAGAAAATCTCGCGAAATGAGCCAGTCTGAAGGCCCCGAAGCAAGTGACGACTTCCTTCGAGGGCACGCTGAGCACCTTGTAGATAAAAATGATATGGTACATCGGTCGGAAAATGGCGTCGATACGTACACCGCGTACCCTGCAGTTTAGAGGCAGCCTCCTATGTGAGAGTAGAGCCTCTCTTTCCGAGGCAGAATGACAAAAAATTATGGAATCTCTCGATGGGGAGACTCTTTGCGAAAGTGGGGGAACTGCCCTTCCTTCAGGTGAATCATGCGAGTCGGGTTTCTGAAACGGGATTACACTGTGCCATCCCCCGATTCATCATACCTTTCTATCTGTCGACTTGGCCAGCACAGCGTCCTTGCCGTTCATGTTCTGGAAGAGATGGAAATCAGAACTTCCAGTTCCTAGAATATCGCGAATTTCCTCCGAGGAGATAACGGCTCATTTTGGAAGCTTATTTGCCTTGGAGTGATGGGTGGTAGTCGTTATATTTATATGCATCGGTTGTTGCTGGTGCTGCAGGGAGCCGGGTTTTTCAGGTGATGGAACAGGACCCGGTACTATTGAATCTCGCTCAGGGTTGTACTGTATGGGAAACGCGAATTTTCGTCAGAGGTTTCGCGCGAAGCTCTGCCAGCGGTGGCCTTTCAATAGACCGGGCTCTCGAAAAGTTGCTTAGAATCTTGCGGAGAAAGAAAAGTGTCCTTACACCCTCCATTTCCATCAATTCCGGCAATCTCAAGTGCTCGTATGCACCCATCCGGTACGTCTGCATTTCGTCCTTGATCCGCCGAGCACGATCGAAATCCTCTGTTTCTACCGCCGTTTGCTTGTCAATCAACATTTTGGCCAAGCGTTCCCCCACCTGAATGAGGAAAAGTGTAATTCAATCAATACTTGAACCTATTAAACTTATGAGCCTGCGTGATCGAGTGATAATCTTCGCGAAAGACGTCTTAGTCATGGATAATCATTCGATGTGACCCTTTCATGATGATGAACGAACCTTTTGTAATTCGCCAATCGCATGTTTGAGTTTCTTCGCGAAAACGAAGCGTTCCTCTGCAAAGAGGAGCTGGGTTATGCCGTGTTGAGCACGCAGTCCGCGCAGATGACCTCATCGAAGTGCACCGCAGCCATATCGAAAGCGCGAGTTATATCTGATAGCTGGACAACACATCTTTCCAGGAACTTGAAGACCAACAGAAAATACATTTCGCCACACAGCAACCCCCGCCAAGTCTGGGGGGGGGGGTGATTCGACTTAGCAGTTATGATTGATTCCCCGCCAACAACCGATGAAACCTATGAAAGGCAACTCTCAATGTGTTGTACTCGACGTTCCCTGCACAGGAACTTCGCGATAGTAATTACGTGGCTATCGCCCGGAATGGATGTTAATCCTGGGTCAGAGATAAGGACTCCTCAGTCAGAGGTGCTGCCCCCACGTCTCACGGGACACCACTGACGGAGGCCAGATGAGCATACAACGCGGGAATGTGGCCCAATCAATCACGGAATCTATCAGAACTACCAATTCTGACACCCGAGTCCCGCTCACAATGCCACAGAAAAGCTTCCGCTATTCCCCCATAATGTTCCATAGGAAGAATTCCCGTTATTCTTTCAACTCTAAACTGTTTTCCGTTATCCCTCTAAACGGAAAACGAGGTTCAGGCACAGCGTTACAAAGTACTACCATTTATCGCGTCTTTTTTCTTCTGCTCCAGTTTACGCAAAATCTGAGCCACCTCCCCGTCGACGTACATGTCGAAAGCAAGATCATCCATAGGAGATATCTCCTCATTTCTGGAATAACAATAGCAAAATTATACGGGAGCGATGACTGCCGACTCGGTAACGTGGGTACAAGGATTAGAATCGGATGTAGCTGATGATATTGTCCATTAATACCGTTTGATTATGCTTTGCCAGTTTGCCTGCAGGAAACGGATAACAGGGATGTTATGAACTTGTTGGGGCACATGAATTGAGCTGCAATACCGATTAGGATACCTCCGAAAAATTCAAGAGATTTTCTTCGGTTCCTCACCCCAGGATCTGAGCTTTTCAGAAGTTGGTCGTCGTCCCCGATCATATTCAGAGCTATTATGCCGACCTGAAAATGAGACATCAAGCACCATCTTCAGAGGCGATCCGATCGAGGTTCTGATCCTCAGTTTCCTTCCCGTATCTGATGGGCTTATTACGCTTCGGATACTGATAGACTCCTGCTGCATAAGAATGGAAAATAGGAACAAACCTGGTTGTAAACGTTGTGCTTGTTGACGTGGCAGCCATGGATAACTAACTTCACAAAATCCCCCACAGCGTCCACAAGGACGCTCTTGAGTTCTCGGCTCTTGTACTCTGAATGCACGTTATCGGCCAATGTTATCTCCCTGTGAAATATATCCTCTCAGACTCCCACATCAGTCATTGGAATTCGCCTCATGCACTCACGAATCCTACCGATCACGTACCCTAAGTGATGCCATTTTGCCGCTTGAATCCCCGAATCGTGGGATTTCGACGGAATGGAGCCGACGTATATATCCATCGCGTTCGCTGAAGACAACAGCATTCGTAATGTTTCCGACTCCTTGCGATAATTATTAGTCGCTCCACTCGAACAAATCAATTGCTCTTCCTCCGAATTTTCGGAGCTCTCGCTTCGGGTATAAACGAAGAAAACACGACTCACGAATACAATATTGATGTGAGAGGATCTGTATCCGACATATCCTGCACTTCGACTCCATGCGAACAACGATTTCTTGCGGATAGTTGCAGTATCTGTAATCCAATGTGGGAGATGTTCATCTTAGCCATCACAAGACAGCTTCATTCAGGATTCTGCGGACATCTGTTATGCGAAATCGAGGGAACTCGGGTCTTGCTTCTGTGCGAGCTTGAAGTCCAAATCGGTACTGAGGATCTGTTTCGAACTGCTTTTCCCATCAATCAAAATTTCAACCAATCCGTTACAGATCTGGACACGCAAGGAGAAGGGGGGGTTGGCGCAGCGAGCATCCATGATGCCCGGAGCGGATTCGATCCCCCCCCCCCCCCACAATCCTTTCTCTTTTTTGAGGTCCGACAAGATGTATGCGGTAAATGCGCACTGATTGTGTTCGCAGATGACCTCAAATACAGAAAATGCTGACGTTCCTCAAAGAACTCGGAAGGCTAATTGAAGTTGTTACGGGAGACAGAAGGGCCTCGGAGTTCCTGTTTCAGCGTGTGTCCATTGAGGTCCAGGAAGGCAACAGTGCGGCGGTCAGCGGCTCTTTACCTGAGGCTTTTAATCTAGTCGGTATCGGCTAAACTCCCGCAGTGCATACAACCATCATCATCAAATAAATTCTAGCAACCCGTGAAAATGCTGATCTGACATGGAGACAACTTGCGCGAGCTAGCCCAAATGTGAGAAACTAGATTATTATACCAGCAAGTAAATCTCGGATGGTAATTTTCCTCGCTTGAGGACCTCGAAGTGAACCCCATCCGCGATGGACATCTCGACAGACGGGTTTGTTTGATTCGTTGGTGACGGCTCCGAGTTATAAGCGGAACGTCGCGGCCTCCACTTTTCATGGATATACATGCACCGTATTCGACATCCTGGCTTCTTCTAGCTCACGGGCGGGAACATGCCATATTCTGAGCAAGCCGCCGTGGTTTGAACTTTCTAGTTATCTCGAGACAGATCGCTATCGTTTCGCAACGATATCGGTACCGATCGGGGGTCGGGGGCTGGCCGTTAGGAGGCTCACCTGATTTTGCGTACTACGGAAGACAGGGATGATACGGGAGACACCGTGTAGTTTGCCGGAGAGGCTTGTTGAATAATACGAGGTGTTTTCCTAACTTTCTGTGATACAGGAAAGCAGTTACACTCGCGGCGGGTTGGCTGAGGGTCGGCGAGAGAGAAGGGTCTTAGAGACACTAGTCCAGAAGTGAGCACTACGTTCGGAGATCGAAATGTTCCGACTCGGTTTGTCCGTCATTCGTAGATCACAATGGGACACCAGGTGAACTGATACTCGCTTGGTTACGTGTACGCAAGTACGGGCACACTCTGGTAATACAGGGCTACAGCCTGTATGGTTTCTGTGTCTCGTGTTTGAAGGTTTGCGCCGGTCCGCAGTACTGACAAGCCGTCCGGCAAGAGCACACGCCTTGACGGAGTGTCCGATGAAGATACCTGACCGTCCTCGAGCAAGAACGACAGTTCAAATCGGAGTCAAACTCTTTCCTCAGAAGAAAAATCGAGAAGCTTGAAAGTCAGATTGCCCATGGCGCATGACTGGTCGGTAGTGTGCAGCAAGCCCAAATATGTCCAGCCCAACACAGGGACGAGTCTCCAAGAACGGCTGCAGAACATATGTAGCGTCCGCTTCGAGATCCGTTCCTGAGCTTCTTATACCCATGAGAGCGCTCTTGATCAAATGAACCAAGCTGAACTTGAGCCTACACCCGCAACGTTTATGCAGGATATATATATAGTAAGGATGGTCAACGTAGAAGGGATTTTCCGTGCCATTCCTCATTTTGCTCATTACTTCTTTTTTCGCCACTTTCTCTTCACAGCACAAAACACTGGGAAAACTCGATTCTCAGGCGAACGAAAAAGTGGTCGGACTGACTCAGAAACTTCATGGTCGGGAATCCAAGGATTTTTAGCCATCGGAAGTTTTTCCAAATTCGGCTTCTCTAAGGAGATACGGGAAAATGCATCGGGGACGAAGTTTTGTCCCGAGAAGGAGGCGGAAGGAAATGGGTATTCCCGACTTACGTTGATCACCCAGTCTGTGTCCAGAGTCAGGGTCGGAAAAATTCATGGCGCTCGGGGCTCCAGCTTTTTGAGACCATGATGCGATCTTTCAGAGGACTGGGCTTCCACAAGACCCTCCTCCACCTGCGATAGTCACCATCGCAGATGAACTGACGATGTCACAGCCACAGATTTCTCCACATCCGAGTCACGTTAATTTAGGCGTCACGGACGTCTGGGTCACCAATGGAGCGTGCACCAGTACAGAACTCATTTCGTCAAGTTGGCACCGCCAAAGATTCATCAGGTCCTCCGTCTCGGATGAAGAATAAGCGTGAATTCTTGCGCCAGCGCCAAGCTCCCGCACTTGATCACAACTGGCACGCGAGAAGCTTCTATTCGTTTCGCTTACATCTGGACCTGTTCGAAACTCGACACCGTGAAGAAGCGTCATCCTCGCCGAATCGTGTGTACTCGGACCATTGATCGAGAACTCTGGAAAGACTGGAGGGACTCTCTCGAAGAGACTCAACACTGGAACAGTTCCCTCGACCTAATTCTCTCATGAGAATCGAATCTTCAGCATGGGTCTATACGGGGAAGGCAAATCGGAAATCTCATGAGTGGCCCCGAGCTATCTGATGGGGGTCTTTGAGCAGCTGGGGTATCAAAGCAGCTTTCTTCATCGAAAACGTGAGCTCTGCGAGAGATCATCAGTCCTACCTTAAGGTGGACCCGCGAGCCTTAAGTTTTCGTCGGTTTTCCGTTCGATTCTCGCGGAACTTCGTGGCGTGTAGCATCGATTGATCCCTTGAGCACTCGACGGACAGATGGGAAGACGATGCACCCGATGCACTTCGTTCGGCCACCAGTCGGGTATCCCCTGTGAGTGCTACCGAGCTGCAAAAACTATTTTTCGAGCGTAACCTCCGAGCGTAAAATTCGTGGCTGATAACTTCACAGCATCCACTCGAAGGCCGTTCCCTGCTTGACGGGACTGAGCCAAAGCGCAGACCTCATGTTGAATTTTCAATCTGCTTTGAAATATTCCGCGTAAAAATTCACCGGACGGACGTTTCCTAATCGTCCATAGATCTTCATTCATCTCGGGTGCTCCGATGTTTTTCGCGAATTCGGTGCAGCGTGACCATGAGAAATAATTGCGAGTGAGCTCAGTACAATCGGTCCCGACCGAACCTTGTTGATGATCCACGCTGACCTAGATTCGTCACACCTCCAAATTACCGTGAGGTAGCAGGCCGCATCATTCGGAGGTCCCGGGCTTGGGTACGAGCCCGATTCCGAATTCATACGGCAGCGGAGTGCTAGCCTGCGCCAAGTTTTTTGCGGAGGACAGAAACAGCGATCCCTTGAGTGTAGTCTCAGCCCGGGGCTGTATGAAAGGACACTGAAGGGATGGTGCCTTTTCGAGAAAGACTGAAAGGTTTCAGTTTTCTCGAGGTCGGCTGAGGGGTGAGAGCCACAGAATGCCATTCTTTGATGATGAGCTATCTCCTCAAAGAATCTAGGAGGATATCGGGTCCGTCCACTGCTGTTCCGAACCAGCGGGCTCCCCCCGATAGTGTTGAAAGTAATAGAGGAGCTCACATGAATCATGCCCTCCTCCCTGACTTATGGAACATAGCACAACAATCGCAGCATTGCTCGGGTACACGATCGATGATATCGTTTCAAAGTGATGGGGGAGACCTCAACGGGCGGTGCCGTGATTTCCGCGAGGCTCATTTGAATTCTCGACCTCAATCTCTACGTGTCGGAAATATTTGTTGGGGTCGGCGGATCGTCATGCAGAATAGCGGCGAAACGCGCGTAGTCTCCGCCTCATGAGCCGTTCCGTAAGCGCTCGACAGAATTTCGGTCGAGCGATCGCAGATAAGATCGCAGAGACAACGCGTCCCTAACAGGGAAACGTCCTCCACCGCAGACTGAATGATCCGAATCCGTATGTCCAACGAAATCAGTTGGACACGCGGAAAACCGGAAGAGCTTTTTTCAAAATCCAGCGTCGTGAGATCTCAGCCTTCCGCGGTGATGCTGGATTGAAGTCAGAGTGATTGCAGGAGCGAGTCACACGTCGAGCAGATAAGCATGTGGCTCTGGCATACGGTCGAGTCGAGCCCCGGAAGGCGAGGTGGGGTACCGCTGCTTATGGCGGGAAGAAAACTCCTGAGACATTCCCAAGCGAAAGAGTCCGCGAACCATTGTGGTCGGGGTAGGGGTCACGGAAATCTTTCATGGAGTAAAACCTCCCGAAGCCCTCTTCTGTTCGTTGCCGTTTCGGAGCCCAGTTGCGACCAAATGTATCAAGGTCATACTTGCGGCGGAGGCAGAATTTCTAACAATAGGGTTCGAGAGTCGCATAAACTTACTGCGCACCTCTATCCTCGGTCGGGGCGGTCCTTGCAACGCAGGTGAGAACATCGGGTTCCATCAACTCTCTCAATTTCAATCCACCTTTAATTCATCTCGTTGGATGAGCTCTCTCGTAGCTTTTGGATCTCTCCGAGTGACGCGGAGCCACTTACAACGAAGCGCCCCAGTGTCCTTGCATACAATGCATTTCTGATTTGGGAGCAATGAAGTAACCGATTGCGCTTGTTTTGCATTTCCGAGCATCTCTACGGTTTCACCGCGCTCGGAGGGTTTTTCGAGGCGAACATGTCCTTTGCTCCTGAGACCCAGTACCAAACATCGATCGGTTCGTGGTGGATCGACACCAAGGCCCCACTAGCAGTATTCAGTTAATGACGTATCTGAGGCATGCTCCGCAAGAGGATTCTTGGGGGAATTCGAGTCCTTGGTCATTCAGCCATCGAGGTGCGCGTCGGAACGTGCTAGATGGCTTTTGAGTAGCGTTCGCCACTGAGCACCAGGACTACGAAAAGATGGAACTCCAACGTATCCAAACGCTTCGATGAACGCTTGTATGGTGAACATCTGTATACGATGAAGCGAGCGCGGGTGTTTGCCGACTAAATGTGCCAAGCATCAGCGCCGACGCAGAGACTCAGCCGTGAATACTGGAGCTCTTCCAGATGTTTCCCCTGCAGTGCGAGGCGAGCGAGGCTCCAGTCCCTCACCGAATGGAGTCCCAGGCAGAGTAGTCAATGGTTCTGGAATTCTCCAAGGGCACCCTCTCGGTGGGGAGATTTCAGCTTCCTTCACCCGGGTGCGATACCGGGTACGAGCCTTCCTACTGTTCTCGGCTCCAAAAATACTTTTTCAACCTCCCGAATTGAGCTTTAAAGCACGACTCTTCCAGTCATGTCGGCTCTAGATCAAGACCCAGTCGGCTCGTTGGCCGTGTGGCATAAACCAACGCCTTGGGTGCCACGCTAAGCTAGCAATCGCGGGTTCGATCCCCGGCCGGGACAACAAATTTCTTGAGTGGTGAAAAGAGGATTCAATTTATATCAGAATTGAATCTGAACCATCTTGAGACCCAAGCCCACCGCCCGCAATGGGATTTGCGAGGCGATAGGGAGTGTTTCTGAAGCAATACCGAAAGGTGATTCCGGGACACTTCTGAGGGCTGGCTGAGAGGTTCAGCCGGAAAACAAAAAGATCAAGACCCTGTCGACTGGAGCGGAGGGAATTTTCGGAGTCCGAGATTCCTCTCCAGGAAGTGAATGCAGTGATCGAAATAGACGTCCAAGCTTAACGACGATAATCTTCCTTGTGAGTCACCTGAAGCCAAATACCGAGGGAGCTTCCTCAGTGGCCCGCCAGACGCAAGTCTGTCCTTTCGATGTAACAGTGGGTTATCGACCCATTAGAAGTGATTCGAAATGACCGATGGCCTCTCGGGGATTCATCGCAGCACCGACCGGAATCGACTCAAAAACTTCCAGGGCTCCAGTAGATGCTGCCACGTGATGAACTCATCCTGTCAGTACTCACTATCAGCTCGTATCATGCGAGCGATAGAAATTCGAGCGAGTAGAACCGAGACTCGCACGTAGGTTATGGGGGAAAACCTGGACGATAATGGATGGGTTTCTTTTGTTTGTTACAGGTGCATGCCCCGGACTTACTTCTTCGAAAGCCATCCTTTGATTGTGGGTCCATGTTGGTTGAGCTCACTGGCAACATGATCTTCGTCTTCACTAGTTACGTTCACGACGCGGAACGATATTTTGCGAGGCATTTCCTTTTCCTTCTCCAAGATGTCTAATCGATCTTAGGACTTGATAGGTAACACATCAAATGACGATACACATGGGAAACTAGACGGTTTCTGATGATGGGAGAACTTGACCCGCTGTATCTGATGAAATTCGGTAAAGCACGAACCAGCGGCAACTACGTTTGAAGCTGTTCGGAGGACCTCCCTGACAATTCACCTACCCATGACCTACTAGTCACCAGGCGGCGCTCTTGCCTGCACCATGGTCCGGCACCACGACCCCTTCCGGGTCTCAGCGGGCGCAGTGAGGGGCGACTGTGTACGTGCGACCCACATAACCTCCGTTCGAGGACAGCGCTATGTCCAGGAACTTGGGCTTATCCTATCGAATTGAATAATAGACATTCGAGGAGGGTTGGATGGGGCCAGTACCGCAGGGGACCTGGCCTGGTTCGCAAAACACAATGAGTCGTCCCGTCTAACTACGTTTGTTAGTGTTTCTTCGCCTGACCGCGCCATCGAAGCTCAATAATTCATTCAGCCCAGCCGCAGAACTTTCATCCACGACTTCCGTACAGGAACGATGGCTTCAACGCTCCCCTACGGGAGGGAGCCGGCTCAAACGGAGGCGCGAGGCGAAATCGAAGAGGGTGATCGTGTGACGATGTTCCCTGCTTCCAGCCTCCTATGCTCAAGAGCCGAGTTCTCGGCCCCGAGTTCGATTGTGAATAGAATCTCGACAGTTATCATTTCTCAATATCGCAAGTTTCCGCGTCGATTCACCTTGCACTTTCCTGCAATAGCAAGAGAACAGAGCTCCGACTCGAGAAGGTGGCGACGCTTCCAATCTTCAACCTCTTGCACCCCTACCGGCTTTTTGCGTTTCTCGGCAGGGTTCATCGCGTCCTTATCGAAATCATTCTCCCAGGCAGACGACAGAGTTGGAACGAGCTTGCCGTTTCGTGCGCGTTTGTGATTCCTCGGTTTCATGTAGGCAGGAACCTCTTTGAATGAACCTCTCAGGATAGTTGATGATTCAAGCTGTTTTTGGGGAGTCCACCGTTCGTCATCAGGTTCAGACGTTCCACGGTATTCGGTTCATCTTATGCGAGCAGAGTAGTCGCTTGAGAATCCATGGCTCTCGACTTCTCCGGCTCAGGTCTCTGACGGCCGGCGATAATGAATTAGGTTTGATGCGACGCTGTAGGCAGCATCATCGAGAGAGCGAATTTCGTGGTCTCCCCCCCCCCCCACCCCCGGTTGAGTGGACTCAATCTTCGACGATCCTTGCTTTCTCTCAGGATCGCTTGTAATCTCCGAACGTTCGATGTTTCGACAGTCCTATGACCTCACGTCGAAGGAGGAAAGGCGAACTTGAGAGGTACGAACGAAAAACAGTCTCGGTCCCACGGCTCCCGTATCCCGGAAATAACGCGCCGGACACCGAAAGTCACTCTGATAAGTGTGATCCTATGAAACTATGCAATTCCTGCGAGTCCACCATAAGGCTCTGCGAACCACATGGCACTACGAAATTCTTTCGATAGATTTCGGCGAATCTCAGCAGCGTCATCTTGTTTCGGGAATCCCGCATCGCAGAACGTTGGTTCTAATCACCAGCCCTTCAGGTAGCTCCAGTCCAACTCTTCAAATGATGAGAATGGATCAATGCTGGAAGTTCCCACGCTGTTGGTTGACGTAACTCACTTTTGAAGATTGACACAGTTTCGTTCGCTCTGTGACACGAATTAACGAACGAAACTCGCGAAACAACCCCTATCCTTAATGACGTCTCTTTCGTCTTATTGGAGAGAGTGAGGAATATCGAATTCGACTCTGCCTTGCGCTGTCATTCCGTGACGACTGCAGAATCTTTCTTATTCGTCAACGGGAGACTTCTGCAAAGTTGACTCGTCGATGACTCGTTATCGGACTTTGCTTTCAACACGAACAGCCGATAGCGTGTCTGCGCTCCGGAAGCGCGATTTCCGACGAGGTTACACGATGCGCGCCATACGAGCGCGATACGGGGACTTGACGCGAGAAAACTTGACTTCCCTGACTGTCGTACGTGGTTCGCTTACAGACGATTACCCATCTCGGCCATGCCAGCCGCCGGGATAAGATCACAATTATGGGAAGCTGGACGAGCTCGGTATGCTCATAGCTTTCACTTATCGCAAACCACTCGAATTTCGCAGGACGTCGAAACAGCTGACTCGGTGTCGACCCCGAATGGGCGACCAGCAACGGCCGCGAATACTTTCCTCCGTCAGCAGACATTCCGGCGTTCCAGCACTCGGTGCCGCCGTCTTCCATCTAACTCTCAACAGAAGAATATCTGAAACCAGTGGAAGACGACGAGAATACCGCTGGAACATGTTCGACATTTGCTATCAAGCGGAGTGTTGCAGTGTTGCCTGCATTTCAGAATCACCTCCCTTCCCCAAATGGTTCGTGCTTAGTAGACGGAAAGTCCTTGTGGTGAAAAAAGCTATTCGACGAGGTCGTCGAGGAGAACTCGAATCATGTTGGAAGGAAGCCATGCGGTTCCCCTGGGACAACGCGATGCAAATGCGACCAAGTGACCACGCTAACTCGAACTCTCCGGACTGAAACAGAGTAGCTTGATAGACTACTAGCCGTGATTTTGGCCGAGTCAATTTCCCTGGATAAATACCCTCCAAGATCAAGAACCCTTTTTTGGATCCGAGGCATATTTACGCACACTCGCCGAACGTGACTCGTCGAAGTACCGCGGGTGAAAGAATTGAGAACGGGTTTAACGGCTCCTAACCGCGTGGTCGGCGTAATTTCCACACTGGGTCAGAGCAGAAGCTGGGTCAAACAGGGGCGAAGCGAGTCGTGATTTGGCGAGTTCGGGCGGGGATGACACCGGTGAGTCGGTAAAGGTTGGAGCAATCGAGGCAAGTCGAGAATCATTCATTCCTATTCCACAAAGCCAGGGAGCGATTCTTAAAAGGAACAATACAGCCTCATTCGTCGTCGCAATTACTCCCATTGTGTCCCCCCCCCCTCTCCCCCGAATGCTTCCGCACAGTCTGTCGCAGTGCTCCTGACCGAGAATCGGCCACCCCTCCTCGGCATAGCTTGGTTTCACACTGATTTCATGATCCTTGTGGTTATTCATCGGACCCGACAGACTTGCAGGGACAGGAGCTCAGGCCGCAAAGCCGACATAGTGAGTGCACATCGGTCAAACAAGTTCAGTGCCGTAAAGTAGCTCGGGTCTGCCCCGTCGATTGCAGTGGGCCCCTCATCTCTATGGAGCATGAATTCATTCACGTTATATTGCGATGGTCAGCGATGCCGAAGTGACCTAATAGAATGAACGATCGCCCATAACGACTCGTTATGGAAGCTCTTGGAACAATTGCAGCAGTTCGGAATCACGATTGATATGCACGCTCTTCAATTCAAAAGAAATCCAGCCCGACCGGGCTCGCTCACACGGGTCGGATGGTGAGTCGCTACCGCATTTCTCCCGCTTCCCCGAGCGCTCCGCCTGGAAATCGCCCAACACAACGGGCTCTTAACAGTTTCCATTACTAATGTACGGCTGGAAGGGGTCACGATCCAGTGAAAATTGATCTCAACCCGTACATAATTCATTCGAGACGAGGAAAGCCTGACACATCCGACAGGCTCATTTGTCAAGGTAGGTGATTCGAATGTTCCGATTCGGTATTTCAAAGCGGAAGACTCCGGCGTCAATGCCATATGCGTGTCTTCTGACGGATGATTGTCTTGAAAGCCATCGCCGATACTCGTTTTCCGAACCGAACTGTTGTACGGACGAAGAGCTCCCGATGTCGTGTCACATTCTCGAACCTTACCTCCCGCATCGCGAAAGGATTCAGCGGCTGAATATACACTAATCATCTCTCTCGAAATCTCGGGGGAAACTCATGAGCTGATATGCATTCTGTCGATAAAAGAGGATTCTAGTGGCTCTCAGAACGTGTACGTTCGAGATCACGGTTCGGTCGGTTGTTCGGCCTCGAAAACCCAATTCCGCAGAGACCCGTCCTACAATCGGTTCCGGTCCCAGCAAGCTAACGTTTCGATCCCAGGTCTCGTGCATAGCTCGTTCACCTGATGCAGACATTAGGAGAAACTGAGGCTGTTCGTTTCCGTGATTCTGCTCTCTGATCGTGGACCTTGGGGTCCATTCGAACTCGAGTCACCGCGAGTTCGTGCGTTTGTCGCGCGGAGCTTCGAGAGGCGAGCTTTCGCTCAGTACGATCCTAGCTCCGTATGCTGCATGTTTCCAGGGTCTTCCTAGACCCGAACGTTCCGAGAAGCCCGGCCTCCAGAGAAATTGAGATGGACCGAGAAAATCCTCAGATTGAGTGGAATTCAAATATAGGAGAGCCTCCGGGAGAGGTCCACGCACCGTCGTTTTGTCATTCGCCCACATCATCTGGGAGGAAGAAGCAACGTTTGTGGGAATCCGCGTCGTCTAACCGTCAAGAGGCTGGCCCCAGGCCAGTTTGGGCTGACAGGAAGGTTAGGGTCCGACAAGCCGAAAATTCCAACCCGAAACGCATGAAGCCGAAAAATCGAGCCCGAGAAGCATGAAGCCGGAAACCTCCTCTCCCAACGGCGGAGCGTTCGGGACTGGTTTGGCGGGATGGGATTTCTGTATCGTTTCGTCGATCTGTACCTTTGTGAGACACGTCGGAACGACCGGGAGACGTTCTCGGATGAGATGATGACAACGGCTCAGTATGACTCCAGAGCACGGCGAAACGATGAAACAACCTTTTTCCCGATTCGCTCTCTGATATAGAACCTTTCGCACGAGCGCTTTTCATCAGCGTGCTCATTTACGGGAATGGGTCATTCTTCTAGGCACGCAAAGCGCCTCTGCGCGCTCATCCTGGGTTTGAGTGTTGTCCTGGGTCAGGGGAGCCTCCATCTCATCATCGTCAAATCATTGACGCCATAGGAACTGATCGTCTGGGTTTGATAGGAACGTATAACTCGTCTGCCGGAGTGCGGCCGATCTTTGTAGATGCTCTAGGGACTGATCGCACTACTGCGAGTGGAGCTGACAAACGCGGATTCCGGTTCAGTCGAGTTCATCTGAGCCTTCAACAGGCAGCAGATGTACTGTGACTGCGGGAGAGGGTTTCCATGCCGGTTTTCCTTTTTCGGTGGGAAAGAACAAGGTGAGCTAGAGGAGAAGATTCCTCTTCAGTTCTAGCGAGTTGACCTCGGAAACTTCAAGATTCGCGTTCAGCAGATTGCTTCGTGTAGCAGCTACACCTTTGGTCAGTTCGAACTAGGGACCGTAGATGCGCAACAGCGAGGACGTAAGCGAGGTAGAAGAAGTAGATAGGCTGAGCATAACGAAGGTGCAATTCCTCCCCGCTAAACCAGTCCCGACCGCTCCGCTGTTGGGAGAGGAGGTTTTCGGCTTCACGCTCTTCAACTTCATGCCTATCGGCTTCATGCTTTTCGGGCTCGATTTTTCGGCTTCATGCATTTCTGGCTCGATTTTTCGGCATCCAGGGTATACACCGACAGGAAAACTCGAGCCAACGAGGTTCCAGATTGGGGATGAGACGGGAGCTGGGGTCATTAATCCTCTGCGACCGTTCCTATTGAAAATTACTAGTCACTGATATCTTCGCCCTCTTGCTTCCGTTGCGAGCCCCCTCACAAAAAGCGGGGCTGCCATTGTTGCCCCTCTCAAAAGCTATTTGTCGGAGCGTCAGAGACTCCTGTAAGGCTTTAAGAGTCTACTACGCTATCTGCTCATGGAACTCCCCTCGTGTTCGAGGACTCAGTCACGAACTATTCTTCCCACAATGCGCATACATCCCCCAGTCCGGTAATGGCGACGGTGGTCAACGCCGCGCATCGTTCAATGCTTAACGCGTTATCGGATGTATTTTATTAAATTAATAGGCACTCTTGAACTAAGCTAATCATTCGCGATTGACTTCAAGTTCTGCGGATGTTTGAATGTTTTTATCACCGGTCCTGCGCCCGCTTCCTTGAAGCGCATCTCGTCTCTCCGAACTCTATTGCCAACTTCGTTCGAAACTTTGGCGTTGGTGTAGCTGTTCTTCATGTCCTGCAATTGGAGAGAGAGTTTCCTCAGGAAATGCAATTGGTATCTCGACATGAATATCTTGGCGTGACTTCTTCGTTCTTCTCCACAATGACCGGAACCCAATGCAGCCTCGTGCCTCTAATTCTTCCGTTCCAAAATCATGAAATGCGTCTCAACTTGGTTACCTTCATGAATCCTTTCGAGAGCGGCAAAGTTCCCTTCTCATGTTTCACTAGGGGAGGCATGTTAAACTTCTCCCGCATGGCCGGTCGTCTGAGGAGTATCGTCTGCGGAACATTGAAGCAAGTTTGAGTACAGCTCCGCATCGACTCTTTGCGCAGCCTCCGCATTCTCCGAATATCTTCCGAAACGTAGAGAAGCAATCTCGGGATAAACTCACTTGACCAAGAGCAAAGAAATTTGTTGTCGTCCAGTAACAAAGTATCGCAGCCGGGAAATTCATGATGAGGGGGAACATGACGAGAGGCATGGCTCGCATCACGTACTTCATGTTCTTCATATTGTCCGCCCGCATCAGTCCTTCAGCGCCCGTCTGAAAAGTGCACCGTAAGGGGTCTCCAGACGTCGGATAGGGATTACTTATGTGCTCCTGCTCAGGAGAGTGATGGCCCGAAACATACCTCAAGCATGACGAGCACTGTGGTACAAGTCATGAGTGGCAGGATGTAATAAGGATCGGGAACAGTGAGATCGGTGAACCATGATATTCCCCCCGTCTTCATAGATTCCATGGGGAGGTTGGCCATCCCCCTCAGACCGATGAAAAAGGAAATGAAGATCGGGGCCTGAATCCCGAGAATTTGGGAATTAGAACCCAGTCTTGTACGAATGGCCAACCGAGGGCGTCGTCGGATCCAAATCGAGGTAAGTTACAATCGCGAACCTGAATGAGCATCGGCTTGAGTCCTCTGAGGGGGTTTATGTTATGTTCCTTGGTGAAGTTGGCCAGCTCCAGCGCAGCCCTGCGAAGACACATCGGACCGTCGTTTCATCGGGAGCTCAACAAACAAAGCCGGATACCAAAAGAATAACTTTCAGAGACCGCCTCACCTGTGAGCTTCCAACGCATTTCCAGCTTGCCTCGCCTCAGTCATTTTGAGCTGTAATCTTTGCATCTCTGGCATGTGATTGTTCATCCTTGTCGAATTTCTCTGCGCCTCCACGATGAGAGGGAAAAGCAGTGTTTTCAACATGAGCGTAGACGAGGCAATCGCTACCCACCAAGGCAGGCCTGGAAGATCAAGGATGTCGAAGAGTCAACCAATGACATTTGAATAGTTTGGAGCGAAGCTTTGATCCTTCGGAAAATGTGGCCGATAACTTAAAAAACGAGCCCGGCCTCGCTCGCTCCACCAATCGAACAACGGGCATCACTCACCGGCGCTGTGTAGTAGATCGAGAGCATTCTGGACAAGCCCTACCGGGGTGTAATACGAACCCAACCCCATATCTTGCAAGGTTGGGGCGACGCCGCTTGCAGTCAACAGGTCTGTACTCAGTCCCTCCGCGATTTGGGAGATGGTAACATCAGACGGCGCCGAGATGTCAACAACTTTTTCGACCTGTTCGAGAATGGAGGAAACCATTCAAGGGACAAATCTATCGTGACGTGGAAGGATTCGAGCTTCGTAGAGGGAGAAAGGTTCATCAAGCTTGGGAAAATGTCACCTGTTCCGCGTATAAGTGATCTGTGTAAATTTGAGTATTATGGGGAAGGTAGTCTCCGGCATAGATTGATGCAGCAGACTCCTCGAGCCCACGTGAATCCTATTGAGGCAGCGTGAAGGAGTCGTTGAGGTAAGTTAGTCATAAGGATGTGAATATCGCGAGGCTCCCAAACCAATGGCTACATCACATGAACTCGAACTACAAACCACTGTGTCGACGGGAAGCGCTGCAGTCGGATCAATGTTCGCCCCACCGGCTGCTCCAGCAACTGCGGCCGCTGCATCCGTCTGATTCCGTCTCGTGGTTGTACTGAAGTACCGAGGACTGCTCACTTGGTACGTGAACTGGAAACGATGGCGAATTGAGAGCTCCGTGAGTGGTTAGGGCCGCGCGCGAGTAGTCATTCGAGGGTGTTCTCGGACCGTTTGAGTCCAATGGTTTCAGCGTTACGTGACCGAGGGTGCCAGGATGGATGATACTCGGGGATGAGAACTCCTCTTTCCTCCCAAGACTCATTGCATGAACCTGAGCTCGGAGTGTCATTCATACTTCCACAGAGCAGAATGACCGCTCGGTGAGCTGCGCGACTCGAAGCACACGAGAATGTGCTCACCTGTGATTGTGAAGAAACACTTCTCAGGAAGGATCGGGCAACAACCCTGGAAGAGAGTCGTGCCACAGCGGTGGACAACATCTCACTGTTTTTCCCAAACTCTTCCGGAGTGATCTGGTGAAGAGTGCGGATTGGAAAGGCCGAATGGATTTTTTTTTCCGAACACAACACAGTGAGAACGGGTCTTGCTGTTATGTATTTGCCCTCTCTGCAGCGAGCAGGCTGTCTGCTAGCTCTTTCCCCTTCGAAGAGCTCGTTTGCGCGACGCCTGTCGTGCGTGGAGTTCTGAAAAAAATGTTCTCCAAGCATCGTACGGGAAAATGAGAGTGTCCGCTGTCGTTGATAGCCAACTGCCCAATCTTCATCATTCGCAGCAAAGATCTCCTCGACGATTCCGCTGGTTTAAGCATCTTCCCGCTCCTCCATCTTAGCCACGCGCGCGGACGATCGTTGCGCCGACGGTAAACAAGCATCCTCATCCACCAGAGCCAAACCGACCGACAGTGCTCGTTGGAGAACGCGCGCCACAAGTCTGAAGCATTGAATCGCCCAAACAAGAAAAACCTCGGATGTTCGTGCAGAGTTCAACTTGCGGAGCCTCCATAAGAACGCGGTTCGAACCTGAGGCTCCATCAGAGCTGAACACTCGACTCACCGGTCAGTTCATGCATCAGTTCTCGATTTGCTGAGTGTCGCAATCACGCAGAGAATAAGTGCGTGATGGACGGCTGCGACTTGGCTGTCAGCACTAAACTGCAAGTGGTTTCAGGAACGGTTGCGGTTGAGGGTATCTCGGGCAACATGCGAACGGTTTTCCGCGTCAAACGTCGTTTGGACGAGAAACAGCTGACTGGTTTGCAGATAGCCAAACGTCAGCGGCTTGAAAGCGACGTTCCCGTGATCTTGACTTATGCCGGAACAACACCCGGGAATGTGAGTTCGTTCGCTTCATACTCGAAAAATGATGTTTGTGTACTCAATGACAATTTCGGAGACAGAGCGCGTCCAACTAAACGGAGAACGAGATTAGCTGAATAATACCGAAGAGGATGCTGGGCAGGACCGTGAAGGAACGCCCCCTCCCCCTCCCATATAAGAGCCACCCTTGTCCGAGGCTCGAGTCGTTCTCTTCGAGTGAGCGTCGGAAGAGTCGGCTTTGCGATGGGCTAAACCGGTGTGCCTTGAAATGGACCGAATAAGTTCAAGGGAACAAGGGGAAGATCATTTGAGATGTGAAGCTTTTTCGATACACTTCGAGCTTTGCGGCTTCCTCGCGCTGTCACACATCTTCCCTCCGTTGCTACGGTGAATCAACTCCGTCAAATCGGTCGATCACAGAATATCGCCACCCGAAACTTTCGGGAACCTTGTGTTCTGAGACTGTTCGAGACAACCACGAAGCGTGGGAGGGACCGCGCGGAGAAATCATCATGGTGGATGTTTATGTACCGCAAATTTGCGTTGAGCATCATGATGGACGAATCCATTTTTTGATTCGGAAGCAGCTTCGCACCGTGGAACGCTGAAGTGACGGACGCGGTCGTCGGCAGCCGAGTGAGTTGGCGCACAGAGACCAACAGTGAGCGAAATCCGTTGCGTTCGAATGTCGGTGGAGTTGATCTGTTGCCCTAATTCGTTAAGAGCATCTCTCGAGCGTCGCGATTGTCGACGTGTTCGCTGTAGCACTCAGGAAAGTTCCTGAAAGTAACAAGGCTGCCTGAATTTTACAGGATCCGGAAACTGTTTTATCAGTTATCCGGTGTCATCAGGAAGGCGGGAATGCAGTTTCGACAGAGGAGAGTTCTCTGGAGAGGAAGATGAATTACGATGACGCTCCAGCAGGGAACCCAAAGGAGGACCAGGACACAGCGTCATTCACTCTCACAGATGTTGACGAGCTCTTCAGGATCTACGACGCTTATCAGGAGAACATAAGTGAGTTCTTCAGGGAAGTGTAAATGCAAGGAACGCTATGGTACACAGCGATCCTCTCTCGAGGAGGTTATAAATGGAAGAAAGTGTCTCACCGAGGGTATCTTCTCAACTCAAGCTAAATCCGATGGAACCAAGGAACGAGCAGACTTGAAAACGGGCACTGGTGGAGCGAAAGGAGCAGCATCGGAATTTGTTTATGATATCTATTATTTGCGTGACTGTCCTTCTTCTGGGAGAAACACGACGACCGTCGACTTCAGCGAAGAAAACTTCACGTGAGTGGCTTCTCGAGCCGTACCGAAAGCAAAGCTCGTTTCCCAGTAGCCTTTCGATCGAGTGGTCTATTCGGAGACTGCTATCGCACAGCTATCGCGTTCAGAAACGAACTCTTCCAGTAGCCTGAACTTGAGCTATTTTCTAGGCTGGAGCAATGGAGTCCGGGTAACGGTGAGCTTGTCGACGATCAAGAAGAGGTGACCGAAGCCTACGAGGATGAGGATAGCAACGCCGAAGACAATCCGCACAACGATTACCCCGACGAGGAAGATTGGTGAGCTGAGAACCATTTGCGCATCTCAGGCTGGTTCCGGCCTCTCACTGCAGTATCCCGAACTTGAGTTCCGTTCACGGCGATACAAACTGTTCTCGTGTATGTTTCAGGTATTCCGATAATGGCACAGAGATTCCCCCTGTGCTTGAAGACGACGATTACTACAGTTACGAGAGCCGGAACCATTTATCCTCTCTCGAACAGCAGATGCGGGATTTGAATTTTTTCGGCAACGAAGACAGTGAATGATGGCCTGGGGTTCCTAGATAATGTAGATACGCACATCAGTTTTCGAATCATAATACCTCTTGCAGAAACTTTGCACGGGGAAAAGAATTAATACAAGTTGAGTTTATGGCGCGAATGTGGTCTCTCCAATGTCGATCAGCGCACCCCGAACAGGGTCACTCCTGTTCGTGGATGCCGAGAAGTATTCCAGCTCATTGATTTCAGTCTATGCACAGTTTCCGCCGCGCTTTGGGTCGGAGTTTCCCACACGATACAACCACTGATGCGGCGGATTTATTCAAGTCTTTGGATCGCTCCGAGTGCGATGTGAGTTCGGCCGAAACGAAAACTGGAAATCGACAAGGCCTCAACAGAATCGGCGCTTTTCTTCGGCACCGTCGACCCCAACAGTGGTCAGCCGCTCGTAAGCCCGAACAAGGGGAGTCTTCTACAAGCCCACCCGGTTTTTTCTTCAAAATGCTGCTGCTTCCCACAGGGAAACGGGCTCGCTCTCAGTAACTCGTGGCGTTCGTTCTACAGATTTTCACTCTCGTTCTCGGAACGAATGAATGAATGCTGGAACTCGATTCATAGCTGCAGTGATTCTTGAGGAACTATTGCTCCAAACTCCGTAGACATCTCAGGATATTTTTCCTCCGTGCAACGCCTCGGGAAACGAGCCCTTCGTCGTGGAAAAACTCTTCTGCTGTTCGGAATCTTCTCTCGATCTCCGCGTTTCCGCATTTCTCTTGGGAGCCTTCGATTGAATCCGACGTTTCCACAGTGTGGACTCGCCTGGAATCCAGTTTGCACAACAAACCGCCCAGTAAACCCTTGCGAGATCGCTTCCGATGTTTCTCGAACTCGTGCAGTAATGGTCACACGCAGCGTTTGCGTGGGCCAGCTGCTCGCGTTCCGGGGCTCCTCCCTAGGATTCACACGAACGAAACAGCACAAAACGAGAACGTGATCCCCTGGAATGGGATGGCGAGGTTCCCGAATGTGAATAGTCATTCTAAGCTGGGAGCCCGCTTTGATACGCAAAGCATCACATACGGGGGAAATCGTTTGTTCGTCAGTATGATGATTAGAGAGCGATGATTGCGCGAGCTGGTCACATCGGAGTCCTCGGTCGATCGTTGCGGTTCTGGTGTGCTTCCCGTTGCGGAACCATGACCAGGACTCAGCAACCAATAGGCACTAAAATGTTCGATTCGCGCTTATTCTCAAGGAAGATGTTCCGTTCCAAGATGAGTGCTCCATCGCCAAGGAGCGTGAGGGTGGTTTGGACGAGGAATCGAACGGTTGCTGCTTTGAAAAGAGGATCGGTGATTATATGAACTGCGGGTGAGGAGAGTGTTGGGACGCCGATTACTTCAGAGATAATCGCAGCGTTCTGATCGTTCCGTTACAAGAGGCAGAACCAAACCCCGACACGCTGGTTCTTCTCACATTCCAGTGATACGACACCCCCGCTCCTCTGTTGTATCGCGGGAGCGAGCTCCCCGTGAGCTTGCATCCTAACCATTTATTCACCATTTCTTTCCGACGCATCCTTCATGTACATCCGGCTATTACCCCAGAGCGCTCCGTGACACACTCCCAGAACAGTCTCGATGCCTAGAAATCTCTCAAAAGAACAGAAAGGAATCCGGGATTTCATTCGCCGTGGTTGGACCTGGAAACACAATAGTGCGAACAATGGCAGATGGCTGTGTTGTTCTCTCCCTCATCGCCAGGTTGTCATTAAGGTCTGCTCAGACGAAAAATTTCAGTCACCAATCGAGGAGCCCGAACCACGGCTCTCGAGCACCAACCGAATCAGCGGTTGTCAATCGGGTGAGGGTGATCGGGGAGGGAAATTCGAGCTCGAGAGAATCATGTCGAGATCCCTTTCACGAGCTGCTGCTGCCGCGTCACATAACGACCTCTCACAGATCGAGTACGAGCTTGGAGCGTCTTCACGACTTGGTGATAATTGTATTTTCGGGGTGCGATTCACTCGTCCGTGATGGACCATGTCTGGCGGACACTCTATCTGTCAGCGATTTCGAAACATGAGATCGTTGCAGACCTTTCAAACCGGCATAACTAGTATTTCAATGGCCTCCGGATGGAACGGGTACTCCGCTGTTGCCGGGAGCGACGGTGGAAAGATGCAGCGTTCGTCGATTTCTCCGCGGTGGCCTTTGAGCCCCGGTGGTCCTTGGAAAGATTTTCGAGGATAGAGTCAGAAGAGCTCGAGAGGTATCGCTAAAACCGAGTTTCGTCCTTTTTGGAGCTGAGACTACGAGAGAATGCATCGGAAATCAATCTTCTCGATTCTCCTCTCAGCTGGAGGAGCGCTCGCACTCACCAGAAATCAACAAAATCTGGTTGATGCGAGCCCTGTCTGTCACTGACAAGTCATTATCCGCGAGCTTCCTAGAACAGCATCCCGCGAAAGCGAGAAAACTGATGTTTCGACATCTGTAGCGCAATCGAGCGCCTATTTCTCGGTTGTGACTCATGCTCTCAACCACAAGTTGCTGAAATATTGTAAATAAGGATGATTCACTGGCATCATTTGATAACATTAGCGAGGTTAGTTCTGAAGAGTCGTCGTCAGAGGCGAACTCGATTGGTAAGCAAGGCGCTCAGAATCGCGGGGGAGGCTGCGCAAAAACGATCAAATTCCAGATGATTGATGCGCTTTCAATCTAGAAGCCCTCGAAACTGTTCCATCGATTGTATAATCACTCCTAGGTCACGCACTGAAGAGAGATCAAGTCCCCTTTTTCGAATCACCGAGCTCTTCAGTTAGGTCCAAGTAGTTCATCGATTTAATCTTATCCCATGGCAAGAATGTGGATTTCCCCCGAGCGAAGTTTCGCGGTTCGATAGATCTCCTGGAGAGCGACTTGACTGAACGGCTAGATACTTACGAAACAGGTCCTCGACAGCGAAATATGAGTATCGCTCAAATGTTCAGAACTGACGCGACGTCAAAACTCACGGAACTGCGCAAGGCGGTACGCAGCGTTCGTTTCCAGTTAACACGAATGCGGCTTTTCAGCTTAGAACCATTCTACCGTCTCCGATGACAGAATACGCATCATCGTCTTTTGAGTCTTATCAACGGATCACTATTACAGTGACTGTTACCACACTTGACAATGGAATCGACAGGCTGGACAGAAAAGAGCTCAGAAGATCGACGAATTCTGAGCGGGTAGATTCGCGTAGATGCGATTTCATGTGAACCCTTCGCTCTCAAGCTCTGGACCCGTTCGTGCTAATCTATCACCTTCCAGATGAAGCGGGCCCTTTACGATAGACGCGGACTCGGCAGGCCATTTAATGGAAGCCTCGAAGATCGAGGATCGCGGTGTGGTTCCAAAACTGCGATTTTGGCCCCCACTCTTTATCTCTCCAGACCTCCAGAAACCGCAAGAACGAACGCCGCTGAGAAAGGAGGAGGAGAAAATCGGGAAAACTCTCGAGATCTCAGAAACGCTCTGGAGAGATGTCAGAGAAATCCAGCATATACGATAGTTGTTTGAGCAATAATCAATATGACTGCCGTGATTCGTCACCTCGGAAGTGAATGTCAAGAGAAAGACGTGCGACCATATCACATGCTGGAGCTCGAAGTCGAGATTATTCAGTTCACCAACTCAATCTGATTCGCGGAGCGGTTCCCATTCGACAGCCGTAAACAGAGAGATTCTACTTCGCCGATATCCCCATCTCCCGCAGTTTCCCATTATCAATTCCCTCTCAAGCACCGAATATATTCCAACAAGATTTGCGATTCTGAAGAGAGAATAGCGGTTCAAATATCCGCTCTGGCGAATCAACAGAATCGCGCTTTTCTTTTAAGAGTTGCGTTCAGAAAGAAGGTTCATTCTGGCCCCTCAACGCAAACCCTAGGCACGATTCTGTGGGCGATCGGAATTTAGCGCCCAGACCTTTCGCATCCACTCAGGGAACCCTGGGAGGTTTGCGTGGTGTCGCTCACGAGCGGCGATGACATTTTCTCGGGCGATCTCGAGAGCTTGGTGATGCGGACGTCGGCTTCCCGTACTCGGAGGAAGACAGCATAAAAGCGCCAAGGATTCGAGCTCGCACTCCTGAAGCCTGCATATTGGAAAGGACATTTCATGACGGAAGCGAGGACTGGTCGTGGTTCTCTATTCTGGAGTCATGTTTGGGTTCGGACAGTCGAATGCTTCGGCGCAGGTATCGCATCAGATTACGACTCTGCTCAGGAACTTGTGACACAGTTCACTCAGCATATCCAGGTCTTTTTTCTGCTCTGTGATTCAAACGAGGAAACCCGTACACTGGAACAGGTATCGCGTGTACGTTCTCTACAATTATTCGACAGGGATAAATCAAGCTCGAGTGTCGAACGTCGACATCAAAACTTCTGTAGTTGTTGGGTGTGCGTAACATTCTTCAGCGGGGAAGTGGGAGGGGAGGGGCGGCGAAGCCTGTTCGGAACAACCTTGTACAGGATCATACGCGCGATGCTGAACGAGGGATCCCGCGGGGACAGACAGGATTGAGCTGACGTCATCCAGTCTTTCCTGACATGAGCCGGCCTCAGGAGAGCCAGGAACTCGTCACGGACAGCGATGATGGCCTTTCCGTTGTTCAAACGTTAGCCCGAGCTCCTATCGCGATGTTCCAACGCTTCCTCTTTGAAACGAAGCGTTGTCGGTGATTAAAGCATGCCTACAACTCCTAACGCATAGAGAACATCATCCGACGGTAAATTGAGATGGTGCGCAGCGGTGCCAGTAGACTGCAGAATCCAGCATTGTCTGCCCGGCTACACTGTTTTTCGCTCGATCGCGCTCGACTTCACTTTTGGAGGTGAACGACTGCTCTGGTCTTCGCTTTTGTCGAGGCAGGCTCCCGAATCTTGCCCCAAAACGAACCCAAAAAGCCCTCTTGTTAATATTCCGCTGAGCAGAATTCGATTCGCGGAACATGAAGCCAAACTAGATTCATGTCTCTGACAGAGGGATCAAGGAGTCAGCGACAGCGCCCACCGGTACAACGGCGCGCGCTCCCTTATTCGTGCTCTTCCTCGCATTCTGCCTTACTCACTCACTCACCCATTCGTTCGTCCACTCATTCCGACAGTGGCCGGCGTCAGTGGAAGCCTGCGACACAGTGCCTGCTACCGCCTCGCTGGCTTTCGACGACAACGGCCGTGCGTCACTGATTGTGTACCTGCTAAGTTTGCGTTGGCACGACGCGTGTGCACCAAGTGTCGATTTTTCATCTCGAAAACAACTCCGATCTCCAAATCCAAGGTGATGATGATTCGATGTTGTCTCAGTTCAAGTTTTCATTCTCGTCAATAAACGAGCTCTCAATTGCTCCTCCCGGCGTTGTCTCCGCTGGTTCCACGCAACGACTACTATCGCGAGCTGATGTGTTTCGTGGACTAACTCGCGGGCATCTGCGTTCTTCCGTGGTGCGATTCTCTTGAAAGATGCTCGAAGGTTGCGGCGAACTGTTCTGTGGTGAGAACATGCGACTGCATGTTTACGTCGACGGGTGCGCTTTTCCACGGCCGAAGAACGTCGTGCGTAATATCGACTCGAGATGCCTATCCAATAGATACGAGTGACGGGTTTATCTGGTTGTCCATGGATGAGGTCGTTTCGAGTACGCAGTGTTTCGCAGCTTAGTGCACATTCGCGACATTCGGTCGGAGCTTCACCACTGACTTCAAGCCGTGCATCGCTCCGATTACCAGGGTTAGCCTCTCGGTAACCGAAGGGATCCGAGAATCGACTGTAATGATCATTGAAAGCCAAGAGAGAGGATGGAGACGGCAGAATTTCTCGTCCATGGATCTCGAATAGCTCTCTCCTGAGTTCAGGGACGAACTTGGACAGTGCATTGTAAATTCAACGTCACCGCTGAAGAGAAGCCAAGTGACTTCGAGTCCCTCCCGCGAAGAACATACGGGGGCTACTGTCGTCCGGCTCATGGTGGACGTTTCACGGACGAACAGCTCAGAACGCTTCGTCGTCCTTGTGAATTCGATGACGAGCGGGCGATCCTAGTTACGATCCCATTGCATATGAGCATCATTGAGTAGTGAGTTCTGACGAGGAACTCATCACCGGCTCTTGTGTTGCAGACCCGGAGAAGCGCCGCTGGAGTCTCGCAAGTAGTACTCCGTCGGTCATCGAGTCAACCGCAACATGCAGCTCCCGGATCCCATTCAAAACATGGCGCCCGAGCCCCGGCCTCACGAGTTGCAGACGACGTTCTCTGGAGAGAATGATGATAACACACGTCGGCTCCGAAAGAATAGAAGTTTGAGCTCCACTTCTGCCCCGAAAACTGGATCGGCGAAAAAACGTCGCACGTCCCGAACGGACGCCATGGTTTGGGAGATCGATTATCTCACTAAAGAACATTTAACCGGGTTCGACAACTACAAGGTGGGTCTGTTGTTGAGTGCGTGGTTGTTGTTGTCACAGTAAACCGTTCCCTTCAGACTTTTGCCTGCGCTTTCTGATTCCGTAAGGTCTGGGGCTTGTTCAGAGGGGCAAATTCTGTGAGTCTTCTTCGGAGCTGAGCGAGACATCAAAATGGAGCTCCTGTGAGTCACCACTGTGAGGTCGATTTCGTCGGAGACAATAAATTGAAGTCGAGCTGTCTGGCGTCAACAACAACAGCTAAGCGCGTGAAAAACGACTCCAGCGATTCTTTCGAGTGAGCGAGTTGATTGGATATCGGCAATTAAAAATTAGACCCAATCGGTAAAGGGACCGGATGACAGTAAACTATTGGGTGAGGTTCGAGTGTTACAAGATAATCGTGTGCCGAAGGCATCAGATCTCCGACTGGGTGAAGTTTGTAACGGCGACGCCGGTAAAAATGCCGCTCTATCGGCGGGCCTTGTTCTCCCCTATTTTCGCTGCAGTGCCACGTTCTCGCAAAGCTGAAGCAACTACAATGAGAAATCATCATGTATTTATAGGTGGAATGCAAGAGCAATATTTTCCTTCCAGTATTCAGCCATAGACACATCACCGCTGAGCAACTATGTCATGCACCCGTTTTGGAACCAAGTTGTGAAGGTTGGTAACATGAAGTCTACATGTAGTTCCTTCTCTGACCCGATAACGAGTTGCTCTTCCCTGGAGCAGATCGTCCACTGATTCATTCTGGTTCCAGCTGGTGCCGATCTCGATCGCCCCGAACTGCCTGACATTCGGAGGATTCTTGTTAAATGTAGTCAGCGTTGCACTGTTGTCATGGTACGACTTCTCGTTCCACGCGTCGAGCAACGAGCATCCCACAGGTCCTGTTCCCCTGTGGGTTTGGCTACTCTGTGCATTCAACCAATTCATGGCTCATACATTGGGTCAGTATTCGAGTGGAGATTTCATCCCTGAGTAAAGACTTTCCTTAGAAGAAGAATAGATTATCACGTGCCATCGCACTTTGAGTCTCGTTTAGAATTTTCGTTGAATGTCGCTGCTGGATGCCGAGAGTCTAAGGGGATCCCGCAACCTGTCGAGCAGCGCTCCAGATGGCATGATATCGTTATGGTTCTCTTCATTACCTTGGAGGCTGTTATTAAGCTAGGGATTTCCTTTTCCATTTTTGGTTAGATGGCATCGACGGAAAACATGCTCGGAGGACCGGTCTCTGCGGGCCAATGGGAGAATTATTCGATCACGGATTGGATTCATGGGCTACCCTGTTTATGCCTCTGTGCGTCTACTCGGTCTTCGGGCGGTTGGATTATTCTGCAGATCCCTGGCGGTGAGTCAGAGGAGTTTCCGGGCGATTTCTATCGCAATTATATTTGGAATATTTCTTTCATTCCCGGGTCGGTTAAGCTTTCCCGAGTGAGCTGCCGGTTTTCAATTCAAGTCACTGGTTCCAGGTTCTACTTGATTCTGTGGAACGTGCATTATTGTTTCCTGTCATCACATTGGGAGAAGTACAACACCGGAATCCTCTTCCTGCCCTGGGGCTATGACGTCTCTCAAGTGGTGGGTGGCCGACGCACTTCTCCGAACAAACCGAATGTCGACACTCCAACAGCCATTCCCCAATGACAGAGATTCCTCTGAGCTTCATTCCTGGAACGGACTCGCTAACAGAGCATCCTTCTATTCCACAGTTCCTTACGGCTACCTTCCTCGTGACATATTTCAACACCCATAATTATTGGAAGTTCAGTCTTCTCGGAATCACCTCGGGAGTTTACATGGAAACCATTTTGCACATCGGCGCAGTAGGACTCTCCCTACCCGTCAGCCTGTGGAATATCTACAGAGCCTACAAGACGAAAACTCTCAAGCAGAAATCGCTGTGAGTTTCTTTCGGTCCGGATCTATTTATCAGCGAATCGTTGATCAGGGAATCAACCCTGTCACCTGATTCCCATTCCTCTTGTTCGCCCAGATGGGAAGGTGTGCGTCCGCTCGTGGCGCCAACGCTGTTTTTCGCGCTGACAACGCTTTGGGTCCTTTTCTCGCCGTCGAACATCTTGGAAGCTCAGCCTCGGGTACTGTTCATTATGATCGGAACGCTCTTCTCGAACATCGCCACAAGACTCATCATCAATCAGATGACAAACACCAGGTGAATGACATTTTTGGTTTTATGACTACGTTCGTGAACAGCGCCGGATGAATCGTAAATCCTCGAATTACGTTTTCTGTCGGAATAATATTACTTTCGCTTTCTGTAGGTGTGAAACATTCAACGGTCTTCTTGTCCCCGTGATGATGACGCTCGTAGCCGTCTTCCAGTTCGGCTACAACGAGGTCACGTGTCTGTACTGCCTGACCGCTTTTGTACTCCTTGCACACATACACTACGGAACATGCGTTGTGCGTCAGATGTGCGACCACTTCCGAATCAACTGCTTCTCAGTCCAACGGAGAGAAGCGAAGAAGCGTGACGCCTGAACGGTGACATTCGCAGCATTGCATCGCTATTGTTAAGCCTTCGTTTGCAGTCCAACCAAGCCACGTGATGGGTCTTTCTTCATTTTCTGAGCCCGCCGGTCTTCCAGAAGAGATAAAATCGTTTCCCGTTGAGTTCAACTCGCTGAAATTCAGTGAACTCTCCCCTGGTAGCCGAAGAGACTCGACCCGGACCAGGCGAATTGTGCTTCACATCCTACCGCACATCCGCCGATCAATCAAGCGTTTGCGCCTGTTGTACAGATGACTGTCTGCCAAAGCAATGCGAGGGTGCATTGTTTCTAGTCTTTGTGTTTTTAGCAGCGGAAGTCACATCGTCTTATTTCGAGGAAACACCTGGTACAGCACTCGGCTGAACATATTCTAATCTGCTGTGTTTTGTATGACTCAGAGGTGAACCGCTAAACCTGGGCTTCCTCGTTGTCAAGCTCGTTTTTTCGTTGAGTATCAGCAGAATTTGAAACTGCCATCGTCTCCTCCTCATCCGAACTGGAGATATGGCCCTGTACGCTTTCTTTCCGTCCTGGCATTCCTCTTTCATTCGTCCCGCTGGTCGAAGTGCGACAGCGAGGAAGGTTGAGATCGCGTCGTTGATTACGGAGCCAAAGAATGCTTATTGATGATAACAGTAATAAATGAGACATTTGATCAGATTTGTTCCGAATATTCGTGTGCGGAGGTAAAGGATGAAACGAACTCAGCCGATGATGGATTTTTTTTTCGCGGACCCTCTTCTCCAGGAAGAGGTGGGGTGAACGGAACGTGAAGAGATAATGTGCCATTGAGAGATTTAGCTCTCCAGCTCAGTGCATTTCTTCCTTGCTTAGCGAGCGACCTCTAATGGTCACATCTCGATCATTCTTGAGCTGCAGAGCTTGTGGAAAACGTTTCGGAAAACTAGGAACGGGAACATTCTGGTACTCGCTCATCAACTCAGTAGTTCTCTATTACATCCAGGATCGGCGATCGTGAGTTCCGAGGCCTTAATGTACTCTCCCCAGCCGGGCCGTATGCAGTCGATCTTGACGCATCCACGCAAGGCGAAGAAATGTCTGAATGGAATCGACACAGAGAAGGGCGCACTTTGCGTCGTACGCAGAAAACATTCCTTATGTTGAGATGAGATATTCAATATCATTTCATTTGGGTATATACCTTGACGTGGAGAAGCAAGCGGTCAGGGGCAAAAATCGTTCGGAGACTCGTATCCCGCTCGAACCCTTCGCGAAGTAGAACCAGAAGACGAAAATTGAGTGTCGAAAGCTCCGCCCACCGGTCCAGTGACGTCCGTTCCAAGGGAAGCAAAGGGGAAAAAAACTTTACAGATGCGTCTGATCGTTCAACCAAGCAACTGTACGATTCGATTCATTTTCGAAGCTGATCGTTCGCGTCGAGACAGCCAACGAGACTTGAGCTGACGTAGACCATGGGGAGGATTGCAAGGAAGGAATCCTATGCGTGTTCGTTCTGCAGCGACTGGGCAGCCGTTGCTGGATGGTGTAGATAGATGAGAAGACGTTGCCGTAGCGAGCATCCATGAAGCCCGGGGCGGACCTGTGAACGCACCCTGACTGACTTCTTGGAGGACCTGAAATACCCAGAACTGATGACTCGAAATAGAGTTCTCCAACGAGACCTTCAGAGAAATGAAGACAACTCGCGCGAGCCAACCCAAACGTGAGAAACTGAATTACTTCGGATGCTCTGAGAGGAGCCTCTCCCTGGTAAACGCCCCTTGAGAATGAGCAGCCCCAGACGGTGCGCGAAAACTCAACTTTCCCTCTCTAATAAACGCCCGCAGCAGACAAGTTGCAAAATTAACGCCCGGCGTTTATTGGAGCGTTCAGGATATTATACGGGTAACTGGATTACTTTTCTTTGGAGCATAATATTCCTCGCTCCGAGATAGCATTTCCTACTGTCGCACACGGGACCTCGCTCCGAGAGCAGCGAACCATTTCATGGACTCCTCGAAGTCCTGCTCATTTTGGCGGATTGCTTGACAGAGAAAAAGGCAAGCTACCTCATTCGTGACATGGTGGAACATGGGTGATTTTTGACGGGTTTCCATTTTTAGAAGCTCAGCCCGAATTCCGCAGAACTCATATTTGCGAAAGTTGGGAAGGGCCCGAGCATCATCACATTATTCAGAACGAAGATATTCCAGCTCGATCGATTTTCGAACTTGGCCGGACTTGTCCGAGCCCAGAGAAACCCAAGCGCACGATCCTCCTTAGAGATATCCCTCATCTTTTGTGGGAAACGCTCCGAGTTCCTGTCTAGTTTGGAGCCACTGACTTTCCGGGGTACGACTGAGGCGACTTTGGAACATTCTTTCGCACAGCCACCTAACTAGTTCACTTGAGGACGGTAAGTATCCAGCGTTCAATATGGAGAAAGTCTCGTGCGAGATTTGATCGAGTTGAGGATTGAGCAGTATATAGCACAACGGCATTTGCCTCAGAAATCGCGATCCTTGTGAGGAGGGTGCAGAAATACAACACCTGCTGCCTGTTCGATAACTCACTTTTAGCGCGAGATCAGCTTGTCTCGAGGGAGAGAGAGAGAAGCCGATGGATCCCCACTTGGACGTGTCCTGAATCATTTTTTTCGTCGCTGCCGCCTCCGAATTCGTGGGCAGAGGCGGCGCTTTTCGGAGAGCGTATAATTTGCGCTGACCGAAACTTGGGGACTTCGTCACCGTGCTTCTCCGGGGCTGTGTACGTCAAGCACAAGCTTCGTACCTTTCCCACTTCATGGCACTAGAAAGGCGTCATTCGTAGCTGGGATTTATTCGAGAGATCGCTCGCAATGCTTCGGTACCGTGGGAAACCGGCTGCCGACTCCTCCTGCACGAGGGAGCCTCGACGAGATTGACCACCTATATTCGGTTGTAAATAAGACTCACATTTTGATTCTTTCTTCTGCCGTTCAACTCAAATCTTTCGTCGCCAACTCCACCGATGTGGTTCGCATTCTTGCGCGCCAGCGATGTGGCTTCGGTTCGGGTTGCTGAATCGCAAAACGATTTCATTCGATGGACATCCAATCGACACAAAAACAATACGACCGAGTCGGCATTTCTAGTGCAAGGCCTGGCATCCGAGTCGGCCTGACTCGGAAGTCGTGCAGCCTTACGCGAGACGCAGAGGACTCGGGGTCCCGGTTCCGAGCACATTCAATTTTCTCCAGTTTGCCTGGACTTCGGCGGAAAATTTATGGAAAAGAGAGTTGACCTCATACGATGAGGATATATATTCATCTTTCTCTCCTACCCAGCACCGTCCCGGGAGAACCAAACCGAAAAGAAGGGCCAATGAAAATCGCAGCGTAGAGCATTGGCTCTATGGTCCCTCGCTTTGAGCCCGAAACCCCTGATTTTCAACCGAGTTTCCGGTTCTGAGTGCATAATCGATGCTGATCGGATGTTTGTAGATTTCGGCGATGATTCGGGTATCTAGGCGGAAGTTCTTCGAATTTCGGAGTTTCACGAGTTCAGCGAGATTCTTCTCCAAGCCACAGGGAACTCGACTGCTTCGACATCAGTTAATCCCCCAGGCCACTCAGGGAGAGTTTTTCAATTCGTGGAATTTTTCCAAACATCACCACTGATCACCAGAGTAGGCGATCATCTTGGTTTTTTGATAGAATGGATATGATGGAAATCGCGGCAGAGAGGTCATTCCGAAAATCACCCATTCTTTTCCGAGGTTCTCGGAAGGAATGCTTCCCTCTTCTCATCTCGACTCCTCTAGAAATGACAAGTTCCCCGAGAACGGCCAAAGCGAAATTGGGCTCGAAACTTCCCTACTCTAAAATGCCACCCTGTGGTTGAGCGTCGACCTCGAAGCGCCTGAGGATGCGCCCTGAGAATCTGCCCCAGGGCGCCAGAGGGAGCGCTCTTGGCGTCTGCCTCGAAGTGGGAGACGAATCTGGTTAAGCGCCAGCGTCAAGGGATTGGACTCGAGCGTCTGTCTCGACGCGTCGCAGGCATCAATCTGAGCGTCTGCGGCGCGTATAGGGCTGAAGCATACGATCTCAGGACGTCAGAGTCAATCAAGATCAGGAGCCTCTGCAGCGAGCGAAACACGGGTGTATCGAACTTCCGCGGCGAGTCCAAAGCTGAGTCGTCGACGTGGCGCGAAATTCATTCGTTGATCATCTGCGTTTCGGGCAGGTTTTTAAAGATCAAGGAAATATGAGAGGATATGTGACAGTCGTCAGGGAACAACCGATAGAGGAAAGAAGGTCCTAAATCCCGAATATAAGAATTTCGAATCGAAAAGAAATTTTTGATTTCCGAAGTCGGCTGGAAAATGGCGATTTCCCGACCCGTTCTGTCAGGTACCCATGAACGAGAGGAAGGTCAGCTTTGGCTAGCTCTGGATATCATGAGTTCAATCCGATACTCGAAATCCAGAAGGATACGTCTTTCAACGTGCTCCCGATCGAGAAGTATCCCGACCGGCAGGGACCGCTGAAACACAGATGCCATGAACATTTTGTGGCTCGAAGTATACACCTTGTATATTGAAACGGAGAAAAGTATCGGGGGCTCTTTCCACGTACCTCTCGCATCCCAGGAGCTCATCACAACTAGTCGGAGAAAAGACGCAAACATCAATCTCCATTTTGCTCACCGGGATTCCTCTCTGACCCTATGTAAAGCCGTTCTTTCCGCACACATTGACGATCCGTTTGGGACAGGTTTTCAACGAGTCACCTTCATACAGATCGAATCTGATCGTGATATTCGTCCAGAAGCTTCGTTTAAAGAGTACTACAGAGAACGTCGATTGAAAAGAGCAGGGTAAGCATAACGGTTATGGGATACTGGACTTTCCAGTGATCGAGGCGCGGAGATGTGTGTTCGATAGATGCTGTTGCTCATCGAATGGGTAGTCAAAACTGTGAAGTCCAGGTGGACGAGGCTGGAAATCCTGAGGACAGCTTCGGCAGGCCCGCGATTCTGCCATCTTGAAAATCACGCAGCCGTCAAGAGTGTGAAGTTCCCCGTGAGTGGTCAGTGTATCAGACCTTGGACGCTCACCACAAAAATATTCCGATGGGATTGAGTGGAAGCACATACCTGAAACTTGAGCGACCCGCTCGCTCAACGCGCACGGTTGAGAACTGCTCCGAACAAGCGCGACAGGCTACGTCGTTGCATGGAAAAGTGAAACAAAGTTCCGGGAAACAACTTGTTGGGTCGATGTCCCAAAGTGCGGAGCTGTCAAGCAACTGTCTGGCTTCTATGAATGTCTGTATGATATGCAGGAAGCTCTCCTGGGAATCTCGAATATCGATGTTCTCACTCAATATCATGATAAATTACGGCGTCCTGCCGGGAGCCGAGCTCGAATTCGCCGCATCCTGTCCTCGGCCTTCGTATTCAGGTGGAGGCCGCGGCGCTGAGTGAGGTCAGCGGTACGGATTCGGCACACTCCTGTGACTTCCCGGTGAAGATTCTGGCCAAACCAATAACTGTGTATGCGGTACCACATGCGATTCCGCTCCTTCGTCTCGGGGCCATCCAGTCGTTACCGTCAACGTTGATTATTATGAGCACGTCCTGGTGCTGTACGATTCTGGCGTACAGATTGCCTCTCGACCCTTACCGTGATCCCCCGGAGGGCCTAGAATCGACTCCATATCTGGTCCTCAATACGGGCCAAGCCGATCCACAAGAAGCGAATTCCTCCGAGAGGTCTCCAGGGTTCATCGATTATATGTGCATGAGCTTAAGACAACGGAATCTCACTTGTCACTGCAACATATTCTGATTGCGAGCCTTCCGCACAATCAGGAGGCGCAGACTCCTGCGCGGATGTCTATCATGAAGACGGAAAGCATCTCTGCGAATTCGCCGATCAACGATACGTTGCGAGGATCGGGAGATAGCTCGGGGAGTAGTTGTCGGACAAGAAGAGGGGGCCTCTTCCTCTGGTATGTATTTCAAAGAGCGGCTGCACTCGAGCTCTCCTAGAGGAACCGCTGACCACGCGGCTGATGATTGCTGAAGGCAACTCGAACAACCGGTTCACGGCTAATGCGAATCGCTGCCGTCCGCCTTCAAGCTCGTGTTGCGCGAATCCAGTTTCTTCATGCGGTCAGTTGGGGCCTCAGTGTAAGACCGCGGACGATCGGAAGAAATCGCAATCATTCGCTGGTGTTGGATGTGGAGCCCAGGGCTGGGACCCTGCGCGAAAGGGGTCCTTTCATTGATCTTTGAATCTTTCAGTGATTCATCTCATCCGGCCGCGCGGAGTGGAGTTGTTTGGCGCGCCGGGCTTGAGCGTGACGCTCATTGAGCGCATGCGCTTTAAAGCCCGCGAAAGGGGAGGGAGTGAACCGTGGGTCGCCAGTAGTGGCAGCTCGGGTCTCGAGTGGAAGGGCACGGGGCCCTCTCCCCGCGATTGTGCGAACACCGCCCTGAAGCCGACGATCAGGGCCAGGAGGAAGCACAAACCATTGAGCGAGAAGACGGCCGGAATACACGAAGTTTTCTAAGAGTAGTGGAACTCGCTCAACGAAGACGTCGACAAAACCCTTCCAGTTGATGCTGGCAACTCACAGAGCTGTGTAACGCAGCGAAGAATTCAAAATCACGCAGCCGGTCGTGTGAGGTGTTGCTCGGTCCAAGTGGCACATCTCTATGGTAACCTCCTGTGAGAGAAACGTTCTCGATATTATCTACGATTGTGGCTGCAGCGGCTGCCGCTGCTGCGGCTACTGCTTTGGCGCACCGAAGCGACAGTGCGTTGCTGTACGGCAAGTGATGTTCACATTTGGTGCTCAACGCAAACGACGGCATGGAAGTCACGAAAAGTCATATAGAATAAATGCAACAAGTTAGAACAGGTGCTTTGTGGTGCTTCGAGGAAACAGAGGAGGAACAAGAGCCTTTCGGTGCAAGAACGAACTTCGAAATCAAAGGAGCAAGTACCAGATCCAGAAGCCAAACAGAAGTTCGATCTATCACCGAGCTCTGCACAGTTGAACATGTTGGATGCAAAAAGTCGACGACGACGACCCTAACGAGAGTGCTCGTGGTGCAGCGGATGCAAACTCAATCGACCTGATGCCATTAATCGCAAGGCCATGGAATGGAGCGATGCGCGAATCAGTATCACCTACACCAAAAACAGGTGAGTAAGTGCTAACTGGTAGCCTCTGTCACGGACCTCAGTTCTGGCTGTTTTTGAATCGCTCTCGCGGTCTTCCCGCACAACCCATCGATCAGAGTGCTTCACACCAGGACACTGTTACACCTGCAGTTCTCCAACGGATGGAACTTATTCGTTTGAGCACAGGAAAAGAACCGATTCACCTTTGCGCGCACGGTACGCTCGTCAGCCGGTCATACGCGAGCGCGGTCATCGAGTCCTCTAGAACGAATTTCACGAACGACGGTGAACTCGGCGGAACTGTCCCCCTCTTATCACGGATTTCGTCAATGAAGACGGGGAGCTTTCTCAGTTGGAGCGGAGTTCCAATCATGAACTGTAAACGAAGACCGTAAACATTGGCATCTCCTCAGTTGACGAGTCGTTCTGTCGCCCGAAGGAGGAGAAACAGGACTCATCGGAGGATACGTCCAAGAGAGAATCAAACGCGTTCCTCATGGTGGAGGAAGACATACCTTGCCTCAAACGTTTCCTTATGTGCGTCACGATCCGCTTGTGGATGGCCATCTTGAAGTCATTCGATGACATCCACTGACACAATCGAGCAGCTGCCATTGAGAGAAGAACAGACACAGTTTATGTCAGCTGTCGCGCTTCATTGCGCGTGGTCAGGTCTATCAACGGCGGTCGAGGGCGACTAGACACTGAACGCTAATCAGGCCGAAAGCAGCTTCGAGAAGTGAGTTTCGTTGAAAAGGCCGCTACCGTGGCCGGTGATGCCGCTGTATTTGCTGCTGATTGAAGAGAACCGCTCATGAAAACGATCGCTTAGGGTTGCAGTCATCATGTGCCACTCACAGTATTTTGTACAAACTGATCTGTTCTCCCTTCTGAGCACATTCCGGGGAACTGGCCTCTTTGAACGGCTCAGACGCGGTTTGATTGACACTCATTCTATGATTGAGTTGACCACTGGGGCTTGGAACTCCCATGAAGTTCACCACCGTGTCTGTTTCTTCCAACGGGGAATTCCTGGGAATTGTGTCCCATGCTTATCCAGTGCACATTCCCGACCGAGAGAGCGTTTGTGGCATACGAAAGCTTCTTCTGTTCCCTCGCGGAGCGGATTATCACGTCCACTTTGATTTGCTCGATTGAGTACCATATGTTGCATACGTAACGGGATCTAATCAGCGAGAGTGTGATCCTACCGGCGTTTCGGAGTTCGATCGCGTCGCATGGTATTCATTTTCCGGCGCCCGTAGAGCCGCCATCCGCAGGTGCGAGCAGAGCTCGCGTCGCAGCGACTCGTGAGGCTCATGGCGTTGCTCCCGCCATAACCCCCGCGGAGACACCCAAAGTTCCGACGAGCTGAACGTCTTTACAGCGGTTGCGTACCCTCGAGCAACAACGCTGCTGCGCGTTGTCTGAAATGAATCTACCGGCCGGAAGCATGGGCTACTCACTGTCAGAATTTGAATCTCCGAGGCGCTCTTATCATGTATCAAGCTACAAAATCTATGTACATCGAGGCTCTCTCTTATGAGACCCTCATGACAGCTCCGGTGAGCCTCGGAGCTCGTTCGGAGCAGGTGAAGACGATTCCGTTGCTTTGGGAAACAGTGGTGGATCCGGTCATTGTTAGAAGCCGATGACATATGGCGGATCAATCGTCGTGACTCATTCCTCCCTCGATTGAGAACAGGCCGTGCTGGATTTCGCCCCCGCAGAACACTGATGACCATTCGTCCTGTGTGGAGACAGCTGTAATCGCCGGCTCAAAAATCCAAGCGAACTACTCGTCTTGGCCGCTGCGCTCGGGTTCAAGGAGCGAGACAACGGGTGGCAATGTGCAACAGGGTGTGGTCTGGGAATCCGATACCAGAGCCGTACAGGCTGCCAGGCGCCGGTAGGTGACTGATCTCCGTTGGATGTTGGGAAATCGCGATGATTCGTTTTCCTCTCGTTCCGCGGAGATGCGGTCGTCACTCGGGCAAACGACCCGGACAAAAACCGAACAATGTTCTGCCACTTTCGGCAGGACCCGAGTTCCGAAGGAACAAACGAAAAATGCGACAACTGTTCGCCGATCGTGAAAGCGTGAGAGTTCCGCGAACGTTCACTCTGAACTTCGATCGGATTGATATCGACCCCAGCCTGCGGCTCTGGAGTCGCCCAGCCCCAATGACCGTGAGATTTTCTGACCCTTTGAGGGAACTCACGTTCATTCGGAGCTGGGCGTTTGGATGCAATGCGAACAAATTGTCTCTTGCCCCAACGGTAAACGATTGAAACCGGGTTGGTATCATCGTTAATCGAGCTCCCCCCTGGCAGAGGAACGGCGGATGGATCCTTCATCGAGCAGTTTCGAGGCTCTGTCGCGTGACGACTTTCGCAAAGAGCGCCTCCGGGACCGAGCCGGAGGAAAATCGGAATGTGACGAACTCTAACGGAAAGACATCTTCAAAAGAGGACACTGCTCTATTTTGATCAGTGGCCGGTGAGCAGCAGGGGAATGTCATCCACTCAAGGCTGTTTTTTATCAACACGGCAAGGACACCCATTCGGAAACATATTCAGCCAATGTTCAAACCTAGAATGGTCGACACGAACTATCAACGGTAGCAGCTACCACTATGAAACGCTCCCAGCGAAACCACCGCATCGTCAGGATTTTCCTCAGCAAGATTCGTGCGGAAGTGAAACCGGTCGACTTCGAGCCGTGCTTCCAAATCGTAGGGATAGAGATAGATCAGCTCTCGCGCGGGAAAACTCCCCGACTCCGAGCCAAAGCTCGGCGAAACCGAAGAAAGACGTTGAGAGCCTCGGTTTGTTATCTGTTCGAATATTTCAGTTGACGCCTTGGCGAGGAAACTGCTGATACCCCGTTCTGTTCACGCAACAAGCACCTCTCCTCCATCCTCAGTGTCAGCGTTCTGAGGGCTCTTCTCTTCGCTGACCTGAGCCTCGAGCAATCATTTGAATGCATGATAGCCCAATTCCATTAGCCCCTCGAGTATTCTGTGTGATCTGCGACCAAGGATCCGCTTCCTGCGCTGCTCCCATCCTGATGCGCTCTTCCTGCGATTTGATCCGATCTGAGATCACCGATACGGGAAAGGATCCGTTTTAGCTGCTCGAGCGTGAACACCATCTAGTTTCCAAAAAGCCTCTTCTGTAGAGGGAATACAGGAGACCTCTCGGATCCTCAACAAATGTTAGCTTCCGAAAAGCGGAGAGGACAGTGCACCATTCAAGGGCGGCGAGTAGGTGCGGAGTCGTCGTGTTAATCATTGTGTTCGTACCCGCGCACGCGCGCAAAAATGATACTCCTTGTTGACAATAATGTCCTGGAGATCTTACGCGAATGTATCCACTTGACACTCCGATGCATGACTGGTTCCGTTTCCGAGGGTTATGCTCCCGTTGTAAGCCGACGCGATGCGAAAGAGTCTCAACTGGCGAACGATCGGGTTAGTTTCCTTTCTGTAGCAAACTTCCTCTGATTTATCGAACAAGTAATGCGACGGGATGAAACGCAACTCATTCACGACTTCAGGGAGCTATGTTTCGTATCAGTGGCAGTGCTGCTGCTCTACTTTCCGTATTTGGGGCTCGTCCTTGCGGTGCTGAAACGTACCGCGTTCGCCCCAAACCCCAAACGTGGTCCATCATGAGTAAACGTGACCTCGTGCTCAGGAGTCAAACAGGAGACAACCGTGGTCGCCCGCTCTGTCGACGTGTGCCTTCAAAAGCTCAGCGCGCAACAGCATATTGTTGTTCGAGTGAAACCATCGGTTGAGTATGCAGGACGGCGGCGGTAGCGACAACGCCCGCCACTGACCGTAGTAGCAACACGATATGTGGAGGAAGTGAAAACACAAAGCCAATGAAGCATCGGACGTCTTTTTGGGCGGCTTGCCAAATGTCACACGCTATGACTGAATGAATTTCAATGAACGCCTCAGCCTTCTTCCCGAAGCCGATGAGCACAGCCTGGTAAGCGAGCGGGCGTATGGGCAAACCGTGCCTTGCCACCGACACCTGCTGCTGCCGCGACCGCTAAGCGGGAATTCTCGAGCCTTTCGTCATGGTTGCGGCGCTTCATAATCCTATCAGCTCAATGTGGCGTTTGTTGACAATCAAGAGGAGGGATTCCCCTACGACATCTCACCTCTTTTTCCCGGTACACCGCGGGAAGGCTGCGCATTTGGAAAGACCGTTGAGGGCCGGCGAATCATCACACAGCGTTACTAAGAATAACCGAGTCGGGAAATGTTCGCCGCTTCGAACTTCAGTGTTCACTTTCCGGTGGGGGAGAAGTCCGCCCGCTCGAGAGCCGGCCCGCTGAAGTTCATCGCTCCAAACGTACCGGTTGTTGTGGGAATGATTAGACAAGGCCCGTTGTCGGAATAGAGGGCTTGTCATGGGAAAGTGCCGAGACGCAAATTGTTTCGTCGCAGGTCGTCGTACCCTTCGTCGATTCTGTCCTTCCGTGTGGGGCTCCAATTCGCTCCCGGAATATGTTACTTGCTCACCGCTCTACTACGAACCGCTTCGAATGGAACATGCTTGGCAGCGAGCCAACGGGACCCACCCAGGACTCTCGGTCCGGACCACGATGGGCAACGTCAACGACGACGACCGGCGGCGGCAGCAGCAGCCACGGCGGCGGCGAATCAGGGTAGCTCTCATAACAGCAATAGCAACACATCACCGAAGGAAGCCGCCACGCTGTCGGCCGCGTACAAGCTGCGCCCGGAGACTCTCAGTTTTCGAACATGCTCACTTAGTGTGCTTGCGCCCGTCAATCCCAAGCTTAGTGTTGTTCCTTTACCAGGACCCGGTCCGGGTTTGTGTCTACGAACGAAATCGGCCATCGAACATGCAACTAAACAACAAGACCACAAATAATAAAAATAACACAATCGCTCCGAATCACTCCTCCTGCTGTGGAAAGTTAATGGATTCGTGGTATTTAAAAGCTCCATCGGCCGAGTGAAGTTCGAGGAGGGAATCCCACAGCATGGAATGGAGTTTTTGTAGGTTTCTATCGCTTTCGTCCAGACTGGACGGAGCGCCATCGATGGTTGTTTCGTTTATGGTGTCGATGTGGCTGTTAACGTTTGATAGTTCGGCTTAGCTGTTCACCTTTCTTCTCTCGGCAAATAGGTCTGTTCCGTACAAACTTTCGGCAATCACACACTCGCGCACATCCCACAGACAAACGGTCGGGCAGTCAGGCGGGCGGGCGGGCGGACGAACAGACAGGCACACGTACGAGGTCAGGTCGACGGTTCGATGGCGATGCCTCTGAAGGGCGATGTTCTACTCTTTGAAAATACCTCTTTAAACACACTCTTGGATGAATGGCAACGTTCCGAGTCACTGCTGCATATATCTCACAAAATGAGTCGACTTCTTAAACGACAGATTCGATCGAATGGGCAGGTCATGCAAAAGAGAACACCGAACGAATGACGCGAATTCGAAGTACTCCCTATTTTCTCCACTGGTTCCGTTGAAGGACGAACTGCGAGAACGGAAGGATCGAGTAACACGATCCCGAGCGCGACAATATCATTCGTGACCCAGACCCGATCTCTTAAACGGGCGCGGCTCTCACACAGTTGCAGTTTTGTTTGCAGTTTCTCAGATACCGGGCTCTTAACATCGCATTCACATTGTAATCGAAGACTTTCGGGAAAGCGGAGGAGAAGAGCGGACTGAGTCGATCCCATCGCTCCGGAACGTTTGGGAGAACGAGTCCCGTCTCCAGCATGGTCATCTGTCTGGACTGATTTTCGGCGAACAATGCTGACTGTCGCGCTCGGCTTCGGTCTTGGAGGAGCTTGTCAGGGGAATCGAATCAGATATCGGAAGGCGAGTCGGTGCGATGACCTCGTAGCCGTGAAACAGAGTTACTTCTCTCGGGACGACTCGCTGGTTGCGTTTGTCAGGGAGGAGGCGCCAGGTTGACCGAGTTCTTACAAATCTCCGAGAGAAGCGGATGGGTTTCGTCTATTTTTCTTATTCTGGTCGAGCGGTGCACGCATCGAGAACCTATTCAAGCCATTCGTCATCCGCCCGTCGCCACTATGGGGAATGGAGCGATCGAACGAGTTGGGCTATTTTTCAGCCCGAGCTCCCCTGCGTCTCATCGAGAACGACTCTCCGTATGTGCAGTCGGCCTGAGGCTCAAACTGTTTCATCTGACGCTGCCGAGATTCGGAATCGGGGAGTTGCTGGCATCCCCCCGGGCGAACTTCCTCGAACACCAACGCGTATTCGAGTCATTTCGTCATGCGAAGACACGCGACTGCGGAAAAAGAAAAGCTTGCAATCGTCCGAAGACTTAAATGAAACGAGGGCGTTCACTGCTGAATCGATCGTCCCTCCGACCGAGTCAGATGCTCATTCTTCGAGCCGCAAAGAGACCGCTCCGCTCCCATTGACCGTCTCTCAAGGCCCACAGGGACTTGGGGGCGATCCGAGGATCGTCCCAACAGGGACACACGGGGCGGCAGTCTGACGACGGGAAATATGGGCAGGTCACTATTCTCCTTTTGTCTCCTGAAACATCAGGACTCAAAAATCGAACGTCAGCAACAACGAAGTGTAGTCGCGGTTGTCAGGAACCGGTAGCCTGACACGTCGAGTGTTTTGAGACCCAGATTTTCTCGCGAGGAACGTTCTGATCTTTGGTCCTGCACACGTGAAAAGTTCTTGACGCCTTCGGAAGTGACCCTCCTGTTGCTTCGCACGGTTGAAGCGCATGACGTCTTGAAGTGTTGATCACTGTCAGAAGTAGCTCTGAGTTGACCTTTCATCGGCGTACTTCGTGCGCAGCGTGATCAGTCGGTGAGAAAAGGTACGCAGTAATTCCCCGTTTCTTCTTTCAGATAATTTCAAATGAGATGCGGAGGCTGAAGTGGCTCAAACCTCGCTTCAAACGAATGCTACCGTAGGACACGAAGGTGAGCGTTCCGATGCTGATGAATGCATGTTATGGCGGCTCGTAAGAAGCGGACCAGAATCGAGTACGTTTCACACGGAGAAGTCAACTCCGGCAACTTAATTAGGAGGCATTGGTTTACGATCATGAGGCCGTGGTAACCGGTTTCGTAACGAAGTGAATCAAGATCAGGAAACTTGATGAAGCTCGAACTCGATGAGCGCCGTGACAACCGACGTTCCAACTTTTGCTCAGCGGCCTTCTCGAGTCCACCATGTAGTTGTTCGAAGCTGCCTCCGAGCTCGCTCTCCTGATTGCGCTGTCTGCGTACCGTGTATTTGAGCTGTACATAGACTAGAAGGATGCTAGAAAAACTGGTGATTGTTCCGACACTCCGGGAGCGCCAGCACGCTCATCGTCGAAAATTCACTGAATCTATGCGTGTACAGTTTCTGTGTACATACAGTGTGTTTTCCAGAGTCCCTCCCATCTTCAGCCATCTGCAACGCAGGATCAAAGCATCCCTTGGGGGGGAATCAGGCCGAAAGGCTGACGAGGAGGGGAGAAACGGATTGCTCTGCCGCCGCCGCCGCCATCATCGACAAGAACGTGAACAACAGTAGCGAGGCTACCCAGAGTGAAAGCAACCGACAGATTGAAAAGCCGGTGACCACTTTTTTGTCCCTGTGTCTGTAATCGCTCTCTTACCTAAAGGCAAGCCGACTTCGCTATTAGCATTATTGGACGCCATATTTTCCCTCGGCCCGAACCATCCTAGAGCAGCTCTCCATGATAATTGCAGCGATACCAATTGTGGATTCGAAAACGTTGAAGCGAAGCGCCTGGACGCAGCAGCTGAGAGAAGATTCGGAGGCCGTAGACGTTAGCGAGTCATGGAGCAGCTTCCAACAAGCGGCAAGTGGCATGCGTCTAGGCGCCCGGAAAAGCAGCTCTAGTTGTCTCGGACAACAGCAACGACGACGCCGGGGTCAACAGCGACCAGCGTCGGGAACATTCATTTGTTTCCATCAGCTCAAAGATGGCCGCGTTACCGGGGGGCGCGGCGCCGTCGCAGACGCCGCAGTTCCCGGCCAACCCCACGCGGTCCATGGTTCCCGTGGTCAACACCGCGAGTCCCCTTGGGGCTTCTCACAAGAACTTCTCTCGATCCCTGACAGCTCTACCACCGGAGCCGTTCATGATCATGAGATCGAAGGCTCTGAACAAACGAGTCGTCATCAACGTTGGCGGAGTAAAACACGAAGTGAGTTCCCGACCGAGATAACGCCTCAAGGTCAGATGATGTCGAGTCCTGCCGAAAGAATGCAGTCAGTTCTCGCGGACGGTGCCTGCGAGCGAGACAAATCCTCCACTTTCCGGCTCGTTGCAGGTTCTATGGCGGACTTTAGAACGCCTACCGCATACGCGACTTGGTCGGCTACGCGAGTGTAATACGCACGAGGCCATCATGGAACTCTGCGACGACTACTCGCTGGTTGACAACGAATACTTCTTCGACCGTCACCCAAAATCTTTTGGGGCAGTGCTCAACTTTTTCCGGTGAATTTCGCAGTTCGCAGACAGCAATGCGAAACGGCATTTGTAGTAGGCAGTCAATTACTGAGTTCGTATCCTCCTCAACAGGACAGGTAAATTACACCTCGTCGAAGAAATGTGCGTTATCGCGTTTGCGGATGATTTAGAATACTGGGGCATCGATGAGTTGTACTTGGAGAGCTGCTGTCAACACAAGTACCACCAAAGGAAGGTTCGTATTCAGCTTCGCGATGCTCGACGCTACGGAGGTCTCGTAAGTCGGTGATGACCCGTCGAATCTTTCCCAGGAGCACGTGCACGAGGAGATGCGAAAGGAGGCGGAAAGCCTCCGGCAAAGGGACGAAGAGTACTTCGGCGAAGGAAGAAGAGCTCAATTTCAAAAGTACATCTGGGATTTGTTGGAAAAGCCACAGTCATCCATGGCGGCCAGAGTAAGCATCGCGGTTCTGCCTCATTCCAATCAATGTTCCGTTTCTGAACGGTCACTCCAATCCTCGAACGATTTCCTCTCGGCTCGTTCGTTGACCGTTGGCGTAGCAGTAGAAATCTTCGGGGTCAGATTTAGCTGGATGCCGAGCCACTCTTAGTGCAGACTGCCCCGGGCCAGCTATGCTCAGAGTTGAGAATCCGTTTACGGGCTCTTTCGAGGCCTCAATCGCTCGAGAGAGTTTTCCGACGGAGGTAGCTCGCGCGGATGAATAATTGATCCGGGCTTCACTCGTATGACTCTTTGTAGCCTCAACATTGTATCCTCAATAATTTCATGTCCCGCTGCGATGTGACGGATTGCTAAAACTTACATTCCGAAGCAACACTATTCCACATCAAAAGATAGTAACCCCGTTTCGAATTTTCGCTTGGTTGTGATTGAGACAGAGCATGCGCGACCGACGACTTCGCTGGGAACTGCTCCATTCGTCGATGCTTCGAAGAGTCGCCGCTCGATATTGTGTGTGCTAAGGTTCATGCGGGGCTAAAATTCCGAGAATGTCACCGATCACGCTTAAGTGTTCCACCTGCACGAGACTCCCGAGTGCACTCCGAGCGCATGCACTCTAACCCTTTCTTACAGCAGATGTTTGTCGAGCCCGTGGTGGAACCCCGTGATCTAAGCAGTGAAGGGGTGAAGATGATGATGATGGGTATGGGCAGAGCAACAACGGTCCCCTCGCAAATTTGACATGCGCTTCTGAGGCGCACCGTTATCTGGATCGAATGTCGGAATATCCTGACGACAAACTCCCTCGATTGACAGCTTCACTACCGAGGCCTCGTGAAGGTGTATAGGAAGCCCGAGATCCGAACTGGAGATCGATTCGATGTTGTTAACGGGTTTCGATGTTGTGGCATCATGTGCATTTGTGTAACTGCATACTGTTGTAATCTATGGTCTCTTGATGTATCAACCCCGAGAGCTCGACCCTATATACAGACGCTAACTCCGAGATTGACTGAAGAGACTCAATTCAATGCCTGTAATACTGATCTTCAATGAAGTTGCTCGATCGGCGCTGGCCCAGCTGACATTACGAGAGCTCCACTTACGGGGCAGGCAGACGGACAAGGTCTCGCTCATCGCTGCATCAGATGTAATCCTCTGTGAAGACTTTTTGGCATCGTAACCTCCTTACCGGTCCTTGCTTTCACGCCTTTTCAAGCTTCGTGGTGTTTGCTTGCTCCCTGAAACTTTTCACAGGCTTGGTGGGTGGTCAAATATTCGGGAGTCCCGTTTCGTTGCTCCCAGTGCTGTCTCTGGTGTGGTTTCCTCTCCAGGAGGGAACGGTTTCCGAATCGACTCATGGAGAGAGCTGACGAGAAGCTATCAAAGAGTTTGCGCGCTTCGATGTGTCCTTCCACAGCCGTGTTCTTTGTCTCTCTTTTACTTGCAGTGGGAGCAGTCCGCTCGGTGAGAAAGTAGTATCCGAGGTTGTATTTTGTGTGTACTTGCGTGACACGCCATTGTCTCTGCTTCCGTGACATTCTTCCATCAGCAATATTCTCAGCGTGCGATACAATTTCATCGGAGTTTTCTTGAGGCTGGCGCACGGCTCACCGCTGGGTTGGCCGAGCGGATCGATACTGCGGCAGGAGTTTTGCCGAGCGGTATTCACATTGTTCATCGAGTGGCGGTGTAATTTTCGTAATCTATAATGAGGGCATTTCCTCCTGCTCTCGTTACCGCCGACGCGTCTCCTTCGTCTCGGGTGGGGAATTGCACAGCTTTCGGAACCGCGGGAAGCTGTATTCGTTGTTGAGAAGGCATTGAGATATGAAGTGGCGCCGGGGAATTCCTCGCTATTATGCCTTCTCACTGCGGCTGCTCTCGAGCGAAATTGTCACGAACTCAGCTGATACCGTTGGCCGTTGTTGATTTACTGCAGGTGGTAGCTATCTTCTCGATCCTCTTCATCATACTTTCGACGATAGGACTCACCCTCAACACAGTGCCTGCTCTGCAAAAGAAAAACGAGCGAGGCGATAACTTGGGAGAAAACGAGACGTTGGCTTATATCGAGGTGGTGTGCATCACATGGTTCACACTCGAATACATTCTCCGCTTTCTGTCGTCACCGAACAAATGGAAGTTCTTCAAAGGCATGCTCAATGTCATCGACCTGCTGGCGATCCTGCCGTATTTCATTTCGCTGTTAATGGACCGGACCGAAGATCAGGACGCGAAAAAACCCCACGACCCTCAGGCAGCCAAGCACAGTGACCACTTCCAGGACGTTCGACGTGTCGTACAGGTGTTTCGAATAATGCGAATTCTTCGAATCCTGAAACTAGCCCGGCATTCGACGGGTCTCCAGTCACTAGGCTTCACCCTCCGCAATAGCTACAAGGAGTTGGGCCTGCTCATGCTGTTTTTGGCCATCGGTGTGATGATTTTTTCATCACTGGCCTATTTCGCCGAGAAGGACGAAAAAGATACAAAGTTTACCAGCATCCCCGAAGCGTTTTGGTGGGCTGGTATCACAATGACAACTGTTGGGTACGGAGACATTTGCCCAACTACGCTGTTAGGCAAAATCGTGGGGAGCGTGTGTTGTATTTGCGGGGTGCTCGTTATTGCCCTGCCCATTCCCATCATCGTTAACAACTTCGCTGAGTTCTACAAGAATCAGATGCGTCGTGAAAAGGCGCTGAAACGGAAAGAAGCGCTTGAGCGCGCCAGGCGAGAAGGAAGTATTGTCTCTTTTCATCACGTCAATCTCCGAGACGCCTTCGCCAAAAGCATGGACCTCGTCGATGTGCTCGTTGACTCAGGACACACCATCAACCAGGTTCGTACTTGCCGCGTGCCCTCTGCCTGTTATCCTTACCTTCGAACCGCATTCATTGTCGTGACTTCGGAATCCGACACGGGAGGATTGGGCACTGCCTCTCACGCTTGTTTAACTCAAGTTCGTCTCTTGGCCTGAGCAGGCTGACGCGTCTTCCATCGATGCGGATTCCAACGGCCGTGGAGGCAACACTGACGCTGGCTGCTATCGGAACTTTGAGCATCAGCTCCCAGGCGGCGTCAACAATCAGAGTGTCGTGCCCCCCGAGCGAAAGCCTGACCCATCTACAGTTTCCGCGACTCAGAAAGGCGGTCGGGTCGCCGTTGGTAAGAGCATACTTGGTAGGTGGACACTAATACACTGCTGACGCCCGCTTGACCGCATCCGCGAGAACCAAATCGCATCGGCTGGCAGTCGTTCTTAGTTTTCGGCTAGAGGGGTAAGCTCCGCGGAATGTCGTGACAAGTCGGCTATTCCGACGCAGCCAAGATGGCGTGGCTCGCCCAAACTCTGGGTGTCGTCTATTCATTGCGTTCGCGGGAGATGTATATGTTCCCGACATTTAAACCCTTCGTCGTGAGTGTCGCCTAATCAGGTCCAAGCTTTGAGAAGGTTCTTAACTATTGCTAGGCAGCTCACACCCTGTCGCAGCCATCAGCTCAGATCTCTCTTTGCGGAGCTCACGACAATCCTCATCGAACACCCTGTCGTTTGAGGAGCCATGCTCGATAGTCAGATTCCAGGACAACGTTCCTGCGGGAACTGCTGTCGGCAAACGATGTCGGTGGAGACAACTGAGCTCGAGTCCGACACGGCGGCCATCCGATGCTTCCAGGAAAATTTCGATGAGAATCTCAGCTTCAACGCCAGCAGCAAAGCTATCCAAGCAGCCAAGCACGAGGGGACAGTATTCATGACGTTCTCAAATATTGTTACAGATGGTGAAGATCCAACGATAGAGTTCATCGACGTCAACCAACAGCACACCACCAACAAGGTGGGTTTGCTCATGATTGATAACAGCTCCAGTAACTTTGACACTTTCTAATCACCCAACCCAATTGATAATTCAGAGAATGTCTCGAAAACGAGAATGACCGGAAATAGCTCTGGTTATGTGTTTTTGAAGTCAAAAGCGATATTCAAAGATGAACGAAATGATCAAAGGAGGCGTGACGGATTGTTCGATTTTTGCTGACGCTCCAAGAGAGAGAGTAGATTGCTTCGATTTTTCACTCCGTTGGAATTCAGGCGGAGTGTGTGATAGCATAGAACTTTGAACGCTCAGGGGAGAGAAACTTTCAGGAGAGGAATAATCGAACAGAGTGTCTTCCTTTGGACGCGCTTGGCGCCGCTCACCTTCAATCAGTGCCGCATGATCGAAGTGAAAGTGCGAGTGAGATGCGTGATTCGACCGATTCACCGGTGAGTTTCCCTAAGCGATGAATCTCTCCTTACAGTGAAGTCTAGATTATTGTTTCCGAGATCTTTATGATGCCGTTTCTCTTTCGATCCCCCACGGGAACATCCGAGACACCGGAGAGAGAGAGAGAGAGAGAGAGAAATGTAGGGCTCTTCTTGAGGCTAGTGAGTTGTCGAAGAGATCGTGGTTAGTCCATCTGATGAGAATGATGATAACCATCTCACGCTGTCGACTGAATATTTGGCAAATTTGCGGTTGGTTTTCAAGCACGCATTGGTCACCAGTTCTTGTTTCTGTATAATTCATCGTTCACGGTTCTCTTGTCCACAATTTTGATGTCACCGATGATGGCTCTCCATTGTTGCGCTGTATGCGACTGTTGTTGCGCGATCGCATCGTTGTTGAGTCGCAGCTCCGAACCCTCCACGCGGTTCACATGCGTCTGGAACGCACCCTGAATCACACAAACTATCTGGAAGCTTTTCTTTCACGCACCGACACCAAGAATAGAGCTCGCCTTATAGTCTTTACCGATATCGGAGCGCAGCGTCTGATGAATGCTAGCGCTGCGTACCGATCAGGAATTTTCCTCTCGACCAAGAGGTCTAATATCTGAGATTTCTTTCTCCACCATGTCGGAGCTACGTGCCTCTCATCGTAACGAGAGAGAAAACTGCTGCTCGAGAGGGAGGGAGGGAAATCATTTCACCACCCGTCACGAATGGCGAGCTCTAAAAGCGGTTTCCATTTCCAGCAGATTGCAAGTGAAAAATTTTGACCCTTAATGCCAACGCCCCCTCAATCGTTAAGCGGGTTCGGCACTTCGTCTGAAATGTCCACATGGTCGCTCTATGACTCTCTTCTGAGTGTGCTACCGTTGCCTGTCGTAAGTAGCTTGCCGTGTGCTTCGTTCGGTTGCCAGAAACTGTCGGAAAAGATCTCGACAATCACTCCCACGGCACGTCGGCGAGCTTTCCATCACCACCACTATCTCCGCTGTCACCTGTGCCTGCGCCGCTGTGACAACCGCAACCGCACTTCCACGGCGATTGCCGTCGATGAACTGACGATGCTACGAAAGACACAGCTGAACTATCATCCACCCACACTGTCGTGCGGCAGAGCTTTTTTCGATTCCGTTGAGCCAGGTTGATCATCGAGAACTCCTCGTCAAGTCCTACTTCCAATACTAGCTCTATCCTCTCGGACAGGGAGAGCACAAGAAGGTGGATCTTCGAGTTTCTGATTTCCTGGGGGGAGTCGACGTTCCTTCGCTGGGGCGGTGTCACTATCGTCTGAAAGATTTCGAAACAATCCTTGATGATGCTCGCGCGGAGATTGAGCTTGCATTTCAGAAATATCTGGATCGTATTATGATGAGACCCTTACCGGTGCCTGGACTATCCAGCTTGTATTATAAAATGTCCACTGAACTCTCGACATTGTCGACACATTCTTTTGCGCAAGGAGAAATAAAAGTAACTCGAGGAATATTTTCCGTACGATCGCTCCTGCGGATCTCTTCCTTCGGTTTTCATACCATTCCTATTTGGAAGCCACCATGATGCACTCTGTCTGGTCCCGTCTTCCCGTTGCTGGACTTTAACAGTTCAACGTGTTTGAACTTAACATGGGTTCGCGTGGAGATTTTTTTCGGAGGTTTGAAGAGTATCCCGAGACTTGCGCTAACGTAACAAAGTCGCGAGGTTCGATCTTCGAACGTGTGCACCCGATATCCGAACGGCATGCATTAGTACCTAGAGCTTCGGACCCCGAAGGAGCTGGTGCTTGAGCTGAGACGATGAGACCGGAATAGATTGTCTCCTGTCCGTCAAGTACAACCCTGGCGGATCTGAAATGATAGGCTGTATCCAGGACCGGTCGAGTTTGCATCAGATCGAAACCGTTGCGATCTCAGCGCGGAATTTTTTTTTTATTGTCGACTCAGTGAAGTGGAGACCCTCTTTTCGGGGGGCTTCGAGCTCTCAACGAGCAAGGAGTGGTCCTGGACGCCGAAAGTACAGGAGATACAGATGATATCATTGTGATCGCTGGACTCGCCCGCAGAAAACATGCTCCTTCAGGGATCTTGACGCGGACCTGTCTCTGCGCAGGATACTAGAGGTTTAAAAGTCAGTCAGGAGAAATTACAAAAAAGAGAGCTTGATTGAGGTAAGCTGTATCGGTATCCCGTTCTCCGGCTACGAGGAGAAAATGTGAGCATCTGTCAACTCACAGGCGCTCGAAGAATTCAGAAACTAACGCCTGGAAAGCCTTGGGAGCCTTGGGGCTTGGGACTGGTGCATGACTTCGCTCGGATTCGGAGCGTTACTCTGCTAACCGCATGGCGTGGTGGTTTCAGGACGGCGAGGCTCCCTCGTCGATACGCTGGGATCGAGGCAGCGTCGAGAGCGGCTCCAGTTACCGTACAGCCGTTCCGCCTCCTCTGGGACAGGAGGACGATACGTCGACGCCGCCTTCGCAGCGGCGAAGACCCTCAACAGACGACAATAGCAGCTATCGATATGAGGCGACGACTACTCCTTCTTCTCCTTCAGTTTGCCATCCTCCCAAGTTCCTCAAAGGTGGAGTGAATTCTCAACCTCGATTTTTTCTCCACACTGCTCGACTCTGGGCATTGTTCAGCTAGTGACTGTCGATGATATTCCAGGAGTCAGAACGAAGGCTCGGTTCGACGCTTTAGACGCGTCCAGGGCTCTGCAAACGGGTTCTGCGGATTCTCTCCTCCCCCCTCACATGATTGGCTCGCCAGCTCATTCCGCGAACAATAGGAAAAGGAATGCGTCCAAATCAAAGTTTGCAAAATGCAAGTATTCCTGCAGGTCGATCTACCATGGAGTCAAGCGCGACGTAGTTGTTTCACCGAGTTTCTCATACGTCGGTTTTGTCTTGCAGTCGTGAACATATTCTCTGCTCATCAACACAAGTCGCCAAAAACGACTCGAGGGGAATATCTCAATCTGACCGAACCGAGCCCAGAGAATCAGCCTAGAATGAAGAAGTCAATACTAAAGAACAGGCCGTCGTCAGCCACCGAAAGAACCGAATCATCAGTGATCTCATCTCATGTTCGAGAGGTACATCCCTGTCATGTAGAGTAGGAGTTTCGACTTGCACAGGGAAGACGGGAGGAAAATTCACGACAAAATAAAAACCACTGTCCAGGTGCCCGCGCCCGAATCCAGAGAGCGTAACCGTTTGTTCGTTTCAGAGTGGCGATACAACTACAGAAGACGAATCGGATTGCGAAGAACGTCAGAGACTCATAGGTGACAACAGTCTATCTGAGCAGTCCGAGAAGACCAACACAGACTCTGCGGAGGTACCAACACCCGTAGCAGTGGAGGTCACGGCAGCTTCTTCCGCCCTCAAACCGTCCATTAAGCAGGTTTGTTTCGCAGCCCTGGTATAATTGTATAGCTCGCCGCTTTTCGCTGATTGTGAAGGATATGGCGGATCTTTCGGATGATGTGGCCTCCGCGTGCATCCAGACAAACTTCTGGTTCAGACGCCTTCTCGGAAAAAAGGCATTCCTGTCACCAGATGTATGTCGTGAGCTGAGCTCTCTCATTGAGAAATATCAACGAATCAGAAAAACCACCGATTTACAACTCAACCATTCTAGAGTGAAGATCAGTGACACCACACAATAGTGAGCGAAGAGAAGATGACTTCCTCGACGTCCTAAATCGATCGATATCGCGGCGTGGTTTTTAGTAGAACTCGCGTGTCGTTACTGAGACGAACGGCCCAATATCCATCGCACACGAGCTTTGAAGAGAACTATCTAAAGGACAGACGGGCAGGTGTACGTCGATCAAACGCTGCTGGGTAAGAGCGAAATTCCGTCCAAAATGCGTGTCGGTTTCGATTGTCTGTCTACCATCTGTTTGTACACCTCTTTGTCTTGTGCCCGTACCCTGCAACCGTCCTTCAACCCTTCACCATGAAAACCCGGAACATTGTTCACGTCATCGTCAACTCGACTTGCATCAGCCGAAATGCTCCTTTCTACAACAAATCGTGTTCACGCCTTTCACTGCCTGACCTCCAGCACCTCACAGAGATTGAGCCCGGTTGCATTGAGTAAAGCAAATAGTATTCTATCACTCCCTCAATCTTCGATACTAACGGGGATAATATCTGATTGCTTTTGGAGAGGCTTGATAATGCCAGGGAAGCCTCGAGCTTCTCCCGCGTTTATCATTGACCGCCGCTCGGACACGGTGCTGGTTGAGCTTGTTGTCGGAGAGTGAGAATCGTGAAATCGCAGCAGCAAAGCCTATTCGAGAAAAGTGACTTCGTAGTCGATGAGTCGCACTGCTCCGATTCCGCGGTCAGGTATTCAAGGCACAGGATACTAAATAGCTTCTCCGTTGAACCTCCCGCTCAGAAACAACAAGCACTGCAGCTCGTCTCGATGCGGGCATCGCCTCCCTCCGTGGATGTGATGTGCTCCCCGGTAGAATGTTCGGCGCCCGTTGCTCAGCCTACCTCAGTCGCCGTGCAGTCAGGTGAGCCAAAAACTCTATGTTACTTCCGTGCGTTCGGCCAAACCAATGTACCCTCAGTGAGTGGAGGTTCCTTGATACGCCGCTGTTTCTGACCTCCGAACGATGAAACGCTCGATTTGCGTCACAGATGAGGCTCGGGAGGGGTATTTACGAATTTGCGCGAATCCCCTCTGCTTGTATCACGGGGAGAGGCTATCAGACGAAGATCGCTGTGTCTGCCAGTCAGGTCTATACGAGCTCGCTCCCCACGCGGACAGGTGAGTCGATGATTCAGAATATCGTAGACTGAAGCTTCGCCGCTTCCGGACTTCTCCTTCTCACGCTTCCTCCGCAGTCCCGGTGTGGAATCCGCTGACACAATGTTCGCCGACGCGGTGGAAAGTCTCTCTGCGCCGTGTACCCCAGCCAAGCAACCCCAATATAACCCCGTTCGGACTTCCTCGAAGTGAGAACGGCATAAGATCGAAATAACTGTGCTCTTACTCAAAAGGTGAGTGGCTTGAGTCATTCTCCGATTCCGATACATCGCTGTCACGCTCATCTTGTCTAGGAATGTGAGCCTTAAAAATAATTTTGCAGAAATCAGCCTTCGACAGCTTGTCGTCATCTTTGCTCGTCGCACTGATAGCTCGACTTCTTTTGACAATCCTCATCATAATGCCCCGAGAAACAACGACAGCAGAACATCGAATCGCAGCTACAGCAGTATAGTGATGTTGATCGATCAACTTATCCATCCATCGGTCAATCATCATGGATAGTCTCTCGATCGCAGCACCGGAAGCCGATCATTTATTAGAATACATCAATCTAACGAACTCGGGTCGATGTCCGTGAACAGCCCGTGAGTTACATGCGATGTAGAATGTTTCAACCTTGTTCTCACACAAGTGCTAATTGTTGTCGGCCTGTGTCGCTTTCGGGGGACTAGATAACCAGCTGCATTGAATCACAGTCAGGAAAGGATCTCAAAAGAAGCATACGTCTTCACACATAGTGTAGGAAGTAAATATGGAGCCAATCGCGAATGAATTGCGCCATTCCACTCGGAAGAGCTCCACGAATTCATGCAAGGAATAGTGCACACCTTCAAATGTAAACTATGATAACAGCAGCAAGGCTTGTCGAGGAGAAGGGGAAGCCATTTCCATTCTTGGGTCAGGATGCCTCCATCAGAAAACAGTAAGGACAAATTGGACCTCGATCCTACGCAGCCTGATCTTCGAATAAGAATTTTCAGCAGTTAGTATTTTCTTATACCACTCGTCACGAACACATCAGCCGCTGCATACGCAACTTCCATCCCACATAAGTCATCCGAAACCTTTCACGACTCTGGAAGATGGATTCGTTCCGGTTTCAAAAGATAATTCCGCAACTCAGGACACCGTGGCGTGGGAGTGTGGATTCTCAGGACCCGTGATTCGGACGTAACCAAACAGACCGTCCGGTCAACCCGTGAAACAAATCTCACTGTTGTGATTTACTCTTTCTTTACAAAACCTTAGATAGTGTTGAATGATGATTGATATTAGCGAAGATAACTGTTATTCTACAAGAAGATGTTTCTCAATGCTCTAAGTTGGGGGTCGGGTTCAGGTCGTTAATGAAATCGCCTGTTCGGATGGGTTTCCAAGGTACCGATTTGGCAAAAAAAGACGTCGTCGACCGATCTTTCTATGTGGGTCTCGAACCATGTAACATATTACAGGTACCAAATGTTTGCCGAGAATCGAATCACGCTGGATAAGGCGGGAGGGTTTCGAGAACTCGAGGTCGATGTGAGCCTGCCAAGTACGTTCCGAACTTTCGTATGGGGATTCTTGTGCCGTATCCGATCCCGGGTACCTCGGTTGTGGTTCTGTCGCATTCTTATCAGTTGCCTTCAACCAGCTTTTAGGTCTGCAAGCGAGCACTGTCAAGGGCAATCCAAGCTGCCCCTGACTCCTCTTGTGATACACGTGACACTGGAACTTTATTTCCTTTGACGTGAACAAATCGTTGTGACCCCAGGAATTAGGGAGAGTACTCAAGTCAATTGGAGTTCGTGCATGTGCCCGGAGGTGCAAGAGAAAGTGATTGGAAACTTTTTCTCAAAAATTTCCTGGCGTCTCGCGGCTCAGTACCAAATCGCTCTGCCGCCTAAGATGGGGTAGCGAACCTCGGGATTAACCGGGGCTCTCTGACGATAATGAAACGAGCCCGGAGCTGATTCGATTGAAAAAGATTCGATGTCTTCGCGGCACCACCACGGAGTGTTCACTCAAAATAACGTGTGGTGATGAGAGTACTGCATTTTTTTTGCTCCATGTGTGGCAGCAACTGCATGACCCGATTAACGATTCCGCATGCGTTCAGGAAATCTTTCCTCCGGGAACATTTGATATTCCCTGCGGTTGTGAGTTGCATCTTTTCCTGGGCCCGATGACCCGATTCAACGAAGAACTTGATTCTATCCTGAGATAGAACGTACTTTCGACGGTTTGTATTGAGCTGCCCACATAATTGTCAAAATTCTTCCGGGGCCGTACTCAGTACGATTGATGATCTTCAATGATTTGAAATAGATTGCAACCTTTGCAATTTCTGTGCTACCACTGGTCGCGGGAGTCCGGGAACCTGTCAAGGTCTGTCCACCCAGACAGGAGTGAAGTGTACTGCGCATCCAGTTCGAAAGTTTCATCTTGATGTCGTGCCTTCATGGACGAACTTGAGTAGAGATATTTTTCCTTTCCGAAGATGTTTACGAACTTTGTTTTGTTGAAGTTTGTGAGACGGAATGCTCCACTCTATAGGGAGATACTGACGATTTTCCGAGCAATTTCTTCACCCAAGATCGAGTACAAGGTTGTGACCACGTCCCATCTCTTTCGGCGACTCAGTGATCTCATTTCCGAGGTGATCGCTTCTTCCTGACACCCATTGCCTTCTTCGAGAATAGATGATCTGTGCTGAAACCGCTCAGCTGATGTTTTCGCGATCGTATCAGTCAGAATCATCTTTTTCAATACGAATCGGAGGCGGCGATCTGAAATAGGATGCTCCCATCCCAGACAAGGCTGTCGAAATCCAAAAATTCATTTGCCGGTAAATTCCAAGAACGGATTGAATTTATAGCGAATCGATTGACGGTGATTCCGGAACATGCAGGAGACGGAAAGCAACCTCACCGAGTTCATATTCACTCATCACGCCTCACGGAGTTCATGTTGAACAGACCAAGATCTCTCAACTCGAAAACCATCTTGAAGACTTCGCGGAGTTTTTCTCGTATCGGAGTTCCGAGTCCGAGTGGGAGCAAAAAATATGGACTTCGGAACGATTTCATTCGTAACTAACTCAGTCACCGCGTCCAAGGTTATCCGCCTTGAGTGTGAATGAATATTTGATGGAACATAGACCAAAATTAGGAATATTTAGATGAAGAACCGAATGACAATGGATACTGAACAATTATTGTGTCGCGATACTTAAGCGTGAGAATCGTCCCGAAAGCGGAGCAAGGGGGAACTCCAGCTGAAACCAATGATGACTAATTTTGAGATGAAAGTAATTATTCAGAAGATTATAACCTACATGATAAACTGAATTTATTGCGCACGATGGCAATAAAAAGTTTCGTATAAAAAAAAGGAAGATTTCTGGTGCCTTCCATGGGAACTCAATATGGGCCGTGGTAATCGGTTGATAGACTCTAGTCTAGTGATTCCCGTCGAGTCCACTCCACCAATGAAATGAACGAGTCCTAACGATATATTCCCATTGATGATATAATTTATTCTATTCCGAGACCTCCAACTACATCCTCCCGATAATTGTGGGTGAGACGAAATTTGATTCCTTGCAACTAACATGGACGAGAATCCTAGTCTTCAGGCTCTCACGTAGACCGTCGAGAGCCCCGAAATGAGGGATAAATGAAGCACAAACTCAACAGGGAAGTTTTCTTCGAAACGCGTGGTTGTCAGAGACATCATCGCCACTTGAATAGCCGAACGCGAAAAGAGAGAAACGGCTGATCAGAAATCAAGTATCTGTTTATGATTCACGACCAGCGTCTCGACAACAACTGCCTCCGTTTGGAGAGCGGCCTGAAGGTCAACTCCCATAGAGTCCGGGGATCTGAGTAAAGTTGGCGCGAATATCCGAGACAAGTTATCAGCGGTCATTTTGTTGATTTTCGAGTAGTCGGTGACCCTGTGAAAGATGCAGCCGATGGTTGAATCTGAGCTCGGGAATCTGACGATTCCGTCAAGTTCTCTGCCTGAGGCAATCTTTATCGACACGCTCCATACCGATTCAGGTGCTGCAAAAGGTACTTGAGACTCTGGTAATGAGCTGGTGGGAGATTCCGGACTGCTACTTTGAGCCCTTCCACTTTGTCCTCAGGTTCGAGTCGTCTCACCGCATTCACGAACATTCCATAAGTCTCGTAAGTTATGAGTGGTATCGGCAATAATCTGAAAAAGTTCTTCAAACAGCCGCTGACGACGTTGATGTCTTCGTAAGTTTTGATGTCGAGTTGAGTTTGATCGCCGTGCTGCTCGAAAGCGGCTTGTAGGTGTTCTATTTCATCCTTGCTGCCTGATATGCGGTAGAGGCCTTCAACCTGCATCCCCCGGAGCTCGACCTTGCAGGAGAAATTAACAAATCGGACTGTGATTCAGACCGACGGATCCTCGCGCTACTCGAAGTAAACGTCACGCAGATGGAACCGCTTAAAATGACTCTCAGGGAGAAGGAAATATTACCTCTTTTATGCACATTTCTATAACGAATGGCCTTGGGCTGGCATGGAGCTTACAGAGCGTCGTGAGGTCAACTCCGAATACTCTCTTGACAAACTTCATGTCAGGAGTACAGTCGTTTGGCACCTGCGATGGAATGAGGAACCTCGATGAGCGAAATCGTGACAAGGACGGGAAGCGCCAGCATCGTTGATACTTGACGGTCGCCGAGCCGGTTCTACTTAAATTTTACCTTCTCTGAGCATTTGGAGTGTGCGGAGAAGCCACAGTCTTCGCATTTTACACCTTGAGCTATGAGTCCCCACATGAAGTTCCCACAAAAGTCACACCATGGTAGCCCCATGAAGTTGTGGACCTGTGATACAAAGCACGGCAACGATTGCGAGGTTAGAGCGTTTCAGGCAAGACCGTCAGAGAGATACGTTACCAACGAGCGGCCTCGAGCAGCCTGTGGCCCAACGTACCTTGAAAGCGTGCATTTTCTCAAAATCTTTTGCGTTGGGCAGCTCCTCGCCCTCGTCTGGAGAATTAGAAAGTTCGTTGAAAGATGTCGAGCTCTCCGCTTCAGGTGGGTTCGAGTTGGGCTGACACCCTTCGAATTTCTGACTTTGGTGCTGACGGTCCTGCGGTTGCTGAGAGTTCCTGCCGTGATGTTGAACGCGCGGATCGTCTCTGGATTGCTGTAGTTGATCATTGCTGGAGATCCGATGCTGCTGTTGATGACGGTGATGATTCTTGGACGCAATATCGGCCTCAGGATCGCTCGATTTCCGGCTGTCTCTTCGCAGCGGGACATTATTTGAGGGTGTTTCAGCTCGGTGTCTGCGGAGCGCGAGGAAGGCATTAGATCGAACCTAGCGATCTGGCTCGAAGTGCGCCGCGGAGGGATTCTGGTTCATCGGGCACAGACTACTCTAGATCCGATCCTTCTAGCATTCCACATACTTTGGCACTTGTTGAGATTGCTCCGCTCTCCGAGGAACATCGGGATTCATACGCCGCATAATATGGGGTCCTGGAGGCGGAGGCGAATCCATCAGGTCCCTCGGCGGCTCTGGGAACTCTTCTAGTTTGGCGGGGTTCGAGCTGTGTTTCGGCAGAGGTGGTGGTGGTGGTACTTGCTGCGCCAGGAAGGATCTCATCGTCACTCCAGTCGATACGATCTCATGCCGATCACGTCGGATAGAGTTGTGATAATATCATGGGATAGTATAATAATATAATTATACTGCCGGAATAACTTTGACTCCGTGAATATAACCCACCGAGAATTCTGGTTCATCGTATTGGTGTATAGGATTTCCATCGAAGGAGTCCTCCTCGATTCGTCGAATCCGGGGTGAGAAATCCCGGCGTCTATATTTTTGGGGGAAACACAGCTGTAAGTCTTTGCTCAAGATTCCTGTGTCCAGTATTGCCATGGTTGTCTCTGAATGCGTAACCCACCGCAGGGTGAACAATAGGGGTGTTTACCTGACCGGAACCGGCGGCTTCTTGTCTTTCATTCGCCGTCTGGTCGATTTGTAATACATCTGCTTCTTGCTTTGGTTTATCGTCAAGTAAGGCGAATCTTCGTAGCAAGCTTCATTGCACATTTGATTGATGTACTCTCCTGCGTGTAGGTCGAGGTACATCGTGATGAGCCCATCAGCCACGAGATCTGGGGGTTTTAAACAAGAATCCGCTCAACTTTGCTTATCGGCCTCCTTCGCGGACAGAACTGGCGTGTATCATCAACCTCGAACATGATGGGTACTCGTGTGGAATCGTCCATGAGTTACATACCTTCTAGAGCCGTGAAACGCTTCGCACCTACGTAGTGTTGATTATCGGTATAATAGAGGCGGTAATTTCTGGGTTGACCGTCGAACCTGCTTGGAGAAGGTCACCGTGAAACACTCGAAAATGGTGCAATCAGTTGAAATAGCTCATAGTTGTTGAGGGAGGAGCTGAAGAAGAAGGAGCTCCCAGATCTCCGGCAGTGAAAACTCACAGGAAAACCAGTGAAAACTGATTTGGTTCTCTTGAACTCTCTCTGACGAGAAAACTTCCCTCGCCCTCAGCGAGCACCAAAGCCTCTGCTTCACTTCGCTCCATCAGACCGTGGAACCTTTAACCAACATATCAAGGTTCGTTCCCGCTGAACGTTCACTCAATTATCCTGCCTCGATGAAGGGGGAAGATCTCAGAAACTTCTCACTAACTCTTTTCCGTAATGCGGAGGCCGATTCCGGAGAACCTTGTGGCACATGATTCTTTTGGGGGGTGGTGCTTTCTGTTGCATGTTGTATACTGAAACAGCATGGATCCTGAAGTTTATCACGCTGAACAGGTTTGCGCCTCCCGAGTAGACATCATTTCCCGTAGTACGTGAATTTCCGTACTTCGTACAACGGAAAATGATGTCTAACTCTCGTGAACTCGCCCCTGACGCCCCCCTCTGGGACTGATTGTTGAACCCAAACAACGGGGGAAAGGATGTCTCAATGATCTCCAATCTTCCGCAGCGAGAGCTTGGAATGCTCTACATTGCAGCAGTTCAAATATTCGCGAGGCCTCGTTCTTGTTGGGCTAGCTCAAGATCGGAAGGCGAAGACGTATTCGTTCTTCTGATGCATGAATATCGAGGCTTCGAAACCCTCAACAACATCCGCGCCACTTACGATAGGATTTCCATAAGTTGCGGGTGTTATCGGCCTGAGCAGCATCGCCACAGTTGATGTCGCCCGGACTCCCTGAAATTACAGCATCATTTTCGTCATTGCACGTTGACCGAACTAAAAATCCGGAACTTCCGGGGATTCAGAGAAGTCTAGGGAAGGGTATGAAAGTCGTCTATCCTACGGTGGGAAACGTCACGAGGCGAGCCTCGTTCCTGCGGCGGTTTCTACAATGTTTGAGACTTGAAAAGGTTCAGCTTCAAATAGGAGCCACACCTACCGTGCATGAGCAAAAACTTGTAACGGAAGTTCACGGGGAGGTTTGAATCCCACGACCCCATTTTTTTTTTGGGAGCACAGATTTGGAGATGCCTGCTCACTGCGCTTCAGAGATCGAAACGTCGTAGGTTCATCGATCACCGCTTCAGAATCGTCAACCGGAATTCAATCTCCAAACAAACACTCGAGAGACTGCGCGAAAGGACGGAAATCCACTCTCCGAAAGCGTCGCTCAATGTCCGGCAGGCTTATTCACAGATGTTGTCTGAGAAGCGGTTTGTGTTCTTCTTTCACAAAGTTCCCCTGCAGGCCGCGGTCGAGGAGAGGGGAATTCTTCCCTCCATTCTCTGACCCTACACACGGTCGGAGTTCATCTTTCTAGGTCAACCGAACTCGCTGACTCAATCGCCTGTTAGCTCCGCTGCGCCCCAGCCGCATTGAAAAACGCGTGGATATGACTGTGAACTACGCCTGAACTTTGTGCGGGCGGAACACTCACCATAATTGCGCTCAGATCGCGCCATCCTGATCGTCGTCGGCTCTCTGAAAAATTTGTCTTTTGAACAAGCGCTCTACAGCAATCGATATGATGAATGTTTGGGTCGTAGGAAGCGGAACGCGCACTCTAGCGTCCAGCTGCCCAGGGATGTCAGCGAGTGACTCAATCTCCCAAATACACCAGACGCGTGGATTCAGAGCCGGGATGGTTGGAATCGGCCGTTGGATAGACTCATCGAACGGTCTCATTTAGCTGATGTTTACCGTATGGCGGCACAGTTCAGAACCGAGAATTCGCAAGAGTTCCCCCGCTTGTCGCTGGGATAGGGGGTGGGGCTGCTCAGATATTCCAGTCGACATGGGCTGATGGTCCGCGGCATCACAAAAACTGACTCATCCGACAATTCGAGTCTGGACAACGTTTTCTCGAGAGCAGTTAGGCCCGGAAGTTGTCCGAAAGTTCAGAGGATGCCGGAGAGAGTGATTAGCCACAGCAGCGACAAGCGTTCGATTTACACCTACGGCTCTCCAGTGGTGAACATGCTTCCTCGGGTCCAACAACGGGAAACGCGGGAGGATGTATTATAGAATCCCGCAGCACACGTGATGATGGACGAGTGTAAGCGTGATCAAGGATTCCCGGCAGTTCCATTTCGGTATGCAACCAAGGTTTTCCCTCTGAACCGGCATCACCGAGAAGAAAACAACATAACGATGCCGACGGCGTTCGCTGACTCCCCAAAACGTACGCCTCGGGTTACTTCCGGAACGTACCTCGAACTCCTTCAACTCCAAATAACCCTCGAGCAGCTCGAGGGGGTAAAGTTGTACGTCCGAACAAAGGAATGGGTGGGGTGATTGGTGGAATCGCCCCCGAAACCGCGGCGGCCAACACATGACACGAAGAGCGGAGATGCGCAGGAATCGTTCCTCAGCCAGGAAACGATCCCGACAGCCGAACCTTGGGAGTCTGTTTTTACCATTTTGAGCGCTCGCTGCCCTTCGTCGTGAGTCACGAGGAATTTCCAATGCGCAACGTGTTACTCTGAGGTGGTTGGATCCTGATCAATAACGCCGAGTCATGCGTCAAGTTTGTCAAATCGTTGCTCCGAACTTGACAGGCGGAGCATTATGCAACCAGGGACCTGGATTCGATCCATTGAGATACTGGTCGCTTGGATAAGTCCAACCCTCGACGAGGAGCCTTGTCGTGTGTCCCTCAGTGTCATGCTGGATAACTCATACAGCTCATAACGTTTCCGCTTGAGAACATTTGCCCAAGAACGTACAGTGAAAGTTCGAAATTTGGCGCGCGGTGACGGTGGAGAGAGCTACAGCTTCCCACATGCAGTTTTGCGCGATTCAGGCTGGTCAAAGAGCGCGTCGAGAAATGAATCCAAAGAACAAGCAGTAGCGGTACTAGACTCTCTAGTGCCTGGGGCAATCGAAGAAAAAATTGCTTCCCCCTGCCCCACCGGGTCAGAAAGCATGGGCGAGAATTACTCGACTGAACACATAAAATGCAATGATTCTGCCCGGGGTGGTTCTGCCCCCCCCCCCTTACTACGCTACCGAGAACGAGCCACTATTCCGTCGACCGGGCACACACCACAGGGAAGCGGAGAAATGGTGAACGTAATCAGTGGAGCGGCCGGTGAGCGACACCAGGCCCTCTCTCGAACGCGTACGAAGCCCGCCGCAAGGAACTCTGCGGTTTTCCATGTGCCGCATTTCTGTTTTGCCAATCGAGACATCAGTGAGGAAACTGGTTACGGATCTTGGTTTAGAATCCGACGGAGCCTTCGGCAAGGGCCCGCGTTAGGGAGTCTTGATCCTGACCGCTAAGTCCACATGCGCGAAGCAGCATCGACCCTTTCGTGACTCGACGTCAAGGTGCGTTCTCCCGCGTGGCCTGAAATCCCTCATATAACACACCTTCCATGTCGCCTTTCCGTCGGCGCTGTGCTGTCACGCACCTCTTGTTAACTTTATTCGGTATCTCTGGAGGACTTTCCGAAACATCCCGGTTCGCAGTAAGCTGAAGTTCCGATTGATCCCAACCGCAAGGAAGCCCTCATTTGTTCTCACACTTGCCCTTCCGACGCAAGGTCGCCGACCTCTGTCTATTCTGCCGATACTTCCATGGAAGATGTTCAGCTGAAATCTCTTCTATCGTTCCTCCCCTTTCGGCCTCCGTCCGTGTGACCAGACGTACTGCCAAACAAGACCCCTAATCTGTCCAATTATTCACCAATCGTTCTGCTTAGTTCGACTCTACCTCCTTCCCTCGCACATCTCGCCTTTGGGATGCCCTCCCCTCTCAAGCCTTCCCTTCAACCTACAGTCCCAAACTCTTCCGAACTTCTATCCTCTCGCACCTTCCAGATAATGAGCCATAGGTTTTCTCAGTGGGTAATATCCAAATGAGCCTCACACTCCAGTTGGATTGCCCATTTTTCTGGGTCGTGCGTAAATGCATTTTTTCCCTATGACTCTCCTATTTCCTCCCATTCTCCTTTTTTTCACACTCGCAGTTCCTTTGTGAACCACATGGTCATGGTGAGTTGCTCAAAGAAGAAAAAAAAACACTGGAAGAAACAGCCAAATGCTATAGCAAACAGAGAATATTTCAGCTTAGAGTTGGGAGGGGACTCGGCCTCCCTGTTGTATTAAGAATGGGCTGTCGAGAGGGTCTGCCGCCGCGAGAATAGCTGCAGCGACCGAAAGTGGTTCGTTAATGAGGATTGCGTTTTTCATGCCGTTCCCTCGATCAGGATCTCAGTCCGCTGTGCTCGAGGCTTCGAGAACGGCCAGAGGTCTTGTGCAGGACAATTCTAATTCCAACCCTTGTGAGTGCCATGAAGCGTTTCGAGAATGCGCAAGCTGAGAGAATGGCTGTAATGGTCCGGGAAAATCGGTCGATAGAAGACACATCTACAAGCTCCTGCGAGAGAGTCGAAAGCTCATGGCATCGTCCGTCCATGTTAGCGATGCACGCCCAGAGGATCGATTCCATGATGATCGGCAAGCACACGAACGGGCTGTTTGACCGGCACGGCACCCTATCTGAGACAGAAATATCGGGGACGTCCCAGACTCGGATGAATCCCCCGAGGGAACCAGGCACCTCTCCAGCGTGCCTCCTGCAATATCGCGCGTTACGCGACTTTCGCAGTGGTTCTCGAAGCCCCGCTAAGCGGAAAGAGTCATTGAATGATTAGAGAGACAACAATGATTAGAGACAACGTGCAATTCACAGCGGCCCGATCTAGACGAAGACTACGAAGAGAGACCGCGAACTCTCTGAAAGAGAGAGATCATCTAGAGTGCGATATTAGATTCCCGACCTTGTCCACTCCCAAAGTTCACGAAGACTACGTTGGAAGAAGAAATTATATAACTCCATCCCGTGATAGCTTGGACTACTGTTCTCCAAACAGTAAATATGGATCCGATGTCTTACTCTCTTGCTCTCAGGAAGAGAGGAGTATCGGGGATGGGTCATGCATTCCCCTGAACAATCGCCATACGGTGAACCATCGAGAAGCTCATGGTCCTCCATCCTCCTGCGTATTCTCTGCAATGAGGCTCCGAGATGGCGAGCTTGTTACAAGTGAGAACAGTCATTCTGATTTCCGCATCGAACATTCTAGTTGTTTGTTATTGATTGAGCGCAGTCTAGCTCAGTGTCCATTAAATAAATTCAGTTTGTGTCGTCACGTTGTCCGTTGCCAACTGCGTTATCTCATCTCGGTGACGTCCATTTCGTGCAAAATGAAACGATCTGCGAAGAAGTCAGCCCGAACTTCCAATGGAGCGAACGGTCGCACGGAACGAAACACATGACCCCATGCGCTTTCCAGCTCCTGATGCTGCTCAGAGGATATCTTCCTCTGGGGCTGTCGCGTTATAGCCGAAAGCAGACTTCGAATCATCGGGAGGATCGGGCAACGAGGTCAGAGTCGCAGGATCCCACCGCGGAGTCTCCGGAATGGATAAAATAAGCTTAGGTACCACGTAGCCATTTCTAGACGGCTCCGAACTACACACTGTGTAGTAAGTCTCGAATGCCTGCTCTTTGGGTATATTGGGATAGAGGTAGACTAGACCCTGCAAATGTAGAGGGAACAAACAGTTAGGCACTGTTCCTGAGTCTGCGGTCCGCTCGGAATCTGCTCATTTGAGTCGCATAACGATTCGTGGGATCTCACCTGACAATCAGACAAACGATCCGCCATGCTCCGAATCTGGAAGTCCTTCGCCGTGAAAGGGTAAAGCATGGAAACACTTTTCAGACCGTTGTGTTCAGAAACCCAAGCGATGGATACGCCCCCCAAAATCGACTCAGAGAAACGCAGTAGGAAAGTTCCAGCGGGTTTGGTCATGAGTCGGGCCTCGGCTTCGCGTCGCCCTACAAAGCCCATTATGGTCTCCTCCTTCCACAGCAGATACAGGTGCTCTCGCGTCACTTTGATGGCCGAGTAGAACCATTCCCAGAAACTGAACGGACCCACGGCCAGGTGAATTCTGCTGAACTTCGGCCACGAAAAGGCGTGGTCGTTGAAGTCTGCGGGAAGGTCCGCACTTTCGAAAGCTCTCCTTGCGAGGTAATGGAGCTCGTTTTCGGAAAGGTCCCTCCCCAAGGTGAGGCGGAACTCCGTCGACAAGAGTGACGCCAGAGCACTCCAAGGCACGCTTTTAGGAACAATGAAGGGGACGCGTGGTCGGCTGGAGAAGGCGTTGTCCCACTTGACCGTGGCCAATGCATGAGACTCCTGATTGAGGTGCACAATCACAACAATGGGTGCAGACTGGGTTTTGACCACGATATCCATGTTGTTGACTTTGACAACAGTTTGGTAAAGGAGACAGTATTTCTCATCCATCACGCTAATGTTATCTTTCTTCTCCGCGCGTTTGATCTTCCTCAATGACAACTTGTAGAATTGGACTGAGTAGAGGTTCGTTACAGGATCGTATTCCAAAGGCGCCGAATCGTTCAAAATTTCCCCGGCAGCTTCCCCGAACTCATCGCCGATTCTCTCTAACGAGGCAGCAGCCTGTACGTCATTGATGATGGATACTTTCACGAGGGAAGGAGGACCGTTGTGGATTCTGAAACGGTCGCCGCTGGTCATTCGGACCGACGTTGTGAATCGTGTGTTCAGTTTCAGCACTTGTGGCGGCTGCTTTTCGACCACGAAATCGCAGCCGAGCTGTGCTGATAGAGCTTCCCCCAGCAGTTTTTTTTCCTTCGAGCACTCGATCACCAACGCTGACGAAGACGCCGGCAGCTGCCAAGCTGCGAGCACCATCCTTTCGTGAAGTTCCAAATTCTCGTAAATTACCTCTTCCAGCAACTCGAGGGCTGCTCGAATTCTCTCGATCTGGAGCATAAGAGGTTCGCCGTATGCGTTGAACGGAGTGGCCTGTTTGCATCGCCACATGAACACTTCTCGCTCGACGAGCAAACTACGCTGAAATTCCAGCACTCGGTGTGCATTGCCTGAGAATTGCGAAAAATTACTTCGTCGATGCGTTCATGGTTTTTCGAAGCTGCTCGTGACACGAAACGCTGAATGAAACTGATCTCGACGAAGCCATCTCGAACTCTTACTTCCAAACTCTGTCAATAGTTCTCGGAGTAGATCTGCACAACAGTTGATACCATGCTGCGCTATTAGCCTCAAATCCTTGTGATCTTGGATGTGCGGATCTTGCCAATAACCTCTGTGAGCTTCCTCGATCTTTTGGAGTGAGCTGCTCAACTCCACCTCCGCTTCTCTGAGTCGATCTTTCGAAATTCTCACTCCCGTGCGGACTTCCTCTAGACCCTGGACAACGAGGCAGAGTGAGTCGTCAACTTCACGAGGGAACGGTAGCGCCCCCGCCCCTTGTGGCATGTTATCAAACTGAGCGGATGTCTCCGGAACCTGAGGGGAGAAGAAGGTTATTTCCCAAGAACTCATTCGCTTTCCATGGCCAACTCTCCAATCAACAAGCTACGGCGGAGTGACCCCACAAGTTGTCGCCGAGGATACAGTGTGATCTGTAAAATAACACGACTCCATGCAAACTCCATGCAGAGCTCACCGGTTGCCACATCGCATGGCGTCTATGGTAGCCAGCAATTTACGTTGCTCCAAGGGGCACGGAGGAACGCGGGGCGAATCGGATGGAGTTGAGAAGGTTCACTGAGATCAGAGCTTCCTGCAAATTGGTTCGCAGCGCTGATACGGCCAAGACCGAAGGTTGGTAGTTCGGAAATGACGTCTGCACGTCTCCCTGCCCACGCGCGCCAAACGTGCGATTCTCCCTACATCTGATCAGAAACAACACAAGCTGACTGCGCGTTCTCGAGCCAAGCGGGCATCTTTGCAGCGCGCCCGGAGCAGGGTTGCGAGTCAACACTAGGCTTTGCAAATAGCCGCATTTCTAAATAACCGCGGATACGGTTAACCGATAACCACAAATCAATAACCGCAATAGCGGTTAACCGCAAAATTAGGACCGAAAACCGCGGTTATTACCGCAAATAACCGCGGTTTTATGGAAGAGTGCCCAGAGACATGATTCCGAACAGATCCTACACCGATACCCTCGTTTTCACGCGTGATAATATTGAAACGAGTCATAGCCGAAGACGGAGGAGAGATACCACAACTCCTCGATATCGTCCCCAGAGAAAAGTGTCCACATGAGAGAAAACTTTGTATGATTCCGAGGAAGCTTCTCCTCTTTCATGAGAAAGAAGGTTCTACCATTAAGGGATACAACGACATCTCAAAACACATCTCATAATGCATAGTGCATGAGAGATCCCCGTTTTCTTGTAAGACCTTATCGCGATTCTTCCATCGACCCACACAATAGCTACTCCTGCTGTGCTCTGTTTCTTGAGCCTAACAGATGCGGAGAGCTCATGGGGACATAGAGAGGCTGCACCTGATGAGTGATATGTCCAGGTATGATTGCTAGCCGGGTCCGGCTTTCGGAAGGTTGTGCGAACTTCGCTTAACGGGGCTCGTCGCACAAGATGTCACAGTTCCCGAACCGATTCATTTATCTTCAATTCCTTGCGCTCAATTCCAGATCCCCAGCCAGAGCACGCTCATCAGACACGACGCCGTCTCAGAAAATCATACGTTTCGGGAAATCGCGGGTAAATGCGATATAGAAATAATCGCGATTCGCTCGCGGTTATTGCGGTTCGAAACCGCAGAATATTCGCGGTCATTGCAGTTATCAACCGCGGTTAAATGACCGTTTCAAAGCCTAGTCAACACGAGCGTAACGAGTAATCTTGGGCCGTGGCAGATTCCGAGCCCCACCGTTCAACCTACCGATTTCCATGGAGCAAGCTCAATCCACATTGAGGAACCTGAGACCATTGCGGTGATATTTTCGTCAGATCAGAAGATGGGTGTTCGGTCCTCGAAACCTGCCAAATCGGCTACGAGATCTGGAGTTCTTCTCTCAGGACGAGGAGCTAGCTGATCCAATTCATCCTGGGATGCGCATTGACAAGGCGCTCGCCGCGGCGGATCGGAGTTGCCCCACGGGCGATGGCGACCTGAGCGGTTCCGACCCTCGAGATCTGATTCTTATCAGAGTTGGGCATAATCATGGTTAAGATATGAGATTCAAACATGATCAAAGTCGAGAAGCACCATACATGGGATTGAGTAGAAAGTAGTTGCGGGTTTTGGCCGCGTTGAACGCGCTGCCGCTGTGGTCGCGAGTCGATTCTTCTATCTTGCGGCTTATCTTCAGTGAGCCATCCGTCATAACTGCTCACCGCCCACCGGAGCGCTGAGAACCGCTCCAGGAAGTGCTCGACTGTACTCGAACGACTTTTCGGTGGGAGAAGGACAGTAGCTGCCATCTCGATGCCCTCCACCACGAAGGCATGGTCCGAGCGCATACCTGCAGTAGATCAGACATACCACACGAACCAGCTGAGGGGCACATCTATGCGCGCGAGGCTCCGGAGAACTCCGGGATCGGTGCGTATGGGGATCGACTATTGAGTCTGGGACTCCGCAGAAGAGCCACCGCACGCCGACCAGAACATAAGGCTGAAACAATCATGGAGCCATACTGCAATGACCTCCTCAAGGACCCGATGATGCTGGACAAGCATCACCCCATGGCAACGATGTCCACAGAGTTCAACACTCTGCCGCCAGTCAACGCAAACGCTGAGCGGCTGTTTTCAAATGCTGTAATGACGAATTTCATCTCATTCGCCATCATCTTTATGGGGTCCAGCCAGTGGCGTACCCAGGGGGGGCCAAGGGGGCCATCGCCCCCCCAAAACTCCTCGATTATACTGGAAATGTGGATTGTATTCTACTTTGATGGATGAAAGTATAGCGCAAGGATCCAGTCTCACCAGAAATATCTCCACGAGTTCGAAAACCACGTTAATTGCATAACGAAAAGCTCGCTACATTCGGCTTGCCGGAAATTCCGCCATTTACTCAGCCTTCAGACTATCGAGCATTCAGCGTGCTCGAAAAGCTCCCCGTATCTCTCGTTACCATGCTTTCAAGGGCCTTGAGTTTTGGGATGAGCCGCGGCGTACATGACTTCTGGAGGCTTTGCAACGGTTATTTAACCGCGGTTAATGACCGCCATAATCGCAAAAATGCGGTAACCGAAACTTCCGCGTATTCGACGTTTTTCTCCTCCAGAAATGCGGACTCAAATCGATGATGTGTCTTATCTGATACGCATATGATTTTTGGGGAAACGTATTATCTGATGAGCATACTGGGGAGGACTGAGGTATCGATATCGCGAAGATGAGAGGACAAGGGTACCACGGTTGCAGTACCATGAGTGGAGAGTTCAAGGGAGTTCAGACTCAGATAAAATCTAGAATTCCTCAGGCTCTTTACTTCCATTGCGCGAGCCATTGCTTGAACCTTGCCATGGTACACTCATCACAACATGGAACAATAAGGAATACTGTGGGCACGGTCGCCAGCGTTTAGTCCTTCATTTCGAAATCTTCCCCTCGCATCGCCAGTCTCGAAATTCAAGTCAAGCTGCATTTCAACGATGAGGTGGCGCGTAGCCGTTGTGTGCGACCAGATGTATGGAAAGTCACAAGGCCTTCATCACCTTCAGGGAGATGTTCGTGCCGATCGTTTGCGCGCTCGAAGACATCAGCACAAACAGGAGAGACGCAAGTCATGAGCTCCTAACCTCGATTTGCTCGTGCGGATTCGTGGCAGCCCTTCTCGTCATAGAGAGCTTTTCGTCACTAATACTCCCCCTGTCAGTGAATCTCCAGTCCGCCGAACTCGATATGTTTAGTGCACTCGATACTGTCGACAGTATGACGTCTGTTTTGCAGCAGCGAAGAGAAAACGCTGGAGCAGTATTTGCCGGAATTTTCAGCCAGGTCGAATCGATTTGTTCTCACATTGTGCCACATTCAGAGAAACAGAGAGAACCATCCCTCGCAAACAGTCGAAGAGTTCTTCAGAGTCTCACTGTACATACCATACTTGGATGAACTCATCAACGAGATGGCTAGCCTCTTCGAGGACTGTAGAAAAGAAGCTCTGAAGATTCAATATATTGTGTCGAGATTTATCGGGGATAGCGAATTCGGTGATCTCAAATATGTGACGGAATGCTATCAGAACGACCTGGGTTGTAGCTTGAGTACAATTGAGGGCGAATACGAACGTTGGAAACTGAAAAAGACGAAGATCCCGAAGGAGGAGCGACCGCGAAGCGCGCTGGAGACGATGAACCGGAGCTCTGAGGAGGACTATCCCGAAATCTCGACCCTGCTCCAAATTTTCGCAACACTGCCGGTGACAACTTCGACTCCCGAACGTACTTTCAGTGTGCTGAAGATGCTGAAAACACACCTGCGAACCTCCATGAAAGAAGAGAGACTCAACGGTCTCACAGCGATGGAGATTCACCGGGAAATTCCCATCGCCGTTAAGGAAGTCGTTGAACTACTCGCTGCTGGCTCACGAAAGCTAGATCTTATCCTATAAACTCTTTTACATGCGGACTTCCCAATACGCGTTGGGTACGTGATAAATTTAATGGCTCCCTCTCAATTGTGGAGAGATATCACGGAATCGCAGTCATGCCTCTTTCCCTACCGTTCCAATAGTTTTAATTGCAATGAACGTAGCACGAGGCACATACGCACAAGAAAGGACACAAAGTCATACGCTGGTCCCCAGCATCTACGGCATGATGATGATCATCATCGTCATCATCATCACATCCCTTGCCCCCCCCCCCAAAAAAAGCTGGGTACGCCCCTGGGTCCAGCCTATCGACGTGGAACCGAATGGAGGATTCCGATTGAATATGCATCGAGATCGTGTCCAGTTCCCCCAAAACCTCGTGTGCGTCTAACTCATCCGGTTGGTGTTCGAATAAGCCAGAAACAATCATTATCATAACTTGTGTAAGGTTGATGATCATAACCATGATCATGGTCGCGCCCCAGCTCTGGCTCTATCGTTGAGCACATTCAGGAACCATTTCAGGAGCGGAACGTGAGAGCGCACAGTCAGGTCCCCGTGGTCTCTAGTCCAACGTGATCATTCGTCGACTCTTGGAGGGATTTTCCGGTGAACGACGAAACGATGACAGACGGCGATGGAATTTTGTCATTCATACTGGCATGACAACGCTGACGCACAAGAAGAGCCAGTTTGGGGACATTAAAATTCCTCATGGCCCGGACATATTTCGCTCTGGAAGGGAAGGGGGGGCAGGATGGGGATTGTGCCGCGAGTCAACATTAGTCAGACGCAGGATGGAGCTGAGGACGGGGAAGCAAACCAGTGCTTATTCGAAGCATCAGACCCGGGCTTCACAAAGGTTCTCTCCGCCACTGATCCGAGAATATTGAGGAAACGGTTACGCGACGTTTTTGCCTGGATGTGTATCTCGAAAAGCTTCCACAACAGGAGCCTCCTTTGAACTACACAGAAGTTATCCGCTTAGCTGACATTCGCGGGCGCCAATCGGATGCTTAAAATGAGTGAGCAGTCTAAGAATAGCAATGCCGAAGCCATGGTTCTTCGGAATCTGGAGCCATGGATCCATGTATTGGTTGCACACAATTAGTTGGCCTCCGTGACATCCTGGCTTCATGCAGTCGCTTCTCTGATTCCATCGAGTCTCCGCGCTTCAGAGCCCCTTGGTGTTTCGCAGGGAACCTAGATCCAACTTGTTCAGCCGCAAAGGTGCGTCTCGGAGGCGGAACTTTCGAAAATTGGCGCGCTGGCGATGGCGGAGAGAGCTCGGGCGTCCGCCATGCGGCCGCCATTGTGTTTGACCACAGCGAATCGAACCGTGGTAGTGCGCGTCTTGGTCGCCGGTGTCAACCTGCATGAAGTTCCAGTCAGCGAATCACGTCTTCATTTTAGTAACAAAGCCCTCGCTACCCACTCGAAGACCCCGGCGCTCCCGGGAGAGCAAACGACGGTGACGCGCAAGCTGCTTCGCAGGTCATTTGCCGCGTGCTGTGTTCCAACTTGTTGAGAGCCGAGGACTCGGATCCGATTCGGCGCGGTTTTGCACAAAAAGCCTAAACAAACGAATCATGTCCGATCCAAGCAAGAATCGGCCCAATTACAGTCTGAAGTACACTTTGGCTGGACACACAAAAGCTGTCAGCTCAGTGAAGTTTTCTCCGGATGGCGAATGGCTCGCAAGCAGCAGTGCAGATAAACTCATAAAAATCTGGGGATCTCGTGATGGCAAATTCGAGAAAACGATCTCCGGACACAAGCAGGGTATTTCTGACGTTGCATGGTCGAATGACTCGCGGCTACTCGTTTCAGCCAGCGATGACAAAACCCTGAGAATCTGGGAGCACACCTCTGGAAAATGTTTGAAGACGCTAAAAGGGCATTCGAACTACGTGTTCTGCTGCAATTTCAATCCTCAGAGCAATCTCATCGTTTCGGGATCATTCGATGAGTCCGTTCGCATCTGGGATGTTAAAACCGGGAAGTGTCTCAAAACGTTACCGGCTCACAGCGACCCGGTCTCAGCAGTGCACTTCAACAGAGATGGAAGCCTCATAGTGTCCTCATCATACGACGGATTGTGCCGAATCTGGGATACAGCAGGGGGCCATTGTTTGAAAACCCTAATCGACGACGACAATCCCCCGGTCTCGTTCGTGAAATTCTCACCGAACGGGAAGTATATTCTGGCGGCAACACTGGACAACACCCTCAAGCTCTGGGACTATTCGAAAGGAAAATGCTTGAAAACATACTCGGGTCATAAGAATGAGAAGTACTGCATCTTCGCCAACTTTTCCGTCACTGGTGGCAAATGGATCGTTTCTGGGAGTGAAGACAACCTCGTGTACGTATGGAATCTTCAATCAAAAGAAATCGTGCAGAAACTCTCGGGACATACGGATGTTGTTCTCTGCACTGCGTGTCATCCTACAGAGAACTTGATCGCTTCGGCGGCATTGGAAAACGACAAAACAATTAAGTTATGGAGAAGCGATACTTGAACAGAACAGTAATGATGCACCATTCATCCCATGAATATTCGTGACCAGTATATATGGAAACAGAGAGAAAAAGAATAATAAATGAGAGGACTTTCCACCATTGATGACGATCCTTGACTAGGATTTTTCAGGATCTTCCCCGAAAATTTGATCCCGTGATCATTTGACGATAGCTTCTGACGACGACCCGACGCGACTCATGGGGATCTGTTGGACCCGTCGAGCCCCGTCAACGTGATGGAACTGCCAACCCGAGCAGATCTTCGCCTTCCCTTGGAACGGAGGGTAGCCGCCTTCACTGGATTTCGGAGGTAGGGACGGGGTGGTCGTGGGTCCAGTGTTGGCAGCGAATGCGTTGTTGAAAGCTCATCACTCTTCAGCAGTGTCATCGGTCCATCGGTCCCGTCGCAGAATTCTGCGCGTTCGCGCCGGGTCGAAGCACGTTTACCAGGGAGTATCTGTGAAAGCATCAGGGTGAAACTTTGCTCGGTTGGCCATGCTCAAGGGGATCTCACAGTTCGAAAATGTTTTCTTGCGCATCGACTCCGACACGCCAACAAACATAAAGTTCTGATACAATGGTTCTCAAACTCTACGAGTGCGACCTCATCGGAGTCGATTCCGGTGATTCCGGAATCGACCAGTCCGGTTCGATCTGACTAGATCGGCTCGTTGGCCGTGTGGCATAAACCAACGCCTTGGGTGCCACGCTAAGCTAGCAATCGCGGGTTCGATCCCCGGCCGGGACAACAAATTTCTTGAGTGGTAAAAAGAGGATTCAATTTATATCAGAATTGAATCTGAACCATCTTAAGACCCAAGCCCACCGCCCGCAATGGGATTTGCGAGGCGATAGGGAGTGTTTCTGAAGCAATACCGAAAGGTGATTCCGGGACACTTCTGAGGGCTGGCTGAGAGGTTCAGCCGGAAAACAAAAAAAGACCAGACTCATTACCGATCTCTGGATGTATGGGGGTGGGCCCGTAGTCGATCTGACCATACTATTTGGAGTCAAAGCAAATGATTCCAAGATCGATCTGACCAGACCTTTTGAAGTAAATTCAAGTGATTTCGGGATGCTGTATGATACTTTCCCATAATTTGACAACGCTGCCCGACAGTACTACCGAATGAAGTCATGATAAGAAACACTGATTCATCTCGATAGAGCCCACAGGAATCTTCGCTTGGAACAGACTCCAACGGCAGAGTCGGCACCATATCACCGTTCGAGCGAGTCCGAAAAGCACAGATATATTCGCGGTGACCATCGCTAAAAAAACTGAAGTTCGAGAGGAACTTTCCGCCACATTCCACAAGGTGCCGCAAGGGATGTCGAATGAGGTCAACCGATGCCTTCCCTCGTTCTCATCATATTTCGGGTATGATGCCGCCTCGATCTGACCACACTCCCCGAGGTCCATGCAGGTGATTCCGGGGTCTGTCTGAACATATTCCTGGCGGTGCGTGAAGGTCTTTTCCGGGTCCGATCTGATTTTTCTCTCTGTAGTCTCTATGGAGGTGATTCCGGAGTCGACCTGACCATAACTTTCATGGTCCATGGAGGCCATTCCGAGGTCGATCAGATAATATCTCTGACGATTCATGGAGGTGATCGAGTATGCTCGAATCGGCATCGGAATCACCTCCACGGGCTCCGAAAAGTATAATCAGATCGATTCTCGAGGACGGAGAGTTGATTCTCATGAGCAGAATCTCAAGCGATGTTGATAACGCTCTGGCTTCAAAATCACCGCTTCGATTGCGAATCGTTATTCGTTTCGTGTTCTCTGCGAGCGCGAACTTCTTGCTAGCGATATTTTATCTGTTCAGATATTGATACGGTTGGGGAAAGCATTGGAGCGGCCTCTGATTCTTCGATAGATCATTGCGTTTGCAATAGAGCTACGCTCTGACATCGTCATCTGGAAGTCTCTCTCCGGAGAATTGATGCGCAATCGGTTCAATAACGCTTCGAAGGGATGCCGTATCACGAGGAACGCGGGGACCTGCCTGATCATGATCACGTTCTCTCCCAAGGGCAGTTGGAATTTGGGTGTCCAGAAAGCATTAAATCTGAAACCCCCGATTCTTCCCATAAACTCAGTGATCTCCACACTGTGCTGCACTGCGACACCGAGAGAGCCGACCATGGGTAGCGTTTCTGTCATGGCCTATCGGCCGGTCACTGCTCATGTGGCTCAAACGTGCACATCGCTGAGGGATCGTCTTCGAGGAGTAGAAAGCTCGCTTCACGTTCCGGGCTGTAGGATTAGGCCTCTTAGGGCTTCTTCGCGCTTCCGTTGCTTTTGCGTTAGTTAATTGGCCCGAAGGGATTTCCCCTCCTGCCATGATAAAAAAAAAATGGTCAGCTTGATTCCTGAGGGAATCCATCTGAGATCCATTGGAAGATTCAGGTTTCCCAGTGGCGCGGAATGCTGCTTTCAATCGATTTTGAAGATGACTTCTGATTGCGCGAACGACAATCGTTGGTAACTTTCTCATGAAGCTCTAAAAGGGAACGAGGTTGCGCATTCCATTATACAGATTTTCTATCGAACTCACCTTGCCGGTAGAGTTCTGATTGAAAAGGCACGAGAGCGCCGATTAAATGACTCACGAAATTCAGCGACAACATACGGAGATTGCTCGACTGCATCGAATCAAGGACGCGGGCTCATTTCACCTCGACACATGATCGATTTGTTAGAAAAGTGTCCCGGGGCCCAGGTGTCTGGAATGTATCGAAGAGCCCCAGTGACGACCCGATACCAGGAGTGTTTTCATCTGATCCAAAAGGTGGATGATCCGAGTTCCCACTGTACCGTCGAGTCGGTCAGACCTTTGGACGTACAGGGTGTATGGTTTGAGCTGCAACATTCTGTAATCCCTGTTTCGAGCTGTATCCAGCTCAAACATTATCCGATAGGGGCAATTTGTTCCATCGAAAGTTCTTGAAGAGGCTCATCTTTCCTTTCTCCTTTGAAGTACACACCCTGTATTCCATGGATTGGGATGTTCCGAGACTCTCTGGGAGGGCCGTTCGTGAATTCCCGATTGTTGTGATGAATTCTCGAGGCTCTTGGAGAGTTTTCGAGTCATAGAAAGATTTGGGCGCGCTTCAGCAGCGTTGTGAGTCAACGCCCATCCTCCTCCGGAAAAATGTGGGAGTATCATATTTCGGAACTCGGGAAGAATAAGAGAGGGGCAGGATGAATAGCTGAACAGTTCCATTCAACGTCGAACGCTCGAAGGCAGAATTCTCGAGGAAAACGTTCGGCAAGGCAAGCAGAGCACACTGCAGGCAACCGAATAAACCGTTCAATACTTGAATCAAACGGAACATATTCAAGTGTCACCGATGAGAACGAGAGGATGCGGCATGCAAGGGTTCGGATCTGGGGTTTCGTTGGCAGAGATGCGCAACTGCTCTTCGGGCAGTGTGTCCGGGTGTCACAGTTCGGGGCTGCTGCATGGGAAGTTCAACGCCTCGTGCCCTTATTCGAAGTATTGAGAGAATCATTCAAAAGACGACTGAGCGGCTAGCGATACAACAGACTGAAAAGCCTCTCTCTGTATTTTTGGTGAGGAACGAGCTATAAACTTACATAATCGCTCACACTACGGAGTCGCTTTCGACGAATATGTGAGACATATGGAGATCGACACATCAGGTTTCTTCCCTGGTCGCGCAAGTTTGATTGAAAAAGAATATATGACAAAAATTTTACATCCGTCGATTCTAAACTACAAGTTAGACTAGAATACATTATATACATCGTCCTCATGGTGAAGTCCCTTGTTGCCAATTCTGCTGATGAGGTTCGTCTGATCGGCGGCGTTTCATTGACTCACCACCGTTGAGTGCAAACATCCTGCAAGAAAATATTTATACATTATACTCATTGCAAAGACCATCCTGAGATCCTCTCGTTGCTTGATGTCACCCAGGATGATGGACGCTTTGATGTGCTGTTCAATATCAGAGAGCGGCTTTCGCAAGAGCTCCAGTCTCCATCCAAGAAGCCGAGCGCTTTCCAGACAGGATTCTTTGTTTCCCGACTGAACCTCTCAGCCAGCTCTCAGGAGTGTCCTGGGATCACCTTTCGTTATTGCTTCAGTAACACTCCCTATCGCCCCGCAAATCCCATTGCGGGCGGTGGGCTTGGGTCTTAAGATGGTTCAGATTTGATTCTGATATAAATTAAATCCTCTTTTTACCACACAAGAAATTTTTGTTGTCGGCCGGGGATCGAACCCGCAATTGCTAGCTTAGCGTGGCACCCAAGGCGTTGGTTTATGCCACACGGCCAACGAGCCGACTTCCAGACAGGATAGGCTCTCGTGGAGAACGTCGAATGATGGGATTCTTCGGAGGAGTGACCTCAATCTGGTGTAGAGAAGTTGGGCATTGGGAACAACTCACTGTAAATTTTGATCCGCGAAGCTACCGTCGTAGCTCGAGGGGTACATCCCCGTTTCAGAATGGCCATAAAACGGTTGCGGGGTGGGAGGATTCGAATACGACGGAGAAGCTTGCAGAAGTTGATTCACGAGCGTGGACTTGATATATCCACTCTGGGGCGCCACGAGAATATTGCTAGGGGTGTAGTACTTCACGAACGCTTGGTCTCTTGGTATGTCGGGATACAGGTACAGCAAAGTCTGCAAAAATCAGAGGAAAATTCATGATGAGATCGTCGACCACAAAACGCCCCACGTGGGAGAGAACCTTTAATGATTGGCAAAACTCTCACCGTCAAGTCGGAGATGCGATCCGCCAGACTCCGGATCTGGAAATCCCGAGCCGTGAATGGGTGCACCATGAGGACATTCTTCTGGCCGTCACACTCCGACACCCAGGCGATGGAAACTCCGCCCAGCTCCGAGTCAGAAAATCGCAGAAGGAACGTTCCATCTGGCTTCTTCTTGAGGATAGCTTCGGTTTCGTGACGCCCGATGAAGCCCATGATAGCGCCGTCGTTCCACAGAGCACGGAGGTGTTCGCGTGTGACTTTCATGACCGCGTAGAACCACTCCCAGAAACTGAAAGTCCTATCTGGGAGGAGTTCCTTGCAGAACAGGGCCCATGAGATCTTCCGGGCTCCACAGTCCAGGGGCAAACTCGGATCTCTGAACGCTTTAGTCGCGAGCAGATGGAGGTTACTTTCAGAAAGCTCTCTTCCCGTCGCGGAGCGGAACTTCATCGACAAGACTCGGGCTAAGCCGCTCCATGGGACTGCCTCAGGCACCACGAACGGAAGCCGCCGCGGGACCGAGAACGCGTTGTCCCAAGTGACGGTCGCCCACGCATCGGGCTCTTGATTTCCGTGCACGATCACGACCACGGGTAGGGATTGCGTCCTGACCGCGAAGCTCATGTTGCCGACTTTGACGACGGCTTGGAACAGAAGACAGAATTTCTCATCCATGACGCTTTCGGTCCCCTTTTTCTCGGCCCGCTTAATCTTCCGCAAAGACATGTTTCGGAAGGAAATGGAGAGGAGCTTCGAGTTTGCATTGTACTCCATGTTCCCCGAGCTGTTGAGGATTTCTCCGGAAGCGTCGGCGGTCGGAAAGCCCTCGTTTCCCGTGAGTGCACAAGCCTGTGCCTCACTGATTATGGAAACTCTCACGTGGGGCGGGGTGAGGTAAATATTCAAGCGGCCGCCGATGAGCATACGGATCGTTGTTGAAAAGCGCGTGTTGGTTTTCATCACTTGTGGGGGCTGCTTTTCGACGATGAAAGTGCCGGTGATGAATGCTGACAGCAGCTCTCGAATGCGAGTTTCATGAGTTGCGAACGCGTCCTTCAATTCTGGCGACATCCCGAGGACTTTGCTCGCCGCGTGATTTAATCTTTGTGCAAGCTCCAAATTTTGCCAAATGACTTCTACTGTGATTTCACAGACGTCCTGAATCCTTTCTAGCCGGTTCTCTATGCTGAGTCCGTTTGCCGCCAGTTGCTGCGCGCGATGCCACTCGGCGATGTGCTCTCCGAGCAGTATGCGTTCGATGTGGACCATTTGAGCAATAATGTCTGGAAGAAGTGAGGCTTGCTTCGAGGATTCCTTTATAAATGCAATGAACAGCCCATCTCGGGCTTCAAACGGCCATTGGAGAAAGCGGTCGATGATTACACTCAACGCTGTTGTGAAATTCGCGTTGGGACATGATTTCGTACTCACTATTCAGGTCCGTGATCCGCTCCTGCAGCAGAGCCGCGTTCCGAGTGCATTCCTGCTGCGCGACCTGTACCCATTCCATCGAGTTCCCATGTTGCAGATGCGGATCGCTTTTACGGAGCTCCTGGATTTGGTAGATTACACTCGCGAGGTCCTGCTCTATTTGTTTCGCGAGCTCATCCAGAGCCAGCGTCTGCTGTCGAACTTTCTCAATATCTTGGACAACGGGGAAAAGTGGGTCGTCTATCACATTGTTCGGCCTCGGCGTCTCCACCATTTGTTGTGGATTCGCGGGCCACGCAGCCATGTCCAAATTCTGCGAAATGAAGTAACTTAGTCTTTGCTTTGACACGCTCCCTTTCGCGCTATCCGTGACTTTTGCCTCTGAGTGTTGTCACTGATTTCCATGCGTTGGTAAAAAAGCCGAGGCGGCAAACGGGAGGCTGAAGCTCCATGGTCTACTACTCTGAGAGGCTAGCTTCTCCGAATTCTGACGAGCTGCCCGTGTGTCCAAGTGCAGCCGCACTATCGAAGGAGATTCGGAGTTCTGGCATTAGGGATCAATTTTGGAAATTTCGATGCGTGATGTGCGCATCGCCCATTTGGATAGGAATTGGCGCCCAATAAAGACCGAGATGTGGCTCCCATCGAGTCAGACCTCCCCAGAGCATTCGAGGTCGCGATGGCAGGTCGACCTCAACAATTTGACTAAGGTAACAGAAAGAACGGCGAGCGCCGCCTCTGGAAGCTTGCACTTACTGGCTGCCACATCGCCGGTTTCATCTCACTTGCCATCGCTGACAGAGTAGTAGGTCACAATCGGCATCGACTGGCGATCTCTGCGGAGAAGCACGTGTTTCGAGGTCTGCAGCAGAAGAAACAGTGAACGCTCACTCAAGTCGGTGACGAGAACCGCTGTATGGTGGGGGAGCGGTGCCGCGAACGAAGATGACCGCGCGATGGTGGCGCTGCAGTCGGCGTCACAAGCTCGACTGGAAATTAGGCACTGAATGATGATAAACGACTTTTTCGCGTTCTCGGATCAAGATTAGGCTGCGAAACCATTGAAACTTGAGGTTGAGTGTGAAGCGAATTCCGCAAATAGATTTGCTGTGGTTTTTCATTGATGTGTACGAGATATTGTTGCCTATCTTTCCCCGGGACCCTAGGACTTCGTGCGAACGAGTCTCAGCAGATAGCGGAAACTGCGTTACAAGACCTCTGAGGTTGAGCTCAATGGCTGCGGAGCCCAAGAATCGACTACGAAAGACTCGAACTGGAACCGCCAGGGTCTTCATGACACAACGAAATCGATTCGAGTCCAGATACGATATGATTACTAGCCTCGGGCGGTGGCCGAAGTCTGACTTCGAGGAATCCCTCTGACACTACAAGGATCCACATGGGTTGCCCAACGCTGCCGGTTGTCTCTTGACGTTCCGCCTTGGACGCTAGTGCAAGATCACGGAGTTCTGACAACCGCCCCCGGACAGAAATGCGGGTGCGCACTCGTCATGTCGTCGAATCCCAGTTCTCTCTCCAATGAACATCACCATCGAGTTTGAACTCCAAAGCGCAATCCATCCTCTCTGTTCAGCATCTCGATTTTCTACACTTCTGCACACAGGTGTCGAGTTTTCATTCCTCGGCATAGATGAAGCGAAAATAGGCAGAAATACGACAGAACGAACGAGTGAGTATGCTTCATAGTGAAGCGACCTCGCCCAAGGGAAGTTAAGTTCAACGTTAAGAAAGCATCAGCTTATAAGAGATACTGGACAATATATGTACACAGCGACTGCGGCACATGGTGGAGAGACTAGTTCTCTGTAACACAGTTTTCGCTTCACAAGAGCTCGTTCTGGAATGCTTTTCGCAAGAAGAATATCATCGTCGAGCGTGCTTGGTTCCATGCTAGCACGGTCCTCCCCCAACAAGAATCGAACCGAACTGATGTCTCTTTCGGCCTGTCGATGTCTTTCAGAACAGGCATCGGTCGAGAAGACGGCCATGACCGCCCCCGGCTTTATGAAGCCTGAATTCTCGTGCCAAGTTCAGTATTCTGTCGATCGCGGCTCCTAAATGCGAAAGATCGGGAGGCTCGTAAATGGAATCCCATGAGATGTTTTCCTGGAAGTGGAATATTTTCATTGTGGCTCCTGTGAGTTGCCGAGATACGCTCTCTCGATAGCTCGCGGTGGAATAACCGCTGCGAAGCCTAATCGCGAGTCACGAAATTTTCGACACAATTGCATAATCTAGAACGACGTAGATCACTTGTATTGAAGAGCCTCCCATCCGATGAATATAGTCAGAAACTTCGGGTCCAACCTCCCGCGTTGCTCTCAGATTTCTCGATGTCCTGGTTCCCTTGTACTTCTTTGGGAACCAGTCTCAAACTGTCAATGCCCTGAATGTCCTCCCTCGAGCATCGCAGCTTTCTCGGACTCCAAGTCGCTGCTTTCGGCTCTGAGATCATCGTTGCTGTGCTTGACGAGCGTCAGAGATCTCCGTTATCTTGGAGGACTCCTCACGATTCTTCAATGGATGCCTTAACATGCGGGTGCGACGCACATTATAACTACTTTCACTGTGCTTGGTTTCTCGATCTCACGGATGCGTAGACCTTCTGTCTGGAAGATTGAGTCCACCGCGTACAGTGCTCTCTCATGGAGTCATTGGGCGGCTTGTTAATGGAAACATCAAGAGGCTGCAGGCTGATGTGTGAGATCTCCAGGAATGATTGCTGACCGACTAAGTTCACCTACTTGCTCCGGGAGCGACGGCCTATCTTTCCCCCAGGACCTTAGGACCTCGTTCGAACGAGTCTCAGCAGATAGCGGAAACTGCGTTACAAGATCTCTGAGGTTGAGCTCCATGGCTGCGGAGCCACAGAATCGACTACGAAAGACTCGAAATGGGACCGCCAGGGTCTTCATAAAATTACGAAATCGATTCGAGTCCAGATACGATCTGATTACTAGCCTCAACACGATTCATTCTCCGGACCCTCCTGGAAAATGCAGAGAAACGAATCCTTGTGTGTTTTTTGAGACCCTCATCAATGCGTGTGCTTGATTCCCGATCCTGATCCCGATGGAATGGCATGGAAAAGTCGATTTAGCCCAGTTAGAGCCGTTTCCGATGGGGTTCGACCAACCCTCTCCGACCCTTCCCTTTGTTTTCCGGCTGAACCTCTCAGCCAGCCCTAGAAGTGTCCTGGGATCACCTTCCGGTATTGCTTCAGTAACACTCCCTATCGCCTCGCAAATCCCATTGCGGGCGGTGGGCTTGGGTCTTAAGATGGTTCAGATTTAATTCTGATACAAATTAAGTCCTCTTTTTACCACATAAAATTTTTGTTGTCGGCCGGGGATCGAACCCGCGATTGCTAGATTAGCGTGGCACCTAAGGCGTTGGTTTATGCCACACGGCGAACGAGCCGATCCGACCCTTGCCTGTCGTTTCCTGCAGCGAACATGTGAGAGTTCCACTCGAAAACAACACAGGGACGTTTGGCCGATTCCGATACTGACTGAGACGATCATTGATTTCGTTACCTAGAACCCAAATCGAAGTCGGGTGTACAGAAGCTGCGTCTGCAACTTGATGCTCATCTCGGCATACTGATCACCTGCAAGCGATGCATCCGAGTCGAACAATGCACGATGAATTAGAGGCTTGAGCGATGTGCATCAGCTTTTCTGGCTCGCTCACGCTTTTGAAGCGACAGTCTCGATCGATACGCTATCTGCGTTCATTCGTGACTCCGAATTCAGCTTCCTTACTGTATTTTTGATATTCGTCCAGGGTGCTAGCCGCGAATTCCATGATTGAGAACAATCCAGATGATTAGTCAAGGGTGAGCACCCTAGTTCGTCCGCCGTTTCATGAGTTGCTGCATCTTTGAACACCGGAAATTCGTTCTTCGAGCACGGAAATTCTCGAGGAGCTCCAATGGCTCAATTCGTCGAAGAGGGTGCCGTTCCTTTTTCCGTTGGAGGGCAACGCGGAGACCAAACAGATTCTCGCGGATGCATTCGAGCGGAGAGATGCTTCGAATCAAACGCCGGCGGCATCGAAAAGTGAGTCGTTAGCATGTGTCACACGTGAGACCGCCTGCTTCACCCGCTGCGGTTCGGCGTTGTGCGTCCGAAGTTCTGAAGCGCTTGCAGGTTTATGGCGGAAGACCTGCGATCAGCCACTGCCTGGCCGAACTCGAGAGCCAAACGCAACAGAACATCGCATCAATGGATTAGATTCGCTTCCCCGCCGCATTTCTCTGATTCTGGTTTGTTGGCGTTTACAATCAGATGATAATAGCCTATCGCTGATCGATCCAGCACTCCCTCAGTGGCCGTAGGTGCAAATTTTATCTTCGAGAAACAGATTTTCTCACGCGCTCGTAAGAATCGAATCTTGACTCTAGGAAACCATTTTTCAATCCGTGTTTTCAGACGTAATTTCTCAGAGATTGTCACGATTCAGTTGACGGACTACTTCGATGATGATAGTTTTCAGATCGGTTGAATCAGTGGTCGCGTCAGAAAAGTCATCTCTTTCTGGCTCGGTCCAAGAGACGATGAACCGAGCATCTAACCAGTCAAGCAAGCAGCCACGGAACCAACCGCCCGCTGATTCTTTCGTTCGAAGAAGCTCGGCTATACCCTACCCAGAGGGGCTGAATACTGCGAAATGTTTCGACCCCGAAATACCACACAAACCATGAGTTCCCTCTGTAGGCCTGAGGAGCGCTGAAAACGTAGCATAGAAGGCGGCTCGACATAATCGACGTCCGTCCGAAAGCTCCAATGAAACAAAAGTAATTAGTACGACGGCGGACATAGAGGTGATTTGCGTTCCTTTCCGAGGAACGGCAAACCCGGATCGAATGCTCGAAAACTTCCCGACCACCGAAACGTTCATACATATCGCTGCCTACCAAAACATGATGAGCTCACGAATGCCTCCATACGAGCTGACAACATGAAAGAAAATGCCGGCAAATGTACATCAGATACGCGTCGCGACACGGTTTAACCCGAACGTATCTCATCGCTTGCTTTCCATGAGGTTGATCGCCACTCGAAGACTTATCCATCGGCCAGCTCGCGGAACAATTCACTGATTATCGGCGATATTCGTCAACTGGATGGAAAGGCGGCACCAGCGCGTTGCCACGACCGCACACTCGGAGTCCGCACTCTCCTCCCGATTATGAGCGCTTTGCCTCCGGAACCTACTCCGGACGCTCCGCCCCCTGTTCTGAATTTCATATACGACCTGTATGTATATATCCGTAATTCACCCCATTGAGAATGGGGCAGGAAAAATCCAACGTTAACCTGCAAATCGTAATCAGGCTAAACACGAGGCCAGGGCCGGTTATCACAGCGGAGGGTTCGTCCGACCCGACTTCTCGCAATTCGGGTGTTGGGATCGTCATGGCTGACCGAGAATTGGCGGTCGTCTGCTGATCTTGATCGGGAGGAAACCGATGGACCGATCTGGCTCCACCATTGGCCAAAGGGAACTTCGTAGCCTTGGCGAGCTTGTTAAAGAAATCACCTCCGTCGACTTGACAGGATGTGACCGCGGCGAAAAATAACTCTCCCGCAACATGACGATCCTCAGCTTGCCAAGCAACTGAAGTCAGGCCACTTCAGCGTGAACCCTGCACTACAGAAGAACACGGGGTACCGGCGGGACCGCCACGCTAGGGCATGCAGATTTCGCGATCTGGAAAGAGTCAGCCGGTAACGAGGATCGAACCTGCGACCCACCAGTCGTGACAACTCCTCGAGGCCCTTCAGGAGTCTCCGAGGTAACGGGATTACCTTCCTGGACTCCCCCACAGTGAATAGGGCTCGCGATTCCTCCTTCAGCGTACGAGTACTACTCCTCCGTCACTCTGTTTCCATCTGTCCTCCTCGACGTGAAGAGATATTCCGCCGAGTTTTGCAGAAATCAGCCTGGAAGCCCGCCTCTTGCAACGATCATGTTGCTCAGTAAAATTCTGGAGTGTCGCTTTTTGGCTCGATCCTCCGATTAGGAGGATACGCATCTCGGAGTGCCACCGTGTATAAAGTCGAGTTAGAAGAAGTCCTGCAGACGGGTTCAGATACACCCTCAACCGAACCATCCGAGCTGCAGTTCCACGCAAGTTTCCAGTCCTGAGGGGCGATTGTCACCAATTTCCGCCTCAACCTCCGGAAGCCAAAACTCGGCTCTCCGTGAGGAGATTCCGCGCGCTCGAGAGCTCTGCTCAAGACAGACAGTCGTTTCCGAGAGAGGCTGATTGTTGTAGAAATCATGTGGCTTGTGGGGTCAAAGCAGAACATGCTCTTTTTACCGCCCTTTCCCACCCAACGGCTGCCGCCGGATCGAAACGAATCACTGGATCCCTGCGTACTTTTTCAAGTGAGAGAGCTGAAATCGAGATTCAAAACGATCGACGATCAGAGATTATGGTTATCCTGGAAAATGGAGCGGAAGGAGTTCGGCGCATGTAGCCCTGACCCTCGCATGTTATTTTTGAAGGGGATCCCAGCAGACTGAAGCTTGCAAAGACCCCATCGGTCTTGAGGGGCCGAAGTGCGCGCCGATACACTCAGATATCCTATCCGAGCTGAAGAAATGTTAACCAATCGAAGACATACAAGAAATATCTCATATTTTTTTTTTCGTTTGATCGGGATTCCATGCCGGCGCTATCATATGTTTCAATTGATTGGACGACCCCTGCACCCCGATCATCCAGGGATCATTCTCCCAGCAGAATCCTATCTCCCTTCTTGAGCTGATTTCATTACATACATGTTTGTTCTGTCAAGTGTGTATCAGTGTGAAATTGGGAAAGGGCGGGCTGTTCGAGCCAGCGTAAGGGCGATTGTCTCGATATTCAGGTGTATCGTTCGCATCGACGCATCATTGACCCCCATGTATGTAAAATAATCTTCGCCCCGCTCAGAACGATTTTTTCAATTCCTTCGCACGAGACCGTACGTTACCAATGGGAACTGACACGGGATGCGATAATACGACTTATCAGATTGGGAGATCCGTACCAGTGATCTCGACGTGTTGCCGGAACCAATGTGTATCACGCTTCCCGACAGTGGTCACCTCTGCTCAACCAGATTCCAGGGTGTGAAGTCTTAGAGCCGTGAAGCGGGCACCCCTCGCTCCGAGTTAATGAGCAATCAAGGTGATGCTACACTCATCGAAGGGGCAATACATTTGAAAACTCATGATCATGGAAGCTCACGTATTTTGTGGCCATCGGAAACACGAGTCCTATGCATTGATCCACGAAGGGGTCTCGACGATTGATGAACACGGAGACGTACTTCGGGAGACATCTTTCGACATGATCGGAACAATGATCGGACGATTGCTTCCATGACTTCTTCACATCACTATGCGTCAACACGATGGGATCGGCGAACGCTCCAATCGGGCCCGGCAAGGAGCTGCCCAGTCCATGACTATATATCTTGATATGACGCTTCTTGACAAGTGGCCATTCCGGAAACTGCCTCAGAATATAAATCCAAGACCCCCTACTGACACAGAGAGTATAAATGAGATCGGAGCATCCCTTCTCAATTTAGTTGGCAAGAGTATCATTTCGAACACACCGTGGTTTCCCTATTCCGGCCTGAAACGTCACCGAAGCTTCCGGGGGTTCGGTCCGTTGGGGAGAATCGCAGGAAGGCATCAGCGCATGTTGAAGGCACCAAGAAAGTACTGTTTTCCTCGCAGCCAGAAAATACACCTCATTACTATTTTCATTTAACCAGAGCTCTGATTGAAGCAATCGAAAAGTTCTGCACGACCCTCAAAAAACTGGCAGTCTTCAGACCTCAGTCTTTATTCGGAGCCCCGATAGATAACACCGCCAGGACGAATCGAATTACCTTTTCATATTGCTGTCTGCTGATTGTTAGACACGCTATTCAATCATAGGGATCACCGTCTTGCGATTACGGATCCTTCTCGGCTAAGGAGGACCTTCGAACCCCGCCCTGACCATCAAAAGAAATGGAAGACTCTACGGACGTCTCTCATGGAAACTTTTGGAATGGCCTTCATAGAGCTGGCCTCTCAAACAAGAGGAATATTTGGCTGCCTCGTGACCTCACTGATCGCCAGCCCGGAAGACGTATGGAAACGTGCGGTACTCTCCTCCGGAAGTACGCCAATGAACCGTTTTTGAAGTGACTGATACTCGGCGATGAAAAGTGGATACTCTACAGCTGTGGTTCCCAACCGGGGGTCCGCGGATCCTGGGGGCTCCGTCCAGCCTTTCCGAGGGCGCTCGAAGCGATCAATCGCTTCCCAATAAATCGAGTAGAGATCAACGTCGGACCAAACGTGAACCACCTCACTCACTGATTCTTGACACAGCATCTATAATCCGCTAAACTCTTTCACCTCCTGACGTTTCACTCGTGAATCAGTATTCCACTGGCTCCTAGTATTCCCTTGTTCTATTTTTTTTTCGCGTCGCAGAACTTGCAGCTCAGCAGAACTTGGCGGAGTTTCACTGGGATTTGCTGCCACACCCAGGTTACAGTCCCTACCTTGCACCGTCAGACTATCACTTGTTTCGATCTCGTCAAGACTCTCTTGATGGAAGAATATTCGTTCATTTGCTGAACAGCTTCAAGCCTGTGGGTCGATGCGGCCGCGGACAGCAACCACACCCACCGAACCTTTGTTATTCTGGAAGAGGGGTTTGGCTGTTACGAGGAATCTGCTTTCCGTTTCCGCTCATTGCTGACACGTGTATTTGGAAACCTTTGTATTTCGTGTAATGCACTGAGTCTCTGAATTCAATTTCCATGACTAAAAGGGGATCATCCGGTCTCAGGAGGGATCGAGAAGTCTGGTATTCTTAGATATTCCCGACGATAGAAGCGTCGTTCTCCGTCCTCAGAGAGAGCCCTATGTAGCCTCTATGGCGTTCAAGGCCGGACTCGCGAAGCCTCGGTGTGATCGACATAATGCGTTTGAGGTCGTTCCTCACTTTGATTGAGCTTCGATAGCATATTCATTCCGCAAAAGCTTTCCTCATACCTTGGTGGGGAAGCCATCCAGATGAGATACCTCACAAGATGATTCAATGCGTCTGATGTGTGTGGGAGCAATGTAGATCTAAAAATCGGATGGGGAACGGAGACTCTAACCCCACCCCATACTTTGAACTTGTATTTCCATGACTTCCCCACGCTACCACAGGAAATGCTGTCTAGGCACTAGGGCCGACATCAAACTCCCACAGGAGCTAGAATAGCTGCCAAACGACGACTGGATAGTAAGTGCCTTCGACGCAGACGACGCAATGACGTAGCTGAAGAGAGAGTTTGATGGGAAAATACCCAAAACTGCGTCTTACGATCAGAACATTGCCCCAGATATGGGAAAACGCTGCGAGGATCATTGAGCCCACCGCTCGAAACGAATCATGGTTATGTTCGTCAGAAGATAGTGTGATCTTCTGCAGAGTCCCGACGACGAGCTTGGGATTTGTCCGCACGCAGTTCCGAACCTTGATGTTACGGCTGAGAACGCGTGGAAACAGGCTCGATGCGCCGATCCAAGTCTTTGGGTGCGAGTTCCTCGCTGAGCAACTTCAGATCTAGATTCGCGCAAAGCCTCTCAGCCCCTCGGAAGTTCGAAGACGGATGGACTCCTCTCACAGGCCAGCCTCGATCGAATCATCATCCTCACCGCGGAAATCAACGCTGCAGGCACGATGGCGCCCTGATGTCAGACACTGGGAACTCGAGCGGCTGGGAAGAGCCTGGAGAAGTGCTGGGTCGGACACGGGAGAGAACTTCAGGAACTTTTGACCGGTCTGGCTGACTGCACAATTTGATATGACTCGAACCTGGCACAATGACTCATTTGTTATGATTTATTTGGCTTGAAGACTGTCCTCGGATGTCAAGCGGGGCAACGCGACATCGATTTTGGGCACCATGAGTGAAAAGCTGCAGGCAAGGTGCGAGAGGCCTGAGAAAGTTGGGTTGGTTTCTGCTCCGAGTTTTTCTTAACCCTACCGGGAAATTCGGGTCAGAAACATCTTCGAGTGCGTTCATTCCTACACAGCTGGGCTTGCGTACGAAAATCAGTGACGGAGTTCATGACGGACAACCAGGGAGACGTTTCCGTCGATCGAGCATTCCGATCCGAGCTCCCTGTTCGGCTGCCCAACTTTGAGGAGGCCTCAATACTGAGGCCATCGATGTTGGATGCACCATGGTCTGATAACTTCCGCAAAATTCGTTAGCCCGAATGTTCATGAGGGGTCACCCTGGGTGCCTGTAGATGCCAACATTCCCGTAAAAATGCTTGCTAAGAAGTCATGAGAATCGCTGGTGATCGATGCAAGCCATAGTTAAGCAGACTGCGGATCGGTGTGTGGTGATCTCCAGTGAAACCGACGAACTTCATTCTCATGAGGAAACGCTCTAACTGCGGCTATTTTCTCTCAAATTATTGTTGGGAAGTCAGCTGCTCGGTGAATGACGCATTATCACGAATATTGTTATAGCGGATATGGTTACCTAGGATGAGCTCCAATCGTCCTCGATGTAACTGCCACAGTCACTCTCCGCATTCATCGTCGTACCTCGGGGCTGAGCAAAACGTCGGATTCCTCGAACTGCTTCCGGGTTGCGGGGCCTGCCCGGACCTGCTTCTTCTGTAGGCTCGTGGAAGAGTTTCCATTGAAATCCGGGCATTCTTCCAAGCGCGTTTGTAATTTAGAGGAACAGCGCGATCATGATTATGGTTTGATCACACTCTGATCGTACCTGTCATCATGGCTTCAAACTTGTCTGCTTTGACCCGGAAAATATCGAGCATTGAGACGCCAGATGTTCGATTGGAGGCTTTCCGGGATCGCTGATCAATACGCCGGAATCAGTTATTCTCCACATTCAGTGGCTGATGCGAAATTCGATACAATCGATTCCGAAAAGCAGGATCCTCGTCGGTGTGATCTCAGCTGGTACGAGATTCACATATTGCTGGAAAGTCGAATGTTCATTCCGGAAGGAAATAGCCTACAAAGGCACCGACAGGGTTTGTGAACTGTTCCCGCGGCAAGGACCGCGAGCGGAGCAGCCTAGAAGAGAGCCTGGAGAACGAAATGAAAGGATACCAAGAAGTTGAGAAGAGCAAAGAACGTAGCTAGCGTAAAGTAGTTTAGCAGATCGCTGGCTTCGAGTGTCCTGGAAGTCATATCAAACGGAGGAAGCTCTCAGAATCCCCAGACACCCGAAGGCAGAGGAGAGAGTTTTAGAGGGTGCGAGCCCATATCTGGCCAGAATGCCCGAGGATTCCTGGTGCGTGCGACATGCATTCTCCTCTCCTCCATGAAAAAAAAATTGCCGGAAGAGACTCCCTCTAGCACATTAGATATGGGTGAGTGCAAAAGTTCTGAGCGCTGAGCTTTGGCAGCTCATAACTCCGCTCCCAGTAGTCGCAGACAGATTATAAAATGCTCAGAATACGCGAAATTCAGTCAGCTCCCAGATTGCGTTCTGATTAATCAAACGGCCGGCCAACACCGACGGTTTCATTGAAAAGGTGGAAAATCGAAAAATCGCGATTTTTTTCGATTCCGGCGAAAACTGGGCATGTGACCCCCTGTTCTAAAAATAAAGCTGTTTCAAAAAAAAATGTGAATGATCCGGCCGCTGCCAAGCGGAGATATCGGCTTCGTAAGTTTCGATTTTCAGCCCTCTCGATCTATGCCGAGTGAATAGAAAAAAATGGGCCTTCTCCAAAAATGCTCCACCTTCCCCAAAAGACGAGACAATTTGAGATACTGAGGAGCACATTCTATAGCCGGGTTCAAGGTTTCAAAAACATTCGCTTGTTGGTTCAGATCTGGAACTATACAGCATCTGAAAGCGGACTGAATTTCGCGTGTTTTGAGTATTTTTATCATCTCTCTATGACTCCCGGGAGCGGAGTTATGAGCTGTCAAAGTTTAGCGCTCAGAACTTTCGCACGCACCCAATACTTGCGCGGGAACGTTCCTGAGAGAGTTCCCAATCATCTGGCTGGAATCGTGAGAATTTTGCCTTCCACCCTGCCTGCAAACTCATTTGAGTGATACCTTGTTGTGTTTGATGAGTGAGCTCTGGCTCTGTAAGCAAGGTTCAAAGACAGTGGAACAGATAGAACTCCGATTTCAGAGGTACGGTTTTCGAGTTTGTGGACACACTTCGCAGCCAATCAGAGAGAAGAAGGGAATCGCGATGGTCTCAACCGAGAGGGATCACAACCGTCTGATCCATCTGATCGGGAGGAGAGCTCCAGGTGTTAGGATCGGCGTTTAGAATAAGGTCGTGAAGGCGATGCGAATGTCAAAGAGAACCGGTTTTAGGAAGACGCGATTCCCGAACAGTTCCCAGTTCAGAGTGAAGTTCGTGGGAGACGATCTGAGAACCCTCGCTCTTGAGGCCGGCTCTGACGAGTAATCGTCAAGCTTCTAGGATATCGAGATCCGGGTGAAATCGCAGTCTCACCAGAGGGCATCGTACTCAAGTTCCTCGTTAATTTCCAGAAAGGGAGCGGACTGATGAGACGAACCCACAGATTTTTCACACAACCCATGCGACAAGCCAGTGCTGAGAAGCCATTGAGGTAGTCCGACGTAGCTGATGCCTCCTCTCCTCCTAGATGATTCTGGAGGCTATGATTCTCAATCGATGATATCGATCACCAGATATGGTATCATTCACGGCGAGACGGATTTTCCATGACGCCCGATTCGCTCAAAGTGAAGTCGATCGAGGAGGCTCAATGCGCGCGTCTTGACTCCAGTTCACCGAAAGATGAAAGTTTCCCGAAACTGCTCGGGAATCGGCACTGGTGACAGCCACCGGGAGCTAGAGGGGGGGCGTCTCATCAGTCCCGCTCTCCTTCTGGGGATCACTGAGAAACTCCAGCATAGTGCCCTCAGCCTAACCCGCTGAATGTTATCTGCGTGTCTTCATTCTTGAGATGAGGCGGAGGAAATCGATGCGGAGCGGCATGTCGATACCCTAGAAATCGAGTGTTCACTTGGCGAACTTCACCCAGATATCCAAGCTTCCTGACACCACAACGAGTCAACACATCGATTATTATGAGAGCTTGATGGGTCTCGCCTGCCACACACTTGAGCCGCGGTCGTACTGGACCTGAGTCTTCATTGGTACCAATGTAGGGCAGCCATGATCAAAGCGAAGATACCGTTCGGAAATGCTAGGGTCCATCAGTGCCCTTCGTCATGAAGAAACAGAGGGTCAGCGGTCGTACACTGATGGCTCGTTGAACAAACGCCCCGAACAGCTGTTGCTCCATTCAATACGGGTCTACAATTTTCTGCTACGGACGAAGTTCCAATACGTCGAACCCCACATCCCCCGCCGCGAAGCTGTCATCTTTGAGTCGGAGGTTTCTGGAACTAACCAGAGTGTATGTTCAGATCGTTCAGCATGAGGAGCTCATTCAAGACGGAGGTTCGACCGCTCCCCCTTTTTTTACTCAGTCAGCTCTGACTTTGGCCCATCGCGGAAATCCTTTCGTGGTGCAGGCCTTTCGTGAAGGATTCGTAGGGATTCGATTGCGCTTAGCGATGCGATTTCTACGGGCTTGCATTCACCATTTTACGAGAGCAAAAAGTAGAGTAAAACGCGGATTTGAGGGGGAAAACAACGTATCATTACCGCGCGAGGGTTTCCTACGATCGGCGATAAAAGGTGGGAATCGACCACGAATAATCCAAATATGCCGTACCAATGTCTGTGAGCGACGCACAAGTAATCAAGCAGAGTCATTTGGCTAACGTCCCGTCGAGGACGAAAGATTTGAAGTCCCAACTTATATACTAGATTGAAAATTCCCCCATTCGACATTTCCTAGCGCGACGATGTTCTTTTTTCAGGAAGGAACCGGCGGGGATGCGGCTCCAGAGGTCGCGGGCAGTTGTCGACAAACTCGAGGGGACTCGTGACCCCTATCGCGGCAGACAGATTCCGCGTGGGATATCGAGAGCAATGTCGTTTAACAGCATCCCATGACCCCTGGCGTCGCCTCTTTGCTCCATCCCGGTAATCAATCCGAACGAGCCGCGTGGATGGAGGTTATTTTTGCCCCCCCCCGCAGACCCTGGACGATTTCTCCAAAAAACGCTGAGCTTCGACGACGACTCCTCACTTGAATCGCGCGCTCTGGGGGCCCGCTACTCCGCCCGAATCAACCTCAAAAGTTCCGACTTGCCGTTCATCGAATGCCTTCAACTTCTCGTTGGTGATCCAACATTCGCCAGCCATGACGTCCCAGGCCCTCTCTCTTGAGCACTCGGTGTGGCTGAGAAGGAGGAGACGGGCCAAAATCGTGGGCAGCGGCGAGCACTGGGTGTGTGCATTTTTGGGTGAGAGGAGAGCAAGGGGGAACTGAGCGAGGGGTCAGCCGACGATGTGAGTGTGGTGATGGTGGGCCTTCTCCTCTCTGTCTTCGGTGAGTGGCGCTAGCATTCCCCCCCCGGTTCCAGGAGCTTGTCTATAGGAAACCGCCTCCGGCACATAGAGCTCGACGGAGGCGAGCCGCCCTTCAGCGCCTTTGTCAGAGAATTCTATTTTTCTTGGAAACGAACTGCGTCATTCTCAGGACAGTCATCGCCCGAAGCTAGCGGCAGCCCAAAAACATGGACAGGTGAGACAATCGGTCGAGACGGAGTGTCCCCCCAATCCACAGACCGTTTCCTGGTAGCGTCTCAATGCCTTGGCCAAAGGTCTCTGCTGCAGAGCAGCCAGCAGGTGCGTGTGGAAGTTTGATTTTTCGAGCTGTGTTCGAGAGCACGCTGGCCGAATCGCTGGCTGTTTGTGCTTGTACATGTGAGGAGACAGACCGGGTGAAGGAAGCATCCGTTACTTCCCCCCCCGCGATCTGCTCTGTGTGGAAGGTCCAGAGAGGACGTCAAGGGCATTTCTAAAAAGTGCTCTTCAGTCTCTCTAGGGGGCTGGGTCATCCGCTGCCAGCCAGAGTGGAATTGTTGGCAGAATCGATCTCGGGTTTCTGGGCCGTTGACGCCCAGACGGTGATCGTGTCATCGAGAGATGTTGGCGCGGAGAGCCCAGATGACACCCCTGCTTGCCACTGACTCGAGTCCACCCTTGCCGAGAGACTGAGAGAAAAGACAACGGTCGAAGACGCCCTGCTTTAACCATTCATTGGAGGCCACGAACAGCTTCCTCTCACTTTGTGGCTCAGTGTACGTGTTGTTTGCATCAAAACTGTTAAACGGATTCCCATGGACTTGTCAGGGGTCCCACTGTGTCCTCCATGCCACGATTTTCGTCTTTCCGAGCGAGGGAAATGTTGGTCAGCTTCTAGGAGAGCTCCACTCTCTGATCTCGCTCGCCTCAGACATTGGAGTGGTCAAGAGGGGTGTCGGGATGATTGGTGCTCGCGCCCCAGCATGAATGAGATCCCCGTTTCGCGTGTGTTTTTTTCGAGGGGCAAACGTTCGTCGAAGCCTCAAAAAAATATCTAAAGGTTTCGCGTCTGCCCAGCAGAGGAAATTCCTGGCAGGCCACAATCAACCGCTCCGCGTGCGATTAAAGCCGGAACGTTAGAACTTTGCCAAACACCCTCCTTCGACAAAGCCGCTAGTAGCAGTCGCCGAATATACGTGTTGAGCCATATATCAAATCTGTAGTGGACGTGAAATCTCTGAAAAAAAGACGGTTTCTTCACAGGCAACCGTAATGTCGAGCCTGGGGAACGCGCAATTCAGCGCCTTCCAGAGCAGTTTCAGGAACAAAAACTCTCGCCTTGTACCGTGAAAATGGTTTCCCGTTCGAAGTGCGGAAAGCATTGTCGGATTGGATTGACAAACAGAACTGGCAATCGCTGATGTCGGAGAGCCCAGAAGTGGCCAATTACATGTCGTCCCTGGCTCAAGAATTTTTCTCTGTGCTCGAGGTGAGTCGATTGAGTGGAGGGCGGACGAAAGGTCAACCGGATGCTCCGAGCCTTCCAGTCGGATGTCATCTCTTCAGTTACCTTCCTGCCGTTCATGCAGTTTCTCCACCGTATGGAGGAGTGGGGAGTTTCAGTAGCCTGTGTACAAATCCACACCACACACCCCTGTCGTACCCCAAGTCAAACATTCATCGAAACTCTTACTTTGTAGGAGCGAGCCATCAAATCGCCTGATTTGGCCACCCGCCAGGAGCTCGGCAAGCACTTGAACTTGTTGAGGTTGAACTACGCCCCAGATCCGGCGTTCCTCATGCGCGTCTTGAGAAACTGCATCTTGTACGAGCGAAAAATATTCGGAAACTGTGATGAATCGCTCGCTCAGAGCGCAGCCCTCCTCAGGGCCTGATCCGGGCCCTGACGATCTTGCAAGACTTGGAGGAATCGCGTCGCGAGGGTCAGCTGCTAGAGGAACGAATCAAACAGATGCATGAGGTCGAAGAGGCGTTCGTGTTTCAATACCAGGATTTCCAAAAGCGGGCCGCGCATTTCCAACAGCTGCCAGGCACTGAACCAGTCGGTCGAAACGGTTTCAACGAGCACAGCAGGAACTCGTCCAGTTTGAAAACGCGTACAGAGAGAAAACGAGGGAGCTGCACCTCGGAAGGATCGGCTTCCTCGAAAACCTCAGCAGTGAGTGAACACACTCTCCCGCGGTTTCGGTGCGCCGACACACCGATTCGGTTTCGGAATGTTCTGGAACTTTTCTCAGCTCAGCATTCCGATTGAGTTCAGCTCTCATTTTTCAGACAGCGTGAAGCGTCTCAACGATCTGAGGAAGCGGATCGTCGACAAACATTTGGCCGAGTGGCAAAGAGCGCAGCAGCTTGCCGGTAATGGTCAGCCTTTCGAGAACAACCTCAACGACATTCAGGAATGGTGCGAGGCTCTGGCCGAGCTCGCATGGCAAAATCTTCAACTTGTCAGGAGGCTGGAGTTGCTCATCACAAAAATGCCGACCACATCAGCGGCGTCTCTGATGGGAGAAGTTCTCGACTTTGGAGTCAGAGATCAAGACGCTGCTAACTGCTCTTGTGGGCGGGACTTTCGTGATTGAACAAAAAAACAGCCTCCTCAAGTGATGAAGACCAATACACGCTTCCAGTCCACCGTTCGTCTCCTCGTGGGGGACGACTCAATGTCCACATGTCGCCGCCGCAAGTGAGGGTCTCCATTATCAGCGAGGCGCAAGCGTCGGCTCTTGATCCCAACGTCGGGGAACCCCCCCTGACCGAGGTCGCAGGAGAGATCTTGAACAGCATCGGAGCCATGGAGTACCACCAAGCCACGAGACAGCTCGCAGTCTCCTTCAGGAACATGTCCTTGAAGCGAATCAAGCGGGCGGAAAAAGAAAGGGAGCGCGAGAGCGTCATGGACGAGAAAGTTCTGTCTCCTTTTCCAAGCGGCGATCAAAGTCGCCGACATGACGTTCTCCGTCCAGGCGCGCTCCTTGCCCGTCGTGGGGTGATCGTTCATGGCAACCAAGAGCCCCACGCGTGGGCAAACAGTCACCTGGGACAACGCGTTCTCTGAAAACCAGAGGAAACCCTTCGTCGTCCCCGAGAGAATCGCCTGGAGCAGGATGGCACAAGTTCTCTCGACGAAGTTCCGAGCGGCAACCGGCGCGGGTCTTTCAGAGAGCAATCTCCATTTTTTAGCAACCAAGGCTTTCCGCAATCCCAACTTGGGTCACGACAGCGGATCAAACATGTTGGCCTGGCCCCCAATTCTGCAAAGAACCTCTTCCTGATCGAACTTTCACATTCTGGGAGTGGTTCTATGCCATCATGAAGCTGACCCGTGAACACCTCAAGCTGTTGTGGGTGGACGGAGCTGTTTGGGGCTTCGTCGGCCGTCGGGAAGCTGAGGAGATGCTGTTGAAGCGCTCGATCGGCACCTTCCTGTTGAGGTTTTCAGACTCTGAGTTAGGAGGTGTCACGATCGCATATGTCAACGAGAACGAAGGTCTCAAGGAGATCCTGATGATCCAACCCTTCACTTTTCGAAGGATTTCAACATTCGGAGCCTCGCCGACAGGATATCTGACCTCCCAAGTAAGTTGATGTCGACGGTCGTACCCTTGTTTCCTGGACTCGGTACTTGGCGTCACTCCAGGGCCCTACTCCCAATCCGAACCCCGTCCGATCTTTTTTTCGCGATGTGTAGGGCTCTCCAAATCTGCCTGTCAGAGTGTGCTCGCATTTCGGAGGCCGTGCACTATCAACATAGCAGCGTTGAAAAAACGGCTCCAGAGACCACGGAGAAGCGTGAAAATCCTTGGATGACGTCATCCGACGAGAGAGTGATGTCACAGGGCTGGAGGTAACTCGCCGAGTTGGAAAAAGCTCACCATCATCTCCTCGCTTACAGAATCTGTTGTTTTTTGTATCTCTATCCTGACATACCGAAGGACCAAGCGTTCCAAAGATATTATACTTCGACGCTGGAGTCCTCGCACGGACCAACTGCAAACGGCTACGTTAAGCCCCTACTTATCACCCAGTAGTTGCCGGGATGCATCAGCAGTCATACCTGGACTCTAATGCGGCAAGTCCAGCTTCCTACTATGGCGCTGCGGACAACAATATACAACTCTCGAGAAGCGACGGAGCTTACGATCCCAATGCCATGGAGTGAGTGGTTTCATGTTTTATTCGGATTCGAGTGGAATAATTCGAATTGATTGGGCGTAGTCGATTAGCAGGCGGTAATCATTCGCATGTTCTATGCGGGTACTTCGGGTTGCTACGCCCATGCACGTTTGGAGGTAGGGTTTAGAATCTAGGAGTTTGAGTCACGCTTTGTTTCACTAGCTTCGGAATGGAGGAGGCGTCGGACAGGCAATGATAGTGAGATCCCCAACGCAGAACTCCTCCAGGTGTGCGAGGGTGGTGGTTGATCTCTGCCGGTTGAATCGGACAACGAAACCGAGTCGACCTGTGTGTGTGTTTGCAGTAGTTTAGAGCTAATGTTCGACCCTCCTCTTTTTGCACAGGCTTTTTGCACTGAAAATCTGGACAGCCGCTGAAAAAGGCAACGGGAGGACTTCAATCAACAGATTTTTTCTAACCTGGCAAGCTTTCGCCTAATGTGGGACCACGAACAGAGCTGAATAGAACCCGAACTAAAACGAGAACCCCGCAACTAATGAAAAGCTCCCTGCAATGTTTGATTGATCTCAGAGAACTATCATGAGCTCGTCGAAGAAATTCCACTTGTATTTCGTTGTACGCGGTAACGATCTTGTTATATCTCTTTACAAGAGACCTGCGCAGTGAGAAAAATTGAGAGACGAATCGTTCTCAGATGAATTATTATCTCTGGAAATGCCCAGACCCCTGAGCTTTATTTCGAGGACAAATCTTGGATAATAAAGGTCTGAGCTTTCGAACTCCGGTTTCTCTGTTCACGACCCAAGAGATTGGATTTGCATGCATCAGGCGGATGAAGTGAGGGTGTCGCTCCTCTTGCTGGAAGTTTGGCGGAGCGTAAAATTGTTTCAGATGCAAAAGACGCACTTGGGGGTGTTGGTGAACCCGGGCGATTCTCGGAAGGAACGAAACTCGCAATCCATACAAAATTTTCTATTTGCAGGCTCATGGATTGCCTCATTGAAACGGATCTTCTGGATCTCGACGACTTTTGGACTTGGACTTTTCCGCCGTTCAGGTGTCTTTGGCAGCTGGAGACAACGGTTGCGGTTGATAAATCATGCGAGCCGGTAAATCCATGGACTTTCGTGGCAATCGTATATGATTCGAACTCAGTGAAACTAGGTCGATTCCGCAACTTCAGGCTCTTTGTTGAATGTTTAAATGCATGCGGAGCGGTTGCTCTTTCGCTGCTCTGATGTTATGGTGGAGAGAACCGGAGGACCACGATATTTGAGGAGCGTATCCCGCTCCATTCCAGAGAAATACCTCTGTTATTACTCAAAGAAGTCACAGCAAAGCCTAGAGACTGATCCACTCACACTAGATCTGCGATATCATAAAAATAGCCTCTAAGAACATCGCTACTTGTAATTTGAAGTTGAGCTCGCGCCGGGAGCAGGGGTGCCCCCCACATCTGCTCCAGCGAGTTCAAACTGTGAGGTGAATTGCGTGATACTTTTTTCCCCTCCTCGTCGTCCCTTGTTAAATGTTTGTTTGGGAGCATCGAGCAGGGGAGAGCTATTTTAGAGCGAGGAAGCACATCATCACTCTTACCCGAATAAATAGCACGGCACACTCGAGAGAAAAATATCGGGTACAGGAAGCTTCGAGCGCGTTTTGAGGGATCCAAACGTTCAAGAGAGACATTGGTGACCGCAAGAACTGAGGTTTGTCATGGAAAGTGTAGAGCCCCCTCTCCGATCGGATTCCTCGGATAGCGCCTCACAGATTGAGTCTGGGAATACGTTTGAGTCGTAGGCAAGAATGAAAAATGGCGCCTTGATGCTGCTTGAGGAAAGCTTTATGACGAAAGAGGGCTGAGCTCGAAAGAACCACCATCACCGAGGAGGTCCTTCAGATGCTCATTTCCTGTTGCAACTTTAGCCCTAATAAAACACGCTTGAAGGTTGGATTGAATTTTGGGGCCCTTCACTGGGAGGTCTGCTACTGGACCCGTGCGAACGACGGGGGACCTAGGTACGGACAGGGCCCCAACGCCAAAAATGGGTTCCACGGGCGAGGCTTAATATGTTGCAATACTGGGCGTGGGTGAGAAATTCGCGGGAATGGAGTAGAGCCGTTCTGATGGCATTTTTGAACAACGAGGAGGGAGAAGTCGCTCACGCAAATCTTCTCAAAGGAGCCACATAGGCCGCCTGAAGACCCCCCTGGGCTGAGCTCATTTTTGGACTCAGTCGCAGGTTTTTCGGGACAGACTTGAGAGTGACGCTGGAGATCACTGCGAGAAACTTGAAATGCATTCTGCCCCGATCACTTTGATGTTGACTCAGCCTCCAAAGCAGCGGACGTTGGAAGAATTTTTTTATGGAAAAACTCATCGTCCCGCTTCCTTCTGAATGGCATGGGTAGCTCCCTTGTGTTGATTCCCCGCGTTGGCGTGCAACATGAGTGCTGATTGATCTGCCAAGAGGCTCCAGAAGCCGGGAGAGTCGCCGCGATCGCATATCAAATTTTTCCTCAGCAGATCGCAATGAACTGAATCGGGATTATTCGTGGGCTCGGATTTGCTGCAGGGGAACGACCGCTGAGCCCAGCGGGAAGTGCGACTCTGATAGCTTCACAGGTTTATTTCGTCGGATGCCATGAGTTGACCGCTATAACTACGATTACACATAGGTGTCGAATATTTTCTATCCGTTTTCCGCGTCGCGTCGACCACGATGGTGGCTGTATATATACACATTTTACACAATGCTATACAATGCACATTTCGGGAACTCTTATTTTACTCGGCGCATAAATGCGATGTGATGCCATACAAGCGCTACGTAAATACGCCGGCGTGTGACAGGATGCGTTCTCTTCGTTAAGACATGATGCACTCAGAAAGAGTAGGACAACGTTCTCCAGCGTTGATGGAGTTATGGTCGGCATGCTCGTTGGGCGGTTCAGAACCGGATCAGCGATTCGAAAAAACGTCAGCTTAGTTCCAGGTGGAGGGAGGGAAACTCAAGCCTGATCGTGGACGCCAGAGTCGACGCGATCCGCAACGTCAGGCCAGCTCGATTGTTGGAGAGTGCAGAAAAACTCTCCACACGTTGACGCTGATTGTTTGGTTCGCGGGATTCAGATCGTAGAGCCTTGAAGCGAAGATAAACACATTAGGTGGAAAACGGAGTGAGAATGCGAACGAGTCCGATATCAGTCATATTCCCCAACCGATGAGCAGGTGACTACTAACTAAATTCGTTTCGAGTGGTGGGGGACTCACTGTAAATTGGGATCCCCGAAACCGCTCTCAGGTACGGCTGCATAGATGTTTGACCTCCGGGTGGTTGTAGAATGGCGCAGAGGGTTGGCGGATTTGAGTCGGTTGTGTGCAACGGACGAACCTCTATCTGGTGTGACGAGCTGGGGGCCTTACGTAGCCGTTCGTGCCATGGTTGTGACTCTGCTGGAGAGTTGTGTAATACTTGCAGAAGGCCTGATCTTGGGTATATCCGGGTAGAGATACACCAAGCTCTGGAAACCGAATGTCCGTCATCAGGATATCTCACTCAGCCATCGAAATCTCTTCTCTCAGTTCAAGTTCATACTTCGCGGACCACTTACCCCGAGATCAGATATCCTGTCGCCGAGACTGCGTATTTGGAAATCCTTGGCAGTGAAAGGACACACGTTGATGATTTGCTTCTGGTTGTTCTCCGTCTCGGCCACGCATGCGATGCTGACCCCTCCCGGCTCGGAATCGGAAAATCTCATCAGCAGGAATGTCCCGTTGAGTGTTTTTGAGGAGCATGTCTTCCGTCTCGGGACGACTGATGAAGCCCCAGATTGAGGCCGTCCGTCCATATCGCTCTCTCAGATGCTCGCGTGTGAGCTTCATGATGGCGTAGAAAACCATTCCCAGAACGTGAAACTCCGTTCCAACAGAGGTGTTTCCTTGCAAAACTGGTTCCACGTGACGACCAGCTCGCCGTAGTCTGGCGGAAGGCTCGAATTATGGAAAACTTTGGTGGCAAGGAAATGGAGATTGCTGTCAGACAGGCCCCCTCGGCCAGTGGCGCTGAAGAACTTCGACGAGAGTACGTGCGCCATCTTGTTCCAAGCTCACGCTGTCGGGCCCCACGAATGGCAGAACGTTTGGGTCCGAGAAGGCGTTGTCCCATGTTTTATGGTCGCCCAAGCGTGAGGTTTTTCCTGATTGCCGTGAACGATCACCACCACCGGCAATGAGCGCGCTTGCACGTGGAAAGTCATGGTCGGCGATTGTTTATGACTGATTGAACAGGAGGCAAAACTTTCCTCATCCATGACGCTCTCCGTGCCCTTCTTGTGCGGCACGTCTGATTTTCTTGAGAGACATGTTCGTTGCCTGAACGAGGCCGAATACTGTCGCGAGGAATGATGATGCTCGATAAGCACCAATGTTTGTTTCTGGATCTCTTCCCCAGCGACTTCGGTCGACGGATAGCCGTTGTTTTCCGCGCGATAAACCCCGGCCTGGGCCTCACTTATGATCGAAACTCTAACTTTGCGGAGGATCGCTGGGATTCTTTTCGAAAAGCTCCTTGAGTTTTTTGGGCGCCGACCAGGAGACGAACTGTTGCGGGTGAAACGCGTGTTCGTTTTCATAACTTGTGGAGGTTGCCCTTCTCTATGACGAACGTGCCGCTCACCAGGGCTGACAAGAGCGTTTTGAGTTGAGTTTCCCAAATATCGAATGCTCTCTTTGAAAGCGGCCTCGGACGCGGTCGGGAGCTTGATCACTTGGTATTTTAACTTTTCCAAGTGTTGCAGATGGAGATAGATGTGTTCGCTGAGCATCTCGCAACACTGTTGGAGCCGTTCAAAATGATATCGATCGGCTGGCCATTGCCGGACAGCTGTTGTGCCCGATGCCAGTTCGGGAGCTCTTCACTTAGTATCTGCTGCTCCACATGCCCCAAGAAAGCCGACGCTGTCTGGAAAGTAAAATTGACTCGGGATCAGCATAAGTCCCGAGAATCTGAGAATGTTCTCTTTGACGGCGATTGGTGAAAAGGTCTGATCCTCCCAAGCAGCGCTTGTACGGCTGTTCTGAGATGCGCATCCAGAAAGGGAGCAAATCAAAGCAGCGAATTTCACGGGGGATGGAGAAGGATCGACGCAAATTCAGAAGGAGCGAGTGATTGGGATCCGAAACGTACCTGTTTAAATTTTCGATGAAGCCGCGCCGTAGCTGATCGAGTTCTCGTGCGTTCTCTTTGATCAGACTTTCCAGCTGACGGATTCATGTTGTGCTGATTCTGTCGCTTGGCCCGAAGCCTGCATACGTTGCAGCTGAGCATTCGCTTCTGCAGCTCTTGGTAATTGAAAACGAAACGTTCCGCTGAATTTCTCCATGGCGAGTACTGTTCTTCTTGTCTCTGTATGTTGCGTCGCGACTCTTCGAGCTCTTGTTGGAGGACGAGGGTGCGTCGGGTAGATGAGACCCCGGGTCGCCCCCAAAAAAAAAAAAAAAAGATTGAGACCCAGCGCAAAACAAACAAAACGCCTCGCCCAAGGGCCACTATCTTCTGGATTTTTCGTGCATGATGCAGTTCCGGCGGAGTATCCTTATCGTGAACGTGGGGTCCGTGAACCTCACACTTTGTCGGAAAGCGGCGAGGGCTTCGCTCAATTGATCCGGGTGATGGGGTCGTTTCGTTTTTCGATGCTTTGTCCTGCGAGGAACTCGTCTGTGTCATTGTTTCGGAAAGGAATACAGGGAACAACACGCTCCTCACTTAAACGAAGTCCTCTGGAAATTATGAAGACTTCTCGGGCGGAACGGTATGCCATTCTTCTCTTTCCGCAGAACACAGATTCCGTTCCGGGATGGATATTAACGAATCTTGTGAGCTTGTTACGAACTGCGATTCGTTCTGCCACAGTTCTCAGAACGATTTCGATTCATCGGAAAGACTTCCCGTTCTTCAGATCGTCGACTACTTGGTCCCGATCTTTCAGAGTTTTTGGAAACAACCGTGTGAAACACTCTTGTACGATGGATAACTCCCGCTCAGAGAATTTTCAATAGGACTCAACTCGATCTCTGAGAGGAGAGGATTGGCTGGAGGGAACGGTCCAGTCAGAAAGAGCGAGTCTTGGCAAAATCCACAACGAACGAAGACCATCTTGATTCATTGAGCGTTCTTGCGTTTTGACTCTCACTGAATTCTCAAGCGCGCCTGTGTGACTCTCTTGCTACAATCGTACGAAGCATTCCTCCTCGAAACATAGCCTGAGCTCGTCGAAAGATCGAAATCTGAACCTCACCTCGAGTTCCGTGATCAGTTGATTCGCCAATACGACCGTGTATTGGGTTCATGTCAGGATTATCCGGGTTCAAGAGCGGCCAGTCCAGCTTGTCCAGCCAGTCCGAGAGAAACTTTTCTCACATCCAAGGGCATATGTTCTCGGTAGATCGAGTGTACTTGCTGGCGGTACTGATCCGGCAGTCGTTGGAGTCGGTCCCATGACGAGTCTCTGCTCGCCTGAAACATTCCTCTGCTTCGTAGGAGGTAGGCAGCCGTCCCAATTGTGTAACTGTCGTTTCACTGTACCTGCTCACTAAGGCATCGGCTCGCACACCCAGGAAGTCGCCGGAAAGTTGTTTCGTTCAATCGACAGCACTTCGGCACGCACTTCGGGGGAGCTCCAAAGTACGGAATGAATCCAAGATGACGTGCCGGAACGGTCCTTTGACCGCGCACGGACGTTGCTGACTACGGCAGCATCTTGCCAATATTGACAGATGTCACATTGATAATGAGCCAGATAAAGAGTTCATGATAGGTGATATTAGCGATCGAATGAAACACACATTCGAACTTGGACGCGTTTCCGAGCGTAATCCGTGAAGACACGAGCTGCTGAACGTTGGATATTAACGGAGCTTCTCGGAAGGGGTGCTCCGAAGATGCGCTCGTGAACGATCATTGGTCAGGAGTGCTCGGTCTGACTTGTTTCAGGCGATCCGTTCGGCTCCATCCGAGAGACCTCATGTTTCAAACGCAGAATCGTTCCGGTACGTTCCACGAGACACTCCGAAGACTCGTCTTTGATAAAAACGCTAACTCAGGGATCACCAGCTCAATCAGGGAAATGCACTTCCATCGATTCCTATCGAAGACGGGGCACTTGAGAAAACTGCGTGTCACCGGGAGTATAAAATATGGTGGTGGGTTCCTTTTGATGTCGGGATGACAGATAGCAGATCTCCTCGTTCACTATCAAAACTTGAGCGCCATCGATTCGTCTCGGGCAGAACACGCGCACGACGGCCGAATGTAAAAATTAACAACACTTTCAAGCCGTGAGGAGGTGAAGCTTGCGAGTCTGCTCGATTGCAGTCGCCGGTCCAAGGCTGCCGGATGAGCTCCGCGCGCGAAGGGCTCCCGTAGACTTCAGGTCACCACAGAGTGTCCGAAAACTTGATGTCGACGCAAAATTGACGTAAAACACTCACCTCCATGTTTGTAGTTTGCTGCTTAGCTGCGAGACAGGCAGGCAGATAGACTGGTTGGTTGGTTGGTGCGTTGGTAGGCTGTCCTCGAAGCAGCCCCGAGCAGTGACGCAGTCGGTTCCACGAATCCCGAGCAGCGAGCGAAGCAGCAGAGAGCCTTTCCTCTCAGCGCCGGCGGTGGTGGTGGCGGTTGTGGTAGTAGTTGTAGGGGTCCGTGGATATAGCCGCAGAGAAAACAGGCAGGCCGCTCGGTCGGTCGGAAGGCAGGAGCCAAATAGGCAGCCAGTGAGCGAACGAGTCAGTCGCTCGCTGGTTGGCGCATTCGTTCACTCAGCCACACCCGCCAGCCGATTCTTAGAACTGAATGTCAGCGCACCGGCAGCAGAAGATCGAGAAGCAGCCGCGCCAGCAGTGGGAAGAGGAGCAGCGGCCGCGGCCTCGGCTGCATCCTCGGCAGTAGTAGCAGTACATGTTGACTTGCATCCATGAAGAGCGGCAGTCGGGGCCGTACTTCGCTGGCCGTAAGTACGGCGATAGTACGGGTGGTAGGGGTAGAATTCACCGTAAACTTTCGCTAGAAACGGAGAGGGGTGGTGCGGGAGCGCATTTTTTTTTCACAGCAGTTCGTGTCGGAGGAAAACTCAAAGAACATCATCACTGTCCATCGCGATGAGTGCAACAAAAATGTCCGATGTCTCCTTCCATATTCCCCTCTATCTCAAAGAAAAATCAGGTGAATCCTGAGGTACAGTTTCAGCGTTGGCCATATGGTACCGATTTTCGCGAAAGGTTGGCGATGGACGGAGCCCGTACTTGCCGGCATCAAATTCATCTTCAGATTCATTGATCCTCTGGGGATCAGTGGGAAAAAAATGATAAGTGATGCTCAGAAACATGTGCTGTAGTCATTGAGGATGAAGTAAAATGGTTGTGAAGACTTTCCACCGCAACAATTTTTAACATGTTTTTCTCCCTCAGTCACCAGCGGGTCACAGAGGACAGTAGCCCCCTGTGTTCATTCTGAAACCGCGGATGATCAGTGTAGCTCTCAGGTAGCTCACGGCTGGAGCATATGAAGGGTCTCTCGAATAGATATGGGTTCTCCAACATGATACGTGTGGCGTAGGAGTTAAGGGCTGGTGATTAACGTCGCGACCCCCTCAGAGCCGGAATCCCTGATTCTCAAATTCGATTCCCGTTGATGTATGGGTTACATGTCGAGCAGAGGGAGTTGCACAGAGCGGAAATTTCCATTGTAGATAGTCATCCTTTGGTGCCAATTACGTAAAACGGCGTGCGGAACTCACTCAATCAGCTGCCGAGCAGGCTCGGCCAAGGCGTCGTCGGGGAGACGAGGTCCGACGCTGAGAGAGATTTCAAGCGTGGAATACCATTGAAGGAACTGAACAAGGTTAACAATGCTGTGATGAGCTTCTCCTACGATCCGACGGACTCCGCGCAGAGAGAATTGTCTTTCCTTGGAGTATCCGTTTAGGAACCAGCTCAACCAGCCGGGATGAGAGTTCCTCGTGGTAATAGAGCTGATCGCATGAAGAGCGATGCACCTCAATCGTCTTTTTCGTTTTTTTTGATTCATTGGTGGGCACTAAAATTCTTCCCGCGTGCCAGAGCGCGGGCTGAGAAACTTCCGACGGGCCACGGACTTCGAACATGGACGGCACCGGAAACCGTCCGTTAAGCTTGATTTTGAGCACATATTAATGTAGGCTCACATTCTACCGGCGAGGGTTCCCTTGTTGTGCCGGAAGCTAGCCGCAACGAAACTGAAACCACCCAGAGTTTTGCTTTGCGGCACTGTCGACTAGCACTTATCACACGCTCTGCCGTCAGCGGCTTGCTTCCAATTTACTGGTCGTTGATCAGATCGATGTGGACGTGAGCCTACGGAACCACTGGTTCAGCAGCTGAACTTGGCCCCGTTTTTTCGTAAAGAACTCTGCAGGGACGTGAGAGCTGAGATATGACCAGAGTTGGTTCTTGCTCCGCAACATACCCTGTCGGCTCGTTCAGGGTTGAGCATCCATTGCGGAATACGATGATTGATGAGAACGGTCGGAGAGACTGCTTGGGAGGAGTGAAAAACCCCGAAATTGAGTACGAACTGCGTCTCAAATCTCGAGCTCGACCGAACGAGCTCTCCCAACTGGAATGGTTTCTCAAGAAACAGGATCGATGGAGTTCCTCGTCCTCGTACCAAACTCCTGCAGACACGAGAAAGACACTCCACTTGTTCTCTTGTCAGTTCAAGGTACACATTCTCTTGGTTTACCTGGTGATTGGAATATCCTGAGTTTCAGTTCTCGAAAAGCGGCCAGTCCTGGTGCATGGTCTTGGCGTCACGGGCCACGGGGGAGAGACTGGCGGGCCGAATTCGTCCCGCGAGCCATAGTTCGCCCACCACTGCTTCAATTTTCTAATTATTGAGTATTCTGAGCGACGAGAGACACGGATCGCAGTCATGTCGAGAGAGGTATCCCACAATACAGCAGCGAATCTTCGATACCTCGGATCGTCTCCGAGCCACGGTTCATGGTGAATGAGCATCGAATAAGAGGAAACTGTGGAGGAGCTCACAGGAAAATAACTCCAAGTTTGATTCGAAAATGGGAAAATCAGCTCGCCGAAAGCAGCTCGTCAGACCCACACCTCTGAAAAAGATATCCGGCTCTGGGATCGCTCTGAACGGGATTCATATTCCATGCGTAAGCAGCCATGAGCTGGGCCGATGGCGCGGCGCCTTCCGATTCCGCTACGAGGGAAAACTGTGTTCGCGGGTTGAGAAAAAAAAACTCTCTGGCCGATTCGGTCCAAAGCTCATCATTGAAACATATGAGACTCGAGTTTTCGAAGAGTTTTCGGAGCCCTCAGGTCAGGACATCGTCAACGTTCTGCCACGTCACCGTAGGACTCTGTCTTCAGGGAGCTCTCTCCTCCATGGTATTTCCTGTGTAAGCCTGGGCCTAATGAGAATCTTCAAACCGCCTGAAGGGAATCCATTGGAGAAGAGCGGATCGCCGATGATTGCTCCGCACGTAAACTCCAACCTTGTTACTCGGGACGGCAAGCTCACGGCCTCGGGCTATTATCACAAACCCCTGCGGAGACCAAAGATAGTGCCCCGCCGGGTCGGGATTCAGTGTTTAACCACTGTGACGGATAAGCAACTCGAGGACCATGATTGGCGTGTTTCTGATTGCAGCTCCTCTCGAACACAGGTCCGGGCTCCTTCTTCTCCCGACGGAGACGACTCGAAGGTTCTATCGGAGAATCGTTCGGCAATGGCTCTCTTCCTCTCCAGTAGTTGCCGCTGCAGTCCGAAGCCAGGAGACCAGAGATTTGCTAGAGGATGAGAAACCTGAGATCTCATTGGGAGAATGTACCTTGAGCCGCCGGGCGCATGAACTATCATTGAAGATCAACATAACGAGTGAGAATTATCGAAGGGATCATGCAAAATTAGGGTCTATGTTTCTAACGCAAGCCCACACCACTTGGTATCTCGTACCTATTTTCGCGAATGAGCCCGAGTTCCCGCGGGGGCGGGAGCCTTCTATACCGATCTGCAAGAAGCTCAAACGGATGAGCTTGTTGCAGCAATCACTGAACCCGGAGAATGATGCCGATTGGATCAAACGAATGGGAAAGGCTTGCGAACTTACGATATCAGCTCCCTTGGTGCCGTTCTGAGCTGAATCGATCATCCCGGAAAAGTCGATGAGCTTTCGCGGCAAATAGAGTCATCTGAATTTCGATGACACGGTCTGGGTACTCTCGGATCACATGGAGTTATGGTCGGTATGCTCGTTAGACGGGGCAGACCCCAACTCGCACTTCGGGAATAACTTCGGGGGTTCCAGAGACATGCGGGACAGTGTGTGTTTGCGTTGATGTCCATCAATCATGGACTCGGCGACATGATGCTCGTCATGCTCGATACGAGCTTACTCGGAAATCGCCGGTTGCGGGGCAAACAAGAAAGTGAGGAATCGTGTTGCGAGCAGAGGACGAAGGAGAAGACGGGATAGACTTGCTTCCGAAACGGAGGAGGAGGACCAGCATCTCACTTGCAGCACCCTTGAACTTTTCTCTGAGAGGAAGTGAGTCTCGGCGAAGCAGGCAGAACACTCATCGATGCGGACTCAGCATCAAGGCGCGCCCAAGCCTTGAATTTCCGGTGGTCCTTCTGCCTGACTGTCGGAGGAAGCAATGTGCTTTTTTCCGTCCCATCCGTACTGAGAACTATCTCCATCGTGTGGTGTTCTGACGGTCATTCACCGAGTCCGCCACTCGAGAGCCGCTTCCCCACCTGTCCGTCGGTATTGATGGACTGAACGCCTGGAGCAAATCGGTACAAGCGTGATGTGTTCTTTGTCGAGTCTCCACCCTTCAGACGAACCGTCCCGAAACAATAGCAACGTAAAAACACGGGATTGTACTTTTTCGCAGCCAACCACTGTCGAGGAGCGGGATAAGCGATTTTATTAAAACGAAAGCATAATTTAAAACAGCTGGACAGACGGCTCAACCGATCGATTCTCTAGGCGCCTGTCTGGCTCGGCCTATGCTGCTGCTGAGGAGTGCTGGAACTGTCAGCATGTCGACGTTTCACTCCTCGGGTCTCGGGCCTCGGAAGCTGGCGCCTGGAATCCATGGAAAAAAGTCACGAGAAGAGCAGAGAAATCATTCGAGGGGACCAGATGGGAGGGTCAGCAGGTTCATACACTGATGCATCTAACGGCGGGTGGCTCGAAAGGAATTTCGCACGAGGACTCACTGTGAACTCGGGTTCTCGGAGCTGCTCTCCGGTATGGCGTCGCCGATGTTCGACCCCGGAGGCTTGCAGATTGGCAACCTCGCTGACGGGATCGAGTCAGTCTTGCCTCCTTGTTCCGTTCGGGTCATGGACCGGAGCCTCCCGGAACCTAGCGGCTCTTGGTTTTCACGCTCCTCGAGAGTTGTGGGGTACTTGCCGAAGGCCCCATCTTTCGGTGTGCCGGGGTAGAGATACAGCAAGTTCTGGAAGATCAACGTTCGCTGTCAGAGTACTCCATTCATTCCCGGATCAGCGAAGGCGCTGAGCGGAATCCTCATTCAGTTATTGATGACTCTTAAATAGGTCTCGGACCTCTACGCGAATCACATACCCCACTATCAGATACCCTGTCGCGGAGATTGCGAATTTGAAGATCCTTGGCGATGAGGGGACTTGAGACCAAGATTTTCCTCTGGCCGCTCTTCGGCTCTTGCACACTCACGATTTGGACTCCTCCCGGCAGAGATTGAGAGAAACTCAACATGAAGGTTCCGTTGGGCTTCTTGAGGAGCATTTCTCCCATTTTGGGGAGGCCGATGAAGCCGTGGATGAGGCCGTTCATCCACAACGCTCTCAGATGTTCGCTTGTGAGCTTCATAACGGCGAAGAACCATGCCCAAAACGAGAAGTCCCGTTCCGACAGGGGTTTCTCACAGAAAAGGCTCCAGCTAACGTCCAGAGCACCGTGGTTCGGCGGAAGACTCGAGCGATGGAAAATTCTTGTGGCCATGAAATCGACATCGCCAACACACAGGCCCCGGCCGGTCGAGCTGCGGAACTTCTTGGAGAGAATTTGCGCCACCATGTCCCAGCGCGCGGTCTGGCAAACGGCGAAGGGCACGCGTTTGGGCACCGAGAACGCGTTATCCCAGACTATTGTTGCCCATGCGCGAGATTCCTCATCCCCCTCGGTGATCACCACTATCGGTAATGAGCGGGCTTGCACGCGGAAAGTCATACCGGCGATTTCTATCTCCGTGTCGAAGAGGAGACAAAACTTCTGATCCTCGAAGCGCCAGAAGCTCTGCTCGTGGAGATCTGCGGTCCCTTTCACAGACAAGTTTCTGAAGGGAGCCGAGTAGCGCCTCGAGGGCCGATGATGCTCCAATTTCCACGCGTTGTTCCGGAGCTCACCAGGGATGGGGGTGAACCGATGGCAGTCTGTTCGCAGGGCAGACCCGGACCGGGCCTCCCTCGCGAGCGTAACAACAACTCGCGGCGGGTCGGCTGGTTGGCCCGCGAAAAGCTCGTTGAGTCTTTCGCCGATCAGGAATCGGACTTTCGCAGTGAATCGCCTGCCTGGTACGATGACTTGTGCAGGTTGCTCTTCCACGATGAAAGTGCCGCGCACTAGAGCATGTAACTGGATTCTCAAGTGTCTTTCCAGGTTGCTGATTCTCTCTCCGAATGTGTGCGCGAATCCGACGGGGAGGTGGTCGACATGGTGTTTGAACTTCTCCAAGAGCCGGAAACTGAGACCAATGTGACCGCAGATCATCTCGCAGCAATGTTGGAGCCATTCGAAATTGATTTCGATGGGCTGACCATTTTCAGCGAGCCGTTGCGCCCTCTGCCAGTTCGGAAGCTCTTCGCTTGTTAAATACTGCGCCACTCGGTCCACGAACCTGACGCCGTCTGAAAAGTAGAATCGACACGATATCAGCGTGACTCTCGAGACGCTGGGAGTGTCGCCATGGACGGCGAAAAGATGCCTTCAGAGCTGAAACGGGGCATCGTGGGGGCCCCCGAACCTTTCACAGCGCTGTCCACTCGTGTGTCGGAAACGCATTCAGAGCAAAAGCGAGCGGATGCGACTCGCGAGCTGTCTTAGATACGACGGAAGTTCGGGGGTATTATTCTCTCGAGTGATTGGAATTCCAAACGTACCTCTCAGATCGCTGAAGAAGTGCTCGCATCGCCGCTCGAGATCAACGGTGACCAGAGACTCCAGATGATTGGCTTCCTCTGCTGCTTCTTCTGTCACTTGACCCGAAGTCTGCTCATATTGCAGCTGAAGATACGCCGTCTGTAAACTCCGGTGATTGGAAACAGCGGGTGAACCGAGTTTCTCAATCTCCATGTACTGGTCTTCAAGCTCTCGGATGTTTCGTCGCGACCCCTCGAGACTCCATTGCAGGATCTGGATGCGGTCAGAATCGATGTCGAGACCCAGCAAAGGCTCGCCCCAGGCGACTAACTCTCCCTCGGGCGTGGTCCACTTCCGGAATATCTCCAGGAGGAGCACGTCGTGAAGGCTCATAATATGGTGGAACAAGAACCGGGCTTTGATCGATCCCGGCTTCCGCAAGGCGGCGCCGTTCGGTTCCTGTTCTTCACCCTGGAAGGAATTCGTTCGTGTGAATCATTTGGAGAGTATTCCGGGACAGACGTCGAACGAGAACGCGGTGCCCGGCAATTATCGACACCTCTTGTTCTCATGTCAACCTCTTTGTTTTCTCGAGAATGCAATTTCCATCCTGAACGAGTATCAACGAATCTTGTGAGCTTGTTACGGCCACTATCCGTTCTGCCGCAGCTCCGGGGACGACTTCGATTCGGAAGAAGTTCGTGAGATCCATCTCGATCTCGATCAACTAGCAATGAGCGGAGAAGATTCCGGAGATCAACCCCAAAGAACGAGTCGGATGGTGTTTATCGAGAAATAACGTCTTGCGTTCTCCTGGATCTTCGGAACGCCCGAGTGACTCTCGCAGAATGAAAATGGAGATCAATTCCACCCTGAGATCGAGCTTGTCGAGAGATTGAGATCTAACTCACCTCAAGGTCCGAGATCAATCGCTTTTTCAATGCGGCACTGTCTCGGATCAGTTCAGGATCGTCCACGAGCTTCGGAACATCCAGCCCGCTCAGCCAGTCCAGAAGAGCTCTTCTCACCTCGAAGGCCACGGGCCCAGAGAAGCTCAACGGAACTTGCTGGCGTCTGTGTTCCGGTACTTTACGGGGTTGCACGCGGCCTGATGATTGTTTACTCGCCTGAAACATTTATCGGTTTGTTAGGAGGCACGTCCTAGATCGCCATCGCGTGCACAGGTTGTTTGACTTCGACTCGCTCAACAAAACATCTTCCCGCAGACTCTGTCGCTCGCCGGAAGGTGGCTCCGTGCAATCGGCAGCACTGTGGAGAGCTCTGAGAGTCCGGAGCGAAGCTGGGCGAGGATGCGAAGCAGTCGGATGCACTTTTATCACTCGGGTATCGGCGAAAGTCATATTGAAAAGAGCTAGATAAGAATTCCATGATTTATCTATATCGAGCACTCGGTTCGAGATGAGCCTCCGAACGTATTCCATGGAGACACGTCATTCTGAACGCGAGACATTATAGTGCTGCGAACCTCTTCTTAAAAAGGTACGGTCTTGACCTCCGCCGGGCGGTTGTGCCCACGAGCCCGCGGGTTTCAGATCGGATTGATTCCTGCGTGCTCCAATATATGACTCCGAAACTCGTATTCGATACAGACGTTCGCGTAGATTCGAAATCACAAATTCGATCGGGGAGAGGCACTCCTAGAGATTCCTGGCTATTCAGGACAGAATAACGGAAAGCCGATCACTTCGCTCGCACGAAGCGACTGCCAATAACTCGTTTTCAGCGCAACACACGATGATGAATGTTCCAAACCATAGTAGTTCCGAACAACTGCGATGCTATTCATGAATCTCAAAACACACGCACTCGACTTGGAACACCTACCTCCATGTTGCAGTTTGCTGCTTAACTTCGAGAATGGTGAAATCTCTTCACGGTTCCTGGATTTTATGCAGCCCGCAGGCTTTCATCCGCCGTGCCCCTCTCTAGGTCGGCGAGGGCCGTTAGCCTCTGTATCGCAGCCTGGTCCCCTCACTCAACCCCCTTGCGCCTGCCTCCTCACGGCAGCCCCCGACCCCTTCGAGAAGCAGTGCTTCAAGCAATTCATGTATCTCGCCTTCCTCTTCAAATCGACCCCTTCGAGAAACAGTGCTTCAAGCAATCCATGTATCTCGCCTCCTTTTTCAAATCGACCCCCCAGCCGAGACGGCCGAGTACCACGGAGCGTTCCAACCCCAGAATACCTCAATGAGGAAGTATGCCTCCGCAGTAATTGAACGCACTGAGACTGCTGTGCAGACATCCACAACATTCGATCCCCATTACACCCATAATTATGCCTTCCAAGCATCCGATTAGCAATATTTGCGACGATTTTCGTCTCCAAGAACTAATGCCGTCAAGCCTGTTGTCAATTCTATCGGAGAAGAAACTTCAACGCTGACGAACGATTTTCTCGGTTCTCTCGTCAGGTTCTTGATATCGTTTGACAGAATTCCGTCACTAATACGGGCCACCGAGAGAACCCGACAATACCGGTGTCGACTCGTAGTGTCATTCCCTCTGGAATTGAGGACGGTAGAAGGAGCGGAAAACTTTGCGAATCCTGTTCCAACTTGAAACTTCAATGACTCTCTCGAAATGGCCAAGGTTCGCGGAAAAATCGATAATCGCACTCCGGTTGTCCTGCTTAGCTTCTTTAATTCCCAAAGCTTGACCGCGATTTCAAGTTATTATAGCCTCTGGAAGTGAGCTGACGAAAACTACCACCTCACGTCGAACACCCAGTATTGGCGGCATCGGGGCGTTCAGAAGATCGCGGTTGCCTTCTCCTTGCAGGCGACGGAATACATGCACCCAAAACCCGATTCGAACGTTCCCCGCACTGAAGGAGACCGCCTCCCATGCTGGACCAGAGTTGCGATCTGAGCGGACATTCGTTCCGCCGAAAACGAACGATTATCGCGATGTAAGCTGAGAACTTCGCCCGAATCGTCGGCGCGCCCAGAGAAGCAACGAACCTATCATTCTTATCCTATCCGATAAATCATCGACAGATGAGCTGGTAGAAATCCATTATTCATTCGTGTGAGAGAACCCCCTCTAACTCTCGGGTGATTTTATGACACACTTCAAACTACCCAATCCAACCTTCTTAGATTCAATGCGAGTAGGTCAAACATTTCGTCAGCGCTGACACCTATCTCCGGGCGCACGCACGACGGTGTCGAACCAATTGAGCTCTCTTCGGTCATGACCCACCTTGAGTATCTTTTCAACGAGCGCAGAACGCTGAATGTTCGTTCGGCGGACGTCATTGTCACAGGCGAAAAGGCGAATACCTGCGACAGCCTCGCAATCTTCGGAAAATTCTTCAAGCAACACTAGTTAAGAGCGTCGATGGCTGTACTCGGTCTGGATGCTGCAGGAACGGCGAGAATGACCACCTCACTTCGAACACCCAGTATGAATGGCATTGGTGCGTTCCCGCGATCAGAATCTCGCGGTCGCCTCTTCCTTGCAGACGACGGAAAACATGCACCTGGAACTTCATTCGAACGTTCCCCGCACTGAGGGAGACCGCATCCCATGCTTTGTTTTCCGGCTGAACCTCCCAGCCAGCCCTCAGAAGTGTCCCGGGATCACCTTCCGGTATTGCTTCAGTAACACTCCCTCTCGCCTCGCAAATCTCATTGCGGGCGGTGGGCTTGGGTCTTGAGATGGTTCAGATTTAATTCTGATACAAATTAAATCCTCTTTTTACCATATAAGAAATTTTTGTTGTCGGCCGGGGATCGAACCCGCGATTGCTAGCTTAGCGTGGCACCTAAGGCGTTGGTTTATGCCACACGGCCAGAGAGCCGAACACCGCATCCCATGCTGGACCAGAGTTGCGATCTGAGCGGACATTCGTCCCGCCCGAAACGAGCACTCATCGCGATGTCAGCTAAGAACTTCGCCCGAATCGTCGGCGCGCCCAGAGAAGCAACGAACCGAATCGTTCTTATACTGTCCGGGGAATCATCGACCGATGAGCTGGTAGAAATCCATTATTCATTCGTGTGAGAGAAACCCCTCAAACTCTTGGATGATTTTATTACACACTTCAAAGTACCCAATCCAACCTTCTTGTGAGACTCGTTGCTCCCAAGCGAGACGGACGTGCAACAAAGGAGCGATTTGAGTGAAGTAGACAGTGAACACAAGTGGTGAATAGCTACGTCTAGTGACGGTGTATCTGATCGAAGTCGAGGGTCCCGGCTCGATCGAGAGTTCTCGCGCCAGGGGCAGAACGCCGAAACCGCCACCGAAGAAGGACGACGAAATGTACGTCTCCGTAGGAAAAGGAGCCGCGTTTGAGAGGGTCACTGACGAAGAAGCAGAGCTGGACTACCAGGACGCGGGAGATGCAACAGCGGGTAGACTCACTGAAGAAAGCCCAGGAGTACGGAGCCGGGAGCGCTGGAGCAACCGATGCAGAGGTAACACCATTAACAAAGAATACACCAGAATCGAAGATCACCCAAGCTCCAGCAGGGGGTGGCGCGTATTGTGGAAGGGCTGACGAAGCCAGCCGTCCGAACATCCTGAAGAGGAAACAGCACACACCGCCGCCGGAAAACTCGGATCCCGGCAAGTGGATACGACACCCGCCGGTCGGAGAACTCATATCGGAGAAAATCGACACGATAATCAGGAAAAGGGTGAGGAAGATAAGGGACCTCGAGGTCAGGAACCCAGCGAAAGAAGTCAAGGAACTCACTGACCAGCTCCTCAGGGGCGTCGACAGACTTGAAAGACAGATCCTAGAAGCAGTGACATCGAAAATCGAAGGAATCCAGAACGAGCGCAAAATGCTAGGAGCTGACTAGGCATGAATTTCCGAGACTCGGAACTCGGAAAATAATTTCCGACCCGGAAATTATTTTCTGACTCGGAAATTAATATTCGACTCGGGAACGGAGATCCATCATCAACTGACGTTTCCAACCCACCGAAATCATCCAAGAAGTAGTTTCCGAGTTAGTGAGTATTCCCAGATGTCCGTAAATGGATTCCCCGGCCAGCAACTGGCCTAGACACCTCGTTGGAAAAAAAAACATCATATCCTCCTATAGATGCTCCGTTTCCCGTGCCCAAGTTTGGAAACTATTTCTTGGATGATTTCGGTGGGTTGGAAACGTCCGTTGATGATGGATATCCGTTCCCGAGTCAAATAGTAATTTACGAGTCGGAAATTATTTTCCGAGCTCCGAGTCTCGGAAATTCATGCCTAGAGCTGACACAGTCGAACTCCAGGACGTCAGGGACCAATTGAAGGAAACTCAAGACAAGATTGCCGAACTAGAAGGCACAATAACTGATCTCAGAAAGCAGACCCTGGGACACAAGGAATCCAAGGATGCCGCGGATGAGACTAAAATCCATATATATAAAAGACACCGGCCGGTCTAACCTGTGATCCGAATAAACGCCGCGGCAGCGGCTTAGAGCTCGACGAAACCTCGCATACTCACGCAGAATCGGCCCCGAATGGTTATAGGCCGCCGGATACTTTTCTTGAAAACCTCTGGAAGCCGGAATACGGAAGAAACTTGACAACTTCCTTGTCGCCGGCCGCAGTATCTTCCAGTTCGAAAGGGCGCGCCTCGCCCAGCCGCTTCGGCTGTGGCTGTGTTTTCCACGGCTACAAACCGAGGAAACTCGGTAACTTTGTCGTTGCGTGTTGAAGAATTGCTCTGTCCGATAGGCCTATGCTCTGCACAGCGATTCAAGTGCGTTTGTTCGTTTATCGTGTCTGACAGCGCTCGCATGGAGCTGCTCGCTTCATGATGCTCGACCGTCGCTTGACGCCCTAGAGCCAGTGACGACACGGTGCACAGCGAGGAAACTCGATACGAGGAGTGCTCAGGTCGCCTTGCTTCCAAGCACGGTGAGGTTCACCTGCGACACCTCCACGGCCCGACCGTCAACGCTCTTCCGCCGTTGCGGACATCCACACCATTCCATAACTTCAAGGTAAATGTGGACCGTGATTGATGTGAACCGCACCGTGGATCTCATCGCGGTCAAGCCTGAACTAGCTGCAGTGCAGTTGATCAACTGCCATGATGGGCGTCCCAGAAAAAAAAGCAACCTCTCTCAAGTACTCTGCTATTCCAAGAGATGGCAAATCCTGCTCCAGATCCTTCAATTGCGAGAGATCAATCATAAGCTCATGTTATCAACGATGACAGTTGACGCTGTTGACAGCGATCATGACGCCCTGGGCCACCTGAACCGCGAGTTCGGAGGAGAGAGCGCCAATTATGGTTATGAAGAACTTCAAACATTGCGACCATTCAGTTAGATCGAAGGCGCCCAAGCCTGAACACCCGCAAAGAAGAGACCCTCGACCGAATAAATCTATACCGGCTAAAGCATTACTCCCTCCCTCCTTTCTTCCCAGGCATGGAAGGAGGTAAGTAGAACAACACTATCTGCTTCCGACTTACTAAATGAGAGTCTCTGCCACTCATGAGACCATTCCTGACCGAAGCTGGGAGAAGACGGAATTTCTATAAGTACGTTGCGGATAAAACCATATCGATCTGGTGTGAGATCCTCTGGGTTATCTGCATGGTGGTCGAACCTCCCTCCGTCGGGAAGGTCGTCGATGGACGAAACGCGAAATCCAGGAATGGTTAAATAAATCTAGAACGTCCCCAAACCTCATCCTGGATCCGCCCAGAGAACAATTCGAGACAAATCACCTCGTACCTGAAAAGGTCCCCCCGAGGAGAATGATCGCGATAGGATAATGAAAGCATGATGATAGGGATGAGCCTCCTCTATCGAGACAGATACATGATCTATTGAATGAATCACCTAGATGCCGCACATCAAGGGTCGACAAAGCCAGGGCCCCGGGACAAAATGGCTCGCGACCAGGGATCTGGCCCCGTGCTCAGGCAGGGAATATCCGGGGTCGACCTCGGGATTGTTTTGGGACAGATTGGGCCCGATCACGGAGTCGGTCTGATTACACTTTTAAGAGTCGATCGGGCCAAACTTTTGGGGGTATGTGGAGATGATTCCTGGGTCGATCTGACCATACTTTCCGGGATCCATGGGGGCGATTTCGGAGTGGATCTAAAAAGTATGGTCAGAGGAAAAATATGGTTCAGACCGGGGCGAAATTATCTTCAAGAAGTCTCCGTGGGGCACGGATTCAAATACCTAGAGGAATTTCCATGATGCCAGGATAATCCGAATGGGGAGAGCAACTACGCTCAGATGCTATTCGTATCCGAAATCTGCCCCGGAAAGAGTTCTGGAGTTCAAAGATGAACTCCAGGTTGACCCAGAGACACTCGAAGAAGGATCACCTAGAGAAGCACTCCTTCTCTCGGCGCCATGATCTGGAGCGTATCGTTAGCCCCGTCGCCATGATCTGGGGCATATTTTGGGCCCCGAGCGGAGGAAGTTTGTCGACCCCCGCCGCGGACAAACTACCTCGGATGTCGCAGCGAAGCGCGATAGGGTACGCTAGTAAGATATATATGGGAAAAGATGAGCAAGATAGACCAAGCGGTGCTCTTGTCGGAGGAACCCTGGCCTGGGCGGACCTACGAAAAGATCAAACCAACGAAGACCGGAATCGTAGGAAGCAGAGGGTGTAAGGTCTTCCTTCACTCAAGCGCAGATAACGATAAGAGAACCCATAACATTCTTGAGCAGCTGGCTAAGATGTTCCCGGCCATAGAAGACATCGATAATCTGTGAGAAGGCGAGGTGGCGACCACCACATCCCTACTGTCGTCATCCCTGATCAGGGCCGGAGACAGCGAGCGCGTGGAGTAGCGCAAAACCCTCATGATCGCAAAACTCAAACAGGGAGCCCCTCCAACAGAAATCATTCAGATCCTGGAGAAAATCGCAGTCGAGGTCAAAAAGTCAAATAGAGCCCTGGAGGAGGAAACCCTTATCAAACTACCTTCTGGCGCAGATGTGAGTCACTACCGAAAAATCCTAGAGATATGCTGGAGGAAGAATGGAGTATCAACAGAAGCGGAGATCTCCATAAAGACACCAAAGACAGAAACCAAACAGGGAAAGGAAGCAAAGACAACCCAGAGAAGACGCATGCAGGCAGCGATCGAAGTCGAGGCCGGAGAGGATACATTTGCCGACATACTTAAGAACCTCAAACAAACCATTGAACCGCAGAAGGAAACGCTGGGGGTTCACATCAAGGGCGCATCAAACCTGTGTCATCAGAGCTTGGACGGAAGTCCCCACCTGTTCCAAATGCCAGCTGGTCGAACACCGAGCCCATAGAATGCACGGCAAAAGAAGTCACAGCCAACAGATGCTACCGCTGTGGAATAACAGGGAAAATTAGTGGAGACTGCGAGTCCGAAAAACCCTCGTGCGAGGCGTGTTAATCTGGAGAACACTCGCCATACTCCATGGCCTGCCCAAGGTACCGAGAACTCCTTACTCAAGAGAAACAGAAGGCGAGCCAACAAAGGAAACCAACGATAGAAGACAGAATAAAAGAGGCAGGAAATACCCAAGAGCGGGATAAGCCGACTCAAGCCACACCTACTGAGCCAGTCAGCATCGAAGAGCCAGGAATGCAACAAAAGTCCAGGGACACAACACACCAGTGGCACACGAAGATGGGAAAGAAGACTATCCTTACCAAAGAACAAAGGATGCTCAGGATCATACAAATCAACCTAAACAGATCAAAGAAAGCCCACGCAGCCCTAGAGCAGAAGGTTAAAGAAGAAAAAATCGACATATGCATACTCAGTGAGGTAAACGTCGCCTTATCGAAATCTAAGAAAAGAAGAGATCAGAGATGGATAGCGGAACACACAGGCGACACCGCGATTTGGGTGACAAGTACCAACGGGGGAATTCAGGTTGAGGCGAATGCCACTGCACCCGGCCTTACGAGAATCACCCTCCAAGGAAGAGTCAGGATCGCAAGCTGCTATTTTTCACCCAACGAGGAAATCCAAGAATACATCGAGTTCCTGGATGGAATCACGAGTGAAATCAACAGAGAAAACGACGGCTCCTGGTTTGTAGCGGGGGACATCAACTCCACACTGAGCAGCTGGGCCACGGACAGCACTAATAAAAGAGCGCTCCAATGGGGCACAGAACTTGAGGACATGCTGGTGAGTAGCGGACTACAAATCATTAACGAGGGCCAGACTCCGACATTCATGAGAGGCACGCAGGTATTATATCTAGGCATCACGGCGACATCCCACCCGGAGATGATCGAGTAGTGGAAAGTCAACGACGCGCAGGAATCACTGACTGACCACCTCTACATAGAATGCTCGCTCCGCGCAGCCATACAAAAGAGAGAAAAAAGAACAACGCATAGATGGAAATGGAACAGGATGGACAAGGAGAAATTCTACAAGCAGCTGGACAGCGGGAGCGAAGAACAGAAGAACCGGGGCCTCCCGATGGAATCAAGGATGATGTCTAAAATTCTAGGGGAAGCGTGCACCTCCGCGGCTCCGCCGGTCAACCCACGCTGAGAGGACAAGCGCCCGGCCTACTGGTGGACGCCGCGGATAGCTCAATGTTGGAGAGACTGCGTCAAGGCTCAGATCCAGGGAAGGGCAAGAAACCCTCACAGGATGGAGACATGCCTGAGGAACTACACAACAGCAAGGAGCCTATACCAGACGGAGATGGTGCGCAGAAAGGTGGAAGGAACTTTGCGCCGCGTTAAGGGAAGACCTCTGGGGAAAGCCATACAAGATAGTCCGGGGAAAACTAGGCCAGAGGCGTTTACCGCTTTCTCGAGAGACCACCCAAAACGCTATCGCCCAGCTGTTACCAAAAGGCAGAAACTTCACACGGCGAAACGTAGAAACCAAAGAAGAAGAAATACCTGAGGTAACAGTGCAGGAAGGGTTCGCCACAGCTTATCGAGTGGGGGCTGGAAAGGCCCCTGGCCCGGACGGAGTACCGCCGGAGGCGGTAAAGATTTCCCTGAAACGGTGGGCGACGCTCTTCGCGGGGATGGTCAATGATATACTCAAGAGAGGGGTCTATCCCGAGCAGTGGGAGACGGCCACACTCATCCTGATACCGAAGCCCGGCAAGAAAGACGCCTTTCGACCGATCTGCCTCCTCAACACGGCGGCGAAAGCGGTGGAGCTCATAATAAACAGGAGACTTCAAAACGAACTGGAAGAGTGGGGAGGCCTGTCAGACGTCCAGTATGGTTTCCGACTAGGAAGATCAACGATGTCGGCTATCGAGAACGTCTTCCAGGCAGCGATGCAAGAGAAGCCCTTATCCTCCTCGACATCAAAAATGCTTTCAATCCGGTGGAGTGGAGCTTGATACTGGAGAGCCTCGCTAAAAGAAATATCCCAGCATACCTCCAGAAGCTAATCGGATCGTATCTGCAGAACCGGTGAATCGTTGATGAAGACAATCGTGAACACAAAATGACAGCTGGGGTCCCCCAAGGATCAATCCCCGGCCCGACTCTCTGGAACGCCGCCAATGATGACATACTTAGGAAGCCACTACCGAGAGGAGCAACATCAATAGCGTACACAGACGATCTGGCATTGCTCATCACGGCATCAAAGACCAAGCACTTACAAGAGATAGCGACGGATGCACTGGATATCCTGGCACGGTGGTGTAAGACACATCATCTCCGGCTTGCTCCAGAAAAGACGGAAGCGGTGATGCTCATTAGAAGAAGGAAAAAGGAACCTCCTACCCTCCACCTACAGGGTGCATGCGGGCCTCACAGGAATCCCGCATGTAGAAATCGTAGCAAATAAAGCGAAGAAGGCGGCGATCGACATGGGTAGAATCCTGCCCAGAACATACGGAGCCAGCGAGGCTCGACGCAGGATTCTTGCCACAGTGGCGGAATCTATTGCCCTCTATGCCGCCCCGATCTGGGCTCCAAACGCCCTAAAGTACTCAAAAAACAGAAACCTTCTCGAACGAACCCAACGCACCATGGCTATACGCAATACCAGATGCTATCGAGCGGTATCAACTGCAGCCCTTCTGGTACTCTCCAAACTTATCCCTCGGCCCTGGCTCGCTGAGGAAAGAACAAGGATCCGGCAAGAGAACTAGAAGAGGGACGCCCCATACGACCCTGGAATCTCAGGAGAAGAAACACGGTCAGACGAAGAAATCCGGGAAGATACCATGGACGCATGGCAGAAACAATGGAATGCCGCCGTTCATAGGCATTGGATGCGAAGCTGTATCCCGAAAGTTCAACAATGGTATGAGAGGGAGTTTGGCGAAGTCACCTACCAAACCGCACAGATGTTAACCGGGCATGGCTGCTTCCAGTCATATCTGCACTTCATTCGGAAGGCGCCGAGCGACATCTGCATATTGTGCACAACAGGAGAATCTGACGACGTAACACATACGATTCTAAACTGCCCAGCTCTGGCCGGTCCACGGGGACCTCTTGCGACGACCACTGTCCCCGACTTGGTGGCCAAAATGCTATCAAGCGAGGACGATTGGAACAGAATCACACGTGAATTCGGATGCATTTTCGAGAGTGCCCTCAGCGAACACGCCCGACAGATCATCGACAGACTAACAACTCAACAAAAGTGAAGTAGCACGAAGAGAATCGAAAGAAGCGCTCACACGATGCTCGGATGCAATATTCCCACAGGTACGCCCTGAGTTCCCGACGCATGTGCAGCAGAAGAGTGCGGTCCAGAATCACTCTGGAGGGTTAGTAAGTATTCCTTAAGGGGCGAGTCTCACACTGCCTGGATACTCTTTTCGAGGCGTCCGCAAACGGATTCCCCGAGGCCCCGTCCCCTGATACCTCTGGAGAAAAAAAAAATCGAACCCTCTTGGATTCGATGCGAGTACGTCGAACACTTCGTCAGCGGTGACACCTATGCCCGGGTGCATGCACGACAGTGTCGAACCAATTGAACTCTTTTCGGTCATGACCGACCTTAAGTATCTTTTCAACAAGCGTCGAACGCTGAATGCTCGTTCGGGGCACGTCATTGTCACTGGCGAAATGGCAAATATCTTCGACAGCTTCGCAATCTTCGGAAAATGCTTCGAGCAACAGTAGTTAAGCGCGTCGATGGCTGTACTCATGGCGGGTGCTGCAGGAACGGCAGTCCACTCTCAAGGGAAGGTTCCGAATTTCCCAGCTCCGATCGCAACCAGATACATCTCGATCAGTAGGCCTACTAGAGACATGAGAAACGGCTGATGAAACTTGTCCTCATTGGCCGTCGTTTGCGAGCTATAGCACCCTTGTAACTTGAAATTCAACGTGAATCCTAAAGGATCCTGTCAGATTTGTGGGAGCCTAGGCCAAGTAAGCTCTGGAAACCGTTGTGAGAGGTTTCTGGTACCGGGCCATGTCCAGAAATCGTGCCACGCGGCGCTGCTTCCCCCAAAGCTCTGCTTTCATTGACGATTCTCCGCGACGAGATTCTGAACTCATTTTTGAATTCAGAGATCCGAGAGTGATTAAGCTTGAAATCGCCGATGTTCAGCTCACGTGCTTTTTGAATGGCCCACATCCTTATGCTCCGATCAAACATGTCATTACAGTGTTCGGATTTCTTGATCAACCGATCCCTCCGAGTTCCCATTTGTTCTCTGTAGAGTCTGAATCTCGTGATATATTTTGATTGCCGTACACGTGGGAAATTGTGCTGCATTGATTTGAACTTCCAGTTTGGGTTGGCGTCGAGGCAGTCCAGGATCCGACAGATTTGCCCGAACGTGAACAGTCCTTGCGGTCCTCCCATATCCAGCTCTTCGATCAGAGGCTCGTTCTCGTCGCCATGAATGTTCGAATCGCACAGTTCCTCGACCTCCTCAACGTCTACGCGATCTTTGTGCGCGTACTTTTTCGCCGTTGACACGATATCAGCCGCTAGTTTCTCCTCGATCTCCCGGGCGTATTCTCGAGAACTTGGGGCGACGTGCAAGGACAAGCTGTTGCTGCATGAGCGACACCAATGGATCGACTCTGATCGGAATCACAGTGACTGCTTCAACGACCTTCCTGGTTCCGAAGAAAGATCTCACCAAAGCTTCAGCAGTCGCACAAAAAAGAGATCGCGAGTAGAGAGCAGGTAAGTTGTTTATGAAAATGAAACGTGTTGTGTGTTTCAATCAGGTAATTGTGGTCTTAATTTGTCCATTGAGATGCAGTTTGACACTGACTGGCATCGCTGATTGACGGAAGCGGCATCAGGCTAATCCTCGAACAGATGCTCGAGCGGGAGATCGTCGAGCGGTTTCGAATTATTCTTTAAAAGAGCCCTCGCGGGCGTTGGTGGAGACAGCGTCGCGTTGCGCGATTTCCAGGACACGGTACTAGAAACCGTTCACAACGATTTACAGAGATTGCTTGGCATGGCTTCTACGAATTCGAAAGACCCCAAGAGGAGCCCATGTCAAATGTCGATTCTCGAGGGCGCCCTACCTCGCAAACGACGGCTCGTTGGTAAAAGTTCCATCAGCCGTTTCTCACGTCTCCAGTAGGCCTAGTGATCGCAATCTGTCTGGTTGGAATCGGAAATGTACAATTCAGAACCTCTGCTTGTCAGCTTTCCACCTGCGATGCTCTTCGTGTGATACTTTTCTGCTGCGGTCCAGGTCGGCATCGGAAAACGCAATACCATCAAAAGGACTATTTCCGATGCATTGCGGCAGCAGAGAATTGAGCTTCCAGCGCGTTCTCTCGCAGGTCTGTGAATCGGGAGGCGAACTCCTCGATGAGCCCTTCGGCGTATGGAAAATAGACAGCGACTCGGGGGAACTTTTCGTTGCCATTGATAGAGTGGCTTGACCTTTGCGTCTGCTCCCCGCATGGCCGCGGCAGTTGAACTCCAATCCCAAAAACAGCGCACGCGGCTGAGGCCTCTCCAAAAATCGGCTCAAGATCCGAGTCCGTAGTCTCCTTTGAAGTCCTTAAAACCGCCGAAATTGTCACAACTGCATCGAATGCACCGAATGAACCTGAGTTTTCGATCGCAGTTGAATTCACAGTGCTAGAAAGAGCGCCGCGAAACAATTCATTACAAAGAGAGAGATGATAAATTCGCATCTGCAGATGACCGAGAGTAAGCGTTCGCACGGACTCCTGGATCTTCTATTCCGTCAGCAATGGATTTCGATGTACGTGCGATGGGACTCGGGAGTTATTTGGAAGTCATATACGCCTTGGGAAACTGCACCCATCGAGTAGCACACGGAGGACTCAGTCGGCGATTTCTGACTTCCGGGATCATTGACTCGACTACGTCTTCCAGAAGTTTCACTCGGCTAGTGGACGCACTAAAGGAAGAATCGGAGGAAGCCTTTCATTTCTATAGACGACATGAGAGCACTCGATTCGCGAACACGATGAGCTATGTTACGAGCCATCAACTGACATTGGAGCAATGCTTCGAACTTAATCGATGACATCGGCAATCTCCTCAGCTTTATTCAGAACTCTCGAATTTCAACTTGTTGAACGGCCCATGGTTCGCAAATGTGTCTCCATTTGAGAGTACAGAGCACCTTGCAACCGTCATATTATACAAAGAAGCATTGGTTCGCGGGGCTCAGACCCATTTAACCAAAGTGTAGTTTCTCTTCCCTACTCTGGTTAATGTAAGTCCGGACGTCAGGATGCAGGAGTCAGTCAAGGTCATCGATTTGGTGCGCTGCATATTGACATAAAGTCCTCCAGCGGACACTATTCGCTTCGCGTCCTCCGCCGACTTGAAAAGCTTCGCCTCTAGAGTGAACTCTATCAAATCGTATCCACCTGTCAATTTTTCTTTCGGAATTTCGACATAGGCTGTGTCGAGGAAGACTTTCCGGAGAGCTGCTTCATTCAGTTCATTGAGGACCTCCGCCTTCCCTCCGAACAAAAGATCGGTTGCCCTCTGCGCGAGCAGGAGCTCTTCTGGTCCATGCAACAAACAAATGATGTCGTGGGCGATCCGATTTTGGAGCGGCCGCTCTTCTGGGTGAGCTTTGTGCTTATTCAAAAGCTCGACGAGCTCCTCGTCTTCGGTGAAGGTGAAAACGGACACGAGCTTCTCAGCTTCAGAATCTGACATACGCAGGAGGAACTGGAAAAGCTCATAGGGACTCGTCTTGTGAGCTGAGAGCCATATAGCATTGCCCGCACTCTTCCCATACTTGTCCCCAGACTCGGCGGTTATGAGTGGGGTGAGCAAGCCAACGGAGCCCGTGAACCCGTGAACTCTCCGGATTAAATCGCGTCCTGCATCGATATTCCCCAATTGGTCCTGGCCCCCTGTAAGCGGCGAGCACAAGTATTAAGTTGCGCATCATCGGCGTTCGAGGTCTCCCTGTCAGAGCAGAGAATTCAGCTATCCCTACCTCGACTCACCTATTTGAATCGCACACCCGAACGTATTGTATAAGTGTAGCCAGTCGTACGCCTGGAACATCTGATAACTGAACTCAGCCACACTCATGCCTTCTGAACTACTCAATCTAGACCGAACAGCTTCACGAGCCAACATTTGACCGATTCGAAAATGACGTCCAGTTGAGCCAAGGAATCGCACAACTTCCAAGCCGGTGTACCACGACGAGTTCCGGAGCAGCTTCATTTCAGGCAGACCCGCCGACTTTGAGAAAAATCTGGAAAGTTCTAACACTCGACAGGAATTCCTACCCCGGACACATGAATGACTCCTCCATGTGTCTGGAAAAGCTTCACGACAACCGATTGGAGACCGAGAGATCTCTACGAATATCAAAAGAACCGAATCGGGGAACCTGTTCTGCTCTACCTTTGATGATTTGAGAATACCGTCCTCAAGTTTACTTCCAAGCCTCTGACATTGTCCTCGAGAACTAGCGAGGAAAGAGATTCTCTCTCGGTGTGTCGTCCACTGGGATCCCCTATTTGAGCCGTAGCTTCCCCAACAACAGCTATAGGCGTTATTCCTCTTTTCTGGAGTTGTATCAACACCAAAATGGAGAATAAATTGCCGAGATGGAGACTATCTGATGTTGGATCGAATCCGCAGTATGCTGCGGGGGTTTCCTTCAACAATGTGGCCAGTTGACTTCTGCGAAATACAGAAGTTCTGAGTACGGAAATTCATTCGACAGACTCTCCCTCCTCCAGATGGATCCCATCGGCATGAATCCAACATGGAGAGTCATGAGAGTGTTCTCGCGAGAGTTGATATCATTTCTGAGTACTCACTCTTCAGGCGGGGGGAATATTTGCTGGATGAAGCCTCTGCTCCTCAATTTGTGGAGACTGCGTTTCACCGCAGTCTGCACTGTCGAGCCGGGTATCCCTCGCCCGAGCTGAGAGATAGTTGAGTTAAGAAAAATTCGATAGAAAGACGGCTTGGGGGAGTTGATACCAGTACACTTCGATCCTCGAAAGCGGTGGGTGTTGGCGGCTATGCCGCACTGCTGAACTGGGGAGGTTGATTGCTGCCCTACCTTCGGGATGTGGTTCATGTTGCCGAGCCCAAGAAGAAGCAGAGTTCTGCCTAAAGTCCAGACTCGGTTCGAAAGAGGTCGCGCATCGAGAGCAGCTGTAGGCTGTCTGTTTACTTTCGCTGTCGTCTGCTAGGGACCGCGCGATGGGACAACACGATCGCTGATTCTCAGAATTGGGAGCTTCTCCCCTGAGCGCTTCTCTATTTTAATGCCTCTGGGAGAAAAGCGCTCACAGACTCAGTGAGATATTCTATCTCTCCGCGACTGCGTTCTGTGAAATACTTGGAAGGATGTCAACGTTCGAAAATACTTCGGCGCTCTCGAATGGCTCGAATGACTTCAATCGTCTCCTGATAAGCCTCGATACGGAAGCTCGGGAGCTATTTCCTCTTCCTCGTGAACCTATGTTATCAGAATCCCAGAATGCTCGGGCGCGCGCCTAATCGCGACTTTCTGAACGCCGAGTAGGAGGACTTATCGTGGAAAGCCTTCACACCACTCACACGGCTGGACAATTTCAGTTCGAATTTTCTATAACCTCACTCGAGGTTTCGTGAAAAATGTGATCTTGTAGTTTTGAGAAGCTACAGGAACTCAAAGCAACGAATGTCAGGAGTTCTAGAATCAAGTTCCTAGCCCGCTGCTCATTCAATCCGTATCAACCGAGGGTTTCTTCACCTCTGCATATTGATGTCGACTCCTGAATCGCAGAATATTCATATTTCGAACGCTTCACAGAGTCATAAACATGGTTGTGGAAAACATTGCTATCATCAACACAAGGCGGGGGTCTCGGTCGCAGAACCCTGCTCTGTCAACCTTCGCCACCCGCCGCGGAAGTTTCATCCGTACCAGTAGCCAAGCAAACAAGAACCCCCGATAGGAACCATCGTCCACATATCGGCTCGTCAAATGCTCGGAAGAACCCTGCAGGCAGATAGCGAAATGCTGTTCCAGAGAAAAACAAATTAGGGGAAAGGAGAGAGCGATCCAGGAGGGAGCAATGAGGCATTGAGCCAACGAGCGAGATAGGCCGTCAGAGAGAACTATTTCGCGCTGAATCACGGCCACGATTCCCTGGTTCAACTCATGCTCCACGAGGGTTCCGCTGATATTCTACGCTCAACCAGGACATTCTCCCAGCTCCCGATTCGGCAGAGTTTCTCTCGAACATCCTACTCAGACGTGCTTCTGAACTCCAGGTTGTTGGAGGCTTGCTTGGAAGTATTTGGGAGTCGCGTCGAGAACTCCGATACGGAGGATCTTTGATTCGCGTTTGAGATATTGAGTTCGCAAACCGAGGGCGGAGGCGGGTTTGCAGCTGTGCTTGTCCAGCCGACTTGGAGAAATCTTCTGCGCTTGCTCGAGGAGATGCTGCTCAGCGCTGTACATGGATATGGCTTCGCTAGAGGAAGAAACGATTGAGTGCCGCCTTCATCAATAGCAGAGAATATCTCATCTGCTTCGTTCTACTGAGACTGATCGAAAGCGGTATCCATCTTCAGTCCTCGCGCTGCGTGTACCACATAATCGATGGGAGGGTCCGAGTGTCCTGGTTTAATTGCTTCAGGGGGAAGCACGGAACCACGGAATAGCCAATCATGCGGTCGATAACAAAGCTTCATGACTAGAGACGCCATATGACCGGACCAGGTGCTTGTCCGTCCGGTTTCCTGGTCTTCAGGGTAAGATGTCCGGTTTCTGCGATTCAGGGCGAAAATGTCCGAAGTTCTGGGTTCGAAAGGATAGTTTTCCATTGTTGAGAAATCGACGGAACTCCAGTTCGATTCCAAGCCCTTCGGGGAGCAAGTGTCCGGCTCTAGAGAGCATTTATCGTATGAGAGCGCATCACGCCCGCGGACGATTGAGCGTCGTCTTCGCAGACCGCGATTTCGTCGGCTAGAGGACTTACATTGATGAGAAAGATGTCAACCAAAGTGCCAGAATAGCGAGCATTCTCCCGGGGCGGACTCAAAACGTGAGTTTCCCTCGCAAAGGCGTATTTCCAGCGGGAAATAAACTGGAGAATACGCTCCTCCATGCTCGAATGACATTGAATGGGGAAATACTTCTCGAGACTCTAACTTGGGGAAGATCTCGATTAGAAAACCTGGTGCTCAAAGGAACAAATGTTGGGCACAATCGAAGAGAGAGTGAAGTTCGCTCTGACTTCTCTTCCTGGTACTTGAGACGCATCAATGCTGGCATGGAATGCGGGAAACATTTCGAGGCTATAGCGTCTCCCAGTCATATAAATTGGCGGATCTGGAAATTTCCGGTTTGATGTCCTCCTCGGACCATGTCCAGATTTCATGTAAAAAAAATTGTCCGGTCATCCGGCGTCTTTACTAGGCTCTGCAACGCTTATTTAACCGCGGTTAATAATCGCAATAACCGCAAATATTTTGCGGTTTTTAACATCAATAACCCCGAGCAAACTGCGATTGTAACCGCATTTAACCGCAATTTTCCGAAACGTATGATTCTTCGAGAAAGCGTCGTGTCTGATAAGTGTACTCTGGCTGGGAATCAGGAACTAGGTGCTGAGAATTGGAGAGAAATGAACTGCTCCTGGAACTGTGAGATCTTGTGTGATGACTCCCTTTGAACCAAGTTCGTACACGTTTCCGATAGCCGGACCTGGCTAGCAATGATATCTGGACACACATCAGGACCAGCCTCCCCATGTACCCATGAGCAAGCCGTTCAAGGAATCGATGAGCCAGCATCTGAGGCGGAAGGCTCAATCTTCCAGAGCTTTGCCTATCTGGTAAGTTCAGGGAACAGAGCACAGTGGAAATAGCTATTGTGTGGGCTGCACCCCCATTGGGGGGCATCGTCAAGAGGACTGTGATGAAGTCCTAGCAGAAAACGGCTATCACTCATGCACTGGTCGGAACGGAGAACATACGCCCTTTTCAAATTCGATAACGGTGAAATCGAAGCCAGGAGCGGTAATTTGGAGTCAGACAAAAATTGGAAGCACCTCAGACGACGACCTCGAGGATTCCCAATAAAAAAAAAACTCGAGAATCAGGACGTGGAATCACGCGAGTCATCTCAACCCAACAAGGTAGCATGCCTTTGGGCACTCTTTGCTCGTGAAACCGTGCAGAAATCGGAGCCACTTCCACATCTCAGAGTTTGCAACACTTCCTCACCGGATCGTGAGGAGTTGAACTCGAAACTGCTGCCTACATTCAACGGACGGGGGGCTTCACAATACAAGATGATCTCTCCGGCATCGGGATGATTCGCCAAAGATTTCGCGGCTTGAAACATTCAACCAATGTCCCCGGCCCCATCTGATCGAGGTCGAGCTGTAACAAACGAGTCTTTATGAGATGTGTTTTGAGATCTCGCTGTATCCGTTCATAATGGAACCTTCTCCCTGATAAAAGAGGAGAAGCTTCCTGGAAATCCTCCAGGAAGCATTCTTCCATATAACCGCGGTTATTCCGGTCCTAATTTTGCGGTTAACCGCTGTTGCGGTTATGGATTTGCGGTTATCGGTTAACCGTAACCGCAGTTATTAAGAGATGCGGTTATTTGCAAAGCCTAATCTTTACTCATGAGTCAAGAGTGAAATGGAATAACCCATCGGGAGTTATTGGTGGAGTTTCCTGGTGAATGACGTGGGCCACCGACGAATCATGGAATTTCGAATCATGACAAGCGGATTCGGTGTGGACCTTTCCCACGGAAGAAACTCACGACACTCCATCTGGCTTCAGGCATCGCTGTTCCGACGTGAGGAACTCTGATGATGAACGGATCTCCGAGCATGAGAACTCTCACGCGCTCGGAGGTTCCGGAATCAATTTCCGGCCTGCGAGGCCATGTTCGAAGGTCAATCGAGTTACCCACGTGAGTGGAGTCTTCGAAACACTCGTCGGCACATTCGAGACACAGCGCTTCAGAATCTGTTATTGAGCAGTGAGTAACACAGGAGTAACGGAGCTTCGAAAGCCTCAAACGATGTGGCGCTTTTATCGTTCAAGAGCCATACTTTCAACGTGACTCGGCTGGACGTGGCAAGAGACCGGTGACGAAGTCATCAAAACTTTCGCCTAATTCTCCGTGTAGGGTTCGCACTGGATTTGATATCCTGAGAAGGAGCTGGGTAGAATAATGGAGTGGAGCAGTTTTCAACCTTAACCGAAGCGGAATCGGGGCCGTCGCGGTCCTTCGTCCAATGAGCATCTTGATAGGGACGAGTTGGACCTTTTTCAGGCAACAGCTTTGTGATACGGTGAATGATGTGAGATTCCTTACGGAGCTTAGGTCGGAACGTACGATGGATGTTTCCTGGAGCAATCACGTAGCAACGACAAGGCGCCTTTCAAACCGCCCCGACCTTTGTACGCGAAAGGAGCCGGGAAGTTCAGGCCCCATCCATCAATGAATCGTTAAAGGGTTAGATGGGTCGATGGATGGCTACGTCCACGCATTGTGCCGCGAGGAGTGGGGAATTCAGACAGCGAACACTCATCAATCTATCTACCTGTATCGATTGATGGCGAATGCAAAAATATGAGTAATCTGGCCCTGTCAGAACCTCGGTGAACTTTCTCGTGAAGGTATTCAACGACTCGAATCGACAACCGCGTAGCTTCACGGAGTTCCTCGAAAACTCTGGCTCAGCCTGATCATCTGGGCCAGAGCAGAATCTGTCGACGTCTCTTGCAAATCGCAAGCTGGTTGGATAAAAAATGATGGATAACGCTCGCATGAGCATCAGCTCCGTCGGATACGCGGTCTTCGGAGAGATCATCGTGGACATACCGTTTTAAGGGCTTCGCAGTCGACAATTTTCTGGTTGAACTCCCCCTCCTTCTATCAAGGATTTCGTCCCATTGTGGTAGAACCTTCGAGAAAATTTTCCCCGGGTGTTTGTGAACGACGAGCCCTATTGCCCTGTCGGGAAGAAAACGGCCGTAGATACGAGAGACGACAGCCCACCCGAGCAGCGTCTTGCGAACAATAAGTTCGTTGTTCTGAAGTGCGGATTAGAGGCTAAAACACGCTCGTTCACTCACATCTTACTCACGAACTTGCCCGTCGAATTCTAGCAGCCTCGCGATGCATCGGTCGATATATGACGTGGTTCAGTGCGACACATGATTAGAAATACAAAGATTCGGAGCGTTTGAATCCCCTCAGATAGCTAGCAGCTTACGGAGCTCTCGAATCGTGGGTAGTTGAAGCTTTCTCGCATGATTGTGGTGCCTCTTCTCATGGGCTGATTCTGGAGCACCATGTCGCTCACACTCGATTGCTATCCACGAGCCAAGCCACGGACAAACCTCCGAGTTGGGATCCCGTCCCAAGGGACCTCTCCAACGGATCCCCTCCGATTCCTCGCCATCTTTTCCCATGCACAGAGCGGCCCGTGCTCAGGCTCGCCTTGTTACTGGCATCGAGATTCGTTCATGATGGGAGCGTGTACTTTTTCCACGATCGCCTTCACGAAGGTCGATGAGGATCGATACCGTGATGCTGCGGAGGGAATGTGGGCAGCCGCCATAGCGATGAAAAATCGGTTGCCAGACGCTGGGCACAGAATTCGCCGGCTCCTTGGGCCACTGATCGCAAGCGACATTCATAGGTAAATATTCTCGAGATGCGATGACCTACATTCGAGCTAACGGGCGCCCTGAACCTTTCATCACTCCTTTCATGGAGCCTCACGTTGATTGGAACAGAGGATGCCTTGCTTCTCGGACCGGCAGCTCCCGATCGACTCGATACCGATGACCGTGTTTCCGAGCGGAAGTTGTGAGCAATCGGAGACTCTATCTAGTAACATGATTCCGGTGAAGGACGCTGTTGGATGTGTTGCATCCAAGGGCGAGAACACGGAGTTCCGCGAAGTCATATTCTGATTTGATCGATGGCGGAAACTGCCTCCAAGTGCAGCGATGAGCGCAACTCCAAGAAGTAACATGGGACGTGAGTTCCATTCGACGTTGTCGCGAGGAACATGGATCCGAGCTCTTTGTGCGCGGAACGTATATGTGAGTTTTTCCTCAGGCTTACAACGCCAGGGGAAACGATATATACCCGTTTCATCGTCGGTGTTCAATTCCCAACACGAACGGGAGGACGCTCGCTTTGTGCGGGAGAACTCGTTTAAGAAAGAGAGGGCAGATCACGTGGCGGGTATGTGTAGCGAACATGTGGGAACTCAAGCTATCTCCAATCGAGTGCCCTTTTGCGTCGCATGATGCCAACACTTCTCCGGCCTGATCACCATTCGTGTCTCGGCCTGACTGCTTGTTCTCGGGTTCCATCGTACGGGTCCATTCCGGTAAGGTCAACTTCGAGCGGCTCTGTGAGAAGCACTCCTCGATGGATGAAGACAATGAGAAATTCGGAATCGGACCGGTTCATCAGTCATGACCAGAAGGAGGCAGAGAACGAAAATTACTCACCTCGGATCCTTCAAGAGCTGCCTCTGTAGTCGAGACACCTGATGATTGGTGTTTTCCTGGTTTCACTCTCACGAATCTCGAATTTGAATCCACTTGGCCATCCACAAGTCGGTGGCGCCCACATAGAAGAGAGCCCTGACCTTCGATTCGAGATTCCTGAAACTGTTTCGGAGCGGATTCAGGGGAACTAAAATGGAGATTGGATTTCTTCTCCAGCATGCCAATCTGTCTTCGTTCGCGGGGTCCGTATATCGGTTAAGATTCCACGGAGCTTGACCCTACAGGAGCAAGCAGACCGAAATTCTCGCCGTATGCGCAACATCTCGTTTTCGCACTCGCAGACTGGCAAGAAAGGCTTTTCTCGGTTGAGCGGTTCCGGCGGCAGCTGCTTCTGCGGGTTTGAACAGCAAAAGCCAGAGCATAAATCATCATTACTATAAATATTATAAAACTCCCCGAACCATGATTGATAGTCAACATTTCGGAGGCGGGCTCAATGGGAAGGCACCGCACGCCCGCGGGTACTCGCAGGAGTCACTACGTGTCCGCGGACCCGAGATTCGGAACCCGATCCTCAAACAAGCCTTCGGTGGAAAGAAATGGTCCGCCCGTTCTCAGGCCCAGATTTCAATTGGAGAGCGGAGATATCGACCACGGAAGTTCCGATTTCGGATGATCTCGATTCCGCTGCTGCTAGAGAACCGCTTGGCCTATCTGGTCGCGGCGGCGTAATCTTGGGCCCGAACCGGGCTTCCGTAGAAATTCGGCGAGATCCGTGAAACAGTGAAGGGTTGGAGTGTATTTCAGAAAATGTTCCATATTTCAAGTCGAACCACTCGGTTCGACTGGCGCAAACATTTTTCTTGTGCTTCGCTCTTGAGAGCTGCGATCAAAATATGAAGTGTGCGGATTTAATGGTTCCTTCACGGCGCTGAGGGACAGCCCAGCTCAATGTTGTCGCTTAGGCTGCCATATAATCATCTAGGAGTCTTTCCCAGACCTCGAATACCCAAGGAAGCCTTTTAAAACATTGCAGCACGTGCGGGTATTCTTGGCCCGCTGTCTTCCGAGCTGGGGGCTTCAGCCTTCGGGCTTGGGACCGCCGATCTCCAGCCCGCGGCCTCCATCTGCTGGCTTTCTAGTGCGGTTATCCGGTTAAATTATAGAGCGCGAACCCTGGTCAGGAGTCGACACGTAGTGTTTGACCTCCGTGTTGCTCTCTCTCCGTAACAGAAGATTCGTCGGGTTCTCCGCTGACCGAGGATTGAAAGGCGAACACGTGGCGTAGGCTTGGTAATTCATCGCGCAAGCAACAGGGAAAGACAAATTCACTATCCGGCTGCAAGCAGGGCACTCGCAGCGGTATCGGCGGATAACGTCAGCCCTTGTGGGGTTCGTAGACCATGAGCTAGGCAAATCTTCGGGTCTCTTTGATGAGAGGTGATTTCAAGTCTAACGATCTCCGGTGTGTCTCTGACGAGGGTCATGGGAACATCATCTCCGTAGTCCAATGGTTCGATTATGTATGACATGGTGAGCGGGACATGGTATGGTCCCGTTGTTCGGGTGAGTTAGTGATCGGAAGCGATCTATTGCTCATGCAACTCGAAAATTCGGAATATTGGACTTTATCAAAAGCTGGATGAAAACTTTGGTGACGAGCTTCTTCAAAAACGAGTCATCCGTAATCCGAGGTTAATCTGATGCTGACAATTGAAAATCGAAGATTTCTCTCCCACCTCAATATGAGGGCGCGTATTCGCCCAACTTCCCGAGGAGCGTTTCTTGGGACGGGTTTGCAGTCAGGGAGGCGGTCGCTGATTCAAAGGTTTTTGACATGTGATCCCGAGAGGCTCCTCGCGAGTCGAGACGCCTCCACCCCGGTCTCGTTCTCACCAGAGATCATCGTCATCACCGTTCCTAACGTTCGAGGGGCTGCTCACAGTTTCACCATCTTATTGGAGCCGTTCCTTTTGGAACGGAATTCTCCGTTCACTGTTGCAGTGTTCCGCCATTCCACTGGGACGGTACAATTGACGCACGATCCCGCGTTCTTCCGGAACGCAGCTCCTCCGTTTCGAATTTTCATGTCTATCGACGACTTTTCGTCAGTCTCCGTCGCCGTTGTCGATTTGCTTTGCCAGTGCTTCCGTCCCGCCGAAGATGCCTCCGCGCTCCTCGAAGTACGTTGAGTAGAACACGAGTATGGTTTCAGGTTTCGCATTCTCTGCTATGACCGTCGGCAGAGTCGGAAGTGCAGCTAGCAACCGGACTGAGGTTTGGATCGAAGGCTTTCGATCATATGTGTCGTGCCAAACACCGACTTGCCTAGTGAGGGGTTCACCTGATAGCAGACCTGATCTCAAAAACTTCTAGAAGACTCAAGTACAGGCGGATGCCTCAACCGCTGTGAGAAAATAAGGATCGTACTCTCAGACCGAGCAATAGAAACGTATCCACAGGGGCGCGGAATACGCAAAACTCGAATTCCTCCAATATCAGTCTTTATTGTCGGATCGAAGCGATTCATGCACAGTCCTCAGAGTCTGAGAGCTTTCACTAAACGTATTTGAATGGCACACAGCCACATTCTTCAGGGTAATATTCGCGCATCCGTTCCGTCGCGTGGGGAACTGGCTGCGCTTCCTGAAGGATTACTTCGGGCCTCTCCGCTGGTACATTGGAATACCTGCAAATACTTATGGCATGACTCTTAGCGTATCAATCGACCTGGATCGGAAGGCGCTCTCATGTACGTCAAAGAAGACTCGTGAAGCTCACCTGGGGGGACTGGGTGTCGGCGTGTATTGGAAAGGATCGACAGGCACATAGGGTGGGGCTGGGATCGGTCTGTAGTGGACCGAATGATGGTGCTGCTTCGGAATTTGGCGTCCCTGGACTTCGGACTCGTGGAAACCATCAGATCGAGTCTCAGTGCCCAAGCTATTCACCCAGGACAGGCTAACCTATGGGCAGTAAGCATGAGAGTAAACATCACACCTGCAATGCCGAGCTCTCGCAAATTTTAATGGTTAAGAAAATAGGTCGTACTAGGCCGATGACGAGACCGCAAAAGTTGAACGGGGCCATGATCAGAGCTGCGCAACTGGGTGGAAACGGGTGCGTATCCCGCTTTTATACGGCAAGCATCACGCAGCGAAACTCACGACAGTTGGCCTTCACACTATCATGCATTGAACGGAATCGATTGGAAGTTCTCACATCCTTTCGATCTTCGAGGAGTCGCCCGACTCATGACCAGACACCATCCGCAAGGACAATGTCTTCCGCTTTCGCCAGAAAGCTTGACAGACTTCACACATTCGAGACTCATGCGGGTCTCATTGATTTTGCGCTCGACACAGTTCAGAGAAAAGCGGAACGGAGTTCGGAGAATCGCGATTGTGTGTGTACAAGAGATGACACTAAAAGTATTTCCTCCTTACAGAAAAATCCCGGTTTTCACGAAACCCGATCCGTGTTGCGGACCCTGCGATCGGCACTGCATTTACGCGTTCGTCTCATTCCCGCTGCTGTTCTTATTGGCGGCCCAGAATTTCCACTGGATGTTGTTCTCATTCGCCGCAATGATCATCATCCTGGGAGTGATGAACAGTCATTCTCATAGGAGACGGATCCGCTCGAAGTTCTTCCTCGTTTGGGGCATCCTCTCGTATCTGCAATTGCTGCTGCTTTTCCAGTTCGTCGTGGTGCCCCAACTGAAAGTGAGTTCTCAGACTGCTTGGTTGAAAGACGATCAGGGTGAGCTGAGTGACCTTTCTTCCATTCTAATGCTCTGCTCTCCTCCGACAGATCCTGTTGTCGGAGAACGCTGTTCTCACGTTTCTCGTGATCGCGGCTCTATACTGCGCTCACCGCTCGAGGAGAGACCCCGGAATATTGAATCCTCATCGCAACGAAGACGAAACGAAGATCCTGATCGATGAAGATGGCGTCCGTGAGGGTCGCTGCGCTGTTTGTCTCCTCCCGATGCCTCCGCGCACGTCCCACTGTCTCATGTGCGGAGTTTGCGTGCTGCGTAGAGATCATCATTGCATATGGCTGGACGTCTGCATCGGCGCCAATAATCACCGACACTTCATACTCGGCCTCATGACGCTCGCGGTCGGGCTATTTTATGGCGCAAATCTGACTTTGACGTCAATTTGCCAGCCGATGATGTTTTGGGGTTTGTTCTTGGTGCCTCAGTCATGTCCGGGAGTCTTCGACACATGGCTCGACGCGTGGGTCTACGTGAGTGCTATGTACGCCGCATTAGTGGCGTGCTTGGTGACGATCGTGCTTCTGCAGCAGTTGCTCATGATCGCTTGTAACACAACCGTTTACGAAATAAGGAAGTACCAACAGCTCAACGGAAGTCTCAGGCCCAGCTCTTTGCTGAGCAATTGCTTCAATTTTTGGACGAAATAGATTCATCGTCTCCGATGACGACAAGCCCCCGACGAAAGCTCAATCAGATCGGCCGATTGAGCCAGCGAGATGAGCGCTTCGTAGACTACGAAACTTACTCGAACAACTGACGCGCTTCGCTCGCAAACCTTCTAGATTACGTCGACGAATTTCTCTCAACAATTCCCCGACCTTCGAGAAGCACACAACGAAAATCTTCCTCGTATTTATCCTTCTACGACCGATTGCCTACTGATCTCCGTGCGACTCCGAGGCAAGTTACGTCGAATGGTCCTTCAAGGACGGCAGGCGTTGTGATTTACCCATACTGTTCCCTGCTCCGACGACAAGAAGCAAGATCGAAGCGTTCGAAGCGGGATCACCCAGTTCCATGTAGTGTTCTAAAGAAGGCTGATCGTCGATAAGAGCGGTCAAAGTTCTTTACTTTGTTGAAAACGAGAAGCTATGATACCTCTCGCAGGCATAGGACTCAAAAGCTACATATATATTGTACAAAGGCGTGGAACGAATATGTTTGTTCTCGTGAATGCCGCATCCAAAGTCTTCTCTGAACTTCCTGGTGATGCTCATTCCCTGTCTCGAAGAATTACAATGGATCTCAATTTATACCTGCGGAGTCCCTGCGGTTCTGCCGATTCCCGGAGACTTGTGTGACCCTGTTCATACATCTGATTCTAGTCTGGGCTCCCCAGTTCACTCGTGTTCGACCGGTGGCGAGTGCACGGGAGCTTCGGTCCCGACACCGTTCTGATTCCATTTACACCGGAGCTAGACTGAATTTATTTAACGTTCCACGCCGTGAAGCGTATAGGCCGCGCCTCGGAAAGGGGCACATCAATAGAACATGCAGCGGAGAGCAGTGTAGACTATTATAGTGGTACTAACGATTACCTGATCTACAGTCATACAGTTACCTGTAGCTGATTACAGATATGTATCATATTTTGTTATTGATCGTACTAACCCACACGCGGATAGGAACCTATTGTATTGATGCCGCCGTCAGCGACGGCGGTGAAGACAGTTTGTGATAGAGGGTAGATGATTTTGTAATAGGAAATAAATGTACCATGTGTTAACGTGCAAATGCTCGAAAAGTCACAACCTTGCCTGATCGTTGATCTTACCGTCCATCTTTCGGTGCTCAACACATTATCCGACGACCACCTCGAAGGACCGGTCGGAGACTGACCATGGGCCTCTCTGCGAGCATTACCCTTTGAAGTCATCCATTCTCTTAAGATTGGGTGCGCGGCCGCTTTTTCCGTTTGAAAAACATCACCCGGCTTCGTCAACATGCAGACAGACAACATTTATAGAAGGACTTCGCGACCGTTGCGCCAAGCGTACTGGACTACATCAAACAGAGAGTGAGGAACCACGTTCGATGCTCTTCATGTACGCGACTGCATGATTTGAGAATGCAGAGTGACCTGCCACATCAAAGCGAACGGAGTTCTTTGGGTTCAGTTTGAAACTTGCCGCCTGCTTCCCGTCGCCAGCATCAACGACAGAGTGGTTTCGATGTTTTTCTAACAGATCAGCGTCATCATCTGCAGTGTGAATTGCAGATTTGATTCGTCGTGCGTACTCATTCTAGTTTTTCTCTTGTAAGTGATCCTTTAAACCTATGTTCGCGAGTTGATGTGGTCCCGAAAAGCCCAACCTCAGAGTTCCATGGGAGTTTTTCGGAGTATCGTTCCGAACTCTAGCATTTTCCTCCTCGGACGCCGCTCCAGATGACGACCGGCCCCTTAAGGCCGTGAGGTGCATTGACACCAAGCCATTCGAGCAGCTCTCCGTCAATTCCAAGCGTATTCGATTGAATTATCTGACCCCACCTGTGCGGAAGTCTCTCGCTACCCAGGCTCATTGCGCGACGTAACATCGCGTACGTTGTGATTTCCGTGGACCGAGCGATCACAATACTCGAACCGGCCCGACCAGAAATCACGAGTCGTGTCTCCAAATGCCCATAGCTTCTTCGGCGGACACTTTCTTCCAGGAAGTCGAATATGTGAGCTGGGTCCAAAACAGTTCGTCCAATTCGTAGGTAACCTGAAATGGCCGAGTCCATGGAAGTTGACGTGCCTGCAGCCGAGGAGTCCCAGGACGCCGAAGCGACAACTATCGAGGAGTTGAAGGAACACACAAACCACATTCAAAAAGCTGTCGCGAACAAGGAATCTCGGTTCATATTGAGAATCCTGAGGCTGCTGCCCGCGACGCGTAAAAAGCTGAATTCGAAGCTCCTCCGTAAAATCATCAACGGTTACTACACTCATGACAAGGCCCACAAGGACCTACTTCTGTCTTTCGTCGAAGACACCGACGACACAGAGGCTGCGCAAAACCGGTAAGCTCTTCATGGGATGTTATGTTTCACATTCTACATCCTAAAAGTGAAGCCATCTCACAGGCGAAAAAGAGAAAGTCAAGATGAGGGGTGGCGGAGCAATCGAGATCATGCCCTCTGTGAGTGAAATGGGGCTCGGGCCCAGAGACAAGCTCAAGACAAAAAAACTCTCCGCTTTTAGCATGAGGTCACAGAAGAGTGCCCATCTTGCCCTGCTACCCGAAGTCGACGTCTACCTTCATCTGCTGCTCCTCGTCTACATCGTGGACAGCGTCGAGAACGCGTCGTCGAAGAACATGGAACGCGCCGTCAAGTGCGGGGAACTCCTGATGGCCAAGGTCGAAGGACACAGTGCACGGAGAACCATGGATTTGCTCGCGGCAAAAAGTTACTTCTACTACAGCAGAGTCTACGAGTTGGACGGGAAGCTCAGTAATATCCGAGGGTATGTGGCGTTCTGGACTCATTCGATGGAATTCATCTGAAGCATAGCTCCCGCCCAAGCTTTCTGTGGTTGAACCCACTCCGTTCTCGGAACAGGAGGCATGGAAGATCAAATGTTTAATTTTTCTCCCACAGATTCCTCCTTAAGCGTCTTCGAACTGCAACGCTGAGGTCAGACTTCGAGGGGCAGGCCGTGCTCATCAATTGCCTGATGCGGAATTACCTCCACTATTCATTGTTCAAGCAAGCTGCCAAGCTTGTCTCCAAAGTGACCTTCCCAGAAATGGCATCGAATAACGAGTGGGCTAGATATCTTTACTATTTGGGCCGCATCAAGGCCATCCAGCTGTTCTACACGGACGCTCATAAGAATCTTCTGCAGGCGATCCGCAAAGCGCCTCAACACTCAGCATTAGGATTCAAACAAACCGTTTATAAGCTGGCTGTCACAGTCGAACTCCTGCTCGGAGACATCCCAGACAGGGCGACGTTCCGTCAGCCGGCCCTTAGGAAGAGTCTTATCCCGTATTTCCAGTTGACGCAAGCCGTCCGAACGGGGAACCTCGGTCGCTTCAACAAAGTTCTTGAGAATTACGGCACTAGGTTCCAAGCTGATCACACCTATACCCTCATCATTCGACTCCGTCACAATGTCATCAAAACTGGGGTGCGAATGATAAACTTGTCGTATCAGCGAATTTCGCTCGCTGATGTGGCGGCCAAGTTGCAATTGGACTCCGCGGAAAGCGCGGAATTCATCGTCGCGAAGGCGATTCGCGACAATGTCATCGAGGCCACCGTCGATCACGACAAGAGCTACATGCAGAGCGCGGAGAACATCGATGTTTACTGTACCGGAGAGCCTCATTGTCAGTTCGACCAGAGGATCACTTTCTGTCTGGATATCCACAACCAGTCTATCAAGGCAATGCGATTCCCTCCCAAGAGCTACAATAAGGACCTCGAGAGTGCAGAAGAGCGACGTGAACGTGAGCAGCAAGACATGGAGTATGCGAAGGAACTTATCGAAGAGGACGATGACTCCTTTCCCTGAAACGCAGTTGTCAGACTAGAGATATCATACGAACGTGAATGCGTTGCTTCCCCAATAAAGGAGATCTAATATCATGCGATCAAGTTCATTTTCGATGGTATCGATCTTTTATTTAACAGAACAGTGTTGGAGGGATCAATTGACACGTCTTCCAGTGCCAACGTTCAGCGACTGGTCTATATGATGGATTGATTTCCGTCGTGAGCAGATGACTTCAATCGCTTGCGTCGATGCAGAGTTTCATTGGGGTGCGTGCATCCTCTGACGGAGCCAATGGTTAGCCACGCCTCCGAGAGAGAACGCAGGCCCTATCCGGGCCGTTCGCAGCCAGAACGTCTTCCAAAATTGCTTCCTTATGAACTCCAGGCGTTGCGGGTACCTCGCCCCCGGCTTGTTGTACAAATCCATACCGTACAGAAATATCGGCGTATTGAACAACTGAGCGAACAACGGACAGAACACCTGGCTCACATTGTAAGCCTGTTCTCCGTCGAACAGGAAGTCTTCTTGCAAATGCTTCGCAACAGGTTGAACAAGAGTGAAAGAACCAAAAATCGTGATAAAATCTCGGAGACCGTAGCACAGCAGCGAAGACGTTGGGATCGATCTCGGCGCCGTCGTGCCGAACATACGGGAGAAGGCTCTGTCTTTCAGTACACTCAGCGTGATGTTGATAGAGCTTGTAATCGCCAGAATTGACGTTGACGCGTGCTCGAGGTCATGTATCTCAGTGTAACGGGTTGCCACGTTGAACGCAGTGTACGTCGAAGAGTAGACCGCCCACACCCACAAGAACGTTGGGTTCTTCGCGAACTGGAACGGGTGGCGTGCCACTGTGGAAAGCGACTCCTTGAACGTTTGGCTGAACGATGCTTTTCCGCTAGCGTTGGCAAAAATGGCCTTGTCGACGATGGAAACCGCAGGAGACACGGCGGCTCCCGAGAGCAAACCACTCAGGATCTCTCTGTCCATGTCGCCTCAATATTCGAGACTTCTGCACTAGGTCTCAGATCCTGACGAGGGTAGAGTGCGTGGCGTACACAAGTGGGACCCGCGAAGCATTCCGTCCGAAGGAAAAAGGAGGTCGACAGCGACGTCTCCGAGCCAGGTTGAACCGGGACGCAATTCAGAAGCCGCGAAACAGCTGATGAGCGGAGACGTTACACAGTGAACCACCAACAGGTGGATTCGTAACTTGCGAGCTCTCTCAGGAACGACCGTCCAGCATTATTGGGTTCGAGTGCACAAATTATCTGTGTCTGTGAGCTCAATCCTACAGTATACTGTCCCTGCTCCTCCGAGCAAAGGTTGCTGCAAGTCCCAAGAGCCTCTCACGTCTCTCGATGTCAAGCATCCAAGCAATGCGTTCGAATACGACTGAGAAAACTACCCAGTGAACAATATTTCTCCGGGAGACCATCCGTCTACCTCTCTTGGCGGCTACCGGATCAACGATATCTATCTGACATCGTGCGGCAGCTCAATGAAAGCGAACGAGAGCAACCACGTCGGCGGGTTTCATCATTCTCTTCTCGCGAAAAGCGACGTCACCTAACAGCGCGGTCTTCTGGAGAGGATGGCGCGGTCTTCGGCTCAACATCTCGTCCACGGGCGCATCTAACTGAACCGGGAACTCAGAGCTGGCAGCTGGTCTTCCCGTCACCACGTAACACAAGGAACAGTGATCACATGAGGCTCAGAGCATCATGTGGCTTTCATTGTGTTTAATGGTCCTCGCCCCGGCTGTACGCGGTCACATGAACCAGCCGCAGCAGGCCTACGCTTCTCCCCAACAGCAATACGGTGTTCCAGTGCATCAAATGCCGCCACAGCAGTTCCAACAGCAACATCCACCTCAGCAGAACCAGATCGGTCATCAAGCTCCTCAAGGTGGAAACCTTCTCCGAGACAAGGCCCAAGTTCAGGATAGGGCTCACATACAGGAACATCTGCAAGAAATCCTAGGTGAGAGTCACCAACCGTATGAGCCGTTGAGAATCCCACGTTGCATGTTGTCAGAGCGCCTCAGGTGTTCCGATGACTCGAGCAGTCGGATGACTATCGGTCCACTCATTAAAGGCCCCTTGTGATGCTGCAGGTGATCAGGATATATCAAAGATGTCCGAGGACGAACTTCAGTTCCACTATTTCAAGCTCCACGACAACGATGACAACAATAGGCTCGATGGCCTCGAATTGGTGAAGTCCTTGATTCACTGGCATGTGGAAGAGCATAAGCATCTACAGGTGAGTTCGCTATACAGTCGCCGAAGGATGTTGGATTAAGGTTTTCTCGAAAACTGTCGTTCCCATGTCACTGTTCACGTATGATTCTCGAAGATAACCGTGTTTGCATTTCTAGGCAAGCCAAGGTGCAACAACCCCACAGCAGCCAAACGCCGGTCATGCAACTACGAAAATTTTCAACGACATTGAGCTGCAACAGATGATTGATCCCATCTTACAGATGGACGACACGAATCGAGACGGTTACATTGACTACCCTGAATTTGTGGCCGCGCAAAAGCAGCGCGGGTTCTAAACTTGTTGATGAACTTTTGGACACAGAAGACTCCGAGTTCACGCCGTTCGGCTCATCATCGGTCTCCCAACAGAAAAACCTGGACGATTACTTCAATTGTAGAGACGATATGAGGATGCTTGGGGAGAATGAGTTGTCTGAAGCGAAAAATTGATTCCGTGCTCGGATGGTTCCCTCCTTGAACTCCTACTTGAGCCGAGGGAAAGGGACATGGTCACAATGCGCAACAAGTTCGAAAAACTGCATCTGACATTGTTGGCGAGAGGGCAGGAGGAGAGCAAGAACTGGATGAATGTGGCTGTGCGTTTCCCGTATGTACGCATATTCGACGTGTGCATATTTATTTTTCCGAGACTCTTTCATTAAACTATCTCACCATCGAGGCCATTGTCCTTTCGTTTGGTGTTTGGATTGTTTCGAAATCTTCTCTTCTCTCGTAGTTAGCGCAGAGCACGAGTCGCGTTCGGGGAGGAGGAGATCGAAGTAGAAAGGTATCACTAAGCTATCCAAACCTTCGAGATTTCGAGAGTCGACTTCTTCCACTCCGAGTGCGAACCTTGGCTTCTCATAGTCTACCGTAACAATGTGCTTACCGTAACAACACCCAAGCTCCTCCCAGGACAAGGGAGTGGCGTTGGAAAAACTTCCAAAACTGACGTGATGGAAGATCGTTCTCCAACTTTTCACTTTTCAGGAGATGCGATGAGCTCCTTATCTTCAATCAATCGCAGAACAGCGCATCCTGCGCCCGAAGTGACCCGTAGTTCTTCTGGGGAAAAGTGATGGAGCTGTCAGATCGTAGACTCGGGAGAGGAAAGCCTTCCGGAACTTTCGCGATTGGAAAACCCGAGCGTGAGCTTCGATCCGGTGCACTGGGCCCACAGATACCGGACCGATCAAGCGAAGAAATACAACGATGTCTTTCCACGTTCGGAGGTGGAACTCGATTTATTCTCCTGCCGCTCCGTGGATCGTTGAAACCGTCGTAGAAGCGGCTGTCTGTCGATCTGGTTAGATCCCTGACGTGCTCCAGCCGCCACAACGCGGGCGAGGGATCGTGATACTACACAATACATGATTGGGGAGCTATAGTGCTCGCTAGCAATGCACGAATCGACGGCGGAATCGGGCTCGTTAACAGGAAACAATAGAAACTCATTCTGCAGATTCGGATTGACAAACAGTGGAACTTGTACCACAAGGTGCTCCAGCTTCTCTCGACGGCGGTGCTTGTTCCGATGGTTTTGCACCGTCATCGTCAGAGTCCGAATGTTCGTCGCTTTCACTTGGAGGCAAGTCTATCTCGGTCGGCTGCTTTTCGCCAGTACGAGCTAGGAAATCGGTCTGCGCCCTGATGATTTCCACCGAGGTCTTGCAAACCGCATAGGACTCGAGAAGGTCTTTGTTCAGCGACGGAAAAGAATGCCCCCAGCTGAACTTGCCCAGATAGAAATCGGCTATTGAATCGAACCCTGTGAGATACATTACGGCAGCGATCGCTTCTACGCATGACAATTCGCATGGTTTTCCGTAGTTGACAGGATTGGCGGCCACCAAGAACGGTAAGAGACGCGGATGGTTGCCTTTCATCTTGGAGAACGGAGTATCTTGCAGTCGAGCCCATGAGCAATCAACAACGGCCACTCCATGCTCAACGAGAATTTCCGTGTCTTCTGGCGAAACACATTTTGTGGCGGAGGGCGTCAGAATGATCCCGTTGAAGCGTTGGCCCAATCGAAGGCTCGTAATCAAATTCATGCGTTGCAGTTTACGGCCTGGGGAAGAAAACTTATACCTGAGTCTTGGTGCAACTACTGAGGATACGAGACTTGTGTTCTGAAGGATCCGATCGAAATTTCCGAGAGTTTAGCCCACCTGTGCATTTTTTTGGATCACAGTGTCCGAGATCCCACATGGCGACCGGGAAAGGACAGTCTATCGAGTCATCGTCCTCCGACGATGAGGTCCCATTGCCAGGCGCCCGCGGTTCCTCATCGAATGTCCTCCTCTCTCTGGTGGTTCCGGCTGCAGGGCGTCGATCTCTGTGAGTTTTCCTGCCGCCGCGCTTACGGCTCCGCGACGACATTCCTCTGTGTTATGAAAAGGATAAATCTCTCAACCTGGGTTCAGTGGATACACTGGTTCCGAATCGGCACAGTCCCATTGGTTTCGTCAGGCAGACGTCCTCCCGGGAAAATGAAAATCAGACAGACAGACCGTCCGCCAATGCGTGAAGATGGATAAAAGAGCAGGTGACGAAGATCGCCTCGATTCCAACGTTTGATTACGGACTACTGAGAAAAATCTGATCCGCAATCGCGCCTTGCATCACGCCGCGATCGCCTTTCGCTGGTTTCGCTTGTAATCGCGCGGGAACCGTCTGGAATCATGACGAACTTCTGGGAATTGCCGAAAAAACTTCAAAGAGTACTAACATTCACTGTAGGTTCCTGGGCACATCCGGTCTCAAGCTCGCGAAAATGGCGAAACAATCGCGCGAGATGCTCACATCTGTTTCCTGTTCGATTCGCACGTGTGGGACTTGGAGCTCCCAGCTCCCACTTGACTGTCGAGAGCTGTAATTTCTCGAGAGGAACGCAGGGGATTGCATTTAAGCTTGAACTTCATGAGGTACTCTGGAATAACAAGCGAGCCCCCGTTCGGAAGAAGCGAGTTTATCCCTCAGGAGTCTATTCTTTGAGGAGTCGGTTATTTCCGCGCTTCCCACGCACTAATGCTCGGAAGTCGAGCACTCTCACGGTGAGGAAAAACACTCATGCAGCAGCCAGTGTTTTGGGTGATGGAACTGTGCTATTCCCGTGCTTGTTCCGCCTCTGTTCCATTCGAAACCATGTTCATCCATCTCCAGTAAAGTTCCCATCGTTTTCCTTGAAGACAGTTGACGCGTGGTGACCTGAAACTTGTTTGGATCCCTGTACTTGAGGCATAAAGAACTTCGACGATTGTCATCAAGGTTGTATCTTCGCGTAAGAGTTTGTCCAACCAATCGGTGATAATGGTACTGATTTCCTGAGGAAGCGGGAACAGTTACGAGGCAGCCATGATCGCTCCCGATCACTGTCATTCTGATTTTCAAACACTCTGACTACAGGTTTTCTTGAAATCCAGTGACTTGACTTATGAGGGTCTCTTCATTGCCAAATCAGAGCTCAAGTTTTCGATCTTGCGTCACTGAGCTCGAACGTTTTATCTGATGAGGCCAATTCGTGAGTCCTCTCCACACGATTGTGAAGCATTGTTCGAGCTGCTGAAAACATACGGAGGTCAGATGGCTACGTATTCCTCGTTCTCTGAAACCGTGCAGTCCAACTGTTTTCTCTGTCATGAAACGGGACTACTCGATGATTCGTAGTGAGCTCACGCTCCGTCACATCCAAGAGCCTCCATTTGGGAGCATCAGCCAGTGACGCAAACCGGAAGCTGCATCGAGCTCAGCAGACACCCTGCATGAGAAATCCGCCCTCGAATAATGGCTTCCGCGCATCCCGCTTCACCCTCGATCCAGACCATCTATCACCGATCGCGATAAAAACAGTCCGCGATCAAGGCAATTGTCTAACAAACTTTTTCGATGTTTTCTCCAACAGATGGCGGCGATGACCGATGCCTATATGAGCTTCCTCCAAGGAATCAACAGTCGGAGCTTCCCGCGGATAAAGTCAAGAACAAGCTCTGTGCAATTGGAGTCATCGGGCTACCCAGAAGACCTTTCGCCGAACCGATGTCAGTCGCAAGAGAGCTTCGTGGATCTAGGCGAGGATTACCAAGATGTCTTTCGCCGTAGCTCGTCCTTGCCCTCCCTGGATCAAGTGGATGGGTTCTACGCCAGTATTTCTCCGACAGCAGAGTAAGGGTTGTCCCTCATTCTAACAGTCTCTTCGAGCCAAACGCGAGATGATTTCGTCCGTTATGTTGTAGTATTTCGCTCAGATTGTTCGACACGATCCGTCCGAATTGAAATGAGTGAATCCACCTCAGTCCGCCTCAGCTGAGGCATACACATTTTATTGCAATTGCTGTAAAGCTACGAGGAACAGAGAAATTTTCGCCGCACGGCCGACAAGGGTAATACCTTTAATCCCTACTGCTCCACAGCTATAATCGTCGCTGACCTTGGAAAGAACATTTGGTTTTCTGAGCATCGGAACGCAAGCGCGGAGTGAGAAAAAAAAAACACTTCAACGAAACTCGTACCTAAGGATTGACCATCTCTGAGTGCATTTTCTAATCGCGTGTTTCAAACTGGCTCCCGACGCAAGGAGCCCACTCCTCTCAGCTCTCAGAGTCGGTTGCGTGAGAAGAGCGAACTGCGTTCCGATAGTTGACGTTCAAAATTGTTCCAATGATCTTGAATCATAGACGAGTGCGAGCGTTAGCAATCAGTGGGTTGAAGTGAATTTGGCTTGGGGAGCGTCGGGGATGTTTGGAGGGTTTCCAGTCCGAGAACTCCTGAATTTTGCATCGACTGACTCAGTCACCGGGATTCCCAGTGTCCCAAACCTCAAACATTGACTGATGCCATCATAACTGGAACCACTTGGTCATCCTGGATTATGGTGATGTTATTGTGAGCATCATTATTGCCATCCCGGAACCAGGAAGGGTTAGAAAGGCACCCGACTCAGCCGAAGGCACCGTGATAGGAGATTCTGTTCCCCGCTTGACATCGGTCTTCAACTTGACAAGTCTTTCGAAAGTTGGATCGATCGAACGTGATTCGAGAGCCGTGATACAAACTTGTTGTAGCATCCGTACAGAGGCTGCCGAGTTGCGTAGTTTCCATCTAGCTTTTATCCCTAATTTCGCGTGACGGAGCTCTGTCGATTGTGGACGCAGTACAGATGCAGCGAAACATTCGGTGATTCTCTCCGCGGCCCTAGACAGGGCGAGGTGATGGCTGCCTTGGAAATGGTCTCGATTATCAGTGATGTGCGGAGCCTCTGGATCGAGTTACAGAACGACTATCTCCTCATCGAGCTCTCACCCGAAGTGAAAGCCAAGATTGCCGATATTCTCAGCACTTCAAGGTATCCTCGCGTCTTTCCCGACGGGGAACATTCATAGACTCCAAGGCGGTCGTTACAAAGTCCACAGCGTTTCGGGGCTATGCTCGATCGGAAACGAGCTGCCTTCGTGAACTCCGCTGTCGGCCAGGGACGCTCCGATTCAAAGGCAACTTGAATAACGCGCTCTTGGTTTCCATTCCCAGACAAGCTCAAGAAAGCACCTCAGAGGCAGTGAAAAATCGGGTTCGAGGATGGTGGGCCAACATGAAATACGGTTGGAACGCAATGAATACCGGCGCACAGATTGATATTAGTGATCTCAGTGGAGCTGACCCCATCTATCTGCTGGGCCAAGTTTATCACAACAAGAATAACTCATCATCGTTCAGGAATTTCTTCGCGGATTTCTCTACGCGGATTTGGTTCACGTACAGGCAGGTGAGGGTCTCATACTCCGCCGCACGTCTTCGATCGAATACTGGAGGTTACTTCCCTGTTACCTGCATACGAAGTTCTGCTTTGAGATAACGTCTCTTCATTCTAGGATTTCCAGCCCATGCAGAGTACCGGTCACACCAGCGATTCTGGATGGGGCTGTATGCTGCGATCGGCCCAGATGATTTTAGCGGAAGCATTCGTGCTCCATCTTCTGGGTAGACAATGGCGATGGAGTCCACAACATCATGAAGAGCATGGTGTTCATCGGAAAATCATCGGATGGTTCTCGGATGATCCGGATCCATCGCGCGCTCCTTTCAGTGTTCACAACATGGTGAAAGCGGCCGCAGCTCAGTGTGGCAAAAAAGCCGGTAAGTATTTGTCCCAGATTTCAACTCGATTGCCGTTCGAAAAACGCTCAGTACTATCCACGAGCTGCTGACTGGGGAATACCTCTGGATCATCGACTGTTACGTGGCTCGTCTCGAGTGATGTCACCAAGCGCTCGGCGACTCCGGTCAGACATCAGCACTTCGTGACTAACCTCAGCAAACGTTTCCATCTGTCAGGTGATTGGTTCGGTCCATCTACGGCTGCCTATCTGCTGAAAAAGTGTCTTGAAGAAGCTTCGGAAATCGCGGATTCTAAAGAGATTTTTGAGCAGATGGCCATTTACGTAGCTCAGGACTGCACTATCTATATTCAGGACGTTCTAGATTCATGCACAAGTGACCCGGATATCGAATGGAAATCACTGGTGATCCTGATCCCGGTTCGGTTGGGTGGCGAGAACGTTAACGCCAACTATGTCCATTGCATCAAGGAAATCCTTGCCTACCAAAACTGCCTTGGAATCATTGGAGGCAAACCTCGACATTCCCTCTACTTTGTTGGCTTCCAAGGGAACAAATTGGTGTACCTGGATCCGCATTATCTTCAGAAAACTACAAACATGTCGAGGCCGGACTTCTCTGTGAATGTGAGTTCTCAAAGGTCACTTCGAATCACCATCACCATCGTTGATGGACCAGGTCTGCGCCGAATCCATCGTCGGGAGATTCTTTCAATTATATAGATTTCGATTCGAAATTGCAGAGTTTCCATTGTACAACAGCCCGGAAAGTGTCGTTCTCAAAACTGGACCCATCGGCCACGATTGGATTTTACTGCAAGACTAGGAGGGATTTTGAGAATTTCAAAAACAGCATGCGGAGCGTAACAGAAACAAGTCCACAGAACTATGGTTACCCAGTGTTCATAATCAACGACGGGAGTTCTGCGTTGGTCAATCAGTTCGAATCGTTGGAGAATTCCGAAGAGAGAGTTCTTCGAGTTCATCGCCATATCATCACGGCGGAGGGTACGGTTCGCCGTGAGTCAGAAGAGTACGTGGTTCTCTGATGTGCTCGGGGAAAGGCTAGAATTCTGGCGCACCATTCTTCGGTGGTTTCGGACGGAGATTTCAGGAACATTCACAGAGATTCCAGCCGCCATCTCAAGCACAACGTTGTGGAGTTGGAAGGAATCTGAGGCGTTGTCCGCGTTCTCGCAACGCATGGTCAACCTTGATGTACAGAGCGAGGTAGAGGCACTATATGAGCGCTCAGCCTTGATTGTTATGTAAAAAATACCGGGAGAACACCAATGTAAATAAATGTCGTTGTTCTACCTTACTGATTTAAGAAAAAGTGAAATCCTCATTGTTCTCAACCTGTCGGCCCCGAAACGGTGGAAAGCGCAGAGCGTTGGTGCACTCCACAGACTTGACGATCGGAAATCGGACCCGATCAGTGCTGCATTGAGTCTCGTCCGAACGTTGATTGAGCTGATCAGGAAATCAGGCCAACTTCGTCGGCGCATCGCGATTCGTTATTCCGTCAGAAGCCGCATCTCAGTGATGAAAATTCCTGCTCCTGTTCGTTCACGTGGAATCCGCTCGGGCTAGCTCCCGGAGATTGTGAGCACAGTCAGCATTTCTAAGCTCGAAGGATTGTTTGGACTTGAGCCTCCACTTGTTTATTTGACACGGCCTGTCTGCGCGATGGAAATAGTGTTTGCATGGGTTACATAGCTCTCAGTTAAACTCACCCTCGCGGAATGAATCCGAATGTTTGGGTAAGAGAACCAACTCCGGTTTTCAATAGATACACGCAGTTTGAGAGCATCCGTGGATATCTGATCGGACAGATTGTCTCTTCGATAGCGGTAAGTCGGCATTCATTTCTGATCGCGTAGTAGGCTCCGGAAGCTAGTTTCCTGTGTTCCGCAGTCAGACTAAGCCGTTCGAGAGTATCTAGAAGCAAATGAACCCCGCAACTTCGAGAAGTGTTCCTTGGGCTTCTCCAAATCAACGAGTTTCGCTCAGATCCTTCTCGCATACGATAGCGGGAATCGATTTCGATCTCCCTCGATCATCCGTAGAAGCGAGCTCCGCGTCACCCGTTGTCTTTCTCGGGGCTTGATCGGCGCCATCTCAAAGACGGAAGGCCGACTTATGTTCCCTGACCTCTCCAGAGATGTTGCCCCGGAGTGTGACTTCCAAGTTTGTCTGGTGCACGTTCTGGGAACAGTGATTCGGAGTTTTTAGCGTCACGGTAATTCGTGTTCAAAGTGTCAACGCGAGCAATCGAACGACGGAGGAACCGATGAAGAAGTCGATTGGAAGAGTCGCATCCTCTGATCTATTGAGGCGTGCCTTGACCCAGAAGCAGTTGTACCGCCCGGAAACTCATTTGAGGGTGAGACTAACGCGCTGTTTCACTCTCTCGATGACTGCACTAACTCACACCATGCCAGATACAACGGCAGCAAACTATTGCGAGAGATTGCAACGAGCTGTTATTTTACACTCGGCGCTTCTTATTGCAACCACTCGGCGCATCGTCGAGCGAGTCTGTTCGACTGCGTGCGTCTCGGTGTGCGTGCCGCAACCCGACCGATTGATTGAATGAGAAACTTGCGCGACATTCGGTTCGTGCAGTGCCTCGTTGTCTTGCCAACTGACGGCGGCCGGGATGACGAGACGTAGACGATTGTGACACTCTTACGAGAAGGAAAGTGCGCCCACGTACACCGCACGAGAACGTACGCCCGGAGGCTTGGCATCGCCGAGAGGGACACGAGTTGTGAAGTCGTACGACGGAAGCCGTTTGTTTGCTTGGGACGAGCTATACGTCGCGACTCCTCCGTCAGAATGCCTTATCCTCTCAGCGCGCGACTAGTCACAATCCGGACGACGATCCAGCCCCAGTTGCCGGACAGAATCAAAGAAGGTGAGTGTGAAAAATCAACCGCGGCTCCGCTGGTCAAGCGAGCGGTCTTTTTCTGGAAACAGCTGCCGAGCTTGAGCTTACTGAAGCACCTTAAACGTCTTCACACGTTGACTTCGGAGGCAAACTCCTGAAACACAATGAACGAGGAAAACGCTCTGAGCGTCGATAGTCCTGAACTATTTCAAAAAAGAACGTTCCCTTGAGCCACCGCGAGTCTGTGAACCACTTTTCGAGCTGACAGCACGGCAGCGAGAGAAACAGCAGGCCTGTAACAGAGATGGGATAGTCTCGGGACAGTTCCAATGACGGCTCCGCTCCAGGCTAGAACTTTCTGCAGATTTCTTTCCCCAAAGAGCCGTGGCGAGAACTCATTTTCCTCCAAGTTGGAGCTGCTGATGTGAATCATTCAGTAGGTTTTGAGGGATAAAGAGAATGACTCAAACACGGTCATTAGAAGACGCCTTCCACGAGCGAATACTCCATGGCGCTTGCAGCCTCTGGTCGACGACAGAAAACACCTGTTCCGCGTGTCCGTGAATCGATTGGCGCTTTCCATAGCAATAGCTTGACGGTTGGGAGCCGCCATGGCAGTACCAGCCGAGGCTCCGATCGAGAGTTTATGAGAAGAAGGCCCTCTTAACCGGTGGTTGGAGAGCGTTCGGATTGAGCGGCCATTGAGATCCCTGGAGCGACTCCACAGGCTCAGAGCAAGGTAAGGAGGCTCAGATGAAAAGAGGTAACGCCAGGAACCGGGAGTCTACCACCCGAATGATCCCTGCTTTCCGCGATCCGTTTGTCAGTGGAACATCGGCCGTACCGTTCCGAGGAGCTCACGGAATTTCGCGCGTTCGAGCGTTTTCTTTTCAGAACTCTGATTTGAACGCTCTCGATTGCGCCAGCCTCGAGTTGTTTGTCAGGCTCTGCAGTTGAGGCTTCGAGCGCGGGTTGCTAAACTTTTGTGTGATCGATTGATAAGTAGCTTGTTGCTAGTTCGCTCGCTCGAGTCATGTTATTTTCGCGGCGGCGGCGGTGGTGGTCGGAGGGAGGAAGGGAGCCTCTTTACTCAAAGGCGGCAGCGGCGGTTGCGGCAGCGGCGGCAACTTCTCATGCTTCCCTAGGCTCGACTCAGAGCTGAGTCACCGGAGGCGCCGTGGAGAATACGCACGGAACTCTTGCTCTATCGGCGAAGAAGTCGAACGCTAGAGACCCGTTGCGGATGTGTGGTGGCCGGCGATCTCTTGGCGAACCAGGGTACGAACGCTGAGGAATGCTCCTAATACGGAAAATGTGTTGAGCTCGCGTGAGTGGGATCGTTATCTGCCGGGCTCCTGAGCATTTCGGAGGCCACCTGTACCGAAGCATCTCCTTTGAAAGTCAGGCTTGTAATCCGAGGTGGGAAACGTGCGAGTGTCTTGAAACTTCTTTCATATGCAGCCGCTCATCGCAAGGATACCAAAGCCGGCCCAGTTTCCATGACGACGAAGAGCCTCTTCTCCTGAGGGCATTGACCTCCTCGCACTTTGCTCCTGAGCGGAGAAAAGCTACCCTAGGGATTGAAAGGGGAAGGTCTCCCTCCGTGGCGTTCTGGGACCGATTGTGACACGTCCGGCGTATCGCTATTTCTGACCGGAACCGGGTCGTCGATGCGAGAAGGCGCTAGCATAGTGAACGGATCGCTGTCTGCATTTCCACACCCAAACCAGTTTCGGCGCCAAATTATTCCTCGATACTTTGTCGGAACCGGTCAATGCGCGGAATCATATGAATTTCGCCCTCCTCGCTGTCATCCCTGGATCGCTATGGGGGAATCCCGAGAGTTGTTTCTCGACGAAAAACTTGATGGGAGACTTCAGCTTGAGACCGTAAACCCTCAGTGACAGAAGAACGATCAGATCATTCTCCGATTCAGTCACTTGATGCTCACTATAACCTCACTGTTCAATCGAGCGGTGTCGCTGATCTGAAAATTCACTTGTAGCTCTGAGTCAGACAGCCCTTGCTTAGCTGATTGGAATTTGAGCGAAGTGACTCGTTATGAGACGGGACCGTTGTTTGATAAAGATGGTGAATCATCGTAAGCTGAGACTTCCGAATCTTCCCTTTCAGAAAATGCGGATCGCCACGATTCTCTGAGCTCTTTTCTCACGTTCCCATTGCTGTTACAGGACTAGAACGAGTTTTCCAAGAATCATCGCCAAATCAGTTCAAGCTTTGCTCATTTGAAAACCTGGTGGCTTCATTGGAGAGACGATTCCCGACAATTTTCTCGGTTCCGTACTTCAAGGAGCTACTGGGCGCCAGATTACAGCTGGTCGCTACCTGTAACGAGGGTGAGTCTGCCGTTCAGTGGAGCCTTCTATCAGATAGGGGCAGAAATTGATTCATAGGCACAAATCGAAAGAAACAGCTTCGGCGGCTTCTCCGACGCTCACCATACCGAAAATTGACCAGAGATAACTTGGAATCAATAATCCTGGAAAGCCAGGTCCGTTGACAACCATCCGGTGTTACCTGGCTCTCTCCTGGCTTCGATAGCCGTCCCGCGTTACAGAGTCCAATCGGAAAACCTAAACACCCGAATTCGATGCAGATAAATTCAGGTTTCGGATTTCCGAAGGTTCTAACTCTGGAGAATGTGCCACAGAATTCCCAGGTTCATGAATGGTCAACCGGTCCGTTTTCCGATCATGCTCGCTTGTGTCGCGGCTCTGTCATCCTCAGAGTACTCCACGATCTTTCCGACGATCCCACAAATCAAGAAGCGGAGATAACTGCCGGAATTTCCAGGTTTACTCTGTCTTGAAGATTTCAATACAGTCATGACGGAATCGCTTACCAACGACACAACGAACTGGGGAGGTATGAAAACCCCTATCACGGGTCTGATCGGGCTTTCGAACCTGCCGGATCAAATAACGACCAAACTTCTGAAACGAGGATTCGATCTCAACGTGATGCTGGTCGGAAGGAGTGGACTTGGCAAGAGCACTCTGGTGGATACACTCTTCAAAGCCAAGGTTCGTCGTGCACATTAGCTTTGTATAACATCGAACGCGTTGCGTGCTTTATTTGGCGAATCTGCTCGTCAGATTTTCTCGCGGAGAAGGCGGCCAGCAGCGGACCGCCTCGGTAGCGCAGTAGGTAGCGCGTCAGTCTCATAATCTGAAGGTCGTGAGTTCGATCCTCACCCGGGGCAAGGCGGCAATCTTTTTTATTCGGAATCGTATTCCGGATCGGTGCTCGGAGAGTGAGGAGCCGATCTCTGCGAGTGAAAGCGCGAGATTCCAAATGATTCCACCGGAGAAACGGCGCCATCAGATTTTCTCGCGGATAGTTTGGGTGACGTACATGACCCTCCCTGCTCGTGGCCAGAATCGCTCTCCTTGCTTCCATTGGCGGGCTAAGAAGTGTCATTGTCAAAGAAGGCGAGCTGATTTCGCCCGCATCCAGTGAATCTGCGTGGCCCACTAGCTCAGTCGGTTAGAGCGTCGTGCTAATAACGCGAAGGTCACAGGTTCGATCCCTGTGTGAGCCATAATTTGTTTTCATTTTTCAACATTCTCTCGCATTCAAAAGTACACTTCCTGAAGATAATGGAGATTCCTCTCATGTAGCATTTGACAAGCATGTCTTCGTCAAAAGTCAGCAGTATCCTCGAACGGTCCGTGATTCTTTTTCCAGGTTTCTAGACACTCCTCTCAGAAGTTACAAGATTCCGAAATTCTACCGAAAACGACGGAGATTCATGCAGTCACTCACGTTCTGGAGGAGCAGAACGTTAAAGTTCGACTCACTGTCACCGATACCCCAGGCTATGGCGATCAACTCAACAACCAGAATTGTTGGGCAAGTTTACCCCGGTACTACCGAAGCAAAGCTCGACTCTCCATCACCGCTAGACCGACTCTCGAATAAGCGATTCGTTCGACCGCAGGTACCGATTATGCAGCATATTTCCGAGCAGTACGAGAGGTACTTGATTGAGGAACGCGCCGTAGTCCGCAAAAGATTTCTTCCGGATTCACGTATCCACGTCATAATCTACTTCATCGAGGTGGGTTGATCCAGTTAGCTATCGATACGCATCGCTCCTCGACGCGTCCTCATTGGAGTGAGGCGTGCAAGGCTTTCGACTCGAGTGGAAATTACGTTGACATCGCGGTTTTCAGCCGACGGGGCACCGGCTGTCGAATCTCGACGTGGAGTGTCTTCGGCGTCTCACCAGAGTTGCCAACGTAATTCCGGTGATCGCAAAAAGCGACACACTCACGGTGGAAGAGCGTGCTCTCTTCAAGCACAACATTTGTGAAGATCTCCTCCGTAATCAGATACAGGTGCGCATACTATTCAATCGGATCATTCATCTGTATCTGTGAGAGATAATTCTAGCGAGATATGCTCGACATGAGTGTTTCTGAGGATTTCAATTTTCTCCGTGAAGGTTTACGTGGGAGACGAAGAGGAAGGCGGTGTCGGTTGCAAAGACATGGTGCCGTTCTGCGTTGTGGGCTCCACGAGTCAACACGAGGTTTCGGGCAAGATGCTCTTCGGCAGAGCCACTCGTTGGGGAGTCGTCGAATGTGAAAACAAGGCCCACTGTGAATTCACTCAACTGAGGGACCTATTGATCAAGTGAGTTTGTTGGCGAGGTCTGTTTTTGCAGTCACAGCCAGAAGAGGAATCTCGAGACGCCTTGCCGCCGTCATCGGTCGCTCAAACGATATAGACAGGCCATTCCTGTTCCTCGAGGCAGTCGTGTAATTACGTAATCGAGCTCATCTTTCATGTCGGGTTCTTGCTGTCGAGTTCCGAGCGCATGGATCTCGTCAGATAGCACAATTGCCTTCTCTCTCGTTCAAACGTCGGTTCTCCTAATTACTGACTCGCTCATTCGAATTCGATCATCGAACTCCCTGAGAGTCGTGCAGAACTCGCTATTCTTTTCTGCGTCGAAGTCAGCGGCTCTCGAGTGGATAATCAACGGGCTTGCAGGTCGGGTACCTCGATCACGACGGCCCCTGCCGTCGTTTCGGAACATTGTTGTTTGCGATCGAGTAAACACTGATTTCTTGCAGAACCAACATGGGCGATCTCGTGGAAAAGACTCACTGCGTTCATTACGAAAATTTCCGGCATCAGAGACTGAAGAGCGGCGAACCGGTTCTGAAGATGCACCACAACGGGAACTCGTTGGATCATTGCAACGAATCGACGCTTTGAGAAACCACACAGACCTAGTGAGACATCTTCAACGATCGAGCTTGCTCAAGGAGGAGGAGGAGAAGTCAGTGGAGAGACGTACTGATGGGGAAACTTTAGCTAACGGTCTCGGGTGTGATTTATTCTACGTACGTCGAGAGTTTAAGCTCAACTCGCATCAGGCTCACGAATCTGATTTTCCCCCGCGCTCGAGTCCGATCGACTTCCTGAAGGATGTTGCCACTGATAAGAATATTCAACTTTAGATAGACGCTGTCGAGAAGCAGTCTTGTGAGGTGCATTCAAGCAATCCGACTTCTATTCTAACGCGTATTCAAGTGATATCTCGATGTGCCATTCATTTCAACGACGTCGCCTCGAATATTTAACTTTTAATGTCATTGCCAGGGACTCCTCAGAGCTTTCCCTGGCGAATGATAGCTCATCGCGTAGCATGGATCTAATTTGTCAACCTTTTGTCAGGATAGTGTTCTGTCTGCCATGTGAATCCGATTCTCAAGAGTAATTGAGAACTATGCAAAGTAGTGTTGAGGACTGCTCAGGATATCATCCCTCTGAAACCTAATAATACACCCCTTCCTCCTCGGTCAAGCGGCTTGATTATATTGTGCTTAGATTGATCTTTCCACCTTCGAATGGGTCGAACCGTGATGGAAGCTTGATCACCAATGACTGAGTCAAGTCGATTGTGAGTTGGAGAGCAAACGATTTTATTAGAAAAGCGAACTTGCAACGAGAGTCTGTTACCATTCATAGAAACCAGGAGCCGATTGTGGCGAAAAGCTGCCGGGTATGAGAAAAAAACCCACTACATTGAATTCCATTATACATGGTAGCTCGATCTGGGAGAAAGAACCACCGCAAGCACTAAACAGAGATCTCAATAAAGCGGAGAATGCTGGTTGGCTGAAATTGTCAATGTTTCTCTCGGAGTTCACGGAGAAAGCGGAAAAATTTTGGTGCCCAACAAACTTGAGATGGGTTCATCAGGAATATACAGTTCGTTTTCCATCTCTGCTCCGGACGTTTTCGACATACGTGGATTTGGGGAAATCGGGCTCCCAGGTGCGACCAGCTTTCGCGATCCCGATCTCCTGAGACACTCGGCCCCGATGGAGTTTTCCGGCGTCTGTTTGGAGAAATGATTCATGTTGTCGAAGCCGGACTTAAACACAGCCGAACGAACTCCGCGATCCTCTCACAACCTTCTATTTCCCCATCAGAGCCTCCCAACTCCTGCCTCAGCACCCCCTACTGGCATTACTATCCGTGCCGTAAATCGGGGCCTATTGCGCCTGAGAATTCTGGGAATATTTGTGTGTAAAAGTAGACCCTTGAGCGTTCGGAGTTGAACGTTAGGCGTTAGGAAAGTCTTCCGCCTTCATGTTCCCTCCGGATTGTGTCCGTTCTTGCGAATGCGCACTTATGGTCAATTGAATTTACAATAATATGTCGCGCTCCAGTCGTATGCCGTTGAAAGTCATATCAGAAAGGTCGTATCAGCAGTTCTCTTCGACAGTTTTCCCTTTGATTCAGAAGAGGTGGTGCAATCAATGCATTTCGCTGTGAACCGGTTCCTCCGGAGGCAGCTCGCTTCATTGCACCTTCGATAGGTTCCTCCGACTTCTGTCTATCTCGCGAGCCAGCCGTCGTGCAATCTGAGAGCGCCGGATTGAATGGTGGTGCTCAGAACTTCTTTCTTGAGAGTTTAGTCATTGGTGGAGTACGCATCTTGAGTACGAGGCGAGATTAGAGAATCCGTCGCTTCTCGTCACTAAGGTCGGTCAGCCGTTCTCCTAGTCGAATGTTAATGGAGGTCCAATACAACCAGAAAAGCAGCTCCGGTCGTTCTAACGAGCGTCATATTTCACTTCGGCATTTCATTCGACGAGTTCCAAGCGAGTCCATCCTGCTGGATAATGGAGCAGAAGTGAGTTTCCTCTCGTTGGCATGTCTTCTTTTCATAATCACAATCTCGCTCATTAAAGTTTTATCATTAAACGCTAGGAGCGTTTCAAGGTATTCACTCTTCATGTCGACTTGTTACTCAACACGAACTGGAGACGGTTTGAACCGTTGCGAGGGGGCTCGACCCTGAGTCGTCTCCATTCAAAAGTCCGGTGGTCGACTGAGGTGGACGGCTCTGTCTGGCCTACCATTCAGCTCGTTGCGCGCTAGAGCTTCTCTTCCGTGCCACGAGACCTGACACCGTGATGAGGGCAGCCTGAAAGTTCGGGCATTATTCATCAATCATCATCTATCAATCCATAGATCCATGGGTAAATGAATGGATAGATTGTTGAATTACGCCTGATTGCCACCAGAACTGGTAAACTCAGCCATCAGAGACTCATCATTCCATCTCCCTATGTGTATATATGGGAGTGATGAAATGATGAATGCCTGAACTCCCGAGTCCTGGTAGTGCGATGACGGAAATCTCGGAGCGAGCAGAAAATTTTCGCATTACGAAACATGGAAACTTCGAGGTCGCGGTAGGCCCTCGTGGAACGCTCGGATGTGCGAGCGTCCCCAACGCCGTAGTTCAAATACTGTGCCATAATATAATTACGGTGCCGATTCGAGATTGACTCGGTCCTGAACATTGCGCCGCTCAAGGCGTCGGAAGGCGATATTTTGGACAGTTCGTGTTGTTCGGCCCCAGAGAGGCTTTTGCGATGGAGGGCGCGGAAGCTCCCCCCGCGGTTTGAAGCGGAAACTCGTTGAATCGGGGCACGACTGGAGAGTGGGACACGAAAGCGAATGGGAATCAATTTTTCACATCGCTTTTCACCGTCGACGAGCAATGCGTTCAAATTAGTGGCGTTCGAGCGAGCAATTCGAAACGCTGAAATCTTCCGAGTCACGGTGATCCGTCAAACGCATGCACATCTGCTGAAAGAAGAAATCAACGACGTCTTCTCAAACTTCACAAGCCGTCGCATCTCATGTATGCTCATCCGCCCGCTCGTTCCTTTCTTCGTTCGTTTGGTCGCTTCAGTGACGATTTTCGTTCTGACAAACGAGGTCCGCTGGCCGCAGTTCCCAGCCGAAATGGAGGCGAGGGGAAAATCGGACTTATTCTCTGGAAATCAGCTGTGGGAACCGCAACGTCGGTCGGTCGGACGAACCTTTCCATGAATCTAGGGCTGGGGTGACGAACGTTCCGAAATAGCTCTTCGATAAATTTTGATGTCTCTCTCCGATGCCTCGAAGCGTAACGCGTCGGTTCCACAGCGAGATTCCGTGGTTTGCCCGTGAGTATGAAGAACGACACCGACCGCGCACATAATCAAAACTCTACATCTTCATCTGTTTATTTATACGCTGCGCGAGAGAATGCATTTAGAAAAATGGAGGGCTGCCTCTGGGCGACTAATGCACTCGTATATCATGCAGCCTACTGTGTGCCTTCGGGAGCGATCAAGTTATTCCGGCTGGAAGCAGCCGCAACGGAGAAAATCATTCCGCTGATCGCAACAATTCTTTCTGGGATGTATTTATTTCACCCTTGAACCCCACCGGAATAGTAGTCCAGCTTTCGCGTTCAGGCCCGGGGCCCGATTGTTGATGGTTGGTTGATGCTGGGATTTCGGGGAAAATTTTTTTGAAACATTGTCCGTTCGTACGACGCGCTATCCGAACATAACCGAACACGTTCTAAACGAAAAAACAATGCATAAGTTTCATCGAAACCAGAGCGGCCATCTAATCGATCCGGTCGATTGAGACACGAGCGAATTCAAAAACGAGCACGTATCGGTACCGTCCAGCGTCAAGAAGGAGTGTACGCGAGGGTGAAAAATTATGCTCCGCTTTCGAAACGTACCATTGTAGTTATCCTTTTCTTCTCGCCATCGAACGCGTTCAAGACTACGTTGACCGAGGACAGTCCGGGCGAGAGCCCTGGGAAGATTTGTGAACTATGTTTTGCCTGTTCATTAGCGTTGCGTGTAAATGAACGGATTGATTGATATTGGAATGCACGAAGAACGGCGACAGCCGCATGTTGACAGGCTCATCCACGGTCCGTCCGGGACGGTACCGTCTCTTTCAATCCCCGGTAAATAATCGGGGTAAATTATAACGATCACGCCGAAGAACAACAATCGCATTAATTGATCCGATGAACCGGCTCTCACATCCAGCGTGCTGCAACCATCTTTCGCGAGGCTTTTCGCGCTCTTGTCGGACGAATAGTAGGGGCGGTCGTGGTAGTTTCAGTTGCTGTCATCAGAAAACGACCTTCTTTGTTTTCCGGCTGAACCTTTCCGCGAGCCCTCAGAAGTGTCCCGGGATCACCTTTCGGTATCAGAAAACGACCTGTGGAACGTTTAATGAACAGTGATCCTTCCCAGGACGAAAACGACGGCAACTACTCAGGCCTAGAAGGCTGAGGTCCACTTCAAACGTATCCGACACCGAAGACTGTTAGGCCACGAACCGGTGCTCAAATACGCACCTTAGCGGGACCTCCTCCGATCGCTGCGTGGCAATGACTGCGATGGGCAATGAGAACCGCTCGAAAAAAGTGTTGCGACAGAGCTCGCTCGGCCTGAATAACATCGTTCTTAATCCACTTCCTCGACGCTAACGACACACCGGAGTCGTTCGTCCAAGCTCGAGTTTCGATGGATCAATTTTGGACCCATCCGCTCGGGAGTCGGCTAATGTTCCATTTTGAGCGTCCCCGTGGAGTTAAGGCTGCAGTTCGCGCAAAAGATCGTGCTGACGTTGACCCTATCCTGTAAACAGCAGCGAAATCTCGTCGATCGTTTTCTGCCCGCGATGAGATCTGTTTTTGAAAAATAATTGCGGATTATGCAAAGTTGTGCAGTCGAGACTGCTCGGGGTGCTTCGCTGCTTAACGATCCACCGTTTGTTTTTTTTTTGGCCGAGAAACCTCGGCTTGAAGTTTATTTACTTTCCCGAGCGAGGATTCTGTTCACCCGAGAGGACGACATGACCGAGGATGATTGAGCTCAGTCAATGTGGGGTCGGAGCACGAACGAGGCGAGCAATAGAATACGGAGGCAACGAGGATCAGAGTCCTCGTGTCTGGGCTCATCAGCACTTGAGTCGGCGGCCCGTGTTGATCTGGGTTTCGGGAAGGAAACGTCAACGAGAACCATTCACATCGCTCCCCACAGCTCGATTAGAGCCGGAGAGGAATGAAACGAGGAATCATGGTCACCTTCCAGCGTCGATGTCTTCACTGGGCTCCGACGTGTGGCCAACTACATGTATTACTGCAGGTCACGCATAAGCTTGAGTTTTACCAAGACAAACACACGCGGCCGCGGATGAACACACCCTAACTAAACGAAGCACCAACCGACCAATGTGCGAGCGCTCCCACCACCCGGACACTTCAAGATCAGGTAGGTTAGATTCCGTGCGCCTGCGCCGGTAAGCGTTCAGCGTGAAATTTGAAAGATTCATTATCTCCGAAAAAACCACAGGAGATCAACACCTGAGTCGTCTCCCGACGTCTCGGCAGGAAGTTACCATCCCTGCTCAACCAGTATCACGAAATCGCGTTCAGCGTTTAGCTAAGGTTTCATTGGTCGGAACCGCTCGGGGACGGGGAAAAACGCAGCCGCTTGCTCGGTCGGCGCTCTTAGAATATGTTATTCGCAGACGTTGACGTCTTAAGACATCAAATAACTCTGCTCTCAATATGAGAACGAGGTATTACCAATGGCTTCGCCGACAACGTTGACGGCGACGACGTCAGCTTGATTCGAGCTCACTAGTAGTTTGATTCCGAGGAGAATGTTGAATGATTCAGTTTCAGAAGCGCTGCCGCAAGTCGCTGAAAGATTCGAACTGGTTTGCTGTCTGTCATGTTCGGTGTGCATTTCAGACGAATCCCAGGAAGGCAGACGAAATTCCTGACTAGCTTGCGGCTGATTTCCTGCCCGTCCGTCCGTCCGTCAATCTGCACACTCGAGTCGCGCATGTGGACGATGGACTCATTGATCGATGGACGAACCGACCGATGGACAGAAAGCTGGCGAAATGTTTCGGAAAAGGGGTTCGGAAGAATATCTCGGGAGGTGGAATGTGTGGCCGTGGCCCAGTGGTGTCTTTGCATGTCTCAATCCATGACAGACGGGTGCCGGTCGTCCCATCGAGCTTGGAAAAAGAAAAAGAGATGGAGAACGAGCGACATTCAAATTGGTATCCACCGCCACTGTGTAGCACACACAGGCGGCGCTTCTGGAAAAGGATCCACGCCACCTCTCCTCCGTCATGGATGTCGTTGTTGTCGACGACTACGGCTGGTGAACAATCAATGCCCAAAGGATGCGAAGGCCCGACAGTTGAATTGAGACTTCGAACCGCCGCAGCCGACCGGCGCTGGCTGTTGGCAACTTACTAATTGACACCAGAAGACGCAGCGAAGGCTAGCCCGAGGATGGATCGAAAGATAGGAAGGCAACGAAAAATAGGCGATGACATGCTCGGTTTCCAGTTCAATTCTTCATCACGTCGCCGCAACCGCCGCCGCCGCCACCGTCTTGAGTTCCGGTGGGAGATTCGCTGCAGCCACTTTCGAACTCCGCTCGAGCTCCCCAATCGAGAGATGATGTCGCCGTACTGTACAAAATGACCCCCGGACGACATTTGTTGCGGAAAGCACGAGCTCGAAGCTGTAAAACGAAGCGAAAAACTCTCATGAGCTTCCCCATTCACGCGGATTAAATCACAGCGAAATAATGATGTCGTCTCGGAGGGCCGACCGAGGCCGTTGTAGAAGATAGCTAAACAGATGTACGAATAGATATTACATGGATAGACAGAGCTGCACGGGAATTGATTGAAAAAGACATGATCGGCAGCCACTTCGGCTTCTTCGATTTACGCTTCTTGGAATTCACGACGGAGATGAAGGATTCCTAATGAAAATCGTCCATCTCTGCGCTTCCTCGCTCGATCGCGGAGCGAAGGATGTTGCCTGCTCCTCTCCCATCGGCTCCCGGAGCCATAACTGATAAAGAGCAATATCATTATCCTCTTCAGCTGAATCGTCAACCGCAACGAGGAAAGCTTCGATCGCGACTCTAACAACTGGGACATCAATGACTAATTGGGTATACTGCTCGACCTCGTTCCCGATTGTCTTCATCCGATGGCGCTCAATGATTAGCTGATCGACATGCAGATGAGAAATTACGGTGGTGAACATTCTGTGTTATTGAAATGGTCGATTGGCGTTACGACACGGATTTCCCCGCCACAGCGTGTCTATTTGTCTTGGGCGTAACTCAGCCCCAGAAGCGTACGGAGTGAAATTCCGACTCACCCCGGAGATCAGGTGTGAAGCGCCTACGCTGCCTCCACATACACAGTCCAAATGACCATTGTGTTCCCCATGGATATGCCTGGAGTTTGCGCCCGGAGTGCGATTCGGGACGTCAACAGCTCACGAAGCGATAACTCGAACAGAACCGGAACTTTCCTCAGGATGGTATGGGAGGGTCCGCCGTTACGTCGTCTGGCGAATGTGAGCGCAACCACCTCATGGGAATTGGTGGAAAATGCTACTTGCGAATAACATTTCGTCTCTCGAGAAAGCAGAGCTTCAAAATCACACGAAGAGCTGTTGATCAGGACTTGGACGATACCTCACGGTCCAGGTACATTTCTGCTGCTGTTCCACCTTCTCTCCTAATGCCTACCTCCACAAATTGCAATAATTGCAGTCCTGTTGCTGGAGAGAGGCTGGATGAGCAAAGGAGCCGCGGCACACGGGAAAACGACGTCGAGTTTCTTCCGAAATATATGACAATTCGTTCATATCGATTTGCTCGCTGTTTTCCGTAAGAGGTCCTCAATGATAAAGGAAGAATGCGGCCAGAGACATCTGTCTCTTCTTTTCAGTCAATAATGGTCAGTCCGAGTAACGACAATACGATCTTGCTTCGCCTGACCGCCCGCCCGTCTGTCCATCCATCCATCGCTGTCATACCTCCTCATGTGGCTGTTCAGTCCGAGCTTGATGTTTTCTGTTGTTTCGGATCCGAATCATAGAGCAGCTGTTCCGTCGGACGTTCAATTGGACGCGGAGCCCATCGACGGATTTCAGTGACCGTCCTAAGCGACGGAGCTTCGAGGTGATAATCAGTCTCTGTTTTCTTCAGGTTTCATGTCGAAAAAATGTTCGAATTTCCGGGAACTCAGAGTGAACGGCTCGAGAATGCAGTTCAGTTTCCATCATGGGAGATGCTCTGATTGTGGAGGCTTGATCAGTCGGATTGGGAAATTATCGGCGTGGATTCCAGTTCTATGTAATTTCGCCGATTTCGCGTCACTGACACCTGCCAGGAAACATATCTGAAGTGCATTAGTATTTTGTTCTCGTTTCTTGGAGGAAGAAGACTAGATTGCCAAAAACACTCCATCCGTTATCTTTTAGCCTTGAACCATTAATATATGTCGGGTGTTATCGTAAAATGTATTTGCATTTAGGGCGGCCAGGAGATGATTCCGGTCTGGGTTCGCAGTTTGCTGTGGTAGAAATTGTCAAGCTGGACGCTGTTGAAGAATCGGTTTGTAATTCAGATTTGGAGATTCGGTTGTCATCGAGTGAACGTACAGTGAGCCTCTTTTCGGACTCGTTATTCCCCACGATTCTTTTTGTTATCAAGCTCAGAATAAATACTTCGACGATCAAATTTTACACAGGTGTTCTACGAGGTCGACGCGAGTCCAGTTGAGAAGGAGTGATATCGCAGAGATAGCGCGGAGATTGAACCACGAGCGAGTCTTATGAATACATAACCGACTCTGTCGTGGTTGAGCGACGAGCTTGATTGGCAAAGCCCCTGGATTTCCATATTTTCCACCGTTCCGTGATTTGCCGTCTGAACTGGGAAAAGAGCAGCGCAAACTCTTTTGTCCAAAGCACATTACACGCACACTCCTCGACTTGTGAGTCTCAACGGTTTTTCCACCCCAAGCATACTGTCCACAAGAGGCTTCCCACAGCTAATCCGACTTGGATGCGTGATGGCGAAAATGTTAATGACGCCGTCGTGGGAATTTCATTCTTCTCCGTTTTTCAGCTTGTGAATAATGTTCGTATTGAAGCACACACGGAATACATTAACCAGTTCCACTGAATCATTAGTCCCGACGGAAATAATCGACGATCATCGGATTTCTGTGCCCTGAGATCGCTGCGTCTAACCTGCGAAGCCTCATAGTGGATCGGTTGAGAACGACCCCCTTCCCGGGGTCATCGCGAATTTCTCCGGAGTCGGATCTCAGCCCACGGCGGATCTAAATGTGAGTCCTGATTGGGTTCCAGGTCGGGCGCAGGAGGTGAACCTGGAGCTGGACATGAAGACACGGAAAACCCCAATATAAAAGCAAGCTCAGAGTCGAGGAATGAGAGGCATTCGAATGCTATGAGGCGCTCATGGTGAAGCAATGGCCTCCAAACTTCTCCGACTGCACCACCTCTGCACATCACGTACGCCACAGCTATGCAGATGCCTCCTGCTCCGCAAGACGGCGGAACACTCCTCTACTTTTTCTCCTTCTCCTTGCCTGCACATCGGAGTCTTGGCATGCTTCTGGGACAGTGTGGATAAAGCCGATATCGCGGCACCCCAAATGTCGTGGCTCCCAGTTTGGAAACGCAAACCACCATGAAGGAATCGCTGACGCGAGGAGCAAGCTGTTTTAATTTCGGCGTCCAATCTTGAAGTCCTGACCAATAAGTATAATACTCCTTCAGATGACAACGGACCACTCCTGATTGTCCGTTCCGAACGCACCTCCCCTCCTTCTCGCGAGCACACTCTTCTCTTCGAAATCTCCGGCTCCGCAATTTCCATCCCTCGAGCTGATTGTGTGGATGGCAGTCGATATCTACTGCCGTGGGTTCAATCGCAAAATTCCGCATCGATGTATCCGTTTCCGACCCTGACCTCTGCGGCTTCCTCATCCACTTCATACATCCGACGAAAGTTGCGCTTCTCGTTCCGCATCAAAAAGAGCATCACGGTGGTCGACGGCAGGCATGCCGTCCAGAACGATGTTTCGTACTGGAATGTTGCAGCGGAGAGAATAACCTCATTTGACACCCGGTCGTCGTCATTGTTGCAGTTCGAAATATCAGCGGGAAAATTTCCCCCGTTGCGTCGTTTTCCTTCTCGTACTAACTCACCGAGAACGCTATCAGCACAGACGACGGAGGAAGATCCGTTATTCGCTGTCTGGCCTCCCCACAGTGACAAGAGGCTTCGAGTGAGTCCGGCTCTTTTTGTCTCGAAAGCGCCGGGAGTGGCGGTTCCCGGCTTGATCATGCGGACGGGAGGGAGACCTTATCAGTGACCAGCGCGCGTGATTCACACTGGTGGTAAGTCCCGGGACGACACAGGCAACGGAACACAGGATAAGTTGCGGCGCAGGTCCCGCTCCCGTCTAAGCTCGCAAGGGGGAACGAGCCGGTTGTTGGTGAGACCGTGACATTCCCTGACAGCGCCGAAAGAGAAGCCGTTGGAGCTCGTTCCAGATGGCGCGAAACTCAAACGTCTTTAGTTAAGTGAGACATGTGTGAGACGTCAACGATTGAACTTGCACGGATCAATCGATCGCCTGCTTGCTCGAACCGTCCGTTGGCTCGCTGTTCCGCCGCCTGATTTGGCGGTGCTTGATTTTAATGACAGCGTCGGGGAGACATCTGGGTGTCGGAATGTCGAGAGCCCTCTTCTCGAACCCGAGTCAATACGATCCGCGACGAATAGGAGCGACGACGACGACAACAACAACACCGTTGCTCGATATCTTAATTGCCGGCTGTCGGAGTCTTCGACGACGCCCCTGCGACAACAACCTACGTGGCGACCTAATACGTCAGTCACCGGCGGCACATTGAACGATGCGAGCATCGCCGTCGCCGCAGCTCAGAAAACGATCGATGGAGCGATCGGTGGACTGAGCGGAGGTATTGTGTATTTTTTCCGAGCTTGTGGCTCTGTTGTTTAGTTCTGTTCCCTTTGTTGTCCTCGTGGACGCGCACACTCACGGCAACAGATGAGGATTATATCATCGTTTACGCCAAACGTCTGGGGACCATAGTGAACTTTTGGCTTCTGTGACGATAACGTTGTCAGAAATGGCAACGAATGTCAAGTCGGCAAGTGCATCAGTACCTCAACACGGGACAAAGATTAGCCCTTCCAAAATATGAACGAAAAGAATCGCTGTTCACCGACCTTCCTCTCTTTCTACTGCTGTCGGCTCCCTTGAAAGCAAGAAGAGATCTCGTTGACAGCGACGGTCCGAGGCGACGGGCGTCGGTACTGAAAACGAGCTTTTGAAAGAGCCAGAGATTCACTGTGTGACTTCTTAAAAACATGGACATGAAGCTCTGCTCCTCGTATCCGATGGCCCGCGTCCCGGATGTCGAGTCCGGAAGGTCAGCTAGTCCACTCTCCAAATCCCAGCTGGCTGCGAGCGACTCTTCTACCCTTTCTGAACTCAAGAATGGTAACCCATATGGTTAAAGTGCGGATAGACTCCGATGAGGTTTACATGATGCATCGTCTCCCCCTCTATCAACTCATACTTCAGTTGAATTGAAAGCCCACTCTTTTTTGAGATATGTCCCGACTCGATCAGCCTAGTCTCCGTCCAAAACGAAGCGTGTACACAGGAGCCCCGAACATAGGACGTGATAGCTGTGGCCAACATCCAGCGGTGTTGTACCAAGATCGAGGCAAACCGTCTCGAGCCACAGCCAACTGTCTCATGCTTGACCGCGCTGATGTTGAGAATTTTAGAACAGGTTAGCAAGCAGGAATTGTCTTTCGCCGTTCTTGACGAGGAAATCGGTCGATATGATCCTATCGATCGGAACTACTGTGACCGTAACTTACAGCCACCGCCATCATAATTGATAGTTGCCGTGACCATCATTGATCGTTAGTGACGAGAAGCTCATACGATCGAGAATATACTCGCATCGAATGGGCTCTCGTTGACCAGCGCAGATGTTCCGTAATGAGGGTGACGGCTGTCGTCTCCACTGAGCTCAGCTGCGGATTCTCCGTCAGCGTCGTGTTATCATTTTTTTCCTTCTTCTTCTCCCAGGTGAAGGGTGGGATCTTACTGCATGGTTTCGAGAGGCTCTGCTCGGGCGATACCACCAGTTATGATGAGAATGAATTCTAGACAATAGCCAGCAGGCGATTCCGGCGTTACCGTACGCTCGACAGGAACGCCTCGGCACCTCCGTCAGCTTGGCGACTTGGAAACTAAGTCGCCGTTTTATGTCATGCGTGGTCAGCATTGACAACGTCCGACGGGGCATGCATCCAACTTCCAACTTGCCTCCGCGATGCGTCAGGAGCAGCGTTATCCTCCTCAGGTGATTTATTTCTCTTTAGCCGACGGAGGGAATCGTTCTAGAAAATATCCTTGATTGATAAAGATGATGCCGCGTCGACTCTAGTCGTGATTCCAGCTGCCAAGCTGGGTATGGCTTCCGATCCAGGCAAGCCTAGAAGCGAACAGACTACTTTGAAAAGCATCGTGGACTCCTCTATTCACTCAGCTTTGCATTCATTGCAACATGTGAGGCTCCGCTACGAGATGACAGCTCGATCATGGAGCCTCGTGAGCCTTCTGTCAGTCGCGATCGTTGCCTTCAAGTCGCAATCAGCGCTGACCATTAGCGCGGGTAGTCAATCCTGGAATCGGAGTCATCTGTCAAACCCTTCCTTGACAACTCCCAACGGAGACAAATAATGACGACGCCCGCGCTCGACCAATATATCGCTCAACAGTCGTCCGGATCTCGGAATTCAAGCACTTGTATCACAAGGCGGATTCCGAGCCGGCAACGGAGGGACGAATATCGGTGACTGATGATTTTTCATGATCGTCGCAGCGGAAAAACAAACCAGGAAAGCAAACTCGACTCGATACCCAGCGAGATTCGCCCGGAGCACGAGCCGAGGAAGGTCTTCCACAGAGGGGAAGACTCGAATATGGGTTAGCTCTCCCAAGAAAGCTCCGGCTCTTCAGACGTGTTCAGATCTCACTTTCGAAATAGGCTCTTCGAGGCACCCGTCCAGAGGGGAATCAATATTCCTATCAAGCAATCTCCACCGTCAGGCGTGAGACTTGTCCATGACAGTGACCAAAATAATGAGAGGGCGATTTCGGTGGCTCAAATCCGGCTCTGGCCTCGGCGGAGTTCAGTCTTCGCTGAAGTTCATCTGCGACGCGACCTCCCATGTCGGAAGCCTCACGGGAATAAACAGTTCTTCTTTCGAGAAACAATCGGGACGGTGGAGTCCGATTTCGCGCCACAGGCCGGCCAGCTTCCGGCAGCTGATGTGCGCCGTCATAGGTCCTCGGAAAGCCGGCGGGGGCAGTCGAAGCAAAAATGATGAAATAGAGTGGAAACCAAGGGAACTAATGCATCGCATCCGTTCCTCGGAGTTCGAAGGGAGGAGAAGGTTTACAATATAGCCCTCCCGAGTTCCGTGAGTGGAGGCGATGCGATGCCGGTGGCACTCCGTGAAAAATATCGTCTCCTTGGAACCGGCTCTGAAACCAAGTGAATCGGCCCCAACGATTTGAGAACATTCGAGAAGATGTCACGAATGAATCATCCGAAACGCGAGCACTTGTAGTAATCCGTACTGACAGTTTCAACGGCGAACTGACACTCCATGTAACATAGCTTCGAACAGAGCACTGGGGGCACGGCTGATAAACGACGACAACAACTTGATGAAAAATGTTTCGCTTCAGCCAAACGATCATGGGTCGCCGCTCTACGTCGCTGGAGACCATCGATCGGGCAACTGGACTTGGCACAAATCTCACACGAAAAATGCTCCTAACTATTATCGCCGACGATTTGAACTTTTTCACGCGGCTCCGAGACGAGGAGGCTTAAGTGGACAGTGATGCGTGATGGTGATATACGCAGATTTATTTTTACGTATCGCGGCGTACTGAGCGTCGAGCGAGTGAGCGAACGCGCGCGAGTCCCATGTTTTTCCTCCTTTTGTTCTGCTAGCTGGGCGATTCATCAGTTCCTAAGACGGGTAAATGAGCAGCACATTCCGCTCAAATCACTGACAACGATAAAGAATCGGTGACTTCGCACGCGGCACTCCGCTGCTTCCTCGGATATCCAGCAAACGCTCGGAAGGTCGAGCTGACCGAATGTTGGATTGATCTGCGCTAGAGCGCTGAATTGATCGGACTCATTACCGCGAGACTAGTTGACAACGGGGAAGAAAAATGCGAAGCCATGCGGAGACGAGCTGGAAAAATTGATCAATTTTCTCTGGGATGAAGTCGTTCTTCGCAGAATCGTCCGACCGGAATCCAATGCGCTTTGATGTCTGAGGATACTGAAACGAAAGCTCGTGATCACTCAGAAGCGCAGTCCCACGGGTCGGAAATCAATCTAACGGGCTGCGGTATTTCTTACAGAGCGTCAAGATGGCACGGTCCAACAACAATGTTTCCCCCGTTCCGAAACACGTTGAGACAGGGTTTGGCAACCTGTTCCGACCCGTGGCTCGGATCTGCACGCCCGAACCTGGAGCAGGCGAAACCCATGGGAAAATTCGATCCTGAGAGAGACAGAGGTTCGGTTTCTCATCTCGAGTGCTGCGTTCCGTTGCGAAACTGCGTTCTAAATGGGCTACCGAACCCTGCGCTCTCTGATCAAAGGCTCATCCTGTGAAAGTTTCGAAAGAGGTGGGTTTCCTACCTGGAAGAAGTGGAAGTGGGGAACTACAGAGTTTCGTCGAGTTGTACGCCTTCCACGCCCAACATAGACGCCGCCCGTTCGAATCCGGCGTCCGGAAGGTGCTGGCCCCTAGAATAGGGGACCCCCGCTGCAAGAGCGTAGCTGAACTTCCGGCTACGATGAACACTCCGCGTGGAACGAAGTCGATGTAACCGAGGGCAGAAATTACGGAAAAAGAACAGGAACTGTAATGGGCTCGTAGCCGAGATCTATCATAGGACGAGTTCGTCATTCGAGGATTCGTTCCTCCATCCCAATAGCTCAATGTAGGCAGGTGTATTGAGTGGTTTTCGACGATGCACCCATCTGCGAACAAGAACAGGACGAGTAGATTTTCTCACGCTGCGTATCCTCGAAACACGGCCGGATGGATCAATGTCCGCAGCACGAAACGAGAACTTGATCTCCTTTTTGAATGATTTGGTGATTTTTCCGATTCGGATCTATGTCTTCTTTCCCTCCAGAACGCGAAAATGCGAAAAGTGCATTTATAAACGCAACGGGACCGGAATGTGTGCTCGCATGACGCACAGTTTTCCGTCGAAACCGAGAATTTCCGCCGGTACCAAGTTTTTTTCCGTTTCTGGAAGAAGAGAAGGGGAAAATTCTTCTTCTTTCCTTTCTGAACGTTGGCGTGTCCCAAGTATAAATTTAGACATCAGCTCTCAGCACAATGTGTCTACTATGTGTGTGTGCGGATTTTTTTGACAAACCGGCTCTCTATTTTCTTCTCCAGCTGTCCGGCTCCCCTAATTACTCCGGCACGCGTTGTAGCAGTGGCAGCTAGGCGGCCATTGGAGCCGGCGAGCAGCTAGGCTGAGGAGCCGGCCAGTCGAAGAGAGGCAGGAAAAGGTTCAAAAAACCATGGAGGAGAAACAGCGGCTCGCACCAACGCCCGTCAAAGTCCACTCAGTCAGCGAGTCCCTTCGTTCGTCCATCCGCCAGTCACTTGGCCGCTGGACGACATTCAATTGGATCGAATGCACCGGTTCGATGGCAAAGAGATGACGTCGTTGATGCAGTGGCGGCGGCAGCGGCAGTATCAACGACAAGTGAAAAATAAATTCCACATCGTCAGACATCGTGAATGAAGACGATTAGAGGGTTGTTTTCGCGAGCCGTTGTCGTTGCTGTCGTTGTTCTCGGTCTGTCGCCCGTCCGTCACTCGGGTCGGCAGTCGATCAATCGCTGTTTGACGAATACTGTCGCGAATAAGCAAATTATCAGCCTTCATTCACTCCGGCTGAATCGAATTGATCTCGATTCTCGAGGGCCCGTCTCGATCCCAACAAGGAGGAGACGCTCCACGCACAAACGGCAGCCCAGTAACAGAAGCTGCACCGACGTAGTAATGATTATGGCCATCATCGTAGTGTGTCTCTAGACGGAAGCCTAACCCTGTGCAAGAACAGAGACGGCGGCTGCGGCTCTGAAATCGGTGGCTGACTCCAATTAGAAAAACGCTCGATGACGTCTTTCGGCATTTTTATGAACTACGGCGACGACGACACAGCGGGCCGAGACTGAAGCGACGCGGTCTAACGGCAGAACAAACGTAGTTCCAGTGGACTGGCAGTCATTTCGGGGCTTGTCTTCGGTCGATTCATCTATTTCAGGGAGGGGACAACAAATATGAATCTAATGAAACGATTAATGTATAGAGACCGACAGGTCGCTCTTGAGTTCCTTGCCTCCTCAGGCTGTTGAATCCACGTGAGTTGGTGTTCTAGGAAAAAGTGGTCGCTGATTGGCTGCGCGATCCAAGAATCCAGGATTCTCTTATCGTACGATATCGACGATTATCTGCGTGCTCTGTTTTTGAGAGAGGTTGTGAGTTTTTGTGAACGGGAATCCGTTCCAGTTAACTCCCTCTAGCACCTGGGAATCGGCGAAAATTCATCTACGGTGCCAACGCTGCGAGTTATTCTACATTCCCGAACCCCTGTCCCTTTTTATCCTCACAGCAGTGGGGAGGGGAACTCGAACGGATGGAAGTCTCGTTGGATACATCACTTGGATCAGTGAGGTCTGGCTTCCCCGATCTTGCTCTGCGAATGCTTCGAATAGAACTTCAATCTCAAATATGATGATCCGCCAGTCTTTTCTCCGAAACTTTCCAACATCCCCGCTGGAAAAGGCATTCTTGGTCGAGTGAGTTCGTCCTCAAGCTGACCTAAGCACACGCATCGTCACTCCAAGTCTCCCGAACTTGAGTTGACCCATGCTGACACCGCTCAGGTCCAGAAGTGGATCAAGGGAGAGCGCCATGGGCCTCCGAAAATGTATCTGCCCGAATAAATTTAAATACCTGTGGATGATTGCACAGTTACTTTCGGAACATATCAGTGGACACGACTAATAACCAGAGCTAACGCTCATCACCGTGAATGGTTACAGCGAACTCCAGTGGCTCTGTCGACGGTCCTGAAGAGGCATCTGCGCGTCCGAATTGCCATGATGAAAAAAGAAAGAAGATGAAAGGATGTATGAATCAGACAAGGAACACTGTTCTCGAGAGAATCCTGCACTTCCCGAGGTGTTTTTCATTTCGTGCGACGCCTCATACTGGGTGGAACAGGAACAAAAATTTATTCATGAGCTTAGCGCCACAAAATAAGTGGGTGAGGGCTAGTCGGAAGCCTGTAACAGGGAACAACCGAGGATGAATGAGAAGCAACGCTGAAGACCAGGCACCGAGTTGATTATGAACATAATCATTTCTCGTTCCATTCGTTCCGAAATTTACAGAAGCTACTGGCTCATTCCCCTGTTTACTGATGACTAACCAACTGAGTGCTGCAGTAATGGGATTCTCATGACGGCGCACACGGGAATTTCTGAGAGCGGCGAGAATGATAGTTATCCGACGTTGCATCCTACTGCCTATGTAACTATTTACAAACGGAGAACGTCGGTTTGTGGATTTCAGTGCTATCGAAATCATCAACAGCAGCCATGCGAGCCGGACACTCACTTCTCAAGAGACACTGAGTCGGCGATGGAATGGTTATAGCTTCTGATTTGAATACTTCAGCACGTCTTTCCCTGTGCCTGAGGACGACGTTAACATAACGGCAACGTGTCTTCTGGCGGAATCTCGCATAACGTTCCGGTGCCGCCCTGCGTGACGGGCTTGAAGTTTCAGAGCCAACACTTTGAAATGGAGCTCTGCGAAGGCAGCTAATTCAGTTGGGAGGTCAACCGCTGCTTCCCATATTTCAGCGGTTTCTAGCCTCTTGAACTTCCGCCGATAAATCCACCGACCATCGCAGACAGACCCTCTGGAAAACAGCGGTTTCCCTGCGAGAACGAATGATTTTCACCGGGCTCGCCAGCTGCTCAGGTATTTAACCGAGTGACTAACTACGATAGGTGGTGTTTCTTCCTCCTTTATGCCGATATAAGTGTTATTACACGGTCATTCAGCTGCGGTGGTATCTTGGATCTGATGATGTCCCTGCTGCTGCTTCTGCTGCTCGGACTCTGCGGTAATACCTGCGCCCGAAAATGTTCCTCCACTGTTTCGTCTTCGGGTTCATTTCCTTGGTAGTATTCGTACTCTTCGGTCACAGGCGAGGAGCACTGGGGTCGTGTCTGTCTGGACAACGGAGCAACGGGAGAAATGCGAGGCCGACAGCTTCCTCTCTGTGATCTAAGCAAGGAGCTTTTTCTTCTGGGAGGGGAGCTAGCAGCGTTCGGTCATGTTAAATGCTGTCTTAGTTAAGCTGTCATCACGATACGATTCCTAATCATACCACCCGGTGCAGCTACAGGAACAACGCGAAAGCGCACATAGTGTAATTCTGGGAAGGCGTATCCTCTACCTCTGTCAACAATGATACTACGGCACCGGCTCCACCACCAGGACCGAAGCTCATGACCTTATTGGGTCGGTGGTCATGGCGGATCTACAGACGGACGCTCAGTAGGGATCTCAGCAATTTCAGCGGTCGAGTCGCTTGATCTTAGTGACGAGATACGGGGATTCCGTCTGCGATTCCTGGTTAGTGGTATGGCAGTCTTGTTATTGCGGACTCGCGAAACACTTTTCAAATAACAAAGCGCGAGAATACCCTTACTCCACTCTTCAACCGATGAGATGGCTCGTCCATCCGAAAGAGTATGGGTTTTCTGCTCTTCCCGTTTTGTGTAACGAGTAGAGAACGTGGAACACGTGATGCTTGAACATCTCGGCGCATGCGCATTCATGGGGCCCCTGCCTCCGAAATGGGCCGCGGGATCTGATGGAAAACACCCTGATTGTCGCAGGAACAGTTCGAATCCTGGAGAACAAACATAACGGCGCCGGCGATCTGCCCAGCAGCGAATCGAAATAAGGGTGAAATGTTCTGACCTGCAATATAAGCCGAAGACCTGATTGACGACCTTGTCCGGATCAATGAACTGCCATGCCATATCTTCACTCTCAGATCCCTCCTCCGGAAGGGGAAGCTCGAGCTCGGCGCGACCACAATAAATCTGTCATTCTCGTCGTGGGCTCGAATATCAGAAGCGTCATTCTTCCCATGGGACTCTTGCTGCTCTCATCTCTGGACCAAAAGACGTTTAGTTTCGGAATAAAAACCAGCGAGTATGCAAATCCAAACGCATTGGAATAATTTTTATATATTTTTTATTCCTGACCCTCCATTTATCCGCGGTGATGATAACAGCCGCTCGTGTGCCGTCGACTACAATAATCGAAGTCATTGTCACGTCCAAAAACGTCGCCACCGAAGCCCAGAGCACCGTTACGTCGTTCTGAGAAATCATGGATGATTTTCTTCTGAGCGAAGGGTGGGGGGAGTCTAGCCACGACGCTCGACGCGCGAGTCCAGAAACCCGATCTGCGACTCGTGGTACTCGTCTTCGTCGGCGTCGATCGTGCCGAAGATATTTCGATCAGAATAGAGACAAAGGAGTAAGGATGCTTGTTCCGAATTTCGATGATAAGTCCATCATGTAATGAAGTTGGCTCCAGAAAGCTGACCCGCTCACGGTGTGCGCGGCCAGGCTGGCGGTGGTGGATTGTGCTTGACGCTCATCGAGGGAAGCACCCGCGGTACAACGTTGGCTAAAAGGGTGCAAATTTTCGTCGGCGCCACAACCCATGACAACAGGTACAAAATGGAATAGAAAGGAGGTGATCAGCCACATGAAAATCCGGCTTTCATGTGGATGACGACGACAGCAGAGCGGACATCGATGGAACCGTTTCGGTTGGAGCACCACAAAATTTTATGACGGTCGTCGACAGCGGAGCTCGCTGAAAAGTTGCGAATCGGAAAACACTCGGAGGGATAGGGGAATCCAAACAGTTTGTTCAATAGTGATGATACCTGCTCATCCCGGAACAACGAAGAGTCATAGACCTGATTTTCTTCTTCCGTGAGCTGTGGATTTCCTACTCTTAAATATGCTCGCTTGTCGTCGGTGCAGAGTTCTTGACCATCATGTCTGACCACCGTGAGCTACATGTGGATCATAACATTCTACTTCGCTGTAGTATACGATATTATTCTGGTTTATTAGCCAAAACAGCGGCCGCGGTCGACGCGGCAGCGATCTTGCGAAGTCACCGTGCCATCAGAAAGCAGGCAGGTGGACGCAGGCAATCTGGTAGTGAGGCAGCGACAGACATCAGATGAGAGAGCATCTCCTTTTTGCTCCGCAAGTCTACGACGTAATTCACGTGATTCCCACCTCTCTAGCGGCCGTAACGTGCGACCACGATCATACGTAGAAGACATTCATTTGGGCAGTATCAGAATTCAACAAAAATGTCCGCTCGCTCCCTGTAATTATCCAATAAAACTGAGAAAATTGATAGAAACCGGGCGGCGAAGAGTTCAAGCTCGTCCTAGATTCACGCATCGCCGCTGGTTCATGAAGAAGGTACTCGGAATACCTATTTTAGGGCGCCTGATACCGAGGGCCGATAGTTAGCAAATCCTTTGAAATAATATGAATGAGTTCTGGATTCGGAGGAAAGATGGGTTCTCCCGGACTGCGGTGTACAGCGAGAGGTCACGCGACGCTCGACAGGAAAAAACGTCACCCTCGCCCCCAAACTACGGCGTTGCAACATTGACGATGAGATGGTACCCGCATATCCTTCAGGGACACTGATGTTTCAGGAAAGATCGGTCGCGGATCACAGCGGCTAGTTCGGCTCTCCAGATAAAATACTGAGCCGTATCTTGAGTGAGGGCTGAGCTGCCGTCCTGGCATAACTGGATGTGCTCGAAGTTGTCTCCTAGCAATAACTCGTTCTTTTCACTTCAGATAACGGCTGCGAACTCGAATGAAGTGGATCTGTTGCCCTCGGAAACGACCGCAGGAATTTCCAGGGGGAACGGCTTGATGAAAACCACAACTCGGCGAAGTCAGCCTCATGAATTCTGAATGTCACGGAGCTGGAGCTTGGAAGGCCTCGTGTTGATTGTGCTGCCGCGCTGATTCTGTCAGCTTCCTCCAATAGTGTCTCAGGCATCGTTTTTATATGCAGCGTTCCACCTTTTGGGAGTTCGGAAGGAACAGCTGTGCTTTTCTTTGACATTGGAGACCTGGGGAGGAATGGCGCTGAAAGCAATTGGCTCTGAGGTACAGTACAACCTCGATTATTTCAACTTTGATTACTTCAACCTTTCGCATTTCAACCTAGATTATTTCCACCTCTTTTCTGCGACTAGTTGAAATAATCGAGGTTGTACTGTATTTAGTTGGCTCAAGTACTCAAAGCCTGGCGATGATTGCGCTGAGAACTCGTCGGAAGGAACCGCAACGATCCACGGGTCTGTATGCATGACCTGATCCATTGCGTGTCACTCGATTGGGGCGCGACTGATATGGCGTGGTCGATTTGAGCGCAACGAATCCACCAGGGGCTGCTGTGAGTGTGGAGTATGGAATGGAGGAAGAGAATGCTCCGTTATCTACCGTACTGTCTCTGCTTGTCGGGCTGGGATAAATCCGCTGATTACAGACTGCTCAGCAACCGAAAATTCCCGTTCGAGAGTGACTTGCAGCGGTCAACTCTCGGCAAGAACTCAACTTCCAGCGGTTGCGAATATCTGTCCGCTGGCGTTCAGTTCTCCCCATCAGAAGCAAAAGGCGCACTCCAATCGACCATATTCGAATTCATCCTGCGCTCGAATCCAGCAGCACCGTTTTCATTGACGTCGGTCTCAGCTCTACCACAGCGCAGCAACTGCCTCTCCAGGATTCGGTCAAGATTTTCAAGCCTTGGTTGCCCGTTTGACGCGCACTCTCTCACGGTGTTTTGTCGTCCACCTGTAGACCTCGCTTCTTCCGACGGGACGTCTGCCAACGTTCTGGGACCAACGTGTGCAATACTTGGCCGGCGGAACGACCGAACGACCAGCCGTCAGTGACAATCGATCATCTCAGAGTCGGAATAATTGTTAACATCAACCGGTTCACAGCCCGCCGTCATTGCGACCAGACCCCCTTTGACCTTTCTGTGGTCTGGGTTCTTATCCGTTCCCGCGAAAACTCGTTCTTTTCCATTCTGATATACGCCGATTGCCCCATCCTAGAAATACGAATTCATATTCGCGAAACACTGCTCGGAAAAGCGTTGGTCATTTCAGAAAACGTCTTCGGAGTCGAGAGATCAATCAGGAAACGGCGGTACCAAGCCTTCGGCTGCACATGCGGGCATGGCTGCAAGTTCAGATCCACAGATGAGGAGCAGATGCTACGTCTGAAGACTCACGCTAGAAAGCAGCGACGCACCGACTGGTCGCTCAGTCTGCGGGAGACGTTTCAAATTGAGCTGGAAAATTAAATAGATAAAGTTCGTGTGACCACTACAGACAAAAGTTTGACTCTCGAGACCGTCATAGACAATAGTCGTTTGTCCAAGCCAGCAATCAGCGAGTGTGAAGCACACACCGTAAACAAACACTTAACGAAGACCGATGACGTCGGTCGTCACAACCGCACGCCGAAAACGTGTAGCGATGATATATCCCTCAATTACTCGTGGCTTGAGGCAGAAGATGGCACACTCGTCTCACAAGTTCAAATACACTCCGGCCGCTGCCAAAACACTGCGAACGTTCTCTTTTTTGTTGACACGTCAATGAGATAAAAGGGAATAAATATCTTCGCGGTTGACAGAATGTTCGCTCCTGTCCGCTTCGAGGGCGTTGGTAGCACTACCGAAAGAAACTCTAATGCTCCGGCTGCAATTGGAATCTTCCCTCCTTCCGTCGAAGTAGAGGGCATGTCCGAGCGTTTTCCAGTTCTGCAGAGCATAGCAGTCTACTAGTAAGAGCCCGCCGCTCGAGGAGTACCTTCCCAACATAAGATCCCAAGTTAGGAGTGCATGATCGTCATTTCTCTGCTCGCCAAAAGTTCCGTCGAGAGAGGGATTCCCCGAGCACCTCAAGCCGGGAATTCGGAGAGCATCGGTAGTTTGGGACGAGCAAGCTCCCCAGGTTGAAGTCTATCCATGGCCATTTCCGCCGGCTCACCAGAGCTCGATCCATAGCTTTGGGGATTCGAGTCGTTGTTCAATCAGATGTCCTGAATTGGATCTTGATTTGGCGACGGCAAAGTTTTCTGGCCGTGCTTTGGAGTGCTGACATTGAGTCAGTCATGGCTGTAAATTCTAGTGTGTCATAAAAGAACGAACGGAATCTAACATAAATTGACCCGCACACGAACGAAGTCGCAGGCGGAGCCCAATTCTGTTGGTCTTCGTTGAGGATCTATTCCACTGACAGACAACAAACATTGCTGCAGAGTATGGCACTATCAATTACTTTTTCTCCCGATTCGCAGCGCAGGCAGATTATCTGTAGTCTGTGTATCTGAGTTTTTTGAGAACTCGCTCCTCCCCCCTCCGAAATAAATAGCTTTCAAACCGGTGCCGCGACGTCGACGACAGGTCGCTCGATCCTGGGGTGCACGTTAAGCTCGAGAGAGCCTTCTCGATCATGTGATCGATGCCTGGGGTCATATGAGCGACGGAGGGAAGAGTTTTCCACAGGGAGATCAATCCGAGATTTCTTTGAGTGGAACGATCCGCGATTTGGACATCGGGACTTGAAGATATGGCTTCAGGAGAGCTCTCCACCTACCTAGCACTACTCAGATGGCGGTTTGACGTGGTCAGCGCCAGGAGTCTAGCGGACATCCAAAGAATGCGAGATTTCCATCAGTAAAATTCACTCATCTACTGCGTGAGAGGATTCTTCCACTTCGAGTAGTGGGTACTCTTCAACACACGCGTAACCGTGGAAGTATGAGCAAATGGTCCGTCATGCAGTTCATTTCAAGCTGTAACGATGGGGTCGCAGTTATCGCCTTCCTGAACCGAACAGAAAATTAATTGAACAAAGAATTCGAACCTTTCCCCATCCCTTAATTAGCCGGAATACGGCGATTATGTGAATCGAGCAAACTGAATGAGCTGTCAGCGATCCGGCGTTAGGAAACTTGACAAGAGACGTGATACAAATCAACAAGTAAACTAGGCCATATTTTCTGCATTGTCAGAGTCTGTCAGGTCTGTGGGATGTTTTCATGCCACAGCCCCTTTTGTGGGATCCAGCGACGCTTTTCGGAAGAATGAAACGGGAATGTGAGTAAGACGTAACTCAGAAAGCAGCGCTGATCATAAATCATGGCAGCCGCGGGTTACACGCTCAGGTAATGTTCATGAAGAGAAGACACAAGCGTAAAACCGTTCCTCTGAGGTAACCGGTCACAGAAGCCGAATTAAAATTCATTAAACTAACAACCCTAGCCAGATCTTCCGATAGGCGGAAATTCGCAATCGAGCACGAGGCGTAAACGAGGTACGTCCGATAATGGATGGTGAAGTATTTGAAAAAAAAACTTTCCGGGCCAACCAATGAGCAGGATAGGCGGGGGACAAAACCGAGAGCATACTGGAAGCAAGAAAGAATTGGAATTGGCTCAGTAGAGTCACGGAACGAATTCCAGCGCACGAAATAAACACAGTTGCACTCGCTCACAGGCTTACATCGATCTTTACCTTCTATTTTCTTCACAATGAGACACGACAACGGCATCGAAAATCGAGCACGCGCTAAAACATGTGACGCGCAAACAAAAAAGCGTGGCATCCAAAGCAGCAACTGAAAACCGCTTCTCTCCAATGATACTTGTGTCATACATAGACGATGTCGCTTCCTCTCCTCTAGCCATCAAAGAGCTGATTCGAACGTCGTGCCATCACCGTTCCGGCGTCAACAGACTCGACCGCTGAAGCCGCCTCACAGCTCCTGTATGTTCCTAGGGTCTTTCTAACGGAAACTTGTATCGTTGACTGTGGGAGACGGCACGTGAAAGCTTCCAGCAGCTTGCCAGCGGAACTCGAACTGAGCCATCATCCCGATTGACTTCCTCCTCAACTTCTGTCAGGTTCCTGCGTTATGGCAGAAGAACATCTCTCACGATGGCTCCACTCGCCAATAGTTCGGCGCGGCGTTCAGAGGCAGAGGTGATTCTCCGGCGCCTGACGCTCTGGTCGCATGGTGGCGGATTAATCGAACGTCCGCGGTTCAAGTCCGACAGCCACACGCTCCCCAACACGGGATGCGATCGCATAATTCCTGGGATTGGGTTGCACGGCAGAGCTCCTGAAACAATAATTCAGTGCCGTACAGTGGTTTTGCAGAGATATTCGGACCTCCAGCTGTAAGATTATCAACGCGATAATGTCACTTCTGTTGCAGTCCTTCTCTCGGCTCGTGTGACGGTTTTTTCCTTCGCATGGATGCCCCAAAATTCCGTGAACTGCAGTCAGAGTCTCATATCTGTCCGAGTCCCTCTAGGGGGGAACTTCCGAGAGCATATCGAGCCTGCTCCCAATCTGCGTCGTGATGTGTTCCCATCAGGACGCAGAAAAAAGCTGAAGCACAGTCACTCAATGAGGATGACGGGCGTTTTCCAAGTTTCGAGGTTGGAGTAGGCATCAGCTCTTCGATGAGGGACTGTTAACCGTCTTAAGGGCAGTTGCAGGTGTACTGCATCGTGGGGGGCGAGCTCGGTCCCGAATCCGGTAGTTGAATCGGAAATGAGGGATTTCACTTTGAGGCCACCGTCGACGAAACCAGAGCAGAACACAACGTATGCAGATGAATGTACTGCGGTGTAATGCAATGTAAATGAACAGAATTTTCGCCTGCCTCTATTTTGGGAGCGTTATTGCCACAGCTTTCTTCCGTATGTCTCACCAACCCGCCGCGGGATCCGTGCTTGTTGGCCGTTTGTGTGTGAGTTCGTATATCGGCTTCGTATCTCTTGCAGACGGAGGTTTAAGCGGCCGTCGTCCATGCTGTTTAATAATTTATTCAGGAACTATTTCTTTCGGATCTTCCGCTTCGGAACCGCTTCGCCTACGTTGCTCTTGAGCACCTCGTGGTTTCCAGTAGCTTCCGACAGATCCAGTCTACTGGACCTTCCAATCGGTGTCCCCGTTCTCTGCGACAGTGGTTTTCCGAAACGGAGAATGCCCTCATTCGCTGAACCGAACTTCAGAATTCATCATAGAAACGACGGAGGCTCGACAGTATCATGCACTTTGCATGTTGTCAGCGGATCCTAATGCGCTGTAATCGGGATCAGCCGAATGTCCGACACAAAGCGTAATGGAGCTCCGTTTCAGAGAATGGAGATCAGCAGCCGCAGCCGTCTCTTCCATGGGGAACGTTTGGCCATCCGTCTTCGTAGTTTCAAATCCCTTCCTGACCGATGGTTGACTCACCTGCTGCTTGTCGAGTTTCCGAGCTCTGTTCGACGCCCATCTGTCTGTTTAGTCAGCGCTCGTATATTTCATCATGGGAGAAATCGACGAGCGCGCAAAGAGTAGCGAGCGAACGTGAAAGAGGGAAGGAGGCAGAAAACCGAGTGCGACTCAAAGAGGCTGACTGATCTTAGTGAACACGCGATTCCCACCCTACTTTCTGTGTTTGAGGTTATCTAATGGTCAGAACCAGAGCTTGAAGAGGGATGACGCCGATTCGCTCGACCCACCCAATAATCTCGATACATGTCCGACAAGAAACTACTGCGGTGACATAGATCCCAAACCTGCAAGTAAGACTACCTGCTTCGATGAGGCTGCAGGGTTTTTCTTGGGCAGCTGAGAGGGGAACTTTTTTCGGGGCTACTCTCCTCGGTGAGCTAGACGGGGACTCGAGTCCTTGGTTGGGATCTTCAATTGGGAACTTGTTCATTTGATGTTGGGAATCTCATTTTGACAATTTCATCTGCGCCTCTATCGATCCAATGGACATTACTATGAAATCGATCACCACCAGCAGTTAAACGAGTGCGACGCACTCGGAGTGGGTATGAATATTCAACAGATTAGCGAACTCTCCCGGATGACCTCCCTGTCATGTTGCTCGAGGAATTTCGGAACCACTTCACGACGAATAATTTTCTCGTTCCATAATCAGTTCGAACAAGTCCAGCCGGCAATGTTTACGTGCTTTCGGTGTGTTTTTCCTGTGAGAGTCCGTTTTCGTCGAGCAGCTCCGATCCGCGGGCTCGTACCACGTTTCTGTCGCCGCCTCAACCCAATGCTCGCTTGTCGAAATGAGTGGTTGAGACAAGAACGGAGCACAAATTCCCAGATGAAAGAAAGGCCCTTGGCGGATGCTTCACGCTCACGGAGCCTCCGCTGTCGGATGAACACAAGCTGAAACGGGCTGGTTTTCGCTCTTCGGACATCGCAGTGTTTCCAGCCTGTGGTTCGTCGACATTCCGTTCGCCTCAAGCCATTGTTCCTCGCGGAGCTTTCGTCTGATCGAGGCCGTTCGGAGCGAAATCGAGAACGGAAAGAAAATTGGCCCCACCCTGTCTTATCCCAGCCATCAGACCGCAGAGAAGACGCTGTCAACCCACCGGGAACTGGAATACAGGACTCCAATCTAATTCGAATCGACCACACATAGGGCACGTACGTTTATCTGGCTCAAACGCGACAAGATGAGTGGACGGCGAGACAGATCTGGACAGGTCTGGCTGCCGGTTTCCGTCGGTGCGTCCGTCCACGGCCTGTTCGATTCTCTGTCTGCGCGCGACACGTTGACGAAGATGCAGCTGAAGAAGTATTTCTGCATTCTGGAACGAGTGACTGCTCTATTTATGGTTTGTGTTGGGGCAAGAATCCAGAGGAACACACCGAAACTGGACTTGCTCGACGCGATGGTTGACGATAATTCTCCTCCTCGCGCGGGAATCATGCATCTCTGTGATTGAACACGATTCATCTCCGGCAAACTGAATAGGGGCTTAACTGGACAGGATTCAATCGATCCTCAATAAACAGAAGTCATCTGGGCAGAGATCGAGGCGGCGTGAAATGAACCGTTCGATCGGGCTGAATTGGATCAAGATAATCTATCCCGAGTTTGATTTGCCGTTTCCTCCGCAGTTTATGAAGAAGACGATCCTGGACCCGCAGATCGGCGGTTGATCGAGCACAGCGGAACTCCAGCCAACGGAGCATAAGCACGCGGACCGTACTACAGAATCCGAAAGAAACGCTCCTGTAATCGGGGTACGGACCGATCCGGGATGGAAAACGTTCTTTCCATGAGTTCCAGCCGAGGGTCCGCTTGTGATATATGTACTAATTGAGACGAGAGAACGCGGTGCGCGAAAATAGGGTCACTCATGAAGGTCGAGTCCGAGAACGGAGTTCACATCCCTGGGCGGTCGCGAGCCCACTGAGCCCGCGGCTGAAAACGTCGAGTTGACGTCGCGAGGAATCTCACAGGAAGAAGAAGTTTACTGTGAGCTGCATTGTGTGTGAACAACGAGTTTCATCTTGGATAAAATCTCGTTGACCCCGGGCCACCCAGCAGCGGTGACGGTGCATTGTTCCTCTCGGATCCTCGTTTTAATCAGCGTCAGGCGATATTAATGGTGTTGCCACCACCGTCGCAGGTTTGATTTTATTGACGGGTCTTCATTGTTTCATATTGTAATAGTAGTTGAGTGAGCCTTACCGCCTGACTGGACGGAGGAGCTCAGGCTAGCCACCAGCCCGGTCGCGAATGCCTCGTTCGAGCTGCCGTTGCTTTCTGGTTGCTGGCGCAAACGAGACAGCGAGAAGTTCTCCGAGACCGTGAAATCGTTTTCGGAGAAATGTTTTGACGTCGACAAACAAACTACTGTTCAAATGGGACGCTCCAGATGACGTTTAAGCTTCCAGAGGTGAGAAAAAAAGACGGGAAAATAGAGCGAAAACGCTTACCAAATATTCGATTATGGAACAACCGACCGCATTATTGATTCCAAGTATGTCGTTGGGATGATTTTTCTCGCATGTAGATTCGATTTTTTTCGTGACGGCCGTGTTGACATCCCCGCTGGAGAAACGATTCCGGGGAAGCATCGTTAAGCGCAGCGGTCCTGGAAGACTTGTTTCGAGTTTCGTCTCCGAACGGTTCTCTCCCACGATGAACGAGGAGGGGGAAAACAATGTTCTGACTCCCTCCCTTTTCAGATTCAATCGTCGGCTCTAGTGGACGGCGCTTGACTTCGTTCTGGGAACGAGAGTCGATGGTCCCGAAATTGATTGATATCGCTGTCGGCAGTAAAAGTAGATTTTGATGTTTATGTCGTGACGAGGTGTTCCGTTATGCCTGGAAAGCAGAACGGTGGATAAGCGGCCCGTGACGAACCCGAACAGAGGGAAGAGCCGTGAAAAGCACCCAAAGAACTCTGTCGTCGAGAATTTCCCTCCCGATCGAAAAACGGGCCCGACGCTGTGAAGACGCTCATTGTTCCCTTCTCGTTAGTTTGCTGTGTTCGATGTCCGATTTCCTCAGCTCGAGGAAAGGGGAGAGCGGTGAGAGAACCACCAGCCCATCGGGGAAATTCTGAGGCGGCTGTTGAGCGGACGACCTGCATTTGTCAAACTCGCTCCGCGCATATACGGCCCGAATTGAGTGCTGACTCGTATATTTAGTGAGGCTTTCTCGGAACTGCGGTCCCCCATATCTTTCCGAACGTCCACACGCTGCTTTCCAGCTTTTCAATGCTTCACTCCTCGACTGGAAGGCTGCGGACGGCCGTCTGTCCGGCTCGCCCGTCCCGCCTCCCGTGCTCATCGCATTCGGTTTTCGATAGCCGTGTCCGCAGAAGCCTTTGAAATATCGAGAAAAGTCTTCCATTTTGTGTGACTACAAGGTTGGAGCAGGCGAAGATTTCCCCTTTTATTGTCACGGTATCTTTATGAGCGGACACATATTAACACCTTCAAGCACAGCCTGTGTTTGCAGCCACACGCGAGGCTCCGAGAATCGATGTTCCCCACGCGTTCAGCAACGCGATGATGGAAAAAAGTAACGGATTCTCCGTGGGCGTTTAGGGCTGAATCCCCCAGCTCGAGCGGTTGGCAGAAACGATTCAGAGGAAGCATCGCACGGGGATTCGGGGGAGCTCATGACTCGATCAGCGAAATGATGACGGAAAGCTCAGATGTGTGGTGGCATGGGAATACCGAAAGCGGTGTCGTGAAGCAGACAGTAGCTCCGGCGCAGCGGGCCAGACACTCCTTAAAGAGAAAATACGAGAACCGTCGAATTATCCCATTAATAAATATGAAATATCCCGTCGTGCCGTCGCCAAGTCCCACTCTTATCGAGGTGATTCTGACTCGAGACGGAAACAGCTCAATTTTTCCAGCATTGAGCGTAATTAGAATGTAATTTGGGGAGAATTCCTTTGATGCTCTACGCTACGATCGCGCAAAACGTGATGAAACGGAGTACCCAGATCACAGAGAGAGACCTTCTTCGACCCAGGTTGGAACTCGGTTGGGAGAGGGAGCTCACTTTATCCTAGGTGAATAGCAGATAATCTTGGATTGAGAAATATCGAGAATGGCGAAGCGTCGTGATGCTGACGCGTCTCGTCAGCGTGCCGACTGCGTCAGAACCAGAAGCCGATACCCGATCGAGCCACGCGGACGAATCATTGTTGATAAAGGAGAACCTCCTCCGTTAATCGTTGCATCTAATCGGATCCATTATAAAAGCGACGGCCCAAACTGGTTGTCTGGGAACCACACAAAACTTCGACTCCGTTCCATTTTCGTATGCCACGCTCACAGATTCCTCTGTTTTTGCACTTCCACGAAGAAACCACAGAATGAATCACCCGCGACGACATCGCGCGAGAATTTTTCTTGATGCTTGCATTGATGTCCGCCCCAAACTGCTAACACCCAGCTTGGATAATCAGAAGAGCGCTACGCATGTGACAACTTTCTCCCGTCTGTGAAACTCGGGAGAGTCCAGTCAAGTCGCGGTCGGAAACAAAAGTGAAAGGCAAGAATAAGATGAAGATTTGTATCAGGCGACCCTGATTCGAGTTGTGCGTCTGTCCCCTGTGTCCGTCGCTGTTTCCGAATATAGAAATGACCCAATTAGCCGAAGTCTGCATTGTTCACCTCGCACGAGGAACTAGATCTTTCATCCTTCGCTCGTTGATGTTTCTCAGGGAATCTCAGGACGAGAGTCGCTTGTCCGACCTGACGCTTCGTGTTCACTTCCGTGTCGAGCATACACTCAGACTCATACAGTGTGAGAATGGATCTCTTGTTGGAGATCACCGACATTTCTCTGTCAGTGCCCGGTGGCCGCTGAATCGGGTGATGTTCGAAGAAACATCCCAGTCCTGAAAAGGAGGGCTTATGCGGAGTGTTCCAAGACTTTGCCGTCACGAGGCGTCGTTGTCCGACGAGCCGGTTGTTCTCGTGGAAACTCAGCTCATCGAGGTATCGAGTAACATCTCATTTTCCGCGGTTGAGAGTTCCTGTGAATTCCTCCTCGATGCGGTCAACAAAGAAATCGATTCCGCCTCATCCGCTGCAGCGTTTGAGGATCCCTGTCAGCATGAAACTTTTGTTTGTTGCGGGAAGCAGCTTCGTAACATCTAATCGTGCAGCACGGATCCAGTTCCCGCGGACAGAAGATGTCACCCTCTGTCAGCTGAGCTGAAACGGTCGAACCGAGAAGAAACCCATCAATTCCGTACGGCGAGGATTTCAGCCCTCCCGCGGGATGCGGTTGCGGCTGTGATGTGTTTAATTCGATGATTAGAGGAGCGTTTGATACGGGCCGCCGAAATAGCAGCCGTCCGTGGTCAAACAATGATCGGAATCCTCAAGCCGGAGAGAAAAAAGGGAAAAAATATGCTGCGGGTGACATTCCTCTCTGAACGCGCGTAAATCTTCTTCCAAAGTTCACTCCATCCGCTGTTCCTGACTGTTTGCGGCGCCATTACTCTATACGTCAATCTTTGCCGCTTCTGACAGCAGGAAAATCGGAATTTATTCCGTACTTGGCGACAACTCCGGATTGGTGAACGCTTTTCTTTATTTTCTGCTCGTTTTCCGACCCTCTCGCCTGTTTGTCACGGGAATCCGAGAGCCAGAAAGCTCTTGGGCCACACCTTTCCGAGGACTCGAAAACGACGAAGAAGGGATCGGATGAGGTACTTGGGAGTTAGTTGCTCTGCCGATTTCCACGCGGACAAGGGCGTTACCGCGAAATCAATCGAAAGCTCGACCAGATCGATTCAATGTTTGCCTCAGAGCGGGTCAGGCGCGCTGTCAAAAAATTCTCTTGAGGAATGCCTTCGAGTGATTCCCTGTGGCTTCCTTCCTGAGTCGCCAGAATAGAGAAATCTGTCACCGGAGAAAGGACATACAGCCACACCTGCGAAGGCTTTGGTCAATCAGCGTAACCATCTTTGAAGGGGACGCTCAAGATGTCATAACTTGGGTCGGTCTTCCATCTTAAGCCGGAATTCGATTTGCTCAGTCGCTGAGTCGGCTAGTGGCCTACGAAGTCACTGTGTCACAGAAGTTCACGTCAGAGAATAGCTAATATGCCCAAGCGCTTACACAGGAACGCTCCGTGAGCGATACCAACCACAGTGTGGTATCACGCGTCTCCTAGCATTTCTGTCGGACCCGCTCGGCTGGAGGAACTGAGGACGTTCAAAAACAGAATTCGAATTATCTGACGGGCACGTGATGAAATCGGTGGCCGAGGAAAGAGGGAAAATACTCATCGCTTCCGACTGCGGAGACAAGTGCAGATGATCCCGGAGTGTTTGGCCGCCGCGTCTTGCTCCTGAAACTTTCTCGTCCGTCATTCTTGGATTTCTTCATTTTTTCGGCAGCGACCGTCAAAAAACGTTGAATGAATGGGAGGGCGAACGAATGGAAAGCATAGCTGCAGAAGAAGCGGAAAATACTTCGGAGGGAAACGACTTACTGTTCGACGATTCACTCGTTGGCGAGCGATGGACAATACGTGGTCAGGGCACCCCTCCCTCCGGCCGCTTTCGTAGTCCGCATAGCCTAGTCTGTCGATGATCTGCAATGCCGGCACGGCCCTGACGCGTGGTCGGAACTCGTCCAGGGATCGAGTCTCTTGTTTCTCGTTCGGATATCTCGTGATTCCACTCACTTTCGCGCCATCAGCGGTGGCGTGCGGCGAAGGAGTCTAGTTAACGACGATCAACACCTCACCGAACGGGGACGCAGTTCCCGGGACTCAGCCAGATACGCCCGCTTTGAAATCGGCGCTTCAACCTTCTCTGTCTTCTGCTCGTCCATGCTTTACAGTCCACGTCGATATTTCTCGATTGGGCTCGTTTTCGCTCATTGATTGACTCCTTCTCCAACGCAATGGTTCAAGAGCCCTGTCTTGCGTTAATGTGTTTCGGTAGGTTCAAAGTCATGTCTGACGGGTAAATTGTCAATCCGCCCATACGAGCAGGTAATAATTCTTCCCCACAATCTCTTTCGGGAGGAAAAATACCATCGCTCCGAGAGCAACAAAAGATCCAGATCGCAGACCTACGTGCTCTGACAACGATGCGCTCGACTCGGTAACGTCATTAAGCTAACAGTCCACTGGAGGTTCACCTAGACTCATTGAAATTCGGAAAACTGCGGAAAACTTACGCAGTTGGATGGCTCTCATTATGGAAAAGTTGAGGTTGAGGACAACGAGATGTCGATCCTAGCGAATGCCATGCGTTCATAGTTTTAGAACTCCGTGCGAGGAGATGATGACCGCCGGCGAGAATCGTTTCGGTCTTCAACCGCGCGAGCTGATGCTGTAAGGAGTCGACTTATACGAGTTTTACCAACGGCCGGGAACAACGCGGGAACGACATGGGATAGGAGTACCTACACAACTCATGTGCGATACCAACGTCACGCTGATTCAACTCCCCAGATGGGAAATAACTAATAAATCTCTGACTCCGCGTCTCACTGAAAGGATTTTCGGTCGAGGAGAACCGATAACAGACTTCCGCGTATGGTCTCCCACCCATCTCGCCGTAAAATTTCTACAGGTTGGTGACAGAAACGGGAAGCCCTCCGCGGGACGACTAATGATCAATAAAACGACAAAAGCGTTGCGACATGGTTTCTGAAGTTCAACTGACTGTAGGTTCCGACATTATGCATTGGGTACTCGGAGCGCCCGCTGTGATTCATCTTTAGAATGCCAGAATCCGCTCCATCCAGATGCTGTTCCGTTCGGCGCCGCCTATGCGAAGAGTGTTACAACGGACGCGACGGGAGACGTTCGGTGACACGTAACGCGGTCTTAACCCGTCGCCGACGTCTCTGAGTCAGCCAAAAATTAATTTGAATCTCTTCGAAGGTCGTTCACGTCACCGGGTTTACCGGCAACGATTTCTGTCACCGCTTCTTTCCGCCACGTTCCCCCCCTCACGGCGTCCCGACTATCGGTCCACCGAACAACTCACGGTAACCACCAGAGGTGGAGTTCATCGAAACCAGCATCCGGAACCCCGAGATTACAGCGCAACCACTTGGGCTCTAATACACACGATAGGATGTCTGCTGGCGGATAATGGGCATCGGCCACTACCAACATCGGCTCAGTGCCCTGACCCGCTTACTTTGAGCCCACGAGGTTCAACTAGAAAAAAAAACGTTGGCTCCACGTTCGTAACGGATGTTCATTCAGCTTGTAAGCAAAGTCCGTCGTTGTGTTCTCGGCCCGTGAAACAATCGCCGGATGAACACCGATCTCGTATAACTAAGAGAAGAAGAATATAACTGACAACTTCTCAGCTCCGAACGCGCGGTGGGACAGGCAGCTTGTTGCGCAGGTAACCGATGGGGAGCGGGTAGTTGAGGGCAGGCCACTGCGAGTTATTCCAGAAGAGATATTTACCTTTCCTTTGTCGATGAGGGTTCCCCACCTGCATCGCGCATCAAGCAGGACTCAGTCGTCTCAAGTTGAGCTAAACTTGAGATGCGCCGAATCCAGCGTTGAAAACAATCGCGATTCCTCACCAGAAGAAAGGATTCAGAGTGCCATGACCGAACATTGAGCATGTGGGCACAAGAATTAAGTCGCGAGACCAATTTAGATAAGAGTGACAGTCGTCGTCCTCAGCGAGGAATGAAGCCACCGTCCAAGAGGACACAATGCTGGGATTCGTCTACGTCGCGATTCTGCGGGCTTCATATACCTCGCGAGCGAGCTGGCGATTTCGTTTATCTCGACTCCAAATTGAAAGAAACGCTCAAACCACGACCCCTCGACCGAATATTGTTGCATGGGCTGCTGTTTGAGTGATGAACATGAGGACAGAAGAGCTAATTAACGTTTTATCTATAGCACCCTCTAGATAGAGAAGAAGTTCACACATCTACGCAGCGTCACCAGCATGTGCTCCCGTCACCGTTTGGAGCTCCACCCGGAATCTAACCGGAGGATCGGAAATTCCCGACCGCTGCAATTTTCCCTGGAAGATCCACTGAATCCAGGAATCTTACGGGAAGGAATCACCTCACATGTTCGAGCTCAAACGGCCTATGCGGGACGACCCGGTACCAAGCGCAACGTTTATCGGAAGAGTTTACTTGGACCAGTTCTAGTGAGTCAGTGGGTATATTCTGAGCGGGAACTCTGACTCATCGTTCGGCTTGCCCAGCTTACCACTACCGCAACGTGTTCACCAGCCTCGAGCGCTCGCGACTTGAGTGGCATTCTCTCTCGTGTGATCTCCTCACGAGCTGAGTGCTGAGCTGCGATGGTTCTATCATGAATTCGATCCCGATATCTCGTTTCCGAAACTCTTAAAAGCCTGGCTTCAAAATTTCGAAATAATTCGGAATGACTCCGCAGGGCATTGACGTAGAGTAGAGCGGCAGATTCCCAAAGTCGATTCTATATTGAAAACACACGAAAGGCGAAATGAATAACTGAATCAATGAATGAAATTTAGTGAGCTCTAAACGCTCCGTCGGTTTCGCCGAGCAAGTCACAGCTCTTGTTCATAGACACGTGTATCAGCGATCTGAGATTACCTACATTTGAGACATGAACACGTTTTCTCCCCGTCGACATCATTCTTCAGTTCCTTTCGTCTCCTCGTCCGCCTTGTTCTGCTGTGCCTTCAGCGGATTTTTCATTCGTTTTGAAATTGAAATGTTGCATGCAACCTCACGAAGCAGCGAACGCCGACTGTCAGGGAGTCCAAGAAGAGGCAGACGAGAATTGGAGCTGATCTACTAAAAGTTGCCGGCGATGGACAGCAACGAGAACAACCTGGAGAGATAATTTCTGACAAGCAGAGACTAATGTCGTGCCTTCCGTGATCCAACCCTTCTCCGCTCTGACTCCCACGGGTCGCGCGTATCATGCTTCGCGTTACCGAGATTAATGTCAGAATTACGTTCGGAGTTCGAAGCGGTGGTTCTTCTTCGTTTCTGGATCAGCATCTGTCACGCATTCACGTGACCTCAGCAGGGCGGTGATAAACTCCTATCCTCGAAAACAACGCCTGTTCCCCGATCAGTTCTCCAGCCGGGTTAGGCTGTGCGGAGTACCATCGCGGGACCTGACTCGAGCGGAGCCTCGATCACGAGATTGCCCTCATGCGGCGATAACCGGAAGGGCACCCCGGATGTCTCGAGTTTCCAAGAGTTTCTTGTGTTGAGATTGTGAAGCGCCTGATTTCAGGGCCAAGTGAACGTGTAATGATGTCCATACATCCTGTATCAGGCGGAATCGTGAACAAGCAGACCCGATTCAACCGATAACAGCGTAGGGGGTGGGATGCGGCATGGGAGTGAGTGATTCGACTTCTCATAAAGCTCCACACCTCGGCTTCTGATCCAGTTCAGTGTCCACAATAGGCAGGCTCCGCAGCCAATCCCGAGTCTCGGTCCAGGAGACAAACAATTTTCAACAGTCCGGCTCGCTCTATTCTTCTGAATCCCATCTCCTCTCCTGTTTGACCGCAGCCTTCCGATACGCCTGCAGCTAGTTTCCTCCCCTCCCATAACTCGGGAACAATCCTCTTTTTCCCGGACGAAATCATGCGTCAGATCTTGATAATTCGGACCCAGCTAAGGTGGCCGAGTCCGCGTTTCCTCCCTCCGCTCTCGTGTGCTGGATCTCCGGATTTCCTAACTGGAAAAGCTGTACCGGGATGTTGCTCCCAAAGCAGAAGTCTTTTCGAACCGATTTGAAATTTCGCGTCGTTGACTGAAAACAGCAGAATGTCAGGGCGAGCTCTGAAACGAGCGAGGGAGGTATCATCGTTACAGACTGCCGAAGGAGAACAACGATTAGCGCACAACGGTACTTCCATTGTTCTCGAAAGTGGTTTGTAAATCTTTCTATTTTGGAAACCTGCCCACGCCGGCGTTTCGTCGATCGATTGATTCCTCTGGATACGCAAATTTGGGCCACGCTCCATTGTAGATATCCCGGCGTCCCAATCGACGTTACTGGAAATCGAAAAAGCAAAGCCTGAAATCGGTCTGCTCTTAATCTCGTCATTCTGATGTGATCCGCCAGGATGGATAACGTTCATATCGGATGGGGTGAAGAGCATCGCAGACACGATAATGAACGTCGGCCGGTGCTATCGGCTCGGTTCGCTCGGCCAGAGTTTCTTAATGCACCGTTACTCGGAACGGCGTGGGAAATCATCGATGAATGCATGCGTAATATCTGCGTACCTTGGACTCCCAGAGGACAGCCTCCGAATATCTTCTTCGGAGACAATGAGTTCCTGAACCGTTAATCTAAACTCAACTCCTCCTGGGACCTTCTGCTACGATGGAGCTTGCGATGGTTTCGCGGGGATCCTTCGGGAATCTCTTGTGGTTCGAAGCGCGTCGATTCCGTTTCTCCGTGAATCCGCCCGAATCGGATCCCGATAGCGATATGCCATTCCAAAGAGCGCGCCAAGGGATAGAAAGCCCGATGAGAATGGAAATCCGTCATCGATATCACTAATGGCCCACTACGAAACGCATCTCTTCGACGAATGCAGCGCCCCGAACGGCCCGGAAAGAATGCCTGAAGGGGAATGAGCGATGGCCGTTGTCTGTTCGCAAAAGTTCACGGCGTCTAGGTGTGAAACTGCCTCAAATTAAATAAAAACGGTTTTCTCAGTGCCATGTTCAGAAAGCGCACTTGTTTTCCTCGAGAAACAGCCCGCGCAACATGCCTGACTTGGTACCAGCTTACACCGTTACGAGGACGACGGTTTTTGACGGCGTTTTGCTCGAGCTGTGAGAGCGGTCACGGCTCCGGCGTCTCGGACGTTGAGAGAAAGATTCTCGACGAGCCCCGATCATCGGAACAACTACCTATACTTCAGTGATTCAGGCTATCACGCTTAAATCGAAAATGGAAAATTCAGTCCAGGCTTCCTGGAGACTCTCAATGGTAGGTCTCTTCGAGCACCGTCCTCGCGCAGACAGCAACGATTGCCGGATATCTTTCTGATGGAAATGCGCGATGATCTCTTTTGGGACGGGAACGGTCTCTCTAAAAGCTTTGCCCCACGACTGTGGGATGAGAAATGAAGACTACATGGGCGTTCTGTACAGACTTCGCGCAGATTCAAACGCGTTGACTGAGGCGCGCAGTGAGAAAGCACGCATTGTGTTTGCCATATTTTCCCATCGGCGAGAAGCAGGCAAGCGCGCTGGCTACCGAGCAGCCAACGATATGATGAACTTCTGACTCGGGCAGAAAATCGCACCGGATCACCCGGTGCCCCAGAAACTTGCCAGGAACCTCCGCGGCTATCAAAACCATGGCGGAACCGTGCTTCGTTTTGTCGCCCACCAGCTGTGCGTCCTCACTGCATGACTTACCACTAACTTCCCGATACCCATCTCTAACTTCGAACCTCAGAATGCGCTTGGCATTTTTGCATTTTCTCTAGAATTCTGCTCTAGGTCTGTTTTGCTAGCTGGCTAGCCCGCCTGCGCGCCGCGGTCTGATGCCATCAGTCAAAGATAGACGATAACACGAAGACTCTTTCGAAATCGCAGAACGGGCAGCCTGTAGCGTGATGACTGAGTTTGGTTTCGAGTGGCACAGAATGACGATTTTGAGATTTGCTAAGTAACTCAGGACAGGGGGGTTTCCCCTCCTGCTAATAGGGCTCCAGCCACACCGTGTTCGGTCAGAGATGGCTACATAGCTTCGCATCAAACTCGAGCGGTCTGCCTTAGAACAGAAGCCTTGCAAGAAGGTGGTTGAACGTCCCTCTCTTCGGTTCGATGCCGCGCCTGGGAAGCCCGTCTCTCTGCGGGAAGAGGGAGAGATTTGCCGATTTCATCGAAAATATCGAGCTGTGGGAAAGTTGCCCTCTAGAGCAGAAAGATTAGATGGCGAAAACACAGTACATAAGCGGTTTCATACGAGCGGACTGGGGCAATAAATCTTCATATTGGAATTGGATGAAGGCATGGGTCAATACAGACTCCGATAGTTTTTTGCATAGGGTGTTTCCAGTGGTACGTATCCTTCTTCTGGGAGGATCGTTTGAGAAAATTTACAACCCATGCCGTGATTAAACTTGGGAGCAACGGTCGTCTCCGGATCTGATCCGCCACGATTCCTCTGTTGCGAGCGTCCGTGTTCTGATGGCGCGTACTCGAGTGAGACCATGATCCCGCCCTCCAAAACAGCTTTCTTGCAGTTCAAAATATCAGGGTTTTTCGCCCCCCCTCGCCTCTCGAAGTTGTGACGCGATAACAGATTCAGCGCGGTTCGCTCCCGAAACATTCGGATCTTCCAATACCCTCCTCGGCATCCGAGTGGAAACAGTTATGTGGTAGCAGTGTTCGATCCGGGAAGTGCTAACTTAGCATTGAGTGAGGTACGGAGTCGTGGCATTTGTCAAATTCTGAGCGCTATTGCGTTCTGGGAACGATAATCTGGATCGACAACGCTTCTCATGAACTGACGAACTATTTCTCGTGGACTGCGTAAATCATTGATGTCGGACGATGGTCCACTCAATCGGGGCTAGTCACCGAGTAAAAGAAATACAGACCGTACATGTATTCTTTGTCAGACGAGCCACTCAAAGTGCTCAAGAGCGGCAAAACGAGCGGAGCCGCCAAACATTGCGAGAGAACAAAATCCGTGTGGCTCGAATAAGAGGAAAAAATATGGATCCAGCTCCCATGAGTACAAGCGGCCGCTGGAGCAAGCGATCGGGTGCGTTTTCTTCTCGAGTTTTCGTACTCCTGGGAGTTTCTGAATTCTCGGGAACGATGTTCAAGATCCGAACGCGATTCCCCCCGTGGAAATGTGCCGAAACTCATACCTCCTTCTTGAAACTCGCAAAAAACTTCCGATCAACGCTCGGCTCCATTACGAAACTCGCGGGAAGAAAGAACCATTTGGCAATCCTTCATCTCGAAACCATGGCGTTGTCGTACAATGAGACTCAGGAATGATCAAATTCAGAAACAAAGTTCGAGCAAGTCACACGAACGGGGGAAAGGGAGTTTGAAGAAATGTTACATTGTAACAGAAAAATTCCGCGACACCGCGATGGGATAACCGATGGGTAGTGAGCACCAAACAGCAGTCGCAGGCCGAGCACCGCCGCGGCTCCGGCACAAGTTCTAGCCACGAAATCCGCAGCAAGCGAAGGAGCGAGCCATCCAGCTAGTCAAATCTGCTTGAAACGTCAGCAGATCTCACCAGAATCATATGGTAATGTATGCAAATGTCCGCTGGCCCAGTATTCGGAATCATATGTGTCAACAGTGGGCCATAAGACTTCTCAGCAAATCCCACTCTATAATAAGCAGTGGCGGCGTTTAAAAGTTTCAGATGTCCGTTGCAGGAGAGGTTTGCACGGCACCAGACGCTGTCCTCGCCTAGTTTTGATAATCATGCTCACGATACGCATGTAATCGGCTCAGCTCGTTCGTCTGCCCGCTTGTGGGTGAACTGGAAGCGCCGATGGCTGGAAGTCGACTTCAGGGAGATGGACGCGCAGATTTTGAAACGCAATTGGATTGAATCGCCACCAGGGACAGGGATCAGGATCGAGAAGCCGCGTCGAAGTTGGAATCGAGCGAGTCATTGAGGTCGACGGTGGATGAAGCGCAAGATGGAGGCGAGAACATGCAGTGAGAAAAGCGGAGGTCTTTGAAGCATTTGGGAGCGAAGCTCACGATCGAAATCGGTGCGGGACTCGATGGCGATGGGCACTTGGAGGGATGTGAAGAAGATTACAGAGCAGTGAATAGTGATGAGAACTGCACGCTTTAGCGGAGCTCGATAAGGAGAAGTATTCTACTCGCAGGATGCCTGCTGTCGAGAGGATTTTACGGTCCATCCAATCAGTCCACTTCAGGAGTGAGCTCTCTGGAAGGGGAATTTACGGGATTTTATTTTCGGAGCGCAAGAGTCGGGTTCTGGTGCTTCGCTCCATCATCAGTATTTTCGGACCGCACTATCAAAGATTCGTCTTTCGTCTGAATCCACGACTGAGTAGCTCCGGCAGGAAAACACCCATTTAGCAAGTAGGAATCGACCTTCCGTTGGTCACGCTCCAAACTCAACTTTCGAAAATGCGGCCAGAACGTGACTGCTGGTCGATTGATAACTCGACCGACCCCAAAAACTTTCTATGACTCTGGTTCGAGAGTCTAAGGAATGCGCCGGTCGCTCAGCGGAAGGAGTTTCGGCGATTCACACGCATACGAAGGAGCGCGCTTGGTGTCGTTTCCATAAATTCCGGCACCTTCTCGAGGTTCGAGTTAGCAGCCAGAAGTTTCAACCATTGTCGCTTCACTTCAGTGAAACCTTTGTGCTCTGCAGGCGGATGTTTTTTACGTGGAATCTTCTTTTCGGTGTTGAGGCATCTGACATTTTTTTCTTTTTTTGAGCAAAGAACTTGGTTAATCGTCTGACCACGCTGTCCACGGCTATACAATGGCCGGTCGCCAGCGGTTGCTTCGGTATTTCTTCTTTTGCTTTCATAAGAAAAATAGCAAACTTCGTTGCAGCACAGATAATTTCAAACAGTATAAAAAAATACGTGTTAAATCCTGCGTCCATTAAGCTTGAACACTTTGAAAACTCTCGGCTTCGGCTTCATGAAGAACATCAGCTGGGCGCGCAGCGGTTTCTGCTGTTTTCATCGTGGAAGTAGTATTAGTGGTGATTCTGAGCGACGCAGAGCATCAAACTTCATTAATTGTCGGTAGTTTGAGTCTTACTACCGCAAGTCCCCGAGAACAATGCATAATTCTTATATTGAGCAGCGTCGAGCTAATTTCTAGCTTTAATGCGGCTCGTAATTCCATTACAATGGGTCTGTGCCTCAGTTTATACGAGCTGTGTTCTCACTGTACACTTCACAAACGACTCAAGTTTGTTTGTGTAGTCTCAAAACTTCCAGATGGAGGGAGCTGAATTTGTTTTACAACAGCTGTCCACCGCTCCGGGAAAACATGTTATGGGAGAGACCTGGACGAGTCTTCTTGGTTTGCTCGTTCTCTCAGGCAATCTTGTCGAGTTCTCTCTTTGGATGGAGAAGAAGCGTACGCTTCAGACTTCGCGGCGGTTGATCCACCGTTCTGGAAAACCTCGAGACTGTGTTTCGGAGCTAGAACCGATTACTGTGGAGGACCTCTGATAGTTGACACACTGTTTGACAAATAATGATCACGTGCATCATGGTGCGGGGTCCTTTAAGATTGAAGGAAGTTGTTTGGGACGGGACTTTTGGTTCATGGAGTTCCGAGCTCTTTGTCAAACCTCTCTGACCCCTGAATATCCGATCAGATCGTATTAGGGAATCAAACGAGCATTGCATAGCGTGTTCCCGATTCGTACTTGTCCGTGGTATCAGGCAAACGCTGGGAGGGAACGTCATCATGAGCATGGAAGACTCGGCTGAGGAGGAGCGTGACTAATGTCACGAGCGGCCGCCACAGGGCATCCCTCAACAGCCGCGGGTTGAACCCATTGGGCGAATACCTGCCCCCTGAGATTCATCAAGATGCTCCCAGGAATCGACGTCGCAGCCGCTGATGTTGTTGTTATTGTTGTTCATTCAATTCTAATTTGAATTGAACCTGAACGACTTGTGGAGACAACAGGCGTCGAGCATCTTCTGACTCTGATTGGAGCTAGAAGCGAATTCCCCAAAAGGTCAAGCGCCATGGTTAGAGCAGCCGGCTTGTCCACAGGCAAAGCCTATGCTGCCTTGATCGCTCGTTTGTTCACTTATGAATACCCGGACTAGAACGAGACTCACGTTCCTTCCAGGCAGCAAGTGCAAAGGGCCGGTCGCACAGGAAAACAACCAGAGCTCATGCGACACTTTCTGTGTCCGGGTAACCTCAATCCGGTTGGCGGCGGGAGCCGCGAACCCTCTGCGTGCTTTGCGATTCGGAGAGCTCATCGCGAGCACTGAAAGATGTACCTTGATTCCGCAGCTAAATTCCCTGTCACCTAGAGTCGACTCGGGTTCGAATAGAGGAAAAACGAACCAGACGACAGCTAGAAAAATCAGGTGCGATGCATCCAATGATGGAACAAAACTTCCTTCATCGGAATCCCTACAAAAACATGCATTCTCAGTGGTGCGACGCGACGCAGCCAGTTTCGATATGTTGGCTTCAAACAGAAATATAGACGCTCCGATTCTCGGTCCCGGGAATCTCTCAAATTCTCAAATCATTTGTTGATTTACCGGTTTTCGTCAGACGGGTGGAAGAAAATTCATGGTTCAGGTTGAAGCTCACGTTGTGCTATGTATCAGATTTCGGATGACTCGGATCGCCGCGTGGCGAAATGGAACAACTTTCGACTTGAACAAATATTCGGGGCTTCAATGCAAATCAGTGAACCGCTGAAGTTTGCGGCAGATTCCTCCGCTCTTCACAGATCTTGTTCTTGAAATCTTGCTCAGGAATTCTAACGATTTCAGCTGTTTCTCCTTGAGAATTTCCTGAACTCGTTCATGATCGAGTCTCTCCAGATTCCTGTTCTCCAAACTGTAAACGATGAGGCTAGTGAATGTACTTCCCATGCCCCGGGTCGCGGCGTTTTTTGCGACGAATGCGAGCGCATCTCCGGAAGGCCTCAAACAAGGAGGAGTCAGCTTTGATAAAAAACACAGTTTATGACAAGCTGCAACTACAGGTTCGCGATTCATGGTCCGTGGCATCGTGGTCGGCATTCGAACATGTCGCTTCCGTCCTCAGCCCATCAGGATCTGAAGAGGTCCCTGTGGCTTGGGTACCGAATTTTCAATGGACTCTGCGGGAATGCGAATCTTCATCAAGCTTCATCTCACAATTATCATTGTTTCGGAACATTTGTGGGTTCATCCTGGGGTTTTGTTGGTGGAGGATCGAGGGAGATCCCGAAAAACGGAGTCCAACATCCAATAAGGGCTGCAACTAGATGCGCAGAGATAAACTGTGAACTCGTCCGAGAGCTCTAGTGCGAACCGAGATTTCGGTCAAAGACAGGGTCGAGTCCAGACTCATCACGAGGGATGGCAGGAATAGCTCTCTCCTCAGCGGTTCTGCGCTCTTGGAAAGTTTCAGGCGATCTCTCCGATAACTTTGCGCTCTTTGGTCGTGACCGAGGTGAAGTTCGTCGTGGCAATCAATGGTCAGCACTGTGTGATACCCAGACACGAGCGCTCATTCCACTTCTTTCGGAGGCGAAACTCGAGAACGCGAATCAGATGGTGAAACAGCCTTTTCGCAGCTTCAGTGGACTGAGATCGAACTACACAGAGCTGCTTCCAATCTCACTCCCCGGGCGTTCCTCGAAAACTACGTCAACGGGGCAGAAACGTTTTTTAAACAGTGTGGGCAATTTGACGTCCAGTGCTATCTGGTTTCTGGGGTTTTGTCACGAACCTTTCCACTGATAGAAGATCTGATCGGTTCCTCGAGCTCCAGTATCTTCCCAGTGTCACCACTGGTAAAAACCATGATTTCGTTTTCTTCCCAGGAAAATCCACAGGAACCCTGATCTCGAAGGATGACTCTCACACGACGGTTCGCACTGCCGGGGATACGTTTGGAAACTGGCGTTTGGATATGGATCGCTCATAACGATGCACTGAGAGAAATAATTTCCACGCGATGTTCATCTAACACCCGAGAGAAATGCCACTTGTCACGAATCAACCGTGCATTCATATTCCTCGTTTCGAATATATTCTAGTCGCGTGAGCCAGGACTTCGAATTCGACACAGAAGAGGGATATCGGATTTGCAAACATTCGACGGAAACTTCGCCCAGAACAGAATCACGGAAGTCGCTGCATTCTGGAGCCACAGGTGCATGTCCCGGAAATGAAACATGCACCACGATTTAACTCAACGACAACGTGGAGAACGGAAACGCTCGTATGAGTTGTGATTGAGATGACTCTCTGTTTGTATCCCTCTAGTGGAAAGCAACGCAAAGGACACATGAGGGAACTCTCTTACAGAGCGAGGGAATCTCCGAGAACTCCTGAACGTTCAGGGTATCAAGATCGGCAGAATCCGTGTACGAGGAGTGTTCCGAATGGCACACGATTCCCTGTTGGTCCTCTCATCCTTCGTCTTCTCTCTTCCTCTCTGTATGCAAAGGCACCCTTTCCCGCATCTTGGGAGTAGACTCAGCAAATCCTTCGGGTTTCCGAAATCGACGTTGCGGCCGTCGAGAAAGAGGGAGAAAGCAGAACGTCGATCGAGTTCCACGACGCGTATCGTTCGGATACTTCCTGACTTGCATGCTAACGTTGAACGGTTCTAGCGAGCATCGAACGATTCGAATGTGGATTCCCCACGTTTTCCAGCAACACGCCCCTTCTTCCTGGACTTCTCCATCTCCGAGTGCCAGCCCAAACGCCTTCATTGATGAAGTCACAACCGGGGATGAGAAATGGATCGTTCATAACTTGTTCCGCGGCAAAACATCTACCTCCAAGGTAGATTGAACCGCGCGAAGGGTGGTCAGCCCCCTGATCGAAGCGGGAAAATCATGCTGTGCATGGTATATTTTGAGCTTCCACCGCGTGACTCAGCGATTAATACCGAAGGGTGACCTCGGCGGTCATCCGATTTGAGCACGATTCTTGGTAGATATCTATCCAGGTTGGCGGATCGAAGAAAGCTTTTATTGTAATTCGTACATTTCTCAGATATCGCGGAAGAATTCCAAAGTGTGGCCGCAAAGGTATGCGTCACCTAATCCAGCGTCCTCGCTTGGTCTTTATTTGTCGTTTGTTGTATCCTCGTGGAATCTCGTCGGTACTGTTACTCTCCTCGCTGAGAGCCTGGGAGGTCGGCGCCCACGAGAGCGGTTTCATGATGATGGCCAGAAAATGGCGGCGATCCATCGCTTGTCCACCGGAGCACCGCACCAGACAGGGCTGCCCTGTCTGCAAACACTCAAGTGGTCAGTTCTAGGGAATGAAATCACTGTTACCATGAGTAATCGTGAGCAGCAATTCCAAAGTATTCGTGGCCGGGGCCTAAACGAGCTGTCTCGCCGCATCGTACGCAGAAGAGGGAGGAAGAGACGATGGAGATATCGTCATGCCATGGATCCCTGTTGGGTGACAGACAAAAACGGACCACGTCAAACTTCTTCGATTCTGACAATATCTTTGTCGTAAGTCTCCGGTGATGTGTATGCGGTGTGGTGAGATGATGGCAAGCGCTCGGTTCGATTTCTCGGTGGACTCGCGGGCTGGCCCGCCCGTCCGTTGTCTTTGGCCGTTGTCGGGTGGCGAGGCGCTCTGGCGGCACATTCCAACGCTCAGCGGGCACCAATAACGGCCGCAAGTGCAATGTCAAGAGCGATTCTTAGGTGACATATTCTCGGATCAAGCGGTTCGGCTCTCTTCGCTTGTCGATACCTTCACTGACTCGCGAAAAGCTCGGAGTGGCAGAAGGGTTAGAAGAGCACACTCCATCAGATCGGTACGCTTGTCTCATGCTATGGAAACATTTCAATAGATCCAGACCAACAATCCCTTCGACGGTCAGCGGAGTGCCTGATGACAGACGATGATGATAGTGTTGCTGCAACTCATGATGAAGAGTACTTCACCATTTGTCATATTCATCGGTATCGTTCGTCTGTGGAACTTTCGGGAAGGCGTCGGTCAAGAGGCAGATGTCCCACACAGAGATGCTCGAAAGATGCGAGGGATCGCGAACAGGATCCGAGTCAGCGGTACCGTTATGCTGCTCGGCTGAAAAAGTTTCATTCGTGCTCAGCAATACTGGAATCCCTCGATCGGCCTGGGCAAAACTAGAGGGGAGCTTAGTCGGTCCAGCGATTTCCGAACTTTGTTGGCTGCGTATCCCCTCTCCGCCACCCGTACCGCAAATGTACCCCCGAATCCCCCCTCATTCCCCAATCCATTCCGTTGCGCTCCTCGCTCCAGCCTCTCGCGATAGGTCTTGCTGTTGTGGGCGTTAGGTAACGGAGGTGGCTGTGATACGAGAGGTTTCTGGCAGAAGAAGCCCACTTATCCTACATTCACCCCATCCGGATAGGAAACTGTCGACCAGACCCATTTATCGAACGTGCGACTTTGCGCTCGAGATGGTGCTTCTGAACGTGAATATGCGCGTGGCTGAGCCTCCTGCGACATGGATAGAATGCTCCGTCTCGGGGGAGTCTGCTTGCGCCGCTGGCTCAGGTGCACTGAGTCGAGAACCCTGATACCGCGTTGCGAAAACGTTGCGTAACTGGGTAAGTTTCACCGAACAGCTGAAATATCAAATCCATCACAGAGCAATCGGGAAACGTAGCTGCCTGATTCTGGAGACTGGCAAGCTCTGCGATTGTACTGGTAAGTGAATCAACGAATAATTCCTAGCGGTGGCCTTCTCGGCTCGACTCGCGTCGCGCGGTTGCACACCTGATTATCTCAAAAATGGTGACCATGTATCCATCTTGGATGGATAGAGGAAAGATCTGTCCATCAACCGCAACAAAGTCATTGATGACGACGGGATCCATTCGTCGATTCTGGGGCGCACAAGAGTTTGTACTGAGGACTTCGGTTCCCGCGCACCACCGGAAAACGGAGAACGAGACTCAAAGGCTGGGAAACAGACAATGCGAAAGTTTCCGCGCACGTTCAGAAAAGAAACGACGAGGCAAGAAGAACAGAACTTCGTCGCCGAAACCGGACTCGATTCCGCTGAGCTTCTGAAGCCGCACGCTTCCACAATATGCCTGACAAACTACCGTTGGAAAAAGCCCGGGCCGAAATCTTTCCAGGATGCTGATTTTCTTTCAGGTTCTGTTAATGCAAGTTTTTTTTTCTGAGCCGCCCGGCTAATTTGGAACCAGCAAGCTGTGACTTGATAAGAGTTCTGTGGAAAACTCCTTTCGAAGACGCCTCAAAGCTAACTGGACCGTTATGGGTTGAATATTCGAGAAGGCTGGCCAGCTCCGCCGAGATAACCGCACGGCGGGAACGGACCACCTGTGTTCCCCAAACAAACTCCGGAACCGATGGCTTTGTAATCATCATCGATCGATGATCACCGAACTTTACAACAATACTCCAGAATTAGATCCTCTGGATCGGTTCTGGTCAACGACGCACCTCTGTCTGGACGAAGAGAGTTCGTGATCGCCGCGATTAAATCGTAAGCAGTTCTAATGCGAAGTTATGGTGGCCAATATTTTGTCTCGATTCAATTTCGGTGATCATCTCGCCCGAGAGTGGATCGCTTTAATCGAGTAGCGAATCGGTCAGATGGGATCGCATGATTCAAGAAAAATAAATGATTGCAATTCCAGAGAATCACATTCCTTGTTCAGTCTCAAGCCCCGTCGGGCCTTGAGTCAGGTGGGATTACGCAGTCGGCGATGACAGGGCGATTGATTCCGCGACTTTCGAGTCCGGAAACTCGATGAATTTTCCCTCGCGGATTGTCTCCCGGTTACGGCGGTGGAGAGATCTGGTATTGAGTGATTGGGATCCTATGGAAATCGATCGAGGTCGATAAGCGGACAGCAGCTCAGAGGAGAGCAGGAGGAGGATGAAGTTTTTTTTTCCGAGCGACCGTGTGAACCCATCGCGTTTTCCCTGACCCAAAACTGATTTTCGTCTGACGGAATGGTATCAATTCTACCGGTCATCTGTCCAGGAACGGGCAGTGAACGGTTTTATCTCCTATTGATTTATTATTCGAATTAGAACAAAATACAAGCACCTTTTTGATGTCACTCTCCCGCTCGCAGATTTTGGATACGAGTCCAACCGGAACGATTTTCCTCGTTCTCGCGTAGCGTCGTTCTTCGTCCCTCGTTCCGGTATCGAGTCAGTCCTGCATCTCAGGTGCTGTTCAGACCCGCTGCCCGAATCACGGAAGTCATTCGATATTGCGCATACGTCCTATTCTCTCGGGAGAGCCCGAAAACAACGAGTGAGTGGAAGCTACGGGAGAGTCTGAGTTGATGCGGGAGATTTATTGGACGCTGCATCTCGCAAACATTCTGGTTTTGAACGCATGTAGATCAAGCTTTGTCAAATCGCGCAAACACTCGTTCGCAATAAAACAAACACACACATGTCACATCTCTGTTGAGGAAATTCAAAACGTTGAGCCAGGTCTGGAACCTTCTTTTTTCCCGTGAAATTACTAGACAGTCAGATTTCGCAGATCAGATTGCCAAATCCAAACCGAGGTTTATGTTCCTATTCAGCATTATAGACCCTGTGCAGTAAACTATCGGATGATTTCGATCCCTCCGACCACAGACGCAGCGCTCGTTGCCATACTGTCGAGGAAGCGACTCCGAAGGTTTGCAAACTCCTCTGAAGCTCGGAGATGTTCCCTCTTGAAGCTTTCGAAGGGCAGAACATGTCTCGAATCCCAGGGAGTTTCTTCCCGGCTGGCCGAGTTAGGATACAGAGAGGAAGGGAGTCTCGAACCTGCTCACTTCCACACAGCAGAAAATGGAGGGAAAACAGAAAAGAAGTATCCGCCTCCAAGGTTCCGCTAGCGAACACCCGCGGGTCTCGGATTCCCTTGACGGCTCAGCGAGTTTCAACTCCCATCAGTCCATCAGTGATGTCCATCAGCACTCAAGACGAACGTCGCATCAGGATCAAGCGTGTTTTCATCAACCCGATAGAGGAAATTCTCACTGAACCCAGAGCAAGCCACTCAAACCTCCGGAACGGAATTCTTCGACGGATGACCAAGACAAAAATCGTTCTTGACAACTAGTTTCTCGGAAACGTCTTCAGATCTGGTTATCCTAGAAAGCTTCTCGCACTGTCATTACACATCGGCTTCAGGATTCTAACGATGTTCACTAGGGCGTCTCTTTGGAGCGAGTTTGAAGACTTCCAAACAATTTTCCCAACTTGGACTGCGTGAGCTCGTTTTTTTTTTCTCTCCAGCAGACGACGCGTTGGCCGGAGGTGGGTTCGGGCTCGTGGGTTGTTCTCAAACGGTTCGAGCACTTTCTGGTCGATCTGTGACAATCACCCGAGTGATTTGAAGTGTCAGCAGTGCGGCTGAATTTCTTCCTCCCTGAAATTCATCGATGGAAAAAGTATGTTCCAGAGAAAAGACTTGGGACGGGGTTGGATCTAATAACTCGGTGTCGCAGGTTTCCGCGTTTCTTGAGGAAAAAGGTTTCGCTCATCGAGCGAACCCGTGTTGCCACCTCGACGAGCTCCGCTCGGTTGATGGCCAGCTCGAATAGAGAGAGCCCCATCCGTTTCGAATGTACAATCGTCAGTTAAAACGGTCCCAGGCGTCTCAAGTACGATTTTGCGTTCTAGTCGGCGGAAGCGTAGAAGCGTTTCTTCTGGAGAAGGGTTTCATTTTCCGTCCGCTCGTTCGGTCGCATTAAAATCTCGGTCCACTTCAACCGGACACCTATGTTGATGTCGTGGTGACTGCAGCGCAGCCGCTGCCTCGGCTGATCTCGGATGGTCGAAGAGCGCTGTCGGCCGGGGCAGGAGAGCAACTGGAAGGAAGGAATGTGTGGTCGCCGGTCGATTACCATGGGATCAGTTCAGTTCGGATCCGATCGTTCCGACACTCATTGCGGTCGCTGATGTCCTCCCGGCGCCATCCCTTCGCGGTAGCGAGTGAGCAGTGTTGAACAAAGAGGACCAGTGCTGGAGCGAGTCGCAGTAATCAGAACTTCATCCGATGGAAATAACTCAGAAGCCGCCATCAACGATGACGGATAACCGGGAATGGTTCTCTGATCGGGTGGATGACGATACGAAAGTACAGGACGCATCGCTTCCATGGGGGAGCTCTCGGTCATGCCGCGTGAAAGGACCCGTCGGTCGAAACACGTTAAAAGAAGAAACAACATTAATCCCGGCACCAAACCAACAAGTCAAAACAACACCGACCACCGCGGAGCCCGTGCAGACCCAAAGAGAATTCGATGAAGCAAAACCGACAAACAATCCAAGAGCTCACGATGATTTGTAGCTTCCGTCCGAGCCCGCGTCGGAACCTCAGCGGGAAGATCAGCGGATCGTCGTTTCATGTCTCTTTCTCCCCTCCGCCCCTCTGGCTTTTTCAGCTCAGCCTGAGGCACCGGCCGCCTGAGGCTTATACGAACTTGATTCCGACCAATTTTGCGAGTCTCATTGACAGAGAGCTGATAAAGGGGTCAGAAATATGCCCTCCAAACCCGTTTCTGTGGAGTTGGTGCGACCCGATCGGTGGACCTCCAAAGGACGATTCTGGGGCAGCTGGGAATCATCGACTCGAGATGTCAACCGACAGGAATGGCGAAATCAGAAGCGCGAGTTCCAGTCCTCCTCAAGAGGGGAGATTCGATTCACTCGACCGACGATCAACGGAAAGCAGCGTTCCGGGAAGCTTAAACCCAGAACACTGATTCCATTGTTGAGGAGCTGCGATAACCGCGAATAGGCTGAGATTTCGCAAGGTTCCAACACCCGAGTTTCATGAGCGATGTGCCTGGTAGGGAATATTCCGCGGAATCCGATATCGGATGTAGGGACAGAAGATGCGACCGTCCAAGCGCTCTGGATATGAGCCTCCGGATCGTTTCTCCACATCGGGTTCAGGCTGCGGCCCTTATGTCTCATGGAGACAAGCTCTATTCCTCGTATGAATAGACATATACATTATTGAGATATTGTGATTTGAGGTGTCATATTGTTATGATTCTCAGTGCCACCTCTCCTGGCTTTCCGCGAGCAAGTTCTGCGGCTCAACCGAGGATCGGCGTTGTCAGAGAGGCCTGTCGAGGTCTCTTTGTATTCCGCCGGATCAGTTCTTCCGCTTCTCAACCGGGAATTTTCGTTCACCTCGGTCTTCGGAGTCGAGCACAGCTGTACGAATCAAAACGACCGAGCTGTCCTGACCATGCAGCATTTCCTGAGTCCGTTTTGCAAACCAGAAGTTGATTGACTTTTTCCGAATCTTTCTCATTATTTCCCTCTGCACTCATGTTCCTCAATTTAGAACCTCCGAGGACCAGATCAGGCATTCCTACGAGCAATCCTGTGACGTACTTTTAGCGTGGTACTTCCGCTTCGCACAGTTCATTGTTAAGTGGGGACCAGGGATGATTTTGCTCCGATCTGATTGAAAATCAATCCCAACCGAACTCGATAAACGACTTTCTCCTTCTTTGTCCTCATCGCATAAATGATTCCGAGGATTGAAGTCTGACAGCATTCCGCTGAAAAGACAGTCACAAGAGACCCGCACGACGCTAGAGGGATTCTGCGGTGGCAACAGCCGTTCAGTTTCATTTCATAAAGCGTAATTCATGCCACAACTGAGCCTGAAACACAATTGATTCCTTGTTCGCTGTTGCGCTGGCGTTCGGAACCCCGGACTGGGAGCCCGTTGCTTTCCAAACTAAGAACGATCTTCAACTGCTGGATATCAGAAACAAGAGGGAACACAAGCGATTGCCTTGGACCGGCGGTTCCGATAGGACGTACCCACTTTGGTCGCGACAGTGGCGGCGGCGGCGGTTGTGGTTGCTGTTCGTTATCCACCCGTTCCGATCAGACACTATATTCAAATAGAACAAAAAACCCGACGACCGGTGCAGCCGGCAACGATGACAACGTCGCCGACGACGGCTGAGAACAAACTCACTGGCCCACATGGTTGGCTTACTTTCCTTGCTCGTAGCGTTCGTCCGAAATCCGTTCGGAATCGCTGCGGCAGTGCTTCCTGAGCATTTCTAATCGCGCGGTCGTCTGGACATCTTGTCGTGGTCGCTCGTTCGTTCGGGCGGACGCAACTCATCGACGCGTCCTCAAGCGAGTGGTCATCTCTGTAGTTTACTACACAATGGCTCGGGCGAGCGCCGACACTTTCGCTTCGGGCAGCTCGAGCTTCTGTTCTGGCGGACAGTCGTTGATGCCTCTGCCGTCGTTGCCGTAGCCCTGGTTCATGGCTGCATCGTTCGGAACTCGCTTCCGCGTCGTTCCGTCCCATCTTTTCATCTGCACTCCTCCAATGCGGCCACCCGATCTCACTCGAGCTTTGTCAAAGCAGATCGCAGGCCTCATCACTTAACAACAGGCCGAGCTCTGAGCGAAAGTAATCTTCGCTCGGAACTGGTGCCGAGTGAGTGGTTGGTTCGACGTGATAACTGTGACAGCAAAGAATCGGCAACAGCAGTAACTGTAAAAGCAGTTGTTGTTGATGATGTTGTTTGGCGCACTTCTGGTCGTTGTTGTCGTCGTCGTTGTGACGCAGGCGAGGCTCACAGCTACTGGGCCTTTCTCCAAAAGTTCGTTGTTGCAGAGCTCGTTGTTTCCATTGTATTGGTCATCGCGGCAACGGTGCTAGTGGTGGTGGTCTTTCCTTTTCTTGCACCCCTTCCTCTGGTAGTCGTTGTTGTTGATGCCGCTCTTGCTGCTGTTGTTGTTGTGGACTATGTCAAAGTGTGTCAAAGCGCGCGCAATCAAAAGTCATTTTGTTGTTGTTCGCTGGTGGGGTCAGCAAGAGCGTGTTGAGAAATTCCGAAATCTGTTCGGCTTCCTCGGCCTCTTTTCATTGATCACGCACTCTCACGCACACAAACGGGAGTGCCACTTTCACCATCGTGTTCTGACTGCACTGCCGCTCGGCTATCGGTAACTACTCCGTCATTGTGGCTCGGGCTCGAATCCGTTCCTGTGACGCCGTTGCTAATACATCTCGTTGATGAAGACCCAGCTGATTTTTTCGCAGATTCTGTCGTTCCCGATGTTGTTGCTGTCGTCGTCGTCGGTGCTTTTGGGCTCCGTAGCCGCTGCCCTCGCCGCTGCTGCTGCAGTTGTCATCGTCGTTGTTCTGGTCGATTTTTTTGCCTCAACCGACGTTGTGAACGTGAGAACTTCCAAAGCGCGTCGCGCATCAGTCGCCGATCTGCCACATCTGGGTCACCAGTTATACACAAATACAAAAATAGAAAAATAGAAACACAGGATGACTCGCTGTCTGGCAAGAGAGCGCCAGCCAGGCAACTGAACGGCCAGGAGCGTACACGCGTAACCTTACCGAACAGTAGCGACTACCGGCAAGTCAAACTCAAAGACAGCGACGCCGAAGAAGAGGAAACGAGCGGCCGGCCGTTCCAGAAATGAAAAGTCACTTTCTCTCGCGCAAAAAATGCCTACTGTGGCTACTGTTGTTCACTCGACAGTCCCGGAGCATGATGCCCGCGATCGGGATGTCTGACACACACTGTGTGTTGACTTCTTGCAGCAGAAGGAGTTCTCTTAGAAGTTTCCGGCAAACGGGAGTTGGACGATACATCAGTGAAACATCCGAGAGCTCTCCCTCTTCTTGAAAGGTGAAGCCCCGCTGAACGCGGAAGCTCTCGTTCACGATCACAGCGATGTGGACCGGCGGAGGAGGCCAAACGACGATCGGGATCATCAACAAGAATTTCCAGATTTCCGAGAGCAGTGATCCCCGAACTCAATGACGCACTTCTCCGGGTTATCCAGGAAGCGAGGAGAGCGGCTTCCGATTCCGTGTGAAGAGATGGATGAGTGGCCGTTCAAAATGTAATTCCTCCTTCTCAAACCCCCTCCCGCCAAGGATGCCTCCCAGCTAGCTCCTTCGTGCACTCCTCCATGCAGATTCCAGAACGAGCTCAGGGCGGGGGCTGTGATCGACTCATTAGAATGACGAATTCACATGCTCAGACTCAATTCTGGCCCTCCCGTTGTCCGGGGCGGGCAGGCGACCTGCGAAACCCACCGTGAATCGGCAGTCGATCACCAGTGAAGGCGCTTCCACAAAAATTCTCTGCTAAGTTCACGGTCGAACGTCGGATATCTCTGACACGCGGCGACTACTGAACTATCATGTAACCATGATTAATGACTGCAATCGAATGAGGGTTACCGGTCATCTATTCGCCCGCAGAAGCGACGGCGATGCGACCAGGTAGTCGGCGAAGCGAGTCAAGGGTCGAGCGCTCGTCGGTATCGTCAGAGCCCTGATACGAGGGGTTGGCCGTGAAACGTACTCGTTACCGTGCTCTGTTAAACAATTCTGCCTCGGAGCCACTGGAAGCCGACAACGAAACCCACGCAGGTAGTGAAAGAACACGTAACGAATTGAAAGTTAGGGCCGCATCGAGCGTGCCGTCTATTTAAAAAATGAAAACTGGCTCCGGAGAAGAATTGGAAGCATGGACGACAAGAAACAAAAAAGGGACCCCGCAGCCGAAAGAGCAACGCAACGTTATCTCGTAGAGGGCTTAGACTCTTTTATGATATTCCTGCTCTAGATGAGCTTTTCACAGTTTTGTCTGGAAGCGATCCTGCCTGAATCCCTTCTCCCGGTCGCCGCCGCCGCCGAGAACTGCATCTATCTTCTGAGATAACGGACAAAGTGTTGTTGAGACGCCGCCGCCGCTGCGTTGCCTGGTGATAACTGGCCGCTAACCCTCAAATTAGATTCGTGTTTCGTCTCTCTCTCCCGCACCACAGTAAAGCATTCATGCGCACGACGTAAACAGAGAAGAAGAGACACTCCGAACGCGAATCGCCGCGGCGAGGATTAATGACAAATTTCCGATAGACGAAAGAACCCGCCCTGGAAAGCTTTCTCCGATCCTGCCCGTCCGGGTCAGACAGTCCTACCTGAGAAGCTTATCAGCGAGGTTTCGACGACCGGATAACATTCTTGAACAAGGGTACGCGATACAGCTCGAGACGATGTGTCCGAAAATGCAACACCTCTATTCAATGAGGTTTAGATTGATTCAGCTGTGTATCCGATTCACTTCTGGGCACTGGCCGGCACCTGCCGGCAGCGCTATCTCTTGCCGTACGTCGCCAATTTTAATTGTATCCATGCGACGCGAGTCATCGATTCGGAAAAGCCCCAACGCAATCACCCCACCATCAACCCCCCTTCGAATCACTGTCGCGGAACTAGCTCGTTTTTCCATTTCACATCGAAAGTTCGGAAGAAATCTGTGCTATATCGTGTTCCAATTGCCCGCGGTCCGCAGCCGTTGAGTATGCGCTCGCTCTGCTAGTCGGTCGGCCGTTGGGTCGTGGTCGGAACCATGGATGGCCGAGAGGTTCCAGGGGACGAACGGTTTTTTCGTTCGCCGCCGCCGAGACCTAGTTCTCTGAATTTTAGAAGAGACCACAACAAGTCACTGATCGTTCAGGAAATCGTTTGGGTGCCAAATTCTCTGGACGCTTTCGACAATCCCGTAAAAATTTCAACTTGCCATTGTCGGAAGGGTTGGGTATCATCCACGAGTATTTTTTCGCTCCTTCTTCCCTTCCGCAATCGGCCGTTTCGAAACTCAGATCTTTTACTACCAGAAGTCTTATGATTTTTACTGCCCCCACTCTGCCGGCCGAAGGGTGAAGTTCTTATTGGATCACTTGCGCTTGAAACAAACACAGAACGATTCCAGCGCTTCGCTTTACTGGCTGTTTAGCGAGATAACTTTTGCACTCATTTGCTGAAGTTCACCTCGTTCAGTTCAAAGCTCCAGATACTCCAGAAACCACTTTCAAACCGCAGTTAGTCCCAAATTTTCCGTTGGGTACATCCAGGTATGTATCGGTTTGACCGTTATCGCTCGGTCCTACTCGAAGTCTGCGAGACTATCCCAGAAGCGGTGTCGCTATCGATCTGGCGATAAATTATTGATACGTCTCGGAGCCGCTACAGATATAGATCCTGTGAAGAATGGGTTTCGCGGTGTGGGAACCCCGCGAAAGCTTCTCCCAGCCGCGTGGACGGCGGCTCTTTGTAGAAAAAGCCCGGTACAAATCGTCGCGGGGACTCCGGTGGTAGTTCCAGTTGAGATAAGCCATCGGGCCAAGGGCAGCGCGCATGCGCAGCAGGAGAGATATGGGCTCTATTCGACGCTAGTGAAGATGACGAATGCGGTCACCGCGTAGTCCATGTGAGTCTGAATGAATGGGCTAATGGAGTCGGGGATTCGGGGACCACCTTGATCAAGAAACGCAACCGCTTTGGGAACACGGCAGAATCGTTCCAGTAATCGTCCAGGGATGGGAACAATGGGAGCCTGCGGTCCGACGAGGGAAATATCTGGAATGTATGGCGCTCTACCCGTGGCTCCCGAGCACGTGCGCATAAATTTTTGTCGTCTATCGGGGAGACGACATAGGAGCGGCCGGCTGAGTTTGGAACTTCGTTTGGATGCTGTCTTCCCACCGGAGATCGAGGTCAGGTCTCGGGACTATGCTTTCTCGTGACATGTTCTTCTCCACCTCCTATTCGCGGCTTTCACCCAATGGTTCGGGATTCCCAGAGCTGTTGGAAATTTCCTAGCCGACCGGTGCGTGTCCGCACGGCCAGGTCGGCCTGTTGCGGAGAGACAGAAACCGGCTGATTTGAATCAACTCGTTGCAAGCCGACTGAAAACGCCCCCCTCTGAGGATTCGTTCTGAGAGTGAGCTCCGGACAGGTGGCCCAATCGTTCGACTTCGGATCGATTGCATACCTTTTCAGCACTGTGGCCGGCCGGGCAGACGACTGGCCGTCACCCTGCGGTCAGCTGTCTGCTGACGCCCGAAAATGAATCTCAAGCTGAGACGGCCGTGTTCTGGTTCTTATGCTCGAGCGAACTCGTAAGCATTATGCCATGATGTCAAGATGGACGAGCCGCGTTGATTACTCGTTCCTCCTGAGTTAAGATTCAAAGGCCGTGGCGAGTCAGTTCAGTTCGTCGAAGAAGATGACCGAGCGAGACTGTCCTCCACGGTCCGAGACCCGGCCTCCGCATTGCAGCGAGCGGCGTGGCGGGAGGAGACCCGTTGGCGAGGAATGGCTGCACACTTGATCGGGTTCAGCTGAAATCGACGTGTGTGTGCGACTCCCCTCGACGTAGATCGGTTTCGAATACGACCAGGGCGAGCCAGGTTGCAGCGAAGCGGCGATCGATTGTAGAAGAGCGCACAAACCGCTCGCCCGCCCGACCGACCGACGGTGAAAGATAACGGTGGAAAGAATCGTCTTCTCACGGAGCCCGCTGCCTTTCCTAAGGTCCATGCGTGACTCAATTAGAAGTTCTGGCCCGATTTCTATGCGTCGTATTAAGATCGGCGTCAGCGATTTATATCGCCATTCAGGATTGATTGGATGATTCCGCCGCGGAATCTTCCGCTTTACCGCTGTTACTTAAGGCGTCTTGATTTTTTCTTTATCAGGTATGACGCACTGTACAAATTAGTGTCATTATGATTCATGTCCGAACTCACAGGATGATCGTTTGCGATCCCCGCTGTTTGCGTTCTGAAGATTTAATTGCTGTCCATGCAGCCACGGAATTGACATTCTCCCACACGAAGCGTCATTCATTTGAATCAGCTCTGAAGCTCAACGGGCCAGGGTCGAGTTTCCCATGGAGCTTCCGCTGCCGCAGATCTTCTTCTGGATCCGTACCAGGTTTTCCGACCAAGCACCCATGAGTTTTGTGCTTTCGGGCTTGAGTGACCCGCTGATGTCGTTTTGCACGGTGTTTAGACCTCAAGATTCGCGTTTCGCGTCGAGCAACCGCTGCTTAGCCGTGTCTGCTCGGGAAATTCACATCAGCGACTTCCCGAGTTCTGCCGATTCAGAGTTACTGCCCTCTCGTCAAAATCTTCAAGCAGCTTCAGTTATCGGTCACACTACAACAATCGAGTTCCTCAGTCGGTAATCAGCGTTGATTCGGGGTCGTTAAGATTTGCAAGTTACCAGCACCGACAGCCGAAACCGTTCTTGAGCAGAATTCATGCTGTCTCGCGGAGCGGCGAGTTCGATTTTCGTCTGCTACAGTGTCGCTCAGGGGGTGTTCTGGCGGATTCCTCTGCGACATCCGCGCACCAGCATCGATTGTCGGGAACGATCGAACGAGACGGTCAATCAGACAGACTAGTTCGACAGACAGACTAGTTCGACAGACAGTCCGAGTTGATGCACCTTTCCATCAGAAGAGCCCGGCCCCGCAAGGAATGAAGGCATGCGTGTAGTCATGCATGCACGTGTGCTCCGAAGGAGGCGAATAAACCGGCAAGTTCCGTTTGATTTGATGGCTCTGGAACGGATCAGCTGAGAGGGAGCTAGAGCCGTTAGGGAGGGGTAGCTTGCCGCGGCGATGGAAAGAAGAACGCGCGGCTCCCTCGCCGCGACCCATATGCCGGCGACCCGGGCCGCTTCTGTCAGAAGTTTTTCTGTCGGTGCTGTGACTGGATCTCCTTCAGACTTTCCTTTGGCATCCATCCGTTGGTCCAACTTTTCTCGGACCAACTCTTCTCGGACTTAATCTCTACTATAAGTGCATAGATAGCCGTCTACCCTCGTCTATTGGTGCCATGGCTGGTGCTCGCAGGTGGATCGTGTTTGGACTTCTCGCAGCGGCCGTGAATCAGGCGCTTTCCGGTGAGTTTATCGCAAACTGCAGACTGTACTCGAGGCTCAGGAGTCAAGTGTTTCGCGGAGTTCGGCGGGATCGGCCTCCCGGAGGAGGGAGTCGAGTGCTCGTCAAACTTTGTGCGTGCTTCGAGCTAAGCCCTGTAGGGATGAGTTTTGACGTTTCTGTCACGTGTCCTGTTCCGCTCGCCGTCCTTCAACTGAGAAGCAGGTCTCGGGATCCCACACATCGGGATCTCCGATGTCTGTTTGATGGTGATCCTGTTCGCAGGAGCCGCGCACGCGCAATGATCTCTTGTGGCTTTCAACTCTCGTAGAATCTCCTGGTACACAGTTCCGGTGAGCGTCCGTAACCATCCTCAGTCAGTGGACAGCCGCTCCTTGGAGAAGTAAATCATACGGAGCGAAGAAGAGGAACAGAATAATGACAGAAACGCCTGCAGCGATCGTAAGAGCCGTAACTCTGGTAGAAGATACTTCACTATTAGGACGTAGATGGCGTAATAGATGGCTTTTATGTCAGGATTCAGAGCGCTGTATTGCTCCGCCGCGGTTCGTCCATTGAGTGCCCCGTGTGCAGATGGCAAATGATGGTGAAACCCGGGTTCTCAGGGCGAATTCTGAACGTGGTTAACGAGTAGATACTTAGCGACAGAGAAGAGCCGCTCGCCGGACTAAATCGCATCTCGTCCAATCCGTGTGGCTGGCTGGTAGTTTGACGGCTCGCCTTGTTCCCTTTGCCCTTGGCCATGGCCGCACTTCCTTCACATCAATTGTGGAATTCACAACCGCGACAGCAACATCAACTCCGACGACTAAGACGAACAGAGCGGACGGAGACAACATTGCCGGATGACGGCAACGAGCGTTGAACTTGGCACCTAGCAAACGAGAAACTGTCGCCGCTGCCGCAGCTGACAAATCTCTTCCCATAGATAGACTGGCTGACTGTGGATGGGATACGACCGGCGCTGCCGTTTCTGCCGGGCTCATAGCAGGCTGGCAGGTCGACCGGCCGGCCGGCCGACCGTCCCGCAGGCGCGCAACCAGGTGTTCCTTCCTGTGCGTCAAGTTATCGTCATAGTTGTCGTCGACATCGTCTATCTGTTTGCTTGTTGTGGATCATCATGTCCGTCTTCGAGAGGCGGTAGCCGCGGCGGCGACGAGGTGTTGAACACTTGTCGAAGAGCTCTTGACGTTCGACGACGTCGACTACAACTATCTCCGACCTACAAGCTGAGGCATCATAGATGACGGCTATCTCTCGTCGACAGCTCATGCGTTCTGTCGCTCGCTCTCTCGCTCAGCTAGTCAGTCAGGGAGGACTCTTATTTTGAAAGCAAACAACACCTTGAGGACCCCCTGAAGGGACGAAGGGCGTGGTGAAGGAGAAGACGACGGGGTAATTGGGTTATACGGACAGAAGTCGTTTAGAGCGTAGACAGAAGCTGCAACGGTGGCCGAACGAGCCGAACTTCAAAACGACGTCTCATTGTCAACTGTCTCGGGGGCGGTGCGAAGCGTGCCGGCATCGTTGTTGCTTCTCGCGCCCAAACACTCAGGCTCCTTGTCGCCGATAAAGACTGATCATTTATGGAGTCAATGGAGTAACGGCACAACTTTCCATGTAAACGACCGTTGCACTCGACTCAGGAACTTTCAGAAGGTCTCGCCGTCCGGACGACCCGCATCGTCGGCGGAACTTCTCGAAAACGAGCCGGACCATTTTTCTGCTACTCTTCACCATGCCATGGATCCGCACTGACGAACTCTCCATAACTCCGGCAACGGAGACCCTAACGGACTCGGCGACCGCAACGGTTGATCCAGAGCCGTTCTCGAACGCACGTTCCCGCCGTGCGGTCCCTTTTGGCGAGCGGGTCGGCCAGTATAGCGTTCGAATTCGGCCAAGAAACGATTGTTTGTAGCGGTGAAAACAGACTTCGTCGCAAAATGGTTCTTGAAAAACCGGACTCGAAATCTCTCTCTTCCGAACCGTTTTTCCCCTCGGTCTATGGGTCACCTGCGCGGAGGCGTCTACGCGACAGCCGGCGACTCTGCGGTTACTTGTAGTCAGTAACCGCCACTTAAGTCAGGAGCACTTGTTTGCTACCGTACGTCGTCCGGCAGTTCTCCCATGAAGTCTCTTCGGACTTCGGGAAAAATGTCCACCAGAAAAGCAGCTACGGCCGCGGCGATCTTTCTTGCATGTGCCGTTGTCGTGGGAATTGAGACACAGCACAAACAGGGAATCCAGGTCATTGCTGATCGGTGCCACCGCCGGAGTCCCGATCTACCTGCACGGTAGATGTTTTCCCGAGGAAACTATTCGGCGACGTGGGGAATTCTAATTACTGCGGCGGCTGCCATCCCTCCCGAAAGCCATAGCCTCGATGATGAGAGGGCAAGGCGACTTGAAGGCGGCCGCGTTCGATACCTTTCTGATGACATGGCCATCGGAGCCGAACCCTTGAACGTCCCCAAGCGTTTATTGGCGCATGGCGAAACGCGAATCTGCAAATAAAATCAAAATCGTCTCCGACTCGGGCAGGATGTCGCTGGAAGCTGAAGAAGAAGAAACGTCCGCGGAGGATTTTGAACTCGGTGTGCCATCGTCGCCTGTGCCCTTCCTCTCTCTCTTTCTCTCTGCCTAACTCATGTCGAATGCATACGAGATTTACGGACAAAGTGTGAAATTCCGGAGTTTTACGAAAACGACTCAGCGAAAACTCGTGGAAGGCATCGACACGGTCTCTCGTGATTGAATTTCCTGGGAAATCCCGACGAACTTCCATCACGCTTGACCGGGTGGGTCGATCGAATGGAATCCGATCTGCTCACCCGATTTGCATAATGAACGAATGAAGGGCCAAATGGACTCGGCGAATGCAACGGACGGTGACGATTTCTACCGTTCACTTGTGGAGCGACAGAGGTTCCTTCCAAGTGCAACAAAGTAGCGATTCAAGTGAAAAGATTGGCTGCAAAGCGCAAACAAACGACTCCGCGCTGGAACGACTGGAGATGACAAAGCGAATCGAGGCCTATTACGACAACGACGACAAACAGAAGTTCCGGGCGAACAATCTACAATTTCGTCCTTCTGCTTCCGAAGATCGTCAAGCAATAGTTGATCAAACGCCTGAGATAAGCGGCCTCTCATCTTGAGCTTGTCATCAAAGCTCGTCCCGTGCTGCTTTCGCGGTCGTGGCCGCCGCCAAAACACAGAGCTCTCGGTGTCCCGACTCTTGTCAGACCACCGCCGCCAACAGAACCAGTGGTTCAGGCAGCAGATCAGGAGCAGAAAGAAACTACCTCGTAAAGTAGAGATAAGACAATTGAGCGAGCGGTTAACAAGAACGGACCTTCCGTCGTTGTAATTCGTCGCTATCTTCATTTTTGGTCGGTCGCATTCGTCGTTGTCGTCGTGGTCGTGAGAGGATCTCTTCGGTGCAACAGACCGGCGGCGGGCGGCAGAAGAAAACACGGCGGACCCTCGGAGCCATCGACAGTCGAGTAAGCCGGCGAGCGAGCGACGGACCGAACAGACCGACGGCATCAGTCAGATAGATATTACTTGGTTGGCAGAAAAAGTTGATCGACAGGCCGCTTCAAAATGTGTTGAATGCTCACATTTCAATAAATGACTTGACCATTCCACAAGTTGTGCTAAATCAGAACTGCGATTTTGCGCTCGAATGATTTTCCGCCCTACGCCGAGTAGACGACGACGACCGCTGCGAGAGCTCCGTGACTGCGGGCCGAAAGTTTTCAGATGTCAGAAAGATGCCGCTGAAAAAGATGCAGCGATTGTGAAGAGCCGTGTGGGAGAGAATTGACACGAAGTAAGCGGAAACGTGTATGGAGCGGAGTTTACTCAGCGTGCGGCGGGAAATTTCGTTCGATAAACGCTCGCGCACCATTCTGGAAGATGATGTGTGAGTTTTCCATTCGGTGGCTGGGTGAGAGACAGATCTCGTCACGCAAACATGCTCCAAATGCTTCTGTGTTGTTGGAGTCATGACCCGTTGGGACTCTGTGTGTCAACCGCTTCGTTCCTATTGCGGCTCGAAAACGTTTCTCCAGAACGGGACCCACCGCAGCCAGAAAGTTCAGAACTTAATTCTCGGCTTCCCTAGAAAACTGTCTTCGCGGTGGGATCCGCAGTGTACGTGATGCCTCGGCGACCGGAGCCATCACCGAAATGAAATGGAGCCAGAGTGATCTCGATTAAGATTGTTTCGGTTCATGACATCTCGAGAATACCCAGCTGCGGTTCTGATTTGCTCGAGAAGTTGGGCCAAAACATTCCTTTTCTAGACTTGCGCACCGTACAGAAAATCCTCTGGTTTCCTTTAAAAGCTGCTTTTCCACCGGAGTTCGCTGGACCATTCTTGGTTTTCTGAATGGCGCTGTAATGTGGATACGGGAGCAAAGGTCGCACCATGTTTCCAGAGAGCGCTGCCAGGACACTTTGCCGCTCGGGCTATAAGAACCAATTGTGCCTCGTCTCCGCCGTGGTCGTTGTCGTCGTGGTCTTTTTTTTTTTTTTTGCAAAACTTCCAGAAGCTCGTTTAATGAGTGCAGACTTTAACGGCAGTATGAGACGAGTCATCCAGATCAGAGAGCCTCCCGCCTGGCTAAATGCTCAAAGCGGAGCATTTAAGTGGACCCGAGATACCGCCACCGCCTTGTCTGTCGAGCGACAAGAGCGTTGCTCACTGGCAAATTAAGCAGCAACCGCTGCCTTTTGCCTCTCCGCCCGATTCATCTCCAGGGCGAACGCAAAAATGGAAGTCTAGTGGAGGGAATCGCCGACAAAATGCCTCGAGCATTTCTCCGAACACGCGGCGGCGGGGAAGTTCGTCGGCTGGGGAGCCAAAAAGCGTCGGGATGAGAGAGGCGCTGGTCCTGTGCACCACGACGACGTTCTGCCGCTAATTGTCAACCTGATCTGTTCTCCTGGATAACACGCCGCCAGGACATGGGCCGCTGCAGCAGCCGTTATTCCTCGAGAGCAACAGCAGTAGGTTGTGTTCAACGGATCGTACTCATGCAGAAACCTGTGTTCGGTGATTTCAGTTCAGTCAACCCTTGAAACGATCACTTGCGCTCTCCTCCTCCGCTCATCGTCGTCGCCGTCCCTCAGCTCCTCTCTTGAAGCGGTCCGTCCGCTCAATCGATACGTCAACAGGTAGAAAACTCTTCCTTCGGTTTCTGGGGCTCGCTCGAGCGCCGCGGATCAGTTGGGTGACACTCGCCCGCCGCCCGTCCGCCCGCTCAGCTCAAAACCGTTGAAGGTGGTAATTGTTGCCGCCACTACACCAGTTGGGAAAAACACACGAGGAAGCCATGCGCGCGCATATTAGACCGCTCGCCAACGGTTTGGAACGTCAATGTAGCGGACCCGCGACCCGAACACCCGAGTCCTGGCGTATGGCCATGTTCCATGAAGGCCCCGCAGCACCCCCGACCTCGATCAGCCAGCGTTGTTGAGTCAACCATCAGCTTCTATCGAGGTCGTGTTGACGAGCGTCGCTGGAAAATCGAAAACCCAGTCCTCATGAGAGCGATCGGATCAGGCTCATCGTTCGGAGCCTGCGCGCTTCGATGGCATCATCAGATCGTTTGACGAGTTCACCGAGGAGAGCGTTTCGGCTGACGGAGGGAACTCCTCGACAAGGAACTGATCGGACCGAGGAGTGCCCGCGCGCGGTCTTGGCTGAACGTGTTTGCTCGCGCAACTTAAAATCGACGTTTATCGTTGATACCTTTGTCTGCGCGTCGGTTGCGTAATGATCATCCGGTGGCGGGGCGCCAAAGAGCGCTTTCATTGTCACACAAGAGAATCACCGTGTTTACTCCAGGGATCGAGAGCCCTGCGTCTTCCCTTGGCGCTCATTCTCAACCGACCGACCGACCGATCAGTCGGTGCTCGCTCGCTCGAGCGAAAGAAAACTCGAATGACAACAATGAGAGAGGAAAAAGCACCGCTATTCAGAATGTTCAAGAGGAAAAAGGAAACAAAAAAAACTGCAGTTTGGCACCAGCCTTCGTGATTAGCATAAAGGTGGCGACGCCGATGGCGAGCTCACGGTGGAAGCGCTGAATACGTTTGTTTCCACTCCACGATCTCCACAAGACGAACGACAAATTGTGTAACGGGTTCACTTGTGCCGAATCTTAGTATTGTTCCGCAAGAGAATTCCGGATTCGTGTCGTGCGTCCCTCCGTTTCATGGAAGATTCATAAACTTTGTTTCGATTCTGGCGGAACGAAAGACTCCTGGAAAGTCGCTTCGTGGAAGAGCGGTCACAGATGCCGGGTACAGCTCTGGGAGGAGTCCGGTGGAAGTTGGTCAGGGAAAGGAGCGAGATTTCGCTCAGAAATGCTCAACGATTGGTTCGCATCATCTTTTCCCCGACGATTTCGAAAACCATTGCATCTGGAAGGACCGCTATGACATCAAGAGCTATAGATAGTCTATCATTTTCCGACGATCCGTTACACTGGCCGAACTGGGGTTTTTGGAACAAAAATTCCTCCGAATGGTTACATTCATAGACGTCGTTAGTTGCGGATCGCGCTCGAAGTAATAGATCCAATCGTGCGCCTTGACCAAGTCCGATGACGGGGGCGGCGGACGAGCTGAGGGCGCCGAGGAACCCAACGCTGCAACAGTGTCAAGGACCTCGAACGAACGAGCGAGCGTTTCAAGAAGAGCTCGTATCAAGTTCTTCTGAGGGACTTGAAGTTGATACTCGAATGTTCGAGCAGGTTCTGGAAGGACGTTCCGACGCGTGCGGGTGATTAAAATTCGCTCCGTTCACCGCAACGTCGGCGAATTCATTAACAAAGTGTCATTCGAGGAACGGAGCGGAACTTCAGAACAATGGGCGCAGCGAAATTTGTCTCCGGGATTCTCCTTCATCGTGTTTCCCGGCGACGATGGGCTTTCACTCCCTTCTCCAGCGGCGACTCGCTTTGTGAAATGAAGATTTTTCCCTCCGAACGGTCTAGTATTGCTCTGTCCGGGAGCTAGAGTCGTCGGTCAGGCGAGCGACCGGTGACGAACGAACGCGCCGTGTTCTGGGTGGTCAGAAGCCCGCAAACTAGAAACTCTTTGGCTCCGGGTCGTCGTGGCGTCGTTTATGGTACCTAATTTCGATGACGGCACCTCGGTCCGCGGGAACATGGTCGCCGGAGTTCACTTCGGTCGGCGGCCCGGGCGACTCTCGCCCGGTCCGTTGCGGAACAGTATCGAGCGGTTGACAATGATCAGATGGCGGGGCCGATAGACTCGCAGCCGCAGAAGCAGCAGCACTTATGGACGGTGACAGCAGAGATCGGCGACGGCCGGCTCCGATGTGTTTCCGAAACGGCGAAGTCCGCGGGCCGGAGCGAGCGATACACAGCACCGGTGTCTTCATCCGGACATAATTACAGAGGGAATAGAGAGGGAATTTCCAGTGGCTGCGGCAGTTGCAGTTATTTCCAGATGACCGATTCTTAAGTTGCTCTCGTTCCACTAGAGTGGAGTCATAGGATCGTCGCGATTTTTGGTCGTCGATAGCGAGTTGCTCAAGTGCGGCCGGTCATCGTTGCCGTCATAGCGAACTCGACGGCGGTGACGACTTTACCGTTACACCGATCTTCGCTCGGTCTCCCTGTCGCCACTGTGGGTCGCTTCAGCGAGGCTCGATTCCGGCGCTGATACACATCCCGATTTCTTGATCGGACGCGCCTACTTCCAGTCGGATGGAACGTGCGCGAGTCAAACGTACGAGTACGGCACCGTCGAGCGTGCTTCGCCTCCGTGGAGCTGCCCATGGCAGTCCGGAAAACTTGTGGTGGTGGAAGGCAGATCCGAACACCCAGAATGCCAGGAGCGAACCAGAGGAGGAATCTTCCGAAACGTTCATCCGTCTGAGCCAGAGTCGCGTTCAAACTAGTCACGTTCTGATGTTTTAGTTCGGGACGTCGATTCCTCACAGTGGGGTCATGCCTGTGGAGGCTGTTCAGACGTGGTATCGAATCACGACACCCGGGTACTTCTGCGGCCCGAATGGCTTCCCGCATGAGAATTTTCCACCGATTGACAAATCAGGAGTCTTGATGTTAAAAGCTTTTTAGGTGACACCTCCCCCGTACGTTCGCCTCGACACTCGGACGAATAAACAGATGGGTGGTCAGGTAGCCCCACGACAGACGGGTGAACCGGACGCACCACGCGGTAGCAGACGTTTCGAAGAAGAACGATTTTGGTTTTCGAACGGCCACGGTCGGCTCAGTTCTTCATCGTCTGGTATCTGTTGCGTCTTAGTGGCCCGTTATTTCTGCTGCGATGTTGTAGGAAAATCGCACAAACCAATCATCATGCTTGCGCCACTGGTTCCGTCCTTCGATCGGTGGATCGATTGGTTCGACGGTCGGCCGGCGCGCCAGGTCCACGCTCCGGTCCTCGTAACCGGGAGCCGGCGTGGAAAAACCATACTGTTCCGCAGCCGTTGATTCCGATGCGGTCGCGGCAGATTTCGCGCGCGTTCGTCTACCGGCGCCGGCCGAATTGGATCGTCATACAATTTTTGTTGTTGGTGCTCGATTTTGTCAAATCCGCTGTTTCTTTCAGCTCGTTTTCCGTCAAGGGGTCACCCTCCGCGTGCCGATTGTCTGCAACCAGCGGCTAGGTGTTGCTGACCCTGTTCACAACTTCATTTCGATTCTGCTAAACACGATTCGTCCGACGCCCGTCCGGACAAGAAAGGCTTCAAGACCCAGAGATCTCGGAGCTCCGAAGACAGAACGGCCCTTCAAAGTCTGATCGATCATCAAAATCAACTAATATTCCATTTCGCCGTCGTGGCTGCTACCGCCATCCGTTGTCATCAACTAGCGTTCCTCGCAGCGAGAACGAATCCGCGGCGTTGACGGACGAAGACCGCGTTGGTTCTAAACGGTGCTCTTCACGGAATAGGCGGTCGCCGATTCCTCGACGGCACTTCCGAGCTCCGGGATGGGTCCGTGTGGTACTCGAGGAACGAACGAGTTCGCGCCCCGCACGAGTAGATCGACCGACGGCGTGGATCGATGGATTCACCCCCGGCTGGCATCGAAACGTCAGATGATTTAACCGTTAGTGCCCTCAAACGAATTGATGACTTTGCGAAGGAGTCGATGAGTTTTTGGTGGTTCGATGGTCGATCTGATTGCTCGATGGCCGAACGAATGTTCCTCTCAGCAGGCCATCCGTTGAGCGAGATCACGAGTCATGCTCTCTTCTTTACCTTCAGTTCCCTCCCGGCCAGTCAATCACGTCACAATTACATCGACGCTCAGACGAGCGTCAAACGAACACGTCGTACAGGTGCGGGCCACCGAGCCGAACAGCAGGGGCTCAGTCATCTCAATCCAATCTTTACGATCCGCTCCGATCGATCCGATGTTCGAACTGGATCTTCTTGACATCCCAGTCGATTCAAATCCACGGTGGCCAGGAGGACTTTTGAGAAACCTGAATCGAGTTGGAGTCCGCGACAGCGAGAACCCGACTCAAAGTCCGTTTATTTCAATCCAGAAACAACTTTAACGCTCATCTCCCTCCCCACCCTCCGCGCCGTTCCGCTCCGAGTTTTTGAGCACGATAAGAGACAAGTATTCGGCTCGAATAGCTAACTTCTGCTCCCGAGACGGTTCGGAAGGGGCTCGATGTTCTCTTTCGCGGGAGCTTTCGATACGATGATGTGAACGCGTACCATAGGAAGCATCATCGTTACGTCATCGACGACAAACTCTCCAACAAATGCGCATTGTTATGACTCTGTTGCTAGTTCTCTTGCGCCCTGTGGTAGGCCCCCTTGCCGCCGCTGCTTCCGCCTGGACCGAGGAGGTATATATGAAATTATTGGCGTTAGACGACACCGCCCTCTTTCGACTTAGCTTCTGCAGTGCCGATGGAGCAAATGCTGAGTTTTTGCTCGCGGCTGGCAGACAGCCGGTCGAGCGAGCGACTCAGCGAGCGATCGAGGCAAATGGGTAAAGCAGGAGAGCAGGCGCGAGCAACGATCGAGGCAGACGACGGTTAAGCAAATTTCGCTAGAGGAAGCAGCACAAGTCAAGGAAGCCCCGGAGGAGCGAAACGAAGAAATCACATCGCTCGAAAATGACAGAAAATGGCAGACGAGAGTTCCCTTTTCAAAAGCAAAACTCGAAAATGTCATCAAAGAGGGGCACCACGGCAGACCGGCGAAGAGGGAAAAACAGCGGTTTGAGTCGTTTCGGGGCTTTTGAAGAAACTTTACCCAGACGGAACATAAGCAAACCCTTTTGTCGATTCAAAACCAAACAGAAAGAGACACATATTGACACAAGCACGCCAATGAATGACCAGCGGCAACAGTTTGTTATTCAATCCTTCTCGCTCTTGAAGGACTCGGCTCTCCGAGCGAAGAACTCGTTCCACCGCGATGCTTTATTTGCGCGAGAAAAAAAGACGATACCGGCTCGATAATTCAGAAGACCGGGCATAACATGCCCCAAACTAGTTTTCTCGTGTTTGCTCGGAGGAGTCCAATTCCGGAAAGGGAGAAGAAGTGACCGACAGTCGATTTTCCCTCGAACCCGCTGTCACCCGCTGTTCTGAAATTTTCGTCAAAACTGAATTCCGTCGGAGCCTCTTGAATAAATCATAGTTTCCAGACAAACTTCTCAATTTTTACGCCAGTAGCTCCTTCCTCGTTTCTTGACGCTGCCTCGACGTCGATCCACCCGCTCTTCCGAACTCTTCTCCAGCGGTCGACGCCGCAGACTGACATTAGCACGATGAGGGAAACGAGATGCATGACAAATGAAATCCTGTTATACGATGTGATGAGCTCGTAGCCGCGGTGGGAAATTGCTGCAGAATTTGCATTCGAACGAGCATCATCCAAACACTGCCGACCACTCCGGCGCCGATGCCGGGCTCGGAACCGAAGTCGAAGATGGAGTTGAACTTCGAAATCAACGCAACTCGGACGAGGGTGAACAAATGTAAAACAGAATGTGCCGGGTCGTCGGCGGCTGGAGCGGAGGTCAGCGCAGCTTAGGTTATACGTTGACGACGGAAGACAGCCGCGTCAACCGAGTAGACACGGGTGTGAGGTGAGTTATGCCCAGCGAGCGAATTTGCATCTCAAACCCTCCTCGGACCAAATCGCTGGTCGCCCGTGCGGCCTAACGTCTTGCGCGCTCGCGTCTCTAAAAACTTCACAACAGAAATCAAGTCGATCCAATAACGAGGTTTATGGCCCAGTCATAAAAGTGCACGTCCAATTTACCCTCGCGTCTGGTGTGCCGTTTTCTGGCGCACTGTGAAGCGAGGCTTGATGATGTTCTCGAAGTCGCTCTCCCTGCTGCGGAAGCGGGGCTCTCGGAAAAATAATCACACGGTTCACAGGGAGACCCGAGGAGGGGGTCCTATATCTTCCTAACGATGAGCTCCGCGCCGACCGTGGTCCCCTGTCGCACCGAACTGAACGCTCGATGACATTCCGGTCTTAGAATACCTCGAGCCCCCCCTTGCGTCGTTTGCGATTCCGTCGCTGGACCTCGGCGGAGCCCGAAGTCGCTCACAGTGCAACTGACTCGCTGCGGCTGAGCAACGGGACGACGCGAGTACCGTCGGGTGGTACTTTTTATTTTCCCACCAAAACTTTCGTCATGAAACGATTCGATGAAACGCACGATCTCTTTGTGAAGAAGAGAGGAACAGCTTTGTCAGTGATAGCGGCTCCGTTCCGAGCGTCTTCTGCCGGGATGGCGGCTCCGCTAGCGACGGTTGCACTCACGGTGCGATGGTGACCTTTTTCCTCTTCTCATTGTCCCAACAGCTTCTCAACGCTTCGGAAGTTCGCGTAACTCACGTAACGCTTTAGCGCCTCCCGTAAAACTTTCTTCGTGTGACCGTCGCCGTCCTTCGGGCCCTCGCGAGTATTTTTGGCGTACTTCTCCTCGATTCACTTCGAACGAATACGCGCAGAAGCCGAACAGAGCACCGGGCCTGCGAGCGTTGCCCAGCTCCACTGATCCATCTCGCGTTCATCGATGCAATCTATGACAGCGGTCGCCGTCAATTGTGATAGACAGTAGCAGCCGCAGTTAGTCGCAGATGGTTTCGCGCATTACTCGCTGACGATGGGACCGTACCTCCGAGGATCTAACGGTGAAGCCCGTTAGGGACGCGCAGAGGTCTTCTGCGGGAGCAGCAACCGCGCGGCGGCACCTGCTCCCGCGGAAGACGACCGTAGGCAACGATGCCGGAGCCCTGCGGAGAATCGGCTCCGTGAGGCTGTCACGCGATTCAATTTGTGCCTTTGCTGTCATGGTTCCGCTGCGGCGGCGGCGACGACGGCACTGGTTTCCGAGCGATGAATTCGTTTCGAGAGGACGTTAGGAGCCGAATCCAGGGTCCCCAGGGGAGGGAGCTTAGGCTTCGACACTGGTTTCGGATTCTCGCAATTTGCACGTTGTCACAGAGTAATCGGATTCCGCGGAATTCAGAAGGCGAGGAATGTCGTCGCTCGACCCGCGCACTTCTGTCTGAATATTTTGGCCCCGTCTGAAACTCGGATCGGGGCCACCTGCAACACTCACTCAGTCAAGTGTTCGAAGATGCACGGCATCGATGTCATCGTACGATTGCATAACAACGCCAACGAGATCATTTGCATTTGAGGAATGTTGGACGCGCGCACGACTTGTTCGATCATCATCGTCGTTTCTCGCGGGATCACCAGCTCGGTATCTTCTTCGGTTGTCTGATCCCGTCGTTCTCGAGACCGCCGCCAACACCTCTTCCATCCCAAAGGTCAGCTCTTCCGAAGACAATTACGAGGAGCTGTCGTTCGGCGGATCAGCTGACCGTCTCCATGGCGTTTCAGACGTTATCGCCGCCGGGCTCATCTGATCTCATTTTAATTATTTCCCTCGGACGATCTTTCGCTCCTCGTTCCAGCTGGGAAGAGATCGATCCGACGGGAGTGTTGATTCTATCCGCGCTTGAGCATCTTGTGAACCATCGTCGGTTTCGAATCCCCTGCCGCTGGAATCAACGCGGTTCGGAGCCCGACCGACTCATTGGGCCCATCGGCCGAATATCTCGATGCATTCCTCGCCGGCGTCTCGTGGCGTCTTCCACTATGTATCCACGTGCGCTTGAACAGAGCCGTCGCCCGGGAATCCGTCAGCTCGTCAGTAGAAAAAAAAAAAAAAAATTCGACCCCGTTACCCGATTGACAACGCTTCGGTAACTCGGCAGCCGTGCAACTTCTGCCGGAACGAGAATCACTGAGAAGTAGACGAATCAAGAAGCGAGGACGTCGCTCAGCTAGGCTGCGGAAAATTCCGATAAGGCTCGCGAAGAGAACTTCTGATCATTCCGATCCAGAACCGACGAGAACTTCAAGAGGGATCGGCCGTCGCGGGTACAGATCCGTTCTCCCATGGCTCTGAAACTTCAGGGATGGCGCATGCTCGCGCGCCGGCTCCTTATCATCGCGTAATCGCGGTGTTTATCTAATTCCTTGTCGGTTCTGTAGCCGCCGCTGCTGCCGTGAAATCTGGACACTCGGCGAGCTTGAGTGTGAGAACGTCTAAGCGTGGCGAGAACAGAAGGGAGTCGACAACTTACATTTCGGACATGAACGCAGCGCGTCGCTGTCTCTGGAAAATAAGAAAGCCGGCCATATCGCTAAAAACGCGGCTCCCCTTTCCCTCCGCTCAGTGTTCTCGTGAGCGGCATGACACCGCGACTTGACAATTACTCAGCTTGCGCTCAAGTCGGGCGGGGCGACTTTGTCCCGTTCGCTCGACATCTGCGACCGCTGCCTGGGGTCGTTGCGCTTCTACGGGGGCAAGGAGTAATAAGACGTAATTGGGGAAGTGCGGTCGCTGGGCTCCTCGCTTGAGTCGGCGCTCGTTCGAAGTGCGACACCCGCTCTCGTCTAGAACTCGTATTTTTCCAGAACTTCTTTCTTCGAAAAATGCTTGTGCCCGGTCGGAGCCCCGAGACGAACTTTTGAACGTAATGAACCTGTGCGGATACCACGGACTACTTTGTCCTGCGGTCTCCGTTGTGCTTCTGTCGATCCGCGCAAGCATCGGGCGCCCAGGTCCGCTCGCGGTGGTAGGTCCGTGGGGCTTCTTTGAGGAAGGCTGATGGACTAACGAATTTCGAGCGCAACACGCTCGACATCTCTCTAGTGCGAGGGAGCGCGCGCGGACAAACACAATGTCGCGATCTAGGCCGAACATTCACGGTGGCAGAATCATCATTCATCCTGGTCGGAGGGCTCGCTGCTTCGACGGACGAGCTGTCCGGCGCCATTATGAAATAGTGATCCTTAATGACGTTCTTTGTATGTATTCATCAATCTTTCAACGTTCTACCTACCGCAGAGACGTGCGCGAACCGAGTCACGTGACGTTGTTCTGCGGCAGAAGTACCTCGAGTGACACCGGCACCGAAACCCGCAACGGATCCGACGGGTCGAGTAACTATCCAGGCCATCGTTTCCGTTATCGGATGATGCATCTTGAGGCGACAATAGCGACTTCTGAGACGGCTGCAGATTGCTGCTCCAGAGTCAGGACTTCCTGAGTCGCGAGGAGTCGAACCCGATCTGGACATGGGTTTGAGCTCTTGGGAAATCAGCCGCTGTCGGCTTGCAGCCTCGACCCGTTCCCAAGGAGACGAAATCACGCGCACGATCGTCGATCTTGTTTTCGGGAGCTGCGCGTAGACGAATCGTCTGAGAGCTATAATTTCTGTTCGTACCTGCCCTGAGATTGAACTTCTTCGGTCAGAGTTAATGAGTCGGAAATTAATGGCAGCCCCTATCGCGATTACGGCATTTCATCTCCGAAGACTCATTGCGCGTTGAGTGAGCGTGTGTAGAAGTGGGTTCCGATCAGTTTGGGTAGACGGGAATCCCGGCGAGAATGGAAACGTGCTCCAGATGTGCGAGTCCAAGCGTTCTCCACGATCCAAACCAAAGGCCTCGTGTGCGCCGCGAGTATGTCTAGCCCGATAGGCTCAATGACGATGCCAGGGCTTAGACCCATCAAGTCAGGGTTTCGGCTCGATTTCTCGCTTGGGCCCGAGTCCCGAGCCGGAAGCGTCAGACGGTTGGAAATCCTGGCAGCCGGTGGAATAAGGTTGTGAGTGCGAATTCCTATAGCAACAGATCGTAAACCGGACCGGAACAAGCCACGGCTCTAGGTCGTCAGGCAACTGGGCAACCCGTGAGAGCTCGCGTTAGAACTTCAACGAGCCACCTCGGGCTCGGCGTCAGAATCTTGCCATTCGCACCGGACGCACCGAGTTTCGAACGGCCCGGCGTCCACGTAAACCAACTGGAGCTCGCTCGACGGTGTCAATCCCGCACTCGTGAGAGCGCATTCGACGAAACCCAACGGAAATCAATGACTCGGCGGGTAGGACCGAAATTCGGCGTCGCATTTTCTTTTGGATGGAGTCATCATGGCTGGCGGAACAGAAATGTCTGTTTTATTTGGCTCTCATTATTTTCCTCTGGCCGCTGAAGATAGCTCCATCTCCAAATGACCAGCAGCTTCTTAATTGAAGGAGCCTGCAGTGCCACCGGGAGCGTATCGCTGATTTCCATGAGAACGGTCGTCTGATTTCGCGAGACCCTTGCGTCGTTGTTGTCCCCATGTCCCTCGATCCGCATTGAACACAGGACGCATTGAACGAAAAGAAAAGGCGAAGCAGGAGAACTGAATTTCTGTTTATTTCCAGTCTGTCCCTCCGGCAACCCGAGTTTCGAGCTGACGGCTGGCTATGTCTACACGTCTCCTACCGAAACGATTGAGCTCAAAGCCGGAGTTCTTCAACTGCAGCAGTGTCTCCAGATGTGCCGCGAGAACGAAGATTGCAAATCCGTGAACTTCGAAACCGGACTCTGTGTCCTGTTCTCATCGTCGGCTTCTCAACGACCCCAGTCCCTCTCCCCATCGCAGTTCCCCGTGTTCACGATCTACGCCGAGAAGGTCTGCGTCCGAGGTGAGTCCCCCGCGCCCACTTCTGTTCAATCTAGGAATTCCTGCGTCGGCGGCACAAACGGATCCAACCTTGACCGTGGCCGTGGCGCAACGGGGAAGCGATCCGCACCGGAGCGAGTAGTCGGCTTAATCTACTTCTTGCTGCAGTCTTCGAATCGCGATGGCGAAGCGCTGCCGGACGGCAGGCAGGCAGGCCGGCCGTCTGTCTGTCACACAGCTCGTTAGCTTTGTAGGCTTTGAGGTGCTCCCATCATGGGTCACTTCACACTTCTTCCTACGGGCCGCCATCCGAACAGCAGCACCGGCGGCAGCAGCGGCGGTGGCGACAACAACGGTAGCACCAAAGTTTTGCTCAAAGCGAAAAATGTGTTGCGCCGCCGATGACGACTACTATTTCTGATTGAAGGAAGCGCGAGAAGGGGGAGAACGAAGGAATATGCTTCAAGAACGACTGCCGTGCAGCGACGACAGTTTCCTTCACGGGACCTGCCGTCGCCGTTGTTCCTCCGCCTTGATCCAATCAAGAACAAGATGGACAAGACGACAGAAGGCGAAGCTTCATCACACATTATTATCTCGTTGGCGTGTTAAACGTTGTCATTTTCTCCAACTGGATTCTAGTCGCGACGCTCCTACTCGTTCCGATTTCCCGCGGCCCGCCACCGACCGAGTGGACGAGCGAGCTGACCGAGGAGTCGGCCACCAGCGTCAGGATATGAGCGCGATTTTTCTTCCACGCCTGTCTTCCCCTCTTTCACTTTGCTGGAGTGTTTATGCGAAGTTTTCATTCGCGAATGCGGCAGTGCGAACCCGATAGACCATGCTCAATCAATTTGTCGATAATCCTCTCGCAACTCGCGATCGATCAGCAGATCTGAAAGAGGCTGCGGCATCTCCTGATTCTCCACGGAGTTCTGGAAACATTGGACTGCGGTCCTCTCGTTCTGATTGCGATGCTCGGCTGGTGTCTCGGTGCCGTCATTGTGCCCGACAGTCGGCTTGTGATCCAAGTGCCGCGATTCATCGGATTCGGTTAATCGCGGCGTTCGGCTTGCTCGTTGATCGTCGGTGAATACCGTCCGTATACCTGCGTGGATCAGACGACGGGCGTCCCCGAGCAAGAAGGGGGGGGGGGAGGAACGAGATCCCGATTCGGCAAGCCGCCGCGGTTCTTCGCCGCGGTCGGCGCATACGGAGTACGAACGATCGGACGGACGAGCCAGCAATGTTCGGATGGATAGACATGACACACGCACGACACGCGAAAACGAGACAGCTCACAAAGGTCATTCATAGAGGTAATTGATGGGAGATGCAAATCCTTTCCCGCGGCCGCTACCGCGCGGCGTACCATTCACAAAGACAGCTGCTACAGATGATTCTCGAATTGTTTTGGCTCGGTAGGGCGCATGGCAAATGAATTAATAAGAGCAGCGCGGCGGACCGCACAAAGGAAAATAAAACACAAGAGAGGCCACAGACGGACCAGCGAACATACATTCAACAGAAAATATAACAAGGCTGGAAATCTAGCCACCCCGCAATCAAACAAATGCGCAACCGCACCGGGATTCGAAGAGCTCTGAGGAACATTTCTTACGTGCTTCTGTGCTGACCATTGTTTCGCGGATTTTCCGAAGAATCCATCGGGGCGGCTTCGTGTTCCTGTCGAATAACGTCGCTCCCCCGATCCACCTACGGCGCGGCGATGGTCTTACTTCATCCGGAGAGAGAGAGAAACACGTTTCATCTCGTGAGGTTCATTCTCCTGTGAGCCCGTTGCTTCAGCCTCGTGATGAACAATTTTTCCTCACTTGTATAAGTCACCGTAATTGCGGGGCCACCTCAGTCGGTCCACTTGGCCTTTCGCTTCTGATTGTGAGCAACGAGCGCTGCCAGAGAGGAGCACCTCAGTCGGACACGATTCTCCCGATCTAACTAACGGAGCATAGACTTCGCGCTCACACTTCCAGCTTGCTGCTCCCTCCGGTAAACTCCGGATTCTGCGATGGCAGTCGTCGCTTCGTCCTGATATCCAAGCCGTTTCGCCTCTGAAGAACCCCGCTGGCGTCAATCGGAATTTGGGAACGAACAATAGAGCTCAAAATGAAGCACACTCCGTCCGAACAGCTAAATCGCTAGTCAGATCGGACGTGGATGTTTGCATGATTTCGCGCGGTCTGTTCATTGGCTCAATACGTTCCGCGACTCGTTGGCTCCGGTCGCTCGGTTGGTTGGTTGACCTCAGCCGGAGCTCGTCGTATGACGTTTTCATCGAACGCTCGAGGAGCATGCCGAGTGGGTGATCGTGAGCGCAATGATTTTAAGTTTTGTTTTCTCAAGCGGACGATGAGCGTTCGGCCAACGGACGGACGGAAAAAAATCAACATCGACCACGGCAGGATCGAACGCCGGCCGGTCAGGTAGCCGTCCGGCAAGGAGACAGCTTCTGACGAAAGCGCGATCGAGGAGACATTGATGTCGACCTGGAACGCAATTTGGGCGTCACATCTTTTCCGTCTTCTTTCTGCCAATCACCCCGTTCTATTTAGCAGCGACTCCAACCGTCGCTGCTGGAGGGACCCAGGGCTGGAGAAGGTAGGCGGAGGTGCGCGGCGAGTGTAGGTCGGATCGGGTCGAAGCTCTTACAGCACCACAACCGGCGGCAGTCGGACGAGGGGCCGCGTGCCGAACCAACACGCCGGACACGTTCGTGGAAGACGCACGGCCGCGCACGCAGCGGGCCAACATCGCGAAGGGAGGGCGTTCTCACCGGCCAACTATTGCACGAGTATTCTAATCGTGTTCGGCCGGAGACTACGCCAAACTACATAGTTCGAGACAATGATGGAGCATAAAAGATGCAACAAACAACGCGATACCATCGTTCGTGTTCAACTCTCATCGACTCGCCTGTTTGCTTATGGTCTGCCTCGGAACCCTGTTATCTGCGGTCGCTCAGCCCGTCGTCGGTTTGTTGGCTTCATCCCGGACGGATCCTCTCGGAGTCGAGCTCGTGCTAACTCAGGGTGCAGGATCTCCCGCCGGGTCGGCTGTCTCAGCTAATGGTGGGCGCCGGGGCCGTTCGCCGCTCCGTCCATTCACTCACCCGTCCTGTGTAGTCCACGATCTGCAGTTTCCTCGCACCACGAGGCAACCTCGCTGAAAGCCAGCTGATGTAATTATGACGGATGCCAACAGCTTGTTAAGACGATTCGTTTCTACTGCCGATGTCGTTGCCGCCTCCAGAGTTTTTCTAAACACGCTGATCTTGATTTGATGATAAGCTTTCTGCCCGAGCCAGGTGGTCCGTTGTTCCTGGTTAGGCGGCGGCGGGCGGAAAACTCCGATTCGCAATGGTGGCAACAACAATTAAGCTCCTCCAATCCCTCCGATTCGCAATTGTGGCGGCATGGGGTGGCTGTCCGACGGCGACAATCACAAACGACGAGTCCGTCGTCATGTGAACTCGTCACCGGCGGAACGAGATCGTCGCCCTGATCGTCGACGATGGGGCGACGAGTGACCGCGGCTGATTAAATGTCTGTTGTTGTCTCAAGCGCTTGGGAGAAGCCGGCCGGCGTTGCTGCTGATCGGGCTTTCGTGAGATTCCACGGGCTCGCGCGATTGCCGATGGGGGACAGAAAGGAGCGACGTTGGCTAGTTCCAACTTTCGCTTCCACTCAGAAGAGTTCTGAAGCAGACGGATCGATGGAATCCACGGTCGATGACATTGCAGCGTGCGGGACCGAGCTGTTCCGCAGAAGCGAGCCTTCGGGACACCGTGCGCGAGTGTGCAGCCCTGTGGAGTCCTGCGCGTGGAATCACTCGACACCTATATCGGAGTGGTTCGCGGAACGCAAACAGTTTCCAGAATTCATCGCCAGAAGCAGATGGGTTGATATCGGATAGCAGACCGACAGTTTCGGCGACTTGGTCGAACTCATAGAACGGATCCGACGGCGCCAAAGGTCCGAGGGCACCACGGGGAGGCCCTTAACAGTTCCTCGAAGGTCTCTTCCGTACGGATCGCGAGACACCATGCATTCGGTTTGCGGAGCACTCGACCGTTTCCCGTTTTGCGCCTCTGCTGTTGGAACGACTGTCCTCTTCGATGCATGCAGGCCAGCGGGTTTTTCGGGCTGGTGAGTGGGCTGGTCGCAGGGCTCTCGAAAAATTCCTATCAGGATCCGACGTGTCGTCCGCATCCGTCTTCCATTTCGGGCACAAATGGATCCGTAATTACCGAGCGCCGTCGTTATCTAATCGTCGTTCGTCCGTTCGGCTGCAAGCGTGAAGGCTAAAGGTTTCGACTCGGATTCCACCGTTACGGGCTAACAGCTCGTTTACGAGTGCTACGATTCGGAGCTGGATTCCGATCCGACTTCTTTCGCGTAATCATTTCTTTCTCTCTTCGGACGGAACCAATTTGTGCAACGCTCCGTTGTTCTTGGTCGTTAGCACGGCGAGATGAGCGAAGAGCTCGAATGCACAGACATTATTATTTATGTCTTCGCGAGCGGGAAGGGTTCCATCTGCCCTTTGATTGAATTTCTTCCTTCTTCCATTCCGTCGGCTTCGACCCAGAGCTCGGCCTAAACTCGGAAGTTTACTCACCCGAGATTTCCGTTTCGAATGTCCGAGGCGAAGACGCCAAGTTCCGTGAATCGCCCTCGGGTTTCGGGCGCTTGAGCTCGCGTGGCTTGTTGGTATCAACGAGCCGCAGCGCGCCCTCCCTAGGAAATTTAATCCTTCAAATGCAAACGAGCCACTAGCGAGTTTGTCGAAAGCATGGAACAAGAGTGAATGATGCGCGGTTTAATACTTGTGCTGGCATTGTTGTCGTCGTCACTCTTGTTTCTGATGATGATTTGAATAAAGTGTAAAAAGGCGCTCTTAGAGCGGGAACCCGCATAACTTGACCGAGCTGCTATCACGCAACGCGTGGCCCACACGGCAGTGTTGGAGCTGTGACTTGAGAACTTTAGAACGAATTGAACCCGATCTCGAAACGTTCGCAGGTCGCCGTCGGCTTCATTGCACCCGACGATCGGCAGCAGCAGTTGATGTTGTCTACGGCGACGACTCTTTGTTTATCTTTGCATAAGACAAAGCGGATATTGATTACGATGGAAGCCGACGATCTGACAATGCGTGCTCACACCGTCAATTACGATGATTGCAGTTCTACCGGACCAGCGACAGGAACTGTTCGGGTGAGAGAGTCGGGAAGTTCGCACTTCACTGGCGGTTGCGTTTCATCGTCTCTCCTCCCGCCTGGGCGCCGAAGAGAATATCGAGTCGCGCTCCGCTCGAGTTCCGAAACAATGTAGAGATCGATTCCAATATCGCAAATCCAAATGGCTCCGATTCGTCGCTGAAGGTTCGCTCGAGACAGAGACCTGCTCGAATCGTCAGCTCGCGAAGACCTGAAATCTGAAACTGCTCCGATCTTGCGCTTTACAGTAATCGGACCGTTCTCGACGCACCAGCTTCGCTCTGTTACAGCGACCCATGGTTCAAGATTGATCGCACTCGATGGGGTGAACGACAGCCGTTTCGAGAAGGTGCATCTTTCGCATCCCGGAATTTTCCCCTCTTGTAGAACGAGGAGTAAACTCCGACAGAGCGCGACTGAGGTATAATTATCGGGCGCGAGCAATTCTTCTGTTCTCTTTCATTCGGGAACAACTGTTCATTCGCCCCTTTCCGACGATCACACCTCTTTTGAGCTCTGATCCGTGCGGATCCTCACAAACGGTCGAGAAGTCGGGCCCGGAAATTCATCGAGCTGATTCATTCCAATCATCGGCAGTTTTGAGAGTTTGCAATTTCAGTGATGGCACTTCTCTACAGGACCATGGAACTAATTTGGCCGTCGGAAATTGGTAAAAGAGACGAATCTCACCGGAAGGTTGCGGAGAACCACGACGAAAAACGTTTTCCTCACCTTTCGGCCGAGTCTTTAACCGAGTTCGCTTACTTCGAATTCACTCCAACACCTGGATCGCTCCGTATTTTATGGTGATGCGCGAAGCTTTTCCCCGACCCCTCATTTCACTCAGATGCTGGTGCAGAGCGTCTGAGCTGGGGTTCTCATCGTAACGATATTTGCTCAGTACGAGTGCTCTGATGGCTTTCTCCAAATGGTGGTCCATTTCCCCGTTTTCGAAGTTATTCAGAGCGATATAAGACGATGTGGGTTCAAGATGTCAAAGCGTTAGGAAATCCATCTTCTCACGCGGAATCCGCAGATCTGTGCCGGGCACTGTCATCTCTGCAACTCCAGCTTTGCTTCACTGGAAAGAGGCAATCCAGTGATCGGGGTGCTGACGGATTCAACTAACGGGTGTGGGTTTGTTGGTTGGTTAAAGAGCACCCCTGTACAGAATCGTAAACCGTAAAAACTGTCGTTGTCACTCTCTCGGACTACCGCTGGTGTCTTTCGTTGACTGGGCACTTGTTTTTTCTCCGTGAGTTTTCGTGAAGGAGACGGGAAAAAACAACGAAAAGAAAAAAAAACACCGCTGATCCGAAGTGCCGTAAAATCTTTCTACTTCCTGCTAATGTTCACCAAGTTCACACACGGGGACCAAGAAGCTCCGCTGGCGTCGACCGAGAGGGAGAATGGAAAAAGAGACGGATGAGAAATCTCGGCGTGGCTGTCCGTTGGTGTCGTTGTTATTGCTAATTTAGTCGATGAAAAAAACAATGTTCCTGTTGTTGTTGTCGTAGCGTGAGCTCAGGGTCGTATTCTAGTTCTCTGGGGCCCGCGGAGACGGAACCAACAGAAAATAACTATCAGCCGAGGGAGATGCCTCCTCTCCTCCTCTTTTCCCTCCATTCAAACACTCTTTGAGAACCGTGAACCGGGTTGGGAATCCAGGCGGTCGGCGAGTAGTTAGCCGACCCGATCCCACGTGATCGTGACCGGAATAAAGATGTAAAAACTTCATGTGGATCTGATTTGCATACGACAACCGCTCTGGTTTCGTTTGTTGTTGACTCATTTTGGACGAACACGTTCCTTGTCATTAGACCACACCGTTACCGCCACGTCGTGCGCGAATACTGACAACGCAGTCTCAGGCAAGAACTGTCGGCGGCGGCGGCCTCTATCGAAAGAGTGTTGACCCGGCTCGCCACTGCTCACTGAACTGTATGTCTGGGACGGAGTAGGGACGTGGAGTTGCGATACCAATCGAAATGACAGAAGGCACCGCGAGACAATTGACTTTCGCGGTCTCGATAAAGACCTTCTCAACGGAATCGGATCCAGGGTTCCGATTCGTCCAAACGATCGGTCCACGCGAACTTTCGGGCTCCATCGCGGTCTTCGCAGAGGGATTTTCCGACCGATGAATGTCGTTCCACCACGGGGCCTTGGGAAAGGTTCCGGAGATTCGACGAAGATAACAAAATTGAAATAGACGAAGCTTGAGCGCGCTTGAGAACTAGAGGTACAACGCGCGAAGCCTTCAAGAGAGGAGGAAGGCAACACGGGGAGCCGATGCGGTGGCTCTGGTGGTCGATGGGTAGTGGCGCGATATCCAATTTAGATAACGGAATTGATTCATTCGATCGTACCTCTAGCGACCCTACGAACTATTTAACGGCAACAACAATCATCGAGGCAGATAAATCATCAATAATTCCACGCACACGAATATGACGACGACGTGGAAAAGAAAAAAAGGAGAACGAGGGGTTTTCCAAAACAGCGGATAAATACGCCACACGAAATAACAGAAGAAGAAACGGCTGCAGCTGCACACGATGAATGTATGTATTTCGTTCGTAGTTCGTCGATCGTCCGATTGGCAACGTTATCGATGGTCCGATAGATCAACGGCGAGCTCCGCGTAGTACCATCCTTGTTTCCTATCGATGCCTCGTAAAGTTGTTGGAACCGCGTGTTGTGGAGCAACGAACGCGACCAGCGTCGTAATTGCATTGATTGCAGAAGAGAGAAAATCTCTCCAGATGTGAATGCAAAGAAATGTCGCTGGTCATGCTCATTGAATGACGCGCGAGATTATTCGCAAATGAACGACTGAAAGAAAAAGTGTCCCCATTGAGTTCGTTCCATCAGCACTGTCACTCTAGTATCAACGACAGATTATACTCGAACACGACCACGATTCGGGCCGAGTTCGGAAACTACGTGAACAGCGTCAAAAAGAGAACGCTCTGATTGAAGGGATGATGAGCATACAATGATGAATGATCGGTTAACCAATCCAAACGAAAGCAAGCATGGCGGTCCACTAAACAAAACAGCACGGACAAAGACCAGCGCCGTCGAAACAACACCGTCGACGTCAGCAACAAAAAAGTCTGAACAGGCCAACTTGTTGCCGCTTGTAACGAAGTATCTCTTTGACAAGAAATACCCCGAAAAACTGACCACGCACGCGAATCCACTGTCGTCGTTACCGCGAGATTACTCCAAAATATCGATCATTCCCTTTGCCTATTCACCCAGATACACGATTCGATACCCAGATCTATCAATTTCTAGCGTGTCCGCCTTGTCAAGGGAGCCACTGGCGATTCGAAGCGGAGCGTAACATCAGGCTTTCGAATACTTTGACCTTCCGGACGCTCTTAACGTCTGTCGTCCTATTTTCTTTCGCTAGTCCGCTCCGTGGTCCGTTTGCGCCGTTGACACAAAATAACAGGGGGCTTTCTCGTCTTCTGCTTCTCATTTTCGGTTCCGACGTCTCACCATCACCAGACAGAAACGTCAGGCGTTTCCGTTCGGGGCCCCACTTTGAGTGCAGGCGAATCTCAAGTTGAGCATCTAGTCGGCTGCCGACCGATCACGCTCACTCCCACCAAGCATTTGTTACTGGATCACAGACTCACTCACCAGGTGATCAGGCACACACGTCAAAAACAATGGACGCGAATGATCATCGGAACGCTACCGTTGCATCCCTGGAGGATTCTCGCGAAACGTGCCCGGTCGAAGCTCGGGCTCAAAATTCTAGTCTGAGACCGCCAACGGGTCCGAGAGCGCTTCGTTGCAGGCGCAGAAGTATGGGCTTGAGGAGCCGAGTAGAGAAGGGGTCCGGGTCGGTGAAGATACGGTGGTCCATTTGTGAAAAGGCACGAATGAAAAATGGGACAGTTCCTTCCGGAGTTGATGACTTCTTCTCCTACCCTTGGCAGTCGTCAACATAATCATGATAATCAGCTGGGTCCCTCACACGTCAGTCAGTTAGCTCGCCTGCTGATTCGGTGCTACATCGATCGCTTATCCCCAGCCGGACGTTACCAAGGGGAGAACGTAACATCATTCCCTGATTTGGCCAGAAGGCCCATCTTCTATTGGGTGCCAACCGATATCTTCCTGTGGCTCGCGTGAATGGCTCGTATTTGAGTGTTCCCTAGTCCGCAGGCCAGAATGCCAAAAACTCTGTTTCGATAAGTTCATCTCAGAGAGGACCCCAGGAGCGACGATTATGCTACCTGGAAATTTCTGAAGTCAGGCAGGAGCTCGAGGTATCTCATACCTACTGCAATCTGTCGGCTGACGCCCGTTCCTACTGGAGGCGATCCGATTCACGGAAAATACAGGAGCGCAACGGAATTCAAGAGCGAACATCGACACGCTAACGTCGGAATATGTCATTTAACGCGACGAAACGATTTCGTTCGCTTAATTATACACCGCGCCACCGGACCGAAGTGGAAAATATACACAACGACAGAGCGCGAAGGTTTGGAAGGACGAAGACGGGGATGTGATGAATCCTAACTGAATATGAATTCAGTTTGTCGATCTCTCGCCGGAGAGGAGCCGAAGCGGGATCGGCGGCGACAACAACGATCGGCTCACCGAAACCAAGGGTCTTCCACGTGCCAACTGAGTTTGAGGCGTTTTTCGAACTCCGCTTCTCTAGTCAAATACCAAACGAGCGGACGGGCAAACAAACAAAACGACAACGGAAGGTTTAGCATAAAAAACTGCGGTTCCCCTAAAATACCCAAAAAGTAAGAAATTTCGCAACGAAGCTGCTTGAGAGAATTCTGGAAACGTCGAACGCTAAGCGAAAGTTCGCGCGGCTTTATGGCCTCAAGGAGCGGTCGATCTATCCCATGTTCGAGAGAGACAGCTATCCTTCGGTTCCTTCTAGTGAAGTGTGAAGAGTATGAGAACGACGCACTGTCGTCTTCAATACATCAGCGACCACATCAGAACAGGGAACAAACGGAGCGAACCAGAAAGGAAACAGCCAACAAGCCATAGATTACATCGGAACGGAGGTGTAGCTCACACGACTCTGACAGTCGTCAACTAGCCGCCGCCAGACGGTCGATCTGAAAGAAAGCCGCTCGTCCTCCGGCTCGGGTGAAGGGAGGACGGGAGCCGCTGCGGATCGATGCTGTCGATGGAGTGAGGCGGAGATTTCTATTTACGGAGTGTCTATACATATCTTCATAATCCTCTTATGACTCCACATCTGACAAACGATCCGCAAACATTCGGAACTTTTTCTTTGCTCCTCGCACAGACGCTTGTGCCATGATTCAAGCACCTGATAGCTATCATAATTTTTCACAAGTTTTGATCTGCCTGAGACGATTCATTGAGAGGCTTGTTCACGTAGCATCGGGGTTTGAGGGACCAACGGGGCGTCGGTGAATTCCAAGCGATAAATCGAGCGTCCGCCGTGAAAAACTCACGATCGAAAGTAAAGAGAACAACGTCCCCTGCAAACATGTTCGCTCCGAGGATTGCAGTTGCCCGCCCGTTAGATTGTCGTCGACAACAAAACGAGCGTCGTCGGTCCGGGTGGGGGAAAAGGGAGCGAGAAACAAAGAATCGCAACCCGGTCGATTTTCCGTAGGATTCCTCTTTTTTCTCAGTCGCGTCCGGCGTTTCGCCTCGGCTAGTTTTTGTCACGATTGACTCGTCACCGGCCAAGGCGGCGGAAAAACGCTTTCCCGAACATCAGAGACCACTCCGCGCCATTTCTAGAGATGACGGGCTCCACAACAGCAGCGGCGACTGAGGGCGCCGCTGCGTCGCAGCTATGTGCTTCTTCCTCATCATCGCTCTTTTCGTCATCTCAAATTATTCTCCTTAATGATCCCGAAAACAGAAACAGCACCGCGATCAATCTCGTTGTTCTAGTTTCCTTTGCTGTATCCGAGAACGACATTTTTTTTGTCAGTCTCCCGAGTTCAATCAGAGGATTCATGACTGCGGAAGGGTTCCCAGAATTTGCTCTCGATTTCACCGTGAGCTGAGGCGATTCTTTCTTCCGCGATTCTTCCGAGGAACTGCAACGAAAAAACCGGAGCGGACAGCGACGAGAAGGCTCTTTCTCTCCAGGATGGAGGTGAGACCTGAAGGAGTGTTATTGATTCTAGTATAATTGCTGCGCTCCGTCAGGGTAGACCGATGATAGAAGAATTATCTTGATCGAGTACCACGTGGCCATATGCTCCACCACGAATATGGCGCATCTCAATCATAAGGCTGGAATCAGATACTCTACCGGCCGTTGGCTCAGCTCGTCGGTCGTTTCATACTTTGACGAGTCCAGGCGCCCGTTCGCGTCCCTTGAGCCATCGGCGGAAGACGATATGGCTTCTCAGACGAAACCTCCGAAAGCAGTTTGTCATCTGTTGGCCCATCATCAGGTGGTCGGCGAACACCCTATCAATCGTTAAACATCGTGTCTGGGATCGAACGCAACGGAACTCCTCCGTGGTGAACACGCTTTCCACGCAGCTGCTTCAGAAAGTTTGTGGCTCGAACCTAAGAAGAGTCATGCTTCCACGTGATCTGGAACGGGTCTCGTCTGCGCAGCCACGCAATACCAGAAAAGAAAGGTCCGGTTTATTGGCCGCGTTTGGTGGAAACTAGCGTTGTCGCACACGCAGGAAATCGCTCCGAAATACTCAAAAGCTGTGCCATGTAATTTGCTGCATATGCGCAAACTGCAGACTCGTGGTCTGAATGGAAAAGTTCCGTTGGAAACATGACGAGCTCGAGCAAAACTTCTTTCGACTCCGTAGAAGTTGTCACGCCGCCCCTTTCAAATTCTCGGTGCAGAGCAGTTTCATCCTTCCTCCTTCGCCTCGTGCCCGGCTCTCCCACTATTAGCTACCTTTCTTATTAACTTTCTTTCTTCTTCATGACGAAGTTTCGACGTTCGCATTTTTTTTCTCGTGGCTCCTTTGCTTCCAACCCCCCCCCCCTGTACTACTCTCGCTCGAGATGAAAAAAACTCGGGAGTGGTCTTTTACGGAGCGACATCAATGAATTTGTTCATGTTTATTCAACTCTCTTTCGGGACCGCCGTAACTGGACAACAGTTCCGAAGGAGATATATATTCCGACTTTGTTCTGCCAACCAGCCGAGTCGATCGTCCGTCTGAAAAGCCAGAAATGCAGGCGAAGCCAAAAAGTCTCCAATAATCAGTGCGTGCAGTAACGGGCCCCTCTTGAATATTCGAACTACTCGATTTCTTCTCGTCCTTTTTGGAGTCGGATTTCAGCGTCATGAATCACAGATTTCGCGCCATACGCATTATTATTCGAAATTGACCGCCCAGACGACCGGAGCGTTTCTACCAGTCGGAAGGAAGGCGAAACGACGCTCTCCGCTAGAGATGGTCAAGCGATATCGGGCGATGATTCTTCTCTTTATCATATTTTCGACGACATTTATCCATTTGCGCCATTCGGCCAACGACGATAATTGATAACACACTAGTGAAGAGCAAGGAGAGAAAACAGCAACTGATAAAACCACTTTACGATGCGGCTGGAAGGAGAAATCCAGAATCCGCTCGTGGTTCACGGGTTACGTTTGCGACAGGAATTACGTCCATATGAGTGGTTACGATCGCGATCGAAAAAAAATTTTACGTCGCGAATCCGAATCTCCCGGAAGGTCCGTTAATCGCGACGCAGTCGTTCCGGGAATCAACGCGAAACTTCCACCACTCCGAGAAAACCCCTCTGCGTATGCTCGCGACGAACAGGAATTTTCGCGCCTCACGAAAACGACGCCTTCTGGAAAACAAATGCAAATTTCCACCGAACGCCTCTGAAGACCGAACCACCGTGAACGATTGCAAGTGCTATGACAAATTTGACTTTCGTCTGGCTGGCGATGGCACACGGTGGCTGCTCCACATCCCTAGAGCTCACAGCCGCGTTGTTTGGGCGCATCGTGGAGGTAAGAGGTTTATTCAAGCGGTAAAAGATTTTTGTGTAAGCTTCAAACGGACGAGCGAGCGAGCGACGAGGGTTTAATGCTCTTAGAGTGCTTGCTTCCGAACGTCACGAAACGAAAAAACTATCGTCACTAAGCGCCTAGTCGGACGCGACGCGTTACGTCAGTGTGTCAATGCCACTTTCAGGTGGGTGGCTCGTCCGGTGACCGTTCTTATCCCAACGTTGTGGGAGGGAGCCACCTGGTCGGACCCTGTGCTCGGAAACCCTTCAGGAATTCCAGAAAATCAATTCCGGGCTGGGATCCGATCATCCAAGCGCTATCGATTGCGGCTTGTTTACGATTCGCACCGCGCCCGAGAGCTGATTTCGGCCGGGAGGGGTGGTCGGCTTCATCGCCACGTCGTTATGATCAGTGATTTGATGAAACGCCATGACGCCCCGATTGCTTACAGAGCTGTGTCGGCAATCGCAGTTGTGATGGAGGAAAGAAAATTGGAAATGAGCTTTTGTTTCGGGGAATTCCTCGGGAATATTCTCGTTCGATTTTCCCCTGCTTGAATTCCTCCATTGCTGAGTTGGAGCTGCTCCACAACCATCAGCGCTTATCCTCTCCATATCTCCGAGCTCTTCGCGGGTTTCTCGCGCCGTCATCAGAAGTACATTCCTGCATCTTCTCACATTCGTTACGCATTCAGAAAAAGTGGTACAGAGTCGTGCGCGGCCCGATTGCCGGCAACGCAGCGTGAGTGAGTGTCATTGATCGCGACCGATATCGGCAAGGTCGACATCTATGATGCATCGATGAGCGAATCACGCATTGTGCGCAGAAGGATCAACTAATGCTCGCGTCCCGTTTTCCCTGCATTCCACGCGTTTTTCCTCCAGAAGATCGATCCGCTCGACTGCCCTCCCTCCCCCTTCCGTTCGATTTTAATTGGATTCACATGTTTGTCATGATGGCTCTCGCGGTCCGGGATCTGGGTCGCCACAGGTGCTCTCTGCGGCGGGTGCGGTAGCGGCGGCGACGCACAATCATTTGTGGAGATGTGCTCTTCCGATGTTCTCCGCGCCAGATAAGCAGGAAGGGAGCGAACCACGGCGAGTATTCAAGCCTCGTTCAATCGTAGGGTTGTACCCCTATCGACGACGGCAACCGTTCGATCGTGACTGAGCAGGAGATTATTACACGGCATCTGTGCGGCCGCGTTGTCGGTACTTCTGATACTAGGGCTAGGGTATCGAAATGGAAATTCTGAGGCTTTTTCTCCTCTGACCGCGGCCGTAGCAATGACACGCGTACCGTTTCCCCATCGTTGCCGATTGAGCTTGCCGCTGTGAGACATCACGAATTCGGACCCGTTAACTCACCGGCGGGCTTCGCTCTGGCATGCCGATTCTAATTACGTGGGATTCGGTTCGATGTGATCAATCCCTCGACGGGAAAGTTCTATTTTCCTCCTCCCCCCGCTATTCCTCCTTCCTTGGTTGCTCCCCTTCACCGCGAATCGCAAATAACAAGCCATGTATCGAGCTGTAAACCAGCGTGGATGGAACGCGAGTGACCCTGCAGAGACAAGGTAGCTTATCGCGAACGAAGTTGCGGTTCGAGCCACGGCTCTGAGCAGGATGGAGTGTGAGAGGCTGAGTTCGTGTTTCTGAGCTCCAAACGGTATTGGAGGGAGGAGGGGAGGCGGGATGTGTGTCGCGAACGGAATGGGTCTGGACTCATGCGAACGTTTGCAACTGACTCATAAATCGCGCTCAATCGCGGTGCGCTTTTCGCAGGCCTCAAACGCTGGGATGCGACGGCGCCAGGCTGCTTGAAAGCCTCTGCCTTCAGGCGGTTGGTCTTGAAGATGATCTTGGAATTTTCCCACTCGTTGTCCCTCTCGAATTCGCGGTCTCGATCCCGAAGCCATCGTGGTCGGGGCTCATGTTCTCGTTCTCATCATAATTAAAATGAAACAGTTGGAAAATTTCTGCAAGTCAACGGCCCAGAAGTAAACGAGTGATGGACGGATCGAGTAAGCGACGTAATAGTCCGTAAATGCCCGCTGCGATGGGACCGATCACGATAGCGACACGAACGATAGTTGACCAAGGCGATAATTCACGATAGCCGACGTTTTCGTTCTGACCACGAAATCGACATTAGCCGCTCGATCGTTTTGAAATTTTCGGTCGCTCCCGAAAAAACGAAATTAGTGAGAACTTAAATTTTGAAATCCCGAAGCGAAACGGAAAAGCTAGAGAGCCGGTCCACGATCGCTCCGGCGCTTCAAGATTCGGGACCTAGAGCCAACGCGGAGGAGAATCGCTCGGAGACCGAGAGAGCCCGATGCCGACGTCGTAGTCATTTGTCCGAACGGAAGCCACTTTTGAAAAATGATCTTTGAGGTATGATGATTTTCGGAAGCGCGTTCTACACTCATTTGCCAACTCTGGAATACAGACGCTGCGACCGTTCGCCTCTCTTGCACGCGACCGGAATCGCCGAACGCAGCGAGAACGATAGGAATAGAACTTTGTCAAATTATGGTAGCGTGCTCCCGGAGGGGGAAGAATCGCGAGATTCTGGAGCCATCACTGCATTGTATCGCCGCGGTCGCGCGGTTTCGCCGTGTTGGGTGGGTACTTGCGATTCAGTTGTTGCCATTCTTCGTTCTGATTTCGATGCTCCGTTTCTCCGGCGCTTTTCCAGCGCTGCATCCTCCGCTCCGGGTAAGCGTTGATATCACTTGACCGCAGAAGAGCATACATACACTGGAGCGAGGGGTACTTCAGGCTCTTTTCAGTGCCGCCTTGGTCCATCCGCTCGTCCGCCGCTGGAAACATCTTCGGTCGACCTGGTGGTTGACCTGTCGCAGCGGCGGCCACTGCGGTCCGGCGCTGATTATGCGCGAAGCTTTATTACGGTATCGATTGTTGAGCCGCAATTCTCCTTTCGGGCTTCGAGGTAACTTTTCAATCAGAAAAAAAACAGCGTCGCTCATACGTGGACCGCTGACCGATTTCCGACGAGCAAAGGAGCCGAGCGGGCGAATTCCAACCGACGGCGAGTTTAATCGATCGAGAGGTACGCATCGACGAAGGCGTTTCGGAAGCCGTTCCGTCGAAGTTTCCGAAGATTTGTAGCTTCTTTCACTTACGATCGTGGTTTGCGGCGTCCGCGGAACCTTTGTTGCCGGAGTTTCCGCTCTCGCCGTCGTTGCTATCAGTGTCGATAAGGCCAGTCTGGGTCTCAATGGGCAATGGAATCGTGAAGGATGGAATCGTCATCGGACTTCTCCATCTTCCAGCGCCTACCCGCCCCAAGAATAGCGCTCCACCGACCGTCCCCAAAGCGGCTCGGCTACAATTGTTACCGCAAGAGGGCGGAATCCGAATATTTTTCGGCTAACGGTCACGACCGCAGCGGCTCCCGCTACGGCATCGATTAGTGAGACCCCCTCCAGGGATGTTCCGATTCACACCTCGATGTTCTCCGGCGGGCTCTCGCGAAGAACGAGGAAGAAACAACGAGCCAAGCTGGGAGAGTGACACGGTCAGAAGCTGAAAAATCACGACGTGCTTCCACTCGGCTTCTTGTTTTGTGGCGACGAACTCCCTCCCTAGATATGGCGCTAGGGAGTCACCGCAGCTTCGCCAGCCGAGCGTTTCGAGCGGTCGAACGGACAACATATCTCAGGCGTTGTTTACGATGATGCCTCGAAGGAAGCTTCTGACAACCGTTGTTGAGGATCGCGGACGGCTATACCTCAGTCCTCGGGGTGCTCCAGGTTAGCGACGCCGCGCCGTTCGTTACGTCGATCGACGCTTCGTTGGGGCGCTCTGTGGATGGTGGCTTCGATTTATGATTTCGGACAGATCCTGACGATCTGGATGACTCGGTTCGCTCATGACCATGATAAACGATACCTCGCGGACGCGAAGCGACGACTCAAGTGTATTTCATTCCGCTGAATCAATGGTCTCACCGCGATACTCGGCGGATGAACAAACTTCCCGGGGAATGGAAGCAGTTGATCCGATGGTGGCAAAGGCTCGAATCGCCTTAAGCGTCACCAGATAACCCGCCTCGTGATAGGATCTTTCGGGGTGTGCGACAATTGCGATCCTTCTGAATGGAGGGGCGACAGGAGCCGGCCACTTACAATTTGATCAATCATTGAGTGCAGGATTTCGGTTATAATCACGAGTCTGGCGTTAAGATTTTCACTGATTGATGGACGACTGGGTCAGATCGATCGATCGAGCGACCGACCGACCGACGGCTCGAAGATCGATGGCGCGCTGGAAGACAATCCGACCTCACTGTGGCTCGGAACTAGAGCTCCCGATCTTTGCGGCCGAAATGACGAACGCACGGCTGAATGGGAGGAAAATTTGTTCGCTAATGTTTTCTATTACGCACTGTGGAACACGATCATTGCGAGCGAGGGGGCGCCGGTCGTTTGGTTTGCGGGGAACTCCGGGAACTTCTTTGTCTCACTTGCTCGAAACATGAGGAATGAACAACATTACCACCTTCTCTGGGATCGACAGCAGAATGAGCACCGACGTCAACCTCGGTTAAAGGAACCCGGGCGGGCACGGCGCCCGGCGATAAGAGTCATTGAGATGGAGGAACTACGGGACCAAGTTCACAACATTCTCAGTCGCACAGCGGTGCAAAGCTGCCGGCCGACTAGTGATGCAGTCGGCCGACCGTTCGCATAGATGGATGGGCCGGCAAAAAAAGGGACTGCCGCCGGACAAATTAGGAGTGATCTCAGAAGCTCATCTTTCATTGTTTGATACATTGCCGCAGATAAAAGTTGACACAGTTTTCTTCTCCACAAACGCGCGGCCGACCAAGGAATCTGCGGACGGACGGACGGGCTCTGAATAAGAGTTGTGTTATTTTTTTCGCCTCCGTCTTGCATGTGGCCGGCCAAACAACAAGCCGGTAGTGGGCCAGTCTATCCGACTGATATTCTGTCGGTCTGTGCTGGACAGTCGCTCGTTCGTTCGTCCACCCGTTCGTTGCTTCCCTCAATGAGAGCCGGCCAGCGCAGTTTTCCGTCGGCTCGTTTGACTCTCTTTTGTTGTTTCCAACTCTGTTGATTCCCTAGTCGGTCGGTTAATGTCTTACTGCCCGCCTGCTCCTGCGTTGTATGGTCGCCTCGTCCCAATTAACGAATGACTTTATTCACGGAACGAGATGTGCCTTTGATTCGCCATCTCGCTCCGTTCCTGTTGTTCACCTGCTGCCGATCCCGGTCGTGCTTTTCGTCTCTGGAATCCATGCTCGGAAAATGATTACATCTCAACGACAAGTCACTCAGTAAGCCGTGCAGACGGGGAAACACCGCCGAAAACTGGAAGACGAGGCGGTGGGCAGCCCATCGGATAAATGGGAATAGAGAGAAGAGAAAGAGCGAAATAGAAAAGAAGAAGAAAAAATGTAAAGACGATGCAGAAGAAGATCAGAAAACGGCGACGACGAAGAAAAGAAAAAGTAGATAAAGACCTGTCCAAGAGGGAGAAATGTTGCATGAACGATTGATTCCTTCCCGATCGGACGGCAGGATGGATGAACGGGGACCGATGGCTGGACGAACGATTCCAACCCATGACTGGACGTAACACGAAATTTGCGGAACACGCTCGGCTTAATGCTTCTGAAACATTTCTGATCACGTCTTCTTGCCGAGCGCGCCTGCCAGCTTTCCGAAGCGGCGTTTGGAAGGGACGAGACATTGACACTTTCCGCGATCGAGCTGCGAACTCGGCTCAGCTCAAGATCACACGGAAGCTCTTGGCTTAGTTCTCTTGGCTGCTCGGGTCTCGCGTTCGAAACGCTTCAACCCGTGCCCGTTCGCCGAACGCTTCTCTGGAGATGCAGAAGAAAAGATTCTTCTTAACGGTAGAGTGGAGTCGGCAAAATGAGACGAACGCACTGAGTGAATGGCCGGATGTGAGTTATGGAATCAAGGAACAGAATAACAATTACCATCAAGACGGGAAGGCAAGACCGAGCCGCCGTTGTCTTCTGATCTGGCAGCTGGGATTGGTCGACGACGAGCGATCAGACCGCCGAGTCATGCTCTAACCAAATCACGTCACCATTGTCAATGCTCCACTGTTATTAAGAGTGCTGGTGTAACATATTACGACGGAGACAACTTGATAGCGTGGCTGACAACACCCCGACCGGCTCCTCTGGAAGTCGACACTCACTTCAAGTAGCTAAGCGCCACTTCTCCCTGTGACCGCAACGAAGTCCGAAAAAATCTACCGATGCTTGCCTCTGCTCGTTCGGGGTTCCCATCTCGATCTGTTGCCTTGGATTTCGCGACGTTCCGCATTTGCTTTTTTCCAATTCATTCATTTCATGTCGCAGAATCGAAAAACGCGCTGGATGAGTCTTGTGCGGTCGCAGTAGTACGCGAAAATGTCGGAAGAAAAATTGTTTCGATGTTGTCCTCTTTTTGATTTTCCGGACAGGCTGACATGGTTTCCAGCGTGACGCTGAAAGCCCGTATCCTATGAATCCTCCTATTCTTTCCCGCGTTATTCTTATTTTCGTTTCAATTTTCCCCGTCGAACATAGACAATTATGACCACGCCTTGCGCCTTGCGGCTCGCTTAAAAAGTCGTTCTTCATGCCGAGCCGGACCCCCTACCAATGGCAACTCGATACGTTATCAATTTTGAATTCTTTAGATCCGAATTTAGCTGATGGGAACATTGTCAGCGAGCCCAGGAAAAGTGCCGCCGGCTTGTGACCGCTAACGAAAGACGTTCTTCATCTCACACCGCTCTTTTCCAGGATCCGGTTGCATCAGGGACTGGCATTACGAGCGTGTGAAAGGACATTATCTCATGGCTGAAATCAAGAAGATTCAGACCGCCTCGGATCGCCAACAGTGTATCGATCTGTGTTTCGAGGAGAGCGATTTCCTCTGCCGCTCCGTCAACTACGAGGAGGCCACCGGACAGTGCAGCCTTTCTGACATGGATAGACACACCGTGCTCGACAAGAAACTTTTCCAAGCCGACTCGAACGGAACCATCGATTACCTCGAGAGCAACTGCGTAGTCGGTGAGTCAAGCGAACCGGAGCCCACTCGGGACAAAGCCTTCCGTTTCGAAAAGCTATGGCTTCTAGGTACTGGACACACAGACTGTACTCAATTCATTTGTGTCTCATCCACAGAGGACGCCAGGCTGTGCGAGTTCAAGACCATAAAGAACAAGATCCTGAAGACCGTGGACGCCGTCTACCAGGACGTGAAAACCGAAGAAGAGTGCAAAAAAGTCTGTCTTTCGGCCAATTTCCGTTGCCACACCTACGATATGGGCGATCCCGCCAATCCCGTGTGCAGAGTTTCCCACTACGCCAGAGCGTCACTCACCCACATCCAGGACCCGTACCTGAAAATCGCCGACGCTCTGACTTACGAATTGGCATCTTGCTTCAATGGTACGACTTCGATCCTAACCGCCAAGGGGTCGTAATCGATTGTGTTGAACTGGAACGTTTGAGAAGCGTTCGGAAACTGCTTGAGAAGCGCTTCAAGACGACCGCTCGAATTCGATTAAGTTGTCAAAGAAAAGTGGTTCGGAATTCGGGAGCCGCCGTCACATACGCGGCTCGATGGAAAACGTTGTGTCGCCAGAAGATGGAAGGCTCTGAATATTTGTGGTTTGCGGCTCTTTTGTTGAGCCGGCTGCATCTCATTCTGGAAATTCGTCTTTGTACTCTCCCCTCTCCTGACTTTATCAATCGACGCAAACATCGAGTTCCGATCAGATGCGACCAGCGCGTTGCGTCAGCAGCGTTTGAAGGATCCGAACGAGTTTGGCCCGCCTGCCATTTTGTACCGTTACGACGACGTGGCGCAAAACTCGCACGGCAGAAACTGACAGCATCAGATCACAATCGTTCGGATCGTTGCAGACGCGTGGCGAAGTTTAGCGATATTGTGGAACATTTCCTCGGACCAGAACCTGCGGAATTCGGTCCTCAGACCAACCGTATAAACTTCTCCTCAGAGTTCAGTCTCCAGATCAGCGCTCCCTCTGACTGTCCGCGCCGGAGCCCCGGTTGTCCTAAGCCGACAATATCCATTTGAGGGAATGGTTCCGCTGATGACACGAAACAGCGAAGTCATAACTGCTGACCACAATTATAAATGAAAGCCTTTCCAGATTGAGGTCGGCGAATAGATTTAGGCGAAGAAGTACGCCTCACCTTCATTGTCGGTCAGTGAGCCGAGAATGTTCTGCTCGAGAGTAGTCGAGATCACGTAGTTTGCCTTTAAGACAGCGTTAGAAACAATTTGGAATCAGCGCGAAACGACCGGGTGGCCGACAAAAGGCCTCGGATAAAAACGACCGCCGCACCCTGACACGTTTGAGGGACAGCGCGACTCGCGACAATTAAAACTGAAGCCGTTTGACAATTGTTTGTTCTCCGCTCATGTTTTGGTTGAGAAGCTCTGAATGAACCGCTATCTTCGTCGTGGGGAGTCTCACTCGTCCGGTCCGGGTTTTGCTGCGCTTGAGCAGCGGCTCTCCGCACATATGACTTCTGTCGGCATAAACGAACCGTAAACCGAGTCGGTCGACCAGAGACCGAGTCCACAATTATTCCCCGTCGGTAGATATTACGCTAATCGACGCTCACATTGCAGTTACCATCGAATGCCTCTCCCGGGAAATGGTCGCCAGGGTGAAGTCAACGAAAATGTTCAACGGAAAGCTGTATTCGAAGACGAAACCCAATTCCTGCGTAACCGATGTCAGCAACTCGATGGAGTTCGAGATCAAGATGAATTACCACGAACTGGAATGCGATGTCAGACAGGAGGTAAGTCGCTGACTCTTTTACTATGGTAGATGTGTCTGAGAAAGCGTTGAACCAACTACCAAAAAACCAAGAGTCAAACATCTCAGCCCCGCCTCCAAGAGTTCTGCCTTTGGAAAACTTGCTCGCACCGGATCGATCGTTTCCAAAAAAGAATTCGGAACAGATTCGACTGTTGGTGTGAATTCTGGCGATTTAACCCTGTATCCAGTTTGGAAGGGTAGTCGTTAGATGAAGTCTCGGAACGAATTCACTGTATCCAGTCTGAAGCTGTCACACGATGCAACTTCAGAAGGCAGTGTACAGGAGCGAATTTCGTTTCGATGAATAAAGTGTCAGCGCTCTCATCGCGCTGACTGGAATTGAACGGAAAATAAACAGAAGAGCCGTTTTGGATGTTCGCTCGAACTCACGACACGTAGTCGTTTCGGTTGACGTCTGTAGAGCTTTGATCGGCTCCGGCTGTACACGAGTACACGCGCCCGCAACCTTTTCATCGAGAAGACAAGCCTCTGTTCGCAACGTCAACTCCCGATCGAGAGCTTATCTTCGTCGTTGATGCTCCGCGGCATCCATTGATGAGCGTTTGTCGACGCATCTGCTAATTCAAACGTCGACCTATCGGTGCATCTATCGAGCGTCGTCGGGAATCCGAGCCGAGCGTTGTTCTGTCGGATTCCATAGCGGTCGAAACTTCCAGCGAATTAAGCCGTTACGCCTCGTTTGGCTCACCCCTGTTGTTTCCAAACACTTGCCAGAAACCACCTACACAGCAGTTATTTGGAGGAGTCGTGGAAACTGCCGTGTACCCAGTCGTGTTCTCAGGCTATATTCCTCTCGGCGACTGTGAACGCTCGACTGGAATCCTCCTTTCTTGCATTCAATCCGTCCGATTGTTCCCCGCTTCCATCGGAATCACTGCCCGTTTACCCGCTCGATCGGCGGCGGAGGTTCAGCGTTGCATTCTCGAATACGAGAACATGAGTTCATCAGGAACTGTCTGGACTTTTCAACAAGTACTAACTTGTTGCGATGATTTTCGCGAATGCGGCTGCTCGGAAAAACACGGTTCTGACCTGGTTCAGAATCTGAGTGTTCCCCCCGCTTGATTTGTTGGAAAGATACGAATCTTACACTGCTGCCGAAACTTCTGCTGTCGGATTTCGGAGAGCGGACGTGAGAGCTTCGGACGTCCGCTCAGAAAAGAAACACAATTACGGGGCAACTCGTGAGGGCAACGCCTTTTGAGCTGAGGTTTGGCGACGACGAGCAGCGGTGATGATTGCATGCGAGATTTTTAATTGTAGATGTGACCCGACACACACGACAAAAAATCGTCGCCGTTCAGCGTCAGACGTATCATCATTCACACATCCACTCCTCCCCCCTGACAATGCTAGCTCTCGTCGTCCACAACGCTGCCTGTTGCCCTGATGCGAGATCTGACAATTTCTTCCTCTTTTCAGGAGGGACATTTCTTCTCAGACATCGTCATTCAGCATCACGACATGATCGTCACAAACCAGGATCTCGGACTTTCGGTGAACTGTCACTACGACCTCTCGAACCGTAGCGTCTCCAACGGAGTTTCTCTTGAAGTTGACGGGTGGGTATTCGTTTTCTGTTCGCTAGCCCAGAGAATCCATTGCAATCATTCGCCGTCGGAAATATTTTAATGTTCGGACTGCTGAGCCGTGATTATTGATCGAAAGAAGCGCGACAACATCGCGCTGAACGGGAATTCGCGCGGCCATCGATGAGCAGTGGCCTGAAATCGAAATTTGTCCTCCAGACGTGACATCCAACATTCGGAAAGCCAACTCGCAACGGTCGGATCGCCCAACGTCACGATGCACATCACCGACCGCAAGGGCTCCGATGTCATTGCTGCTCAAGTCGGGGACCCATTGGCGCTGCGATTCCAGATTGCCGATATCGACTCGCCATACGAAATCTTCGTCCGAGAACTCGTGGCCATGGACGGTGTCGACAACTCGGAAATCCTCCTCATCGATTCCAACGGTTGCCCCACTGACCGAACGATAATGGGACCGCTTTTCAAAGTTAACAACAGCGGTCAAGTTCTCCACGCTCCTTTCGACGCTTTCAAGTTCCCGACTTCGGAAATCGTCCAGTTCAAAGCCTTGGTCACGCCTTGCATCCCTTACTGCGAGCCGGTGAGTAGTCTTGAGCCGCTCGTTTTTCGCCGCTCCTCACAATGTCGTTCTTCGTGAGCTGGGAGAGCCGAAGCGTTCAGAGCAGGAACATAAAGAGTATGATTGTGTCTTACAGGCGAAATGTGAGGACACCGTCAACGTGCCGTTCGAGGGTCGTGCCGAAAGCGACTCGTACGGTCGCCGTCGTCGCAGGAGAGCGATCCGCCAACCTCGCAATATCACTGGGCAGGAGGACGAGCTTGTCGTCGTGCAACAGATTCACATCTCCGACAAGTTCACCTTCAATCCAGATGAGGACAAAGATATCACCCTTGCCACGACCTCGGCGAATCTCGCGCCCATCGCAGGCTGTGCCAATCTGATCAGCATCGCAGTGGTCTGCGGATCGTTCCTCATAGCCCAGGTCACACTTCTGTTCGTGTGCGCGTTCGTTGTAAACAACCGACGAAGCAGGAAAGACGAGCTTATTGAACGCGCCCCATCTGTATCCTCGACAGCTTCGAGGCTCTACAGCCGACAGCCCTTCAACATCTCCTGGAGCTAAGCCACCCTCCGAATTTAGAGTTCTGCAATTCTCATAACTACTCAGAATCAATGTATTTCGAGCTCCGTGCGGCCTCGTCCGCTCTCTTTCAAAGGCAGCCACATTCAACCGGTCGGCCGGGAATCGGAAATCACCTTTCTTTACTATTCGATTCACCGACTCGGTTCCTACCGGTTCTAGAGACTAAGTTCCCTACCCCTTATCCCCATGGCCCCAGGGTTATGACTCTAACCCGCATCTTCCTCCCCTTTTGAGGGTATCTCCTGTGAGTGAAGGTGCCGCTTTACTTCTCTATATGATCTCTACCTGCCATCGCCTGCCTGTTGGCACACTTTCTGGTGGTTCAGCTTACGACCGACTCTTATTGCCATATCTGGTTCGCGGTGCCTAATAATTTAGAGTAACTTATTTATTCTCAGTGTGTTGTAATTGTGTCGGCCCCCATCCCATCAGCGTCCAACATTTCGCTATTTATTTGTACATTTCCCATACGAGATGACGACCATTGATTATTTATGACTTCTACTCAAACAACAACAATCGAGCTGTACGCTGGCGCATGCACGATATGGGAACGCACTGGGCACGGCCACGGGATAGAGACCATCTGATCGACAGTGCGAGCGACTTACGTTTTCGAGTCGACCGGCATCTTTGGATCTCCACCATCTACCACTGAAATCGATAGATACGTGCCAAGTGCGACATGCAAGACAAAAAAAGAACACATATTTATTATGAAAACGGAATCCGATGAACGAGTATTTGGAGTAATGACGAGATCGATTCAAAAATAAACAAATCTGCATCAAAGTCCGCTGGTTTTCTCCGCCTGTTATTGAGATCCCTAGTCGTCCCAAGAGCTCGCAGCACTTCGGTCCTCCATTCCTTCAGTGCTCCCCATAGGGTCTGGCCTCGCAATGGAGACATGCCTTTGGCGAGTCGTGGTCAATCGACAAATGAATGGAAACCTTCCGTTTATTATTCCAGGACTTCACGCCCCCGCACCGCCAAATCCAGAGTTTCAGCGTCGGAGATCGAGGGCAGAATGCTCTTCATCATCCGGACCAGCATCGAAGCTAGGCATTGCAAAAAACTGTTGTTCTCGAAAAATGCGCTTTCCGGTCAACTGCAACTGACAACCGCGACTTTGCAGTCAAAAACCGTATATAACTGCAATTCATTCGGGGCGTGAATTGACACATGAAGTGCCCCGATGTGAGCAAACCCTGTTATTCTGCTTGGTTCACAGTTCGAAATCCTGACGTCGATGATTCATGCCACAGCTCTGCCAGTTTCCCGGTACCGGGTGTCGCTGCATAAGTGCTTCGCAGCGGTATCTTTCCTGACTCTGGAAATAATATCAACCGTTGTAAGCTGGCTGTTCGAGTGAATGTACAGATAGAAATCCGCCAATGTGACCGGTACAAGAGTCCATTGAGCAGGAAAACCGTTGGGGAGATCATGCTACGAAGATGTGACCGACATCGAGCTTCGGGCATAAATACGGACCCTCCCCGGAAACCAAGCTCGATTGCAGCCAGTAGCATATCAGCTCAGTAGCATCACTCATTATTCTACGCGTGGAATCCACGGACGGATGGAGTCCCGTTCGCACGACGTGTGAAAAATGTGAAAGGATCGGACGCAGTTTCGACCTAGAAGACCCTGAAACGTTTCTTACTCTAGCTGTCTCGTATGGGAACATCCTCGAACTCCCTGGCGATTCATCGGATCGAGGTTGAACCTGCGGCATGTTCTAGGTTGACTCACAAGGAAAGACATAGGCCACCCACCTTTACCTCTCTTTCCACTCCCTCCCATCCCCTTTTCATCCCCCCACCAACTCCTTCCCTATTTGATACATATATCATGAAAATCAAGTCCTCCGAATGTCCTCAATGGACTTCCACGCTATTGATCGGATCGACATGCAACTGGCGGCATGTTGTGGAGCAGTTCACAGGGATGGACAAAGACTCTCTGGGGACTATGACGGTGCTTCCAGGATTGATCGAACCATACTCTCAGGAATGTCGGGAGGTGATTCCGAGACCGATCCGACCATGCTCTTCGGAATCTATGTGGGTAATTGCGGGGTCGATCTGTTCATATTCTTAGGAGAAGGTTCCGGGATCGATTTCACCACTCGGCTTCTCGGAGTCTAGGTAGGCCATTCGGTAGGTGGGTCGGTCTGACCATACTTTTGTCGGACAACATCCGCTGGTTAGCCCCATGAGGAGATAGTTTCAAAATGGTGCTGACCCGATGAAGAGGGAGAAAAGTTCCTATTCCGGAAACTTCCAGATAGTGTTTGCTCACATGCATGACAGGGATACGAATCTCAACCATGAGGTGCACTACCTAGAAGTGATGATAGCGAGAATCGGTGGCCACTCCTCAAGGTCTCATGTCACTACATACAACGCAAGGTCTGTCCGTCAGCAGTAGACTTCCGAAGCATGTGAAAAGAGAGGTTCACATGATGTATGGACAGGTATGTCCAGCGGTGTCCAATGCCAGAGAAAGCTGTTGTGTGATCTCATGAAGATGATTCTGCCTCGGAGTGTGTATCGGTGAGAGAAGTTCCAGAGGAAAGGGACAGCACGAAAAAACAGCGGAAGAGCTCGGGTGTGGAATTTTCTCTCCCTCCCATGTGGCGAAAAAATGCATCCCCCGCCGCAGATTCTTCGCTGTCGCCAACAGCATTCAAACTGCAGTTCAAACCCGCAGATGATTGAGGTTCCCGCGGTAAATAAACCGCAGTCAGTCAGAGCCGTGTAAGACTCTGGCCCGTCGAGGTGTCTTGTAGGAGACTTCCACGCCTGGTTACGGTTTCCTTCTCTCATTGAGAACGTTGTGCACCACGAGGGGAGAGAAGTAGCTTCGTCCAGCTGCTCCACGATGCAGGAACTACGTCGTCGATGCGATCATTCTCCTCCGTCAGACCCCCGCAAAACAGGGCCATGGTTCCGAGTTCGCCGTTGGTTCATCAAGAGAGAGGGCTCTGCGAGGCCCGAGGTCAAGTTCATCCGATCCCTGGCGGATCCGGATCCCGATCCGCAGCCACGGCGACAACCAGCTAGACGCCCGAACAAGAGATGGACGGTGCTCTTGGGTCTTCGAAAACCCCAGATGGGCCAACGGAGGAAGGGGCCACCGGGAACCATGATGCATGATGAGTCAAAACGTCAAGAAGGCCCTCGCTTTCCAGAAAAATGGGCTGTCGTCACTGAAGACCTCCCTGTTTCAAGATACTATTTCTGCACCACTGATAGAACAGCGCCCATATTGGCGGCGGTTTCTGCAACTACCAGTAGAACGACGCTGGAGGTATCTTCCCTAAGAAATCAGTTCCCAAGGTTCAAATGCTCTTGAGCCTCTCCGGAGCTACACCTGCAAGTCTGACTAAGCACATCCAAGGGAGTCCCCGAATTCTTCGAAAAAAAAAACGTTCTCCAACCGACCCCAGCTCTATTGCCGAACGCCCTGTATACCTGTACAACCTTCCGAGCTCGTATTGGGCAGTAGCCTACCCATGAGGAACTCGAATGTTCCAGAGAGGAAAGCGTTGAAGAGGATTCGATGGACTTCCTGAGACTCATGAATTTATTTAGTGTAGCGTGCTACATCAACGGAATACTCTCCAACTTGCTATTATTTTACACATTCTTCCATCACGATTATTTATGCGCGACAATGCCCATTATACACACTGCAATAAGCTACAGTCTTTCCACTCTAAAAATTTTCTTCCTATCAATCGTTCCTCCAATCGATCGGTCACAATCAATCAATGAGTCGACAAATGCATCGTGTTGAATGCTTGCCGGATTGAGAGTGAATTCATCGCACCAGATTGATGGAAAACTCCCTCCGAACGGGCAGTTCAGACTACATACACAAACATGATCGAATCGGTGCTGTTGACAGTGTAGCTTTTGCTTTCTTGTTTCTCTTCGCGGATGAATTGAGACAATGGTGGGACAGTTGGCGATTCGACAATGTTTCGGTCAACCGGTCGTATTGCTGTTACTGTCTGTATTGTCGTTGTCACCCTTATCGTCCTGGTTGTTGGCTTCATCGGGGTCGACCCGACTGTTGCTGGGCTGGGCAGCGTTTCTCAAGGCTTGGACTCTCCACTCCAAGGCGTTGTAGAGCTGCTCCGCTTCCCGGGACGAACACTGGATGAGGTAAACGGCGCTCGCGCCTTCAGGTGACTGCCCTGTCATCCTCAACGATCTATCGTTAGCGTATTCGACCGACATTCCAGCCCAGACTTTCGTGTTCAATACGACTCGCAGAATGCCTTGAGTGCGCATGACGACACGACTTTGGAGAGAGCCATCTTCCGGGTTTTGTTTGTCATTCAATCGGAGAACTCCGCGGCCCCGCTCGAGATATTGGTTTCCTTCGAAGATATAAAGCTTGCAGTTGATCTGCACCACGTTCCTCTCATCTTCTTCGCCTGGGGAAGAACAAGTTTCGAATCCAGTGATTGTTTTCCTCAAGCTATCCATCGTTGCTGCCGATCCCCATCGAGAGGAGATCCCGCCACCGAGCACGTACCTGTGACGACTTCCACTTCCTCCAATTTGCTCTTCTTGGCTTCGTTCTCCATTCTTTGTTGATATTCTTCAGCTGTTTCATTGAGACTCCGCTTTTCACCTTTGGCGGGGCTCTCACTTTCCTTCTCGGGCTCCGCACTGACGGAAGCGGCCTCCGCGAAATCTGCGGGCGCTTTCGATTCTACGTCGACCGTTTCTGCATTCTGTGAAAGAAGAGTAACCTTCTAATAGAACAGTTCGTTGAGCGAGAGAAGTTGCGGTCCCTACAGAAGTACCTCGCGATTGAAATTCGCTCTTTTCATCGTTGTGATTCGCCGTTATCCTCTGATACTTACCGTTACTCTGTCACGAAGATTTTGTCCGAATACGAAACTGCTTTCCGAAACCTGCAATGGATTTCAATGGATTCATCCGTTACTGCATACGAAAGAGTAACACCAATTATGAATGGCGCAATTTATTGACAACATTCCCGCATCACACTTACATTACTGACACGATCTTGCAAGTTCTGACCGAAAACTAGCTCGTTGACTTGCTTGAAACCATCTGTGCTCACCCCCGCAACGGATGGAATTCTAGTCTCGTGTTTGGCGGGCTCCGGACCATCGAGTTTGGCTTTTCCATCAAGTTTGATCTCCACGCCCTGCGCGGGCACTCCAGCGTCCCCTGGCACTTTTGAATCTTCCCGAATGTCAACGTCGGCATCGTCTTTTCTCCCGGAGTCGACAACATCATCGGTCGCTTCTTCCTTCTTCGGTTCTGCGGCTCCATCAGTCGCATCTTTTGACTTTTCAGTCTCAGTTTTCCCGCTCGGTTCGGATTTCCCAACGGAATCTGTATTTTTCTCAGCTCCGCCATCTTTATCGGAGTCGACCTTCTTGTCGATCCCATCTTTCTTGTCAATGGAATCTGCCGATAAACGATCCCCGTCTTGATTTTCAATTTTACCTGCGGGAACCCATTTCATTTGTACGCTTTTTTGATTTGAGTTAGTGATAGAGTTAAACTGCGGTCTCCTATATTGGAAAATGATTCCAACAGAATGGCTCTGTGCTATCACTGTACTCACCATTGTTGAGCGAGGTGGGTGTCTTGTAGATTTTGAGATTGGACGCCTGTGCCGAAAGTGCAGAGGGCTTCAATACGAAACCTGAAGACCTGGGAGCTTCCTGACCGAGGACCAGAGTTGGAGGTGCTACCAGAGGTCGAGATTCTGAAGAGTAAACCAACCTGAATCAATGTTGTCCCTATGGCTCACTGATCTGAATTTCCTCCCTGAGGATTCGATCCACTCAGCGAAATCAGTACGAGCACCGGAAATAACGTGCAGAACCGATGTCCGCCGAGACAAATGGCTCCAGCCCTGAACTCAGGATACCATAGAATCCCAGTTGGCGCCAATTGAGGGACATCTTTGAGCGTGACACGTGAGGCACTTCACAAGAGGCGGGAGCGAGGACCTCCTCCGGTATTCTGGCCGCGAAAGTCGCCACCTAGTGCAGCAACGCCGAGAATCTGGAGTTCCCGCCGCATATTACCGGTCAAAGCCGCTTTGTGCCGAAAACCGTCCGTTTCACACAAAGTTCCACTTCCGTGATCTATCCGACGTCGATGAATGGGACCGTGCTCGCCGATAGCAGCCACTCCTCGTCGATAAAACGTCTTTTGGCAGACTCTGAACACGATCGACGATAACGTACCTCTAGCCTGGTCTTCAGAGCCCCTAGTCGGGGTGGTGGAAGTTTTGATCGCGAATGGATTCCGTCCGAGAGTTCCTGGAATTCGAGTATTCAGAGCCCTGAAATTTGGCATAGCGCGCTTCTACACTTCGCTGGAATTGTTCGTAGCTTCTAGAACGACTCCGAAAAACCGGCTCGCCCATTTTCAGCCGCTGGGTGCCCGATTTGATTGGAACTTCGACAAAACATTCCTCCAACTGTCGTCGACCGCTGCAGCCATGTCTCGAGACATGAATGCTACACCGCGCCTCGGAAAAACCGACATATTTCGATCAAAACATCACTTACCATTGTCCGCCATGTTCGAAGGTGTTCTGTTGCTGTTTCCAAATGTTGAAGCTCCGCCCAGACCGGATGATGCTGCTGATCTGCAGAGACCGGGTTGAGGTGCCGAATGGATCAAGGTATGGGACATCCAATGGCACGACATGGGGTAGCGAGCGATTTAGCGGAGCGCACACAGCTTCAAGGAGGAGAGAGTTTGAAAAATGGCGCGACGTAAGTGAGAGAGCGGACATCGGTCGCGCTCGATAACCGCTGTTGCTGCAAACCTCGAGTCATTACTGAGTCTGACTCGGACCATCAGTCGCTGAATGATTTCAATGATGGAGATGATGCAGAATCCATCTTGACAATATTGACCCACAGCCTGGTGTGTTTCTCTTCCTCTCAAAGTTGTCTGGACGCCGCCATCTTACACGCTATACGAAGGGACCCAATGTTTACAACCAGAGTTCGCCGATAATTCGAGCGGGCTGTTCTGGGCTTTATCACCATCGCATGCACAAGAACTATGGAACTCACTGAACGATGGGTTCCGAATGTGACCCGAACCAGCCGAGGCTGTGTAGAGGATAGAGCATTCGACTTCTCGATTGTTCACCCGTACCTTATGGGTACATGAGCTCCCGAGAGAGAGAGAGAGAGAGAGAGAGAGAGCACTACTCAACCGGTGAAATCGCGAATGAGCGTAGAATCGATTTATGATTCACCTGTAACTGTTACCGGCGCTTCTCCGGAGCAGACTGGGGTTGAGTTCCCGCTTCGGCTTCCCGCTGCAGTGTGCGGCGGATAGTTGAGATGATGACCCCGAGAAGCCGCTCCCGTGCGATCATCATGCGTTTCACCGCTCATCATTTTCCGCAACTCCAATCTTCATCGTTGGAGCCGTGCAAAGCACGCCTGAGCTCGTTCGTGGTTGACGGGAGATCGGCGACGGCGTTGCGACCTTTCTCGACATGACGGATCGATTTCCTTCGAACAAGTCATCAAAGGTAGTCACGACGCCAGAGTCAGATTGAAGGTTGGCTGAGATGTCAGACCATCTCAATGAACTCCCTCCGTGACCATACTTGAGCCAAATTACATGAACCCACCAATACCAGCTCAGTCATTCCTACAGCAGAGACTCATGTTGTGATTCGATATTATTCAATCCGAACACTTCACAAAGCTTGAGCTTCGAGGCATCGGGATTCCTGAGGTACTTTCTCCGTTTGTCAGTTTTGGTTCTCTGAACACTGGCAGCATGTGCTAACGAACAACTGGAGTGTGTGGTGACTCTCACCGAAGATCTTCTGCAGATGTGCTTGTATGCGAGCTCTGTGCTGGGCATGAGGGCAAGCAAGGTTTCCGCTCGCGCCGCTCTAACTAGGGGGAGGTTTCCCCATCCTGTTCTTCTGAGACACACCTACAGAAAGGTTCTGTCGAGGTTGAGTACGGCAACTTGAGAATCGGAGTTGGGAGCTGAAGCACCCTGACGTATAACATTGACAAAGGTATGATCAAAAGCTCCCGAATCTTCGTGCGAGTGGAGTGAGTAGGCTGTCTAGAGGGATTTTCTGAACTGCAACATATGTTCTCGAAACTAGCGGGATATTGTGCAGGAAAACTCGAATCCAAGTTCGCCTCACAATTGTCGCTACCGACCTATTGCGTTTCTTCATGCCTCCTGGAAGCCGTAAGAAGCCTATGTACGTCCGGTTGCCATCCCGCGCGCTGTTGTTCCTAAGCAGTGTACATCGTCAACGCAGACCAGCAACATTTGTGAGTTCCACCTCTGGATAATGCCTGCAGCAGGTTCGCGCACAGTCATGTGCGGCGTTTCAGTCGCGACTCACACCGGTCAGTCAAGTTTTCCGGAAGCCGCCGGGATCCCGAAACCCTTACCAAGGAAACATCATGGAAGCCATGCCGCTTGCCGAGCGTATGCCGAAGTAACCTCAGTATCGCGACAGGTTCAATGTTGAGTGTCCCCTGGTTGAACTTCTGACTTTCATTTCGGGAGGAAACCCGATCATCGCGGGTCAGGAACACAATCCGAACCCGCTGAACCTCCACGACTTCTCATACGAACTCCGTGCAACCGCATGTGCCTCGACAAGGATGAAGCTGTGTTCAAAACGGACCTGAGAAGTGGTCGCGGGGGATAGCTTCACGATAAGCAGGAATCTACAGCGACCTGAGCACACTCTCAGCGAGAAACACTTCACTCCGCGTATCTGACCTCAGAGCAACTCTACTTTATGAGTTCAAGGAGGTGCTTCCGGGGTCGATCTGACCATACTTTTCGGTATCCTAGGAGGTGGTGGCGGCACCGATCGGACCATACTTTTCGGAATCTACGGAGGTCGACGCGGGATCGATCTGACCACACTTCTTGGGATCTGGAGAAGAAGTCCCGGAATCGATCTGACCATGCTAGTCGGAGTCCAGAGACGGAGTTCCGGAGTCGATCTGACCAAGCTGTTGGAATTTATAGAGGCGGGTTCGGGATCAATCTGATTTTACTTGTCGGAGTTGATGGAGGTGGTTTAGCAATCGATCCAACAATACTGTTCGGAGTCCAGTGAGTTAGCTTCGGGATCGATTCGACCTGTCTTTCGGGATCGAGGGAGCAGGTTTCGGGATCGATCTGAACATGATTTTCGGAATATAGGGAGGTCTCCGAGATCTCCGCTCGTGTTGGGAAGTTTTGAGCGCAGTCAGCCACACAGTCCTTTAGGAATCGAGTCGGGGCGATGTTCATCTTGCTTAGGACCCGGGGACTGCGGAAATGTAACGGAGGAACTTGATCAAAACACTTCGATCCACGCGTATGTCGAGGCGGAGAGAGATATGTGCGGTGTCCTGCCCCGCGCGAGGGCCGAGTCCGGCCTACAGTACAGCTTGAAACTTACTGACATTGCTCCTCTCCCCCGTTGTGTCGGGATTCAAAGTTGCCCCTGGATTGTTTGAAGACTGAAACAACACTCGATCGACATTGCCTGAACCCTCAGGCAATATTTGATCACATGATAATTCTTGGTATTCAACTCAAACGAGGCGGGATCCATATTTGCGAAGTTCTGAGAGAAAAACTAGATAAAATTGAGAGATTTACACTCGAGAGCAGCGGGTTAGAAAGGAAATGTTCAAAGACAGACGCAGAACGACTCGAGACCAAAGAGGTGAGGCGATAGCAATTTGTTCATCCTATCCTCAGCAATCGAGCTATCCCGCGAGCAATCGAAAGGACTGATGTGCTGTTTCCTGGAGTAGGAGAAAGCCTACGACAGAATGAGCGGAGATTTCCCATCGGTGGAACGGGGAAGAGTTATTGGGATAGAAACGATGTGTATAGAATTACGTCCGCTATCACCGGCCCTGTTGTCGCGGTGTATAGAGCTAGAGAGGAGAATCCTGTGGACCAGATATGTATCCGGGCCGGTAATAAACCGCCGATCGAATGATTCAACGAGAAGTTCGGGGTTTCTTTCCGCAGACGATCTGATCCTCCTCATATCTGATTACGAGTAAATCGAAGTCGTTCTGAACATGACGTTCGAACGTGCCATCGTACTATCCACTAATGGAGACCTGGGACGGTCGATTCCGATGAGAACCCAGCAGAGAGAACTCGAGGCGTAGGATCAATCAAGATACCCTGGAATCACCCACGAAATCAATCGCCTCTTTTCTCTTCACAGGGAAAGCGCCAGTGTTGAAACCTCCTTGGGATTCTTGTATCCTGGACCCCCATGGACTGAGCGCTCCGTCAGACCAGGGAAGGGACGTGTCCCGAAAATCAGAACTTTCGATTAATATCGTGGGTTTTTCTCCGCGACTTCGCAGATTTTCTCGATGGAAGCAAGAGGTTTCACTCCGCCCGTTGCCTCATCCGGCTTCCCAAGCAGGATCGCGATCTCCGCCAGGAACGAGCGTTGAAATTAACGAGAGCTTGCGACGAAGGCGCATCTCTGAATGTGGTTGCGAACGAAATTGGAAGTTCGTTCTCTGCTCTAACCCCGAAAGTGTTTCGAGCTTGCTTAGAACACAACACTGGACTCTCCCGAACTTTACGGACGGAAGTTAAAACATGCCCACGGGAGCTCATAACGCTGCGTTCGACCACAGCCTCGTCGATGTCGTCTCAAGATTCTCAACCATTTACGAACACAACGCGCATGGTATTTTTTTTTTCCGCGTCACGTCTCCATAGTGGGATACGTTTTTCGACCAAAACGAAACATAAGGTCCACGAACTTGGCGATGAACTCTTGAGGAATATGAGTTCTCGCAGCGGAGATCAAACATCGTGCGAGGGAAAATCCATCTTCTGGAATTCCGCTTATCTTGCTTATGATTCCTCGGGTACTCATGCACGCAGCCGCAAATTGAATGAATTTCTTCGCAATCCACCCTGTGAGGCCAGAGAAGACATCGAATACAGCTGGAGTTTGAAATTCTCCGGAGATAGATCTCCCGAATTTGAACCTATTTATTTCTGTTCACATTCCGTCATTCCACAAGTCACATTTGTGCTGCTACCTATTGTAGAAATTGTAGAAAGTTTCTTTGACCTGGTGCAGTAGACTGGCTCTTCAATTTTCCGTTTGATAGATTCGCCCTCCACCTTGACCGGCTCAGGCGTTCTCGGCCGAAGTCGAGCCTGCTGCAGGTTCTCATTCGCTTCCTGAAGCGCACGTCGAGCGATCTCCAGACACCTCCTCGCGATTTCCACTCTATTTTCCGAGTCATGGAGCTCTTCCGTAGCGATCTTGTGTGAAGCTTTGGCGGCCTTAAATCGTTTCCTCGCGTACGGATCATCGATAATCGCGCAAAATATCGCAGCTTTCTCAAGAGCTGATCTGGTCGAGCTCTGAGCTGGCGGGAACCTTCCAAAGATTGTTCTTCCTGCTTCAGGATCTCCTCTTGTGTTTGGAATTCCTCGGCGTAGTCAGCCGCACAGTATTCCAGGAATCGAATCACGGCGATGTTCATATTGCTTGCGATTCGGGAACTGCTTCGATGTAACGGGAAAACTTGATCAAGACACTGATCCGAGCGGACGTCTAGGCGGGGCGCTGGAAGTCCAAGAGTTTCAACACAGTGAAGTGCCGGAGTGGAATGCAGTCTGTAGATGGACTCACCGCCTTATATATGCAGAAAGTTGGTCCAATGCCCTCTCCGCGAGCGTAGGATCCGGTCAATAGTAGAGCTTGGAGCTTCCGAAGATTGCCGCCCTCTCTGATTGTAGCGGAATTCGGAGTTGCACCNGCAGTCAGTCAGAGCCGTGTAAGACTCTGGCCCGTCGAGGTGTCTTGTAGGAGACTTCCACGCCTGGTTACGGTTTCCTTCTCTCATTGAGAACGTTGTGCACCACGAGGGGAGAGAAGTAGCTTCGTCCAGCTGCTCCACGATGCAGGAACTACGTCGTCGATGCGATCATTCTCCTCCGTCAGACCCCCGCAAAACAGGGCCATGGTTCCGAGTTCGCCGTTGGTTCATCAAGAGAGAGGGCTCTGCGAGGCCCGAGGTCAAGTTCATCCGATCCCTGGCGGATCCGGATCCCGATCCGCAGCCACGGCGACAACCAGCTAGACGCCCGAACAAGAGATGGACGGTGCTCTTGGGTCTTCGAAAACCCCAGATGGGCCAACGGAGGAAGGGGCCACCGGGAACCATGATGCATGATGAGTCAAAACGTCAAGAAGGCCCTCGCTTTCCAGAAAAATGGGCTGTCGTCACTGAAGACCTCCCTGTTTCAAGATACTATTTCTGCACCACTGATAGAACAGCGCCCATATTGGCGGCGGTTTCTGCAACTACCAGTAGAACGACGCTGGAGGTATCTTCCCTAAGAAATCAGTTCCCAAGGTTCAAATGCTCTTGAGCCTCTCCGGAGCTACACCTGCAAGTCTGACTAAGCACATCCAAGGGAGTCCCCGAATTCTTCGAAAAAAAAAACGTTCTCCAACCGACCCCAGCTCTATTGCCGAACGCCCTGTATACCTGTACAACCTTCCGAGCTCGTATTGGGCAGTAGCCTACCCATGAGGAACTCGAATGTTCCAGAGAGGAAAGCGTTGAAGAGGATTCGATGGACTTCCTGAGACTCATGAATTTATTTAGTGTAGCGTGCTACATCAACGGAATACTCTCCAACTTGCTATTATTTTACACATTCTTCCATCACGATTATTTATGCGCGACAATGCCCATTATACACACTGCAATAAGCTACAGTCTTTCCACTCTAAAAATTTTCTTCCTATCAATCGTTCCTCCAATCGATCGGTCACAATCAATCAATGAGTCGACAAATGCATCGTGTTGAATGCTTGCCGGATTGAGAGTGAATTCATCGCACCAGATTGATGGAAAACTCCCTCCGAACGGGCAGTTCAGACTACATACACAAACATGATCGAATCGGTGCTGTTGACAGTGTAGCTTTTGCTTTCTTGTTTCTCTTCGCGGATGAATTGAGACAATGGTGGGACAGTTGGCGATTCGACAATGTTTCGGTCAACCGGTCGTATTGCTGTTACTGTCTGTATTGTCGTTGTCACCCTTATCGTCCTGGTTGTTGGCTTCATCGGGGTCGACCCGACTGTTGCTGGGCTGGGCAGCGTTTCTCAAGGCTTGGACTCTCCACTCCAAGGCGTTGTAGAGCTGCTCCGCTTCCCGGGACGAACACTGGATGAGGTAAACGGCGCTCGCGCCTTCAGGTGACTGCCCTGTCATCCTCAACGATCTATCGTTAGCGTATTCGACCGACATTCCAGCCCAGACTTTCGTGTTCAATACGACTCGCAGAATGCCTTGAGTGCGCATGACGACACGACTTTGGAGAGAGCCATCTTCCGGGTTTTGTTTGTCATTCAATCGGAGAACTCCGCGGCCCCGCTCGAGATATTGGTTTCCTTCGAAGATATAAAGCTTGCAGTTGATCTGCACCACGTTCCTCTCATCTTCTTCGCCTGGGGAAGAACAAGTTTCGAATCCAGTGATTGTTTTCCTCAAGCTATCCATCGTTGCTGCCGATCCCCATCGAGAGGAGATCCCGCCACCGAGCACGTACCTGTGACGACTTCCACTTCCTCCAATTTGCTCTTCTTGGCTTCGTTCTCCATTCTTTGTTGATATTCTTCAGCTGTTTCATTGAGACTCCGCTTTTCACCTTTGGCGGGGCTCTCACTTTCCTTCTCGGGCTCCGCACTGACGGAAGCGGCCTCCGCGAAATCTGCGGGCGCTTTCGATTCTACGTCGACCGTTTCTGCATTCTGTGAAAGAAGAGTAACCTTCTAATAGAACAGTTCGTTGAGCGAGAGAAGTTGCGGTCCCTACAGAAGTACCTCGCGATTGAAATTCGCTCTTTTCATCGTTGTGATTCGCCGTTATCCTCTGATACTTACCGTTACTCTGTCACGAAGATTTTGTCCGAATACGAAACTGCTTTCCGAAACCTGCAATGGATTTCAATGGATTCATCCGTTACTGCATACGAAAGAGTAACACCAATTATGAATGGCGCAATTTATTGACAACATTCCCGCATCACACTTACATTACTGACACGATCTTGCAAGTTCTGACCGAAAACTAGCTCGTTGACTTGCTTGAAACCATCTGTGCTCACCCCCGCAACGGATGGAATTCTAGTCTCGTGTTTGGCGGGCTCCGGACCATCGAGTTTGGCTTTTCCATCAAGTTTGATCTCCACGCCCTGCGCGGGCACTCCAGCGTCCCCTGGCACTTTTGAATCTTCCCGAATGTCAACGTCGGCATCGTCTTTTCTCCCGGAGTCGACAACATCATCGGTCGCTTCTTCCTTCTTCGGTTCTGCGGCTCCATCAGTCGCATCTTTTGACTTTTCAGTCTCAGTTTTCCCGCTCGGTTCGGATTTCCCAACGGAATCTGTATTTTTCTCAGCTCCGCCATCTTTATCGGAGTCGACCTTCTTGTCGATCCCATCTTTCTTGTCAATGGAATCTGCCGATAAACGATCCCCGTCTTGATTTTCAATTTTACCTGCGGGAACCCATTTCATTTGTACGCTTTTTTGATTTGAGTTAGTGATAGAGTTAAACTGCGGTCTCCTATATTGGAAAATGATTCCAACAGAATGGCTCTGTGCTATCACTGTACTCACCATTGTTGAGCGAGGTGGGTGTCTTGTAGATTTTGAGATTGGACGCCTGTGCCGAAAGTGCAGAGGGCTTCAATACGAAACCTGAAGACCTGGGAGCTTCCTGACCGAGGACCAGAGTTGGAGGTGCTACCAGAGGTCGAGATTCTGAAGAGTAAACCAACCTGAATCAATGTTGTCCCTATGGCTCACTGATCTGAATTTCCTCCCTGAGGATTCGATCCACTCAGCGAAATCAGTACGAGCACCGGAAATAACGTGCAGAACCGATGTCCGCCGAGACAAATGGCTCCAGCCCTGAACTCAGGATACCATAGAATCCCAGTTGGCGCCAATTGAGGGACATCTTTGAGCGTGACACGTGAGGCACTTCACAAGAGGCGGGAGCGAGGACCTCCTCCGGTATTCTGGCCGCGAAAGTCGCCACCTAGTGCAGCAACGCCGAGAATCTGGAGTTCCCGCCGCATATTACCGGTCAAAGCCGCTTTGTGCCGAAAACCGTCCGTTTCACACAAAGTTCCACTTCCGTGATCTATCCGACGTCGATGAATGGGACCGTGCTCGCCGATAGCAGCCACTCCTCGTCGATAAAACGTCTTTTGGCAGACTCTGAACACGATCGACGATAACGTACCTCTAGCCTGGTCTTCAGAGCCCCTAGTCGGGGTGGTGGAAGTTTTGATCGCGAATGGATTCCGTCCGAGAGTTCCTGGAATTCGAGTATTCAGAGCCCTGAAATTTGGCATAGCGCGCTTCTACACTTCGCTGGAATTGTTCGTAGCTTCTAGAACGACTCCGAAAAACCGGCTCGCCCATTTTCAGCCGCTGGGTGCCCGATTTGATTGGAACTTCGACAAAACATTCCTCCAACTGTCGTCGACCGCTGCAGCCATGTCTCGAGACATGAATGCTACACCGCGCCTCGGAAAAACCGACATATTTCGATCAAAACATCACTTACCATTGTCCGCCATGTTCGAAGGTGTTCTGTTGCTGTTTCCAAATGTTGAAGCTCCGCCCAGACCGGATGATGCTGCTGATCTGCAGAGACCGGGTTGAGGTGCCGAATGGATCAAGGTATGGGACATCCAATGGCACGACATGGGGTAGCGAGCGATTTAGCGGAGCGCACACAGCTTCAAGGAGGAGAGAGTTTGAAAAATGGCGCGACGTAAGTGAGAGAGCGGACATCGGTCGCGCTCGATAACCGCTGTTGCTGCAAACCTCGAGTCATTACTGAGTCTGACTCGGACCATCAGTCGCTGAATGATTTCAATGATGGAGATGATGCAGAATCCATCTTGACAATATTGACCCACAGCCTGGTGTGTTTCTCTTCCTCTCAAAGTTGTCTGGACGCCGCCATCTTACACGCTATACGAAGGGACCCAATGTTTACAACCAGAGTTCGCCGATAATTCGAGCGGGCTGTTCTGGGCTTTATCACCATCGCATGCACAAGAACTATGGAACTCACTGAACGATGGGTTCCGAATGTGACCCGAACCAGCCGAGGCTGTGTAGAGGATAGAGCATTCGACTTCTCGATTGTTCACCCGTACCTTATGGGTACATGAGCTCCCGAGAGAGAGAGAGAGAGAGAGAGAGAGAGAGCACTACTCAACCGGTGAAATCGCGAATGAGCGTAGAATCGATTTATGATTCACCTGTAACTGTTACCGGCGCTTCTCCGGAGCAGACTGGGGTTGAGTTCCCGCTTCGGCTTCCCGCTGCAGTGTGCGGCGGATAGTTGAGATGATGACCCCGAGAAGCCGCTCCCGTGCGATCATCATGCGTTTCACCGCTCATCATTTTCCGCAACTCCAATCTTCATCGTTGGAGCCGTGCAAAGCACGCCTGAGCTCGTTCGTGGTTGACGGGAGATCGGCGACGGCGTTGCGACCTTTCTCGACATGACGGATCGATTTCCTTCGAACAAGTCATCAAAGGTAGTCACGACGCCAGAGTCAGATTGAAGGTTGGCTGAGATGTCAGACCATCTCAATGAACTCCCTCCGTGACCATACTTGAGCCAAATTACATGAACCCACCAATACCAGCTCAGTCATTCCTACAGCAGAGACTCATGTTGTGATTCGATATTATTCAATCCGAACACTTCACAAAGCTTGAGCTTCGAGGCATCGGGATTCCTGAGGTACTTTCTCCGTTTGTCAGTTTTGGTTCTCTGAACACTGGCAGCATGTGCTAACGAACAACTGGAGTGTGTGGTGACTCTCACCGAAGATCTTCTGCAGATGTGCTTGTATGCGAGCTCTGTGCTGGGCATGAGGGCAAGCAAGGTTTCCGCTCGCGCCGCTCTAACTAGGGGGAGGTTTCCCCATCCTGTTCTTCTGAGACACACCTACAGAAAGGTTCTGTCGAGGTTGAGTACGGCAACTTGAGAATCGGAGTTGGGAGCTGAAGCACCCTGACGTATAACATTGACAAAGGTATGATCAAAAGCTCCCGAATCTTCGTGCGAGTGGAGTGAGTAGGCTGTCTAGAGGGATTTTCTGAACTGCAACATATGTTCTCGAAACTAGCGGGATATTGTGCAGGAAAACTCGAATCCAAGTTCGCCTCACAATTGTCGCTACCGACCTATTGCGTTTCTTCATGCCTCCTGGAAGCCGTAAGAAGCCTATGTACGTCCGGTTGCCATCCCGCGCGCTGTTGTTCCTAAGCAGTGTACATCGTCAACGCAGACCAGCAACATTTGTGAGTTCCACCTCTGGATAATGCCTGCAGCAGGTTCGCGCACAGTCATGTGCGGCGTTTCAGTCGCGACTCACACCGGTCAGTCAAGTTTTCCGGAAGCCGCCGGGATCCCGAAACCCTTACCAAGGAAACATCATGGAAGCCATGCCGCTTGCCGAGCGTATGCCGAAGTAACCTCAGTATCGCGACAGGTTCAATGTTGAGTGTCCCCTGGTTGAACTTCTGACTTTCATTTCGGGAGGAAACCCGATCATCGCGGGTCAGGAACACAATCCGAACCCGCTGAACCTCCACGACTTCTCATACGAACTCCGTGCAACCGCATGTGCCTCGACAAGGATGAAGCTGTGTTCAAAACGGACCTGAGAAGTGGTCGCGGGGGATAGCTTCACGATAAGCAGGAATCTACAGCGACCTGAGCACACTCTCAGCGAGAAACACTTCACTCCGCGTATCTGACCTCAGAGCAACTCTACTTTATGAGTTCAAGGAGGTGCTTCCGGGGTCGATCTGACCATACTTTTCGGTATCCTAGGAGGTGGTGGCGGCACCGATCGGACCATACTTTTCGGAATCTACGGAGGTCGACGCGGGATCGATCTGACCACACTTCTTGGGATCTGGAGAAGAAGTCCCGGAATCGATCTGACCATGCTAGTCGGAGTCCAGAGACGGAGTTCCGGAGTCGATCTGACCAAGCTGTTGGAATTTATAGAGGCGGGTTCGGGATCAATCTGATTTTACTTGTCGGAGTTGATGGAGGTGGTTTAGCAATCGATCCAACAATACTGTTCGGAGTCCAGTGAGTTAGCTTCGGGATCGATTCGACCTGTCTTTCGGGATCGAGGGAGCAGGTTTCGGGATCGATCTGAACATGATTTTCGGAATATAGGGAGGTCTCCGAGATCTCCGCTCGTGTTGGGAAGTTTTGAGCGCAGTCAGCCACACAGTCCTTTAGGAATCGAGTCGGGGCGATGTTCATCTTGCTTAGGACCCGGGGACTGCGGAAATGTAACGGAGGAACTTGATCAAAACACTTCGATCCACGCGTATGTCGAGGCGGAGAGAGATATGTGCGGTGTCCTGCCCCGCGCGAGGGCCGAGTCCGGCCTACAGTACAGCTTGAAACTTACTGACATTGCTCCTCTCCCCCGTTGTGTCGGGATTCAAAGTTGCCCCTGGATTGTTTGAAGACTGAAACAACACTCGATCGACATTGCCTGAACCCTCAGGCAATATTTGATCACATGATAATTCTTGGTATTCAACTCAAACGAGGCGGGATCCATATTTGCGAAGTTCTGAGAGAAAAACTAGATAAAATTGAGAGATTTACACTCGAGAGCAGCGGGTTAGAAAGGAAATGTTCAAAGACAGACGCAGAACGACTCGAGACCAAAGAGGTGAGGCGATAGCAATTTGTTCATCCTATCCTCAGCAATCGAGCTATCCCGCGAGCAATCGAAAGGACTGATGTGCTGTTTCCTGGAGTAGGAGAAAGCCTACGACAGAATGAGCGGAGATTTCCCATCGGTGGAACGGGGAAGAGTTATTGGGATAGAAACGATGTGTATAGAATTACGTCCGCTATCACCGGCCCTGTTGTCGCGGTGTATAGAGCTAGAGAGGAGAATCCTGTGGACCAGATATGTATCCGGGCCGGTAATAAACCGCCGATCGAATGATTCAACGAGAAGTTCGGGGTTTCTTTCCGCAGACGATCTGATCCTCCTCATATCTGATTACGAGTAAATCGAAGTCGTTCTGAACATGACGTTCGAACGTGCCATCGTACTATCCACTAATGGAGACCTGGGACGGTCGATTCCGATGAGAACCCAGCAGAGAGAACTCGAGGCGTAGGATCAATCAAGATACCCTGGAATCACCCACGAAATCAATCGCCTCTTTTCTCTTCACAGGGAAAGCGCCAGTGTTGAAACCTCCTTGGGATTCTTGTATCCTGGACCCCCATGGACTGAGCGCTCCGTCAGACCAGGGAAGGGACGTGTCCCGAAAATCAGAACTTTCGATTAATATCGTGGGTTTTTCTCCGCGACTTCGCAGATTTTCTCGATGGAAGCAAGAGGTTTCACTCCGCCCGTTGCCTCATCCGGCTTCCCAAGCAGGATCGCGATCTCCGCCAGGAACGAGCGTTGAAATTAACGAGAGCTTGCGACGAAGGCGCATCTCTGAATGTGGTTGCGAACGAAATTGGAAGTTCGTTCTCTGCTCTAACCCCGAAAGTGTTTCGAGCTTGCTTAGAACACAACACTGGACTCTCCCGAACTTTACGGACGGAAGTTAAAACATGCCCACGGGAGCTCATAACGCTGCGTTCGACCACAGCCTCGTCGATGTCGTCTCAAGATTCTCAACCATTTACGAACACAACGCGCATGGTATTTTTTTTTCCGCGTCACGTCTCCATAGTGGGATACGTTTTTCGACCAAAACGAAACATAAGGTCCACGAACTTGGCGATGAACTCTTGAGGAATATGAGTTCTCGCAGCGGAGATCAAACATCGTGCGAGGGAAAATCCATCTTCTGGAATTCCGCTTATCTTGCTTATGATTCCTCGGGTACTCATGCACGCAGCCGCAAATTGAATGAATTTCTTCGCAATCCACCCTGTGAGGCCAGAGAAGACATCGAATACAGCTGGAGTTTGAAATTCTCCGGAGATAGATCTCCCGAATTTGAACCTATTTATTTCTGTTCACATTCCGTCATTCCACAAGTCACATTTGTGCTGCTACCTATTGTAGAAATTGTAGAAAGTTTCTTTGACCTGGTGCAGTAGACTGGCTCTTCAATTTTCCGTTTGATAGATTCGCCCTCCACCTTGACCGGCTCAGGCGTTCTCGGCCGAAGTCGAGCCTGCTGCAGGTTCTCATTCGCTTCCTGAAGCGCACGTCGAGCGATCTCCAGACACCTCCTCGCGATTTCCACTCTATTTTCCGAGTCATGGAGCTCTTCCGTAGCGATCTTGTGTGAAGCTTTGGCGGCCTTAAATCGTTTCCTCGCGTACGGATCATCGATAATCGCGCAAAATATCGCAGCTTTCTCAAGAGCTGATCTGGTCCGAGCTCTGAGCTGGCGGGAACCTTCCAAAGATTGTTCTTCCTGCTTCAGGATCTCCTCTTGTGTTTGGAATTCCTCGGCGTAGTCAGCCGCACAGTATTCCAGGAATCGAATCACGGCGATGTTCATATTGCTTGCGATTCGGGAACTGCTTCGATGTAACGGGAAAACTTGATCAAGACACTGATCCGAGCGGACGTCTAGGCGGGGCGCTGGAAGTCCAAGAGTTTCAACACAGTGAAGTGCCGGAGTGGAATGCAGTCTGTAGATGGACTCACCGCCTTATATATGCAGAAAGTTGGTCCAATGCCCTCTCCGCGAGCGTAGGATCCGGTCAATAGTAGAGCTTGGAGCTTCCGAAGATTGCCGCCCTCTCTGATTGTAGCGGAATTCGGAGTTGCACCCCTCCCCCAGTGTGGCGGAATTCGGAGCTGACCCCGAATTCTCTAAAGAGAGAAACCAGACTCGATCGACATCAACTTCCGAGAAAACACTCAGGCAATATCTGACCGCGAAGTGATTCTTGTTATTCAATTCACACGAGTCTCAGAGAACGGCATTGAGAACGCCTCACGGAAATTGCGAAACTGAAGTAGATGGCGCGAAAATCCAGCGAAACCTCAACGGAAGCCTCGTCGAGAAATCCTCGTTTCGTCTTCATGAAGTCGCGGAGATCCTCCGCCGAAGCGAACATGGATGGCGGAGCAATCTTCGCAATAGTTTTAGAAGACAAGCACTCCGGGCTAGGGGATTCTCCTCGATGAGGAGAATACGGCTGCTCACTTGTTCTAAAAGGCAACTTTGGTGCAGTCCACTTCGGCATCTGTTCTGTTAGTCAAACGATGGTGAAGAGCATAGAAATTTCTGGGACATCTTCCGGCAGCAGCTCAACTGTACGCTGCATGAAGTCTGCTGGAAACACAAACTTGAAGGGATTTTCATCGCTGGCAGTTTCGAACCCTCATGAGGGAGCGTCGATAAACTCCAGTAGATCATCGGTTTCCTGTCCTCTGGGACCATTTTTGCGATTCTTCCGACTCCAAACTTGACCCTGATGTTTAAACGAAGCTCAGGACTCTGTTCCTTATTCGAATGTTTGTGGGGGTGTCCAAGTCTCAGTGAAGTTGTCGACGAACGCCGAGAAAACAGTGTTGAACTATGATTGCGAGGTGTGCAACCCACTCGCTAATAATGGAAATCTGGGGTGACCGATTCCGATGAGAACCCAGCTGAGAGAAGTAGAGACGCAGGATCGATTAAGATAACCTGGAATCGCCCTATGTCACAAAATGAATCGCCTCTTTTCTCTTCATGGGGAAAGCGCCAGTGTTGAGACCTCCCCTGAGATTTTTGTATCTTGGACGGAGCGCACCGTCAAACCCACGGAAGGGACCCGTCCCGAGAATTGGAACTTTCGATTGATATCGTGGGTTTTTCTCCGCTACTTCACAGATTCCCCCGATGGAAGCAAGAGGTTTCGCTTTGCCCATTCCCTCATCCTGCTCGCGAACCATGATCGCGATCTCCGCGAGCAACGAGCGTTGAAATCGATGAGAGCTTGCGAGGGAGGCAAGCTTCTGAATGCGGTTGCGAACAAAAGTCGAAGTTCGCTATCTTGCTTATGATTTCTCGGATACTCATGCACGCAGCCGCAAATTGAATGAGTTTCTTTGCAATCTACCCTGTGAGGCCAGAGAAGACATCGAATACACCTGGAGTTTGAAATTCTCCGGAGATAGATCTCCCGAATTTGGACCTATTTATTTTTGTTCACATTCCGTCATTCCACAAGTCACAATGTGCTGCTACCTATTGTAGAAATTGTCGAGGTTTCTTTGACCTGGTGCAGTACACTGGCTCTTCAATCTTCCGTTTGATAGATTCGCCCCCCAGCTTTACCGGCTCAGGCGTTCTCGGCCGAACTCGAGCCTGCTGCAGGTTCTTATTCGCTTCCTGAAGCGCACGTCGAGCGATCTCCAGACACCTCCTCGCGATTTCCACTCTATTCTCCGAGTCATGAAGCTCTTCCGTAGCGGTCTTGTGTGAAGCTTTGGCGGCCTTAAATCGTTTCCTCGCGTAAGGATCATCGATAATCGCGCAAAATATCGCAGCTTTCTCAAGAGCTGATCTGGTCTGAGCTCTGAGCTGGCGGTAACCTTCCAATGACTGTTCTTCCTGCTTCAGGATCTCCTCTTGTGTTTGGAATTCATCGGCGTAGTCAGCCGCGCAGTATTCCAGGAATCGAATCACGGCGATGTTCATATTGCTTGCGATTCGGGAACTGCTCCGATGTAACGGGAAAACTTGATCAAGACACTGATCCGAGCGGACGTCTGGGCGGGGCGCTGGAAGTCCAAGAGTTTCAACACAGTGGAGTGCCGGAGTGGAATGCAGTCTGTAGATGGACTCACCGCCTTATATATGCAGAGAGTTGGTCCAATGCCCTCTCCGCGAGCGTAGGATCCGGTCAATAGTAGAGCTTGGAGCTTCCGAAGATTGCCGCCCTCTCTGATTGTAGCGGAATTCGGAGTTGCACCCCTCCCCCAGTGTGGCGGAATTCGGAGCTGACCCCGAATTCTTCGAAGACAGAAACCAGTATCGATCGACGAGTACTTCCGAGAAAACACTCAGGCAATATTTGACCGCGAAGTGATTCTTGTTTTTCAACTCACACGAGCCTCAGAAAACGGCATTGAGAACTCCTCACGGAGATTGCGAAACTGGAATAGAGGGTGCGAAACTTCAGCGAAACCTCAATGAAATCATCCAGAGATAATGCCTCGTCGAGAAAAACTCGTTTCGCCTCCGTGGCGTTGCGGAGATCCTCCGCTGCAATCGAACATTGGTTGCGGAGCAATTTTCGCAATAAAACTAGAAGAAAGGCACTCCGGGCTAGGGGATTCTACTCGATGAGGAGAAGTCTGAAGGCGACAATCCGAGTCTGACCCTGAAAGGTCGGTTTCCGATTCTGGGACATCTTCCGGCAGTGGTTCAACCGTAATATGCATGAAGTCTGCTGGAAGCATATACTCGGAGGAATTTCCATCGGTGGCAGTTTCGAACCCTTGTCAGGAAACGTCGATACTCTCCAGTAAGTCATCGGTTTCCTGTCCTCTGAGACCATTTTTGCGATTCTTCCGATTCCAAACTTGACCCTGATCTTTAAACGAAGCTTAGGACTCTGTTCCTTATTCGAATGTTTGTGGGGGTGTCCAAGTCTCAGTGAAGTTGTCGACGAACGCCGAGAAAACAGTGTTGAACTATGACTGCGAGGTGTGCAACCCACTCGCTAATAATGGAAATCTGGGATGACCGATTCCGATGAGAACCCAGCTGAGAGAACTAGAGACGCAGGATCGATTAAGATAACCTGGAATCGCCCTATGTCACAAAATGAATCGCCTCTTTTCTCTTCATGGAGAAAGCGCCAGTGTTGAGACCTTCCTTGAGATTTTTGTATCTTGGACTGAGCGCACCGTCAAACCCACGGAAGGGACCTGTCCCGAGGATTGGAACTTTCGATTAATATCGTGGGCTCTTCTCGGCGACCTCGCAGATTTCCCCGATGGAAGCAAGAGGTTTCGCTTCGCCCATTCTCTCATCCGGCTTCCCAACCATGATCGCGATTACGCGAGGAACCATCGTTGAAATCAACGACAGCTTGCGACGAAAGCAAGCTTCTGGATGCGGTTAAGAACGGAAGTTGTGTTTTTATTTTCACTCAGTTCGAGTAACATGGAGAATGAATAAATAAATAAGTAAATATCGGTGAGAGTCAGTCTAGATTCGGGAAGGAAATCTCATCGAACTGATATAAGAACATTCGAGTCCATGGTAAATATCACAGAAAAGTCCACATTTTACACACATGTATTTGGGTGTAGGTTCGAGAAAGGAGCTATTTGAGCAAAGCTTAAAAAGAAAACCGTGAACCGAGAATCGGGTCACTGTCTGTCGGTTCTCTCGGGCCGGGAGCTTCCAAGTGTCGTCCAACATCGCCACTGAGTTGAAGAATACGGGGTCGACCTCATCGAACTTCGTCTCCCAGCTTGCGAGACACCGCTCGAGAGCCTCTGTCGCGTGCAGTTTGAGCATCCTCCACCAGGAGGGGAGTGCCGGTAAGCAGGTAGACGAGTCTGCTTCTCGTCGAAGCGTGTAGCCCGAGTGCCCTCTTCAGAAACGATGCCTTCACGCGATTGAGGTGGTCGAGGTCACTGGCAGTTACGTCGTCCCAGATCAGTTCCAGACCGAATATAGCAACGGGTAGGACCTTAATGTTGAAGACGGCAATGGCTGTTACCACGGAGAGTCCACACGGCTTCTCGACGGCCAAGGCTGCCATCAGTGCGCTCCTGAACATGATCCTCTTGAGTCCTCTCCTGGACATGACCTCCATAGCTAGATCCATTAAACGGATAAGAAGACCCAGGTACTGGAATCTGTAAACGTATTGAAGCGGAGTTCCCGCGATGAAGAGTGTGTCATCGGCTGCGTAGCCACCTCCACGTCGGAACTTCATTCCCACGGTTTTGGAGATGTTCACCGTAAGACCGAGCTCGCCGATGCCCCTGCACATTCGAGTGAGGCCCTCCTGCACCTGGTTTCTGGAGGTACCGTATAGAACGAGATGGTCCGCGTACAAGAGCACCTTGATCAGCTTGCGCCGACCGCAGATGATGCCAGGCAAGTTCTTCAAAAGGACTGAAAACAACAAAGGACTAAGGTTGTCTCCTTGCGCCAGACCTGTAGTCTGGCTGAAGGAAGGGAGCAAAGATAACCCGTCATCTATTGAGAGACGGTTCTCTTGGAGTATGGCGAGAAGCAAGCGAAGGATGTTTGTAGTCACTCCTGCCTCAGAGAGCGAGTGAAGGACGACATCGCGTCGCGCTGAATCAAACTCGGCTCGGAAGTCAACGAATGCCGCACACAGGAATTGCTTTGCAAACGGAAGTGGAAGTTCGTTATCTTGCTTATGATTCCTCGGGTACTCATGCACGCAGCCGCAAATTGAATGAATTTCTTTGCAATCTACCCTGTGAGGCCAGAGAAGACATCGAATACACCTGGAGTTTGAAATTCTCCGGAGATAGATCTCCCGAATTTGAACCTATTTATTTCTGTTCACATTCTGTCATTCCACAAGTCACATTCGTGCTGCTACCTATTGTAGAAATTGCCGAGGTTTCTTTGACCTGGTGCAGTACACTGGCTCTTCAGTTTTCCGTTTGATAGATTCGCCCTCCAGCTTTACCGGCTCAGGCGTTCTCGGCCGAACTCGAGCCTGCTGCAGGTTCTTATTCGCTTCCTGAAGCGCACGTCGAGCGATCTCCAGACACCTCCTCGCGATTTCCACTCTATTCTCCGAGTCATGAAGCTCTTCCGTAGCGGTCTTGTGTGAAGCTTTGGCGGCCTTAAATCGTTTTCTCGCGTAAGGATCATCGATAATCGCGCAAAATATCGCAGCTTTCTCAAGAGCTGATCTGGTCTGAGCTCTGAGCTGGCGGTAACCTTCCAATGACTGTTCTTCCTGCTTCAGGATCTCCTCTTGTGTTTGGAATTCCTCGGCGTAGTCAGCCGCACAGTATTCCAGGAATCGAATCACGGCGATGTTCATATTGCTTGCGATTCGGGAACTGCTGTGATGTAACGGGAAAACTTGATCAAGACACTGATCCGAGCGGACGTCTAGGCGGGGCGCTGGAAGTCCAAGAGTTTCAACACAGTGGAGTGCCGGAGTGGAATGCAGTCTGTAGATTGACTCACCGCCTTATATATGCAGAAAGTTGGTCCAATGCCCTCTCCGCGAGCGTAGGATCCGGTCAATAGTGGAGCTTGAAGCTTCCGAAGATTGCCGCCCTCTCCGATTGTAGCGGAATTCGGAGTTGCACCCCTCCCCCAGTGTGGCGGAATTCGGAGCTGACCCCGAATTCTTCGAAGACAGAAACCAGTATCGATCGACGCGTACTTCCGAGAAAACACTCAGGCAATATTTGACCGCGAAGTGATTCTTGTTTTTCAACTCACACGAGCCTCAGAAAACGGCATTGAGAACTCCTCACGGAGATTGCGAAACTGGAATAGAGGGAGCGAAAATTTATCGAAACCTCAATGAAATCATCCAGAGATAATGCCTCGTCGAGAAAAACTCGTTTCGCCTCCGTGGCGTTGCGGAGATCCTCCGCTGCAATCGAACATTGGTTGCGGAGCAATTTTCGCAATAAAACTAGAAGAAAGGCACTCCGGGCTAAGGGATTCTCCTCGATGAGGAGAAGTCTGAAGGCGACAATCCGAGTCTGACCCTGAAAGGTCGGTTTCCGATTCTGGGACATCTTCCGGCAGTGGTTCAACCGTAATATGCATGAAGTCTGCTGGAAGCATATAGTCGGAGGAATTTCCATCGGTGGCAGTTTCGAACCCTTGTCAGGAAGCGTCGATACTCTCCAGTAGATCATCGGTTTCCTGTCCTCTGGGACCATTTTTGCGATTCTTCCGATTCCAAACTTGACCCTGATCTTTAAACGAAGCTTAGGACTCTGTTCCTTATTCGAATGTTTGCGGGGATGTCCAAGTCTCAGTGAAGTTGTCGACGAACGCCGAGAAAACAGTGTTGAACTATGACTGCGAGGTGTGCAACCCACTCGCTAATAATGGAAATCTGGGATGACCGATTCCGATGAGAACCCAGCTGAGAGAACTAGAGACGCAGGATCGATTAAGATAACCTGGAATCGCCCTATGTCACAAAATGAATCGCCTCTTTTCTCTTCATGGGGAAAGCGCCAGTGTTGAGACCTTCCTTGAGATTTTTGTATCTTGGACTGAGCGCACCGTCAAACCCACGGAAGGGACCTGTTGGAACTTTCGATTAATATCGTGGGTTTTCCTCCGCTACTTCACAGATTCCCCCGATGGAAGCAAGAGGTTTCGCTTTGCCCATTCCCTCATCCTGCTCGCGAACCATGATCGCGATCTCCGCGAGGAACGAGCGTTGAAATCGATGAGAGCTTGCGAGGGAGGCAAGCTTCTGAATGCGGTTGCGAACAAAAGTCGAAGTTCGTTATCTTGCTTATGATTCCTCGGGTACTCATGCACGCAGCCGCAAATTGAATGAATTTCTTCGCAATCCACCCTGTGAGGCCAGAGAAGACATCGAATACACCTGGAGTTTGAAATTCTCCGGAGATAGATCTCCCGAATTTGAACCTATTTATTTCTGTTCACATTCCGTCATTCCACAAGTCACAATTGTGCTGCTACCTATTGTAGAAATTGCCGAGGTTTCTTTGACCTGGTGCAGTACACTGGCTCTTCAATTTTCCGTTTGATAGATTCGCCCTCCAGCTTTACCGGCTCAGGCGTTCTCGGCCGAACTCGAGCCTGCTGCAGGTTCTTATTCGCTTCCTGAAGCGCACGTCGAGCGATCTCCAGACACCTCCTCGCGATTTCCACTCTATTTTCCGAGTCATGAAGCTCTTCCGTAGCGGTCTTGTGTGAAGCTTTGGCGGCCTTAAATCGTTTCCTCGCGTAAGGATCATCGATAATCGCGCAAAATATCGCAGCTTTCTCAAGAGCTGATCTGGTCTGAGCTCTGAGCTGGCGGTAACCTTCCAATGACTGTTCTTCCTGCTTCAGGATCTCCTCTTGTGTTTGGAATTCCTCGGCGTAGTCAGCCGCACAGTATTCCAGGAATCGAATCACGGCGATGTTCATATTGCTTGCGATTCGGGAACTGCTCCGATGTAACGGGAGAACTTGATCAAGACACTGATCCTAGCGGACGTCTAGGCGGGGCGCTGGAAGTCCAAGAGTTTCAACACAGTGGAGTGCCGGAGTGGAATGCAGTCTGTAGATGGACTCACCGCCTTATATATGCAGAAAGTTGGTCCAATGCCCTCTCCGCGAGCGTAGGATCCGGTCAATAGTAGAGCTTGGAGCTTCCGAAGATTGCCGCCCTCTCTGATTGTAGCGGAATTCGGAGTTGCACCCCTCCCGCAGTGTGGCGGAATTCGGAGCTGACCCCGAATTCTTCGAAGACAGAAACCAGTATCGATCGACGCGTACTTCCGAGAAAACACTCAGGCAATATTTGACCGCGGAGTGATTCTTGTTTTTCAACTCACACGAGCCTCAAAAAAACGGCATTGAGAACTCCTCACGGAGATTGCGAAACTGGAATAGAGGGAGCGAAAATTTATCGAAACCTCAATGAAATCATCCAGAGATAATGCCTCGTCGAGAAATCCTCGTTCCGCCTCCGTGGTGTTGCGGAGACCCTCCGCTGCGATCGAACATTGGTTGCGGAGCAATTTTCGCAATGAAACTGAAGAAAAGCACTCCGGGTGAAGGCATTCTCCTTGATGAGAAGAACACGGCTGGGCATCTGCTCCAATGGGCAACTTCAGTGCAGTCCAGTTCGGTTTTCGTCCTGTTCGTCAAACGACGATGAAGAGCATGCAGTCAACAGGAGTCTCTCAATGCGACAAATCGAGCTCGGCCCCGAAAGGTTGGCTTCCGATTCCGGGATATCTTGCGGCGGCGGCAGCTCAACTGAACGCTGCATGAAGTCAGCTGGAAGCGCAAACTTGAAGGAATTTTCATCGCTGGCATTTTCGAACCCTTATCAGGAAGCGTAGCGACTCTTTTGTGGGTCATCGGTCTCCGGCGCTCTGCGACCCTTTTCGGAATTCTCTGGATTTCGAACATCACCCTGATATTCTAATGAGGCCTAGGACTCTGTTCCTTATTCGGAGGTTTCTGGGGGTTTCAAACTCTCTATCGACGCACGTCGGTGAAGCAGTGTTGAATGATGAACGCGAGGTGTGCATACCACTTGCCCGTGACTGAACGAGGTCAGTCCGTTTGTGGGCTGTCGAGACGTGACCGCATACTTGCTGGTGAGAAGTCATGCCGCAAGATCGGGTGTATATGGCTATGTTGCACGCTGACTTCTTTTGCGATCCATCCATATTTCTTTAGAGAAGGGCTGAGATTCATGATGTATTATTGCGAAGTTCAGAGGAAATAACTCGATGCAATTGAGAGATATACACTCAAGAGCAATGTGTTGAAGAGGGAGGAGCGAGATGCTGAACGTCTCCAGACCGCGGAGACGAGGCGATGACTAATTGTTCATGTGGTCTAGGGGTCGCGAAAGAACCGTCGAGCAGGATCGCGGAGCCACGGTTCTGCGCGGGAGCTGCGGTTGGCCGCCGCAAACCCGTGGTTATCTGCGGTAACTCGCCACCCCGGTCGGTATCGACAACCGATGGTTTGCAAACCCATCTCTGACTGCACCACCTACGGAGCGATCTCACGACCGTTCCTTCCGTCGCTAATGAAAACCTCAGCCCGTGCCCATTCTCGCACGCACACATCCTTGGCCACTGCTCGCGGGGGGAAGGGCAAATCTATGGCAGGAAACGAAGAAGAGAAACGAGCCTCGCGACTCAGAGGAAGAAGAGCAGCTGCATGATAGTGACGAACAAATCAAGGAAGAAACCATCGAGAAATGGAAGACAAGCTTGGACTTCGCCGCACTGGGAAGACACACTTACGAATGCATCCCAAACCTGAAGATTGGGTACGAAAGAGAGTCCTGAGAGCTGGACTACTTCACGTCCCAGGTTCCTTCCGGCCACGAGGACTTTCAGTCTTCTCTGTCCAGCATAGGTAAAGCCCCGACACCATATTGCGTCCAGTGCCCGCTGAGGGAGGCGGACGACGTGGATCACACGATTCCCAGATGCCCAGCGTTCAACAACGAGAGAAGGAACCTGCCAACAGCGGACGTTTCGATGCTGGTATAACACATGCTATCCGGAGACCAAGATTGGAGAGAGGATACAAAGATTTTTTCCAGGATCCTCTCAAGGAAACAAACTCTCGGGATGAGATAGGCGGAAAGATTCAACTCCGCGCCGGGCTACTGCCGGCCACCCCGAGCAAGTCCCGTCTGTCAAGATAGAGGGAATAAGTGCTCGATAGGTAGAGTAGAACCAGAGCGGAAGAGCTACAGACGACACGGAAGCAATGCCAAGAGGATTGACTGATCCGAGTCCCCGGTCGTATGCAAGCGGAGACAGGAGGTTCCAGTGTGCACACCACACTACCGGGGCAGCGGAATTCAGTCCAACCCTCGGTGTCTAAAGGGATTTCCTCCGACTCCATAATTAAGAGAAGAAGCCCGTGCTCATGACGTCCTGTCCCAGTTACGTGAATCCCATTTACCCGACTCCCAGTTATCCGACTCTAAATCACCCTCTCTCACCGCTAAACCCTCACGATCCAGAGTCTAGGATCACTACGGCTTACGGATTCCTACGAGAAACCTACTGAAAGAAATATTCACTCCCCTGACGCAAGGAGGGTGAAACTCATACGAATGTATAAAACCGCGTTCGTGCAGTGAAGTACAGCACAGTGTACAGTGTATTCCCACAAATCCCGCGCCTAAGATGTGACGTGCGAAATACAAATATGGCTTGAGAATCATGAAAATCCACGCGCGAAAATTTGCGAGGATCTACTAGGTCCTTCGGTGTGCGGCCAGATTTCCCGAAAAGAGCGCGCAGCAGCTCAACATCAAAGTTGCCGCGATTGTGCTGTGCGGCTCAAAAACGCGCCATACTCATCAGCAAGCGATAAACTTCCACGGAATTTCGTAAACCGCTGAACATGTCGACCTTTGAGTCAGAAACGCCCGTTTTGCGGGAAGTTCCGCTCTTCTTGCTCAACTAGAAGAAGAATGCGAGAGAGGCGCACCAAGTGCTCGTAGAAGCTTACGGCGGACATGCTCCATGCAGAAATATTGCAAACTTCAAGTGTGATCGGAGACTGGCACTCTTGAGTGACGATTGAACCCATATGGAAACGAGACTCCCCTCATCAAGAATCATGGAATCGATACGGCAATGCGACTAATGATCGTATCCTTCTCGACGAGCATCGCTCACCGCGTCCATTTTCACAACACATTCAGTCGCTACTCATTTCTGAGAGTCATCACTAGAGCCAGATATTTGATGCACTAATCGGCTCGACATGCGAGCTTTGTGGGACAACTACGGAGGTCACGCATGAAAATTATCTCTACCGAAATGTATCTTTTTTCATGCATGACACACATACTTCTAGACAGACCTAGTATGTTAATGGGAATGGCTTACACTTGTTAGTGCATAGAGTCTCTGGTTCTAGTCATGACGGACAATGAGGACACATTATGAGTGAGCTTCACTTGATTACACTCAGTCGGACGTCAGCTCGCTGTTCGGCTCGAAATTTACTGTGTAACCTTCAGAAGCTTAGGTCAGACAGAATGGCAGAGTTAGAGTTTCAAGATTCGAGACTTTTGGTCGCGGAGCCTTCTCGGCGGGGATTCTCTGCCTTTATGAAGCAGTTAAGCCTGGAGTGCTCTCTGAAACGTCTGAGTCGGGAGCCATTCTCAACAGACACTAACTCAGGCTGCTCGCATCCGTAGTCCTATCGGCATGGTTTGAGTGAAGTTTGACGCGTCTCCAAGGCTCGCATTCATGTGGAGCGTGAAATGCGGTTCTTGCAAAATTTCTGCCGGAGCTCAAAACTGATAGCATCGGTCCCATTCAGCTCCGAACTCTCGAATGGGAGATGATTCCCAATCATCCATGAATTAAATCGAGCAGTGGATCGATGAGCCTAGATCCGATGCTTTAAAGTTCTGGAAGCGTTTCAGAACTAATTCATCAATCAATAATGAAGGTTGTAACCGATTGTCGGAGATTGACAATCTCGATAACCTGTGGAACTCTATGAGCGTAAGCCCACCTCTTGATGAAGGAATGATGGCTATCGAAGCAATCGATTCAATTTTACGCTCCCCCGATGCGCTCTTCAGATATGATTGCTCGAGCTCGGTTGAAGACACTGCCCGTGTGCGATGCTTGCGCGGAAGGGAAGAAGAGTCGAGCACCATCCCATCGCTCAGAGTCGCAGTCCAAAGAGGAGCTAGAGCTGGTGCACAACGATGTGTGCGGACCGATAAATGTGCCGAGCGTCAAAGCTTGCAGCCACTTCTTGACTTCCGTTGATGATATAACAAAGATGACTTTAGGCCAAGAGTGAGGTTTTCTAACATTCCGAGAACTTCATCATGGTTGCTGAGCGCAACTCACAAGGGAATTATACGAAGTGTAACACCCAGATTTGAATGACCCGCAGTTGATTACTCTCGTAAGCGGAAAGCAATATCCTGGGTGACCTAAGAGGCATAGTCTTCAACAGGTGTTTAGCCCGTTTCATACCATGCCGCTCACATATGCGAAGTTTTTCTTGGTGTCATCAACAAAATTTTAGAGAGCAATGCTACAGAATATGTTTGCTTGTAATTGATTGTTTTTTACGTGTCGTTCCTCTTGATAGGAATTGCTTCCGTTGTCCCCAGGACGTCGGAGCTAATCCACGATCATGACCGCAAGGAGGTGTCATATCGTGCTGCCGCTCGGTCGAAAACGATCCAGGGGGAAGGAGTGAGATCCTAGTCCGTCTCAATGCGTATTCCCCATATCAGTCTCGAATTCAGGGTCAAAAACTCGAGTCACCAATCAAGAACAGGGGTTCAATCCGCGCTGGAAAGCACGAGAACCTATTTTTTTTTTTCGGAATTTCGGAGCTCCCCAGAAGAAGAACACGGGCCCATTCAAGAGGATCAACTGTGGGCCTGAACATGACCCACCATGGACTACAAAATGGGCACCATCTCATTCAAATCTGGATGTTACACTTCTTATAGTTCCCTTGTCAGATAACAAACTGGAAACAATTCGAAGAGACAACGGTAACGAGTGCGTGAACGGTCATGTGGCGACGTACTTGCGCGATAGAGGTATTCGGCACGGGATGAGTGTTCCGTTTGCGCCAGCTCGGAATGGGTTGGCAGAACGGGCACAGCGTACACTCACCGAAAAAGCGAGAACGATGTTGGCGAACTCAAGACTTGAGTCAGATTTCTGGGCAGAAGCTGTCAAGACAGCTTGTAGGCGAAAGAACCTCAGTCCAACCTCAATATTGCTAGACCAGACCCCAGAAGCGGCATGGACGGGAAGAAAGCCGGATTTGAGTGTTTTAAGTGTATTCGGATGCTTAGCATACGCTCAGATCCGGAAACAGCAACCGCGGAGACAGTGATAACAGAGCCAAAGAGTATATCTTCGTTGGTTATTGCGACACTTCGAAAGCCTACCGCTCGGTGCCGTTTGAGGATATGACAAAGGTAGTTTGAAGCCGAGACATTACGTTCGACGAACATGCGAGAGCGTCGGAACGGACGGAGAAGGCGGAAAGCTGTGACGAAGAGGAGATTGGCTACTTTGAGGCAGGTTCGTCTGGCACCGCAACTCAGGCAGACTCGGGCCCGGAGCACAGTGGGAGCTCCGTAAGCTCGGACACCGAAGAAGCTACCCTGAACCAAGAAACCGAAGGTGGACGAAACAATGTTCGGACCAGAGCTGAGAATCGATACCCCCAACCTGAGTGGCGCAAACCCGCCTGGATGGAGGATTTTGCATGTGTGTGCGAGCCGAGTTCTACGACAGACCTGGACTGTCCGTTGACTGTTGCAGAAACAATGTCCAGATCGGATTCAGAGCAATGGAAATCAGCCATGGAGTCGGAGATGAGTGCGCACGCGAAGAACGGGACGTGGGTCCTTGCAGATCGACCTCCTAGGAGGAGGGTAATAACTTCGAAATGGGTTATCCCAGCTGAAACGGGACAATGGCGGACGTGTAACGAAGTACAAAGCAAGATTGGTAGGTCGTGGTTCTTCGTAGACGAAGGGAGTGGATTATCATGAAACGTGTTCCCCGGTGGTCGACCCTTCGATTCCTATTCGCCGACGCGGCGCAGAAAGCTTGGTCAGTTCATCAGCTAGATGTTGAAACTGCCCCACCTCCACGGAAAGCTACGATCTGAGGAATTTTCATGGAGCAGCCCGAGTTGTTCGAAGTGCAAGAGGAGGTCTGCCTCCTGGAAAGATCTCTATACGGCTTGGAGCAAGCGGGTCGTGTCTGGTTCGAGACACTAACAGAAGTCTGAATGCGCTCGCTCTTACTGAGCTCAAGTCCGACAGGTGTTGTTACTACTTGACTCAGGGCAGCAGTGTCTTGGTTTTGATAATTTATGTCGATGATTTCTCGATTGTCACCAATGACAAAGAACTGAAGACTAAGCTGATGGATTGTCTTCGAAAAAGCATCCCGATGAAAGATCACGGGTCAGCTCAGTACTGCCTTGGTATCCGAATCACTATGCATCCTGAGATCAAAACCATTCTCTTGGATCAAAAGGAAATATTCTTCGAGTTTTGAAGAGATTCAGGCTTTCTAGTGCGAAACCCACGTTAACGCCTCTCGAACCAGGCGAAAAGCTTGCCAAGAGAGGTGAACAAGAACCGCGAACTGACGCTGCCTACCGCGATGGCCGCGGGATGCTTGATACACATTCATCAAGTAACGCGTCCAACATACGTCATGCAGTAAGCGTAGTCAGTCAGTTCTGCGCCGATTCGAGTGCGGCCCACTGGGCGTAGGTCAAGCGTTATTTGGAAGGAACCGTGGATCTAAGACTGAACTTCGACGGGAAAAAGACGGGACCCATGGAAAGGTTCTCCGACGCAGACTGGGGCGGTTGCGTTTATTGCAGGAAATCGACCACAAGCAAAGTTTTCATCGCGGCCGGGGGCAAGCATCTCTTTGGAACAGCAAGAAGCAGCCGACGGTAGCGCTGTCAACGACGGAAGCTGAAGTACATGGCCTGTCAGGAGATAACACGGTTGTCGAATTCTGATGAGGTACCCTGCATGACTGTCGACCGTCCAATGATCCGTATTGCGATAATCAAGGTGCCGTATACTACTCAGCGACGATGATGTCCAACACGACAGAACGAAACACATAATTCTGCGACATCACTACATGCGAGAGATGGTTTCGAGCGGTGCTGGAGTGTGCAGGAGAGAACTCGGTCTCTCCTAAGACAGCAGCGGATCACGAGGAAGGGAGAGAGAGAAAAGCGACTCATGCTTTGAGCGAGGCCAAGATGATGTAACCGGGCAACTCCGAGCGTAAGCACCATGGCCCGCACAGAAGCTTCGCTGTGCCTGCGCGCCTCTCCGCTGGGCGGAGTCTCATTCGGGCTCGCGATGTCGGGCCCGCGGTATTCGGGCTCGACGGAGGTCCCCATCGCGGGTGGCCGTCCTAACGGTCATAGTCTCACTCCTCTAAATGCAGCACTGTGAATTTTGCGATTCGAGTAAGGTACCCCCAGGGTTGAACCCAGCTTTTTTCTTTGGGGGAGGGGGGGGGGGGGCAAGGATGTGATGACGATAATGATGATCATCATCGTCACGAGTTATTCATGACGCAATCAACATGGTTTCCAAACTGCGAAGATTTCATGATAACACAGAATCTTTGCGGAACAGTTCCGTCCATCGGAGTGGTATCTAATCCACCCTTACCACTATTATCGAAGAATTTTGGGGGGCCATTGCCCCATTGAAGCAAAATTTCAGACCCTTCTCTGACGCTGACATCGAGAAACTTCCACACCAGTCCTCATTTTGAGCGCTGCCCAGTTCCGCTGTGAGCTCCGAGCTGTCCTTTGCCCTTGCTCCACAGGGCTATCATCCACTAACCCTCTCCCTCAATATTCCTGCGGCGGTGACATAGATTTGAATGTCTTAAACCGATTCCACGGATCTCGGGATACATTGATGAGTCCCGAATCGGTTGCGGCGATGCAAAAACAGGAACTAATGAGAAGCTCCTTCGGGAAACCTTGGAATGCTGTACTACACAGTACGTTTCGATCTCGACGAGGGATAAATCTTCTCCGGGAACGGAGAATTGTGACGTCGAAAGCTTGTCTCGAATATTTGCTCTCGTTGACGGCGCTTTCAACCAATCTGTCCCTTTCTCAGAGTACGAGTCGGATGAACATTAGCCAATCTCCGAAGCATGTGGAGTCCCCAACTCAAAATAGCAACAGTGCAGTGAAAATTTCTCGATAATTTCAGGAGAATCTCGCATAAATCAGCTCCACAAAGGAAAAGCCTGGCGCGCCTGCAAGCCGTACTGTATTGGATAGCCGTGTTGTAAGAGACTTCCTGGGCCCCTTCTTGAGAACTATACGGGTGGCCGAAGAAGACTTCGGGTGGCGACTCACGCTTCAACGTAGGCTTACGTTCTACCGGCGGGAATTCGCGTATTGTGCCGAAAGCTAGCCGTAACGAACTGAAACCACACGGAGTTGTGCTCTGCTTGTGGCACTGTCGCCTAGCACACATCACTCGCTCTGCAACGAACTGTCAGGGGCTCGCTTCCATGATATCGGTCGATAACGGAAGCAATGTGGACCGTAAGCCTAAGGAACCACTTGTGCAGGTACTTTACTTCAGTCCGATTTTTTGATTCTTCTCCTCTTTCCCGCCGTTTTTTGAAACGCGCTCCGACTCTACACTTAGCGTGCGGGCTCACCGCGGTCAGCTGTTAGCGAATGGGATTCGCCCTGCTTCCTTGGCAGCTGCATGTGACTGAGTGTCAGAAGTTATCAGTGAATGCTGCTCAGTTGACTCTCCATCTCCGTATCGTCGATTCCTGAGACTCGGAGGCGGAAGTCTCAACTTCTCTCGTCATGGATAAAGAGAAATATGTGGCGAGACGAGCTGAGCTAGATAAGAAGAAGCAGAAATTGGAGCAGCTCCGCCAAGAACGAGCGAGAGCAAGGCTAGAAAAAGAGCAGAAAATCCAAGCTGCAGCTGCTGCAGAGGTTAGTTCAACAAGAAGCGTTCTGGGTTCTGGGTACGGCTAACCCTGAGTTCTTCTCACCGACGGGGGTCGGTTTGCGGGCATAACTCTTAACCGGCAAGGAAACTCGATCGCCTGCAATCGCCAACTATTGAAACCTACGTGTGACATGAGCAAGTTCGAGACACATATGAGTCGGGATTATGTGCTTAGGTGGGGTTTCCGGGGTCTTTGGAGACCGGCACCGGGAACAATGATTGGTTCGTCAAGCTGGATGGGGTGGTCATAAGAACACGTAAACCATCGGCATGTTGACAGCTCCAATGAAGACTTGTCTGGTTCGACGAATTCCAGTCTGAATCGAGGTAAAATTTCCAGGCATCCGGGGGAAACGCGTCGGTAGATGACATCCTCAATTCGCTCGGCGCATCGGGCATCTCACTCGCTTCCTCTTCTTCCGGTGGGTTGTGTTTTCTCAACGCGATCTCTCTGCGGTTTGCGATCGAATCAGAACCAGAATTTCTCATGTAGTCTGAATTTCTAAGATGTTCCTCTCGGAGTCTCCTCCGGCTCTCATGTTGGAGTTGATACGCCTGACGTCCACTCGTTGGCATCTTCGGTACAAGCTACGCCCACCAAGAAAGCTAAGTACGTACTCCGTTGTAAACGTGAGATTTACAAACTATCCGCTCCTTATGATGAAACTCATTCAGAACGGGCTGGTTCCAAGACTTTTCTCCGTCGCAGGAAAACGATGGCACTCCAGGTGGTCACCGTCAACCAAGCAATATAGCGCCCAAAGAGTGTGTAATGTACTCGAAGACAACTCAAACAATGGGTGGCGGCGATCGTGAGGACAGATTTGGTACGTTTGTGAATCCTACGAAGTTATTGACTGGACTGATTCTCTTCCGTCCATGAATATGGTGAATGACGATATCGTCGAAACTTGCAGGAAACTTCGGAGGGAAGGGCCGGAAACGTGAGTGTTGGAATTCTTCATCATGATGTTACCCTAAATTACGAATGAGCATTATCCATCTAACCGAGCTTTGCTGAACTGTTTCCACGCAGCGAGTCAACCTATCGACTACTACAGTAAGTCCCGTGGTCACGACTGAAATTCAGAGAGTAACTTTCCGAATCCTTCTCAATTCCCCACGAACCTCGAACCGAGGAGCTCTCGAGCTTTCATTCTCAATAAACTATTTATTTCCTCCTTCCCGCATTCCGTTCACCTCATCTCGCCCCATCCGTGTTCAACATGCAGTGCTGACTCACTGGGACGAAGGTATGTTCCCAGTCACAGAGTTTCCTTAGGTAGTACTTCCGTTTGGTGGAGGGCTTAGGTATTTCCAGTATGAAAGTGTTCTTGGAGCTCGACTCCGTATCTGGTGTGAGAGGTGAACTCGACAGTAGTGCTATGAGATCCGAGGTGGCGGTCCAACGAACTATTTCCATTCCTCTTTCCTCTTTCGCTTTGCTGCTTCTTAGTTTGCCGTCCTGATCCACAGTGTTCGGTGTATGATACTAACAAGCGTCAAATGAGAATTCGTTCGTCTGACTTGGTCTCGTCAAACGGAGGCATGAGATGGAGATTTTCCCGACAAAACTTTGAATAGTGCCTTCCTGTGGAGCAGGGCGCTAGGTATCTGTAGGCACGCTGAGCACGCTTTTGGGCGCGATTCCACTGTAGCCATGAGTGACGCCTTATGAAGTTGCCGTTTATTTCTTATGGAGCTGGTGCCCACCCGACAGCGGGACTAACCTTCGCGAGGCTGAGTTTTCTTAGGAAAGGATACTTGTTCTTTAACCGTAATGAGCGCCGGAAGCCTTGATCGCAGACAGACACAGTCTCTTCGGTTCCGTTGGCCATGGTCAACAGCAAGCGACCCGCTAGGAGCACTGACTCGAAACAGCGCCGAATCGCGCGAGCACCTGTTAGCGACCCATCCGAACTGATCTACCCCGCTGCAGCACCTGCAGCGGTATCTGGATTCCCGAAAGAGGTCCGCGTGGCAGCGGTGAGGGCAGTCGGTGATCGGCGTCGAGCTTTCGCGCTGTGGCTGCTGGCGCTTACTTTACTGCCGCTACCGAATCGCACCGAAAATCGCGATCGGCAGCAATGCAGAATGAATGCGCTGATGTCCGATCGACTGATGTCTGTCTTTCCTTGTCTTTCTGTCTGTCTCTCTGTCACCCTGTCGCTAACAGTCACACACACCGTAGTAAGACCTGTTGTATATTCTCTTTAAGACGATGGACACTTTGTTTTTCCTTCGAATATAGAATGGGACGACGAATTCCAAGGTACGTGGACGAGCATCGGTGCCCGCGGCCGGACGACTCGATGGCACTTTTTCGGTCATCGATGCGGCTGGCCGTTTCTGCAACCCTCTGCTACCCAAGCTACGACTACTCGGAAAATGACTCCTACCAAGCATCCTACATAAGTTCATCCATTCACCATCCACTACCCCGAACGAACGAACCGAACGACGACCTTGAGAGTTTAGTTGGCTGCTGTCTCCACGAGTCCTGGTTTAGTTTTTTTTTTCTTTCTTATCGATGTATGGACTTCTCGTTTGCGAACTGTTATTCCGATCGTCATCGACCGAGATATCTCCAGTTCTGCCGCGAACGACGAACCAATGATTCATTCATTTGTTCCATGCTCCTATTCATGGATCGGCTGGTTGATTGAATAATCGTCTGTGCTGAGCGAGGCCATCGGTTCCTAAACATCGGTTATACCATTGATGACTAGCATTGGTTGTTTACTTGGAAATTTCGCTTCGTTTGTGAACTTGCCGATCAGCACGGAGCTTGAGTTTGCATCTTGCACGTTTTTCGAAGCCCGAGGTGTCTTGCCTGCTGAATCCCCAGGATATTCTCGCGCCCCTTTGGCTTGTCTGTTCGATTGATTGTGTCAGACTGTTTGTGAATCTGTTTCTTTGCTCCCACCGTAAGTTACCGTCTCTAGTGTCGCGATCACTTTCATTCTCATCTTCACCGTGACCAAGACCTTTGCTCAAATGGTTCGCGTTATATCTGGTCAGCATAATCAATGATTCGAAGTGAATTTCTCGGAAATTGGGCGCTCCGAAACCTCGAATAGGATGTCGTCGGCCCGTTTGATGACGACTTTTCCCCCGCACGGTGTCAGATATCGTTTTACTTCGTTGGAGCATTCCTCTTGAGTTCACGAGCACAACCATCATCTTTCACCCGCAAAACAAAACCGAAATAGCGATGGCGGTCGGGAAGTTTCACGGCAAGGAGCTTCCCTCTGCGCGATCTTTCCCTTCCGAGAACCCAGAGTTCAATCGATACGCACTCGGAAACTTTCCAAGTATGCGTTGTGAATCAAAGAGTCCGTTTCGTCGTGAATCTTGTCGAACCGTTGCTCTCGATCTGGTCGTGTGAAGTTTTATCGGAGCTTCTAAACTAAATTCATTGTTCTTCTTCCTGTCCCCTTTGAACCTCTTGATTGGCCTGTCTTCGCGGAACAGAAGATGGTAAGAGGATTTGCTTTCAGCGCCTCATGGTCTTAGATTTCTTATCCATCGACTCAGATCGGGAAATTCGGTCAGTTTCTTGACATCCCCGATAGAGAGATTGTTGCATTTCCCCTCGGGAATTGAAGTGTTGCTGCGAAGGTTCGGGTCGTTTTTCTTTTCGGTTCGAGAGCCACAATTGGACCCGTGGGTTTTTTCGCGCTAGACGCAGCACCAGATAGCTTTGCTTGGCATAACGCTGGATGCTCTATTAGCACTACCTTATGGAGAAGAAGATGAGGACGAAGGGCCTCCACCGTCGTTAGAAGCCATGCATCAAAAAGCGCAACAGATGGCAGCCCAACACAACGGAGGACAGGTCGTCTCAACTCGAGGCATCGAGGAACTCGACGAGCTCATTCGGAAAAAGGAGGAGGAGATCAAAAAAGGTCCGTATTTTGCTCAGCCCAGATCCGCCGGAGAGTTCGTTTCCCCAGTTGGAACCCGTGACTCAAAGTGCCCACGCCTTCCCTAGCCATTCGGTTGCTCAACGAAGAGGAGAGACAACAGATTTATCTGAGCCCGGACTTCAGAACCTTCATGGATCGTTCGAGTCGTATCATGGAGAGAGCTCTCACAGAAGACGTGGACATCTTCACAGATTACACCGGGGCAGGCGAGGAGACTGAAGCGTGAGTTGACCGCAACGAGCAATTTGTAGCTCCCATACCGCATGTGCTGCGTTTCCCCCGCCTCACCATGGTCTAGGGCTGGGTTGTCCGAACTTCGTGCCGCGGCCTATTCCCCATTGTCGATTTCGTAGCGAGTTCCACGGGGATACCCCTGGCCTGGAGTGGAATTCTCTCGGACGAGATGATTTGCTCGCAACCTTCTTTGTTTGTTTTCCGGCTGAACCTCTCAGCCAGCCCTCAGAAGTGTCCCGGGATCACCTTTCGGTATTGCTTCAGTAACACTCTCTATAGCCTCGCAAATCCCATTGCGGGCGGTAAGCTTGGGTCTTGAGATGGTTCAGATTCAATTCTGATATAAATTAAATCCTCTTTTACCACATAAGAAATTTTTGTTGTCGGCCGGGGATCGAACCCGCGACCGAACGTCCTCCTAAAAGCGTCAATCATCTGAGAGTACTCGTCTATCGAAGGAAATACGGTTGCCGATATTGGGAGAGAGAGAGAGGGGGAGAGAGAGAGGGATTTCTGCGCGCGCCTGACCCGCCTCGGATTTCATTTCAGCGAAGACAAATCACGGATGAAACTGTCGAAGTACCGGATGTTCTACGACGACCAATGGTGCCGCAATAAATTGGTAACCGGCTTCGACTGGAGCAGTCAGTTCCCCGAACTGTTCGCGGCTTCCTACACCCCCGTCGATGACCGCCAGGATTCCGAGGGGTTGGTCATGGTCTGGAACATGAAGTTCAAGAAAGACACTCCTGAATACACATTCCGGAGCCAGTCTGGTGTTATGTCGACTTGTTTTGCGAAATTCCACCCCAACCTCGTGATCGGCGGTCTGTATTCAGGCCAGATCGTGGTTTGGGACAACCGTTCCCACAAGAAGACGCCCGTGCAGAGATCTCCATTGAGTGCCCAGAGTCACACACATCCAGTTTACTCAATCCAGGTTCGTAACGGCGACAATCATCCGTCGGTGCATGCTGTCCGCTCGGGAATCGCAGAGCCCATCGACAGGCTTTCTCCTCGAACCTGAGGAGAACTCGTTTTCCGACGCGAAACCCTTGATTTTCAGGTCGTCGGCACCCAGAACGCCCACAATCTGGTGACGATCTCGACCGATGGAAAGTTCTGCTCTTGGTCGCTGGACATGCTCACACAACCTCAAGACATGATGGACTTGAATCAAGCTAAACAGACGAAGCCAGCAGCTGTAACTTGCATGTCGTTCCCGAACGGAGAGTACAACCACTTCGTGATCGGTTCCGAAGGCGGGACGATATACTCGGCCTGTCGTCATGGCACTAAGGCGGGCATCAACGAAGCCTTCGACGGCCATCAAGGTCCCGTGACCGGCATCCAGCACAATGGCACGATCGGTCCAATTGACTTCTCTCATCTGTTCTTGACGTCATCTTTCGATTGGACAGTGAAACTTTGGAGTTTGAAGGAATCGAAACCGATTTATTCCTTTGAGAACAACTCGGACTACATCTACGACGTCGGATGGTCGCCCTATAATCCAGCAGTTTTCGCCACTGTTGACGGAACGGGTCGACTCGATCTCTGGAATCTCAACAACGACTCGGAACAGCCGACCGTGTCCGAAATCATCGAAGCCCCGTCACCGAAAGACGAGCCACCTGCACTCAACAGATTGGTTTGGTCTCAAACGGGTCATCAAATTGTTGTGGGAGACGACGGCGGGCGGTGCCATGTATACGAGGTCGGGGACGTGAGTACATTTGTCTCTGTTTACGATTTCGCCGCCGCCTGTGACCCTGCGGTCGCTAAAGCCGTCGCCAAGCCGATCAGTAATCGAGTGCGCACTTGGTCAAGGTCCCGCCTAACTAAATTTAGTTAAGAATGTAGTCACCGGCGTTTCCGAAGTCGCCGTCTGGGAGAACGACTCGCTCTTGACAAAGACTGCGCTTTTCTTCAAAGAGGATGAGAGCTCGGATCTATTTTCCGAGTGAACTGTTTGGGGTATCGGAATACAATACGGGCGAGAGTAATCGAATGAGTTCTTTTTCAGCAACTCGCCATGCCGAGACCGGATGAGTGGAACAAGCTGGTTAGGACTCTGCAAGATTTGAAGAATAATCAAGCGGATGAGGACGTCAACGTTAAAAGTCTTTCCTGATGAGGGATCACAGCGGAGTCTTTGACACTGTCTCCAGAACCGAGCCATTCCCAGAACAACCGATCGACAGGGAACGGCTGCTCTCACACGGAGTTATTGAAAGTTTTATAAAGCACGTGATATATTCTCGTTAAGAATCGCAGTCTTGATTCCATTTTATCACTTCTTAACCAAACAGCTGAACGATATCAAGATTCAATCGAATTTGCGAGGACGCGATTCCGCCGAAGATGATTCCCGTTGCATATCGGTGCTGATGAGCATGCTACAACATTCAGTTGTGTTGTCATACAGCGATGATCGATTTGATGAGAAAATCGTTCTGGCCAAGTTTTGATATTTGACAATCCGCGAATGAGATGGCAGTATGATTCAACGCTCCGTTGTTCTGTCTAACAATAGACAAGCAAGTGCCGGCTGCGGTACCGGTTCGCTGCCAGCGAGCACACAATCTTTTGTACCACGGTTCGCTTGCACTTCACCAACGAAGCCCCATTCTCCGCTGAGTCGTAGCAGAACGTCCCAACGACAGACGTAGCGGGTTCCAGGCCGCCATTCCGTTGGTTCGAAACCGGCCACCGAAACCCCGCGTTCCGAGGGGAGCGATTCGGGGAACCGGTATAGATAAGGATGCCGCCGCTGCTGCCGCCGCCGCCGCCGCTGAACCGAAAGGATCATAACAGGCCCTCTCTCAAGCGGTGCTCCTTCGACCAGCTGGTAGCTCCTCGTGCCGCTGGGCCCTGTGTTTTTGCCCCTTCTATTCTATGCGCTGCCTCCCTTTCTCTCGGGCGATCCCTTTCCCGCTGTGTCCAGCCGTGTGGCAGGAGGCAGGCAAGCAGGCAGCCAGGCGGCTCTACCAAGGAGAGAATCCCATAGATATACTACGACTGGTCGACAGAGTGGACACCCAGTGGAGTTGCTCGTAGTGTGTGCTATAGTTGAGAGGAATCGTGCTAATTTCGACTCTGGAAGTTCCACCAGCCATTTCGACGACTACTGTTCCACCGTTGGCGCTGTTTCATCAAACGGATTTCAGCCGCGCCGCCAAGGTAAGGGCGGGGTCTACGGGTCTACGAGCGCTTTCGTATCGCGTGTTAGCTCCGTACCGTGCGGAGTATTCAGCGCTGCGTTCGATTTCCTCCGCTTGCACCGGGTATTCGAGAACCAGGAAACTCCGGCCGGCGAACGGATGCGGCTATGAGTCATCGGCCGGCGCAAGCGACCCCAACTTGAAGTTGTTCACCTCTCACCGGGCGCTGCTGCAGTTGGCCACGTTGAAACTTCTCACACGAGTTGCTCAACGCGGGCTCGCAGCTGAAGAATCGCTTCGGCTCGCTTTCGGCGCCGGACACTTCCGGGTCTGATGAAAAGTTCCCGACGTAAACATCGTACACGTGCGTCGTGCCGACCTCCCTCGCCCAGAGACGGTAGACGTGCGGAGCAGCTCCCACTGCGACAGCGGCCTTTCCGCGGTCTACCTTTCGGTGACGCGATGAACTATGCGTACAAACTCCGTTCGAGAGCCCCGTCGGGCTTGATCACCGTCGGGCTTTCCGTCAATGATTTGTTGCTAAGTAACAGACGGCTCAAAACAGTCTGAACAGCTGAAACGGTGCTCTTGCAATGCGGCGGACCATCAGACGCTATTTCCGAGCAGACTCCCGAGCGGGCATGGGAGTTTTAATTGCGATCCTTGCATCATCCTGGTTTTTGTTCAGAGCGGACCAGAGCTCCGCTGGATGAATGGGATCGTTACGTTCGAGCCAGCCGACTGACATCGAGCGACTGGCTGACTGACTGAGAGAAGCAACGCATCAAACCCACACGTAAAGGGTGCTCAACTGTCCGTCAAAATAACAGCGGATGACAGGAAGTCGAAGCGGTTGCTCATGACTACGCTACCTTCGCTTTGCCGAGTTTATTCCCGTTGAGAAGGGGAATGGTCGCATGCTACACTGCTGCCGCCCATGCTGTAGGACCGGTGGCGGTGGAAGGCATGCTCATCCCAGGAATCTTCGAGACGCGCCGTGAGACAACTGGTCTGCTTTCGTTTTTAGCTCGATGCCACGACTGCTAAGTTTCCGCCAGAACGAGGCAGGGATCGTCTGAAATAAGGCTGGACCGAACCTGGACCGAAAAATGTTTTGTTGTTCAGATGGGGGAACTCGCTTTGACAACCAGCTATATCCCGGCGGCCAGCCATTCTCCATGACCGCAGAGACATCTCCCTCCCTGCTCCTGGAAGTACTCCATGATTGAGGATTCTTCAACTGACGAGAGCCGAACGAGCATCAGGGAGCTGTGAAGATCCCCAGATCGTTGCAAAGCTCGTTCGGATCAGTCGAACGGCTCGTGGCGGCTCGGAAATTTCTCTTGTAGGCTCGGGAGTCAACAGCAAACGGAGCTCGTTGAGCCTCCGGCGCGTGAAAGGGGAGAGACCATAGCTCCTCGCGACCCAAGACGGTCGCGCATGCCACGTTCGGACAAGTGTTAGTTCACAGTTCATAATCGAAACAGCGTCACGACTCCCTTGTTGGCCTTGCTCTTTTAATTGACGCTCTTGAACCGGCGGCGTACGGATGGCGGCAAACGAAGCGATGAGATCACGCGGGGTTGAGTTGCCTCTGTGTCGCGATACAGAGGCCTCTGTCAACAGGACGTGTTACGCGAAAGGAGGAATATTCTTCACGGGGTTCTACTGGAGTTGAACCAAGGATCACCTCGATATTCCGAAATTGAGCCCCTTGCTGCTCGAAATCGTGACGCCGTCTGAGCCGTCAGAACGATGAAAAATTCGGAGCGGGGAAATACGTTCGGCGATCAGTCGGATGTTTCCCATCAACGGCTACGAACAGAAATTATGGTAATGTCTTTAAAACATTACCGCGAAGCACTTGAATGAGAGATTCTAGGCATACGAGCATCAAAGAGGTGTCGGAGCAACAAGTGTTATTCTTGCGGATGCGTTCCCTGTAGCGTCGCTTCGATGCAGATTCCTTCCTGAAATGCAAAAATAACTTCCGATCGTGGCGGGGAAGGAAACTAAGCAGATTCGAAAGGGCTGTAGCGTCTGTGTTCGCTCGCAATGTTTTCGCAGGGCGGAGGCGGTGGCTCGCTTGCACATCACCGTCAAGGGTGACTAAATCACGAGGAATTCGACACCTCTGCCGCTCGTTTTAGCCGACGTTGTGCGCTGCGAACTCTCCTTCCAGAGTTCCGGAGTCTTGCCACGAGCTGGCCAGTCCTTCGCTCAGCTGGCTGTTGCATTCACGATGACCTGGAGCTTTACGGTGGCAACTCCTATCGAGCATACGTTCTCTATGTGTACGAAGGATTCCTCGTTTGCGTCAGAGCTACATAGACGGGGAAGGGGAGTTTCCACGAGCTCGCGGTTGACCCGTGGCGAACTTTGTTGAAATCCGCGGTCTTCGACCGGCTATCCGCACCGTAACTTGTCTTTATTCTGTGGCCGCAGCGGTGTTAACGAGCCGGAACGGCGAGAAGACTACACAACCAGAAAACCACCAACCACAGAATGAATGATCGGATTCAAACTCTTCAATCCATGCGCGAAGTTCCCGAGCCCACTGCTGCGGTTTCCGGAATCACCTCGGGCAGACCCAAGTCGCGTTCGGAGAGAGCTCAGCCGGAACTGCTTCAGGGTCAAGATCGAAGACAGCCGCTGATCAGCGACGACTTGAGAGGAATGTTGCGATGGGATCATCGAGGGAGGCCGGATTTTTGTTGCAGGGATCCGTGGATGGTTGTTGCATTTGGCGCGAGCTGCATTCCGGAACGGCATTCCGAGAGCCCCGCTCGCTCGTGGACCCGAGGGGCCCTGGCTCAAACTCCTCTGGAACACGAGCAAGTGCTTTACCGCAGCCGTAGCAGCAGCTAGTGCTGGTTGAGGAAAGCTGGTGTGCTATAAACAGAATGACCGTCACGGAGTTCAACCATCTAAGAAAACAGTGGAAACCAGGTGGAGGCTCGGACTATCATTCCTTGATTCGCCCATGCTCAGCCGTCTCGAATTGTCGGCGATGGTTACCAGGCCGTAGCTGTGCAGTTTGTTGCACGGGAAAGGAATCTGGCAAGGAACGAGTTCGCGCAGGAAGAGTGAAACCACTTGAAAATATGAAGCATCGTTTGTAGCAGCGAAGTGAATCGCCCTCCGCAAGTAGCGCTCGACTTCGTTACGAAATGCCGGTGTTTTTCGTCCGGTCAGCGTTTGCTGCAAGCAACGCTCTGATACTCGGAACTTGACTACTGCCGCTAGCGTGTCTTTATTGGCTTCTTGGAACGTATTGTACTCGTTCGGAGAGGCTCGGCTCAAACGAGACCTCGCGAACATTATCAGGAAGTCCTCGGAACCGCTTTCGTTCACGGGCTCTGTTTCGTCCGGCATGTTACACCGGGAAGAGACCAGAAACGCGTTCTCTTCTCTATTCTGGTCGCTTCCCAGAGCGTCGGAAGCGGCATCTATGCGGTTCCATCCGCGAACGGCTCCGATCGGAAGGTTCCAGCAGCGCAAATCGAAATTGATTTCTGCTTGTTGTCAAGCTGCGACGGCACGATCGATATTGCTGTTGTACGCGTTAGCTGAGGCGAATGATCGTGGTTACTTGTCGGTCGGAGAACGGGGAGGCGGAGCACTATTTCAGACTAGTATGTCGTTTCCCTTGGCAACGTTCTTCATCTGTCTCCACCGATGTGACCTGCTGGACCGCGTCTCGAATCCGTTCCTGACCGCAGTTGCCCTCGATATCGCATTGGTCGTGGTCAAAGCTCGGATTTATTCCCCGGAAATCCTTCAACGCGCTGATGATGTATAGGTTTCCCCAGTTGACATCGCTCCGCCACGGATGGAATCGGTGGCTTCTCGAGGCGATTCGTTGCAAGGCAGGCGAAACGACTTTTGTAGGGCCGGCCGTTCTTTCCCACGATGCACCGCAACGTCTCGGCGGTTCCAAGACTACGAAACATCGACGGAGAGAGTTTGATAGTAAACCGGAATCCTGGTTGGATTTCTATTGTCACGATATCTTACTGTCACATTTCATCATCGCTTTGGATTCCTGAGAGACGGGTGGAAATCTCCGTAATCGCTGCTGCTGAGCGACCCAAACACGACGTAACCATCGGGACACACCCAAAACTCAAACTGAAATTGACGACAAGATTCCGAACGTCGTCTGTGGGAAACCGCCAATCGTGTCGCCAACAGTGGCGTGGGGGGGTCAAGGGGGCCATGCCCCCCCCCCCCCCCAAAACTCTTCGATGATATTGGGAAGGGTGGATTATATTCTACTTTGATGGACGAAAAGGTTCCACGAAGATTCAGTCTTATCAGGAAAATTCTCACAGGTTTGAAAACCCTGTTGATTGCGTCATGAAAATATCGAGACGATGATCATCATCATCGGCATCATCATAACATCCTTGCCCCCCCCCCCCCCAAAAAAAAAGCTGGCTACGCCCCTGGTCGCCAAAGGACGCGAGAGCCTACAGCAATGTACAGCTAGTTTCTGAGCGAGCAATTTCAGAACGCGTACGAGAACTCTCAAGAAGGTTCCCTTGCGGTCTACCACGACACGACCTTGTCCCCGCTGAGTGGACGAACAAAGGGTTGAGCCCGGAGATCTGGGTCGTCTGGAACGCAACATTGGCCGACTCTTCAGATCTCGCCGCTGAGGCTGACTTGGGTCCTGATGAGGGTGTGAGTCAAGGTCTCCTTGGCGAGCCTCCTTGCGAGCACGCTTAGCCGGTCTGTCCGTCCATCCATCTCTTTCTCCCTCTCGCTTACTCAAGGCGTCGTCGTCACAGGGTCAGTAGATTTTCCAAACAAGATCGAGTCGTCAAGCAAATCGAGATCACTCAGAATAGATCTACGCGGTCGCTGATGAGGCAGAGCTGTCCATCCGCTCTGTTGACCGGTCGTGCATTCGCTGCGCGTTTGTGTGTGACCGTCCGCTTCGAGGAGATCTAGACTCGAGATTTCCAACCTTGAGCTGTCGATCTCGCTTTAACGGAGTCACCGCCGCCGCCGCCGCCGCCACCTCACTCAGCGTGAACTAAACACATGAGCGAAAGTCTTTGCCCTATCGACGCGAATTTTATGATTGTGGCGGCTGCTGGAAGCGTTGCTCGAGACCGTGGTGAAGCTTCGTCGCTGTTGTTGACGGTGGTCATCTCCTCTCCCCGGCTCGCGTCATCTCGTCAAACAAATACCTCTGATCGGTCGTGATCCATCACTGCAAATCAGAACTTGCTTCAACGACGGACAGCGTCAGAAGCCCGGCTTTCCGGGCGAAGGGGCCGACAATCCCGTCTCCGCGGGAGGAAGGGGCCCGGAATCCCGCGAGAGCGGTGTGCGATTCAAGACACACGGTTCACTCGGGTTCTGAATGGGCACGCCTGAGTCAAAAACTTGGCCACCGGCCGCATTAACAACTTCGGCTGCTGGCTGCTTTGAGAGCGAAAAAGTAGCTTTTCTGGTTACTGGCGTTGGGTATAATTGAGGAACTCGTCGTTCCACAGTCGTGGACCTGAAGACCCATTTCGTATGGCGTTCATTCGTGAGTTGTGTGGGCGTGCGTCGGTCGCCGAACGCTTCGCCATTGTTGTTCCAGCGTACGTTAGGTTTCATGGTGAGCGCGAGTTCGAGTGAATGCCCTCCCGCGAGCTGGCTACGCAAATGTTTCTATTTTACGCCGGGATTCTCCCGACTCGGTCGGAAACAGTAGCTGTGAAAAATATCCACAAGAGCAAGTGACCCACGTGGGAGTACCTCTGTGTTGACAGGTGTAGCTCGTTCCTTTTCGTTCTCTTCACAGCAGTCCTCGATGTTGCCGCCGCCGCATCTGCGGGGAAGCTCGCCGGGCCGCTTGTCGACACGCGTGAGCATCCACGCTGAGTGTTTCGAAATGTTGGCTACATTTTCTTCGCTTTGCTTTCGGTGAATTGTGACAAAGACTCATCGATCTTCGGAACGAGTTGCCCTGGAGCGGTCTTCTAAACCGTTGGTTACCGGTTGGGCTCTCATATGGCGGCGACCGGAAGCTCCGTGAAGGTTCCGGCCAACTCGGCTCCTAGCCTACCCCCGAAATCGACTTCGTTTCGATCGTCTCATTTGGCTTCCGATACAATCCTGAATGGGGAAGGAAGAGTCGCGCTCGTGGGCTCCTCAGAGCGTGAATAGCTCGCCGATCATCATTTCCACTGAGAATTCCGGCCACGCGGCTCTTTTCGGATTTTTCCACCTCTTTGTCAGGGAAGTTGAGCGAAGCTCGAAGAAGTCCCAGTGCCGGCCGGAAATACTCCTCCATATCGAAATATCGACCTGTACTGATAGGTGACGGATTCTATGGCTCGAGGAATGATGTAGACGGACTGAGTCCCTGACGTGGTTCTGAGTTACTCGCTCCTAAAGATCAGGATGGATCATCGGTGAGTTTCGGTGGAGTCCCTCGGCTCTCGCTTCGTTTCGGAAATACTACTTCGCTGAATGTATTTTGAGCTACATCTGATCCAAAACGGTCCCCTCACGCGAACTGAGGCGGGGTTCCGGGCAGCACGAAGTTTGTGAGGGAGAGACAGGACAATGGAGAGGGAACAGCCGCCGCCGCAGCTGCTGCTGCCGTTGTCGCACTACGAAACTCGTCTGCGGCAGACCACGGTAACGAAACGGTTCTGGCTCATCTGACCAACGAGAAACTCGCTCCGAGTCTGGACACCGCGGTGTTTTCGCGTCTGATAGACCTTCTCGGAGTTTTTAAATTTGGAAACGATCAACTCAGTAGATGGGAACTGAATGTGGAACGACCTCATTGATGCTGAGCTGGTGGCAAGGAATTTCGTTGTCAGCCGGATCCGATTTTGCGCTCCCGGGGTCGTTTTGTTTGACACAGAGTGACAGGAGCCGATGCAGTCCAGGCGGTTCATAACAGCGACTTGATTGAGAAGTGATTCCATCGGATCTGACAGCAGTCAGCGGCAGGAAAACGGTTCAAGCGTATCCAGAATTTCTCTGAGCGTGTACTTTGACACGAGAGCGCATTCCCATGTCGCGTATTTCATCGCAGAGAGATTCGGACCAGATCTCGTTTCAGGAACACTGAAACGTCACCAGTGGCGAGGATGTCCGCCGGCAATGTTTTCGCGAGCGATGTAAGCGTCAAAAAGATCCAAGTCCGAATCGCAATGGTTTTTCGGAAGCGACCCTCGTCGGTCTAGCGGCATTCTTTCCATCTTCGCGTTGAGCTTCCCAGGTTTCTATGTTCTCCATCCGATTCTCCTGAGATGCCGCACGTGAGCCTTGAGACACCTCACTGACTCACATGGATTCTCCCGGCTGTTCGGCGGCCTTGATCAGGCATCATGACTTAAAGCTAGCTTTCGACAACAAACACGTTTGTTTTGCAGGTAAGAAGCTACCACAGCCCGTCGGGGTATTTTCGGTGACTGACATTCATTCTGTAGGCAAAGGTAAGCCTCGCAACCACGTATCCGTCGACAGGAATAGATTTTATTCAGAGCTTCATCGAGTTCCTGGCCCTGGAGCGGACGCGTCGATAACCGATACCGGAGAACAACCCGCTTTTGAGCCGAAGTCGTTCGGGTCAAAGCAATTCCTAAGCCGCTTGTAATTGCTTCCAGTGAGTGTTGACGGAAAACCTCCCGTCGGCTGTCAGGTTAAACTCAGAGAGCGTAATTGTAAAAGCCGTTATCGTCTCATCGGAACGGCCTTGACCGTTACCGTGACTCCTATGCGGGCAGATATCACAGGGACGGAACACACTTAGAACGTTCGGCATCTCGGCCAGTTTTGCATTCGAGCCGTTCCACTTCCCATGGGTCGGTCTCGCTCGCTCTTGCCAAGCATCGACATCATTTTACTGCAGTCGAGGAAATCGCCTGCATTATAAAGCCAGCCAGTCATCGATTACGTTTAACTGATTTGAGCTGCATACGTTTTCTGCGCCGAGCTCAAACTCAGACCAGTCCTCCGAGTGTCCGGCGCAGATAACCTGGATGGTAATCCGAATTTGTCAAATCGGCGCCGTAATCCGATTTCGCCGGCATTGCGAAACCACAGCCACGGCGCTCGGACGATGCCAGAGCTCCGGTCGAAGTTCCACAAGAGCTCCGGACATTCAATGCGACACTGCTGGATCGTTCGGGTCGGCAGAGGCTTTTGCGCGGTCAGTTCGCTTCCCAGACCTCGCAAACATCTTCGGAGGCATCTGACGCCTTCCAGGGTCGTTCACCTCGACTAGCATCGCCAAATCACTGAAATTAGACTTCGGCTGTCGATCATTCATGTCTGACAGTCCGACACCGACAGAGTCGATTGTCGTGACCTTCAGACAGGCGCTTTCCGGAATTTTCGTTCGGAAAAATCAGCTCTCGTCTTTGTTACGAGCTGCTTCCCGATTTTCGATCCTGGTATTCGTGGTCCATGCCGGCAAACTAATGCACACTGCGAGACTCTTCACTGCCACTTGTTGCATTCAGTCGCCGGCTGACTTACCATCAGTGAGTTGGCGATGGCCCTGTTTTCTGTCCACGCCGGCTCGCTGAGGCAAACACTCAGGCGATAAAGCCTCCTTCTCAAGCTGAAGCGCAAATTAGAAAACCCATTTGAGCTTATGGCCGATGTGGACGCTCTGAGCGTTCGTTGGTCGGTGGACCGGCGATCTGAGAACCGCCTCTCGGAAGGGTCGCTTGTCCGCGCGCATCGACGTCCGAACGCCGGTATGGCTTTCGGTGAGTCGGCGCACCGTTGGTTCGTTAATCGCCGATCAGCAGCTACCCGACTCTTGTCAGTGATGCGTGTTTGTCACGCAGACTCGGACGCTCAACACGTAGGACTTCAGTGCGTCGTGTGTGTGTCCTCGGACCGCTCCGTTCTCTCGAGGACTTGGCTTCCTTTGCCACCGCCGCCTGCCACGGGCTTGTTGATGTGAGCTCGTCTCTCTCCACAAGTTACAGCAAGTTCCTCTCCTGTGGCTGTGCGTGTGTTCACTCGTTATGTGCTGCACTACTATGAGTTGCTGCTCGGGATCGCCAGCCCGAAAAACTTTCTTCAGTCGTGTTTCTTCCGCCTCCGCTCCGTCCAGGACAAGGTCCTTAGCGATGTATGAGCTGAGACCGCCACATATTGTGCCACCGGCGCAACGAGCACGATGTGCCACCAATTGAGCCCAGACGTCGAACAGAGACGCGTCGGACAGCCTACTTCGGACGACTACTGCCGCACACTCCCGCCTTGGATCCCGAGTCCAAGCAACGGAGAGATCGATAGTGGGTTCAAACCAGTTCTAGTGTAGTGAGCACAAGCACTATTCCCCTGAGGAACGGCAGCCTTGTGACGCAGCATGACCTACACTCCAGTGTACTTCGCTCTGTACTCGAACGGTCGACCCGGTGTCCCCCGAAGATGGTGTGAATACGTTCCGAACTACAAAGCATACTCCCGGTACGTAGAGAGAATATCAGAATTTTTCTATTCCACCCTGAATGCTGCCCCGCTCAGGAGCTTACGTGCGGTAGGAAAGCGATCGATGTCCCTGAATCGCGAACGGACATCTGGATACGTCGTACAAGGAGTGTTGCCATCCGTTCGTGCGTGGAAAGCTCTCGGGAGGCGAGCGCGCCTCGATCAACTAACTGAATCAACTAGATGCTATCGGGATGGGATGCTGAACTCTTGATTCGAATCTTGAGCAACCAGCTGACACCACAACGACATCAATTGTAGAAACAAAACCTTCATCAAGTTGCCGCAAGACTGAAACAAGGGTTGTTCCACTTTTCGTGATGACCAAACGGCGTGCTTTGTTGATTGTTTATTAACGGCGATGACTCAGTACCAGTTCGGTTGCATGGCGCGGTGTCTGCGCTCCGAACCAGTACCTGGCTCGATCTCGAAACGGCGTTTGAGAGATCAGCCTCCTGGATTCGTTCCTTGTGAGAAGTTTCCTTGCGAGTGAACGAGGGAAGTCCTCCAGGGCCGAAAGAGCAGCGGAACCTTGGACCGATTCGGGCCTAACGAGGTAGTGGATGCATTCTTCGAAAAAGCGTACGGAATTCCGGAGCGGCCGCGAAACAGGCAGCAATAGTCAATTGCAAGGGACGAACCGAGTTTCAGAGAGGAAAGGGAACGCTCAACTTCCCCAGCGACATGCTCAGACTCATCAGGAGGAAAACCTCGCAGATTATCTATAAATTCCAATCGGAGCGAGTGAACATTGCCGAGCTCGTTGGGAACACTGACTGACGTTGTTGTATGTTATTTTTTGTGTAAGTTGACTTCTCCGCGCGTGGAAGAGCTCGTCCTTGATGCTCGCGTTGAATGCAGGAGCGAATGAAAACGCTGCTAGAACAGCTCACAACAGAGGCGAACACTATGTGCTCCCAATTCGCTCGGGCGAAAATCGTCTGAAATTCGCCTCGCTTGAAGACAAAACGAAGAAGACAAAGTTCCAAGCTTCGCGTGACCGCGGCTCTCTCGAGTGCTATCGGCAGTTTGATCCATGAAAGACATCCAAATCGAGAACACGCTCCTCCGATGGCGATGCTCCGCTGTGCCGAGTGCAGTTTGGTGCGGTGGCCCCACTGCGAGCGGCGGCGTCAGAACAAACAATGCCACAAATCAATGAGTTTCCCAGTCTGAGTCATCGCAAATGTTGAGGATCCACTCTTCCGTTTCTCGTGGGAGCGGATAATAGGTGCGCGATTCGGCGGCTCCGTGCCGAAATATCGTTCAGCTCCGGGTTCCCGGGAAGACACGCCCTGGTTAGTTTCCTGTCAACTTGAGGCAAGAATGAAGCGAGTTAACGGTTACTTGTCGGACGGGATCCGAACACGTTTTCGGAACTGGCGTCGCGGCAGAGCGGAGTCCATTCTCTGCAACTTCGCTTCTGCAGTGAACGGCAACTTCCCCTCACGGCAGAAAACCATTTCGCCCAAACTTCGTGGAGCGGATGAAGCTCCTCAATCTGTTGGAGGAGAAGAAGGACTCATTGAGCGATCTCGGAACGGCGGAGCTTCCGATTGATCGTTAAAACGGCCATCGGCCACTGGAGGACTCGGTGCCAATCGCTGTGATTTCTCATCCGGCCCTGCAACTTTGTATAAACTCAGCCAATCTTGACAAATGTGTGAATGTTTCTGAATGTGTACCTATATAACCGTCAGCGATCCCGACCCAACAATCTGTTCACGCCCAAGAAGTGATTCCGGGCAGGGCCTGATCGTGAGCGAGCTCGGCCAGCCGGATCGCGGGGCAGGTCAAGAGGTGCGACCAAGTGACTCATCCATATTTAACCCTCCGCACTCCTACGAACGACCCACCTCGAGATGAGAGGGGGGGGACGCCCTCAGATATCTTCGGGGCAAATAGTCTTTTGCCAAACTGATGTTCGTTCGCAATCCCGGGGATTGATCCCGAGGGTGGTCGGAACAATGAGGGACAGCGAGACCTTGTCGGAGGGAACTTCACGCTGCTCCGCCCTCTTGCCTCGTGGCGGACCTCGCACCTGGGAGTTGAATGGATTCAATTCACGAGTTGCTAGCGAATGGCGGACCATCGTTTTCATTCGCTCGAATTTCCATTCTTGTGCATTCGTTGGTGCTTTGCATCCGAGCCGAAGACTTGCTCGAGGAGCTGATCCGATTCAACACGTGCGTCGCGCGAATCACTGGTTATCGTCGGGCTTTCAGCCCTCCAGAAAGCGTTCGCCGGTAGTGTGACCGATTTCGGGAAAGTTTGACTTATCTTCGTCCACCACGCTCTTTTCCTCGAATCGAACCGGAATCGTATGGATCGGACGGAGCCTGGAGAGATCGTTCGCAATGAACTGAACCTTCAGCGCGTCAACTAGGAGGACGCGACCAAGATCCCGATCCACCTGTCCCAAGAGGAAGATCTGCGACGAAGCCAGACTCAGCTTCAGGATCAGCGGCATCAACAACAACCTCGTCTCTAGGGACTCGCGTCCCCGGGTCGGGCGCTCCTAGGTCTGAGCAAAATCTTGGCGGGTTCTGCAATTGTTCACACCGGCCGGAACCGTGGGGTGGGCATGAATCCGTTCACAGGAGCAGATCTCGGCTCCGAGGAGGAGGACAACCAGAGAGAGCCGCCGGGGTCGGGGACGATGATAGAGGAGGGTGAGTCTCGTCTGCATCAACCCTCGACCCAGACAGACGAGAGCGACTACGACCCACTAACGGAAGTAGGCCGAGCACGGAGCGAGGACCAGTAGCTTTGGAGCTCGAATTCGCGGAGAAAAAAACACACAATTCACACGAATTCCGGAGCAATAGGAAATGTCACAACTCGTTACGTAGAGGACGAATCCGCGCCCCTCCTCAACAACGAACGAAGAGCCGAGAACATCCGATCGGAATGAGTTTCTGAGCTTCAGGTTTCTGTTCCGGAATACGGACGTTTCCCACAGCTCGTTCATCAAGATCGAACCCTCCACCGTACTCCAGATCGGAATCGGTGTCGGCCCGAGGAAATCCATCATAATGAGAGCCGGAACACCTGCTTACCCGGTCTGAATACACGAGGCGGACTTGACATCCACTTTGTGGGCTCTTTAGTTCCACGTGTAATCATTGCTGAAATCTGTGACCCGGGACTCCGAATGATTGTGGAGCGGGGGAACGAGCGAGTGGCCAGACGGCCGAATGATGAGGGTACGAGTGAGTAACACTCGCTCGAGAAGGGGACGAGAACCAGCGAGTGCTCTCCCCATCGGAGTCCCCCGTCGTCGCAGCCTCAGCTGTTTGTCAGCTGGTCGGAGCAACCTGTACCGGCACGCTCACGGATTCTCTCCCTCTTCGTAGATCGTGGTCCGCCGCGGCCCGATTGCCAGCAGTGCTCGAGGTGGTTCGGCCCAGGGAACGCTGGCTGGCTGGCTTGCCGGCTGACTGACTCAAGAGAGACTGTCCGCCCGCTCTTCCGCTCCGGAGTCTCCTCTGTCTCTGTTGGCTTCTTTCTCTTACCCGACCTGAAGCTGTGAAGTGGCATCAGAGGCTGGCGGTAGTGTCTGACCAGCGTGTGCCTGACACACTGCTGATCATTCTCTTTCATCAACGACTTCTTCACGTTCCACGCTAAGTTGTCGTCTTCATCTTCGCACTGTTTCGCTTAATTCGTTCGTTAGCCCCGTTTCGCCGTACATCCATCCACCTCTTTCTCTCGATCCGTCGGCGTGTGAGTGAACGAGTGCCAGACCCCAATCCCATCAATCAATCCATCTATCTATCTATCCATCGTCGATCGCCGCGCTACTCGCTCTACGATTGTCGACCCCCGTCATTGAGCCTCGAACGGAACGCTCGTCTGGTTGTTGAGCTAGAGCTGCAGGAGAACGCGAGAAATGTGATCCCGAACTCGAGTTCATCGGCTTCGAGTGTTTTCCATCCGGATAGCCAGAAATGGTGTTGCTGGCCAATCCCGCCGACGGAAGATCACCCCAGGCGACGCCGAATAGTCTTCAAAAAACCAGCCAGACCCCATCATCCTCATCTCCTAAAGCAGCGCAAGCGAGTCCCGCCAAGTCTAAGAAATGCGTCAACATTGCCGAAACCCCTATAACCGTGTAAGTTACCACACGTGCCCGGTTCGGAGCCAATCGATTTTTCCGCCACCGAGCGCAGTTATTCCGTCGGTTCGATCATCGGTTCGCTGGTTCGCGAGTTTCGGCTCCGAAACAATGTTTTTTTTTCCCACTGAGTTCGCCTGCGCTCCCCATGAGATCGTTTCCGGCGCTTTTCCTGGCATCCATATGAGTTGCTTGTCGAATACTTGTTGTCCGTGCGAGTGTGGAGGAGACGTTCTTTTGCGTTGGCAGTCCTATGTTATTCTCTATGGGTTCGTCCGAGGCGGCACGGAAGTCTGACGTTAGCTGTCACGACTGTGATGGATGATGACGCGCGCAGCTGATCGTGTTGTTCATTGCAGTTTACGTCTTAATTTCATCGACGCACAATTCTGTTCCCGAATGTCGTTCGAATTTCCGAATGCCTGCACGACTGAGAACTCTTGTGACATTCCGTAGAGCGCACTTCACATCGTCCGAGGTCGTCGTTCTAGCCACTGTTCTAGCCGATGCTTTCTCTCGACGAAACCACCTGATCGGCTCACCAACGTAACTACCCGTACCTAACCAGACCAAGGCCAACAGCTGTGTCGTCGGCTGGCGTCTAACTTGCTCTACTGCTCTCGGCTGGGCCTAATCGTAGTTCTGGTGAGAGCTCACTCCGATCCAGAGTCAGAGCAGGTCGAGCGAGGCGTACCGATTTGCAGAGACCGAGCGAACTGACTGAATGATCGACGATGACGACAACGGCGCCGCCCACGTGATGTACGCGGGAGTTGGAGACGTTACGATCGCCATGAGCGAATCCATGCCTGCGCATCGCTACGTTTTCATAGTTGCTGGGAGAGCCCGCTGTATAGAATGAGGGACGACCCCTATCTTTATAACGGGCTGTAGAATCGACGCGGAAGAGCGACGACGTCAACGTTCACGTCGATCGTAGGCTTCCGTCAGAACCAACTTGTTGTTAAGGTGAAGTGAACTGACGAATGAGCGTCGGACATTCAGCGCCGACTCTACATCGTTGCGGCTTCGGTCATCGGTGATTTTCTCTGAACTCCTCGTCCCGTAAGTCCTCTCACACGAAGCCTTTTTGGCCCGGTCAGGAGGAACGGCAACGCCAGAACCTGCATCGCGTCGCACGCGGTCCAATTCGTTCCTGCGTCGTCTTCGCGGCAAGTTGTCGGTCACCCTGGGGGTCGCACGTGACGCAACAGTCGCCCAGAGTCGACTTGTTGAACAAACCCGTGCCGGTTGGGCGTCGACGGAGCTTGCCGCGGAATGTGGCTGGAACAAACGGAGGCTCTCGTATAGAACTCCGCGTTATCGACGGAAACAAAGAATGAAAGAGCTCCATGTCAGAGGAGGAGTACACGACGATCCTCTCGGAGACAACGCATCGGATCTTTTTGTTTGAGAGAACCCGACGGCAGCAGACAATTCGTTGATCGAAGTGACAACTCTCTCTAAGCCGGACTCGCATCGGCTCCCAAGACGTTTCAATAAGTAGGTGCTGCTCGTTTTATCCGCGACCGCTGTCAGAGCAGCGTTCATCGTTTATTTGGAGGAAGTAGAACGCGGGGAGAGCTCTCACTCAGTAAGTCGATCGACAATGAGACGAACTCTGGGCCCATGCTGCGAATGAAGATCGGACTTTCTGTCAGAGTGCGTCACACCCAAAACGTGGGTCCTTTCGCTCTTTCTGGCCGCAGCGGCAAAGACAGCCCTACCTAGATATCAAGGTCATTCCGGTCCTGCCAGAAGTGCGGCAGGCTCCAAAGTGACGTGCACGCGGCCTACGCAGTCACTGAATGATCGAACGGCGCGCGACAGACTGGAGAGAAGCTGGCACGCGGTCGGACCAATGTGTGACAAGTGGTCAAGACTATTTTTAACCCGGTATAACACTAAGTACAGTGCTGACGTCACCTGTCCATGCTATAAACGAGACAGCTTTGTCATCCCGCGGACTCCCAGCGTTATTCCCTCCTCGGAGATGAGCCAAATATAGGTCGCGGCGGGGTACCGCGGAATATGCGTCACGAAGATCATAACGACAACAGGGACGGTATTGGACTTCTTGGAGCGTGGTCGTTCGAAGTTTTTTACAGTTCGTAAATCGGCCGAGCGCTGTTCGAACTACTCCGTACCGTACTCGTTCTGCTGGCCGATCATCGAAGATTTGCAAAAACAGACTCGCGTCCACTCTCACCTTGTGCCAATGAAGTGGAGTGCCGGGGCACTTGCTAACTCGTTGAGAGAAGAGTACTCTCCACGCACGTTACTGGAGGAGTGCCCTTAGTCTTGGGTCTACACCAGCTCAAACAACACAACGCAGGAAGGTTCAGCGTGGGAAACGAACTCTCGTCAAGAGCATGCGACAATATCTCAGTCAGTCCACCGAATAGCGGCAACGGTACGTCATCGAAAAGTTCCCGTGGTATCGAAACGTAACCTCGATATTCGCCACCGGAAACGGTGTTGCCAAGGATCGGAGAGCAAGGAGAGAAATCCAACTCGGATTCAGACTCCGGGCATGCAACAGGCTCATTGAGTCCTGATGAGCTTGCGGACCCCTCTCGGGATGCACTGCGGGCAAACCACGAACTCCTGCCGGATTCGGCGGCAAAGGGTGACCCGTGATGAGTCATTGATGATCGTCATTACTAAGGCGACGCGATGGGGTAAACATTGGTTCACTGGGTTCGTATAAAACTCGATCGGCGCGTCACCATTCTCTCACTTCATCTTTTCTCGGATGATGTCTGTCGAACTCTTCGGTCCGAAAAGATGGTAACAGATCCAGTCGGGCTGCGGAGGCGGTGAAAAGTCTGACGAAAAACCTACTTTGCCCCTCCCCCCGGTGAGGAGACCTCGCTTTGGCGCATGCACGTTCACGTCCGCACGTAGCGTGACCGGAGTTTATTCGCTGCTGAACGCACCACAAGGAAGCGTAATCGAATCTGTCGGGAACTTTCGAAGCAGATAATGCGCTGGCCTCGTCCGAAATATGCGGCGTCTGCAGCCGACAGAGATGTCAATCAGATTTGGCAAGATAGGCTGAAGCGGGCTCTGAGTAGAGACTCAACGAGCGAGAATGCAACACCTCGAGGTATTTAGCAGCTCTCCGTTGTGACCCTGCGGGCAAATTGCCATAACACAGGCGGCTAGAGATCGACGATGACGGCAGCGACAACAAGGCCGTCGAGAACAGGAGAGATTAGGCCCAGCACAAGTTATGAGCTTCACTATAGTAAACGGACACTCCCTCGATCCGGTGGCAACGGACTCCATTGAGGTATTGAGTAACCACACCCTTCCGACTGATGTGGGACAAGGTCGACGCAAAAACATCAGGCCTTTGTACGGGTTGTTCGGAGACGCAGAGGAGCCGCTTCCTCCATCGCAGCCGCAGTCTCAACACAGCTACGAATAAGCTCCACGCCCTAGAGACACAGTGGGGGCGAACTATTCTACGCGACTGACCCTTGATTCTGTTTTTTCGCCAATCGCGGCCTCTCTTCAATAGCGATTCCCCCGTTCGGCGCCCGACGCGGCTCGAAAGCTCCCCAATGACGGTAGGAACGTATTTTCGCAGTTGCGGATGGCCTCCTGCAGGGAAGCGGGGCCCGCATCAAAACGAGCTCTCCCGTTCTCCCGAGATCACGGCTGTTGGTACGTTTTGAGGAATGGAGAATTCGCATTCCAGTACCAGGTGGACGATTTCGGTGGAATAGCGGGAGTTCGGAGCAGCCCTTCCGCTCTACGCTCTTTCTCGCGATGAGGTGTGATGTCGCATACGTTTCCGAATTCGCGGATTTTACGACGCGCACTCGATTTCAGGGATCTGGAAGCCCGCTGTTATCGAAACATCAGAATTCTTGTCCGAATCGAATTTTCAGCTGAAAAGATTATGCAAATCAGCTCGAGGAATGTTTTACCATGTTGGATCCCAGCGTGTATATCGCACGGAAAATCCAAGCCGCTCAGGACCGAGCGAGGGCATATCGCTCGTGTTCCAGACAGCATCCCGTACCGGCCAGAATGGATTACCGGAAAATCGGATGCATGTCTTCCCTCTGTTGGGAGCGGAGCGAGAGATGCATCAGGTATGAACTCAGAAACTGGGCTTGCGAGCTCGCTGGTTGCAACGAGCGGTCTGAGGTCGCGGATCCTGTTCCAGCTCTCGCGTCGGCTTACGGCTCGAGGGGACTCTTGAGGGAGGACCCGCCCGGTTTTAGACAGAGCTTGACGTCACAGGCGGACGAGGGGGGGGGGGGGGGATAGCGCCTGTTTACTCCTGATTTGAAACTCTTCCGTTCAAACCAACGGAATAATTGAGCTTCCCACGGAGAGCCCCCGTTTCTTAGCTCATTACCAAGGATAGCGACGCCGTCACAGAAGGTCACATCAAGTTTCCTCAACCTTGCGCCGTTCCGGCTCGATTGCTGGAGGCGACAGTATTTCCGAGTCCACGCACGAACAAGATAATCGGAGCACGTACGTACATTTGGCGTGCCGTGCGTCCCCCATCCGGCAAAATCTCGGGGCGCCCGTCTCGAACATCTAGGCCAACGCGGACAAGATGGATGACCTCGACGGAGCGACGTACTCAATTTTTGAAATTCTGGACGAGCTACGGACAGCGCGCACGTTTGCGAGTCTTCGGCGCTGGTGGTCCTTTCCGCGATGGAGGAATGAAAGTGAAAGCTGAGTTTTAGCGGTCCTTCCGGCAATCAGACTCGACTGCTCCGCTGGCAGTGAGCAGCGCTGCTATTGATTGAGGAAAACCTATTGTGGCGAAACGGAACGAGGACGGAAAAACGAATTGGTTCTGATACCTTCTTCCCATATCTCCCGTCATCCAGGGGAGGGCGAGAGCCTTTGCAACTCTCGCTCACAGTCATCGAAGCGTTCACGCCGGCTCTGTCAGCATCCAGTTGGAAACGCGATTTCGACGATTTTCTACCAGAAAGGAGGGGTTCGCTAGCCCCGCAGACAATCTGGTTTCAATCTCTGGTCTCGGGACCTTCTCTAAAGAAACAATGAGATTTTTTTCTTCTACTCACGAGCCGAGATGACGCGGATCACCGATGAATTCATGAACGGGAAAGGCCCTCGGTAATCCCGGAACGTGCAGCATACGTGATTCGCTTGCGTGGCCGAGGCTTTGAGAATGGAAGCACATTGTTTGTTCTCTGGCTCAAGAAACTCTTTGCTCTGTCGGGACGGTTCGCCGGATAGGTAGATGGATAAATAGTCAGCCAGACAGCCAGTCAGTCAGTCAGAGAGATGGACACAACGAAATAAGACGATCAGCTGTAGATTGAACGGGTCGACGGGTGGTCTAACATTCACCGCGTCTCTCATCTCGAACTCTTCCCATGTCAGAGGAAAAAGTTTCAATGACAGCCAGCTGACATCACGTAGCGACCGTTTTAGATCTGAAGTAGTCGAACGCGGACGACAGAAACGTCCTCTCTGTTCTGTAGTGCGATCAGCCGCGTTTTCGGGATTGCGTCTCCGTGGCGGGATCGCATCAGAGAATGTGGGAACGAGTGGCATACCACGTATTTGGAGGCACATCCGCACTTGGGAGTCTTTGACAATTGCAGCTATGGAGGGAATGTGATTCGATGATCGATGCACCGGTTGACGCGGCCTCGCCCAGTCCGACCGTGGACCGTCCTGGGCTCCCGATGATCGTTATTCTGATCTTCATTAATTGCGTAGGGAACAGTCGACCACGAGCAAGATGTCGCTGGATGCGTTTGGAATGCTCAGCAAATCAACGGACGGCATGGAATTAGAGGAGTCGTAGAGCAAAGATGCCGCGAATCGGCCGAGTCGGCTGCATTGAAGTCTGTTATTGGGCGTGCCCCGTAGACGTAAAGGTGCCGTTAGACCAGGGTCGGCGCAGCGGTCTGAGAGGTTTCTGTCTGATGAGTGCGCAGTTCTCGTTCCTCAGAATCTACGAGAATCCGCTAGAGGAAGTGTCGTTGTGAAGGGAAACGAAGTTGCATCATAAACCAGCGGCTCGGAAGACGACGAGCTCGGGCTGGCTGATCTCGAAGCGTACGCGTTCGCGAGGCTAGACGAACAATGAGCGAACGAGAAGATATGACGCCAAACACTGGAAGAAGCGGGGAAAACATTCCAGTAGAAGTTTTATAACCGCCTTCCGGCCGCTTAACTCTCGAGGTCGTCATTCCGCGCACTGCCGGCAAACAACGTCGTTCGTTTTTATCGATACCTAAGAGATCAGGACAGAAACGCTGACCATCCCAATTCCTCCAATTTGATTATTTCCAATCAATCTCCCTCAGAAAGAATGTTTATAAACAATTATGAGAGCACGGCCTTTCCAAGCCCCAGTGTCAAGGACGAGAAGGTCACGGAGGCAGGTGCGCATCGCAAGATGTGCTCCAGCGAGCGATAAAATTTAATATGCCACAATTGCGGTATACCGCGGGATCAAAATTGTGGAATCGTCCGTCGAACGGAGACGCCACTGATTGACGGAATTACTTCCGTATAATAATGAACGAGGAACGCAATTCCATCCTCGATTCCGTGGTGGCTGCTCTGTGCGCTCAGTCGGTCGGAGGAACGTGCGTGCCAGAAAGGCCGCTTTGAACGACTCGCCTCAGATGAGGTTTTGTTCCTGAGACGGTCTCAAAAGCTCCGCTCCCTCAAGAAGTCGTCCGGTTCCGCGCTTGGGTCGAGTTGTGTCCTGAGAGAGCAGTTTGAGCTCTTTTAGGAGAAAATCTGCGGCGAGCTGTAGATTCGCGGACAAAATAAAGCCGTTCACAGTGCTGTTGTCACAAGCCATTCATGCGGAGTCGTTAAGTGAGCATACTGCGTACGTACGTCGGTCCGTCCGTCCCTCCGCCCGTCAAAGGGTAGTACAGAGCACCTTTCACGACCTACGCTCACGACACGGAGGGAAAGAAGAGCAGCCGCCGTCCCTCGCTACGGAGTGAACATGGCTCTGCTCAGATGACAGTTAGGATGCGGTGGTGGTTGCTGGTCGGTGGCTAGTGGTTTCGTCGGTGGCGTCGGACAACTGTTGTGGCTCGGTAACAAGGAACACGCGACCGAGGACCGTTCGAGCAACGTTGCCGTCGAGGAACCTCATGACGACCGTCGTGTGAAGTGCGACCTATGCGTTTTAGGGCGCGACTGTTGATCTGCAAGTTTTACGATCTTTCGCAGAGAATACCCCGCCGAGGGTATGTGGTGAGGAGTCTTGGAACTTTGGTCTCCGAGCGGGATCCGTCCGTTCAAATAGCTAGGCAGCTGACCCCCCTGCCCGAGACCGAAGAACTCCGCGCGGAACGCATCGAAGCGACTAGGAGACAGGAGTGGTATCTGAGAAAATGTTACGCCCGCGAACTCCGCATCATAGAGGGTAGAAGTCCCAGTCTGGAGACGATGGAGGGAGTCTATTCCAGGGTCGACACTCCGGGTTCTTTTGTGGAGTAAGTCGAGTTTCAAGTTTTCTTCCGAGTGTTTGATAAGCGTGACTTCGATCCAAGAAGCCCTGAGTTCTGTCGTTTTCGTTGCCGTTCGCTTCGACTGTTCAACGATTTCACAGTTTTTGCGTGCATACATACTTGGGAGCAGGAGGGATCGCGATGAGCGTACACGCTCATCCACGTGTAGTTGCAGTAAGCGATGATTGTCGAGTCGAGCCGAACGGGAGACCGAGTGACAACGAGGCCGAGCGCTTCGGAAGTTGGACATTGGTTCAATCAAGACAGCGACGAGTTCCGAATATGGCTCATGTTCGAGCATGTGAAGTTTTCTGAGTCGATCGTCGAACGGGAGATCGATGCTCCAGAGCGCCCGATCCGGAAGAAGAGCATCGTTCCGTTCGGCACCAAAAAAATCCGCCGCGCATCGTCTCGAAAACCTCGATCCAGAGCGTCGAAAGTCGGCCCGCCAGTCTTCCTCAGGGAACGCGGATCCGCCGTACGGGCTTCGGAGCGCTACTTTTCTCCGAAGACCACGTTCCGATAAGGATGGTTATGCGCACGACTCGAAGAAGCTACGGAAGCTTCGTCCCGTAGTTTCGTGACTAGTTTCGCCGGCCCGAAGAAGCATAGGGTCCACCTCCCAAGAGTCGACCGACGAAAAGGCTTTTCAGGCAAGGTTCCACAAGACCAGCCCTCGGGACGATGCTTCGCGAGGCAGCCGCCCCGTTCTCTTCATGACCACAGTTGTCCACTCGCAGTTTTCGCAAATCTCGAGAGTGCAGGAGTACAACAGTTTTCTTGTTCAACGGAACCATTCGAAAGCTGCCAGAAGATTGTGATTATCCTTCCCATCGCCCCGATCCCGCACGGGACGACTGATCACGGGCAGCTTACGAATGCGATGGATTATGCGCGGATAACGGCCCGACGAGCCACGGTGCGCGCTTTTTACACGTTGACGCGGCTGCGAGACCCATTATCGTATTCTTAATGTAATGAGCCGTATCCGTGGCACGAGCAAGTCTTTTCTCCAAGGCTGGCTGCACTGCTAACAACGTTCCGTGATGTCATCGTACACGGTTATGCAGAGTGAATTTTCAATAATCTAGTCTCACTGGAACCTTCGTTACGCCGTCGCCCCGTTTAGAATGTTTAGTGCCGGGGAACGATGATCGGTGCCGCGTTCCGAATCCCGCTTGATTCGAAGCGAGAAGGAACTGCCCCCGAGGATCCTTCCTCCTTCGGTTCCTATCTGTGGATCGCAGCCGGAACGTTTCGGACCAGGGTCGTTCCCGGCAATGAGCAGCTACAGCAATGATTTCGAGGCTGCTTTTTAAGAGGATTCTTCTAGACAGAGTAGATCGTGTCAATCAGGGTGTTGCCGCGCGAAAACAAGCGCCGTCATTGTTAGATTTGACTCAATGCTCAGCGTTTCACAAAGAGACGCGTTCTTGCTGACAATCACTGGGTGCTGCCCATCTAAACTGCGGAGGACTGTCGAAAAGTCGGCGGAAAGACAGGCGACCCGAGATGAAGCATCCGATCCGATCTCAACCGTCAATGTGGTGCGCGAGTTCTTCGTGAAGGCCCCGGACCCAGGCTCCGGCAGTCTCGAATTCCTTGAGCCTCAGGAGATCTCGTCTATGTGTTGACGTATTCAATCAGTGGAACAATTATCATCTCCGAAGACGAAAGGAAGGAAACGCGAGAAACCGCCCGTGAGATGTCCGTCTAGGCGGGGCGTTTTCCAGTTGGTGTCCGTTCCGGGTAGTCGGTTCCTCCGTGAAACTCTAGCGAGGCTCTTCCCTCGATTTTCTTCTGAACAATTCGAGCCGCTCACACGCGATGCCATCTCCGGAAATTTCAATTACCATGATCGATAATCATCGAACGAAGTCAGCGGCGGAGCGCGTTGCGTCACGTGCCCTGCACCAAAAGCCAAACATCCAGCACTTGATTTGAAACAGTCATGTCCAATCAAACTTGCAAATGACGAGACCGATTTCGTAGGCAAGCCACTCAGACAACGTTTGGTCCGGGGAATACAGATCAAACCGAAATGCCGAAAGGAGCTTAGACCCACGTGTGTCTTCTGATGCTTTCTTCGACTCTCCCGCTTATTCCGGCATCCCTCTCCAACGCGGCAGCTGAAGACGTCCTTGGCCACGACTGTGTCGCTGCTGGATTAAGCGTGTCTCTGACCCACGCTGTTCCTCGTAGGTATTCTACACATACTTGCGAAGCCGGATATCTTATTAGACGTATCGGCTCTTTGTATTCCGGTTTTGTTTACTCTGCGCAACTGTGCTGACTGAAGTGTTCTTCGAGTGAGAACCGCTGGAATCCCGCTGACGTAAGATCGAACCCTCCAGTTTGACTTTCCTCTCGACGCTGCGATACACCTGCGGTGCGTCGCTCCGGACAGATTATTTTTCGGCTCAAGAAGTGTTCGGTGAAGAGAGTCATCAAGGTCAACAGTGGTTTCATTATGCATGAATTGGAATTCCCGGTCGGGAAACTATCTCCTGAGCGAATTAGATTGTTCTCACGGCGGCAGGAATATCAATTGGGGTTGAATGGAATCCACGCCGATTTTCCGCGAGTGGTTTCCATTTAGCTGGAGCCCGGCCACCTCGTGTTTGGAAAATCTCTCTCGGAGTTCTCGAAACGTGATAATAGAAAGTTAGAGATCGAAAACCATTTCCGAGAAGCGTTTGATCTCACGAATTTTTACGCGAAATTCGTGGTCGGGAGCGAGAGCGCTGGTCGAACTGATGAGTAAAAGTTTTCTTGGGTTCCGCAGTGAGCCGGTGTCTACAGCCTCCGAGGAACGTGCACCCTCGAGAGTAAGGGTGCATTTCTTCGAGAGCGGAGCAAACAAGTGCCCGTCAGCTATTATGGACACCAGCAACGGAGATGTGGTCAACATAACCACAACAAGTCAGCAAGGAAACAGCTACTTCAGGTAAGGAGCTTTGTACACGGCCCAACGAATGTTTCGAAAGACTGTGATTCTTCCCGAAAAATGCACCAGCAACCTCCAAGCTGTACAATGCATCACGCACGTCTGAACACCGGAATTCGTTGCAGGGAGACCCAGCAGGTTTTCACCACAAGCACACCAAATGGCCAACAGACCAGTGTCAAGACAGTTACGTACACCGCCCGACAGAGGTAATGGTCGTCGTTGGTGAATCGTCGCGATAGGAGTACTCGGCAGACAGAAAGGAGTTTCGAGTTCAGAAGACGATTATCCGGGCAATCGGTTGTTTTTTTGCGGTTTCCGTTGCTAGGCGTTTGGAGAACTACGTTTTCCCACAACCGAGTGATGCCTACGGGCGTGACCGTTGATTCGCGTCGACAGACGACGTTGCTCTAGGCGGACGCCGCGTGGTGATGTACGGGCCTGCTTGTACAGGTCTGCGTTTGCAAATCGGTGAGGCGTGATCTTCGCGCGTGGGCCAAACACCGCACTGTGCACAGACACTCGCGCACTGGCAACAAAGTCGCCAGAACACAGCGAAGAACGACGCTCTTTTAAGCAGACGCGATCTAGCCATCGGAGACGCCCGATGTCCTCATCAACTGAAAGCTGGTTTCGGGCAAGGCTCGAGCTCGTACGCGGAGCTTCAGTTACCCTTCGGAATCGTTCGAAGCGCTGGCCAGCGATCGGTCGACTCCACTCGTACCGTGCCTACGGTAGACGGGCGGACGAAGGGATTGAGGAAGAAACCGGCGGCCGCGCTAGCATCATCGCAGCCGCCGTTCCTTGCGGAGGCGGTAGAATAGACAGGGCGTAGTGCACGTTGCCGGAGAAATCTTCTGTCGTTTGCTCCGCGCGAGCTCACTTTGTGGTTTATGGATGTCTCCATTCGGCACAAGACTTCGATTGGAGCCCACGCTGACAGATGCGATGTATCATCGTCTCGCCGGCTCTCAGAACTAGAATCACTGTCGACGGAAGAAGCCTCTCGTTCCTTGGTTTGCCACCATTGTGGCTCGAGTCGGAACGTTCGTAGTCGATTCCGGGATCACCGCGAGGGATTTGATATTCGCGGACGAATAAGATGAACCTCACGAGAATGGATATCCATGTTTCGCCGTGACGAACCTGATCCTGGAGGGTCCTGTCCTCCAAGGATACACAGGCGAAGAATCTTCCCGCATCGAGGCCTCTTGGCGGGTTCGGAGTCGGAGCAAAGAACAAATAGTCACCCGTCAGTCGGAACGATCGATCGAGCGAGCGATTCATGGACGGATAGACAAGTTCACGGTAGAAAGACGAAAAGAGTTCGAAGTGTCGACGCATGATTTTCTGGGCTCCGAAGGAGTCCTTGTTGCGCTGAAAACTGAGGTGCTGCTTTTCTTCCGTAAACGTTTGGACACTTTTACAACTTATTCTCTGTTTCTCGGATCAGTATTGTGCTCGACAGCCGAATACCAGAGGAAACAATCTTCGAGCCGGAACTCATAAATTCTGTCGTACGTCCGCTATTGTTAGCTCCGCTCATCGGAAACTTCGGTGGTCCGCCCAGAGTATTCCCTCCACCTGATGCTTGACTCTGCTTACTGGACTTTGACTCGCATCACCCGCGCTGACGAAACTCAAGAACTCTCTGTAAACCTGACGATGATCTCAGCGAGTCGTTTGAAACGTTCAGCTGCACCCGGAGGTAACGAACGAGTTTCGTAGATGCCACACTTCTCTCACTGTACTCGTTGTTGAGAAACGTCCCCAAACGTTCGCTGCGCGTCTCTGGTTTCGACCAGACAAACACTCTGTGGGACAGCAGCCGAAGGCCGCATGTCATCTGAGATTCCCTGGCGACGCGTGACATCTAGTACTCTGCCTTACGTCAGTAGCGGAGCTTACATTCGTGGTTTCGTTGACGGCTGGCGGTTGGAGGAATGATCGAAATGCTCAACTTCCGCCTCTTTCGCGACACAGACTGTTACTGTTGGTCGGGATGGATCACTTTCGGTAAACCAACGGAGATGGTCCCTTGAGGAGGCGTGATCCCTGAAATGAGTTCCGTGCGCGTTCGTTTCGGCCCGATCTCGGAGTTTGATGGAAGAAGGCCCTTTTACGCTATTCTGGTGGTGTCTCGCTTTTCGAATACCTCCACCCACCGCCTCGCTGACCCAGTCGTTTTGAGCCAAGTGGAGCTTCTCGATTTCTCGCACTCGCGCCAGTTTTCGAATGTTTTGCAAGGAAAGTTCAGATTCCAAGCTCGAAATTAAAATCGCCGCTCGTTGATTAGGAGCGCCGTTCGGCTGCACTTGGATGCGGAGTCCTTTTCCTGCGAAATCCTCATTGCTCCGGAAGGAGAATAAGCTGTCGCTCGGAGCACCTCCATTCAAGTCACTTGAAGTGTATGGAGCCCTGTCTAGTACCTGTCTCCCTTGTTTTGGAATTCCTGTTTCGGGGATCTCTGACGAATATTGCGATGATTATTCTTTCCAGCACGGACAGCGGCATCGACAACCCTTTTCGTCCGGAAGGAGAACTGTCTATGGAAGCTGATGAGATCGTCAAAGCGATCAAGGAGGGAAGACCGTTTGATTCGATCGATTCAGGACGCGTCTCTCGTCAAGCAAACGGTTCCGCCAACGCGAAGAATGGATCGGCCAAAAGCCCCTCTGGCAAAAAGGTTCGGTCCACCCCTATATCGAGGGTCGTGTAGCTTCCCATTCGATTCAACTCTCGAAGGGGACGGCTTCGGTATACCCACTAACCGAGTTTCCCCTCATGTCGACAGGAGGCAAAGCCTGGCGTGGTGGACGTGCAACGAGGGATTGTGGTTCCGCCGTCCGACGCTCAACAAGTCGAGCAGGTGGTACTAAAGAAAAAGCCTAAGTGCAAGTGCTGTGTCATCCAGTAGTAGGCTGGCTGGCCTCAGGGGAAGGAGGCTGCTAAAAGATATTTATTTTCAATCAACAACCAACAACGTGTCCACGGGCTTGGGCCCTATTGTTTGTAAATATGTGTGACGCGCTCTGCGTGGTCCTTAGGAGGAGTTCATGCCTTGACCAGGTGTTAAGATTCTACTTCATTATGCTGGTGTTAGCTTCGAAACGGCAAAACCTGCTAACGAATGTATAAACTCCACGGTTAGGTAGGCCGACCGACCAACAAATGAACCAACCAATCGACGGACAGAGCGAAACATGAAGACCGATGTGGTTTTGCGAAACGAGACGTTATAGAACAACCGATGATTACAGTATCATCAAGAGTGATTCCATTCGGGAACTCAATAGTAGCTTTAACCTAACGAAGTCAGTGAAGTCTCGGTAGGACTACATCGGAGGCTCCTTTTTGTAAGTCTTCATCATCTTTATGGGGGGAAACCGCGTGAAAGGCGGCCCCCGAAAGCTTTGCTTTACACAATACTTGGCTCTGCTCCTACGTCCATGAACTCCAGCCGCCAGCAGAATGTCGATATGGCTCCGTGGCAAGCGGGGCTCCCTGGACAACGGACACGGCTACAGACCGACGAACGAAAAGGATAACGGACAGACAGAGATACTGTCATGCCCGGTTCTTTAATTGTTGAAAACAAAACTCGCTATGTGTTTATTGGGGCAACAAGCCGTCAACAACAAACTGGACGAGGAAGACATATTTGGGAGGTTCCTCCCTACGGGGATCGAGGAGACCGATGACGATTCCCTTTTCCACCATCGGATGCCCGAGAATCCGAAGGAAGGCGACGAGATAGCGAGGGGGTTTCAGCCCCTGCTGCAGCGGTTGCTTGACGAAGTTTTCCGATTCGAGGAACTAACCTCTTGAGCATTATTAGGCTAGGCAAAACTGTTCCTTTCTCCTCCCCTCCTACCGCACTTCAGTGTCACAGGACGACAGCGGGGCTACCGTTGCTGACTAAGTCTTCGCGCTTAGTGTTTAGTTTATCGTTTTTTCTGGTCTGCAAAAGATGTCGATTTCACGATCAGAAAATCGACGGGTAACATCCTTCCCCGAAGGAAGGCGTCTTACCAACCCACAGTCTTTGAGAAACTCGCCGCTCTAGGAGCAAGAGAGCTTATTTTGCACTCAGTTTTGAGTCCTCGAGTAGTTTAGTCGTTAACTTATGTTATTCAGATTGATGTTTGTGACCAGTCATAAGTCCCGCGGGTCCTCCGTGCTCCATGCTGTCTTCTTCTGTGTATACGAAATTCTTGTTCGATAGAAAACCTATTTAAACCTCGTACGCCGGATGTCGGCTGTCTGGAGATATGGTTTTTCTCTCCGGCGAGCCACCAGACGAAGCAACTCCAGAAGAAAGGAAACTGAAACCACCAAAAAAAGTCACGAAACGGAAAGACAAAAAAATTAGGCATTTCACCTATCTTGCTGATGTCATATAATATAAGAGATAGTGCAATAAACACATTGCCAAAACCCAATTCGTATCGTACGCTTACTCCACCCTTCCCACATGGCCCGATCACAATGCTCAAAGCCAGCAAAAAACATTCATCCATGAACTAACAGAACAATCTTTATAATACGTCAACAGATATGAGACCATTGATATTGTCGTCGGAAAGCTCTCAATGTGTTGACAGAGGATCGCGTCAGGCTCTCGTTCAGATTCTAACTAATTCGGAACAGTCTGAATGAGGATGAAACACTCAGCAATATCATCTACATTGATTTAACATGCGGTTTCCTCGTCATATGGAGGTTTTCACACGGAGCCACACTCTCCGAATGTTTGTGTGGAACGTTTCCATAGCGCAAATCCAAAGCTGACCCAGCTGCCCAAGGCAAGGAACAACAACAGTTGAATTTCTCACCGAGCGAATGCCCGCTCGGACCTCCGTTTTGAATCATCTGTGGGAAATGCCCATCGAGCACGAGTTTGCGTGAAGAGCAGTAATCGATGTTTGCGAGGCAGGTGCGGCCGCCGAATTCCAGATTTGGTGGACCTCGTCTTCTGGCAGATTGTGCTTCTTGGTCATGTGAATCTTTATGTTGCCTTTCTGCGTCGTTCGGTATTCGCAAATAGTACATGCGAATGGCTTGTAGCCCGTGTGGATCCGCACATGAACCTTCAAGAGAAACCCCGTTTCGAATACGAGTCTGAGAACACGGAGCGTATCGCCGCCCCCGTTGGATGCGATGCAGTGATTGACGTACCCTCATGTGGGAGTTGAACCTCGCCCTGAAACCACACATCAGGCAGAGGAATGGTCTCGAAGTGTCGTCGTCACTCACGTAAAATACGTCATTCTCGACTGGAAACACGAATCGAAAAGTTGGTCGAGGCATGCTGGATTTCTCGCTGATGAACGCAATCAAAGAGAAGGGTCTTAACGATGTGCCAGAGCGCCGTCGCACTATACGTGTCAGGGTAAAATAGCAAATGAGTTTATTATCCTTTGCACTCGCTCGTCGTCGTCCATTCCTGCAGAGACCACGCAGTCCGTTCTCTTCAGACGGAGAACGGTCCCGCATATTCGGTACTCGGAGAGGCTCCTGCAAGAAAATCTCTTGTGAGAGATACGGGCTTTCGACTCCACGCTGTTCCGCCACGCAGCTTTTGCTGTGGGCTTCCCGCCGAGTGAGGGTAAACAGATTCGAAACGCTTTCTGTTTCCACAACTTGGGGCAAATGAGTTCTGTTCCGGGCACGGGAAAACAAGTGGGACACCATGAGAAATCTTGACTCCACGGCGAGATACACTGCCGCCGTTTCCTTTCAAGCTTGTCGAACCGAGTTGGACGGTTTATGGACTTCGCACAAAACGGCACGTAGATCGCACGCTCTATCGTGGCATGGGGAAACCTGACGGGTCAGGACTGGAAGTCATCGAATCGAACGAGATAGCAGCTGAGGGAGCAGGCTCCGGGAGACGAATCAAGAATGAGGAGACGTCAGCTCGTTCATAAGTTACAAAAACAAACTCGTTTATTTTTGCCATGTTTCATAGAAAAAACAATAAGATTCGTTTGGTATTTCGGTCCAGCTCATCTTCTATATACAGTGCTTCTGAGTTGATTTTTCCTTTCCTGTATGCTGCGACTGCATGAGTGGTTGGGGCTAGGTTAGGAGCAGGTGTCTCCAACTCGTCCAACACCAGGCTCTTCCGTTCGATCATTTCGTTCATGACGGACCCTCTGATTCGAGCCGAGCTTCATCCGCTCAGCGAATTGTTTTTGGTTTCAAGTTTGATATTGATCATCGGTGAGGCTAGAATTCTCTATAGGACTCTTCATTTGTGTTTTGGTGGATCGAAAAATGAGTGTACGCGAGTTAAAACCGAGTTCAGACGCGTTCGCATCGCAGACGCTCATTTGAACAGCTAAAAGCATCTATGGGCGTCCGGAGGTTTATTCCAAAACTAGGTTTATGGTGTGTCGCATCCGTTTTGCTACGAAGTCGTCCTTAAATCCTGCAAGTGAAGTTCCGAGTCAGATGATGGAATGCCAATCGTTCCGACAGAAAAGCGAGCGAACCGAGTTGACACCTGAACCTAACAACGAACGAAACGAAGCTCGAACCGAACAGAAGGAGGAACATAGGACCGGAAATCGTCGGAAGAAATCGTCAACAACCGCTCCACGGGTCTCGGCGACACGGAGCTGTCTACTGGTGCTACCTACACCAGAAAGCATCGAACTGCTGCTGCTGCGGTTGTCCTGGAGTTTCGGCAGGAGTGCTGTTCAGCATGTTGAAGAAGTCCTCGTTGAAGGGGTCATCTTTCTTTTTGAAAATCCCCGCTTGCGTTCCATTCCGAACGGGAGCCGATGTGTTGTCGGAGGGGAAGGAGACGGGAAAATCGCTGCGCTGAGACTCGATAGCACAGGTGGTCATCTTCTGAGGTAGGTGAGGAGACACACTGCTGGCGTTGCTACCGCAGAAACCTTCGTCGATTTCGACCGTTTTCTGAGGGGGCAATGCGAAACTGCCCATGCAGAACGGATTTGCTGCGGTGGAAACGACTGATTCGTGTGCGCGGATCGACGGGACAACCAGCGGGGAAGCGAACGACACCGCCGGAGCAGCGGGTGCGTCGAATGCAAAGGGCGGGAAAGCCAGCTGGGAAGGCGGTTGCGTTTGGGGACCGGGCAGGGCAGGCGGTGCTACCGTGACCGGCGCGGACAAATCGTTTTCCGACGACGACAGACTAGAACCAGACGCCATTGTCACGAAGCGGTCACTCGACGGGCTCGAGGCAGCCGATACGAACTGATTTGTTGCGGTCGTTGCGTCACTCGGTGAGCACACAGAATTCTCGTTAGACGACGTAGCTTTCCTCGGTGGTCCTGTTTGAGGAGTGTTGAAGTCTTCCGATGGTGTGGACTCCGTGCTCAGCGCGCAGAACGGGTTACTTCTCATGGCTTCGTTTAGCATCGGTGGTCTTTTAACTGGCTCGTTCGGCCTGCGAATGAATGGAATGAAGTGGAGTTTATTACCGGGACGAAGAACAGTCTCAAGTGTGTGTGAGAGATTCTCGATAGGAGTCGGTAAGGGCTTTTCCCAATCCTCCGTTTTAGTTCCCGGTACCTGAACCGTGGCAACTGATTCTAGAGGGTTTCGTCTTCCCTCCCAGAAGCGATATACTCACTTGGAATTCGGCCCAGTTGGGAACGAGTCGAACTTAGCGTCGAAAGCGGGCGCTTCCTCGAAGAAATTCGTGAAATCATCCACCGGCACCGGGTTTTCGTTTTGGGTCTGGGTTTTCGAGATGCCCGACGACGACGACGTCGGAGAGAAATTGGTGTCGAACGTCGCTCCGTTCGGCTCGAAGTTGAACGATGTTTCGAATGCGGCGAAAGAGTTGTTGCTAGCCGACGACACGTTGAGTCCGGAATCGTGGAAAAGCGATTCCTGAGGTGGCCCCGGGGGTTTTTGAGGGAAACTGGAGGGGAAGTCGGAGAAGTCGGCGAAGAGATCCGTCTTCGCCGACGGTAACTGTGCGCCGAAGTCGTCAGCGGGCGCGAACGTCAGTGTAGCGTCCTCCTTCTGTTTGAGTTCTTCGAAGACAGCGTACTTGTCGACTGGAGGGATGTCTCCGCCCTTGTTGCACGGCGGTGAGGAGGACAGACCCCCGATGATGCGCGGGGAAGTCGCCTCGCTGCCGCTATGCACAGTGGAGGAGCCGAACGAAGACGACGATCCCATGGTCTCCACGGGCGCTTGTCGTTGGTTCGTGGGCGGGAGTTCCACAAACAGCTCGGTACTTTCCTGTGTCCTGGCCCGGGACAACGAAGACGCAACGGACTCGAATGAGAATTGAGCAGCCGAGAAATTCGCCTCTCGTTGGACCGGGGCCGGTTGAGTGAATTTGAAATCGTCCACAAACACGCTGTCGACCGAGGTTGATTGAGGAGGTACGTGACCAATAAGGCCGGAGTTCGGTCTTGCTCTGTCAAACACCGCGTTGAAACCCGTTGGAGGAGCAGACGAGTACGGCGGCACCACTCGACTCGCACTTAAATCCTGCAACCGGAGGAAAGGCGAGACATGGATTCAGTTAGCCCCGTTTCGGCACACAACGACGGATTCGACTTGTAAACTAAGGAGCTCTTATCGGGGGCTTCGCGTCCAACTCACGTTTATCGCAGCAGACTGCGGTCGAGCTGGCGCATTCGTAGCAATAGGAAGCGCGTTTGACACCTCTCCTAAACTCAGCAGAGCATTGGAAGCAGAAGTGGCGCCGCACCGTCCCTGTTGACTCCCTCGACCGGGTGGAGGTGGCAAACTCCGCTTGGAGAAATCGAAACCTTCGAAGCTGAACTGGGTCTGAGCCGAACTTGGTGGCGCCGTCGATGGAACCATCTTTTGTGGTTTGCTCAGCGTAACGGCCATGTCGGAAGTGGTCCCCTGCGCGAGAGACGGAGACGCTCTCTGGGTGTCTTGTGCCCCGTCCAACCAACTACTGTTGGATGAACCTGTGCGGGAGCAGAGCGTATTTAGAGGAGAGCCGCGCTTTCGGAACATCTCGTCGGAATCGTTTCGAGAAGAATTTCAAACACGGATTCGATTCCCTCCGGAATAGATCGAGAATTTACCTGCTGTGAAGCCTTTCGGAAGGGTCATAGAAACCTGGTTCGAACCACCGCTAGCCGAAGAATACGCGGAAATACCTTCGGAGAAAAAACCTGAAGAGCCCGAAGAGCCGAGGCCCTGACGAGTCTGTCCTGACGTCCGTTTCGGAGTTGAGGGTAACGAACTCGTCGGAGGCGGCGGCAGTAAGGGTTGCGGATTAACCGGAGGTAAACAAACCTTATTTGGTTGGAAGTATCCGTTCGTTTCGATCTGTCGAGCAGCACAGCGTCTCTTTTAGCTTCTACCGTGACTGTAACGATCCCGGATTCGGCCGGATCGAATACCCTCTGTACAATGTTCGCAATTTTTCGAGCCTATCCAATCGTAACGAAGGTGGAATCGGGGTGGGTCAAGAGATTTGGGAATTAATTGCATGAATGTTAACGCACCACAGAACTCGCTTGAGACATTTCGGAAGTCGATCCAAAAGGATCAGATCCGAAAGCTGCCTCCGCCGAAGTTATTTCTCCTTCGATCTGATCGATACCCTGTGAAGATGGCCCTTCGTTTAATTCCATACTCGACACTTCTGTCATTGGAACGATCTGACCGAAGGAGTTTTTAAGTGACAGATTGTTTCTAGGTAGTTCGGTGTTTCTCTTCTGGCCCTTCATATTGGGAATCGTGATGAGGGGGAAACAGGGGATATCGGGGAGCTCTGATGCAATTCTAACGCCTCGCAAACTCCTGGCGGTTTGAGGAAACGAATGGGGAACTTCAGCACAACGCAACATAAAACGGAGAAAAGGTGACCTCGAATCGGCATAGCTCAAAGCAAGCAGAGTCCCAGATAGGAAGGCAAAGACGACGCGTTTCACAGAACTCAGTTGCGACTGCAAGATCACATCGCTGCTCCGGATGACGACACGAACCTGACGCAGGCAATCCATCTCACTTTGCAGGTCAAGGAGGTCATCTACGACGGGCACTTCAGGCTTCGTCTCGCTGTCCTGCGTTTCCTGAAGCAACACACAATCTATGGCATGCACATCACTGTCGAGCAGGGTAAACAACCAACGGAGTCATGGAACTTAAATTTTGGGAAAAAATCCTACGGAGGAACCACAGACTACAAGCAAGCGGATTCATCGACAACATTCTCCGAATCGGATGTGGTGGAGATGAAGGTCGGCGGAAAACAGCGGTGAGGACGTTCAATATTGAACAAGGGCTAAAACCACCACCCGATGGGAAGCATCGTCTGAGAGGATCCTCGGGTTCACAGCTCTATCCAAGATTCGGGAACAGCTATGTCTAGGATTCAATGTTGGAGGAACTCGTGCTGAGGAGTGATCAAAATCCTCGAAAGGGGCTTACGTGACTCGTAGACGACGAAGGTAGAGAATTGCGGTTGCTGACGCTGTTGGATTGGCTAACCGTGGGGTTGGAGGTGGATCCACTCCTGCGTTTCATCTCATGCTGCTTCATTTCAAGGACCACTTGGAAAAGGTCGCGAAGAGCTGCGAGAGAATGGAGGAAAATCAAAAACAGCAGCCCCCGGACTGAAGCGAGTGCACGAGCGAGGCCCGGCAACTTTTATCGGAACTTCGAGATGAGACCTTGAGACGTACTAATCACGATCAGCGATGCCGCCTTCTCCGTTTTGATAGCTATGAACGAATGTCCTCCTTGCGGAGCACCTGAAACATAGCCAAACGCCCGGGGATCGGTCTGATCCTGGGAGATGAAGGATATCCGGTGAACCGGATGGTGGCACATCAGTTCCTGGGTCTTTTCGTCGAACACTTTGACACCTTCAAGTGAGACAGTGAAATAAACGCGTTGCTTGTGTTCCCCCGAAGCCTTCACCACGGATTTGAGCCTTGCCATTGCGTCGGCGCACATTCGGTCTCCGCGATCCTGAAATCGATGAATCCAATGTTTCTTACGGAACCTCGCTATTCGCGCGTCTGGATGGGCTCGACGGACCGACTGGCTCAAATGGTGAAAGCCATCAATCGGCCCGATCAACACGTTTCCCGTCCGCGACCGGCGTTCTATTAAGGGCCACATCCTGCTTGGTTACTACGGGTGTACTATTCTGCCATGGCCCCTTGGCCACATTCGGTCCCCTGATGCTATGGAGCGAGCAGTGTTGTGGGGCTAAATACGAGTGAAAGTTTGCCGGACACCGCGGGTCGGCCCTCCAGACATTTGAGCAGGATACTCCGTTCGCTGTCGCAAGGCAACGGATCCACAATGTATTTGCGACGCGAGTATTACGAGCAACAACCGTGCTACAACCGTTCTTAAACAGATAGGTCTCCCCATCAGAGTTCTTACGTGAGCAACGGCCTCACTGCCGATGAGTTTTCCTTTGAATGTGATCCCTTCTCCTTGAAAACGGAAGGGGTCATTCCTAGGTCCTGCAAAACGAGAGAAAAATGCTCTTACTCATTGCTACGACGATGCGTCTCGCTCATTTCCAAGAAACGAGGGTTTGGGATTCGAGAAAATTGAAGCTACATGAAAATCTGATCACAACAAAACTCGCCGCAGCGAAATTCTCAGAGAGTGAACTAATTCCACTCGGCCCGCGGGTCGTAGAGATCGCTGAGTGACTCTCGTTTACGCGAAATAACGTTAGGAAGAAAGGATTCCAACGGTCCTGCGGGTCTTGCAGCAATTCGAGGTTGATTAATATTTACGCTTTCAGAGACGCCTGTTGCATCGTTGCCTCGGGGTGGTAGAGTTTGTCTCCGCTTCGGGGAACGCTTCGCATTCACCCAAATAACGTCGCAGTGGCATTTCACACCGTGATTCCGGAAATCACTGATCTGATCGTGCCAGTGGTCTACGCGTTTCGTCATCGAGCACGCTGACACAGGCGGCGTAACGATAGCAGCCGCAAGGTGGCTACCGGCGCAAGCAGCCTTGGGTTGAACCACAAAAGGCAACCGCAGTGGTAATGAGCATAATCAAAAGAAATTACAGTAACTCGCTGTCTGAAACAAAGCGGCAGGCCAAAGCTTCACACAGCTCCAGACGATGCAGAGATATGTTCTAACAGATGTACTGCCTTCGGTCTGAGATCCGTGACTCGCCTCTTGAGGTCGGTCACGTTGGGAGTTCAACGGGACACTGATCCGGGTACTGACGAAGTCAAGTGTGACCGATGAGCAACATTACACCCACGATGGAGGGTTGTACGACATGAGGTCATAAAGAGCCGAATCACTCGCACTGAGATGTTGAGTTACCGAATCTCTGATCAGAACAGGTGAGCCTTCAGCTGTGATTTTCATGGTACCCCATTCTACGGGATCCTAAACGTTCTCCGACGCCACGTGGCTTTTTTGTGACTGACATCGCGTCAATTTTCCCCATCACCGCTCCCCTCGGGTGAATGATATCCATAGTGAAGCGGAAGCGAGGCGCGTATTGCCTCGCGCCTGTAGCCAAGTGCTGTGAGCTGGAGCCGTCGGTGCAAGTCTTCGCACTGATGCACGCCATCAGCTCGAATCGGTATCGAGAAAACGACCGTTCGAATCACACAATTAGGTATTGACATCGGCCGCAGAGAGCTGAACCACCGCTCTGGCGGTAACTGTAATCGTGGTTACGGCGAACAGCCTGAACAACCGATCGTTTCATCCCTCTTTTCCGCAACGCAATTAATTGATTACACAACTCTAACCAATGGTGCTCAGATGGTAGGGAAGCCCTGATGGGCGCGAGTCGGCTTCAGCGCAACACTTTTTCATAACACGAAAGCCAGCTTAGCTGAGTCGAAACTGTATCTCGGCTAGCGGTGAGAAGATCGAATCTTGGACTGCGCGGAATCACGAAAATATCGACGAAATTCCGGTCTCGAGGGTTGATGTGACTCTCTCAAGCGGTGAGCACACTGAAGGCATCGCGTTGACGAAACTCAGCTCTATGCGTTTGAAACCGGCTCGTTGGCCGTGTGGCATAAACCAACGCCTTGGGTGCCACGCTAAGCTAGCAATCGCGGGTTCGATCCCCGGCCGGGACAACAAATTTCTTAAGTGGTAAAAAGAGGATTTAACTTATATCAGAATTAAATCTGAACCATATTAAGACCCAAGCCCACCGCCCGCAATGGGATTTGCGAGGCGATAGGGAGTGTCACTGAAGCAATACCGAAAGGTGATTCCGGGACACTTCTGAGGGCTGGCTGAGAGGTTCAGCCGAAAAACAAAAAAACAAAAAAAAAGCTCTATGCGTTGAGCTTCGGATGGGCGCCCCGAACGGTCTCTGATCAAGTGAACAACTGAAATCACTCACCTTTTTCTCTTTTATGTTTTGCCGACATCTTGGGCGGTTTGCCTCCCGACAGCTTTAGAAGAAGGGACACCGTCTCACGAAGAGAACACAGAAAAGCGACGCTTCTCGCCGAAAGTCCAATTATGGGCGTACATCCAAGTGGGGTCCGGGCTACGAGCTAACTAGCGAAAGAACTTCTGCAAAGAAAAGGCGAATTTAATCATCCCGGAGCCTACGCTTGGCGAGATATGTTTACAGGGGGAATCTCAACAAGGGCTCGAGGAGCTTCAGAGAGAGAGAGAGCAGAACTCCAGATTGATGGATTCCCCGCACCTATCCGCTTTCTCGCCCTGAAGCTCTCAAACTCACGCGCTAACCCCTTCGCAAACTCTGACCGAGACACTGTGGTGAGGAATTCGGAACCGAGAGTGAAGCACGGGCCCTTCACTAGCAACTGAAGCAGAGGAACTACGGAAAAGGATTAGCCTGGCCGGCATCGAACACTCGATCCACGCTTCGTGGCGCTTTATTCCTCGTCGGAAACTCCCCTCAGGTGTAGCGAACATTGTTTCTTTCTCTGTAACCTACGCGCATGTCACAACGGGGGGTCAATGCACTAACTAGTCCGCGTCGAATTCTCTCCAGCGTTCCCTGAGACTATTGACAACGCCGACAGTTCATTCTGAATTGTACCTAACATTACATCTATCAACTTCAGTGGGTGAATCATCGAGACCAGGTGGAGACCGGCCGCGAGCGAACTGCCTGGCCACTCGTTCGTCCATCGGATCGTTTCTGTGATTTCCAGTGCATCTTTCTATCGGGCACGATATCCCTCTGTAACAACCATCTCCGCCATCATTCGTGGTCTTTCCCCCTATGACGCAGAGGAAAACCCACGAGAAACCTCATCAAGAACGTTCGCGAGATAGCGATTCTTGAACATCACGGCTGGGAGAAAGCACCGTCCGCGTATGATGAGACAATTATTGTGATGTGATGGATCTCACACAGATTCACCGCTTTCGGACACTCCACCCTCCGGCTTCAAGTGATTCTCAGCCTGAATTATTCAAAACTAGGATTGTCCGATCTTTTCAATAATTTTTACCACGTAACGTGATCGCAGAATCGTTACTCAGGAATGAATTATTCATGATTCCTTGGAGCTGATGAAACCGTTTCGTGAGCCAGCATAATCAACAAGAGCTCTCCAGGGATCGCGATTCCTGAGCAGATCTTGGGAGATCCACTGCCCGAGGAACTGGATCCGAGCTGTAACAGCCCATTGATTTCGCAAAACTCTGGACGGGTTCAATCCGAAATTCAGGAGTTCACAGAACGGACACATGTCGTAGTTTGACGCGAAGCAAGAGAGGGCACTCGGGGCGCCAGGGCAGCAGCATTGTGCCGCATGATGGCGACTTTCCGGTGCGAGGAAACTAACTTTTCCGGTCGGCACCGCAAACCATCGCGAGGTTCATCCACCAGGTCGGCTTATCCAGACGGGGTTTGGAAGAACAAGCGGTTTGTTGTAGTTCAGATGGGATTCTTGATTGCCAAGTTCGCTGCACGCTTCTTACAAACCGAGCAGCGCTATCCTCCAACCAACTATTACGATCAGCGTCATTTTTTTCTCATGTCGGACGCGGAAAGCTCGCGACGCTTCCAAACGTTCCCCATCGGCTGAAGCAACTCGTCCAGTTGAGGTTTCCTGCATTCGTTGCTCTCACGCGCATGATAACTGGCATGAAAGACATGTTCCCGCCCGGGTATTATCCGCCGCGAGGTGGCAAGGAGACTGACCGACAGAACCGTTCCGCATCACAACCTTAACTTTCACGGACAACCACGGAACCTGACAGGAAACCAGGCGTGTGCCTGCCCTACAGGTCTCGGTCCGAACGATACCCTTTTTATCAGCCGGGATGGTCAAGCGGTCGGCCCGGCAGTCTGAGACGCCCAACCGGACAAAAGTCGGATAGCGATCTTCAAGCAAAATTCAAAAGCGGAATCGAGGTCTGCATGCAGTTCCCACTTGTCCGTCTGCGCGTATGCCAGTCTGCAAAACTGTCCGTTGCTCGGCCACTCGGTGGGTCGCCTGGGAGCAGCTCCAGAAATACCGAAGTAGGACGGGGTTCCAGAATAAGACGTTATTGTTTCGAAGCCGTTGTCGTGCCGGATCGCCGTCAACTTCAAACGGTGGGAGCTGAGACGGAGTCGGGAAGCATTTTTAGCCGACTGAAATACTGGTAGAGTGTCACCGCGTCAGACACCGGATCGGGGTCAAACAGTTTCTGTCAAAATCGAAGCGAGTTGTTCGAGACGTCTTAGTGTCAGACTGTGTCTGGCAGATCCAGCCTGCCGAGGACGTCTCCGAAGCAAGTTTCTCACCAGTAAAAGACGACGAAGCGTAGAAGATACGGTCCCCGGATTCAGTTATTCATGAGCGCCTTGACAGCATGTCGAACGGCAAGTGTGGCTGCGCGTGGAAATCCGACATGGGCCCCAGTAGCTCGAGTACCTGGATCGTCTTCGAGTCTTCACTCGCTCACTGACGTACGATGAGAACGAATCCGATCCGGAAGTTCATACCGGTTCGGCGTATGGTAGACTCGGCGAATGCGGCACAGTATTACTCTGGCGTACTCGGCCCATCCAGTTTGGCTCATCAACCAGATATCATCAGCCGAGCGTCAAGAATAGAGATTGCACCAGCTGATTTCGCACTCTGTTCGACCAGCTGATGCGCGTAGTAGAACTGCTGTTCACGTACATCTGAACCAAGAGTACCATAACAACTGCTTGGATGGGAGTCGCGCGGAGACAGATGTCCGCCCTCCTCGGAACCGCTCGCCCTGAGCCTCCAACTCTGATGGCAAATCACACTCGACAATCTCGGTTTCGGAGTTGATTATTGTAGTCGTTCACGACTAACGGCGTTTTCCGTAAACCTGGTGCGAATCGCGAAGACTGCCACCACTGGTTACGCCGAAGAGTACCACCAGTGGAGAAACGACCCGAGTTACTGCAGAGGGTAGATACCAACCTGGCCGTTCTCCAGAGGAGTCTTGCTGAAGAGAACACCGACAGAAGCCTGGAGAACACGCCTTCGAGGGACTTTCTCCAGCATCTTGCCTAAACACCAGTAAGGTGCACCCGAATGTTGTCACCAACACCATCGAGTCACCGCCATCTTGCAGTGCTGCTTTGCGGAACAAAGCGCTGCGGATACGCCCAGCTGATCTGCCGATAGTTGCGAAGGTAACGCGGGAAATTCGAATGTCAGCCAAGCCGATTCTCGGCCTCAAGGCGTCTGAGTGGCCTCAAGGCTGCCCTGCGCTTCAGCTTTCCTGACTCGGGTCAATTCTTTCCCCCTTTTTCGAATTGAAGCCTTGCCGCCGAAAAGCGCCGGTTGCGTGGTGATGAGTGTGGTGACTCATGTTGATGCAACCAAAACGCTTAGTCATTCAATTGAGGCTTCACGCTTCAAGCCGTGAAGGGGGCAGCCTTGTGACTGTATGGAACACGAGCGGAAGCTTCTGAGCATCGTTGGAGTTAGACATCGACGTTGGAATTCCTCCGCGAGCACTAGAGAGCGGGTTATACGTCCGTTGGTGCTGCGTGAATGGAGAGCCGGTGGTGGCAGCCCATGACGCGAAAACGAATTCAGCGATATCTATGAAAATCGCGATCAGACATAAACAATGCTTTTTGCGACTAGATACAGTTCCTGAGAATCGCCGGAGATCGTCGTGTCAGCACGGACTCTGGATGTGTCATATTCGTTTTGCTGGAGCAAACGAGAATTCGAGCGCTCGAGCTTGTCGTAATCGTTGACCGCACTATTGGAGACAATGACGGCAAACCATGTCATCAGAGGGCGCGCTTCGGATGTTAACCACAAATGATAATACTTTTCCGGATTGATCGGATCATAGCCTACGATTTGTGTTCCTGAACGCGCGTTCTAGTCTCCACCATCGTGAGGTCTTAGACAATAAAGCCGGTCGCGAGTACCAAACTCGTGAATGCAACGGAGCCCCGCCAGATTGTTAGCTTCGGATGTCAAGGGAAGAACGGGAAATTTCAAATTTCACGATTGCTGATCGCTGCTCGTCCGACGTGAGTGTTTCGTCGAAGGCGATCGCTGCGGAAGGAATCCGTCATGCTTCAAGAGACATCGACTTCATCTGAGACACTGCGGAGACCAACTTGGTTACGAGTCACAGAACAAAACCGGAATCCTACCGGCTTTAGGAAATAGTATTGACCGCACGCTGCTCTTGTGGAGTGTGATGTCCCAGAAAAGATGGAATGGGGGCCTTTTCTGTCACCTCTCCGGGTTCACAAAACTGAGGGGGGCGAGATATGGATCAGAATCTTTGAATGATGTGCCAGGAATTCGGATAAAGAGACAATTGTGTGATCGCCGAATTCGATGGGGTATAATACTTCGTTCCAGATGTTTCCGAGCTTGCTAGACCGTGCAGCCGGGGGAAAGCAGGTTACATGGAAAGTCTCACGGAAATCTGATGAGTTCAACTACAACTTTCGAATTCCGTCAACCGTGGACGGAACTTGGAAGTTTCGGTTCTCGCCAAATGAGGAACTTGACCATGAAACGAAGCTTTGTTCACTGAATGAGAGGCTTTCACGAGGCTCGGTTTTGCAACATGATGATACCGTTCGCTCGTTTTTCGTCCAATGAGCGGCAAACGCTCGCTGTGTGATTCCAGCAGGAGCTGACACAACCTTTTTCTATTTTCGATGCCACGCAGTCTCGTGTTTTATTTTTTTCTACGCACGCGGATATAAATATCGTCCAGATATATGATTCCTAGCCGCTTTGCTTCTCCATCTCCTCGCACCACTTCGTTGCTCAGGCGGTGTCAAACTCACGAAAGCCAACGTTGCAGCTCGAATTTTGGCAGATATCCACAGCAAATATGACGCATGATTGAAAACTTTTCTTCCAGAGATTCATTTGGTCGATCGTGAATCGATTCGAGTATAATCGTGATGGGTTTCGTTTCACGGATCGCAATCCTGTCAAAATGACCGTTAGTGTGGGAGCTACTGCTCATCGATTTCGGGAGCCAACACTCGAGTTCGAGTCCTATCTCCTCCTCACATGAATTTGAAACTTCCTGCAACAGTGGTACCATTTCCAAATATTGCCTCATTCAGACGCCGGGGCTCTTTCAACAATTTTTCAAAGTTGAGACTTCGGCTCATGTGACCGTATCCGCGCGAGCTTCGATTTCTTCTAAGATGTCCAAAGATATTTTAATGGCGTTTCATGTTCTTGTGCAAGGCTCATTCTCAGCCGAGGAAAATTTCGCTCGTAATTCCCCGAGCTGTTCCAACAGCTGAATGATGGCAGTCCACGGAAACTCTTGCGATCCGGAGCTTCATCGGGTACTCAGATGAGTCCGTTTGATCTCTCAGCCGTGATTTCCGGATATGAGACACGGACATCAGCTTCTCAGATAAGCGAGTTTCTCGTTCGCGGCATCTGTGTGACGCAGGGTTCAACCCTCCCGGTGCAGCTCAGCGAACCGATGGGGGTCCGCGCGCGTACACCTCGCAAGAGACTGCTGGGCTGCCGTTTCTATAAATGCTAACTTCTCGGTGTAAGTTGAACTGACCGTATGGAAGGCCTGTTGGATATCCGAACGACACTCTTAGCACTTCACCGGGGCGACGATTCCTAACCCGACTGAGTCGAGGAGAACACTGAGCGAACTCGGAACACCAAAAGATAAGCCGCGTTTGAGGATCGCGCCGAGAGCCGGTCGATGATCGGCAGAACTAATAAACACACACCGACGACGCGTATCGTATTATCGATGACTTCATCCACTGAACGGTGACGTATAGATCGGCGGGCGACCGAATCCAGCCAACCGAATTCGTTTGCTTCTTCGCGCTGAAGAGTCACCGTACCTTTGGGGCGAGCTGCGCGGCGCGCCGCAACCGGCAGCCGACTGAACCGTAAGTCGGCGACTGAACGTCGGCAGCGCCACCGATGGTGAAGTGACGGCAAGGACACATACTTACAACAATGACGGCACGAACAGCTGGCTAGATTGGATTGGTTACTTGCTTTCGTTGCGCGCTCGCTCGCTCATTCACTCGGACGGTCCGGGACTCTTTCTTCCTCCGAGCATCCTCAGAACTGTCTCCACCTGATGAGCACAATTCTGCTAGGCCAGACTTGATTCGACTCCACTTTCTCCGGACGAGCGGCTCCAATTCCACTCCACTTTACAGCCAGACTCTACGTGCTAGAGTCGGTCAGACGACTGTCAGAAGCGCATTCCCCCGATTCAGATTTTCTCCTGTCACAAACAAGACAGAGACACCGATGCAGTCAAGTGCTCTGTCAGAGACCAGGAAGTATTCTGGTCTTCGGCGTCGCTGCTTCTCCCACGCCGGGCTACCGTTTGTTGATGGTACTTCGCCGCTGGAACCAGTGCGACAGCAGGCGGTGCCGCCTCTGGACCCGTCAACGGTCTTCAGTCGTGCTCGCTGGCGACTCGGTCCACTGTCTCCGACAACGTGTTTTCCGCGCCCGGCTGATCATACTCATGTGAACTCATTCGATTTTCAACACGAATCCGACGATCGGACGAAAGCCACGGCCTTCTAAAGCTGTCGAAGCGCTCTCGATTCGTGTGGAGTACCTGATCCGAGCTGATGGGACCGAACGCGGCATTCATCGATTTCTCAAACTATCACTGGGCGAAACCTCTCAGTGGGGCTGAGGAAATACACAACCTTCGGATTCTCTGCGTCCACCAGAGTTGGACAATGCTCGGGGTTCCCGAGATGGTGGGAGTAGTCCCGACGCGGAAAATTGGAGAGCTCTGAGCTCAAAGGCCGAGAACGGCCTTTTCTCCTGCAGTCAAAGCTCACCGTAATTTGTGTACTATTTCCAGAGTATTGTGTTGCAAACAAAGCGTCGTTCCGCGTCTCACGTTAATTCTCCGATTGACATAGTTATGATGCGACATCGCAGGTCGTCTACGAATGAGACTATAAATAGATCGAAACGATGGCCGCGTCATCGTATTTATCCGCGAGCAGCTTCATCTCAATGCCAACCCGCGGTGCAGTTCACGAAGCTGCTGGATAAGTTTCATGCTTCTGCTCGACTCGATCCGCCACGATGTAACGCTCTGGAGCTCTAGAGTGGTTGATTGAGACGTCTAGTCCGGGAAAGCGAATTTGTTTCACCGCAGGATTTTCAGGATTCTGCACGAAATATTTTTTTCGGTAACAACGAAACGTTAGCCTCATTCACGAGACTTTAATGTCTCTACTGGTGTCTAAGATCGCGGCCACTTTTCCCACGCATCCCGGGAGTCAGTACTCCACGTTTGAGCCGACATCCGCCCGTTCCGCGATCCCCGCGAATTTCGATCGCCGCGAATCGAGCAAAATCATGGAGTAAGAAGTGCAACCGAATGTTCCTCGCGGTGGACACATTCGGCTCGGAAAGCTGGCGCGAATAAATCGAAAGAATTCTTCCAGCCGAGCAAGCGAACCGCCGCGTTAGGTGTCCGGATAACCGCCCGTAGATCCATTGTGGGGTCGAGGTGTTAAACATTTTGATGTATTCGAAATCTTGCCGGCTCAGACTCGACCACAGCGGTAACAGCAACAAAAACATCATCCACCGTTCGGAACGACAGCGAGGGCCTTCCTGATGAGCTCACCGAATATTCCGGTCGCGCGTCCCGCATCCGTCGATGAACCTGCTAGATCTGAGCCGACAAATGAACTTTCGGGCGTTGGCAGTCCGTTACACGTTCTGACCTTTTCTGCAGAACGATTATGATTTCTCCCTCCGATGGAACGCTTCATCAGGGGAATCATGGGTCGCTTGTTGCTTGGTGTCCAGAATAGTTTCATCTGCTCTCAAGCGATAATAACCATTCGGAACGCCCCCACTGAATCATGGAAACGGCGATCGGTTCGCATCTGGGCTCGCTTCCTAGATCAACCCAAACTGAAGAGGCCCCTCGTCGCAAGCTCATGAACGTGAACTTCCGAGAGTCCTGGATCTCATCGGAGAGTCTCCTTCAGAGATCTTCGAAATCCAGGTGACGACTTAGTAAACATTTGAATGAGATCGCTCATAGCGACGCGAAACACCTGTCTGGGTGGTCAGCGAGCTGCACGTCTCACGGCACGTATCGAGTTTGTGCCGAAATCGCTTTGGATCCGGGTTGGATAGAGAGCCGAATGAAGCTCCTTTCGAGTTCCCCCAACATTCACTCGTCACTAATCGATAGCCTCGTCGAGATTCACTCGCCTTTTCATTGACACAGATGTGTACGAGAGCGCTCCTGTCCGCAAACTGCGCTTGCAGATGTACCGAAGGAGCTATGGTGGTGCTAACTCTGTGAGGCACGAAAATGATTCCGCGCTCCGGAAAAGGAGCACCATGGATTCAGACGTGATTCAGAGAATGGGAGGACGCCGAATACCGGGATCGGTGAGCCTCAATCGAACGTCTAACGGAGCTGTCCAACATTTCGGCTTCGGTCGTAGAATCGATAATTTCCAGCTCATCGAGGACTCGACGCGGCAGATTTTAGCCCACAGCTTACTATCGACGCAAATTCCTGCACACAGCTCCGAATACCATCCACGACTTTGGGCGTACGGAAACTCGATCTCACGCTGAACCTGAGGGAGGATTCCCGTGGAGAATTCCTGAATATGGCAGTGGGATGCGGGAGTTCTGACCCAGCATTTGAAGAGAACTAGATTTGGCAAGGGAGTACGCATTGCTCGAATCTTGTCGACGAAATGCCGCCAGCTTTTTCCCGCACAGAGTCCATCGCGCACCCTTTTCCATTTTCGTACAATGAGTAGACACCGGACTATTCAGGCACCTCGATGTTGTTGACGCCAAAGGTCCATAAATGCAATTCTCAGGCAGGACTCAACGAATTCAACGAGGCTCCTCGCCGGAAATAGATCAACCACGGTCCCGAGTCGGATTACGATTCAGCGTCCCGGGGGAGTGGACTTGAGATGACGGAAGACGTTTCTGAAGGCGTGAGAGAAACTTCTCAGAGTCTCACATATTATTTTGCGTGCTGTAGAGACATCCATGACGGAACTATCGCACAGCAGGATTTCTCCTTGGGATAAAAACCTTCCGAACTCTTCAAGAATGTCAAAGAGTGGTTGCGATCGGCTCGACTCAATCGAATTGAGCGCATTATATTTCGATTGCCACTCGTAACGTTTTCAATTCAGACGGGCTGTTTGCGAAACAGTTTGTTTGCGCAGCCCACTCGCAACCACCGAATTCAGTTCGAACGAGTACGCGTCCGCGATAAGCCGAGAGAAACGATTTCCAGACCCGGGGGTCCCATCCTGTTCATGGAACGACACTCTCGCTCTCCCCAGAAAGAACGTTTGCATTTTAAGACTGGCCCCTGCCAGCTGGAGCTCCGAGGTGATGATACGCTATAGTAGGATGAGAGACGTAGGGTTGCAATTGAATGCTTCTGGTGATTCTCACCAGCAGCATTCGCTTTCTCTTCACTCTCGTTGGCCTATTCCAATTAGCCGGGTTCCCAAGCTGGAGAATAAGGATCAACAACACCTCATCATTACTCAGCGGAAACGACTCCACCACGGCGGTTGCGTTCAGGTGAAATGAGCAAACTCTGAATGGGATGCCGTGTCGCTCGAGTAAATTCGTGAATTTTGAGCTCAAGCAACATCACTTGTGGGTTTAGTAAGATTAGCTCCACCGAATCCATGGTTTTATGAGTTGAAATTCCGCCGCAGTCTCAACAAGACGGAATCGATTCTCAAGTACCAAGGTTACTCGAAGTTTCTGTGATGCGAGCAAGAGCCAAAGTTTGGCAAACGTCGTCGCTTCTGAGTCTCCTCCTGCCATACAAATTCTGCTGGTTGTTCAAGCCGAATGCGAGTCTTCAATCATCGTGCCTCGACAAGAAGTTCCGCGACAGAAACAGAATCTGTCCACGTCTTCCGAATGGATGTCGCGTCTCTTCCGAATCCGGAGAAACGAAAATAGTGTACGAACATAGGGTGCGCTCATTCCATGACCCCGAAACAGCGAAGATCGCTAGAAGACTCGGAGGTTGAGCGCAGTGTATGTAATCATAGAAGTAGAAGAGATGAATCAAAGTTCAGCGGGACCAGCTTGGGTCCCACAATGGGCAGATTCCGACCCCCATTGTGTGTTCTGATCGCAACTCGTGGGTTTCGCACGGCGCCTTTGGAATCCTAAATATCTTGTCTGATACTGTATGTGCCCACGAGCTGTTTCTCTTCGAATCTAGCGATTTGCCGTTTCATCAGAAAGTGAAGGTCGAGCTCAGTCAGAGCAGAACTACAGAAGCGTTCAGAAATAGTTTGCTTGTTTCCGAAGCGGAGAGTCTCAAGTCCTCCTGATCCAACAATCGACCGTTCACATGAATGCCTAATTCACGCAAGTGAGCGTGCTTCCTGACCAACAACCTTCGGGTGGAACCTTTGGCCGATCTGGAATAGCCAGAATGACACTCACCTTCATCTCCCAGGCGGGACTGCTCTAGGTGCTCCGCCGTGCTCCGCCGTGCAAACTGCTGGAAACACAATCCTGCCGGCGTTCCAATGCTCCCACAACCGAACGCAGCTCGCTGACAGAGACACATTGCATGTCAACAGAGCATGATGTGCAAATGTCAACAGCGGTCCGTTTTTAGTCTTCACTGAACGTCCGTCACCGAATTTCCCATGCCGGCCGCCTCAAGACTGATTGTATTCCTGCGATATGTCGTCTGTGGATTCCGTTGGAGATATTTTGCCCTTATGGGCCCTTCCTCGCAATATTAGAGCGCTCCCGAGGCAACGATAGAAGACCCGAAATCATCCCCCCATCATGAGTTGAATCAGCGTGATGCAGCATTGAGGTGCGGTGGAAGGTAGTTCTCGAGCTCGACTTCGTCTCCACCGAAACGGAGACTGCCTCAGGTTATACCTATGCCGGCCAATGCCTGTGGAAATCGCCGACCATCTTGGTGATGCCACAGCTTCATCGACTGCGAAAAACTCTTCATTGTAGCTCCAGGGGTGGCAACGGGCGAAGCCGACTCCGCTTCCTACGACGGAAATATTCATGACACAACAATGACACCTATAGGAGAAACATTCTTACTCGGAAGTTTCTGTTGGGAAGCTCATTGGTCGAACTATGCCCGAACTAAGCCGACTTCTCCCGGAATCTTGCGGGCACTATGAAATAGGACAAATCGGGAACGGTTTTGAGCACACCATACTGTAGCCATCGTCGATACGATACGTTTTGAGTCGCTTTCCGACATCATCCTAATCCATCATTCTTCACCGTTTCCGAAACTCCTACTTCCGGCCCTGAACAAGAGACTGTACTGGATTGTAGCGAGGCGATGGAGAGCCGCAAACCATTGCCTAGAACATGACCTTTGGTGTCCGTCGAAGTAGGATGGTAACCATAGAAATAGCCGGCTGCCGGGATGGAATCAACCTCGTACGCTGCGACCTATATCTCGAGACGACGCAGCTTGTTCAATGTGGCGTCGTTGCAGACACTCACGCAATAGCCTGCCACACCATTCGCTCGACCAAGCTGTCAGTTCCAATGTTACATACGATATCTGGACATCGAGCTCACGAGGGAACTCCGCATTCGATTTCGGAGTTTGAGCTATGGTTAATGCTGAGATTTGGTTTCCACTCAGAATAGCGGAATATCGTGAAAGGTGGGTTTCGAGGGACAATGTTGGGAGAACCATATGATTGCCTCTGGGAGGGTTCCGATTGCGCCTCGCATCTGAGACTACCCCTGAGGTAGTCTCAGATCTAGCGTCTGAGACCCTTCTCTCAACAGTGGAAAATCTGGAGGAACTCACAGGGGGATTCGAGAATGACATTTAATCTTCCATACAGCGCTGTAGCCCCCCCTCCACCTCCCATCCCACTCGGCCTGCCATGCATAAACCAATCCAGCCCCTGTTTGCGAACTCGACTCCAAGGGCCTTTGGGACATGCAGGTACTCTGGATCCTCCTCCGAAGCGGACGGGACGCTCCACACGGCAGCTTTCGCGTCTCGGAGCCAAGAGCTAGCTGGGTGCCGGAGCTACTGGGATACACCTTTCTGATGCAAAACACCAGCATGGGCTTTCATGTTACCTGGATGTTTTTTTCTCTCACGAGGTCAGACTGATCGGACCCGGGCGATCAGGAGCAGTATGCTCCCGCCGGCGCCGACCGTTAATCACATACCTTCAGGACGTGCCGATCCCTGACTGCACTAATTGTAAGGGGTGCTTTTCGCGGTTCGCGCCGCCATGCTGACTTATCCGCCGGAAGAAAAGTCGGAACGCACCACACACATACATCCCCAATGCGGGAACACTGATACTGCATTGCAATCATCTGAGGACGCTTGCTCCCCGAGGGAGTTCAAACGCAGGCAGACTCCTGAATCGAGTCGATAGTGGTGACAATAATGGGATGAAACCGTTCGAACATTAGGAGAAACCCTGACGAGACCCCTGTGATAGTTTTCAGAATTCTTTGTGCTCCATACGAGAGTCAAATCTTTCCGCCGGGATTCCGTGACCTAGTGGTATCCTAGCTGACCGAAGTGCAATCAGAGCCTCAATCAGCTCGCATTTTCAGGCTCGGGGGCGCCCGCTTTGCTGCTTCAGGACCGCGGGCTCTCACCGCAAAAGCCCGCGGATCAATTATCATGATGATTCAGATAAGTATTATCAAACTCCGCTAATTATCAGTGATAGTCGAGATTCCTGGGGCGAGTTCCAGTCCGCTGTTTTCATTTGCGGGCTTTCTATTGCGGTGAACCGCAAAAAGAATGCGGGCTTTTGCAAACCCTGATTGCAGGGGGGAAAATTCTCACAGGTCTTAAAACCACGTTGATTGCGTCATGAAAATCTCGCGACGATGATGATCATCATCATCACATCTTTAGCCCCCGAAAAAAAAAAAGCTGAGTACGACCCTGATTGCGATACGAGGCCTTCGGCTTGAAGCTGTGCCTCAGCGTGGGGGCGTGAGACGGAAGAAGCCAACGACCTAGAGCCAGTTGGTCAGTTACAGACCAGTGGAACGATGCCGCTCCTTTTCCCAGGTTTTCGATGTACAATGTGGAGCTACTGTGTGTCTTTCCCGCTGAGTGCAGTCACTGAAACAGTTATACAGATTTGACTTCATCGATCACTTGAAACTTCCCTCGAAGAATTCTTCGATGAGGCTCATGAATGTTCCAGGGCTTTCCCGTGAATTGGTTACGAGCGTGTTGAGTATGAGCTCTGCGAGAGTCCAGGAGAGTGAATCCACGCCGCACAATGGTCCGGGAGTAGAGAGAAATGGCGCCAATCCATAGAACTTCCATAAACACTGAGTCTGTATACTTCCTCCGAAACATCACAGTTTCCTCGACTTCGGGAATCGATACTCACTTCTGTACTTCTCTTCACACGATACTTAAGCGAACTCCATTCTGGCTGAACTAGGCGCAGTCTCTTCGCCTGGACTCTGATTCCCTCGGATATGTCGTCGAGGAGGAACTTCGGGACCAAATGTCCCCAATGGCTCTAGTTGAACCGCGATGTAGAGGAAACCATCACCTACTCCATAGGACCCGACACTGTTGGTCGTGTTGGCACGATTTGGTGCCGCAGACGTCGTTTGGAATTCTCCGCAATCTTCCTGGATGTGAGCCCTTAAGGTTCTCTATCTAGGCATCCCCGACTCGTCTGACATCTGTTCGACGCAACGCGAGCGCTCCTTCTGTGCGCCGCTCTGAAGCTACAAGAGCGCGAACAGTGCAGCTGATTATAGAGCTGGGGAATGCTCGACATTGCTCGCGGCCTTGGCGCTTCATGGGCGGATGTCCTTAGGACATCTTGCGTAGAGTTGTGCACCACGGGCTGATTATTATTCAGAAGATCAACGGTTTCGGAGTCCGAGACCTGATCGGAAGAGCAGTGCAGATGAGAATCGCTACGATCCCTATCATCTCAACTTTTATTAACATTGATGATGCGTCGCTCTCATGGGGTGATTCATATTTTCAATGTACATCGGTGAAAAAACACTTCTGATACCAAAGAGACAATAGTATACCATGTCCCTTCGATCCGGTTTTTCGTTTTTTTTTTACAACACTTCCCGGGTCGTTGCTAATGATTGAGGCAGTAACAAAGTGGAGCTCAAGGTAGGAGTCAACGTCGTGACCAAAACTCCCACGGCGAAGAAAAACAAGCTGCAACAAAACAAAGCTCTGCATTGGATCGGGTGCAAGCGTTCAGAACGGAGGCGAATGACTATCAATAGTGCCTCCTTCTGATCGAGTTGCTGTTCATTCCGGCACTATCATTGCTGGACGTCCAACCTTCTCGATGGGTTGAAAACTCTTCATCCTCGTTGGGACCTCCCGATTGTTACTGTTCCAATATCGAACGTGATACTGACTGCAAACTCACGAGTCGGATGCTCGACATCGTTTATCCCGAGGTTTCAGAAACGATTTCGTTTTGGCAGCAAGTCTCTCAATCGCACTCAGCTGTCACGTATTCATTCTATGCAAAGCGATGTACAATAAAATATGGTTCGCGTAAATGAAATCTCTGATCATGACGGCGATCAAAGACGTCCTTCAGAAGAACAATTCAGCTTTCTGCGCCGTGGTCAGGTCCGGGGGATGTTAGCCTTCGGCTGTTACCAGTTTCGCAAGTGGGGACAGAAGAGACATCGATCTGTTGGAGTTGACTTCATTCAATTGTCCGACTCGATTGCTGAGTTGATTTGGACTCAAAGAATTGATCTTCTTACACGCTGGTGCGTCTGCGAGGCAAACGAGTTTTAGAGAGTTGGCCTCATCATGAATGGCGTTCATAAACGATAACGGCTCCTTTCAAACTATTCGACGCCATGCATGGCAGTAAGGGACGAATGACACAACGGCTAGATAGCCCTTACCGGTCTTATGGCTGACGCATGCGATGTCGATGAAATCACCAGCGGATCGTGTCAACAATTTACGAATGTATTCCCCGGCCTCTTTGCCGCAGCTTTTCTCCACCGCTCTATGCGAACAGCTGATGTATTCTTGGAAGTTGCTGGCGAAAACAATGGGACTTTCATAAATAAATGAGAACATCTCGCGAAGCTCAGCGACGGGCGATCCGTCAGAGTGATTCATCTGCGAATCCTCCAGACCAGACGTTGTAAAACTTTTCCGACTCTCGCAAATCGGATTATTGCAACCGTGAGTCATGGAACGGTTTGCCATGCTACCTCATAAATGGCCTCAATTATTACGCTGTTCATGTATCATCATCGGTTAAGAGACCTACTCATATCTATAACTCATGGCAATATTTAAGAGTTAAGGCTGGGAAGTACATGTAAGACTATTCCTCAGCCATTGAGCAGTATGCCCAAATAGAAGTTTTGCTAACACATGGCCCTGGTGGGAACCAACTCAACTCCTGGCTCGCGTGGCGAACAGTTGGACGATCTCTGATGTAGATAATTGAGCATTGGTTGTAGCTTTCCAGGGGAGTTAGAGGCCGGAATAATGTGATGACTCACCAACACGACCGACTGACCCGCTGGTGGGGCTCAACTCCAGCGCTGAAGTCCAGTTTCGTTGTGAGGTTCGTCATGCACTTGTGTAGCGTCGCTCCGATCTTGTTCATGCAAGGGGCATGCTTCAGGAAGGCTGGATACGGGAAGCGGTCATGAATCGTTCCGATCTTATACAGGGACCCGCGACAAAATATAGGATTCCAAGAATAAATATTCCCCGGACATCGATGTTCCTCACCTTGATGCAACGAATGATTTGCGTCGCACTTCCACGTCACCTCCTGACTTATTCCTTCCAGAATCACGATGACCATCCCGCGGGGCAACGGAGGCAGACATTCCTTGGCGAACTCCCTCGCACAGATTTCAGCTTCACGTTCGACTCTGTCGGATGAGCACATCGGTAAAGTTTTTTATTTCCTCGTGGTGGAGGAATTCCCCTAGAAAACTCCCACATCAAGGCCGACCGGCATCTTGTTGCATATATCACAAATATAGCTGACCTAAGTATACAAACGAGATCTGATCAGGACAGATCGTGGAGTTGGTATGGAGCCAGAGAGCCGAACAGATTGACGAAGCACCGTTTCTTGATGACGGAACGGAAGGCAGTGGCCGTCGCGTGAAAAATTCGAACATACCTGCATTGCATCGCCAGCTGTTCCCCCGTTTCGGGAATTCGCTGTCCGGTGCCGAAGATCACGAGCTCAGACCCACAAGCATCGAGTTTGTCGGGATCGCAACCTGGTTTGACGGGGAGCCCGAGAGAGAATTTGAGGTCTGGAAAACAGGAGAAGTTTGCTTTGATTCGACGAGCGGCGATAAGTTTCTTTGCCCGAGAGAACTATTCTTCTATTTTTGGAGCGAGTTCATGAAGATTGATGGACGCCTCAGCGTATGCTGACGCATGGTTCGGAGTAAACTCCTGCCTGAGAGGGACAGAGAGAGTGACGGTAGCTACTCCTCCGGTTGTATGTGTTCAGCCCGTGTGTCGGCGAATTTTCGCACCCGATCGTCAATATGCGCTCCGTTCGCATCGAACGCTTCAACGAACTTCTACGCTTTCGAGTGGGACGGCCACAGTTCCCGCTTCGCATCGTCAGCTCTCTGGCACCATTTGAAATTTGATACCACACGCGGATCGCCGGAATCTATCCTAATCAGAGGGTAAAGCTCCTCCGCAAAATGGTTTACGCAATCTCCAAACCCGGATTCTGAAAAGGCGTGATTCTCTCAACTTCGAACAGCGTGGAAGTTTTTCCTGACTTCACAGGTCCTGGACGTCATACAGGGATGGCCCTTTCGTCCCTGGAAAGATCGCTGGTGGTCTCTGGAGAAGTTCGAGCCGTTAAGACTAGTGATTCTCAACTTTGAGCCATGTCGCATTCGACGTCGGACTCTCGGGAGGGGGGCATGGGGAAGCTTCCGGGTCCACGTCATAGTAAATAGATATCCGATAAGAGTGCATTCGGACTCTCAATCAGAATCGAGGAAGTTCTTGGGTAATAAATGGCCATCGTGAAACTTGAAAATACTCAAAAAAATCCAATAAACCACAGCGACGCATTCTAAGCCGACTCTGTTCGTCTCTTGATCACAATCGGAATTTGTGACGGGTTTCAGGGCCCACGGCTTCCTCTCTGGCTCAAGGCGAGAACGGGCTCGAAAAAGTTGGCAACTACTGGTTCAGGCCGTAGTAGGGTCCGGCCTGCAAGACCATCACAGGTATCCGACCGCTCGATCCTTTTCCTGGAGTTACCGGTTGACTCTTGTCCAACCAACGGTGCCTAATCGGAGGGAAGGTCATCGCGGTCACAATCCAGCAGAGTCCAGGGAAAAGCTCCGGACCCCATGGGACTCATCCATCAGAAACGCGAAGCGCCCTGCCAAGGAGACCGCTCCTAGATGATTCTCGAATGTTCGTGAAACATGCATGGGTGAACTCCGAAGGATCGGAGTCCTGACTGGAGTCAGCATCAGGCTCTGCACCAGCGATAAGGTTGCGGAAGTGAGTCACCAAACGTGTCGTTATGCGTTGGCCATAATCGACTTTCGAAGTTTACCGCATGATTGAACAATTTCACAGCACTCATCACCGGGATTGTCAGGACCCAAATCGAATTGTGAGTCAACTCCCAGATAAGCTGACAGACTGCGGCGAAATTTTACGCCTGCCTAAATGGCTGGAAGATTGAGGATTGTCTAATGAACGAGCAGCGCCATCGAAGAAGGGGCGGTTCCGAGAAAGGAATCGGAGTTATAAATATGAGAATTCACGAATCCGGCTGATCGGTCGTGTTTGCTTCGGGGGTCTTCAGCGTTGGCGGTGGTGGCAGTGCCACCGGCCGCGGCGGGGTGGATGCGATGGCTTGGAACGGCAAGGTTCCATCGAAAGTTTCTTCTTGGGCCCGGGCCGACCAGCTATAGGTTAACATAAGTCGGCTAACGGAGATGAATAAATCACCGGCAGGGAGCAATAGACACGCCACGGAAGGAGGAAAGGCTCTCTTCGCCGTTTTTACGGTGGATCAATTTTTTTTCCCTCGAACGAACCCACACGACCGAAGAATTCTGAAACGACGTTTTCCATCAGTGCTACAACTGAAGTCGTTCAGCAGTCCGGTCGAAAGCTCATGATGCGTTGCTTAGGGGTTTCAACTCTTCTGCTATCAGCTCCAAGTCGAAATCTGCTTGAGGCGCCCGAATTCTAGGCAGCGCCGATCACGAAGCCTGCTTTACTTGTGTAATTGACGACATGTGACTGACCGCGATCAGTATCTCTCTCTCTCTCTCTCTCTGTCTGTCTAGGCACGTTTCACGATGAAACTTTTTTTTTTCCGGATCGAGAAGCACGCTGATTTCCACTAATTCGCGACTACTTCGCCAAGCTCGCCTAGAGTGGATCCGAATTTGAATTCAGCGTCCCTCACACCCATTGGAGGGTATTCCAGCTGCAGGTTCTATATTTCTCACTGGCCATCGTCCTGGACAGTGTTGAAGAGGCTGTGGTGCTCTGACATTCTGGACATGCCATCTTTCACTCCTGCGTGGGGAGGGGGGGGGCAGCTGTCAGTGGTTGAGAGTTTTTTCGCTCCACAGAAGACGATGGACTCCGGAATGGCGGCATGGCGAGCACGATTGATTTTCAACGCTTACGCTCTTACTCCGAGACTGGTTTACATTATTTTCGGGCAAGATCGACCCGACGTCGACGCCAACATTTCGCATGAAAACGATCGGATGTTTCTGCCTCCAGCTCATCGATCAAACTCCGAGCAATACACCTTTGAACCACCATAGAAAATGCCAGGAAAGGAGAATCCTCGAGTCTCGTGCTCCATGGGCGCCCGCTCGTCCTCTGTGGGCTCTGGTGTTCGAGCGCAGTACGTTTAGCAAAGCAGCATCTCGGTCGTATCGTTGCTCGGAATGACTTCGTCAAGACGGACACGGGTTTCCCTACACACGGGACCAGTTGAAAGCCCATGTAGGGAATGATTCTCGATTGGAGGGAGTCGTCCTCATCGCCTTACAGGTCTCCTAAACCTAAAGCGAGCGTTGGAGCTCTCTCGGGAACCGATGTGGCCTTATGGCCCGTGAAGGAAGCCACGAGCGTTGATTGCTGCCGCTTGGAGTAGGATGTTTCCTCATCCATTCCGCGTATCTCTGAGACAGCATGAAGGGGAGCATGATTTCTCGCTCAATCTTCGCAAGGGCTCACTTCAATCAGTACATGCGAGAGAGGGGCGCTCGACATCTTGTAGATGGGGGCCGAAATCGATTGTTATTGATGGTATTAAGTTCCAGGGTTTATATTAAACTCCGACTGTGAGCCGAACTGCGACTCACTCACAGTTGGTCATCGAAGGGATGATGTCCCCTAACGCTGTCGCTCCGGGCTTCGCGACGGCCTTAAGAACCCGCGAGATACTTTCGGAAAAGAATACAAAACAATACGGGGTTCCTTTCTGTCGATTCCATATTTTTCAGTTCGACGAAGCTGCCCTGACCACGCTTTATTCTGTGGAATGATATCACAGTCGCGAGTCACGGCAGGACCACTCATCCGTACAGTTTACGTCTCAAAGTCAGAAACTTTGTTGAATAAAGCTCTCGAGGGTAAGGAAAACCAAATCCAAATCACTTTTCTGCAACTGTTGTCTGACTACCCACGATATTTGGAGACCATAAAGGTGAGCAACTGTCCGTGGCGAACGGAGACGAAATAAGTTCAGGAATATTCCGCGTTTGATGAAATAGATATTTGAAGGCACCCAAGAAGTCCGTTGGGCCAATTTGAAGAAATTTTTCTCATCAGCGCTGTCCTTATTCCCGTTTCTGGATTCGCTCGTGGGGGAACCTGGGCCTTTTGTTGGTCTGAGCTGTTACTTGCAGTTCGAAGCAGGTTGTCTCTTTCGTGAAAATTTCGGATGCATGGCGGAGGCTCTGTTTTGGAATACAATCAAAGCATCGGTGGAGTAACCAAGACCGTCTCGTTTTGTCATCGTGGAATGTGATCCGTTTCAGGTACCTCTGTTTTCAATCTGTTCCGAGTATCTCCGAGCCGAACGAACTGAGATTCAGTAGAGCGTCTTTCGTTGAGCGCTGAGAAGTGTTTCGGACGGAGAAGCACTCTGGTTTTGAAGATTCTGAAATTCGTCCCAAGGTAACGCGACGTATTTGGAAACCAGAATTCCGAGGGGGAGTCTGGTGACTTTTGATGTAACTTTGCTAGCTCTGAACTGGGACCTGGAGCTTATGCTGAAAGCATTTTCTACGCACAGAGGCTGTTTGCGCGAACTTCTTTGCGGGGAACGTCTCCATGAGCTACCGAATCTCCTCTTGAAATAATTTCGTTCCGTGAACGAGTTTTCCGTTCGCTAGTTGAACCGAATCCTGAATGCGTATTCCAAAAGTATTTGAGTATTTGGTGTAGTTCATTTCCACGAATGAATGACATCTGTCTCTCTCGATGTACTGCCCAATGGGATCGAGAATCCGTTAAATGCGACTATCAAGGAAGTTCGAGGAAGCAGACAGGCTTGCAAGGATGCATTGGTGGGAGACTTCGCAAAACAAGGATCCGTCGGACCAATCTCCGTGACATCTAAAGGCCCATTCACGCTTGTTCACTTTGGATGATCATACGGAATGAGCGAAAGCGAGAATGCTCATCCAAAGATTCATCTACTGTTTACACTTAATCATCCAAAAGCGTGGCGCCGCCGCGCGGAGAGCACCGTTTGAAAGTTAGTCCAGCGCTGGCAGCAGGTCGAAAACGCAAGCGAGCAGTCGGGAGACGAAACAGAAGGACGCAGTAGGATCTCCGGAATGCCTCCGCCAGTCACTACGGAAGAAATCGAGGACGCGCTCCTCCGAAATCGCTGTAGACCAAAATCGTTTCATCGTTCACTCTGGCTGATCACTGCGGATGAACGGGCAGTGAACGGTAGTTCACATTTTTCACTTCGGATGAAAACTCAGAATGATCATCCAAAGTGAACAAGTGTGAATGGGCCTCAGCGACCGAGTCGCCAGTCAAACAAACAGTCGAGCGAGTGTACGCGACCGAAGCGGAACTCAGCAGAACAAGTGTGCGGTTGTCGCCGCCAGCTACTGCACCGGTATCTAGAATGCGCGACTTCTGTCGTGCCCTTTCCTTCCAGAGCCTAGGTCCACGAACGGGCTACATTCTGGCCGAGATCTGGCGCCTCGTTTATCCCCGAAAAACCACTTTTTAGGTCGCTACACCTTCGCAATGAGCTGCCGTGTCATCAAGGCCAACAACCACGGGATCAGTGAGCTTTCCGGAAAAAAAGAGGAGTATCTACGAAAGTGTCCGCGATCTGCTACAGTAGGATCTCGGATCGCGTACGATCGGCACCCATTGCAAGTGAGAATGTCGTGCGGGTAGGAGGACGGTAATCGATCGCCAGAAAAGATGAAGAGTGCGAAACAATTGATACTTGATTTTCTGATGGATTAGGCAGTCTGGACGCGAACGGAAGTGATCAGCCCGATGCCTCTTTCATGCGAGTCAATCATCCTTCACAATGAGCTGGCACACCTCACTCGACGTCGCTCAATTGTGCATTGCATTCACCTCCATCAGAACGGTTATGGTGATGTGCATCCGATCTTGGTTCGGTTCAATGAATTGTTCAATTTCAGTTTCTCATGAGGAAGGCGTTGCACCGCCGATTGAAAAGACTTCCAGCTCGGTTTTTTCTATTTCCTCGATCCTCGCCCTTCCGAGCGAACACCTTGTTTCTATTAAGGGCCCTGTCGCGCTTTAGTGCATCCGGAGCTTAAATTAAAAATAGTCGAAATGGCTGACGAGTGAAATATCGTACGAAAATTCTGGAAGGTCTCATCGATTTTTTCTCGCTTCAGCTCACTAGGACAGCTTTGCCCGACCTTTGTTGTTCACAGAACCGGAGTCGGCCCTGTCGGTTCCTGTTGTATATTCGCTCGCGCGTGCGTGATGTACGCACCCAGAGCATTTCCTTGACGCTCTTCTCGGTAGAAGCATCCCGCTGCGATCGTTGCCCCGCAATCTCAGCGTGGGACTCTGGCCGTGCTTGTCGCCCAACTGATCCCGTATTTCGTTGGAAACTTTTTTTTTTCATGTATTATCGCTATCGCTCGCTATTCGCCTCGTACTCCGGGCGGATCGTCCCCGATCGCGATCAGTTCCCTCAGTACAGATGAAAAACCTTCGCTCGACACGGAACCGCACGCATCTTCCGGGAAACAAGCCCATCTCTCGCCGTCGCACGGTCTCCAGGAGCTCTGCTGGTTCGTTCATGAGTTGTGGCGCCACAACTGGGCATATGCAGGATCTGAGATTTACAGAAATGCTCGGTCCGATGACCTGGTTCAGACGCTTTATCCCAAGGATTTCGTCGACGTTTGTTCAGCCCGTGGTTCTTGAAACAATGTTCCAGTGCGATAAGGCTCTAACAATAATTACAGCAAATAAGTGCTCCGACCGCGCCGGTCCGCCACGAATCAAATCTGCTCATGTTACGGTCTTATCTGTTTGCGACATTGGGAATCGAGAGGTCAGCGACCGAAGCCCCTGATCGAACGAGGACCTATCTTATTCATCTGCTCTCTGTCTCCATCAATCACCTAGATCCCAGATCCTTGTATGAACGCTTTGGAGCACATGCGACAGCGGAGTGAGCCACTCTCTGGTTCTCCGGTATGAGATCGCAACAATGAAGGCAGTATACTCGACTCCAATATGATAGTTATTCAAGGTTTTCGCGACGGAGCGACTCTCGTGCGGAGGAAAAGTTACAAGGCTCAAGAAGGTCATTGGCATTTTGGGGGAGGCGTTTGGTTCAACTCCGGCCCGCTTAAAGAGCTGCAATCGGATAATCTGTTCAGACGGATATTTTCCAGCGTCCGCGCCAGAATAATTATCTCTGTGCGCGATCAGTACACAAAAATATCGTCAGCGTCAAAAGAGAAAGACCAAGACAAAAGTCAGACTCTTACTCGCCCCCGTTCCGTTTTCGCTCACTCTCGCATCTATCTGAGCTCTTTCCGAGCGAAAAAAATGCACATTTATCAAATCAGAGCTGCGGCCTTGCAAATCAGCTCCGCGAGCGCCCACCGAATGCTCAAGCAGGTCAAACGTTCTTCTCTTTTCTGCTCGAAATTACACTACAACTGGAGTAAGCACGGAAGAGAACCCAGTGCTTCTGTGACTTTTCCAGCAACATTACACACGTTCCTAACAACCTGCTCCACGAAATGACAAAAACCTTCTCCTCATCCCGTCATCCTGGTCTCGGCTTGGACTCTGGGTATGCTTCTGGGGCCAGCTGAACGCCCGTAATTCTCATCATAGAAATTGGTCCGAGAACATGTCAACGCGAACGGGAAAAACTCGACAACGAGACGATTCAACAGATTCGTCAATCCATTCCGAGCGAGTCTCACCCTGAATTCCTGCTGGATCAGGATGTTCCGAAGCGCGGGAAACCGGTTTGCGAGACCGCTAACCTCTGGAGAACACGAACTATATGAGCAGCAGTTTTCAATCGATGTCGGTACGTCTTCTCGAAAAGCGAGGGATCATCATTGTGTGATGTTCCAGCGCAGAAGAGTCCAAATTAAAACGTTAAATTTCGTGAACTCAGACGATCCGCACGAGATTAAGGGATTTGTGAGTCGTTTTCGTCACAATGTAGTTTCACACCTTGGATCTGATATTCGACGGGATCATGACGTGACAACGACTCTCCGACACTTTGGGAATCTGAATTGATTCAGAAAGAAAATGGCACCAGAATAAATGAGGCCATCATCCCCGAGGGCGTTTGGTTTTGTCAGGTTGTTCGTCCGCCCGTTGGCCCAATAGACCATCTGACGCACTGCTAGTCTGAATAAAAATAAAGATGATGATAATTCTTTACGTAACTCTAGCGTGCGCAGGTGAAGGACGGGCGCGCGCCACTCACTAGCGGACTGACTGTGGTGCTGCCAGCGCGCATCAAGCCTTGGTCGTGCTTTAGCCGTCGCAGCGGCTCGTCCTGCTTGTCTAGGCGTTCAAGGGTTCAATATTTCATTGATTTGACTCCATATGCGCTTCAGCTTCCCCGCAGATAGATAATAACTCAATCCTCACCGCCTCCTCCTCCCGAGTGGCTACAGCGGCCCCCGTATCGTTGCGAAAAGGAGGGCCGCGTTCGTATCTGCTGAATTGAAAACGTTGCGCTGCCATGTCATGGTGTCAAAACTATTTTGTGAACGAAGTGTTCGAATCCGCAGTTTGGGAGGCTGACCCCGCCTAATCTTGCGACAAATTACCCGAAGAGTGGTCCGGCTGAACAGAAAGTTACCACGATAAGGAAACCACCACGTGAACAACCAGCTGTGCATCCTAGCCATCCTGACTGTTCGGTTTGAGTTTGCGGGTGCTTTCGCAAGTGGCGATGGGAGATTTCTTCCCGATGAGAGAACTCTTCTCAACTCAGATGCCCATTGGACGAGGCCAGACTCGATCTCAGGGTTTGCTACAGCGCCTATATTCTCGGAACTCTTGACAATGTCATCGAGCGGTCAATAGAAGAGCTCGATTAAACTCCTTCTCCTCTCGGCAGAGCTAAGGGATAAGGTAAAGGATGTTCCCATGAGTGAAGTTTGTGGAATTATATGCGGATATATATAGGAGATCAGAAGTGAGTTCACACACTTCCCGAACGGGGACTCTGAATCACCCGCTTAGAGACTAAGGCTCTTGATCTCTTCTAGTTCAGAGACTGTGGCTGCGCCACAGGTGATTTATTACCAGGAATAGTACTACCTTGGGTCGACATGCGACTTTCCGATGATCGAGCTCGAAATTTAGCGGATAGCAGACGAAAAACCACGAAAATTCAATTTTAGAAAAAAAACCCAACCTGGTGAACAGCTTCCGTGGTACACGTTGACTTTCTTTTTGTCGGGCTGTCTCATCGAACTCGAGTGAGCGTACTATCTATGGGGAACCGAGTTTTCTCGAGATTGGGGCGGGAAGAGTGGACTAATCATAATAATGTGCCTACGCTTATTGTGGTGGAACTCGGGAGTGTAGACTTCTCACCCGGTATTCTCACCCTCCCCCCATCTGTACTCCTGCCGGAAGAGCATGTCAGATCGTTTCGAGATGTACGAACATGAACTCGAGTCACACTGAATCCTGAGACTGATGAGAATTCTCCTGAGGATAGTTTTCGCAAATGTCGTCTCATCTCCATGTCTCTCCTCCCTGATGTTGATGACTTTTCCAATCGAAGGGCAGCATCCAAAAGAAGGGCATCTTCGGACGAGCGTGTCCATAAATTGGAGTAGGCGTGCTGCCGAAACACACATACAGTGGTGACGTGCAGTCGCCTCGTGTCAACCGCACCGATATTACGTTCGTACGGTCAACTGGAAATCCGTTCTTCCGAGACGTCCGTTGAAAGGCGCAGAATGCTCCCGAAGAATCTGGTTATAATGAGAATCGGTTGATATTGACTCATCGTGCTACCAAACCAAAGCTTAGCCAGTTGTGGTAATGAAATGTACGGCTCAATTACTTTGTGCGGATGCCACGCACTTCTGCGCAATTCGTGATCCACCTCGTTTCAATCGTCTTCGCTCAGATCATTTCTAGTGGTAGTTGGAACGTTGCACGCGGTAGGAGCCTAAGCGCATGCAGCCGCTCCGAGTACCCCGGAAACAATGATAGTACCGCCGCAGATATGATTGTGAGTTCAATCGCTTGGAAGAGTCACCAAGATTCCAATCAATGAGAGGCAGCTTCAACAGCTTGAAAAAAAAATCGCTGGTCGATCTGCGCTGACAACTCGGACATGCAAAGATGAGAATCTACGCATTTGATTTCCGCGTTGGGCGCTCGATTGTTCCGACATGTTCCGAGAAACATGTTCGACACAGCTCACAGATCAGCGGCTGGGATTTCTGTTCCGGTTGGGCCGAAGTCGCAGAATCTAATTTTAGAAGGGCCATTCTCTATCGAAGACTCCAAGGAACCGAGCACTGCCCGAATACATCGAGAATGGTGCCCGAGTACACGTGTCTCAATTTTCCCGATTTTCGGAGGGCCGTTGGGACCGCTGGTCTTTCGGGAGCTCAATGAGCTGCCGATTGTTGCCAACAGCAAGAAACGGTTGTGACCCCGACGAATTTGTGACCGTTGAGAGCAGTCCGAAACCCCAGAATTCAGAGCGGCAGTCCGACATGACAATGAATTGACGCAGCTCGATGCAACGACGCGAATCGCGCACCTTGTGACCGTCGAATCAACCCTGCGTTTGTCCGTCCGCCAAACGGACGAGCACGCGGCCGCGCTTGACGCGGGATTTGAAAGCAGCCCAACCGAAAGCGTAGTCTCGATGTTGGCTTTGTTGCTTATCATTCAGTATATTCAAATCGTCGATCATGGGTTATGGGAGATATTCAACACTACCTTCCCGATCAATGTGGATCACCGAGATCCCAATCTCGTCCGTCGACTTCCACTCAGTTTGGATGGGCCAACTTCTAACGATCTTTGCACTTGCGATCTCTTCAAGAAAAAATCCGGACAGGGAATGACCTGTGTCAGCTGGGGTTCTTTTCAGAGACATCGTTCAAACCTCATCAAGGAGTCGACGATCCTCGCTCACTCTGACCTGTCGACTCTCAACCCGGAGTCCGAGGACATATCTGACTCCAATCGGAAACTCGAACGCGAAAGCTCAAAGCGCGTGCCTGGTCTGTGGAGTCATCAGCGAGTTCCCTCGTGTGTGGAGCTGCTGTTGTGTGGCAAACGCTCTGGTGAACTAGTATTGTGGCCCGCCGTTTTCCACCATCGCTCTCGAGTGCGCACCTCTGCGATATCGATGTTGACGATACGATGTATTCATGAGAGTGATTCTGGGACGGGGGGTAACGGGATTCAGTCTTCGTAAACTTTTTTCCCAGACGTGTAAAGGGGTCCCGAGCTTTGGAAAGCTCTGAATCGGTTCCAGTCTTGCCTCAGCTGACGTGTACTGTCGATTCGTTTCCGAAGCAACACTCTTTGTTTGATATGCAAATGATCCACGGAAGGCATCGTTTCGCTCCTCGAACTGAATAGAGTTTCCGCAACCGACGAGGAACGTTAGACTTCGCTAAAAGGCCGATTTATTTAAAACTTTCTCCCCGAACGAGGAGGAGTTGCATTCTTCTGCTGAGCCTGAATGGCTCCTCCACTTTCCCGTCAGCAGACCGAAACTGGATTCAGCTGCCAAGATTCCGAGTACGGATCCCAAGGATCCTTTCCTGAGCGTTAGGCACTGGACTGCCGCTGATTGCGATCGATCGAGCCTGCATCAGGTGCTTCCAGAGTTTGATCGGGAAGACACGTCGAGGCATCCATTCGCCGATCGTTGACCGTCGGAAAGAAGTTTCAAGTGGAGGTCGTTTTGCTCAGAAATCTTCAAGCACACACAAACAGGCCAAGAGCATGAGTTAGCAACCGGAACTCGGGCTGAGCCGAAGGGAAAAATTGAGAAATAAGCTAATTTGCTATACGGAGTGGCTCAGACGGCGCGAACTACACAGGGTTTTCCTGCGTTTGTGATTATAACCGGATCGGTAACTACAGGACGGGCTTGCACAGTTGGTCTTTTTTTCGCAGCGACGAACGAGCACAAAGAGAGAAATGAACTACTTGTGGCCATCGGCAAACGGATCAATTCGTTCGGGAGCTTGTTCATTATCATTTATAAGCGCTTGAGAAATCTGTCACCGACGTCGCTAAAATCGAAGGCAGCTCACAGTTCAGGCTTCGCTTTCTGCCGCGTCGTGATAAGCTCATTCCTCGGTGCAGTCGGCATCGCTTTCGCGCCTTACGACACGGGAACGGTTTGATTAGTTCCACGAATGTCACGACACATCGCTGAACAAACAGTCCATTAAAAGTTTTTCTTTTTTTTTCTGACGCCTTCAGGGCCTATCCTCATGCTCTCCTGAAACATCTTTCGCTTGTGTAACTTTGACGATCTTCCCGAACCCAATCAAAGAGGTAATCAACTTTAATTAGAAAATAAAGCGTTGACAACCAATTTGTTCTGAAGCTCTATCCTTGAGCATCTGACCCTTGGATTCGAAACCTGTGACGACATAACCATTTTGATAGCGGAAAATAGCTTCCAAATGGGCCGAGAAAACTGGGCGCGACGAGTTTTTGGTGCTCGCGGAGCCCGTTCAGAAGTATCCAGTTCACTGGGAAGGAGTCCAGAGTTTCAGAGCTCAGATGGCAAGGCTTCTAGCACGAAGCGTAACACGACTTTTCCACTATCCATCAACAGGAAGTTTAGAACAAATTTTCTTCTGTTACCTTGCGGTAATTGTTAAGCAAACAGAACAAAAGACTCATCGTTAAGTTGGTGACCACCGGTTCGTTGCCGCAACCAGCAATTAGCTCTCGAGCTGCTTCCAGGTCGTCTTCCAGAATCACCCAGAAATCAAAAGATGCTACACAAGCAGCACCGACATTCGGATCGTTCGTACCTGAGACTAAGATGAAAGCAGACACTCCCAGAAGCAGCATGATGCCTCGTTTGGGTTGCAATGGAAGGTTCGCTCAATTTCACACTGTGAAGAACACTTGTGCACTGCTTAGGACTCCCGCACACCGGGTCGTTTCTGGAGCCGTTATGTTGAAACCAAGCAAGCTGTGGTGAGGTAAGCCCCAGCCTGGAAGGGCTTTCGGCGAGAGGAAGGGGGAGGTCTGGAATGTGCTACTCAGAACTATGCTTCAAATCTTGGTGTTCGTCGCATATTCAGGGTGGATCAGGACGGAGGGAGCGACGGGTACGACGAGCGTCGCTCTCAGTTCTGACGTATGTATACGTTTCAGCTCGACTTCCTCTGTCGAGTCTGCCCTCTGCTGAGCTCTTCGATGTGCCCCTGTTAGCTCGGCGGGTAGGCAGGCAGGCGTGGCGATCGACGAGCGAGATCGTTGAGAGTCGAATCGAGCGCTCGGAGGCCGGATGTGCAAGACTGCGTTCGCTATTCAAGAGCAAGCACGACGAGCTCGCTGGGGCTCATAGCCGCCAGCTGTTTATCTTGACACATAACGACGGAGTCATCAGATGAACTATGATATGAAAACAGTGTCGTTCGCTTGGACGCCCACGATTCCGACTCCGAATTTCCTCTTTCTCTCCTTGCGTTGGCTCAGCCCTGGGAGTCTCTATTGATTCGTTGACTACGTCACCATGCTCCCCGGCTCCGTCAACGTCCCCTTCTTCAATCTCACGTCATCGGACCGAGCCGCGCAGCTGTATTCTCGATGTGAGACAATTTCCGTCGATTCTACGACCGTGTCATTGATCTAAAGACTTCAATGGCTGATGTCATGGCGCGCAGATCCAGTGCCTCGTGGTTATTCATCAGCAGAATCACCAGCACTCCACGAACTGAGGTCCTTTCTGGCGCGGCGAATACAGCTCAAAACTTACAGAAGAAATACTTCCATCCATGTCATCAGTAGGTCTGAAAGAATTCGAACACCATGCATGTTAACAAACTTCGTATAACGAAAGAGTCGAAGAAGACCGAGCTCAACACACGATTTGAGCAGATAACACGAGTATACTCGTTGAGAGAGAGATCGGCTGATAACTGAACAGGCTGACCACATGGGCTGCAGCCTATATCCGCTCAAGGCTGACGAACTCCTTTCTCCTGTCATTCTCCTGGATAAAATATGAGCAAGAATTTCAAGATAAGAGGTGAAACTTCGTGGCCGAATCCCTTGGCTATGTCCACTTCTTCGCACTCTAGTGGAATGCCGGGGACCACGAAACAGAAAACCCCTAAAATGAGCGCTCCTGCTGTTCGGAAATCGAGCGTATATCTGACGCATTCTTCTACGACTGCTAATCTGCATGATGAGGCTTGATGACAGATCCTTGAGAGCGCTGAGCTGGCGACGCTAGCTACAGGAAGTGAAGAAAACTTGAAACATTGTTTTGGCACCTCCAAACAACTTTCCCTAGAACGCGAACGATTACGGGCGATGGCGGTTTTGAATCAGGCCATCAATTTCGGATGATTGCACCCACATTTTCTGTGACGATAGATTCAAGTTAGTGATTCTGGTAGTGACCTCAAACTCTCTATGAAAGTTATGAGGAAGAAAACTCATAGTTTGTTTCACTTCCTCGTTACGTGTCCAAATGGATTTGGCCGAATCGATTAAGCGGCAACGTGTGAGTTTTCCCATTTCAGTTTCGGCAAGTATGAAACCACTGTTAAAGGACGTTCCATTCCGAACATTTCGTGGATGAATCACTTCTTCACAGCGCCCACGGGAAGCAGTGAACGGAACCGCGCGTCGCTCGGCGGAAACTATGGAAGTCATCATTACCGCAGTTGAGGAAACCGTTAAGGAGAAGATGCCGAATAAAAACGCAAACACGACAGCTACAGAACGTGTCGTTTTCACTCTCAACGGCAGATTAACCGAGGAAAGCTGCTGCGGCATGCAAGTGACAATGGCATAACGCTATCGAGGAATCTCACATCGCCATCGCATGAGCAGATCGCTGTCCTGGCATAACTTGAAAGGTCGGAGGAACTCCCAAACTCCTTCCGAGTATAATGCATGATCGATTCCGGAATGCAGCCGTGGATTGCCGTCCGCTGTCGTCACTGCGAATTCACTAATGGCACCGCACGGAGCTTCATCCGAGTAGCCGATCCTCATCTCAGAGCCGGGTTGTTCCGTGAGCAGAATCTCTATCGATTCACAGAGCCACGATACGGAGCACCGTCTCGATCGACGTCAGAATTCCCTCTTATTTTCCACTGGTGTCCATCGACGAGGAGAATCTGACGAGCAAGTTGATAATGTGATCGAATCAGAGTTTTTACACTGGTTTCTGACATTTTTCTGCAAGCTTCGGCGGCTCATACAGCCGGCGTACGCTTCCGCTCGTAAAGAACGCCGATAACTCGCCAGCTCGCCACAATCGTTTCACCTGCGTAACATAACCCACAGAGACCTTCGTCGTTCCATCTTTTTATGGGATTGCCGGCTTGATGTCGAGAAGAACATCTGAAGTCTCGTGCAAGCAATAAAAAGATCCCGACGAATTTCTGCAAAAAAAAAAAGATCACTGTTCTCGTTGGACAAGTAACGCCTGTGATCCGATCGATTCCGCGGTCCAAACAGAGGCGAACCTTCAAAGTTTAGGATCGGCTCCTTCGAGGGTACTTTCTAAAGAGATATCCATAATTGCAATGCTTACAGCCCAATGTTCGCGCCTGCGAATTCGCATCGCTCATGAGGAGTTCGACCGTGTTTTTGGTAAGACTCATCCGTGGCTTGCTCCCGAGTCGCATGGAATCGACAGCTTTGCCAACGTTTTTGAAGAGGTTTCAAGAGAGTTCCCGTCATTGCCCGAGAGCGGGTGACAGGAGAAACGACCATGAGAAGCCCCTGAAGGAACGGACGACGGTTGTTGCCCCGTCAGATCGACTCTGTCTCCCCGGTTTCGCTCACCCGTGTCCTTCCCAGAGCTGACGGAGGCTATCAAGCTATCCAAGTTAAATGGACGGATAAGTTCCAATTTTTATCCTCGCTGCATTCCGAGGCAGAAAAGTACCATAGTGTTTATTGGAGGCAGGCGCACAATCCTCTCATGAACTATTGCTCTCCGCTTGCTGCTGTCCTCGTTTTCTGATTGAATTCCCAAATTACAAATATAGCCTTATCGCGCATGTTCTCGTACTCAAACATGATACCCAAGGAGATTCGATCGGGGTCAAAGCTGCCGCTGTTTCGCGATCAATTGACTCTCGTCAACGTTGTCTCATGAAATTACGGAACCCAGCTCCCTTCTGGAGGTTCTGGAAGTAATATTTCTTTCCCACTGGAGCTCGTGTTATGCGAACGGAGCCCTTCCCGAGAGGATCATCCCGCACTTGCCCTATCCTCAAGCTTCCCCGAGCTCAACCCTCGATGAGTCTCTGGCTTGCCGGCTCTAATGTTTTCGAGCCGGCTCGAAATCACCGAGGCGAGGTTAATCATAATTATGACTAAACTCATAATCGGAATCCCGGAATCGCCAAAATCATATCTTCTGATATGATCATAATCATAATCTTTTTTCATAATCATAATCATTGGATTTTGTTTTGAAAACAGGACAGAAGCCCAATCGGTGCGGATGTTGATAGTGACGCAGCAATCTTTGGAAACTGAGAACAGCACTGTCTGTTCTCGGCCAGGTTGTTGGTACCCTAAATAAATTCATGATGAACCTACTGATGTTGATTCCGCGGAGTTGTACTACTTGATTTTCACTATGAATCCAGATTCCTGTGTATTCATCCGAAGGAGATAGAAAACAGTTATGGCTCTCATAAGCGGTCACATAAGATCAGGGCGTTTCCTGATCATCCTCTGATCAGAGGCATGAGACACGCGGAAAAGAGTGAATGCACGGTTCAGTGGCTATCCTCAAGCATTGATATCGAGATCCATTGAAGCAGCGATCGAGCATTGCGGATCAGTACTCGTTAATGGAAATTCTCATCGCTTAGCCGATTCGACTTCGGCGCGTTCACCATGGTTTTGCAGAAAAATGATCGTTCAAGCTAAACGCTGGACGGCAGTGCCTTGTTGAATTTCCTGAAGACGGCTGAGATGCGCGAATGACGGAGCAGCATGATGAGCTCGGGGTTCGGGTCGTGGAAATACTGCCACATGAGGTTCTCTGCCTCTCGGGGTCAGAGGCAACATCCTGGAGGGTCCTGTGGCTGACGACGATGATGCTGCTGACACCTCCATGGCCTCTACGATGAATCAGTAGTAGTCGTCTTGGCCGGTACGAGAAACTGGATTCGTATCGTTCCGTTCAACTTCGTGGCGGTATAGTGGAGCCGAACGGATCCAGAGGAGCATGCGGAGCACCCTTGGAGCGAGTGCGTCGACCTCGTGCCAACTGCGACGAGTTGGACGAGCCCGTACTATTATTTGGTTCATTACGACCACTTGAATGATTCGTTAGCCGAACAGCTGACTCCGTGAGCTTCTTGGAAACCTTCTGACAGTCTGATTCGAATGTAAACGGATGTAGAGTGCGATCTTCTGACGTATGTGGTGTGAGCTGCTCATGGACGGCATTAAAATCGAAAGAACTTCCGACAGATTGTGTTAGTGTGAATGAGCTCTCCGCCCAAGATCTGGTGGGAATTCCTTGCGTTCGCCAACCGCTCCGCGACGAGCAGCTCGTAGCATCTTTCAAAAGTCGCGCGTGGCTCTATAATTTGTTTGCTTGTAGCTGACTCCATCGTCAGCTGCCGGAAAACCCTCAGCGAACTGGACTCGATCTCGGCAGAGCATTGAAGAATGGCAAACGGAGGGAGCCTTTGAATACTGTGATTTATTGATGAGCCTGTCCGAGCCAATGAAGCTCGAGAATGATTGGTCATTCCAACTCGCAGGTGACCCAGAGTGCTTGAATCGTGTCTCGAACCAACCCAGAGCGCTTCACTCGCGGATCCACGGCTACATTCCCCGAAACACCATACCGTACGAACGCCCGACTGTTCGGTGGGCTCGGAGCATTTCGTTTGGAAGCATCAATTACCTCGAGGGAAAATACTGCAGTTTGCCTGGTTTTGAGGCTCACAATAACGTACCGAGAGCACGCGACAGGGGTCACCGCAGAGGGGTCAGCATTCTCAGTATTTTTCTCGCACCGAGCGGAACCTTGCTCCATCGCGCCACTTCGAGAAGGACATAACATTGGAGTTTATCGGTCTCACCCGACTCCACTTGAGTACAATCCGACTGCTCGGAGTTCGGTCATCCAGGGAGCTCGGTCGTCCAGGGAAAAGATTGGACCCGGCAAACTTTCGAGCGAATGGACAGGGAGGTTGAGGTGGAGGACTAGAACAAGCTCTCTGAACATCTGGATCCATCAGCAATCGATGATGTATATTTTTGTGGATAATTGATCCCCTCCTCTCCCCTTCCTCTCTCCTTTTCTTACCCAGCTCGTCCACATCAGCGATCTCACGAAAGGGTCCCAAGATTAACCCGGACAGCGTCCCATGGAAACAATCGTTGACACCATGGATCTAATCGGTATCATCTTCTGAGAATGGGATTCAATATCGTTTCACTAACTCAACTTCGGCTTGCAGGAACTCTCTGGAACAATCAGCGCCTGTGGGTCATCCATCGACGAATTCGGAGCATTGGGTCAAATTCAGAATGCGGTTGATCACAGAAAATCACGGTTCTTAGGCTGGGCATTCAGCAGATGGCGCGCTTTAGCTCTCGACTCAACCGCACGCACCGTTCATGTCAGCTGAAGTCACGGACAATAAGTTCCGAATTGATACGCCAGATCAACTGTGTATGTTTGCGAAGTCTGCGCGGTATGCGATCTCACCACAGAAACGATTGACGAGCTTTCGACACATCAGTTTTCTGAATCAGTGCATTCCCTCGCTCGCTACTCTCGCACTCAAAACTCTGCGGTGCGTAGATGAGAAAGTTTTGTAAGGCAGAGACGTATCCACAAACCAATCGAAGCAATTCTTCCCGATCGGGAACGAGTGGTAGCACTGGAAAGCGCATCATGGTCTGAGAGTCGACACTCTGTGTCACGTGAAATTACTTATGACCGGGAATCTGATCAATTTGGTTATCAGATCAAGTAGATGCTCGGTTCGTTGGACGCGAAATTTCCTCCTCAATGAGAATCAAGTCTACTGAGCTTCCAATCGCTCCGCATGCTACATCAAGGCGCTATTGCGTGAGATTACCCAAGACTGCGCTTCCCGGACCAGAGAGAGACATCCATCCAAAAACTTGTTCCTTCCTTCATAGATCAGCCTCGACCGGGATTTCCTGCAAGAGCTTAGAAACTCGCGGACTCAAGCCTTGATGACGAGAGGCTCAACGAAACCAGAGGGAAGATAGCTACCTGATGCGACATGAGTTCAGCGGGCACTTGGAGCACCACGCCGATTTGATTGTGTATTCACATGTCGGAATATATAGGATGGTCAAATTGGGTCGAGAACTTTTCGCGCCCATCTTCTTCTGACTGTTATGCCGCGCCGAGTCGGGGAATTTCGATGAATTTCGCATTGGCTACCCATTGACTCTATTGTATTCGGGAGCAGACTTACGGGAAGTGGCAATGCTTCCCCTCCTGAAATCAGCGGAATCGCGAGTTTCCCTGCTCGAAGCCGACCCTGCTCGACGTGATGTGGAGAGATGCCCATCTGACAGAAAAAAACCGGGATTACCAGCATATCGCTCTCAGCTGGGAAGATCCAACGAGCTTAAACATAAAAATCCCTGAAACTGACCAAAGAGGGTTGTGTAAGTTTTCTGGTCGCAAGTCGCCTGGAAAGTTGCGTATCTCCCTTCCGTCCAGACGATGAGGAATTTTTCGGTCGGTTTTTTTGCCAGCTCCGATTCTTTTTTGGCCGAATGGATGAACGAGATCCGTCTGGCGACATCTTCTCAGATTGACACCCCCCCCCCCCCCCCCCCCACATCACACCGAGCAAGCTTTGTAGCGCCGTCTACGTATTGCCGCACCCTCTTCGCTGGGGGGAAAGAATCTTCACTCCTCCTTGATGAGCTCTCAAATCGAAAGGAAGTTGGTACACCAAGTCGTGGCCGGATGACTGAGCTACATTTCGGAAGAATGTTCATCAGAATCTCCTGAAACGGGCTCGAAATAACAGCTTGATGAAAACTGAAACGAACACAAAAACAGAAAAAAATGCCGACCTAACTTGATCACCCTGTATATTAGTTTGAATTTCGTGGTTCCACCACGAGTCGCTAATTATCTTCGCGCGATTATCGATCTCTGCACCATTTTCGATGCTTCCCTCTGTAACCATCCTCAGAGAGAGGACTCACATCTTATCTTCACTGACACAATCATTTTTAAACCGATTGTGGAAGCCCCGTAGCCTTCCATGGAATGAGAGCGTTAATGGGAGGGAGCATTCCTTGAAGAGTTGCTAAGACGCCGCGGCGTTCCACCAATCGACCTCGGAGATGCCGGTTGGATTTCGCGACGATACTCCTGCAGGAAATCCGAGCCGTCGGACTTTTCGAACCGTGACAGAGCATTTTGAATTGGAACGAACGCGAGGTTCAGAGACATCTGCATGTTCAGATTGAGCTCAGAGTCATTAACTTTCGCTTAAGAAGCGTAGGAGTGAGCTCGAGAGATGCCGTTTGTATTGAGGGTTCACTCTCAAAGAGACTGAAACTCTGACGAGTAAGTTGACAATTCCACTCTCCGTCGTGCTCGCACGCCCCTGACATTTCCCGGAGCATTTTCGGCCTTACTTCGAACGCAAGGTTCGCGAACAGTCTTCGAATCCTCGCGCGTGTCTGTCCCAACTGGATCTCGAGAATGCGAATGAAATTCCGCCCCTTTGGATATAGGCAGGGGTGGAGTTTGATGCAAACGGCCGAATTCCTTCCCGTGATAAAATCTCTCGGACTCCAGCCGTCCCTGTCAATTCGATGATTCTTGGCAGAAACCGTACAGGGTGGCATTCTTCAGTCGGGAATTTTCGAGCCCGATCTTGTTTTGGCCATAACTTTTTCGGTTCTTGGATTTTTTTTAAAGATCAAGGCGGATGGAACTTGCGGTCAGAGAATGGTGCTGTGAAGGAAGCCGGTCATACGCCAGGGAACCCATCGAAGTCATCTGATTACCTCAGATTACCGTTTTGAGAATTCCTCCGATGTCAACGGCGATTTTTGCGACCGAGGGCGGAAAACTGAATTAGGGTGATTTCCGGTGAAAATGATCGTCGGATCGACCTTGCAGCCCAATATGCGGCTGATTCTCCCATTCCTGAGTAATTTTCGCCAAAAACACAGCTTCAATTCCACCTCGTTGACGAGTTACGAGACGAAATGGGGGGAAAACGGAATCAGCCAATGGGGAATTCACACGAGGATACAATCGCTTGCCATTTCGAGGTAACGAGATAATTTCAATCGATTTCCTGGCGAATGATCGGCTCCCTCTTGCGCGCCGAATGCGAGCCCCTCGAGTACGATCCGATAAATATAGACATTTCCACGATAACTTTCGGGAGACCTCGGAAAAAAATGGGTCATTTCTGAAACCATCTCCGGACCGCCGTTCGGAAATTCTCGACTTAAAAATGCCACCCTGTATACGAACTCCCAATCTCACTCCGTGCTCGTCGCTCTCGGTCCGAATTCGAGCTACGCAACTTTCTTGTCGTCACGCCAGCAGATTTCCTTTTGACAGTGCGGTTCTTGCGGTGAGGAAAAGATTGCCGTCGAGCAGGATGATGCCCGGATCCACTCAACGGGTCGGATAGACATGAGCCGATGATCAGGTATTAAAACGGTAGCGGAATTCTGTATTTGTCGCACCGCGAGGGTAACTCCATGCGTCACTGGAAAACTTTCGTCAGGTCCTACCGGACACAAGAACTTAGGTGCTCTCCAAATTCTAACCCGCTCATGTCGGAATGGAGACATCCCCTGGCGGATTGCTCAGGACATCTCTAAACTGATGGACCGACAGATCGCAAAGTAGTTGAGCCGCTCAAGGTCCTCTAAAGATGTCGGATCCGCAACCTCAGCGGGGATCTGAGCCTCGATGTTTGCACTTGACGTGCGTGGATTTATCCCCACCGATATCGCCGGTGATCAGGGAGACTTCATCGATCTTTGCGAGGGACCGAGCTCCATTCGTGATGTGTCTTTTGAGCACAGTGAGGATGCTGGAAGGAATCTAACAGTCAAGTCTCTCATTCCGGGGAATTCTTCAATCGACAACCGCCAAATTTCTTCCTCGGGACTCGCTTAGAACAGGGCCTGATCGCACTGGTGTGGAGGGGATAGAGCATCTATGAATACCAAATTTCCGGGAGACGCGAGGAATTCGTGTAGCTGCTTAATCTTCACATGCCAAGCGAGAGGACATCAGTGTATATACGAATGAGCATGAACCAGCAGCAGACTGACAATGAGCTCCGAAATCTCGGAAGTTGAAGAACTGTAGCTTGCTCGGTGTTCCGCTGACGCCAATAGTGCTAAGAACTCGAGCTTCAGACTCACCGCATCAGATTCTGAGCCGATTCGGATCTCGAACCCTGAGCAGCGAAGCCCGAGTCAGCATTCGATGTGTTCGGAATTGATTTATTGATCCAGTGCTTGACGTTCGTGGACAACAGTGAGCTCACTGTCCATGACAGCGTTCCGTCCCATGAAGCGACGTGTCAGTCGCGGCTGTATAGAAAACCCCGGAGAGGAGGAATAGAGGAACTTCACCGATGGTTCGTAGAACCTTCAGCCATTCCGGAGCCTGCTCATCGGACGCAGATGAGAAGGTTTGCGGCTAAGGCGGATCCGGCAGCATTTCTTGAGCGATTCGGAGCCGCTGTGTCTTCGGGAGTGAGCTCCGAAAGCTCATCGTCGAATTTCCAGCTATCGGTAGTCGAAACTCTGTCTGTTTGAGAGCCCCCTAGTCGTCCCGCTCGGCAAGCGGAAACATTAGACGACGCATCGGTCGTCAAAGCGTTCGCCTTCGTCTCCGATAGCAAAGCAACGAGGATGAATTTGAGTCACGAGAGCCGGAGCCAGACCCCTTGGACTCGACGAGCTTTGCATCTATATGACGCAAACCTCGCGCGGCCGAACGAACAACACCTCTGGATTCTCTTGGAGTTCCACTGATCAGGTCAATTGCTCGATGTCACCTGGATCGTCACACTTCAGTTTCACTTATAAACATTATTACCATGATCAACATGGCCATATGGCCCGCCAGCAGCTCTTCACTGAAGCTTCGCATCTTGGGTTCTAGTTCGCTCGACCGACGGGATCGGTCGGCTCAAAATAGCGGCCTGCAAAAAGCAGCAGGTTGGAGACCGGAGAATGCTTGTAGCGAGCTTGGACAAATGGTACCAAGTAGGCCTGATGAGCTGCATTATCAGGCAATGGAGTTCGTCGATATTTCGCTTTTCACAGCTCCGGTCGCGGGCGAGCTATACCACAGGGTGACTTTTTTTGGTCGGGAATTTTTCCCGCTTGCCATTTTTCGAGGAAATGAGATAACTCCGATCGGTTTTCCGGTCTTCCTTTCGCGCTGACTTTTAGGAAGACCTCGAAAGAGGAAGGGCGATTCTCAAAACCATTCTCACTCCTTGATTTTTGAGAAAATTCCAGGAACTGAGAAAGTAATGGCCGAAACAAGATCGGGCTCGAAAATTCCCGACTCAAAAAGCCACCCTGTAGTTCACGTTGATTCGAATCACCAATGGATTCACAAAACTTCGGAGAATCGTCGAAAATACACGGCAACACCGACGCGGCGTAGAAAAGCGCATTACCCAGATCAAGTTATTGAAAAGACGACCAGTGTCGAGGTGAAGGCTGTCCTGAATGGAAGAATAGCATTGTCATCCCGCTTCGAGCTTCTCGTTCCGTAAAGCTGGCGCCGCGGTCGAGCTCCCGTAAGCGGTGGCAGCCTCCGCTTCGAGACTCGCCGTCGGCGTTGATGAGCGTTCATTGGTCGAGTGGCAGGTTGCGTCCTTGTTATCAGGTCTACTATTGGCACAAGCCGTTCGCGTGATCCCTGTCGATTTCCGGGTCATCTGTCGATCGTCTCAGTTGTAACGGGCATCGTTTCTATCGGGTCAAAGTCCACTCCAGGCGCCTCGAACATGAGCCGTGTGGCCCCCGCGGAACAGCCGACTGCGAAAATCCTTCAAAAGTGGAGAACTTTCGCGACTAAAACGTTTGATCCTCAAGATCAGAGGTAGGTTGCGAGGCTCGGCCGGATTCCTCCGCTCCCCCCGGGTTGGATAGCCAAACGAATCGATTCAGCCGACGTGATTGGATTACGCCTTGTTCCAATACCTGACCAAGGCGATCCCGGCAGGGAAAAATGTTCTCCTCTGGTGTTTCGACGGAAGTCACACGCACGATGAATGCAACTCATTTGTCTCGTTCCTCGCCGAAATTTCGTCCCGTTCTCTCGAAGAGGAACTTCTTCGCCGCTTATTCCGATTTCTGGTCCCACAGGTATGTGGCCTGGCAACTGCTGATCGCCGCGATCTACGCGTATAATGCTTGGACTCCTCTTCTGAGAGTCTGCTTTTGGGAAGGCGACACCTCATACCTGTTCCAACCCTTCGACGTGCTCTCTGACGTCATTTACCTCGTCGACATTATCGTCCTGAGACCCCGAGAGACGTTCTACAAGGTTGGTTCGCATCGATAGGTCCAACCTGAGTGCTCGCACTACCTGTCGGCGATCCCGAATAAACATGTCTCAATCTTTTCCCCCTCCCCACCCATCTTCCAGTCTGGTTGTCCTGTGAGCTCGTTCAGGAAAACCGCCGACAACTACGTGAGAGGACCCCTATTGAGACGCGATCTCCTGTCGCTGGTTCCACTAGATCACGCCATGAGTAGACTGACCGTCTTCGCTCCTCTGCTCAGATTGAATCGTCTTCTGAGATTCGAGAGCTATTTGGTGGCTTTCGAGAAGATGGAGATGGTGTCCAGAGTGAGTTCATGGGAATCTTCTGAAACGATACCACCAGGTCTCGTAGAAGCTCCTAATGGGTGATTCGAAAGGACATTTTTCCAGCATTCGTTCGGATGGCGTCTGATTCGGATTGTTTCGTACATGCTTTTCGTGATCCATCTCAACGCCTGCGCATATTATGTCATTTCGAGAATACAGGGTACTTAAAGCAGTCGTTTGCCGCCTTCTAGAGCGTTTTCCGACTCCAGTATGAGTCTATGAATCATCCACGATCACAAGCCCGTGATTCTAATGAACTCTGTGTTACTACTTTTCAGGGATCGGCTCGAACGCTTTCGTATTCCAGGGCGTTGGAGAGCTGGTTTACTTCCGCTGTTTCTATTTCAGCTTCAAGACAGCGGCTGGCATCGGGAAGAACGCCAGACCGACGCATGAGTGGGAATATATCTTCATGGCAGCGCTCTGGCTCGAAGGTTTGAACCTATCGGATGCGCATTTCTGCAACGACCTCTTCGAGAATGACAGTGTCCAACCAGGCCAGAATTCGCTCCGAATCTCAATCAAGGGTCGATTACAGGGTCATTCATATTCGCCTTCATCCTCGGCCAAATCAAGGATATAGTGGCGACAGCTGTGCGGGGCGAAGCCGAGTACCAAGAGTCCATGGATTTGGTCATTAAGTTAGTTTCGATGTCAGTAAATGTGACAGTTTCGCATTATTCGATACCTCCCGAATACGTTTCGAGACAGTTCCACCGTTTCTCGCAACGGTTATGATCAGATGGCACCGGATCTGATGAAGGATTAGCTAGCTGAGCTGTTCCCCGAACGAAACCGTTGACACAGAATCATACTGACAAATAGGTTCACGGATGGGGCACGTCCTCGACGTCTAGAGCGGAAGAAGATCGACAGATAGAGGCCCCAGGATCATCTCGTCCTCGGTCAGAGGGTTCGGGCCTCCCTATTTCGGGGCGTAGCACGCAGGCCCGACTCGCCGGGATAGTTGATGAGCGAGCTTTCCGCGTTTAAATCTCTCGCGACGTAATCATCTCCTGCGCAAGAACATCAAAGTGTTTCCCTGTCTGGAAAGGGGTCGTAACTCGAGCTTAATCCCGAGTCACGCGGGACTCCTTCCCCGAGGATTGGAACCCTGAATGAAACTGGGACGGCAGACGGTGATGCTCGACGTTACTGTCGACAGCATTGAGGACATTTCTGACCTGCGAAGTGGCGAGTTGCTTGGCATGGCTCGAATGATTGTCATCGGCCTCTGGCCCGCCTCCGATCACCTGAGCTCGCGGAAGGATTGTGTGCGCGGTATTAATGTCACCGAACCTGAAACTCGCTGCTCCCTCTGTCGCCTTTTCCCCTCGCTGTCCTCATGCAGTTCTGTGGTCGGACGATCCTCGCCGATGCTCCGTGTTCGAGTGTTGGCATTATGAAATTTCATTCCGCGCTCATCTCCTGAACGACCGGTCGGAGTTCAGTTGCGCAAGTAATGAGATTTCGTTGTGTTCCGTTCCAGGTACATGCTCCAGATGGATGTCCCGGCGCAGCTCGACCTCAAGGTCAGGCGATACTTGGTGGAAACGTACGCCTCCAAGAAGACTCTGGTCGAAGAGGCTGTCCTCGAAATTCTTCCCAATAACGAACGTGAGGAAGTACTCGCATGTGAGACGAAGGACGTTGGGATTAGGTTGTGAACGCCTTCAAATTAAAATTCATTCCTGTGAGAATATTCGACGACGTTCCCAATAAAATCATCCGCTGGTATCAGAGGTCGGTCGCTCCAGATCCGAAACGCGGGTGTGCCACCTGTTCTCGAACGGGTTGTCTATGCATCCGCCGAGAACAGAGGGGGGGGGATCCCTGCAGGCGAGCTTGAACGAAAATGAATTTACTTTGCCCAAGGCCATTCGTCACGAGATAAGAGCGTCGCAGGACATCACGCCGCTGGGTTTCGATTCTCGCCGCCCGCCGCTCTTTCAACATGGCGACAGTTTGAAATCCCGACCGAGGTATAGTTTTGCCTTTCGTGCGTAGGCGTCTGGGGGCCGTGTATGGGCCAGTTCCTCGAAAATGTATCGCTCGATGTGTCCGATAAAGAATGATTCTGGGAGGGAAGTTCCCGCTCAGTTCCTCCACAGCCGCTTGGTGAAAAGGTCTCCTTCCGCGAGTTCCGGTTGCTACGGACATTTGTAACTGACCCTTGATCTCTGACCGGAGTTGCTCAGGGCCAAACGACTGTATGTGGCGGCGAGAGGAGAGTTCCGACTGCGGCTGTGAGCAGCTGAAGGCGACGAGGAGGATTAAAGCAAGCGGCGGACAGACGAAGGCACGAGTGAGCTTCCACGACCCACAAGCTCTCCTCGCACTCGCTCTAGGTGTGCTGGAGGGGAACTCCACTGAACTTCCCGCGGTAGAATCGTAGCGGGAACGAGTAGCCTCGTAACTCTCGTTTCTCCATTCCTATTTGGAGGGAGAATCGACGATAATGCGAGCAGGTCAGCCCACTGTAGAGCCTGCCACCGGCTGGATATCGACATCGGGTAGAATGCGCTTACAAATCCTTGTTAGCGGTCACCCCTGAGACCGTGTGGCACGGTCACGTGGCATGAGAGGCCCACGTCGCTTCCAGGCGACCAAACGTTCCCCATTCTTCTATTCAGTTTCCAAGATTGTTCCTCAGTCTCAACAGGATCTCTGCTCGGGTAAACCGAAAGATTCGCGGAGGGAGGGACTCGCGACCGCTAAGGAATCAGATGGCAACTGGATCTTCGCTCGAAACTCGGGAGAAGTCTAGCCGGATCGAGCTGTAATCGATTCGGCGATTGCCATGAATGTTCGAACGGCATAGCCGTGCAGTGCACGGATCGGTCGGAGAAACCTTGAAAACTATGCCCTGAGATTTTTTTTTCTCAAGTTATCACGTTGCACGTTGGGGCGATTGTTGGCAATCGCTACTCTGCTTTCCCGGGGCCCGGACAGGGGGCGCTGGCGTTGCGGAGGTCCCGCATCATCGTACCGGCTGCTCCTGGGGCTCCTCTATTCTCCTCTGTGTACATCCACCCGGGCACAGAGAGGCCGGCAGGCAGCCAGCCAGACAGGCAGTGAGTCGGTCGGTCTGCAGTCAGTCAATCAGTCCGTCGAGCGAGCAGGCACACGGTCTGAGTGAAGTGAGCTGGTTTCAGTTGTTGGCCTGCGGAGAATCACGAACGTCCGTGCAAGTGTGCTCGACTCGTTGTGTTTTGTGCGTAGTTAGCAAGCGAAAACAGGAGGCCATCGATATGGAGACAAGAGGTGCCGGTCCGCCCAGCGCCGTCGGCCTAGCTGCGTCTCCGGGTTCGAGCGGCGACGCTGAAATTTGAAAACCGAAAATCTATGGAGTCCCGGCGATTCCTCCCGATCGACTACCTGGCGAGTTGCTAGAGACCTGCTGCGGGAGGTGCTCTGTCGACTCAAACTGATAGAACAGGTTGAAGACGGAAGGAAAACGAGAGCACCTCCCTGCCCCACGAGTGTGGTGTCTCTTGCATAGGATCTCTTTCATCAGCTTCCCCCGCGTCTCGACTCATGCGGAATCCGCGGAATTGAGCGAGTCCTCGACCGAATCACCGTTTTGTAGTGGAACAATCTGTTGAACAGAGCCGCCAGTTAGTCAAGCGTTCGGTTAGCTGAGTAAAACCTGTTGGATACTCCTCAGTTTCTGGATATTCGGCATCGCCGTCAGCATCATCGTAGTCGAGACCTCCTAGGCCCCACCGTAACTTGTTGATCTATAGTGTTTCTCTCCGAACCACTCAAGTTGACTTGTTGAACCGACCGTTCGCCGATTTTAGCCGTTCGATTCGAGAATCAGTGACTGTCGACGAGGGATTCCAAGTTGTGAAAACAACAGCGGTCACTTCCCCTGAAAAACGACAACAACAACAACAGCTGCAGCAGCTGCAATCACACGGAGCCTCTGCAGTGCCGCGGGGAAGCTGCTGTTGGGAGTAGTTCCGAATAGTTTCGGAGGGATTCCGAGAAGGAGCAGACCTCTCGATAATTTGTGTGTCGTTGTTTTGAGCCGTAACGTCTTCGATTGGGCTCGAACACCACTAAACCAGGTGAGTGCATTTATGCTCCGCGCAGAACTCAAATGAGAGGTTTGTACCGCTATCGCGTCACCAATGCTTGGAGACAATAATTATTGGACCCGGCGGCCGCACCGTAAACATATTGTTTTTTTCTCTCTCTCGGTAGAATGACTGAGAGAGAGAGAGGGGCAGCGGGAGAGAGATTGAGCAGGAGAAGAAAAAGAAACAGACCGGGAGCGGCAGAAGGTGGATGAACGCGGCCATTTAATATGCAAGGAGCCACGCTCCATTAAACCAAAATTAGTGTCAAGAGCCAACCAGCCGCCAGTCGCACGGGGGATCGTTCGATCGAGCGGGCGGGCGAGCGTCGGAGCGACCAGCCCAACAAACAATCTGAGAACGCATCTTCATTGGATAACTCGTTCAGGAGTCAGGAGGAGAACGGCCCAGTGTGAGTCAAACTTTCGCAAGGACCATCGATGTTGGTTATGAGTGCATCCAACGAGCGTGTCGATGTAACATACGAGTTCGGAGCGCGGCGCCCTCTGACCCCTAAGCGACTATTCATAGCTCCCGAGCAAGATGTATAACTTCTTCCGGGTTGGTCCGACCGCCCCTCTGCGATCTGCACAGCCAGACGCCGATCGGGCTGCCAAGCGTTGTTTGCTTGCTTCTGTCATCCATTGAGCTGATCGACACGGAGGGACGAGAAGGGCCACGAGGAACGACGGAGCTAGGCGACCACCCACTGCGCAACTGGCTCAGATAGCTCAGGGAGTTTCTTGGAATACTCCTCATCCTTTGCTTGCCTTGTCGCATCATCCTGACCAGAAGCCAGGCGGTAGCCTGAGTACCCTGAGAAGGTCGTCCGTCACTTCTCCGTCATCCTGCCCTCTACACTCCTATCTGGGTTTGCTCGAAGAGAGTTCGTGACCTGCTCCGTAGCTGGAGGGCCGCTGCAGCTGCTTGAATCGGAGGTGCCGATGTAGACTTCGGAAAAGTACTGCGGATATATTTGCCCTATCTAAAACGAAAAGAAACTACAAGTTTACAAATGATTCCGAGGTTTCGGTATCGTTCCCGCAACGCTCATGGGAGAACACGGATGCCGATGGAACTGACAGCACGCTCGTCGTTTTCAACGACGGACTCGTCCTGTTCATCATGGTGATCGTCATGATGGAACTTCAGCTCAGTTCCGGAGTCTAGGCAGCGCGAGAACAGTTCTCTCAGAGATGAAGGACCTCGACGACAATAACAACTCAGGCGTAGATGTCCACGGCAGCTACGAAAGCTGAAGGACGGCGGAAGCAACGTTCTGCTCCTGCCCGACACAAAGAGCGGCTCGTGGCGGAAAGCTATCTCACCGTCGGTTTCCCATCGTCACCCAAACTCCTCCAGGGGCTTGGTGGCTGAGTCCAATTGTGCAGCCGAGGAACCAGCCACGAGAATTCGGAATCTCGCGGGGGGGGGGGGGGGGGGGGGGTGTGACAGATTCGCTCGCCGTCCGGAAAGCCTGCGGTTCTGCTCAAAGATCGTGAACCTGAGCACCGGGCGGACCGAGGGGTAACGACAAGTTATCGTGGGAGATCAACCATCGCTCAGCTCAAACTGATCTCGCACGTGGAAATGCCTCATGCGGAGGCGCGAACACCCTGGTCTGCTCTCCGTTCCCGAACGGGGACGGCAATGGGGCTCAACTCGACCGAGAAACGGGCACGTCTCGCGTTAAACTCGAGCTGCCTACCCTTTGTACATCTGTAACGAGAGATTCGGTCCTCTCCGAGCGAAAATCGGCTGTAATTTCCCGATTGGCGATCGAAGCTGCGCGGAAGCGGGAAGCGGTCGAATCGAGACCCGTGCGCCTCACGAAAAATGAGAGCAATCGTTTGGAGCTGATTCGATGTCATGATCGATGGGAACAGGTCTTGCCATCGGTGGAGTCGGGCTCTGAAACGCCAATTGATGAATTCTATCGAGGAGAAGAACGCTTTTCCGACTGCCGGACGAGGGCTGGAGTGGTCAGTTGAAACTTACGAGGGAGAACTATGTACATCTGGCCGCATTCTCGAGCTCGGTCCGCCGCTGGCCCCAGCATCCGACTCGCGGATAGATCGTGGTCCCCCCCCCCCCCCCCCCCCGTCCCCATCACGCGATTTGGACGAGCACAACTTGTCTCGCGCGAAAGTATTGAGGGAAAATCGGATGTCGGGAACAGCGATTCCTCAGTCTTCTCGCAATGTTTCGGCTGGAGGGGTCACGCTTGCCTAAGCCTTCTCAAGGCCTCGAGGGGAGCCAAGCTGCGGTGATTTTTCCTCAGAACGCTCGAGTGGTGAAATACGACGCGGCCGCCCTGATGCGTCGATAACCTTGTTTGCCGTGATTCATTGCGCGAATGCGTTATTCTGTGGTGCAGGGGCTCCTTCTCTAATTGATAAACATCATGCTCTGCCAGCTCGGGAGCGTCGGTCCCAAGGGCTCATTCATCGAGCACCCGCCATATCCACCTTTTGCGGAGCTGAATCGAGGGCGAAACGAAGGCGTCGGAAGTCGCTGCTTCCAGAGAATTCCGAATCGGTTTTCGGAGACGGAGAGAATTGTGAAATTGGGAGTTCCCGAGTTCGATTCCTCACGCGCTCGAATCGGTCGGTTCCGTGTTGTTTGGAGAGTCTCAGAACAGGACAGGGAGGAATCGCGGGTTCCTCTGAAGCATCCCAACCGGAGAGATTCAGCCAGCTAGAGAGAAGACGAGCGCATAGCTTTAATTATAAGATGCAATCACCGCATGTCGTCAGATTGGGGATCCCACTCTTTCCGTGTGCGGTGTTTCGGAAGAACTCGTCGCAACATCTGCGAAGGGCTCTCCGACGACGCGAAATCGAACGTAACCCAGCGTGAGGGAGATTCGCGACTCGGTCGACACCGAAGGCTTCACAATGGCTGCTCGGTTGTGTGTCGACAAATTTATCTGGAGGGAGAGGGAGAAGATCCAGGGGGAGAGAATTCATCTGTAGGGAGAGTTTCGTCTCTGGGGAGCGGAACGGCTGAGAGCCAGATCTCTCGACTCTTGTCATGATGCTCCACTGTCCTTTTTCGCCTCTCTCGAACCGACTTTTCAGAAGCTATCGTTCGAGATGTTGTTCTCATGTCGCACCCGCGGAAACAGCCGGCGCCGCGGCCTTTTACCAAACCATTAGGCCACAGGTAGGTTTGGGTGGCTTGAAACGTGATACCACTCCACCAACGGTGGCGACTATCGCTGTTTATCTACTCGAACCCTACAGAATCATCTGGTCTCGGCCGTTTGTGTAAACATTCGACTTCGATGCAACGGACTTTCCGAGTCAATCTCGTAAAATGATTTCCGGTGTCGTTTTGATTGAATACAGTCTCGCATTGCAGTGCGCCCGGTCCGATCCTGAACGAGCAGCGAACCTCAGTTCAAGCAGAAGCATGCCCAGTTTTGGAAGCTCACCCAAGTAGACAGCTGGGGAAACAACCCGGAGCTACTTCTGTTCGGACCAGCGGAAACAAGGACTGTCGGCGATAGCGTCGTCACAGATGGAGCTTCACAGAGCCCATAACACAATCCAAACACTCCGTATTGTGAATGATTTACGTTGAAGTCCGGCATCCTCCTCAGACAACCGTGGATGGACGAGCAGCATGTGTACCGTCCGGGTGTGAACGAAATTGCGAGTGACTGAGTTAGGAAAGTGAGACTACTGACAGTTCCATGTTTGTTGGAATTCTCCTAACTCAAATATGATCATTCTCAAGTGATCATTACCCGACCAGCACCCTGTCGCTTCCACACGGAACGGCCGAGGGACAATGAGCGAAATGATCGCCTCAGGCCCGCAGGAAAAATCCGTGGGAAGCTCCAGAAGTCTTCTGAGATTCAGCGGGAAACTCCAGGGAGCCATGCAGCTTTTAGATATCCCCGGGAAGCCTCGGACCGAGAGGCTGACGGAACGAAATTCTAGAACCCTGGAGTGTGTGAAAGCTGAAACTGGATTGGAATCGCCATTCGTTGACGTACCGGAAGCTTTCGAAGTCTCTCTGAGGGTGGTGAACCTTCTCGGAATTTCTTCACGAGAATTTGTTGTCGCAGACGATTCTCGATTACTACGATTCGTTATCCACTTATCGCAGCTGTGGTGACTGATCCACTGAGCCTACTGCGCAGGTTCTCCGGACAAGGGAACACCGCCTGGAGTAGTTCTTCTAAGCCCGCCGTTCCTCGGATTCCCGGATGTTGAGTTTTAGTAGGAGCGGGATCCAATTGCTCTTTGCTCGTGTTTCTCTGTGCTCGTCTCGTATCGTTCACCCTCAAAAAGTCCGCGACTTCCCGGAGAGTTTTCCGTGATCCCGCTCTGAGAACGCTCGGTATACCGGTTGGCCCCACGGCCTCCGTCTTCTCGCGCTCGGGCGTTCGTGATCAAGAGCTATACTCCGGCCTCCCTTTGTTGTTGTTCAGATTCGAGCTAAACTCGAGATGAAGTCGACGACTATAACCCATCGAATGCGCGAGAGCACTACGGCGAGACTGACGGTCCGAACCCGATTCGGACCAGACTTGGTCTAGGGTTCTGACCCGGCGTTAGGGGCGATCACTCGAAAGCGACGGCGAGCGGGCGGGGGCGCTGGAGAAAGAAAATGTCTCTCGAAAGCGAGGCTTCGAATTCATTGGATTGACCGACCAGGAGGCAAGAGGATCCGGAAGGTTCACTCTGTGGACGCGAGTGGAAACAATAGTCATTGCACTCCATTACGGCGTGAGCTGGTTTCCCTCAACTTCGCGTCGGACAGCAGAAACCGAGGCTAACAGGGAACCAGAAGCAGGAGACGAACGTTTCTGAAGCGAGTTGAACAGAATCCGTAGCAGTTCAACCAAGACCCGCGCTCTCCCCATCACGGTCGGTCTGGGCAGCAGCAGCCGCCACAACGAGTCGACTACTGCCCGGCCCAGGGATACCGAGGAGTGGGAGGCTCGTCGGCAACAGCAGTAGTAGACGCGACAGCGGCGGAACAACCATTTCGGAATGACGAACGATTCTCGCCAGAGAACGACCTCTCGATTATGAGAAATGTCTCCGAGATTTGTTTTGAAGTCGACGAAATTTCCTCTTCTCTCATCTTGAGCAGCTGGCGCGGAACTCAAACTGAGCAGAGCGAACATCAACCGAGCACTCGCTTCCGAGCTGCGAGAAATAACTGCTTGTGTTGCTGGACTGCGCTTGCGCGACCACACAGCCAGGATCGGAAATTTCATCAGAGACCCTTGAAACGGAGAAATGCCCCGTCCAAGCGTGTGGAAAAAACGCGTCGCATCCGCGAATTCTAAGACGCAGTGCCCTCGGAGCTAATAACAAGAAACTCGCGGGGATCGGAACAAACACACGAGCTCAGCTCAAGCTTGATGAACCCGCGGATTTGGCTTGATGTTAACGAGACCTTCTCACCATGAGAGGAGGTGAGGGGGGGGGGGGGTGTTCTGCATATTCGCCAAGTTCTTGTTTGGCACCCTGAGACTAATTCTCTGAAACTCGCACCGGGTCCCCGTCATGGGGATTGTGGCGAGTGACCTCAATTTCAGCAGCACTCAAGTCGAAATTGTGAGCCGGCTCGCGAGCCCAGCGTAACTCCTCAGAAAACCCACCACGGATCCCAGTTTCTCGCATTCATACGGCGTCGGTTCTTCTCCTGGTCCGGTCAAGAAGGAGATCTGATGTGGGAGGGACGTCGAACGAAAGAAGATCCGAGTGAAATAGATGTTGGGAACTGGTGGGAGACCGCTCGGTCTCGGGATCGCCGATGCGGATGTCGTTCCATCGCATCATCTTTAGCCTGTTTAGGTCGTAATCGAGGCCATTTTCTCCCCTCATCAAAGCGGGATCGCTTGCCGATGGCTCCCACGGTATTGCTCACGCATCCATACATTGCCGGGGAACACGCGCTCTCGAAGGACACAAGAGCCGATCGACCGCCAAGGATCGCCTGTGGGATCGAGGATCTCACGGTCTCGGAAGCACAGACGGTTGGTGACGGCAGCTCGGAATCACCATGGTATCCGAAGGGATTTCCACACCGACTCTATAAAATACCGAAAAAAAGGTCGGAATCACCAAGAGCAGCCGGAAGAGAAGGAGTCGTTAGATTTCGTCTGAATCGGCTCCGAAAACCGGAGTTGCAATGAGTGACTGCTCGGCGCCTCGGTGCCTGCGAGCGGAATGCACAAAACGGGAAAACGCGGGTTTTTCTGGCAGGAAGCCCGCGAGGAGGATCTACCGACAAGGGAGGAACGGCTGAAGAAGGACGGCTATCTTTGGAACGCGATTCTGAAAGAGCCAACCTATTACTCTTGGCCACGGGCTAAGGAACCAAGTGAAGCAGAAGGTCGGTTGCCCTCTGAGCCAGCTGGTGCGGAGGATGTTCATGCGTTCGGATTTGCGAGGCAGTTTTTCCGAAAGTTCGCACCGCCATTTTTCTCCGGGTCGCTGTGAAAGAGAGCTCCTTGCAAGTGCACGTCTGTCACAGAAAACGGGTCCAACACAATTAGTGCCCGATTCGGAAACTCAGGCGAGAAATCCGCACGCGCTCCGTTCGACCGAAATCGACCGCAAGGTGTTGAACGGCAGATGGAATAGAGTTTCCGAAACGCAGGTCCGGAACTGTTCCCAGCTCCCATTTTTTCCGGCCTGCCGCACGAGGTCCGCTGCCCTTGCGGATTCGGGGGTGTTGGTACGCATGCCCGTGCCTCGTTTTCGTCAGGGCTCTGCCTCGCTGTCTTGCAGGCCGGGCTGGTGAGCTATTCGTTTTCTCATTCCGATCAAATATTCATTATCAGAGTGATTTCCTCCAGCTAGATGCGCGTTGGTTCTAGGGTTCGTGCGTGCCGACTGTTCTCCCGCTACACGTTCCGCTGATTCGCAGAAGTGCGAGTCGACGAAGACAATCGACCGCCTTTACAGCGAGCGAAATCGTGGGACCCTGCGTTAGACACTCGGTCGCTCTGAAGCGATGACCGGCAACAACGTCACGAAGGGAAATAGTCCACGCAATTCGGATGGACTGAGACAGAAGCTTGCGGTCCTCTCTGAGAATATGCCGAGGACGTCGGTCGTCCGCCTACCTCCGAGTGGATGAGTGTCTCTTCAGGAACGAGCGTTCGCGAGGCTCTGAATTCAGCGAAAATTCGCTCATTGAGTAGGATCAAACCACTTTCTACGCAAGGTGGATCTCAAATGTACTTTCCGCATTCTCTGAGAAATTCCGCATTCCAGAGAATTCTCTTGAGGCGACGGTTACACCTGCTCCACCAGGTTCGACATAACCTCGTCGACTCTGGCTGCTAGGTCTTCCATATTCTTGGAACACTCGACAACTGCTCACAGGGATCCGGGGATTCGGCCTGATATCCACTCTGGATTTCCGAACAGAGGAACATTCCTTTTCGGGCATCTTCCGAACGGCGCGACTCCCCGACATTTTTATCTCACAAAAGGGAATTCCCCAGTAATGGCGCGAAGAAAAAACACTTTTCCATGAGCGGCGCTAAGGTGCGGGCGTCGTGTGAGCCATTCTTTGCACCAATTCGCATGTTACGAATGGGATGATGAAAGTCGAAAGACAGAAGTTAAATCTTTCGAAAATTTGAGAACCCACCCCTCACGATGTTCTTCGAGTTACAGTGGCGCTCGATGGTTTTCGAGAGGAACAGCGAATGTCATGAAGCTAAGCATAACATTGTGCCGCGTCGTCCGACTGCGAAAGAAGCTCATCAGCCCCGTTCGTGGCCCCGTGTTCCGTCCTCTGGGACCGATTCCTGTGAAGCTTCGACAGTTCTCCATGCTTCTGAAAGTTGCCGAATCGTGCTCGTTCTCAAGATGACGGCTCCAGAATGCCGTTCTGTAGGGTGGTTCAGTACTTCCGACGCACTTCCGTGCGTTTCGGCATCTATTTCTGTGCGCCTTCTAGACGCTGAGCTAATGGTGATATGAAATTTCGCCACATTACTCCCGCAAAGCACCCAGATATCAGGGTGGAACGTTCGATCGATTCCGCACTGAGGTCGGAGATCGGTAGGGTACGATCGTTGTCAAGACCGATCTCCTAGCGGTGCAGCCCTGACGAGGAGTATTCTGTTTCACGATCCCAATGTCGAAAACCGGCAATCCGAAGGAGTCGTCCAGATTACGGGCACCGATGCAGCGGGGGAGAAAGTGAGGGAAATAGGGTTGCCGTGTTCCGGACGGACGAGGGCAGACTCCTCGGCCATCGGTGGAGAAGCCGCAAGTCAAGCAGTTCGTGGGCGGCCCTCTAACAAGCTGCCAACAATGGAATGATCCATGTTTCAAGACATCGAACAAGTTTTATAGGTGCAAGAGAATCCGCTTTGACGCCGCCACGAAGAGCGCAAGCAGACTTGCTGAAGGTACCGAAAAATAACGAGCAACTTCCACGGAAATCGCGGTTATTTTCAAGAGCGAACGGTCGCAATTGGAGAAAAGAAACTCTGGTTGCGTACGTCTGCACCGTGTCAACCGAGAGGGAGGGCGGGGGAGGACACGGCTAGACTCACTTGGCGGATCCTGCGTCTGGCATTTCGAAAAGCATATGCCTCGTGCACCGCTCTTTTCTGCCAACCTCACTATCTCGCGTAGTCGAACAGAGTGCAGTGGTCGCATGACGTATCTCGTTTTCTTCCTGCTTCGAATACATCGTCATTCCAGCCAGTCGCGTATAATGGAATCTGCCGAGAAATGCCGATGTCTTGCGGTCTGCCTCCGCCCTCGGCTAACTTTTTCTCGCTGTACGACTTGGCAACCGAGTCGACGATAGGGCATCGTTCCCGGTTCGAAATAAACGATCGACGGATTCGCGCAGAATGTCAACGAGTCGTTCGGCAACTCTCGACAAAGGCCCTTCCAGCGTCGTCCTGACACAGGTGCGATGAAAAACTTCCCCGATTCCGTCAGAAACTCGTGTGTTCCCGAGAGCGACGTTGTAGTCCTTTCCTCTGACCCACCCAAAAATCGTCTGCCTCACATCGCCGTTGTATCCGGTTCACTCAGGGGTTCCGGCCCTCGAATGGTTTCGGCCAGCAACTGCTACTGAAGAAATCTCTCGTTTCCTGCCGTTGGAGCGGGGGTGGGGAAGGGGATATCTATGCTGAGGAGAGAGATGGCGGGAGATGAGACGAGACGGAACGGCGGATCGAGATGGAGCAGCTGGCTCATGCGGGAGATTGCTGAGTCCTTTTAGGAGCCGCAAGTTGGCTCACCGACTCGACTGGATAACTTTACGATTCTTTCTTGAAATCTCGGGGGTCGGCGGACCCTAGTCCGAACGTCCAGAAGCGGCAACGAAGCCGTGACTAGAGAACCGTTCCGATACTTTCGTGCCCAATCCCCCCGCGTTTTCGTCTGTATTCGAGAACCGGAACGCGGGAGGAGCGCCTCGCCGTCCCCCTCCCAGCGATCGACTCGTATTATCGAGTCCAACGTCGGCAGAAGAGCAGAAATGGCAAGACAGCCGGCCGATATGTCAGCAGGTTTCCCCGAGGAGAGCCGACTCGCCCACTGGAGCACGGTTACACTCGCGGGGGACAAGGCAAACACTTCTTCTCACGCAGCAGACAACAGTAGAGCGAGGGGGCAAGATAATGAAGCGGCTTGTGTAGGTTTATCGGAAGCCATCAGAGAAGGCGAAGAGCGCGGGCGGTATCAGGCTTCTCGTGAGGCCACGTTGTACCTTCCCGCAGTGAGAGCTTGCCGCTCGCGAGCTCTAACGGTCACACGATGAAGAACCCCGTTTCAAGTTCAGGTTTGGTTCCTACGTCGACAGGACCACTTCAGTCTCAGCATCTCGAACGTCCGGGAAGCAGCTGCGCTCCAGTCGTGCGTGGCTCTCCCAAACCAAGAATCCCCGGGAGTCGCCGTCGGCGGAACGCTCTGGACTCCGGAGCGGACGAAGCCGAGTCGACAACAGCGATGAAGACGGGTGTTCACTGCGGAGGGCCACGCGTGGAAAACTGGGGCAGAGTCGGAAGCCGAACCAACTAATCACGTCCTGGATGTGAGAAACTGTTGGATGAGGTCCTTTCATCCGGCGATCATCGATTCGCGGATCTGTCAAGAACAGCTTTGGGTTCAATGGATGAACTCGACGCTGGAGTGCCGAGCAACTTTCACGCGTGCTGCTCTGGGCCAGCTTTCCCAACATTCGCCTTTATCTCCCTTTCATTCAGTATCCCCGCGGCTCAGCGCTCGAGCCCTTGCTCCCCTCCGCTGACTAGCTGTCGTCGAGCTTCGTCGTCGGGTTTCCGAAGTTCCATGAACGTTATCTCCGGAGTGAAGGTTTGATAGCGTGACACCGTAATCCCTTTCATCGGAAGTGTTCATTTTCGTTGGAGCGGAGTCCAAAATACCTAGCTCGCGCGGTGTTCGCATCGAATCCATTTCCAGCCCGCCGAACGTCCGATGCGGAGCGAGCGAATAGCTTTGTGACAGATTGCCAGACGGGGGTAAGTGCTCGGCTTCTCTCGAACGTAAGGCCGCATCGACCACCGGCGATAGACGCTGTATCATTGAATAGTAGAGCACTCCCGGCAGAGATTGGCCCCGTCGCTCGTCGGTCAGCATCTAGATTGGAAGGCCGAACTGAATGCCGGTGGACTTTCGCATGCGTGCCGAGGGACGGACATAAGTACATACTCATACGCGCGCCGATATACTAGCCCTCACAATCAGTCACAGCCGTACCACACGCCCGAAGACCATCTGAGCTGTCACGAAATAAACCGCCGAAGCGACGACTCTTTCGCTGGGAGCAGGTTCGAAACAATTACGTACCGCGTGACCGGGACGAAAGCCGCGATAACGAACAGCATCGACAGGGAACGGTCCCCAAGCTCGATCTCTGAGTACCTGGATCGGAACACGTGGGGCGAGTTCGGAACGCTGGATGTCACCAGAGCCGGAAGTCGGCTGAGATATTCACAGCTTGAAGATTCACAGCAGCAGAAGGACGAGCTCGTGAATACCTGGAAGTCAATCGGACTGAAAACGACAGGGGCCGGTGAGCTCCCCCACGGCCCGTTGAGTTTATGATCTCCTTTCTTCGAGAATCCGACTCCGTCGAGTCTCCCTGGTCTCCGAGTCTCGCATGGACTTTTTTCGTTCGTGGTCAGGAATTCGTTCGAATTATTTCACTGCGAGTCGAGAGAAGATTCGGTGGGAAACAAGAGGTCACGAGTTCATCGATGCCACGAGTACCCTCCGTCGCACTTTCACGGGAAAGAAAGTGTGAGGGGGAGGTACCCCCAAAACAATAGTTTGGAACAGACTTTATCACCTATATTGCGACAAAGTACGATGATCTTGAATGGCTGGCGCCGTTCAATGACCCTCGCATCGTTGTCCCGATGACCAAGGAGTCGCGAAGTCTTCGTAACCCTTCTCTTACCCTTCGGGCCCCGTACATGGAGGAGCGAAGAGAATTTCAATCATACCCCGTTCTCGCCGATGAAAAGAGCTCCAGTTCATCCCGATTCCGTGATTGAGAATAAGGAGTCTCAAAACTGGAGTCAAGCTTATTGTTCAACCTCGCCCTTCGGGGACGGTGACCGAGGGGGACCGACTCAATCGGGAGAATGTATGGAGCGAGTGATTCGAGCTCGACGAGACCGCTCACATTCTCGAAACGCTCCACATTTCAAAGAACGTCCGGTGAGCTATAGAGCCTCCCCTACGGAAAAATGAGTCGATTGCATTTGAGGGAGCAGTCCCGCAGTCAGACGCCGTCTCCTTGTTGGCGAATGGACGGTGATGCATCAGTGTCGAGCAAATGCGCGACGGCCTGGAATCGCTCTTGACGCGATGAATGAGCAGTTCTTCCTGTCGGATACTCGATAAGTAATTAACTCGATATGATTACGCGCGAGTTGTTCTACTTTACGAGCAGATATCGGCGCTGAGATCCTCTCGCTGCGTTTAAGAGCTGATTTCTTCCTCGAGCTAGAACGAAGTGCGAGCACGTGCCAAACGAATGTCAACGAGAGCCAACGGCAACGGAGATCAGGTGGAGGCACTTACTCGAACGAGAGCCTCCTTTGTGCGGACTTCAGAGAAGGACCGCTCAGGAGGAATCAGAGAACGCAAACGATGCTCTCGACTTCAGCCAGCTCCAGTGAGACTTCGATAAATTCACCACGCGGCCACAAACGGCCTCGGAATAAGCCCGCTCGAACATCCCGATTATGTAGGCTCGCTAGCTCTGGTTTGTTCAGAACTTGATCTCATCTCCAACTGATCAGCTTGAAACGTGGATTGGTACCCTCGCCCGATACCCCGATGGATGAATTTCGCGGTGCTGCACTGCTTCTTTTATTCATTTGTGGCATTCGGACCCTGGCTCGGCAGAAAGCTCGCCTAACCTGCCCGGAATATCACAGGTTGCGGTCTTTAGAGATTGGGCTGAGTTCATTGGGTTTTTATGAGCCAAACCCGGCCTTCACGACGGATTTAGATTGATTTAGGACCCCGCCTATTCAGCCATCGATGCAAAAACTCGAAGACGTCGAGTGCGGAAATACTCTCGTGAACTACCGTGAGGAAGCGTGTGATCCGCGGAAACAGTCGGAGAGGTGCGCGTGGGCTGCTGGAGACGCTTGACGAGTTTGCGAGAACACGTTCGAATGGAGCAGCGGGAATCAACTTTTGTTCCGAGCAGAGGATTTCTGATGGGAGAATCCTCCACAGTGATTGACGGTTTAGCTAGGAAGAAGACGCGATTCCCAAGTCAGACAAAACGTTGAGGTCCGTGTCGAGCAAGTTCTAGAATCTTTCGATGTGAAACTGGCGATAACCCGCGTGCGGGGGACGCGCTCTCGGAGGCGTCGAGTTTCCCGTCCCGAAGATCTGATCAAGAGCTTTAAACTGAGCGAGGAGCGAGTTTCACATAAACGCGGAAAGCAGGGCTCAGGGAAGAGCACCTGAAACGGTTCACAGCGCAGCCGATAGACGAAGCGAGCGACACCGGTTCGAGTCAGCTGAGGCACGAGGCCTCCGGTGGAGGAACAAGCCGGAAGTGTCTCCTCTCGTATTGAGCCAAGCAGGCAGGCAAGCTTCTCGATTTGCTGTTCCGTCGTCACTGTGGGCTTTTATATGTTTGCCGTCTGCTCGTACCGCTGCCCGGTTGTAAAGATAACGATCGAATCCCTCAGATGGATATTTTTCTCCTTTCTTTCCGTTTATACGGGTGAGCTGCACACATAGCAGCTTGCAACAACATCATCTATTCGTTGCCGATCCCCGGGGAAACTTTGCTCTCCGAGGAAGAGCGTTTTAGGCGTCCTTGGCGCCAGTACTTTGGCCGAGGGCACTTTTTCCATAATGACCGGCTTCCCTGCGGACCGTCGTTGAACGTGGAGCAATCCCTGAGTTGGCTGGGGGGTGACAGGACACAACATGATGAACGACCTCGAGTCTCTAATAATCATGCTCTAACCCTCGGCCTGCGTGCGCGATTCACATGCTGATTTTCCGCGAGACACTGTCCGACCAAAGCCCTTTCCCCGTTGACACGTGCTCGGATGAGCTCATTTACATCCGGGTTCAAAAATCAACGAAGCGGCAACAGGCATTTCTCGAGGAGAACCATCTTTCCACCTGCTCGAATCTCGCCAAAGGAGAGAAAGGGCGACGACTCCGCATCTACCGATGGGTTTGACTGCGTGGAATTGTTTCCCAATCTGCGTTCCAAACTAATCTTTCCCGTGACTCGCTCAGGAGCTCTCCCAGGGAATCGTCCATGGGAAATCAGCCTGTTGCTCCCCCGCGCCTCTGAGAGAGATTGCAACAGGGTGGCTTCCCAGATGGAGGGCGTTCCCCATGGGCTGATTTCCCGGACCCACCCGCTCGGCCGAAGTTTCCCTCCGCTCACCGCGGCCTTCACAAACGAGAGAACACAGTTTCCCGCAACGGGGATTCCTGAAAGCCCGGGCTTGAGTTATTTAATGGCCTCAATTTCTCGGCGGAGCCGGGCTTCGTGAGAAACTCCTAGTCTCAGCCAGAGTCGAACGAACAGTCTGTCTGGGGGCATGAGTCTCTCCCGAAACTCCAGAACTCATGAGACGTTCCCCTAGAACCCGGCGGACGGTCGTCGCCCCACTCCGGGATAACTGCCCTAACCGTTCCGATTCCCTTTCAGCAAGAATGCCGTTCAGTATCCGTCGCTTCGCGCTTCAGAGATCATTCTCAACCGAAAGTGGACCAAAGATACCAAAGTCAAAATCTCATGACAACGGGGGCCAGCAAGGTGCTTCTTCAGCGGCCGGAGCGAATCTGCCCGCGTCAAGATCAGTTGATCAAGCGGACTTGAGGAGACTAGGGGACCCTCCAGGCTACAGTCAGGGCGGGCAGCCCCCGAGACTCCCGCCGCGAGGACCTCCACGGAGATCAGCCTCCGTAGACCGCGCCAACCCACCGTCGTCGGGTGAGTACTTCTCCAAAACCCACAAGCGTTGAAGCTTCCATCTCTAGCTGATAGATGGAGGGAGACAGGGGGCGGGGGAAGGCCCGGGCCATTGAATAATGGAGCGAAACAATTCAAAGAGCGTAAGCAACGATAGTCCAAAATCTCGGAAACTCCGGGATGTAATTCGGCAGAGCCTCCAGAACTGGGAAATAGGGCCCCTTGAAGAGGCTCCAGATCAGCGTTCAGCCACACGTTTCATGTTCGACGTGAGCTTTGAGGAGGAATCGAGCTTTCAATTTTTGGGACGATCGCTTCCTTTCGGAATTTCTTTCTCATTCACATCCGCCGCCACCGTGAAGTTCCGAGAAAAAGCTTCTGAGGAATGAAAAGGACAAGGGTACCGAGCAGGAACCCGTTCGGGGTAAGGACGCGCAGGAACTGTGAAGGGAGAGAGAGATAAGCTCTCTACCCTCGCAGGGCAAGCGGGATATATCGGCATTGTGTTCGAGATACGAGCGGGGAAGGAGGTTGAGCGAATTGGGCGGGTTCCTCGGGAAACTCAGAGTAAACTCTTTTTGGAGCAGCTCTGCTGACAAGCCGGAAGAAACACACTCGAAGAAATCCCAGTTTCAATTGAGCAATCCCAGCGATAAGGAGCAGCAACGTGGTTCGGCGACATTACGGAAACGCAGGCGTCATGAGCTTAGAAGAACGCGCCGGCGTCGACGTGCGCTTCCATCTCAAGATTAGATACGACCGAGTTCCGGGAAGACTCACGCTCGGGCGTGACTCATGGTTGACGGTCAACCACCTGTCAAGATAGTTCCCCAAGTGCGTCGTTCGGCTTAACGCCTGCAACCACCTTCATAGAATAAAACAGCTGCTGCTGGCGCGGCCTCCGATGCGGCTGAGTCGATTCTTCCACTGATCGCCCTGCCTGAAGGGATCGTAACCGTTGTCGACGTCCTACCCGCCATCGCCGGAGCCACTGTCATTATCCATGATCCTCTACAGACTCGCGCCGCGACACAAAATACTCGCTCAGCTAATTACGGACCTCGTTCGGGGAAGACCCACAAAGACATACGACCAGATAGAGGGTCGTAGACATGTTAAGGCACAGATAGGAGGCTGCGCGTACACAGGACCTTGGGACCGCACGCGCCGCGCAACTCTCGTGCGCCAGCAATTGTAACGAACAGTCATTTCGCCGCCTCACTCGACCGAGATGCGGGCGGAGCTCGCTTGTCGAGGGAGGGTGGGTCGACCGATGCTGGGGAACGAAGGAGGTCGCTTGCGCAACTCGTCGTTCCACACGAAGTTTCTGGTCATCCCTGCGACGTCCCAGGATTGTTGTACTTATGAGGATGCTGCCGATCCCGACGATTTCCAACTGATGGCTGGTGTTCGAAACGAGAAAGTGACGCAGCTCACCTCTCGACCGAAGATCACTCGTGTTCTGCTGACCTGGATCACGGAAGACTACGGTTCCCAGAAAGCCTCTCAGACGTCAACGCTCCTATCCGCGAGACTTTGAGGTCGAACTGATCTCCGGGAACGATTTCGCTTCAAGTCCGCTGAAGAATTTCCGTGCTCTTCTGGAACTGATCCGATCACGCGGTCTGCAGAAGGTTTCTTCTGGCACATGAGGCTCTCAAAGGGATGCCGCAGAATGCAGCTGCTATCTTTCGTCGATGAAACTGACTCGTCGTGTGACCGCCAGTATCGAGCTTCCTAGTGCTGAAATCGATTGGGATATTGGCTTGTTACACTGGAGATCTCCGAGCACTTCTTTGCTGCCTCCCCCCGGCTTCCCGCAACAGGCTTCCTGAGGCTCGAGTCGGGCACCGGATATTTGGCAGCCTGTGGTACCATCCGCCTGTGAGATCTTGTTCGACATCGACCCAGAACGATCGAGAACCATCAAAACCATCCCCAGAATGGGAGCGTCAGCGGTAGGACTCATTTGCGCCGCTCATTCCCTGGCTTAACCCATTCTTTTCAAAGTCGGCGGGAATCTATCAGAGAGATTACCAGGTGTTCAAATATGGAACCGGTTCGCTTGAGGAGGGCGCTGCGATTGTTTCAGCGCGGCAGGTTGCTGCTTGCACAATGAATAGCCAGCTTTCGCGGTAATTCGTTCGGAGCACTTCTCGTCGGCTAAAACATGAGCCAAACGGGGAGCCCCGAGTCCGAACCACGAGTAGTGTCAAGCTGTGGCGGAAAACATACGGAATTCCCCGCAGAACGCGGTTCTGAGTCTATGCTCTTTGTTCACGTCGATCAGCGATCCGAATCTCGACGGATGGAGATCCAATGATCCAATTCGGAGCGATCGAGGAGTATCTTCCGACGGACTTTCTTATGGGAACGAGTCGGTGTCCGCCCACCTCCAGTCGGAGCTGAGTTTTCCGGAAAGCGAATACGGGTTCCGCACCAGATACCCTTCATTCTAGTCTTGAAGTCTGGCCAGATGATGTTGCTCGACTTCATTTACAATATTCCATCGGCATAGTTCAACTCCATGCTATAGCCAGAGACTTATGCAACAGGATAACGGTTTAGCCACTCCGCAACCAACACGTGCTGCCCAACATTGGGTGAGATGAGCTGTTTTGAGTTGGAAATCGACGAACCCGAGGAATTCTTGAATGTTCTGGGAGAGTCTTCGAGGAGCCAACGGTCAGCCGCTTCGTCAGCGCTGGCCAGAGAGTGGGGCTCATCGACCTTACCCGACTATCAGGGCCCGTCATCTCCGAAGTAGAATGAACGGGAAGACCGGATATGAGTGAGACACATTTCGCGGATCACCTCGCGAGCTGTCTTGTTCTCGAGCTCCAGATATCCGCTGTTGCCCCATTGCGATGGAGCTCAAGAACGCCTCGCCTCACGGTTTCGCGTCACAGGTCAAATTGGCCCAATTCAATCTGAGAAGATCGCGACCATGAGCCACTGATTCGCTGATCACGGAGGAGGCTCACCAACTATTGTTCTAGTTGGTTGACAGTCACAAACGACTTCCAAGCATTTGAAGCTCTGCGCCAGAGAAGTCAATCGGAACATGCATGGTATCATTATGGGGACAAGTCAGGCCTGCGAATGGAAAGTGCTCATGAAAACCCACAGCAGCAACGGTGGAAACGACCCGACGCTGGAGTGATCCTCGGTCAGGTGAAGATGACTCAGCAATCGGGGTCCTGGTTGGTCGAGAGCGGACATAAGTAACGAAACATCGGGTCGCTTGTGAAGTTCTCGAAGGTTCTGGCGGCGGAGCAAACACCGAAACGCGCCCACAGAATCCGCGTTGACCCTTTGGGTGGAAGCGGGGAGTATTTGCTCAGAGCAGGGTCAGTTAACACTCAACCGACTCTTAGGTGGCCCACTCTCGTTCTCAGCCGCTCCTCTCGCGTCGGAGAGCCAGCCATCTATGAATCGAAACTCACACATTCGGTACAGGGAGCTCTCGAGCAAATGATGCGCTCTCGAAATTTTTGATTCGAGTCCGGTGGACTTTGAAGACGGGTTATTCCGCGTCTTTCTGGGGCTTCGAGCCGTGGGAACTGGTGCTGGGAATCTCTGATGGCGTTCGGCTCTCCCAACTGATCTCCGAACAGGCCCGCAATATGCCCTCCTCAACTGGTCCTGAGAATATGATTCATTACATTGCGTTTATCTGATCTGATAAATGCCATCACCGAACGATAGGAGCTTCGCCAGGTTGGCGCGTGGATTGTGCCAGCGGGCGACTTTCAGACATCCGAGAGTCGGGCATCTGAGAGGGTCCGTCCTCGCTGGATGGCAGAGGACCGACTGGATGCTCGGTCGTTGGGCCCGGTTTAATCGAGGCAGCGCGTTCTCTACTTTCTATCCATAAAAACGTTCACCACACCGCAGCAGAGGGCTCTACCCGGAGGAAAGTCGAGGGAATCGAAACTCCGCCCTTGCGCCAGTGCCTCCAGTTCTGATCGGCCGATCGGTGTGATGACAAGTCGGGTTTCGATCGAGCGAGTAGAGAGAACAGTTACGATGTTGGTGCGATCGGTTCCAGACACCGAAGAGTAATTTCGCCAGTTCTAATCATTGGGAGTCACTGCGGCCTGATGACCGATGAGTTCGCTCATGGAAGATGAGCTCACGGCCGGATCACCGCTGATTCGATCTCGGGTCCAAGAGATTTTCAGACGCATTACTGGACGATAGTCTGCAAAAACGCAAACCCGGAGCCCTGGCTTTGGATGCCCTCGCAACTCTGTGTCGTCTGGCCAATAACATTTTTGGAAGCGATGAACAACATCATAAAAATTGAGTCGCTCTCATAGGTGACTCTCGCACGCCTCCCGCATGCGTTCGCTCTGCAGGCGTCTGCTCGCCCGGAGCGGCCTTTTCCGTCAAGCGGGAATACTGGAACAATCGAATTCTTTCGTTGTGTTTGCAAACGATGCGATTGACGGCGGCGGCGCCAGCTGAGTGAAGCTGGATCTCGCCCAGCTCATCTTGCCTCCACTGAGAGGAGACAATCGAGTCACTTACAGCTCACTCTCTGACCTGCCGTGATTCCAATGCAAGCATGTGCGCGACGTGCAGACCGCTCTGAAATTTCAGCCATTTTAGTGATAAGTCGCTCTCTCTCGCGACCGCCTTCGCTGGACCGTCGGTGGGTTTCTGAGCTTTGATGATTTCCGCCCGTAGTGTTTCCGTTTCCACGCGTTCTATCCGGGACGACGGACACTATCTCTCGAACACACTGACCGATGTCGGGTTGGACATTACCGTCTCCCACTCTTCGGCTCAGCTTTAATAACCGCTCCTCCTGGAGAAATTTCGAGAGTTTGCTTCGCTCCCAGGAAAAGGAAGCTCCAAGATATCCTCCTCGGGAGTTTCCGAGGCTCCATCGGGAAACGATTCTTATATTGTGTGAGCTCGAGAACACGTCGGCGGGGAGCTTGACTCACCAGAAGTTGGGAAGCTCGAGCGCGGTCCCCGTCTGCGATGCAACCGAGTCACCAAGGTCGACAACATTCTCGGTGCTATTTCTCGGCTGGTGATGACCGTAACGAAGCGATAACAATCAGCGCTCGTCGGACGAAGGCGCAACTTGATGGAACACGACAAATGCTTTTATGTTCCATCTCTGGTCTTCTCCTCATGCAGCCTATTAGAACCTTGATAACCAAATGAGTTAATTATACGGAAATTGCTGTAATTAGCCCATCCATCGAGCGCATGCAACCAACGACACGATTCTCCTCCACCGCCACGTGCTTTCCGTGAATGCAAAAACGGGTGGTTCTCCTCCGAGCAGATAGTTCGCGCGCACAGACGAGAGGAACTTTCGACTCCCAGGTTTCCGGACCCGAACAGAGAGAAACAATTCTGCAGCGAACGCTCTTGGAATTCCCCCCGCGTGCGAGTGGCAACAACTCGCTCGTACAGAGTCATCGAGATGATCCTCCCTCCAGCGCCGTCCGGAATCGTGCCTCCATGCATCGGTAATGATCGGCCATTCATCAAAGTTCCATCGCTTCCTTGGAAACGCCCTTCCCGGTGATTCCAACAAACGCACCGGACGAAGACGCGCCAATGGATATACGCTCGAGCGCAGAACAGGTGTGGGAACAGATTCGATTCGAGTGTCCGAGATAGAGAGCTCCCATCACTTCGATCGAATCAAGTCCCAGACATCAGGCGATATTCTCGAGCTATGATTCTCTGCTCTGTATTATCATCTCCGGAACTGCCAGGCCTCCTCGATCTGGAACGGTAGTGGTTGACGTGCAGGCTGGCGAGACCGTGCACGAAGAGGAGTTGGCTGACTTGGGGCTTTTTGCATTTCGCCGTCGGCGGCAGAAACATCGTCAGCAGAAGGGGCAGCTGCAGCGGGGGAGGAGCAACAGCACCAGTTTCTGACGGGGATTCTGATGCGAGCCTAATTTCATTAGATAATTGGATTCGGAGCTCCAGACTCTATCCCATAACCCAATATGAGCTGGCGTCAGAGGAATGAAGAGAATTTTCAGGAAAGCGTCAAACGGATTCGATGTTCCGAAATCACGCATGCCCCAGATATCTGAATCCGTATACGGGCTGAAATCCTTACTTCGAATCCAAATCAAAGCTCGGGATGGATTCGAATCCGAAGTTGAAAGCGGATTCGTGATCGGACTCGGATTCGAGAGAAGCCTGCGTATCCATTTGGGTCTCGGATTGTTATTCAGTCGTCTTGACCGCCGTTGAAACCCCGAGTTCGGACCCGGGTCCTGGCTCCAGGGATCGGTTCTCAGTCGGTACCCTTGCGGGCCCCTGGACGTATACAGGGGCTCCGCGACGCCCCGTGGTCGAATAAGGCTGCCGGAGATGCACGATGCACATTCAAGTCCACATTTGAATCCGGGAACCTCTATCTGGGCTGCGTCAGAACACTCGAATCCGGATTCGAACCCGCTCAAACATCCGGATCTGAAGTCGAATACAGACCCGGGTTCGGACTCGCACCAGAATCCGGCCCGGCCTCGGACTCGAAAGTTGTAGGATGGTCGGCCTTGCTTTTGGAATTGCCGAGTCCGAATCATGCCCGTCACTGGTCGTGGGATAGCCTGCACCGGGAAGCTGGATCGAAGTGAATGAGAACCTGGAGAAGATCATATTGCTGCGACGACAACATGGAATGATCGAGCGTTTCGTAGTTTACCCGATACCCAGCGGTGAACGACCAGAAATTCGAGAAGTCTGCTGTCAGGCCGCCCGGAGCTTCTAAGAAGTTTGATTTGTTAGGGGGACCCTCGGTCAGTTTGGGCATGGGGATCCAGAGCTTCTGCTCCGATCGCTCGTTATTTAACGACCGTAGTGCTGTTTCTGATTATCGTGCGGCCCACGGTTCGAAGGCGATGAAGTTTTTATTCGAATCTTCGCGCGAGGCATGAGCTACGGGAATCGAGCGGCCGCGAGAGCTTGTGGATCCGCCGCAAGATTTATCGAGGGAAGGTGTCCCACCGGATCCGGCTATCGGAATTCCGAATATTTTCTTAAAGGTTTTTCCTTCATCAATTTCGGCATCCCGCTATGGTGATGCCCCGCACGCTCATCCTGGCTTCGAGACTTTCGGGACTCCTGGCCGGTCTCCTGGCTTGCTGATTATCGAGGGCCCAACAAACTAGCGATGTTCAAGTTGGGACGCCGCGACAGCAGGGAGCAGTCGTCGAATGCTTTCAAGCGTCTCCTTCCAGAGCATGACTCGATGTTGTGCTGCTGCCGCTATTTCCTTCATCAGGCATGGTTTCATCCAGAAGTGGAACTCCTGGCGCAGTTGAGCTGGAATTTACTTTCGATCGTCAGCGGGAGCCGCTCCTTAGTCGAGTGGATTCGCGACCACATATTCCACTACGATTATCATGCTCGACAGCTTCATGGCTCTTAGGGAAAGAATCCGACAGCAATAGTGTGTATGTGAGGAAAACGTTGAAATGAAGAAATGTTTTGTTTTCCAGCAGGCCTGCTGTCTCGATGGCGTTCTTCGGGAAAATCGCGGTCAATCGAGGGAGGCGGAGGGGGAAGTTCGAGAGAGTTTGGACTTCCTCCGGACGATGGTGATTTAGATTTGGTGGCCGTTCAGCAAAGATCCGCACGACCGGCGGGGCATCTGCATCAGAGAAGACAGCGCTTCCAAGGTTAGTTCAGAGATATTTCGAGTAGCTGATAAGCTGAGTGTCGTGAAAAACTTCGGGTAGGAACTTCTAGACGCGAACGAAGAGAGGCCTGGATACAAAGATTCGATTTCCACAACCAATTCCACTCGAATGTCGAAAACACGCGTGCTTTTGTGCATCATCCTGGTAGAAATGAAATCATCCGATTGCTTTCGGTCGAACGGTGTCAACTACCGCTAGAAACTGTGGCCGGTGTCTTCAGATATCGTCCAGCTCTGAAAACCAATGATCATTCAAGGATGAGGGCTCAGAAACTTGCCCCTCCCGCTGTGTTCGCCTAGATTCACCGCAAGAGGCACACATGACGTGACGCACGTCGCGGGAACGGTGGAGCACGACCGGACTCCCGCGGTCGAGTGCCTTCTGATGGCCAGCCTACCGGTTCGTTCCTCTTTAGCCCGTGAGGACTCCTTCAGCAGTCGACTCGCTGTTGGTAGAGTAGTGTGCTGGCACTCTTCAAATGCATGGCTAGTTCCGTCGAGGCTTCTATTGCCGAGGACGGCGCAAGAGAGACTCCCAGTCCAGACAGGGAAGCATCGCTGAGCGATCTTCCCTCAGCTCGTTGGATCTGATCGCCGTTCGTTCCTTTGTCGAGCGCCCAACCGAACGGAGCCGGCAAGCTGTGAGATGGACCGACCGTCGAGACAGCTCAGCGGCCCCTGGGACAACGTCATGCACTTTGCGGCCAGCCATTCTCATTAGTCGACCATGCACGAGGAAGTTGGTATTTTCAGAAGCAGCAGCAGCTAAAGCTAATCTGGACGTGAACACGCACCGAAATTCGATGGTTTTCTATCCCGATTTTCCTCGGTTCCACAGCAAAGCACAAATTATCGCAAATTGAAACAAGCCGGGAAGAGGGGCGTCCGCGTCGGCAGGCCAATATCAAAGCAAGACTTCGGCAGAATATCCCAGAATCCGCAGCCTTTCCCATCGATTCCCTCGACGCATGCTAAACAGAATCCAAGACTCGCCAAAATTCATGCGCAGGGTGTCTTCTCCTGGTCGGCGATTTTCGAACCATATCTTATTCTGGCCGTAACGTTGTAGTCTTTCCGACTTTTTCGAGAATTGAAAAAAAAAATCGACAGTATATCCTGATGCGGTGAGCTTTTGGGAGAATATGAGGACAATCACCGCCAAGGGGTCGTTTCGATAGTGACTCATTTGGTTTTTCGAGGTCTCACTCAGAATGAGGAAGCCGGTTGCGAGCCAGAAAATAGATTGAAATCATTTTGACGCCTCCCGAAACGGAAAGAGTTCGTATCAAGCTCAAATTTGAGGTCTCCTCCATAACTTGTCGGTAAGAAGACCTCGAAAGGAAGGGTCTCCTTCAAGATTTTCCGCTAGCCGTAATTTCCATAACCTCATCTTCAATAAAAATCAAAATCACCTCGAAATCCCCTATCAACCGAGAGATAATTCTTCGGAAAAATCACGAAGTCATGGAAAAACCAAATCGGGCTCGAAAATCACCTACCCAAAAGAGCCATCCTCTACAGTATTCCCTCCGATTTGAGGGCCGTACCGTGACCCCTGGAAGATTGTCCGTCCACCGGTACTGGTGGAGAGTCAATTTCGAAGAGTCGCCCACCCGATGGGACGTCCCCTCACTTAGCGTCCATAAAATCATCGACGTATACCCGTTGTCTTTCATTTCTCTCGGTAAACACGCGATCGAAACGAATCTCAATGCTAACTCGGCTCTATCTGACCCATGAAAACTTTCTTTTCCGAGGAAGAAGACCCTAAGAGTGGGCTCTGCCAAGAAAAATGAATCCGACGCCAAGACGTGGGCATGACGTTACTTTTCCGCGCAATAAATCCAATGAGAAGTCCGGATTCCGTTGGGAAAGGTGTCCCTATGCTCTCAAGCCACGCGATGGAAATGAAAAATAGCTGAGGCAATGGTGCGGGGTCCTCCCGCGTTCCCCGAGGATCCGAAATCTGTCTCGGACTCGGCTCACATTTCGTAGAAGCTCGAATCTTTGTTCCCATGTCTGATCGCTTAAAAAGCTGACAACGTCATCCTGGATCTCTCGCCTCAAAGCTGAAATTTGGGAGCGAATTCCGCTCAGAGAGACGAAAGCCATAATATTGGCTCAAACGCTTGTGGCCTTCTTTTTCTTTGAGGACAGGAAAGCATGCCCCGTCACAAAGGATTGGAATAGAGAAAATGCTTCCGGAATTCCACGGGAGAACCGTGAATCCCTCAACGCTGTGCTAGCCAGAGTCGAATGTATCGAGTACTTTCCTTGCTCCGCTGGCAGCATGCGCTGCTGCTAGGAACACCCATCAGCGGCAATGTTGTGTCTCGGTACCGGGGATAGTTCTAGCTTCGTCACCGTGTGAAGTGCGTTGCGAACCGCCTAACTTTCCCGCCCTCACGTCGATCGAGCGATGGTAAGGGACGCTCAAAATCAATAGTTTGACAGGGACAAAATATTTTCCTGTGTTAGGAAGTGTCTTCGTGGACGTGATCTCGTACCGCTTATCTGTGTCACCCGATGCGTATTCGGGAGTCATCCGACGCATTGCGGGAGTTAGTACTCGCTTCTAGTTGCGACACATCCGAACTGCGTTTGAGGCTTCCGGAGGTTCAGCCACCTGATGGGTTCCTGCCAAGAACGACCGTGACCGGGCTCTCTTGGCCGCAGCTCATCCTGCCGGAAAGGAGTGGCATACATTCTGAGAACGGGTGTAGCGTTACGGATGCTGCAGTAGCGGAGAGACAGTCATGTCCAGCGGATGGAGAGCAAATGGAAGTGTCGTCGCATCCGTCGGTCTAAATTGCTCCTAGCGCTTGGCTCACTGCTCGTTCCTCACTCGAGCATAACTCTTCACGAGGACATACCTCCGTGCAATCTACGGATTGAGATATGTCCCCGTACAGTGTTGGAAAGATTGGTGGTCGAGAAAGATTTCACAAGTTTTCGGATAAGAGAACCGAACGGAGTTCATTTTTTCGAGTAGTCGGCTCTTGCCTCGAGTCTACCATACATGCTGCTCGCTCGAACTCTCAGAACCGACAGAGCGCCGTTTTCAGGCAGGACCTGCGAGCTCACCCGATGACGCGCAACGGCTCGACGTCCCCTTCGGTCTGGGAAACACTCGGGAACGAGACTCATGGATTCGCTCGTCACTCGATTCGGGGTTGCGTGGTTCTAATCTCCCCGTGTCGAGGCGCTCGCCTGTCAGTCATCTCGGCTCGCGCTGCGTTTGTAGAACGAGCCCCTACCGCTCTCACACGCTCCACCGGTTTACGCGCTACTTTTCCGAAACGTGTCCCGTCGACGTGGTTTATCCTGTGGATTCCGCAGTTTCTCGCACAGGCGAGACGACGTCTGCGGCGTTCGTCGATTTCGCGTTCAGTGGCTTCCCTGAGGGCGGAGTGCGGCGGTCGTTGGATGTACTCTAGCGCGAGGTGCGGAATTCCCAAAATGGTTTCGGGGTTAGCCGTCCGCCGCCAGCCGACTGGCTGACATCCTTAGGACCGAAACGGATTTTCCGACCGGAACCCGGCCGCTTGCCTGGTTGCGTGGATGGCGCTCGGCTTCGGCTGCCACTGCGGCGGCGGCCATTTTCTTTCAGTACGGTAGTTCGCCCGGGGCCATGAATACGGGATCAGTGAAAAACGAGACTCGCAGACTCCGTCGAGTAGACGGTCGGCTTGCTGGTGGGCGCTTGGTCGAGATGGCTGACCGGAGTGTTCAGATCAACCCATCGTGGAGTTATCAGGGCGGCGGACCGGAGAGCAAAACGGGGTAACGCGCCAAGCAACGGCTCAAACAGCTCCTTCTGCTGCCTCCGTGTCGCTCAGATAGTGGAGGATCAACCGTCGCCGCCGCCTTCGTTGTTTCACGGGGCGCAGGAAGGGGTGAGGGGGAAGGTGTCGCTCGGTGGAGCGTAAGCAGTTTTCAGCCTGAGAAAGTGGAAATTCCACCCTCGGTGCGAGTGCCAATGGGCGTTTGCTTGATTCGCGATGTTTGCTGTCGCATCTGCTCCGTCTTCGTCGCTTTCGATTCCGCTGTCCTCGATCCTGCGGTCGGATCCCTTCCACGGAGAGACAGGAGGAAGCAGAAGCGCTTCGAAAGAGAACGAAAACTCGATCCGACGATGCTTTGCTTCGACTCGAGTGGCGACCTCGCTAGATCGAGGACTCTGATCTCACAACCAACTCCGAGAAGTGTCGAAATAACCGCGAAATGAGCGCCTTCCGGGAGTGAGCCCGCGAGCTCCCAGGGTTTCGAAATCCCGGAACTGTTTATGTGCAACAGGTTCATCAGCACCGATAACACCGCAGCGAAGAAAAAACCGATGCGAACTCTCTCCTCGTATCCGGAGCCGCAGGAAACAACTCTATCTCCAGCGGCACGGATGCTCCAAGCGAAGAATTAGCAAGGGTCGAATATTTAGGGCGCCGACCGCCAGATCGTTCCATCGCGTTGACTCGCACGTCGGGCTAGCCCGTTAAGTGTCGAGGCGAATCATTACATCATCCAAACCAGACTTCCAGCCGAGCCGAACCAATGGACGTATGAGCAGGGACGAGATAAGCAGCAAACGAGGGACTTAGCAATTCTCCTGAGCGCTGTCTTTATCGCTGTCAACTATCCTCGTCAACGGGTAATCGGCGGACAGTTAAGCTCGGCTACTGGCGCAAATCTTAGTCGCAAGAGGATATTAGGTCTCTCGATCACCTCGTGCGTCCCCATTCATCATGCAGCTCACCCGTTCACCCCCCGAACCTTCTGCTCGGGGGCTCCCCATGGGGGTGAGAGAGAATATAAATAGCGAGATATTCGCTCAGCCAGCCGTGACCGGATCTCCTAATATCATCAGGCTGATAGCTCTCGGAGAACTATCGGCTGGTTGGCCCCTCCGTGGAGGTGGCGGACAGTTCCCGCCGGAAGCAGCAGCGGAGCGCCAAATTCAGCGCGTTGGAGTCGACCCTGATCCCGCCGAGGATTTTTCTCCCGCAGTATTGACCAATGATTCTGCGAATCCGTGTTTCGTGAAGTTCTTCTCCCGTTCTTTTCTCCCAACTCCTCCCATATATTCTAATCGCCTCTAAATTTCTCAAGAGGTGCCCGTTTTCGTTAGAAAACGAAAGCGCGCGAGCCGCTCGGTAGCTAGATGCCTCCTTTGTTTCGTTCACTATTCCACAAAGTTTCATAGCATACTATTCCTCAATCTCTGGAATATCACCGTCAACGACGCATTCATGCGCTGATTCCTCTTCGTCTGATTGAAGGCTCCCTGGCGGTTGCTACATCTGGTATCGGAAGTATCCCTGAGTCCTGGTCCTCGCCGTCTGAGGCAACCTTCTGAACCGCCAGCCGTTGCCTTGGGTGATGCACTTGACATGTTCAGAATCAAAGTGAACTCGTGACGCTAGGGTATTGTTCGGCGGTTGGGACATGCTCGGGCACTGCTCGTTCCTCAAGATCCGGAGAGGTGCGGGATTCGTACGTTTGGCTATGTCTCAGTCATCTGCACGTCGAACCTGGCAACGGCGGTGAGATCTCAATCGGGAAGGAGACACACTCGTTCCATGAGCGTCTGAGCCGGGCATACAATGGAGAGCACTCCTGCGTACCAAATAGCAGCTCGTGTGTTGGTCACATGCGACGCCTGGCCAGCTGGAGATAATGCCCATAGGTTGACGCCGCATGCAGTTCGGGTTGCGTTCTTAGTGGATCAATGCATTTTTAGCGCTTTATCGACACCCGTCGAGGAGGTCTACTCCTCACACGGACGGTTCCTTCTCCAGTCAGTTTCTGAAAGAGGCTCTTGCGAAGAGGTTTGGTTTAAAACTTTCACAGCGCGCCTCGGAGGAGGAGATCGCGAGGGGCTTAACCAGATCCGCATGTAGATGTGTTCCGATACGATATCCACCGATCCAGATCGAGACGGGGCCGGCGGTGCGGGCCGCTCGTAAGGCGCACTCGGAAATATTCCCACTATCACTCGTTCGCGAGACTCCTACGTTGCAGCCTATTACCTGATCGAGCATTTATTTTTCTCCCGGAAACCGATGGCTGTATTCAATTTCGATGGGGATACATCCACAGTTGCTCGAGCGGACTGCGCTGTAATAGATGTTCTTGTCGGAGAGCGTTGGCGCGCAATTGATCGAGGCTCTTTCTCGTATCGGTTGCCTTCCGCGGTCCTTCTACCTGCTGCCGTGCGGCCGCATCGAGTCGCAACTGAGCCCGTCTTTGTTGTTCCGATCCGTATATCAGAGCAATTGTGCGCGGCGAGGACCCGACAGTCTCAAACAATGCGCAGCTACCTCTCGTAGACGGCGCGGAACTTGTCGCCGAGACAGCTGGTGAGGTTGCTTCTTGGGTGTGGATACCGACAGCGGAACGAAAGCGGGAGAATTGATTTGTCTGAAATAGTGACGTCGTTCCTTATGATAGTTGGCCGCGTGGAAGAATGGAACCGGCGGCTCGGAATAGGCCAACTCGATGACGTGGCGCTTTCGCTTTTTCCCGCCGCGGCGCTGCAACGGCCGTCTTTGAGCTTCGAGTGGAACCCAACGCAAGTCTAGCCAGCCGTGAGCTTTTTTCGCCTCTTTTCTTCCCGAAGAAAGCTCCGGGCTCTGTTGAAAAATCAATCGCCGTCCACTGCACGTTGCTCCCTTCCGTAACTCCTGGATGAGACTCGTCCTTGGAAGCTCCACGTCACAGATTATATCATAACACAGGAGCTCTTCTACCAATGATCTCTGAAGGCGTGACTTGAGTTGTTCGCCCGATGAGTTGAACCAACGATCTACCGACATGTCTCTTCAAGCCCAAGGTGCGTGTGGTAGCGTTTTTCGCTGAGCTTCTTCCCGGCCACATCCAACTATGGATACTATCTGCCTCTCTGAGCTACGCGGAGCTCGGGCCAATCGATCGTTCTGCAGCAGGAATAGGACCTACGAGTTCCGACCGCCACACGAGGCCTTACTTCGTTTATAGAGGGCGTCAACTTGGAGCCGTGAGCCTCTGCAGCGAGCTAGAACAGAGAATAGCTGGAAGCGGTTGAGTCTCCTCCCCGCCCAAGATTCGTCAAGAAGTTCTCAGGGGGATTGACAAGCTCCCCCGCTGATACGGTCGGAGGAGATAGTCAGGAGGATGGATTGGAGGATATGACACGCGAATACCAAAGCGGCTAGATAACAACGTCGAATATCTTGAATAAATCACAGCCAGACCGACGCATCGATTTGTCTGACTCTTCCCGCAAATGCTCCGCCATCTTCTATCCCGTTATCGGAGTTCGATACCCTAATTTTGGAAACTCGGATAAGAGAGTGGCCACACAAATTCCTAGGTGGCGGCTCGGCGAGTTTCGGCCCGATTGGGAATCACATACGCCCACCGCCAGGTACGTCCGGGCTCAGTCCGCCAGGAAAGCAAGCTTTTGCCGGGGAGGAATAGTAATCAGAGAAGCCATTGCAAGATTAGTTCAGAGTCCGTACCGTTGAGAACTTGAGGCAACGCGGTTCATTATCAGTCCGCCGTTGCCCTCGGCCAGCGACCGAATAAGGTTTGTTTTCGGTGGGGTGACTCTGGCTCTGCATCAGACCCGATTCGGAGAGATAACAAGTACAAGATATGCTGATCTGCTGTCACAGTCGCGTCGATCGTCACGAAATTTTCCGAAGTGTTCAGTTCAATTTGTTGCGTCAGAAAAGACCGGAGGGTTGACAAGGTGATTCGATTTACGAAATCCAGGAATCTTTGGGAGCGGCGCGCGAAGATTCGCATCAGATTTACGAGGCATCGATTCATGCTCGAAGCAGAATACACGTCATCAAGTACGGAAAACGAGCGCGGGCGAAATCTCAAAACACCCCTTTGTTGTTTTTTTTTTCTTCTTGTGATCTCCGAGTATTCAATAGAGGCTCGTTAGCTCGTTCAACAAAGCAGCTTACGTGGATGCGCTCAGAATATCTCGAAGACACTCTCATGAATCTCTCGCAATAACGAAATCCCACGTCTTCCCCCTCTGGAGAGCTCCGACACCTTGCGTGGGAGGCGGATCGGAAGAGAACTCACAAGGCTCGAATTCGCAGTCAACCACCCCAGGGATCTTTGGAATGCTGGAGAATTTGTTTGAGAAAGAGAAGTCGGGGGTTTCGACCTCCGAAAAGGTTATCTAGCCTAACGGACGCGACAACACCAGTTTGTCGTCCTCTCTCACGTACTCATCCTTCTTGTGCTACGTCCAAACTCAATTACTCGGCTTATTGTATGAATGATTCAGCCACCACGGCAAACAAGGAGCATGTATCTCTAAGCGAGATCTGTTTCATCTTCTGTTCTCATATTCACGCATGTATGAAACAAGCACTCACATCAGTTCGAGAGAAGGACGTTCCCTCTCGGCCATCGCCTCTGTCGAGGAGACCTCTTTTCATCGTTCACGATTGAGGAGATCTCTCGTTCGGCGGCACCAGAAGAAGGCGAGCGAACACTGACTAAGGATGATTCTTACTTCGACTCCCTCCCTGCCAGCAGCACATTGGAGACTCAGTCCCTGAAATCAAGGTGCTTTGACCGATCGGAAAACCCTCGTCGTCTTTCTCTTAATCCCCTCAGCTGCCGCCTGCACAGCGGACGGAAGAACCTCTTTTCCTAAACAACTCTACTTTCGCCCCCCTCTCACTCTTTTCCAGCTCGTTCAACCGTTCCCTTTTCTCTCCTCCTCCTCAATCTCTATAAAGCAGCGGATGGCCTTGCACTTTCTGCACATGCGTCTGTCGCTGCTTTCGGGTGGCTCATCGTAGAGCCCTGTTCCCCGCTACTGTCTGCCCTCTCATTTCCACGTCCCGAACACACTCCCGCGGCAAAACCACCACTACCGCCGCCGCTGCCATCATAAAACTTTTTCATCATCGTTCTGCTCCCCCCACAGCCCGAGGGAGAGCGCGAGAACAAGTAGTTGTTACTGTTTTCTACACAGAAAACAGAAACCGTTCTGAGGTCGTGCAGTTCCTGTTCCACGGAAGTCATCGATATCCGCCAAATCTCGATAGAATCGATCCGGAATCGAATCCCGAGTCTTGGTATCACGTTTGTGCGCCTCAGAATATGGGTGTGAGATCAGAAATATGGACACGAGTAGGACTGAGACTGTCGAGTCTTCTATGAATCTTTTGGTACGGTGGGAAAGAGGGGGATGATACCCGTATGACGCATGCATTCCATGAGAGCACGGAGTGCAGAGCGAAGTATGTAATTCTCAGCGAACATTTCCGACCGCAGTGCAGCGACCAACAAGAGATGACAGAGCGAAAATGATTCCACCTCATTAAGGGCGACAAACCATACTCCGGAATGCCTACGGGAGGAGGCCGGTCGCCGGATGGGCGACCGTGTAGCCTCCGAGACGGTTGGGTGAGTGGCGGCCAACTCGCTCCCTCTCTCCCTCTACCTCCCTCCCCCACCTGCTCAAACGAGCTGCATCCAGCGCCCCCTGGCGCGCGGTCCATTAACTCTGTAGGTTAAGTAGTCTGAATGCTGGAAATAGCATATTCGCCGGAGCATGTGCCCGGGTGAAAGAGGTTCGGAGGTGAAAGACGCTCCGTGCTCGACTGAGAACGGGCGCGGAGCAAGAAGCCGTCTTTAGTGTGAGGAAAATGGTCCGCTCGTGGTGCGCGGAAACGACGTCACTCTGGCTCTTGGGATGCTCGTCGGGCACCTATACGACCTCCGGTATGTGTGTTCTACTTCGCGCGAGTAGGAACGCTCGTTGAGAAGTTGCGACAGCCTGAGCGTTTATTTCTTCTCAACCCAACAAGCAGGATCGTTTCATCATCTACACAAGCGCTCAAGCATGTGGTTCCCAATCCCCGGATCGTTAGGTGTTTGCGTTTCCAAGCGCCTCTTCGGCCTTCTCGAATAGGATGCGAAATTGAGTTAGCCTCATGGAGCTGAATAGATTCACGGGGGCCGAACAATTGATGTTCCGCCGTTTCGGTACTTTATTTCGAGCAGGGCGCTCGGCGAATCACAGCAGTCTGAGGAACGCTCTTGCCCCTTTTTCAACGAATCTTCTCATAAGCTTCGAAGGAGCGAGGTAGCGTCAGTTTGATTGAACACCGATCAGTTGAGGTCGATCTACTCTAGACTAGTCTGTTTACCCTCCGTCATGGATGACCCCCCATATCAGTGGCAAGGGGATGCTTATGGCATCGATCTCTGCTTTTCCGCAGCGGGTACAGCTGGACCCACTCCGGTTGACGGTTGGATGTTTTATACCATACACACGCGCCTATGCTGCGGCGAAGCTCACTCGTTTACCGTACACATCGTATAGCGGCCATATCGTTTTGGCGGAGGATCTTCGCTTGCGAGAAGGGTTCTTCCCTACGCTTCGTGACTTTTTTTGCCACATGCGTGCTTTCAAAGTCTGAGCAGAGAATCATGGCCAGAACTACAGGGAAGTGCTTCGGGGTCCGAGACAACTTGAGCTTACCTCCAGACTGCTACGGACCAGGGATTCTTGGACGGTTTGGCCACTGGAGAATCCGATGGTGGCTAGGCTGTCGAGCCAAGGCCCGAAAGCTGCCTCGGAGCAGCATGGGATGCGCATCTCGGTCTCGATTAACTTTCGATTCGAATTGGTCGCGCAGAGTATAAAGAGAATCCTGGCGCAGATGAGTCATGCAATTCCAGGATCCCGACTGTTCGATCCAGCAGCATTATACCGTTGGCGATTTCGACCACCGCAGGTTGGCTTTCTCCGAGCTTGCCTCACTAGTTTCCCGATGGCTTTCCGAATGCACCCAGTTCCGGCTCAATCGGAAGCAATCAAGCGAGTTTTTTGGAGAACGTGCCCGCGATCCGGAAAATTCACCTGAGCGAACACCGATATAGTCGCTTACTCGAACACGCGCGCAATCGGTTTCACGTTTCATGCGGTTCCGCATCCTGCTTCGCCAGTTCGACACCATTTGGTCGACTCCTTCCGCCCCCATGGAAGATGCCCTCAGAGGGATCGAATGTTCGCGAAATCTGGTGGAGCAGAGGAGCCACACGTACGGAGTTCCATCGCTTGCGGTCCTCGACAGCTCCGCGAGTCCGGATTCTTCGGCGTCTAATGATTTGTTATTCTGTTGATAGAGACTCTGAAGTGAGCAGCGGTTGTTGTTTTGTTTCGCAGGCCCTTCCGGCATCCCGACTGCGCAGGACAAGCCTGTCGATGTCGATGCAAGAACAAAAGCGGGGGCCCGAGGGCAGAACCCAGCGGGGACCGCGAAGGCCTGAACGGACGTCCGTTCATAATTGGCAGCCTTCAATAAAGGCTTCACGAGCCATTATGGCCTCCGCTTCCAATGCGCGTCGCTCCGCGGCGAACTCCATCATGGTTCTATAGATCCGTTGTTCCTTGCGCATCAGCGGTGGAGAGCTCGGAGCTTCCCCACATCCCGTTCGGAAACGAGATCGACTTATTTTCTCTCTTCCTTCGAACAGCCCACGCAGAAAGTTATCGGAGCGGCTGAGCGGTTTTGTCCGAACCCTGGAGGAGAAAACCGCCGCCGGGAATCTCTCCGACCGTAGGAAAACACTCGCCACGTGGAAGCATGAAACGCACGCTACCTTCCGTGCGAGTGTCGCTGGTCCTACATGTCATGTGTTCGGGTGAAACAACTCGAGTGCCAGCCACCGGTTGAACGCCACTCGGCAGACAAAACTCTCCATAAATATCCGTGCCGTGCCGGAGCGATCCATCTTCCTGGACTTCTTTTCGACCTCAAATCGGAAAATTTCGGATCGGCTCGACGGCGCACGGATGCGGGAACTCAACTCCGCTTGCGAGCGTATTCCAGAGTTCCGAAAGACCTCGAAGCTCTGATTTCGAGATCGGCTGATCGCGTTAGGGTCAAGGCCACCGAAGACGAAGTTTGGGTTGAATCTTGATCGTCTTCTCGCACAGTGTCCTCATGGATGGGAGGTCCGATGCGGTGACGTTCCCAGGCTCCAGCGTTTCCGGCCTCTCACTCTGCCTTCACTCGTGACCCATGTGTCCTCTCCTCGCGGTCCGCTCTTCCCGGCGATCAATCCGTTGTTCTTTCCTTCTCGCAGAGCAGCCCGCTTCCCTGCCGGTCCGTGTGGTCCCCCGGAGAGCCGGCTCCTGAAAAATATCGGGAACGCGCCCTGGTTCGGCAAAATTCCTCTGTGCCACGTGAGACCAGGTCTTACGCGGGGCGGCTCTGAGCCGGAGTATTGCGCCCGATGATAAACTTCGAATCACACGCAGACGGATGCAAGCGGCGGGATTCCGCGCACAAAAGCTTCGATCTTGCTCCTGCGCGGAGCTGGCGTCACGGGGCAATGGGTCCTGGCTCGCACTGATACGCGTTTTTCCCTGCGGAGAACATTGTGCTGCTTTCATTCGGCCGCTCAGCTGGCTGTTCTTCCTGCGTCCGACCTGGAACGTCCCGATCGACTTCACTGCTTCGACAGCAGTTGCATGCGGGTCGTTTCTTTCTGTCGCAAGCGGCATCCAGCGGCTGAACGTCGACCACGGCTGTGGCCGTAGCACTAATTCTCGTTCCGCCTCATTGGGTTTCCAGCAAGAACTTTTTCACCATGCACGTTCAATAGAGTTCAGCTCGATTCGGGCTCGAGCGGCTGGACACTGTGATGAAAGAATGAAAGGCTCGAGAAAGAACTGACTCGCCAGCTGGTATCGTTCCTTAAACTGAACAACTCTGATCCTCGATACGGCGCGATGAATGGTGCTGGATTTGCGGGAGTGGAAAAATGAACGCTTCGACGAAGCCGCGCGTGGGTCCCGATATAAATCTCAAGAAACCGAAAAATTCCACGAAGTTCGGATTTGAGGCGAGAAACAGCATTAGTTCCCCAAGGGCGTTTCGGTGGAGGCATCCGCTGGGGTGACCACGCCGGCGCGAAGTCGGAAGGGATAGTGAATCATCGCTCAACTTCAAGTCAGAGCTCGCCGAGGCGATAATATCCCGGGCGTATGTGAAGCGAAAGCCTTCGGCAGTGGAGTAGCGGAGGTTTCTCTCCCGTTGACTCTTGAACAGCAACTTAGTCTGGAACCCTTTTCCGTTGGCTGAGTTCTGGAACTTTGGAGTCGTGCAACTCCATCGAGGCTTTGTACCACAAGACCTCCAGGACAGTTAACTCCACTCGCCGCTGCGCCGGCGGATATCGTGGCTCAGTTGACCTGTGCTGGCCGAAAGTTCACGTTAGGCCCACTGAAATGTTCACCTGGCCCGGGCAGTGCCGTCAGATTCTAAGTTGACTCAACTCGCCGTCCCAGTCGACGAGTTGAACGCTCATCCTCTTTAGCAGGACTCAGAGTTGGGCCTCCCTCCTTCGTTGCTCCGTCGGTTCATTTCCTGGCTATCTCCCGCATTCATTCAGTGTGGGCATGCTCGACAACATCTGCAGCCCTTCCCATGAACTCTATCAGACTCGCGGGAGGGGTGCAGTGATCTCCTGCTGCATCCAGCTGGCCAACATCGAACTACTAACAACCCCGGCCCAGACAAGCAGATCCGTCACAAACGAATCACTGCTCCTCGATAAGTCTCACCCAACGACATTCTTGGTCGCCTCTCTCATCGTCCGGATTCCTGGTTGGATATTCAGGAACGGGAACGTTCCGTTCTTTCGATTTTGATCTTGAAAACAGGTGCCGAGAAATTATCGCCCCCCCCCCCCCCCCACCTCCCCAATCGGAGAGAGATCATTCATCGAAATCGTTGGGAGTCACATGATTGTCGTTTGTGGCCACATTCAGACTCCAATCACGTCGTTAATGGGGGACAGAAAAACGATGCGAGTCGAGGTCAGGGTACATTAGACGCGTCTTCGCGGATATTCTTATCTCATGCGAGGAGCGCCCAGTGAAAGTCGAGAAGTAAGGGTTTTCCATTCTGGTCTCTGTTCCGATTAATCATATTCGTTCCTCTGACGTAATGGCTCCTTTCCATCCCTTCGGGGGGTTAGAGCGCGCCGTTCATGACTCGGAATATTTGACATATGTCGCTCCGACTCAAGTCGCGGCCGTTTCGATTAACTTCCTACGTAACTCAGGCCGACGTGGGTCGAGCCCTCACTGAAACCCATCTCAGAAAGAATTCTGGGACTTAGGAATACCGTCGCATCGTTCAGCTCAGTGTATGATGTAATACCAGAGGCTTGTCATCAAGAACACGGTTATTGTAGGGGGGACGTCTACGACAGCGGTAATTGCTCCTGATTCCGTCCCCACCGGTGGCACCGTGGTATAACCTGACCCGGCTTTTTTCGTTCGATGAGAAACCGGAACGTTGTCAGACACCCTCGTTGTCTTGACTCTACGCCCGATCACGCACACGTCCTGGGGTGATTGGTTTAGTACACATATCAGGGTCCGTTGAAGATTCCAGCTGAACGCTAAGCGCCCAGGAACCGATAAATCTGGTGCGATCATGACACGATTCTCATCGATGAATCCGCACCTTGCGGAAAGTTAAATCTATCTGTCCTGGCCCGAGTTCTACGAACGCTCAACTCGAAGAATAGCAGCCTACCAGCGGAGGTTTCTCGGAAAAGGGTCGAAAGTCGTAAGGCGAGTGATCCGTGCTGACAAAGCTGTCCAATATTATTTCTGGCCGATACAGTATCGAATATCTTTTGACTCCCTGTCTGTTATCGGTCGAAAGTTAACGCAGCCGTCGCATGGTTGGGCGCGTGGGGGCTATGGCGACGAAGAAACTTTCTGCTTCGGAGCGTTTTTGCGTGTACATGACGAGCTCCTGTGACCGGTAGCGCCCTCGACGACGCGGAACGTATTCTGCCGGAATGATGTTTCGCTAGCCGGCCCCAAGCGGCGCGCAGGTCTGTGTACAACTAGCGCGAGGCACATTTGCCAAGATTTCTCATCCGAAGGAAGCTGCTCAGGTCCCCCCACGCTCAAGGCGTTCCATGCACGAGATCCTGAAACATGGGACTCTTCCAGGAGACCAGGATTCGCAAGTGAACGTCGCGAGCCGGGTCGGGGCCTGTATGGCGAAGGGTCGACCATGAAGGCCCCGACCCGGCTCGTGAATATTCAGGACCATTGCGATAGTTATGCTATGATGGATTCGTGCGTCCGGGGACAGTCTGGATTGAGATTTTGGGTGAAGTCGATGCCGATTGACGGACGGATTTGTCAATCGATGCACGAACGCCAATAAGTTTACGTCGTATGCGTTCATGGGAAGCTGCACGAACACATATCTATCGAATTATTTGTTCAAACGCTCCTCACAACCATTCTGTCGATCATTCAGGGATCCGGTCTCCCAAAGAATTTGTCGGATCCGTTCAGATCGCGGAGCTCAGATTTCCAATCGCCTGACTTTAAACACTGGATAGGAGGGATCTCTTCGGAGGCATCGGGCTCTGAATTTGCCCGGTGCTTCGATGCGAAGCCGGTTCCTCTGGAACAACTCTCTCCACTAGCGACCGCTCGGAAAACTATCGCATTACCTCAGGCTATCTCCCTGTTGTTGAGTCCGGATTCATGGAGCCGCTTATTTTGTCCCGCGGCATCTCGTTCGAAAAAGCCGGAGATCAAAGCGGAGAAGTTTCGCAGTCAAACATCTCTGAATGACAAGGTTGGCCCGACTTCGACGTTCAATATGGTTGAGAGATTCAAATGGTGTTATCTTGCTCAGAAAATGTGTTTCCCACTCCTTTCGAGCGACCTCGAGCGGATGTCACCTTGACGGCTTTTGCTGACCCCGTCCGATGATTTTTTGAGTGGAAAGGGGAGAATCCGACTTTTGTAGAACCTGAGTAGGTATAGAACGAAAACTGCTGATACCTATCAACAGGGCGTGTTCAAACCCTCGACTTCGGTTGAGAAATTGGAGATCGGTTCGGAACCTCTTTGAAGTATGCGCAGACTCAGCTTCATGCATATTCCGACTCACATCCAGAGAGATTGCTGGATTTTCACGTTATTCTCATGCATGAACTCTATGGCCTCACTGATTAGATGAGTTTTCTCCTCTGATTTCGATTAAGGTTGTGTAGGGAACTAACAGCGCCAAGCGGTGGAAGAGCTAAAGCGCTTTGCTCTTAATTTGCAGAAACTGGAGGGGAGTGCAGTTTGCCCGAGGAGGCGTTGCAAGACTCGCCAGCTCGAATGTACTATATGAGTAAGTGCTTCCTGCTTTTGCCACTCATTCCCCGTACTCCTGTAGGAGATTGAGGCTGCGGCTACGCCTCATCCCGCCTTCTCTGGTATTGCGGCCCGTGGCTCCATGCCGTGAGCGAGGCGCTCGGTTGTAGTTTATTCGAAACGCTGGTTCGGTCGTCATTGGGAATTGTGAGCGGAAGGGGCTTACCATCAGGTCTGGGTGTCCGACAGCTCTCAGCGTTCGTTCTCCAGAGTGAGAGTTTACGCTCGACTGGCGAGCTCCGTGCGCATCCGACAATTTCTCGACGCACGCAAATTCGGGGGAAAGATGGATGCTCTGCTGAATTCCCATCATCCAGCATCGCCATCACTTCCTCCGCTGTCGGTGGTTGTCGGCAGACGAGTGCCGAGTGTGAATATCTCTTTCTGATCGATTCCGAAGATGTTCGTGTCCGAGCTCCGACTGGTCATTTGCTCTCCCGTTGTCACAGTTCGTCGCCGTCACTTTCTATTTCCCTCTGAATTCGAAGAGCACAAGAGTTCAGATCGGAGCTCCGCGAAATCATTTTCGGTTGCGATGTGGTGCACTGGGGCCCGGGGTGCCAATCGAGGAGAAAAATTGCGATAGCCACGGTATGATTCAAGGCCACATAACGGATGGGTCAGGAGTGAAGGATTCACCCCATCTCAGACTCTGTGGCGGACGCTGGGCAAATCCTCGGTCGGAGCGAACCCGAACCAATGCATTTCGGGAAACGCTTCCTGCGAGCTTTCCTGCAACCTCGAGACGAAATCGCGAGACGAATCTCCCGGTGGGCTTTTGAACAGGAGCTGAATCTCACAGACTTTACACAGAGCTCCTAGGCCATCCTTGACAACTTCCTCCACCACAATTTTTCCGGTTCTTCGTGAGGTCTGAAAGCTTCGAGCTGAACGCGCTCTTAGACTTGAACAGGCACCGCCAATCGTGAGAGAAAGAATACCATGGGGGACGGGAGGGAGTGTTCCTTAGGAGTGAAGATCCTGACACATTCTCAGAAACTCGAATGGAGTGAGTGATTCGGGAGCCTCGTCGCGCCGACCTCGGCCATCAATTCTCTTTGATCAGTCGACTTTTTATCAGATGCGTCGACGATCAGCTGGCTGGACACGATGCAAGCCTCGGATATCTGAGACCGCCTCTCCAGTTTGCACGACATTTATCGAGCGAAGCAATCGGCGGGTGAGGGAGCCGAAAGCGAAGCCATTCAGGGCGTATCAGAGTATTTGTTCATCGCGGGAAGGAACCGAACACAGCCGTAAACAAAGCGCGTAAAGTCGACGTTAGCAGCGTACGATGCATTGAAGAATGCAAGGGTCCCGGCTCCCCATCCACGAGAACGACCGACCAACCAATGGAGCGACTGTGGCGCCCTCGCTGGGGTTTCCATGAGATGGAGCTGTGCATCCTCTCACTCGGTCTCCGACTCCCGAAGTGGGAGCACACACGTGTACTTCTACTCCCTGCGGAGAACCGTTCTCAGTAGCTGTTGTTTTCCTTTCTAGTGAGTTTGGGCGAGTGACCGAGGTAGCAGTGTCGTGTATCAGCCGTGTGTGTCCCTGCTGCAGATTTGGAGTCTGTGTGTTGGTTGCAACGGACGCGCGTTTCGTCCGTTGGGAGGCGACTCGCAGCGGCAGTGTTAATTGGGCAACGAGAAGAATTTCGATGGATTTCTCCCTTAGTCTGAACTGAGAGACCATGACATCGGCGAAGGCCGCGCAGCATGTCGAGTGCGGTGTTCGATCACGACCGTACAGCGAGTCGGAATCAAGACCTGTGACCAAAACTCAACGTAGTGAAACGAAATTCTGTCAATCTGACCGCACGTGATGCGGAATAACCTTTCTCCCTCGATCTCCCCCCTCTCCCCGACACGAGAATGCGAGCGAGATCGGGAACGATGTTGAATGCTCAATTTTCTGCCAGTTGAGCCGCGGACTCAACGGGTTGAAAAACAGCTGGTGCTTGGAATTTATCGAGCATTCCCCGAACAGAGCGTCTAGACGCCGGAAAGTCGGCCAGACAAAGACCGGGCCAACGAACGAGCAGGCGAGCCTTCCTGGAGGCTCTTCGCCATGACTGAATTTTGGAGCGGCGCAAACTTTCCTCCCGTCCTGAATCAAATTCGCACAAACGACGACGTCGAGTGTGCGAATGTTTTCTCTGCCATCAGATAGGCAATGTGTTATCTGGATTGCCTCAACTCCTCCTTCCCTCGCCCGGTGTCTCTGAAGGCTTTCCTTCGACTGCCGTTCCCTCGAACGTTTCCGATGATTGTTCCAACGACCGTGCTGGACCGGTCCGAGGATGACCGATCACGTCCTTGTGAAGTTCTGATTTGTGTTCCGACGACCTTCATGTAGGTTCAGACGCTGTCTCGGACGCAGCTCGAAATTGTTGGCACCGAAGTGAACGCTCGAGACGCCGATCTCTTTGTTGCGAGAGATAGCAAACGTTTGGAGCAGCTGGCACGGTGATTCGTGAGGTTTTTTTGCTCTCGTTCGGCACAACATCGTTTGAATTCCCTCCGTTCCATTCCTGTGATATTGCGTTCTCAATTCGGGCGAGGAAACGAGCCCAAAGACCCGCTCTCAAGAGTCTCCGCCCCTGCCCCGCTGAAAAACTTCGATGGAAATAGTGAATTGTCAGGAATTGCCTCAGACCCCGCCCGTTTCCACAGTTTGCTGGTTTGGTCGTCCGCGCGACGGAATGCAGAATGCACGTTGAACGCGCGTCATGATCTATCGGTACATGTACCTGGTCAAGAAAGACGGTCACGAGTCCGACTGTGAGGACTCGAGCTCAGGCGATGAGCTCGAGCGAGGACTTGATCCCCAGACTCGGCCTGAGATCAATAAAGGTAAGGAACCTACGTGATCACCTGCATCGACGAAACTTTCTACGCTTAGGCCACGGGCGAAACGTGCGCTTCCAAGCCGTCGGCTCCAGGGCGGCTGGGGTGAAGTTCAGAGCTGAACGAGTTCGCAGCGCGGACCCCAACTCGGGTTATTCGAGACCCCGAACTCTGTCACTCTGAGAACCTCCCTGAGGAGAAATATTCCGTTATCCCACGGAGCCCCGATATTGCAATACCAGGTTTGGAGCGGATTCATGACCACGTCCGAGGAATTTGTCGTTCCGCGAACTTCGTTTGTCCATCTTCCTCCGAGTGAAATCTTCCGTCGATTGTGCTCCACGAGGCGTGGAGTTCCGGTGGCTGGATTGAACTCGGCATCCGCCTCCAAACAGCCCATTACGCGTTCGGACATGTCGTGTCAAGTTGCTGGAGGTCTCGATGATGCCTCCTTCGAAGGCTCCCACGGCTGATACTCGGCACGTCTCGACCGCTGCGTGACAACGTCGCGGCTTTCAGCGGAGTTCGAGCTTATTCTCCGAGCAACGATTGTTTGTGGAGCTTAAACTCCTCCGGGGATTTGAAGCGCGCTCGGACTCCTAGAATAGACCAAACACTAATCCCAGAGGTTCAGAGTGGGCAAGTACCGGAGCCGCAGTGCAAATAGGATGAAGACTGGAAACGGGTTCCGCTCCGTTCGTTGGCCCGTTTCCGCTCCTCCAGCGGGTGACGAATCTCGTTGAGAACTTCACAGAGTAGGCGAGTGCGTTGATCACCCGCGGCGTCAGAGATGAAGGATCTCGGTGACGATCTCCGAGTCAGAAAAGACAACGACGGCTCGCGGCGCCTTCGACAGAGAGAGGAAAAGCGTCAGCTCGTAGCAACGCTGCTCCATGATCCCCAGGAGCTCATCTCCATCCGACCGTTCGGCTCCTCCGCAAAGCTCCGACGATCATTTGAGCTGATCGCTGAAGATGTTAATTTTTCCCCGATAGAGGGGTGCGGAGTCGGCGTATTGTTCAGAGACGCCTGAAGGCTTAGGTTTCTCCTCCGTTCGCGAGATTGCCGCGAGATACACCGGGGACCAACACGCTCACACCCGCCAGCTGTTTTGAGGATCCCGATCCGGTCATTTAGCGATTCGCTTCCTCGTTGCTCTCCCGTTTCCGCCATGCTCTGCTTTGCTCAGATATTGGACAGCGGGAAGAGAAATTGACAGCGAAATTAAAGCATGGGCTGTCCGACGGGCATGAGTACGAGCTTTCCTCGTTCAACGTATACGGAACCCGCCGCAGCTCAGTCAGGCAATGAAGAAGAGGGCGGCACGCGCGTGAAGCGCGAGCTGCTCAATTTTCTTGACGTGGCCGGGGAACGCTGTGGTCAGCGACTCAAGGCCCAACTTCGTTAACGCCCATTACAGGGATCTTTGCTCTCTCTCTCTCAGCTCGTTTCACCCCTCCTTTTACCACTCACCTTTTGGAGGTTCAGCCTACCGCCAAACTCGTAGTCTTCCCCATCTACGACCTCGTTGTTCCGGGCCCTTCAGGCTCTTCCCTCGTCGGCTGCTTTCGTTCGAGCCGTCTCCCCCTGATATTCTATGGTCTCAATTGCCACGTCCCCTTTCTCTTACTCCTGGCTCCCGACAACTCATACTTCCTGTGCTGTTCCCAATTCGTGCTCGACCTTTTTCCCGAATCGTACGCTCGAACTCTTGACTTCGGTCGAAATGACTCGTTTTCCGCCTAGGAACTCACCTCCTATTACAGGAGCTTACGCTGAGGAGTTCTCGAGGCGCCACTTCATTTGACGGTGCAGCTGACGGCACATCCGATCCTCGCAGGCTCCTAACCTCATGTCCACTTACCCTGATGGAAGACCGATGTTGAAGGAGGTGCACGAGTGACAGAGGATGGAAGCGGCAAAACTGAGCTGGCTGGCCGCTCGTTCACGCGTGACTCTCCCCCGGCAAAGTTGTCTTCGCAATTCGTTGGCTTCCAGCCCCGGGCACTCTGCGGGAATCATGCCTCCGGCGGTTGAAGAGCTTGTCGGGCGTCGGCTGTTAATGCCCTGTTTTGAATTCCGCGAAAAATTCATCGCGTTCCCGAGACCGCCGACAGCTTGCTCTGATATATTTTTTCCACCGAAAGCTACACTACGGTTCGTATCGCACTTGTTTTGAACAGTTCTTCAATACAAAGTTCGAGAGCTTTCCCAATGGTTTGGTGGCCCGATCCCACGATCTGTCTGACTCGGGATGGTGAAATCTTGAGCCAGAGGAGTACCGTATTTCTCTTGATAAAAATTCAGTATGAGGGCTGTCTCTCTTTATACTTCAAAATCGACCCCGGCAAGAACATGGAGTGCTTGAATATGAAGAAAAATTACCCCGGAAACTTATTCTAGTAGAACTCCGCGGTCGGAGCTGTCGACCGGACTAATGAGACTCCCCTTGAGAGTTGGTCAGCGTCGAGAGAAACGCGAGAATATGATTATCCGACCACCCGAGATGTGTCAGGACGCGACTTAGATCCTTGGGAACGTTACTCGAAAATCGTCGACTGCCCAAGATCTGATTCCCACCTTAGTTCGGGATGCCGATCACTCGTTGTGAAAGCTGGTCGTCGCAGAAGCCATTCTGACGCATCCAAAGCAGATCCCGGACAGAAATCAGTTTCTCTCTCTCGCACAAAATGGTGACTACGTCATCCATCCGGGTGGAAAGCTCGAGGATTTCAGTCACGTCGAGTCGATAGTGATATCCGAGGTTTATCACTGAATGGGAGCATGAGGGTGCTCCATGTTTTCCCGGGAACCGTTTCTCGAACTCATACTTCGGCTGATTCCAATCAAGCCTCGAATTTTCGACCTCCGTGATGCTCTGTCGGGGCGAGAAGCTCAAAATAATGGTCACGCGCTCATTTGGAAAGATCCGGAGGGGATCCTGCCTCATGCGACAGATGCAGGGACAGAACGTGGCCTCAAGTCAACCCGAGGTCGAATTAGGAAGGACAATCCTACACACGGTTTCAACATATGCACATGTCGCGCATGTCTGGTGGTCGAGGCGGTATCTGATCTCCTCGAGAGTTACGATCGTTGGGAACTCCTTAAGATTTTGAGAACCTTTCTTTACGTGGAGCCGATTCGGGAGGCCGCTTGAAAGCATTGCAAGGACGTAGTTAATGGATGAAGATGGATGATTCCACCTTCTTCCAAGTCCTTCTGCGTCTCCTTGTGATCGCGTTGGTCAATATCCGCCCATGAGGTGGTCGATACAAGAGTCGCGAGGGAGGCAAGTAGCGAAAGCGATTCTGAGACTCATTGCCGCTCGCACTTGTCACTCCACATCTACTGCACCACGGCCATTCAGAGGCCGCAGTCAGTGAGTCACGTGATTCGGAAGTATCCATTCTGTCACGGCCGCCGTCCAGAGAGGTCAAATGATATCGCATAATGTGTCGCATGGAGCTGCGGAGAATCTCTTGTTCGATTTCGATCCTCTTCGCGTCGCCATCTTGAGCTCCGGCGAGTTCCAAATGGTTCCCTCTTGGTCCTCTCGTCCAGTAGAGTGTACTCCGAGGAATTGTCTCAGTCGATGACGCGGAAAATTGCGTGACCTACTCGGGACGACAGGAATCGACTAATAGATGGAGGGGAGCAGCACTATTCCTGCTGACCCGGATAATTATTCATCAAAACTGCTCGTCCCGCTCGAGGCTGCGACAACACGGATTATCTTTTTCAGCTGTAGAATAGTTTCGTTGCCACTGTAACCGTGCAGCGCGCGACGTTGCAGCATGTTACTTCGGCAGATAAGGAAACGGAGAGGGGCTCGAGGAACCACGTAGGATGATAAGAGGAGCGCTCAGAATTATCTCAATCGGGTTCAGACGCTGTCTACGGCGTTCCGAGTGCCTCAAGCCATACTTTTTCCTGTGATGATCGCCGTTCGCTAGAACCTGATTCAGTATTTGTGAGCGTCATCTTCGCCGACCGCCCCGCCGAGGCGGCGCCCCAGTTCGCACCTCCAGACGCTCAGCCCCTGAATGAGCTGCCGAGGACGGAAATAGCGAGCACGAACGATTCAATCCGCTGGAGCTCCGGCGAGAGCTTGACCGACGCTCGCTATCGAGAGATGCGATATTTCCCCGAGCTCAGGCATCGTTTGCTATTCCGTGAGTTCTCATCCTTGGATGACCGCTTCATGTGAAAGCGAACAGGCTCAGTGTACTATTTGAAACGTGGTTCCGTGATGTTGTTGAGATCGTTGCTCTGATTCTCTTTGCGTCTGTTTGCACTGTCCGTCGCCAGCTTGAATGAAGCACTCCTGTATTTGTAAGCTTGCGGGAAAGCGGAGAGCTGTCTGCGATCACGTGATTTATGAGTTTGACGGAGACCCGTAATTATTCCGTCAGCAGGAGTTGCAAACAGATTGTTCCTCTTCAGAGAGTCCATGCCCGGACGCCGGGAATGGCTGTGCGGAAAAGTTGGGGGATTCTTCCCCTTCTTCCGCATTCGGAGTGAGCCGTGGGCTCGTCCCGCAAACTGGAACTCCCTCTCACCTTATCCTCTTCGTCCGATCGAGAGATTTTTCCCACTCAGACTCGTTGCCCCAGATGAATTCTCACAATGACGTTCGCTCCTACGGAACCTTTTTCCGTCCCGAAAATCGTGGCCTGGAAGTTTCTACCCCCGTGAGACACAACTCGGGGGAACTAAGTGTGCGCGATCTCTCGACTCGGGTGCCCGCCGACTCGCTTATTGAGCCCGATCCTTCGGGAAAACAACCCCGTTCCGAACAATTGTTCTCCCTCTGGGAGAAAACGCGCAAAAAAAGGCGGGCCGGTTACAAACAAAGCGGCTCGCCATTCAATACAGCTCTTCATGTGCGGGGCTCGGCCCATGAAGCGTGGCCGTGAGTGCATCGCGGAGTGTTTCGATCGAGATTTTCCAATCAAACATCTGCCGCGCCGAGGAACAAAGTTGCGGAATTCGTGGCGGCTGGATTTTTTTCACTCGTTGGGCTCCGAATAGTCCCGGATGGAACCGCTCGACATGTACTCGTTGGGAAGCCGCATCCTCGCGGCGCTCAAACTCATTCAGAAAATGGCCCGTTGTGTTCGCGCCAGGAATTATATTCGCCGGGAGCTCATACGATGAGCGCAGGCCAACCATTGAGGGCATACACGCACCCGAGGTCGGGGTTTATTGTGGCCAGCTCACTACAAATAGGCATACATGGGAGGCCCGGACAGTAAGGGGTCCGCTCCTCGGGAATCGGGCTGGGTGGGTTAGCGGAGAGATGCTTCGACTCCGGGAATCTGCCCCCTGCAGACTGCCAATCGCCGCGCGAGAGAGTGGGAGACCCCTATCGTTACCCAACTGAGCGGATGCCGAATTTAGCTTTTAGTGGGATACGGGAAGCCCTTTGAGATCATCATCATTTATATCATGCGTCCACTGTGGCGTCTGCTGAGCATTAAAAATTCCTGCCCGATCCATTCATACGATGGAACCGAACGGATGGTCTTCGAAGACGCTCATTTGTCTCTATGGTCGCTGGCGAGAGGTTCAATCCATACAGAACTGAATACGCCGCCGGCCACATTCCCGATAGCCTGCCGTGTATTGCCCATCACGCGCAGGATTCCTCTCGAGCCGCGGGGCACGCATTCGATCCGAAAAATATATTTTCTACGAGAGTCGAATGAGAAGCCAGCCATGGGAAGCAGGGGAGGGGTGCGGCGGATCCAGATTTAGGTTGGGCAGTGGCGGCTCCGGCGGGAACCCGAGGAATCTGACACTTCTCGGCCTTCGGTACCGAAGCTCTCGGCCGACCGCTGACGGTCAGGCAAAGACCTCCAACTGCTCAGTGATTCAAAATGCGAACTTCAGCGATACCCGAGACGCTTTTCCCCTCCCTCAAAGGAGGAAAATCTCACAGAGATCTTTACGAAGAGCGAATGACGAATTGAGTGGAGCGAAGAACGCTAGCCGCGATGCGGGCCTTGATTCCGTTCGGTCTTATCCGCTCGCGAGAGAGCCTCTGCGGACTGAGCAGGTTAGATTGGAAATTTCCGTTCTTCGGGTGCAAAATGTTCCGTTCGCGAGCTGAGTTTGTGTTTTGGGTACTGCTGCGAAATCCGGGGGAGTTCTCCCATGCCTGCGCTGTTATTCATCATGTGCGAGTTGACGCCAATGCGCCTGCTGGGGGTTCTTTCACTCAAGTCCAATACGAGCGTTCCCAGGAACTGAACAGAAAATCTTCAGTGTTCAATCCGGAGGACCGCAGAAAAGCGTTGTCTCGGAAGATCAGAGCCGTTTTCTCAGATAATAAAGTGTCCACATGCTTCGAAGACGATGACGATTCCAGAATTCAGTTGCAACTGAACACTCTCCACGAGATTCGTGTGCTAAACTCGTTGATATTCCCTCCGGTCTCTCGCTGTGAGTGCAAGGGAGTGTGCTCGGGGTTCATTAAGGAGAATAGCTGGACGGAGGAGCATTCACTCCACTTGCATTCGCGTGTCTGTGTCGAGTCTTAGGCGATCCTGGGCAACGAAAAGAACGCTAACGACAGCAGCAATAGGAACAACGGAAAACCTATGTCCATCATCCGGACCGGTGGGTATCTTCTGTTCCGTACGAGCTCATGGGAGATATCCTCGTCGCCTCGACGAGAGGCAACGGTTGAGAACGTCGGAACAAAGTACATCATCGCTTTCGAATCGACTTTGTTTGAGCTGGGTCGATTCCTTCCGGCCGGTGCTTGTAAATTGTGCGAGCCGCGCCGTTTGAAAGAGAAAGAAAGTGGAAAATACAATGAGCCACCTCCTGGGATTCTCATGAAGGGTCGCTGCCACTTCATGAGTCCCGAGCGAACGCAAGCAACCCACCGACAGACCAGCCAGACGAGTGGCTGACTGTTTTGGTCGTTTGTGGGGCAGCGCCGACTCCGAGTGGAAGTACGGAAAAGTTGCACACGAAGCAAAAGCGTGGCTCGCTGGAGGTCTATTATAGAACGAACAGCCATGATGACGACAGCTACCGCGACACCGTGGCGATCTCAGAGAAGAAAAATGATTCGCAGCCACGGGCAGCGCCTTGGTCCGAATGGAAAGCTGCATCTGGGAAAAGCTGCTCGGAGCGGGTGAATTTTCCGGGGAGATCGCACGCCCCCGGTGCTCCCGCTGGGCTGCTGTGTCATATGGAATTGTTTCGGGTACTCAAATCAGACCTTGTACGTCTTCATCAACGGAAAATTCCAATGCGACAAGGGACACCTGGCCGAGGAGCAGGTTGGGTCGTCTTTGATCGTTGGACGGGACGAATGTCAAACGATGGATGCCACTTCACCCTAATTGATTCGTCCCGGCTGCTCCTCGACATGTCATACCCGTCAAAGCCTTCCATTGCCCCAGGAGTGCCCCGCGTTGCTCGTGTCGCGGCGAGCGAGATATGTCACTGGAGTGAGAACTCGACACATTTCCGCGTGTTGTCCCGAACGCCGAGGGCCTTCAGCCGATTGTCTTGGCTTCGCTCGAGTTGTGTCGTGAATCCTGATGTGAGCCATTTTCTCAACTCATTCACTTTTTCTTTCCAGGCGACCGGAATCGGGACCAAGTTTGCCAGCCGACTGGTGAGTGTGCATGACAACTCCTACTTGCTATTCTCTCAAACAATCCTCAGTCGGGAAACTTCGAGTCCAAGCCCGAAGCCGTCACACTTTTGCCCGTTGGGCGCTCACGGCTATCTCAGAAACACCTCCGGCGAGGAGTCATCATCGGCGGGGACGGACTTCGAATTTCCTAGAATGTCGCTGCAGAGAGTTCTTGCGTGTGCCCGGGAGGAAGGATGCTATATTCATACACAGGAAAGCAATGGTCCTTGCTGACGTAATCTCGGACGCTGTTCCAACCGGAATGTCTTGAGAGTGGGATCGGGATCTGAAGTTCTTCGTCGAATTCAGAATGTCGTGGATCGGGCGGTTTGTGAGGTGTAGGCTACGAAATCTCCGCAAAACAACTGCAAGAACTTCAGACCTGAGTTTCCTTCTAACTAGTGGATCGCTGAAGCGAATCAACGAGATTCTATGAGAACAACTCCGACTCCAGGAAACGCGGAGTGTTGTTGCGGGAACGATTAGCGCGGAACGCTCTCGAATAGTTCAAGAACCATCGGAATTGAACAACGCGTGTGTTGAGCTCGGAATACTTGCACCTACGGTTGCAGCGAGGCATTGTGTTTTTTTCTCGTGCTAAGAAACGAGGGGGCCCCATCCTCGAGCTTGACGGGAGCTTCGCGAAGCTGACAACGGAGACCATGCTAGTAAGGCGCCACCAGCGGGCTCCCTCAGCTGAACTCGAAGAAAGTTCAATCTCGGGAGATCCAGTGTCTTCGGCTGCGTAGGAAGCATTGACAACGGTTTCCGGCGACTCGGCCGACGTGAAGAGCAAGCGCCGTCTTCAGCGCGAGTGAAGATTCGCTTCGTCACAGTGACGCAGTTCGCATTGGACACGAGATTTCTGTTGTGCGTCGTGGGCCCCGTCCGTGCGGTTCGAGTTCGAACTTCGTGATCGTTTACGATGGTTTCTGTTTTTTCGGGCTTCTGTCAGTTTCTGGGCCCTCTGGTTCTTCCTTCGGTAGGGGAGCGTCTCTCAAATGGCCCGACCGAGGAAAGGTGAATCCTCCGGAGTCCTGCGACCTCGAAAAGAGCCCGTTGACTCTTCAGATCTCCAAACCCCTATTGAGTCGGTCGCATCCGTCGCAAAAGTTCTGAAACTAATTTGGATAAGATAGGTAACCACTGGGCCCTGTTTTCTTCGTCCGCTCTCAAGGCTCAGAACGTCTTCACGAGTATACCTGCCCGCTTGCTTGAAGAAGATTCGTAATCAGAGAAGCAGCTTTTCCAAGTTCCTGTTCCTCGCGCGGCGGTAATCGGATCATTCGTACGGAACGAACCCCGGCGAGGTTCGTTGTCAGACGCTGCTTATACTTTCCTCAACAGATCTCTCGGAAAGCGGAGCTCTCTTAGCTTTCCCTCCCTCGCCTCGCCCGAGACTTAGTCGTGCAGAATAATTGAAAACGCCTCCGCCTGGAGGAGAGCCCAGCTCTGACTTCGCGGTTGAATTGGAGGTTCGGTGCGAGTTTTCCGCAATGGATTTCCAGTGTGAATGTCTTGACCAAGTTTCTCTGCTCCTGGAACACAAACTTTTGTTTTGAAGAACCTCCCTGACGCGAAGCATTGCGCATCTCGGTTGAATCTTCCCTTCAAAAGTCCCGATTTGAACGAGTGTTCTCAATAAGAGCGGGCAACTGCTTTTCAAGTCTTGAATATATTGGCTTTCTGAGTGTTTATTTCCGTCACCCAGTTCGTCTCGTGGAGAAAAAATCAGCCGTCCTCCCTGTTTACACTGCCGGGCTATCTCGGTGGAAACCACGCGCAACATTGATTATTGCCGTGGCATTTCTCGATTTCCTCCGGTCTCCTGTTTATAAACATTTCGTTTCCCAAACAAATGGAATCCGAACGAGCCGAAACACACCAAAGACACTGTATCATCAATTGCCCTGACCCAGTTGTCGGATGGACCAGAAGAGACGATTTGTCGCTCTGTCGTGGATCTGTTCCGTTTCCTTCGCAGAGCATCGGATCCAACCGAGCGATGCCCCGCGGTGGAATCTGGAGTCCGCTTCCCGAACCGGTGGCACTGTTCTTGTTCCACAGACAGCGTGTGGTAAGCCTCACATCACGTGGGGGTACTGAGAAGGTACCGGCTGTGAGATTTCTCTCGAAGAGCTGCCGAAACAAATTCTCCCAATCTCGTTATGACGGAGTCCGAATCCGTCACTGCGAGGGCGGCCAGCCAGCCGGCCGACCGACCGACTGACTGACTGGCTGGCTGACCGTGAACACAAACAGTAGATCGCCGGTTTAAAGCGAGTTCGACTGGCCGGCCGTGTTCCCGTATAACGCGGCCTCTCCTCTTTTCTGGTCTCTCCATTGCGTTTGTCTGCGAGTTGGCAGAACACGGCACCAACAGCGGAGCGACCGGCTGGCCGGCATGAGAACCGACAACATTTGGCTCCCTCTAAACATTTCACACTCGAGACGCTGGCGCCTCCACGACGTGCTTCCAACATCGGCTCTATCTACCGTTGAGATTTTGCCTGCTTCCGTACCCCGCAGAGGCACTCAAGTGAGCGCATCGACGGCCAGGTAAGCCGGGCAATCGAACCAGTGGTGGAAAATAGACTCGCGGCAACAGTGCGGTTGGAAGTGATGTGAAAGGTTCCGTAGAGACTCCAATTGTCAAAACGGTCGAATCGGTTGCATAGGACTTATCGATCACTGGGCGTTGGAAGGGCTACGCAAGGAGGAATACATGCATTCCCGCCAGTGTCCCTATCCAGGCGGACCCGTCCTGGTGACCGAAATGATGGGACGTGCGACCGACTGACTGATACCCCCTCAGGACCTGGAGCTCCAGCGTGGTGCCGGAGTCGGATATAGCCGGTTTTTTCGTTAATCAGTGTGCTCGCTAATGTCGGTACGAAGGACCAATTCCCTCATCGCTCCGACCCGCGTCGGCAATCAGCTGCTGTTTAAGGTTAACGGTCAGTTACTGCGTTTTCCTCGATCACCGCAATCGCCGCGAGATCATCAGAGAGACTGCTGGTCGCCAGGTACTTGTAGCACTCTTGTTGTTGACATCGATACTGTCCACAGACGGTTTCCTCCGGAGCGCTGGTATTTCCCCTTATTGGGGAAGCGTTCGCAGCTGCTTTCAGTCAGGTTCAAATATGTAGATAAGCAATGACACACCGACCGCCGGCTCGAGTTGCTCCGTAACGATAAACACTCGAACAAGGGGAACATCGACTCTGAAAACCACCACTCCATCATTTCTATCGACCGAGAGTCGATACCAGAGAGTAGGTGGTGGTGCATTCGGTCGGCTTTTGTTGATGGCCCGACACGCTACACCCAAGTCCTCCGGAAAGACGTTGGGAACATGGCGTCATGCAACCCGAGGTTCGTGCTCTGAAGTTTCCTTGTGGTCGTTGAACGCCGCGTTGCTCGAGTTTGTGGGTCTGCTTCGGAAGCCCTTCCCCTCGAACGAAGACTCAAGTTACGCGAGCGCAGCGACTGCTTCCGCTTCATATTGTTTCATTAGCCTCCGGCGTGGTAAAAGGTTCCACCTGATGAGGTTCGGCGCAGCCCCGCAGCTTCAATTAGCCGGCTTCGCGCCCCGATCCGTAACACATCTGGCTACACTTCTCCACCAACAGAGTCGGGAACGAGTCAGATTCTCAAAACGGTTCCAACACAATTGAAATTTACGACCAGCCATTGTGCGAGCACGAGCACCGATCGGAAATTCCGCTAAGGGAACGAAACAGCGAAACGGGAGAAGGTGTTTTCCCTCAAAGCGCTTCCATTCCGATTCGGCCCTGACAACCTCATTTCGGGAAGAAATTTCAGCCGACTGCCTCTGGGCTCTTGTCCGATTCTGTGTTTGGACGATTAGCGAAGGGTGGCGAATGGCTTCCGAATTCACTCTTGGGAAATCTTTAGGATAAAGCGGGGCATTAGGAAGTTCCCCACCGCCATAATTTTCGTTTTTCCGGAGCGAGGGCAGTGACGCAATAGCTTGAAGTGTATTTTCCGCGGGTCCTGCAGTGACGAGGCGCTCCAAGAAACTTCCGCTCGGAACTGAATCCTCTCAGATATGGAAAGAGAGCGAAAGAGAGAGAGAAAGAGCTTTGAGGAGAGGAGATACCTCCTGTGTTTGAGTTCCGCGAGTTACGTCGGCGGAGCTATTGCTTGCTGGAATTAAACTTCGATGCAACGTGGAGCGTGAGTGGTCATTCTTCGCTCCGAATCAGCTTCCGCCGCAGCCTTGGGAATATGGCAGGCCAACTTCCCATGGAACCGGGAAGTTTCCGATGCGATGAAGAGCGAGAACTCGATGCGTGTCCATTGGAGAGCTCGAGTATGATGAGGGAGATCATTCGAAACAATCCCGGAGAGATTTGGCACGCAACCTCTTGGACGAGATGCTTCAATGGAAAAACGACTTCGGTCAGAAAAACGTATCGACTCCCATCCGAGACTCGAACAGACACGTCGGTCGTAAATGCGGATCGGGCGATTTGGTGAAGAGTCGTTGGTTCCCATACGTGACGTCTGGCAACTCTCGGTGCCTTTCCACTCCGTGTCTTGTTTATTGAGTCGGAAATACGTCTCCGAGCGGGTTCCTCGCTCTCCTCCCCGACTCCCTCCGTATTGCTATCATCATCGAAGTAATCCGATCAGGTCAGATTAGGAATTTACGAGGACGATTCAGCCAGGGAGAGAATAACAAAGATTTCACATTGTGGAAAGGATTTCAAAATTTTGACTCAGCTGAGAGGAATAGATGCACGGTCTGCCTGCTCTCGAATTTTCCAGCATCGGACACCGACTAGGGCGTCAACCAAACACGAAAAATAAGAGCGCCCGCAGCAGCTCGGACCATGCCCCTGACGGGGAGGTGACTAGATGCCCGGCGTGGCCTTTCCGAGATCGTGCAGCACTCGAGAGTCGATGAATGGCATCAGCGATTTCCTGGGGATGGGGTGGGGGGCATCGGCGTTCCAGAGAGAGTCCTCTCGTCCGGTTCCTTGAATGGAGCGGTTTGGCTGAGGTTGACGATTCTCCGGCCCTTGTCGGGTCTTCAAGCCCCGCTCATCTTCGCACGGGTGCAGTCTTCAGATCGATGTCTCACCCCAAGGACCGAAGATATAATGCGCAGCGAGAACAATCACATCATGAGTTATTCTGTGAGCATGGAGAGTCGTGGGAAAACGATTCCCGGATTATCCTGATAGCCAGCTTACTGCTAAACTGGTTCCGACGGTTTCCGATACTCAGGTAGCTCCAGGACAGGAACTTTCGAGCACGCGTCCAGCGGTTCCTCTCACTCTCTTTCTCTGCCAGCACGGAAATATATACGAGCCCCCCCCCCCTTTTTCAAACGGTACACGGGCAGCGGGCCCGCAATTCGAAGGTCGGAGCTGAGACTCCAAGTGCGGCTTAACGAAAGCCAATGTCGACTTTTCGTACGGGCGGAAATGTACCTATCTGCGTTTCAACGATTCGTTCTCAACGAAACATCTCCGAGAAAGCGGGATAGTCCGACTTCGCACTTCATAACCGAGTTGGGGTGAAGTTGGAGAAATTTCCGCCCGACGCGTGGTCGGGACTGCCACCTCGTTTTCAGGGTGTTCTCCATTAGTTTGGCTGGAGTCCGATGACGCGAAATTTCGCCGATCGTCCTCGTTGGGAGAGCGGAAGCTCCGTGAACAAAATCACAATCGAGAGATTTCCAAGGGGAGGGTCAGTCTTGTCAAGTGCGCTCTGGACATTTTACCATCGCTCATCAGCGGATGTGACCGGCATCGCATGTCAAGGGCGCGGCGGCGAAGCTCGACTTCCCGATGTCGTTGTCGGACCTGATGGGACAGCGTGCTCTTCCCTACCATCTTTCGTAGGGTCTATGAGCGGCTATTTCTGAGTTGGCTCGTTCGGCGCCCGACAGGCAGAACGACTCACTGGGTGGAAAGCGTGGTTTCGGAGAGCACCGGTTTCGGTTCCCTTGTGAGTGTCTGTCTGGGTGCGTCCGTGTGTCGCTCTAAGCTCTCTCCGGGTGGAAACACCATGACGCAGACGATGTCTGCCGAGCTGTGCCACTCCTGGGAACTCTCCAAAATGTGTCGTTTTCTTCGTTTCTACCCTGAGTGATCCCTACGTCCCAGCCCCTTCTGTCACGCTCGCTTCTTTCCGGTGTCCTACGTGATCGGACGATGTACTTCCTGCGATCCTATCAGAGGAGCCGTTCCAAAGAGAAAGAGAAAGTGGTCACACCACAAGTGATCAATCTGAACGAAGCGAACGACCGATCGACCGTGCTCGGCACCCCTCAGAACGAAGCAGGTTCCTCGAAGAAGGAGCGATCCCATTCCAACGAGCGGCCACTATCGCCATCCGCGGTGATCCTCCAGAAAGACACAAAAAACCGGCCCAGATCCCACCATGACACGCTGCCCTCGAAGTCGCCTGTCGGTTCGACCCGACCGAAGTCGTTGCAAGAGCCGATTCCCCCCCGGCCGGAGGACGAGGTCAAAAACGAGGTCTTCAACAACAGCATATACGACACCCCGCTGCCGCTGTCGCGACCGACCTCTCCCGAGTCAACTTTGTCCACCGCCTCGAGTTCCACGAAGACGGGAACCACGACCAGAGCGCTCTCACCCACCGTGGAATCGTCGATCACTTCCCAGTGCATCGATATCAACAGAATGCTCGCGCCCAACGGATCCTTCCCGATACCCGGAGGTATGGCCGGGTCCCCCCCCAGAGCTCTTGTTTCGCCTGATGGCTATTCGTGCTCGCTCCAAATGCCTCAACCGAAAGACTGCGGAGATCAGAAAGTGTGCGATGTTCTCAGATACTTCGATTTTCGGAAAGTTGTCAGCGACGATGACGATGAAGACTACGAGCCATGTATGCTTCGTTCGTTCGCCTTCTCCGTTTGCTTGATGGAACAGCCGCGAGCCGAGCATCTTAACAAGCAGCGCGATGGACGCTCTCTTGAGTCATTGCTCCGATGCTCCGCGTCTTTTCCAAGCTGTTCTCGTAACAGGCTTCGACTCGATTGCATGAAGCTAATCCGTTCCTGAGCCGTCAACTGCCGTCGTTGGCATCTGTGTCCGTACGGAGCTTTCTTGCGGCGGAGAGTCCGCCATCTTTCTTCGAGCTTCATATTTCTTTCTCGAGTTCCGAAAAAATTTACCTGCACCCCGGAACAACCTCCTCTCCCCAATAGAGCTCTTCCGAGCCGTCGAACAGTTCGACTCGACGATGGCTCAATATTTCAACTGGCTGGGGAATCATTGGACACCTGTCCCATCGATCTCGGAGAACGTTGTCGAGATGATCAGCGGAGTCTGTTACTCGTCCTCGTCGACGAGTCGCTCAACGCGAACCCGGGGACGGGACCTCGATTAGAATTCAAGAAACGTCTCAAACCACTTATTCCCGTCAAGGATGAACGAACAAGGAGCTTGTTTTGTTGGGAGGACCCGCCTCCGCATAAGGGAAATACCATTCCCCATTTTTGATCCATCGGTATTACTAGGTAATCATCTGTGTCAGAGGCTTGAGATTCTCCCAAGAGCTGTTGGGACGACAGTCAGATGATCCTGTGGTCGTGAGTTCGGCGATAACATCGAATTCGGTCGCGAGGTTTCGGGGCCAAAGCACTTTGGGACGCTCTTCGAGGGAGACTCCCCTTCTGCTTGCGGTTTTTGGAGCCACGCCAGCCTCGTGGGGCCCCTCTTCCTTCCGTCGGGCAGCTGCTCGATCTGAGCTCAGCGATGACATTCTAACAAGCTGATTCAAAATTTAACAAGCTCCAGCTTCCCCGAGACGGTCTGGGAGGAAGAAGATGGCAAAGCCTGTTCCGCGCACATAACAAATCAAGTCCTAAGCTTTCAATTTCCTTCCAGGTTCCGTTGAAAGCGCGGCCTCCAATGCCAGCGTAGATCCTCGTAGATTAACCACTCGAGCTCGACACCATCCTGAAGATGGAAGACCCGAGCAACAGAAAACAGAGGTGAGTCCACGCTCCGCTCGTCGCGCTTACGGGACGCGAGCCTCAATGCGACCGACGCGTTCTCGATTACGCGATGAATTCTTTAGCGAGCACAGGCGTTGGGAGAATATCCGAATGTTCGGGACAGCTGCCCGGGCCTCGTATGAAACGGGACCAAGACCGGAACATGAAACCGGTAAATCTCGCACCGGGTGGATACATCGGGACCGACGGCGGGCTCAGCTCCCGATTCCTGAGAGTTACGCTCTCGAGTCAGACCTCTCCGGGAACTGATCTCTTCCAACTATCGCCGACCCAGAGCCTGGGTCCGGGAAAAGGGTCGTTGCTCTCGCGATTGCGATACAGGCCGTGACGGAACAGTGCTAGTTCAACAAGTGGAAACGAGCCGCGCTCCGAGGGACAGGCTCTGTGATACCTGTTGACTTTGTGAGCTCGAGGACGCGACCAAATGGTCTCCTGAGAACTAGGGTGGGGATTAGACCGGGACGAGGTAGGCGTCGCAAGAAGTTCGATATTCGGAGGGTTCCGATCTTCTCTCGCCGTCGATTGATCGCTTCGAGCCGCTGTTGCCAGCGGGGGAACGGGACGCACAACCAGGGACGGGAACTTTTTCTTCCCGGCTCAAAGTCCACATGGATCTTGATGATCTGATGGTTCGCTTGACTGTCGCGAGTCGCTTCGACGGACCCCGGTTCACATTGAGGAACATCGAAAGCTCACGCGAAACGACAACCTTGCCAAAAACCCGCCCGAAACCATCCAAGTCTGTCACGAACGAGAAGCATTAGTTATCGACGAGAGCCGAAGGTCGACTCGGCTCTCCGAAGGAAAAGAGCGGAGTCACTCGATGAACAGCAATGCTTCCCTCCCGACCCCCAACAGTATAGCAGACGAGTCCTGCGGCCAAGTGCAACCAGGCTCCCCTCGGAGACGACAGCGTCGCCAGCTGACAGAGCAGACGACGGACTCGGAACGAGTGGGGGGTTGGTAAGCAGTTGTGGTGGAGGTTGTGTTGTCAGTGGCGGTCGCCACCCCGTTGCGCGAGCGAGCGAGCGAAAGAGACGGGCCCTCTAGTGGGCCCGGTAGGAACTCATCTGAACCCGGTGGATCGCGTGTGCGCAGGGAGTCGCTCATTCGTGAGAACGGGCACATCTCTCGAGCGAGGTTCAGAAAAGCCGAGAGCTCCGACTGCTGTCGCTATTGCGCGAACGAGCCGGCTTCCGGAAGCGTCGGAACGTTCGCAGCTCACCATGAGCTCCATCTTCCTTCGCGGTGCTCCCTGAAGACGGACCCCTTTCCCACTTCGAGCGCGACGTCGTCCAACGTCAGTGGTGCCATATTGTTTTTGCGCCTCATCATCGACGAAGCTAGCGAACGAGATAGCGGGTGAGGAGTGACCGAAGCACCATCCTCCCTTCCAAGGAGTCGGCCGGAGAGAGCCGCCGCCGCTGCCGCATCCGCAAACCTCACGGAACGTCCTGACCACCTGGATCGCTGTGCCCGTCAGTGTGTCGGTCCATCGCCACCGGGACGATCCCGAGCTCGCTCGGACCAGTCCGATGTTTTGTTGGTGAAATTCCGTCTCCCCTGCCGCCCTCTGTTCACCGTTCCACCTGGAACTGTTTTCCCTCGACCGAGCTCTCCTCTTCCTTTCACTTTGAACCCTCTTCCTCTCTCGCCCGCCCGCTCGCTCGTTGGATCGTACGCTCGTTCGTCCGGCTGGCTGGCTGTCTGATCGCCCAACGGCGGCTTTCGACTTGTTGCTAAGGAGCGAGGATCCTGGTGTGATGTTCTGATGACATGTTGAACGCGATCTCAACTCGGCTCAGGCCCTCTTCGCAGCCGCCATCGACGGCCTCGTCGGGGGTCAGCGCGGGGTCTCCATCGTCTTCTGGCCAGAGCAGTCCCGAGCCGCCGCCCGCACCGCCTAGTCATAGACACAAGCAACATCTCATTCGACGGGTTCTGCAGGCGCCTCTGGGGGGCAACAACCAGCAAGGAGTCAGTGGAGCAAGTAAGGCCAAAGCGCAAACTCGAGCCGAGCACCGGGATGCTCAGAAGGCCGCCGCCGCCGCTGCCGCAGCCGCCATGCACAGCTCGAATTCCGTCAAGGACCTCGTAAGTTCGTACAACGCTTCGCGCGTTCGTTCCTCTCGGGCCGTTGGGTGGCTCTTTTCCGTCCCGGGCTCCTGGAGTTCCGCGAAAACGTATCCGAACGACGAATGTTTCTCTGGGAGACAAGCTCTAATGAGCTCTAAGGGAACGCGAATCCCGACTCCCATGGGGGGAGGAACAAGAGCTCAACAGACACTAAATCTTCCGTAAGCCGCCCATTTCGTCGGGTTCCATTTTGGCCGAAGCGAAGTTCGGGCCGTGAGCGCAAATGGCCAACCCCCGCAGGGTCAGCTGGAGGGGCATCACTGACGGACGCCGGAACCTCCTAAAATTGTCCAACCCTCCACCTCGCGTGCTCTGGAAGAAATCGTTCCAACTGCATCGCGCGGCTCCAATGAATGCGATCGCGGGTTTACTCTCGGAGTCTGGCTTCCGAGACTCGGACTCCGTTTCCTGCTCCGAGAAAGCCGGAGCCGAATCTGTGGAGAAAAACCGGTTCTGGAACATGAATCGGTCCGCGACACCGCCGGCAACGAATACGGGATTTAGACAGATTTAGCAGTCCGCAGTTTTAAACGAACGCGCGCCATCTCATTCCCGGATACGAAATTCCATTATCCTCCGCGGTCCCTCGCTCCACTCGATTCAGGAGGATCCTCAATAACGCGTTCATCTCTCTCTTTGTCTCTTGCAGCGTCTATCCCAGGGTCCCACGGGTGCAGGTGTGATGGGGCCGATGCAGCCTCCGATGTACCAACCGCCGGCAGTACTCTATGACGACGATCCAGGGATCATGTCAGAGGTCGAGACCTCTGCGACCGGACTCCGGAGGGGCACCAAGGCCCGCTCCAGCTTACCGATCGTCAGAACGCCTAATAAGACTAACGAACGACCCCTGGGTGAGTCGGCGAGAACCGGCTTCGAACGGGATGATCCGGCTTCGGCAGCCGGGCTTGCGCTTGCGTGTTTGCCGTCTCCAACCTTTCCCGCGATTTCCTCTCGAGGGCCTCTCCGACGACGGAGAAGTATCGCTGAGGAAACACGGCTCCCCGACGCGGAGGAAGCGATGTAATAGCTCCTCTTCCCGGCTGCACGTGGAACTTCGAGCTCCTGACGAGCGAGGGCGGAACGTCGATTCCTCTCTCTGACCGTATTCGATTGCGGGGGAGAGGGTGTTCCATTTGGAAGTTGTCGACGTCGTCGTCTCAATCGTGGCGAGGTCGAACCGTTCTGAGAAAAGGCGGATTATCTTTTTTCCTTTCCTTTCTCTGCCTCCCTCGTGTGCTCGTTCTCTCAAGGGTGCGAGACACACCCTTGATTGACCTTCCGTTGGTCGAGACGACGCCCTTGCACTCGCTCGCTACCCTCCGGTCAGACCGTTGTTGTGGCTGGCGTTGGTCGGTCGGTGTTTTCCTCGCTCCGTTCGTCGATCGAGTCGTTTCGCGTCCAGCTCGACTCGCTTGTGCTCGATGCTCGGATCCTCCTCCTCCCGCTCCAAACTAACTCTGTGTTTACCCTTCTGCTGCGTGGACCGACGACAACAACGACGACGACGCGCAGATCCGTCGGATTTTGCCGGCGGCATCTATGCGTACAATGAGTACGGCTCCGCAATGATGATGTCCCTTGGTACGTGAGCTTCTAACCATTAACCACGTCGCCTTGTTCCCACCGCTTCGAGTGCTGTTCCTTGTCGTTCTCGTAGTCGCTCTCGGTGCCGTGTCTTCCGTGCTGGGTCGATCGGTCGTGGCGCCGACGCTACCCGTACGTTCTGACAGTTGGCGGTTCTGCTCACCAGGTCTTGTGTTTCTGCAATACCGCAACGAGACGAAGAGAGCGCTTCTACCTAATGAAATCACATCGATGGACACGGTCAAGGCTCTTTTCGTGCGCTCGTTCCCCCGACAACTCACGATGGAATATCTCGACTCGGCCATCATTCGCATCTACATTCACGACCCTGCGCGCGACATGTTCTACGAACTCGAAGGTTTGCGAAACTTCCGCCGTGCGCCCGATGGGTTCTCGAATGGATCGACTCATTCACCCCCCCCCCCCCTCTTCGTCAAAGACGCAGTTGATGTGGACGGTTTGTGTTTTTCTGTTTTTGCAGATCTACGTGACATTCGAGATCGATCCGTTCTGCGAATTTACGAGCACGATCCTCAGAGCGGGGCTCCGATAGTCTTCGCCCCAGCTCCGATGCATCCTCAAGAAGACATGAGTTACTTCTCAGAGCCCGAATTCGACTCTGATTATCCGAACAACCACAGCATGCACCGCCAAAGAGGTCCTCCGCCTTGCCCCCCACCGAAAGGTTGGTTCCCCACCTCCGGCAGCCTCAACTTTTCTGAACATCCGAGGCGCTGCTCTAGAAGGGGAGTCTATACCTTGTTTGATCAACCGGGAATTTCTCTCTCCCCCCACCCCCTCCGCCGCCGGCAGGATCAAGTTACTACGGCGTTCCAGTTTATGCAAATCGTGCGGGACCACCGCAGCCACCTATGAGACCATACTCACCAGCGGCCAGCGAGCGAGCCATGCGAACTGTGCCTCCGGGCGCAGTCGCCGCTCCTCAGATGGGCTTCTCTCAGACGCTCCCGAGAGGCATGACCTACTCTGGGGTAGTGCCCATGATAGCCGACGACAAGCGCCAAGTGGTACCGATGAGCCAGTCCCACCACGACCTCAACCCAAAAGGTGAGTGCGGAACGCATGTTCAGCGGGAGCGACGATGTCTGCGGCATGTTCGAGAGACGGTGGTGATTGACGTGTCTTGCCTGCGATGCTGTACAACGCCAGTGTTCGATGTTGCAGTGGGTCCCCCCAAGCCGCAGCGGTTGGCCGGTTTCACCCCCCAGGGCGTCTCGCCCCTGGGGTCCCCCCATAGCCCCCAACCGCCAACGGCCAGAATCCCTGTCCCCGGTAAGTGCTGGCCAACGTTTTCGACTTCTCACTCTGAGCTTACCGAACAATCACTCTCTGGTTGGATGGTTTTCTGATTGGGTCCTGGACGATGCTCCGTCGGGGCAATCGACCATCGATGGCGCAAAAACCGAGGCCACCCCGTTCAGCACCTCTCATTCGCTTTCACAATTTTCACAACGGCGAACACTCCGTGTGGGTCTTTCGTAGCAAGAGGAAACTCGCAAGCGGCGTTCGTGTCATCCGTGTTCCACAGCATCGAAATAGAGTTTAATGTTTGGATGACGACAGAGCTAACGCTGCACGACGCATGACTCGCATGCAAATCGTCTCCGCCCCTGAACAGCCTCGCCGAATCTGCTTCGGCGCCGGATTCGGTGGCGTGAGCTTGTGAACGACTGCATCGTAAACAAGACCATCGCATCCGCGTGCTGCGAGCGTCGAGAGCTGTTGGTCGAGAGCAAAATCTGAAATTCACGCTCGGGACGACGCTGCCGACTCTCCACGGGATCGATTGGACCTTCTCGATTCTTGCATGCCGACGGCAGAGTTCGGGCGCTGAGCCGCCGCTTTCCGCCACTGGGTTCTGACGTAACCTGAACCATGAAGGCGACACCAAGCCGCTCCAGTCTGATTCGTTCTGTGTCGGGTTGCAGGTCGCGCGTACAATCCTCACGAAATGATGCCGCGCTCACGGACTCCCGAAGGCTATCTTAGTTCTCCCGAACGGAGTTCGAGGATCATCTATGAAACCGATCAATTCTTCGACCCTCGGCTGGCTCAGGGGCCTCCAGGTATGGGATGACTGCTGCTCACGGACTTCTCTCACCGGGTGCGCACCGGCCTCCGGGACCGTCGAAGTCCAATTCAACCTAAAGCTACGATGTCTTCGTCCGCAGGCGGTGGTCCGCTAGTTGACGAAGAAGCACGGCTGCGAGTGGAATACATGGAACGACAACTTGCTAGTTTAACAGGACTAGTTCACAAGGCTTTGGCGCCGACCGGTCCGACACCTCACGGCAGCTCCCTGAACGCTCAGGGAGGCCACCACGGTATCGGAGCACCCAATCGACCTCAGCACCTCATTCCTACTCGTGATACCGATAAAGGTACGTTTTCCGTCTTGGCTACTCGTGTTCCCCATTTCTGTGAGCTGTTCGCAGCGATCAGAAGTCTGTGGCGCGCAGGCGTCGGACAATTTAGTTGAATAAAGTAGGAAGCGAAAAGACGAAAATTACGATTCCGAATCGACCCTACAGACGGCTCATCGCCTTCGTCAACGCTAGCAATGCCGATTCCAAAGCCGAGACAATCATTCAAAGGTACTCCCTTACTGGACAATCCGTTTGACCATTTAGCACTCCGTTGCCCCCCCCCCTCCCCGCCCGGCAGTTCTCCTCCTCCAGATGAGGGGGACTCTGCGGCCCCCGTTGCGTTTTGCTGCCCCAGACAGACGTCGTTGTGCCGAGTCTAAATCATGATTCAGCCTGTCCCGGCCTTTCTCGGTTTCGTTTTGTCCTCCCCTCTCTGTGTTGGTAGGCGAAACTGTCCAAAGTCCGACAATTAACCGCTGTCGTTCACTCACACTAGAAGAGAAGTCTGTATCGTTCTGTGAATCCACGCTAACACCATCAACACATTCGCCCTCACAAGGTACTTTTCTCTGCGAAGAATCGAGTGCCCCGATTCGAGTTCGGAATCGGGGCAACGTGCAACTCCCGTTTCGCCCACTTCTCCTAACCTTGTTCCAATTGCAGCTGATAGACCAATCAGACCCGCGTTGAAAGGGTTCCGCTCATACTCTGTGTCGGGTCAGTTTTTTGACACATTTTTTGAACGGCTCATTGTTTTTTCGGGCCGGCTGTCTCCTCTGAACTCTGGCTTCTGAATCGATCCGATCCCGACTTCCTGTGATTCATGGATTCTGCCTCTGGTCCAGCTCTGGATGTAGTAGTGTCTGCTGCCGCATTGTGTGATCAACGTCGACGGCCAGAAACACGACAGACGAAGAAGAACGGTCGCAGGAGAGAGCCTCTTCTGTTCCTGTCGTTTCTCGAGCCGACGTTCGTCGTTGATCAGTGCGAGCTCTGATCGGATCTCGCTCCTTTCCAAAAGCATCGTGAGCCGCCATTCCTCTCCGCTCATCCCGAATCAGCACTATTTGTCCGTTCCTCCTTGTTCCGCAACTTTCGGAAGGATTCAAGGAGTCCATGAAAGTTTCCGGCTGGTCTGACTTCTGTGCGAAATCTGCCCCGGGGCCGGTTACGCTATTGAGCATTGGCCGAGTTTCCTCATTGTCGTTTCTTCCTCGAGCTTCAACAATTGATTCTCGGACGGGATTAGATTTCGGTCGGGCAAGAATGCACTGTCCGAACCGAGAGTTATGATAATTCCTCGGGAGCCTCTCTGAACGAGGGACACTGGAGCTATTCGCATGTTTTAGTAGAAAGTCTTCGATCGAATGGTGACCTCCTTCCAGTAAGGCCTGCTTTAAAGGAATTCAACAGCGTTTTGCGAGCCTGATGCGTGAACACGGCTATTCCCGTTTTCATTCTCCTCTACTCTGTCCGTTTCGACATCGTTTCCTGATGTCTGAGCCGTGAGGGTCGCGTACCGTTCGATCCGTTCGACAGGACGGCTTCCTGGAAACAACGACTGCTGCCCCTCCTCTCTCGAATCTCGAGTTGACCACTGAAACGTTGGCTGATCTATTCCAGATGCGGACTATATCGCAGCTTCCAATCCTCCAGCCCTACCCGACAAGGAATCTCGTCTGAGCAAGCCTCCACCTCCTCCTAAACCAGCATCTTTAGCTCAAAAAGGTAGCGTCAGCGGTCGCGATAGGAACATGACTTCTTCTTTGATCTACTCGCTCCTGAGAATTCTGGCGGATTGAATGCTAATATGCTTCTATCGAACTCCCAGATTCAAATGTATCGCCAGAAATGTGTGTCCAGCTCCGGCAGCTGAGGAAACAGAGCAAGGATCTCCGCGTAGAGATCAGAAACCTTCGTCGAATGGCCCAGGCGCAGGCTGCAGCCCAACGGGATGCTGTGAAGGTAACTATCTCCGAAACACCGGATTCGCTCTCACTTAGCACTCAGAAATAGCCACCATGGCTCAGGGTGGTTCGCTGAGCGAGTTCGGCCTCTCGTGTCGGATGATGGTTCTAACTTGTCTCGCTCGCACGATGACAGGATACGTGCAGTAAAATAAACGAGGCAATTGCGCAAGTGAAAAGCGCCCAGGAGAAGGAGGATGCTGAAAGCACTTGCAAGGATCGAAAGAAAGTCTCCAGAGAGGAAACCTCCTATAACGCTGACGCTACAAGGCTCGAAAAGGACCTCGCGTAAGTACTGAGAGCGCAAACATCACATCGATTTCGGTATGGCGCTGCGTCATAGGTCCCCATGCTGTTCTCCGCGCTCGATGGTTAACTCCAGAGAACCTCTGATTCCAGTGAACTGGAAACTCAAGTGGAGGAACTGCGCTCAAACGTCATCAACAGACGTTGTCGTGTGAACATGTCCAATGTCGAAAGTATGGCTCTAGTACTCTCGAAAGCGAGTAAGACCGTTGCAGATCTCAAAAACCGGTTCCCATCTCTTCAGGTATAGCGCCGAGTCCTATCTTTAGCTCGAGTACCGAGGTTTCGCCCAGTCACGATTGAGCACCCTCCTCCATCTTCCACACGATGAGTCGGATCGGTTGATACTTCAGGATGTTTTTCAGGATACGATGAAAACGGTGATATCGGCCGAGATGGAAACAGTCGTCCGAGAAGAAAAGTTCCTCAAAGAAGAACCCGAACGGCTCGAGAATGCACTCCGAAGATGCAAAAAGCTTACCGGAACATTAGTTACACTTAAACGGTAAGTTCTCCGGCAACTCCCTCATTATTCCGCCACTGCTCGCGAACGCATACTGACCGACTTCGCATCTTCAGACTGGCATCGGTTCAAGAACAGCGGCACACCTCTTTACCCGAGAAGTCAGTATCAACCGACGGACCCCATAGCGACGGCGAGCCCACTCAAGCCAGTCAGTCCCGAGTAAGTCCCCCTCAAAAGAACGAAGAACAAGACCAGAAATCTTCGACAGATGTCGAGGCGTGTCAAGAGACTCAAACCCTTAATAGACTCGAACTCAGCTATCCCTGATCAATGGTTCCCACGATGACCGAACCCACTCAGCTGGTTCGGAACGGACCGTTATCGAGGTCGGCGCTGTTTGTCAATTCGGTTGCACTCCACGAGTCTTTTGCGAAGCGGTGCCCGAGTCTTGAAGCAGTTTTCGCGAAATATTGTCGAAGGAGCGGAATAAATGGTTCGAACGGAGCCGCGAACTCATGGTGAAGATGGAAGTCAGCAGTGATGGCTTCAGCTAGGAACTCAGCGCCACGCTCATATTTGCGTTGCTGAGATCTCCACTCCGGAGGCGTGATGGAGGCGATTAGCGGTTAAGTTAGGACAAATTTTTCCTCTTAACATTTTTCGATTTTTGCCCTCACAGAACGCCCAGAAGTACGGCTGGAAGAGGAGTTCGAACTTCCGTGAGAAGATCGAGTATGATAAGCTATTTTTGATATTCCTTCATGTTTTTTGTCGACGGAAAAAAAAATTCTAAAACCGTTCAAGCCGTCCATTGAGATCGAAGGCAATCCCTCCGTGAGCAGTGGATGCGCGGTTTTGCTCCCTGGCCGGCCTCGATAGTTTTTGCGAGCAAATTTTTTGTGACCCATTGACCGACAACTTTTAGGCACCATCCGAAATGAACCAATGATTTTATCAGCATTGTTGAGTTGGTTTGCCTTTTTTGATAATTTGTTCCAGCGACGTTTCTGAGAGTTCTTGCTGATTCTATTGATTTTCCCCGGAAGAACGAACTTTTGAATCCGAACGCCTTAGTCCAAATTATAGCTGCTCCTGTTCGAAGTTTCCGGAATCAAGAGTTTGCATATTCAAGGTTCACCCTGTCCACAGATTTCCCGGAGTCTCCCGAATCTGCAGACTTTGCTGCACAATCCAGATATCCCTTTTTCATTTCTGTTGCGGACCTCAATACTCGGGGTCAGAACGCTGCTTCAATATGTTTCCAACTTCTCGGGGTCTGCTGTGAAATTTTTGTCCGGCATCGTTGGTACATTTTCCAAAATTTTCTGCTTCATCCTACTAGTCTCGGTGATCGTTTCCCATTCATTTTTCCCATGGAACGATTGTTCCCCGAATACCTAGCAAAGTTCCGTCGGTCATTCCCTCTGCCCTGAAATTTTTGGATCTAAACTCAATGTATGACGTTTTCTCTATGGAACCTTGTCTCTGGACGTCTTGATGGATGAAGTTCCTTCTGCCATCCTACGTATTTACGACCTCAATCACTGTACCTATTGGTTGTCAACCGAAAGTATTTTCTCCCTTTTACCACCGCCATCAACAACAAAACAACCGATGAGCAGCGCTACAACGATCGGTGATTCCCACTGAACGACTCGAAACTTCCCTCCATGGTGAAGTTTTTCAATCATAACGACTGCTCCAATTGTATTGAAATGTTGATAATCATCTGAACGAAAGACTGCCTGAATGAGGCATCGGCCTCATGGCGGGCTCGGCTGTTTGGTTAGTTGGTCGATCGGCTGGTTTCTGCAGATTCTGAGACTGTATGCATCAGTCGCCGAAACGCTCTGGTGGGATGTTCGGCTGTTTGCGGAATGTATAACAGAGTGCACATCTGGATCGATCGACGCAACAGAATCGATGACGGGTGTAGCCTGTTACAAAGCAGAGGAGACGAGCGCAGGAGTCGTGCGAATGACTGGCTGCATGAACGACGCTTTCTCCTCTCGCTGGCTCGTTGGATCAGTGAATCGACACAAACGTCCTTCTTGTGGTGGTTTCGAGGTCGCTCGTTTCTCGACGAGTTCGATGTCTGACCCAAGTTCCCCATCTAGATCCAGTGCTCCATGTAACCACCGACGATCCAACCGGAAGTCCACATCCTTCCTACCCTTGAACCTGTACATCATTCCACCCACCAGAGCGTCCAAAACCCTCTCTACCCTGAATCAGATCAGATGATAAATATAAGTTTATATAAATAGCTCATACACATACACAACACACATATATATATCTCCCGTGGCCCTCTTAGATGTGCTTGGTCGATTGAGCACCCTCTACGAAGAAGACGGTGCTATGCTGATTGTGATCATGATAACCGCTGAGGTCTTTATGAAGTGTCTATGTTCGTTGGTTCGCTGGTTGGTTGATTCGTTCGTTCGTTGGCTGCTTGGTAAAATTCGTGGCTACTTTACCACCTCCTCCCTGTGGCTATTTTTCTGTATCGTTCCCTCTCTCTCTCTCTCTCTCTCTCTCGTTCTCCGTCTCTGACAACCGTTTCCAACACTGTGAACTTGTTGTCTCCCCGTGCCGCAGTTTATGGAGAGGAGGATTCACCACAGTGGGTTGGGCTGACCCAGAGCCCACGGACTTGGGTGATGGGGTGGCGCCTATTCCACGTTTCGACTTGGCGGCCACTCCAAGCGCGTTTGGGGGTAACGATAACTCTACGTCTGCAGAGCATCCGCCACTCGTCCAACAGAGGAGCGAGGTTCGTTCCGGCTCGGTTCGTGTGTCTCGTCGGAAACAGAAACAAGAAAATCCTTACTGCTAAGAGGGCTGCTATCGAACTCACTCATTCATGCGTTACGAAACTTTCAGGGATCAAGCGGATTGAGTGGCAATGGTTCATCAAATCGCGAGAGACGCCGGTCCGAGAACGCACTCGACGCTTTGCTAGATGAACTGCAGACATTCTCCCCGCGTTCAGCAGAGTCCCCCTCTAAAAAGTTAGTAAGCGGGTTGGCGAAGAAATCGACATGACTCCGCCCCGTTCTACAGAGGGAGCCACTCAACGATTTGTTTTCCACGAGCGACGGTGGCAAATTCGAGTCTCGTTCTATCCAGATCGCTCCCGGTAGAAGCAATCAGCGTTAGCGGAGACAATAGGAGCAAGTCGACGACTCCTCCAGGCAACGTCGGCAAAAAGACTCCACCGCCTCCTCCCCCTAGGACCACTAGCAAAAGCCCCGTTCAGAGTCCAACGGGAAACGGGCACCAGCAGACTGCCCGCAGATGCCAATCGGAACCTCCCTCAATCAGGTGAGCAATCAGGATACTTGACGTCTCATCTTCAAGGATATATATGAGCACCTCCCAAGAGAATGGCTCACTTCGCATGCTCGAAACTCAACCTTGAAGGGCCCGATTCCGGCTTTTGAGGTACAATCGGTCTCACGGCGGAACTGACGGAGACCCGGCGCTTGCCAATTGCAGGAAAATCAGCGAGCAGAACAGCTCTGGAAGCTCAGAGAGTGTGAACTCGCAAGAAGGCACCCAGAACAGACAGGAGCTCTTGGAGCAGAGACATCAGGAATTGCTCAAAAAGCAGAAACTTCTGCAAGAGCAATACGCAAGGTTACAGCTGCTACAGAAGCTGTCTCCGCCGAAGCCTGATTTGAAGAAAACCGGATCAGAAAGTAACATTCTTCACAAGGCATCTGGTATCTGCACCAGCCACACCTCAGGTTCTCTCACCTCTTTAGCGTGTCCACCGGCGCAAAAGCTCACCAGCTCACCTTCGCAGCCCCAATTGGCGAGGAACAAAATCTACGAGACAGATATTCTCTAACTAACCGCCTACCTGAACTCTGTGCTCAATAAAAAGACTCCGAGCCCCTTTCAACCGGCTGAGAAGGAGAATAGCGGGCCAGTGCCCCTATCGACGGAGACCTCCTCGACGAGGTCCTGAACGAATTCTAACACTGATCGCACAGAGTGAGGGTTTGCACGTTGTTTACAAACGAGAGGGGAGAAGAGAAAACTCAAAGCAGAAGTCAGACAAACAGAAGTGAGAACTGCACAGTGTGAAATGCCGTGAGAGTACAACTATGTTAATACGTTTGTACAGAATCTCGTAGACCCGCGAAAGGGGCTGCAAAACGGCTTCACCAACACCAAGGTCACTGAAAGCATTTACCAATTAAACCACCGACATTGTCGACGATTCAACCACCGTACCACGCTTCACCACAACCACCACCACCGTCTCAATCAGCAGCAGCACTTTTCTAGAAGCATCGCTAAACAATTGGTGCATTCTGATCTGGCGAACGCGAAAGTCAGGACCAAGAGTGTCCACGGGACGTCAGTGCTACGATCGTCATGAAGTCGTGCATTCTCACGACGCGTCGAAAAGATCAATACGAGGTGTGGCCTTCTCTCAACCATCTGGCGGCAGAAATGGTGCTCAACTTATACTCAAGCTCCTTAGATGTTTGCCTGCCGCTCTACAGCTAGAAGTTGATTAGCTCTTCACGCCCCACCGCCGCATCCGGAGTCTGAGAACGCGAAAACGCGATGATAGATTTTGCTCCGGAAAGCGCGGTGAGGAGGACTCTATGTTGCCGTTCTAAAAAGTTAAGCCAATCTTCAACCTTAAGTGTAGTTCATGTTAGACAGCTGAGAACTAAAAGTTAGTAAATCTCTGTAATCAAACTAAACAATACCTGTAACAATAAACCTACGACGGCGGTGACGCTAGAAGTGAACGTCACGTCGGTCGACAAGTATCGCCGAGTTAGACCCAAGGGTGGGAGGGACACTTTTGAGCGAACATTTTTGGATATTTGACAACCTGAAACGGAAGAGAACATCAAACAACAAGTATTTGAATATATATGTTTTCCAAGCTATCGTGAGACGGCCGAGGTCGGAGAAGGCGATAGGCGCAGAGGAAAACAAAACAGGTTGACGGGGGCTGAATCAGCTCAAGCGGTGAAGTGTTTTGACACCAACTGACTCTACTGTATGAAGTGCAGCTGTCACGGGATAACGATCGGGTAGCTCACAATTCTTCGATTGTCTGTACCTCGTTCTCCGAGAAAAACCACGATGGCGGCGATGTACTGCATTTCAGAAACTATGAAATATAATCAACTTCTGATCACACGACCATCATCGACTTTTCATTCGTAGGAAAGAATCTCTCTCGCGGAACGTTTCCCTGGAGCTCCAATCCGACAGCGGCGCCTGGGTGGTGGTAATCCTTCTGTTCCAACGCTCGCTGTTCCCCGAGTAGTTTGTCTATTTCGGGCGGAGTACAATGAGACCAAGGAGTTCCACGAAGCCCTGTGGCGGGACCAAACCACCATGGGAGGCATTCATTCGGGACCGAAGTGGCGGGTTCGTGATGGGCGCTTGTCATATCAAGCTATGTCGTGATGAAAATTCAATTCGAAATGATGATGATGTCGACGTCAGTTCTATGTACCGTAGCAATCGATTCGGAGGGGAAACGGGCAAGTGGACGCTACCGTGCAGTGTTTCTCCCGAAGATATTTCAGGCGGGTCGTTCATCTATTTGGGTCGCCTGGGCGGCGATAGGAGGCCCGGTATGATCTTAGGTCCGGGTTGCCTTTCCTGGCACGGTGTGACTCAACAGTGTGAACTCTTGTCCGGCCTTGACTGCGCCTCAACTCACCGAGTCTCACTTTTATCGGACTGGGTTTGAATATCACAACCCTTTGACCGGACGAATCTGGAAAGCCGAACGATGATATACCCTCCGGATGAGCACGGAGGAGGAGGCGGCACATCGTGTCGATCATCATAAACTTCGATTTATCATCTTCGGGATACAACCCACCACGGGAACATCCCCGATTTTCACGGGAAAACTCGAGTCTGATGCCCCCGTCCGAATATGTTCGAGGAGGGGGGCTGGGAGCAGCGTGGCAGAACTGTTGGAGAGGAACGGTTCCGCCATAGTTTTCCGCCGGTAGTGTTGAAATATGGTCTGGTTCTATCGTTGTTCATCCAGTCATCGAACCACGATCAACCCCCTCATCTTCAAGCTACTCTCCGAAAACGTGTAGCCATCACATACCGCAAATGATACGAACCAGATCGCCAGGTTATGGCTGACTTCGAAACGAACAGGAGGAACGCGATTCTCCGAGGCGGACCTTTCTCCAACGAATCCGAGCTAGATGCAGCGTATTTTGTTCACACGGAATTCAGTCCGCCTGAAACTGAAGCCGGTTGTTCGCATCCAGCTCACTGAGCCTGGTCCCGACAGTCTCGACTAGCAATGAATTCCGGAGACTCGGATCTCGGAAAATAATTTCGGGAATGAATATTTGACTCGGAAACGGTGATAAACCATTGACGGACGTTTCCAAACCACCCGAACCGTCTAAGAATTAATCTCCGACCTGGGCATTAGAAACGGTGCATTTATAGGAGGATATGATGATCTGATTTTTTTTCATTTTTCGAACGAGGTGTCTAGGGCACTTACTGGCTGGGAAATCCATTTACGGACACCTGGGACGAGGATCCAAGTGGTGTGAGACTCGTCCCGCCTGAGCGGGGAGTACTCAGCAACCCTCCAAGAGAGCTTGGATCTCAGTCCTCGGTCGACCCGCCGAAGCCGTGGGAGAGCGACGGGTTTCTAACGCATGCACTTTGGGCTCTCAATGATGGTCCTGACGATGGCGACGGATATTCACACATTTCGTGACGTAGCTGACATCCTGCTTGTGAACCCACCTCGAGATGCGACGATATGCGCGACGTGCGCGCTCGAGAAGCTCCATATCTCCCGCACGAAGCAATCACCCAATACGGCAGATTCCGATCTACGCAACTTTTTCTTTCATTGGTCACGAGCTCAGTTTTCGGGTACATGTTGGCGACGATGAGGGGTTATTGCCAATAGAGGCAACAAGAATATGTAGCGAGGAGTTACAGCATCAGATCATCGTATCCTCCTACAAATGCTCGGTTTCCCATGCGCAGGTCGGAAATCATTTCTTGGATGATTTCGGCGGGTTGGAAACGGCCGTGATGGTGGATCTCCGTCTCCGAGTCGAATCATGATTCCCGAGTCAGAATTGTTATCCGGGCCGGAAATCATTTTCCGACTTCCGAGTCTCGAAAATTCATGCCTAATCCCGACACCTATTTGAAGCTCTCACGACATGGATTCGTTCCGGAGAGCGACTGGCTGAACCTCTGGACCCATCGTTCCTTTCTGTGAGTTCTTTGCACCGACTTCGTTCACTCTGAGAGCGTTGAAGCGTGACTGGTATATGTTGTTCTGAACGTTGAAGATTCCTTTCCCGATATCAGAAGCTCCTGTCGCTCACCGCTCGAGTGAAACACCGGCCTCACCAGAAGCCATCAGCAGCAGTATACCGCTCACCGATGCCCGGGATAGCCGCCCAGGGAACAGCTCTGAATCATGGACCCGAGCGAGCGCAACCCTTTGGGTGGCTGTCGTGACCAGTCGAAGTAGTTTCAAAAGGGAGCTGCAGAGAGAAAAATATTACGCTGGTGGAAGTTGCCTCTCCCCCGACAAAGCCCATGAGCCTATTTTTTCGAGCTTAAAAAAGCTATCTCAAACCACAATCGCGAGGTCCTCTCGCAGTGAGTCATCGAACGCCAGCCAGGCTGAGTGCTATCGCCACCAGCGCTGAAATCGCGCTACGCCAACTCAACCTACCCAGAAAAAGATAATCAGGCGGGCCCTATCGCCCCTCTGTCCAGAGGGAACATTCCGATAGGTACGTCTGCGCGCAGATTCCTGTCCTTGGTGGAGCCTGTCAGGAACCGAACGAGGATCCACAATGAGATCGCACCGGATCGTGGGCGAGCCCTACTCCAATAATGTGGTCTTCCAGAGATTTCGGTGTCGAAATGCTTCGTACCAGAACTGATTCCTGATCGTTTCGGGGCCAGGGACCGAGAGAGCAACCGCCTCGACAATACACTGATCAAGCTTCGAAGACTTGTGCGGTAAATTCGCTTCCGAATACCCGTTTGGACCTTTGTAACCAGGCTGCTAGGTGGTGCTGGCTCTAACTGGTCTGCGAAAGGCACTGGCAGCGACAGCCGCAGTCACCGCAGCAGCATCAACGGCGGCGGCGGCGGCCCACTCTGGTCTCCGAACCATTTTTGTCTCTTCGAGCCGCCGCAGAGTAGAGTTCCACCCTCGTCCGCTCTGCCAAAGAATTCAACCAGCTCTCGCGACGTTCGCACGTGAGGACGCGAAGGCCGAGCCGGGTGGTTGTCGTCGTCGTCGAAAATAAAATGCAGTCACTTGTTTCAATTACGACTTGTATGGCTTCGAGATGTCTGGCATGCGGAGGATGATGATGGGCCTGAGACCTTGACGAGTCTGGATGACTCACGCAGTCAATGAAGATTCGTTCTTAGTCAGTCGATCCCGTCGCATTCGCTGCCGCCTTCTCAGAGCTCTGATGTTTCGAATACAATGGCGTCCATATGATTAGTGGAATCCGGCTGCAGGCGGAGCTCCACGTTTCCCCCACCCTGTTCGCCGCTCCCGTCTCGAACGTCCACATTAGCAGAGAACAGTTCGGAACTCCAAGTTTTTCCCGAGCTTTCTGTATAACGGATGTATAACGACTTCATCCAAGTGTCCTGTTTTGATGGACGAAAAGCGAAGGATTCGGAGCAAGTTTGTGATCGGCTGAAATATTCTAATTTAACGACAGGTGTCCCAGCCGAACGCTCGGAATAGCCATTGGGCGCTTCAATGTCGTTTTGTTCACAACCCATCTTGTTGTTCTAAAAGTGGACATTCTCGTAAACATCCCTAGCAGGAGAGTACTAATGAAGTCTCTGTACTGTCTACGACTCGTTATTGGCCTCCAAGACTGTCGAACCCGTTGTGCGTCCTTTCCTAGAGTTACAGCCCCGGCTCTCAGATGGTGCGCCGCTTTGATTGCTGTGAGAGGACTGTTGTTGGCGTCTTCGACACATCCATGACTTGATGTAAACCATATGAACTCACTTCTAGCAGAGGCTCAAACATCGCCCAGGTGAAGGTCTCGGTTAACGCAATCTGCTGAAATAAACTCTGGCTTCGCTTCTCTGGCCCTCAAAGCGCGCTGATCGGCATTTCGGTTGGTTCACCTGTTCGAAGGAATGAAGATATTGGATGAGCTCTCGCGGGAAATGAGGAGTTTTTCAGTTGCATGGCACGCAGTCGGGCATGGAACGGTCGGCCCAGACTCACGGACAGGTCGAACCGAAGAACGTGTTGAGATCGAATACCAGTGGATGTGGATTTCGATGGGCGTTGTGCACATGTGCATTCCCCGATGGCTATGTTGTATAAGGGAGTAGAAAGCCCTCCAGCAAGCTTTGCAGCAGCAGGCCCGGAGCTCCAGCAGGAAGCTCTGGAGGTTCCACCAAGAGTTTTGATACTCTCCAATTGAGGAGAGGGTCCTTCAAGGTTGTCTGGAGACTCCGGAAAGCCAAGTTCTACGTGAACGTTCTTCGTGGCCTGGTCTTAGTATGGAAGACTCAACGCCTAATTTCATGTGTTCGTAGCTTAATCGCCTCGCTGAGTTGTTGGATTGAAGACGAAATACCCCCTGCTGTACTCTTAGTCAGCTGAATGCAACGAGACCCTGGGCTGCCACGAATGATATTATGTTATGTGAGCAGGAAAGGTACCAAGCGAGTGCTCTGAAGCGTGTGTTTCTCCGAGTCAACATTTCGTGAATGTTGCATTAGATGGTCTGTCGTTACCTTCTTCGCCAGAATGTGATTCGAGAGTGCGATGACAGCCGACGGTGTCGCTCGTCACGTTTCGAGCGAGGGAGCGAGCACGGACGTGGGAAGACAAGAGCACGCCAACTGCTCTGATCCCAGGTCTCGACGATTTGTGAGGGCCAGAGTCCCGGGGCCCAAGGAGTACGGTGGATTCAATCCCTGATGGCATCAGTGCGGCTTGCGACCTTCTTGCTCTGATGAATCCTTGGAGGAGCCTTTTCGCTTCAAGTTTGTCCCAGGCGGAATTCGTTCGAGCTTTCTTGGAGTGGTGGTCGATACCACGTCTAGCACACCCGGTATTCTGCCAGTATTCCCCGGAACGATGAGCATACCACCCGCCTCACGACCACGCTATTCATCGTAAAACGTTGCAGAGCGCGATGATGAACTTTAACCCGTTTCCTCAACATGAATTCACTCGAATCGGGCGGCTGTGAGATAAGGGCGATTTTATAGCTGGAGCTTTTTATTCTAACAGAAAGCGCGAACCATGTAACGGGACCGATCATAGTTGATGTGCGATTCGATCCCGGTGAGCCTTAGACACTTTGGCGGAGAAGCATCGTGAGTGAAACGAAATTTCTCGATTGCGCGCTTCTTCGATCATTAGATCGGAAAAGCAGAGATCCCACCGCTGACCGGACGATTCGGATGGTTTTCCAGGATCGTGATGAAGACTCTCGCCTGCGCGATATGCTGGTTTGTCGCCGTGGTCGGCGCAGACGGAGCTCCAGGCGACGCCATTTTCGAAAACGTTCACGACGCTCTCAGGGCTTTCAAGAGAGGCTTCGAGGACGATAGTCCTGACCTCACGGCGAGATCGGAATCTTATGTACGAACGAGGTTCACAGAAGCACTGCGCAGCCCGGTCATATTGGAAATGCGCTCCGTCACCCTACGGCAGCTGCTCCTGAAAGATTGGATCGTTGAGGAAGTGGAAGTTCTTCGTGCGCTCGAGGGCTGGTTTGCGTTAAAGTCGGACCCAGGCGTGAGGTCCCGTTTGAAGCGAACGCTGTACGTCGATGCCTTGAATCCAGCCCAGCTCCGGAGCGCGATAGGCTCCGAGGTGCTCGGAAGGAGGGATGTCATCGATGCGCTGATAAGAAAAGTGACGAAGCAGCCTCTGCAACTTCGGTTCTCCAACCAGCTGGCCGGTTCAGATGTCGTGCGGGAAATCTACCTGGCTGAAATCGTGACCGGCTTCCGCCTGAATCAGACATCGACGGAAACCTTTCTTGGCTCTCAACGAATCTGCTCGCATGATGTCGCCTCGGAGGAGGGGATCACCCTCAAGCTCGGGGCTGTATTCACCCTGGACACGCTGGCGGTCAAGTTCGCAGAAGACGAAGATTTCGCGTTCGCGATCTCAGTATCTTTGGAAGGGAAGGACTGGGAGCGAGTGGTTCTGCCGTCTGAGCACAAATTCGCCCGAGACTTCGAAGTGTCCTTCAGGCCGACCAGAGTCCAATATATCCGTTTAGTTGGAGCGTCTGGAAGCCTCTCGTCGGGTCAGCCAAGCGGGATAAAAGTGCGAGCGATCGGAGCCTCCTACTCGAGAACGCGGCGACCACCTGCTCAGTACTGGTTCGATATGCCGGCGGGAGATGTGTGACTTCCGATTCCAGCTCTTGGGAAGTTTTTTTATTCACACTGTGGCGTACAGTCAGCAGCTTGCGCTCTCGCAGAGCGTTGCGGTAGAGGCGGGTTGAGGAAAATAATAAAGCTATGAAATGTTCCAACGGCGAAAGAAGGATTTATAGCGCGAGCGGCGTTCGGAGCATCAACGACACAACAGGGCTTCCAGCGGGTGATGCCCCGGAGTACTTTACGAGGGGTTACTCAGGAAAAAATCGCTCGAATCCTCCAAGGAACGGTCGCCAGGAAATTGGGAAAAATTGTGGGCTCTCCGATTTTACACATGTGTAATCGAGCGTCGTCTTTTCGGAAAACCTCGACATCTCGCTTCTGAGCTTTCAACTCGAACCTAAGCTTTCTCGTTATTCATGGGGGGCATGGGAGCACGGGCACTGTTCGATGAAATGAGAATGAGCTTCGATTCATGCCCACACATCCCACTGTTTCCATTGACTCCCTAAACGAACAGATTCAATAGATTCTCCATGAATAGCTGGGGAGGAAGTAAGGCAGGAGTTCTTCCAGGGTGTTACAGAATACCTAGAGTGTGGGCAGACGGAGAAGAATTTCCGGGAAAATCCAGACTACGCCTCCGGTGAGAAGTGAACCGTGCATGGTTCTTCGAGACTCTGCAACGTCTCGGCCGCGTCTAGCGGAAGCCGATAGGTCGGACGACGAGAGCAAAACTTCGCCGCTCCAACTCGATAATTTCTGATTTTCAGTGTCGACGAAAGATAACAGAACTGTTTCATTGGTGACATTCCACCACATTTGATTTTGGTCAAGGTGGATCTCCGTACCGGGAGGGGCATCTGTCTCATGTTTGCATCACTGACTCTAATACCCTATCTTGGGCAGAGGCTTCAACGCTTCAAACCAACGGCTGGAGATGAAGCCGCGATTTCTCCGAAAAATTGGAGCGCCGACCTACCTCCAAAAGCCGACGCTCACGAGACCCTTCGAATCGCGCCGATCTTGAAGTCATTCTCCGCAGCTAGCCATTGTGGGTAGGGTTTTGTCTAACTATTCGGTAGGGTTGTTCGGAGTTGTGACCACCGCCATCGTCGCAGCAGCTGCTGCCTCTAGAGCCACGGCTATGTAGCCTTCCAGGGCGATCTGGCCTCTGTGTAGCTGGTTGGTTGGTTGGTTGCTGCGTCTGAAAGTTTGCCTGAGGTCAGTTGAGGGCGGTGCTCATGTTGTTCTCTTGTTCTGAGCTGCTGCTGCTTCTTCTACATACATAGATGACTATGTGTGTGTGTGATTCGGTGTGTGTTAGAATGAGTGTTGGTAGTTCGTTCTGGCCGCCGTCCGGGCATCCTCTCCAGACAAGCAGGCCGCTGGCTGGAAGATGGCGGGCTATTTCCAAATAAGCTTCTCCGGGTGAGGGGATCCCCTCTCCTCTGGTGTGGGTGGCGACAACCATTTACCCTGCAGACGGATGGCGGTTTTTCCAGTTCGACCGAAGCATTCGAGTGAACTCGATCCTCTGCGGTGTGTGGTCAGTGTAATTCGTCTTCGACGCAGAGCTTCCTGGCTCTGTTATTTTTTGCTCGTCAAAAACGCGCGTCGGTGTGCTGTGAAACGTTCTTCCACTTGGATGGTGCTTGTGGATTACTTCCGACTAACTCGCTTCCAGCTTTTCATTTAGATCTTCGCTGCGTTCCCTCGCTGCTTCGGAGAGGCTGATGTCAAGCATGATTTTGTCCAACGAGACGAGCTGGAGAGCCTTCTTTGCTGCTCTCTGCCAGAGACTTCGCGCACAGACTCCCATGTGAAAGGTTCCGATCCCCGGCGAAGCTCGCGAATCGTCTCATCGTCTATCCTGACCCTGCCCCAAGTTAACAAAATGCCCTTGCCGGCTTGAGCGTCTCCGGAACAGCAGCTCGGATTATCGGAAAGCGGGGTTCCCGTCGCAACCAATCTTACTCTTCGTTCACTGCTCGTCTCTACTGTGGGCGCCTGAACTGGGCTCTGGAGCCTTCTGACTTGTTCCACCTCTGGGCTGCAAGGCTTCGAAAGATCGTTATTGGTTCGCTGTATCTCTGTCTCCGTTTCGTCAATGGTGGGCAAATGGTGACCTGAATGTCTCTTCGGAACGAACCGGAGACAGGCGGGATGGCGAGCGGCGAGCCGCGGGTCGGCGTCGCCGGTTCACCGGCCCGATAGATGGAAGATGGGCCCGAAGCGCTCTTAATCTGCCAAGTGATCTTTTGTACTTCCACTGGCGGCTCTCTCACGATCGCTAACTCGCTGTGCCCTCGTTGATTTAGCTTACGGGGTTTCGTTTCGTTTCAGCAGCAATCCGTGCCATAGAAATCGAACATGCCTTTCCAGGCTCAGGAGGCCGCCCGCTGCCCAAAATGTGGACACCAAGTGTTCGCTGCTGAGGAGATGCTCGCCGGAGGTGCCAAGTGGCACAAGATCTGCTACACCTGCGGTAGGTTACATGATTTCTCAACCCTGCCAATCAGGCGCGCTCCGACAGCGAACCGGAGCGGAAAAGACTCTGAAAGCCAAAAAACCCAACGACGATTCTGACCATCATTTTCCCCAGGATTGTGCCGCAAGAGGCTCGACTCCACCAATGCTACGGAGCACAACGGTATGCTGTGGTGCAAGATCTGCTACAGCAGGAAGTTCGGACCTAAGGGAGTCGGTTTCGGATGCGGTGCAGGCACCTTGAACATGGACAAGGGAGAGGTCTTCGGCAACTTCGAATCATCCTCCAACAAGCCCATGGACCCTTACTACGGAATCAACTCGAAATTCTTCCAGTTCAAGTAAACTCCGCTGCTTCAACCGCATGACATTTCTGTCGGGGTCACCGGCTCTGCCGGGTCCTCCCTCGATTTCCCGTCATTCCCCAGCACATCACCCAGAGGAGAAGAGTCTCTTTGAACGCCAAGGCAGTGACGTCAGATAGAGAAACGAACCTCAACAAACGTAGTCCTCACCCACCAAGCAATCAAGCCAGCCACCCACCCGCGAACCCACTCTTGTCTCTACGGAACCACCCCGCTTGTGAATACTTTTTCGAGTGCAGTCAGCTTTGGGTGCGCGGGGGGCCCCAAGAGGCGGACTCTAACGTCCTGACACTCGTCAGCTGATTTCCGACGAAGGTTGCTCGGAAAGACGAATTGGGTCTACGCGAACGCCCAGCGAGTCATCCTCAGTCGAAGCGCGTAGCGAGCCGCGCGGGGCCTCTTGGACGCTTTAAGCCGACGTGCTCACGACGAGTCCAACGAGGAAGGAGTTCGACGGCCAGCAACCGGCCAACGAGCCGGCAAGTCAACCTGTAAGCCAGCCACCCAGCCAGACGACCGAAGAAAATATCCCTAAAAACGCAATCCCAACGCTTAGCTCATCCCATTGTGTCCTTTGCGAGTTATGAAAGTGAAAATAGATGAACGTGCAGCCAGCAACTTGTCCTCCTCGAGATTTCTATTTCGACGACAACAACACCATTACCAAGTATGAGAACAACGACGACCGATTGATCGACGGATGGAGGAGGAATCGAATAAGTATGAAGATGAAGAGACCACCAGCGAATATAGGATGATAAGATGATATGATAAGCAACCTAGAAGAATGTGACGATGGATAGAACGAAGGTGCCGAAATACACCCGAAGAAGCGAAACGATTGTACAGTGAGCGAGTCATCTGCGGGGCTCTCTTACGAACGAGTAATCTCCTACATCACTAAGAATCCTCAATGGAGGATGAAACAGCAGCAGCAGAGAGAGCCTTGTCCCCTCCTCTTTGTAAACATTAACCACATTGATGGCGGTGAGGGAGCGCGCATATGAGCGTGTTGCGACTACCACGTGGACGTGACGTGCTGCTGCGCCTAAAACTGCTGTCTACAGATGAACAAGATGACAGAGAAACTATGAGCATGAAGAGAGGCAACAGACGAAAACGAAAAAAGATGTTAATAAACATTTTTACTCTTGATGATCCGAAACTTACCGTTTGCTCTTTTCGACGTGATACGGGGAACAGATTTACGCAATATCTTGGGGACGATAAGACACTGAAACGCGATCAGTCTGATCGGAGTGCCCCGCAGCAAGACGGCTGGTTTCCAGGTTCGTTGATGCCCAAGCTCCTGTTGATTGTGGGTGCCGCTGATTGAAAGACTCCACAACCTGACCCCTTCAGATCCTAGCGAAACTCCCCGTGAGGACTCTTCTCGAAGACGAAACAGTCAGTCTCCCGGATCGCGTTCCGCAACCGTTTCTCGACCTCCGGTAGGGATACCAAAATATGGACTCCGTCAGGCTCCCGAAGGTTTCGAATCTTCGGCTAGCGGAAGCTTACGATACTCCTTCATCGTGAAGGGACAACTTCGCTCCGATCTCCACTCGAGCTGACTGAATTCCAGAATCGATGACGAAGAAATCGCGGTGGATAATGCATAGCTGACAGAATCGTCACAAACTTCATCGATTGATGGAAAACCTCACCAACTGCAAAAAGTTCGATCTGATCCTCGCCGGGAACCTGGCTTCCGGTTCGACAGCTTTGTTTGTTCAGAGAGTGTACGCTGACGCTCGCATGAAGTATATACTCAAGTCCCATTGGAAGATAGAACAGGAGTTGTTCTCTGACCTCTCCGAACCAGGAATACAAATAATAATGGAAGGTAGCGACTGGGACGGACCGACCATTTTGTAGACGCTTTCCTCGAAACTGTTGTGTCTCCTCACGAAAAATTCGGATGACCGCAGAGACCCCGACATCCCATGTGAGAGATGGGCTCGTGGATCCCTGGCGGAAGCTGTAAAGAGAATCGAGCTGGAATAGAGATCACAAGTGTTTTGCTCCCGGTCAACGAGTGGAGCTTCAAGTGGCCACGAGAGCGCTGTGGACAATTTTCAAGTTGAATACAGTCCGGGAGACTGGGAACGGGTCAGGGTCCCTTTCAAATCGTTGCATTGCATGCGCCTTCCAAGCAATGAATCATCAAAGAATCAATTATGACCCGGCGCGGGAGGAGACGTCTCCGCGGTGATCTTCTCCTACCAAACAGACCCTGTCTTGCAGGAATGATCAACGTTTGTTTCCAGGCTGCGGAATTTTCGCCCTGGAACGCGAATGAGCTCGAAGAGCAGTGTGAAATCCACCCACGCAGAGTGTCCCGTTGCGCTCTTTTATTAGAAACGCTATTTGACAATCAAATATTTTCTTCAGGCTAAGCTAAGCACTCGCCAACACCGACTTTGGCGCCGTATTGACACTTGCCGCCACCATCGCCGCAGGCATTTCCAACTGCAACCTGATGAACTGGAACATGCAAAAAATCCATGTCTTTCTCCACAAACTTGTGACAAAGAGCAGTGCATTCATTTTCCTGAAAAACAAACACAATGAGCACGTGGTATCTGCATTACCCTTATGACATGGCAGGTTCAAGGAGCCCGCACTCAGATGCACTTAATTCGGATGCCCCCCTTCTGCAGTTTCAGCCTCGGCACAGCCGAAATCACCGAGGGGCAACAGAGATATTTCCACGTTTCGTCCGCTCGCATGTGTAGAGCGGCAGTGATTAACAACGGCGGTTCGAGGGCGAGAGCTCTAAGCTACACAGAGCGATCCTACCCTGGCACAGTTCGAGAGATCTGACGCATGCGTTCACAAAGGTGCGACCAAGCTCGGCAAACAATTCCATTCGTCAGACGCTATACTCAGGCAGTGGAAGAATCCATCTACGGACCTGTAGGGAAGAATGCAAAGCGTAAGCAGAGTATCCATTTGGAACCTACCCATTTGATGAATTTGTTGTGACCGCAGATCTTCTCATCCGCGATGGCGATGGTAACCGTCGCAAGTACGAGGGCGATGACGAAACGCATAATAGCCTCAGTTCGAGCCGGCTTGTTTGGCGTATAACCTGCTTCTGCCGCCTTTTCTTGGGCAACTAACCAACCGTAGATCTATCCTGCTGGTTGCGTAAACAATCGCCTAGCTCTCCTTCGGCGCTCGATTACGATAAGAGCTGGATGCTCAAACTGTCAAGAGGACGTGGAGTCCACCAGCTAACACATACTTGCCACGAATCGGAACATCCGGCGCCTACACCACTCGCTCCAGAAGCTTTCGAAATGCAGGTCCAGCTTTGTCACCGGCCGCACTTCGGCCAACCATTTTTATCGGAGCGGAGATGGCGACGCACAAAGTGGCTCATTCGTGACTCATGGGAGTAGCTCATCCATGGGGCCGACTGGATTCCGGCAACATCTTCAGAGCGCCTGGGTCGAGTTCGGGACTCCCACGAGGCGTGCTCATTGGTTTTTTCCCGGCATCAGAACTATATCTGAATCTTCTGAATTCCCTTCCTTTCGAGAGGGGGTTTCCTCCAGAGGGAGTCGGACAGATAACTATGTAGACTTCAATTTCAGACGTGCCATCAAGTTGATTCCCGTCTTTCATAAGAGAATGTAACGTTGGCTCCGGGCTGGTCCGAAACACGCCCCCAGCCATGAACAATCTTCCTTGACGGGAACAACTCCTAAGCTAGCTTCTAATCCGCAGTATCCAGCTAATTCAACGCATCACGCGGCCTCCGTCGGTGGATAGGGGCCCTTGCAGTGCGACAAAAAACGTTCCTCTCCACTCACAGCAAGTCTGTCGGCAATCAGCTATCTTTACGAACAAGCCGCCATCACTCGGTCTCCAGTTTTGGCGTCGACAGTTTGGAGAACGCCAACAACAACAACCCGCCGTAGAGCGATGGCCAGTGCAGAATTTTTGGATGTTATCGAAGAGGAGCTTGCGTCCAAACACGGCATCCTGAGGCAGACTTCTCTCCAGATCTGGACGAACCCGGAAATAGCGTTCGAGGAGTTCAAGGCTCACGATCTGCTCTGTGACGTCTTAGAAAATGGCGGCTTCCAAGTGACCCGGCATTATATTCTAGAAACGGGATTCAGAGCTGAGTGGAGCAACGGGCCCGCCAAGCCAAAAATCGCTTTCCTCTGCGAATACGATGCTCTGCCAGAGATCGGACATGCGTGCGGTCACAACCTCATCGCCGAATCTGGTCTGGCCATGGCCTTCATGGTGAAACGAGTCCTAGAAGTGTCGGACACCATCAAGGGCACTGTTGTCGTTTTCGGAACCCCTGCCGAAGAAGGTGGCGGCGGCAAGATCGAGATGATCAGGGGTTTCGACGACATAGACGCCGGATTCATTATCCACCCTTTCGGTGGCGGGCTCAGCGTCCTCAACGGAACGACCATATGCGGCGCAAGGTTCTCGGGTGTGTTCCGTAGTGACGTTGATTGCGGAAGGTCGCCGCACATCAGCCGCGATTTGAACAGGAAAACAGCTGCTCGCCAGAGCTCCATGGATGCTGCTGTTGTGGCCTATGGTCATTTGGCTCTCTTGCGGAAGACGCTTCCGACCACTTGGCGGATCTCCGTTGTGATGAAGCCGATGGAATCGAATAAAGAGACTCAACTGCACATCTCCTACCGCTCCCGAAAAGGCAGAGACATGAAGCTGCTCCGTGAAAAGGTTATCGCCTGCTGTGAAACGGCCGCTCAGTGTACTGGCTGTGATTTCGAATATACCTATAGTAAAGAATACATGGATCAGTGGCCGATTTACACGATGACGTCGCGAGTCGGCGCATACTGTCAAATTTTCGAAGCAGAAATGGAAGACGTCCGTAAAGGTAAACTAGTCGAAAGCATCTGTCAGGGCTCATCTGATGTCGGAAACCTGTCCCAGATCCTACCCCTCATCCAGGCGAGTATCTTGCGAGTCAGTGAGCAAACCGGAGCTGCCTGTTCGAAAGTCTTTACAGATATGATGAAGCGGAAGTCATGAATGTCGGAAAAAAAATTCCAGGTCTTCCCCTGTATCGATGGATTGGCTAACCTGCACCAGAAGGAGTTCACGGAGATCACCAAAACTGCGGCGGCAGAACAAGTGATGCTGGAAGTTGCGAAAGCATGCGCTAGAACCGCAGTTGACCTCTTCGCCGATCCCAAATTCTTGAGCGAAGCGTGGGATGAACTACGCGAGAGGCAGCTGGCGGAGAACGTGCTCAGCGATGTTGCTTAATCCACATGAAGTCCCACGGAGGGTATCCCTGCTAGAAGGAATGTCTCCGCTTTCGCAGAACCACAGCAACGAGGCGAAACCAATCCTTGCGGGTTCTACCTTCGTCACTCCCGCAACTGCCCCCCATGAACCCCATCGAGCTCATTGAGCAAAACCTCCAACTATTCAATACATTCTCATTTTCTTTTATTCAAACTGTTCTTGATAGATATCGCAATAATTTCACAAATGCAGTCAATTCTAACGGCTCAACAACATCATGATCAGGAGAAACGCTCAGCATCTGGAAAGATCATCAGCGAGTTTCAGCATCGGGTCGGGATCTGTATAGTTTCTCGAATGAGGTCATTCGAGAATAAAATGCCTAATTACATTTCCAAAAGGCATAATTTCCATCTTCGATACTGCATTGGGTAAGTTCCCGAAACCAAATCGTTGTGACGCTCCCCCCGCTATTTGTCCACTGGTCGTTGCTATTAGAACATGAAGCTGCGCGAGGAACGGTGTGGCTCTAATCAATCAGGTCGGGGATCGAAGCGTCCCATGTCAAGTGGTACTACCGAATTGGGTAGAATGGGAAGTCGGGCGTCTCTCGCAATACTCTCCGCCCGACTCTTCCAGAGGGAGTACGGATATATCCATTGGGATGGTAACGGTTAATGGAGTTACGGGTTGAGATATCGATTCAGTAGCCCTCGACTTGACCTCACTCAAATGAAGCCATCAGCGAATCCATGTCGTCTACCAACATGATTACTCACGAGTGATGAAGAAAAACGGCGGGCGAGTTTCGCGTCTAATGACAGTGAGAAAAGGAACGACGATCATCGGATAATGAACATCGCTAGACTTATGAATGCGGCTATAGACGTTAGAGAAGATTTATTTCGCCTGGAAATGTTGCAACCGTTCTCGTTGCACGTCGTTATGCAGCCCTGCAATCAGAAATTCCCCGCAAATTAATTTTTCACGCTCCATCGATGCAACCTGGATCCACGAAAGCACGATTCACCGATCACTCAATCTGACTGCTCAACGACACATTTCGGCAACTGGTTCGGGCTCACTCACCTTCATGAGCTCGTTCTGATATCGAAACATCCCACAAGAGTTGTCCATGCTTTCCAGTGAGCACACTCTGATGGTCAACTGTACGTTGTTGAACACTTCAGAGTACGGAAGGCAAACGAATTAGGCTATTCAATGTCAGTTCCAGGGGCCGTACCAGTATCGACTTATATTAGATAGAGAAAATGCACATTGAATCCCCGAGATTTCCCCCAATCGACTTCGAAATCCCACGCTGTTCAGCTGGAGGCATTCAGCAACACCATACGCTCCTGAGCCAGCCAGAAGATATCTCACGACACGGTTTTCACGCTATTCTTGGAATGCTTCAGTCAAAAGCGATCGCTCACCTGAGAAGCCGTTGAGTTTGACACAATACTGCGCCGGAAATCGACCCGTGTGTCCTTCTTTGGGCACCATACAATAATGAGTATACAAAGCGTCTGTCGGGTGAAACGGGTCGTGGCATCCCGGGTTTGAGTTGTTCAACGATGTACATGTGAAGCAGTCAATAGCATCAGAACCTAGAGGTACATAAACGACGAACGCAAGCACCGCGAGTGTTATTCGGCTGCGAAGACAGCGCATCATCCTGAGACCCGAATGGAGCAACGCAGCGTTGTGGGGCCGAGTGCAAGCTCACACTGAGGAGCTGGAAAAGGAAAGGGATGCTCTCGTCTGATTCGGGAGAGGGTCATCGTCATGGTCCTCATCTAGGACCTCGCCTCGACCCCTCGTAAATCGATTCCTGTCCGTTTGCTTGCTTGTTCGCAGCAACTTTTTACTTCCGTCGATGCTCAACGACCTGTGGCAGCCTCGAATAGGATTACATCGGAACGAAAAACGCTGTTGCGCTCAGAGCTTCCCTCAGGGTCTCGTGTCGAGCCAGGGTACTGCATTCGCCGATTTGCCTCGCGGCGAAAGGATTTCGGGTTGAAATCTCTGACTCATGTCACGCTTATCCCGTTCAGGCTCTCCGACGAGTCTGCGAAACTGGCGAATTCGCGGAATCGGAGTGATCCGGAGGAAATGTGGAGCTCAAACTCCTTCAATTGCGTAATGGGCCTCCTCTATTTCGTTTCGAGCCTCGGAGAAAAGACGTAGGATAGTCAGAAATTATAACGAGTTCCCTATAAATCCGTTTTTATCCCAGAGAAAAAGAATGAAACTAACAAAGCTCAGCAGATGGTTTGCATAAGTGTCTCAACTTATTCCCATCAACTGGACCATCTCAGAACAAACGTGAGCTCCTTCTGGAAAGCTCTCCATAACATGCGGAAATTAGCTGGAATGCCAAGTACCAAGTGGCATCCGACGCAAAACTTGGGAGTTACACGAGATTGGGCCACTAGTCGGTCCGTCGTCTCCCTCCAAAGTATGCTCGGGTCGACAAACTCCTCTTCCAGGGGATCACGACGAAATATTGAAGAGGCTCGACTAGACAGTCCACGTGGCTGATTTGTGGGGCTGGGAGTCGGTCGCAATCATAAAGGCCGCGGCGAGATCCGTCAATGTCCGGATGGACCGATTCCACTCCCCAGGAGCTGCGATGAGTCCGATTGTGATCCATCCGATGCACCCAAACAAGAGTACGCTTCAGACAGGAGGCTGCTCCAGGATTTGAGATCGGAGCGATAACAAGGTTATAAGCGCAGAGTAGATATGACGGCGGACCAGGCCATATTGATCTCCTTGGTTTTCAGAGGTTCCATCAGTCGGGAACTCAGCTTCTCGTGAGTTCAGCAAATCACGAGGAACGAAGTTATCGGAAATACTATTCGATCCAGAAGTCACGTAGGCTTCGGAGATTGGAATCGGTAATTTTGAAAGAAATTTCGTCGTGTTTGGAGTTCGCTCCCTAGGAATTCATAATCATGGGAGAACTTAGGATAGCGTTTATGGTCCCAGAGCGAAATCGTTCGCCGCGATGAGCTTCCGGAGATGACCCACCTGTTCCCATTTTTTTCCATTCCTTAGGATGCTAGACAGGAGCAAAGATGGAGTCATTTTTGGTTCCGCTCACTGTGCTGCTCAACTTTGCTCATGACACTTTTCCATTAGTTTACCACCGTTTCGGTTCAAACTCGCCGATCTTATGGGAATGTTGCGATTTTCGCACTCAGAACTTCTAACTAGAATCTGTACTTGGAGCTTTCTAGAGACGCAGAGAGTTTCTCGAGCAGGGGTTGGGGATATCCTCGTATCTAGCACCAGGACAAAGAAAAACGATGATGGAGCCGAGTGAAAACCACGAAGCAATATTCAGGAGCTCGTTGCGGTGGACGTTTTGCTCATGGGACATAGTAGTCCAACCTCGATCGCTCCGAGACTATTAATTTCCGTCAAAGAGGAATGCAGGTGGGTCAGGAGCGCAACATTCGGCGCGCACATAACTTCAATACAGTTGCTCCTCGATATTCGCAATGGGCCTGTAAACAGGGTGAGCGTTTTCTCGATCTCGTTTGTGCTTTCCGTTGTGAGCGGAAAACTTGGATCACTTCTCATCTATCTGTCTTCCTTTCGGAACGTTCCAGAGCGAGCTTGTGACTCAGATACTGGACAACGGGTGATCATTTTCGCCCACCTGAAGTCCATATCACCGTGAAAACAATGAAGCCTCAAGAAGCGCAAGAGGGAAATCCTCCCGTGAGCTCATGTAGCACACTCGGTCCCTCAAGGTGGTCTAGCTTGAGACCAGGAAGCAGATTGAGCTCAGGAAACAGCAGAACCTCCGGATCCCGCTGAGCAGCGTTCCTTCAACTTCCAATCCAACGCACTCAGGAATCGAGCCCGAAAATCCTCGAAAAGTGCGTCAAGATCAGAACCTGGCGTATCGCCAGTTATTTCAGGCCTTATCTGATTGACCGAACCTCTTCCCTCGATCAAGGAGGTTTCAAGTCTTTGACCTCGACCCTTTTCCCTGTTGAATGCGGGTCCGACATCCAGTAGCACTTGAATTGCGAGAGGGTTTGTGGCCAGCTGCACGGCTTAAGCAAGGGCGCGGAGATTCGATTCCCTCTATTGATCACCTGGCTGACATTCGGAGTCGAAAATATTTACACACGCTCCATTCCGCCCTCACATCAGCCAGTGGGGCTGCGAACGATACCGAACTGCTTGCGCCCAGAGTGAGTCGCGCAAGTGCCACAGCCTTGGATCGCACCGAGATCCGCACTTCTTCGTCTTGGAACGATACGGTAGGCCTTCTGTCCATTATAGAACGATAACAGGGATCGAAGTCAGCTGATCAAGAGCGTCGTAGATGTGGACGCACATCAGGACGCCACCAGTCCTCCGGGCAGCGATTTCCATTTCTTCTCAATCCTGCAGCAGCATTCTCGAGTTTGTTCTTTCGCGACGCCAAGTGAGTTCTTCGTCATGGTGCGTACACTTTTGAGGTCCCCTCAAGGGAGTTCCCAGGGCCAAGGGACCGCCGCGGGAGCAATCCACAACGTCGGCCCGGAGACACGACCAGCGTCTACAGGAGCGGCTGCAGAATTCCTACAGCCGCAACGACGAAGGGAAGAGCCTCATGAGCGGGTTGTTCTACTGGACTCGACACTACTCAGAGCGGAACGACGGCTCTGCCCTAGAGAAGTGAGGGGACCAAGGAAAGACTCGGTCAATTCTTCTCCGATGTGTGCAGGCAGAAGCCATATCGCGGTTCTCGGTTCACTTGAGCTCGAGACTAACATCTCTAGGGGACATTGTTCGTTCTTCCCTCATGAACAGGGTTCAGCTTTGAGCCCGAGCGAAGACGCTCCCGAGAATGATTATCTCCTGGGTAAGATTCGTCCATTGTCCAGAGATACTTCGAGCAGGACCGGAATCGATACTTCGGACGTCATCTCCGCAATGAAGGATGAGCTGAAACGGTGCATGCGATCATTGCACGGCGTACAGTTGACATATTTCATGAGACACATTCATAAAACGATGGAAGAATGTGAATCCACTTTCTTGTGATGGCGGGGGTTCCCCGAATCTTCCGGGTGACATCGGATCGTCGAACGCCCCCACTGAGTTCGCTTCGCATCATTTAGCCTATTGTGTTCAAGCACCAAGAGAGAATCTGTAGACAACTCTCCTCCTGGATCGAGTTCGATGGCATGGAGCATAAAAATGATAATTCCGTAAGCACAGTCAACCTCTTCATTTTAATATACCGCGGAGGACAGTTGGATTGGGTGCTCGAACGGAGTTAAACACTCATAATAATCACCCAGTGTACGTATTTATATATTTGGCTTTCTGCTGGAACTGTCAACATTGTAAAGTTAGATATGTCCAGGGTGAAACTGAAACTTATGCACAGTTCTGAGAATCGAAGATCACCGGAGGACAGGGAGGTAAATAGGTACAAGTGGTCATTTCCCATCTAGCATCGTCTAACGATCCACAATGAGAGTACAGTACACTAACACCGTGAGGATGTCGGTGATATGATGCAGAGCATAGATTGAGAAAATGCGGAGAACAACAATATTATTGCCGATCACGCATCGAACAAGTGTGCTTTGGGTTGTAGGTTGAGAATTCCTGAGAGTTTTCCATCGCTGACACCATATCGCAAAGTTTTCGTCTCTCCGAGCCTCTTCAAACGGGGAGTGAGGGTCCCTCGTAGCCCCGTGTTGCATTATTGCTAGTTTGACTTTTCACACTCTTCAAAAGTACGGCGTCACCCTGTACGCTCACTAGACATTGACCCTGCAAGCAGAAGAGGATGCAAATGAGTGATATTACAGATTATCTAGGGGATTCCCAACGCCCATGCGACGGGAATTCCGCATGACTAGCCCTCTGAGGGCTTCGTCCCAAGAGCGATGATGGTCAGAGGCATATCAGCGCAGGCAGACAGATCGCTGCCCGATGTCAACGGACCTCGGCGAGGTGAGACGCACAATGACTAGACGCTAAGAGAGACGCTACCTGATGTTTATGAGTGCCGTGGAGCAACAGCTGATGATCAGTCTTGAACGAAAGAAGACCGTTCCCGCCAAGGGCTGATACGTGGCACCGAGCGATTGCTAAAATCTCATCGAGGAATGTTGCGACGAAGGCGTTCAAGCTCTGGGTCAGATTTGTAGTTTCCCGGATGAGGAAGAAGTTCAAATTCCCCAGATAAGACTCCACTTCTCGGCCGGGTAATGTCGACAAAGTGGACACATCGACCCCCACATGACGACTACCACTGTTGTCGCCGTGCAGCACAGTTCTGTAATGACGGAAAACGATTTTCGGGCTCAATTTGATCATCTAATTGCGGATTCCTGACGGCGGGCGGCGAATGGCGCAGACTCTCCACAAATGTTGACGAAGAGGTCCAGTTAGACAGTTCAGATTAGAGAGATCAACGTCATCGGGCGCAGAATCAACTCACCCCAACACAGTGACTTGCATCTCGTCTGCTTGCGGGAACATTGTCTTGATTTGCAGACCGAATATCTGGCATGGACGATATTTTCTCAATCGAACGAATAGGCTCTGTATGATCCGGTCCAAATGCCGACTTGTTTCGTAACCCAGCGGAAGTTGCGGTGGCGGCGTGCAGGCACCCACCAGAGCTGGCTGGTAACCTTGCTGGAGTCGGACCTGCGTTTGATCGAGCATCGTACATTTTCCTGTTGGGCACTCACAGGTGCGATCACTATACCGTACGATCAGCTCTGAACCTACCCGGAACGCTTGCATGATCAACTGGGAACAACAGGAGGGCAATTCCTCGATAAGGGGAGTTTCGGTCGATGCCAAGAAAAAGCCGTCGGGAGGCTGACGAATGATGCAGGAGTCTCGCCCCTCGTGCAGCGGAGTGTCCGAGTGATCGAGATTCATGATGCACAACCTTTGTTTGAACGATGAACTCAGAATATCGTCGTCCTCGCTCTCTGATAAGGATCCGGAGACGGCTGGAGGAGCCGTGCTGCCGGGTTGCGGTAGAGCCGAGATAACACATGCAGTACCGATCTGAAAGACCGGTCAAGGATATACAAAAGGCGAATTCTCGGATCGGAACTTGGACTCGGCTCGCCGAAAACGAACTCACCGCAACTCCAGAAACGAAGTGCTCTCCGATTGCGACCTGAACGTTGAGCCCTAGTATCGCGTTCATGCCATGCTTCTTCATGTTGGCGAGCATCTGCTTGTGGAGCTCGTATTCTAGAAAAGGTAGATTATCACTGATTTCTCGGGCGCTCGCCTCCCCTTTCAAGTCTTTCTTCGATTTGCACACGCGAGCCTGTATGAGACATGGCCGCTCAATGTTGCCCAACGAAGCCGGAGGTTCAATCGTCATGAACAGCACGTCTGGAACTTTCCCGACCGAGCACACTTCACAATTGCTGAGCTGTGTTTTGAATGGCACGGAGGACGCCCTGTACGGAGCGTGGCATAAAGTACATTCCGTCGAACCCGCGTGGCCAGGACTGGACAAGAGCGCGGCGGTCCCGCTTGCTGACAGAAGGAGCACTTCCTCGTATATGGTGGTCGTCTCCGAATAGCCAATGACAATATTGCATCCTAGCGATTTGGCATGAGAGCGAATCTCTTTCCGGAGCTCTGTCCACCACGAGTCTCTCGTTTCGGCTTCGGACTCATCAAGCAGCTTGACGGATCTAGCCGACACGACCCCGCCAACACTTTCGATCAGGCCTTGCGGAACCACTTTCATAGTGATGAAGGGATATTCGGCCATGTCTTCGGACATCGTGGTTCGCGGGCCTTGCTTACACGGGACCGACACTCCGCTGGCCTCTGCTTCCAGCTTCACTGCCGTACCAATGCCCCTCACAACAATACCGGTGTCCCCTTCAATGTCGAAATACTGTTGGTAACCCAACACCGCGTTCCCTCCGAGCTCGAGAGCTTTCAGACCAACGTGACGCTGGAGCTGGCCTGCAATTAGGTGTCCATGATCAGAGAGAAATGCTCGAGTGATGCTTAGCTATCAGTGTCCTGAGCCACATGGCGGTATTTCCAAAGAGAGGTCCCTCACCAGAAAAACGAGCGAAAAGCGCTTGTCTGGTTTCGTTTGATGCCCTTGGTGTTCGTATTCGATCCATCCAATGGAACTCCGGATCATCGCCTGCGATGAGCTCCTCCGTGAAGCCCAATACAGACACTAAGCGGAACCCGTCAGGAACGCGATCGGAGTAGAAAAATCTCATGCCGACAGAAGAAACTCTGTACTTGTTAGCGTCCGAAATGAGATCCACCTGCAGGACAACGGAGATGAGAGCTCCCAGATTATCTCGGATTATCTAGGATTGGTACGGAACTGCCTGGCTATCATCCGTACGGGCATTCGTATGAGTGCTCACCTTCACAGTTACGTTGATTTCGCCACGTATTCCATGGAGAGTGTCGTATATTGGGAGCCAACCTTGCATGGCGCAATTCGATTCCCTCAGAAGGTAATTCAAATCAATATAAACCTTGCCGATAGCATCGTTCGCTGAATAAGTGTCGTAATCCATGACTCGAAGTTGTAGCCTCTCGTCTTGAAGGGCTTCATCGTCGACCTGAAATCAAGTTCCTTAATCAATGAGTCCAAGCAGTCTCAATGGGTGCTTCTTGGGGAATCGCAATGACATATTCTCTCGAATGATGGCCAAAGAGTTCTGCGAGAGCACTTCATTGCTCAGTGCTCTCAAGAGTAAGAACCAAGATTGGTAACCTGCAACGATCCTTGTGTGGATATTCACCTCGAATCGAAACCATTCCGAGTTCCATTGCGGATGGAGTGACTTGCGGTATATTTCAGTTTTGTAACAAACCTGGCCCAGCCGAACCTGAAACAGGATATTTGTGCACTGATGCTCGATTCCGTCTCAGCCTCAGATATATCTGGAAGCCGAGCCGGTTGGACGCTTCCCCGACACGACAGCTTTCACGGAAAAAAAGTTTGTTACCCGGCCTGTATTCAGGGCGGGTCTCCGGAGGAGAATAATGCTCTTCCGGTCAATGGGTCCCAACCACAGAAGATCGCGAGCGGAGTGCCGGAGTACGCCCCGTATCGAAAAAATATCACTGTCGTCTCTTACCTCAGTGAAAGCATCGCAAGCTTCACTAGCTCGATCCATCACAGGGAGGTTTCTAGCTGCCAAAACTTTGACCGACACGCGGCCCGGCATAGCTTCACTCTGAGAGAATTTTCGTCACTCATAAAAATCGAAGATTACCGGGCGCAAGATTATCCACGCAGGGTCCGACTATGGAATGGAGGAGAGGAGCCTCGATGGACAATCGATGGAGGCTGGATGTTGTCTTGATGGCGGATACGGTTATAGCATCGAGGCCATCAGGCTCTCACCGCTCTTGTTCCGAATCGAATATGTAGAGTGGGATTCTACGCCGAATCGCTGCGACAATATCTGGAAGATGACATCTTCCCGATCCCGCGGCCTCTCGTGAACCTAGCTCTCCTGGCGCCTCGTAGTTCACTCCTGAATCGTTCATGTTGTTGTAGAAATGGCGGATCAAGGTGATGGCACAGTGAAAGTTGTTGTAATCAAAGCAAGTCCTACTGGTCAAATCCCGGTGAAAAATGTTCATGTCCAAGATGTTCACGTTGTTATCAACTCTCCCACGGTGAGTGATGCTAATTGCCGTGTATCGAATGTGGTCTAGGAATCGGGAACGAAATGTTCATCGAGAATTCGTTTCATCTTGCAGTCCGGCAAGCCCTACGCGTGTCCCTGCTGCTGTACCGCTAGCTTCGCTCTGAAATCTTCGTTACGCCGTCACGTCAAAACCCATCATGGTGATCATCCGAACAGGCACGACGCCCTGAGAAAAGCGTTCGAGTGTCGAATCTGCCACCTAGAATTCAAAACCAATTCTGATCTCTGGCATCATCGTACAACGGATCATAATCAGAACGGCGACGATGCATCTCAGGAAAATCCACAGGAACCCGAGTAAGTGCGTCATGGACACCCCGTCAAATCGAGATGCAACATGTGAGCTCGTTGAACGTGTGTCCGAAGCGGCTCCAGAGCCCAACCGCCCCGCCTTGGGAACAGTTCGAATGAAGGAATCAACTTTTTCCCCAGGGGTATTGCCTGTGGCCTTTGCTCGTTCTCTTATCGCAAAGTCCAGGATCTCAAGCGCCATATGGTCTCTCAGCATCCCCAGCATTACGTTGTGGAGAAATCCGATTCGGGGGCTGAGCCGGGTAAGCCCAGCGTTCTCATTCGTGGATCACTGTTGGATACATACTCCCAATGCGAGAAATACTCGGCGATCAGGATTGGATTTTTGAACTAACATGCATATCTCTCCCGAACAGCGGAAGCTGAGCCGTTGGAAGCAGAGAGTCCGATTCCCCAAATAAACGTAGAATCGAAGCCTCTTGAACAGCCGATACGGCTCATTGTGATAACTCCTAACAATGTTCACGGAGAACGCGTCACTCAAGTTCCCAAAACTGTTCAGCTTGCATTCAAATGTTCAAAAGGGAATAACAACACGCGGAAAGTGGTCGAGGAACTTTTGAACATCGATTCGTCGGAAGAGCAGCTATTAGCTGCGCAACAATTGTAGACGTTCGAAAATGTAACCTTTCTGTATATCATTTATTTTCAGTGTGTATATATAATAAATCGTTCAATTATGAAACGTTCGTCTGCGCTATGAGCACGTAGTCCCCAGGTAGCGTTCGACCCCCCTGCAAATGGACGACACGGAAACACTATTCCACGCATTGGTAAAGGTAAAGATAGGCAAGGTCTTTCGGAGGCTTCTCGGATAACGCCACTTTCTCATCATTGCAAATGACCCATCGACCATCTTTCTTCAGATGGCACACGTAATGTCCAGAGGATGTGCTCGATCCCATGTGGGTGATGAAAGCACTGAGTCGATACAGCCCCACACGATTCGAGGAGCTTGAGCTCATCCCGTCGTCGCAATCGTCGGACGATGAAGAACCATCGTCCTGGTCCGGATTTGAGAAAATCCATTCGATGGCCCTCTCCACGTTGTTCTGGGTTGCGCGCAGGGCTTTGCAAGCCTTCGAGCGAGGGAAACCCATGCCTGAAAACGAACGAAACCGTATTTACATTTCTGAATCCGATTTCGTGACGTGGAACATCTCCCCAACGAGACCATTCTGGATGAGCGAAAGCTTCTCGTCACTCGCAAAGAACGGTAGGATCTTCAGCTCACCCATAACCATTTCGATGTTTGCATCGTCTATGGGTGAAGGTGCCTCCTGTCCCGGCAAAGCGAACCGGTCGCCGAAGTCGGGGTCCCCCATGTGGTCCATGACCCACTGCGTAGCTTGCTCAAGACCCGAGTTCTTTGTGAAGAATACGGCTTTCCTGCAGCCTTCTCTCGGGAAACCCATCTCAACCAACTCGTCGACGACCTTCTCATCGATCTGGACGCTGGGTGTCTCTTGCTCGCCGGGCATCGCTTCCTCTCCGGGTTGGAGGCCTCCTTTGGCGCGGAAGCCACGCAAGTCCAGCTCTTCGGGCACATCGAGAGAAATATCCAACTTGATGGAAGTCCAGTCTGGCGCCATCATGAACTTCTTTACCTGTACGAGCAAGTAGTCAGGGAACGAGAGGAAACGAACCGTCTTCTCGATTGTAACCTTCTCATTCGCAGCGGCACTGAAGTAGTCTGAGACCAGTTCCGGCGCCATGAAAGCTGACAGACAAGCTGACATGGGAATCTTGGCCAGCACTGTTTCTTTAGGATCCAGCCGCTCCTTGTTGAGTTCGGCTTGCTTCTTCCTCGCTTGGTACGCCTCAACCTCCTGCTTGTTGGTAGCGCTATCCATCGGAACCACGAGACGGAGCATGCGCTCTTCGCGTTTCTTGTAGGCTACCTTCTTCGTCTTCGAGCATTGGATTCGTTCCTCGACTTCGAACAGGAAGGGTCTGCTGGCGGGATGTTTCTTATCCTCTTTATCTAAAAGATCTAGTAAGTAATTGAAAAACTCTTCGGCGTCCTGCTGTCGTTTCGAACTGAACTCCGGATGGTTCCTGCCCACTACATTCTTGAACGCCTGAGGGCGAACCGCTGCGGGCTCCGTCTCAGACGCCGGTTTCTTAGAGTATTGTCCAGAGAGAACTCCCATGGCAAGCTTCGCCATCTGCGTCCTGAGATCAACGTTGGGGTCCGCATCGCTCTTGAAGATATATTCCTGGTACTTCTCGTAGTATCTCCTCACGAAATGAGGAACCGTCAGGAGCATCTGCATCACAGAATTCATGTAGCACGAGTTGCCAAGATTCACCAAGCCGGTGTAGCCGGGGCCGAACAGGGGCTCCAACTTGCAGCCTTCTTCGGTACAAGTGGCCCATTCTCCGATTCTTTGGTTCATGTCGAGTTCGAGCTCGGCCATCGACTTCTCGGTCTTCTGCATGGCAGCCATGTCGATTCCGAAGTGGGCCAAGTGTTTCTGGAGCTGAGTATCGACAACCATGTCGTCCTCAACGTATGAATACACGTCGGCGCCTTTGTGTGTGATGGTTCCCAACTTGACGACTAGAGGGTAGTGCGTTTCGTTGTAATGTTGCACGGCGTGATTATTTCCCCCTGTGCCGGTGAAGAACGAGCGCCCGCAGTTGATTGCACCGTCCGTGAGATTCAGCCAGAGGTTGTCAGTCAATTCGCAACGCGAGCACTTCCAACCCGACGGGGAAATCTTGACCCCGTTGTCGAGTTGTAACAGCTGGTCGGACAACTTGCTGGGCTGAAATGATGGGAAGGAAGTTCATTCCGATTTCCCGGTTCAGATCACGAGCTAGGTTCTACACAGCCCAAGTCATTCTGACGTTCGAAAACAAACGTCACTACGAACCTGTCTAGCTTCTCCGTCCCAAGTGCCCACAATCGATTCGAGCTCCGCTACTTTGAAGGCACTCTCAGCATTGACAACGCCTTCTGCGCTTTTTCGGAGCCCTTCGGGCAGCTTTGGGTCGTCGAGGTTAAATACAGCCCCCTCTGGGAGGATGACGATTTGCTCTTCGGTTTTGAACTGTTGTTTAGCGGTGTCCTGGAAGCCACCTTCAAGCCCTATGGCCAGGCGAGTTGGAGTGGCTTGTTCTTCTTTCTGACCTTCGGTCTTGACTTTTACCCTCTTTATGTGCAGGAATGCCTGGAAGTCAATACCGGCATTGAGCAATCGAATCAGCTCAACCATGACTTTCTTCCGAAAAGCGTGAAAATACGCCCGAACTTCGTGGCGGAAAAATCTTCGCGGACTGGCGGAGCTTCCCGCGGATTCGGAGCAGACCCGGGCATTGAATTACCTTGTAATTGGTTCTCGCGACGTATTCCAACGCGAGCTGCTTCGAAAGGCCGTAAAAAGAGTACAACGACACATATAGCCCGTCCTCGGACTCCGGTGTTGTGAAAGAATAGGCGCATTCATCCTTGTAGACTCGGTCCGTCGTTCCTGGAGTCCGAACCGCTATCTGCTTCAAGGATTCGTAGGATACACTCATTCTCTCTGAATTTTCTTCACTCGAGTCGATGACGATGTTGTCTTCAACGAGCCGGCGGCGACTAGACATGGGAATCCGGCCGATTCCGGAGGCCGGGTCGGATGGCTCCAGCAAGAGGGGCGGCCATATTTAAAATGGCCGCGATGGTCGGCGCGGCGCGGTTTTTGAAACTCCGAGAATCTACGGGTTCCTAATTCCTAAGATTCTCGAAGTCGACTCGGCGGTGGCTCAGAGAATAGAGCTCCAAAAATGTCCGGATTGGGGAATCCGAAGAATTTCGGAGTCGTCTTTGGCCGCGGCTATATGGATTGAACTTTGGATATCCTCGGGTTCCCCATTCCGGAGATTTCCGGGGTTGCATTGGCCGTGGCTGTGTGGATAGAACTCCGGAAATCCTCGGGTTCCCCGATCCGGAGATTCTCGGAGTCGTCCTTGGCCGTGGCTATGTGGATTGAACTCCGAAAATCCCCGGATTCCCCGATCCGGAGATTCTCGAAGTCGTCTTTGGCCGCGGCTATATGGATTGAACTCCGGATATCCTCGGGTTCCCCGTTCCGGAGATTTCCGGGGTTGCATTGGCCGTGGCTGTGTGGATAGAACTCCGGAAATCCTCGGGTTTCCCGATCCGAAGATTTTTGGAGTCGTCCTCGGCCGTGACTGTGTGGATTGAACTCCGAAAATCGTCGGGTTCCCCAATCCGAAAAATTTCGTGGTAGATGATAGTTCTGGCTCTCCTGATAGAGGCGCTTGGGAATGGAGAGTTTCCTCCTGGTGCCACAACGATACTCCCAGCGATGAGGACAGACTTAGGGCCTAGGACCATCGACAGAAAAAAACACCAACGACTAATCTTGACAGTCCCAATCACCGACCCCAGAACAAAACTCACCGGGAAACGACCGAAACCTCCTATGAGAAGGATCAACGACCATGACCTCAAAAATCAACTCCCATCCGTCAGTTATACCCCCGATCTCACTCTCGACGAATCCTACCGAGAGTTTCTGGAGCTCATCGAGAGATCGGCCCACACGCATACACGGAGACCTCGTATGTACAAACCCTGGTTCGATAAAGAATGCCAAGAACTGAAACAACTGACCCTGAGCAAAACCGGAACAAAGGACTTTACGGCAGCCCGACGAACATACAAAGTGGCGAATCGAAACGAAGCGGACCGAATTCGAAGTAAAATAATTCAAACGGAAGGTGCAAACTAGCAAAACGAAACCGTGGGGTTTGCTCCCGGGAAAGAAGACTCCATGCCTACCGAAAGTATACATGCTGCCATTTGAGGAATACTACGGAAACCTGTACTCATCCACAGAATATGTACACGCAACGGATACTGACTAACGCAACCACGAAGAAAACGACGACAAGGTATATAGATTACATATTCAGCGAGGGAGTCACTGCAACTCTAAGGAGAATGAGAAGACATGAGACAATCGGTAAGGGTCGCAATCCATATCAAGACGTCCTGATACCGTTCGTCATTAGACTGTTCAACAAAGCTCTCGACACCGGCACGATCCCGAATACCTGGCGCGTCGCTCACGTTAAACCGATCTTCAAAGGAGAACGCTCCCCTGAAGACGCAAGCAACTATAGATGCATCAGCCTGGCTTCCCAAACCTATAAAGCGTTTCCGAACACGCTGTCGAACCGCCCGACCCTACACTGCCTGCCGAAGATCTTCCAGCACCAACATGGCTTTTTTCCGCATCAATCCTGCGAGCAAGCGATCCAAGCCCTCATCGAATACACGGACTCAAACAAAGACCCCACCTCCGCAGTGTTCGTCGACTTTGAGGTCGCATTCGACAACGTTAGCAGAAGGAGACTTTTGCAGACCGCAACGGAGGAATTCGACATCAAAGGGAAGACCCTCACCATCCTCAGCTCGGTACTCCAACCGAACAAACTCATCATCGACAACGGAACCGACCTCCGCAATCCGGTGATCCAATCCAAAGGCGTCGTGCAGGGCGACTCAATATCCCCTCTGCACTTCACACGCTTCATCAATAGCCACGAACGAAAAAAAGTCTTCGTAAAAATGTATGCCGATGATCTTGTTATCGCCCCAGACAACGTAGATGAGTTGCAAAAAGCCCTGTCGGCTCTCTCAATCTGGTGCGATGAAAACGAAATGGTCATCAAGACAGGAAAGACCAAAGCCCTGAAACTCCGCAAAGCAGGAGCCACGGGGAAAAACCAAGCTGTACATAAACCCGGTGGAATTTGTCCAGAGCTTCAAATACCTCGGGGTCACGAACCGCAAAGACGATCGTATGCCTCGGAAACTTACAAAAACTCCCCCTGAACACTGCCTTGAAAATATTCGAGATAAAAGTCATGCTATATCAGGTATGGAATGGACTGCATCTGCACCAAACTCGCCAAAATTAGTCTTAAGAACCTTGACAGATGCAAACTCCTGTTCCTCGAATCAACTCTTGGAGTGAGCAAGCACACATCGAAGTTCTTCGTACTAGCACTGACGAGGGAGAGGACCCTATGTGAAAGTTTGAAAGAGCTGGGATACAGCTTCAGCGGATCCGCGTGGAAGGAATACACGAAAGATCTCCAGCGCAGAAGAGCCGAGTTCGACATAGACGAGTTCACCGAGGGACCAGCGTTCCGGGGAGAAGGGTGGAGACTCGCGAACGGGAAAAACCGAGCTTTCATATGCCGAACTACTTGCCATGGCTTCCGCCACAAAATATGTACAAAAGATGACTTCTACGTAGAATGCAATGAGCTATGTATCTGTAAATACTGCGGTGACCACAGAATTACCCGACATCACATTCTAAAATGCACGTACTCCGAGAACAGAGCGATCCCAGCGAGCCGATGCTTGCGAACGCGGGTGATCGGCTGAACCGAAATTCCCATCAAGCACGAGAGGCCCTCGAGCAATCAGCTCCCAGCCATCTGAAATCTGCCAGTGGGCAAGGTAGTTAAGCAAGTCTATCCGAAGCCCATTCAGAAGACATTGATAGCCCGCCGCACTGGCTCGAAACAAAAGCCAGGGCATGCAGGCACTTCGTCCGCCTGAAAGACTAGTCAATGAGATCGCTAAAGGAATACTATGAACTGCCGGAAATCCGCGAATGAATCGCTATTATTATACTCGCTTGAATCACGCCAGAGACTCTGAAATATCTGAATTTTCCTTGCACAATAAAACCCCGAAATTGTCGGAGTTCTGTCCCGATATTCAACGCTGAGAATCTTCGCGATAGGAAATCCATGAAGCTTTCGCCCGAGATATCCCGAGAATTTTTCCGCAAACTTTCAGAATATGGAAGGGTCTATAGAGAATCGAGATGAGAACGATAACTATGAATTCTTCGGTGCGTTTTCAGGTTTCGAAAAGTTTCTCGTTGAAGTTGAGCCTCTCCAAGTTACCCAACCTGAACGAAATTCTCAGAAGTTCCTTCAAGTCTGGATCCCTAAAACCCCCTCTTCACCTCCTGCCTCATATTCCTCCCTCCGATGCTAGAAACGGGAAAGGCTTTGGTTGTCTTCATTCCACTCATATTTAATCCGCTCCCTGCCATCGAGGCACTTTTCTCTCCCTTCACTGGGTCAGCATTTTGATTTTGAAAAATATGGTCAGATTGGTCTCGGAATCACCCCTCCAGAGTAGGATAGAAATGCTCAGATTGGCCCCGGAATCACCCCTCCAGAGTTGGAAAGTAATGCTCAGATTGGTCTCGGCATCACCCCTCCAGAGTTGGAAAGTAATGCTCAGATTGGTCTCGGCATCACCCCCCCCAGAGTTGGAAAGTAATGGCCAGATTGGTCTCGGAATCACCCCTCTAGGGTCGGAAAGAAATGCTCAGATTGGTCTCGGAATCACCCCTCCAGAGTTGGAAAGAAATGCTCAGATTGGTCTCGGCATCACCCCTCCAGAGTTGGAAAGAAATGCTCAGATTGGCCCCGGAATCACCCCTCTAGGGTCGGAAAGAAATGCTCAGATTGGTCTCGGAATCACCCCTCCAGAGTTGGAAATAAATTCTCAGATTGGTCTCGGCATCACCCCTCCAGAGTTGGAAAGTAATGCTCAGATTGGTCTCGGCATCACCCCTCCAGAGTTGGAAAGAAATGCTCAGATTGGTCTCGGAATCACCCCTCCAGAGTTGGAAAGTAATGCTCAGATTGGCCCCGGAATCACCCCTCCAGAGTTGGACAATAATGCTCAGATTGGTCTCTGAATCACCCCTCCAGAGTTGGAAAGTAATGCTCAGATTGACCCCGGAATCACCCCTCCAGAGTTGGACAGTAATGCTCAGATTGGTCTCGGAATCACCCCTCCAGAGATGGAATTAATGCTCAGATTGGTCTCGGAATCACCCCTCCAGAGATGGAAAGTAATGGTTAGATTGGTCTCACAAGCTTTGCGATGATGAAGGCTTCTGCCCATTTCCCAGCGTTGGGAGCCGCACTGGGAATCGCATCACCGCGCGCCCCGAGCAGAAACTCATTTTTATAGCCGCCGAAGTCGTTCTTGAACTCGGGGAAGTTGTTTCTTAGGTTGAAGTCAAAATGAACCTGGGCTCTTTTCAGAGCCTCCGGTACCAGCTGTGCATCCGATGTCTCCGCGGCTCCCGGTTTCCGTTTCCGAACGTTCTTCAGAACATTCGTACAGAAGAAGCACACCGGATGGGGTCCCTCGTCGTCCATGCGGACGCACCTCAAGGTGGTGAGTCCCGTTGGCTTTGAGGTCAGGACCACAGCCGCCAAGAGCCCGCGAAGATTTGTCCATGCGGGTGTGCGAAGGCGATCCAAGACGCCTCGAAAGTCGACAGCTCGGGCCGACGTCGCACAGCGGTCGGGATAGTCGGAAAATCATAACTTTCGAACGGCTGGACCGATTTTCCTGAATTTTCGCGAGCGAGTTCTGAGTCCAGAGGAGCAACTTTTGAGCATATAAGCAACTTCCAAACTCTCTCCGAAGGGGGCAAAATCGAAAAAAAAATGGAAAATCCACGATTCCGGCCAAACGACTGGATTGATCTAAGATCGGCGAGAAGGGTCGGAAAGGTGGGGCGATTCCGCATTTTTTTCCCCATGAGGAAAATTTTCAACGGGCCCTTCGTAAGGGAGGTTTAGACCGATTTTTAAAAATGCCCACAACTCCTCGAAAAATGCACTTTCTTCATCGGATAAAAAACGGAGGATGCGCGCAATTTCTCGGGTTAGCTGATGCCGTCGATAAACCAATTACTTTTTCTCGGCAAATCGCTGTTATAACCTCATTTTGGTGGAAAAACGCATTTTTTTCAGTTTTTCCTCCAAAATGGTCCACCCTTCAAAGCACCCAGGCTCGCACGCGGCTCTGAGGGGTGCGTCTGGTATCCCCGCACGTCATCCAGTTTACAAAGTTTGCGCCAAACCATTGTGGTTTTCGAAAATTTCGATATATGCCCCCAAGTGCCCTATTTTCGTCGAAATCGACCAAACGGTCAGTTTGACCACGAGTCTAAAATCCGTGGAATCGATTTTATTGAGTCATAACACCAGCATGAGATCGGACTCGAGCCAACAGTTTCAAATTTGCCGCTTCCCACCATTTTGGGATCCACGCGGCGCCAATATGGGCAATAGCTTCCATAGGAATCTCATGGAGTGCCTTGTCAATATCGCATGTAACCAGGACTTCAGAAAATGGCGTTGCGAAAAGAATAATGCAGCGCAACGGACCAAGCGCTTGCGGGAAATTCAGGATGAGCTCAGGAAAGAACTGGGTTTGATTGTTTCCGTTGTTCGACCGGGCGGCACCAGCAATGACGGCAACACGGCTCGCAAGATCTTCAGAAATCATGGTTTGACGGCTATGATAACCGGCTTAGACCCATAGTTGGTCTATAGGCTCCACATCATCTTGGAAGCAATCAACTCTCGCCACCAGTTGAACGGTGCGGCGTTCGGCGAGTACTGCCACGTCACAGCGAATACTTTCGTTACGCGCAATCCGTGGTATTACATGCCTGTGACAGTGCACAAGGTACTGATTCACGGCCAGGCAATCGTGGAGAATAGCACCCAACCCATAGGTGCTCTCAGTGAAGAAGCTCAGGAAGCATTGAAGCTCTTCAAGAACTTCCGAGTATATAGTAACTATATATTATATGTATAAAAGACACTGGCCGGTCTAACCTGTGATCCGAATAAACGCTGGGGCAGCGGCTTGGAGCTCGACGAAACCTCGCATACTCACGCGGAATCGGCCCCGAATGGTTATAGGCCGCCTGATACTTTTCTTGAAAACCTCTGGAGGCCGGAATACGGAAGAAACTTGACAACTTCCTTGTCGCCGGCCGCAGTATCCTCCAGTTCGAAAGGGCGCGCCTTGCCCAGCCGCTTCGGCTGTGGCTGTGTTTTCCACAGTTACTACAAACCGAGAAAACTCGGTAACTTTGTCGTTGCTTGTTGAAGAATTGCTTTGTCCGAAAGGCCTAGGGTCTGCACAGCGATTCGAGTGCGTTCGTTCGTTTATCGTGTCTGACGGCGCTCGCATCGAGCTGCTCGCTTCATGATGCTCGGCCGTCGCTTGACGCCCCAGAGCCCGTGACGACACGGTGCACAGCGAGGAAACTCGGACGGCTGCCCGCACGATACGAGGAGTGCTCAGGTCGCCTTGCTTCCAAGCACGGTAAGGTTCACCTGCGACGGTCACCTCCACGGCCCGACCGTCAACGCTCTTCCGCCGTTGCGGACATCCACACCATCTCATAACTTCGAGGTAAATGTTGACCGTGATTGATGTGAACCGCACCGTGGATCTCATCGCGGTCAAGCCTGAACTAGCTGCAGTGCAATTGATCAACTGCCATGATGGGCTTCCCAGAAAAGAAAGCAACCTCTCTCAAGTACTCAGCTATTCCGAGAGACGGCAAATCCTGCTTCAGATCCTTCAAGTGCGAGAGATCAATCATAAGCTCATGTTATCAACGATGACAGATACAGTTGACGCTGTTGACAGCGATCATGACGCCCTGGGCCACCTGAACCGAGAGTTCAGAGGAGAGAGCGCCAATCATGGTTATGAAGAACTTCAAACATTGCGTCCATTCAGTTAGATCGAAGGCGCCCAAGCCCGAACCCCTGCTTCCGACTTACTAAATGAGAGTCTCTGCCACTCATGAGACCATTCCTGACCGAAGCTGGGGGCAGACGAAATTTCTATAAGTACGTTGCGGATAAAACCATATCGATCTGGTGCGAGATCCTCTGGGCGACCTGCATGGTGGTCGAACCTCCTTTCGTCGGAAAGGTCGTCGATGGACGAAACGCGAAATCCAGGAATGGTCAATTAAATCTAGAACGTCCACAAACCTCATCCTGGATTTGCCCAGAGAACAATTCGAGACAAATACCTCGTACATGAAAGGGTCCCCCGAAGAGAATGATCGCGATAGGATAATGAAAGCATGATGATAGGGATGAGCCTCCTCTATCATGGAGACAGATACATAATCCATTGAATGAATCACCTAGATGCCGCACATCGAGGGTCGACAAAGCCAGGGCCCCTGGACAAAATGGCTGGCGACCAGGGATCTGGCCCCGTGCTCAGGCAGGGAATATCCGGGGTCGACCTCGGGAGACATTCGGGACAGATTCGCGCCCGATCACAGAATCGATCTGATTTCAATTTTTAGGATCGATCGGGCCGAACTTTTGGGGGTATTGGAAATGATTCCTGGGTCGATCTGACCATACTTTCCGGGATCCATGGGGGCGATTCCGGAGAGGATCTCGGCATATATCTGAGGGTTCATGGAGGTGGTTCCTGGGTCGATCTGACCATACTTTTCGGCTCCATGGAGGTGATTCCGAGGTCGGTCTGACCATGTCTCTTGGGCCAAGATTCCAAGATCGACCACGCAATCACCCCCATGGACCACAAAAAGTACGGTCAGATCGACCTCGGAATCACATGAAGCCTAAAAAGTATGGTCAGAGGAAAAATATGATTCAGACCGGGGCGAAATTATCTTCGAGAAGTCTCCGTGGGGCACGGATTCGAATACCTAGAGGAATTTCCATGATGCCAGGATAATCCGAATGGGGAGAGCAACTACGCTCAGATGCTATTCGTATCCGAAATCTGCCCCGGAAAGAGTTCTGGAGTTCAAAGATGAACTCCAGGTTGACCCAGAGGCACTCGAAGAAGAATCACCGAGAGAAGCACTCCTTTTCCCGGCGCCATGATCTGGAGCGTATCGTTAGCCCCGTCGCCATGAACTGGGGCATATTTTGGGCCCCGAGCGGATAAAGTTCGTCGACCCCCGCCGCGGTCAAACTACCTCGGATGTCGCAGCGAAGCGCGATAGGGTACGCTAGTGACTCAATAAAATCGATTCCACGGATTTTAGACTCGTGGTCAAACTGACCGTTTGGTCGATTCCGACGAAAATAGGGCACTTGGGGGCATATATCGAAATTTTTGAAAACCACAATGGTTTGGCGCAAACTTTGTAAACTGGGTGACGTGCGGGGATACCAGATGCACCCCTCAGAGCCGCGTGCGAGCCTAGCACCCCTCAGAGCCGCGTGCGAGCCTGGGTGCTCTGAAGGGTGGACCATTTCGGAGGAAAAACTGAAAAAAATGCGTTCTTTCACCAGAATGAGGTTATAACAGCGATTTGCCGAGAAAAAGTAATTGGTTTATCGACGGCATCAGCTAACCCGAGAAATTGCGCGCATCCGCCGTTTTTTATCCGATGAAAAAAGTGCATTTTTCGAGGAGTTATGGGCATTTTTAAAAATCGGTCCAAACCTCCCTCACGAAGGGCCCGTTGAAAATTTTCCTCATGGGAAAAAAAATGCGGAGTCGCCCCAGCTTTCCGACCCTTCTTGCCGATTTTAGATCAATCCAGTCGTTTGGCCGGAATCGTGAGTTTTCCATTTTTTTTTTCGATTTTGCCCCCTTTGGAGAGAGTTTGGAAGTTGGTTATATGCTCAAAAGTTGCTCCTCTGGACTCAGAACTCGCTCGCGGAAATTCAGGAAAATCGGTTCAGCCGTTCAAAAGTTATGATTTTCCGACAATCCCGACCACTGTGCGTCGCGGCCTCCGCTTTGAGCCATTGCATTCCTGTGATAAGTAAACCCCACACATGTGGTCTTGCATAAGCCTCGACTGGATCGCTCTCGAAGGCATTTTCATCCTGCCACGTCACCGTGTTCACTGAGAACATTGGGCTCTTGCCCGTAACGAGAACGTCCGTGACACTGGGCAGGCAATTAATGAACTGAACGTGTTCGATGGTCAATAGTTTTGTTGAGAAGGCGTCAGCTTCCTCAAAAACTTCATCGATCTCGTCGGTGGAGATTGGCACTGACGCTAGCGCTGCTATCCGCGCCTGCAATGTCTTGTATGATTCTCCGCAGTGGCCGACCATTGCTTGGTTTGACTCCTCTTGGCTGTGAGTCAGAGTTCTTTTCGGTGCACTCACGGCCATGTGCGGCAAGCTCTTGCGTTTGCGTCTCGAGACTGCCGTCCGAGACTCTCCAGCGGCATTGAGTGTTGGTTGTGAATTTCCGTGGCCGATGAGTACAGGCCATTGCGCGACTTCGACTGCTGGCAAGGTTCCTGCACGTACGAATCCTTGATCTGAAGGAGATTGCACGACGTTGACTGCGATCGACGTTCCTGCACGGACGATGTCTTGATCTGAAGGAGATTGTGCGACGTTGACTGCCGCTGAAGTTCCCGGTTCGAGGAGCTCCTGATCTGGAGGAGATTGAGCGACTTTGATTCCTGGCAATGTTCCTGCAGGGACGATTCCTTGATCTGGGGTAGTTTCCACGACGTTGACTGCAAGCGACGTTCCTGAACGAACGATGTCTTGATCTGAAGGAGATTGTGCGACGTTGACTGCCGCTGAACTTCCCGGCTCGAGGAGCTCCTGATCTGAAGAAGATTGAGCGACTTTGACTCCTGGCAATGTTCCTGCAGGGACGATTCCTTGATCTGGAGTAGTTTCCACGACGTTGACTGCAAGCGACGTCTCTGAACGAATGATGTCTTGATCCGAAAGAGATGGTGCGACGTTGACTGCCGCTGAAGTTCCCGGTTTGAGGAGCTCCTGATCTGACGGAGATTGTGCGACTTTGACTCCTGGCAAAGTTCCTGCAGGGACGATTCCTTGATCTGAAGGAGATTGAACGACGTTGACTGCGAGCGACGTTCCTGCACGAACGATGTCTTGATCCGAAAGAGATTGTGCGACGTTGACTGCCGCTGAAGTTCCCGAATTGAGGAGCTTCTGACCTGAAGGAGATTGTGCGGCTTTGACTCCTGGCAATGTTCCTGCACGGACGAATCCTTGATCTGGAGTAGTTTCCACGACGTTGACTGCAAGCGACGTTCCTGAACGAACGATGTCTCGATCTGAAGGAGATTGTGCGACGTTGACTGCCGCTGAAGTTCCCGGTTTGAGGAGCTCCTGATCTGAAGGAGATTGTGCGACTCTGACTCCTGGCAATGTTTCTGCACGGACGATTCCTTGATCTGGGGGAGTTTCCACGACGTTGACTGCAAGCGACGTCTCTGAACGAACGATGTCTTGATCCGAAAGAGATTGTGCGACGTTGACTGCCGCTGAAGTTCCCGGTTTGAGGAGCTCCTGATCTGAAGGAGATTGTGCGACTTTGACTCCTGGCATTGTTTCTGCACGGACGATTCCTTGATCTGGGGGAGTTTTCACGACGTTGACTGCAAGCGACGTTCCTGAACGAACGATGTCTTGATCTGAAGGAGATTGTGCGACGTCGACTGCCGCTGAAGTTCCCGGTTTGAGGAGCTCCTGATCTGAAGGAGATTGTGCGACGCTGACTCCTGGCAATGTTTCTGCACGGACGATTCCTTGATCTGGGGGAGTTTCCACGACGTTGACTGCAAGCGACGTCTCTGAACGAACGATGTCTTGATCCGAAAGAGATTGTGCGACGTTGACTGCCGCTGAAGTTCCCGGTTTGAGGAGCTCCTGATCTGAAGGAGATTGTGCGACTTCGACTCCTGGCATTGTTTCTGCACGGACGATTCCTTGATCTGGGGGAGTTTCCACGACGTTGACTGCAAGCGACGTTCCTGAACGGACGATGTCTTGATCTGAAGGAGATTGTGCGACGTCGACTGCCGCTGAAGTTCCCGGTTTGAGGAGCGCCTGATCTGAAGGAGATTGGGCGACTTCGACTGCTGGCAATGTTCCTGCACGGACGAATCCTTGATCTGAAGGAGATGTAACGACGTTGACTGCGACCGACGTTCCTGCACGAACGATGTCTTGATCCGAAAGAGATTGTGCGACGTTGACTGCCGCTGAAGTTCCCGGTTTGAGGAGCTCCTGATCTGAAAGAGATTGAGCGACTTTGACTCCTGGCAATGTTCCTGCAGGGACGATTCCTTGATCTGGAGTAGTTTCCACGACGTTGACTGCAAGCGACGTCTCTGAACGAACGATGTCTTGATCCGAAAGATATTGTGCGACGTTGACTGCCGCTGAAGTTTCGGGATTGAGGAGCTTCTGATCTGAAGGAGACTGCGGAACTTCGACTGCTGGCAATGTTCCTGCAGGGACGATTCCTTGATCTGGAGGAGTTTCCACGAAGTTGACTGCAAGCGACGTTCCTGAACGGACGATGTCTTGATCCGAAAGAGATTGTGCGACGTTGACTGCCGCTGAAGTTCCCGGTTTGAGGAGCTCCTGATCTGAAGAAGATTGAGCTACTTTGACTCCTGGCAATGCTCCTGCAGGGACGATTCCTTGATCTGGAGTAGTTTCCACGACGTTGACTGCAAGCGACGTCTCTGAACGAACGATGTCTTGATCGGAAAGAGATTGTGCGACGTTGACTGCGGCTGAAGTTCCCGGTTTGAGGAGCTCCTGATCTGAAGGAGATTGTGCGACTTTGACTCCTGGCAAGTTCCTGCAGGGACGATTCCTTGATCTGAAGGAGATTGAACGACGTTGACTGCGAGCGACGTTCCTGCACGAACGATGTCTTGATCCGAAAGAGATTGTGCGACGTTGACTGCCGCTGAAGTTCCCGAATTGAGGAGCTTCTGACCTGAAGGAGATTGTGCGACTTTGACTCCTGGCAATGTTCCCTGCACGGACGAATCCTTGATCTGGAGTAGTTTCCACGACGTTGACTGCAAGCGACGTTCCTGAACGAACGATGTCTCGATCTGAAGGAGATTGTGCGACGTTGACTGCCGCTGAAGTTCCCGGTTTGAGGAGCTCCTGATCTGAAGGAGATTGTGCGACTCTGACTCCTGGCAATGTTTCTGCACGGACGATTCCTTGATCTGGGGGAGTTTCCACGACGTTGACTGCAAGCGACGTCTCTGAACGAACGATGTCTTGATCCGAAAGGGATTGTGCGACGTTGACTGCCGCTGAAGTTCACGGTTTGAGGAGCTCCTGATCTGAAGGAGATTGTGCGACTTTGACTCCTGGCATTGTTTCTGCACGGACGATTCCTTGATCTGGGGGAGTTTCCACGACGTTGACTGCAAGCGACGTTCCTGAACGAACGATGTCTTGATCTGAAGGAGATTGTGCGACGTCGACTGCCGCTGAAGTTCCCGGTTTGAGGAGCTCCTGATCTGAAGGAGATTGTGCGACTCTGACTCTTGGCAATGTTTCTGCACGGACGATTCCTTGATCTGGGGGAGTTTCCACGACGTTGACTGCAAGCGACGTCTCTGAACGAACGATGTCTTGATCCGAAAGAGATTGTGCGACGTTGACTGCCGCTGAAGTTCCCGGTTTGAGGAGCTCCTGATCTGAAGGAGATTGTGCGACTTTGACTCCTGGCATTGTTTCTGCACGGACGATTCCTTGATCTGAGGGAGTTTCCACGACGTTGACTGCAAGCGACGTTCCTGAACGGACGATGTCTTGATCTGAAGGAGATTGTGCGACGTCGACTGCCGCTGAAGTTCCCGGTTTGAGGAGCGCCTGATCTGAAGGAGATTGTGCGACTTCGACTGCTGGCAATGTTCCTGCACGGACGAATCCTTGATCTGAAGGAGATTGAACGACGTTGACTGCGACCGACGTTCCTGCACGAACGATGTCTTGATCCGAAAGAGATTGTGCGACGTTGACTGCCGCTGAAGTTCCCGGTTTGAAGAGCTCCTGATCTGAAGGAGATTGAGCGACTTTGACTCCTGGCAATGTTCCTGCAGGGACGGTTCCTTGATCTGGAGTAGTTTCCACGACGTTGACTGCAAGCGACGTCTCTGAACGAACGATGTCTTGATCGGAAAGAGATTGTGCGACGTTGACTGCGGCTGAAGTTCCCGGTTTGAGGAGCTCCTGATCTGAAGGAGATTGCGCGACTTCGACTGCTGGCAATGTTCCTGCACGGACGAATCCTTGATCTGAAGGAGATTGAACGACGTTGACTGCGAGCGACGTTCCTGCACGAACGATGTCTTGATCCGAAAGAGATTGTGCGACGTTGACTGCCGCTGAAGTTCCCGGATTGAGGAGCTTCTGACCTGAAGGAGATTGTGCGACTTTGACTCCTGGCAATGTTCCTGCACGGACGAATCCTTGATCTGGAGGAGTTTCCACGACGTTGACTGCAAGCGACGTTCCTGAACGAACGATGTCTTGATCTGAAGGAGATTGTGCGACGTTGACTGCCGCTGAAGTTCCCGGTTTGAGGAGCTCCTGATCTGAAGGAGATTGTGCGACTTTGACTCCTGGCAATGTTTCTGCGCGGACGATTCCTTGATCTGGAGGAGTTTCCACGACGTTGACTGCAAGCGACGTTCCTGAACGAACGATGTCTTGATCTGAAGGAGATTGTGCGACGTTGACTGCCGCTGAAGTTCCCGGTTTGAGGAGCTCCTGATCTGAAGGAGATTGAGCGACTTTGACTCCTGGCAATGTTCCTGCAGGGACGATTCCTTGATCTGGAGTAGTTTCCACGACGTTGACTGCAAGCGACGTCTCTGAACGAACGATGTCTTGATCGGAAAGAGATTGTGCGACGTTGACTGCGGCTGAAGTTCCCGGTTTGAGGAGCTCCTGATCTGAAGGAGATTGTGCGACTTCGACTGCTGGCAATGTTCCTGCACGGACGAATCCTTGATCTGAAGGAGATTGAACGACGTTGACTGCGAGCGACGTTCCTGCACGAAGGATGTCTTGATCCGAAAGAGATTGTGCGACGTTGACTGCCGCTGATGTTCCCGGTTTGAGGAGCTCCTGATCTGAAGGAGATTGAGCGACTTTGACTCCTGGCAATGTTCCTGCACGGACGATTCCTCGATCTGGAGGAGTTCCCACGACGTTGACTGCAAGCGACGTTCCTGAACGAACGATGTCTTGATCCGAAAGAGATTGTGCGACGTTGACTGCCGCTGAAGTTCCCGGTTTGAGGAGCTCCTGATCTGAAGGAGATTGAGCGACTTTGACTCCTGGCAATGTTCCTGCAGGGACGATTCCTTGATCTGGAGTAGTTTCCACGACGTTGACTGCAAGCGACGTCTCTGAACGAACGATGTCTTGATCGGAAAGAGATTGTGCGACGTTGACTGCGGCTGAAGTTCCCGGTTTGAGGAGCTCCTGATCTGAAGGAGATTGTGCGACTTCGACTGCTGGCAATGTTCCTGCAGGGACGATTCCTTGATCTGAAGGAGATTGAACGACGTTGACTGCGAGCGACGTTCCTGCACGAAGGATGTCTTGATCCGAAAGAGATTGTGCGACGTTGACTGCGGCTGAAGTTCCCGGTTTGAGGAGCTTCTGATCTGGAGGAGATTGTGCGACTTTGACTGCTGGCAATGTTCCTGCAGGGACGATTCCTTGATCTGAAGGAGATTGAACGACGTTGACTGCGGCTGAAGTTCCCGGTTTGAGGAGCTTCTGATCTGGAGGAGATTGTGCGACTTCGACTGCTGGCAATGTTCCTGCACGGACGAATCCTTGATCTGAAGGAGATTGAACGACGTTGACTGCGAACGGACGATTCCTTGATCTGGAGGAGTTTCCACGACGTTGACTGCAAGCGACGTCTCTGAACGAACGATGTCTTGATCCGAAAGAGATTGTGCGACGTTGACTGCCGCTGAAGTTCCCGGTTTGAGGAGCTCCTGATCTGAAGGAGATTGTGCGACTTTGACTCCTGGCAATGTTCCTGCACGGACGATTCCTTGATCTGGAGGAGTTTCCACGACGTTGACTGCAAGCGACGTTCCTGAACGAACGATGTCTTGATCCGAAAGAGATTGTGCGACGTTGACTGCCGCTGAAGTTCCCGGTTGAGGAGCTCCTGATCTGAAGGAGATTGTGCGACTTTGACTCCTGGCAATGTTCCTGCACGGACGATCCTTGATCTGGAGGAGTTTCCACGACGTTGACTGCAAGCGACGTTCCTGAACGAACGATGTCTTGATCGAAGGAGATTGTGCGACGTTGACTGCCGCTGAAGTTCCCGGTTTGAGGAGCTCCTGATCTGAAGGAGATTGTGCGACTTTGACTCCTGGCAATGTTTCCTGCACGGACGATTCCTTGATCTGGGGAGTTTCCACGACGTTGACTGCAAGCGACGTTCCTGAACGAACGATGTCTTGATCTGAAGGAGATTGTGCGACGTTGACTGCCGCTGAAGTTCCCGGTTTGAGGAGCTCCTGATCTGAAGGAGATTGTGCGACTTTGACTCCTGGCAATGTTCCTGCAGGACGATTCCTTGATCTGGGGTAGTTTCCACGACGTTGACTGCAAGCGACGTTCTCTGAACGAACGATGTCTTGATCCGAAAGAGATTGTGCGACGTTGACTGCCGCTGAAGTTCCCGGTTTGAGGAGCTCCTGATCTGAAGGAGATTGTGCGACTTTGACTCCTGGCAATGTTCCTGCACGGACGATTCCTTGATCTGGAGGAGTTTCCACGACGTTGACTGCAAGCGACGTTCCTGAACGAACGATGTCTTGATCCGAAGGAGATTGTGCGACGTTGACTGCCGCTGAAGTTCCCGGTTTGAGGAGCTCCTGATCTGAAGGAGATTGTGCGACTTTGACTCCTGGCAATGTTCCTGCACGGACGATTCCTTGATCTGGGGAGTTTCCACGACGTTGACTGCAAGCGACGTCTCTGAACGAACGATGTCTTGATCCGAAAGAGATTGTGCGACGTTGACTGCCGCTGAAGTTCCCGGTTTGAGGAGCTCCTGATCTGAAGGAGATTTGTGCGACTTTGACTCCTGCAATGTTCCTGCACGGACGATTCCTTGATCTGGAGGAGTTTCCACGACGTTGACTGCAAGCGACGTTCCTTCTGAACGAACGATGTCTTGATCCGAAAGAGATTGTGCGACGTTGACTGCCGCTGAAGTTCCCGGTTTGAGAGGAGCTCCTGATCTGAAGGAGATTGTGCGACTTTGACTCCTGGCAATGTTCCTGCACGGGACGATTCCTTGATCTGGGGGAGTTTCCACGACGTTGACTGCAAGCGACGTTCCTGAACGAACGATGTCTTGATCCGAAAGAGATTGTGCGACGTTGACTGCCGCTGAAGTTCCCGGTTTGAGGAGCTCCTGATCTGAAGGAGATTGTGCGACTTTGACTCCTGGCAATGTTTCTGCACGGACGATTCCTTGATCTGGGGGAGTTTCCACGACGTTGACTGCAAGCGACGTTCCTGAACGAACGATGTCTTGATCCGAAAGAGATTGTGCGACGTTGACTGCCGCTGACTGCCGCTGAAGTTCCCGGTTTGAGGAGCTCCTGATCTGAAGGAGATTGTGCGACTTTGACTCCTGGCAATGTTCCTGCACGGACGATTCCTTGATCTGGGGGAGTTTCCACGACGTTGACTGCAAGCGACGTTCCTGAACGAACGATGTCTTGATCCGAAAGAGATTGTGCGACGTTGACTGCCGCTGAAGTTCCGGTTTTGAGGAGCTCCTGATCTGAAGGAGATTGTGCGCGACTTTGACTCCTGGCAATGTTCCTGCACGGACGATTCCTTGATCTGGGGAGTTTCCACGACGTTGACTGCAAGCGACGTTCTGAACGAACGATGTCTTGATCTGAAGAGATTGTGCGACGTTGACTGCCGCTGAAGTTCCCGGTTTGAGGAGCTCCTGATCTGAAGGAGATTGTGCGACTTTGACTCCTGGCAATGTTCCTGCACGGACGATTCCTTGATCTGGGAGTTTTCCACGACGTTGACTGCAAGCGACGTCTGAACGAACGATGTCTTGATCCGAAAGAGATTGTGCGACGTTGACTGCCGCTGAAGTTCCCGGTTTGAGGAGCTCCTGATCTGAAGGATTGTGCGACTTTGACTCCTGGCAATGTTCTGCACGGACGATTCCTTGATCTGGAGGGAGTTTCCACGACGTTGACTGCAAGCGACGTTCCTGAACGAACGATGTCTTGATCCGAAAGAGATTGTGCGACGTTGACTGCCGCTGAAGTTCCCGGTTTGAGGAGCTCCTGATCTGAAGGAGATTGTGCGACTTTGACTCCTGGCAATGTTCTGCACGGACGATTCCTTGATCTGAGGAGTTTCCACGACGTTGACTGCAAGCGACGTTCCTGAACGAACGATGTCTTGATCCGAAAGAGATTGTGCGACGTTGACTGCCGCTGAAGTTCCCGGTTTGAGGAGCTCCTGATCTGAAGGAGATTGTGCGACTTTGACTCCTGGCAATGTTCCTGCACGGACGATTCCTTGATCTGGGGGAGTTTCCCACGACGTTGACTGCAAGCGACGTTCCTGAACGAACGATGTCTTGATCCGAAAGAGATTGTGCGACGTTGACTGCCGCTGAAGTTCCCGGTTTGAGGAGCTCCTGATCTGAAGGAGATTGTGCGACTTTGACTCCTGGCAATGTTCCTGCACGGACGATTCCTTGATCTGGAGGAGTTTCCACGACGTTGACTGCAAGCGACGTTCTCTGAACGAACGATGTCTTGATCCGAAAGAGATTGTGCGACGTTGACTGCCGCTGAAGTTCCCGGTTTGAGGAGCTCCTGATCTGAAGGAGATTGTGCGACTTTGACTCCTGGCAATGTTTCTGCACGGACGATTCCTTGATCTGGGGGAGTTTCCACGACGTTGACTGCAAGCGACGTTCCTGAACGAACGATGTCTTGATCTGAAGGAGATTGTGCGACGTTGACTGCCGCTGAAGTTCCCGGTTTGAGGAGCTCCTGATCTGAAGGAGATTGTGCGACTTTGACTCCTGGCAATGTTCCTGCACGGACGATTCCTTGATCTGGAGGAGTTTCCACGACGTTGACTGCAAGCGACGTTCCTGAACGAACGATGTCTTGATCTGAAGGAGATTGTGCGACGTTGACTGCCGCTGAAGTTCCCGGTTTGAGGAGCTCCTGATCTGAAGGAGATTGTGCGACTTTGACTCCTGGCAATGTTCCTGCACGGACGATTCCTTGATCTGGGGGAGTTTCCACGACGTTGACTGCAAGCGACGTTCCTGAACGAACGATGTCTTGATCTGAAGGAGATTGTGCGACGTTGACTGCCGCTGAAGTTCCCGGTTTGAGGAGCTCCTGATCTGAAGGAGATTGTGCGACTTTGACTCCTGGCAATGTTCCTGCACGGACGATTCCTTGATCTGGAGGAGTTTCCACGACGTTGACTGCAAGCGACGTTCCTGAACGAACGATGTCTTGATCTGAAAGAGATTGTGCGACGTTGACTGCCGCTGAAGTTCCCGGTTTGAGGAGCTCCTGATCTGAAGGAGATTGTGCGACTTTGACTCCTGGCAATGTTCCTGCAGGGACGATTCCTTGATCTGGAGGAGTTTCCACGACGTTGACTGCAAGCGACGTCTCCTGAACGAACGATGTCTTGATCCGAAAGAGATTGTGCGACGTTGACTGCCGCTGAAGTTCCCGGTTTGAGGAGCTCCTGATCTGAAGGAGATTGTGCGACTTTGACTCCTGGCAATGTTCCTGCACGGACGATTCCTTGATCTGGAGGAGTTTCCACGACGTTGACTGCAAGCGACGTTCCTGAACGAACGATGTCTTGATCCGAAAGAGATTGTGCGACGTTGACTGCCGCTGAAGTTCCCGGTTTGAGGAGCTCCTGATCTGAAGGAGATTGTGCGACTTTGACTCCTGGCAATGTTCCTGCACGGACGATTCCTTGATCTGGAGGAGTTTCCACGACGTTGACTGCAAGCGACGTTCCTGAACGAACGATGTCTTGATCTGAAGAGATTGTGCGACGTTGACTGCCGCTGAAGTTCCCGGTTTGAGGAGCTCCTGATCTGAAGGAGATTGTGCGACTTTTACTCCTGGCAATGTTCCTGCACGATTCCTTGATCTGGGGTTTCCACGACGTTGACTGCAAGCGACGTTCTGAACGAACGATGTCTTGATCGAAAGATTGTGCGACGTTGACTGCCGCTGAAGTTCCCGGTTTGAGGAGCTCCTGATCTGAAGGAGATTGTGCGACTTTGACTCCTGGCAATGTTCCTGCACGGACGATTCCTTGATCTGGAGGAGTTTCCACGACGTTGACTGCAAGCGACGTTCCTGAACGAACGATGTCTTGATCCGAAAGAGATTGTGCGACGTTGACTGCCGCTGAAGTTCCCGGTTTGAGGAGCTCCTGATCTGAAGGAGATTGTGCGACTTTGACTCCTGGCAATGTTCCTGCAGGGACGATTCCTTGATCTGGGGGAGTTTCCACGACGTTGACTGCAAGCGACGTCTCTGAACGAACGATGTCTTGATCCGAAAGAGATTGTGCGACGTTGACTGCCGCTGAAGTTCCCGGTTTGAGAGGAGCTCCTGATCTGAAGGAGATTGTGCGACTTTGACTGCTGGCAAGTTTGCCTTTGAGGACGATCCTGATCTGGAGGAGATTTCCACGACGTTGACTGCAAGCGACGTGTTCCTGCACGGACGATGTCTTGATCTGGAAAGGAGATTGTGCGACGTTGACTGCCGCTGAAGTTCCCGGTTTGAGGAGCTCTGATCTGAAGGAGATTGTGCGACTTTGACTCCTGGCAAAGTTCCCGGTTTGCAGGACGATCCTTGATCTGAAGGAGATTGTACGTTGACTGCAAGCGACGTTCCTGAACGAACGATGTCTTGATCTGAAGGAGATTGTGCGACGTTGACTGCCGCTGAAGTTCCCGGTTTGAGGAGCTCCTGATCTGAAGGAGATTGTGCGACTTTGACTCCTGGCAATGTTCCTGCACGGACGATTCCTTGATCTGGAAGGAGTTTCCACGACGTTGACTGCAAGCGACGTTCCTGAACGAACGATGTCTTGATCCGAAGGAGATTGTGCGACGTTGACTGCCGCTGAAGTTCCCGGTTTGAGGAGCTCCTGATCTGAAGGAGATTGTGCGACTTTGACTCCTGGCAATGTTCCTGCACGGACGATTCCTTGATCTGGAATAGTTTCCACGACGTTGACTGCAAGCGACGTTCCTGAACGAACGATGTCTTGATCCGAAAGAGATTGTGCGACGTTGACTGCCGCTGAAGTTCCCGGTTTGAGGAGCTCCTGATCTGAAGGAGATTGTGCGACTTTGACTCCTGGCAATGTTCCTGCACGGACGATTCCTTGATCTGGAGGAGTTTCCACGACGTTGACTGCAAGCGACGTTCCTGAACGAACGATGTCTTGATCCGAAAGAGATTGTGCGACGTTGACTGCCGCTGAAGTTCCCGGTTTGAGGAGCTCCTGATCTGAAGGAGATTGCGACTTTGACTCCTGGCAATGTTCCTGCACGGACGATTCCTTGATCTGGGGGAGTTTCCACGACGTTGACTGCAAGCGACGTTCCTGAACGAACGATGTCTTGATCCGAAAGAGATTGTGCGACGTTGACTGCCGCTGAAGTTCCCGGTTTGAGGAGCTCCTGATCTGAAGGAGATTGTGCGACTTTGACTCCTGGCAATGTTCCTGCACGGACGATTCCTTGATCTGGGGGAGTTTCCACGACGTTGACTGCAAGCGACGTTCCTGACGAACGATGTCTTGATCCGAAGGAGATTGTGCGACGTTGACTGCCGCTGAAGTTCCCGGTTTGAGGAGCTCCTGATCTGAAGGAGATTGTGCGACTTTGACCTGGCAATGTTCCTGCAGGGACGATTCTTGATCTGGAGGAGTTTCCACGACGTTGACTGCAAGCGACGTTCCTGAACGAACGATGTCTTGATGCCGAAAGAGATGTGCGACGTTCTGCCGCTTTGAGTTCCCGGTTTGAGGAGCTCCTGATCTGAAGGAGATTGTGCGACTTTGACTCCTGGCAATGTTCCTGCACGGACGATTCCTTGATCTGGAGGAGTTTCCACGACGTTGACTGCAAGCGACGTTCCTGAACGAACGATGTCTTGATCCGAAAGAGATTGTGCGACGTTGACTGCCGCTGAAGTTCCCGGTTTGAGGAGCTCCTGATCTGAAGGAGATTGTGCGACTTTGACTCCTGGCAATGTTTCCTGCACGGGACGACGATTCCTTGATCTGGGGGAGTTTCCACGACGTTGACTGCAAGCGACGTTCCTGAACGAACGATGTCTTGATCCGAAAGAGATTGTGCGACGTTGACTGCCGCTGAAGTTCCCGGTTTGAGGAGCTCTGATCTGAAGGAGATTGTGCGACTTTGACTCCTGGCAATGTTCCTGCACGGACGATTCCTTGATCTGGAGGAGTTTCCACGACGTTGACTGCAAGCGACGTTCCTGACGAACGATGTCTTGATCCGAAAGAGATTGTGCGACGTTGACTGCCGCTGAAGTTCCCGGTTTGAGGAGCTCCTGATCTGAAGGAGATTGTGCGACTTTGACTCCTGGCAATGTTCCTGCACGGACGATTCCTTGATCTGGGGGAGTTTCCACGACGTTGACTGCAAGCGACGTCCTGAACGAACGATGTCTTGATCCGAAAGAGATTGTGCGACGTTGACTGCCGCTGAAGTTCCCGGTTTGAGGAGCTCCTGATCTGAAGGAGATTGTGCGACTTTGACTCCTGGCAATGTTCCTGCACGGACGATTCCTTGATCTGGAGGAGTTTCCACGACGTTGACTGCAAGCGACGTTCCTGAACGAACGATGTCTTGATCTGAAGGAGATTGTGCGACGTTGACTGCCGCTGAAGTTCCCGGTTTGAGGAGCTCCTGATCTGAAGGAGATTGTGCGACTTTGACTCCTGGCAATGTTCCTGCACGGACGATTCCTTGATCTGGGGAGTTTCCACGACGTTGACTGCAAGCGACGTTCCTGAACGAACGATGTCTTGATCTGAAGGAGATTGTGCGACGTTGACTGCCGCTGAAGTTCCCGGTTTGAGGAGCTCCTGATCTGAAGGAGATTGTGCGACTTTGACTCCTGGCAATGTTCCTGCACGGACGATTCCTTGATCTGGGGAGTTTGCCACGACGTTGACTGCAAGCGACGTTCTGAACGAACGATGTCTTGATCTGATCGAGGAGATTGTGCGACGTTGACTGCCGCTGAAGTTCCCGGTTTGAGGAGCTCCTGATCTGAAGGAGATTGTGCGACTTTGACTCCTGGCAATGTTCCTGCACGGGACGATTCCTTGATCTGAAGGAGATTTCCACGACGTTGACTGCAAGCGACGTTCCTGAACGAACGATGTCTTGATCTGAAGGAGATTGTGCGACGTTGACTGCCGCTGAAGTTCCCGGTTTGAGGAGCTCCTGATCTGAAGGAGATTGTGCGACTTTGACTCCTGGCAATGTTCCTGCACGGACGATTCCTTGATCTGGAGGAGTTTCCACGACGTTGACTGCAAGCGACGTTCCTCTGAACGAACGATGTCTTGATCTGAAAGAGATTGTGCGACGTTGACTGCCGCTGAAGTTCCCGGTTTGAGGAGCTCCTGATCTGAAGGAGATTGTGCGACTTTGACTCCTGGCAATGTTCCTGCAGGGACGATTCCTTGATCTGGAGGAGTTTCCACGACGTTGACTGCAAGCGACGTCTCTGAACGAACGATGTCTTGATCCGAAAGAGATTGTGCGACGTTGACTGCCGCTGAAGTTCCCGGTTTGAGGAGCTCCTGATCTGAAGGAGATTGAGCGACTTTGACTCCTGGCAATGTTCCTGCACGGACGATTCCTTGATCTGGAGGAGTTTCCACGACGTTGACTGCAAGCGACGTTCCTGACGAACGATGTCTTGATCTGAAGGAGATTGTGCGACGTTGACTGCCGCTGAAGTTCCCGGTTTGAGGAGCTCCTGATCTGAAGGAGATTGTGCGACTTTGACTCCTGGCAATTCTCTGCACGGACGATTCCTTGATCTGGAGGAGTTTCCACGACGTTGACTGCAAGCGACGTTCCTGAACGAACGATGTCTTGATCTGAAGGAGATTGTGCGACGTTGACTGCCGCTGAAGTTCCCGGTTTGAGGAGCTCCTGATCTGAAGGAGATTGTGCGACTTTGACTCCTGGCAATGTTCCTGCACGGACGATTCCTTGATCTGGAAGGAGTTTCCACGACGTTGACTGCAAGCGACGTTCTGAACGAACGATGTCTTGATCCGAAAGAGATTGTGCGACGTTGACTGCCGCTGAAGTTCCCGGTTTGAGGAGCTCCTGATCTGAAGGAGATTGTGCGACTTTGACTCCTGGCAATGTTCCTGCACGGACGATTCCTTGATCTGGAGGAGTTTCCACGACGTTGACTGCAAGAGCGACGTTCCTGAACGAACGATGTCTTGATCCGAAAGAGATTGTGCGACGTTGACTGCCGCTGAAGTTCCCGGTTTGAGGAGCTCCTGATCTGAAGGAGATTGTGCGACTTTGACTCCTGGCAATGTTCCTGCACGGACGATTCTTGATCTGGGGAGTTTCCACGACGTTGACTGCAAGCGACGTTCCTGAACGAACGATGTCTTGATCTGAAGGAGATTGTGCGACGTTGACTGCCGCTGAAGTTCCCGGTTTGAGGAGCTCCTGATCTGAAGGAGATTGTGCGACTTTGACTCCTGGCAATGTTCCTGCACGGACGATTCCTTGATCTGGAAGGAGATTTCCACGACGTTTGACTGACTCTGCAAAGCGACGTTTCCTGCACGAACGATGTCTTGATCCGAAGGAGATTGTGCGACGTTGACTGCCGCTGAAGTTCCCGGTTTGAGGAGCTCCTGATCTGAAGGAGATTGTGCGACTTTGACTCCTGGCAATGTTCCTGCACGGACGATTCCTTGATCTGGAGGAGTTTCCACGACGTTGACTGCAAGCGACGTTCCTGAACGAACGATGTCTTGATCTGAAGGAGATTGTGCGACGTTGACTGCCGCTGAAGTTCCCGGTTTGAGGAGCTCCTGATCTGAAGGAGATTGTGCGACTTTGACTCCTGGCAATGTTCCTGCAGGGACGATTCCTTGATCTGGAGGAGTTTCCGACGTTGACGACGTTGACTGATCAGATTGCGACGTTGCCGCTGAACGAACGATGTCTTGATCCGAAGAGATTGTGCGACGTTGACTGCCGCTGAAGTTCCCGGTTTGAGGAGCTCCTGATCTGAAGGAGATTGTGCGACTTTGACTCCTGGCAATGTTCCTGCACGAACGATGTCTTGATCTGAAGGAGTGTGCGACGACGTTCCTGACTGCTTGATCGCTTGTGCGACGTTGACTGCCGCTGAAGTTCCCGGTTTGAGGAGCTCCTGATCTGAAGGAGATTGTGCGACTTTGACTCCTGGCAATGTTCCTGCACGGACGATTCCTTGATCTGGAGGAGTTTCCACGACGTTGACTGCAAGCGACGTTCCTGAACGAACGATGTCTTGATCTGAAGGAGATTGTGCGACGTTGACTGCCGCTGAAGTTCCCGGTTTGAGGAGCTCCTGATCTGAAGGAGATTGTGCGACTTTGACTCCTGGCAATGTTCCTGCACGGACGATTCCTTGATCTGGAGGTTTCCACGACGTTGACTGCAAGCGACGTCTCTGAACGAACGATGTCTTGATCCGAAAGAGATTGTGCGACGTTGACTGCCGCTGAAGTTCCCGGTTTGAGGAGCTCCTGATCTGAAGGAGATTGTGCGACTTTGACTCCTGGCAATGTTCCTGCACGGACGATTCCTTGATCTGGAGGAGTTTCCACGACGTTGACTGCAAGCGACGTTCCTGAACGAACGATGTCTTGATCTGAAGAGATTGTGCGACGTTGACTGCCGCTGAAGTTCCCGGTTTGAGGAGCTCCTGATCTGAAGGAGATTGTGCGACTTTGACTCCTGGCAATGTTCCTGCACGGACGATTCCTTGATCTGGAGGAGTTTCCACGACGTTGACTGCAAGCGACGTTCCTGAACGAACGATGTCTTGATCTGAAGGAGATTGTGCGACGTTGACTGCCGCTGAAGTTCCCGGTTTGAGGAGCTCCTGATCTGAAGGAGATTGTGCGACTTTGACTCCTGGCAATGTTCCTGCACGGACGATTCCTTGATCTGAGGAGTTTCCACGACGTTGACTGCAAGCGACGTTCCTGAACGAACGATGTCTTGATCTGAAGGAGATTGTGCGACGTTGACTGCCGCTGAAGTTCCCGGTTTGAGGAGCTCCTGATCTGAAGGAGATTGTGCGACTTTGACTCCTGGCAATGTTCCTGCACGGACGATTCCTTGATCTGGAGGAGTTTCCACGACGTTGACTGCAAGCGACGTTCCTCTGAACGAACGATGTCTTGATCTGAAGGAGATTGTGCGACGTTGACTGCCGCTGAAGTTCCCGGTTTGAGGAGCTCCTGATCTGAAGGAGATTGTGCGACTTTGACTCCTGGCAATGTTCCTGCAGGGACGATTCCTTGATCTGGAGGAGTTTCCACGACGTTGACTGCAAGCGACGTTCCTGAACGAACGATGTCTTGATCCGAAAGAGATTGTGCGACGTTGACTGCCGCTGAAGTTCCCGGTTTGAGGAGCTCCTGATCTGAAGGAGATTGTGCGACTTTGACTCCTGGCAATGTTCCTGCACGGACGATTCCTTGATCTGGAGGAGTTTCCACGACGTTGACTGCAAGCGACGTTCCTGAACGAACGATGTCTTGATCTGAAGAGATTGTGCGACGTTGACTGCCGCTGAAGTTCCCGGTTTGAGGAGCTCCTGATCTGAAGGAGATTGTGCGACTTTGACTCCTGGCAATGTTCCTGCAGGGACGATTCCTTGATCTGGAGGAGTTTCCACGACGTTGACTGCAAGCGACGTTCCTGAACGAACGATGTCTTGATCTGAAGAGATTGTGCGACGTTGACTGCCGCTGAAGTTCCCGGTTTGAGGAGCTCCTGATCTGAAGGAGATTGTGCGACTTTGACTCCTGGCAATGTTCCTGCACGGACGATTCCTTGATCTGGGGGTTTCCACGACGTTGACTGCAAGCGACGTCTCTGAACGAACGATGTCTTGATCCGAAAGAGATTGTGCGACGTTGACTGCCGCTGAAGTTCCCGGTTTGAGGAGCTCCTGATCTGAAGGAGATTGTGCGACTTTGACTCCTGGCAATGTTCCTGCAGGGACGATTCCTTGATCTGAAGGAGATTTCCGACGTTGACTGCAAGAGCGACGTTCCTGACGAACGATGTCTTGATCCGAAAGAGATTGTGCGACGTTGACTGCCGCTGAAGTTCCCGGTTTGAGGAGCTCCTGATCTGAAGGAGATTGTGCGACTTTGACTCCTGGCAATGTTCCTGCACGGACGATTCCTTGATCTGGAGGAGTTTCCACGACGTTGACTGCAAGCGACGTCTCTGAACGAACGATGTCTTGATCCGAAAGAGATTGTGCGACGTTGACTGCCGCTGAAGTTCCCGGTTTGAGGAGCTCCTGATCTGAAGGAGATTGTGCGACTTTGACTCCTGGCAATGTTCCTGCACGGACGATTCCTTGATCTGGAGGAGTTTCCACGACGTTGACTGCAAGCGACGTTCCTGAACGAACGATGTCTTGATCTGAAGGAGATTGTGCGACGTTGACTGCCGCTGAAGTTCCCGGTTTGAGGAGCTCCTGATCTGAAGGAGATTGTGCGACTTTGACTCCTGGCAATGTTTCCTGCACGGACGATCCTTGATCTGGAGGAGTTTCCACGACGTTGACTGCAAGCGACGTTCCTGAACGAACGATGTCTTGATCCGAAAGAGATTGTGCGACGTTGACTGCCGCTGAAGTTCCCGGTTTGAGGAGCTCCTGATCTGAAGGAGATTGTGCGACTTTGACTCCTGGCAATGTTCCTGCACGGACGATTCCTTGATCTGGAGGAGTTTCCACGACGTTGACTGCAAGCGACGTTCCTGAACGAACGATGTCTTGATCCGAAAGAGATTGTGCGACGTTGACTGCCGCTGAAGTTCCCGGTTTGAGGAGCTCCTGATCTGAAGGAGATTGTGCGACTTTGACTCCTGGCAATGTTCCTGCACGGACGATTCCTTGATCTGGAGGAGTTTCCACGACGTTGACTGCAAGCGACGTTCCTGAACGAACGATGTCTTGATCCGAAAGAGATTGTGCGACGTTGACTGCCGCTGAAGTTCCCGGTTTGAGGAGCTCCTGATCTGAAGGAGATTGTGCGACTTTGACCCTGGCAATGTTCCTGCACGGACGATTCCTTGATCTGGGGGAGTTTCCACGACGTTGACTGCAAGCGACGTTCCTGAACGAACGATGTCTTGATCTGAAGGAGATTGTGCGACGTTGACTGCCGCTGAAGTTCCCGGTTTGAGGAGCTCCTGATCTGAAGGAGATTGTGCGACTTTGACTCCTGGCAATGTTCCTGCACGGACGATTCCTTGATCTGGAGGAGTTTCCACGACGTTGACTGCAAGCGACGTTCCTGAACGAACGATGTCTTGATCCGAAGAGATTGTGCGACGTTGACTGCCGCTGAAGTTCCCGGTTTGAGGAGCTCCTGATCTGAAGGAGATTGTGCGACTTTGACTCCTGGCAATGTTCCTGCACGGACGATTCCTTGATCTGGAGGAGTTTCCACGACGTTGACTGCAAGCGACGTTCCTGAACGAACGATGTCTTGATCTGAAGGAGATTGTGCGACGTTGACTGCCGCTGAAGTTCCCGGTTTGAGGAGCTCCTGATCTGAAGGAGATTGTGCGACGTTGACTGCCGCTGAAGTTCCCGTTTGAGGAGCTCCTGATCTGAAGGAGATTGTGCGACTTGACTCCTGGCAATGTTCTGCACGGACGATTCCTTGATCTGGAGGAGTTTCCACGACGTTGACTGCAAGCGACGTCCTGACTGAACGAACGATGTCTTGATCCGAAAGAGATTGTGCGACGTTGACTGCCGCTGAAGTTCCCGGTTTGAGGAGCTCCTGATCTGAAGGAGATTGTGCGACTTTGACTCCTGGCAATGTTTTCTGCACGGACGATTCCTTGATCTGGAGGAGTTTCCACGACGTTGACTGCAAGCGACGTTCCTGAACGAACGATGTCTTGATCTGAAGGAGATTGTGCGACGTTGACTGCCGCTGAAGTTCCCGGTTTGAGGAGCTCCTGATCTGAAGGAGATTGTGCGACTTTGACTCCTGGCAATGTTCCTGCACGGACGATTCTTGATCTGGGGGAGTTTCCCACGACGTTGACTGCAAGCGACGTTCCTGAACGAACGATGTCTTGATCCGAAAGAGATTGTGCGACGTTGACTGCCGCTGAAGTTCCCGGTTTGAGGAGCTCCTGATCTGAAGGAGATTGTGCGACTTTGACTCCTGGCAATGTTCCTGCACGGACGATTCCTTGATCTGGAGGAGTTTCCACGACGTTGACTGCAAGCGACGTTCCTGAACGAACGATGTCTTGATCTGAAGGAGATTGTGCGACGTTGACTGCCGCTGAAGTTCCCGGTTTGAGGAGCTCCTGATCTGAAGGAGATTTGTGCGACTTTGACTCCTGGCAATGTTCCTGCACGGGACGATTCCTTGATCTGGGAGTTTTCCACGACGTTGACTGCAAGCGACGTTCTCTGAACGAACGATGTCTTGATCCGAAAGATATTGTGCGACGTTGACTGCCGCTGAAGTTCCCGGTTTGAGGAGCTCCTGATCTGAAGGAGATTGTGCGACTTTGACTCCTGGCAATGTTCCTGCACGGACGATTCCTTGATCTGGAGGAGTTTCCACGACGTTGACTGCAAGCGACGTTCCTGAACGAACGATGTCTTGATCCGAAAGAGATTGTGCGACGTTGACTGCCGCTGAAGTTCCCGGTTTGAGGAGCTCCTGATCTGAAGGAGATTGTGCGACTTTGACTCCTGGCATGTTCCTGCACGGACGATTCCTTGATCTGGAGGAGTTTCCACGACGTTGACTGCAAGCGACGTTCCTGAACGAACGATGTCTTGATCCGAAGGAGATTGTGCGACGTTGACTGCCGCTGAAGTTCCCGGTTTGAGGAGCTCCTGATCTGAAGGAGATTGTGCGACTTTGACTCCTGGCAATGTTCCTGCACGGACGATTCCTTGATCTGGAGGAGTTTCCACGACGTTGACTGCAAGCGACGTTCCTGAACGAACGATGTCTTGATCTGAAGAGAGATTGTGCGACGTTGACTGCCGCTGAAGTTCCCGGTTTGAGGAGCTCCTGATCTGAAGGAGATTGTGCGACTTTGACTCCTGGCAATGTTCCTGCACGGACGATTCCTTGATCTGGAGGAGTTTCCACGACGTTGACTGCAAGCGACGTCTCTGAACGAACGATGTCTTGATCCGAAAGAGATTGTGCGACGTTGACTGCCGCTGAAGTTCCCGGTTTGAGGAGCTCCTGATCTGAAGGAGATTGTGCGACTTTGACTCCTGGCAATGTTCCTGCACGGACGATTCCTTGATCTGGAGGAGTTTCCACGACGTTGACTGCAAGCGACGTTCCTGAACGAACGATGTCTTGATCCGAAAGAGATTGTGCGACGTTGACTGCCGCTGAAGTTCCCGGTTTGAGGAGCTCCTGATCTGAAGGAGATTGTGCGACTTTGACTCCTGGCAATGTTCCTGCACGGACGATTCCTTGATCTGGAGGAGTTTCCACGACGTTGACTGCAAGCGACGTTCCTGAACGAACGATGTCTTGATCTGAAGGAGATTGTGCGACGTTGACTGCCGCTGAAGTTCCCGGTTTGAGGAGCTCCTGATCTGAGGAGATTGTGCGACTTTGCTCCTGGCAATGTTCTGCACGGACGATTCCTTGATCTGGAGGAGTTTCCACGACGTTGACTGCAAGCGACGTTCCTGACGAACGATGTCTTGATCCGAAAGAGATTGTGCGACGTTGACTGCCGCTGAAGTTCCCGGTTTGAGGAGCTCCTGATCTGAAGGAGATTGTGCGACTTTGACTCCTGGCAATGTTCCTGCACGGACGATTCCTTGATCTGGAGGAGTTTCCACGACGTTGACTGCAAGCGACGTTCCTGAACGAACGATGTCTTGATCTGAAGGAGATTGTGCGACGTTGACTGCCGCTGAAGTTCCCGGTTTGAGGAGCTCCTGATCTGAAGGAGATTGTGCGACTTTGACTCCTGGCAATGTTCCTGCACGGACGATTCCTTGATCTGGAGGAGTTTCCACGACGTTGACTGCTGCAGCGACGTTCCTGACGAACGATGTCTGATCTGAAGGAGATTGTGCGACGTTGACTGCCGCTGAAGTTCCCGGTTTGAGGAGCTCCTGATCTGAAGGAGATTGTGCGACTTTGACTCCTGGCAATGTTCCTGCAGGGACGATTCCTTGATCTGGGGTAGTTTCCACGACGTTGACTGCAAGCGACGTCTCTGAACGAACGAACGATGTCTTGATCCGAAAAGAGATTGTGCGACGTTGACTGCCGCTGAAGTTCCCGGTTTGAGGAGCTCCTGATCTGAAGGAGATTGTGCGACTTTGACTCCTGGCAATGTTCCTGCACGGACGATTCCTTGATCTGGAGGAGTTTCCACGACGTTGACTGCAAGCGACGTTCCTGAACGAACGATGTCTTGATCTGAAGGAGATTGTGCGACGTTGACTGCCGCTGAAGTTCCCGGTTTGAGGAGCTCCTGATCTGAAGAGATTGTGCGACTTTGACTCCTGGCAATGTTCCTGCACGGACGATTCCTTGATCTGGAGGAGTTTCCACGACGTTGACTGCAAGCGACGTCCCTGAACGAACGATGTCTTGATCTGAAAGAGATTGTGCGACGTTGACTGCCGCTGAAGTTCCCGGGTTGAGGAGCTCCTGATCTGAAGGAGATTGTGCGACTTTGACTCCTGGCAATGTTCCTGCACGGACGATTCCTTGATCTGGAGGAGTTTCCACGACGTTGACTGCAAGCGACGTTCCTGACGAACGATGTCTTGATCTGAAGGAGATTGTGCGACGTTGACTGCCGCTGAAGTTCCCGGTTTGAGGAGCTCCTGATCTGAAGGAGATTGTGCGACTTTGACTCCTGGCAATGTTCCTGCACGGACGATTCCTTGATCTGGGGGAGTTTCCACGACGTTGACTGCAAGCGACGTTCCTGAACGAACGATGTCTTGATCTGAAGGAGATTGTGCGACGTTGACTGCCGCTGAAGTTCCCGGTTTGAGGAGCTCCTGATCTGAAGGAGATTGTGCGACTTGACTCCTGGCAATGTTCTGCACGGACGATTCCTTGATCTGGAGGAGTTTCCACGACGTTGACTGCGAGCGACGTTCCTGCACGAACGAACGATGTCTTGATCCGAAAGAGATTGTGAAGCGACGTTCCTGCACGAACGATGTCTTGATCTGAAGGAAATTGTGCGACGTTGACTGCCGCTGAAGTTCCCGGTTTGAGGAGCTCCTGATCTGAAGGAGATTGTATGACTTTTACTCCTGGCAATGTTCGTGCACGAACGATGTCTTGATCTGAAGGAGATTGTGCGACGTTGACTGCCGCTGAAGTTCCCGGTTTGAGGAGCTCCTGATCTGAAGGAGATTGTAGCGACTTTGACTCCTGGCAATGTTCCTGCACGGACGATTCCTTGATCTGGAGGAGTTTCCACGACGTTGACTGCAAGCGACGTTCCTGAACGAACGATGTCTTGATCTGAAGGAGATTGTGCGACGTTGACTGCCGCTGAAGTTCCCGGTTTGAGGAGCTCCTGATCTGAAGGAGATTGTGCGACTTTGACTCCTGGCAATGTTCCTGCACGGGACGATTCCTTGATCTGGAGTAGTTTCCACGACGTTGACTGCAAGCGACGTCTCTGAACGAACGATGTCTTGATCCGAAAGAGATTGTGCGACGTTGACTGCCGCTGAAGTTCCCGGTTTGAGGAGCTCCTGATCTGAAGGAGATTGTGCGACTTTGACTCCTGGCAATGTTCCTGCACGGACGATTCCTTGATCTGGAGGAGTTTCCACGACGTTGACTGCAAGCGACGTTCCTGAACGAACGATGTCTTGATCCGAAAGAGATTGTGCGACGTTGACTGCCGCTGAAGTTCCCGGTTTGAGGAGCTCCTGATCTGAAGGAGATTGTGCGACTTTGACTCCTGGCAATGTTTCTGCACGGACGATTCCTTGATCTGGGGAGTTTCCACGACGTTGACTGCAAGCGACGTTCCTGAACGAACGATGTCTTGATCTGAAGGAGATTGTGCGACGTTGACTGCCGCTGAAGTTCCCGGTTTGAGGAGCTCCTGATCTGAAGGAGATTGTGCGACTTTGACTCCTGGCAATGTTCCTGCACGGACGATTCCTTGATCTGGAGGAGTTTCCACGACGTTGACTGCAAGCGACGTTCCTGAACGAACGATGTCTTGATCCGAAAGAGATTGTGCGACGTTGACTGCCGCTGAAGTTCCCGGTTTGAGGAGCTCCTGATCTGAAGGAGATTGTGCGACTTCTGACTCCTGGCAATGTTTCTGCACGGACGATTCCTTGATCTGGGGAGTTTCCACGACGTTGACTGCAAGCGACGTCTCTGAACGAACGATGTCTTGATCCGAAGAGATTGTGCGACGTTGACTGCCGCTGAAGTTCCCGGTTTGAGGAGCTCCTGATCTGAAGGAGATTGTGCGACTTTGACTCCTGGCAATGTTTCTGCACGGACGATTCCTTGATCTGGAGGAGTTTCCACGACGTTGACTGCAAGCGACGTTCCTGAACGAACGATGTCTTGATCCGAAGAGATTGTGCGACGTTGACTGCCGCTGAAGTTCCCGGTTTGAGGAGCTCCTGATCTGAAGGAGATTGTGCGACTTTGACTCCTGGCAATGTTCCTGCACGGACGATTCCTTGATCTGGAGGAGTTTCCACGACGTTGACTGCAAGCGACGTCTCTGAACGAACGATGTCTTGATCCGAAAGAGATTGTGCGACGTTGACTGCCGCTGAAGTTCCCGGTTTGAGGAGCTCCTGATCTGAAGGAGATTGTGCGACTTTGACTCCTGGCAATGTTCCTGCACGGACGATTCCTTGATCTGGAGGAGTTTCCACGACGTTGACTGCAAGCGACGTTCCTGAACGAACGATGTCTTGATCCGAAAGAGATTGTGCGACGTTGACTGCCGCTGAAGTTCCCGGTTTGAGGAGCTCCTGATCTGAAGGAGATTGTGCGACTTTGACTCCTGGCAATGTTCCTGCAGGGACGATTCCTTGATCTGGGGTAGTTTCCACGACGTTGACTGCAAGCGACGTCTCTGAACGAACGATGTCTTGATCCGAAAGAGATTGTGCGACGTTGACTGCCGCTGAAGTTCCCGGTTTGAGGAGCTCCTGATCTGAAGGAGATTGTGCGACTTTGACTCCTGGCAATGTTTCCTGCACGGACGATTCCTTGATCTGGAGGAGTTTCCACGACGTTGACTGCAAGCGACGTTCCTGTAAAACGATGTCTTGATCTGAAGGAGATTGTGCGACGTTGACTGCCGCTGAAGTGCCCGGTTTGAGGAGCTCCTGATCTGGAAGGAGATTGTGCGACTTTGACTCCTGGCAATGTTCCTGCACGGACGATTCTTTGATCTGGAGGAGTTTCCACGACGTGACTGCAAGCGACGTTCCTGCACGAACGATGTCTGATCTGAAGGAGATTGTGCGACGTTGACTGCCGCTGAAGTTCCCGGTTTGAGGAGCTCCTGATCTGAAGGAGATTGTGCGACTTTGACTCCTGGCAATGTTCCTGCAGGGACGATGTCTTGATCTGAAGGAAATTGTGCGACGTTGACTGCCGCTGAAGTTCCGGTTTGAGGAGCTCCTGATCTGAAGGAGATTGTACGACTTTGACTCCTGGCAATGTTCCTGCCGAACGATGTCTGATCTGAAGGAAATTGTGCGACGTTGACTGCCGCTGAAGTTCCGGTTTGAGGACGCTCCTGATCTGAAGGAGATTGTACGACTTTGACTCCTGGCAATGTTCCTGCACGAACGATGTCTTGATCTGAAGGAAATTGTGCGACGTTGACTGCCGCTGAAGTTCCCGGTTTGAGGAGCTCCTGATCTGAAGGAGATTGTACGACTTTGACTACTGGCAATGCTCCTGCACGGACGATTCCTCGATCTGGAGGAGTTTCCACGACGTTGACTGCGAGCGACGTTCCTTCACGAACGATGTCTTGATCTGAAGGAGATTGTGCGACGTTGACTGCCGCTGAAGTTCCCGGTTTGAGGAGCTCCTGATCTGAAGGAGATTGTGCGACTTTGACTCCTGGCAATGTTCCTGCAGGGACGATTCCTTGATCTGGAATAGTTTCCACGACGTTGACTGTAAGCGACGTCTCTGAACGAACGATGTCTTGATCCGAAAGAGATTGAGCGACGTTGACTGCCGCTGAAGTTCCCGGTTTGAGGAGCTCCTGATCTGAAGGAGATTGTACGACTTTTGACTCCTGGCAATGTTTCTGCACGGACGATTCCTTGATCTGGGGAGTTTCCACGACGTTGACTGCAAGCGACGTTCCTGAACGAACGATGTCTTGATCCGAAAGAGATTGTGCGACGTTGACTGCCGCTGAAGTTCCCGGTTTGAGGAGCTCCTGATCTGAAGGAGATTGTGCGACTTTGACTCCTGGCAATGTTCCTGCACGGACGATTCCTTGATCTGGAGGAGTTTCCACGACGTTGACTGCAAGCGACGTTCCTGAACGAACGATGTCTTGATCTGAAGGAGATTGTGCGACGTTGACTGCCGCTGAAGTTCCCGGTTTGAGGAGCTCCTGATCTGAAGGAGATTGTGCGACTTTGACTCCTGGCAATGTTCCTGCACGGACGATTCCTTGATCTGGGGGAGTTTCCACGACGTTGACTGCAAGCGACGTTCCTGAACGAACGATGTCTTGATCCGAAAGAGATTGTGCGACGTTGACTGCCGCTGAAGTTCCCGGTTTGAGGAGCTCCTGATCTGAAGGAGATTGTGCGACTTTGACTCCTGGCAATGTTCCTGCACGGACGATTCCTTGATCTGGAGGAGTTTCCACGACGTTGACTGCAAGCGACGTTCCTGAACGAACGATGTCTTGATCCGAAAGAGATTGTGCGACGTTGACTGCCGCTGAAGTTCCCGGTTTGAGGAGCTCCTGATCTGAAGGAGATTGTGCGACTTTGACTCCTGGCAATGTTCCTGCACGGACGATTCCTTGATCTGGAGGAGTTTCCACGACGTTGACTGCAAGCGACGTTCCTGAACGAACGATGTCTTGATCTGAAGAGATTGTGCGACGTTGACTGCCGCTGAAGTTCCCGGTTTGAGGAGCTCCTGATCTGAAGGAGATTGTGCGACTTTGACTCCTGGCAATGTTCCTGCACGGACGATTCCTTGATCTGGAGGAGTTTCCACGACGTTGACTGCAAGCGACGTTCCTGAACGAACGATGTCTTGATCTGAAGAGATTGTGCGACGTTGACTGCCGCTGAAGTTCCCGGTTTGAGGAGCTCCTGATCTGAAGGAGATTGTGCGACTCTGACTCCTGGCAATGTTCCTGCACGGACGATTCCTTGATCTGGAGGAGTTTCCACGACGTTGACTGCAAGCGACGTTCCTGAACGAACGATGTCTTGATCCGAAGAGATTGTGCGACGTTGACTGCCGCTGAAGTTCCCGGTTTGAGGAGCTCCTGATCTGAAGGAGATTGTGCGACTTGACTCCTGGCAATGTTCCTGCACGGGACGATTCCTTGATCTGGAGGAGTTTCCACGACGTTGACTGCAAGCGACGTCTCTGAACGAACGATGTCTTGATCCGAAAGAGATTGTGCGACGTTGACTGCCGCTGAAGTTCCCGGTTTGAGGAGCTCCTGATCTGAAGGAGATTGTGCGACTCTGACTCCTGGCAATGTTTCTGCACGGACGATTCCTTGATCTGGGGGAGTTTCCACGACGTTGACTGCAAGCGACGTTCCTGAACGAACGATGTCTTGATCCTGAAGAGATTGTGCGACGTTGACTGCCGCTGAAGTTCCCGGTTTGAGGAGCTCCTGATCTGAAGGAGATTGTGCGACTTTGACTCCTGGCAATGTTTCCTGCACGGACGATTCCTTGATCTGGAGGAGTTTCCACGACGTTGACTGCAAGCGACGTTCCTGAACGAACGATGTCTTGATCTGAAGGAGATTGTGCGACGTTGACTGCCGCTGAAGTTCCCGGTTTGAGGAGCTCCTGATCTGAAGGAGATTGTGCGACTTTGACTCCTGGCAATGTTCCTGCAGGGACGATTCCTTGATCTGGAGTAGTTTCCACGACGTTGACTGCAAGCGACGTTCCTGAACGAACGATGTCTTGATCCGAAAGAGATTGTGCGACGTTGACTGCCGCTGAAGTTCCCGGTTTGAGGAGCTCCTGATCTGAAGGAGATTGTGCGACTTTGACTCCTGGCAATGTTCCTGCACGGACGATTCCTTGATCTGGAGGAGTTTCCACGACGTTGACTGCGAGCGACGTTCCTGCACGAACGATGTCTTGATCCGAAAGAGATTGTGCGACGTTGACTGCCGCTGAAGTTCCCGGTTTGAGGAGCTCCTGATCTGAAGGAGATTGTGCGACTTTGACTCCTGGCAATGTTCCTGCACGGACGATTCCTTGATCTGGAGGAGTTTCCACGACGTTGACTGCAAGCGACGTTCCTGAACGAACGATGTCTTGATCCGAAAGAGATTGTGCGACGTTGACTGCCGCTGAAGTTCCCGGTTTGAGGAGCTCCTGATCTGAAGGAGATTGTGCGACTTTGACTCCTGGCAATGTTCCTGCACGGACGATTCCTTGATCTGGAGGAGTTTCCACGACGTTGACTGCAAGCGACGTTCCTGAACGAACGATGTCTTGATCCGAAAGAGATTGTGCGACGTTGACTGCCGCTGAAGTTCCCGGTTTGAGGAGCTCCTGATCTGAAGGAGATTGTGCGACTTTGACTCCTGGCAATGTTCCTGCACGGACGATTCCTTGATCTGGAGGAGTTTCCACGACGTTGACTGCAAGCGACGTTCCTGAACGAACGATGTCTTGATCCTGAAGGAGATTGTGCGACGTTGACTGCCGCTGAAGTTCCCGGTTTGAGGAGCTCCTGATCTGAAGGAGATTGTGCGACTTTGACTCCTGGCAATGTTCCTGCACGGACGATTCCTTGATCTGGAGGAGTTTCCACGACGTTGACTGCAAGCGACGTTCCTGAACGAACGATGTCTTGATCCGAAAGAGATTGTGCGACGTTGACTGCCGCTGAAGTTCCCGGTTTGAGGAGCTCCTGATCTGAAGGAGATTGTGCGACTTTGACTCCTGGCAATGTTCCTGCACGGACGATTCCTTGATCTGGAGGAGATTTCACGACGTTGACTGCAAGCGACGTTCCTGCACGAACGATGTCTTGATCTGAAGGAGATTGTGCGACGTTGACTGCCGCTGAAGTTCCCGGTTTGAGGAGCTCCTGATCTGAAGGAGATTGTGCGACTTTGACTCCTGGCAATGTTCCTGCAGGGACGATTCCTTGATCTGGAGGAGTTTCCACGACGTTGACTGCAAGCGACGTTCCTGAACGAACGATGTCTTGATCTGAAGAGATTGTGCGACGTTGACTGCCGCTGAAGTTCCCGGTTTGAGGAGCTCCTGATCTGAAGGAGATTGTGCGACTTGACTCCTGGCAATGTTCCTGCAGGGACGATTCCTTGATCTGGAGTAGTTTCCACGACGTTGACTGCAAGCGACGTCTCTGAACGAACGATGTCTTGATCGAAGAGATTGTGCGACGTTGACTGCCGCTGAAGTTCCCGGTTTGAGGAGCTCCTGATCTGAAGGAGATTGTGCGACTTTGACTCCTGGCAATGTTCCTGCAGGGACGATTCCTTGATCTGGAGGAGTTTCCACGACGTTGACTGCGAGCGACGTTCCTGAACGAACGATGTCTTGATCCGAAGAGATTGTGCGACGTTGACTGCCGCTGAAGTTCCCGGTTTGAGGAGCTCCTGATCTGAAGGAGATTGTGCGACTTTGACTCCTGGCAATGTTCCTGCACGGACGATTCCTTGATCTGGAGGAGTTTCCACGACGTTGACTGCAAGCGACGTTCCTGAACGAACGATGTCTTGATCTGAAGGAGATTGTGCGACGTTGACTGCCGCTGAAGTGCCCGGTTTGAGGAGCTCCTGATCTGGAGGAGATTGTGCGACTTTGACTCCTGGCAATGCTCCTGCACGGACGATTCTTTGATCTGGAGGAGTTTCCACGACGTTGACTGCAAGCGACGTTCCTGCACGAACGATGTCTCGATCTGAAGGAAATTGTGCGACGTTGACTGCCGCTGAAGTTCCCGGTTTGAGGAGCTCCTGATCTGAAGGCGATTGTACGACTTTTACTCCTGGCAATGTTCCTGCACGAACGATGTCTTGATCTGAAGGAAATTGTCCGACGTTGACTGCCGCTGAAGTTCCCGGTTTGAGGAGCTCCTGATCTGAAGGAGATTGTACGACTTTGACTACTAGCAATGCTCCTGCACGGACGATTCCTCGATCTGGAGGAGTTTCCACGACGTTGACTGCGAGCGACGTTCCTTCACGAACGATGTCTTGATCTGAAGGAGATTGTGCGACGTTGACTGCCGCTGAAGTTCCCGGTTTGAGGAGCTCCTGATCTGAAGGAGATTGTGCGACTTTGACTCCTGGCAATGTTCCTGCAGGGACGATTCCTTGATCTGGAATAGTTTCCACGACGTTGACTGCAAGCGACGTCTCTGAACGAACGATGTCTTGATCCGAAAGATATTGTGCGACGTTGACTGCCGCTGAAGTTCCCGGTTTGAGGAGCTCCTGATCTGAAGGAAGATTGAGCGACTTTGACTCCTGGCAATGTTCCTGCACGGACGATTCCTTGATCTGGAGGAGTTTCCACGACGTTGACTGCGAGCGACGTTCCTGCACGAACGATGTCTTGATCCGAAAGAGATTGTGCGACGTTGACTGCCGCTGAACTTCCCGGTTTGAGGAGCTCCTGATCTGAAGGAGATTGAGCGACTTTGACTCCTGGCAATGTTCCTGCAGGGACGATTCCTTGATCTGGGGTAGTTTCCACGACGTTGACTGCAAGCGACGTCTCTGAACGAACGATGTCTTGATCCGAAAAAGATTGTGCGACGTTGACTGCCGCTGGAGTTCCCGGTTTGAGGGGCTCCTGATCTGAAGGAGATTGTGCGACTTTGACTCCTGGCAATGTTCCTGCACGGACAATCCTTGATCTGGAGGAGTTTCCACGAAGTTGACTGCAAGCGACGTTCCTGTACAAACGATGTCTTGATCTGAAGGAGATTGTGCGACGTTGACTGCCGCTGAAGTGCCCGGTTTGAGGAGCTCCTGATCTGGAGGAGATTGTGCGACTTTGACTCCTGGCAATGTTCCTGCACGGACGATTCTTTGATCTGGAGGAGTTTCCACGACGTTGACTGCAAGCGACGTTCCTGCACGAACGATGTCTTGATCTGAAGGAGATTGTGCGACGTTGACTGCCGCTGAAGTTCCCGGTTTGAGGAGCTCCTGATCTGAAGGAGATTGTGCGACTTTGACTCCTGGCAATGTTCCTGCAGGGACGATGTCTTGATCTGAAGGAAATTGTGCGACGTTGACTGCCGCTGAAGTTCCCGGTTTGAGGAGCTCCTGATCTGAAGGAGATTGTACGACTTTGACTCCTGGCAATGTTCCTGCACGAACGATGTCTTGATCTGAAGGAAATTGTGCGACGTTGACTGCCGCTGAAGTTCCCGGTTTGAGGAGCTCCTGATCTGAAGGAGATTGTACGACTTTGACTCCTGGCAATGTTCCTGCACGAACGATGTCTTGATCTGAAGGAAATTGTGCGACGTTGACTGCCGCTGAAGTTCCCGGTTTGAGGAGCTCCTGATCTGAAGGAGATTGTACGACTTTGACTACTGGCAATGCTCCTGCACGGACGATTCCTCGATCTGGAGGAGTTTCCACGACGTTGACTGCGAGCGACGTTCCTTCACGAACGATGTCTTGATCTGAAGGAGATTGTGCGACGTTGACTGCCGCTGAAGTTCCCGGTTTGAGGAGCTCCTGATCTGAAGGAGATTGTGCGACTTTGACTCCTGGCAATGTTCCTGCAGGGACGATTCCTTGATCTGGAATAGTTTCCACGACGTTGACTGTAAGCGACGTCTCTGAACGAACGATGTCTTGATCCGAAAGAGATTGAGCGACGTTGACTGCCGCTGAAGTTCCCGGTTTGAGGAGCTCCTGATCTGAAGGAGATTGTACGACTTTTACTCCTGGCAATGTTCCTGCACGAACGATGTCTTGATCTGAAGGAAATTGTGCGACGTTGACTGCCGCTGAAGTTCCCGGTTTGAGGAGCTCCTGATCTGAAGGAGATTGTACGACTTTGACTACTGGCAATGCTCCTGCACGGACGATTCCTCGATCTGGAGGAGTTTCCACGACGTTGACTGCGAGCGACGTTCCTTCACGAACGATGTCTTGATCTGAAGGAGATTGTGCGACGTTGACTGCCGCTGAAGTTCCCGGTTTGAGGAGCTCCTGATCTGAAGGAGATTGTGCGACTTTGACTCCTGGCAATGTTCCTGCAGGGACGATTCCTTGATCTGGAATAGTTTCCACGACGTTGACTGCAAGCGACGTCTCTGAACGAACGATGTCTTGATCCGAAAGATATTGTGCGACGTTGACTGCCGCTGAAGTTCCCGGTTTGAGGAGCTCCTGATCTGAAGGAGATTGTGCGACTTTGACTCCTGGCAATGTTCCTGCACGGACGAATGCTTGATCTGTAGGAGATTGAACGACGTTGACTGCGAGCGACGTTCCTGCACGGACGATGTCTTGTTCTGAAGGAAATTGTGCGACGTTGACTGCCGCTGAAGTTCCCGGTTTGAGGAGCTCCTGATCTGAAGGAGATTGTACGACTTTGACTACTGGCAATGCTCCTGCACGGACGATTCCTCGATCTGGAGGAGTTTCCACGACGTTGACTGCGAGCGACGTTCCTTCACGAACGATGTCTTGATCTGAAGGAGATTGTGCGACGTTGACTGCCGCTGAAGTTTTCGGTTGGAGGAGCTCCTGATCTGAAGGAGATTGTGCGACTTTGACTCCTGGCAATGTTCCTGCACGGACGAATGCTTGATCTGAAGGAGATTGTCACGACGTTTACTGCATGCGACTGTTCCTGCACGAACGATGTCTTGATCTGAAGGAAATTGTGCGACGTTGACTGCCGCTGAAGTTCCCGGTTTGAGGAGCTCCTGATCTGAAGGAGATTGTACGACTTTGACTACTGGCAATGCTCCTGCACGGACGATTCCTCGATCTGGAGGAGTTTCCACGACGTTGACTGCGAGCGACGTTCCTTCACGAACGATGTCTTGATCTGAAGGAGATTGTGCGACGTTGACTGCCGCTGAAGTTCCCGGTTTGAGGAGCTCCTGATCTGAAGGAGATTGTGCGACTTTGACTCCTGGCAATGTTCCTGCAGGGACGATTCCTTGATCTGGAATAGTTTCCACGACGTTGACTGCAAGCGACGTCTCTGAACGAACGATGTCTTGATCCGAAAGAGATTGTGCGACGTTGACTGCCGCTGAAGTTCCCGGTTTGAGGAGCTCCTGATCTGAAGGAGATTGTACGACTTTTACTCCTGGCAATGTTCCTGCACGAACGATGTCTTGATCTGAAGGAAATTGTGCGACGTTGACTGCCGCTGAAGTTCCCGGTTTGAGGAGCTCCTGATCTGAAGGAGATTGTACGACTTTGACTACTGGCAATGCTCCTGCACGGACGATTCCTCGATCTGGAGGAGTTTCCACGACGTTGACTGCGAGCGACGTTCCTTCACGAACGATGTCTTGATCTGAAGGAGATTGTGCGACGTTGACTGCCGCTGAAGTTCCCGGTTTGAGGAGCTCCTGATCTGAAGGAGATTGTGCGACTTTGACTCCTGGCAATGTTCCTGCAGGGACGAAACCTTGATCTGGAATAGTTTCCACGACGTTGACTGCAAGTGACGTCTCTGAACGAACGATGTCTTGATCCGAAAGATATTGTGCGACGTTGACTGCCGCTGAAGTTCCCGGTTTGAGGAGCTCCTGATCTGAAGGAGATTGTGCGACTTTGACTCCTGGCAATGTTCCTGCACGGACGAATGCTTGATCTGTAGGAGATTGAACGACGTTGACTGCGAGCGACGTTCCTGCACGGACGATGTCTTGTTCTGAAGGAAATTGTGCGACGTTGACTGCCGCTGAAGTTCCCGGTTTGAGGAGCTCCTGATCTGAAGGAGATTGTACGACTTTGACTACTGGCAATGCTCCTGCACGGACGATTCCTCGATCTGGAGGAGTTTCCACGACGTTGACTGCGAGCGACGTTCCTTCATGAACGATGTCTTGATCTGAAGGAGATTGTGCGACGTTGACTGCCGCTGAAGTTCCCGGTTTGAGGAGCTCCTGATCTGAAGGAGATTGTGCGACTTTGACTCCTGGCAATGTTCCTGCACGGACGAATGCTTGATCTGAAGGAGATTGTACGACTTTTACTCCTGGCAATGTTCCTGCACGAACGAAGTCTTGATCTGAAGGAAATTGTGCGACGTTGACTGCCGCTGAAGTTCCCGGTTTGAGGAGCTCCTGATCTGAAGGAGATTGTACGACTTTGACTACTGGCAATGCTCCTGCACGGACGATTCCTCGATCTGGAGGAGTTTCCACGACGTTGACTGCGAGCGACGTTCCTTCACGAACGATGTCTTGATCTGAAGGAGATTGTGCGACGTTGACTGCCGCTGAAGTTCCCGGTTTGAGGAGCTCCTGATCTGAAGGAGATTGTGCGACTTTGACTCCTGGCAATGTTCCTGCAGGGACGATTCCTCGATCTGGAGGAGTTTCCACGACGTTGACTGCGAGCGACGTTCCTTCACGAACGATGTCTTGATCCGAAAGAGATTGTGCGACGTTGACTGCCGCTGAAGTTCCCGGTTTGAGGAGCTCCTGATCTGAAGGAGATTGTGCGACTTTGACTCCTGGCAATGTTCCTGCACGGACGAATGCTTGATCTGTAGGAGATTGAACGACGTTGACTGCGAGCGACGTTCCTGCACGGACGATGTCTTGTTCTGAAGGAAATTGTGCGACGTTGACTGCCGCTGAAGTTCCCGGTTTGAGGAGCTCCTGATCTGGAGGAGATTGTGCGACTTTGACTCCTGGCAATGTTCCTGCAGGGACGATTCCTTGATCTGGAGGAGTTCCACGACGTTGACTGCAAGCGACGTTCCTGAACGAACGATGTCTTGATCTGAAGAAGATTGTGCGACGTTGACTGCCGCTGAAGTTCCCGGTTTGAGGAGCTCCTGATCTGAAGGAGATTGTGCGACCTTGACTCCTGGCAATGTTCCTGCAGGGACGATTCCTTGATCTGGAATAGTTTCCACGACGTTGACTGCAAGCGACGTCTCTGAACGAACGATGTCTTGCTCTGAAGGAGATTGTGCGACGTTTACTGCCGCTGAAGTTCCCGGTTTGAGGAGCTCCTGATCCGGAGGAGATTGTGCGACTTTGACTCCTGGCAATGTTCCTGCAGGGACGAATCCTTGATCCGGAGTAGTTTCCACGACGCTGACTGCGAGCGACGTTCCTGAACGAACGATGTCTTGATCTGAAGGAGATTGTGCGACGTTGACTGCCGCTGAAGTTCCCGGTTTGAGGAGCTCCTGATCTGAAGGAGATTGTGCGACTTTGACTCCTGGCAATGTTCCTGCAGGGACGATTCCTTGATCTGGAATAGTTTCCACGACGTTGACTGCAAGCGACGTCTCTGAACGAACGATGTCTTGATCCGAAAGATATTGTGCGACGTTGACTACCGCTGAAGTTCCCGGTTTGAGGAGCTCCTGATCTGAAGGAGATTGTGCGACTTTGACTCCTGGCAATGTTCCTGCAGGGACGATTCCTTGATCTGGAATAGTTTCCACGACGTTGACTGCAAGCGACGTCTCTGAACGAACGAGGTCTTGATCTGAAGGAGATTGTGCGACGTTGACTGCCGCTGAAGTTTCCGGTTTGAGGAGCTCCTGATCTGGAGGAGATTGTGCGACGTTGACTGCCGCTGAAGTTCCCGGTTTGAGGAGCTCCTGATCTGGAGGAGATTGTGCGACTTTGACTCCTGGCAATGTTCCTGCAGGGACGAATCCTTGATCCGGAGTAGTTTCCACGACGCTGACTGCGAGCGACGTTCCTGAACGAACGATGTCTTGATCTGAAGGAGATTGTGCGACGTTGACTGCCGCTGAAGTTCCCGGTTTGAGGAGCTCCTGATCTGAAGGAGATTGTGCGACTTTGACTCCTGGCAATGTTCCTGCAGGGACGATTCCTTGATCTGGAATAGTTTCCACGACGTTGACTGCAAGCGACGTCTCTGAACGAACGATGTCTTGATCCGAAAGATATTGTGCGACGTTGACTACCGCTGAAGTTCCCGGTTTGAGGAGCTCCTGATCTGAAGGAGATTGTGCGACTTTGACTCCTGGCAATGTTCCTGCAGGGACGATTCCTTGATCTGGAATAGTTTCCACGACGTTGACTGCAAGCGACGTCTCTGAACGAACGAGGTCTTGATCTGAAGGAGATTGTGCGACGTTGACTGCCGCTGAAGTTCCGGTTTGAGGAGCTCCTGATCTGGAGGAGATTGGGCGACTTTGACTCCTGGCAATGTTCCTGCAGGGACGAATCCTTGATCTGGAGTAGTTTCCACGACGCTGACTGCGAGCGACGTTCCTGAACGAACGATGTCTTGATCTGAAGGAGATTGTGCGACGTTGACTGCCGCTGAAGTTCCCGGTTTGAGGAGCTCCTGATCTGAAGGAGATTGTGCGACTTTGACTCCTGGCAATGTTCCTGCAGGAACGATTCCTTGATCTGGAATAGTTTCCACGACGTTGACTGCAAGCGACGTCTCCGAACGAACGATGTCTTGATCCGAAAGATATTGTGCGACGTTGACTGCCGCTGAAGTTCCCGGTTTGAGGAGCTTCTGATCTGAAGGAGATTGAGCGACTTTGACTCCTGGCAATGTTCCTGCACGGACGATTCCTCGATCTGGAGGAGTTTCCACGACGTTGACTGCGAGCGACGTTCCTTCACGAGCGATGTCTTGATCCGAAAGAGAGTGTGCGACGTTGACTGCCGCTGAAGTGCCCGGTTTGAGGAGCTCCTGATCTGAAGGAGATTGTGCGACTTTGACTCCTGGCAATGTTCCTGCACGAACGAATGCTTGATCTGTAGGAGATCGAACGACGTTGACTGCAAGCGACGTTCCTGCACGGACGATGTCTTGTTCTGAAGGAAATTGTGCGACGTTGACTGCCGCTGAAGTTCCCGGTTTGAGGAGCTCCTGATCCGAAGGAGATTGTGCGACTTTGACTCCTGGCAACGTTCCTGCACGGACGAATCCTTGATCTGAAGGAGATTGAACGACGTTGACTGCGAGCGACGTGCCTTCACGAACGATGTCTTGATCCGAAAGAGATTGTGCCACGTTGACTGCCGCTGAAGTTCCCGGATTGAGGAGCTTCTGATCTGGAGGAGATTGTGCGACTTTGACTGCTGGCAATGTTCCTGCAGGGACGATTCCTTGATCTGGAGGAGTTCCCACGACGTTGACTACAAGCGACGTTCCTGAACGAACGATGTCTTGATCTGAAGGAGATTGTGCGACGTTGAGTGCCGCTGAAGTTCCCGGTTTGCGGAGCTCCTGATCTGAAGGAGATTGTGCGACTTTGACTCCTGGCAATGTTTCTGCACGGACGATTCCTTGATCTGGGGGAGTTTCCACGACGTTGACTGCAAGCGACGTTCCTGAACGAACGATGTCTTGATCAAAAGGAGATTGTGCGACGTTGACTGCCGCTGAAGTTCCCGGTTTGAGGAGCTTCTGATCTGAAGGAGTGTGGTATCGACGAGGCGGAGGCTGAATCGGACGTCAACGTGCGTCGTCTTTATTCGTGTGTTATGATCTCTCCCTAGGCACCTCCGTGCGTGCCAGACTTTCCACAACGGTGATGCACCGGGGACTACGGTGTTTCACAACGCTCTCCATTGGCCGCCCTCAGACTCTAGAACTCCTCGACACTACACTCGCCCTCCCTTGATTAATACGATTCCATGTCGACCACAATTATTACTAGCTATTCTATCTAGGCACAAAATCTGCGTATCGCATTGGCGGTTTCCGATTCCGTTTCGGCCGTCCTTCTTCTTCGATCGGCGGCTCCTCTTCCTCTGTGGTCTCGTACGCCTCTTCGTCGCTTGAGTCCCGCTGGCTGCACAGCGCCGCTTCGACGGTGTTGCTTCCCTGGTTCTCTGTCCGGATGGTTGAGTCGGGGTCTTTTCCCCCTTCCGATGAGAACGAATCGCATCCTCTGAACACAGGCTGTTCCGGCTGCCGCTCGACGGACGCTTCCCACTCCGTTTCTTGTCTGATTCCCGGTCTGGGCTGTCTGACTGCTAGGCTTTGCAAATAACCGCATTTCTAAATAACCGCGGTTACGGTTAACCGATAACCGCAATAGCGGTTAACCGCAAAATTAGGACCGAAAACCGCGGTTAGAACCGCAAATAACCGCGGTTATATGGAAGAATGCTTCTTGGAGAATTTCCAGGGAGCTTCTCCTCTTTTATCAGGAAGAAGGTTCCACAATTAGCGGATACAGCGCGATCTAAGAACACATCTCTTAAAGACTCGTTTGTTACAGCTCGACCTCGATCAGATGGGGCCGGGAACATTGGTTGAACGTTTCAAGTCACGAAATCTTCAAAAAATTATCCTGATGCAAAAGAGATCTTGTTTTGTGGAGCCCCCCGTCCGATGAATGTAGTCAGCAATGTCGGGTTCAACTCCTCACGATCCGCTGAGGAAGTGTTGCAAACTCTGAGATGTGGAAGTGGCTCCGATTTCTGCACGGTTTCACGAGCAAAGAGTGCCCAAAGGCATGCTACCTTGTTGGGTTGAGATGACTCGCGTGATTCCACGTCCTGATTCTCGAGTTTTTTTTTATTGGGAATCTTCGAGGTCGTCGTTTGAGGTGCTTCCAATTTCTGTCTGACTCCAAACTACTGCTCCTGGCTTCGATATCACCGTTGTCGGCTTTGAAACGGGCGTATGTTCTCCGTTCCGACCAGTGCATGAGTGATAGCCGTTTTCTGGTAAGACTTCATCACAGTCGTCTTATCGATGGCCCCCAATGGGGGTGCAGCCCACACAATAGCTATTTTCACTGTGCTCTGTTCCCTGAACTTACCAGATGCGCAAAGCTCTGGAAGATTGAGCCTTCCGCTTCCGATGCTAGCTCATCGATTCCTTGAAAGGCTTGCTCATGGGTACATGAGGAGGCTGTTCCTGATGTGTGTCCAGGTATCATTGCTAGCCAGGTCCGGCTATCGGAAGCGTGTACGAACTTGGTTCAAAGGGAGTCATCACACAAGTTCTCACAGTTCCAGAAGCAATTCATTTCTCTCAAATTCTCAGTACCTAGTTCCTGATTCCCAGCCAGAGCACACTCATCAGACACGATGACACGACGCTTTCTCGAAGAATCATACGTTTCGGAAAATCGCGGTTAATTGCGGTTATAACCGCAGTTCTCTCGGGGTTTTGCGGTTATTAACCGCGGTTAAATAACCGTTGCAAAGCCTATTGACTGCCACTAGGCTGTCTCGATGCCACATTCGTCCGTCCGCGGTGCGATACGTCGATCGCCCTAGCCGTTTTTCGACTCGGGTTTCCCCTTAGAAGATTCCCCCTTATTCCACTGGGGTTTCTTGGCTTCCACCCATTCGCCTGCTATGAACTCTTTCCGATCTGCTGCTCCTCGCCGATCTGCGTAGGATTTGTGGCATTTTCGGCGCCGCTCCACCCGCTCCAGCGTTTCCGTTTCGTTGTTCCCCTGACTTGTCTGATTGTAACGCGGTCTTGGCGTTGAAAGCGCAGTCCGGGTCGTCGCGGTTGAGTCGGTGGTGGAATCAGATTTCGAAGTGGACTTTGAGATCAGGTACCGAGCAGGAACGGCAATGTCCCATGCGGACGCATTGAGGTGGTCGCCATTTGCGAAGGCGCCGAGTGAGTAAAAAAAAACATCCAAGAAAGATCTAAGAATGGGTACGGTTCGAGCGATCGCGATGGATTGCGGTGCTGCGGAAACAATGTAGGCGATCGACAGAGTCATACAAGACCTGCTCGCGATTTTCAGGAAACCAGTGAAACAAAGAACGCTCAGGGAAAAGAATATTGTGGATGAATTCAAAGTCATACACAGGTTGCTGATTAAAGCCAAGGAGGTACGAGATAGGGAGGGAGCGGTTCGATCATTGTAGAGGGCGTTCTTGGCTACAACAACGTTACGAAAATACATTATGGTTATCGCGCTCGAGAAAGCAGGGCATTCCGGAATGAGAAAAATACTCGAATTGTTGAGGAGACACTACTGGTTTCCAGAATTGAGAGAGTACGCGAAGTTCCATCTGAGAAATTGCTCGAGTCGTCAGTTTTACGAAGGAGCGTGTGGGAGGAAGGAAGGTCAATGTCACCCAATCAAGCCGGAAAGAAGGCCCTCTCAAAGAGTATTCATTGATCATGTCGGCCCATTGCCGCCATCGAGCGGGAAACAGCATGTAATCGTGTTGGTCGATGGCTTGGCGAAGTTCGTCGTGGTTGAGGCGGTGGAATCAACAGACACTCAGGGCGTGATCAGATTCCTCGAGAAGACGTTTCTGCCATACGGAAATCCGAAGGTACTGGTATCGGACCAGGGTCAGCGTACAAAGCCGCGGATTTGGAGGAGTTTTTACGGCCAAGGGGAGTACGTCACGTACGAGTGTACCTAATCAACGTAGTATCGGGCTGTGTTAGCGAATGAATGAGGAGGCGGCGAGGTTGTTGAGGGCACTCAGCGAGGAAGAAGACAAAAGCGATTCGGCATCGATAGTCCCGGAGGTGCAGGCATTGATGTACAGAACGGTGGCGCGGGGAACGGGGGAAAGCACCGTTTGAGGCATCACATGGGTATCTTCCGAGGCTAGACAATTTCGCTCAGATAGTCGAGAGGATGCAGGACACGGTTTGGAGACCGGCGGGGCCAATCCAGGAGTGAATAAGGGAGGTGATCAAAGAGAGTCAGGAAGAGTGTGCGAGAGAATGCGATAAGAAACGTGGACCGCATGCGATCATGTACAGAGTTGGAGATACAGTGTTGGTCTCGAGATTGCCAGCTCAGCCGGGGAAGCCGACAAAACTTCGAAAGAAGTTCAGAGGCCCGCTCGTTGTCACGGAAGCTCTACCGAATGACTCGTAAGGATAAGTACAACTAGGTGAGGAGAAAAGCTGTCAGTGTACGGCTCATTGCTCACAATTACGCTGGTATAACCCATCGGAGGACTAGGATACAGAGATTGTACCTCTCGATGACTGCCTACTTGGGATTGCCTACCCGATGTGCCGAAACCGATTGCAACAAAAACACGAAGAGCCGAGGAAAAATCCCGTAGGGCCGGGAACCTCTTCTCTCGTTCTGATAGTTAAGCGGATCCAGCTAAGCTTCTATGCACAGAACAGGGTCTGAGAGACTGCACTTGGATAGACAAGGAGAGACCAGGTAAATCATGATAAGCTTTGGAACTGTACATCCAAACCGATGCCCGACTTGATCGCGAGCCGAGCTGGGTAGGTTACTGATCAATGACATACCGGGTATGTGAAAGAAGCCACTTACGTCGAGGAAGTTCCTATCATTGGAATTTTCGCGAAGCGCCAGCAAGGTCGACCTTACTGGAGATCCTGTGCTTGACTCCAGAATTACACGACAGCAGTCTCTCCTGACCTGTGCATCGGGTGAAAACAGTAGCTTTTCTTCACCTTCCACGGATTCAAGAGACGTGACGACAGAAGCTGGTATGATGTAGTCTCTTCTATGTTTAGGAGTTGCCGTGATAAAATCAGATTTCACACATTTATTTTCTGTTCCTTATTGCAGTCCACGAAGTGTTCGTTCTAACGAAATCTCAATCGGGAGCGATCAAGTCGGAAAAGTGCAAGCTCTGCACAACCGTCCGGGCAATACAGGCGAGGAAAGGCAGCCTCACTGGATCGAAACACCACATCCGGTTTCACCGTGCTCACCGCGGTTTTCGAACTCGGGCGGAACTGTTGTCCGAGTTGATTGCGGTCGGCATGCCCTTCGCTAGGTGTGAATTGCGTTTTATGCGGAAGCTTTTCAGGTTGGCACACTTCGGGGAAATCTCAAGATTTTCGGCCACAAATTTTTTCGAGTAGACAGCCGAGAGGCTGGTGTATACTCTGGATGCCGAAAAATCGAGCCCGAAAAGCATGAAGCTGAGAGGCATGAAGTTGAAGAGCGCGAAGCCGAAAACCTCCTCTCCCAACAGCGGAGCGGTCGGGACTGGTTTAGCGGGAAGGAATTGCACCTTCGTCATTCTCAGCCTACCTACTTCTTCTGCCTCGCTTACGTCCTCGCTGCTGCGCATCTACGGTCCCTAGTTCGAACTGACTAAGGTGTAGCTGCTACAGGAAGCAATCTGCTGAACGCGAATCTTGAAGTTTCCGAGGTCAACTCGCTAGAACTGAAGAGGAACCTAACAGAAACGTCTGAAACTGAGTCGATACGAACGCAGGAACGCTCAGTCTGGGCCCATCAAACTCTTCGTTTGACTCGTTCGCTCCCTCCTCCGACTTCGCGAGTTTCCGAGAGGCCCGAAAAGATTGTAATCTCCTCTATTTCTCAGATTCCAGGTATGCTTCAATTTCTCTGATCATATCATCATATCGGCAACAGATCAATAAACCAATTTGAACAGTGTAAGAAATGAAGGAAACCGAGACCAACCCGACAGATGGTGGCACGAGGAACCTTCTTCAATCTAATGCTCTCGCTATTTCGGCAGTTCTCCACCATTCCCTCGGGTGAAACGCCTTCGGTCAACCGCTGAACGATCTCTTGGCGCAGCTCTTTGCTCAGATATAAATATCGAGCATCGAGCTCGTGGCCTCAGTGTTCGGGGAAATGATTCATCTTTACAGCTCCATCGATGTTGATTGAAGCATTATTGGGTGCCGTATAGATAATTCTGGTTCTCGCCCCTTCCCTCGTCCCCTCCCCCCTCCACTCGTCTCTCGCTTACCCAGCTTCTCCCGACATGGAGGGAGCGTGTTGTCTGACAGTACTCAGCAACAATAGTCGAGCATCAGGATCACGACAACGAACCTATGACACCAATACATGATGCGTGTTTTCCCTTTCTGACTCGCTGACCTGCGGTCTTTGACAACGAACTTTGAGAACGTGGTCTGCTCCTCGCTTACTTTCCAGGCTTCGAACGCTTCCACCGAAGGGAATCGACCGGAGAACCTGGGAATCGAACAGGGAAGTTCAGAGCTGTTCATCGGTTTCGAGGTGGGATTCAGAGGTCTCGGAAACATAGAACATAGAAGGTGGAACGGGATTGAAAACTGGAGTCATTCGATGGAGCTCCTTTACGCACTGGGTCGACGGTAAATTTTGCTTCGCGTTGTAGTGATCCTGGAGACGGCTGAAATGTGGGAAACCGGTGCTGCGGCCTTTACTGCACGGAAACTTAACGATTAGACGTCTCTCGTCATCGTGGTAACGCTTCTTGGGTTCATGCAGGCCATTTTTCGTTCTCGCTTCCTGAGGAGCGAGTAAACGAGAAACGAATATCTTCGGCTTCTCATTCCCATCCACGAATCGCGACAACCTTGTCTGAGCTGTTCTGAAGAACTCCAACACAACAAACGCTCCGTGGCCGCCGCGTCGGGTCGCGCTTCAACACCGCAAAGAATCTCTCCCGGCTGAAAAGGTCCATTTGTTTCGTGGAGATGGGAATCCTATAGGGAATCCATAAAGTTGTGGGAACCATTTGGGAAGTTCCCCGCGCACAAGAGCTGAATAGCTCCTGAGATCTCCATGATAATCCAGTATAATTTTTGTTTTATCTGAGAGAACGATAGTTACGAATGCTTTAAACCAGTGATTCTCAACCTTTCATTTTGCCGTGCATCCCCAAGCGCACGAGGGAACAACATACCTCCGCATCCATTATTGAAATTTCAATGATGACATGAGGAACTAAGAAGAAATGATAACATGCCGGCGAAGGCTTTTCATTGACTTTTAAGGGTTCAAGTACAGAATTGAATTTGACACGACAAGAATCAACGAAAATATCATCAGTGAGAACATTGTCCCATGCATGAAAATCTCCCATGCACCCTCGGGAACCCCCATGCACCCCGGGAGAATCACAGCTTTAAACGGACAACGAGGTTCTGGGAATCAGGAATCAGGACCAGGACTCCTAATCGTCGCCACTCCCTCTGCGCCTGAAACTCTGACAGTTCCGCCGTTTACTTAAAACGCGGACTCGGGATTGATTTCCGTATTTCAACCATGGATAATCCGGTGCACCGAAGTGAGAACGAATACTGACAATTTAGAGAACTCCGGGTTGATCGAGCAGGCGGGTGATCCTTAGTCGTACACGGAGTTATCCCTTAAGTCGAGTAGTTTCATCGAATTCGGCGAAGGATGAGGTCAATCATATGAAGCGTTTCATAGCTTTCGAAGTCCGATGAGGATCCGCGGGGAATGATCTCGGGACAGATTCTAGACCATGAACAGTGGAAGAAGTCTGCGTAAATTGAGAGATTCAGCGTTCTCCCACAAACGTACAATAAGGGGTAAACAAGTCATCCCGGAAACTACGGTGGATGGGAACCTCCTCGTTGCTTGTCCTCGTCGAAGTTTACATGAATGCGACTGAGAATCAGTAACCGGAGAGCGGCAGCGATTCCGATGAAGTCATGTTTCAAGAAATGCAAATCACTCGGTAGCAATGTCGAGTGAAATCGGCGAAAAGGCATCTGGTGTTGCCGCCACAATTTGAAAGGAGAGCTGCTACGCCGTTGTCTGTTGTCAGCTGTTGTGCCCCGTTCTTCTCAAATAGCTGCTCAGTCTGAGGGCTCTCGCGACTGACACAGGCTATTTGGTTGCGTTTCCGACTCCTCGGACTCCAGGCTGGCTGTTGGTGGTCAGTCGATTCGATTCGAGTCCATATCTCCAAGTTTCCTAGGTGTCTGGATCTGTCCGTATCATGAAAGGTTCCGGAGGCAAACAGCAAGTCAAGATGGAGATGATGACCGCCAATGAATTGCGTGAGCTGGGGAACAAACTTTTCTCTGTTCGCAAATTTGACGACGCCATCCAATGCTACTCCAGAGCCATCGTAAGTTGCGATTCCATCCCAATCGTCACTGATATATCACGGCCTCACAGACTCAGGGCGGAGTCCCACAGTATCTCCTTCTGGGTCGAGCTGCGGAATATATGTAGTTGTCTGTGCGGACTGAGCTGACCCAGAACGACTTCTTTCGTGCGACATTTCCACCAGTTGACGGGATCGGCATCCGTCTCGAATCGGGAACGATCTTTTGGAATCTGCCGAAACCTTCCTCGATTGGAGTGCTCTATCGATTACTGTGTTTAGATCGGATCCGCCAGGTTTCGGTGAACTTGCCGTAGGGGGATTCGTTGTTTCTCTCTAACAACACGTCTGGTAGTCAAAGCTCGAGCGACTCAGCTCGTGTCAATCCATCGAGCCCATCCCGATACTGTCATCCAGCGCAGCCGCTGCTACGCTGTAGGTTCGACGCAGATGAGCAGCTTCTGCTTATTTCCAGATAAAAAACCCTTCGGTACCTTTGTACTTCACCAACAGAGCCCTAACCTATATCAAGCTACACCAGTGGGAGCTGGCCGTTCAAGATTGCAGACGTGCAATCGACTTGGAAGCCACCAATGTCAAGGGCCAATTTTTCTTGGGTAGGTCAGACGACTCTTGCCATGTTCCCGCGTGGCTGCTGAGAAGGTTTCGCGTTACTGAGTGAAAGATTTTCACCGTTCAGGTCAAGCTCTACTGGAACTTGATTCCCTCGACGAGTCCATCGTGCACCTGCAGCGTGCTTCAGAGCTGGCCAAGGAGCAAAAAATGAACTACGGGGATGACATTGCGGTGCAGCTGAGGATAGCTCGGAAGAAAAGGTGGAATCTACAAGAGGATAAGAGAGTGCAACAGGAGATCGAACTGCAGAGTTACCTCAACCAGTTGATTCTGGCCGATTGCGACAATAAACTCCGGGAAGCTGAGAAGAATAAGGCGTCAGGTATGCATGCCAGGGATCGGGACTTTGACAGAAACCATGTTTGGAGTAGCCCGGTGCCAATCGAGCAAAGAGGATGTTCGCCATTGTTTGACACCAAGCAGGGTTTGGCAGCTCACATGAATAACTCCGAACATCTCACCGATACTATTCGGCGTCTCTCGTTTCCAGTTTCTGAACTCGGAGAAATTCATGAGAAGCATGAAGCATACCTGGCAGAGGTCAATCAACTTTTCGCGAAACTCGACGACCGCCGCCGGAAACGTGAAGTTCCTGACTTCCTCTGCGGGAAGATATCTTTCGAAATCATGAACGAACCTGTTATCACGCCGTCTGGCATCACATACGACCGGAAAGATATAGAAGAGCACCTCCAAAGGGTCGGACACTTCGATCCAGTCACAAGGACACCCTTGACTCAGGTGCGTATGAGCCCGCAACATAGGTGAAATCGCGCTCTGGGAGGGCTGTAAGAGTATGTGACTGGATGTGAGCATATAGCAGATATCTGATGTCGCTTTTTTTTCCAGGATCAACTTATCCCAAATCTCGCTATGAAGGAAGTTGTAGATACGTTCGTAGGAGAGAACCCATGGGTGCAGGACTTCTGAAGCTATTGATCGTCCTTCGAGGTCCTAGTTGTACATTGCTCGTACTTGAATATATAGAGAGAAGTGTATCGAGAACGGCGGGATAAAGAGTGCTTGCGCTCCCGGTTCCATTGTAAACACAGCGCTACTTTACCCAACTCACAGTGGGGTAATTCGCTCTCGACGTCGTATCGTGCTCTCCGTTTGTTCTCTCAGTTGCTGTTTGTATTATATCGATCGCAGATCAGGCGGTCTCCGACGAAAATAAAGCTGAGGTGATGTTTTCATGAGAGCCGGGATCAGAGCATTCGGTGAACTGAATCTCCGAGAATTTGGTCCCAAAGATGGGTGGTTGAGGATGTGGCGCCTAAAACCCTCATGTGACCTCGAATCTTCCCATGCAGTTGAAGTGTTTATTGGGGTATTGAGGAGGCACCGGCCGCATCGGTGACAGCTGCGTGGCATTTTCTCGACCACTTGCCCTCCATCGAGCCCTAAAATTCCCCGGCCGGGAGGAACACCGCACTACGGCGTTCATCGCCATGCTCGCAAGCAACGCACATTTGCACAAGGTCCAGACCATTTGCATGAATAACTCATGGGGGTGCACAAAATCATGTTTCTCTGCAGAGGTTATGTTCAACTCGTGACTGTTATCACGGTGACAAGTCTCACTAGGCTTACTCGAAGATCATATCCTTTCGTTCCTCCCTCGGGGAGTTTCATGAGTATTCCGAGCACCATCGAGATTCCATGCTCATCAGAGGATGCGAGCTCTCACATGTTCCGACGGATGACGGTTTTTCTACTGAGCTTGATCGGAAGATCCTCGATCCGCCGCACGCTCCGGAATGAGATGTATCAGAAAACGCACAAGCTTCCCAGACTCAGAATCACGGATCAGGGAGCCGTTCGTAAATTTTCCGGTTTTTCACCGAGTCGGAATGTGCTTCTGTGCGTCTCATCGATTTGGGTGATCTCAATGGCCCCGGAGTTAAATCAGACGCAGGAAAAGTAGAACTCGAAACGTTTTCATAAAACTTCTCTCGGATTCTCTCCTTCAGAATGATGTCGAAGCTTGTCGATCGGGGTGTCTGGCTTCGACGTCCATCACCGCGTAGCTCCCGAATCCACGACGATGCATTCTTCGAATTCTACTCTGATTGATCCTGCACTGCTAGCCGGAAGTGTCCTCGAGAAACAATCTAGGGTGTCCAACGTTAGGTATGCACATTAGCGGCGGAATACGGATTCTGACACTACACTACAAGCCGAAGCATCACTGGTTTAGGAATGCAGTGTGATCCGCACTATTCGATCACATCGGTGTTCGGCATTCCCGCTCAGCGAACTCGGTCTCCGGCGAGGAAGCGGAAGGAGGATCTCTACGAAGCGAAACCACGAGCCGAGTCTGTCAGAACAACAACAGACATCATGGGAGATACGCGTAAGAGAGAATTATCTCTCGCTGAAAAAGGTCTCATGTCCGAGATTCCATTACGGGCCTCGGTGAGCTGGAAGTATGTAAGGACCGAGTCCGGCCCTCTGATCAATGACCTCTAACACCTCACTGTTCTGTCACCTGAACTTCTTTTTTTTCATAGAACGCAATCATGATAATTCATGTCATCATTTTGATCGATCAGAACTTATCGGTCCTATCCACCCAGCGGTGGCCGACCGCACGACGAGAGCAGTGAGCATTGCGATGATGGGGGTCTGTGAGGAGTATAGAAGCCAGGATCGTTCAAAAAAACTCGAATAACGGGAATAATGCGATCGATGAGGCCGATCTCCGAGGAAACACGTCCATCTCCGCGAAGTTCCCGCATATCAGCGATACATGGACTCAAGGAGGGAAGTAGGGGAGAAACGCACCCAAGGAATGGTCCTCGTTGAAACGGAATGCATACTTGTAGAAGAGTCTTGACTCTAAGGTATTTATTTCTCATGACCTTTTGATATATTTCCATTCGCACGTAGAACTGGTATCCGGAATTCATTTCGGGTTCTCGATATCGTTCGAAAAAAGACACATCGAGGTTCCCGCGATCCCACTTAGCAATGCGAGGCATATCATGAATGGAATGAGCAATGCCACGAATATATCCTTCGTTGTCGTTTTCCGAGGCAGCTTGTCCAGGACCGGACCGTTGAATGGCGGCAGCGATGTGATTTCGTACACTTCCAAGTCGATGTCATCAGGATCGATCACGCGTTTCTGAATGAGGGTAGCGCTGTGGTAGTTTCGCTCGAAACTGACTCCTGCGGATCCGAATGAGTCCGAGCTCATTGATTTCAAGCGTCTAGGCCAGGGGAGCACAAAATCGGCCCGCGGCGCCTATCCAATTTCTCGGCGCACGGAGCCCGACATTGAGAAAATTGTGAATCAGAAGCAAGCAAATGAGTCCCATGGATTCAGAGATCGACTCAAATTGGGTTTTCTTTCCGGAAATTACTTCATGAGTTGCTTGAGAAATGGTATGATAACAGGTCAAGTTTCACACCGGCAATGCTCGGAGTTTTCGACCATTTCGGCTCTCAAATGGGCTTATTTAAGCCGCTTTGGTGGCTGGCGAACACAGGATATCCCAATCGCTTGTACCCTGAAACCCCTCAGATAACGGACCCTCCGTTTCGGAAAATTATCCCCCAAGAGACCGTCGCCGGTAGTAATGAGTTCCACCATGGTTTGGGTCGGATCGCACCCAGATTGGAATAGTGTACAACCTCGATTACTCCAACTCTTCGATACGGAAAACGGTTGAAATAATCAAATGTGGAAATGGTCGGGATTGAACCAATCGAGGTCGTACTGTAATCAAAAATCTCCTCCGGCCGCGGAAAAGACTCGTAGAGCAACGGGTCGATATAGCTCTGAATCAATGCAATCATATTGCGGCCCGCCGGAAGCCCTGAGTTCACAAAAAGGCCCCCGGGGTTCTCAAAGTTGTGCACCCATGCTTTGAGGATACTCACCGCGTGGAGGCAGAACCCACACCAATCGGGAGCCAACCCGATTTCCCGAAATCTCCATTCCACTGAGGTCCTGATTTTCAACGAAGCGTTCATCAGTATATTCTCACATCCAGCTGGAGCCATCATGTATTTATCATTCGCGATCAGTCGAAGAGTCCCTACCTCTTGTAATTCTTTGGACAAGGAATCCGATTCCTGAGCTGCCCGACCTCAACCTCGAGGCCTCGAAGCTCGCTTGAAAAATTCTCGTCCGCCGCGAATCGAACAATGAAACTGCAGAGAGAATTCGTTATAAGAATGGAGCTCATCAGGAAGACTGGAATCAAGCTCATCGGAGCGTCCGATTCGATGACTGACCCTTCTTTATCACGGGGGTCGATCGGCCTCCTGCCACCGACATCGAGCACGGAAGCAATTTTGCTGGCATACACTCCATTCTTGGCGTTCCATAAAGTCTGTTGGAGGGCAAGCGGGTAAGAATAACAGTCTCCATCAGGAACGAAGGAAAGGACCATTTGAATGACAGTGTTGACCTCAAAAGATAAACCGACTATCGATAAGGACCTGCATCACCGTCTCGAGCTTCTGCAGGATGTCTTTGCCGAAAATATCCTCAACATTATAGTTCATGAACTTCATTTCGACCTCGAAGTTTGCGGCGGGTTTGCGACACGACTGAACCTGAAGTATTGAATCTATAGAATGGAGTCATTCACATTTGGCTCGCAAATGATCCGACGCAGATCGCACGATTCTATCACAAACATCAATAAGCTAAAGCAAGTTACATTCAACTGAAGCCTGTAGTCCGTTGACTCGAATGTTCCTTGGTCCGTCGTGATTATCTGCGGAGGAAAGAGAATAAAGATCCATCGACACTCCGTTTTGACTGGGGTACGATGCAATTCGACCTCATATAGCGCAGCTTTGAATAGCTACTAGCGGATATCGGATGAGGCTCATTCAGGCGGAATATGGTGCCTCGGAGCGTGTTCCTCATGATCACCTGGAGGTCGACAGTCTCGCTGGTCGGATAGCTCCCATATAGAAGCAAGTCGCGCTTGTGTGGTCTTATGAAGTTCCATCGCGGCAAGTCTGGAAATCCAACTACGGAGCCTGAGTGCTCGACCGCATGTGTTACTGTGGGAACGAAGAAAACCTTAACACTGCCGCTCTTCGACTCAGAACTGGAAAAGATCAAACCACCCTAAGGAACTCCGACAAGCTTATGGGTGGTTGAATAATGTAATCAATCGAAACTCACTAGAATCGTTCAATCCAATCAAGTTCAAGAGGTACACCTGACCGGCGCAGACATCGACTTTCTTTGTGCCGACTCCTGAACTGTCTCTGAGATCGACGTCGATCACTGAAACGATCGGATCAGAATCCAGAAATGATCACACTATGAACCGCCATATCCCAGGCTGATTGGAACCGGCTCGATGATTTACCTTCGAGACTGCAACTGACATGGGGGAACAGAAGAGGCACGGAGAAGCAAAGCAGGTACTCCCGGAACGTTATCATTCCTCCTGGATCCTTCTCGATATCCTTCTACACAGACAGAGGCTTCCCAAAGGTGTTTCCAGCGAGACCTAGTCAGAGAGCCTCTCGGAGGACGTGTGTGCGAGAAGATGCAGAGGGAGGAGAGTGCGCGCATGCGCACAACTCCAGAGGCGCAAACCCTGGTCCAGAATGTGAACTTTATAATTTTTCAACGCGTTCCGACTTCAAAGCTCTGAGATGCAATGGAGACTCTTCGTAGCGCTCGGTGACCTCTCTCATCGGATGTGATTGTAACTTACTTTCCAATACCCCATCTACTTGAGGCCCCCGGAGTTCCCTCCGCTAGAATGGCATGGTCATCGATTTATTCAACGTCCCGGGGAATATCCCGTCGATTCGAGAATGCCCTCATATTACACAATACCCTCAAATCAGGGCGCGTGCGGTATGAGCTGTGACTCTCAAGTAGTAGGGATATCGAGTTTCTCCTGGAGACCGTTGGGGCTTTACTCCCAGACTGGGTCGGCCTCAACGATGGGAACGAGGAGTGTCATCGTCATCATTCACGACTTCCTGATTGGGTTTCCCCAAGAAAGTGCTTCACACCCGTAGAACAAGCCAGGAGAATGTGCTCTAGGGTTTCGAACGGATTTCAGGGCACTGTTTTTGCCCAAGCAGCTGTGCTCTAGTACCTACATGGGTTCTAGATGCCCTCGGCGATGCCGAATTCTCGGACGCGGAGATGCACGAATAGCTCGTTGAGCTCAGGGTCAATGAATAGCTAAAGATTCACTTCCTGGGGGAAATCACCGACTATTGCTCAGAGTTTCTATCGTTATTAGGCTTCGAAAGACCCTCCCAGTGATGTTCCGAATCTGATTACAATAGAGAGGAATAAGTTCTACATGGTTTGTCGAGAAGTCCACAGGTCGATTTTAACCACACTCGATTTTGAAGCATTGAATCCAACCATCGCAATGAGAATTCCATCCTGCTTCTTCCTTTTTCGGAAAGTTCTGAAAAATTTGATTGTGCAACTTCCAGATCCGGTTTTGGATTCATCGATGAGTATGGGAGCGTGGGATCAGCCTTCAGGCTCTTTTTGGCGAAGCCTTGGGACTCTGATGCCGTTTTCTGAATCGTGCGGTATCCTTTTCGTGACTTGCTTCTGACCTGGACCATCCGTGGGACTTCGGCGGTGTAGAAGTTTCAACATGCGCTGCTGAGAACGACTGAGCCGTCATCCGTTGGTATCGCTCCGGAGAACGCGCCGTATCTACGTTAGAGCCCACGTCTAGGCGATTTCTGACCCTTGAAGATTTTTTATCTCTTTTTCGACGTGAAAACGTCGAAATTCCCTGTGGCTTTGGGGCACTCAGTTAGTACTCCGTGATTGATGTAACGAATTATGGGGCTCCGGTTTGTCCTCAAACTTTGCTCGCGATGAGCCGAATACGCTCCGATTTCTCGAGAGTGTCACAAGTTTACGAGAGAAGCCCCCATACAGTTCCGAAATTCACTCGAGCAATTTCAGGTGAGTCCGAGACCAATACGCGCACCCGCCGGGAAAGCTCGGAAATAGCATGAAGAACCATTTTTCGCGATTGCCGAGGAATGCAGTGGAATCAATTGTGCAAGGAAATGCACGCCCATATGAGCTCGTCTCGGAGCGACCCTGATTTCTCTTCCAGGTCGTTTAATCTATCCTTCGTAATCCTTCAAAAATTGACCGAAATTCGGGATTTGGTAGCAAAAATTGGATACGATCGGCATGTACGACGCTGCGCTGTGATTTCCACCAAGTCGCACGGTCTTAGGACGTGAACTCATATAGGACAAAAGGCAAGCAAACCGATGAGTAACGAAAAATTGAATCTCGAGGCCATCCGAATTACGAGGCTTAACTGCCTGAGCATGAGATCGATGATTGGACAACGAGGTTTCTGCTCGGACGATGGGGAGCAATTGATCTCGTGCGAGAGACCTCGGAGTTTCGCTGTCTATATTGGGATGGCGCGCCCCAGTGACCTCAAGAAGTGCTCGGGCAAAGCGGAGAGCTGAAAGCTTGGGGGCCAACGAAGGACCCGAAGAAGGTTCGAAAGGATCGGTCCTGGAATCGCCCTCTCGAGTCTGAAAGGGAAACCGTGACTCATCGTAACTCAGCTCACCGAGGACAACACAGCGAATACTCCACGTTTTCACGCGAAACAAGCGGTAGATTGAGATACTACCATTTGCGCGAGCTCAGCATCACCGTCTCACTGCCGGCCGCCGACGGTCAGAGCCGTCGTTGTGGAGGGTTTCAAGGGGCTGAACAGCTCGATGAGATTGCGGCTGGCCGAGAGTTCAAACACTTGAGGGATCCCTGCGTCCCCACGTGAACCTGCGTGAAGTTTTTCACTGCGGAACCCCGGTTTCCAGTTCAAGTTTTTTTTTTTTTAAAATAAACCAAGGGGGAGAACGTCTGATGCAGACCGGGTCACATTCCCGCCCTGTATTTTAGGTTCCGCACACCCACCAAAATACCTAGTGTCCCTCCAACCTTCACTATTTGGGTGAAGGTCCGCCCTCCATGGCTACGTCCAAAGATGCCTACTCCAGATATCATTCAACCCTTGGAGACCTGGGGCGAATCGGATTCATCTCGTCGCAGAAATGACCGCGTGATGTTCTCGTGCGTTTCGAACCCACTCCCAGGTTTCTTTATTGTGGTTATGAAGGCTTCGTATATTTACATACAATACAAATACCTCGACCGGAATCCAGAAGCTGATCCAGCTGATCTCACTGGAGTAGTACTTCAAATCCTGTCTGTATGAAAAGTTCCCGATGAATAGTTTCTCCGACAGCGAAAATTCAAGAATTATAACTCAGTCGAAGCGCGGAATCAGCGTTGGGGCCTCGATGTGATGATCCAAGGTCAGGAGGACAGTCTTTAGGCAGTTGCGGAAATGAGATTCACGGATTCTCGACTTCCTCTATTCGGCCGCAGAGAAGTAGAAGTCCTGCACTGTGCAGTTCGCGGACGATGGAGGCTTATTTCTCCGAAGAGCAATACAGCATTTGGGATTGCTGTCTTCTTCGCAGCGTTCGAAGGGTACATCGCTCCCAATCTGGTATCTCCCTATGCCATATAGGAGGCTCAGTTTCTGCCGATATAGTATTTCTTTCTGGAGCGCAGACGAGAGATCGCTGGTTGTTGGAATAGCTTGAATGTTCAGATGCTCACTGCGTTCGAAGCTGGATTGAAACGCAGAATCCATGACCTCGGACACGAAGGCTAATCTGTTTTTTCATGATCGTCGTCCTCCTCCAGCTCCTCGTCGTCGTCATCCGATGACTCAAGGAAATCGGAGCAACAAGTCAAGTATACGATGGCGCAGAAGAACGCCGCCGGGATCAGGAATATCACGAATGTCAGAACCGGTGATGAACGGTACATGTTCTTGAGATTCTGGGTCATCTCGAAGTACGACCTGTGAAGGGATGAAGCTCCGTTGAGGGAGATGAAATCTCGGAGGTTCTGCAACCGCCTCGAAGAAGAAACTCGGTCCATGGAACGAACCTGTATATCCGGTAGGGCAGGGTGTTCCCGCCGAAACTGGGCGGCAAGGGATCTGCTCTGCTGATCCCGTCCAGAAGCTTAATGATGTCCTCCGGGTTATCCGGTGAAGTGCTCAGATAGTACTTGTAGGTTTCCGGGTCGACGACGATGACTGACGGCAATCGTAGCTCGGTCATTGCGATCGAATAGGGGATCTCCGTCGAGGGGAACCATCCGAACAGGAATTTGCTGCGAAGGAACAGATCAAAAATCGCGAAAACCTCGCGAGAACTCGAAGCTCTCCTCAAACACTCTGGATCTCTATTGCCCAACATTGGATCGATCGAATGCCGACTCACTCGTGGTAAATCTCTCTGGTGTTCACAGCCAGAGCTTCGAGCATATCGCGAACTTCTTCCATTTTCAAGGTCTCCAGCTTCCCAATCTGATTCTCGACGAGGACTGCTGCGACAAGCATTTTGCGAGTTGCAAGAACCTGTCGGAAATTCGCGTACGTCAGTCTTTGAAACGCCGAGAAGCGCTCGGAAATGATGAATTGATCCAAGAGCTCATATTTCTCCGCTGTAACAGGTGGGTCTCAGATTATGAATCGTTCTATCCGTGCAAGCACATGATCAGCTTGCGGCAGCTCTCGAGCATCAGCGGTTCTGAATAAGAGACTTCTACGACAGAGCTCGGTCAGCGTCTGGCGGTATCTGCCTCAGAATGCGTTTGCTTGATGAAAAAGGGGGCGCAATGGTACTCACTGTCATAGGGCAGGAACGTTCCATCTTTGTGAACGTAGATCCAGCTGTGGTCCTTGGATTCATCGACGCAATGAATCGGAACATCGATGAAATAGTTATAAGCGTGCATGTGTTCTGCGTGCTGCGTGAAGTTCTTGACGAGCTCATCAGCGTCTCCGTGTCCGTTCGGATGCGTCGCCAGGACGAAACTAGCCTGATGGAGCGACGCTTCATCAGCGGGTAAACTTGAATCCAATTCTCCACGAAAATGGTCATTCTAGCCGCAGACCGGGAGGGAATAATTCTCCAATCCATCCGTCTCGAGTAGCTGAGTGTCTATTCGTCGCGTCAACGGCAAGGGAGGTCCACGAACCTGACGGTTGTCCCGGTGGTCCAGATCCAGGATTTTTCTCATTTCCTCACATTTGCTGACTTTCTTCACTGCAGGGCCATGGACTCTACGCACAAATTCCAGGATAGGACTGAGCGAACGTTCTCCTTGGAAATCAACCACCTTGTCTTTTGTTATGCTGGGGTGAAGAAGAATCGAAGATCAGAAATTTGAGATGCGTCAAGTCAATCGTAGTCGCGGGAGAGAGCGCGAGAAAGGAAGAGAACTCACTAAAGAATTGTTGGGAATCCTCCTACGCGGAAGTGTTGCGCGATGGACGTGTATTTATTGCAATCGAGTCTAGCGACCCGAATCTCGGTATTGACCAACTTCTGGGCTACCTGACTCCAAACGGGTTCGAGCCTTTTGCAGTGGTTGCACCATGGAGCGTAGAACTGCAAGGGGAGGAGTGAGTCGGTGACCTTAGCTCAAGATCAAGGAATGGAATGGATGAGAACGTGTCAATCAATCAATCGCTGATCCCGCACCCAACTCACCTTGACGAGCCATACGTCCTTGTCTTTGTACTCAAGGAATCTATCGCTCAACTCAAGAATACGAGCCGCACCACAGATCGATGCTAGTTGAACAAGATACAAATAGAGCACGACACAGAAAACTGGAAAGAAACAGGATGCCTCACTGCCTCGTTCCAAGCCACCTAAGAGCCCAGAGGTTTCCGTGTCGAGGAGCGCCCAGGCTCGTCTCGACAACCCCAGTACCCCATCTCCGCCGGCGAATCTAAATTTCATGCGCAATCTACAGCTTTCTCGACAAGCTTACGGATGCTGAGGACCGAATCGGGGATGCCTGTCTAGTCGAAGAGTTCTTCGTGGAGGAAAATCTGTCTTGAAGAAAGGGCTTCCTCAATTCAGCTGTGATCGAGCGAGTCGGCTTCGATTCCGAATCTTACATAGATACAATTCCCGTTCGATAAAAGGTGAAGGTTCGACCGTTATAGAGGGAAACGAATCGATTCCGCCCAACAAGATACTGCCGAAAACCCTTGTTGCCACTCGCGGACGGCCGTTGAGGTCGAGAGCTTCGGGGAAACACGTAGAGCATCCTAGGGGGCCGACCCGCTGATAAATCTGAAGGCTACGAACTAGGATGATACACCAGGGAGTCAGCAGTGATCCGACGCCCTCTGACTCTCGCGGTGAGAGCCCATCTATAGGAGAGTCGGGGAGTGCGCACTTGACGTTACCGAATCTTTAAGCGTTGAACGGTTCCTTGTTCCTCCCCGCAGATCACGGAAAATCCGAGTCAGGAAAAAAGTGGATGGTATACGAAACGCCGCTCACCTCCGCGCACAGTTGGAGACATGCTGAGTTTGAGTCGGTTTGTTGAGAGCTAGGCTTTATCTTACAACATCTTTCCTCCCGCGCTTCGCCCGTGCAGCTATGGAACGATTGACAGTCGCGAGCTGAATGTCTTCACTGCACGGAGAGCCCTGTGCTCTCCTCGCATTGCATCTGTGATCGTGGGCGAGTGTCAGTGAAAGCTGCTGTGTATGTAGGAAGTTCCTCCTCTCCTTGATGTTACCTGTTTTGAAAATTTGGCGCCACGGGTGAAGGAGAGACCCAAACTTGCAAGCGTATCCGAAGCACTTCCATGAGTGCGATGTTGAACTCGAGATCTATTATCGCATCCGCATCACTCACAGCGTGGTTGGAAATCGGGAAATCGGAGGCGACGACACTCAGGAACTCATTCTGCGTGAATTCATGGTCACGGGGCTCTGATGGTGGCTCAGTTCGTGCCCCGTGGAGGATGCATGAGAACCATTCCACCGGCGAAACGATGGAATTCTCGATGCGATCCCAACATAGATTGCGGAACGAGAAGAGGACTGGTTGCCTGATGCGTGGGACTGCACGAGAACCTCGAAAATTCGGAGCGCATCATGAGCAATCAAGGAAGAGTGAGCAAGTACCCGCGAGGCGCCCAGTCCAGGATTCCCGCGGCGAACGATACTCAGTGAGTGGGTGACTGCATTCGGTGTTTCGGGTTCGCTCTGAATCTCAGTCACTTCGGGACGACTACTGATGACCTGACTGTGAGAACCCTCCCTCACTGCGTATGTCTAGGATTAGTCGCGCTGCTCCATCGAGGATTGGCAGTGGTCGCTCCAACAGAGAGGAATCCGGCTGCGAAAGTCGCTTGCGAAACTTAAAATGGCATTCAACCACGAAGCCGGCACCGCTATTGAATGTCTCAGCGTGAGTATTCCCTTTGGGTGCCTCTCCAGTGAGACCGTTCTGGGCGCATCACGACGACACCAGCGGTATTTGGTCGGCGAATGCAGTCGCGAGCCCGATTTTCTATCCGCAGATCCCTATAAAACTCGCGAAGGAAGTTATTATCGATGCCGAAGGCCGTGAGATAATGCGATGTGGATTCAGAATAGGAGGCGGCATCGACCAAGATTTCACTAAGAGTCCACAAGGATACACTGACAACGTGAGTTATGAGTTTCGAACAACTTGGTGCTCCACGAACGCTTCGATATTCTCGCAGTTATGGTTCTTTATATCGAACACACAGCCATCTCAGTAGTCTGAGACGATCGAAGATTTGGTGAGCATTCGAATAATAATTGATTACTCTCCCCCCAGGGTGTGTATGTGACTGAGGTGTACGATGATTCCCCGGCTCAGCATTGTGGATTGAAGCAGCATGACAAGATACTCCAGGTCAATGGGCACGATTTCACTATGGTGACTCACCGGAAAGCCGTGGAATACATCAGCCGTAACTCTGTTCTAAACATGCTGATCGCGCGGAAAGGAGTGACTCACTCTTAGGTCGTTGGGGGGTTGGCAGGATTTATTTCAGTCGTGTCACAAGTTATTCTAGAGCTAGGCCATGACGGGGACAAGAGGATGAATGAGCTGTTTCAAAGCAGGAGACTCCGATACTTCTGTGGAGGGTGCACTTCAGTTGTGATATTCGCAATATTTAACCAATTGTGACTCGATGTTAGGGTTTCCGATTGAAGCTAGGAAACCAATGGTTGTGGGTGTGCAGCACACCGTTCCCAGAGTGAGGCCGACAGCTTCATCCCAAGAGTTGCGAGAATTCCGGAAGCTTTATAACCATTCACTTCTCGTGTTTGGGACTGGAATCTCGAAGGAACTCACGACCGTGCCTCGTTCAAGGGAGAAAGAAATTCAAAAACTTGCATGAATTGACGAAGTTCAGAGGAAGTCTCCCCGGGCGCTACCCGATGAGCCAGGAACATCGGGAGAGGGAGGTCACAATAATTGCAAGGTACTAAATTTTACACGGATTTCACTCGTATGTTTCTGCATCAACGTTTTGCTCGGAAGCATTCATATCCGGAATATCAACGTTTCGTGCCATATTTTGACGATATCGTAGAGCCCTGAAGGCTTGGAAGACACTGGATATTTCAACGCTCAGAAGACACAGCGGTTTGGCTGTGAGCGGAATGTTTTGACAAATTTGTACGTCGACGTATGAGTATACAGGGTGGTCAACGTAAGTCGAGAATTTTCTTACCCTTCCTTCTTTTGGTCATATTTCGATTCTCGCCATTTCTCCAGCGAATGAGGAGCATCCTTTGCTGCATCCAAAGAAATGGTGACGAACTGGATCGGTTCACTTAAGACGTTTCACGGGCAGTTTTTTGAAAATGTTTGAGAAAACAAATTGGCATTTTTCGCGGCTCTCCAGAAAAGTGACTTCCCCACCGATTGACGCCAATCAAGCTGGGAAAGGTGCGATGTCCTTTCAGCTATCGATCAAAACAAAGATTTTCAGAATCGAACCATTTTTGACCGAGTTATGATCAAAAGAAGGAAGGGTAAGGAAATTACCGACTTACGTTGACCACCCCGTACATCTTTTCCGGAGTACGGAAAATGAATTCCCGTGCTAGCGAATTTATTATCCGTACCAGCCCAGTACGCAAATTCATTTCCCGTGCTATCCCAGTACGTAAATAAATTTTCCGTACCAGCTCAGTACGTGAATCCATTTTCCGTGAAGGGGCGGTATGAAATTCCATTTTCCGTACTCCGGAAAATTATGTCTACACATTGGCACTTGTTCTCGAGCGATTTCTGCTCAAGTTCACGGAAGCCATGTTATGGCCGCTGAGAAACATGGAAAGCTTTGAGGAACGCTTGATTAGAGCGACAACGTCTCCGTCCCAAGGTCGTCGACCCACCGAACTCACAATCCATGTCATCCAGATCCCAAGTTATTGATGAGGAGTTTCCAGTTGAACTCGACGAAGAAAACCCACATTGTAGGATCGATTCAGTCGCCACATACCACTGCTTTAGCAACGCGAGAACACGCGGAGTCCGCTCGCAGTCTCGAATCGATTCGTGATCAAGGATTGGTTTGAGGCCTCAACGTTAGTTGCACGTAGTCTTCTCCGACCGCCGCAGTATTCACCACCACAGTATTGGGAGCAGTTCGGCAGTTGGGATGATCGCTTTCGAACAAAGATTGTTTTGGAAAAAGCAGGAGACGAGAGTTTCCGTTAATAAATTATGAAATTTATTGAGGAATTTCGTTCATTCCTTGTCTAGTCGACAGATGGGATTGTTATAAACCATCTGCAAGTCCACTTTGTGACCCACAAGGTCCCTAATATTGTCGATGCCGTACTTGATCATTGTGGGACGCTCCAACGACAATCCCCACGCGATCACCTGAATGAACAACGGATCGTATAATTTAGATCAGCAATGGCACAGCTCTGATGAACGATGAACTCCCGATGGAGATTCGTTCCCAACGCCGCCTCTCTTAATCGTACCTTGACGTCGTCCGGCAAACCCATTGGAAGTAACATTTCGGGACGGAACATCCCGCTATTCCCAACCTCCACCCATTTTTGGAGGCCTTCATGATAAGAGAAGATCTCCATGGAGGGTTCAGTGTACGGATTGTAAGCAGGTTTGAAACGAAGCTTCTTGATACCTGAAAACCGAAAAGTCGTTCCCCTTTGGTATTCCCCACTGAAATTGAAGCCGAAGTCTTCGTAATGGATGGTTTCCCGCCCACGCACCGAGTTTATCGAAGAACGCTTTGATGACTCCCATCAGATTGCCGAGTGTCAGGTTCCTGTCAGCCACTACTCCTTCAATCTGGTGGAACTCAGCGAGGTGGGTTGCGTCCAAGGTCTCGTTGCGGAAAACGCGGTCGATACTGAAGAATTTTGAAGGCTTGAAACCTTCCTTCGCTAGCTTGTAGAGCATACGGGCAGAAACCGCCGTTGTGTGAGTCCGGAGCAGATTCTTCTCGGCTTCCGAATACTGCCAGTCGTAGTTGTAGCCTATCGAGTCGTACCCGCCTTTCGAGTGGGTTTTGCGCACAATCTCCGCGTAATCTCTCGGGAAATTCGTGCATGTAGCGGGATCTGCGGGTATTGAGGCAAAAACTGTTTAGTACGACTCGGTCCGTTGTGTGAATCGGGATCGGATCTTTCCCGATTGAGAGAATCACGAACCTGATATGAAGAATGTGTCGTGTGCGTCTCTTGCAGGATGCTGCTGAGGTTGGAAGAGGGCATCGAAGTTCCAGAACGAAGACTCTACGAAACGGTTCGTTGGCATTTCGGTGAATCCCATCTCAAGAAAAATCTGGCGGAATTCCGCCCGCACTTTCAGAAGAGGGTGAAGATGTCCTCTATCGGGTTGGATGCCCATGGCGTTGAAATTGTACTCTTTGAAAGACTTCGTTTCCCAATCTCCTGAAGCAATCATCTCGGCGGTCAAATCCGTTTCCTGTTTCTCGAGTTCAAGCTTGAAATTTGAACCCTTCTTCAGAACGTATATCTTCACTTGAACTTCTTGGACCAGCTTCCGCTTCCTCAAATCATTCAGTTTCCCTGCGTCGATCTTCACCGTTCCTGTGGGAGGAATCTTGAGCTCGAATACCCGGCAGTGTTGCCCTTGCTCGATGTTCCCATGAACTCGCTCGGTAAAAAACTGGTGAGATAGAAAAGCAAGCTCTTCAACATCTTCAAGTATTCCTACCCTCCTGGATCAAGTTGAGCAATGCCTTCACTTCATCGTCGACTCTTTCCACCTTTCTCAAAACTCTAGGACCCTCTGGGTGGCTCTTGTCAAGGGTGATCCAACCATTGGACATCGCCTTGCTGAAACCCACTTTACCGCTAGCACCGACAATTTTCTGAAACAGGCAGAATTTGAATGAGATTCTCAAGTCGTGATCGTTCTGGTGTTATGACGATGTCTCTCCAGAGCGACTTTGCAGTGATGGCCTACCATGAGATCGGGCTGCTTGATTCCCCCATCGAGCGGCACGGCGTTGAATACTGCCGCCTCATGGCTCCCCTTCTCCGCGATTTGTTTCCCTTCCGCAGTGAGCTCAAAAGTCTTATCTGTCTTCAGCTCCGCTTCGATGATCTGTATGGCGTAGATAGGTCTCACTCATTGCATATTCGAAAACTGGATGTTGCAATTCTATCCAACACGGAATACAGATGGGATGAATCAGGCTGAAACTCAGGCGGTTCCGAACCGGTGGATGGTTTCTAAAGGAACGGTTCGAGAAGTTCCACGTCCACCTCCAAAGAAACTGACCTCAGGGAAGCATAGTATACTTTTCACTGCGCCGACGATCTTTTGGTGATCTTGATTCAGCAACTTCGCAGCTTCAATCGACGTCAGCTCTCCTTTCTCGCCAATAGTGGCGAGAACATCTTTAACCAAAGTTGCCATCGCCGGTACTCCTTGTGTGTCTGTACCAGCGATGTGTTCCATAAGAGCAACAGTGCTCTTCGCGCTACATGGAGTCGACGCGGAATAATTTCGAAAACTGTTCTAGAGGGATTCTGCAATCTTCGTCGGATCGCGCTCGCCATGGGTGCTGTATGGGGTTTGCCCGTATCCGCTCCTAAGTATCACTCTCCGTCCATTGGTCACCCGATTGTTCTTCCCGTAGATTCACTCTAGTTCGAGTCCGGGTCCGTTGCTGGACCCGTCCGTCGAAATGCTGGTGCGACCTAACTCGGAATGTTGGGCGCAAAACCATGAGCATCTGCGCACCATTGGAATGCCATAAGGCCGAGTGAGAGCTGTCGTATGACAACGCACCGAAAGTTCAACGCCAACTCGATCATATGGAAGAAGCCTGTCATCAGGACACCCTGCTGAAGAATACGAGGAACCCGAAATCGACACCCAACGCTGCTTGTTGCTCAATTTCGCTTATGGATTGACGACTCGCGCTGCTCCTCCGACATGCTGCGCCGTCGTCGCCAAATGCACGCGGCAGAGTTCTATAACGGGGCGGACGCCCTCGCTGGCCTCCGGCTTCCAGTGTATGCTCAGCTCCTGAGATCTCTACGGCGGGAGAACTGAGGAGCCGTCGTTCGGGACCAGGGACGGGAATCGCAGAAGCGCCCCCGGAATGGGGGCGGGGGGAATTGTTCGAACTGACGCTCCCTTCTGCCTTCATATGCGCAGTAGCAGCGACGAGCAACAAAAAAAAACAGACAGGTTGGCAGCGCCAGTGGGAGATCGCCCTCCTTTGTCCGCGACATGTTCAGCACAGAGAGCAGGAGACTACTGAGTTTTTCGATGTACCGCGTCGTACAACGGGCGCCGGCTTTCGAAAACAGGCAGCGGTTTGGAGTTTGGAAAAGAGCTACGTTCTGCTCCAGCAACTGGAGTTTCCGGCGTTGATTCTCGACAGTTTCGTGAAACGGTCGGGAACTTCTCCACATGTGCAATGGCCTCAGCCGATGACGACCATACAGTGCCATCAGAAGTGGGTGCTGCAGGCAGAAAATGATTTGTCGAAACTTATCTCATTTGCTTTTATGTAGTCGAAGGCTGACAAGTTTGTCCGATCACGTTCATCGGAGCAGTGAGGGAGCCGATGGAACAATTCATTCGAGTTCTCGATTCGATATCTCGTGTGGTCCGGGTTCGCGAAGCCCGATCTGAAAGATCAGAATCAAACAGGTTCATTTGTGAACGCGCCCTCAGCCGGGCGGATCCGCTTCGATTATTGCTGGAATAACTTCTTGAACGCCGGAATCTGACTCGCGGTCCGAACGGGAATGAGTGCGTTCCGCTCCTGAGTTCCACTCGTTCACCGCTGTTAGGAGCGTAAATCTGAATTGCTTTCACGTCTGCATTCCGCGCGCAGGTCAAGAGAAATCGCTTCATCGTCTTTAGAAGCTCAGTATCCCCAGTTTCGCGTTCCCGAGAGTCACCGCAAGTTCAGATCTGGTGTTCGTTTCAGACCCCACTCCACATGGCGGAATCCGAGGAGATTACGCTCCTGGTGAGCTTCGTCCGCGATGAAAAGAATATGTCGCTCGGTGACCTGAAGAAGCGACTCGTGCCGGTCGATGATTTCTTCCTCCGGCATTCCGGAGACCTCGGCATACTCGGCAAGCCATCCGCAAGCGAGATTCGCGTCTATCGTAGTCATGGACGCGGTGCTCACGCAACGAAAGATCACGGTGAAGGACTGCTGTATGAAGCGCCTTTTGCGGAAGCGAAGTATAACGTCCGAATTCGGACGACGTACTCGAAAGACAACAAGAAGAGATCCCCATACGCCTACGTGTATACGAGGTGGTGCGAAGCGCCTCCCGATTTAGATGCGTGGCTGAGTCGCGGACCAGATCAGTACCTGATCGACGGGGTCGAGAAGACGAAATTGAGGGACGAGTTTCGCCTTGCGAACCTTTCTTTCGGCGTGATAATCAATTTGACAGATTTCTACCCCGAAGGCATCATCCAATGCGCAGAAGAGTCTACGACAGGGACGCGGTCCTGGATGGAAGCCAAGGTAAAGTATACTCGTGCTACTATGAGCGAGTCATGGGTGTACAGAGAAATAATGGAACGGGGAATCGGACGTCGGAATGAACAAAACATTAGACTGATCAGTACGAACCGAAAACTATGGTTGGCGCCGTGTGTTTCGGACCCTCTGATACTCCAACATCCGCTTTTAGGCACATTTCCACCACGCGTACAAGTACCTCAAGATTTTCCTAACGATGCATCATACCTGCGAAGAATACGGTGGAGCCCCGTCGGAGTATTTGCTCGAAATCGAGTATTCCTCCATCGCTCGGGCTATAGTGGACATTAGACGTGAGGAAACACACCTTTACCTTCGACTCACCCACCCGGTCATCCTGTATGGTTCTGCTCTGTCAAACCAGAGCTCTATCAACGATCAACGCCAACGGAACAACTTCAAGAACTACGACCGGATCAACGTGCTGACACAACCGCACGGCTCCGGGGCCTGCCACAGTCGAATAAAGGCTCGGCTCTTGGGAGGTTCCAATACTCTAAGACTGGGATGGAAGAATGCTCGAGGTTTACTCCTGACCTTGCATTCGATACTTGCCAAGTTGCCAAGGAGTGAAAGCGTCATCGCGTCGATGACAACACATGAAAAGCCTAAGGAAGGCATCAAACAGGTCAGTAAGCTTTGAAAATGTCAAGAACCATCGTGGGCTTATTCGATTCACTTCCTATGAATTTCCCGGTGACCCGCGTTAGCTCCTCGCGAACCTCGTGAGATCCAGTCACTTGTCCGGCGGCCCTACGAGGGAAATGATGCAATCTGATTGATTCCGCGTGTTGCAGGCGAATGCGATAATAGACCGTTTCCTCAATGACGACTCGATCACGTTCAGAGCCAAGTATGCAATCGAAGCATGTAAACTGATCTCGTTGGATTTGTACAGGCAAATGGCTATCCTGCCGAGGTGAGTTTGGAGGAGAAAATTTCCGGAGTTCGTTGATTCCATAGTCGCCCAATGAGACTTTAGTCGAATTAGGGAACTGTTCCCGACATCTTGTCGGCTATCATGTCGCAAACTATTGCAGGGAGGAGGTCGAGAGCTTCTTCGACAACTTGAGGAAGCTCGCAGTATATGAAGGAAACCATAAACTCCTCGAGAAGACCATGTTCAATTTGTTGAAAGCAGTCGATGAGGGTAACGTTGTGATGTACAAGGAAGCGGTGCCCTCCCAGTTCAAGAAATTCGAAACTCAAGAGCGAGAGAAGCGGCGCAGAACTAACGTAGATAAGGAACAGGAGCTGAAGGAGGAGAAGCCGGTGCAAGGAATGGCCATAGTGTACAAGTACGTGAATCCCCCTAATTTACGCGAGGGATCGACTGACAGATCGATTTTATGAGTCCTTGTCGCTTGTTGCTCTTACTCAGATCGAAGGTTTCGGTATTTTGTCCTGCCAGAGTCTTCCTCACACCATCCCGCTCCATTCTCCGTCCCCCGGAAGAGCATGGCGAAAATCGGATTTTACGTCAAGTCGACAGAGACTTTATGCTGAGAGTGGCGTTCCGTGATGATCATCTCAGAAGTTTGACGCATTCGCTCAGAGAAGAGCGGGGGCAGCTATTTCTGGAGTCGACTATCAAAGTAAGTTGTGCGCGAAAGGAGGCGACGTTATATCTCTCCGAGTCTTTCGCAATGAACTCGTCTGAGCATAGGGTTGAATTTTCGCAGAAATTTCTCACCGATGGAGTTGCGCTTGGAGGCAGAACGTACGAATATTTGGCAGCGTCCTCATCACAATTGAGGGACCACGGATGCTGGTTTTACGCTAAAGACAGTGAGGTGTGTATCAAGCGATTTATTTGCTGTGGGAAAGGTTGTCAACAGTCAATATCTTGTTCGTGAACGTCCTATTTGAGGAGATCCCGATTTATCAGGGACGCACCTCCGCATCGATACGGGAAGAAATGGGGTCTTTCGACAACATAAGGAATGTTGGGAAGAAGATGGCGCGTGAGGGTCTGTGCTTCTCGAGCACAATAGAAACCGTGAAGGTGTCTCAAGAAGAATGCTCTAGAGAGCCCGACATTAAAGGTAAGCACATGTTTCCGCGTCGCTTTCCCCGTTTTCCAGTCCTTGATCCCAATTCGGAACTCTCACGCTGTTTCAAAAAATATGCTCGAAGAATGGTTCTTTTTTCGTATTCGCATTCAAAAACAGACAGTATCCACTCACATCTGTGGGCTCGGGATGACATCTTATTCTGTGACTGGCGGTCTGGATGCGTCGTGCTTAGGAGAATCACCTTCACCAGGTGGTGCACATGAGAAATCCGGGAAACCATACACATTCAGTGACGGGATCGGGAAGATATCCAAAACACTCAGAGATGACGTTTGCAAGGCACTCGCGGACACCCTGAAGGAAAAAAAGCCCTCAGCTTTCCAAGTAAGGTTTCGGTACATGACCTCGACCAATCTACACCGCTGTGGAAGACGCGAGGGTTCCCTAGCGAGATCATCGATCGGGATCTACATTCCTTCACTCATCAACGCAGATTCGTTACCAAGGAGCCAAGGGCATGGTGGCCGTGGATCCGAGTCTCGAGGGTCGCCGATTGATTCTGCGTGATTCCATGGTGAAATTCGATTGTCCTTCTTCTGCGAGCGCGTCCTTCGAGGTGATCAAATACTCAGAAGAAAGTGAGGCTCGACTGATCGCGTTTATTCCTCTCAAATCGTTCTGCGTCGATCAACTCGGAAATGTACTGATGGGGTCCGCTCCCCCTGCTTCCAGGAAGCACCACACTCAACAGACAAGTGATCACGATCCTCGAGCAACTCGGAGTTGACCCCAACGTTTTCATACGTTATCAAGAAGCTAATATCGTCGATTTCGCGGACGCCCTCATCTTTGAGAACATCGCGAGCGAGCGGTTGACCGCGTCGGTCAAGAAAGACTCCGACTGTCTCATCGAGTATTCCAAATTTCGTGAATTCGGAATGTCCATAATCAGGGATCCCTACTTCCGCGCGATGCTCATCGTGCTCTACAAGAACATCATAAGTAGGCCACGACGTCTCTTCCGGATATGGCACGATCTCTCACGATTGCCACCATTGAAATAATTCTGGAGTTACCTAAGTAGCTTTCGGTAACAGCTTCGTATTTCCGCAGCCAACCTGCGTTCCAAGGCTCGTATCGCCATCCCTTGGGGATTGGGAAGAAATTTGCTCGGTGTTATGGATGAGACGGGAAAATTGGATTATGGGCAAGTCTACATAAGGTACACAACCAGAGAAGACCCATCCGGACCCGAGAAACCTCTGAATGAAGGGGAAGGCGTCGAGGACAGCCTGGAGTCCCTTGAAGATGAGCCGGAAACGAAAGTCGTCGAAGGTCAGTGGGTTATAAGCTATCGAAACGTGGAACACTCTGCAGGTCCGGGGTTTTGGTGTAGGGTAAAGCTTTCCGAGCGGGGATTAGTCGATCTACGAACGGAACCATTTGCGAAGCAGTTCCATCCCTCCTGCGATCTGTTCTGACTCTCAGGCCGGAAATTCTTCGTTCTCCGCGAATAACGGACGCTTCAGTGTTTCGAAAGTTTGATCGGGCTCTTGGACACTCGCCTTGAGCGAGATAGCGTCTACAAATGATCCTAAGAATTCTTCCAGGCCCAGTTGTCGTCACCAAATGCCCGTGCGTTCACCCGGGTGATGTCCGTATGCTGCAAGCTGTCGACGTGCCTGAACTGGCTCACCTGGTGGACGTCATAGTTTTCCCCCAGAAAGGAGAACGACCGCATCCGAATGAGATGGCCGGCTCGGATCTGGACGGCGACGAGTACGCTGTTTTGTGGGATGACAGTTTCTTTTTTGAAGTAGGTGCTGAATCTAGATATCTGTGGCTTTTAGGACTGATCAAGACTTGGCTAGGATTGTTTCGTGACTATTCACTCTTTCCGCAGTGTAAGTGTCCAGAGTGCAAGGAACGTCGTTTGGTAGCAAAGTCACCTAACGACATACTCGATAGGAACCACAAGCCGATGACATTCGACGATGGCCCTGAAGAAACGCAAGAGAATATCACGTTGAGCGACTATTTCGACTTCATTTGCAAATTCATAATGACTGATAACAAAGGAAATATCAGTAACGCTCATCTCGCGCGCGCCGACTCCGAGGAGCAGGGTAAGACCATAAGTGGCTTCGTTGGGGGTGATTCCGGGGCCGATCTGACCACACTTTCCCAAGTCTGGGGGGAGGGGTGATTCCGGGACCAGCTGACCATTACTTTCCAAGTCTGGGAGGGGGGCTGATTCCAAAACCAATCTGACCATTACTTTCTAAGTCTGGGGGTGATCCGGCACCACTCTGACAATACTTTCTCAAGTCTGGAAGGGTGATTCCGGGACCAATCTTGAGATTGATTTCCAACTCTGAAGAGGTGATTCCGGGACCAATCTGACCATACTTTTCCAAGTCTGGAGGGGTGATTCCAGTACCAATCTGACCATTACTTTCCAACTCTAGAGGGATAATTCCGGGGCCGATCTGACCACTTTTTTCCAAGTCTCGAGGGGTGATTCCGAGACCAATCTGACCATGCTCCTCCGAATCTGGAGGGGTGATTACGAGACCAATCTGACAATACTTTTCGAAACCATAATGCTGACCCAGTGAAGAGAGAGAAAAGTGCCTCGATGCTTGGGAACGCTGTCCATACGCGCAGAGCGCGGCCGACTCTGGTGGCCGAAGGCCGGCTGGTTGTTGATAGAATAGATCCGTCATCCCACAAAATAATTCGCCGTTCCATCAGGTATATTCTCTCCTACGTGCATCAAGCTTGCGGAGAAAATAAGCATTTGTTTGGACTTCGCGAAGACGGGACGGCCCACCAAGTTAGATCGGTCAGAGATACCCAAGAAGTACCCCGATTTCATGGAAAAACAGGACCACAAACCGTCATATTGGTGAGTGATTCCGTCCCGTACTGGAAACGCGAATCTACGATTCTTCAGGTTGGAGCCAGCTACAAGAAGCTTTATCGTCTCCAGTAATGGAGCCGGTTTGATGGATTGCAGTTCTTGTAAAAGCGTGTCATTACAGTTCTCAGAAAGTCCTTGGAACTCTGTATCGAACTTGTCGCGCTCTCGAGAACACTGCATCCATGAACTCTATCGAGGCCGATGAGAGATATTTCAACGAGTTGTTCTGCTTGAATGGTTGGGAGAGAATGAAGACCAAGGCCATCGAGTTTGTTCGCTTGTATGAGCGGCTTCTTACCAAGATCATGCAAGGAATGGGTATCCAGAGCGAAGCCGAGATCATGGTCAGCGTAGTTAACCAGGTGGGGAAGTACATGTCGAACAGTTTCCATGAAATGGAGGAGCTCCAGGAAGTGCTCGAGCGACAGGTCAGTGAGTCCGACGAGGATTCTCGTGTTGAACATTCGCATGTCAACTCGCGCCCCACAGAGTCGAATGGACTGATCGCTGATGTTATTTTCCGCCGCAGCGTGCTTATCTGAATAAGCAGATGAAGAAGAAATTCGAAGAGATGACTGGGAAAAACAAGGACAACGAATTGTATCTCGCGTCAGCGTGCTACATGATAGTGTACAACCCCCCCGACGGCGAGAAGTACACTCACTTCTATGGGTGAGGCACAAAGCTAGATCGATCGCTCCGAAGGGTTCGAGTTTTGAAGTCCCTCTCCGAGGACTTAGGATCCGAGCTCCCGTCACAAGTTTTTCGACTAGAATTCTCGAAGTGCTGGAAGCTCTATGTCAATTCCAGAGCACCATGGATACTCTTCGAGCAACTCACGGACTGTCGCAAGCTGAATGACGATATTACCATGGAGATCCCCAACTGTCCTCTGGCGGAACGTATCACAAAAGCAATCAACGATGATGAGACCATCGACATTGAAGAGAAGGAAACGATGAAAGCAATGATGAAGATCGTGGATTGGGCGAAAGCGGAAGGCCTTTCGGGCGCGAAGAAGGGAATAACATGCTGTAATCGGTGTTTGCACGACATCTTTGAGCAGAGCCAGCAAGCCGAGATGGTGAGCTTCGACTTTGGGTCTCCTATAAGCTTGTCATTCGGTCCAATCCGGTGCAAGCTGACTGCAACGGAAACGTGAGGCTCAGAGAAAGAAACAGCGCTAGATGCCGCCGTAAGACTCCCCTCTAAGACTCGAATCATCATCGGATCCAGCAGGTGACGCTCCGACGCTGTACTTCCGTATTCCTTCACCTCTTCTAACTTCAGAAAGTCAGAAGCTGATGACATCAGTTCAAGATTCTCTTACATCTAGAGAGGAAGTGCAGCGAAAGATGGGAGCAGAGGTCACTCAGATTGGTGATGAATCGAATCTGATCTCTTGGTATCCACTCTGGCTCCATCACTCTGGTACCGACGGTCAACTCCAATGGAGTGTCGCGAGTGCCCGAGTTCTACCCGCAGTCAGTTTGCGGCGATGTTCTGATGGAGGACGTACGCTCCCATGCATCGTCGCAATATAGGACTACCGAGGCAGATTCCGTCGGCGAATCGCATTATCGCGCGCGAGTTCGCCGACCAATTCGCTTGCGTTTCCGTGTCCGTCGTAACAGCCGGTGATTGTCGCATGCATGATTGCCGGGAGCAAAAATCACGATTTAGTGTTGTTTTTGAAAAGGAAATCGATCCGAGCGCCGGCGCGAGCGTCCTACTCTTCATCCGTTATTGCGCTCTGGACTTCAGCCGCAAAGCTGAATCGCTGCAGTTCTCAAAATGCGTGGAGAAGTGCTCGATGCACAAGAAGGATACTGCCATGCTTCATAGGATGACCACGACGGCGATCGGAACCTACAGTGCTCTGGCTGTCAGCGGCGATGTATGCGCCATCAAAGGACTGCTGTGCGGTAGAAACCACTCGAGGCACGTGTCGTGGTCCGCCAAACTCTGTTCCCCTGTAAGAGAGGACATTTCTGCGAAATATTTCGAGCTAGCCTCATCCGGATAATCCTGAATTCTTCACTGGAGCCACCTGCGCCCTCCCTCTTATTGACTACAGATTCAGTAACCCGTTTTCAGTTGGTTTTGGATGTTCGTGGGGTCAGAAATATCGATTTCTTCGACAATCACAAAAGAGACATCGAGGAAATCTTGAAGAGATGGTGCGATGCCGAACCGGACGATCGAGTGAGTAAATTGCACACCGCCTAGTAGTAGCCTGTTGGTTGACGCCCATGTGCTCGTCCGACTTCTCTCCTTGGCAGGGAAAGAGTACCAGTGATGGAACAGTTGCAAACAGGGTGGTCATCGTAAGTCGGGAACTCCCTTACCCTCTCTCCTCCTACTCATAATTCGATGAATCCGATTGTCAGGATTTTTTTGTTGCGATCGATAGCTTGAAGGATGCCACATAATTTTTGCTCCTTCATCTTCGTGAATCGGTCGACGATTGCATTTTGTGGAGCGGCTCAAATATTGCCGTTTTTTCCCAAACCTTCCTCAGAGAAATTATCAACGAACTTCTGAAGTCAACCGATCGAGTTCAGAAGTGTCAGGCTCGACGCAGGATAGGCTGCTGCTCAATCGCCCGCTGACTCCACATCTCTAGCTCAGGATCTGTTAGAAGGGCGAACGATCCCTTCAACCTTGACGTCAAGAGCTGACCTCTTGACAAAACGCGTCTTCAATTCACTCTCCCCTTATCTCCTCAGAAGCCGAATTCGAAAAAGTTTTCATTGGCAAAAAGTTCTTAGATTGGTCCAACTGGACCCGACAACATAGTTGATGGATCCGACCCCTATTTTTTCAACCGAAAATCGAGCATCGCCAGGTTTTTTTTTGCCAGCCTGATATGAAAAACCCATCTACTCTTCTTCGACGTCTTATCGACTCAGCTACTTCGTAGTCGGGTAATTTGGTCTTTTCCAAGAACTTTTCGTCATCTGGGAATTTTCCGAATTCGGCTTTCCTGAGGAGTTACGGCCCGAAATGCGTAGAGAGCGTGATCTCGTCGAGAGGTCAGCTCTCGACGTCAAGGTTGGAACGATCGTTCGCCCTCCTCACAGACACCGGGCTAGAAGTCTGGAATTGCCGGGCGTTTGAGCAGCATCCTATCACGCGACGGGCCCAACACTCCCGAGTTCGATCGGTTGACTGCAGGATTACTTTTTTTGACGACGCTGAAAGGAGAGGCAATGTTTGAGCCACTCCACGGAATGCATTTCTTGACTGATTACATAATATGCGTGAATCACAGACACGTCACAAAATGATCCCATCCAGGATCGGATCATTTTTCACCGAGTTTTGAGCAAAAGGAGAGAAGGTGAGAAACTCCCCTACTCACGATGACCACCCCTTACATAGACAACAGATGCCATTCATGGGGCACCGGCTGTGCTGAGAGAAGCCGATCTGGCGGGAGGACGCCATCCATGAAGGAGGCCTTCAAACTCCAAGCTGAGAAGCGAAGTTCAAGTGAAAATGAAGCCCCGTTTTCTAATGTCGTCACTGTTGAACTTCTAGATCGAGTTCGATTTTAAGGATTCAAAAGGCATAGACCGGGTTGGAGTGATTGTCGAAGCCAGAGAATGGACGCGTCACAAGTTAGAAGAACGCCTGTACAGCTCAGAGGAGAAGATCTTGATCGATGAGCTCAAGGATGAGCTTAAGTCGATGGGCAAATTCAAAAGTGAGTGATCGATTCGAGCGGTTCGTATCGGGATTCTCCGCGGCGCTGCTCCTAGGTCTGTAATGTTCCAATGTTCGTATGGCTTTCTAGAAACGAAACCTCGGGTCCATCAGAACCTTCGTCCATGATTTCAACCGGAGCCCAACTCTCACGTTCCGCGACAAGATCAACAGGAGTGACTGCTGAGTATGCGATAGCAGATTGTAGCAAAACCCCACTCCTGAAATAAATTTTTGTAACCTTAAAACACTCGTCCACTCGACTTTCAAGTAGGTGAACATTTTGTTGTTCTCCGCGTTCGGGGGAAATGGGCGGAGCTACTCCGGGGAATCGATCGCAAATCCACGTTCTACAGATTGCGACGGGACTGTTGGCGAGGTGTTCGGTGTCGGGTAACCAGTGTTGGCCAAAATCATAATCATGACTATGATCATAATCAAAATTGGAGAATCGCCGAAATCATGATCACTTTTGACTATAATCATGATCATAGCCCGAAAAATCGTTGATCACACATGACGAGTCAAGGTGATAATGATGAAGAACTACGATATTGTTGACTGTAGCCATGAGGTTGAGCGGAACCATATGCAAGCGGTACACTCCAAAGACGGACACACCCGCAATGCTTATTAGATTGCAAACTGATAGCTAGAAGACGATCAAATGAGCCACATGTGCAACATATCCGGACGGCGAAACCGATATTTGGGTCGGGTGCGCAGGCACTGGATGGAGATCAATGGAGAGACCGCTGAACCGAAACAACCGAAAGAGCAAAGCGAATAAAAATGGACGTCGAGGGTGGATGAATCACTCTACTCCACGTCTGAGCTGTGCGACCGTGCCTCCCTTGTGTCAGTAGCCTCAGCAAGCTCCGAGCTTCGAAAATCGCTCGATCCAGAGTTGCCTTCGCTAGTCTCCCAGTATGTGCTTAAGTAAAGTCATCCTCTTGCTCCGTAACCAGCAGACGCAATCGTTGTGCTCACGGCTCCAAGTGTGCGTTCTCGTGGTCAGCTAGCTACTCATCATGGCTCCGAGCGATTCATCTCCCCTGAGAGAAGTAACGCTGGCCGTACGACATGCTTGGGGGAGTCTGTTCTTCAAGTCGCTCGCGACGTTCCATGCCGATATCCGGAATGAAGTCTTCGGGACGAGAAGTATCAGCGCTGTTTGTTTCAAATGTCCACCGCCTATCACGGAGGGAGCTATGAAGTTTTCATCGCCCGCAGGCGAGAGAACCGCTTAGTTTGGCAGGTTGCTCTCAGCCCTCCATATCGTAGTGAGACAGCTCGATGTGTTTCCTAATAGGACCGCGCTGCGGTATTGTCGGCTCATTGCCGACACCTTGCTCCGGAGCGTCCAGCGACGCTTCCGAGCCGTGTTCGATTGTAGAACCGGACACGGTGAACAGAGTGCCGTCGCCGCCACGACAAAGCCCATGTTCAGGATTGAATAGTGCAAGCGCATCCCGATGGACAACCGAGCGTACTTTCTTCAGCGCTCAAATGAACTGATCCGCGAAAGCCTCCCACGAGAAACTAACTCAGACCCTAACCCAGCCAAGGACCACTGCTACAACTTCGACATCCGACGCCGCAGGAAATCTCATGTGGCAGTATCTTCACGACCCGGACACCGAGCTCACCATGCTGCTCCGTTACTAGCCCATGTCAGCCCTGTTCAGGGAATTCAACACGGCACCGCCGTCTAGCGCGGAGGTTGGAAGGTTATTCTCCTACGCAGCCATGAAGAACGCGCCAAAATCGAACCGGTTGGGCGATGCTCCTCTAATTTCGACCAACTAGTACTTCTCCGCAATGCTCAATTGGTGCTTTCAAGTCAATCTCAATATCCGAACCGGTTGAAGGTAACGAAATCCTGACCTCCTCCACGAATTCCGCGTCAGGATGGATAGATAGAGTGAAACTAACGCCTGGATAATGCTCAGGAACCCTGAAAACCCCCGACTCATTTTCAGCCATCCTCAAAATCCTGTTTTCGAGAAAAAAAACCATGATTACGGCATTATTGTGATTATGATTACAATCATAATCATAGGAGCTGAGGGTCGAAACCAGAATCATGATTCTGATTTTGCCCAACACTGCGAGTAACAACGGAAGTCGAAGGGAAAAGGGAGAGCCGTGAAAAAACTCGGGAATTTTGGAGGTCTGGAAACCGTGAGAACTCGCCTGACCGCTCAAATTCCTGGCTCGATTTCTCCTCGCTTCATTTCGGATTAGAAGAACAGAGAACTGTCCTCCACAATGGGATCTGGTCCATGCAAGACGTAGATTCCCTCACGCGACCCGTTCGCTCTTCTCGTTGGCGAACGCTGTCTACGTCTTCAGAAGGCGTCACCGCAGAACAGAGCCCCGAAGCTGCGGCCTTCAGTGACTGCTCGGCTCCTGAAATCTGGCGATTCCTCAGCTTTGCCGTCTCTTCGGCGGGAGGACTGAGGAACCGTCGCTCGAATCTAGGGTCGGAGATCGCAGAAGCGCCGTTGGGATCGGAACGCGTGAATTCAATCGAAGTGACTACCCCTTCGGCCCTCGTGCCTACGAAGGAGCCAAGAACAATCAACAAAAACACAGTGGGACGGAAGCGCCAGTGGCGGATCGCCCTCGTCCGTACGGGACTGCTTCAGCAGCATGAGGAGGAAGCTGCTGAGTTTTTCGGTGTACCGCATCGTACAAGGGGCGCCCATTTTCGTAAACAAACAGCGGTTCATAGTTCAGAAAAGAGCTATGTTTTCAGAGTGGATTCTCGAGAGTCCACTGAACGGTCGGAAGTTTTCCCACACATTAGATGGCCTCAACCAACGACGACCATCGAACGCTAATAGAAACGGGTTCCGGGGGCAAAGATGAGCTGGTAGGAGACTTCACGATTTGTTCCTCCGCGTACATAGGCTGTTCGCGAGGCCCGATCTGAAGGATCACGATCAATTGGCATTTGTGAGCGCATCGTCAGCCGGGCGGTTCCGCTTGAATAGCTCCTTGAACGCCGGAATCTGACTAGTGGTCCGAACCGTGATGAGTGCGCTTCGCTCCTGAGTTTCTTTCGTTCAACGATGGCAGAAGCGTGATTCCGAGTTGCCTTTATGTCCGCATGAAACGCGCAGTTCAGGAGGGATCGCCTCATCGCCTTCAGGAGCCCAATCTCCCAAGTTTCGCGTTCCGAACAGTTACCGCAAGTTCAGATCTCGTGTTCGTTTCAGACCTCACTCCACATGGCAGAATCCGAGGAGATTACGCTTCAGGTGAGCTTCGTGCGCGACGAAACGAATTTATCGCCCGATGATCTGAAGAAGCGACTCGTTCCGGTCGATGATTTTTTCCTCCGGCATTCCAAAGACCTCGGCATACTCGGCAAGCCATTCCAAGGCGAGATTCGCGTCTATCGTAGTCATGGACGCGGTGCTCACGCAACGAAAGATCACGGTGAAGGACTGCTGTATGGAGCGCCTTTTGCGGAGGCAGAGTATAACGTCCGAATTCGGACGACGTACTCGAAAGAGAACAAGAAGAGATCTCCATACGCCTACGTGTATACGAGGTGGTGCGAAGCGCCTCCCGATTTAGATGCGTGGCTGAGTCGCGGACCAGATCAGTACCTGATCGACGGGGTCGAGAAGACGAAATTGAGGGACGACTTTCGCCTTGCGAACCTTTCTTTCGGCGTGATAATCAATTTGACAGATTTCTACCCCGAAGGCATCATCCGATGCGCAGAAGAGTCTACGACAGGGACGCGGTCCTGGATGGAAGCTACGGTAGAGTATATTCATACTTCTATAAACGAGTCATTGGTGTACAGAGAAGTAATGCGATGAAGCATCAGGATCGGGACGAACAAAGAATTAAACTGATCAGAACGTACCGGAAACTACGGTCGTCGCCGAGTGCGCCTTCGAATATATCAACCTCCGCTTGTAGGCACATTTCGACCACGTCCGCAAGTACCTCATGATTTTCCTAACAATGCATCACACTTGCGAAGAATACGGTGGAGCGCCGTCCGAATATATGCTCGAAATCGAGTATGGCTCCATCGCTCGGGCGATAGTGGACATGAGGCGTGAGGAAACACACCTTTACCTTCGACTCACCCACCCGGTCATCCTGTATGGCTCTGCTCTCTCAAACCAGAGCTCTATCAACAATCGACGCCAACGGAAGAACTTCAAGCACTACGACCGGATCAACGTGCTGACACAACCGCACGGCTCCGGGGCCTGCCACAGTCGGATAAAGGCTCGGCTCTTGGGAGGTTCCAATACTCTAAGACTGGGATGGAAGAATGCTCGAGGTTTACTCCTGACCTTGCATTCGATACTTGCCAAGTTGCCAAGGAGTGAAAGCGTCATCGCGTCGATGACAACACATGAAAAGCCTAAGGAAGGCATCAAACAGGTCAGTAAGCTTTGAAAATGTCAAGAACCATCGTGGGCTTATTCGATTCACTTCCTATGAATTTCCCGGTGTCCCGCGTTAGCTCCTCGCGAACCTCGTGGGTACCAGTCACTTGTCCGGCGGCCCTACGAGGGAAATGATGCAATCTGATTGATTCCGCGTGTTGCAGGCGAATGCGATAATAGACCGTTTCCTCAATGACGACTCGATCACGTTCAGAGCCAAGTATGCAATCGAAGCATGTAAACTTATCTCGTTGGATTTGTATAGGCAGATGGCTATCCTACCGAGGTGAGTTTGGAGGAGAAATTTTCCGGAGTTCGTTGATTCCATAGTCGCCCAATGATACTCTAGTCGAATCAGGAAACTATTCCCGACATCTTGTCGGCTATCATGTCGCAAACTATTGCAGGGAGGAGGTCGAGAGCTTCTTCGACAACTTGAGGAAGCTCGCAGTATATGAAGGAAACCATAAACTCCTCGAGAAGACCATGTTCAATTTGTTAAAGGCAGTCGATGAGGGTAACGTTGTGATGTACAAGGAAGCGGTGCCCTCCCAGTTCAAGAAATTCGAAATTCAAGAGCGAGAGAAGCGGCGCAGAACTAACGTAGATAAGGAACAGGAGCTGAAGGATGAGAAGCCGGTGCAAGGAATGGCCATAGTGTACAAGTACGTGAATCCCCCTAATTCACGCGAGGGATCGACTGACGGATCGATTCTATGAGTCCTTGTCGCTTGTTGCTCTTACTCAGATCGAAGGTTTCGGTATTTTGTCCTGCCAGAGTCTTCCTCACACCATCCCGCTCCATTCTCCGTCCCCCGGAAGAGCATGGCGAAAATCGGATTTTACGTCAAGTCGACAGAGACTTTATGCTGAGAGTGGCGTTCCGTGATGATCATCTGAGAAGTTTGACGCATTCGCTCAAAGATGAGCGGGGGCAGCTATTTCTGGGGTCGACTATCAAAGTGAGTTGCGCGCGAAAGGAGGCGACGTTCTATCTCTCCGCTCCTTCCACAAGGAACTCGTCTGAGCATAGGGTTGAATTTTCGCAGAAATTTCTCACCGATGGAGTTGCGCTTGGAGGCAGAACGTACGAATATTTGGCAGCGTCCTCATCACAATTGCGAGACCACGGATGCTGGTTCTACGCTAAAGACAGTCAGGTGTGTATCAAGCGGTTAATCGCGTTCAATATCTTGTTTGTGAACGTCCGGCTTAAGGGGATCTTAATTCATCAGGAGCGCACTTCGGCGTCCATACGACAAGAGATGGGCTCTTTCGACAACATCAACAATGTTGGAAAGAGAATGGCGCGTGAGGGTCTGTGCTTCTCAAGCACAATAGAAACCGTGGAGGTGTCGCAAGAAGAATGCTTAAGAGAGCCCGACATCGAAGGTAATCGCATGTTTTCCCGTCGCGTTCTCCGTTCTCCAGTCCTTGATCCCAATCTGGAACTCTCACGCTGTTTCAAAAAATATGCTCGAAGAATGGTTCTTTTTTCGTATTCGCATTCAAAAACAGACAGTATCGACTCACATTTGTGGGCTCGGGATGACTTCTTATTCTGTGACTGGCGGTCTGGATGCGTCGTGCTTAATGAGAATCACCTTCACCAGGTGGTGCACATGAGAAATCCGGGAAACCATACACATTCAGTGACGGGATCGGGAAGATATCCAAAACACTCAGAGATGATGTTTGCGAGGCACTCGCGGACACCCTGAAGGAAAAAAAGCCCTCAGCTTTCCAAGTAAGATTTCGGTGCATGACCTCGACCCATTTACACCGCTGTGGAAGACGCGAGGGTTCCCTAGCGAGATCATCGATCGGGATCTACATTCCTTCACTCATCAACGCAGATTCGTTACCAAGGAGCCAAGGGCATGGTGGCCGTGGATCCGAGTCTCGAGGGTCGCCGTTTGATTCTGCGTGATTCCATGGTGAAATTCGATTGTCCTTCTTCTGCGAGCGCGTCCTTCGAGGTGATCAAATACTCAGAAGAAAGTGAGGCTCGACTGATCGCGTTTATTCCTCTCAAATCGTTCTGCGTCGATCAACTCGGAAATGTACTGATGGGGTCCGCTCCCCCTGCTTCCAGGAAGCACCACACTCAACAGACAAGTGATCACAATCCTCGAGCAACTCGGAGTTGACCCCAACGTTTTCATACGTTATCAAGAAGCTAATATCGTCGATTTCGCGGACGCCCTCGTCTTTGAGAACATCGCGAGCGAGCGGTTGACCGCGTCGATCAAGAAAGACTCCGACTGTCTCATCGAGTATTCCAAATTTCGTGAATTCGGAATGTCCATAATCGGGGATCCCTACTTCCGCGCGATGCTCATCGTGCTCTACAAGAACATCATAAGTATGCCGCGACGTTTGCTTCGGATCCGACAAAATCTCACACGATTGCCACTATTGGAATAATTCTGGAGTTACCTAAGTAGCTTTCGGTAACAGCTTCGTGTTTCCGCAGCCAACCTGCGCTCCAAGGCTCGTATCGCCATCCCTTGGCGTTTGGGAAGAAATTTGCTCGGTGTTATGGATGAGACGGGAAAATTGGATTATGGGCAAGTCTACATCAGGTACACAACCAGAGAAGACCCATCCGGACCCGAGAAACCTCTAAATAAAGATGAACCGCAAACGAAAGTCGTCGAAGGTGAGTGCGTTATCAGGTATCGAAATGAGGAGCATCTCTGCAGGTCATGGGTTTTGGAGTAAGAGAAATCATTCCGGGCGAGGAGTGGTCGATCTACGAACGGAACCATTTGCGAAGCAGTTCCATCCCTCCTGCGATCTGTTCTGACTCTCAGGCCGGAAATTCTTCGTTCTCCGCGAATAACGGACGCTTCAGTGTTTCGAAAGTTTGATCGGGCTCTTGGACACTCGCCTTGAGCGAGATAGCGTCTACAAATGATCCTAAGAATTCTTCCAGGCCCAGTTGTCGTCACCAAATGCCCGTGCGTTCATCCGGGCGATGTCCGTATGCTGCAAGCTGTCGACGTGCCTGAACTGGCTCACCTGGTGGACGTCATAGTTTTCCCCCAGAAAGGAGAACGACCGCATCCGAATGAGATGGCCGGCTCGGATCTGGACGGCGACGAGTACGCTGTTTTGTGGGATGACAGTTTCTTTTTTGAAGTAGGTGCTGAATCTAGATATCTGTGGCTTTTAGGACTGATCAAGACTTGGCTAGGATTGTTTCGTGACTATTCACTCTTCCCGCAGTGTAAGTGTCCAGAGTGCAAGGAACGTCGTTTGGTAGCAAAGTCACCTAACGACATACTCGATAGGAACCATAAGCCGATGACATTCGACGATGGCCCTGAAGAAACGCAAGAGAATATCACGTTGAGCGACTATTTCGACTTCATTTGCAAATTCATAATGACTGATAACAAAGGAAATATCAGTAACGCTCATCTCGCGCGCGCCGACTCCGAGGAGCAGGGTAAGACCATAAGTGCCTTCGTCGGGGGTGATTCCGGGGCCGATCTGACCACACTTTCCCAAGTCTGGGGGGAGGGGTGATTCCGGGACCAGCTGACCATTACTTTCCAAGTCTGGGGGGGGGGGGGGCTGATTCCAAAACCAATATGACCATACTTTCTAAGTCTGGAGGCGTGATTCCGGAACCAATCTGACCATTACATTCCAACCCTGGAGGGGTGATTCCAGACCAATCTGTCCATACTTTTTGATGTCTGGAGGGGTGATTCCGGGCCCAATTTGACCATACTTTTTCAAGTCCGGAGGGGTGATTCCGGGACCAATGTGACCATTACTTTCCAAGTCTGGAGGGGTGATTCCGAGACCAGTCTGACCATCACTTTTCAAGCCTGGAGGGGTGATTCCGAGACCAATCTGACCATTACTTTCCAAGTCTGTAGGGGTGATTCCGGGACCAATCCGACCATCACTTTACAAGTATGGGGGGTGATTCCGGGACCAATCTGACCATTCATTTTCAAGTCTGGAGAGGTGATTCCGAGACCAATCTGACCATTACTTTTCAAGTCTGGAGGGGTGATTCCGGAGCAATCTGACCATACTTTTTCAAGTCTGGAGGGGTGATTCCGGGACCAATCTGACCATCACTTTTTAAGTCTGGAGAGGTGATTCCGAGACCAATCTGACCATTACTTTTGAAGTCTGGAGGGGTGATTCCGGAGCAATCTGACCATACTTTTTCAAGTCTGGAGGGGTGATTCCGGGACCGATCTGACCATACTTTTCAAGTCCGGAGGGGTGATTCCAGGACCAATGTGACCATTACTTTCCAAGTCTGGAGGGGTGATTCCGAGACCAATCTGGCCATTACTTTTCAATTCTGGGGGGGTGATTCCGGACCAATCTGACCGTACTTTTTCAAGTCTGGAGGGGTGATTCCGAGACCAATCTGACCATAACTTTCCAAGTCTGTAGGGGTGATTGCGGGACCAATCCGACCATCACTTTCCAAGTATGGGGGGTGATTCCGGGACCAATCTGACCATTACTTTCCAAGTCTGGAGAGGTGATTCCGAGACCAATCTGACCATTACTTTTCAAGTCTGGAGGGGTGATTCCGGAGCAATCTGACCATACTTTTTCAAGTCTGTAGGGGTGATTCCGGGACCAATCCGACCATCACTTTCCAAGTATGGGGGGTGATTCCGGGACCAATCTGACCATTACTTTCCAAGTCTGGAGAGGTGATTCCGAGACCAATCTGACCATTACTTTTCAAGTCTGGAGAGGTGATTCCGAGACCAATCTGACCATTACTTTTGAAGTCTGGAGGGGTGATTCCGGAGCAATCTGACCATACTTTTTCAAGTCTGTAGGGGTGATTCCGGGACCAATCTGACCATCACTTTCCAACTCTGGAGTGGTGATTCCGGGACCAATCCGACCATCACTTTCCAAGTATGGGGGGTGATTCCGGGACCAATCTGACCATTACTTTTCAAGTCTGGAGAGGTGATTCCGAGACCAATCTGACCATTACTTTTCAAGTCTGGAGAGGTGATTCCGAGACCAATCTGACCATTACTTTTGAAGTCTGGAGGGGTGATTCCGGAGCAATCTGACCATAACTTTCCAAGTCTGTAGGGGTGATTGCGGGACCAATCCGACCATCACTTTCCAAGTATGGGGGGTGATTCCGGGACCAATCTGACCATTACTTTCCAAGTCTGGAGAGGTGATTCCGAGACCAATCTGACCATTACTTTTCAAGTCTGGAGAGGTGATTCCGAGACCAATCTGACCATTACTTTTGAAGTCTGGAGGGGTGATTCCGGAGCAATCTGACCATACTTTTTCAAGTCTGTAGGGGTGATTCCGGGACCAATCTGACCATCACTTTCCAACTCTGGAGTGGTGATTCCGGGACCAATCCGACCATCACTTTCCAAGTATGGGGGGTGATTCCGGGACCAATCTGACCATTACTTTTCAAGTCTGGAGAGGTGATTCCGAGACCAATCTGACAATTACTTTTCAAGTCTGGAGGGGTGATTCCGGAGCAATCTGACCATACTTTTTCAAGTCTGGAGGGGTGATTCCGGGACCGATCTGACCATACTTTTCAAGTCCGGAGGGGTGATTCCAGGACCAATGTGACCATTACTTTCCAAGTCTGGAGGGGTGATTCCGAGACCAATCTGACCATTACTTTTCAATTCTGGGGGTGATTCCGGACCAATCTGACCGTACTTTTTCAAGTCTGGAGGGGTGATTCCGAGACCAATCTGACCATAACTTTCCAAGTCTGTAGGGGTGATTGCGGGACCAATCCGACCATCACTTTCCAAGTATGGGGGGTGATTCCGGGACCAATCTGACCATTACTTTCCAAGTCTGGAGAGGTGATTCCGAGACCAATCTGACCATTACTTTTCAAGTCTGGAGGGGTGATTCCGGAGCAATCTGACCATACTTTTTCAAGTCTGGAGGGGTGATTCCGAGACCAATCTGACCATACTTTTTCAAGTCTGGAGGGGTGATTCCGGGACCGATCTGACCATACTCTTCAAGTCCGGAGGGGTGATTCCAGGACCAATGTGACCATTACTTTCCAAGTCTGGAGGGGTGATTCCGAGACCAATCTGACCATTACTTTTCAATTCTGGGGGGTGATTCCGGAGCAATCTGACCATACTTTTTCAAGTCTGTAGGGGTGATTCCGGGACCAATCTGACCATCACTTTCCAACTCTGGAGTGGTGATTCCGGGACCAATCCGACCATCACTTTCCAAGTATGGGGGGTGATTCCGGGACCAATCTTACCATTACTTTTCAAGTCTGGAGAGGTGATTCCGAGACCAATCTGACCATAGTTTTTCAAGTCTGGAGGGGTGATTCCGGAGCAATCTGACCATACTTTTTCAAGTCTGGAGGGGTGATTCCGAGACCAATCTGACCATACTTTTTCAAGTCTGGAGGGGTGATTCCGGGACCAATCTGACCATAGTTTTTCAAGTCTGGAGGGGTGATTCCGAGACCAATCTGACCATTACTTTCCAAGTCTGTAGGGGTGATTCCGGGACCAATCTGACCATACTTTTTCAAGTCTGGAGGGGTGATTCCGGGACCAATCTGACCATAGTTTTTCAAGTCTGGAGGGGTGATTCCGGAGCAATCTGACCATACTTTTTCAAGTCTGGAGGGGTGATTCCGGGACCGATCTGACCATAGTTTTTCAAGTCTGGAGGGGTGATTCCGGGACCAATCTGACCGTTACTTTCCAAGTCTGGAGGGGTGATTCCGAGACCAATCTGACCATTACTTTTCAATTCTGGGGGGTGATTCCGGACCAATCTGACCGTACTTTTTCAAGTCTGGAGGGGTGATTCCGAGACCAATCTGACCATAACTTTCCAAGTCTGTAGGGGTGATTGCGGGACCAATCCGACCATCACTTTCCAAGTATGGGGGGTGATTCCGGGACCAATCTGACCATTACTTTCCAAGTCTGGAGAGGTGATTCCGAGACCAATCTGACCATTACTTTTCAAGTCTGGAGGGGTGATTCCGGAGCAATCTGACCATACTTTTTCAAGTCTGGAGGGGTGATTCCGAGACCAATCTGACCATACTTTTTCAAGTCTGGAGGGGTGATTCCGGGACCGATCTGACCATACTTTTCAAGTCCGGAGGGGTGATTCCAGGACCAATGTGACCATTACTTTCCAAGTCTGGAGGGGTGATTCCGAGACCAATCTGACCATTACTTTTCAAGTCTGGAGGGGTGATTCCGGAGCAATCTGACCATACTTTTTCAAGTCTGGAGGGGTGATTCCGAGACCAATCTGGCCATTACTTTTCAATTCTGGGGGGGTGATTCCGGACCAATCTGACCGTACTTTTTCAAGTCTGGAGGGGTGATTCCGAGACCAATCTGACCATAACTTTCCAAGTCTGTAGGGGTGATTGCGGGACCAATCCGACCATCACTTTCCAAGTATGGGGGGTGATTCCGGGACCAATCTGACCATTACTTTCCAAGTCTGGAGAGGTGATTCCGAGACCAATCTGACCATTACTTTTCAAGTCTGGAGGGGTGATTCCGGAGCAATCTGACCATACTTTTTCAAGTCTGTAGGGGTGATTCCGGGACCAATCTGACCATCACTTTCCAACTCTGGAGTGGTGATTCCGGGACCAATCCGACCATCACTTTCCAAGTATGGGGGGTGATTCCGGGACCAATCTGACCATTACTTTTCAAGTCTGGAGAGGTGATTCCGAGACCAATCTGACAATTACTTTTCAAGTCTGGAGGGGTGATTCCGGAGCAATCTGACCATACTTTTTCAAGTCTGGAGGGGTGATTCCGGGACCGATCTGACCATACTTTTCAAGTCCGGAGGGGTGATTCCAGGACCAATGTGACCATTACTTTCCAAGTCTGGAGGGGTGATTCCGAGACCAATCTGACCATTACTTTTCAATTCTGGGGGGTGATTCCGGACCAATCTGACCGTACTTTTTCAAGTCTGGAGGGGTGATTCCGAGACCAATCTGACCATAACTTTCCAAGTCTGTAGGGGTGATTGCGGGACCAATCCGACCATCACTTTCCAAGTATGGGGGGTGATTCCGGGACCAATCTGACCATTACTTTCCAAGTCTGGAGAGGTGATTCCGAGACCAATCTGACCATTACTTTTCAAGTCTGGAGGGGTGATTCCGGAGCAATCTGACCATACTTTTTCAAGTCTGGAGGGGTGATTCCGAGACCAATCTGACCATACTTTTTCAAGTCTGGAGGGGTGATTCCGGGACCGATCTGACCATACTCTTCAAGTCCGGAGGGGTGATTCCAGGACCAATGTGACCATTACTTTCCAAGTCTGGAGGGGTGATTCCGAGACCAATCTGACCATTACTTTTCAATTCTGGGGGGTGATTCCGGAGCAATCTGACCATACTTTTTCAAGTCTGTAGGGGTGATTCCGGGACCAATCTGACCATCACTTTCCAACTCTGGAGTGGTGATTCCGGGACCAATCCGACCATCACTTTCCAAGTATGGGGGGTGATTCCGGGACCAATCTTACCATTACTTTTCAAGTCTGGAGAGGTGATTCCGAGACCAATCTGACCATAGTTTTTCAAGTCTGGAGGGGTGATTCCGGAGCAATCTGACCATACTTTTTCAAGTCTGGAGGGGTGATTCCGAGACCAATCTGACCATACTTTTTCAAGTCTGGAGGGGTGATTCCGGGACCAATCTGACCATAGTTTTTCAAGTCTGGAGGGGTGATTCCGAGACCAATCTGACCATTACTTTCCAAGTCTGTAGGGGTGATTCCGGGACCAATCTGACCATACTTTTTCAAGTCTGGAGGGGTGATTCCGGGACCAATCTGACCATAGTTTTTCAAGTCTGGAGGGGTGATTCCGGAGCAATCTGACCATACTTTTTCAAGTCTGGAGGGGTGATTCCGGGACCGATCTGACCATAGTTTTTCAAGTCTGGAGGGGTGATTCCGGGACCAATCTGACCGTTACTTTCCAAGTCTGGAGGGGTGATTCCGAGACCAATCTGACCATTACTTTTCAATTCTGGGGGGTGATTCCGGACCAATCTGACCGTACTTTTTCAAGTCTGGAGGGGTGATTCCGAGACCAATCTGACCATAACTTTCCAAGTCTGTAGGGGTGATTGCGGGACCAATCCGACCATCACTTTCCAAGTATGGGGGGTGATTCCGGGACCAATCTGACCATTACTTTCCAAGTCTGGAGAGGTGATTCCGAGACCAATCTGACCATTACTTTTCAAGTCTGGAGGGGTGATTCCGGAGCAATCTGACCATACTTTTTCAAGTCTGGAGGGGTGATTCCGAGACCAATCTGACCATACTTTTTCAAGTCTGAAGGGGTGATTCCGGGACCGATCTGACCATACTTTTCAAGTCCGGAGGGGTGATTCCAGGACCAATGTGACCATTACTTTCCAAGTCTGGAGGGGTGATTCCGAGACCAATCTGACCATTACTTTTCAAGTCTGGAGGGGTGATTCCGGAGCAATCTGACCATACTTTTTCAAGTCTGGAGGGGTGATTCCGAGACCAATCTGACCATACTTTTTCAAGTCTGGAGGGGTGATTCCGGGACCAATCTGACCATAGTTTTTCAAGTCTGGAGGGGTGATTCCGAGACCAATCTGACCATTACTTTCCAAGTCTGTAGGGGTGATTCCGGGACCAATCTGACCATACTTTTTCAAGTCTGGAGGGGTGATTCCGGGACCAATCTGACCATAGTTTTTCAAGTCTGGAGGGGTGATTCCGGGACCAATCTGACCATAGTTTTTCAAGTCTGGAGGGGTGATTCCGAGACCAATCTGACCATTACTTTCCAAGTCTGTAGGGGTGATTCCGGGACCAATCTGACCATAGTTTTTCAAGTCTGGAGGGGTGATTCCGGGACCAATCTGACCGTTACTTTCCAAGTCTGGAGGGGTGATTCCGAGACCAATCTGACCATTACATTTCAAGTCTGGAGGGGTGATTCCGGGACCAATCTTGAGATTGATTTCCAACTCTGGAGAGGTGATTCCGGGACCAATCTGACCATAACTTTCCAAGTCTGGAGGGGTGATTCCAGGACCAGTCTGACCATACTTTTTCAAGTCTGGAGGGGTGATTCCGAGACCAATCTGACCATTACTTTCCAACTCTAGAGAGATAATTCCGGGGCCGATCTGACCGCTTTTTTCCAAGTCTCGAGAGGTGATTCCGAGACCAATCTGACCATGCTTCTCCGAATCTGGAGGGGTGATTACGAGACCAATCTGACAATACTTTTCGAAACCATAATGCTGACACAGTGAAGAGAGAGAAAAGTGCCTCGATGCTTGGGAACGCTGTCCATACGCGCACAGCGCGGCCGACCCTAGTCGGCCGAAGGCCGGCTGGTTGTTGATGAAATAGATCCGTCATCCCACAAATTAATTCGCCGTTCCATCAGGTATATTCTCTCCTACGTGCATCAAGCTTGCGGAGAAAATAAGCATTTGTTTGGACTTCGCGAAGACGGGACGGCCCACCAAGTTAGATCGGTCAGAGATACCCAAGAAGTACCCCGATTTCATGGAAAAACAGGACCACAAACCGTCATATTGGTGAGTGATTCCGTCCCGCACTGGAAACGCGAAACTACGATTCTTCAGGTTGGAGCCAGTCACAAGAAGCTTTATCGTCTCCAGTAATGGAGCCGGTTTGATGGATTGCAGTTCTTGTAAAAGCGTGTCATTACAGTTCTCAGAAAGTCCTTGGAACTCTGTATCGAACTTGTCGCGCTCTCGAGAACACTGCATCCATGAACTCTATCGAGGCCGATGAGAGATATTTCAACGAGTTGTTCTGCTTGAATGGTTGGGAGAGAATGAAGACCAAGGCCATCGAGTTTGTTCGCTTGTACGAGCGGCTACTAACCAAGATCATGCAAGGAATGGGTATCCAGAGCGAAGCCGAGATCATGGTCAGCGTAGTTAACCAGGTGGGGAAGTACATGTCGAACAGTTTCCATGAAATGGAGGAGCTCCAGGAAGTGCTCGAGCGACAGGTCAGTGAGTCCGACGAGGCTTCTCGTGTTGAACATTCGCATGTCAACGCGCACCCCACAGAGTCGAATCGACTGATCGCTGATGTTATTTTCCGCCGCAGCGTGCTTATCTGAATAAGCAGATGAAGAAGAAATTCGAAGAGATGACTGGGAAAAACGAGGACAACGAACGGTATCTCGCGTCCGCGTGCTACATGATAGTGTACAACCCCCCCGACGGCGAGAAGTACACTCACTTCTATGGGTGAGGCAAAAAGCTAGATCGATCGCTCCGAAGGGTTCGAGTTTTGAAGTCCCTCTCCGTGGACTTTGGATCCGAGCTCCCGTCACAAGTCTTTCGACTAGAATTCTCGAAGTCCTGGAAGCTCTATGTCAATTCCAGAGCACCATGGATACTCTTCGAGCAACTCACGCACTTTCGCAAGCTGAATGACGATATCATCATGGAGATCCCCAACTGTCCTCTGGCGGAACGTATCAGAAAAGCAATCAACGATGATGAGACCATCGACATTGAAGAGAAGGAAACGATGAAAGCAATGATGAAGATCGTAGATTGGGCGAAAGCGGAAGGTCTTTCGGGCGCAAAGAAGGGAATAACATGCTGTAATCGGTGTTTGCACGACATCTTTGAGGAGAGCCAGCAAGCCGAGATGGTGAGCTTTGACTTTGGGTCTCCTATAAGCTTGTCATTCGGTCCAACTCGGTGGAAGCTGACCGAATCGGAAACGTGAGGCCCACAGAGGAGAACGGCACTCGATGTCGCTGTCAAATCCCCTTAGAAGAGTCGAATCAACATCGAGATTCTGACTTCAGGAAGTTGGGGGTTGAGGATTTCAGTTCAATATTTTCGTACACCTATAGAAAGAAATAACAGAGAGATCACTAAGATTGGTGATGGATCGAATCTGAACTCTTGGTATCCTCTTGGTATCTGCCTCCTCCACTCTGTTACCAACGGTCAGCTCCAATGAAGTGTCGAGAGTGCCCGAGTTCTACCCGCAGTCAGTTTGCGGCGATGGATGGAGGACGTACGCTCCCATGCATCGTCGCAATATAGGACTACCGAGGCAGATTCCGTCGGCGAATCGCATTATCGCGCGCGAGTTCTTCGACAAATTCGCTTGCGTTTCCGTGTCCGTCGTAACAGCCGGTGATTGTCGCATGCTCGATTGTCGGGAGCAAAAATCACGATTTAGTGTTGTTTTTGAAAAGGAAATCGATCCGAGCGCCGGCGCAAGCGTCCTACTCTTCATCCGTTATTGCGCTCTGGACTTCAGCCGCAAAGCTGAATCGCTGCAGTTCTCAAAATGCGTGGAGAAGTGCTCGATGCACAAGAAGGATACTGCCATGCTTCATAGGATGACCACGACGGCGATCGGAACCTACAGCGCTCTGGCTGTCAGCGGCGATGTATGCGCCATCAAAGGACTGCTGTGCGGTAGAAACCACTCGAGGCACGTGTCGTGGTCCGCCAAACTCTGTTCCCCTGTAAGAGAGGACATTTCTGCGAATTATTTCGAGCTAGCCTCATCCGGATAATCCTGAATTATTCACTGGAGCCACCTGCGCCCTCCCTCTCGTTGACTACAGATTCAGTAACCCGTTTCAGTTGGTTTTGGATGTTCGTGGGGTCAGAAATATCGATTTCTTCGACAATCACAAAAGAGACATCGAGGAAATCTTGAAGAGATGGTGCGATGCCGAACCGGACGATCGAGTGAGTAAATTGCACTTCGCCTACTAGCAGACTATTGGTTGAGGCCCGTGTGCGCGCCCGACTTCTCCCCTCGGCAGGGAGAGAGTACCAATGATGGAAAAGTTCTATGCATCGACAACAAATGCCATATATGGGGCACTGGAATAAGCCCATCTGGTGGGGGACTCTATCCACGGGGCTGTTTAAACTTCAAGCTTGGAAGCGAAATATAAGTGAAAATGAAGCCTAGACTTCTGATGTTTTCATTTTTGACATTCTAGATCGAGTTCGATTTCAACGATTCAAAAGGCAACGACCGGGTTGGATTGATTGTCGAAGCCGGAGCATGGACGCGTCAGAAGCTGGAAGAACGCCTCTACAGCTCAGAGGCGAGGATCTTGATCGAAGATCTCAAGGATGAGCTCACGTCAATGGGCAAATTCAAAGGTGAGTGATGGATTCAAACGGACCATAATTAGACTCGCCGCGGCTCGGCTCCCAGATTTCTAATGTTCAGGTGTTCTCATAGAAACGAAACTCCGGTTCCATCAGAACCTTCATCGATGATTCAATCCGGAGCCCATAACTAGCACGGTCAGCTACAAGATCAGAACGAATGACTGCTGAGTGTGCAATAGCGGATGGAGCCAGAACCCCAGTCCTGAAATAAATTCTTGTGACCCCAAACACTCGTCCACTCTACATTCGATGTGGTTCTCATGTTGGTGTTCTTCGTGTGCGGGGGATATGAGTGGGATCACTCCAGAGAATCGATCGCAAACCCACGCTCTAGAGATTTCGACGCGACTGAACGCGGCTCCAGTTTCTGGACGGTGTAGCGGATTAACATCGCCAAAAACGGTAGAAGGGAAGCCCATTCTTCCTCTGAATAATCGGTTCTTTAAGCTGGCGATTTTCGGGTGCGGGGAGGGGTCACGGAAAGTGGAGAGGAGGAGATTCAGATACAAATCTTCGAAACTGAGGAGATACCCTTAGCTGACTGGGCCGAACGACGTGATCGTCTGGGAAGCTCCTCGTTTTCAATCCAGCAGGAGGCAGAGACAGCATGAATCCCCACCGCCGACGAGAGTTGTGATGCGATGGATTGCCGCGGTGACCGAACCTCGCCCCAACCTCGATCTCGTGGAGATAGCCGCTGTCAAGGACCTCTAGGTAGCGAAGCTCTGGCCTTTCGAGGGTCTGTACACTATGAAAACTCGCGTGACCGCGGCGCTGTATCTGCGTACTCCTTTCTTCGATGATGGAACCGAGAACAGCCGTCCACAATAGGGTCCGGTCCACGCCACACCTGTATTCCCGCACTCGACTCGTTCGCTCCTGCCGTCGGCGAACGCTGGCTACGTCTTCGACAGGAGTCACGGCAGAACTGATGAAACGCATCTTCGGCCTTTTGGGAAGCTCGGGTTGAACTTGTTGATTCCCCTGAGGGAGCGCCGGGACCGACATGGCTGCGGTCCAGACCTCCGCAGGTAACTGGTCATCTCTCTCACAGAGCTGGCTCGACTCTGAGGGCGACTCTTTGAGATCCCGTTCAACCATCCTCTCTCCTGGTTCGCATCAAGGGCTCTCCAGCTCCCGATAGCTTCTCGGACACACCGGTTTTCAAAGAGGACGCTGTGGAAGAGTCGAACTTGGCAAAATTGCCCGACTGGACAGCTACGCACCAACAGTTTGCCGCTCATCAGGGCGTCACCGAGCGAGCGAAAGAATTCCGATGAACGGAACCGAATGTCTGAAACAACCATTGCAACAGCTGGGCTCGATTGTCGTTCAGACTCTATCTGCCGGCGTCTAATTTGGACTCAACAGAGCAGAAGCACGGCTATGTTCGTAGAGCTCTCGGTGCTCTGATTCCAAGAAGTTTCCGGAAATTCTGCTGGTCAAAATAGGGGGCTATGTGGGGGTAATCGTCCCCATCGAGCAAGCTTCGCTGGATAACTTTCGTCGAACTTACCAGATTACTCAGATGCACCGGGAGGGTATAATCTGGCTGCACCACAATGAAACGAGAGATATTAGCCCAAAGTCTCAGTCTCACGAGGATCCAGAACATGCTCATCGCCTCATGCGCCGAAGTCTATTTGCCTCCAAAGGAAGACCGCCTCTCACAGCAAGGCCCAGCGCTTTTCTGTGACCCCCTAGACAGGGTCTCATTATCTGAGGGACACGGCTGACTTTGCTCGCAAGGTTGATGTCCCGACAGATCTTGTCAAAATGGGACACTCTAACGAACATAGTTTCCTTTTGGAAAACAAGCAGCGAGTGCTAGAACCGAGTCCAGACCGTATTGATTATGAAATATTCTGAATGTAACATCCTATTTTCGCAGTGAAGCGTAATGACAGAATCTAGAGTTCATTCCCGGACTCGCCCCGGAGTAGAATCGCAGACGCTGAGGAACTTCTCCGCGCACTGAAATCCGCAAGAGCTTGCTCAGCCGGAACGCCCCGGTACCAAACCAGCGAGTGATCCGAGTAAAGCGTTGTGCTGTACAGTATGTCTGAGAACATGAATTCAGGTTGCGGAAGAAATTCCTGCGTGATTTCGCGATGTTTCGATGTTTTTCCACGGGAAACGAGGCCATTAAAGTCGATGCCCGCATCGCGCCATTCCAAGTTTTGTCTCTAAGCTTTAGTTGTTGAAGAAAAATCATCAACCCTTCGCTCTCGTGCAAGATTCTGGAAAGAGCGACAAAAAACACCAAGTTTTCATTCTACCACATGGTTAACTTCATGATTTAGGAGTTCCGCATATCTAGTGGGGGCCTGGCGGAAACTCTATGATCACTTTCCGTGTTGGCTGAATGAAGAAAACCTGTAGCGTAACCACGCACTCATCACCCGCGATGAAAAACATACGGTCTCAAGAAAAAATGCTCCGGAGTTCCTGCTGACCGCGAATTCAGAGAAATGATGACATGAAGAGCCATCGTGTGAAAAATATTCGCTAGCCGTTTCGCACTCTTTCCCCCAGATTCATCGTTTGAGAAGGACGTGTCCTCCAAAGTTCGTCCCATAGGGTCGGGTCGACGATCACACCAAGAAAACCACTACGACAACTTATTTGGACTTGAACTTCACTGACCCGATCTGCGCCGAGAAGAGAGTCGTATTTCTCAGCCCAACTGCAGCGAAGGGTCATCCATGTCAAAGGTCTGTACAGTAGTCTTGGTAACGAATGGACAGGTACGAGTCCCTGGAGAATTTTTTATGCTAGATTCGAACGCTTTCCGGCAGGAGGACCTTGCTTTGCAGCGAAGTAATGGCTCGGTGCCGGTCTTGAAAGGAATGGTTTAACGATCGGAAAATCGTTGTGCCGGAGTCAGCCGCGTGTTCTCCTGATCGTGCTCAAATGGGGCGTCTGTGAGGCTCATGAGTGCCACACGAGTACATATATGCAAGAAATTGGCTGTTCCCAATAACCGATTCCTCAGAGGAGGGGGATCGAGTCCGCCGCGGTCTCCATCGATCATACAATCATTGAAAGATTAGTTCAAAGCATTCCAAATTTTCGAGCTATTAGCTACTGAGACCAATATTCTTCAGGCGGAAGTTGCCGTTTCCCGTGGAGGCGACGGAACTGTGAGGAAACATGTTTTATCGCTTGCACGCCGTTTGTGTACTCTCTCTCTCTCCGTTATGTGTACTCGATGTACCGATCGTTGTCTCGTAGCGAGTCAGTTTGAAGCAGGACACGGGCCGATTTTCCAGGCTGCTATGTATTCAGCACGGCCGCGAAGTTTCCGAAGCACGAAACATGCTCGTGTTAAAATATTTGCTGTCGCAAGAGAGGAAATCGACGGTATTCTGTGTTAAGTAATGCGTGGACTGGGTCCCTAAGTGGTTGAGGCCACGGCTCTTGACAATGTTGGAGTATGTCAGCAATGACCCATGATCAATTAATCCAGAGTGGCTCGAGGTAAGCCAGTCTTCGTCGAGGCTTTCCCGGCTCAGAACTTTTCGTTTTCAACAGGAGTATTCTCTCGCGAAGACCGTGCATAGTCTGCAGTCCAGAAGCGAAAGTGGTCCTGTCCTCGAATCAGAGATACGAACTCATCAGAAATAAACATTTCGCTCTGCGTCACGCAACACGCGACGAGGTGGACGAGTTACAGAATCCTCGTGGAGCACGAGGTAGCTTCAGCAGATAGCCCCCATCATGGGGAGCACACGCTGAAGGCAATTTCGCGTGTTAGATTGTGACGTCCCCCTTCTCCTGAATGAAGATAGTGAGTCCGACGGACTCGCAGGCGAAGCGATCCTGGAGACTTCGATGGAAATCACGAGAGCCCTCGAATACGGGAAGACGGCACCTCCGATGAAATCCTTGCCCTCTTGGCGAGCTCGCTTCCCGCCGGTCGGCGAGCGACTCTGTGAACCCCATCTCGGATTTTTTCGTCTTGAGTTCCAAGAATACTGCTGAAGAGCTTTCCGAACTCGTTGGTTTCTGCGAAGGTTTCGTCCATTTTATTGGAATTTCCAGCTCAGGAACTCCTTCGCTCCCTCTGGCCGCACCGCGCTCATCAGTGACAGCGATGCGAGCGCCAGCGAGGGCACAGGCGACCGTCGAACGCATCATCGTCATCCCTGGAATCAGTTGAGAGGGATTTTTGAACTTATGGTACCCGATTGATTCTCCATCGATCGACTTAGAATCGTATATTTGACTCGCAGATCTCCTCCCGATGAAACATGCCACGAAGTCCCTATACCAGGTTTTCTAAACATAAAACATATCGGTACCTCGCGAGCAGGGACGGACCGTGACGAAGTGCCTTTCGGGGCGGCGAGAGGTATTGCCGCCCGTCATGCGAGTTCGCTCGATCCCATGCACTAACAACCGAAGTGATACGGGTCGGTCTTCGCCTCTGATGAAAGACGTGCCATCAACGTTATCCATCAAATAGCTCAAGAGAGCTATCCGGAGCTTCAAAGCACGTAGAATGGTTCAGAAGTTTGGTCCACGTTACTCGAATTTGAGGGAACGGTGCTGAGTGACGGGAACGGGAAATCCCGCTCGGTTGACGGTTCGTGAATATGAATGAAGAGACCTGTCGCAGGAAACGAGCTCATATAGCGCTCCGTATCCACTGATCTAAAATCGGGTGCCGAAAAATGTCCGAACACCGAAGTGCCGCGGACAGACAACGGTCCTTCGGATCGGTAGATCAGCGGAAAACTCTGCAGGACCCGCTGACCGATCCGGCTCCTGCCCGACTGCTTCTTTCAACTCTCGTTTCGCGAGGCCGGAAGACATGAAAGTGAGACAGGAATGCGACGTTGAGCTGAATAAACTGTTCTCGGCGATTTATTTCAGAACATTGTTCCGCCAGAACAGGAGGCGTGTCGCTCGAAAATTGCGAGCAGCGACCACAGGCAATCTTCCCATGGAGGATCATCCATGTGGACTCTCCGTAGCGCGCAATCATTCATCGAAGCTGCACATTTGTCGCTGCTAGAAATCTGGCAACGGACTTCGCGGCGGAAAACAGGCGCTCCGTGCGGAACGCTCAAGTCTCGGGTTTAAGGCGCATTCGGAACAAGAGCTGTACGAATGGTCTCCTCCGGGGTCCTCTCCTCGAGTCGATGTTCGAGATTTTCTTCTCTTTTCCGGCGGCTCAGTGTGCGAAGTGGGCAACATAAATTTGAGGTGAATGCTCGCGGAGGAGTCGGGATCAAGAATCCAACATCTCTCTGCGCAGCTCCTCATGCGCCTCAACAGGAACGTGCTGTGCCGTAATGCCCGTTATACATACGACCAGCCGACCAACCGGGCGGGCGGATGTCATCTGCCAGCGAAAGACTTCGTAAATCTTCCTCGAGGACTTTCACTCTTTGCTCTCGTCTTCCGGAACGGACTGCATACGAGAATGTACAGGACGCCGACTGTTTCTCGCAGCTGTTGTGCAACACCGGGTTTCAGGCTTTCCCGACTGGAATCTCTCGGTCTTGGATCGGCGACGACTTCATCATGTTCAGACAGAAGACTTCCTCTATCAGACCCGAGATCGGTGGTTCCAGGAACCCACGTCCATTTTGCGTTGAGATTCCTCCGGGAAGATATTTCTCCTTTGCTGGAGATGAACTCGCAACGACGACACGAACGTTTCGCTAAAGCTGACCGACCCTGACGCCAGGCTTCGATGATCCTCACAACCTCGACGAGCCCGGAGTGAGATTCGGCTTCGACGATGTCAAATTCAACTCCCGGAACAGATGCGAACTAACCGGCCGTGCCATTTTCCGGGAACAACGTGTGAAAGCATCAGATTACGCCGATGCCCGCACCTCGGAGCGCTTACCAGTACAGAGTGAAACGAACATATCGTGCCGAGAGTATCGAGTCGAACTCGCTGTTGCTGGGCGGATGAGGAACCATTCGGAGGTAGCAGTTGAGCGGTCACGCTTTGGCTCAATGAAAACAATCTGCAGAACATCAACCAGTTTTGTTTCGATGCATCAGATTCGCACGAAGCCGGACGGTTGTTCAAAACAGGTGCACTGGACGCTCGGCATGAGACGTGCTTTTGATTGAACTCGTTCTAAAACCTGTGTCCGAGGACGTGACCTCTCGATATTACGGAAATCCCGCGAGAACAACCCGTCACAAGCCGTTCATGCGTCGGGGACTCCATGGGCCGAAGCTCCAGTCCCATAAAAGAGACGACATCACGAACAATGCGCGGACGACGACACTGCAACACAATTCAACCCGTCCGCGCGGAAACAACCAAGTGCACCCGAATCAGTCGAGTCCGCTAGCCGCCCCCTCCGCCCGGAAATTCGGGTTTCTGTTCAGAGGAATGCGAGGTACTTCAGAACAATAGCATCTGGAACGCAGCAGCTCGTGATCTCCAACGTTGTCGAAGGAACGGCTGGATCCCTCGGGTTTCTGCTCTTTTGCCGAGAGAAACGGTGTCAAGAGCAGCAACCAAAACTCGTCACGGTGTCTCCGAAGTCTCAGTGCCTACGGGGCAGCTGACAGGCGGAGAGACTTCAATCTTGATTCGTTGATTCCTGGGGGAACGGAGAGGTTCGCGCGAACAATGACAACTTCGTATCTGCGAGGCGGCCAGCACGGCTGTCAGCCTTGCGTAAGATGGATGCACATTTGAGACTCCTAACCGTCGTTCCGATTCATGGCTGCACGCGCGCTCATGAAGCTGTAACACGGCTCCTACACGGAACGACACAGATATCCTCGGAAGTGGCACTGCCGGGGTAAATTCGACCCGATGCATCTCACGCAGCGAGGAAACTTTGTTCCGCCAGCTGTGCAACAGATCTTTATCCTCGAGCTTCCCATCTAGCGCTCGGGCAGATTGAGAACCGTTGGCGGCGTCTCCAGGGTGCAATGGCAGCGTGAGAGGCATCGGTGAGTAGATGGTCTTTTCCCACCTGTTCACAACTGCCTCGACCGCAGGGACTCGATGGTTGATCGACTGATGGACGACGCGATCAAGAGGCCACTCGCAAGGCTCCGACACGTTATTAACAAGCAGGCCGTCCGTGTCCGCTGTCTATAATTAATTTTCTTCTGCATGCTCGCAACCGCGCGATGGAAACGCATCCTGGTCCCCGGCGACAGTTGTCGGTGACGAGATCTCACTCGAAATCGGAGGTCTTCAGGGAACTTGGGATGGACAGAGCCATGACGAGCAGGATTCATCGCAGGATTCGAGCGGACTCCTTCGGTTTCGATTCAACCGCAGCCACGGTGCTCGGCGCTGTCGGCTCGGATAACCGGACACTGACTTCCCCAAAAGCCGAATGAAAACTCTTCATCGGTTATTCCTTTGCGAATCCAGGAGCCGGGCAATCCCTAGGCATGCTCGGCTGCGTGCGGTGAAGAGCGCGTCCGCCGATCTGGAGGGCGCCGAGCAATATGGCGGAGTCGCTGAGTTTCGGCAACACTTGATGTGGAATTTGAGCGGCCGTCCCACGCGGCGGGCAGGCGGACGCACAAACAAGCCAGCGGTCGGAGATATCGTCGGTGTTTGTTCTGTGAGAGAAGCGGCGCTCCGACGAAGATGAGTTATTTCATTTCAGAGTAAGAGCAGCTGTGTTCTTGCCGTGCTATGAACCAGTTTGCCTTTGACGTGCGGCGTTGACAGCGTTGTCGGAAATCATGAGCTGACGGAATGCTTTCTCGCACGCGAAAAATGTACTCCGCATTCCTCACCGTTCCTTCGTCCCTAGCCGATGCTGCCGCTGAACAATTGTGTATCACAAACACCATTCCAAAGTTCGCGTTCTCTGAACTCGGGGACCTTTTGTCTCCCAAAACAGTACCCCGCGCGTCGTCAGAACTCACAGTTGGAGTCAGAAATGAGGAAACTCTCGAAATTCAATTAGTTCGGTTCCTTCCGGCTTGCGGGGAACTTCATCTCGCCATGAAGGCTAATCGCTCACGCCGTTTTTGGCAAAAGGATGCAAGAGAGTCTCACGAGTTCTCAGGGAGTACGACAAACGCCCGGACATCTTCTTGTCCTTCCGGTTCTCAGGAGTCTGCTATGAAAGGTCCAATTCTCGGTGGTTGGGAAAAATGCGTCCGGTTCGCAAGAAACGGCCAAGAAATCCGGCCTCGCAGTTGACTTCGCGATCTGACAATGAGACCGAGCGGCTCTACCACGGCGACGGAACATTTCCAGAGATGGCCGTATCGGGCTTCAAGAGCCGAATGTCGAGAGACCAGCTCCACCTCGAATCGATTCTCTCATGCATACTCCGCCGTTTTTTAGACGCTCATTTTCGGTGGCCTCGAGTTTTCCCAGAGTTCCGTTTGACGGATCGTGTGATGTTGTCTCGGCCATTTGGCGGTCACCACTTGCTATGCTCACGCTTGGAAAGACACTCCGTTCTGGTTTCCGGAAGTAGCTAGCCGTGAGACACTTCGAAGTCTCTGGTGCAGGTTCAGCGAACTGCAACTTCCAGCGAAACTCGCACTTGGTAACCGACGAGGCTCTGAGGATCCACTCTTCGGCGGAGAACCGGCTTGCCAACCTTCTAATATTCTCAGCCATCCTATTGAGTTGGTCACCGTGTTCTTTCTCACAAATCATACAATGATACCCAACATCAGTGATTGTGACCATCACTTGGAGGGAACATGCGAACGCGTGTTCGGCCCATGTTCGGGAGATATTCCTCAAATCGGGCCAGTAGACATTTATGAGTTTCCTATCGGTTTCAATTTTCAATGGAAACCCCGAGCCCTGGAATCCAGTTCTGTGGCAATCCGAGTCCTTCGTGCTCAGTTCCAAGGAAACATCCCGTTCCTTTTACTTCGATGCGTTTTCGACGCTAATGCTGCGAGTGTGAAATCTGCAACAGGCTCTGCCCGGACATGTACCCGGTTTACGTCGATCGAAGTGTCTAAACATCGGAGTCCCGTGAACCGTCCATATTTGGCATGGCCTCCACGGATCCGGACAGACAACCTGCTTATTCTGATTATGTATGTACATTTATTCCTCGTTCGATCGGATTTCCTCAAGGTATAGGAGAGCGACCGAACGGCTGCCTGGTTGGCGAAGCTGTCGAGTGCCTTGTTCCATCTGCATAGATCTGATGAACGTAACCCGACTCCCTGATTGACAGGGGCAAAAAGCGCAAACAGCGCAGCACTGAAGTTCAGTCCCGCCAAGTCCGCGAGCAGTGACTCGAATCTGAGAGAGCGAGGCTTTCGGGGAAGTGGTTCATTCTGGTGCTGGAATCAGGGGAAAGTACGCTTACGTCATGTTCGAGGGTTCTGAGTCAACCGCTGATCGACGAAGCGGTGAACATCGCCCGGGGACTCACGAAAAGCCGTTCATCCCTGCAAACCTCCCGCTGCGCTGAAAAACGCCTCGCAATCGTCGCTAGAGGTGACTCGGAGCGAGAGAACGTTTGCGAGAGGGACTCACGCGAGAGGGAGTGCGCTGGTGTGACTGAACAGCCCCACCGAGCAGCTGAGCGTGTCAATAATCCGATGAATGGAATCGATTCCCAACTCTTCTGTCTACTCTCTGCACATTTGAACTCCTACTGCGCGGGCCCTACAGCACGTGCTTCAGGAGAGCGGTCCTCACTCCACTCGATTGCTTCCAGTGTCTGACATTGCCCGTGCTGAGAACAAAACCTTTCTGCGGGAGCACTAAAGAAATCCTCACGAAAGTCAGCGGTTCTCGAATTTCCTCTCAAACCGCAACAACTATGATTCCCCAGCAGTAGCAGAAGGCTCACGACGGTTTCTCGATCGGGGTACGAAATCTGAGGAAGAGTATGTGCCTCCCTGACAGCACTCCAATCCTCGCCTCACTGCGAACACAGCCATTTCGATGTTCGAAAGCTTTGAACCGTTCGGCGGAACCGGATGATTCTGGACACTCCTTCCGGTCGCATCCTTGATCCCTCGACTCTTATCTGGAGACTCCTCGTTCAGGCTCGCTGGTGATAACCCTCTGAGCCGTTACGTCGATTAGGTATCTCTCTGATGGCCAAAGCTTGCAGTTCATCGTCGATCACAATGTCGAAGCTATTTCAGCTCGGGCGAGCCCTCGCGGAGGCTCGAACAGTGTGTCGCGGACGAGTAGAATCGACCTCTCATTTCGCACTGCCTCCCCCGGCGCCAGCGACTACAATCTCGATAAGCTCGACTCCAATTTCACGTCGGAACGGCCCCTGCTTCAGCTCTTCCAAACCGTCTGAGCTGTCGTCTTTCCTAGCTGAAGCTGTACGAGTTTTCGAAAGCGCAAGTTGACAGATTGATGAAGAGCAGACGAGACACATGAAAGTCAACGTGGGTTATCCGCACGTTTCCAGCTTGAAGATCTCCTCAGCGACTCTTAGTGTACTTTCCGTAAGCCAGGTCGTGGAGGCGAGAGAGAAACGGAGGTGTATTAGGAATGAGTTGGCTGAACGTGTCTTCGGTACCGGGTGGTCAGCGTAAGTCGGGAACTTTTATACTCTCTCTCTTCTTGCTCATCACTCGCCAAATTCGCCATGGATAGCTGGGTGGATGACGCATCTCATCCCCCTTCATTCGCGTTCATCGGTCGAGAAAAACCTTCTCTAGACTGTCTCAAAAATTACTTTTCTTTCTTTTTAATTCTGAAAAAAAACTGACCTAGTGTTAGGTTCGACGCGGGATAGGATGCTGCTCCAACGCCTGGCAACTCCGTATTTTCAACTCAGGATCCGTAGGAGGGCGACCAATCTTTTCAACTTTGACGTCAAAAGCTGCCCCTTGACAAAACGCATTCTTGACGCATTCGAACCGTATCTCCTCTGGGTATCCGAATTTGAAACATTCCCCGACGGCGAAGAGATTAAATTGGTCCGAACTACCCGTCGATGGGTCGATCCGACAACTATTCCGATAACTAAATCACCCAAAGTAAACTCTGCCCCCCCCCCTTTTTTCATCGGAAGAAGAACCGGATGGGCTCGATTTCGGAGCAAAAAAGAGTTCAAAATCGAACTGAGAACTCCATAGCCCGGCACTTGGGACCAATCTACAAACTTCTTGTCATCGGGAAACCTTTCGAGTTCGGCCTGAAACGATCCTTCGCTAAAGATCTGGTCCACCCTCTTCATATATAGTGGCACCGGGATGGAACACCAGAATTTTTCAGGCAGTCACCGACACAGTAAACTCAAATTGAGGAGAACTTGGTGCGTTCGATATCACGTCTCTCCGGAACTGGAAATCGGGAGAGGGGAATGGTTGGGACACATATGCAGGGTGTTTGACCGAGGGAGGTTCCCTCCAATGGTCAGGATATTTGACTTCCGCAAAGATGTGGATTTCCCGCAGACTCGTTGTTTCTGCTGCCATTGTAACCTCGAACCGTCGACATACCTGGTACACAGTGACGAGCACGACGGCACGATTCCTCATTACATTCTTGGAAGGTAGCTCGTTCCACTAATCCCGGTGCCCATCTCGGTGCTCAAAGCCCAAGATTCACGATAGCGGTGTGGCCCACGCGGCTTACTTGATTTTGGTGAGGAGATGGCGCGCTGAGCCTCCACGGTGGTCTAAGGTATGGTAGGCCGAAACTCTCCCGGTAGGTTTTCGGCTTCTCTGTGGCCGATCCGTCTCATGGCAGTGAGCCAATCGCTCTTTGTGGTAATTGACGTTGCACGATTCCGCTGGCACGCAGTGAGTAGCTCAGCAGAGCGCTGGCACACTTGCTTTCTTTTCTCCTCTCCTAGCGTTCTCCACCACCCACTCACCAGCTCGCGTACTAAAGAAGTGCGATTATGCTGCACGTCATTCAGCTGGGGAGCTGGCTCGGAGACTTGCTTGCTTGCTGGTCGGTGGCTCGGTTTGCTGCCTGGTTGGGTGACTGGTTTCAGCTGTCATAGGCAGCCCTGACAGCAACAGGGTCGCTGAACTGCTACGGTGTCACTGAGGACGCCATCCCACAGCACATCACTGGAGTTCCAATTTACTTTTTGAGCTGCAGCAATCAAGGCCAACTTTTTGAAACCCCGTTCTGGTCGAGTTTTTAATCCGCCGGGTATAGACGCCGAGACATCTTCTCGATCTTTCCCGCGGAATCTCTGCAGAAAACGAGATGCGGGAGGAGGACGAGGGAATGCTTGAACCAGAATGTGGTACGCGGTACGTTTGAAGGGCCCAATTGAAGGGCGCTACGCGATAGCAGAGTACCTAAATGAGGGCTGACAGATAGATGAATATTCCCTTCGATGAAAGAGGAACTGTATTCAGAAAGACCTAGGTAGGAGAGCGACGACGAGCACAACAGGACTCACGCACATCGGCAAAGAATCGATGGCTCCCTCTGAGAATGCTGCAACCTCCCAGGAGCTGTTGGTGCTGTTCAAGTGTTCGGTGAAACTCCGAACGACACAGGCACCGTATCAGGGAGCACGTCGAACAGTTTCGATGGAGCTGTGCAACGGAAACGCGCGACTGTTGGGTTCCTTCGAAATCTTTCACGCGAGTTCTTCCATGCGACCTCGTACGTTTAAGCGGTTGAAAAGCGGGGCTTCAATACCGGCTTCGGACGTAGCGCCGCATGCATCGAGCGGAAACATGTTAGTGGATTTCGTCGATTCCCATTAACCTTTTCTCTCGGTCGTACTCATGCAGTTCATATTCCGCTCCTCTCGTATCTTCGCGCTCCCAAATTCACATGCTGAGAGATCAGATGAATCATCCATCGCGCATTCCAAACTTATTTCTGAACGGAAGTCGCCGTACCACGCGACTCCAGCAGCGAATTTTTAACCTTCGTCGTCGAAGGATTTTGAGGAGAACAGCGTCAAGCTGCGAAAGAGTGACGGAATGGTTCGGCGCGATATGCTTCGCGGTGTTTGTCAGGAGAGCGCCGAAATCGGTTATTCTAGTTAGTAGGAAGTATTTTGGTTTCATTCCATTTCCATTTATTTTATTACAGTTTTTCACAACTTCTACACCGACGAGTCTGGGCCTTTCCCGCTAGCTCCAACTCTGAACGGTGGATCGCTGTCTTGAACTCTCGATTAGAACGGTCACGGATCCGCGGATATTTCAGGAAGGCCGGATCCGGAAGTGTCGTTCCTGTACCATACGCCCGGAGGCCGCAGAAGGCTTTGAGCCGCATTTCGTCTTCGTCAAGGAGTAGAGGAGGCGATAGATGGAGCCTCGTTAGGCGAGTTCACGTAGGACGCGGCGCGAAGGAGACCACGAGAAGCTGCGGAGCCGTCGGCACAACAGACGAGTCCGTTCGGAACTAGGTCGCTCGTTCATGGGAATGATTCGAGAAGCAGCGCGGCGATGAACACATGACGACCGCACGCGTGCACGCGCAAACGCGGACTGGCACGCACCGACGCAGAAATCCATTAAGCAGTCAACAGACAAAGACGACAACAAAGCCAGCCCGCTGGCCAGTAGGCCGGCGATCAGATGACTGGCTGGCTTCCCGTCGGGACGCCATATTATACGTTTAGAAGCCTCAGGGGAAGCATGCTGCTGGCAACGGGGCAAGGACGAAAAATTATTTGAGGGAGGCTAATTGATTTCCTTTTTGCGAGCAATTGCTGCGTTGCCTAGCAATACAGCGACACGGGCCGCGAATCAATTTTTGGCGAACGGGCAGCGCAATCCACTCATCGGGCCAGTGTTTCTAGCTGCTAGGTCAGGGATCACAAAAAAATCGTGACTCAGGATCAATGCCTCCCTCCGCAAATTTCCCACTCAGAAGCCTTGGTGCGCTGACATTTGAACGCGTCTGAGTCTCATACCATGGAGTGTGTTGCAATAGTGAACCGAACCATCAAAGAACATGCGTGAGCTGCCTCAGTGGCGCTCCGTAAGATTATGTCGAGGCGTACCTCCACTGAACGGAGGAGGGGGGGTGGGGGAAGAACAGCCGCGGCACCCCGAGCGATTCGAGCGATGCGGAATGAAGGTATCAATATTGTCTCCGTCTTCATTCAGCCAACTTCGCGTTCTCGACGTAGTCCTTCCTGCAACGATCGACGACAGCTGGTCAGTGGGCACTTTCCTTCATTTGCAGTCGAATCTGGATAGGTATACGGGTCCAGCAGTAACTCACATTCTACTGCGACGTCTGAGAATCGAGGCATCGGGTCGCCGGTACTCCCTCCCCCGCGTTGTGTGAGCGCATACGGCGTATCCCTTCAACGTGTCGACTTTATGTTCGCCTCAGCTCAGTTAACGGTTGTTGAGGGCTGAGACTCTCAGCCCGTATCTGCATGTGAGGCCCAGGAATCGGGAGCTGCTGGCCGTTGGCGCATTTTCGACCATTCCGATGTGTCAACACCCGAGCTCCGAAAGTCTGATACTTCCGTCAGCTACTCGCGAATCATCAACGACGCGACTTCCGAGGCTGAAGTTAGCTCTGAGCTTCAAATTGTGTTCCTGCGCGGGGATTTGGCGGCCCTCTGGGCTGTTATTCGCAGACACCGCCGCGAAGTCGTTGGAGAGCCTGTTCCCTGACTGTTATTACGGTGAGCGAGCTAAGTTGGGAATCATTTGGAAGCGGTGCTCAATATCGAATCAACACATCGAGGCAGAAACGCTCTCAATCGACTGCGTGTTATGTGGTCGCACTGCCTGCTGTGCCAAGGATGAGACGAACCTCGATAGTTGAAAAACAGACCGCGGTGCTGGATCTCTTGGGCGATCAGCATTGCGATTCCAAGAGACTGAAATTCCGCAAACCTCAATCATTTGTCTCGGAACGATTGTATCGGACCTCGCTGCCGGGTGATCCGAGCGACGGTCAGATTCGCGTTGGGAACAAGTTCTTGGGAGCCGAAGAACAGGTCCTGCGAGCCCTCACAAAGCTATCGGAAGTCAATGCACGCGTAGCCCCGTTTTCTGCTGCTAACATCTTTGCGAGGCCGTTGTTTTGATCGTCCTGATAAACACTCCCCTTCTGATTGAAGTTTGCGGAAACAGGGAGGTACGCAGAGAAAATCGTGACTGACTTCGACTGCCATAATTTGGGTCTGATAACTCCCCAAGGAGATTTTTTCGGGGAGGACTCGGCGCTTCCGAACAAATTCCGTCGTCCTGCAGAGCGCGAGCGTGAACAGCGATCATCAGAACGCTGCATTGCGGCAATATGGCAGAGTCGCGTGGATCGAAGGCTCGGAGCAAGCGTGCAACCCCATATGCCAGGTGACACAGAGTCTTTTGTGAGCGACGACTGAATCCAGGAAGGGTTGGTTGCTGAACTTCGCCGGGCGCTGCAATGGGAGGGATTCCCACCGTCGTCGTTGGTGGCAATTGGACTTCATCCTGTAGTCCTCGTGTTCACAACGGAATCTTCTCCCGTCTTTTCATCTGTCAGAATTGGCCCCCCCTCAAGCTCTGACCTCGGAACGGTCTTTCGGAAAGGGTCGCCGCAGAGAGGGAGGAGTTCTCAGAACCTTTCGTCCGGGCTGCTCAAAGTCATTAACGACAAGGTAACCAAAGGTCAACGGAAGACTCATCACCACAAACGAGATTAGTCTTCCTAGATAAGCTTGCGCCGTCTAGTTCGAGTTCCTGCCGGGAGTTCGTGGTGCCGAACGAGCTTGTTGTAGCCGTGGTATGATGCGAAATACAGGACTGGGTGGACGCCTGGGAGTAGATCCAATGGAACGCTGGTTGACATGGAAATGAGATTCGATGATTGACACTGCCGCACCGAGAGGAAGCGATCGACGCTCGCCCTCGATTGAAGCCGAAGGTCAAGAAAATGTTGTTCCGACAGAGCCTGCCCGATTCCCGTGGGCGAGGAGTCAATGACACTCCTGATCCGCGATAAAAAAATCCCTGGATCCGACATCAAGACCTCGTTCACTATTCTCTCGCAGAGGCTCAACTCCATCGCTGGAGCCAATCTCCAAATTCAAGCTCGAGCGCTGATATGAGAGACAACGGGGTTTTTGGTGCGACCAAGAAGAATCTGAATGCTGTTGATGATTCCGTGCTTTCTCTCCGAACAATCCTATTCCGAATCGGGGAAATATTCTTCCGCATGTGTTTCTCCGCGGGAACGCTCCTATGTCATTTCACGCTCCTCGAACTGAAGTGGATATGACGTTCGGGGAAATTCCGAATCCAGCCGAAGTCAGCCGTTCCTTCCTCTTCAATGTCGGGTTCCCATAACTGCCTGCTTCGAAGTGGGTTCAGTGGGCATCTCGCAGTCATTGCCGCTTTTCCGTTCTCTACACCCTCGAAATAGGCTCGTAGGACCACCAGTCAACGCTTGAGCTCAGAAACCTTTTTCTTCAGGAGCGAGTTTCCCCGATAACCTTTCGTCCGGCTCAATCCCTTGGTATCAGTTCATAGAGACTCACTCTCCTGAACGAAGTCAGGAACACGAATTGCCGACGGGGAACCAGTTCTCGAGGCCCAAGCAATGAAGTCGATGGTACGTCGATTCATGGCGTACGCGTTCTAGGCGTACTCGGTGAGGCGCACTCCCATTTGAATCGTTTTGGTTCTCTCGACTTCCCGGGGCGATCGCTGACAGGATTTCCAGAGCTCCAGCCCTCATTGCATTGTCCACCTGTTCTTAAAGACGAGTGCTATCATACTGACATAGAGCGGAATGGAATCGACTTCTTGAATCGGCGCCTGATCCTCCAACCTGATCCGATTTCTGAACTACGTCGTCTGTGTGCCATGGGAGGACGAGGATCGCTGAAGCCACGACCTGCCATTTGTCCTAGAATTCACGGGAGGCGTCGAGACCCGAGCAACGATCGTTCTGATCGCCTCGGCTTTCGGTGAAAAGTTTCCGACCAGAAAACTGCGACTCTTCCTCAACTGGAGGAGACACTCGATTCCCTCACCATGACGCTATCGAAACCATTAGCTCCAACGACTGCGAGGCACCGTCGAGAATTTCAGTGACTGAGTTCTTTCAGAGGTCTGGTTTCGTACCGCGCGGCAGTACATGAAGAATGTCCTCAACAATAGACCTCAGCGCAAGTCTACCGCGTCGGGTGCATTGTTGTGGGCCATTGTTCAAAATGAAAAGCGAATTTTTTCCGGGGTTCGAATCTGACACCGCGAACACTCGCCCGGATCTCGACGCAAACTTCATAAAAAAGCCCTTCCTTCAGCTCGGGGGATGGATCGTGATGGTGGATCGCTAGCCTAGTTCCTTGACACGAGGAGGATCCTGAACATCGCGGAAGAAGACGGTTCTCCGGCACAGTTTTCTGAATCTAAGCTTCAACACATACTACAACACCTGCGCAGTTGTTGTTTATTGCGGAAGCAGTTCATCGTGCGTCACACACACCCCGCATCACGGATTCAGCAAAGTTTGAGTCACGACGTGGTGACGAATGGCGAGCAACGCTTATATCTTTGTAAGGAGAGCACAGGAAACAACTCATCAACTCGGCATTCCGGGAGGACGGACACGCGCAGAAACGGTCCATTCGCCTGTGACTTATCGTAGTGGCTAAGCCTCTTCTGCAGCCCCGAACATACAATGACCGCACACGTCTCCGGATTCGGTGTAGATGAGGCGATGCGGTCGTCATTATTATTTTTCGGATATGAGTCGTGTCTTCTTAGGCGTCGCCCATCTGAATCCGCTCGGCTGCGGCGCGTTTTCCCTCCTTCAGATAGCTTCCCAGGTGACGAGCTCCTTCCCCCGGATATTTCCCTCCAGGAATCCGAACAAACGGTCGGCTCACTTCCGAGCAGACTGAAAAGAGCTGACGGCTTCAGAACTGGTGATGACCCTCTTTCGCCCTGGGTTACAATCACAACCCCTTCGGATAGCTGCTGAGCTTCCACCCATCAGGGAAAAAGTGTTCGTCCGGAGAACATTTATATTTTCAAGTAGTTTTCGTGCGGATGTTCAATGAGGAACGCATCCCGCCACCCAGCTCCCAGGAGCTTCGAGCGGCAAAACAACTGCAGGATCCACGGAGGGTCGTAAAACCCAACTACAACGAACAACCTGGAGAACACCAGCCCTCTCAGCCATTTGTTTCAGAAAAAAAAAACAGAAGCCCTCGGAGGAGCCAGAACGAGCAACCACGGTTGTATCGTTGATTGCACTCAGAGAAGCTTACCTCGAAAAGTTGGAGACTAAAACTGGACGCTCTTTGAACATGAGAAAACTGAGCTTCTTGATGACCTTTCGGATGCCCGAACGGGCACTAGAAGCGAACTTCAGGGACTCACGGGGCTTGCAGCCTGGTATCGGATGAGACATGGTCCGCAGGAGCCGGACGCTGTCTCTATGTACATGCCGCGCAAAGCCGTTCTCGTTTCGAAACCCAACCCTCCGTCGCAGAACGACAACCGCATTCTTGAATGTGTTGCTTCGCGAAAATTTGCCGACAACGATGATTGGAGTAATTGAGATTCTCATCAACAAAAGTCAAACGCCCGCCTGTCGGTCTGTGTGTGTGCTCGCGATAGCCATACTCCACCGCCAAGAGTCCAATCACAATGAACACTCCTACATTGTGTAGGAGCAGGCCTGCGAGACGGACACGGGGTACCCGACGCCCCTCAGGCCCGTGATCTATCTATTATCGATCTATTCGAATAAGAGTTCAGTTTTTGTTTGTTTGCGAGTTCTCGATTGATTAAGACGCCAAGATTACGATCGCGATCGCAATGAACCCTCTTGCATCGTGCTGAGCATGTCACCGAGACAGACATTGACCATCCCCTTCAGCTCACCCCAGAAATCTATCCATTAGATCTACATAAATAGAAGTCAAATGTCTGCATGTCTGTCGATCGTCTACCTCTATAAATTGCCCGCACTCTCGCATTTCACCATCTGATCGGGATCGAACCTCCTTCATGATGTCGCGTAGTTGTCCTCCCTCCCTCTCCCTTTCCCCGGGAGAATCCCACTCAAGCTCGAGACTTATTGTCACTCGAGAGGACTTTAGAAGGAGTCTCGATAAGTCCCCGGTATTCTATCAGATTCGAACGGTGAAATCCGACGTATAAGTAGAACCGGATCGTGAAGTTAAAAACCTCGTGTCCGCCACACCTTTGTATGCTCTGCCAGCCATCCACAGCTCAACCTGCCATCGGTCAAGCCGCAGCTACCCAAAGATTGGTCATCGAAATCTCCTTACATGAAGAGCGCTATTTGTCTGTCCACGTATCCTTCTTTCTCAGTGGACTCTCGAACGAACAATAAGCTCGACATGGAACTCGCGACAGAGAGAGAGTCATTTAATTGGACCAGGGCCATCGTATATAAGGACAGAGACCGGAACGGGTGATAGTGCAGTATGGGGTACCGCGGGTTTCTTGGCCCGTTGGCAGCTCCCCTCCCCTAACACTGTGGGAGAGCCGATCATTTTTTGAGAAGGGTCTGGAGATACATCCGGAGTGGTTCTCCGTATTATCTTCCTGAAATGGTTCCAGGAGAACCGTTGAAGACCGGCATTCTGATCATACTGGGACGGTTCGGGAATACGGATGCAAAACTGACAGAAGCCCGACAGGGATTTTGACGGAATGAACGAGTCAAAGATCCTAGGGAGCTTCTGGAGCCAGTCAATCTGGTAGGTATATTTGGTGTAACCTGTTGCCACACTCGGCAGGATGTTTGACGGAGACCTCAACGGAGTGCTGGCCGGAGGCCGACCAGTGTATCATAAATTCCCAATTTATTCTACTTTTTACGATTTATATTCACATGACTCTTCTCTCGCCTGTATTTCTTCTGAACATCGAAGCTCATATGCATAGGGAAGCGAGCAACAGAGTCCGATCAGAGGAGCTAGAGAAAATCGAGATCGCGCCACCGGGGATGAAGAATTCTGCTCCAGAGGCGAGGCGTAGGGACGTTCTCATTCGAGATATGCGGTTCCATGCCTGGATCAGCGAAACTCATTCATTTCCTCGGATTGGCTGGCTTGCTCACCCGGCAAAGCCAACAGCCAGTGGCTTACAGCTCTCCGAGGTGCACGCCTTCTATTAATGAGAGTCCGCTCAACGTGCTCGATCCAAAACTCCGGACGATGAACGACTGGGAGGAAGAGGAGATTGAGGGGAACAAGGAGGAACAAAGTAGTGAGAGGCTCGGGGGAGTGGCGTCAGCGGCTGGCCGGGAGGAAGGAATGATAACACGAGTCTTTGTGAGCCGGCAATAATCTTCCTGATACAGCGCTTTGTTTTCTGATGGCGCGATTCCACTATGTCCCTGTCTTCCCGGAAGCTCTCAGCATACGAGATCAGCGCAACTGCTTTGCTGCGAAGAAATTCACGTTTATGGAAAGTGGCCCGATACGTGGTCGATCGTGTGCTTTGAAATCATGAATAATTGCTATCTGGGGATGCTTCTGGAATCTTGTGCTCCATCCCGCAACTCGGAAAAGTATTACGTTGTCGGGGAACCGCAACATTCTGCACTCATTTTGACGGTGCCCGTATGATTGCATTGCGTTGCTTGCTTGAATTGGACCGGCCAACTGGTTGGTTTGTGAGCTTCTTGGAAAAGTTCCTCGGTGGCTCTTCCTCGTAACGCGCAAACAAGATTTGACCGGCGGCAAAAAGAGGCAACGAGCCCGAAAAGAACGAGAACACAAACCACTACCGACCTTATGCTCGAGCTACGTCGGCGGTGGAGGACGCAGCGACGAGGGCCGCAGCAGGAAAAGCAGAAGCTTATAAAAGAGACAGTTTTCCGCATAATTTCGCGGGGAGCGACTTTTGCGAATGGAGTCTGGCTGACTCGCCTGCCGAGCGAGCGACCAGTGGCCGGTTAGCGAGCTGGCCTCGCATTGCCCTGGCCGACTCGGCCGGGGTTACCCTTTCGGCCGCGGCTTCCTGCCCTACTCTCTCGAAAAGAACATTCCCCGATCCTCCGGCTCCCAAGCCGGTCGACTGCTCGGTCAATCGTTGAGTCGCATATTTTCGAAGAGCTTTCAAAGGCATCGTTCCCCGGCCCGATGAGGAACACCGGGCAAATATTTATTCTACAACTTGCTCCATCGGAGCCCTCCCCCCTCCCTCTTGAACTTCTAATGTGATTGCTTGCGCATACCTCGCTAGATCGATTGTTGCCGAGATGAAGCATGGCGAGTCCCCTTCGCCGACGAGTGTTCATCTCGGTGTCTCAATGCCCAGAAATCGCGTTCCACCGATAACCTTACCGAGCCATAGAGACAGTCTCCAGCTGAGACTTAAAGAGAGAGCCGCACGTTCATCGCCGCATGTCGTCTACTCGGCAAGTTCCATTCATTTTATTTCGCAAAAACAGGTCCTCTCGATTCATACTCTTCTGGTCTCGAGGGAATCTGTGAACAAGGGCGAGGAGATGGTTGCGGGGAGCTGAGAGACTCCCCCATGCGGATTCATGACATTTCGTGGGGGGCAGTCTGGTGCCTCAGAATTCTTCTTCCAGGAGGCACGACCCAATACAGCCGCGTCAACAGTTTGCAAAGGTTCGGAAAGTCTATCAAAGACCGAGTTTCGTCATCACATCCCAGCCAGGCGTAGACTTCCCCGCATCCGCCTGAAGCTCGACCCGCTGCGCGTCATATTGCACATTTTTGAAGCTGATCACCAAAAGTTTTTTTTTTTCCGAAAGTTCTACTTTTTCGGGGCGCGGGGATTGAGTGGAAAATTAGTTCCTCAGAGCTGGCGTTGCTCACATACATCGGCATCAGTGAACGCCACAGCAAGAATCTACGCTCCAGCGATTTGATGACAACAGGACAGCTTCAAGCAAGCGGACCGGCGCGAACAACAGGGCAGGAGGACCGGGCGGGTGTTTGCTGGACGTCGACTCGCCAACGGGAAATATCGCTGTTTGAACCGAGGAACGCAATTAGACTCGGATATCTCCCTCAGGAGCGCTTCGTCGGGACGGGGCGAATCGAAAATTCAAATTATCCATGAGATTTTGAACTTTCTCTCCGGAGCAGCAGGCTGGAGCAGCCGACGAACATCAGAGGGGGCGGGCTTTTAGCGGGCTCGCTGCGCCGTTGCCGTAAGTTGTACACAACCCAGTGGACTCGTGAGTTCCGTGAAGAAACCGCAGCGACAAGTTGACAGCACTTTCCTTCCGGAAAAGTGTCTCCCCTTGTCGTAGGAAAGGCGGGGGCATTTTATTTCGGTCGAGATAAACGTCTCGTCGAAACGGAGGAAGCGAACGCTGTTGAATGAATGCTATTGTTGTTGCTTCTGCTGGTATTGTTGTTCGTGGAGTCCCTGCTTTGATGATGTCGTTCGGTCGCTTAGTTCCTCACTCGGAGTCGGAGAAAGAGAGGAGTGGCGAAGGAAGCGCAGTCGAGAAATCGGAAGAAGAAAGATGTAGACGGGGCAGATAAGAGGAGGAAAACTACGTAACGACCTCCAAAAAGCGACAGCGAGAGAGCATGCGCGAAAAGAGAGAGACAAAAGATTCAAACACAGGTGGTTCACTTCACCCGTCGCTGCCAGCGATTGTCTGTGTGGCTCCTTGTGTCATTGCTATGGGCGGCGGGGGAGACGAAGGAACAAGTACGACTAGCAGGAAGAGGAGCATTCGTGTCGTAAGAAACATGAGTCGGAACAGGAAGAACGAGAACGATCGGGAAATCAAGAGGACAGGCTACGTGAGGAAATGCAGCCTCCACCAGAAAAGAAGGATAGCCGAGGCCCGCAGCAGTGGCTTGTCAGAATGATGATGGGAGCGAACTCAGTGAAAGGAAGGGTAGAGCGAAAAAGGCGGGGCTGGGGAGATATAAGAGGGAGAGAAGAAAGAAAATGAGAGCCAGAAAGTAATGAAGCGAGTTTCCAGGACCATCATGCAGTGTTGTGTTTGAAACTTAAAAGAGGGCTGAAGCATCGATCGTGCTCGGATCGCAGGCGTAGCCACGGGAGGGAGAGGGCTTGCTATTTCAGACCATCTCGCAACAGCCCATCAGACGATGATGATGATCATTATGATAGAGTACCAGACGACAGCTTAGGCGGCGGGCGGGGACGGGAGGAAACTCTGTTGCTCTTGATACTAAGGGGCGGGAAAGGCACCGCTGAGCGGGCAGTGGTCGAAAAATCAAGACCAGGACAATTAACGGTTCTATCGACTCCACTGACAAGTCACTAGAGCTGCCTCATGGTGGAACGCCACATTGTGCAGCTGTAACGAACAAGTCGTTTTAAACGCTCAGACGGTACAAAAACGACTCGCTGATCAGCTTGAAGTGTTTCGGAGCCATCCACAGCAGCGCTCGGGCGAGTTCTCTGATTTCTGATCTAACATAACCTCTAGCAATGGTCGTTCTCTAAAATGGTCCGGGAGTCGCAGATTTAGGAAGTCCAGGTTTGGTTTGACATGTTCAGAAGTGAATTGGCTGTCGAGATGTGAGTGCAACGCAGACGAAAGAGGAATGAGAATGTGCGTTCCATGGTCCTTCTCTGAATTATGGCAGAGCTCAACAAACTACTTCTCATGATTATCATTTGAGGGCTGACGGAGGTTCCCATCGGGTCCACCCGCGGGAGGCTTGATTGTAACCTGAACGTGGGGGGATCGATGTCGAGGAAGTTCGACGGAGGGAAACAGACAGGCTGCACAGAGGAGATGCGGCGTTGGAATTGACAAGCTCCCGTCTCTATTAATTATAAATACGCATCGCGAGCATCGAAGGGATCAAGTGGCAATCGCATCCTCCGAAAACAGCTAAGCAGACATCGTGTTCGTTCCTGGCGGCATGATATCCCCTCACAGCCGTTTGATGACTACGTGAACAAGGCCCTTCAATCAGAGGCGGATAGAACGGATTGGGGAAGCGGGAGTTCAATTCAGCCACCGTGAGACTCGACGGCGAGTCTGATATCAGATGATCGCTCAACGAGCAAACCAGTCGCGGGTTGAAACCAACATTTGAACGATCGCTACGTTGTCCACGGGAAACAGACTTTGCGATCTCCGATCGGCTTATGACTCGCATCCTAGGAGTTGATACAGGAGATCGAGGTCTCAGTATCTGCAACGATCGTCAGACGATCACTCAGATCACTGGAGAGGATGGAAGCCAGTCAATGAATCACGAGGAACGAATATTAGATACAGAAGCATGGAGCATTTGAGAGGACTAGAGGACGAGCTATGAGGCCACCAATGAAGAACGAGGGAGAGAATCGGGGGGGGGGGGGGGGGGGAGGAGAACGTAAAGGGAACCAGGGGAGAGGAATGCGAGGAGCACCGTACAAATCGAGGATCACGGAGGGGTTCGTGCTCTTCACAAGCCCAGAAGGGACTTCAAGTGAAATGCATTCCGCTCCATTAGGCCCTCAAGCGCTTTCGGATGAGCATCGAATCGGCAGGGAATGATACGCGTTCGGTCGAGTTTTCGAAGATCCTCTCTGCGGCAGATCGGCCCGAGGGGAGCGTCCACGCCTGACGTGGTCAAACTGAGCAGCATCTTGGAGTTTCCGTCGTTGCTGCGACGATTCGCGCAGCTGCCCGCCTTCCGCCCCCCAGAACCTGTGTTCCCCGAGCTCGTCTGTCCCGTGAGGTAGCCTTCTAATTGTGAGACGAACCGGAGCAGCGGAAAAACATTCCGGACCGAAGAAGCAGACGGCTCAACGAGCAAGCCAGCCAGCAGACAAGCTGGATGGTTGCCTGCCCGGTCGTTTGCTCGCTTGCTTGGGTGGGTGGATGGGTGACTGGCTCACTCGCTCGCTCGCTTTTCTGCCCGTTCGTTCGCTAGCGAGGAAGCTAGCTAGGCAGCCAGCTGAGGAACACAAGCGAGCGAAAACCGCGAAGCGTCGCCCTTCCTCCTTCGCTTGCTTGGTGGCAAGCTTCCACACTCACTCGCCCGTTCTATGGCCACTACATGGTCCCGGCGCCGCTCCACCGGGGCCGGCTTCGCGTTTGACGATTAGGGAAAAAATGTTCGAGCGCACTTCACGGCGCCAATTGATGAGCATGGAACGCTCGAATTGAGGAGGATTTTCGCGCGCTGTCCGTGCACCGGACTACCGGAGGGCGTGGATACTTGGTACGACGACCTTCTGGTTGCGGGGGGAGGGACGGACCTATTGGATGATCGAGAGAGAGAACTCGAGGAGGAGGGTCGGACACGTGCTTGACGGAGCTCGGCAAAGCGGCAATCTCCTCCTCGTCTGTGGGGCCTGGTCGCCACAGCCGCGCCAATGTGATGACGAGCTCGCGAGTGATTGCCATGAGTGATTGTGATTGAAAGCTAATCGCGCGCTCCAGCGCATCTATCTGTACGTGTTGGAAGGATCGTTGCCAGCTCGCTCCGGAGATCAAACGCCCCGAGCGAGTGGGGCTGTGAGTGTCGGCCCGCTGCAAGACGTTCGCCACGGCTGCAGACGGGATCAATCAACCACCAACCCACCAGCCGTCGAACCTACCCACCCAGCCACCCACCAGCACCTTATCGTGCTTGTGTTGAAGCTACGAGACGAAGTGATTGGGGAACCCGGGAGCTCTCCGCTCCATCAACCGAATCCTCGAGCCACCCGAACGCCTCCATTGACAAACAAACTTCACGACAAACGAATCAACAAACAAACACACACAGACACACACACACACACCTACGAGCGAAGGATAGGGAGTCGAACGACAGTTCCCGCCGTGACTTACCGTATCAGTGTTCACCGAACGAGGGATAGTTCCTGAATTGCCGATTGTCGTCCGCCCCGTTGTCTTTTGGCACGGAGGGAGACCAAGGCTCCGAACCCGGTTCGTTTCCGAGGCCGTCGCGAGACGTCGACCATCAGCAGACCGACGGGAGCTGCAACAACGGCAGCGCAACGATAGTTGCCCCGATCACCACATCCGCCAATGCCAGGTGTAAATTGATGCTCAAGCCAAGAAGAACTTTCAGTGGGGTGTGATTGTGCGTGCAAGTGCTACCCGAGGAAAATACAAAGTGCAAGTGACTGGGTGTTCAGTTTAGTGAGATGAGCTAGTCAGTGGCCAGTTAGTACGGCGAGTAGGCTTCACAAGGCTGGGCGAAGCGATCCTGTATTTTTGCTCTCTCACGCAGTGGTGACGCACCGTTGGCTAGCTGGCGGTTGCAAATTGCGTGTGAGCTTGCAGAAAATGAAGTCGGCTGAACCGCTGCATTTAGGAGCAGTGGTTGCCAGCAGACTTTCCAGTCGACATACAACAACACCAACGACAACCACCAGGACGACGACAACAGAAACAGCATCACCACCGGAAGCAGCCACAGCGACGACAACATCTGTAGTTACAGCAGCAGCAGCAGCGGCGGCGGCGGCGGCGTCAGCAACAACAACACCAGCAGAAGCAGCAGCACCTACAACGATAACAATAATAACGTGGATAAGGGCGAGTGGCAGGGACGACCACGTCAATAACGCGCGAAACCACCATATCAACAAAAACGAGTCGAACAACAAGAACGTCAACGTAGACCACGCCGTAGACGCAAGGAGTGACAACAATAACAGACGCCGGAGCAATAACAGCGACAGCAACAACGATAACAACATCATTCACGTTCGCAAGGGCGTTGACGAAAAAAGGCGCAATATTTGTTTTGAGGTATTCGCTCCAGAAACCGTTGCCATCGAACGTTGTCGCTTATTGAGCTGCAGCGTTTAGGCTGCTGTTGGTTGTGGCGGCGGCGGCGGTGGTGGTGGTCGAAGACGAGGTCGCGGTCGTGGACGTCGAGGTTGACGTGGTGGCCGGCGACGATCCCGCCCGGCAGTCCGGCGGCGGGGCAGAGGGTCGGCGTGGTGGCGTACTGCTGCGACGCGCGCGACGAAAACATTCCTAAGCTAACTTATCGCCAAGGCCTCCTCCTGCCGCGTAGTGTGGAGCGACTGGCCGCAACCAGGAGCGCGGGGCCGTCGCTCTGCCCCGCAGACCGCCAACCTGGTGTCGTACTGCCCCCGTTGCAATGCAGAATTGCTTTCAGCTCCGAGCGACGGCTCCGAATACGCTCGAGGAGGACGGGACCACCACAGACAAGCAGCAGCATCAGCAGCAGCCTCAGCAGATCATCACCATCACGAAACGCAGCAGCAAGCGGGACCATCCCGTCGGCATCGGTCATCGCAACACCACGCACGGCACCACTTTTACCCTCGTCCGGACAGCCCCCCCCCTATTCGCCAACATCCCTCACATCTTCAACAACAGCATCATCGTCAACATCGACGGCCAACCCAATCAGACCTACAACAAACCGCGTTCCAGCACCTGGGACATTCTTCTGCAACGGCCGTACCTTTTCAACCGTTCTCACCGGGTCCACCGAGAAATGTTCTTCCGCAAGGTAAGCGCCTCCACCCACTATCCCGAGCTTCCGTGCGAATCAATCGGAAATCAGTCGTAGCCGTCAGATCCTGCTCGGGAGGGGCTCGTTGATCGACGTGACCGATGTCTGAAGTGGTGTAAGAATCCGGCTTCAGGGCCTCCAGGAAGCCACGGAGCGTTTAGGCTAAAGGCTCCTCGAACCAGGCCATCCTGTCCGCCTTTTTGTGTTCCGAGCGACAGCACATGCTGTATGATTATTCCGGACAAAGTTGTGACGTCATCGGTCAAAGAATTGAATCGTTCGCTGAAATAATCCACCGAGTCTCTCGACTGCAGTCTCCTCGACCGTTCAAGTGCTGACATTTGGTTTATGATCCAGCCTAATTCCACGAGGCTCCCTGGCATGCCCAAGCGACCCGTGGAGGAAACGGCGCACCCTGTGAAGAAGGACAAGGGACAGTGACCTTTGCCCCGACATTTCATGCGCGTTATTAAAATCGGTATTCACATGTATATACGACGAAATCGCATTGATCCCCTCTATGTCCTATTCTCATCATCATCAACGACACTGATCCCTTCTCCGACAGACATGGCATCAGTGCCCTCCACAAGAGAACCAGTCTATCCCTTCGATATCAATGGAAACTGAGTGCCGTGAACCACGAAAGAGCCTTCTCTTCCGTGATGATTCATATCGGCATGCTTCAAGAGTTCGATCCGAGAGTATTCGCTACACTCAATACCCCAGAATCCGATTGCCGTGCGGTTCGTCCAATTCCCAGGCGTTTGAGGAGGTGAAAAACATGAAGAACTGCGGTTCATCCTTGTGACGCGGCTTCGTCGAGATCCGCTGCGTGTGAAGCAAGCTATAATTCATCCGAAGTGGCTTGAAAAGAACACTCAGCATCAATTTCCGTATCAGCCATGATCCAAGTTCCATAGTTTAAAATCAACATCACGAATTGTTTTATCTCAACCATAATGATACAGCACTTGTATGATTTTCGACAAAAGTCGGCGTTCTGGACAGCCTGTGGAGCGTACAGGAATCGAACATCGAGAATCTCCCCAAAAATATGAATTCCCCGACATCTGATTTCTGTTTTAAAAAGCAACCTTCGACAGGCTTCGAATCAGGTGCGCTCTTGGGATGTTCGACACTAAACGACGGTGACTGCTCTATCTGCGCCGCATGACTTGTACATGTACGAGGGCGCTGCGATACGACCTGTAATAATTAGGCGTTGATACTCCCCTCCAGTGAGTGTCCTTTCTTGTCCTTCGTTATCTATGGAGTGGTCATATCTTTTCCTTCCTCGTCGCGCGGCAATCTTGCGACGAACGATCTTCCCACCTAACTCCTCGCTCTCGGAAACAATTTTTTCTCGATACATTGCTCGACTGAACGTACTCAAAATACAGGGCACTGTGTTTTTCCATGAAGGTGGCGGGATAGCATACAAGCGATCTGACGCCATTGAGAATCGTCTCCCAAATCGCTGAGCGATCAATAGCCGCTCCCGCCGATCTCATCTCCGATGGACCGCCAGTAACCTAGTCCCGACGACCGAATTTTCGAGACCCAATCCGGCGAAAGAAATGTTGACAACGTCTGATAGATCACTGATGGAGCGAATGAGAGTGATAATGCCAGATTCGTGGAACGATCGGGTGTGAAAGCAGTCTCGTCGCAAACGAGCCGCGGATCAACGTCTCGGAATGATAGGTGCATGCGCTATTCTCGTCGTTGATGAATTCCCTGACAATACCCGAATTTTGGGGATTCTTCTGGTCGACATGAAGGTCAGAGATACGGCTCGCAGACGACCGACCATTAGACCGTCGTTCGATCTGCTCAGAGGTATTTCTGTTCGCCGCAGATTCTCGTGCCGGTCGGGTCCTTTCGAGCGCCATCGACTCGGCGTAGCCTTGTCGTGACCGAATGTCTGAACGCAATACGGGGTGGTATATCAGGAACATGTGTAACAAACACATTCGCTCCCTTTTCCCCTAACCCTCGGCGAGGGCTGATGTTAGCTGAGCTCCGAGCCAGCTTGTGCCGGTGAATCTCAGAACATAAGCTTCCAGCGGATTCCTGAAGCCGTTGAAATATTCGTGATCAGACCGTTGAGTGCAAGGGGGACTGAGTTCAGATTTCGGGGTGAGAATGTCACGTGTTAGTAAAGAATGCGCGTCGCTCCACCTCCTGGACGATGAGCTGAAGGAGCAGTCAAGGAGCGTGAGGGGTATTCTCAGCGCTCGTTGGTGAATGGAATCGGCCGGAAAATGTGAGGAATAGGGTTCATCTAGTTCTTGGTTACCCCGGGCAGCCCTTTGCGGGAATGCGTCGCATCTTCTGAGCTTTCAGTATTGAGCCTCCCCCCGAGGGATTTCGCCTCATCCTTCACATACATGGGTACCCAATGCTCATATCCACGATGTGCCACATCATTCGAGCACACGAGTTCCTTCCTGAATTTCAATCATGTTCTGATGCTGAGCATATCATCGTTTCCATGGATCCATTCGCCAGGTGTGGTTTTTCTGATTCTCTGTGCCAGATTTCATGCGGAATCTCTTTGGAATCGTCAGCATTGTTTCTCGGAACTCTCAGGCCGAGCCCAAGGATCTTTGACGGGGACTCCGCGCGAGAAGGTATGGAGATCCCTGCACTGAGATATGAAGGTGGGACATCTCTTCGTGAGCCTGTGGATTCATGTAGAGAATGCTCGTCTCGCCGGCGGGACGGGTACCTGATTAGCACAGGAGGGTATGGATAGCGCGACATGTTGCTGATAACGGAGTCCTCTACCCCTTCGCTGTCGAACGGAATTGGCCTGTTGGAACACATACGTTTTATGGAGAGGAACAATCGAGTTTTGTCGATGAAACTCCAATATTTCCGACTTCCGTCGATTCTGAATCCGAGAAAAAACATTGGCAATGTCGCGGAATAGGATCGCTGTTTCCTACGCCGCAAGTTTCGTTCTGCTGTGCTGGATTCTATAGTCCATCTGATTTCTTGAGTGTATCCTGCACGGATGAGATCGAATGAGTACTTGTCAGAATGAAAGTGGAATCACGAGCTCGATGCGTGTTTGATACAGAGGTTTCGGGCTTAGACGACGGCCAGATAATGATTAGTAACCAGCAGCAGTTGCGATGTCCGCATCTGGTATCCGTCAGGAGGGCAAACAAGGGAACCGATTCCTCGTCACGAGCTGTGTTCAAACGAAGTGATACTAAATCCCAGTGCTGCTGTCATTTGCGCCTCCGTCCCCTAGTGACATTTGCGCCGAGCGGGCCAGGATGAAACGAGCATGGCTTATTATAGGAAGCTCGTTAAAACGTTATCAATGTCCTCGACAAACTGAACGGCGGAGCTAGATGAAACTGTTCGGGGGAGGAGGAAAAAAAGTCTCTATCCAACACCTCGGCTGCCTTGAGAAACGATCAAGTATTTATGGCTGTGCTCTTCATGAAGGATCTCTCACGAACGTCGACACGGCGGGGAAATTGGCAGCGGTCGTTGAGACCAGCAATCGTGTACATGGTGAATCACCATTGGTGATGTATGAATGAACACGGAATCGAGGCTTGCCCTTGAGCAAGTCCGAATACTTCTCCCCCACCAGAGCGCTCTCAGCGCTTTGCAAACAACGCAGTGCGTCTATCTCCTGGAGATCGACCGAGATCTGATAGGTAGTGTCCACTGAAAGAGAATTCAATGGAGCGCTCATGATTATCCCTTCCATGGGGACCTTGATGACGGAAGCAAGCGTCTAAAGGACGCTGGTCGGAAACTCGTTCCTTATTCGGAGATCACGCACAATTCCCAGCGTCTTGCTCGCCTCATTCATCATTCACAGACTCCAGGTGGAATCCTCAACACGAGGAACGAAGAGCAGTGATGGACGGTAACCGCTGCGAGTTGAATAGGGAAACCGGATTCCCACAGGGAGAAGTTTCCACGTTCTTCATCTCGCAGAATGAAGAAGAATTTCAAGCTCTCTTGAGGCACAGGAAGGAAGCTTCAGCAGTCGGGTATGATGTTCACCAACAATTGGGCACGCTCAAATTCGCCCCAGAACTCCTGACACAGTGTGAAGTTCTTCCGGAATTCGGAGGAGTTTTCCCGAGCCGCCAGCCAGAACTCCGTAGAAGGTGAGGCGAAGCATTCACCGGTTCTTGACAGCCCGGAATAGCAGCCGAGCAGGAGAGGTTTCGAGGACTCTCCTCGAACATCAGGCTCTAGAGTGGGCTCCGGGTTCAGGTCACAGCGTCGAACTTCCGACACGGGTATCGCATCTGTTCACAACGACATTTGTATTGATTGGGTGGATCTCTCCGTCGCGTTCCGAACATCCAGCGATTTTTCGAGGAAGGATTCACACTGCACTAATTCCTCTATGGGCATTGAATTAGCGAGCTTCATGCATCCAATCTGTACCTAGGCCTCGACTCTCTGGTGCGGTCGATGACGTCGAGCTCGGGGGTATTTCTCGTATGAGCAGTCCCGTCAACACAACTGCCTCCTCGGGATCTTGGGTGGCGGACAAGTCTCGGATTCGGGATTTTAGCCCGAGGGGGAGAAGAAAGAACGATTCTCGAAGGGTTCACCGTGCCCGGGCTCCCACCAGAACTCCTGTCCTGGGAGCTTCGCTGAACGAAACAGTGCTCTGATTACGGAAATCTTTACCTCGATGTGTGAGCCGTATTGGGTGAACGAGGAGTCGCAACCACGTCATCTCAGGGTGTACGTTGCTAGTCTGCAGCGAACGGTGTGTCCGTTGCAACTGCAGTCGTAATCTGAGAAGGTGCTACAGTCCGTAACATGAAATTGTCGACACCCGATTCTTCCTGGTTCCCCGAGCTACATATTAAAATCATTCGCGCCGATGCCAAGGAACGCTCATACCCAGCTTGAGCTCCAAGCTCGGCTTCAGTTCCGATGAGCAGGGGGAGACTATTTTCTCATTGAAAGCCCTGCACGGGAATTCTGAATGTGGCGTGTTACATAAATTCATGGACACCCACGAATACACGCTTCTTGCAAGTTCCACAACAGGCCTCTGTGGCGGCGTTGGCGGGAAAGCTAAGGGTTCGAGTCGTGGACTGTAGGATGGGACAAAGTGGTCTTCAGCGGCTGGGGGAGGTTCAGCTCGGATCTCCCAGCAGGTTTCAAGTGCTACGAACAAGACCTCCGCAAGGCACCTCTTTTTTTTCCCAAAAAGGCACTCAGGAAGCGGCTGGGGGTTAGGGGACCTGTTTCTCGTGGCGGCATCTACGACCTGGTCTTCATCGGTCAGACAACGAAGGGTAAAACCACCGAGGGCGTAAGAGCTCCCCCATTTGGAGCCGCGAAATTCACAGAAAATCGACGAAGACTTCGTTTTTCGGCAAATTTGGCACTGGCCAACACGAGCAGGGTGGTGGAGCGATGGATCACGCAGGAGATAATTGAGGGTCTACGTTGGGCACTGGAGCACACGTTCACGCCGATTGAAAGCAATACAGCTCACGAGAGGAGCAGCAAACGTCGTTCAACTCGGCATGGGCGAAGGGGAACCGAAGATGAAACCATCACCTAATTGCCTCCTGGAACGTATTCTCGAGGTTATCATATCTAGAGAAGGCAGTTCGAAGTATTAGTGAACGAGAACACGTCATATTCTCGATTTTTCGAGCGACAACCCTAGCTGTCGATGATCTCATGTCCTGAGCAGATTCCGTGATTCGTAGGTTCCTGACTTGAAATTCCAAGTTACAAACTTCTACTGAAATCAAGAAAGTTTCGTTGATCCCGTGACTGAAAAATTCGGAAGAACCGGGTGTCTATAATTTCGTGCTACCGACTAACGCACACAGAAATCCGGGAGAACGTTCATTTCCGAGTCCACTCGGATATCGAACTCTAGGGGGTTTCGAGAAGATGCCACAGACATGTACCGCGAGCGAGGAAAAAGATCCAGTCAGTCTTTTTTTGCGAAAATTCAATTTCCGAAGCTTCGTGCGCAGAATTCTGAGTTTGGCTCCATCGAGAGCCGGGGAATGCGAGCGATTTTCCCGGACTGTCCAGCCAAGCGGATCGATGTCAGTTTTTATAAGATTATAGGACCCGATATAGGGACCGAGAGATAAGTACGAGCGTGATGATCACGGAAGAATGATTTTTGAAGGGTCAGCTCCATGTATTTATGCGCAGGAAGGATCACTGGAGATGAATTTTTTCACTCGTTCATGGCGCAGGGCGAACCGTCGCGAGAATTACTGAGTTTTAAATCCCTGCGTCGTCTGGCTCAGCGAAGTTTCGTTCGCTCCTCTGACGGCTCCCAGTTTGATACACATGTCGAACTGTGCTACGAAAATTCCGTTTGTGGAGCTGTAGCTGTGGTTCGGTAACACATCGGGCTAACAGGAGTCCAGATGGCGCTGGTGGTAATGGAAGTATGCAAAGCGATTCAGAGAAAAGTCATTGCGCCGATCGCCGTCAGGGAACATGAATGAGCCAACGTTTGCGATGGAGGAAACGCGCAGCTTCATCATCTCGAGACCCCGTCGTGTGAGGGGCGCGTCCTTCCCGGTCAAGAAAGTCCGAGAGCGCTCCTCAGGAAAGCGCCTCGCGATCGAGCTTAGAATCGGAAATTTCTCTCACGGAGCCGCTTTCGTGACAAGGTTTCCGAATATTGCACGCGTTAACTCTCGCTGACCATTCACCCTGGGGCTTCGTTCTCGAGGGCTGCCGACTGAACACGCTGCAACAGAGAATGAGAGAACGAGCTCGGAAAAGAATCCGATCACGCGCTCGAGCTCCCTCCGAGTACAGTTATCATAACCATTAAGATCTCCTGAGATCCATGAAATGTTGATGTTAGATCTCCGTTTCGGAAGATGTTTCGGAAGAGAGCAGCGAATCGGAGGGTCCGCCGCAGCGAGAAACCGGCCTGCGAAGGAAAAAAAACGATGTTTCTCCCCATTCCCCCGATCGTTTGCAGCAGCCGACGTGCGCTTTCGAACCCAGTCGAGGATTCTAATCAGCTCAGGGCCAGCTGAGCATCCCGTACCTCTTGACCAGGAGTTGAGAATCCGCTGGACACGCTGATCATGAACGGAGATCAAGGACTGTCTGTGCGTGATTCATGAATAGCCCACAAAAATTTGGACCTGTGGATTCTTGAGAGCGATTTCGTCAATACAAACTCTATTGCGCTTCTACACCGGAGTCGAATTTGATTCCACTTTGAAAATCCCAGTTGAATGAGAACTATTGAATCCGAGTCTGCATCTGGATCTTGCCCCGACAGGTGAACATGATCGATCCATGAGTTTCGAGAATACTGACCGGGTAGGTTTCTCTGTCTGCCTCCTGGCTCCAGAAGAGGTCACGAGCCCCTCATTCTCATCGAATTCGTTTCGTTTGTCCCGAAAACTCCCACTATCAGCTACAAGGATACGTCGAGGTTGTTCGTTCGGGAGCATATCAGGGGTTTCGACCTTCGGAACATCGGAACACCTCTCCATATTTCCCCCTCATAAGGAGCACTTAACTTCCAACAGAAGCTCATCCACCTCCTCGCTGTGTTTCACTGATGGATGAACGCGCCGCAAGCCGAGGGTTCGGACGAAGAACAGGGATCGAACCGGCCCCAGTTTCTTCTCTGTATGCTCATGTTCTGTATGGGTGTCGTTCAGACGAACTGGAGTTGAAATATAGCAGCGGGTCTGATGCATTTGTAGCGTGCAAGCCCCATGCTCTGCGTTAAGCGTTGCGGCTCGTACGTGTAATAAAACTAATGTTTCTCTAATGTCTGTATGATGCATGGTTTGTGCGGCCTGCAGTGAACGTGAGCGGAGTCTTTTCGACTTCGGGACTACGACTGGGGCAGCTCCTGTGGTCATGCGGGAGTTTTTGGAGTCGGCGGAGTTGCATAGATGACGAAAACAAACGTTGCTCCTCCTGAAGGAAGAATCGGAGCTTCAGAGCTTGAGTCTTGCTGATGCCGGACGACGAAGGAATATTCCGCTCCGCTTCTCGATCTGCTCCGCTCTGGTTGTAAACCACGTCTGTTCTGCAGGGAATCCTCTCCGAACGGAGAGTTCCGCTGTCCGCTGCGCGGTAACTGGGCAACCCATGCGAAAAACGTTGAAAACTTCGATCGCTCTCGCAGAGTAAGAACGGCGGGGAGCAGGAAGCGAGTCTTCTTCGAAGAATTTCCCTTAGGAGTACGAAAATCAGAAGCATGTGTACAAACGTCCGGAATAAGCTGCAGGAGATTTAATCCCTTCAATTGGACCGTCTCGGGGCGGGACCGTTTCCAGCCGGCTTCGCGGACGGTCCGATTAACCGGACTCGAGTCTAAAGTGGGCTCGGCGGAAAATTCGTTTGCGGACCACGGGTCTCGGCCCGACTCGGCGGATCGTCGGAGTTGCACAGTGGTTCGAATCAGCAGACCCCACTGTGATGAGCCCCGTTTTGTAAACAAGTTCCCGCCTCATGCCGTCGCGGGTCAGAGTCGGATCGAGGAGATCACGGGGATAAAAAGCGATACGCTCATCATAGAGAGAACCATCAAGCTGTTTTGACGGCCGCTCGTGTTGGCTGAGTCTTTCCGAACGAAGGGCTCCGGAATGATGTTTTGTTTGGCGAGGGAAACATTCTCCCACGATGCGTAGTGTGGCAAGCAGTAGGCGCTCCAATCAATTAAAGAAGACTCAAGAACAGGAGGGTTCAAACCATTGCCCTTCTGTCTGGTGGATCGGTGTGCTTCGCCTCAATTCATTTCGAGCAGCCATCAAACAAACTAAGAAGTGACTTTCCGACCAATCGAGTGACCGATACTAACTGATTGAATCGCCGTTCTGTCCGATGAACCAACGCTGTCAGTGCTGAGTGACTGACCGACGGTACGGACAGTCTGATGCCGGCAGCTCGACGTTGAACTGGTTTAACGCATCCGAGTTTGCACACTATGTGACGAGGGTGTGGCAGATCTCTCGCCGACTGATTGTTCGCTCCCCAGCTTCATATACGGAACGTGGGATAGCAGTTGGCCTTCAATTAGTGAATTAATGGGAGATACTTCATGGCGTCCGTGTCGGCCGTTGAAGTCAACATGGAAGCTCTCCCTTTGCGCGGAAACGTCTCCGAAAGAGCCGCTGCCGCCGCCGCCGCCGCTGAGCAGCCGATTATGGAAGTCATAAAGGACTGTTCTTCTTCGTCGACCGCTGCTGCAGCTGGTCACGCTGCGAGCGCCGTTGCTCGCCATTTGGGCTTCTCCCTCCTCAGCGGAATCTCCATAATCCAAGGCTTCATATTTTTCCGAGATCTCGTGAGCTCGCTCCCCTGTCGAGCGGGCGAGACGCCGACGGACTAACTGCTTACGCTCCACTCGTTGAGCCTCGTGAGGGAGCTCCGATACGAACTAATTGTGTGGCCGGTGGAACGAGCGGGAGTATCGACCGTTTCCGCCGAACACGATATTCGTCCCTGTCCCCGTGGAAATCTCTCCAGGTCGTTCCAACGAACGAGAGGGGCTCCCGGGGTGTCGCGATGATCAAATGTCGCCGCCGCCGCATTGATTCCGTCGGCGAGATCGGTCGTTCGGAATATTTGAATATCCTTGCCAGACTGGTCGGGTGCATTGAGTGCTGCTCCCGGCCATTCATCCTCGTATTTCCCTGGAACGAGTCCCTGGGATTGCGCTTCGATTCATAACTGTTCCCCGTTCCCTTTAGCCTTACGCAATGTCTGCAGACGTTCCGACGAACGTCTCGATGCGGAATCACAGCAAATCCAACTTCGAAGTTCCGAGAGTAGGATGTATCTGTAGTTACGGATGAGATCCGGCCAGTCGAAATTTCCGGCAGTTCCGTGCCGGTAGCAATGAGGATATCGAGTCCTCGAACGATTGGTGGTGAGGTTTTGATGAGATCACGACTGTACGGCGGCTGCTTTGTGAGAATGGCGTTCAGCGTCCACGGCCGCACTTTAACGATTGTAGGATGCGACGTTCTGACAATGAGAGTTTTCGAGAGTGAAATCCGTCGTGCCCGGGACCTTGACCCTCCTCTGGGCCGCCGTTAATAAAACATTCGCTTCGCTCATCATGTCGGCGGAGCGCAGCCATCATTAATATTATGTTTAGGGTAGCTCGGGGGCCTTGGAGGGACGGGTATCCGGTCCACAACAAGGTGGACGGGTTTGCCGACGTGCGCAATGTCGGATTCCGCATTCATGATGAACGAGCCCAGTGTCGCTTCGCTTCGATGAAAAATCGTACCGATATGGTCTAATCGCAGTAACGTTGGAACAACTCGTGCCGAAAGCCGTCCGAAGCGGCCCCGATCCAAAGCGAGAGAATTTCCACTCAGAAAAGAAGGCGAACGGATAAACTGGAGGTCGGCCAGCGACGTCTGCCAAGTTCTCAGGACCACGACCCCGGTTTTCATGTCAGGCGAAGAACGGGAACGGATTCCCAAAGGTTCACCAGGACTTGATAGAGGATCCTCGAGGCCTCGGTGGGGGCACATCGCAGTCGGCGGGACCCTGTCGAAATGCTTTCGTTGTTCAGCGAGGACGGCCCATTACGTGGAGACAATAGACGTCCGTCGGGAATACGTTGCCTCCGAGTCAAACTTTGAAAAGGCTTAAATAACATTTTCGAATCATTAAAATTTGCGAGGAACTCAAGAACGTGGCGGGAAAGGCCGTGACCTTATCGTCCGAGTCAGCCGGCCGCGGTCAAAGCTGGGAGAACGATCGAAATTTCTCCAATTCTTGAGCTTTCCAGAGGAGATTCTGCATAGATTGGCGCAACGAGGCCCTCTCGGGACGTTGTTTTGATTGATAACGTTATCAGTGGGGGCTCAGCGTGGAACCGAGTAGGCAAGCAATGAGCCACCAGGGCTCTCCGTTGACATCGGGAGGAACCCGTTTTTCTATCAATATATCTGGTGCTATCATAGGAAGTCATCCAGACACTGCTCGGTGTGGGCCGATGACGAGGGCTCATCGGGGACATGTCTGAAAATGGATGGGGTGTCATCCGGGAGAATTCACAAGCTGGATCCGGCCCCACATACATACAGAAATCGTTGACGTAGAACCCGTTGACGGTGACACGATTTCACAGGGATTGACCGCTGGCTCGATACGACTTTCCATCGAGGGTTATACAAAACTCCGATCCGAGAGATGTGTCGAGAATGTGGGCTCAGAAGTCTGATTGAGTTCTGCCGTTTCAATCTCCTACTTCCCATCGATCGGAAGAAAGTTGCTTCAAACGATAATTTCTCGAGATTATCCCGTGGAGAGAGGAAGGCGAAGAGATTTTACACGAACCATCCAATGTTCGTGAATCCGGCTCGCAGGAGGTCGAGCGATTGTTGCCGAGGCTTGTTTCGAGAGAAGATCCGCGAATGAAGAGCTCTTTGAGCGGCCCATTTTCCCCAAGCCTTCCGATGCACCGAGCTGAAGCAGACAGCAGGTGTTATCCCGGGACGACGGCATATCCTTATTAATCAAAATCGGAGTTCATTGAGCAGATTAACGATAATTTGAGGAGCAATCTGCAGCGGTGAAGATGAAGAGTCTCGGCAACCCCTCATCTCCCAAATTTGAGAGACCTCAGCAACAAGGACGGCGACAGCCCTCCCAGGATTGATGAGTCGGCGATCAGGTTAATTAACAGCGACATGTTCATTGATTTCAGGTGGCTCTGGCTTGCCTGGGCCGGGCGGCTACCAAGACTACGGGTTCATGAACCATCTAGGCGGGAAATTTTACGGCCCTCCGACAGCTCAAGTCGGAGGTGTGCGCGCACCCTACAACGGTGGCTACGAGAGCGCGTACGGAGGAGCCGCCGCCGCCGCCGCTTACTCGCCGATGTACGGAGGCGGAAACCCGTATCAGGCCAGGTTGTATCCGAACCGGCCGGACATTCGTCAGGTCGTTGTGTCCGTTCCCTCGGATTGCGTCGAAATTCAGAACGGGCAAGCAGTGGCTAGATACGAACTGATTTCTATTCGAGAAAAACACGGACGCTTTAGGAAAGCTGTTCCTCTGCTACACCCATCTCTCGCCATAATACTTGGAATTCTCAACACACTGTTACCGGGAACAGGTTGGTGGATACTCTTTACCGCAAATCTGCATGGTTATTCTCAGCAGTTTAGGTCGACAACACAGCTCGAACTCCGTTATCGTACCCAGATGAGCTCGAGAAGCTGGAATACACGACGCAGCGACTCAGCGCGTAGGAAACTTTGGTATAATTCCTATTCCGCTCGAGAATTTCCAATCATTCAATTGTCCTCTAGACTCAGTCCAGCTCGCCAGCGTCTGAGGGAGTCAGTCTTCGGCGTTTTTGGCCATGAGCTTGTCCAGTATGGGATCCAGATCCAATATTTCGGAGACGAAACTCCACTACCAAAGCGTGCATGATATTCTCCTCCCCGGTCTCCTGGCGATGGGAAAATACGGTAGAGAGATCACGGGTGCAGAAGGCCTATGAGCAACATTACGAAACGTGTGCGTCTCGCACCATTTGAGCATGCATTGATCCACCACCGGATGGAATTGGTCCGAACGAGCTCGCGACGGGCCACCCCTGTACCGATAGAGCACGAAGCCACGGAATCTCAGGGAACCCATCCTCCGCTCCTCAATCATTATCAGGGGCACAGGATTCTTCTGAGGACACAGGATCGATTCGATGACTTCCCTCTGTCACCCAGGAGCGCTCTCGGATTCCTCAGTGCTTAGTTGATGAATTCCTCCAACAAGGGGTGGAAACGCGTCTACGCAAAGCAAAAAAATTCAACTGCGAAGTGAGAGCTTTCGTTGGTGTTGTTACCGATGATGGTGTGCCGATCTCTGTTTTTCTCTGCTTAGTTTTTGCCCCGTGTCGTTTTGCGGAAGAAGTAGCTCCATCTTGGGTTATCCGACACTTCCGGACGACGGCTTCCTGCTTGACACGTCCTCAGCCTCCTCTTTCCTGCCCGAAAACGCATTGTGTGTGTATTTAGATGGGCTCAGATGTATCTCCTCCGATACGAAGCGCATTGCTGGCATGACGATCCGTGAGAGCATATCTTGAAACTTTTCCCTGAGCTCTTCGACCTCAACCTGGGGTTTTCGGTGGCCGCGTCATTTCGATGAGTGCTCAACGAGGAGCATAGGAGAGTCGCCCGTCCGTTGCTGAATATTAACGCGAATGGCGGTTCCCGGAATGACTTTTTTTCAGAAGTTTCTGCGAAGCCAATGGGGGGCTGTAGGTTGTGACCGATCTGTCGCGGCCTGGCAGATTCATTTGATTGATAACATTGCGAGGCGAAGCTGCTAGGCTCAACTTCATGCTTAATATTTTAACGGCTTCTCGCCGAAATTCTGTTGGATGGCCGTGACTGATCGTTTCGCGTCAAAATGTTCACTCGCTCTCCTGACGAAGCTGAGTTCCAGAAAGAGCGCCCGGGTCCTGAATGAGAAAAAACCTTTCTCGTATGCGTTTCGAGACTCTTGATCAGACTGGAGGCACGGTTTTCCCGGCCTGTCACTACGGCAACCATCGAATACGGCTCAAGGAAAATATGGCTGAGTTTCGTCCCGCACGGAATTCAGGCTCGAAAAACGACGCCTCACATCGAGGCTCATGGTGGATGGAGAGGAGTCAATCAAAATCGATTCACAGGGACATGACTTCCTATTCATCCCACCGACCTGATGTACCGCGCAAGCTTCATGCGGAGTTCGCCGCTTCCGCAGAGATTGTACGACATCTGACTCGCACATTATGGGTTGTGAAAACGGGACTCATATCTCTACCCAAAAATTTCAACATTACCATGAACATTCGTTCGCGGTGAAGGCGCGAGAACATTTACCCCACGAAAATACGTTGGGCTGGAGAAACATAATATCGTACGTTAGTTTTCCGCTAGGGCTTTCCTCGTCGATTCGCACCGTGCTCGTGACTGACATGATCTCTGTGTCTCTGAATGGAGGGCTTATCAGTATCCGCTCAAACGTCGCTGTTGATCACGCAACGATTCATCGATTTTCGCGTCCACGTGGCTGGGAAAAAATAGCTGCATGCGCTTGGCGGAGAAATGATGAAACAATACTGTGGAGACGAGCGACGCAGCCTCCTCCCGCGTGGCGTGCGGTTCTGTCGTTCTGATTGCAGTAATCGTCGCCATCCTCGCCGCCACCGTCGCCCGTATTTTGGAAACTCCCTCGCAGAGAATGCCGAGAACTAAATCCTCGCCTCATCCCACTCATTCAAGCTCTTGTTAGTAGGCTGCTCAAGCTTCTCGACTGTCAGGGTCTCCAGCGAGGAGATTCATGGCCAAAGAAACCATGGCGAAGCAGAAGCGGTCGAGCAACGTTGAGGAGTCGCTTAGCGAGATGAAGTCTTCCGAGAAGCTTCTCCGCCTTCGAATTCGCATTGGTGTTGACACTGTCGGCGTTTCACCTCGACCACAGCCGCGTCGGCCGATCGCACCGGACCAGTTGAAAAGATGAAAAAAAACGTTCTCACCGAGAAGGAGTTCCGAATCAACGTTCGGGTGGTGTTTAACGGGAAGAAAAATTTGGAGTAGGCGGAGTGGTGGACGGAGGTTATGCTGAGAGGTAGACACAGGTGGAAGGCATGGCGCCGACGCAATTAAACAGAATCTCGTTCATTATGTAGATGAGATACGCGCCAACACTGCGTCGCTGGCACTGACGGCCATGTGGCCGGCCACGCCGCCATGGACTGCGACGAAGGTGCTGCATAAGTTTGCAGGCGGCAAAGCAACAACTGTAGAAAGGAACGAGAACAGAACCTGGCTCGGCTCGCCCACGCCCAGGAGGGAGAACCCAATTCCTGTAGTCGCGCTCACCAAACGCTGCTCGCTCAGCTGAGGGGCCTTCGAGCTTCGGTGTTGCTCACAGTTAAGATAACCGCAGCATTCCTTGACGCCGATCATTCCACTCGATCGTCTTTGCGACATGAGAAGCGCATAACTAGTTGACTACGTGAGCAATCCATGCTGTTTGCGAACGTATGCAACCGGACGTACGTTTGGCACACGAGCGGAAACATATGTTCGCACTTATACAGCTTCAGGGATCGATCAGTCGGCGAAACACTATGTGTAGAGCCCAAATAAATTTCGTCCGCCCAAGGATCGACTCCGACCTCATTCGGTTCCTACAGGGTGGTAAACTTCCGAACGGGATTAGCAGTCGTTGCCCACCCGGAGCAGAAGAGGAGGATATGATGCGCATCCAGGTAGATACACAAAAAAGCAGGGAAACGAGCACAGACTTCTTAGTTTCCGGGTAGTTTTGGAGGAAACCCACCTCCTGGAACAAACACAGGCCGTACGAACGGCGTCTGGGGATGAGCGCTACTTTTCGAGTGGGCTGGTTCTTGTTCAATAAGAGCGAATCGCTCCGTCGGAGCAATTGAAGGCCTTCCGAGGGCCTCCGATGACCAACACCTGCTTCCAGCTGCGACTACCGCGGCTGGCGCGCCTGCTTCGTATCAATAATTGTCTTCGGGGTTTTCTGGTTGGCCATGACTCGCAGCTCGAGCGAATTGTGTGGTGAAAGCGCTGAATCCTGGAGTTCAGCAGTTCGGCATGTTATGCATCGACACGGTAACAACTACCCTTGAGACATCACACATGAGAGAGAAATCGCCGCTAAAACTTCGTCGTCTTCTATCAGGATACGAACCAAAAAGGTGCAGGTGAGGCAGACACTCTTGGAGAACACTGAGCCGATTCCTTCTAGGTTTGTCTCAATTTGCAGTGTTAGAGTAAGAGTGCAATGTTTGTTATGGAATTATGGAATAATGGAATTCCAGTAGCGTTTCCATCGTGAGCCGGAATTTCAGATTTCGGAAAAGTCGTGTCTTTGCGTCAGAAACCGGAGGCCGATCAAATACGTCCGAAAAACAAAACGACATGGAAACAGCGCTGATAGCGAACAATGAGCTCCCAACTATGCTCTAATTCTCATACATATTCGAATTGCATCGCTTGCGCACTTTCGTCTTGAATCTGACTCGAAAGTCACCTGAAATAGCATTTTCCGGAACTGAGGAAAACGCAATTCAATGTTGGAAGTATTGTGGGTATGGAACCGCTTCTCTCAGAATTCCCATGTCATTGTCAGGCTGACACTATGAAAATGTAAGAGTACGAATCCCCAACGATGGTTACGTTCTCCTTCTAGGTCGTCTCCACCGGGGTCGGATCAAATATTTCGCCTCGATCGCGCTCTGTACCGCTCTAACTCCGCCATCCACTCGCTTCCTGCGATTCACGAGACGTTCGCGAGGAATTTGGTTGTCCTCCGTTACTCGGTGACGGAAACGGATGTTCTGTCTTTAGTGAGCTCATCTGTGATTCTTCTCATCGGACGCCCATGCGCGGGGTTGGAAGTCGAGGCTCGGCACATCGATAGTGGACCGCAGTAGATCATCTACACACCGCCTGAGATCTCATTCCAGACGTTATGGCCCTTCGTCGTGATGTTCCCGTGAGATCCCATGGCGCCATCTTGAGTATGCGTTCATTCGCTTCAGATCCTTATTATAAATCTCGCCTATGGATTCTACGCAGTCAAAAAAACAAGAATATACAGTTGGCCAAAAATCGCCGAGACTTCAGGGACTCGCGATTTTTCCACCATCCCCTTGAAGATAACGGGGAATGTATTTACCGTCGTCTCGAGGAATTGCTGCCTCGCGGCAGCCCTCTGGACTGCGTAGGCACTCTCCAACCACTAATCCGCTCGCTGTTCGTCCTCGAATCGACAGCGCGTTGAGTCAAGAATATCCAAACACATCGTACCTCCAACGGGCGGAGCCCTCTACCCAGGCTGCAGAACTAGTCTTTGCACTTTGCTCACTCCCCAGAGTTTAGTATTTGAGGCCGCAGTCGTCGCATCTTAATTCCGCTGCTCGTGATATGGCACAGACGTTCCTCGGACGAAGACTGCCGGTGGAAAATACTTGCGAGGCTCGACTTACATTTCAGGCGGAGCAATCGCTGAGATGTTGCCCAAGCGAGTTTCGAGACATCCTATAACAGTGGAGTTTTGGAATTTTCGAGTGTCTTGAGAGAATTCGGGCGACGCGAAGAATCTCCAGAATCAGAGATCTCTGGAATAAAACAGCAGCGCCGGGCCGAGAGGAGCAGCTGCGCGACCCAATGGTTGCCACTCCAGATATGACATCGTTATTGCTTCGAGCGCCTGCGATGGCGAGGGAATTTACATGTTCCAGTTGGGTTGCAACAGTTCCTCGCTGAGTGTAGCGAACACGATTGCTCGCGCGGCTGACGGCAAGCGGAGTCACTGATCGTTTTCTTCCCTCTTCATTGCAGTCTTCCACCGTTGCTCTTCCCTGCGGCTGCTGCGTCAAAAGTCTTCGTCTGACCGGGCGAGTCTCGGGAGTCGCTCTCCTTGTTCTAATGTAAAAGTTCCCGAAGCTGTCCAATACACTGGAAGCATTGTTCGAAAGGCCATTCGCTAGCTCAAGGCGAACCACTCGAGAAGTGCTTTCAAATGCTCCGAACAAACTTGTGGTCGTGGAACGAGTTCGGGGGTGCATCTGAGCATTCCTTGGGCCGAAGACGCTGCTCTCCAAAGGCCTTATAACGAACCATTGGAAAAGCGACGGTGGCAGCTCAGATGATTCGCATCACGGAAACTGGATGTTCAGAAATTCTATACAGGATTCTGGATGAGACGGAAATCAATTCTAGGCTCTCTCATTCGGATACTGGCATTGGTTGGCTACTTTGTAGCGGGCTTCGAACTCAGTTAGCAATGCGCAGGAGAAGCCAAATCCTGTCGAACGGTTTGTGAGCTCGGGGCGTCGTCTTGACTCGAGCCGTCCGTCGGTTGGACAGGGAGGGCAAGCTACGTACCGGACCGGCCGCTGTTATCAGGATAAGCCCTACCTTCGGGCTGGTGAGCATCTCTGGTTTCCTGGAGATATATTCGGACGACGCCACAGAGAGTTCTTCGCTCGTCTCCCATTCGGAAGATCGAAAATTTCTCCACGATGCCAAGATCTGAGAAGATCCCCGTATCCTCGTTGCGACGAGATGCTTCTGTGAAGGTGTTGGCTATGAAGCACTGTTGCGACTCGGGTCGGCTAGCCAAAGACAAAGCAAAACTATCGCGAAGTGATGGCGGACATTGTCGATTCGGGCTGTTTGAAACATCTACCCGCGGTTTTCTGCGATCCCTAGCACCTCTCGAGTTTTTGGGGTTCAGTCGAAGACTCCGTTCAACAGACTCAAGAGGCCCGCGCGGGAAGCTTTCCTCGGTCTTGAGTCCTGCGGAATCCGTTGCGGACTCGCTGCATCGCAGTTTGGCCTTCGCTGGCACTGTTGGGGTACTCCGATCTTACGACCTCAATTCGGTTCCCTGGCTGAAGATCTAAATGGCGTTGACTGGATAACGATCATTCGAAGATTTCTAGAACGATTTCTCAGGAATACGTCACGATCGTGCGGAACTTGTGTGACATGAAGTCTTGAATACAGTTTGATTGCTGCGCGAACGCGAACAGTAAGGAGGGATAACGCATGATGTGGCGTCAGGACAGGGAAGATGGTTGAGCATGACTCAGATCTGGGGACACGCTGTCGCGATCCCTTCCATGGCTAACATACGAAGGGAGCGAAGATGCTGGTCGTTCTGCCTGACTTCTTTTTGGGGGCCATCTGGTAAGGAGCCGTTCGGAACCGGACGAACAAATCGCCTCCATCGCCACTTCGACCGAGCGCAGCAGCGTCGATGGCAGCGAGGCCTCGAGCTACAACGCGTTCACCCTCCTCGAGAAATCCTGTTCGGATGCCGTTCTCAGGAGCCCCTCCCTTGCTCACAATCACGATGATAGGGAGATGCCTCAAGAACACTCAATCCGAGATCCATCGTCTGGATATCTGCTTTCAGTGGTTGGCCTGCTCAATCTCTGAGAGTACCGAAGTGGCTCACAGCATTGTTCCTTGCTCACCGGATGACCGGTCTGTCCGACGGCCAGCTCGACGCAATCGAAATGACCTTCCGGTCTTGAACCGATGCTTGGCTCCTACCGCCAACGGGTACCACTGCGCCCGTGGCTCTTTCCCCCACTCAGCTGATTCGTAATCTATTCTCCGCTCATGCGACCTCGCCGTGATGAGCCCGAACCATTGGGCGCTTTTGTTTTTTTGCGGCCGTAACGTCCGTGCTCGGTGAGACGACCATCGTTGCATACATGGTTCGCTCCCCGCTGTTCCCTCCATCGCAACGAGAGCCTCGTGGCTGGAAAAACTTCAACTCGAAACCAGCGAAAGATAATCGACGCATATATGATTGGATCGGACGCTCCGAGGCTACGAGGGGTTTCTCAGTCGGCCGCGGTGGGCGAAACGGCTCGGACTGAGTGTACATGGAGAGAGCTAAGCGGGTGGATATTTGGTTCGTTAGAAAAAAATTCCGATGCAGCTCGCGCTGCCGCGACGGTTATCAGGCGTGTCGCTCCGGGGTCGTTGGCGGCAGACTGCACGGTTGTCAAAATCACTTCAACTTCGAAATGCATGACGGCGAGCACTGAAGCCCCGCAGGATATTGCTGGCCGACCAGCCGACGACAGGGCTCGGTCAGGCCAAATTCTACGGCCTCTCGACGTTTCGTCGCTACGTCAACAAGATCCTCGAGAGTTGCGACGGGGATGGAGAAAATCTCCCAAGGAGCTGTTTGCGCTGATCCACATTGATTTTACAACTCGAAAACAGCAGTTCGTATCGAGCGATTTCATCAACCTGACTGATTCTCACAAAACCGAGCAGTCAAACGCTCGGTGTGCCGAATCCATCTCAAAACTCGGGAAGATCCTCCCCTGAAACCCTCCTCAATCAAAGTACTCGATCGAGTATTCTCAGTAGCTTCCATACATCATACAGACCCGGACGCGCCGAAGCCGGAACCTGGATAATGAGTCGTCCATCCATCCGCCCACATTGATGAGGACCTGATAAGATTAATAATGCCTGAACTCCCGAGTTCCATACATAGGAGCCGACTTAGAAGGTTTCTCTCAGCTGCCGATTCAAGAAACATCGCGAGATTCTATTCACTCGGGTATCGCGGACATTTCGGTCGGGTGACGGACTGCTCTGGTCATGAACCTGTCACACGACGAACTGCGCAGATAGCCAATATGGCAGGATGAATCGAGGGCTCCGTCGCCTAGAGATATCGCTACCTTCTCGATTCCTCACCTCTTGAGTTTGCTGGCTGGAAATTTTCTATGTGATACGATTTTTTAAGAGAAAGTCGAAAGAAAATTTCAGTTATCCGTGGCAATCTCGGCCAGTGGGATGCTCCTGATCAAATTAGCAGCTAGTGTTCGTTCTCGCCTGTTTCCGCGGAAACGTCAAAGCTGAGCGTGCAAAAGCTGGCGAACAGTAAAGACCAATGTCGGAAATTTCCTTTCAATAAGCGCCTTTATGGCTTCATCCACCAATAAACGCTGCTCGTTTAGTGCCATATATCTCAGCTCCATCATTGGGAAACGAGTCGAACGAGAGACACGCAGTGAGACTTGTTCTCCCCAACTTTGCTTCTATCAATCGGTCACATTCGAAGAATCAGGTCACCAATCGACAAAAAAAGTACAATCCGATTCTCTACGCAACTTGGACGCCGATTCTGAATCTCCCCACTGGATTCCCTCCACCCACGTTGCGGCTCCCTTCTCTCCCTTCACATGCAAGCATCTTCCTCCAGAGGATTTTCGAAAACAAATAATCATCTCAAAATACAGCGCGTGTGCCTCGATGCTTCGTCCCATCAGAGAATCTTCCGTGTAGGGATTCGGAAGGAATTCTTCCAAACACCACGGGAGACTCGGAGGACAACAGAACGATGTCTCGAGCGCTATGGTACAATATTCACAGGGTGTTGATTGGGAAAATTCCATGGGGAGACGCTCGAGGCGAAGAGAAAAAACTCGACATTCAGCACAATCTGCGTTTATATCTAACCGGTTCGGAGCCAGGTGCTACACGACTTGGATCGAATTCACTTGAAACAATGATCCGTATTCGTCCCTCGAGAGCGTTTCGGAAGTAGGGATCCGCGTTCGAGATGCACGAGGCGGCCGAGACGCCTCCATCCGACTGAAACCACTTTTCCCCCGACTGCCGTCCCCAGATCGCTCCGCATCCTTGACACAAGCCCAAACATCCATTCAGACGGATAAATATGTTCGCTCGCCAGTCGTATATGAGCGTGAAGCACTCGAGTGGAGGCCATGTTCCGTTTCCGTGTGCAGCTAAGCCGGGGGGCTCTGTTGCAAGCGAGCCCGGGGGAATCATTGCGTACGATTGCAGCTCTTCGACTATTTTTAGAGAGAATCTGTGAAGTAGCGACCTTGTGACACCACTCACATATTTCTTCCAACGGACATGCTCACTGCTGTCGCTCGTGCCGCTCGCGCCGATTGTGCGCTATGACGTGACCACACGTTCGGCCTCCCCGCTCTCGCGAAGAGAATCCACGCGGATAAAGTGCTCGCCGCGGTTACGTCTGAACAGCAGCTGAAAGCAGCCGAGCAACGACGAGCGCTCAGAGCGAACAACGACGGCGAATTAGCCGAACGGCAACGGGCCCGCTCCAACGGCATCCGATGTCATCATCGACCGGGAACAAGTCCATCGAGCTGGCTTTTGGATTCCGTCGTCCACTACGCATGACGCCCTAATTCCGAAACTCGTTCAGCTCGTTTCCGTTGCTCCCTTGCTGGCAGTGCATCGCCCGCGGTCTGGATTCTCAGTCTTGAGGGGAGACGCACTCTTGTCCTGGAGTCGAACCGAGTTTTTAGATCTGATCCAGCTTCTGTTCGGTTCATTAATCGATCGTAAAATGGATTGTAAAAAAACTGCAATAAAAATGGGAGGACAACGCTAAACACACATTGGGCTGCAACCTCCACTCCCTGTATCTTACCTTCTACTCGAAAAGCCCGGAACTCACGGGAATTTATGACCTAATGGATCTCACGCGAAGTTACAGTGAGTTCTTCGGGAGCACCTTGAGCCAGTCTAACGAGACCGTCAACCGCCATCTGGGTGAGGTTTCTCTCGGTCGACTTTCATTTTGCACTCGGTTCGCCCTGTAACAGGTCGATTCCTGCAAGCCACCCGGCAATATTGTTCACGGCCGTCCAACGATGCGTGCCGCCTGGAACAGCGCTACGCTCATCTATCGTCGAGTTTTCCGCTGATTCAGGGATCCGGCAGGCGTTCGTCCCTCATCAACGACGGCTGCACAGCTGAAAATCAACGCGCTACTCCACTAAAGACACAAAGGTCAGTTTGACTGGAAGCGAAAAAGGATTCCCCGACGTATAGATGGCCGTCGGGCTGTCCCGCTGCCGGGTAGGCGGGCGGGCGGGCGAGCTGCTTGACGGGATGGACGGATGAACGAAGCTTGCGGACAGAGCTCGTAGACGAAGAGTGGCAGGAGAATCCGTCCGTCCGTGAGGGCTTTCATTAAGCGCGACAGGCGACCGTACAATGACAGTAGGCGGTAGCAAGCAACGAGAAAGTGTAGGAAGAGGCCTTCGCGTGTTCCGGCCAAATCTCATTGCGATTCAGTGACGCCATCCATACTGCCATGAACCTCGAGAAAAATGCTTCGCACATTCATAACACAACCGGTACAAAGCTCTCCGTCGGGACGAACAGACATCGGTCATACCACACTCGCTTCCGGAGCAATTTCGGGAGCACTCGAAGGGTACCGCAGTCACAACAAGCGTATTCCAAACGCCAACGCCTGGATCTCTTTTCGTGGAAAGCTGGGTGGCGTGGGGGCAGGGGAGGTACCATGGCGACGAACGACAGCCATGGAGTATCGTTCATCTTTGTCTCTATCGCGAGGTGTTTCCAAGAAGTGGCAGACTTCGGCTCATCTTTCAGCGGTTTAAGATCGTCTACGACCTTCGAATACTCGAGACGGTCGTTGGATTCCGACTGCTTCACAGAGAGCCCGACAATGTCGTGTCGAGACGTCAATTTGAGAAAACGGGGAATTTTTTTCCACCGCGATTCCGATATCTCGCCAAGGTTGTCTGCGAACCCTTCTGAGATGAATCTGCAGGGGATGGGAGCTGAGCGAAGATATTCAAGTGCGTGCCCTCAGGAATCCGTTCAGGCGCAAAGCAGTAATTCCGATGGCGCGCGTTGTCGTGTTACTGTCGTCGGTGGGGAAGACCCAGACCAGCACCGTCACGTTCACGGTGCAGCACGCTGACGTTGGGTCTTTGCTTCACAAAGGTCTATCAGAGTGAGACTCGGGAACGGCGAGAGAGGGAATGAATGCCATTTTCTGTACAAGAAAATCTTCTTCTCAAAGTCCAGAGACCATGTTTCACCGCGATACCGTTGAAGCTGGCTCGTTGACATCCTTTCATCTGACGCGGTATCACCAACCTGGCCAGCTTCCATCCTATCGGCTTTCCGTGGACTCTCGCTTGCAATCCGTTGAAGATTCCTATGAGCCATTCGCTCCCTTGATCAGAAACTCATCCGAATCAGTGCAAAACACAAGCTGATCAAGCCCGAGCCCAAACTGTTCACATCGGGAACCTCAACAATATTTCTTCCTCTGAAATGCAGCCACATTCAAATCGAACCCATTCTGGCAGCCGCGAATCCGTTGCGAATTGACGATTTACGAGCCTGTTGCAAATGTTGACAGCTCGGAGCCCGTTGAGGCATATTCTCGGAAAGCTCAACAGTTACTTCCTGAAGGTATACTAGTGGTTTGTGGTAAACTTGAGCGTATGCCCGGGAAGTTTCGGAAGGACTTTTGTCGAGCTCCAGTCATTATACTGAGATCGCTCCGTAGGTAGTTGTAACCGACACTTATCAAACTTTGGGGATCGGTTCGGATAAATCTTCGATCATCCTCACAGGCTGCACTCGTAGATGTTCTAGGCGAGGCTTGGGATGATTCTCTGCCCCTGTAGAATAGGACATGCCTCGTTAGTTTTGCTTCGATTTCGCATTTTGAGAGGGATGGTCTTTGGAGCCAGGCAACGGTTGCGGAGCGCGGAGCAGAACTGGCCGAGGAGAAGTACCGGGTCGAATATGCGCAAGCGCCGCGAAACAACGATGCCACGGAAGCAATGGACACATCGTTACATGAATGACGGGTACGATGAGCGGGTAGCTAGTGCAAAGTAAATTTGGTCGCGACGCCAAAAATCAAACTCATTCAAATGCGCCAACGATAACAGCGTGCTGCCTCTTAGTAAGCTCGTCATCCGCTGCTGCGACAATCCAGATCACGAGAGATAATGTCGAAGGCAGCACTGCTATCGCGAAACAAAATCCCTGTTTGGCTGGAACTGCATGTTGTAAGGTTGATGAAGTTTTTTAACAGCAAGCGGTCTGAGAGATCGCCGATCAGATTGCATCGAAAACGCGGCTGGAATAAAGGATGTGGCGATCGCGGAGCTGAAAACGAAGTGATTGACGAGGTTAATTGAAAATCCCTAGGGCGTTGAGATTGGTGAAGGCTAATTCAACAAATAATTCAAGAGGAGTGAGAAGGGGTGGGGGGCATTCTGTGTGAGGAAGTGAATGAAGTCAATCCAAGTCATCGACTCAGCCGCCATCCGGATGGGGGCATGACTCGCCTTCGACAGGGAACGGAAAGAACACTGAATTTCCAAAGACATTCTCTGGAGAGCGGACATCAGAGTAGGCCCGCTTCGAACACCTCAGATCAGGCCTCGAGTTGGATCAACTCGCGACACAACGCGGCTGTGGGTAATGAATGGCACTGCCAGATCCCGACGTGAATCACGCCAAAATCTACTTCGCTGAAGACAACGGAAGCCGGGGAAAAAAAGGACGAACTAAGGACCCGCGTTTGATCGACGTTATCAGGTGGTGTCGGAGCTGGTGGAATGGCGAATATGAGGACGGCGGGCCAGGAAAAGAAGTGGTGTCTGCTGGGGGCTGTGGTAGCGATGGCGTGCAGCGAGACTTTGTTCGTGCCGTTTTAAATCCTTCTCTTCTGTCGTTCGTTTTATTTCTACGCGTCTTAGATTGCTTCGCTGTCGTCGACGTCTTCTCATCTGTCTGGACGCAGAGTGTTTCCCTCTTTGTTTTCGTTCTGTGTTCTCTGCGACTTCTGCGCTGAGACTGCGATACTCGTACCTGAGGTGAGATGAAATTTGCGCGAGGGTTCCCCACTTAAATTTATCAATGACGACGAGTTGAGAATCGCTTGCCGGACCTCGGTTCCTGCGCTGCCTTGCATTGCCTGCCCGTTGGGTATTGATGGAAGAGCCGGCAGCCTGCGAATCGCGAGAACTCTAGGAAAAACATGCTGAGGGTGTCCATCCGGCTAGGAACGGAGGAGGGGGGGGGGGGGAAGCAATGGAAAGTAACGGAGTCGCGTCGATTGATCTCCTTCTGCGACGTGAGGTCGCTTCCATAATGCTCAAGTCAGTATGCAAGTAGGCAGAAAGTCGAGGCAGCGGTCGTTACTCCGGTGCCGGATGCGCGAGCGAGGCTTTGTACCCGCGGTCCGATTGATTACAAACCAACAATTCAATCCACGGATACAGGAATTAGATATTTCATCCATGAACGTGACACCTGATTTAATCAGAAGGGTGGCACAACATGACACGTTCGTGATGAGGGACTGAGATAAAAGGTGGAGCTCCGAAACAAATTTCAGCGGAAAACATTCATCCGCCGATGAGCGCGCCTGCCCGACTTGTGACGGATACTCGAGAGCTCGGCTCGCTGATTCTGAATATTGAGATGCTCGATCGGTTCGTCCCCAGCGCCGTTTCTCAAGAACAAAATCAATCTTTCGTATGTATGGCCCCCTCCGCCCCCTCTCCCCCGGTGGCGCGAGCGGCGTTCTCGTCTCGTCCATGATTGCAGCCGTGGACGCAGTGGTTGTTGAGCACAAAATGAAGAAAATGCTTCGACTGATCTAACGTACCGCCGAGTGGAAATCACGAAAGAACCGCAGACGGATGCCATCGCCTAGCGGGAAGATTCGCGTATCCACTAACGGCGTTCGGCTAGATCGGACGAAGGGACACAGCCGCACAGCTCCGGAGGCGGAGAAAATATCGAAAAGAAAAACGAAGGACAAGAAGAACAACCTACGCGGCAAGCGAGTTATCGCCCACAGCCATCTTCCAAGGCTGATCTGAATATTTCTCCGCTTCTCTTCGTCGCTTTCGGTCTCCTGACAGGGCTGCGGACTCAAGGACTCGGCGCCTACGTTTGTTTTACCACCTTGCCAAGTGAGAACACCTCTCTCTGGAGTACTTGCGATCTTCGCATGTCTCCGTGCTCATATTGTTCTCCATTCGAATGGAAGAAAACGCAGCCGACCGTGGTTTATGAGCTCGCGGGTCAATTTTGGCGGGCGCTCAATCCGACAGAATGTGAACTCTCCGAAACAACTTTCCCCGCGCGAGATAGAATCGCCCACAACGGCAACCGCAAAATGGTCAACTCTTACGAGAACTTTGAACTGCTCCTTTATGTTGGAGTCCATCCCGCGAACGGTTATCAATCGGTGTTGGCAGGGGCGTACCGAACGCCAAATGCGTCCCTCGTCGCGCCGGAAGTGGTAACAATATCGAAACCAGTGGGATCGAGCCGTTCCGGCGAAACAGCCATCGTATCCTACCTGTGTGTCGGTAACGAGTCCAACCCTCAGTCAGAGGCTCTCGCCAACATATAGGCCGCCATCTCGCCTTGCGGACTGTCGGCGTGATTCCCTCAAGAAGTCCGAAAAATGCCCCCTGCCGTACTTCCTGCGTTACACTCACCGACCCCGCAAATTTCTTGCAGCTGCGCTCGGAACTCAAGAGCTCCTTTCGAGTAGCTCAGTAATTCGATGCGCTTCTTTTTAGTGGGTGACTCTCAATTGAGCTATTTTGGATTTAACTCGGTTTCGGTTAGCATGGAAACTGGGTTCGCTCCGCCAGACTGCACCGTACCAAGCGAAGGTGGATTCGTTCGGACGGAACTCCACCGCAACATTTACACCACATTTATGGTTGACACTGCTCATATTCAGTGCCAGCCACGTAATGATCAGACGCCGGGTAGATCAAGTACAGTGAAATCTGTCTTATCGGTCCCCCCAACGCAATGAGGAGAAGGGGACCGATGACTCCTGGTGGACCAATCAGACAGATGAAAGGCTGTGTCCGCCTTAATGGCCAGAGCAGCGCCGTTCATCTGTCTTATCGGTTCTTCCCGACCATGCTTCACCTTCTCTTTGATACATCATTAAAGAATCTCTCGCCTGTTTGGGACAATAGCTGAGCGTATTGTTCAAATCGCAATAATCGAAAGGCAGACTACTTCCTACACACAGCCACATGCAGAGTACTGTGAGAGGGACCATGAAAATGGATAGCTCCGGGAACACCCGTTTTCCTTTCCCCAGTGATGGTTGTTGAAATCTGAGACCAGTATGAAAGAGTCTGGTCATGCTCGGGAGCTATCCCATCGTTAGTGGTCAAGGGTTTCTTTTCTTTCTAGGTCATGACTCAGACTCTCTATAAGACGTTTGTTTGTGGACTCAATGCAAAACTTCCCTTTGAACTGACTGAGCTTTCTTGATGGACTTTACTGTTTCCACGCAAGTGATGGTTGTGGCTAATCTCACTTCAATCAGATGACTCGCATCGAGTGCGGTTGCTACGCCTGCCGTTCCCTCGAACCTCCCTCCGTTTAACTGATGCGTGCACGCTACAGCGTGCACCTAAAAGACCGGGGCTCTGAATGTTTGGTGGCATTCGAGATCCACGGGGGTCTTGGATGAATGAGGGCTCACTCAAGACTCTGATTATCTTCGTAGTCAGGCTGCGTCTCCCAACGCGACTCTTCAACAGTTTCCCCGCTGCGCCTGGATTAAACATTCCTCTACTTTTTTATCTTTCGTTGATAAAAGTTGCGCGTGGTGTGATTGAAAAGCTCGAATCGAGATGTCGAGCGAACGATTCCTTCCGTGATCGTCGGCCTGAGTGACTGCTTTCTCAGAGGCTGATTCGTCGACAACAACACTACCCCGAGAACATTCTCCATAGGAGATTCGAACAGAACGAGAAGCATATGTCCAGTCCTGTAGATTATTGGGCTTTCAGGGAGTAGGCCGCTATGTCTCCTCTCTGTTTCTCTCACCTGTTCCACGGCCCGTATCTTCGGCTCTTGCCTCTAGCACATGACCCAAGCGAATGAGAGCCCTTCAAATCATTCCGAAAATGAGAGCCGAAAGCTGTGAGCTGGAGCATCAGCGGCGGGGATCGAACTCACCGCTAATGCTTTAACGCTCCAATGCTCGGACAACATCAGCATGTCTGCGGTAGCGCGGGCGAGCACGCACATGCCGTGCAGCTAGCTCAGGCCGGGGTTCCCCAGAGTTCTCTCATCAGTTCCCTCATTTTTCTCTCTCGGATTCCGCTGGAATTCCCCTCTATCCCACCGAAGTCTAGCATAGGTGTATGTACATGCAGATCCGAGAATCTGGCACTGAAGTCCTCAATCGAACTTTTCGTATGCTTGATTCGTATGCTTTTCGTGATGATTGATGATCGTCAACGCCGTGAATTTTCTCAGCAACCGAGACTGAGCAAAGTTCCCACCACGTACATTGAGTTGCCACTCTCTGACAATCAGACGGGATGAAACTTCCCGATCTCGGCGTCGCGAAGGGTGATCCTATCACATTGCCGCGTGTCTGCATTTTGCACGGCGCGGAGCTGAAACGGTGACGTCGTCAAGGGCGTCACCCTGCCGCATCAAAGCTTGGCTATAACGCAGCAAAGGCTGGGCCACCTTGCCGATTATCGAGTAACATTGCGAAATAGGCGGCTGGAGTAGTCGAATAGTGTTTGACGAACGAATGAGATCTGCTCTGGCTCGAGTGAAGTATCGCGATCGGAAATTCAACGTCATTATCTTAACAGCTTGCCCTAGACAGCTGGAATGGAGGAACATCTACGAGAAATCCGAGCGCATTGAGATGAAAGCAAACTCATACTCAGAGCCGTCTTCAGGCCTGATCCTCGACGTTTGGACGCCTCTGCACATTGCTCGAACGTTGAACTTCCGTCGAAGATGGGCGACAAAACGGCAAGAACAGTCTCGAAAGGGAGCGTAGACAATGTTTAGGCAGTATCGACAAGACTGGTCTGAACGAGATTCAGAAGAAGCCGGTGGCGGGATCCCCCGAGACCTTTGAACCGGAACTGTGGATTGGGTCCCAGCTGAGAATCAGAACTGAGCTGACGTCAAATATTTTCGTTGATTGACCGAGACTTGCCGAGCATTCCGCGCTCTAAGAGGAGCTTGTTCCCGATCCCTGACTTACGTCGGTTGATGCGAGCTCCGAGAGAGGAACCGGTACGCCCCCCTCGATGCGATGAGAAAATCTGCACTCATCATCCAACTATCCCAATGGTGGAAAATATATGATTTCCCAACATGGAGCCATTCTCAAACCCGAAGACAATTCGCCGACCGTGGAGAGCTCTCGAAACGGGGCTCCTCGACCATGAGCGGTTCATCACAATGTGGAGCTCAAGAGGAGCCATACCGAAACCGATGACGAAACCCCGCTGCACTCCTTTCAATCATACATCTGAGAAGAGCGGTTGCCAATAAGCAGGCAGGCGTTATTCGAGAGAGGGAAGGAGCCATGAGAGGAGGCGAAGACGGGAAACAGGAACAAAAATAACAGCAAATACGCCGGAGCCCGAGTTGCCCGCCCTCAGTCACCTTGAGCCATCTCCAGCCACTTTCGGATCAGATGTGATTCCAATACTAAGTATTCCATCAGAAAAGAAAGAGAGAGACTGTAGGAGGCGCCATGGAGAGAACGCGAAACGGGGCAAGACGAATGAATACAGAGGCATGGAGGAGGAAGAGAGGGATCAGGAGCAGTCAGCTGGAGGAAAGGGCACGACGGGAACAGACGAAGGGAAGCGGGGGAAAATATTCGAAAGAAGAGAAGGACGCGAACACTTAGATGAGGAATAACATTGCCTCCAGCAGCTAATTTCCTTCATTCCTCTCCGTACTGTCGCTTGTTTCTCGGAGTCCTCTCCATCTCCTCCACGCGGTCTCATCGGCTTCCTCCTTTATATCTTTGACTTGTTCTCCTTTTCTGATCGGCAACCGCGTTATGGATTCTATTTCCTCCTCGATCTTTTTCCTTGAGATGTTGTTGTCTCCGTGAGCTCTCCAATTGTTATCTTCGAAGTTCAGATCAATTCTCCTATTTCCTCTCGAATCCTTGAGTGAGACATACCTCCGGCTTTCACAAATATTATCATACTAAGTTTGCTCCGGAAACGAACGGAAGAATGGGGCGAGGACGGAATCCATTGAGCCCCCTCGGCTCCTATCTCCGGGATCGATCTCACCTCTCAACCCTCTCGTCTCGCACACTCATTCTCCAAAGGCTTCCCGCGCGGGGACAAGCGTTCTCGAAGTTCGGATTTCCTCGCAAGCGACATCTCATCTCATTCTCTTCCGACTCATTGAAGCAACTTTCCTTCTGGACCCCTTTCCTCCTTCCCGCCCCACATGCACTCAACTGATCTTTGGAGAGCCGACTTCATATCGAACCTCCAGATCCATTTCTTTGTTGATGTTTACGCTGTTCGACCTCCTCCGACGTTTCGGCTCACGCTCCTGTCCCTTGTTTCTATCTCAGTGCACTTCGCCGATGTTTTTCCTGGTTCATAAATCTCTCCTCAGATCGATGCTCCGTGTGTAACGGCTCAAGGCTATTTTCCGCGACGAAAAGCGGAGCCCAAGGAACAGAAGAGATGAAGATTTAGAGACAGAGTCCTCCCGTCGCAATACGGAGGTCGACTGGCTTGGGAATCTCCACAAGAAACGCTCACCACAATCAGAACCACCACTGGGGAAAACAACTACAACAATGTTTGTTGGTTCGTTTGCTTCTTCCGTCCTGATTGTCCTTGAGCATCACCATCACCATGTTTGTACAACAAAAGTTTTCCTCCTCGTTGTCGTCTTTGAAAAAGTAGCGCGCGTTGCAACAGTGATGGAAGTCGTCGTTGATGTCGAATTTCCCTGTTTGCCGTTCCTCTCCCTTTCCCATGAATTATTTTTTCCTCCTCTCTCTTCCTGGTATCCGTCACTATCCCAGTCGGGAGCCCAGGTCAGAAATGCATGTTCGGCGTGATATAATGCCAGAATTCCTCTCAGCGTCAGCTTATAGACTACGTCTGAACTAGTTGTGCGAGGAAACAATGGCAGAAAAAACGTAGTTATGAGTCATTGATGAAATTTTCGACGGGAGCTTTTTGTGTCTCAGGGCGAGTATGAAGAACCGCGTTTGAGAGGAGAAGGATTCCGATTTGCACAGAGTGCGCGACTCGGTACGATGTGGACCCGCTCTGCTCACCCGGTCTCTCCAAGTGCCGAAATGAGACGTCGGCACAAGTTGGGGGAATCCTTGCACTCGGTGTACCGTGATTTAAACTTTATGGAGTCGACGATTACTACGATTTGAGGGCCACACGCGCATGGATGGTGGTGTCGAATAGCTTGTACGAGCGGATCAGTGCTCTACGTTTGTCAGATCAGGGAAGTCCGGCATCGCGCGTTTCACTGACGAAGTCTCAACGAGATCCTTCCGTGGGGGACGAGATCGATCTTCGCGGGATAAGCTCGTATGCATGCTGTTAAATTTACAAAAGTGCGTTCCGTGAGAGTACAGAAGCTCACGATGGAGATACGGATAATTAGCCAGCCCTTCCAGCCAGAGATACGGAGGCTAACTCGGCGGGTTAGACTTCATAGGAGTTATGCAATCCGTGCTGAGAATCATTCTCTTTTCCAGGTGAGTCTCATTGCTCCCAGCGAGTCCAGGAGCACCTTCGAGTAGGCGTAATACCGATTGACAGGCTAATTTGGAACGTAAGATTACCGTATTTCCTCTGGCTGAGGGGAACCTTCTAGTTTCTGTCCACCTTCTGATGAATGAGCATCTCACGGATGTATCGGAAGAATAATTGGCATACCATCATGGCAGACGGGCTCTCCCAGTTGACGAGCACCCTCTGATGATGAGGCACGCATCGACAGTGGCGGAAAATAGACGGACATGCGTTTAATTAGAAGAAAGGCGGCGTACTGTGGCGTGCTCATCATCTATCGTTACGGAAACCTCGAGATATCACCAACCGATCGTCTCCTCTCTGGGTCTCGCGAGACATTCAGGCGTAATAAATGATGTTGTAGGATCGGAGTACTCAACGGGTGGCCTCGATAGCTGGAAAGCCATCGGGGAGGAGAAAGTAAGGAACTGGGCCGGGAAGGCGGTGGACAAGCTGAGTTGATTGATCTACGAGAAAGTGTCACTTCACCTCTCCCTTACGCTTTCATCATCCGTCACTGTATAAATGGCTGTTATAGCCGAGAAGTAGCAAGAGTGACGGCGCTGCGAGAGGAATATTGAGCTCGTGCTCAGAGCCTCAGCACTCGTGCGCCTACGAGAAGTTCGGGTCGTACCCGGGCCACCGATGATCTCATCCAATCTGGACGAATCACGGGCCTCAACGTGAATTGACACGACCATCCACATCGTTCCAAACCGTGAAATGAGCGAACCAAATGATCAAACCAATCACTCTGGGATTCTGAGGAACGGACGGAATCTCGAAACTTAGCCTCTACTGAGAAAACCGAGTTGACATCGCGAGCAGAGCGAAAGTTGAGAGGAAGGGGGCAGAGTACTCAAATGAAGGCGATAGCGTCGAGGCAGATTTGATCCTCTAGTGCTCCTGGTTCCATTTCTCTCTTCGTCTTGGAAGTCTTCACCCTCTTCTTCGCTGCTCTCAACCATTTTTCTCTCTGACCTTCCCCCTCTCTAACTCTCTCCATCCCTCTCTCTCTCCTCCCCTCATCTCTAGTGTTACCATGCCCATCCATGGTGTCTCATCCAGTCAGCCAACTAGACGTCAGCCAACCACTACACCTTGCTCTCCCAGTTCCTCCGGAGGGGCAAACACTCATTTTTCAAATATATCTCGCTCCCACCAGCCCCTACTTCCCTCGACGTACCGTCTTCCTCTCCACCCTCTCGAACACACAGTCCGCTGGTTTTCTATGTGAGTGTCTCGTCTACATGTTCGAACCGCTTTTGCTCCTCTCTAAACCTCTCCTCAGATAGAGGACATGGCACTCATCGACTAACTCCTAGGTTGGCTGCTGGTCGGCCAGCCAGTCTCTGACTAGCGGAGTCTGATGAGCTTCACACTTTCTTCGTCGCTGCCTATCTTTTCCTCCGTCTCCTCCCCTTGCTCACCGTCTCTTTCTCTCTCCTCGCCGTTTCTCTTAACCCGCTCGTTCCCCCTCAGTTTTCCTCTCAAACCGCTCCCATCTCTCCAAAGCAGTTAGTTAATAGTCGCCCAGTTGGTGTGTCCTGTTCCTCTTTCTCGGAGCCATTTGGCAGACGTGGACCAGGCGAACGATCAGAACCCGAGGCGGGAGAATCGCTGTGAGCGTCTCGCCCCCAAGGTGTTCTGTCAATGTTCCCTTGGGAGGACTGAAACAAGCAAACGCAGCACCGCCTGATTTCTCCAGACGGAGAAGACTCGCAAGATGCGCAAGATGAGGCAGAGAAAGGAGGGGCGAGCGCATAAACAAAGTTGCAGGTGTTATTCACTGAATGCCTCGTGTGGCCCGAACGCGCAGGCTTCTTCTGCTTCCTTCACCTTGCCTGAGCGGGAACGCAACTCAGAGTGGCGGGCCTGCTACGACCGGCCAAAACTCTTGTTCTATAGAAGTCGAGGTTGAATGCAAATTTATTCCGAAACAAGCCTCCCCGTCGCACTTGGTCTTCCGCTCCTCTCCTCACTTCTCCTCATTGCTCGGCACGGCACCCTCTTTGTCCTCCCCGTCCCCCCGGCTCAAATGGCGCTCTCTGATCGCTTCCTGGTTCCTGGCGCGGCACTTCCCGGCAAAGTCTTCGTCTCGCCAAATGCCTGTCACCACGCAAGAACTATTCCAGAGAACAATTGTGCCGTTTCCGTTGTGCGCGGGAAACAACAAGGGGTAGATTAGGAAAGGAAGGTCATCGAGCAACGAAGGAGACAACTGTTATCAGGGACCAATCACGTATGCCTCGCTTGGACTCATCTCCCGCATGCGACGAGCTGAAGCGGTGACTGACATACCGAGAATCCCACGAAAGACCATAACAGAGGACCACGGATCCGCCACGATATCGATGGAGCCGGGCTCTTCCGCTGGTGGCAGTCGGGGGTTATTCCGGAATCCGCCCAGAGCCTCTTCTGGTCGTTAAGCTCCGACGAAGGACAGTCGACCATGAAATAAGCGAGTTGTTATCTGAAATTCCCGCATTCGAGCTTCGGAATCAGCTCAGAATCCTGACTTCCGAATCGAACCGTGAACGGTGATTAAGACGAAGCTTAAACCGATTCTTGACTGAGGAGTGGCAGTAACGAGCTTCGCCGGAGTTGCCCGGCATTCAAGCAAGCGTGTCGAGGGAACACGGAAATGTTCGTTTGAAAAGGTACACGCCAAGAGTATGGCAGGTACCATGCAGTCGGACGCGAGCTATTCGCGCCTGCCCGAGATTCGGAGCCGGAGTGGTTTCTCCGGATTCGAACTGCAGGTGGGGCGTTTCCCGGATACGAGCCGAACATCGCGAGAGAAGAATTCGGGCGGTCTTAAAAGGAAAACCCGGTCTGTGCCTTTGATGAATATTGTATAGCTTCGAAGAAGATGCCTCACACAGATCCGAACACATCCGAAACATAGCGCCTCCTGTTCTTACAGCTTCACTGTCCATACGTGGCAGCTTCACGTCCGATGGTCGGTCGGTCAGCCCGCTCGCTCGCTCGCCGCTCAGTCCAAGCGAACGTTTCTCGGTCGGTTGGACGCTGGGCAACGCAGAACGAGCCGCTGCCGGCTTGAAGGGTTTCTTATTTCGTTCGTAGTCAGACAGGAAATCTCCTGCAGCTGTTCGTGGACTCCGACGAAGGAGCGGAGAGGCCGTGAAGGGGGAGGGGGCCTTGGTATAGAGGAGGCACCGACGGACCGGCCGACGAACTGAGCGACCACACAAGAATGCGAACGGTTGCAGGAATTTCAACCTCAAACGTCTTGCCAAGATAAAAACGTCCCTCTGGATTTTCATACGTTTGAGTGCGGCATCGGCAGCGTCTGCCCCGGGAGTAAACCGTTACAACAAAACCGAGTTTTTCGATTCCACGAAATGAACGCTTTCCCACATTCTTCATAGGTTCTGTCGCAATCACGGGAGAGCTCCGAGTTCCCTCGCTCCCGCCTCGGCAGCGGACTCTTCGTGTAACGATGACACGCCATGGCCTTCCGTCCATCGCGGGCCAGTGGCGGTTCTCTCGGAAAACGCAGGAGCGAGCCAAGCCGTGCGCTCCCGCGTCAGAATACCTTCCGCGCCGATCCGAAGCGGACGATGGGATCTAGTTGTCCCGCGGGAACACGGCTTCCCAGTATCCCGTTAGAACGCATTCCCCGGGGTTCAGCCCCCCGATAACTCTGGAGACAGAAAAAAAGGTATCCCGTTAGGACATGAGTGTTCGGAGAGCTCTCAGCGGGGGATTCGAAGAGCTCTAAGCACGGTTATCTTTGGCTCCCGAACGAGTTTGTGGGGGGCGCTCGAACGATCGAAAGTGCTCGGACCGAAGGCTTAGAACGAGCAAAGAGAGAAGTCGTGAGCCCATCGCTGTGGTCAGCGACAGCCCTCGCTGGTTCGTGCATGCGGCAGTCGTAACGAACGACAGGTGAACGCGAAATAGATAGAAGTGCATCGACGTGATCTGACGTTCAAGGACGCTCGCTGCGGGAAGGGTCACACGCCATGAACCCGCAGGACGCTCGCCGGTAGACCTGCACGATCGAGGTACCAAGCGAGAGAGCGAGCGGCCAGATGGGGTGAAGTGATGCTATCAATTTACAAATTGCGATCACGTTGCAACTGAACCATCCAACCAGTCACCCACCCACCCGGGCAACCTGCCCGCCTGTCGGCCGACCGACCGACCGGCCAAAAAGCCTCGAGTCAACTAAGCCACTAGCCAGCGAACATGACGTACGCATTCCAGGAACGTTCTGAGGTATTCATGACCACGGCTACTTTGCGTCACGCTTCTCCCGGTCTGCTGTTTACGCCCGTGGAGGGGGTGTGCGGCCAGTCGATTCTCTGCAGTCGTCTGTCTGAACTTCGCGTTCCAGTCCATCGGTGGGGGCAGAGAGCGGCGTCATTCTGCTCTCGGGAAACACCGGGAAAAATTCGAGACCCGCGAAGTCAGATCGGAACGAATTCCGAGCTCGCCTGGGTTGAAGTGACTGGGGTTCGCGAATCTATCGATGAAAGAAAGGAGACCGAGAATCGGTTGTCCTCATGATCGCGGAGTTCCCCGTGACCTTCGGAGTGCCAACACGCGGGATGTCGAGATCGGAGGCGACCTCAGCCACTCATTGTTTAGCTGTCATTTGAATGTTGATCATCCCTCTGTGAAGGCGTCAACCGCTCGTGCTGAACGTCCTACACGAGCGTCGGGAGCCATTCAAACACAAACAAACGGCCGAACGACCCACCGGCCACCCACCGTTCTACCTACCAACCACTCGGGCACAGTGGAGCACGCCAATAGATAATGTGTGTGTTCTCTAGCTGCCCAACGGTCTTTGTCGTGCCGCTACGTCGCGTCCTCTATACACTCGATGGATTCGCCCTTGTATGCGGCGAGTGGAGTGAATCAGTGACGGGTGCACGAAGGGCGCAAAGCTGAAGTTGATGCTTGTTTACTGGTTGAATGGCCCGCCAGCAGACGACCCCTGTCTGCTTGCTGCGGGATTCCAGAGCTGTCAATTATGTTGAGAGCGGTTTCCAACAAAACGATGTCGGCACCGATGTGCACACTCGACGACCGGCTGTCTTATCCGACTGCAACGCCGAGCAGTCTTTCCCCGCGGAGTCCTGCGAGAGTCCTGGAACGCTTTCGCTTGCCACCGGGTTCGGAGGAAGGAGAGGTGCATCCGAAAGATGTCACATAACGATTTCTCCCAGGAGTTTTTCCTGTCTCGGAGCAGCAGCGGCACCACGGAACTTTCAGAGCCATAGAGTTGTTTTGAGACGCGCTCGGGGCACTCACGGCAAAACTCGGAACAGAAACGATCTCCAAGCGGGAGAACTTCTCGCCGACCGCCGGCGAGTCGAACGGCGGGTCGTAAGTGAATTTCGTCGGAAAGACAGTCGGAATAGAAGTGTCACGCCTCATTAGCGGACGAATTCGCGCGGGCGCCGTCTGATACTCCGAACACTTAAATCGAACGCTTTCAACTTCTTCCAAACGACCGCTGGAGGCATTTTATACAAATGGTTCGGTTCTTGCCCGCCTCGAATTTCCACTCGAGAGCCCGGAGAGGAGAACAGAGCGACTCGCTCGACAGAGAGCTCAACCGGCATCCGTATTTTTCCCTCAATTGGCAGTGATATTCGTTACTCCCTTCATTATCATGACAGAATTTGAACCAGTTCACTGAGACTCCTTCGATTAGCCAATCTGGTGTGCCATAGGTGAGCTGATCTCGAAGCACCTTCTCTGAGCGTGCTTGAATGGAGTCCTAAGACGACGGAGGCGACGGCTTCGGATGCTGAGAACAAAGTGAACTCCATCGCTAGGCTTCGATGTCACCCATCTCATGCAAATAGCAACTACTCAACCCGGAGCTCTTGGAAAGTGACTCTCGTTCAAATTGGCCTTAACTGTTCATCCTCGTCGGTCCTAAAAAGGAGCGCGACAAGGATAAGGTGTGTCGGATGGCGCGATGTTTGCCGAGTGGGTTTATTGTGGAGCGTGAGCGATTTCTGTGACCCGCCCGCTCCACATGGCGCCGTACGTTCGGCGAGCGAGCGCCGTGGGCGCATGAACCGATAGCAGGCGCTATACGGGTCGCCAACGTTTCCGCTCCTGTTGTTGCCACCGCTATCCTTGTTGTCGTGGTCACGGTTATCGTCGTCGTCATTGTCGTCGTGGTCATCGATGTCCGTCGCGAAAGTCGGACACCGCAGCAAGAGGGGAGGAGAACGCGAGTCAAGCGAGATAACGACCGGTGGAACGGGCTGATAAATCAGACAACCCTCCGGCGATCACTTGGGCGCTCCATCAATCAGACGCACGCCTACATGACGAGTAGAATATCACGGAAATTCCTCCGCATCCGACATTCCTCCGGCTGGAGTTCACAACCGAAACCGATCAACGAGCCCTGCGTTCTGAACCGAACGAAGGAGAAAATATGGATTGGCACAACAACGGCCACAGCAACCATGACGACGAAACGACCCCTGAGAAAGTGGATTCAAGAGCGGCGCACCCGCCCGAGGCGGGAGGAATCTCTTTGGTGCAACGGATATGACCTTCTGCCCGGTGGGGGCCGGCACAACGACGGTGTCAACAACGATCATCGCAGTGCTCACCGACGTCGGCGGCCATGAGCACCGACGAACGTCTTGGACCCATTGGCAGAGATACGTGGCGAACGACTAACAGCGAATGAACGACGCGGACAGAAGCTACACGGAATCGAACATCGGGCATGAGGGCATCGCAGCGATGTTGATATCCTTCCGCATTTCCCTGTTATTCGTGAAAACTCCGTACGAGCTCGCGTTGCCATCGACTCGTCGACACAGAACAAGTGAGCTGTACCCCGAAAGATAATCGATCGGAACGATTCCCCGGAAGGAGTCTATTGTTGCTTTGAGCGAATCCAACATGTGCGATGAGCGCGGGAAGAGCGCGCCACCAGGAAGGCTGCGAGGCGAGAAGGCAGCCAGGCATCGTTGATGCGATCCCCGTCGGAGCCGCGAGCAGACAGGCGATAGATACTTGGTGCGCCCGAGCGGACGAATGGGCCAGCGAGCGGTCGAGCACACTCATCAAGCACCGCCATAGCCACCGCAGTCAGCCGCGCCATCGGCTCGAATGGACTTCACGTAACCCATTCAAGGCGAAGCGACTGGGGACGAGTCGACAAATACAATGGCAACGGCTGGAAGCAACAACCGGCCCTAAGATCCACACAGAGTGTGATCATCCGAGTGAAGAGCTCCGCCAACAGAACGAGGATCAGCTCACACTATCCACTCGATGGGGCTAAATGCTCGGAGCCCCTCTATTTCCCGGAAATGCATTCATCATGTAAACAGGCCGTGATTATGGCTTAGACCCCGACCCGGCTCTGGTATCACATTCCAGCGTTCGACTCAAGGCGTCCGCGAGGGCAACTGGAGGTCTGTTGCGGAGGGAAGCCCTTGTCGCAACGTTCAGCTCCGATTTTCCCGGCCCTATCGACATGACATGAACGAGGTCATCAATTTACGCCTCCGATTGAGGATAGCGGTCATCTCCGCGCAGGGCCTGACGACAGGATCCTCGAGAAAGACCCTGTTGCTTCCTCTTTTGTTTGCGCGAGTGGGTCCGAGGGGGCGAAGGCAAACCTTTGCGTGCGGATCCGTCCGACTGCGTGCGTGCATAAAGGACTGCGACGCTGAACGAAATGTGAGCGAGTCACCCTACTGGTGACCACACGGAAACCGTCGAGAACAGCTGCCCGTGCCACGCAAGAGCTTGCCCTCTGCTTGCTTCCATCCCTCAGCCACGGATCTGCTGACTCGCTGGCTGGCTGGCTGGCCGGGCCGAGCCGGCTTTGACATTAGGGCCTTTGGCCATATAGTTAGTAACGACTTTATGCCTCAGTCGCCTTTACGGCCCGGGTTGCTGCCGCGTCCGTTGTTGCCGCGGCATACCTTCCAGGCTCGTAATAGGCTTCAAGCTTCCGAATCGCCGCCTCCGAACGATGTTGAACTCCCCTCTTTGAGGCGCTGTCCTGTCTTGGTTCTCCGTTTCCGCCACCAGCTCGCCGTTCTCTTCTTCTGGCCGCTTCGATATGCTACATCGAAACGTTGGGCCTGGATGCAGTGTAGGCGATCGCATTTTCTTTGGAGTAAATAATCTAGACTGCATGTCCGGACGGATCCGAGCCGGCCCGACTTTGCTCGATTCCACTCTTCGCTCAACGGACGGGTGGCCCGGGCGGTTTCCCGAACGCCCACCCGCCCGTTCCTTCTCCGCAACGCCAGAGAAGCAATCCAATCCAAGTTGTCAATAAATCTTGAGTTCGCTGAATCCTCCTATCGGGCCGCAGACGCACGGCTGCACGCCGGCTCAGAGCCAGCGACGGATCCGCAGCCAATCGGCAATACATTGCCACCTTGGAGGCGATGGCTCTTCGGTCAGACAACCAGCCAAATAGCGACCCCGGGCGCACTCGGCACATATGTACCTGCCGTTCAACGTCAGCTGTACCTCGTGAAACTGGTTGCCGATCGTCCTGGCGTCTGAGCCCTCGGCCCCCTGCTGGTGGCTTAGCTTTAGGGCCGAGCGCCAGCCAGCTCGGGCACTGTAGACGAATTCGTGGCAAGTGCTCCCCATGCACTACTAATTGACTCTGTCGTCGTCTTTTCCGCCGCGTCCGTTCCCTCTGTGGCCCGGTCAGCGATGGAAACGCGACGGCTGCAGCAGCCCAGTATGAGAGCACGCTCACTGAACGAGCCAAGGGTTCGTGTTTCCAAAATGGAGCGGACTTTGAACCACGTCCTGGGGAGGACTTCGCTGCAGCTGGCGCGATGACGACGGCACCAACAAACTTCGATCTTTATGAGTAAGTATCGCTCGCGACGGGACGGTTCCAGCAGCTGAGCCAGTGAAAACCGCCCGCCTCACTCACTAACGCGCGCGGGCCTTCATTTGGGGAGGACGCTACGGGAGTGGTCGGGGGAGGGGGGTGGGTCGCGTGCGGAGATGAGCGTAGTGCTTTTTACATCCTCCGGTGAGGAATTCAACAGAGGATGCGAGACGACGGCGCCAACGAAAACGGTGGCGGCCAGAACACATTTTTGCAACTCCCACAACGGCCTCTTTCTTGTCATTACCGCAGGACACTTCTCGCCACGGCACCATGCAGGACTCGAACAGAGGCGCGTCCGCCATGACGGGAGAGGTAACTCTTGCCATCGTGACTCAGTTGTCTGCATACCTCGCCCGCCATTAATGGGGTTTGAGTCCGCTTCGATTGCGCTGCCGCGGAGAGCGCTTGCCGAAGCCTTTGAGTGAGCGGCTCCTCCCAGCGCTTCCCTAAATACTTTCTCAAGTTGTCGGATGCCGCAGACAATCACGAAGTTTGATTTGAGTCTAGAAACACGGTCTGTCGGAAACTTGAGCACTCGGGACTCCAACATCAACAACCGCGACGGCGACCGCGAGGACGTCGACAGCTGCGTCGTCACACCATCCCCGGAGGCATTCCTCGAGTTGTGAGCCACGGCCTCGGTGCGGAGTAGCCGAGTCAGCTGCGTTCGACCGATTTGAATGTGTCATGTTTCACTCGGAATAAATTATTGCAGTTTCTTTCGTATCCTTCTCTCCGTTGGCTGGCTGCAGGGAGAGAGGAATCCCGAGCTTTAATAATGTTCATGAAGAAGTGCTCACAAAAAAACTTCCCGAGTCATTTTGCCGAGAACAGATTGAACTCGACTGACTCGCAAAACAGCTCTAGTGGGCTTTGAGTGTTTGCAACAAATTAAACTTCTTGTTCTCCTCGTTTTTCCTCACTCGGACGATCCAGTCGTCTGCAGAGGAAAGTCGGTCCCCGGATCGATGGCGGCGGCACACCTCGGCACGCTCGTACGGCAGCAACAGACGGACAGATACCGCCGCGCGCAGATTTCAAACCGGCAGAATAACTTTTCCCTCTCATTGGAGCGTGATGAGAACGTCGTTTGTTTCACGTCAAACGCGGCGGCGCGCCCTGGTCAGGGAGCTCGGCCCATTCGAGATTAGCGCCAAGACTTCATTATCCCAGAAGGTAGCGGACCGCGGATGCCCGCCTTATCAGACCGAGCTTACTTCCCGGTCAAAACTCTCAGTCTGCGGAAAAGATTAACTTGGCACAGGAGATTTATAAGCGAGAGAACACTCCGACCCACCGGAACATTGGCCGGCTCACTTGCTATCCGATCGATTCGAGTGTGGAACTTCTGGCTTCGCGGGATCACAGGGACCGGGCCCGCTTCTCGGAGCGGCCTGTGACTCGGAGTTCGGTCAACTTGAAACCTACGTCGCGCTTGGAAGAGAATCTGAGGAAACGATGTGGCCCGTAAATCGCCCGCAGGTCGCGCGGCGCATTGACTCCGACCTCGATCCAGCGGGAGCGATCGAATGAAGAAAGGAGCGCCCATAACCAAACGGTGGAAGTATACCTTCCTGAACGTGGGATAGGGTTAACCTGGAAACGATGCAGATTCTCTGAAACCCGAGAAATCTGGGAAAACTCTCGGTGCCTGGCTTCGGGACGGGTTCTGCGGGAAGCAGGTCTTCCACGGGAACGATTCGTGAATGGAAATCCCGGTCACGCGAATCTTTGCTGTCTTGTTTGCGGAGGAGGAATCGAAGGGAATCGGTCCTTATTGTGTCAGACAGGCCCTCGACCCTCGTTTTCGTTCGACTTTTGATCTCGCATACTGCAGAGAGCCTCAACTCTCCACCCGACAAGATTTCCCATCTAGCTGTTACCGGTTTTCTCTTTTCCGAGAGTAAAACTTTTTTTCCTCTGGAACCTGTGAGATACGATCGATCCACCGGCGAGGGGGGAAAAAACGCAGACAGGTGAGACCAATGGGGAGAAGATGCGCGCACCATCGGCCTCCTGAGCTCTGAGGACGGCGGAATCTCCCTAATTCAGGTCGGATATCCAGGTCCGCTCGGAACGTTTTGTTTGCTCTGCTAGCGACGAGGTTGTGTAGAGTAGTTTATAATCTTTCGGCAAACAAGAACGTCTCACGACATACGACATCATTTGACACCATTATAATGGACCCGACAGCATCGCTATGAGGAGGCCTCTCCTCGTCTAATCCGAAGGAAAAATATGAGGCTTCCTTTCGCTTGCAACGCAACGATGGATCTTTGGACACAGGGTCGATATTTCATCTGGAGTATCCCGAATCTTCAAAAATACCATCGACGCGAATTCCAGTGGCCGTTTCCTATCCGGTCGAAGCGCATGCCTGTCTCAATCCAGCAAGAGGTGTCCTGCTGCTGGAGGTTACCTGTTCATAAGAGAGTATGTTTCCGCGATGCCTCCCTGTGGTAGGGGGGGGGGGGGGGGGAGGGAAGAGGATACCTGTCTGCTCTCTCAGCTTCTCGAGAGGTGACCGCCTGTCGGGGGCTTGCGACCAAAGAAAGAGAACGCTATGTGAGCTTTTGAATTGGGAGCCGGATAATGAGCATCCTGTTTCATGAACGGTGTTCTGTCGCCAGTCCTGAAGAAGCGATAATCAACCACCAGGAGGCCTTTAGGAGAGCTCCCAATCGATGGGGTACCTCGAGTGGGAAATCGTCGCGATTGGAATGCCGAGCCGTGCTCGAGAATGAGAGACTTCTGTGCACTACCGTCACAAACTCCTCTCTCTCTCTCTCTTGTGGAATAACGATTCCTGAGATGGAGGTCCCGTTGTTTGAGTGGGCAATCGGATACCGAGTCAAGGAACGCCTGCGACAAAGTCGGTTCGTGAGTATAGATTATGAGGAAGGATCGATACACTGACGCATCGATGGGCAGAGGCATCGTGAGAGTGTTTTTCCCGGAGTTCGGGGACTCTCACAGATGTTCGCGTTCCCACAATGAGCCTAAACGGTCGTCGGGCGTCTGTGGCGACGGTGATGGTGGCTGGCGGTCGAATGGAGCGGCGGCTACGCTATGATGTGCGGTGAGAGCTTGCCGCGACCAATATCGGAAATGTGTCTGACGGATGGGAATCGGGGAGGTGGGGGCCCGCTCTGTCCATCTTACACAGCCGAGTGGTCATCCCTGTTCTGGTCGTTGTTAATAAAGTTAGCGATCCGTCCGTTCACTGCTGAAACACTTCGTGCTGCGTCGAATGTTCAGGCGCGAAACGCCGAATATAAAAACTCCAACGCCGTAGGCATGTCCATAAAGAGTTTGCGACGATGCGCCACAAACAGAATCACCATGACCGCGAGGACGACCGCCAGCAACGACATCGTCGATTGCAAGGGCTGCAACAACAGTGGCGTTCCTGCGACGACGACGACAACGACGACGACGATGTACAGGGCGCGGGACGGCCGCAAAGTGCATCGGCCGTCCGTAGCGTTGGTCTGTTTTTCTGCTTCGGCGAAACGAAATAGAACGTCTCGCTGAAGTGAGCACTTCGTTGTCCGCGGTGGGTTAATTCTTCATTCACTGAACGATCGGTGAACACCGGTCTCCGAGGGCGAAACTCGGGAGGAGGAATCACAATCGAGGAGCACTGTCGGGAGTAGTTTGAGCCTACCGAGGGCGACTACCCCGACGAGTCGTCAGAAAGGGATCTCCGTCGAATCGTCCCGAGTCCTCAACACGGAATACCGATGCCCAGCGCGAGTAGTTACGTTCTTCATTCGGCCTGTTTGAGAGTCTGTCACATGTTCCCCGAGGGACAGTTCCGCAGAAGAAATTTGCTCCGAGGGAACCCCACCGAGAAATTGTGATGGCGATGCGCGACTACAAGACGACTTTTATGTGGCTCTTACATCGTCGAGTGAAAATGGAGACTACGGCTATCGGATAGACTGCGGCGGCGGCGACGAAGCGGAGAATGTTCCTAAGTTCGAAGAGCGTTACTCGGTCTCGACGTGGGAATTCCTGGCAAGTCTCTAAAGGTCTTTGCTTGGCGCGAAAACGAGGAGAGTCGAGCAGGCAGACAGCCAGCCAGCCAGCCGGCCTCGAATTTCAGCCCGATATTGGCCTGGCTCTCTCGAAGAACCTGCTCGACGGAACCTTCAAAATGGCGATCGATCTTCTCCCGGCTCCGCGTCGACAGGGGGAAGGAATACCCACTCCGAAACTAGCGAACAGGAAAGTTCTCCTAATTATTTTATGATCGTGGAACCCTTCCAGATAGAACGACGACAAGTCACCCGGCGATTTGAGGCCTTTCGCGCGCCGCAAGCGGGCGGCGTCGGATCGTGTTTCGTCGTGAATCGATCAACTCGGCGCAGGGTCCACATGGGCGGTACGGAGGAGAGCATTTCAGTTGGGGCCAGAAGCAGAGACGAAGAGCCAGATGAGTCTCCAGAAGGCCTGCACACGCTTCCGGCAGCGAACTCGGCGTGGAGCGAAGAAGAGCTTGGTTCTCGAAATCTCACACCGCGAATCTATCTCGAAAGGGAGAGATGAAGTGCCTGAGAGGTGACGGAATAACTCGCCTCCAATCACCCGGCATCAGAGCTTGATTCCAATTTGAGTCGCCAGGCCGGAGCCTCTCATATCGAGTGGAACACCTAACTGAACGAAACCAGCGCCGAGGCCGGCACCAATCCCAGCGGCCGCCGCCGCCGTGGTGGGAAATAGTCAGCAGAGGGCAGATGGTTTTTGAAAAGCTCGATAAGAGGGCTCTGACTCCACCTACAGAGGTCCTTGGTTCGACTCTCAAAAACGACATTATCACCCGTTTTTCTCCTTCATGCAGTCGCTTCGCACCCAGCCTCGCCACCGATAGAGTGCAGGGGGGGGGGGGGGGGGGGGCAGAGAAGACGTTCGGAGACCGTTTGATTCGTCCGACTTGATTGATTCGAGCGAGTCGTTTCGTTGGTGATGTTTTTCGATCATGGCACGCGACATCCCTCGAACCTCGAGTACCGCCGTTACAAAAAAGCTCGGACTTTCCAGACAACTTCGAACGCATGTCTCCGTGATCCTTATGCTGAACAAGCTCGCCTCCTCGCTCCATGAAGTTCATAGGAACCAGTCCAACATAGACATCCGGTTTGCTTTGCTTTCGCGTCTTCCGTCGATCAATCATCCGAGCTAAGCGGTGTCGGCACTCGCCATCTAACGAACGAGAGACCCATTCAATGACCCTGACTCTGCGCTTGCACCCTGGAGACTCCAACGACCGCCCCGCTACGCTTTCGGCTTAAGGGCGGCCTAGTCCAGGAGGATTCCCGGAACGCACGTCCCGCGATTCCAAAAAAGAGTTTATCGGCAGCCAGCCGCGGCCTCGGGAGCTCCTCTCGCCGCCCGGACTCGATGAATACTCGAGGAGGACGTATTTTAGGGAGCGAGCCGTTGCCGTTTCCGAGAATTTCCCGGTTCGCCCGCGGAGGGAATTCATCGGAATTCGCGATGGGCTGGTAATCAGGATGAGGCAGAGGAGCAACGTCGAGGCCGCGACGAGGTGGCTCGGCTCCGGGAGCCACCCGAAAATCCAAGAGACGAACTAGAGGGAGGATTCCGGAGCGGGGGATAATCTCAATCGAAGGAGATCAAGTGTTTAGCTCAGGTCATTTACGATGCTGAGCTGTTCATGCCCAGACTGCCTGCTCTGCCGCTACGGCGAGCGAGCCCCGTAAACCAACGGCGACATACAAAGCAGTACGAATCACCGCTTACAAGAGCCTCTTACCCAATAGCGTGCCGTGACAATATATATATATATGTGAGTGAGTTTGCGCGCAGAACAAAGAAGATCTCCACCTGTCCAGCGGCGGCCCGCCGATCGAGCAGCCGAACGACGTCGATTTGCCGGCGGTCGGCCAGCCGAGCTCCGAGGAAAAACCTCGCCTCGACTCGTTTGCTGTGAGCGTCCTCGATCGGGAGGAATAAATTGCGTGATCGGGGGAGACGAATCAATTCATTCGATGGCTTATTCGTCATGCGCCGTCGGTTAAGGGAGCAAAGGCAATCTTGTTGTTTTTCTCGTTCCTGCTGTCAACTGTCCTTAAAGTCGAGCTACTCCAAAGGTGTGGCCTTCCGATAATTGAGGTCTCGGCGGAACATTCCGCTCGCTTGACAGCCGAGCTAACGAACGGTCTGGCGGCAACGCCGGTCCGTCTGACTCCGACCAGAAGGAATCGGATGAAAACAGACCAATGAGGAGCGAATGTCCTCTGCTTGATTTCCGGATTCAATCTATTTAATCACACGGCTTGTGTCCCACAATCAGAGTCGGTTCCGTGGCTCGGGAGGCAGGAAAAAGCGGCGAGGAAAGAGGTCGCAGGGGCGGACGGAAAAAATAAAATACGATGACTGATGTTGGCCTCTGTTTCGGACAGGCACTAGTTTTACTTCCTATTTTTTTGTCGGATTCTCCTCTCCGGTTTCGCTCCTTGCGGAAGCTCCCTCGCCGCTCCCGGGGGCAGTCCGGCCGACAAACAACCTCGTGAGACTCGAGAAGGAATGGGATCCTTCGCGGACGTACTGGAACCGACCTCAACGACGATCGGAGCGTTCGGACTGAGTTGTCAGCTGCATGGCTTCCAAACTCTCTGCGGGGAACGTTCGGCCGCTCAGGAGGCGGCACTCGAACAAGAAACGCGCGAGTTCAGGGAGGCTCGCTCAGGCGGGCGAGCGCCGTAGCAGACGAGACTAGCCCTGGTCGAGATGGTTTCGCGCCGGTGGCAAGCGGATCGCCTGAGCTGTCCTGCCAGCTCGCTCCGCTTCCAAATTACTCTAGAATCGAAACCGGAAGAGCTCCCTCCATTTACCGCTTCCGGAGGTGTCTCGTGGCCGCCGTCTCTGCTCTGTGTACGAGCGAGCGTGCGTGCGTGCGTGCACCGTGTCAGAGTGAGCTGGAAAAAGCATCAGCCCGATGCGACCAAGCAGCCGAGAAGGCGAGGCGCACAACTGGGGCCCGGATCTACGGGTCTTCGACGTCGCTGTCGTCTTCGCCATGAGAAATCGGCAGTCGAGCTCCCGCTCGTCCATTCGCTCGGGCGTTTCAGCCGATTCGGGGAGAACATCTCAGAATCATCATCAAGTCGTCAACAAGCGGTCGTTTCTCGCGAGCGACGTCGATGGAAATGAGCCGCGACGAGATCTGGAAAACTTTCGCGCAACAATGTGAGAGCACAGCCAACAGCGGAGACCGGTTGCCGTCACACAGTTGTTTGAGAGATCGGGAGAGAAAGCATTCGGGAGCGCATTGAACTGGTCGTCAGACAACCTTGCCCACTTCGTTGTCGATTCGGCGAGTAGGCTCGCTGTTCTCCTGACGGAGATCGGGGCTGGACGTAACGCCTCACAGACGTTCGAGTCCTGCTCGCCCGAGCGACTAGTTGTTGGCTAGGTAGGCGGGTTGTCGGTCGGTCGGTCGGTCGGTCGGTCGGTCGGTCGGTCGGTCGGTCGGTCGGTCGGCCGGCCGGCCAGCCCGTCTGCCTGCCTGCCTGGCTACTCAGATTCGACGCGATACGGAAGAGGAAGGAAGTGCACTGAATGAAATAAAGCTTCCTTTTCCCCCTTGGTGATTCCAGTGAGCGGTTCACGGAGCGGTTCCAACCCTCCCCGTCTCCTCTCTCACCTCGTTCGTCTGCGCACTGCGAGTGACTCCGCAGCGTACCTAAATAGAAAACCGTCACTCGGAAATGTTCGCGCAGCGCTTCATTGTAAACGGTCGCACGACTGTCGCTTATATCTCGGGAGACAAAACGATCTCGTTTCTGTCCTCGAATCGTCCTCAACGACGAGCGCTGGGACCATCCGGGCGGTTCTAGCGAGGTCGATCAAACACTGATCTCGTCGAACCAGCCGCGGCTCGGGCGAAGTTGTATGAAGAGAGAGAGAGAGGGGAAAAAGAAAGAGAGACAGGAGGGGGACTGGCAGTCATCTCCCATGGAACGACGTTCATCATATTTACAGTGGGGCGAAGTGGTATTACGAGAGCCCGAGGGCAGCACATGAAAAGCGATTGATCGCAGGGACCTCGGGAAGCAGAACGAAGGTTGCGCAGCGGAGTACACGATGCGCCCAGCCTCCAGGCCTAAGGAGTATTTAACGCTTTCGCTCGTCTGTCTTCCCAGTGGAGAATCTGAGCCGAGGCGAATGGCGAAGGAGATTCGAGCGAGTCAAAGAGTGTAGCCGACGTGTCATCATAAAAATTCAGGATATTCGGGGAGGGATCCCTCGTCATCGATCTGCTCGAATCGGGTCCTGCGCTCGAGATCGCTGACGTTCCTCCCGCTTTCGTTGTTATTTTCTTCGTTGCGAAACATCGCTAGACCACTCGCGGTTTCCTTCCCTGACGGTTTCCCCGATTGGAGCGCTCCCGGACAGTGGCAGAATCTGGCAGAGAGAATTGCTCGTCACGACTCATCGCCAGAATCGGTCGGGACCGCGTATACTGGGGAGGCTCGAGTGAGAACTCCACGCTTTGACTCCGACGAACGAGGTCTCATCCCCGTTAGAAACTAGAGAACCGACGTCGTTTGAGCGCCGAATCCACCCCCGATTCCGACTGGTCTGAGCTGACCCTGGAGCACGTCGAAATAAGGCAAGTTCCGTCTATCAGGAGGCAGCCATCGAACCATCTCGAAAGATGAGACTGACGGCGAGTCCACAAACTCTACGCGATTTGTGTCCGCGATAAACACGACGAGCCCCATAACCGTTCAACAGATTGCACGACCGGCGGGCGGTTGAGATTTCTGGTCTTCCCGAGTACTATTTCGAAAATGATCGAAATCGAGAACTCAGAAGACGTTTGCGGGATAATTCCTGAAGCGGGTCCGATTCGATCCGCAACCGGCGATGACCCCCTCCGACGTTGACTCTCGAGGTAGCTGATAGCTCAGACCTGACAGACAACTTTGGAGCTCGAGGATGTAATGAAGAAGTCTCGCAGCGGCCTTGAAGCGCGAATTACCTTTCGAGGTGTATAGGCGCGCAAGTCTCGGAAGCGCTGGTGCCGTCGCATGGAGGAAGCGAAAAAACTGCACGGGGTAGACGAAGGAGCTGAGGCTAGGAAAACAGAGAAATGAAAAATGGCGCTGAGAAGAATCCGAACGGCTCGACAAAAATAGAACGCCGATCTATCGTCGTTGCGCGCGACTGGAGAATACCCGGCTTCGAAGAGCGAACATCCAGGGATCCTTGCGTGAGCAACTGGAAGTGACACAATTGCGCGATGCCACGAAACACCTCAAACTTGACCTCGGATCCAAGAGTGAGCGAAAACCATTTTTCCTCAATTCTCCTGCCTGTGCCCGTCGGATCTCGCCCTAAGCTTTCGGACAGAGACCTAGCGTAGCCTACCTGGTGACGTGATCAAGGAAAAGGCTTCCAACCTGAAGGCGCCTCCAGCAACGATCGCAGTATTAACAACAGCACCGGTATGGGCATCGTTAACGGAGACTGCCACCGAGTCGATGTGCTGGAACATGGGCTAGTGTTTGTTCGCACTGCTCGTTCCTGTTATGTTGGACCAGCGGAACAAGCGAGAGATGAGGAGTGGGATATCCGGTCGAAAGGCAAATTGTCAGAGATCCAGATATAAGAATCAAAGCTTGCCGGCGTGTTCGTTCGCTGTCTCGCTTTTGCCAAGTGACCCCCTTCTCTGCCCTTGAGCAACAGAGCAGCGAACACGCAAGAACAACATGGGATCGAGTGGTGGCGGTGGTCGTGTTGTGGCAGCGGAAGAAGGAGACGAAATGGAACCAAGAGGGAAGAAGACTGGAAAGAAGGGTTTCAATAAAATCGCCTTCAACAAAACCAGCGCCAGCTGTTTTGCAGGCGGCGCTTCGATTGCCAATCGAAGTCGGAACAAAAATCCCGAGACGAGGTCCTGGGGACAGCGCGACCCTCGGCTCGGGGAGCGGAGTTTACGGGGACTTGGCGGTGGCGTAGTGGTGGATCAACTGCAGCGACGATTCTCTCGGAAAACTCTGTTGGTTGGTCTCTTTACTCGAATCGTTGCTGGCTCTCCTTTCTGAAGATCTTCCCTCCCTTCCGTGCCACCGAGAGCGACGAAGAAGTCAGAGGAGCTGCGGCGGGCGATCTCACTGACCCTCGCGCCGAGCTCATGCTTCAGAACTGTTTCCTGACTCCAACGCTCCGGTTGTCTCGCTCACCGGCGCAGCACGCTCATCCGTCAACGTGAAGCCACCGTCGTCGTCATCCAGGAAGAATGCTGTTGAAAAATGAAATCCCTCATCGAACGCTGTGCTGCCTCTCAGACAATGTTCTCGACCGCTTGCAAGCCAGCAAACTCATCTCTGTCGGCGCTCAGCGTGGCTTTACAGTGGAAGTCCGAGAAGCGGAATCCTCCGCAGGAGTGGTCAACGATGGGACCCCAACCCGGCCCTGAGTAACTCGTCCAGGCGCACTGCAGCCAAGTTTCACAATCACTCGTCGCAGAGATCCAGGCCGCAAAACTTCCCACTACGGCCACATTCTCCCTGTCTCGGTTGTTCTGCAAATGTCTTCTTGCCATCGGTTCGCGGCATTGCGAGTTGTGGCATGCCCGACTCACTCCCGTTTCTAGGCAGAGCAAACAGCTTTGAAAGTTCTTGAGGAATAAAGTCCCGGATGGGATCGGGTAGTAGGATCATCGTCCCGCCGCCGCCTGATTCAGATTTGAGCGCGGCCTGTGAGCCTCGACTTTGGGGCTTCTCCGGCTAACTGACGGACCGAGGGCTGGACGACGGGCCTCTACAGCGGTAAGGGAGAGCGGGGGAGGAGGGGGCAGCGGCATCAGCAGGGGTGGGCAGCATGAGCAACATCAGCAGCCGCGGCAATAACCACAACAGCCATAGCGGCGGCGGCGAAGAGAGAGAGAAGAATATTTCCTCTTCGAGCATACTGCGCTTCGCCAGCAACTCTGCTTTTCATCGAAGGCGGGCATAATGAGAACGATAACTTGGTGACGGCGACGAAAACGGAGAGCGGTGGATGGTGCGTCGTTTACCTCGGAGCCTTCATCTGTGAATGTCGCGGAACTAGTTTCGGCGGTGCTGGCATCAACTGATCCAGCGAGTCCGGGCAGGAATTTTCCGTCAAACGGGATGCCCTCACGACGATGTCGAGGGCTGCTGCTCGAGGCCGTCGCTTACGCCATTGTTCCTCTGAGGCCATTGGTGTAGGAGCTGTCGTCGTCGTCGCCGCCGCTGGTCCGGAGGGGTCTTTCACGATCCGCCCGGGGTTTGCGCTCCTGGGGGCCGCCGCCGTCGGCGGGCGGAATACCGGGCCCGGCTAGGATTCCCACGCCGCCTGCAGGCCAAGGGCAACCTCTATATAAGGCTTTCCCAGATTGCTCATAAGCCGTGCTGCTGGAGATCCATATTGTTTTTCTTGGGCTCTTCCCACGGCCAATCTATCAAAAGCATTTCTGCTTTCTCGGCTGCTCGCTTCGTCGGTCTTCTGGCTGGCTCGCTCGCTCGCCCGCCCGCCCGGGCCACGACGGCCCGACCGAGTGGCAAGCTAGCCGCCGAGTGTCAATTGCTACCAACTCCATCTTTACCATTTGCCATCAAGGCCACTTACCCGGGGCTGAAATGTGCTCAAGGAAAAAATGACTTCGCTGACAGTCCAGCGACCATCGCGCGGTCTGACAATGGCCGTATCGGGGGCGAGAAAGCGATTTCCCTCGTTTTTGACGTTCGGAGTCGTGCTGGGAACTTGTGGTGCGCGGAACGGAGCACGAGATTTCATGGTCCACGTTGATAGACATTCAATCATTTGCACGGGATCACGTCGCCGTGGAGCTTCGGGACCGCCGATGCACGAGCGGTGCGGCGGCGTAGGAGACGGCGCGAAGCCGTGTTCGGCTTTGTATGCAGGACCACGCTTCCACGTAGCACCTTCGTCGAGTACTCCCGCACCGAATATACAGCGAGCAGCTCGAGGCTGACGTCGACGTCGGGTCTTTTTACGAGTTCTGGCTCCAGGCTGCATACGTCACGGAAAAAGGTCAAGCGACGAACGAGAGTAACGAGAGTGGGCCGATTCCCATAGATTCCGGTTCTGATCACCAGAACCGGACCGGTGCCAGTGCGGTGCCTCTCTCGACATGGTTTAAATCGGTCACGGACTGACTGCGCATCATGAGCGCACCGAAACCCATCGACTGTGGCGCTCCAGTCGGAAACTTGTGAATCGACCGATTCAGCGAATTCGAACACCAAATGCTGCATTTCTTCTGGAACAATGCCTTCCACGAGCATCGCGATATCAGGGAGAGCTCCCGATCAACCGCACTAGTCGCTCGGTTGGAGCAATGGGTGGAAGAACTTCTCCCTCGGAGTCGGCTCGTCCCAGGACAAAGACTCAAACACGATCTCCGCGTTACGTTCAATACACGAGAGTCCCTTGACACTGTCGTAGCGACTCGCCCGGACCGACGAGTGACCAACCGCACGAGTAACTGGGGGTGTTTCGGTCGCACCGAGAACGCGACAAGGACACTGAAAGCGTCTTTTGTACCACCGGCTTTTCGCTTCTTCAAGTGTCAGTCCAACTGCACGTTGCACGCATTCTTTGTTGAGAGCGTCGTCCATTGTGAGGAGAAAACCGGGACCAAGTCGTTTGCCTTGTGAGCTCTCTCTTCGAGATGGTTGGGCGAAGTCACGCGAGTGGTTCGTCGAAGAAGAGAGATGGAACGAAACAGATAAATCGTCGGCAAAACCACGTTGGCTACGGAATGTTGCGCGTTGCCCTTCCAATAATTGCACTGAGAGTCATTTTCGAGCGATGGAGCATATTTCGCGCTCGTTCGTCTTAGAGTAGGTGTTCGAGCCGACGCAGCATCTTCACCGCCTCTTACGCTTCGGCGGTCTTTCATCATCTCCGTCATCCGTGCTCGAGAGGATGACAGAGTTGATTCACCTCGTCATCATCATTGCCAGCACATGCAGGAGCAGCGGTGGCAAGGCGCTAATCGAAGCGACATTTACATCAAACGACACGGAGGCATTGATTCTCCGTGGCCACCTCCAAGCCGTTCATCCGCATCTGCTCCTTTTCTCACAAACACCGCTTGATTACTTGGTTCATATCTGGAATCAATCCTCGTCTACCTCTCCCCTCCCTCGTGGACTCGTTCTGTCTAGGAAGCAGGCATCCCGTATGACCTAACAATGTTTCAATTTCGATTGCAGGTACATTGGTGGCAGCATTCTGCGTTCTCTGTGGTTGTCGGACAGAGTATTCAAGCAAAGGACGTGCGTTTTTTCTTAACCTGCTGGCGGCGATGATCCAATCTTTCACAGCACCCTTCGTTATAGGCTGGGTGTGGAGTATCATGTGGAGCGTCACATGTGTCAATATTTCGCGTGAGTATTCCACATCATCCCTCCGCTGTCATAAAAGCCAGTACTTGCCACTCCACCCGATTGGGTGTTGCTTTTGGAGGGGATCGGCAGGACGCGAGTTTCAGATATACGTGTCGTCGATTGAAACACATTCGTACCTCGCTTGCAGTAAACAAGGACCTACAGGCGATGATGCAGCAGAGTATGTCGGACACCGCGGTGCCTCTTTGACATCCCCAGGCTAGCCTGCCTCCTCCTCCTCCACCTTCAACGCCCCCTGCACAGGCTCCTCCCCGGAATCATTCGCCCACGAGCAATGATGAAGTCGGAATACATCGTTCGCCTCAAAACATAGCGTACCACGGTGCCCCAAGGCCTCAGCGAACACTCCCTTCACGATGTAACGGATAAGACTGCCTTTTCACCTCCCCCGACGCCACTGCGATTTCGTCTAGATTAGAATCATTATCCGTTCGTCGGATCGGTCGGGAAGCGACATCGATTCCTCTGATGCTCAAAGTAGTCTCGGAGCCCGAGAAAGCTCGATTCCTCGGTGACTCCGAAGCTTACCCTCGAAGATGACTACTGGCTCCATTATCGAAATCCTCCATTCTCCTTCACAAACTACAACAGCAGAAACGTCGTCTTCATGTTCGGATGCCGTCGTCTCTGACCGTTCGCCGTCGCTCGGAACTGCCGTGACCCTTGTGCTTACCGCCCAGTGATGGCCATGCTTGCCACCACGACACGTCCCAGAAGTCAACGCTGCAGAATTTCCAAACTCTATCGAAGTACTCCGGTTCCAAAAGCTCCTTCCCGATCCATTCTCCTCGGAAGGAGCTCCGAGCGCGAGCCGCCGATTCACCCGGAGCATAAACTACGCATACCTAACTCGCGATGGAGCTCAAGTGAGTTTACATCGATCGTCGAAGTACGCAGCAGGCAAGCTCAGTATCGGATAAGAATCGCAGTTCTTGAGCGACGCAACAGCGGACAGAGGAAGGATGGATTGACGGAATGAAGAAGAACAGTTCTTTGTGCAGGGAATCAGGCGGGCAGGCAGGCTTGCGAAACCCCATTATCCCCATGAAGTTTCCTCCACGCGTTGACTTGTACCAGTCTCACTCAATCGAGCCTCGTTCCACTGGCATCAACACAAACACACACCTTCTGCTAATTTGCGAAAGATAGAGTCGCTCTCCGAACGAGAGACAGCTTGCGCTTCGAACGCGGTGCGAATCACACACTCTGGTGTTGATAACACGAACAGTCAGTGGCAAGGCATACTGTTCCGACTTCTATTACACCGATGAGCTGCTCCCAGGAGACGAGGATTGTCTACTGACCGCCTCAAATAGATTGTCGCGACGGACTCATTCACGAATTGATACTCGATTCGATCCGGGAAACTCCAATCGAACAAAACTGCCCCCCGAGGGGCGCCCACCCGATGTCACCACGGCGTTCCGATTAATTCGGCAGTTCTGAAATTTGAATCTCCGCGAAGGCCTCAGAGCCTCAACCGGTAGGAGGTAAAACATCTCCTTCAATGCTCTTCAATGCTTTGTCGATGTATCCTATGAATATGAATGTGAGCAATGACTAGTAGAAAATAATTGACGCTGGAGACGGACAGGGGAACCGTCGATGCGGACGACGGAAAATGGTGATGGTGTGATGTCGATATTTTTGTGTGTAGTCGGCCGGTCAGTGCGTGAGATTGAAAACTGGGATGAGGATAAGTGTGGGCGGATGGGGTGTTATCGAATCTTCCTATCAGACTTCGCGCGATCCACGTGTCTGGAACTCGGAATCAAGAGAATCACTCAGCAATCATGAGAAATCAAAGAGAGAGAGTGACGGCGAGATCGAACGAAACGAAGGAAGGAGAAGAAACCCAGATGACGACATTCCGAATATATCATTGTTTGAGTCCAAGTGGAGGGGATGAAACAACCGAATCCTTTAACTGGACATCCATATCGGTGGGAATGAGGAGTTGTCGCGCCGAGAATGCAATGCATTAGCATTGTAGTGCCTTGTCTCGCCTCACGGACACATTTGACGAGAAAAACACGAGAAGAAAAATGAATCAGTGTGTAACGCCCCTTTCTTGATTGATTATCGCCGGAGTACATGACGGCCATGATCCTGGTCTCGGTGACGATGATGATGATGACTATAACGATGTCTGAAGAAAGTATTGATGCTAATAATACTAGTAATAATGTAGAGTATTCACAATGATCATGGCAAGATGGCTGAGTATAACGATGATGCTGGTGGTTGAACTTGCGATGTTTTGAAAGGAAGTGGATATGAGCGAGGAAGACACGGAGTTGTATGCCGAACTGCTGCTGGATTGATCGGCAGTTTCCTGCGGATAGCTCGCTGAATACGACAGCAACGTAAGGCTTGGTGGACAACAATCAAAAACTTCTCTGACGTCGGACCACGTTGAGTTGGGCAGAGATGCGTCAAACGAGACGGCGTGACGCAGACGACGTCAAACAAGAATCAGGATATGATACAGTAATCGATGGAGAAACACGGCCAAGGTTGATAGAAGTGAACCAAGGAAGAAACTCTGGTTCGCGCGAGTCATTGGCGTCTCAACAGTCTCGCAGATGCTTGGAGTCTCGAGCCGAACTCACACATCAGCTGCGTTCAAGCATCACGAAACGAGAAAATATGACGAAAACAAACTTCGAAGGCTGAATTGTGAAACCATGTAGTATGTGTTCGGGGGCGTTTTGTTTCTCTAGCCCGACACAGACACCCATACTCAAAGCATCAAAAACGGTCCCTCATGATTTGCGATGTTTTATCATCAAAGTCTGGGACGCGTCACAAGCATGAAGTAGGTAGAGTCAGAGTTTCAACGACAACGGCAATATCGACGATATGTCTAGACGATTATACCAATGGGCAACAAAGACACTAATACAAACAATAATGAATACACTCACAGCTAAGGATAACAGTGCTATCGAGTCAGTCTTATGAACGTAGACGAGAATACTCAGAGTCAAGAGGAGAAGCGAGATCAGCCAAGAGGGTAAACCCAAGGGCTGATCACGCAAGAGAAGCTGAACTACAACTGGGCAGTCGATGCCGAGTTAGCGACAAATGAATGATAACGAGAGATAATTCTGCATGATGACGAAGATGATGACGACAACAACAACCCCGCAACCAAAGTACTCAAATGATGGACGCGAGTCTAGGAAAAAATGTAGTTGAAAAACCTGCGTGTCTGAACGTTAATTTTAGAAGAAAATGGAACAAGATGAAAAACAAGAAGAGAGCGGAAGGCCTGGTCCATTCATGGATCGCGCCTAGGTATTTTGGCTAGGACGGGCGGCGTCAACGGTATCCAGCAGGCAAACTCAGAACGCCGATCTGACTTCACACATTTTACAGACATCACCGAGGAAGACACAATCGAAATTTCGATGCAGGAAATGCTGAGGAGTCTCTTATCATTCTCTCCGGCAATTGATTGCCTGACACTAATTCAGAACTTCAATTCACAACAAGATCGAGTTTTCGCTGGAACCTGCAGCTGTCGATGGCGGCTTGATAGCTGCCAAAGTCTCCCCGTCGCCCTGTCGGCGACGAATCAACAAACATCAGAGATGCGTTGTATTAGCGAAGAGTGGAAACAAGTTGTATCAGGTGGCGAATTGAGTTAGAACTCGGTACTGACTAAATTACTTCGTAGATGGGTAACCACGGGCCGTACTGTGCACGGCCCGCCGAATACTCGGATCCGCGGTTTCCACTTAGCCGGCGCTGTAGGGGACAAAAGCAGACTGCGAGTACACGATCACGCCTCCATACATTTGACCGAACGAAGTTCTTGAGCTCACGCTTGCTCAGAGGAAAATTCGAGCTCCGTAACTGTTCGACCTAATATCCCCCATCTCTCCACCTATTAAGCCTGAGAGGAATCGGAGAAATCGCAAACAAGCTCCACCTCCTCTCATCCTTTCCACGATAGACAACTGGAAACACTAGCTTGCGAACCGAAAACTGGCGGAAGCCAATTAGACAAACCCATTAGCCGACCGAAAACCGTAGACAACGAGAGCAAGATGGGCTGAACGAGTGAAAAAAAAGCAGCAATGGGAAAAATCAAACAGGTAAACTTACCACTAAACGATACAACCGCGCGTTGCGACCGTACCATGATATTATGTTCAGTGTTCTACAGACCCACGCCTGCGAGCGAAGCAGGACGCTAGCTCATGATACCTTTGGATTCCAATCGACTGTGAGGGCAACTCTGCGGACTTCGATGTGGAGAGTTCGAGCTGCGGAAGGCAACACATTCCAGAGCTCAGCGTGAAACCGAAAGATTTACTACCCGCTGAAACCGATTCAAATCGTGGGGCGACTACTCCTCGAGCCGGGGGGAATATCGATTTTCGTCGGTTTCCTCGGCAGAAGGAAGCCTCTCCGCGAGGGCACGGTCAAACTATGGAGATAAGGAATAGGATCTCTCCGAACTTGGGGTCAGCAGCTCGTTGTCCGCACAATGATTGCTCAGTGGGTCTCCTTAGAGTCAGGCGTCAAATGTCTGCAACGAAGGTCGTTTCCGGCCAACTCGAACCTTGGGAGAAACACAGAACGCAAGAGAGAAAGCGGAACGAGAAGAAACCCCTAGAGATGAAGCGATGAAGTTTGCAACATTTCGTTCCAAATCCACGGCCATAACTGCAGGTAGTCAGCCGTCGAGAGTTTGGTTGTCGTTAAAGAGCGTTGTTCGGTGTTTTTTCTGAGAACGTGCCACTCACCGAGTCGATGAGTAGTGGGTGGGTTGTATCCCCGCGCAGATGATCACTAGATGACTCACAAACCAAATCGCAACGCAACGATTTGTCATTCCGTCGCTCGATTCCGTTAATTTTGACGATAGGTTCGTCGCTTCATGACTCATTCCCTGATCATCTCTGCAGCCACACGACTTCATTTTCACGGACTAGCCCGTTGGACGTGTCGGTTCTTGTTCGTCGATCTCATCTCGATCTCTCATCATCTAAAGAGAACGCTGGGAGCGACGAACGGTATTATTGAAAGTATGAAGCCATGTTACTCTTTATTGTTTTTGGTGGAACGTTGTTGATGCGTTCGAGCGAGTTTTTGCTTCATAGTGCAGTTCTCCGCTCTGTTGATACTCCTCAGTCCTGGATCCATGTTCTCTGTTATGATTCAAAGTCCTTTATGTGACGTGTTGAAGTGGTATTTCTCCGAGCGTTCTGGAAAGGCGGGAGCTTCCAATCGGCTGCCCTGCTCGATTGACATTCCCAATCGTTTATGTGATGAAATCAGATTCGTTTCCAAGTTTCGGGAGAGAGATGCGATTGGAAACCATTCTTTACATATCTGTGGTCAAGATGGAGGGAGTTCTCCGAAGATCGGAGTATAGAGTTTCGCCTTTCGTCGTCAGCTCATTGTTCAGAGTGTCGCTCGGGCCCGAAAGCTCAAATCAGATGTTTTATGCGACGCGTTCTGTTACGTCAAGATTGAGAGAATAGACGTTATCAATGGACTGGTAAGTAATTAAATGATCGCTGAATGATGTCCTGTCACCGATTGGGTCGACTGAGAACGAATGAAAGTGACTTCGGATCCCGGCCCCGTAATATTGCTTAGATTCGGATCCAATCCCACGATTCGCTGCGAACCGCTGAATCAAGTTGTAGTGCATCATTGAAATCGAATTTTCGCTCTAATTTAACCGCGTGCATGTGCAGACGGCCGCGTGCTCCACGTGTGCCGTCTTCTGCTGTCGGTTATGCCGTTGATCAAAACCTATCTATCTCGAGCTTAGATGGCGCTGCAGTTGAATGACAATGCGAACTAACCTACCTACCTACTCACCTTACTAACATGAAAGATCATCATGAAACCGAACTGCTACAGCGCAAACAGATCGAGCGCCGAATCAGCCGGCCAGCCAGAGAATGAGTCTGCTATGTATAGTCCCCTACTAAAAACTCAACATGAGAACATATCTCGATGGTCGAAACGATCTCGAAACGTTGAACAGCAACATATCTCAACAAGCAACAACAACAAAGACAACCACAACAGCAAACAAACAAATGAGGATAAGTAAAACGAGCTAATTTGAAGTACACAGTGACAACAGGAAGTACGATTCAGATGATAATCCTAAACCCGAATAAACTACCGTTAATCAACATCTACAAATTCTTGTTTTCTATTACATCAAACAACTGTTGAACAATCGGCAGCCGTCACAAAATTATCCGCCCCGTGAGCTCGGTGAGGTTCGGGGTGTCCGGAAGCTCAGATCTCCGACGTCTGTTGAATTCACAATTTTATCATGAATCGCTCCTCACCAAAGCTGAGAAGGAGCTGAGGCTCTGAGTTTGTAAAGGCTAGAAGAAGCACCGGAAAAACAGGTGTGCTAACCATCGACGCGACGACTCATCTGCATCTTTAGCTTCCCTCCGAATCGATAGTTCGACGTTTTACCATGACGTCGCCCAATACTGCAGGGTCAGCAGCCAGTTTCTTTGAGAAGCCTGGCAGTGGGGTAACCCTCAGTGAAGCCCATATCATAGTTTGCGACTCTATTCCTCCATTCCTCATTTTTCGTGATCGATTTGCGCGGTGAGCGTGGAGAAAATACCCATGAATTTTTCACATCAACACAAGGAACCGACGGTCGAAACAGTGAAGCGTCGTCGATCGTTTCAAGCCTGGGTTCAGTTATTCCGACGTTCACTCTCGGCGTTGGCGGTCAGGCGACCTCTCATGCGGAGCACAGAGTATCAACTGTGTGCAGGATAAGTCTGACTTCCGGAATCTTTTGAGCATCTTCTCACCGTAGTCATTTCCCCGCTGGAGGGAATCTGAGTGGGCCCAGAGGAATCCAGTGGTAGCAGAAGGTTTTCGAAAAGGCGAAAGGGGGGGGGGCATCTCACAGGGGCTCCCGCCAGCAGCGTGAAGAGGGCAGAGCGCAGGACATCGCTTAGTTTGTTCCAGGCAAAAAGTGTCCGTCACGCATGAAGTGCCTCCTAGGCGGGCCTTGGGGATGGCTCACGGACGTCGAGGGAAACAGAAAATAGAAGCGGCATGCAGACAGCAGCGGGGCATAAGGACAGAGCAATGGAGTGGACGGGAGTGGGATCTTGTATGGGGGCAATTAGTCGAGCCGCGGACCTCACATACAGAACAATGGACCGCTACCTCCACCACAAGCTCCACCGCATTAGCGGATCGGACCCGCCGGCTTGCTGTTTGCGTGCATTCACACCGCCCAGCGTCGTGAATAAGGATCATGAGTTACGACTGCGGAGCACCGGATCTCAACAAGGGCTTAAACCATGGCCTTGCGGGATTTGGTCTCTGGAGCGCGTCGAAAACACTCAACGTGAGGATACGTACCCCTGATTGACGAGTTCAAAATTGACACTGCTGGTGCAGCAGATGATCTGCGTCAAAATCCCTCGATGACGAACGTCAGTCTTACAAGTGGTGCACGCGAACCCGTGATAACCCTCGCCTGGTGACATTCTGATCAACAATGGATATTTCAGATCTAGGAAACTGTTCCCTGAGTTCTCTGAAAGCCGACCATACAACTTTTCATCACTAAACTGTGTCGGTTACCTCCGCCTTGGCGCGAGAGGGCCCGAATATCATCAGGCTGAAACGACTGGGCTCAAGCATCGACTCAAAGTAGGAAGAGGACCACCATGGAATATTTCCTGACAGGCTCAACTGAGTCATACAGTTTCTTGATTTTTGTAGCACTCCCGTTTAGAACGTCATGCTAAGTTCCCCGACTGTGGAGACTCGTGTTTGATTCCGCGCTGAATTCGTTTGCTTCGACTTCTCGAATATTGATTGATTGATTGACCATTCGTCGGCTATCCTCTCGCTCTATTCACATTCCAAAGACAACGGGAGATCTTCGTTACGGGGCGACGGCTCAGCTGGTCCACGATGCGGTCATTCTTATTTTACGACACACGGTCCGAGTCCTCCGTCCGTCCCAATCTCCAAGTATCCTTTCGGTGTTGGATATTCCCCCCAGCGTGCTCCCTTCGTGCAGCCCTCATCGTTCTTGTATTATACACTAAATATCCGAGATTTCTTGCATTCCAGGAGCACATGTTCCATTAATTCCTCCCTCTTCCAACATCGCTGGCAGCTCGCACTCATGTTTTCATCTCGACTCTCGACCAGTATTCCCCTAGTCCAGGATTTCCCGAACTTCTTAGGCCTAGGCCCCGTTTGACATCAACCAAGATCCTCGGGCCCCACCACGCGTCAATCGAGAATGTCGCTTCGGAGATCCAAGCTCCACTTTTTGCCCCGAGTCTTTAATCGAGAACACAGAATCCAAAACGAGCAAGAATTGGCATTCATTCTTGGAGAATTCCATCGATGACGATTTTCAACTAAAATGACCATGCGATGGGTGGGCTTGTCGTATGCTGGCACCGATCGAAGTTGATTCTCATGCCTCTCAGTTTGAGTCGTTCGAGAATTGTAATCGGTTTCGTAGGTCTGTTTTTATGGTTGCCAGTGCAGAAAAACCAAGCTCACACAAATATGATATCGTTAAAGGGAGAAGTGGAGCCGACTGCTTCAGTGTGGAGCGAAAGGTGTCCTCTCGGCGTGCCAGCCAAAACCGTAACAAATTAGTGCTTTCGAAGTGATCGCGTAATTGACCACCCTGAGAGAGATCCATGAGTTTCTCTTCAATTTTCGTAGGCAGGCAAACGATGATATCTTTTGTGAAAGGGTTCCAAACCCAGGAGGATTCCTAACAGCGCCCCATTTCATCCGAAGAATATTGGTCGAACTCTTCGTGAAGAGATTGCTAATGCCCTGACATATCTTTGCATACATTTTCGGGGACGTCGATAATGAATGTTCGAGGGGTATCGAAACTATCGAAAGTTCGTTTCTCAATTCTCTTCTCCCAGGGGATCAACTTCCTCATGGAGCCCCGGGTTTTCTCATTAACTGCGAACATGCCTGCCACTCCAGAGCCTTGTAATTATATGTTCAATTCATTGGGTTCCGAAAATACATCTGCAAGGCATGTCAGTTTCAAGATGAACTTTTTATCATGCACGACTCCAGTGAATCCCTCGTCTCCTGTCAGGAACCAAGTACAACGAAGTGTGCAGTAGTAGTCCTGTGTGGCTGTTCGTGAAATCGTTGAGTTCGAGTGAGGGATGTTGTTGACTTCTTTTGCGGCTGCGTTGTCAAACATTACTCCCACAATGTCCTTCATGGCGGGCAGGATCAGGGTCTCGAGGATCGTGTGTGATTTCCCACATTTCGCAACGTGAAAACTCGGTAGATACGACGCACGGATCGGCTCTAAAATCTGAGCGCCTGCTTTTGGCGCCTTATCCGGAACGTGGGATTGCGCAGTAGAGCAGGACTTCTATACCCATCGAATCACAGACGTTCCCTCGGGGTCATTCTATGAAAGGGTACCCAGGCCCCACCAGTGCTGCCCGGCCTCATAGTTTGAGAACCACTGCCCTAGTCTGTAAACTTCCCGCTCTGGCCTTCGTGAGCAGTCCACTGCCTCTCCTATTATCATAGATGTTTCCGATAATCCCTTGATCTTCCTTGGAAATTCTATAACCGTCCAGAGTTTTCGAAGCATCTTCTACAGATTCCTTGTAGCTTCTGAGACTGGTTATTTCCTTGTTGGTTGATGATTATTTCAACTCTTTGCACTTACGTCGTCTCTCAACCTGCATTATCCTTTTCTTCAGTGTGGTTTCTATACCTGTGACCTGCAGCATTGTGTCGATTGCTCCTAGCCACTTGGCTCTACTCATTCTGCTTTTTCTGGTAGAATACTTGAATTTCGCATTTGTTCCGCGTGCGTCGAAGGATTAGCACCCTAATTCCGTGTCCATAAATTCGACAGCGGTGGTTGAGTTCGGTTGTCTCGAGCCCCATCGACATGTTTCGCGTTACAGGTCCTAAGATTGTCGTAATTTTCGAGGTATCTTCTAGCTCACTGATCAGGAAAACTCAGTGGTGTGCACATCTCGTCATGATTCTCCTCGAATGCCCGGTATGTCATTGATCAGGAACCTTCGGAGCTTGTCTCTCGATACGCTCTGGCACAGGGGCGCATCCAGCTTCTTCTCGGGAGGCACGGAAAGTGATGATGATCATCATGGGGGGACATGGCCCCCTTGGCCAATCTCTGGGTCCACCACTTCTCAGGCATCATTTAAATACAGTTCCCGCGTTTATCTTGATTCACTCGGTGTCTTCTGTGTCATGGAGTAAGTACAACGTCGTCGGCGTGTCTCCTGTGCATAGAGGCTCAGCTAGACCCGGCGCACGTGGGAGAAGTTTGGGGGGCTAGCCTCAAGTTATTTGAGGTTCTTCAAGTTCCGCGGTAGCTACATAACTGTGCTCCTAGAGCGGGCCATTTTGGAGAGTTCCCCGATTCCGCCACTAGTCATTCAAGGCGGTCATTTAGACCGCCTCCCTTGTTCGGGTGGAGATGTCGAGAATCGCGGCCAAGATTCTGAAATGACCAATTTTTTTTCGAGGGGAGTTGAAGTGATCACGAACTTCGGATCGGACTCGCTGAGGTCGCATTCGACGAGTTTATCGAAGCTGGGCACTCGCCAGATAGCCCTTGGAGTTATCTTGAGGCTTCGAAAAATGACAACCGATCGTATCTAACCTCTCTTTGGCCAATTCGTTTCTTCGAATGGCCTCCCGTAACTCTTCAACGAGGCGGAAACGGGATCATCACGCGAGTGAAAATTACGGAGAGATCGCCGAGCTATCCGAATGTGGAGTCGCCGGGTCAATCCGACGATTTTCGCTTCTTCACCGCAGATCACTCACATACGGTTTTCCGCCTCCGATTCCTGCAACATCGCTGCAACCCAGGAAATGCTGGCCAGTAATGCCATTTTCCAACGCCTCGAGATGACTCCAATCGGTTCCCTGGATGGTGACTCGCTATCATCTGCGCGTTTTCGATCACTGCTAGGAACACGTAGGGGAAAATGGGTAATTTTCGAGCCCATAACCTGAATGCGCCAAGTTAGAGCCAAAACAGGACCGGGCTCGGGAATCGCCGACTATTAAGAGTCACCCTGTGAACCAATGAGGCGTCCAGAAGAGATGTCCCGAATCAGCGATACTCATCGGTACTTCTATTGGACAGTCAGACTTCAGGAATAAAGAAGAAAAGTGAACATAGATGGCTCGGCGAGTGCGGAAGTGCGGTCCCGCTTAGGAGAGACGACCACTGCCTCTGCCAGATGGCTGCCGTAGGCGAATACTCACAATGGCTAATATCACGATGTCTTGCAGGATGGACCGACGGCAGAAGAGCCGTCCGACAAATAAGACAAATCGAGCCATTCCGATTGGCTCTCTGTCGCTTTCGTCCACAGCGGTGTCTTCCCGTGCTGGCTGACCGAGGAGCCGATGTAACGATCGTCCCCACGAAATTCACCCATGATGGAATCGTCACTCGTTCCCGATACAACGGGCCTCAATGGTGAATTTTCGTTGTATAAGCTATCTCATATCGCATGAAGGTAGCTCTGCCAGGACTCCCTTTGAACATTTCCCGGGAACATCCCGGTCGCGGGAGAGAACAAAAGTGAAGATGTCATTACACTTACTCTCTGCATTCAACATGGAACCATTTTTCCGGAATCAGGATTTTCATCCGATCGAGCGCTGCCACAACGATCCACACCGTATACACGCGAGCGAGCGAGCATATTTTAGAGGGTTTCTCACTCCTTGTCTGAGGAGCTCGTATCAGGGGAAACACGACACTCCCGCGTGTAAGGAATCAGGAAAATAGGAATACGATTCCGCCTGTAACGAACCTCTCTTATGGGGAAGCCCTCGTCAGCGAGCCTCGCGTATACGCTATTAGGATGCCAAAGTTTCCAATTTTAGTCCTTGCACAAGTGGCGATAGTCCAGGCCTAACTCGCATCGGTGTGCTCCCTCGACTTTTCGTCGAATCCGATTTCTTGGCCCTCGAGTTTTACAGGAGGTGTCGGTGATTCCCCGAATGCTTACACGGTTCATAGCGATGGTGGCTTCGAATTGGCGGCCACATGGAAGTCCTCGGACGCATGAGCTAACTAACGCGCTCCCGTATCTTGACTTCGGGTACGAGTCGGATATGACACTCGCCAGAAACGTTTATCGCAGCAAACATTAGCGATATCTGCGGAATTGCGATTGTAAACGGGTTCCGCACAGCCTTTGCTGAGAGGAATACACGGCAAACGTCTCGTGTTTCAAACTACACTCCGTTCCTTCCTCAACTCTCAGAGAAGAGATAACGTTCGGTCGTGGAATTCTGGGAGCAGTTTGAAACCCCCCGTGCTTGGCCGTCGCAGCAGGCATGCGACCACCGAGGGTGATATCGGAAACGATTACCCATGTGAGTGCATAAGCAGAAACGGAGGTGATGTCATGTATTCCTCAAACTGAAATGAATGGTGAGGACATTCGCCCAACTGGGGCCTCATTCAAAGCGGTTGCTTGAAACTCGATCAGAACGGTCATCTTTGGTTGCCGATCAATGATTTTGTGAGGCTCGACTCGGAGATTCGCATAATGATTCCTTGCTATGACAAAAAAACAACTTTGATTCTCCAAGGTCTCGAAAAAAAACAGGATGAATATGAAGTGCTGTCTCCATCCACCTCATCAAGAAGGGATTGTATGGAGTCCGAAAACAAAATATCGAACGCCCATCGAGCTCTTCCCCGTATCACATCGCTGCTTGTTTGTCGTCTCGGCCGACGGACCGTGTTTACGAAGATGGTACAACCGTACACAACCGGAGGACATCCGTACTCTTGACATTTTTGGAGTTTTCCATCTGACGGCAGTGTCAAGCTCAATGATGGAGACGGAGCAGATCTTTACGATGCGGTCGAGAGTACGGGTAACATGAGTGGAGATGGATGAACTTTCTAAGCGGCTTGATGCGAGCGATCAGACTTGCGAACCGATTGAGCTGACATGAGTAGAGATGTGGATATTTCGGAATCATCCCCGAGACCCGACGAAGAACACATTTTTTTCTGAAACGTGTAAAAATCTCGGAATCCCAGGAGCATTCACATCCCCACTCACTGGTGCCTATGGCGACGATCACCGTAATGAAGCGGAAGGGTGGTAAAACTTTTAATTGGACCAAACCATTTTCTACCGCGCCTGCAGCACTATTCGTCGTTATTGAGATGATGGATTCAATCACGGTGTTCCTGGTTGGAACATGAAGTAGAACTGCTCCCACCGGAGCTGCTCAAACTCTGACATTTGCCAGATGGAACTAACAACACGATCAATGATGACGAATTCCCTGCATCGACATCTGTCTATCGGCTCGGCCGAAGCTCATTACCGGGACAGATCCCCCTGCATATCGAGACGAATCGTGCGTGTATGCATGCGCTCGGTCCGGGGATTTTTAGCCTTTCCTGATCTGGATGAGCGTTCCGGTTCAACTCACCCGTTTTCGAATAATATCGAGTATGAAAAGCCCCTTATGGACGCCTTTTCGGCTCGGCCCACTAATTCCCGCCGCCTACTCGAGTACTAGCGTTCCGCAGGCAGAAGCGTTCATGGTGGTCAAATTTTTCCAAAATCTCCGCCCTGTTCACCTGCCCCGTAAGCTGACCCCTCGATTACAACCGGAGTTAACGGATCGATTTAGTCTCAACAGAGCATCGTCGAGAAATCCGGAGAACATCCTACGACGAGAGGAAAAACAGAAAGAGCTCACATATCAAGAAGATAGGCCGCAGTTCAGGTGTTCGAGGACCGGCATGACCACTCGAGAGGGTGGCTGCTCCTGGTCGGGAATCTTCGCGCCCGATCTTGTCTTGCCCATAACTTTCTCAGTTCTTGGAATCTTCTCGAAAATCAAGAAGTGATCGATGGATGATCGGAACTCAAATGGATATGATGAGAATCGCGGTCAGAAAATGGTTTCAAAAATGACCCGCTCCTCGGAAATTTCCGCCCCCGATGGCCCAGGGACTTTTAGGGAGATCTCGGAGGAAAAAATTTAGTGATTTTCGGTACAGAATGACCGCCCCGATATCCTCTGTCGATCTTTCTCTGACTTTAGGAAATATTCCAAGAACTGAGAAAGTTATGGCCAAAACAAGATCGGGCTCGAAAATTCCCGACTAAAGAACACCACCCTGCCTACAGATATGGGCTGGGGAAGGCTCGCCCGCGGAGTTCTTGCGGGAGACGCGGTGCGAGCGTTCCGCGAGGAAAATAATCCGCTAGATTCTCGAGGGATCATAGGCCAATGGATCGCGGCCCTCAAAGACGGGACTCGTGTCCTGTCTCTGTATCCAACACAGAAAACCGAAACTCTGTTCCGCTGTATGACTGGCGGATTGCACTGCGAAGTAGAGATGTGGGAGGAAAGCATGCCATCGGTCAGAAATCCCTTTCGTGGGTTGATGGGAAATCCATACTCAGCTCGGCACTCATTTTCTAAAGTTCCGCGAGGCAAGACTCGACCCAGAGTTCAGACAACTAATAATACTCGTGCCAAGGCTCTGACAGCATTGATTCCTCCGGTCAGAAGATTCCCCGGAACGAGTATCCAATTGGCTCATTTTTCGACCGCTTGCGTGATATCTTCGACGGTATCAGTCTGCGAAGTCACGGGCGTTCAGTCTTCGATTCAGTACTCTTCTCCCCTACTACCAGTGGTTTAGCATTACCCAAACATTGCAGGTTGGGTTGAGCAGTCTTCTCGAAATGGGCACTGTGTCATGAGCAGCGCGGTTCTCATACACGACCGTCAGCAAGATGGTTTGGAACACGAGGTGGATACTTGCAGACTTCGCACAGAGGCGTTGTGAGGGAAGAGATAAAGCTCGGTCTCGAACCTTGAGGGTTCAGCATCTCGGTCAATATCTGTCTCCCGCCATTCCTACTCAAATGTCACAAGAGCGACCTGTTCGACGACACGATGTTAAGATCCGAGAATGATCATGAGCAGCGACAGAACTCCTCCTCCTACTTCGGAGTTGCATCGTTCCAGTCAATATTCGTCTTGAGCCATCCTTCCTTGCCTGTGAGAATTCATTTTATCAACGGCAATTCATCCGAATTCCTTTCTCTTATACTATACGATCTCACTTGTCGAGAATTAATAACAACCATAATATTCGCCTCGGACTGCGTGAGTGAGAAGTTATCCTCATACATAGGCCTCCCCTGCAGCAAAGAATACCCTAAGGATACTCTTCCTAACCTAAGGAAGTGCTAAGTTCGCTCCGCCCGTTCTCTCATCTTGCACGTTCCGAATCTATCGTTACTACAACTGATGGATAATTCCACCATCAGCCAGTAGCGTAGCCAGCCCTTCTTTTTTGACGAGGCTTACCGCTGGTGAGAGAGGGGGAATTTTGGGAACCGAAAGAGGGTGGGACACGAAAGATATGAAGGGTAGAGCTATGAGGAAGACAACTTCACAAATGCTGAGATCCTTCCCCGCATGGAACGACTTAGTTCTCCATCGCACATAAGACCGCAGACATCAAACTCATGATTGAGAAAACCATCTCAAACTTCGCTGTACCCACTCATCATCGTTATGGAACACCTCACGGTAACGAAACTCTGAAAGTACCGCGTTCTGAAATGCGGACATTCAGACTGCGCGAGAGTCGGGTTGAATCACAGCCGATAATTGAATTTTCCAGAGTGAGGAGCAGATACGGCTGCTCTGAGCGAAAAACGAGGCATTCGCATTGCCAGAATGATTTCAGATTTTGAGTGAGAAATGGAGGAGCTTACATCCCAGGGACTACTCATGCTTTCTCTCACGATAATCGCTGTGAACTCGTTGATCTGATGCCCTTGAGAACAACATACGAATCCGAAGAAAAGAACTAATTCGTCGTAATTCGTTTCCTGAGGCTAGCCTCACGGAATATCAAAATCGAGAGGCTGTAGCTTGTAAAGCCTTATGATGGCTACGGTACTGCCATCAGCTCGCTATCTCTGACCATCTTGATGATTTCGAGCGAACCATCAGAGTCCAGATCCAAGAAATACATTATAAGGACAATGAGTCTCAAACTTGGCACAATGAGGAGCATGCGTCCGTCCATTACTTGAGAGATTATGGACCAGACTCGAAAGTCACCGGAAAGCTTGTATAGAGGACTCGAGCTTTGCTGTAAGGTACTCTGGAGCGATTCAGACTTCAAGGGAGCCATGCGAGCTGTAACGTGTCGAGCACGTTGAACTAGGTTGCTACATGATCGTCTTAGCGAAACCAGGAAATAGAACCATCATTCCCGTGCTGATAGCGTGACTAGACATCACCTTGTGACGTCGAACCTATGCTGAGCGCATATGCTGTTAGGTCGCAGGCGTGCTCGGTTCTGGGTTGGCTTCATCTAACTCGATCATATTGAATTATGAAAGTGGTGATCTCCGGAGAAACAGCATTTCCGTTAGAATAATTGGCACATCGGAGCCGGCCAGCCGCCAAACACGAGCACGTCGGTCGGATTTCTTCGTGTTGAAACTGCTTCACTGTGAGCCATTGGAGTCGGAAGATGTTTCGCGTTGATCAACTCTACAGTGGAGAAACCAGCGATGCTCGGTTGTCCATCTTTCAGAGTTTCCCAACTCGGAGAAACAGTATAGAGCCAACTGCTGCAAAAACTCGTGGCTGACTTCGGAAACACATTACGCAACCATCGGGAGGCAATCCATTTACAACTTTTCTGTGCACCCTGTCGGTCTACAATCGAACCATGTTCTTCTCCGAATCCCCTGATTTCGTACATGTGACGTAAAGCCTAAAAACATTGAGCATTGGGGCAGCACTGGGTCCGGAATGATCGCTCTCTCCTGGGAGGTGCATATTATATCCAACTACAAGACTTCCGATAATCTGGAAATGATGGCACCAGTGTGCGCAATGGTTTTCAAATACAGTTGTCAAGAGTATTTGGGCATGAAAGGACTGACGTCGTTCACATTGGCCACGGTCACGCGCTAACCTCGGGACGAGAATGCGCGATTGGTTCAAACCAGTCGGGGTGTAACCTTAACTCGCGCGGATGAAGAGATACCTGCAAGTTTTAAAAATAAAGCGGAATTCGGATCGTTTCCGACTCCAAGGTCCAAAAAGTCAAAAATTGCGAACATTATGAAGAAGTAGGTTCTTCGTACGCGCGAGTTCAGGGTTATCGTTTCCTGAATGACTGAACCGTTCTGGAGACATGCGTGGAATGGATTCGAGGTCTGACATTGTCAACATGGTCCAACGATCGCTTTACCATTTCATTGTCGATGGCCTCTCGCCCACGGGCGTAGCTACGCGAAGTGCCGCCCTCGGGGGAACTCGGAGATTCCGAGGATGCGTCACGTCTGGCGTTCTGTCAACGAAGATGCAAGAGTATTCGACTTCAACCAGGTGTTCAGGAGAGCGATTATCTCATTTTGAATCGTTGGCGACCTATAGGAGACTTTCCTGCGCTTCCCCAGCGTCATTACTGCAACAGTGGGATACCGACGTTCGGCGGAGAGATGACGGAGAAATTCCGCTGAAAGTCACGCACTCGTTTCCAATCGACCACAGCTTCTAGATGGAAAAAGCCAGGGCCGGAACTGCCGCCCCTGGTGACGCCCTGAGATGGAAATTATCGCGTCAATCGGCCGAGAATTACATTTTCCAGAGCGGCTCGTAAAGTATCTCCTCTACCATCTTCTCGACTTGTTCAACGAAAATGCCCGAGGAACCTCTTAGGTCAACCGATCGAGTTTGTATTGGTTCCATCGGATGTGGGAAAGGAACTCAAGAAACTCCTCTTCTCTCAAGAAGTTCTCAGATTGGTCCGAACAACCCGTTGTATTTCATATCAATGTGTACGAATGTGATGAAGACACGAAACGCAAGGAAGACCTCCACATCTGATTATCGATCTCGACATCTTGTACTGATGAGTCGACTTCAATATTGAGAGATCGTGCAAAAACCGTCGATTGGTGCGATCATATCCGCTGAAGATTCAAGATAAGTCCCCTGGGAACGGCGCCGGGAAAGCGAATGAAGAAGTTCTGTAGCTCCCCGGAACAACCAGGTTATTTGTTCAACCCAGTTGCGCTCTGACGGAACTACTAGCGAGGCTACGGAGAAATTGAACCAACTCGGAAACTTTCGAGCGTGTTTAGTGGTGAGAAGGGTTTTCAAGTTAGATTCTCTAATGTTGCGTTTGGAAGATCGTGATCCAGTGCGCGAATGGGCCTGATATTCTGGGACCACAAGTTTGCGGAGAAGAGAAAATGGCTCTCGAGCTTCCCCTCACGGACTTATCAGGAGAGGATTGAAGTTATTTGACAGCGCGGACGTGATTCCGAAAGCTCATTTTGTGAGTTATCAGACGGATTATCTCACAGACTGTGTGAGCGCGTTTCTCCCACAGTCAGTGGCATTCTGATGCCCAGTGGCCTTAATGCCACGAGCGGACCGCCCCTGCTCACGGTATGCTAGTGAGTCAAACATCCCTTGCAGAGTTGTGCAACTTTCACGCAGCGTTTTGTTTGTTCTCCAAGACTTCCTTCGAAAGCCCTGCATCGGTCTATATATTCTCGGCGAAGCATACTACTGAATCGATCAACGATACATCTCATCGAGTGATTGGGATCGTCATAAATGTAATCGAGAACTGTAAAAATATGCTCTCACGAAAAGAGAAACTCGTTCCCTATCTCCTCTCCGAAGCCTCCGTAAACTGGGTATGATTCTCGCTGCCCGTATGCTCATTCGTACAACTCTTCGATCTCGCCGTACTCATTTGATTACTGATAATCGAGCTTATGCAGGCTTGTACGACATGGTCCACGATCCGTATTTCGATGTCTTGCGCCACACTGACCGCAAACTAACCGCTTTGACCGGCATTTCCGGCCGTTGATGTCATGAGTCATGACCGAGGAGGACCATCCCAGGATACACGTAGCCCTGAAGATACTGTGAAAACGAACGAGTGTATGATATGTCAGCATGCGCACAACATCGGTTCATAATCGTAAGGGGAGGGGGGGGGGGCGAGGAATGTGATGATTATGTCGATGATGATGACGATCATCGTCGCGAGCGTCTCATCAAACAATCAACATGGCTTGCAAACCTGTCATCTTTGTGATTAGACCGAATTGTTGCGGAATGGTTTCATCCATCGAAGTAAGATATAATCCACCCAAAATGATCGAAGGCTTCTGGAGGGGAGGAGGCACTCACGTGTTACAGTTCGCGGAGCTCGCTTGTTAGATTTCCGTGTCCCGTTTTCGCACTCGGGCGCGTTCCCCGGCGAAACTGGGATTTTTCATTGAGGAAACAATGAATGATGTCAGCGTGGAACTTGAGAAGCTTCGCGAGCTCGGCCAGGACCCCCTCTGACTGTTCACACGGCCCTGATTCATCCGCTGGGCTCCATAGGATTCGCGGCGTCTACGTCAGCAAATCTTATCGGGTTGGACCAGCGACAGGGGCAGCCTAGCATTTGTACCGCTCGTCCACTGGAGCGAAATCCTTGAAGAAGCTAAAGCTCATGATCGATTCGATCGGGACCTGTTACGGCGAATCGAAGGCGGTGCTCATTAAAAATCTCGTTGGTCATTGATCCTATCCCCGCGTGACAATGTTGAAGGGTGTTTTCCATCCGAATTTTTTTTTGGCATGATCGTATGATTCGATGGAGGAGTTGTTCCTTCAGGATCCAAAGTCAATCGGGCCGCGATATCAATCCTGGTTTCTGAGGAATACATTTTCTCATGATATTCATCAACTAAGTCCCGCTTCTGAACTTCGGAAGTCGAATGACCGAACTCTCGATATGCATTGTGCTGGTTGTGAAATATATTCTTGCAAACTGGATACACAAGTATCACCTGCTGGGAGAACCCCGACATTTTAAATCTCCCGCGCAGACGAGCTCTCGCCGCTGACCGGATGCGTTCATCTCGTGAACACAGAGAAAATGAACAAGTGATCTAGGTTCTTGATAAAGACGCGAAACACGATACAGCAAAGATCACGGGGCTTCGGGCTCGATAACTGAGGTAGTCGTCGAACAAAGACCGTAGCCGAGCCAGGGCCATGACTCTTCTGAAGGAGCGTTTCCGTGAGAATCGTAACATCAAAGCCTAAATAGAAGCCACTTTTCAGCCACTGTGATATCTTCCTATGAAGTCTATCGATTTTGATCCTTTGAACGTAGGACTACGCTCTGGCGGTGGAGCAGCGCTTTATTGAGGAGGGGCTCGTCCGGATATTGAGTGTTTGAGAAGCATTTGCGATTCAAATTCGCGAATGGCGGGCATGGTTGGCGCGACCGATTAAACGACTTCACTCCTCCAGTCGATTTGTTGGCTCATCGATCTTAGCTCTTGGAGGGAGCGTTCGTTGGTCAATGTGGACTCACGAAGAAGTAGTTGCCGGACGAGAGAACTTCGTCATTCGTCGATACTATAGAGATCAGAGCTTCACTATTCCCACCCAATGGTAAATTTCAATGCCTTCTCTGCATGTAGATCGTTTCGAGTAAGGTCTTTCTGCCGTGATAGTGAAGTCAAAGCCCGGCGAAGCAGACTGATCATGTCACCTGAACACCCCTCGGAGGATTTGGGCACCGGTTTCCTTGAATCTCTCAATCATTTCTTCAGGAATGTTCTTCAGCACCATGCTAGCGATTCACTTCCTCTCCTTCCGAAGCCAGCCGTGCGGTTCGCTCACTGACACCGACTGTCATGGTGACCCGTGATTAACTGCTAGAACTACGACCCAGCTTTGCGTGGAGGAACTCAATGCCCTCGAGTCACTCCCTTCCTTTGGAGAGCCGACTTCCCTGTGCTGTATTTTGCTGGAAACCCGATCAATCGACAGCTCTCCCGAGATCCACGGTCCTATCCATTAACACCGGGGCTGCGCACGGAGGAAAGCGCTGAGACCTTGATTGCCAACACTTCAGAAGTCCCAGCGTTCAGTCTAAAATCCAACGAACTTTGCAACCACCCTGAACCTCTCAGAAATCACTGCCTCTTCAACACGATCGGGATCTACCGAGCGCAGCTCAGTCGGAAATCCGCACTGTCTGTACATGAAGCGAGAAAGATGAATAAGTGTTCCATGCCTGGATTTGCCAGCTTCCACGGCGAAGAGGCGATATTCATCGGGCGATCCTTCCATCCACCCTCGATTCATTTCTCCATCAAACGTGATTGATGCATGAGACCAAGACGTCCAGACTCCAGTATTGGCGGTCAGCGGGTTCCAAAATGCCTTGCATCAGCCAGAAACGTTCCACGATACAGACTGAGATAATCGTGGGTAGGACAACTTTCGATTTTCGCATCAGGGACTAATATCCTAGAGAACCCCACGTACAGAGGTACAGAAAATGAATGGATTCATTCATTCTCACTGGTCATCACCATTTCCTGATCACCTCATCCGTATCGGAGGCCCTTCGAGGGCGGTTTTCTTCGATCCTCCCATTTTTATTCTCAGGTTCACACACCCATGTAGGAATCGGCGGCTCTGTGAGAAGACGACCTCAACAAGATGCATTGCAGATGCTAGAATCGAGAAACGCACGGTGATCGAGGATCCAGACTCAGGGGGAACGGAATCATCCAAAAAGTTCTCCCCTTGCTCTCCTTCCATGAGCAAAGTTGACAAGCATTCTCGAAATGGTCATCATCTCTTAGACCCCCAAGTTGTCTCGATGAATTAACGGACCCGATTCTGCCCTTCCGGAGCCCACTAGGACGCCCGCGCAGCCGTCTGAGGCTCTGTTGGCGTTTGAAAAAATCTCGAGCGGATTAGTCCGAAAACATCGATCATTAGGAATGATCAGGAGTTACAAGGATTAAGGTCCAGGGAATTTGATAGTCGAACCGGTGAATTCCGGTAGACCGAACACCATGAACGAATCGTGAGCCGCAAGCTGAGCCGCGAAGAAGCAAATTGAGGATGACCGTTCATGGCAAGCTTATCTCCGAGATGGGGACAATACTCCTTAGCGAAAGCATGAAGTTCCTGATTTAGAAGACGTTTCTTGGAGTTGGACACATTCAACGACGGTGTTGAACGTGAAAAGCGAATTCGGCCTTAGACTTCCTACAGCCCACAACACGAAATTATCGACAGTCAAGTTTTCTAGACTATTCCTGATGACAAAGAGAGATGATGTTGATGCTGCCATGGAATACTCCCAGCATCACCACGATTGTGGCGATAGAATATTTCTTCGATTCGAGGAAGACGACGCGTAAGATTCCAGAAAATCGATTTCGAGCCGTAACATGAAATTATCGACAGGCTGATTTATTCCACGATTTCCGAATTCTCGAAAGTTAATACTTCGTCGAACCCCCTTTCGCCTTGATGACTTCAAAAATGCGCCTTGGGAGAGAATCATAGAGTAGTTTTATGTCTCGTTCCCCAATTCTGGCCCAAGAAGAAAGAATCGCATGTTTCAGTTCTTCTCTTGAGTTGTACTGCTTCCCATTGGGATAGACGAGCCGAGCTAACGTTCCCCAGAGGTTCTCAATAATGTTCAGGTCGGGGCTCTTCGGAGGCCAGTCAAGAAAACGTACTCCGATCTCCCGGAACCAATCTTTGATTATCGCCGCCGTGTGCACGGAGGCGCAATCTTGCTGGAAGATGAAATCCGTTCCAACTTTCTCCAAAGCTTGAGGTCGCAGGTGGTTCTCGAGTAGCAGCTTATAGTCCACGGAACGCATTATTGTCTCCACGAAGATGATTTGGAACGTCCCGCGGCGACTGACCGCTCCCCAGATCATAACTGAACCGCCCCCGGACTGTCTCTTGGAATAGAATCGAGGCTCTTTCCGAAGATCGTGATAGTAGTTATGGAATCCATCCGGGCCGTCCAGATTGAACTTTTTCTCATCGCTGAAGACAACTTTATCCCATTCCGAAGTCCAACTCATCCATTCCTGGGCGCGATCGAGCCTAGTGTCTCGGTGCTTTTTCGTCAGCGGGGGCTTCCCGCACATTTTCTTGAATTTCAGATGATACGCACTTCTCAAAATGCGCCAGACGGTCTGTTTATGCACTGGGAGGTTGTTTGAGTCTCTGATTTGAGCGCAAGAGACACTCTTGTTGCTCGCATCCTGAATTATCTTCCGTTTCTGACGATCTGAGAGCTTTGTGCTTCGTTTCTTGTACGATCTGATGCCATACTCCGCCCCTAATCTCAAATACCGCAGCACTACGTCCGCTGTTCTGCCGATCTCTCGTCCGATAGCTCTTGCTGCGAGCCCAGAGCCGTGTAGTTGATCGATGCGAATCCTTTCTTGAGGAGTCAGAGCCGGTTTTCGTCCCATATTGAGGGAATGAATTCTTTCTCACAAATCTTGACGAGCCGGAGTTCTGAATCGACAAATCGTACTTGTGTGTCCTTCGTTAGCACTAACTTGACGTTCGTCGGTATCAGCCTCACGAAAAAATGCTGAAACTCCAACCGAATGCGCGATTTCAACGCTGTCGATAATTTCGTGTTACAGCTGGATATCAAAAATGTTCGATCCTGAGCCTGAACTTCGTTCTTCTCAGTCGGTTGATATAATCTCAAAGTCTGTCGCACCTAGTGGAATTCCCATGGCAACACTGACTTCGTTATCCAGCGGGTGCGGAAATCATCCACATAGAATGCGTGTCGATAAATTCGTGTTGCGGACTGTATGATTTCTCGGAGGCAACTTGGACCCTCACGTGCAGCATACGAACAACCCGTGAGGGCTATCAAGGAGCTTCCCTTCCGCGTCTTCAAACTGCACAAGACCAGATAACCTTCATCCAATACTCCGTCGTATGACATGTTGGCAGACGTTCTCTTCATCCTGAGTTCTTTCAGGAGAGTGGGATTTTCTCCTCATGAATTGATTCGGATTGTCCTCGTGAATCGACCAGCCACTGAGTTTCAACCACTGTCAAGGGGCCGTTCGTTCAGTTTCTCCGAACTTCACGCATGATGTCGAATCACATCTGCTCAATAAGGCGCTGTACGCAGGCAGTGGTATTTCAATAACGTAACACATGAATATTTCCCGAACGCTTCTTCGTTTTGAGGGGCGTGTTCGACTCCATGTTCAGAATATCGCCCTGTTCTCTCGACAACAATGATGAACGGTCAACGCAAGGGCCCTGAATACATGTGTGCCTCATTAGACATGAATTCAATAACGAAGACCTTTGTGTACTGATGTGGATGGAGGTCCATCACATGTGTCACGTAGTGGCGACCTTGTCACAGCCAAGCTGAGTGTTCACAAGGAGTGAACTGGTTAGGGGGTCAGGCGACGAAATCACCTATACTCTATATCATAACAAACGTCCCATGATCGAGATAGCGGGGCGGCGGCAGAAGAAACTCGCTGACCCGCCCCTGCTCGCCAGACGCTGGGGTCGAAGCATCACCGCTGATGGCTGTGTTCCTAGTGTGAAAACTCACAACCAACTTACCCTCGTGCCTTCGCTCACACAGAGGCCGAGATTTTCTGATTTCGAGATGATGACTCCGATAAATCATGGTTCCGAGCCACGATGGCGCTTGATGCCGCAAATTCGGCAGTTTATAGGTGAGATTTTGGAGAATCGACCGTTGAATACACGACGACCTCAACCTGGAAAGCCAGGGTAGCTATGGAGAAGGCACGGTCGGAGTGACCAATATTAAGGAAGCTTAACCAGGAGAGAGTCAGCTGTCGATCAAGAAACTTGGCAGCAATTATAGACGGAACGGTGAACTGGCGTTCAGCCCCAAACGAATCTGTAAAGTTGGTCAAAAACAGATTTTATTCCAACCGTGGCGCTCGAGGGCATTCCGGCAACCTCTGCATGGACACTTCAAGACAGAACAACTTCACCAACAGGCTCCAGCAGCAGGCATTATGGTTCAACCGGGAGGGGAGGCAAACTCAGACTGGAAGACCCATGTCAAGACGATTGTAAGCTCCGGAAGATCCTGAAGAGAACTCTGACGATGACTGATTCATCTTCTCGGTCGAAGCATCATGATACAGTGTTGGGGCAGTTCTTCTGCACGATGATCAGCCGATTGCATGCTCGAGCCACACACTCACCGGAACGCAGACCAGGTGAACACGAATCAGGAAATACGGTTCCTCTTCTCCATACGGCCATCCGGGAGCCGTCGTGGGAACCGATGATCAACCCCCAGAAATTGTCTTCAACGAACCACCCGACTAGGTATCTCTGAGCACAGCAGACTGCCTGTCGAGACAACCCTTTGGAACGCGAGCAGAACATTGTGAATCATCAGCTCGAAGCCGTAGCCATTCATTGAAGTCAGCTAAGGAAGGATCAACAACTGACCAAGGACGAGCAAGAGCTCGCGACCGTGCTCGAAAACGTTCGATAAGGGTTTTTCCTAAGGACGAATCGAGCCCACCGCGCGCCTCCCACGTCTATTGGAAAGAGACTCGGTGTACTGGCCGCGAAGTGCTGCATGTCATAGGGAAAGCACGCCTCCAGAAAATCAAAGGAACCAATGACCTCGACAGAGATCCCCCTCGCAGTGCTAAGCTTTGGAAACACGCCGAGACACTCGCTATTTGGCTCAGCCGTACAGCAGCTTATGTCCAAAAGATCTCGCACTCTGAGAGGTCTGGTACACTGTGAGAATAACATGAAGCCCCTGATCCAGGGGTCGTCAAACCGTGCGTCGCGACACCCCAAGGTGCCGCGATTCCCAGCAATGTCCGAAAAGTTCGACGACCTCTGCCCTAATCCAAACGCCCGAATACATCAGACACGGACTAGAATCAGCAGGACCAACACAAGAAAAGACACCACGACCGCACGGCACAGAGGTAGTTCGAAAAGAGCGCGAAAGGGATGGTTCCGTAGCGGACTGCGGAAGTCATCGAACGGCTACTGGTTTTTTGTTTCGGTCAAATCAAACTGACAATCGCCCCCATAGACCCCCTGAAAAACGTTCGCTCCGACTGAGCCTCTTCCGCTTTTTTGTTCCGGGGTTTGGCACATTTGGTTTGGCCATTGTAAGGCACACCTCCGCCGAAGAGACCGTGCGAATGTGTGAACCGCGCGGACGGGGGAGAGACTGTACGCGTTTTTATTCCAAAATTGTCATCATCTTGATGGACTGACTCCCTGAATTTGTGGAGGGTCGAAATTCTCTTCGAGTTAAGAAATCCTATGGTATATCAAGCGATCCTTGGGGTCTCAAATGTCGCGAGCGGCGAGGGCTCCATCTGACAAACACACTGGGTATCGCGAAAACACGCTTCCTCGAAAACCATAGCAGATATCTATAGCGCGGCTCATTTCAACATGAAGAGAGTTCATCCGGTTCGCGTTCCTGAGTCCGTCTCTTTTCTACGCGGGTCGAGAACCGGTATCCAACTTTTCTTGTGCAGCTCGTTCGGGGACCCTTGTCAAAGGGTGTGTTTTTCGGCTATCTATCTGCCGTATTCATGATGTGGTACTCGTCCCTGTCTCTAGGTCTCTCTCGATTTCTTCGTTCGTTTTCAAAATAGCAGATATAATGTCGATACATGCAGAAAACAAATTAATCCCGTTTCGAACCATTTCCGCTGGACCAGATCCCTCAACAGCCGCGCTCTGCCATCCCAGAGTCGCCCAAGATACGCGTGCGCATCGTCTACGAGATGGGAGCAAGAAACACCACCCGCTGCTAGTCGGACGGGGCCTGAGATCGTGTTTGAACTCCCTACCTAGGTGGAGGCTTGTACTGCGACACCGCGGCTTGCCACAGATATCGAACAGAGTATTCCTTATTCAGCCAACTGTTCTCCGCGATCCTCGTCGATGAATCCCATAGATGGTAAGCTTGCGAGCAGCCCGCATATGCCGGAATGAACTCCGAGCAGGTCGGAGGAAAGAGGATTCCCTGTTCGAAGAATGAATTCACAAAGTTTCCAACCTCATCTTCCGCAACCCTTCAGACCACCGTTCTGATGTTCCCGGATTGAACGGTCCCCGGGCAGCTTCGGGCAAACGGAATGGAACTGTCGAAAAAAATTGTGGAAGACGCGCGGTTACCATTTCAAAAGTGGCCGAAGCGGCGAGAGTCCTTGTCACATTCGCACCAGAGAGCCACCCATTGCGGTTCTCCGTCAACATCGATTCCTTGACATTCGCATCCTATTGGCAGATTCGGCTCTTCCAACGAACGATTGCTCGTACGGTTCTCCCAATGGTGGATTCAGATTTCTAATTGGATGCGGCGGCAAGCTGAAACTCCCCAAAACATGGGCCAACAAACGCGCTCCCGTCTCTCGACTTCGGGCACGAGTCGGGTATGACACTCGCCAGTAAGGCTTATCGCAGCAAACATTAGCGATATCTGCGGGATCGCGATTGTTAAGCGAGTCCCGCACACCCTTCGCGGAGAGGAATACACGGCAAACGTCTCGTGTTTTAATCTATGCTCCGATCCTTTATCAACTCTCGAAGCAGAGATAACGTTCGGTCGAGGAGCTCCAGGAGCATTCTAAAACCTCTCGTGCGTGGCGCCAGCGGCAGGCATGCGACCACCGAGGGTGACAGCGCAAAGGATCAACCATGTAATAACACAAGCAGAAACCGAGATGATGTTTTGTATCCCTCACTCTCTGATGAGCGAGGAGGTCATTTCCCTACTTAGCACTTCGTATCACCGGATAGCAGACTACCGATCAGATATTCTAGAGGCTAGAAAAATCGGCCTGTTCTTCGGTCGGGGCGTCTCGCATCCAACTGAGGGATAACTGTCTGTGGCCCGAAAATGAAATATACAACGCTCATCGAGATCTTCCCCGTGCCTTGTCGCTGGTTGATCTTCGAATCAGCCGACAAATCGGATTGTCGTCACGAAAATAGGAAGTCCGAAAACAGAACTCCCTATCGGTATTAGAACGAGTCAAATTCAAAAATGTGGGGAACATCTAACCACGAGGAACAACGGAACGAGCTCACAAGAAGAGATTTTAACACGTGAGGATCGACAAAATTTTTTGAATGTTCCTGCGGCTCTTCCCATTGTCGTAAGCTGCGAAAACTCTCTTACAGGGCTTCGGTTTCGAGCTGATCCAGGAGGGGTATGGCTACTCGGCAGGCTTCCTAGGTTTGAGGCTCAGGGAAGCTCTTCGGCGGAATTCTAGTTGGAGGCGCGGGGCGAGTGTTCCACTGAGAAGTGATATCGTTAGATTCTGGGAGGATCATCGGGCGATGGTCTCCGAGCCTGAAGAAGCAGGCTCGCACTGTCTCTTATGAAGCATTCCGCGCGAGTTGCCCCCTTCCACCATCATGCTGACTTGATGACTAGGATTCGGGAAGAAATCGCGGGGGGACCTGGAGAGACTGTTTTGCCTGTACCGGAAATTTCCACGAAATGTCTAGGACGTCGACTCCCCAGTATCCGACGCTGGGAATTGGAGCTAACTTTCGGTGGATCTCTAACTGAACGCTTTGCGAAGTATGGATGTGGCGGGGAACAATATTTCCGCGCGGCGATGTTTTCCCTGGGTAAGGCTGATGAACAAATTTTGTTCTTCCCGGCAACACATTTTTCATGGCTCGTATCCGGTCGTCGAAAAAGTTCGATCGGTTTTCAGGGTAGAATTCAGGGTAGAAAACCGCACGGATTTCTCCGACGACCTAGTACACAGAAGACGCGGGGAAGGATTCAAGAGGTGAATCATATGGGATTGACTCGCAGAGATTGCGCGTCAGAGAGGAATGAGTTCATCATCTTTATTCCACTTTTTTGCCAGGTTGGAGTATGACCCGTGGTTTTGGGAAGAAATACAGTGCGAATGCGAGGAGAATACTTCCATATACGATCAGTATCGGTACAGAAACGCTGGCTGCCATTGATGAAATGCGTTCGCCTAGAAGAACGTTGATTCCTCCGGTCAGAAGATTCCCCAACAGGAAAATCCAAATGGCTCCTTTGTTGACCGCTTGCACGATGTCGTCGACGGTATCCACCTGCGGAGTCATGGGTGCTCAGTTTTCGATCATTCTTCTTTGTCCCTATTATTAACTGTTTCTAGAGCGCATATCTGAAGAGCAATCCCAAACATGAGGCTGTCACAACTAACGAGGAGAAAAGTCTCACCTCAGGAGTTAAATGTTGGAGCGTGACCAGATTGTAGCCTCCACAAGACGAGACGAGATCGATGAATCTGATGAGAGTTGCCATTATCAGGCAGATAAGAAAGATTGAAAGTACCCACAGACTGTAGGGTAGGTTAAACAGTCTTCTAGAAACGGGCACCGTGTCATTGTGCATGAGCAACGCGGTTCCCATGCACGACGATGTCAGTAAGATCATTTGGAACACGAAGTAGAACCACTCGGATTTGCAGTTCCTGCAATGATTAACCAAGCTCAAGTCCCACGTATGATCCAGTCAAGGGCTCTATCGGAATCCCTATCCGAGGTATTTCGCTCACGTAGGCGGCCCCCGAAGCTGTTTCACTCACTTGACTTTATATACAAATCTCTGACACACAGCCGAGGTCAGCAGGAACAGACACGATGATCCAATTATGGACGCTAAACCCTCCTTGTTGGCCATCAGGAATCCATCACGATCGGTTGAGTGTAGCAGGAAGTCTACACTCTGCGATTGCAGAGCCAGCTGGTAAGCTAGGTACACCTGAAAGTCACTCCCGAGTTGTACAATTGCAGAACAGCTGTAAGACTAGGCTCAGATTGCTCTTGACGAAGTAGAACTTACCACAGCGCCGACGTAGAAATCGGAGGGCTCTGGGAAAATCGCGTAGAATATTGCACATATCGCCCTGGTGGCCGCAAAACAGAAGAAGAAGTTGAGATGTCTACCGTACTCGAGGACAGGTGACTGATAGTCGAACCAGGTCACCAACACAAGGCGGAGCAACCCGAGTTGTGCCATCCAAAAGGCGCTTTTCATCTCGGAGCGGAACCGTTGTTCTAATGTTTCGGAGAGAATCATACATTATTGATGATTGTAAGTGCGACTTGTAATGATTGGAGTAAGTGGGGATCGATCCATCCCATGCTGGCCTTGGACGGATGAGTGGGATTTTCTACCAGTACGCACTTTTCTTGATCACAGAGAACCCTGCAGCGATGCAGACGAATAGACCCACACCAATATCCATCAAACTGAAACCGTGAGTGTCCGTTTTCGCAAACCGTCTCGGGAAGATGGGGAAGTCCACTGCGAGGATGCAGTACAAAGTCAAGGTGACGGTCAGAGCACGAACATACGACAAAGGGATGAAATAGGAATGATGATGGAGCTTCCCACTGCTGCAATGGACACAATCGTGGAATATTACAGAGGCAGCCGAAAGCGAGGATTTAGGGGAAATATGGGCGCTCCGCCCTGGACTCACCACTCGAGAGGTGGATCGTGGATCACTCTGGCCTGTTTTGCTCTGCGATGCGCCGCGAAGGTCAGCATAGTGGCGAACATAATGTTCAGAGATATTAAGATCATACAGATGTTCATGAAGTGCTCAGGAAGCATCAGAGCCATAAAAGAAGGAAAGCAGAACAATATCGCATCGAACACCCATCGCAGCCTGAAATGATGCTCGTTAGCTCTTTGGGTGAATGATCTGAGTTCAGGACCTGGCTCGGTGTTCATGGTACTTACAATTTGCACTCGAAGGAAACGAATCGCAGTAGACTCCGGATCAGCGTTTGGAGAAAAACGCTAAGAATGAGTATTCCCAGAATAGCGAGCACCTCATAAAATTCACACCCGGCGCCGCCGGATGTGAATTTCTCGTGCGTCACACGTCGCGATGCCCCGCTAGCCCTGCAAGGGGAAGGGTGTTTATGGATCTGAAATCAAGTGATCATATCACTCTCAGTTTCTGACGGGTGAGCATGCGTCAGAGGTCTCTGCCGCTTCTAGGACGCGATTCCATGAAGGGTTCTGATGGTGTATGGGCGAATTCGGTCCGGTGAGTGTTGTCTGCCTTCCCAGAGTTCCAACGGTTCATCATCTGTTTCATATCATCTGTGTCCCCAGAGAAGATTCGAAAGGAATTTCCGGATAACAAGTTACGCGCGTCGAGAGAAACCGCTGCCCAGTTAATAGGCTCTGCGTGTCCTTATCCATGGATGGCCCCTTCTTTTCAGGGGCGAGCAAGCTCAGCGAGGCAGAGGCCAGAGACTTGAAGAATGTAGATACCGCTAGACCTGATTAACGTAAATGTTGGGAGACATTTCGACAGACGCACGCAGGCTCTGGTTCGCCACGGGGTGTATTTCTCTTTTTCTAAACGTTCTCCTCGCTGAATAAAGTCAACATTCGACAGCATATCTCTGGCTGAAGATTTTTCATTGGGTTCGCGGTGGGGATCGTACGCGAGACCTTCCGTCAGGCTCACACAGTCGCCGTAGCAACCATGGTTGGCAAGGCAACGTTTGCAAGCGCGTTGAATGTTCAGTCGCGCCGTCGGTCTACCGGGTGAACATTGCGTTGATTAGCGAACGTGACGGTCGCGTCGCAGGCAAATGCTCCATGCGTCGGAAATTTCGACTTTGCAAACTCTGCGTCCATTCAATCGTTACCGATTCCACTCGAAGTACATTGAAAGCTGGAAGCGAAAATCGAAACGCTGATTCGAAGGTTCGGAATCGTGGAGTTTTTTCTAGGAACCACGAGCTCACGAAGATCGGGGAAATGGAAGGTGGCACCACTTGAAACCAATGTTTCGAGTGGAAGTTTGGGTAAAACATCCGCTGAACGTCTTCAGTTGACGTCCTCATGCAATCTTCAATAGGATTCGGCTCGGGGTTGCCAGACGGTGAGAAGGGGGCAGCGCGGCTATGAGTATCTTGGCCGCGATCGATGCAGGTTCGCCGATTAGCGATAGACAACGAACGTAGAAGTTCCAATCAGTCAATCGCGCGGGGGTTTGTCACACGCCTCCGGCAGTTCACAGCGAATACCATCCGATTCAGTTAAAGTATAGCTCTGATCACATACCTGAGCACATCATCATTGGAACAACACGTTTCCAGCTGCATAGACCCAAATGACATCTCTTTCACATGTTCTCTCTTCCCCAACCCGAAGGGACCAACCACCCCAGAGTCTGAAGGATGCACTCTTCGCCACTGATGAATGGAGAAGAATGTTTCAGAATTCGAATCCGATTTTCTTTTTCTTCTAGTGCACTCACATTTACTCAGGGTTAACTGTTGTCAGATTTCATTGGCTTCGTTTACCTCGCCGATATGGAAAGATTAGATCTGTCACGGTTTCTACTGAAAACACTCCACTTGCTGATGTCGAAACATGGTTGCACGTGTTCGATATCAATGCGCCTGTCAGAACCAACGATTGATTATTATTTCCAAGTTTCTCGGTAGCCAAGATTAGATCGACGTATGGTACCGCTGGGGCTATCCCTTCTATCGCTCGGGAGAAAGAAGAGTTGGAGATATGTCATGGACGCATTGGATGTTCTCGAGAGGATCTTGATGCGCGTGGTTGAGCAGCGCCGCATCACAAATCCGTCGGAGGATGGTTTCGCCGAGACAATTGGAGCGAGAACCACAGTTGCCCTCAGAGCTTTCTCGAAGGAGGCTGTGTTTGTGTACCTCCCCATACAGTATTCTTCTCCGCTCCCCCCCCCCCATCCTACCTGAAAATGACAGTAAGTATTGAAATAGTGACATTTGAGCAATTTGCGCTACTTGACCATCTCTCACCGCACAATTCGAAATGTACAGTCTGCCCAGTCCAAGATCCATTCCCAGTTCCGGGGGGCGAACACATGAATATCAGTTGAGCTTTTCATTTGCGTGTTGATGCTGCTGACAGCTCTCAAGAGTTTTCTTCGATCGATGATGAGCTCACGATTCGTGATCTATTAGGCCGGCACTGTCGTTGGACTGCCGGCAGAATCGGCTCCTCTACGATTATATCCTTCGGATTGGGGGAACTCCTGTCAGGGGATCCTCAGCCAGACCAGACGCTGGAGTGAGGTCAGCGTCGCGTTAAGTGGCCTGCTCGTAGTTAACGGGGTTGTTGAAGCGGGAAATGGATGTGGCTTGTGGGGTTGAGGGTGGGCAGTGTTTCGGTCAGGCGCCCGCATTCATCCCGGCATATTTCTATGATCCTCTCGTCGGCATCATCAGCAAGAAGCTCTCGCGAAGTCTCTTCTTTCGTCAGCTACGATTTCTCTTACTGATGTGGGAAACTTCCACTGCTTCCTTGCAATGACTTCCGTCTTGACTCGGTTCAACGGACTGTCAATTGATGTGAGTCTACTGCGCTCGGAAGATTAGCTCGCCACCGTCATCCAAAAGAGGTTGTTCATTCAAATGAGCCCATCGGGAGATTCCCCAGAGTTTCCAAAAATCGAGGTGAACTGAACCCCGGTGTCGATTGCCGATAACGAAATGAGCTCAGATGTTCCTAGTACTTTGAGTCGAAAAGTTTCCTCCTTTCCATTCCGTGGTAAGTCTGCGACGGCTTTCCCGATGGAAAGCAAGAGACCATCATCGTTGAATCCAGACCGTGAACGACCGGCGTGGAAGCATGATGCACCCTTTGTACACTGTGAGAACTAAGGTATCGTAACCGCCTCACATGGATTATCGCTTGCTGAACCACTGACCGTCGGAGTCAACTCGGATCGGTGCTCATTGCTTCGGGGATCAGCCTTGAGGGCGTGTGCTCAAGCTCGTCCGTAGTGAACCGAGTGTTCATTTCTATTTTCGAGCAAAGTCGAGTGTGCGTCCACAGATTCACGATATCTGTGACCAAAGTGAAGTACTCATGGGATTTCTGCATCAGCGAAAGCCTCCAAATCGGCTCCCGAAGCTCGTGCAGGAATTTTCCTCTCATTCTTCAGAGACCTTCCCATTCCTCGAAGGGAGAACTCGAAAATCGAATAGGGGCTCTCTCTCACGGACACCACAATGGCGATTCAGCTGGGCGTGACTTTCAATCCCTCGAACGTTTCAGCTGGATGTTGCCGAAGGCGATGTGATCTCTCTCCTCCAGAAGTTCAAGGCGCTTCAGGACGAAAGGATGTATACGTACAACATTTTCCATGAGTAAGTATGGCTGCGTATGGGTTCGTTAGAATCGCTATCGTTCTTACGGTTCGCACCTCGAGCCGGCATTCCGCAACTGCTGCAGTAAGTTATCTTGCGCATGATTCCTCGTCCCAGATCTCCTCCATCGCGACAGATAATAGGAACCAGATCAATCCCGTCGACATGAGCTCGTTCCAAAAATTCATTTAACATGAAAGATACAAGGAATCTTCCGGCTGACATTAGCGATGGCGTTGCTGTATCGGAGAATCGTGGACGGCGTTCTCCCTTCGAGATAAGATTCACGTGTCGGTTTCGAGCGGACTTCTCTACTCGCCTCTTCGAGATCGTAATTTGATCTCCACGCCGCAGTGCTGGAAATATCTTCGACTTTGGTCCCGCGAGCCAAAAACGGGTGCGGCTTTCGCGGGGAGTCGGCTGTCACTCTCCGGGAGTAATCCGTTCGATAGATCCGAGTCGAAATAGGTGTCAGACTGTTTAAGTTCGCTTTTCACCTTCAGAGGGCATAAAATGTACCTTGCGTCTGGGCCAAACTACAATTTCCCGCGGTTCCGCCAAATCGTCCATGATGTAACCCAAGACTTTAAGAGGATCTCCGAGGGTATACTCACGCTGGAAGAGCGAATCAGGCCCATAGACCCGAAACTCGCTGCGGTCATCCAGCATTTGCAGGTTCGTGCTCCGATGCTCCCTTGGGAAATGTCCTCTGAAACGCTCTCGTCGCTCGAATCCCGACTCTTGGAATCACCAGAGTGCTAACCTTGTCAGTGTGTGTTTCAGGACGCGGAGAAAACGAAACTGCAGTTGACGGCGAGGCAGCAACTCGCATTGCAGAAACTACAAGAAACTCCGGAGCCCAACCACGATCTCACTAACGAACTAGCCATGATCCGGAAGAGTCTGATCACGGTGACCGAAACCGTCGTGGATTGTTGTGAAGAGGTGAAATACGCTTTGCACGAGTACATGAACCAGGACAGAGACTCTGAAGGTTCTGCATCCAGGAAGAATTCTCTGGACTGTTGATGGACGTCAGGCTTGAGGTGGCTCACTTGGATCTGCTCCCAATTATTGTTGTTCGCAATATTCCCGAATGGAGGGAGCTGATTGCATGATATGTTCCGACACCCGAAGTTTATCTCTTAGAGTCATTTATCTGTATCTGTACGCTGTTAACTTGGCTCCATCAATACGGCAACGGGCATCGACTAAATGTATAAACGCCTCTTCTCAAGATCCGTCGGGTGTTCTCGTTTTCCTTCTCCAAGAGATGCCCAATGTTCCTATCACTGTTCGACCCCTTGGTGTCGCCTCGGAACGATTTCGAAGGAAGAGCTTCGAGGTGATCTGCGAGCTCCTCCCCAAACTGCGAGAATCAATACGTCTCAAGAGACGATTCCGTTGACAGCTCCAAGAGGCGATAGGTTACCGGCCGATTACGAAACGATTTGTGAGAATTCGTTGTTGGTAACGTGCCACCGGAACACTGTCTCATACGAAACCATGCGTTCTGAGCTAGGCGTGAGGCTGAGTGAGGTAAGTGGGTTGTGTCTCCTGATGAAGAGGTTATTTAGAGGGGATCGAACTGGAGGGCGCACGCGAAGGGTTTCCGGAGTTCTCCAGGACACCTGTGAGTTCGCTCCAAGAACTCCGAGAAAGCTGACACAAAAGACCTCATTGAACTTCGGGCGTGGGGTGCAACTCTGGATGACTCCATAGAGAAGGGAAGGAGTGGGAATCCCGTGGCTCTTTCGAGTTGCCGCTGATCGCACGACACCCAGGTCCGGCAAATTCATGGCGAAGTAGTTCTGTTTTTGAAAGGTCTCCCATCACTCGAGCAGGAGCACGTTGAGTACCCGCCGTGATACAGAGATTTCATCCACCAGGATCGAAACCTTCAAGGGAGAATGCAAAACGATGTTCATCGAAAGGCGGGTGAGCCTGCCACGAACCCAATGATGTCACAGATATCCCCCAGCCGTTTGGAGGAAACTTTATAAAGCTCCTTTGTAGAGATGAGCGGTACCTAATCTCCTGAAGTTAGCATTCCGATCATGTGCTGCTCACCCGAATCCATATTTCACCCGACTCTCAGAGCAACGACGAGTAATCTGATGTTTCGCATAACTCGTGATTTTATTGTAAAAACGCAAAAATATTCCCAAACTGATTGTATCTCAGGAGTCCTTGGTCAAGTGGAGGGGCGCTTGGAATTGTTTCCCTCTCACATATTCCTCCAGGAGCTGAAAAAGGTCATTTTTTTATGAGGACCCGGATTCTACGAAAAATCCACCATCGTTCGTATCGAGAAGAATCACAAACTGACCTCGCCGTCGTATGATCTCAAAGGAGAGATCTCGCATACTATTGGCTCGTGGACCTCTTTTTCGCTGTGAACACAGAGGAAAACATCAGACTTGAGAGTTATGATTTTTGCAGCTTCCAGCGTCTCTAATCATGTCGAATGACTTTCGGGAAGCATCATCGCGGGATGAAACCGATCGATGATGATGGATCTTCCGTTCGCAATCCAATGACCGCGCGGTTCGTTCGAACAGTGTACGATCGCAAAACTGTTCATCTCGATGGCAGGCATGTCGACCGCACGCAGCGCACTTAACACATTTCAACACAAACAGAAAAGATGAATTGGATGGGATCTACAAACCTCTTGAGAGCTCTATCGGAACTGAAAACAGAAAATCAGACCGTGAAACTTAGAAAACAAAATAGGACGGGTGGTCTCAACTTACTTCTCAGTCGAAGGATACGGGCCGTGCATTCATCTATGTTCATGCTCACACTCTCAGGCAACCTGTGGTCATCGGGCATATGAACCGATCTCGGAGTGTTCTCATTCTCGCCGACATCTCGAATCAGACTTACGATGGGATGAGTGCAACTGGAGCTCCGTTCTCGTCGATGAACGTGCCACCAGCATTCACGATGTATCTATGATGCAAATCGTACAGGTGATGCCGACATGTGGTCGGCGTATCCTTCTCAGCGCCATCAGCATTCTTCAGCGGAGAGAACTCGTCTTCACGGAGAACTTCCCAAACAGCAAAGTTGCTGAAACCCGATCGATTCCGCGATTATAGTTAGATCACACTCTTGTTATCGGCTCGGGCTCGAAACAGCAATGAAGTAAAGTAATCTCATCCCATGGGCACTCGTTCGACGTGTCAGTCACAACGGTTTTCCCACGATTCCTCGTCATCCCGACATGGCTGGCTGTTCACATATATTACTCACTCGGCATATTCGAAGACGTCGAAGACGAACATCTCAAGCTTGATTCCGTTGGGCTTCTCGGGCTTCACGATGTGGCCTTCGTTGCTCAAGAAAGGTATCTTCTTTTTCGCGATATGATACTTGAGCGCTTTCTTGCTACGATAGGATTCCAGATTAATTGGGCAGAAAAACGAATCTCGTTCCTTTATCATTCGCTTTCGAAAACTTCAAGCAATCAGTGAACAGGATGGATTTGAGAACCAGAACATCGAATCATGCTCTCTCCGATGCAGGAAAGTCATTCGGTGATGCTCCGAACTCGGGGCCTACGCAACGGTTGCTGTCTATTCCATATCGCATTCTAAGTAAAGTGTCTGGCCCGGGGGAGATTGGATTACCTTTGCGGATCTTCGTTGCCGTTGATATCCAGCTTCGACATGCAAGCGGCGAGTCTAGGGGGGTAGGACTGGGTGGGTTGGTGGGTGAAGGGACAGAACGTGCGGGTGGCAGAGAGGCTTGAGCACCAGAAGGAAAAGAGAGGACTCCGAACTTACCCGGACACCCTCGCGAGGAAGTCGAGAGTGAAAAAGTGGTTGCAAATGTTTCCGGCGTTGAATTTTAAGCGTCCGTCGGCGTTCCGTTGTTGGGCCGTCTCAGCGGAGATTTCGGAATACTCGACTACCTGATAGCGTCCGTTGACTCGACAGACCACTCCTACGGCTTCGGTCGGTGACGCTTTCTCCACAACCTTGAAGTTCAGGTTCGATTGCGTTTAGGCACAAGATCTTCCGCAGCAACATTGGGAGCATGCAGGAGCAAACACCGGTCTCTCCCAGATACTCGTCGAGTTTTCCCTGAGGGATACCTTCGCTTAGACGTACCTTCGCAGCGCAGTCGGCTCCCTTGCTCAGACAGAAGCCCACGAAGGTGGGGTCGGCGATCTTGACGAGTATATTGTCGACACAGTATACATGAATGAACTTGATCCCTCTCTTCTTCATGTCCTCTAGAATGGCGCGCTTGTATAGAACGTTGTACAGTCCGCCGTTTCCGTCGGGGCTGAGCGCCAAGCGGTGCTTCTTCTCGAGGATGATTTTTCCATCGAACGTGAAGCTCGGCATCATATTCTGCTCGAAGACAACCAGATTGTCACTGTTGAGACCGAAGAAGCCGTTCTTGTTGAAGTACTCCAGAGTCGGCTCCTTTGTGTGCTCGCTGGTCATGATGTACCAGGGGATGCTTCCCCGTTTACCAGTCGCCCGCTCTGAGAGTTCCTCCAATCTGATCAGCCTTTCCGCCTGTAAGTTGTACAGAGTTTTCCCCGACGGCAGACCGACATCGTACATTCCTTTGGGGTAAGGCACTCCGAGTCGCGTCCCTTGTCCGCCTGCCAGCAGCAGGGCGGCGACTTCGCCCCGAGCGATCGCCTCGAGCCCTGCTTTCCGGTAGGCGGCGAGCTCATGTTTCGAAGCGCGGGCAACCGAACCAAACTTGTCAGCCGGAACCGGTTCGAGAAGTTCATCCAGGTTCTCTTCCTTGTCCGGGATCATGACGTTCGAGAAGGCAGCCATGCATCTCGCAATATCCACGTATTGGATATCGGCTGGAAAACGGAGAGAGATGTTCATTCCCAACAAGCAGAATCCAGTCACGACAAAGAGCTGAATTCCATGACCGAGGGAGACTAGCGCCAAAAGCTCGAGAATGGATTCCTCAATGATCGGATGCGGGTCTGGAGGGTACTCGGAGACAAGAAGGTCGCGGGGGACTCCTGAGCGCAGGAAGCGATCGTCACAAATGGCCACAACACATACCCACGAGTTGAGCTCGTCTCTTCTCATCGAGCTCGTCCCAGAACTGTAGAAGATGCTGCTGTCCATGTTCGTCGAGCAGTTGTTGGATCCCCCTGATTTCAGCGTCTGTCATTTCGTGCGCGCTGTAGTGAGCGTGGCTGTAAAGATAGAGCGAGTGTTAAACCGACTCTTTGTGAGTTTTGTGTCCAGCTGTTAGAATTAGCCGGTCGCAGAGTAACCCAATCATCGAGAGTCCGTGTCTGCTTCCTCTCCCAATCCGCCGTTGACGGCACGCGCAGGTTAGGGGGAAGCTCTGGAATCCAGCGTTCCGGGTCGGTGGACAGATAGCTCACTGATCCAACGTCCTCGGGAAAAGTGACGCACGCGCGATGTGAACACAGCGCGCGAGTTTCGATCGTCTCAGCTGTTGGGCCATTGTTGCTCCGCACATCCCGAGCTAGACAGCTGCAGGCACTCACATTTGGTGGTAAGGATCCTCGGACATCTGATCCTCGACTCGACAGAAACGGCCCTCTTTGACAACGTAGCGTGGCATGCTCAAATCAGGAGCGACCGCGGCGGCAGACTCGTGAATCGTTCCGAAGTTGAGGATGGAGAGCGCGCTGGCTTCCCACAACAACAAGTGGACAGCTTTGGAGTCCCCTTCCGGGAGCTTCTCTCTATCGCAACGCGCGGCGAGGCACTTCCACCATTAGGCGTCGTCAAAGATCAAAGCACACGGCGTGCTCGAGTGCTGCCAACGAGCTGCCCAAGTGGTCGGCGTTGAAACGACGCGAGATTGAGAGGAAGGTAAAATAAATTTCGAAATGCCGACACGCTCCGTCGATTGTTTAGACCACAGACTTGCAGAAAGACCGCTGCATCGGTGGCGCTCTGTTTGAGGTCTGCTATGGCGATCGCATCGCTGTGTGATCATGTGCCGGACCTAATCTCCGGGTTGTGGAAATGACAGTTAGAGTTTACGTGCCGCGTGAAAGGCTGCCGTGGCACAGGAGGAGTGGTGAGTGACATTCGAACGAAGCCTCGATTCGGCGTTACTTTCAACTGGTGAAACTCCAACGTCACCAACGTGTCAGGGTTTGCGTGGGGAGGAATCTCCCAGAGCAGACGTTCGATGGAATCCACCATGCTCGGAGTTTCTCGAGGCAACTTTCTGAACTCATTACCAATCCCGCCTCATATCGAATACTCGGTGCGTGCCACGGGACACTGGGGTAGGGTTTCGGCAATGGAAGCTGACAAACTAGACTCCAATCGAGCCATGTTTGCCGTCCGTTTGCCAGAACGATGGAGCGAATTCCATTCGGTTCGGAAATAAGATGGATCAATCCGTCAATCCCTGCGCAATGAAAAGATGAGCCGTCGCAGCGTCAACTTGTGGTGCATTGAGTTCGGGTGTGCGAACGGATATTTGAAACACACGAACGCAGACGCCACCAAGTTCCACCGAAAGCACATCTTAGTTTCATGGCTAACCCCGCTTCCTCTTAAAAGGTTTGAGACCCATCTCGGTCCCGAGGACCTCGAGGCGCTGCTGTGGGCTGCCGAGATGTAACGAATCCCTCGGGGTTCGTAGACGCCAACAGATCTGTTCGTTTCGAGCCGAAACATCTATGGTGATCGGAACCACGGATCTGCGGCTGTTATTTCAGTAGGTGCTGCGATTGCCTCCAAGAACCCATTGAGCATGATCTCGAAGGCGAAACGAATAATCATTAACAGGATATTCATGGGCACAGTAAACGAACTGATGCAGATATTCATCGACCCAATGTCCGCCTCCGGGCTAAGCATCCGCGTTGAGAGCGTTTTCGCCATGCTATTATCGCAGCATCATGAAACATGATCCGCGAGCGCGAGATATGCAAACACATCGTTATACGGTAACCATGGCTGGAGAACCGCGGCTGCCTCGCTACTTCAAGTACGTTCACGTACAATTGCCGCCAAGAGCATATAATTATAGAAAATTATTATTACATCAGGGTGGATACAGCCCGGATCAACGGATCAACTACACAGCTGCCAAGACTCCATCCGATCCGGTTCTCACCAAGGTCCCTGTGGTTCGGTGGCAACTTTCACACAAAAACGTTGTTCGTCACCGACTGACATTTCCAGCACAGAACAGTGGTTTTCGAGTGACAGCGAGGTTACGTATGAAGCGCTTGTCAGTCACTCAGTGAGGTTTTCACTTCGCGCAGCACAAGCGAGTGAAGCAGAGAGAGAGAGCGCCGAAAACTTCCGATAACGCGAAGTTTCCGAAAGAGCTCAATAAGGGTCAGACGTTTGACGCCCCTACTGTTTTCGGTTGCTTGCGCGAAATTCTGCTTCCGATAACCACAGCAGCATGAAAGGTTCTATCAAAATTGCTGGTAGTTCTGAAACTACGGTTCGGGCTACCATATTCGCGATAAACTGCACCGCTCCAAAGAGATACGAGAAAAAGTTAGCTATCTCGAACCAGATAGATAAACGGGAAACTTCAACGCTTTTGAGAATGGATGAAGGTCTGGTGTTTACCCATTTGAAGGCGAAGGGAACGGAACATCGCTGCGGTTGGGTCCCATCAGATTCGCGGATCCGAAAACAGCTCCACTGACACTGCTCGTTAGAGCCCGAGACACCGAGCACGAGAACATTGTTCTCGGTTCGGAGATGGCAGTGGGAGAGGTCAACGGGTCGGGTTTCGGGTGAAGCCTCAAACCTCATTCCGGATCAGGTTCTCAGAAGCCGCCCAAAGCCTCGCTCGGTTGTTCCTCGACTGTGCAGCGCCGTCAACCAAACGTCAGTTTAATTCTTTTCTGGAGTGATCGCCGAACAACTCGTGTCCGGATCCTGATCAAACGTCAATCCCCACCTGGTCACTCACCGTAAGGGCGCTTCTAAACTCTCGTCGCTACCGAATGAAGACGGACGGAACAACTGACTGGCTGTCGGTCTGTCAGATCTACGGTGTACCGTTAATCCCGCGGAGGCCTCTCGCCGAAAGCCCTCGCAGTGGTGCGTTTTGCCTCGCGTACAATGCCCACTGACTGTCAGACCGAATGAATGGAGCCTTTGTCAAAACGCTGATCGCTCATCGGTGATCTTCCGCAAGATACAGCGGGCCGCCCCACCTTCGAAGGACTTCGCTGATAATGATTATCACGTTGGGCCAGATTTGTGTTGCGAACGCCGATGGAACATTTTCCACAAGATCTCCCAAGCAGAAAGGTGGTGAACGTGACAATGAACTTCACTGACGCTGTAACCTCCACCAGGAAACTTCTTTGATACAGCCCTGTCGTCCGCGATTCGAATACTCTCCGTTCGCTCCCGTCTCCCGTTCCGATGCTGGTAGTGATTGACGCCCACAGCTGTTCTTGACGGTTATGATGCAATTCGTCTCCATTGCACGCCACGCGGCGTCGATTGAAGTTCGCGTCCGACCATGCAATCATCTTTATCCTTGTGTACGGTGCAGTGGGTCAGCTATCGACATTCTGGCTCCTCAATCCACATTTGAAACCGCGCGAGAGGATTCCGCACTAAAGGGTCGAACCTGGCGTGAATTGGGGGAAAGACTAGGGTTCATAGAGAACATTCCACAACAGCATCGACTCTAACGAGGAAGTCATGAGCTGTGCATTCGCACCTCCTTATGACGCACTGCGAGGAAACCGGAGACCGGAGACGAGGAACTGCGCACGCCGCCCAGGCACTACGACTCGCTTCAACATCGGTTCATCACAGGAAGCGAGCCTTACCTCCGAATATTGGGCGAAAAATGCGATGCTTGCTCGGCGAGAGCCGCGGGGAAACTGTATTTTCTGCTCGCAGTGTCCGTGATTGTCGACGCGCGATAGCGGTTCTCAAACGTTTGAAGGTCAAGCTTCGGAATCCGCTCCAAGTCGCTACAGCGCTCTCTTCCAGCGCGAGAAGACCTCTAAATCATTTGGTCTAAATCAGCGGTCATCTCGCGGAGCTGAATTCAAAACGACAACCACGAGTCAAGAGGCCCTAAATCTCGAAAATTCGAGCTGGACTCGATAGTAACCGCGTACGTAAGCACCTCGGTGTAACAAAAACTGAACCCTAAAATTTTTCAAACATGACCAGTCACTAAGTGTACCTGTTCCCTCAGTGGCAGCGAGCGGAAATACATACGCCTCATCACCAATGATAGGGAAAATCTATGATTTCTCCGAACACGCACGGTCGGACGATAGAGCGCGAAGTTCCAATCCAGTTCATCGTGTGGTGAATCGTGGGCCTTCAACGACATCGCAAGCCCAAGTTCCAAGGAGCCACCGTCTGAGTAGGTCCTCCCGGACGAGCGTTCCTGAAGCTAGAAGAGCTGCCTTCCTTGACGATGCGCTCGGAGGCCGCTAACTTCCCATCGCTATCAGAGACTTTTCTTTCCGAGTCGCAAGTGAAAAACAATGCAGCGATCAAGGCTGAAACTTTATTTACCATGATCACTTTGCAACGAAGTCGACAGCGATCGCGGACGGCAGTTCTTAGAATATCGCTTCGACTTTGAAGCGACGGAATTCCGTAAGACTTGCCTGAGCCGTTTGTTCGTGCTCTGCCCAATAGAAGCACCATCAGATCGTTGTATTCAGAGGGGGACACGTTGAATCGAACGAATAACTTCTGCAAACCGTGATGGCGGTATCGAGCGGTTCGCTCGTAGCCTCGTTCACCTTTTGAAGGAGCTGAACTTAACTAGTTCCTCTGAGCCCGCCCGACGGCAGGCAATTGTGGAAAAGATTCGATATCTCGGATTATTGATCTTGGAATCACAGGGCATATTCGTGGTTACCCGGCGAGATTCTCTCGATTCTCTATGAGAGCGAAACCCTCTTGATCTGGGAGAGCTGCTTTCTGGGAAATGAGAGAATGCCCAAAGCCGAGCACATGGGAGAATCATGGATTGAAACCTCTCCTTCACTGAACAGGCGGGCCTCCGAAGCTAATAGCAAATGTCAAACTTGAAGCACAGTCTTTCCGCATCATTCTCTCGTGCTATGGATTCAAGCTAGCAAAATGCCGAACCGCCGTTTCCGATGAGCATGATCGCGAATCACAGCCTGTTCCGAGGTTACGCAGCGATAACTTCGAGTTCCCTCCTTGATGCGCTTCTTGAACAGAAACTACGCAGGGTCGCGGGCCGAATCGTGTAGCAAGAATCGATGTGCTAGGGTGGAGGCCGCCCCGACCCAACGATGCATTCAAATGGGCGCCAAGTAGAATGCAGTTGAGAAGAGAGAGCTTCTCTCATATCGAAAATGGGATGTTCTCTGCCCGTCTGAGAAGAGGCGCGCTCGTCAGCTGATCGCGAATCATCTGTTCAGAGTGGACAAAGTGAAAGCTGGGAAGAGCATCCGCGCACTCTCTGGAACATCCACTGCCCGTCAATGAGTAAAGCCTACTCTCGAAATGCTCCTCACCTCCATCGACTGGCAAGAGTCGATCCGATCCTCCTCTTCACAGAACACCGTGGCCGATTTATCGAACCGTCATAGAGCGGTAAGCTTTGTGACACGCGGCTATTGCCAAGTGTTTTGTGGCACTGCTTAGTCACCGTGACCAACGTGCCACAATGATCTTCGAAGAGGGCTTAACTCATGGAACGGCTGTCCCCTCTGCTCCTCACGTCGGATTTTCACTTTCGTCGACGAGAGGGGGGCCTGCCGTACTGTATCTGATGCCTCGAAGCGACTTTGTGAACTCCTGTGGCACGTTTGTGGTACCAAAACAAGCTCAGCCGCAGACAGCAGCCTTGGTCTGCTCTGCAAGCAGTGTATGTTTGAGTGACGGAACCTGTGCGGAAAATCTAAATCTCATGACAGAAACTTAATCAGGTTATGGAGCCTCAGGTGCAGAGTAAGCGACCGAAGAGTAAGTCAACAGTTCGAGCTCAGCGTTCGTACAAATTCTTAGCCCCCTGACCTCCGCAAAACTTGACGCTTTGTCAGAAGTACGACAGTGGCTCTGCTGGAACTGGTCTTGGTGGCGAAATCTTAAATCTTGTGGTTCTTCGCTGCGGAAGAATCTAGATAAGGTTTATTTTCTCCCTCGTGGATAAGCGGAACTCGACCAGCGTCTCGGCATCATGGTCAAGCTTCGTTTGGTTGTCATTGGAGCGGAGAGGAACTCGAATCTTATGCTGAGGGAATCTCAACGTAATAATGTTGACAGTGTTTCTGGACGGTTTTCTGTCACTGGGTGATCTATCAAGTATTGCGTCACCCACTATGATGTCCGGCTCTCCAATCAGTGACTGCTAGAGTGTCTGTGCACAGCCACTGCGAGCAAGATCCGTCTCGACAATGCATACATCCCAATTCGGAATTGCGCACTGTAGATTACCGCAACGTTCTCCCCATCGACTTCCTCGGACAAAATCACGATGTGAGTACGGGAAGCAGCCGTGAAAGAACGGGGCGCGGGAAGTTCGAACTTGAAGTCGACAGAAACTCTCTTTCTGAAACTGAGGCGTCCCAGTGCGCACTACTCGCTAAGTTCACTCGCCAAGAACATCCTCATTTCCGCTCAGCCGTGTTTGCCAGCACGGTGTTGGTCGTAGGAATATATTCGGCCCCCGCTCGATTATCTGGCTCTGTTGTCAAAGGATACCGTTTTCTCAGAACAAAGTAAACGAAACCAGTGTGAGTGAAACTAGGCCAAGCGCTGTGGATGGGTGGGTGGAGTTTAGGCGTATGGTTGTACACACCCAATCTCTGTCCAGCGTAATCTTTCTTTGTGAGCTGTGTGATGCAAATGGAGCATTTCCTTACCCATCTGATTACATGGCTTGCGGAAGCATCAGAACTCGTTCCGAGTCTTTTTCGTTCGCAGTGACAGCTGACTTAACATTGCACTGATCACAAGGGCCCGATTCCGCGACGATGTCTGGAACACCAACATGCCTAACACGGCTGCCAGACGAAATTCATGATAAACTGTGATCAGCTCCGTTGTCGACATCGTGGCCGCATGAAAGCATGGAAATCTCAGTCGTAAATATTTTTAACAACCGTACACGCTTGCTCGTGCTCTTGACTGGCCCAGTCTCCTGGAACAACGGTTCGCTGCAGCGGTAAAGCCTTTCAGGGAATCGACAAACTGTTAATGTCAAACAATACTCGGGCGACGCTGAGTGCGACCAAATGTTTCACTTAATAGTTGAGCCGCATAAATTACGGTCATCTTCCCGAGCGGGGGTCAACTGTCCATAATGGCCCTTCTCAGAATCCCCTCGACTTTTCTGTTGAATCTCTCGCCGTATGATTGGGAGTTCGGGAACACTCTGAATTCTTTCGTCACGAACTCCCACAGACATCTCTCGACGCTCCGCTGACTTCATTCGGATCAACGCCTCCCAACGTAGACCTGAAGGAGTGTGAAGAAGTGTCGGAGAACGAGATCCGATTCTCAAGTTATTATTCCCCATGCGATGCCTTTTGGGGCATGGCGCGACATCGCTCGATTATACTTGCATGCCAACGACTCCGCCAGGGACTGTATCGACCTCGGTCTCATCCAGGTCGAATTAAAAATTTTGAACACTTCTCCTACTTCTGCGTGATGAGAAAAACATACGCCTCGTCTGAGACTCCGGGAGTTGACAGCGAACACTTGATTCATGGCTGGAGCGCTCCGGCTCGACTCTCGTTTATATGTTCGGTGATATCCTCGCCAATGTCGAATGAGCCGTGCAGGAGGCGTATTGTTCCGCACGGCGGGTGTGATCTCACATAATCGACGTACTGCTCGCCAGCGTCAAGCCTGAGGCTCTTTGCGATGTATCCATGCCGTCGACGGAGGAGTTTCTGCGCCGAATCCTAGGTGAGCAACTGACTGCGATTGTCGCATTGGAAGATTTTATCCCATTCCGAGCCCAATCTCTATTTCGTAAGGCTCCATTCAATTCGAGAAGACCATTGAAGCGGTAGTTGACCATCTTGAGGGCTTCACAGACTCTGATGGTGAACGATGATCTCGGAGCAGATTTGGTCCGAACTGAAGTCTCGGATCACCAGCTCGAACTTTGTCCATGTTGCCGCTTATGCAAATAGATTGTTTCATAATGCACAACTTGGAACTCTACGATCGCCTTCCTAAATTCGGAACTCCAGCGAGCAATGGTCTCGGCCACGCAGGGCTTGACTTGGGAAATTTTATACGAGGGAGAGATCTGTCTCGGAACTTTGAAGCCGTGTCTTGAACTTCTTCGAGAGTTCCAACGACATGACCGCTGTTCAGAACTCGAGATCTCCTTTTTGCGGTCAAGAGAGTGAGGTTCACCTTCGGATCAAGAAATACGGCCACTGCGATAAGGGTAGGCTTTTGGAAAGATGTCCACGGAAATTCGATGCACGCGGAAGTTGGTCAGCTGTGGGTTGCATAATAGAAGATCGTCATCCTAGAAGTGAAAGTTTCGTTGGTTCTGCTTGCAAACAGGTGACTGGCTCCCGCGATGTCACTGTTTCGAGGATCGCCCATTTGTTTTGGAATCCGCTGTGGCACTCTCTCGTTTCTGGTACCGCGATTGATGTTGGATCTGGGAGAGGATTTCCGGAGAGGTCCACTGTTTTACGAGAAACTCCACCAAGAAATCTCTCGAAGTAGCTACACCGATTCGGAGCCTTCGCACAAGCATAAGTGGGGAATTCTGTAGCGATTCCCCGGTGTTCGTTCATCGAGGGTTCAACATGAACGCTTTCCGCCAGTTTCTGTCAAACGTTTTCTTTTGCCGCTCAAGGAAACGCGACTTTTCGTTGTGGGAGTCACTGGATGACGATTTCTGTGCGTGAATTCGGCTTGAAGGACTCTAGAGGTGGATTTGGGTAGAGCCCAACATTCTAACGAAACGTTTCATCTCGCAAACAGGCAGTGCTTTCCGGCAGCAACGTCTGAGCGCATGGCAGCCGATACTTACGGCGGGAACCGTCCTGCCGACCTTCTTCCTGATGGGTCTAGCCTTCATCCCTATCGGCATCCTTCTCCTACTGACGTCTAGAGGAGTTATAGAGGTTTGTCCCAGCTCTAAGTTATCGCTCACTTCCAGCCAGTAGATTCATTTCAATGGTCCCATGTGGCTCACAGTGTGGTCGAGGGATGTTGTTGTGAGTCAGCTATCGTCTAGTCCGGAATAAATATCTCCGGACTGTTTCCAGAGACAAGTGGAATATACAGACTGTGTCAACCAGAACGGTGAGCTATGCAGAGACAAGCTGGAGCTGCATCGTTTCAATAAGACGGGCTCGTTCAACTGCGTATGCAATGTTGAGTTCGACCTCCAAGATGACATCTTGCCGCACGTGTACGTCTACTACGGTCTCAGCAACTTCTATCAGAATCACCGGCGCTACGTGAAGTCTCGGAGCGACAAACAACTGCTTGGAAGACCGATGGACGTGTCGCCAGACTGTGCACCTTTCGACAGGTCTGGCGGACTCCCCGTCGCTCCTTGCGGAGCGATAGCAAACAGTCTGTTCAACGATACGATCATTCTGGAGAAACAAGAGAGCGATGGGAGCTGGAGGTAAAGTGAAACTCAAGGAGGTGCTGTTCTCGGAATCCATGTGGCAACCCGAACCACGTCGGTTCTCTGCAGTTGCATTTCTCCGGAATCTAGTCTATTTGACGAAACCGAGAGAGGGGCACTGGGAGGCCCCTGAGCGACGATCGATCGACATTGACCTTGAAGAACTCATTTACCAGCATGAGACATTTCCAGGAACGTGGAAATTCTGAAAGACGAGATTTCATGGCCTTCCGATCGATACGTGAAGTTTCGCAATGCGTCCTCTTACGAAGGGACGGCCAAACCACCGTACTGGGAAAAAACCATCAAAGAAATGGGTGGTTTCACTAACGAAGCCCTCATTGTCTGGATGAGGACCGCAGCGTTGCCCACTTTCAGGAAACTCTACGGGCGAATCAATCACGACGTCCAGGATTTCAAAGAAAAACTTCCGAAGTGAGTCGCCTAGAAGTCACTTTTCTCCAATCGATCAGAGATTGAATTGAGCATCGGCTAGTTCCGAGCTTGACGGTCCGATCTTTTCCAGAGGGAAGTATAAAGTGATCATCCATTACAATTACCCGGTGGCCAAGTTCAAGGGCACGAAACGAGTGATCATATCCAACACCTCGTGGCTGGGTGGGAAGAATCCGTTCCTCGGAATAGCCTACTTGACTGTCGGAAGCTTGTGCTTAGTCCTCGGAACAGGGTTCCTATTCATACATCACAAATTCGGGAAGAAGTGAGTGATTTTTCGGCATGTTGTCGCTGCTTGCTCAGGTATTACGCACTCGACTCGACTGTGAGGACTTGATGCACTTGACTCACATTTCCTTATTAACTTCTCGACTTGTGGAGAGACGATTCGGTTTGGGCGATTCCCCAGAACCTAACCGCACTAACCTCGCTTTGGTTTCCGACATATCTTAAATTTTGAGCCGCTCAATTCAATGTTGCTCACACGCGTTCCCAACGCACGTGATCGTGAGGTTGATGTTCAAGTCGACTCTTATTGACAATATGGCTTCTATTCTCGGTGTTCTCAGTATGAGCCAAACAATTTTGGACAGACACGGGGTCCAAGCCAATGTGAACTCGATTAGTCTGAAAAGCCGTGCGGGAGCCGACAGCCAAACCATCGAACTGGTTGCGACCCAGCGTTCCAACTTGTAGCGCCGGTTTCTCGCGCAGGCTGCCTCACCACCAGCCCCGACAGCACAGTAGGCTACAGCACTAACATCTTGCGGTGTTTCCCGTCTGTCTTTCTTCCATTTTGAACTCCGAATCGTAGGCTTCTAATACTGCTGCTTGAAAGTTTCAGAAACGTAAGTAAACTGAAAAGCACCGGTTCGCTGAACCTACATTGATGCATGTCGGTAGTGTTTTTGAGAGTGGCTGATCTTCCACGCGTCAGTTTCGCTGCTCTGACCACTTCCCGAACCGAGCGATGGGGTCGCGAAAAGACTCGGAGACATCGTTTTCGATCGCGATCTCCGATTCTCGAAGCTAGTAGGGGCTCGCCCTGCTCAGCGTTGTGTGCATGCTAGTGTTTTGTTTAACCCAAGGGAATGCTTCGTGAGGAATGAGGTCGTCAGTGTTTTTCAGCACCGATCTGAGCATGTCCGGCTTGTTAGTAAGAATGCTGGAGGCGTTACCTTTGGAGTCTCACTCAGTTTCGTATGAACTTGATTTCAGCACGAGGGATCTCATCAGTATCACTGGTCGGACCCCATACTGAGTCGCAAACAAGGCCAATACTTCGTGAACTCTAGTCAAACAGCCGTGTTGTCGATAAGGTCCTAGCAGAGCGGTTCTCGTTCGCGGTCGTATGATTCAAGTGCCTTATAACGTCGCGCATTTCAAGCACATCAACGGATACACACTCGTCCAAGATCTTTCCTTCTAGGCGAGAAAGAAATGCTAGTGTCACACGTCGGCGGTTATTCCCAAGTGCACTTACTCTTCGGGTTTGGGGCCCGTGAATTTGAATTCTGATTTGGTCGAATATTCAACAGGCAGGGACAGTATGCAACGGGACGGTAGTGTCTGGGCTGAAGGATGTGATCTACCAGTCTTTGTTAGTTCATCACCGCAAAGCAGATAGTTGCGAGCATTTGTTGTCATTATTTCTTGTAGAAAGGTTCGCTTCCTCATCTGAACTAGTGGAGTTGAATAAAGTTGTTAAGTTATCACTTCAGACGAGCCGAGCTGGAATATTCTATACGTAGAATCACACCGGTCCGAGCTGGACGATCGTATCAGAGGTTTTTCAAAGATGGATGTTGATTCGGAGCCCAATATCCAGAGAAGTGAGGCGGAACCTTCCTTGGCTCACGGACCCGTCGTCTTCCCCCTCGGCAGCGAGGATTCTTTGCCACTGCGAGCAGCCCACTACATTCAACGGTTTCAACTTGAAGGAGATCTTTGAAAGATTCATGAGCGAGAGAGAGAGAGAGAGAGAGAGAGAGAGAGAGAATGGCCGGAGTAAACGTTACCTAAAACCTTGATGTTCACCTGACCGTGTATCCAATCGAAAGTAGTTGAGAGCCTCCACCGAGACTACAGAGTTTTCTAGCATCGATCGGAACACGTCCTACTTGGCAAGAGAAACGATGAGAGTATTTGCTCGAGTCTTCATCCGAACTTGATCCCAGTACTAGGGATCGCATCAGAGTCACACATCCGACTCCATACTTGACCGCAAACACTGTCAATATTCCTTGAACTACAGTCAAACGGGCGACTCGTCGATAAGGTCCCAGCAGAGCGGCTCTCGTTTGCAGTCATATGATCGGAGTGCCTTCAAAGCCCCAGATTTGTTCTCATTGCCCGTCCGAACTGGTATATGTTACTATTGACTCACTTTGGTTTTCTCTGCCTCGGCAGCGATGAGTCGCGATGCGTTGGACTTTCACAAATATCATGTCTCCTGCTGAGGCTTCATTCGATCAGGGTTCTGGCGCGTACGCGAAACCACGCAGAGACACTTTTGGGCGCTGGAGCCAGGCACTGATCCGAAAAGCCTGATGCATTTGAGCCCTAACATCGGGCCTCGATTTGTATACCTAGAGGGATTGGCGGATATCTGACCTATGAACTACCTGAATCGAGTTGCCTGATTCTTCATGAATCACATCATACCCTCCCCAATCAATGCACGAGGGACCCGACGTCTGTGAGTCTTCTGTCAGAGTTCTGAAGAGGCGACTCCGCGTAAGCTCGCAGCGTGTTGAAGAGTTGTTCGCCGGAGAAAAGTACCCAAGGATATTCAGCTTCCCAGCACGATTCATTTTTTTTCCTTGAGAGTCTCATAAAACACATGAATGACTGAGCCATTTCTCAAAGAGATGGAACCGCCCACCTCGGGATAACAAAATCTTTCTTCCCTCCTTCCTTTCCATAAACGTTTGAAATGCATGATGCAGACCCGCGGCCGATGTTTCCCGCGCGGATACTGTGAGAGTCGCAGACCCACTGAAAACCAACCTTTTCGCGTCGACGGATGCCGTCGGCCCTAGTTTTCTTCAGCATCCAGTCGAGAGACTCTGAGGCCTTAGTTTGTTGAGTTCTGTTGGATTGTGGATTTGCGGCAAAGTATCGACAATATCCCAATATAGCTGACCGGGTTTTGTGTGGTAAGGGATAGGTCCGTATACTTGGGATGATTTTTTTGGTCTACTGCCGTTTGCGTCCCCGGTCTCCCGCCACCAGTCGAGGCAGTTGAGTTCCTGGTGTTGATTTGATTGTGTGCTGTTTGTATCTCTGTCGTTGAGTGAACGTAGTCTCAGATGCCACGGGATACACCTGGAGATTACAGGTGTCGTCTCCGCGGAGACAGTGCGTATCCGCAGGGCGGTGATTCTCCGAGAGCTGAGAATTTCTTTGACGTAGGTTTTGTTTGAGAGGCTACTGTACAAAATTGGGTTGGCGTAGTTGATAATGGACCAGGCCACGGATGCGAGGGTCTTCCTCTTCTCCTCTCCTGCTCCGTGGGTGCGTGGCATGAGGGCGCAGAGGCGGTTTGATATCCTGCTTGCTTCGCTGGTCATAGCTTCAATGTGGGGAAGGAATGAGAGCTTAGTGTCAATGTAGCCTCAAAAATATTTGAAGATTCTGCTAATGCAGATCGGAAGGGGTCATTCACAAGTTGTGATTATCGAAACAATCATATCTTGACTATGGTTATTAATCATAATAAAGTTATGATCATCAATCATAATCGCAGTCGAAAATCAGGTATCTGAGGGTGAGTCTGACCATACTCTTCTAGAGGGGTCATTCCGAGACTAATCCGATCATACTTCCCCGAGTCTGGAGGTTCACCTCTTCAGGCTTGACAAAGTATGGTCAGATTGGTCCCGGAAGCACTTCTCCAGACTCGGAGAAGTATGGTGAAGATCGATCCCGGAATCACGTCTATGGGCCCCGGTCCTCCACAGACCTTGTGTGCGTGTCATCCTTCCACCTCGTGCTTGAGTACATCATAAATGATAATAGTCATCATAATCATGAAAACAATCACAACTTGTTTATGATCATCTTTATCAGTCATGATGATCATTATAAGGTGCCGAGAATCGGAAGAATCTCGCAATATGGATGATAATGATCATCGGGAGATGCTCACGAGATGGATGATAATAATCATCATAATCATCAGGACAATCATAACTTGATTATGGTTATGATTATCAATCATGATGATCATTATGAGGTGCCGAGAATCGGAAGAATCTCACAAGATGGATGATAATAATCATCATAACCAGGAAAACAATCATAACTCGATTATGATTATCAATAATAATCATCATTATGATGTGCCGAGAATCTCACAAGACGGAAACACAGCCGTTCCGCGTTAGGCTAAGAATTCACTGTTTGCCGCAGTGATGAGGAAAGCTCAATCACGGACAGCCATCCGGGAGCTCTTGGATGGTCCACAACCGGTCAGGGAGAGCCAACATGTCTGGTCGAGGAGCTTGGACAGAATACTACAACTGTCTGCTGTGACTCGAATCAAAGTCGGGCTTCATATGACTTGGGGTGGGAATTTCCGAGGCATCGATTCTACGTTGCTTGGTACATAGCTCATGAACCTAGCGCCTGGAACCACTTCCCATCGATTCTGTCAACTGATTATCGGCGTTCGTATGCTCCCTGACTGGGAGTCTTACCGATTCTCTCCCGATCATTCCAGAGGCGCCTGCCTGTTCAGAAACCCCTTTGTATCCAAGTTTTAATTCGCGAGTTTCTGAGAGCCATCTTCGGAGGATTAGTCACGATATCTGCGCGATTTCTAAGCGCGGTTGTGTCTTCGGGAGTGGCTTCAAGGAACGACACGGATTACGGCCCCGTGTTCGGCTTGCCAAGCCGAATCGGTGGCATGTGCGGTGAGAGCATCGAGCGTCGCGTCGTGACCGTATCAACACATGTCATCTTCCAAGCGCAGTTTGGGAACATCCGCTCCAATCCGTTCGTGTTCTCGATCATCGTATCCAGAGCTTCGTTGCATCGCATCAACGTGAGCACCCACAGAGATTTGCGTCAATCAATTGAATCAATCAATATGGGGGGGGGACCCTATCGTCTTGTAATTATCCTGGATAGATGGAACTGAGTTCTCAGAGGACATCTTACCCGACGGTAGATTTCGCCGATCGAAGGTTGAAGAAGATGCAGGATGAGATTGTTGCCAAAGACGCTTCAACATGAACATGAATGGAGCAGATTGCACGTCCAATGTTAAGACAACCCTTGGGCGGATATTTTGACCGAGCATCTCAGCTGCTAGTTGGAGATCCGTCGAATCACAGGACGACGCATATCGGCCCTCCGCCAGGCTCGTTCTTGGAACCGAGAAAAAATACGTCGAACTAGTCCGACTTCTTGTGACGGGGCCCATCGCGAAGAAAAGTGCCCGCCGGTTCGCTTAGTGCGAGCTCCGGAGCTCAGTTGTGCGTTCGAGCGATGCATTCGCATCGAAGAATGGTGTGTACGTCATGGGTTCTCCGTGTCTCCGTCCAAGTACAATGAAACCGTGCTGCCCCCGCCTCTAACCCTATTCGACGCACTCTCCGCTCCTTGACGGCGTGATCGATCCCTTGCAGGTCGCGGACGAAAGGGACGCCGGATTCAATTTGGGACTCGGCCCATCCATCAACGGCGCGAGTGGAGGAACGCCGCCAGGGAAGCGCCTGCCACCGACTCCCGGGATTCCACCAGGAGCGTGCATCGACGCGCTCCACACAAAGCTCATAGGTTACAAGCGCGGGCCGGTTCTGGTGACCGTTCACGACATTGGCCTTGACCCTCGAGCGAATTTCGAGCACTTCTTCAGCCAACCGTCCGCAGTACCAATCTTGAGAACCTACTCCATCCTGAACATCGCTATTTCGGAAAGCGCTAATATGGACGAGAATCCCTTTCCCACATCGGATGAGCTCTGCAAGGGGTTGATCGCAGTGCTTGACAAGTACCACGTCGAGATTTGCGTCGGGATCGGATACGGTTTCGGAGCCCACCTGCTCAGCATGTTGGCAATCGAGGTGCCGCTCCGCTGCGCTGGTCTGATTTTCTTTAACCATGTGTTCGACGGCGACAGTGGAGTGGATTCATTTCTGGCGCGGGCTATAACCTGCGCCAAAGAAGGCTTCGACCCGATCGTCGAGTGTTTGCTCAGTTATCATGATGCGCCCACGAGACCCGACTTCGCAGAAGGACCGGCTTTCGTGAGGAAACTGATGGCCGCAGATCAGGCTTCCTTGGCAGGGTTGATTGAGGCCTGCCTGAATCGAGGCCAACTCCAGGTGGACAAACTACGGTGCCCACTTCTCTACGTCGTGGGCAAAGATTCATTTCATGCAATGGACTCCCGGCAGATGCATGATTCACGGTGCATGAACGCCAGCGATCAACTTCAAGAAGTGCCGAACTGTACAATGCCACTCCTTGAGAGACCCGAGACGGTGAGTTTCCTGACGACTCATGGACCTTGAATTCCTTCGGTTTTCGAGCTGGTGCGTGGTGATCCATGGATGATGCCCGAACTCACAGACCCCGACATGAACGAGAGATAAACTATTCATTGCCATCTTGCCTCCCCTTTCCACAGGTGTCGAATGCCGTCATCTCGTTCCTCCAAACCATCGGATATGTAGGAGGGGTGAGGGGAATTCTAGAGCTGATCTCCTGCAATGATTTTGCCGACGTATTGGCATCGAACAGGAGAGGAGGTTACTGAACAGGAAAACAGCAAGAGTAGAATGATTGGCAGAACTCCTCGAGGCTGTCCGGTTATGCCGCGACTCGAACAGCTGAGCGGAACCTATTTGCAGGTGAGCTATATGATTGCGAGCGAGGGTGGGAGTTGATCCGGTTGTGAACAAGTTGCGAAGATGACATCTTGCAAGACCCCTGTTGTGATTCAGTCATCATATGATGTATCTCCAAGACGAAAGCTTTGTGTAAGTGCATTCATGGGGAAGAGTAATAAATTCGCCCCAGGCGAGACCCTGACGGTAGCACAAGCGAGGATCGATTGATAATTTGTATGAATAGCGCAGCTGACGGATGGTATCGACAAATGGTTGGCCTCGATTACTGATCACGCGAGAGCAAACATACTCAAACATTCCCGCTACCCATCCACGATCTCTCCGGATTTCCGGGGAAAAATGGCGTATTCATGGGAGCGTTTCCGCCAAGAAACTCCATCGGAAAAGATCAAGGTCTACGAGCTGCGTGGTTCCAATCGAGTACGTTTCCAGGCGAGAATCAAGTGAGTTTCCGGATCGCGTTCAATGCGGCATGACTACACAGAATTGATCCAATCATTGGAACGATGTACTTTTCTACCCTTCCTCCAAAGCAAACTCCAAATAGTTATCTCCTAGAATCGAAATATACTCCTCGAGGAAAATGTTCATGCATCCATCCGCTATCGAACGCGTCGTTTCGGAGCTGCTGGTTCTGGCTGTCTGCCGCGAATCGGAGGCTCAGCGTGTCGCCAAAAACTTCCGTCGGGGGGACGTCACCAGAGGCAGCAAGGGAGGATTACAATTGAACAACAGGTGTCCGCGCTGCGACGCCTGCGTATTTGGTCCTTCCTCATGTGTCTCACTGTTGAAACCAAGTCCTCACGGCGAGGCGACTTCGAATGATGGGACGAGTTTGAGAACTTGTAAGCGTAGACAGCGGCCTGCACACTACACGGAACTCTCGAAAGCCACTGTCGCAGATGTCCTGCGGAACATCACGCTTGTTAAAAGTTTGAGGGAGCTTCGTTGAGAGTGGTTATGATTTCATTGCGGAAACATCAATAGCAACATCCAGCAGTTTCAGGGATTAGACTCAGCCTGGAAGGAAAGACAAACCGCAACATGAAGATATAGAATAATGTTGAACACTCCCTGGTGGTCCCTGGTTTGAGCCTTCTTTTGGAGTTCAGAGCGTTGCCAAACCTCTTACGCTTGCGTCACTCCGGGAACCGATACGCCATCAACTGGCGACATACCGGGACGTCTGATGAGGTCGGGAACTTCTTCCCGAGTCCAGTCGGCGGATTTTTGGAATTTTCACGAATACGATTCGTGACCAGGTTTTGAGGTACAGAATCCTCTACCGTTAAGCTCCTTGGGTTCCGCGGCACCTTCCCTTGCGGCGACATTTTCAAGTTCCAGCTCGTTGGTTCTTTGCCGGTGAGAGCGGGATACTAGTGAGAAAGGGTACTTTTCGTCAGATGGACACCCCTCCACACCGAGCGAACTCAGCTCGCAGCCCGCTGAAAATTGACGATCCCTATGATTTTGTGGAAGAAAACAAACCGCGAATTCTCGTGAATCCCCTTCCAAAACGAAACAGAGAACGGCTGTAGTCTAATGAACAAATTTCATTGAGAAAAAAAAAAACCGAAATCCGCCCATTGGACTCGGAATAACAGCTTAGAGGAAAATGGTCGAAAAAAATTCCTGGATTCGATGGATGTAAAATGATTGATGCCTGCAGTCCTAGGCCGTGCCCGAAAGATACGAACTGAGTTGTCCCAGAAGTCCGTGTGTTCAATCTCTACAAGTTTCAACTGAACCAGCACCGGTGTTGCTGTCAACTCTTCCGTTGTTTGCAGTTATGAGGTCTCTCTGAGCGACGATCATACTTCGACTCCCTCGTAGCTATCAACCTCCAGGGCGCGGCTTCTTCCCTCATGATGTAGGTTGTGAGTCTAGTGAGGAAGCATCAAGCTCCAATCCATTCGATAGGGACTGGAAGACCAGAGGATGCGTATCTGCTAAAAACGGAATGACACATATTAGGCTGAAGGAAAAGCGCGAATAATGTCAGTAGAACGACGAAACTCATCGGTGAGCGAACTGTTTGTGCGAGGGTGTTTCCTCTGAGGGAGGAAGCGGAATTCTCGAGGGATGACACACCGTCACAGCCAGATACTATAATAGCTACTCTCTGAGCGGCAGCTTCGACGACAGCTGATAGTTGGAGGCGGCGAGAAACACTGGAAGAAAGAAACGGTGACTCGCCGGGTCCTTCTGTGGGAAGTCGGATCCTCGAGATGGTAGCCTCATTTTTCTGCGAGTCGAGTCGTTGTTTTGCGGATGAGGAACTCCGCTCCAGAGTGTCCTAGATCATTCCGATCGTCCTCGATGAAACGCTTTCAACTCCGTGAGCATGAGCTTGTGTCACGGAATCGTCATCGAATAGACCCGGCGAGAGTCAGGAATCCCTGCTCCGCTGAAATCCCTGCCACGATCAGATGGTCGGGAAGAATCTTCAGATGAGACGGCCGCAAATGAGTTTGCCAGGCCTCACTTCGAAGAGACGCAGCCTGTCGGGAACACGCAACATACACAAGCGGTGGTTATGACTCAATGCTACATAAATCAAGCGTTGACCTTGGGCTCAGACTTCGGACTGCGTGCCTTTCAAGTGAGCTGGTCACTGCAGACCCGAGAGCCGTATGTGGGTCGTCATACCACTTGGATGATCCGAGTTTCTCTAATATTTAGAGCTGCGTTTGGGCTCGAATGATCGGGATTTCCGGGTCGGTTGTGACCCTCCAACATTCTGCTCCGGAAAATCTGAGGTATACCTTGTTCTTGCGTTTGTGCGTGAATCTCGCGATGCGTCAAGTCACCGGAATTCTGAGAATCGATGGATCCGTGAGGACGTCCCCCGTCGAATCCAAGCCTCGTTCACGATCGACTGGCTCTCAAGTTCAACCCTTCTCTATTATTAGCACGAAGCAAAACGAAAAACGTAGACATTTCCAGCAGTGGAGAAGCTTAGTCATACATTGGGCCTCCTCCCCCGCCGAGTCTAAACCCGTCGTGGCATTCGGCTGACACCAGTTAGCGAGCCTAGCGTCTCTCAAGTGCGGTCGCGCTCTGTCTCTGTCCTGTTGTTGCTGAACGTGAAAACGTGTCTCTCCAATCTGTTGTGACATTCATACGCTGCTCCTGGTCGCTGCCGTCACGCTCGACGTTAAAATGGAAGACACGGAAACAGTCACGCTGCCGGCTCCCGCGCCGCACACTGCGGGCGACACGTTGACCGAGGGTTCTTTCTACCCCCTTCAGAAACACGAAGAGTACGTGGCTCCGAATTACTCGCTATCTCAGGAATCAAAACAGCTCGTTCGAGAGCTGCAGCAGCCGGCTTTCGCGTCCAACCCGACCATGGTTCACATGTTCTACAACGTGAGTATGAAACCAGTCTCGATCGAAGATGAGCAGTCGGCGCGCCGGTATTTTTCTCGATCAGCCAGCGTCGGCGACTGCATGGCCTACTATCCGACTCGCTGCACAACCCGCCCGGGAGGCTTCGTCGAAACTTCCGTAGACCGAGATCATCGATCATCAGCTGTTGTGTCGTCACCCCTTCGCGAACGTGGGGAAAGGAAGAAGACGGGACCTTCGTCGGTAACCTCGGTTCTCGTCCAGATTTTTCGCTAAGTGATGGTCGCGCCAACGGGGGGAGAGAATACCAAACGGATCGATCTTTCGATACGAACGGAGTCGTTGGGTGGATGGAAGAGTAGACGTAGACGGGATCCGTCCGTGTAACGTCGGAACCGTTGCTCGGAATGGTCGCTTGCTAAAGCGGGGAGTCTTCGATCCATTCGGCCGTCAAGGAATCAATCGCCCATGGACGTATTGGAGATCGATTCCCTATGATCAGAAATATGCCGATGGATTTCCTATGTGCTGGCACGGTTACGATTACGGAAGCCAATATCGGCATTCTCGAGGAGGAGCTTCCCGTTCGACCGTGTCTCGCACCTTCACTAGACGATCTGAATCGGGAGAAACGAAACTCCGACTCTGTGTCCGTTTCGTACGAAAAAGAGGGAAAAAGTGGCCCAGTTCGTGGTTTCCTCCAGAACGGGGAAGGACAGAGAACGGACTATGAGTGTTGACCCACGAGATCAGTCACACTTTCGATGTGTCGGTCGTCGTGTCCTTCGTTACCGACGTTGTCGGCCGAGTGGCCGCTTGGTGGCTGGCCAGCAACCATATCGGGCCAAAACATAAAAGCTCTCGTTTGCGTGGGCGAGCCGTGCATCCATTACAGCGACCAGCGTGGCCACCGCCGCTAGAAGCAACGCTCGTCTTAAATTCAGATAAGCGTTCTCTGCTCTGAGACAGATGGGCCGGAACGGAATCTGAGATTCGGGTCTACTTGGAAAACTCAGAAATATGTGCATAGCCTTGAAGCTGTCGGCGGAGCAGGATATTCTGCCTCGATCAAGCTCGGCTATGACGTCAACTTCGTCATCCTCATATCGTTTGGTTCTTCTCTTCGTCCGTGCTGGGTATATGCACCTGACGAATCCTCGCAGACTTCCCCACTGGAGCGCTATCCGTAGCCACAGACATCGCATCGCATGCTTGAGATACGCACAGCATTCGATGTGCCGGGAGGTTTACATGATGGTGAAGTTTAGAGGAACGAAATGTGAGAGAAGTTGCTCGATGGGAAAGTTCCCCATTCCGCTCTACTGCAGAGAATCTCCACGAAATTCTCGCATCGGGGAGACGGAGCGCTCGACGGTCTTTGCGATCGGCTTGAGCGACGACGCAGCAGCTGCACGAGCGGGAAAAAATAGGAAATTATCGCATCAAGAGCCGCAGAAAAACTTTCTTGATTTCTTGCTTCTAATTCATGTCACCAATGTACTCGCGTGAAATTTCCCCGCAGGTTTCGATTTCGCAATCATACTCATCCGATCTAACGCAGATGTTCAACTACAGCAACGCCTGGAAGCAGTCGAAGCCGAAGCTAAATCCGAACGCCAAGGTCGCGCTCAAGCTGAAAGACGACAGGCGGAGCTTCGTAGAGATGTTGCAGCTGTAGAGAACCGTCTCGTGGAAGCTGAACGCAACGAGAAATCTCTTCAAGTAGGTTTCGCGCACTTCCCCCTCCTCAATCATGCGTCATCACATCCCGTTTTCGCAGGAAGCATTCATGGGAAGGGTTTTTTGAGGGACATCTTTTTGAGCTTGCGACGCGCATGTTCAAGCATCGGTAACTTTCATTCGTACAGGAAGTCCTCAAACGGAAAGAAAACGAGCTGCTCAAGACCAGGAAAGATCTCGAAGAAATAAATCAACAGTTCGAGCAGAGCACGTCTGCACTGCGGAGAAAACACCACGAAGAAACCCACGACCTCACAGACCAAATCGAACAGCTCAATCGACAAAAAGCCAAGTGAGTTTCCCTTATTCTCATCGCTTCCTTCTTTCGAGCGGCAATCAATAGCCGAAAGTCATACCATGCCGTTCTCGACTCACATCGAGTCCCGAAATAATTCTCTCCGACCAAGACGCAAACGAGTATTTCCTCTGTTGCAGGATAGAGAAAGAGAAGTCAGGGCTCGCGTCCGAAGTAACAAATTTGACTCAGTTGTTGGATCATCATACGAAGCAGCAAGTGAGTAGAGAGTATCCACGGGGCTCGTTTATCTTGTTGTCTGAGTCGGCGCCTTCGCTCAGGGCGGTTCACAACTAGCACGTGAGAGCACGTACTTATCGGCGAGCTTGTCCAGGACCTGACCCAGACTTCATGGCTGTGCACCGAGGAGCGTTGCAGGCCTTGCCTTCGGCTCAAGCAACTTTAGTTCCCCGAGACCAACCAGGCCCTAAGGCATTTTGTTCGTGGAACTAGCTCCGCAAGTTTTCCTCTGTCTCTAGCAGACAAACAGCTGTTGGGAGCTGATATCAAGGAAGGGGATTTCGAAAGGAGCAACCGGACCGTTATCTCGGTGGGAGGACCTGAGCGGGGTTCGTGCGAAGACACGTCTATCTTGAGGATCTGTGGAGGAGGTCAGGAGCCGAGTGCGCCTGGCCATCGCGCTGGGAGCTCCGTCGTGGCTCACTACTCATTCGCAATAACCCAATTGTTGGCGTCGAGAGTGGAAACTTCCGTCTCGTTGCGGAGTCCCCTTCTACTTTTTCCCATACACGTGAAGTGGCTGCTCATCAAAGCTTTGATCGTTTCATCACAGTACAGTCTCGAAATCTGTCATCTGAGTCGACGTTCGCGCCGAGCACATCCTAATCGGATTCTGACAGTGGTGCGGCTCCTTCTCCTGAGCTCGTTTCTCCCGTGTAGATCTCCTTGGAGAAAAACTCGAGCCATCAAACATGAATGGCATCCCCGAAAGTTGTCCGCTCCAGGGACTTGACAAGCGACATCATCGAGAAGCGTCACAGACGACTTGCAGCCTGGACGTCGTTAATAATCGCTAATGGAGGGTGGTTGTAGCGTCTGGGACTAAATGAGGTAGGCCCTCGCTGAAACTCCTGAGCACCGTCGAAGCCTACAAATTGTTGGGGAATCTGGACGGACAGAGTCCGACACATGGCCCGATGATTTGACATGCCGCAAAGGATTCGGTCCGAAGAGAGAGTGGGAGCCCAAGTGGGGTTCTGCCTCGTGCCATGATGTTGTCTGGAATCGGTTGTTATCGAGGTTTTCTTCGGAGGAATCGAGTAGAACCTCGGCAAGACGGCGCTGAATTTTTGTGCCTTTCGCATTCTCAAGGTCATCGCGGTAGCAATGGCGCCCGTGAGCTGAGCGAATCGAGCAATCAGAATGAATGAAAACACTTCGTCCGCTACAGGCTCAACTTGAACGTCAGGTGAAGTCACTCAGCCAGCAGAACAATGACATACAGCTGCGCTTGGATGAAGCCAATCGAGTAGTCAACGATCTGAACACGTCGAAGCAGAAACTCGCTCATGCCAAGGCCGAACTGGAGGAGCGTCTCACGAAGGTGAGTGCTTTTCACGCGGACCTTGGTCGCAGGAACCTGGATAGGGTCTGAGGACTCACTCGAAGGATTCCCTCTTTCCAGAGTGAACATACGTGCGGTGAGCTGAGCAAGGCGAAAAGCGCTCTAGCTTGCGAGGCGGAAGATGCGAAGAGGAGGGCTGACCAGGAAGGCAGGGTGAAGACTCATTTCGTTTCCTTTCTGCGTAATTTATCTCACAGTCAGGAGCACGGACCGCGAGGCGTGCAAACATAGATTCAACATGGTTTCCGGCATCGCTCTCCGAAGATCATGTTGCGATACAGAACAACCTCGATAACATCAATTTCTGTGATATCACACTCGATTACCTCAACCCTCGATTCTATCTACTCTTTCTGGGCGGAACAGTTGTAGTAATCCAGGTTGTACTGTATATCGGTGAATGACGGAGGTATGGCGGGCGCGGAGCGAGAAGGATTCAGCTCGCAAGTCCAGAGCGGAGTAGAACCGCCGAGCTCGGCCCGGTCGCGAGACGGGTCTATTAAAGCCCTTCAGTATACAAAATATCGCATTATAGGAGCGGGCAGCGGCCGAAGGGCGCCAGCGAGCCGCCGAGCATTCCATGCACAACATGCAAGCTTCGTTGGAGGAAGAAGAAATAGCCAGGCAGGATCTCCAGAGGCACCTCGCGAAAAGTCAAGAAGAACTCGAACATTGGAGGATAAAGTACAATGACCTGATCATCCACACGATACCTCCCTTGGAAGAGGAGAACAAGAAACTCGCCGTAAAACTCCACGAAAGCGAGCAGATCGTTGAGCACCAGGATGCTAAGGTGAGACACGTCTCCTGAAGGAACGTAGGGAGTTGGATATTTTCTTGTTCCATCCGCGAAACACGGACGATCTTTTTGATTCTTGCATAACTGCCAAGGCCTCTTTCGATCTCTGGAGACTCTCCCGGAAGATCTCGAGATAAGATTGAGCCCCAGCTCTAATCGCGCACGCTTTCGGGGAGGCAAGCAGTCCATACTGATGATGGACAACACGAAGCCCCGGAGGAGGGGCATTGCACCTCGCACCGCTGATGACGCCATGACCGTTGGCGTGGGGGTCGCGGAAATACGGAAATATTTCCAGGGAGCTCGAGAACAGATTCAAGTCGGGGTTGGGGTTCTAGAAGACGGGGCTTTGAGAACTCGGCGTGATTTTCCCTCGGATCGCTCATCGATCTCATGTTTCTCTGTGTGTGCTACGTGAGCCGTTCCTTCCCCTCCGTCTCCTACGATCTCCAGATGTTCGGATGAATCTAAGTTTTCAGCTCGCTCTGGGAAAAGAGCCAGAGCGCAGAGTCCGGGTTTGAGCTGTCTATGATGCCGTTTCAGATCTCAAACCTCGAGAAGGTTCGCTCGCAGCTGCAGCACGAGTTGGAAGACTGCAACACCCGCTGCGACAAACTGCGGAACGATTGTATCGCTTACGAAAAGAAACAGAAGGCGTTCGATAAGATCATCGCCGAATGGAAAGTCAAAGTTGAGGATCTCGCAGCGGAACTCGATGCTTCTCAGAAGGTGACTGTTGACGGAAGTCACTCTCCGTATTATCTCGTCGATGTGATTAGGAACAGACAACTATATCGCCATTGATTCGCTTCGTTCTGATGTTGGCAAAACGATTTCCAGGAATGCCGGAACTACTCTACGGAGCTCTTCAAAACTAAAGCAGCCTTCGACGAAGCGCTCGAGCACATGGAGGCTCTGAAACGCGAGAACAAGAATCTCCAGGATGAACTGAAGGAAGTTCTTGATCAGCTCGCTGAAGAGGCGCGAACCATTCAGTCGCTCCAAGCCGCCCGAAAGAAACTCGAGAACGAAAGAGACGACGCTCTGGCCGCTTGCGAAGAAGCAGAAACAACTATCGAGCAGCAGGAAAATAAGGTAAAGTCGTTCCTACGTCGATCGTATTGCACTTCGCAGCAAGGAAATCAGAGACGACGCTGGCAGACGGTTCCAGTCGAGCGTGAGGGGCCTCTTCGATATTCTGCCGTTCTCCCGACAGTCCGGTGCATGCAGAAAGCTCCGGCGATCGATAGTGTCTCGGAAAGGGAACATTGCTCGCCGCTAGCTGGGAATGGGCTCAGCTGTCCAATTCCCCGATATCCACCCTCGTTTGACGATGGCAAACCTGGATTCGTTTGACGAGTTCGGGAATAAGCTCCTCTGCGGCTGGGCTTCGCCCTCCAAGAGAAACATGCCCCTCCCCTTCTGAGCTTTTAGACTCGAGTGTCTTCGGCATTTTGCTGCGGAAGAGAGTTCAGAGACACGCACTCGTCGCTCTGAACGGCTCGCGGCAACTCCTCTCGGAGTCTGAATCCTCATGTCCGCCCTCCAGCGGCAACAACTGCTTCAGGAGCGCCGCAAAAGCCTAACAGTTGGTTTTGCAGCTGCTGAGAGCGGAACTCGAGAAGGAACAAATCCGACAGGAGTGCACGAAGCGCCTACAGGAGAAAGAGGAACAGTTCAACGAAGTTCGCAAGAACTTCCAGAAAGCTTTAGACCAGCTCCAAGCCGCCCTCGAGTCAGAGGCCCGCGGAAAAGCCGAGGCCCTCAGACAGAAGAAAAAACTCGAAATCGACCTCAGCAAACTCGAGATCGAGCTCGACAACGCCAACAAAGCAATATCCGAGGCACAGGCTACGATAAAGCGATACCAGGACACGGTGAGTGTTCGCGCGACAAAAACGTCTGATCACGCGTCCGGTTCCAGTCGGGCTCGTTTGGAATGCTGACATCCTTTCCGTTGCCAGGTCCACGAGCTGCACAACACTCTCGAGCAGGAGCAAATCGCTCACGACGAGGTTCGCAAGGCTCACGCGGCCGCGGAGCGGCGTTACAACCAGACACGATGCCAGCTGGAAGAAACCAAACAACTGTTCGATCAATCGGAGCGGGGTCGAAAGACCGCAGAAGCCGAGGTGGAGGAGCTCCGAACGCAGGCCAATGAAGTCGCCGCTGCCATGGCCACCCTGTCGCTTCAGAAGAGGAAACTGGAGGGAGAGTTGGTCGCTTTGCAAGGAGACCTCGAGGAGACGATAGTCGCGTTCAGGAATCAGGAAGAGATGGCGAAGAAGGCCATGGTTGACTGCGCTCAATTGGCCGACAGCCTAGCTCAGGAGCAAAATCACTCCTCTCACCTGGAGAAGCAGGTGAAGAACGTCGAGCATCAGATGCGTGAGCTCCAGCAGCGACTCGACGATGCTGAAGCGGCCGCTTTGGCCGCGGGACGGAAGCAGATCGCAGCCCTCGAGGCGAAATGCCGCGAGGCCGCTGTGGACTTGGAGAACGAGAAGAGGAGACACGCGGACACGGCGAAGAACTATCGCAAAGACGAACGCCGAATCAAGGAGCTCATGTTCCAGGTATGTGTCCCGCGCGATACTTTCAGAATCGCTCAGAATCCGCTGCATGGGCTCGATGAGCTCGGGTGAATGATTCCCGATCGCTGCCCGGGATTCGAGTCGAAACGACTCCTTCAATCCTGTTCTCGCCACAGGTCGAAGAGGACCAAAAACATCATCAACGGCTCCAGGACGTGGTCGAGAAGATGCAGCAGAAACTGAGGGAATACCAGAGGCAGATCGAGGAGGCGGAAGAGATCGCTTCGATGAATATTGCGAAATACCGGAAATGTCAGCAAGAGCTTGAAGATTCCGAAGCCAGAGCCGCTAGCGCAGAGAACAACTTGGCGAAGTTCCGCGCTCGACAGGCGCAGCGAGGCCAGAGTCCGGAAATTTGAAAAGGAAGAAGCATATTTTAAGCGCTGATGTTTTCAAATCACAGAGACTGCGTAACGCTTCTCGCTTCGATTTTCTCGCAAGCTAACCCAAGCAGACATGGCGCCTCTCGATGATCTCTGAGATCTTAGAATACGGATAACTTGATGGTATGAGTGTGCTCGATTGCTGGGAACACATGGAGTTAATTGTCATGCAAAATAAATGGATGATTCATTGCAAACTTCTCATGCATTAATGCCGAGTTCCGAATTTGTTACCGAATCCTGGAAGGGTTTCTTGAGCAGGGTCAGCCACTTCTGACGTGACAGATTTATGGAATCTCCCGGAAGTCAGTCTGAGCCGATTTCAACTGGATCTGACGCGTAAATTGATACATATGGGAGCGCCCCGTGGGATAGCGTGGAAACACGACCCCTTGACGAGAGCATGATGCGAACGATGCCGTTCGAGCCCAGACTTCACTTCGTGGAGCGGAGACTGGGTAGAATGGATCAGGGTGAGATACCCTGGACAAACCACGCAGGGGGCAGGCCACGGTCGCCATTCCCACGTTCGAAACGATTCATCATCTAGAAATCTCTCACAACACGATGTGATTGATCTGGGAAGTTTGCGAATGTTCCCAATCAACTTGATTTCTTCAGATTCATCTTCTATCGAAAAACATCATCGCATCGGAGTGACTACTCGAATCGCCCACCAGAGTCTGCCGCCCGGGAACTCCCTCATATGAGGCGTTACTCATTCCGGGAGTTCGGGCTGATGGTCATCAGTTCTTGTTCCCGTCGCCTTCTGCTTTTCATCCAGATCGAGCAACCTGCACCACTCGTCTGAACTGTCTGAGACGAAAGCTCGCTCTGCCTCTCATGGCGCAACTGGGCGCACCGTAGGCTCTGGAATTCGAGAATCCACGCGTATATCCAAGACTTACCTGGTGTCACGGGCCGCCGTCAGAGACCCCCGAGGAGAGTCGCGCGCGCGAAAGAGAGAGAGAGAGGGACTGAAAAGTAGGTGGAATACCCCCACCATAGAGCTCAAGCGCTCATGGAAATGCACGGCAATCACACAGAGCTGGAGCAGAACACTTGAAGGGTGAAAGGCTGGTGGGTAGCAAGGCCGTTCTAGCCTGGCGCTGGACGTCAGAATGCACTACCCACCGATCAGATCCGCGAGCTTCAGTGTATGGACTTCACTGATGAGCTGAACCTCAATTCTGCATCGGAGTCGTTACGAGGATAGAAATGCATCAGTTTCAGCGGAGTCAGCGTTTCGAATGACAGGAAAAAGCTCATTCGTTTGTTGCCGTCGTCATCGTACACGTCCCTCACCGAGTCTCGCAAGCACGAAACAATGCACGGATTTAAGAGGTTTCCGCGAAGTAGAGCACGTATTCCTCGGGAGGACGATATGCCCCCGCTGTCCCGGCGAACGATCTGAGGAGTTCGAAGCTCGTTTCGCTTCGAAAGCAAATCTGCTTGGGAACGGTCAATCAACTTGAACAGATTTCCCCAACAGCCAGAGAACATGGTCCGAGATCCGAAGACGTTGAACGCGTCACGAGATGAGTTTGGTGGCTCTGTGAGGAGAATCCTTTGGAAGCAATGTTCAGAGATGTTAACTATCATACACGAGTTGTCGTTGGATATGAAGATGCGTTAAGAACGAACTCTCACTCCACTGGATATGGTTAGACCTCTTCGAAAGCCTCCACGGATACATTCGTTCGGTTCTAGTCTTGCTCAAGCGATCAAAGAGGCAAGATGTACGTCTCATGCAGAGTGATAAGATACATGATGAGAGTTCATACTGGAATAAATGCCGAAGACCGACTGCTCCATCGCCTGAGTTATCTAAACTTCTCCACTTGATAGATCTTAGGGATCTGTTCAGAGCAGCAAATCGCAACGGCGCTCTCCATCGCATGACGCGCACCAGGGTCTTAGCCCAGGTCTTAGACCCAGTAGAGTAGCCAGGATTTTTCCTGGGGCGGCTGAGTTGTTTTCCGTCCGACTACCTCTAATGCTTCCTGTTTTACCCCGAGGAAACCATTCCTTTATCTGCACCAAACCCATTCATAGAGAATCTATGGAATCTATCCGTTCATCGAACCCAATGAGAACGGTAGGATTGCGTTGACAACAACAACAGAACTTACATCCTACTCGAAACACAGAAGCGAGGAGTTCAGGTTATCGTTCCTCATGTGATTTAGCATCAATGGTATACAGTGATCCCGCCACCATATTACATTATATTCTAGCGTACCCCGTCGCGCTTCGCCGCGATGTCCGACGTGGTTCGTCTGCGGCAGGGGCGGCGAACTTTTTCCGCTAGAGGCCCGAAACTCGAAGTGCGCGCAAAGAGTGTTTCTGTGCGTGGTTGTTCTTTGACTGACGCCGGGTCGACCTCGAGTTCATCTTTGGAGTGTTTCTGGGTAAATTTCGGATCCATACAGCATCTCACCGTGGTTATCTCTCCTCATGCGAAATCCTCTCCGAACTCTGACCCCTTTTTTTTTTCGGTATTTTGCCAGAGAGGTGTGGGAGAACTTCGTTTACGCACACCACCATTGGAGCGGAAATGTGGTAGTGTAGGACTCAAGTTCCCCGAGGGGGGAGCCAAAACCCACTAAAACCTTGATCCTCTATTGGGGGAAGGGAGCCTGGCACGTCCCTCAACTCGAAACCTCTTTTTTTGACGTGAATGACTCCTAGTTCCCACTGGATCGTTACGGTTTCCGAACAGGTCATTGAGTGGATCGGACATTCTCCGACGAGCCCGTTCATTTCCATCTAGCTCCGTCCATCCTGCTGAGGAAGAACGGGCTCAAAAGAAGGCAGAACAGTCTCCATGGCTAGTCTGTGGAGCACGGAGCACAATGCCCCAGAATCTTGACTTAGGATTCTGGCGCTCAGCTGTTCGATTGATTCCAGAAAGATGACCAGCCATCTGAAATGGGCAAACGACCTTTCGCTGCACTTGTTCATCTCCCTTCAGGCGATCCGCGATGGTACCAATCAATCCCTCGGGATGCTATCGGGTATCCTCTTCGGCTCAGAGCTTCGGGAGAAACGCTGCAGCGCCTCGGAAATACGGGAAACAATCCTGGAAAATCCATGGAAATATCGCATGAGAAAGTTCTTGACCGACGTTGCCTGAAATAGAATGAATACCTGCCGCCCAATCCCTCGAGCAGTCGGAGACTTCACGGGGGAGGGGGAGATCTGATTTCCCGAATACGAGTTTTCTCGCTTTCCCGGTTGCATCTGCACGAGGCGCAGCTTGACAATCTGTGAGCTTGAAGGCCAGGGATCGCATGCCTGAGTGTGAGAAGCCCGTCTCGAGATTTTGTCTCCCGCCGGGACAGCAGAGGTCTACTCAGTCTGCATCATACGTGCAGACCCGCACCCACCCTCGTCAAGGGCGAGAGAAAGGGTAGATGAGATGTGGGGCGCGGGGGAGGGGGAATGAACCGAGGAAGATTCACCAACTCAGTTCCGCGCCCCATTGCCTTACGAAGGCTTTTCCACCTCAAGAAACCTGGATGTCCACTCTTTGGTATTTCCGCGACCGGGACGTTGATAGGCCCTCCATACTCTCAGTGGATGGAGTCTCCTAAAAAAATCGTCGTTCCTCAGAACATCTTCACGGATCCGAAATCTGGGGGAATGTAAAGGAAAACGCGAGCTGTTTGCAGTAGCTTGGTGCATATGTACAAAGGAGTTTATTCTCCAACGAACTCCTCTCCCAGTTTTCCATTTTGTAGAAAAAAAACCTTGTTGGTCTTCGACATTCCTTCTTTCCTCGGATAATCTTTGCTCCTGCAGGAACCGCTTACTTGCTCAATCCGGAACGCCCGGATCGACAATCAAGCTGTCTTGAATCCGGTGCCAGCTCCCGGATCGCGGCCGCTAGGACTCGCTTCCTTGCGTGATTTCACTCTTTATCCGACTGAGTTCTTCGCTACAATCGTACATTTTCATTTAGCTATATACAAATATATCCATTTGATCCTCCGTATTGAATGCTTTTTACCCACAAGGATCATTGATATCCGTAATATCAGATTGTGGACCACCTCCTTCGTGAACTTCCTGATGATCTATACTGATGAAGTGAATGTAGAGAACATGTACAAACATGAACAGATTGCTATCTGGCGTTGTGTTCGACAGCTTTCCGGCGCAGTCGGCCGGAGGATGAGAGAGAGGGGATAACAGAAACCACGCAGGAAACTCCAGAGGTACACACGTTTTTAAACAAGGCTCGCTCTAGTGGGAACGGCAATCCGATTCAGGGGGAGGGGGGGGGGGGGGGGGAACTCATTGGAACTCGAGCGAACGGAGCAGGGAATCGATCCACAGAAGAAGGGGAGCTCTTAACAGAAATCTCGAGGGCATTGAAGAGCCGATGGAGCGCAAAGTATGCTCGGCTGAGGCAAAACCCCTCGGAGAGATATTGTTGAGGTTTGAGAACGTCCCGCTAATTGTCGCTCGTGCCGCGGTCGAGTCTCACGTAGAAAGGATACAAATCTGCATAGAAAGTCTTAATCAGGCTGGGGACATGTTGGCAAAGCATGTTTCCAGTTTTGGAGCTTTCCTCTTCTCGTCTTGCTTCTCCAAGATCTTCTTGTTTTCCAGCCTATCTCGTCCCAGTTTTCCGCTTGGACTCCTCAGATCACTAAACTTTCCTGAAGCGAGCTCGCCCTATTTCCATGGCGAGAGTCGGTGCGCAATTCATAAATAATCATCTAGACAGTAAATCCCTATACGCTGCTCTCAGCTGAACCGTCCCTGCGTATCGATCTGTTCGACTTCACGTTGGCGTTCTCTCACTTGTCCGAAGAGTCGAGACAACTCGGACCCATCGCTCGATTGATTGCTTGCTTGATTCACAGACAGATTTTAGCTACAACAATAGAACCCATAAGTTTCTCGCCATGTGTCAAATGGCTTTCTTCCCACTGCAGCCGGGAAATCTGGTGACAGTCGGCGCCGTAGGGTAGTTTGAGGTCCGAATCGACGACAGCGACCGACTGCTAACGTTGCTGCTGCTCGAGCTCACGCTGCTAGTGGAGCTGCTGCCGCAACTACTGCTGTAGCCGCTGAGCCTCGTGGGGAAGGTTGTGTTGAGCGCGAACGGGCTCCGGTTCGGCGGGGGCTGTACGCAGCTTTCGTGCGGGATGTGCTTCCGACTGGCGGAGTTGTTGTGAGGCAGGGGGTCGTCGTGAGGTCTCGACCGCACATGCTGGGGCAAATTGGCTGCTATGTCGCGCCGCGTGGAGCTCGACCGAATCTGAGCGTCCTTTGCGGCGTGTTTCTGTCGTTGCTCGATCTTCTCAGGTGCGTAGAGCGGACTCTTGGACGGCGACGTCCGAACGCGGACGTAGACCGCGAGACTATCCTCCGTCGACGACTGTACGCACTGCGAGTATCCCAGTGAGGGGACCTGGGGGTCAGGAGGAATCTTCGGTTAGGGGGGCGAACTCGAAGAGCGCCGTAGAGTGAACAATCGACGGCTCGGGTCGGAAGAGACTGAAGGAGCCTTCTCAACGCACCTTCTCGTAGACGTGGTTGGCCCTGCAGCAGGAACTCGAGCCCATCTCGGAAGGTATGAGGCAGTCGGTGTCCGGATTCGGAGTTGCACCACGGGCGGAGGATCGGGGAGTTCCTGGCGAGCCGCTCAGAGATGCGTCTGGTGAGGGAGGCGGAGCTCGGACATTCGCTGAAGTTTCTGGCCAACTAGTTGAAGCTTTCATCAACGGTACCAAAACCACTGCAAACAAAAGAGATACACGTCCTTGTTAGAGGCGAGCCGCGATTTTTTCCTATTCGTCTCTTGCCTAGGATCGCTCGCTTGGCTGGCGGACATCGTGGCCAGCCGGCAACAAGCTAGCGCATAGTTAGCAAGCGCTGTCTCCTATCGCGTCTGTCTATCGTTGGGCGGCCGGTACTTTTTACGGCTCCACAGATCAAGGTCCACTCACTCACACACACACACACACACAAACACACACACGTCGGCGTAGTTCTTGTCAACATCGTTGCTACCGCCTCTGCTTTTTCGCAAGCTTCTAACGTTGCGATGTTTCACTCCTGATGAGAGGGAGGGGAGGAGGCACTTCGGTCGACTGAGCATCGAGCCGATTCTCGGATAGAATTCCACGAAGCTTACCGCGGTGATCCCACTCGGAGATGCCACTCAAGGATCACTACCCGGACAGAACCCCCAGGTCGATTGCCCGGACCGCCTTCGTATCGACTACACTTCGCTCAGGATCGCTCACGGACGGCCCCGGCGCCGCTGGCTATGTTGATTCTGCTGAACCACCGGCGGCTGACCGAGAGACTCGGACCGAAAGGTCGAGCAACTACCGGAAGTCGCTGGCTGCCGGTATTCGAAAAGAGTTTTTTTTTCTTTCTGCGTGACTGACCTTTGTCAGGTCGGCGGTAAGAGCATCGCGTTCACACTAACGGACACGGCTCGCTCGAGGAGCGGCTGGCGGACGATCCGTCTCGTCTACTCGTGGCTCTAATTTCCGTCCGGCCCTCCCTCCGCCGTCGGTCACGTCTTATTTAGACTCCATAGAAGTTGCGAATTTAGTCGAGGGCGAGTCCGAACCGCAGACTCCAGACTCTGGGTCCTCGGATCTTCTCTCCATGCCGATCCCCCCTCCGTCGCGATTCGACTTCCCGTCATCGAAAGCAGCGGCGGTCGCATCAGCTTCAGAACGGGCGCTTCTCAGAGCTTGATTTTGATGACAGACCTCCCTCGATCCGGAAAATCAATCCGATGGAAGAAAGCCTCCGATATCCGCCGGGCGCAGATCTTTCGTAAATAATATTGCGTGCGTGAGATCTTACTCCTTCCTTTCCGACGGGTATCTCGCTCCTCGATCGATCGAACGCTAGTTACGAGTTTCCTCCTGGCTCCAGACAGCTCTCAAAGGGAACCGCGCACGCCAGACCTGCGTCACGCCTGAGCGGCGCTTCAGAGCGGCACGCCGCGCCGGAAAGCGTGTTCCATCCGTTCAGTCTCGTCGAACGAAACTCTAGACACCGACCAGACGGTCGAACAACGACTGACTCATCTGCTAGCCAGAAGGAGTAAGTTTGACTGGATCGGCTCGATCGGTCTGACACTGGCAAGCCGCCCGAACGAGCGGCCGACCGATCCGCGGGCTCGCTGACAGACCACCCGACGAACAGAACGCCCGAACGACAGACCGACCGATCGGCCTGCCTTGGTACCGCTACGCCTTCACTGTCGGAAACTTTGTAGACAAGCTGAAGCAGCCGAATACCTGCCGCCGCTGCTGCTTCTTCGAATCGAAACCGTTCATCCTGGTTGTTGTCAACGCCTCGACCATTCAGCTTGTCAAGGAACCGGGGTCGAAACCATCAGCCGCCAAAACGTCAAGCGCGCACCTCCGGCTCGCTCGGACTTCCTGTTCGACGAATCCAGCCAGATGAGAGCGCTACAACGCCTTTGTCTGTTCGAATAATTTCGGAAAACTTGAATTCCGGAGCCACGACATACGATAGGGGCTCACCCCCTTCGTCGGAGCAGGTTTCGAAGTATTCGTGTCATTCGACGGCGACAGCGATACTCGATGAAGGGAGTTCGAACCCTGCGTGACAGTTTCGACCGACGCTCAAAACAGGCAGTCACTCGGCTCTGCGGAACGGCTCGGTGTCGTGATGCCGCGGCCGACGCCCGCTCAGACAGTCGAGAAATCGGATCCGTTAACCTTGAAACTGTAAAGGCCCGCTTGTTTTGGCCAGCGTTTTCTGCTTCGAAACTCCTCTGCGTCAGCGGACACAGGCTTTCGTTGTGCAAACGCCGAGCATTTGAACGGGAGAAAAACGGACGCGGGACCCCGAACGCGGGACCCCGAACGCAAGCTGGTGACGCCTCCCGAGCCGTCCTGATGCACAATTCGGCTCGGTTGTCCTCCGCGAGCCCTGACCTCTGGGCCTACTCCGACTTCAATTTTTCATCTGAACGCATTCAGCAAATGTGGTTTCGATCATTCGCCACCTGTCAAGGCGCCAAGTCACTTGGTCGGTGGGACAACGGATGGTCAGGAGGCCGTTTGCTCGGAAACCTTCGGAAAATCTATCGATCATCGGGGTCGAGCTCACGTATTCGTCCGTCGGTCCGTTGGTAACAGACGTTCCATCTGTGCAAAACACGTCAACCAGCTCTCCGGGCAGGAGCTTTCTCTTCGGTCGGACGTTGAGACGAATTTTCAGACCGCCAGCCAAACGCTCGGGCGGCTCGACATCGTTTGACTGCCTCCCGTCTGTGGGTCAGCGGTGGGATGGTAACACGTCTGTTTCGCTGCTTGCGTATTTGACCGGCTGTCCGACTTCCGACTGAGCTGAAGATGGGCCACCGGCCTACTATCCGCCCGCCCGCCCGACTATCCACCCGCCCGACTCAAAAACACCGGTCGGCAGCTCTCCCTCGTCTCCACCCAGAGATTTCTGACTTCGGAGCTCAGGGAGAAGTTCGCTCTCTCATCCGGTCGTTCGATTCCCTCATCCCCGGTTTCCGACGGCCGGTCTCCGTTGGCCGTTAAGATGAACCTCGTGGCCGTTCAGCCGAAAACCGTTGGAGCTCACTCGAGCTCTCCGAGCAGTTCCAGCTCTGGGGACTATTGCTGAACAATAGACGCGCGTGGACGGTCCGACCCAGAGACCTGCCACCACTGTTTGTCTATTCGCGGGTCTGTCTGTCTGTCCATCACCAAGGTCGTAGTCTTGCGTGGTAAGATCTGATTGACGGACGGGGTGAGAGACGTGCTACCTGCTTGCGGACCGAGCAGCTGATGGAGCGGCCACGCCAAGGCGACCCGGTCCAAAGGAAAGGAAATTCCTCAACGTACGCACTTTGACCTCATCGCTCACTGAGTGTTGACAGAGCGACCGTCGTCTGTCCACCAGTTGCGATTGTTGCGCGTCCACGTGTGTTTGTTGGCGTCGGTCAGTCTTTCGTACGGTCGCGCCGCTCGGTCTTTTGGCTCGTCTGTTCGAGACCGCTATCTCAGAGAGACATCGTTGATTGATACGCGTTCTCTGATTGGACTCTGATAGGGAGACGAGCGGAACGAGAGAAGCGACTCGGAACGAGGAGGGCGGAACGTGTCCAACCATCCAGGCACTCCTCGATCGCAACCGAATTCCGACGAGGCATAACGCCGGGAAGCCCGACCTGAAGAGCTTCCACTCGCACCCACCGCGCCGGTCGAGAGATACAAGAAAAAAATAAGGAGTTACATGCTCACTCACTGAACTAGGACGGCGCTCCGTGGCGGAATCTTCTACAACAAAGGATACCGCTGTCTTCCAGTCGTTGTTGTCTCTCTGTCGATATCACACATTCCTTAGTTGCAGAGCAGGGGAAGAAGAAGAGGCACAACAGCACCAACGGCACTACGGACGATTAGGATGAGTGAACTCCACTGCTTGCTAACACTTTTTCTCGGGGTTCATGCCAGCACCAAGGTATCGGATTATGACGCCAGCAGGGAATGGTCGTAGTCAGGGACGCTCGAGAGCTCCGTCCCTCGGCTCACAGCATTCGGCCAATCAATCTCCCGATTCGTCCGTCACTCAGCCGGGGACCCTGATCGGCTCAACCCGATCGAGCTCAGACACGCACTTGACGAATGAACACGACGGAAATTTAGTGATTGACCGCCCTCTCTTCGATGGATCGATCGATCGCTCCTCTCGCTGATCCCGATGCCCAATCGGAGGCGCTGAGAACACGACGACCACTGGGCACAGTTTTCCTTCGAGAACCGATTTCGGTTGAGATTCCTGTGGGTTGAGCCCACGGCAGCGGAGAGCACCGTTTCTGTCCGATGGAGGATTCGAAGAGTGAGCTGGCAACGTAGCTCCTTCTCGCGTGGGGGACCGTCGTTCGGCTTCCGTTGTTGCGACCGGTGCGATTTTCGGTATCGGCTGGGAAACGTTGAACACAAACAACTCCGAGGACCACAGACTAATGATTTCGACGGCGCGTGCGACGTTCCAGTCGTTCTCGCCGAGCTGGCTGCAGAGCTTCTCCTGCGCTCAGCTGTCGCCTCGTCTGTCGGCTATCGGTCGGTCCGTCGGTGTGCTCGTTCGCTCGCTTGCTTGCTTGTTGTCGGTTTACCGCTTTCTGCCTGCTTTCCAACCAAGCGGCCAGCTCTCCAGCCAGCCAGCCAAACAGCCAGCTAGCTAGCTTGCCAGACAGAAGCAACCAACCCTTACCATCGGGCGAGCGGATGGTTGGGTGAGTGAGCGCGGCGGCTAACTTCCTTGCCGGCCGGCAGGCAGGCGGGCGGGCGGGCTGTTTTCCAGCCAAGCAGCTACTCGGCAAGCTCGCCTCCTTGCCAGCCGGGCGAGCCAGACAGACAGACAGACGTACGAAGAGTTGGAACGACCGACTGACAGACGAACACGCAGCCAGCAAAAGCAGCGGTATACCAACCTTAGCTCTCCTCCTTGGTAGACCCTTTCCCGCTCCGTGTCCTTCCCCTACTCAGACAGACCACCGTCACCCAGTCAGTCAGTCGGTCAGTCAGTCAGTCAGTGGGCTAGTCGGGCCGTCGACCGATCGATGGAACGCCAAGAGTCTGCCGCCGGACTTGTCCAGCCCCGAGAGATGACTGAGGTCGGAAGCTGATCCGACACGAAAGGCCGACGCAACAAAGTTACGAGGGCGTACGTTAGAGGATTCCCGACGGGCAGATGTATTCAATCCGCTCCCGCAACGGGGCAAACGCTGTCTTAGTTGTGGGAAGTGAATCGAACCCCGTACCCGATCATTAGACTCCCCAGAACTTGAGAGATTTCGGTGACCCCGTCCAGATCTGAGGCTCGACGTTAGAACGGTCTTCGGGAGGAAGGATTCTCGGGTCTCCAAGTCCATATCAATACTCCGTCGAGCCAACTGGATCATGGACTTCCGATCCGAACCAATCCAGAATTTGCAATCAGAAAGACTTGCGGACGATTCATTCCTACAAGCGAGCAATGAGGGGAGCAAGGGACCGAATCATCCCATTACATAAAGGGACCACGTCGGTGGCGCTACTGCACTTGAGAGAGCAAGCGAGTCCAAACGGAAACTTACTTCGATTACCTCTCTTCGATTGCTTGCCAGCGAGTTTTCGGAGCTACGTCGCTTGTGATTATCTGGCGGAAAGTCGACCGTTGCAGGGGAAACCTCACCGAGTCTCGGGCCGAAGGTCCAAATCCCGAAGAAGGCGAAGGGGGACCCGGAGGGACGGGACTTCTCCCGGGCGGAAGTCTGATCGATTTGTGAACATCGTGGCCTCAAACAGATGCGCACAGGAGAAGAGCGAATGCGAAAAGAAAAGTCACGAACTATGAGCAGGGAAGCACCCTCGAGTCATGCCCTTTGTTCAACGAAGTTCTTCGACGGAACGGCCATGAATTGAGCGAGGCGGACGCATCTCGAGCTCGAACCGCTCTCTGACAGACAGAGGACGTTTTTCGACTTCGACGATGCTATTCAGCTGTTTCAACCGGAACGGCTTCTTATCCGTGCATTGATAGGAGGCAGCATCGATACTTTTTGCAAAAATGCTGTAACCATGCACTCAGCCAATCAGCTGGAGTGTGTCGGAACTCGATCGAGTTTCGACACGACAAAAACTTCCTCAACGGATAAGGAATTCCTCGCGTCGGATCGCCGTCGCCGTGATTCCAAGTCCCGAGGACCTCGAAGAGTGCGTTCGCTCCGACGGTTCGCCCGTGGCTTCGATTCATCCTTAACCGGTATACGAGAGCGCTCAATCGCGGCTCAAGCCAGATTTTTCGAGTGCGTTTCGGCATCTGCCGATGGGATCCGAGAAGAGATAATGCGGGTCCAACTCATTCAGACTGATACGTGAGCGCGGTTCGGGGATTCCGGGAGTCCTCGGAGGGATTCCGCTTGAATTCGACGGATGGAAAACTGACTCAGGTTCTCGTGCTACAGAGAGTTCGAGTTTGCCGGAGTTCACCCGGTCCCGGGGTTCAATAACTTTTTTTCTGATTCGCGCTCGTCCCTTCCACCTTTCGTCTAGGAAACGTCCCGTTCTCGCAGAGTTTTCCTTCCTGGATCGTGTGCGACTCGGTATCCCAGTTCCCTTTTCCTCCCATTTTCTCTCAAGCTAGGACCTCAGCAGCGGTTCCGGCACCGCCGGTTCGCGGTTTATGTTGACCGCCAGACCGCGCAACGCCAGTCGCCCCCCCAATCCTGCCTCTGTCGAGTCAGAACTAGAGTAGATGAGGGTACTGCTGTCAAAAACTCTCCGATCGAGAACGACGTGAACCTCGAGCCTTCCAGAAACAGAAGATTTCCGACCGATCGGACCCGTCGAGTACTTCGAGTAACCTTTTTCTTTGGGCCAGCAGACACAATCGAGGACGAAGGGGAGACACAGCAACGCTGAAGATAAGCTGCACAAAACAGAAGGAGCTCGGTCGGACGAATGCGAAAGACAGATTCTCTGAGCGGTCCCGGAACGTCGCAGGACCTCAACACAAGGAGCTGCCGACCGTGTGACGTCACGTCAAGGTCGCCAGACAGACACGCGCTCCCACTCCGCCAGACAGACACCAAAGCGAAGGCCGATGAACTCGGCGGTGGGTCTGCTGCCGCTGCTCTGTTATTCGGACGGCTGTTCGACCTTCCCCCAGTCTGTGTGCCGTTGTCCTCCCTCACAGAGTCTCTCGAGGAACGTGAGTCCTCTCGAGTGCCACTCTTTGTGCTCTTGAGAGGAGCAGAGTGGAGAACCGAAGAAAAAGGAGCTCCTTTAGACAATAGCGCAGCGACACAGTTGAATAACCCAGCAGAAATCTCCCGACTCAGAGTAGCTCGTGTCGGTCTCACCGCTGTTATCCACTCCAGCATGTGGGGAGTTCGTGAGGTTGGCTTCGGCGTCGCGATCTGTCAGCATATTTTGGAGGTGACGCTACGACGCTCTCGAACCGGCCCGGTTTCTCTTGACAGCGATCTCCCGACTCGCTCCGACCTCGGCTGGCATCGCTCTTGGCCCGACAGCCCGGGTTGCCTGCTCCGCCCTGTTCTCGGAGTCGGTCAACACCGTTGCTCGAACGGATGAAATGACCGTAGAGGCGGGAGCAACACTCGTTACGGGAGTATTCCCGCGGAATGACCCGACGTTCCCACTGCGCTCCCAACCAACTTCCGGCAAAATTGCCAAACGCTTCTCTTAGAGGCTCGCTGCCTGCGTCGCTTCGAGAAAACGAGAATCGCCCGATTAGGAGCCGATGCTGCTCGTGAGTCGCGAGTTTTCGGAAGTTCACACCAAACCAACTCGAGTGCCACAACGCGATCGAAACGGCGATTTCAGGTCAAGCAACCTGGGGTCGAGCACCGACTCGGCGAACATCGTGAGCCACGTATGACCCCACCACCGTATCGGATACCGCGACAAATAATGAAAACCCCCTTCGCTCGATAGAGTTCAGAGCGCTTGAAGGCTTCATTAGAAGATGTTCGAGTGGGACATCAATCCATGGAGTCCGCTCCTGAACTTTGAGACTTTGCGTTGCCATGAATCCCATGAAAAATTGACTTGAAAACCGGCTGCTACCGACCAACGCAGCTTCGGTCCTGCTCTCGCCGAAGGATTATTCCGAGAAACGATTTTTCAACATGCATGTAAATTCATGGCCTCAGAAATCAGCCAAGCCGTCCTCGAGACGGGCCCATCCAGACACCGACGGTTATCGGCTGAAAAGCTTCCAGATTATACGGAGGCAGGATACGAATTTGACAGAAACGCGGGACCGAAGTGGCTGGCTGGCAGGCAGGAGCATCCAGACGGCGAGTTGGATCCGTCGCACTGCTGGATCGGCTAGACTGTCGTGTGCGGAGAGAAGAGAAACAAATATCTGTCTAGACGCTCAGAGGCCAATGGACTGGCCAGACGGCGGATTAGTTCAGTCCTCTAGTTCTAGTCTGGTGCGCAACGGCCGTCTGCCCAGTTTGCCAACCTGTCTTCCAGCGCTGCAGGCAGACTCGCGGAAGGCTGGACGCTATGAATAAATTACCCGTCGGAGACCTTTGCGAACGAACTGATGTTGTTTGCCCGCGCGGCGGAATGCTAGTGCAAAGCTCCCGACCCATCGCGGTGGAACTCTTTTCACCGAACACCACTAACCGATACTAGAACCGGTGTCGGAGAGCAGAAACGCCGCCGTACTGCTCGAAACAAACGATCGAGTTTTTCTCTTCCTCCAACTCGACGAAGAGCGATGACGGCCGAGGAAGCGACCGTTGGGCCGCGAGCTTGCGCGGTCAGCGACCCCATTCTTAATTGGGATTTTCTGACGCATTTCGCGCGTGCTCGACATTGAAAAGGACGCGTGTCAGGTGATTGCCCCGAAAAACCCACTGGCTGCGGTTGACGACCAACTCTTGTACTTTCTAGTTGAAACGGTCTGATCGAAGCCTCGGAAGGTGTCCATCGCGCGGCCGGCGCGATGGAAACCGTCAAGCAAGGTGCGTGTAGCGCTTTTCCCGGGAAGAACCCATGCCCTTCGGTAACGTTTGCGCATGGCCAAATCATGGCGCATGGCAGGCTAGAACTGTGGACTCATTGAGGCTAACAAGCCGAACAATTATGACTAGAGAGCGCAACAGAGGAGCATCGGATAGATGGAGACAGGCTGGCATCAGGACGGACCCGATCGCCAGATGAGCACCATTCGAATGGATCAACGAACCACCCGGGCAAGTACTCGTTGGCGGCAGGGACACAAACCGACGAATAGTCACGCTGCTTCGTGGCAGTTGTGGAATAACGTTCCGAGTCGTCAACAGGACGATACAGGGTCAGGTGGCAAAACAACCTTCGTCGATGAAAACATTCCCCGACAGGTGGAGTATTCTTCTCTGTCCGCTCTCGCGGTCAATCAGCTATCTCAGTTTGGGTCACTAGAGTTCCCAGAACGTCGCTTCGCTTCGCCCCCGATTGTCAGAGCCGGGGCGTCTTTCGACAGCCTGTCCCGTCATCAGGGCTCGTGGAACTCGCACTCCCCGGTCGCCTCCGTTGGCACTCCGAGCGAGTTTCCAGCTCGAGCCGAAACGGCCGTCACGTAGAGAACGTCTCCGCTTGAAGGTTGCGTTGAAACTCCATCAACTGGTTTCTACAAATTACCGATAACGGGTCGACAGCCCCAGTTGCTTTTTGTCGTTGGCACGGGGCCGACTAGCGCTGACTAACAGCGGCAGAACAACGCGGCTCCACCAGCGCCGTGGTAAGCAAACGAGCAACCGAGGCTGGTCTTCAATACAAGCAGCCAAGCAGAACCGCAGAGGCGTCGATTGTTGCCAAACGTTGCTACAAGGCTGTCAATTGAGCCATCCCAGAGCGAGACTTGCTTGCTTAGCTGTGAGAAGACCGAGCGACGTTGACGAACACGCATAAAGCGTAGAAGACGACAAGTGCGACACAAGGATCCAGCGTCAATGCTGCAAAGCCTCCTATCCAGGCAGACAATCGGCCAGACCGCCTGGGAGCCACACAACATGGCTAGCTAGTCGCGGAACAGAACTGGTTCTTTCTCATTTTTCTGCTGCCAGCTTGTTCTGTCTTTCGGCTTCTTCGTCCGTCCGTCTGTTTGTTCGTTGCTTGTTGCTGGCTGGCTGGCTCGGTGTATCGTTCGCTTCGTGTGTCCTTCGTCGGCGCCGCGGAGACGCCGCACGTATTCCGCAAGCGACTGGGTCATCCAACGAGCCAACCTGGCCATACGAGAATCCAGCCAGCCGATGTAAATTCCACATCTACCGACACCGTCAGGGCGGGAATTAAGCGGCAAATCATATCCCACTCTGCGACCTACAGAGACCTGCTCGAGGTTGAACGGGGGAGCTCCGGGCGACAGAGATCTGCATCTTGCTCCGTCGCGTCTCCTCCTATTGAGCTCCCCGGGTTGGGGGGCGACAGATGTCGTTCCTCTACTCGAGTAGGCCAGCTCGTTGTTTCAGCACGTCGTCCGCTGGCGGAGAACAGACTATGCGGAGAGCTGAAGGCCTGACAGGACAAAAACTTCTGTCGAGGACGGCATTCGGGCCCCCACGTTGGCCGCGGGCAATGCCTCCGCCTAAACAAGTTTGCGTTTTAGGGGGAGGGGGGCGGCCGAGCGGCGACAGGCGTTTGTTCCCCCCTGGAACTCATGAGGGCGGCGAACTCAGCCACTTCAGCCTCGACTCACGAAACGCCGGATCGATCTCTACAAACAATGCATTATCGCCGCATGCCACACCAGAACACGATGAGACAAAGTTGTTGTGCTTTCGTGTGTTTCATGAGGAATATTTACCGTCTGCTCGTCGACTTCGGCTATCCCCTCATCCAAACCGAAAGCAGACAAGCTCAGCGGGACGGAATGTGCTGAAGGACGCGACTTCTGGCGACGCTCCTCGAGTGTCGGACTGGGAATAGTATCGATCACGATGCACCCTCGAGTCAGAGTCCCCAACCCGATCCGGATCGGAATTCAAAAGGCTCATGGAAGGAGCTTCCGACGGGAGCATCGGAAGCTAATACGCTCGGCATAGCCGGCTCATCCGTCGAATGGGAACGAGGAGCCATCACACTTGGATGTCAACGACGGTCGAATCGGAACGCGTACCTAATGGAAGCCACGGATGATTCCTAGGCTCGCGGTTACTCGCAGACACAACAATGTCTCGCTAGCCGCGACTGCCTCGAGTCTGCTCCTCCTATTACTCGACCAGCCACTACAGACAGTTGTCACCTGCCGAGAAAACGAGCGAACAGCTCGCCCCGGAATCACCCGCGGGATACCATTTTCCCGATCCGAAAGGCAAAGTGCTAGACACCAAGCCGTTGCACACCTCGTCTCTCCATTAGTAGGATCAAAGGAAATCGAGCTTCATTTCGCACGGGACTCCGTCGATCGGATTGTGGTTCCTCGCCTGTGGAATCGGAACTGCGCGCAAGGCGAATACGACCGTGTTGCCGCGAACGTGCAGACTCCCGATTCAGTGAGCGCCTAGGATTTCGCTCTGTGGCGTTAACCCAATTATGACGAGTTGTGTTCCCTGAGCATTTTGTGGACGTGCGTGCTCCCTCTCTCTCTATTTACAGTCACAATCAGGAGTCGTCAACGTCGACGTCAGCTGAGCTAAAAGGCTTAAGCACGTCACAAGCTGCGGATATTACATTTCACTGCTCGTAGCCACTCGTAAAGGTTCCTGGAGATTCCGCGGCGGTTGCATGCTTCGACCGCGGGGAATTCGACCTTCAGGATCCTCATGGGGCTTTCCGGAATTTCCGCGTCCAGCGGACTGTACGAGAATCGAGTCCTTGATGCCTCAAAGTGGACACCTGTGAACTTCAGCTCCGCTCCTGCCTTTCTAAGCATTCGTTTCCACAGAAAATAATCCGAGCTATGGATATCGTGTACCCGCCTTGGTATCGAAGCGAGGTTCTCCCGTCAGCAGAGCCGGCAGTAAAGCCAACGAGATGAGTATCGCCAGGGAAAGTGACTTGCGGGAAGCCGGCAGTATTGTTATCGATCCGTGGAACACAGTCCGCGCCAGCGTCTAGACGTCTTTGCTCGCCAACAAGAAGTTACTCAACTTCCACGCGACAATCGGCTCCTCGATAAGTTGACGTCGTACGTTTCTAACGTTGCTTTACGGCCACTTTGTTCGTCCACACCATTGTCTGGACACGACCGACGAGTTTTAGCAATACACTATTTGCATAGGGGCTGGCTCTCTTTTCGTTGGCGGCTGGCCTACGCGAGCCTTGCCGATGTTGTGTCTGCCCGATGGCATTCAATGCCGTCGTCCGCCGACTCTGTCTGGCTTCGAATCGAGAGGAAAATAACTAGCGTCGGGACTCCTTGAATTCGTGGCAGCGCTCGAGAGCGGGATCGTCGTCTTGTCGGGAAACGGGAGGAAGCGATCACGTAAGCCAGTCAATGCGAGAGGAGCGAACTCGTTTCGCAGTTACGCGGCATGTGACGATCGATGTTTCGTCTCGAAACACAGCGGTGCTCGAACTTGGCAAATATCCGCGAAAGTAGGAGTTGGGGCTGCTCCCTCGCAACCATAGTTGTAACTCATAGTGACGGCATGGTTCGATGCCCACAGTCGGGAAAATATTTTATCCGGCTGTCCAAAGGACTCGATTTCAATGAAATGCAATAAGGACGGAACCAAACAAAGAAGGCCTAAACGGACACAGCCAGTTAAAATAACCTTACAGACAAAATAAACAACAATGCTGCATCTCTCCACCCATGACAGGAGCCCATCCGCGGAGCATGAAGCCCCCCAGCGACAACGGAGGGAGGGCTCGGGTCGCTTGAACATCGCATTGAATATCTGGAATATTCCGTTCCGCCCGATGAAGAAGGTCTCGACTCGAGATGAATGCACGCTAGCGGGGAGTGACGGTGAAGCTGTCTCGTCGTACGCGCATCGACTTATGTGCATGTCTGTCTGCCAGAGTGGGTTCGGGTGCACTCCCGCAGCCACGGGGACGAAAAAAACGGCGCTCCCCGAACCGCCCTCTTCCGGAGACGGCGTCTCCCTACTGTCGAGCATCCTACCTGCTCCTCCGGATATCGAGCGGCTTCGTCCGAAATTTCTTGAGTTCTGCCCCGGGCGTCCCTCGTGAAGCTGGATTCATGGCGCCGATCCATTCAGAGGAGCTCTGGCCTGATACCGGAGTTGGAGCATCATCCGGTTCCGGAAAGAGCATTCTCGTCTGATCACGAGCGAAGTTGAACATTTGTGTTCCGAATGCCGACACGATTTCAGGTCCTTCCATGAAGCCCATTTCAGTCTCCTGTGCGTAAGAACTTGGCTCTCGGCGAAATTATCCTCACAATCAGTTCCTCCGACTACAGTTCCCAGCACGTGGAGCAATCGGTTCCCGGTTCATGGCTCCTGGTTCAGAATCACGTTTTCCAATACAGGATTCGCGAAACGGAAATGATTTCGAGTTGAGTGGATGGGCACGGTGGATGTATCGACGAGTCGACACTGAGCAGAGGATTATCAATTAGCACTGTCATCCTCCATCGATGGCCTCTGGAAGTTTCTGATGACGACTTCGTGTCGAAGTCAGGGTTGATTGTTAGCAACAAACTATCAAAGTCAAATCAAAGTCGCCACCTATACACAGTTTCGGTGGAGCAGATGGAAAAGGGGAGAAACGCTCCACTGGGAGCTGTCATTCCAGATTTGGACTTATCTCAACTATGGCAGCACGTGGCCATTATTATTTTTTTTCTCTCCTTCCGGGACTTGCACGGCTGGGGGCGAGCTCGTGGATGCGGCGGCTTCTTCTTGCATCGAAGACTCGCTCAGGCGGCGCTCGATCCTGATATTTCCGCCGTGAGCCGATTGACCACTTGTGAACATTCTGAGCCGGTGAGTTCAACAGCGGCCTCGAGCTCAGCCTTCCCAGCCGGGGTGCGAAGCCGTGTTGCAGAACTCCTCAATCAGCCGGCTCGAGTTCGGCAACGGCCAAGTTCATCTCGCAGCTCTCGGAAAAGCCCCCGGAAATCCTCCATCGATAGGTGGCGTGTGTTCGAGCGCTATCGTCTGGTTCCTCCCGGACACGGCACTGGGCGGACGATAAATTGGGAATGGCCAGACAGAATGGGATGTTACTCGCGAATCGCAGTTTTCTGACCGCATAACGACGTTCGTCGGACTCGCTCCAGCCGTTTGAGGCAACGACTGGAATGAATCATGTCGGAAAGAATTAGTTCGCCGAGCTGCCGGCTGGCTGTTCACAAGCTCGAAGTTTTACGGCCGTCTTGGAACGCGGGGCCGTTCGGAGGTGGCTGTTCTGGGGGAAGCGATCATCGTTGCGGCGAAGAAGCTCCGCGTAGAAGAAGAGGCAGGCGAGCCAAGTCGCTCTGCCAATGGATTCCATCATTCAAGCAAAGCACGGCGAGCTCGCTGCCAAGATTACCCTGCGCGCGATGACGACTTTTCTGAATGACGGCGGCTCGCTGGGTTTGTTTCGTGGATGGTTCGCTCCAGTTGGCGGTGGCGTTAGCGACGTTGGGCGTGAGGACCGTTGTCAATGACTCTTTCTCTCGTGTCTGTCTAGCTGGTTTGCTCCGACCGTCTGGCTGCCCGTCCCTCCGTCTGGGCTGCCGGTTGATTCTTTCGACTGCGCATTCGTTCGTCAGCCGCGGCCGCCGCTATGTCAGACTAGACTACGAAAGCCATCAAGTAGTGTCGACGATGGCTAACCCGCCGCGCTCAGCGGCCGCGTCGAGCGAGCCAGACTGTTATGTCTACTGCTGCTGCCGCCGCCGCCGTTCTGGGAGATCTTTCTTTTTGTCCACGTCGCTTTTAGTGCTCGAAGGTCTTGTTGCAGATCCCCGTGGAAGCGAGACTCGTGGAATTACATCATCAGGCTCACAGCTGGCAATTCGTACTCTGCCCTTAGATTTTGACGAGACGCCAGTAATGGGCGATATGAGTCTAAAATATTTCGACGATCTCCTGGGAGAGCTTCCATGAGACAGACAGGTCCGCTCGGGGTACAAAGAGCTGAAACAGGAGACTCTGGTGGGAGAATAAGCGAAGTGGGTTCCTTTGAGCGAGGAGGAACGATTATGGTTCCTCTCCGACCAACGCACGGAGGGACTTCGGCAGAGCTTCATGGGTCAGCGGAGCCGTGACCCAAAGACTCGAGTCAGATCAATAGTCGATCCCGTCCTGCAGTCCGGACTGCAGGGCTTGCTCACCGAAGTTGAGCTCGGGTCGAGTCAGTCGTCTCACTCGAGCGGACAGCAAGCCGAGTAACAGGCGAACTTTCATTCTTTCTAGCGAGCAGAACCTCGTTAGTGAGAGGGTTTCAGTGGCAAACTCGGAACCGATTTTTGCCGACTTCGAATATCTGGAACACAACTATAGAACTCACGTCTTGCTCCTTCGTTACTTCGTCGCCTGAGGACGCCCTGCTTTGCTGCCCGACAGCGCGATGGATCGGTTTCGTTCCATTTTGTGCTGCCTTCGAAAACCTCCAACTATCCGGCATGCTCTGTAGCTTTTCGTCTGATACCCCCGTCGGCGTGGGCAGAAATGTCGGATCATTCACGTCACCTGAATATGGTCTATTCCAATCTTGGTTCCACGATTGTTGGGATGGCTCGATCTGGGAGTATTAGGATACGTCGCCAGGTGGTCGCCTGAAGCACCAGAAAACATAAATCTCGAGATTCCGATCCACCATGGGTTCATTCGAGATTTGTTTTCCACCAGAGGACGGAGCTCAGATCGGGCCAGCTCGATTGGACCCTCCAACTCATCGAGCTCCGGACAAGCTGAGGAGCTCGTTGTTCATATCGAAGTTCGCAGTCGACGTGTGAGCCACTCCTCACCAAGACTCAGGACTCGAGACGATGGACTCGGAAGGAACAGACGCTAAACTGCGAACTACCCACCGTCTAAAGTCTCCAGGCAATAGGGAAAGCGGGGATCGCGGGCACGCGGGATCCGAAACCAGACTTCCGATACCATGAATCTTGAATCGGAATTCGAAGTTCATGGTGGGAATGGGTTCAATCGAAGCCGGACCGGAGAAGCCAACGCTTGTATTCCTTTCGTGTGCAATGAAGTCTCTAAGCGGCGGAACGAGGATTGGCAAAGTTATCGAGATCGTCGGAGAGATCTAGACTGACTCAAACGAGGGTGGAGTTCGCCAGGAGCATCGTGTGGACGCAGTGAATTGCATGCCATCAACCAGAACACAAAATCAAGTAGATAGGGTCGGTGGTATGCCTCCGGGAGGTTGGCCCTGAACCATATGGTTTGTAATGGTCTGTGGTTTCTAATGTACTTTTCAGGATTCCGGAGTCGAACCATAAACGAGGATAACCCCACAAACATTCAGCTTCGTGGCAACCGCTCAAGAGTTAGCTGATCCCCCCAATTCTTGAATGAACGCAGGGGCAGTCGGTATCTGTCAAGTTCGGCGAATCGGCGAAGCCCGATGCTCCGATCGAGTGACTCTGGATTTCCCGCAGTCTGCCCATAGGAACTCAGCTCGAGAGTCTCATTGAGACTCTGAAGAAGGCCGAGAGCAGCCGCTGGAAAGTCTCAAGCCGTCGGAACGCTCTACCTGAGGCGGACGTGTCCGTCGTGCAAGCGTGATGTGTCATGCCAAGGAAACCTCCGGGCAGATATCAGTGGATATGCGAGGGATGGTTTGAAAGAACTCGTTCGAAACTTCTTCGACGCCAGCAAACAACTCACAGCATAGGAAGTCTGTTGAGTCAGGAAACGAAACAAAACTGAATCGATGTCGCATGAGATCTCTTCCGCTAACGTCATCAGAAAATATGACACTTTTGTGACCCGTCCTGTATTATGGTAGATAAGTACAACCGCCAGACCCATGGGAGCTGTGCTCCCGAACGGCAGCCGCTCCAGAGATGCTGCTCGTTGCGTAGCTCCAGGGCCTTCGGCGAACTTGTCCTCATTCGAAAAACGCTCTCACGCAGCTTCGGCCATGTACTCCTCCTCTTCCAACGAGAACCCATCGCTTCGCTGTAGACAAACAACAAAGAGGCTGATTTCGGGGTGTAGCGCTCTCGGCTGGCGCAATCGTTGTTCACGCAACGATCACGCGACAAGTTGGAAGCAAACGAGGGCTAGGCAAAGCGACTGACTGACGAGCTGGTAGAATGAGTAACGGGTAGACAGACGGTCGACTGATTCACAGTCTGGGAATCCTGTCGGGCCGCGCTGCATTGGCAAACGCTTTCGGCTGTTGAAGTAGTCAAACAGTTGGTCGAGGAGCTGTGCTCGTTGTTGTTTTTCCTCGATCGCTTCGTTCATCAGCGGCTCGCGCAGATGCAAGAGCAGCAGACATGACCGAGTCAATGTTTCTATGGGCCGCTCTTCGCTTGGCATACGTCAATCATAATGTTTGTGCAGATACTGAAAAATTTATTGTGTGGTGGTGGTCACGGTGGTTGGCGTTGCCACCATCGACTCTGGGATAACGGCAGCGGTCGTGCGTTCCCGCATATTCAAATAGGTCGCCCGCGTTAGAAGCTTCGCATTTTTGCTTACGCTTGCCCGGGGCGACCGCACCAGCACGGTTACTAATAGCAGAGATCATAACTCAACTCGACGAATGATGTCGGCAGCCGCCTCGTTTTTGAACTCGATGCACATACGTGTCGATCAGATCTTCCCTGTTCGTGGCGCTGCCGTCCGCTCAGACGGGAGAAAGTCTTCCGTCCGCGGAGCAGAGAGAGCGTATCTGAATTTTGAGACGCAAAACTAAATTCGAAAGTTGATTACCTCGATTAGCGCCTCCCGGAACCTGTCGAGACAGGTTCTCGGGAAAATTTTCCCAAACCAGCACCTGCGCTCTGCAAACTCATATTCCTCGAGCACGCTGCTCGAGCGCGACCCTGTCTCATATTCCAGGACGCATGAATAAGTTATGATTTTTTTTCTCGACTTCTTAGCCAAACGCGAATCGAGTGTGACGGCGTCTTGCTTCCATTAAAGTTTAATTCTTCTCTGGGTTCTGTCACTCATGCAAACAAGATTCACATGCTCAGTTCAAGTGCAACGAGCGTTGCGTCGCCTTCAATTGCGCGATGTGTAATTATTCTTGAGAGTTTCATGAGTCCGACGTCGTCTGCGCTCCGTGAGGACTTCTCTTTGGTGCGCACCTTCACGCTGCAAGGCACTTTCATGTATTGTCTTGTTCGAAAAGAGTTCGAGACAGGCCGAGGCATCCGAATTCGATTCGCTCTCGAAGTCATCCGCGTGTTATGCACACGGCTGAATTTCGGATGCTCCGGCGTAGGCTCTCAAAATAGTCTCAAATCTGCTCCGTTCTACAGTCATTCGCTTTCGGCGTTCCAGAAGCGAAAGCTCAGGGACAACTCCGGCTCCACAGAGGGTCGGAACGGGGCTCAGGCACGACCAGCTCAGCTGAACGGAATCTCTCGACGAACGAGGGCTGGAGTCGAGGATTCATGCAACGAACGCGTTTCCTACTCACACCATCGATCGCGAGCGCATCGATCGCGAGATCGTGGCGCGTGCCGACTTCCTCACTCCGAGGTTCCGAACAAGCCGCATGCGGCAATCGGGTAGCCTGTCGAGCGTCGGGAGAACCATCCTTTGAGCAGCCGGTCGACTGCGCTAGCAGTTTATGCTGCTTTCCGGAACGTAGGAAGCATGGCAGCACCGTCATGGCATTGGATATCGCATCAAAACGTGGGACTTCATGACCGACCGGCCGACCGAACGCTGTGGCAGCGAACCTCCTACAGTTCTATCCGATTCCTCGCAAACATCGTCTCGTTACCTTGATTAGCGAGAGGAGCGGGACGGTAGCTTCTGTTTGAAGACTCATTCCGAGGCTTCTGTGGAGGAGCTTCACCCATTGAGCTTCCTCACGAGCTTTGTCTGATTGGTTTGCGACTCCTTGGAACTCAGCAACGAAAATATTTGCGGAGCTGAGGAGCGCCGCAGATCCCGGTCATTGCCGTTGGGGTCTGTGTGGCAGCCACAGGAGTCGATCAGATTCGTTGACCGAAACGAAATGTGAGAAAATTCGCGCGTCTTGGTTTCATTAAACCCCGAGAATGTACCTTGAATTAGATTTCCGAGAACGGTTAACCAACAATGGTGGAATCTACCAACACGCGGCTTATTCGATTTGGGTGTTTGCTTTCTTGTTTGAGGTTACGTTAGCGTTGGAGGTATCCGAACTCGTTCTCCATGTTTGGGCTTCCCGCTGCGGTTGACATCGGTTCTTGAACTGCGCAACAGCCGCATCCAGAAGAAGAACAGTGTTCTCGACGTGGTGAACCAGAACAAACGCTTCGAAGTAAACTCATTCTTGCGACGAGAATCATAAATCAGAAGGGATCGTCAGGCCCGTCGAACGAGCGAGTCGGGCCTCGCGGGCCCGATGCGTGGAACCGCCCCCTCTGGAAGTCGCTCAGCTCTCCGGGCGTCTGTACCGACTGAACTAGGTACGAGAATCGGACGCGGAGGAATTCCAAAAATTTAATCTCGAGGAAACGTTTGAGTTGGATCTCAACGACATCCCGCTGTTCAAGGAAACGCAAGCCGTGTCCGCCGAAGCAAGAATCTCGACAATCGCATGAGACTTTGGAGCTTCTCCTCCCTAGAGACTGGGGAAAGAAGTGAGCGTCGTTGCTGAGCGTCGTGACTGCAATGGATCATAACTCGCGTCCGTTACGGGTCTCCGACGCAGCTTCGACAGAAGCTCTCGCTTTCTCATCCGATCTCGGAGCACCATTTGCCACGAGCTAAATAGAAGGCTGTGCTTGTCGCTCGATGAAACCTTGGCAGACCCTCCAGCGCTTCGTCGAAAACAGTTCCGAAGTGCTCCACAAGAGAGATGTAATCACGGAGCAATCGATAACAGGCATGCCAATGATTCGAATCAAGATTAGTGTAGGGTGGCGTGGACTCTGCGTATATTTTCTCGAGGGAGCTAGCGTTCAAGATAACCATCGCGACGACTCTTCTCCACGTTCGAAACTCGTACGGAACTCTACTCCGACGGGATCGCCACGCCGTCCGGGAAAACATACGAGCTCCGTTCCGTGAGCCCGGTTCCGGGACGCGAAAGGTTTGAGGGGATCGGCGGGCGCGGCATGCCCGGTCCCTGTCATGATCGGAATTAGAATTCTAGGGAAACACAGTGATATAGAGTAATAAGCGAAAAACAAGTTTATCAAACGACTGTGGCGTGTGACACTTTGCTCTTGCCGGTCTACAATTAATCATATCACTCTACTTGATCATGACAGATTAGTCCAGCCGCGCGATAAGATAGCGACGCTTCCAACGCTCACTGGAGCATTCTTAACGAGTGAGCAAGCGGACCCCGGCGGCACAGCATCTTGAATATCTTCTCGCTAGGAGCGACTCTGGTCACGGCTCGAAGTATTCCAGCGTTATCTTTTTTGCTGCACTGGTCGTCCCTCTTCGACATTCGATAGAATGTTTCGAGCTCCCAACAAAAGAATGGAGTTCTCTCAGATAGAATACAGAGCTTTAGGGCTCTCGCATGATAGATGGTCAAATCGACGATCGGAGCGGAAGGGTATGCTGTGGTAGCGGTCCGGTATGCAGACCATCGAGCAACCGAGTTCTCGAAACTCTCTCCAGACGAATATCCTGGGTAACGAATACTGATGAGGACTCTGAAATGTGGCCCGCATCGGGCCTTCCCTCCAGATTCCTCCCCACTCAAGAACCATCTGAGATAACGAACTGGTTATGTAGAGGAATGCGCAGATAGATTTGTCGACTAGGATCCGCCCGTGCTCCTGATATGCACTCGAAAAGAATCCCGTTAACTCGCCGCCTGAATCATTCAAACTCCCTGCGATTCCCTTTAACGTCCCCTTACGACCGACAGAGGCTATAAAGTTTGACTGTGCTTGCCAGTGGCGTTTTTGCACACATTATTGGTGAGACGTTTTACTTCGGCCGGGAACCAGATCCGATTCTGTCTCCTGCACGACGGAGGCACTCCGAATCTTGTCCCGATAATTCCCGAAAGCATCGAACGTTCGATCATCGAAAGTTTGATCGGGATCAAGGCCGATGAAGGTCCACTCATCCGGTGCTCCAAATCAGTGGATTTAGTCGAAAATGCGATGTGGGGTGGTTTTTGCTTCGCCTACGCAAGTCCGACGCGAGAAAGGTACGCAAACACCGGTCACAGTTTTCAGAATACCTAATACCGTCAAGACCGAGTCCCGTTCGACCACCGTCGAGTATCAACCGATGATGCGCACGTGTATATTCTGCGGCGTTATTCCCACATACTCGTTGTGGCGACGTGCACGATTATTCAGAACCAGTCGCGTAGCGAGCATGCTGGCAGCCCTCGGGTCTGGAAGCGCAATCGAGTCGGGGTTGCGAGATTAGCTCTGACAACCGGCCGTTTGGCCAACGGTGGCTAGGTGACTGACGAGGCTCATAGCGGACGCCACCCAGCACCAGGTTGAACGAACCGAACAGCCATCGGTGCGCCATGACGCCGAAACCCAAATCCACCGGAGCGCGGCCCCAACCCCTTCGAAGAAGATCGCCATTCATTACTATTTCAGAAAGCGAGAATGAATGTTTCGGGAAGACCCTCATTGGAACGCAGGTTAATGATTACGCTAGTGTTCTCGAGGAAAGCAGAAAGACACGGTCGACGCGTTGATTTTCCCTCTAGCTTTCGATTTGGAGCTGTGTGACTGCAAACAATGGCATTTATCGCTCTACAGTATCTCAGAAAGAGAATAGTTCCGCAGTGACTCCCCGATTCCAGTGGAATTTGCTTCGGTACTCGAACGTCGGACTCCCACTCCAGTTTCTTGATCAGAACGATGCTGCTACCGTGCGGACAAGGAGCTGTACCCAGGGTAGTCTCGAGGCATGGGATCCTGCGTCAAAAGAGAAGATTTCATAGCTTCGAAAGCCACAGTAGCTGAGAAAACATCGATAAAAACGGAATTCAGAGGAGAGGGCCAATCGTGGCAGCGAACGGAAAACCAGTCCCGAAAACATGTACAGCGTCGCATGAACGGATCTCAATCCTCTGACCGGCACCGGCGAGCGAACTATTTTGGTGAGTCGGGTATTCCCCCTACCCGCAGTCTCGAGGTGCTCTACATATTGGAGGATTGTTGTCTTTGATCGAAGATGCTTCAACTTCTTCGGAAAAGTCTTTTAGAGATCATTCGAACGGTTCGGGACAGTCTCGTCCACGGTCGACAGAAAAAGCTGGCCATGCAAATCGTGGCTCTTTCTAGCCTTTTATTGCTCCGAAAGGGAGGAGCCAGACACCCGTCTGTGAGTCTGATTGACGATCGGTCGTTCGTTTCATCCATCAGCGCCATCACAGCTAATCAGGATTAAATGAGAGCTGTCGCGTCATGCCAATCAGACGGCCACGAAAACAACGTCGTATAGATGATATAAATGATGCCTCGTTGTTTCTTGTCTCTGTGTGTCGCCTTCTTCTGGACAACAGCGGCTACCGCCGCAATCAGATTCAATTCCAGCAGAAAGTACGTAGGCGGTCGCCGACCCTCATATTGGCAAGACAAGCCTAACAGCGGCGGCGACAGCCGCTGCCGCCACTGTTGTTGTTGTCGTCGTCGTCGGATCGGCTAGACTTGAGCCAGACGTTCACACAGACGGTGAAAGCGCCGGGTCGGCGACCTCAGAGAACAGACGCTAGCGCCTAGAAGGTCACGCGAGGTCGGGCTGAGCTCTCCTCCTCCCGCCACGTCTGCCGGTTGCTCTGTCGTTGTTGTCGTAGTGGTATATTTTCGGCAATTACCCCATAAACACCCGAGTCGACAAACCGAGCGGCGAAGGGGATCGGAATCCGGCGGTTCCGACCGATTTCTCTGTTCGCGACTGTTTTCCGGATGACTGAACAGCTATTGAGTTTCCCTATCATCCTCTCGGGCTCTCAAACCCTGCGTTCAAGCTCCGACGAGGCAGACAGAGACTAACGCGGCAAGTGTGGGGACCGGCGGGTTCGAACTCAGAGGAAGCAGGCGGACCCAGGGCTGGGAGCAGCAGGGAGATCTGTGACAAGCTTCCGAGTTTTCCGCGGAGGAAGACAAACTTCCAGCAGGGAGAACTTCGTGACAGAAGTTGCTCTTCCGCGAGGGAAACTCGAACTACTCATATCAGACGATTCGGCCGACGTCAGATCCCGTCTACCGGTTTTCGCAGTTACGGGTAGACTCTGGAAATCGATCCGGAACTCCCACTCAGATAAAAAGGCCCCGGTCGTCGTCTTCGGTGTTATCTCGCTCGACACCAGCAACGTCGGCGAGCGGCGAAGTGATTTTCTTCTCGTCCACAGAGTATGAGGAAAGAGCGAGACGCTCTTCTCGCAAACAGTTTCGTAGACGGATGCAAGAGGCGAGCTCGCAAAGTCTGAGCGAGTCTTTGATTTCGCCATCGCACGAGTCCGGCATGGAGGAGATCATTACGGATGAGGAGGACAACGAAGGGGGAACGTCGTCGATTGAACCCCGAAAGTGAGGCAGATGTGACGGAGCCCATCACCAGTGGAATATTTACGGAGGCTGTTGGCGTTTATCTTCTCAGAACTCCAGGAATCCCTTCCCTCTACGTCGTTGTCCGCTTTCCCGGATGCCATCTCCCCCCCCGAATCCCTCGCTGTCGTCAAAGGCTGCCGTTCGCCTTTTCAGGGTCGCCTCCAGCTCGTCAAGGGCTTTCTCCGTCTCTTTGCAACGTTTCCTTGGGAGGCTCATCGTGCCTCGTCTTTGTCTCCATGCGGCTCAAAAAACCCTCCTCGAAAGCCATCTCGTATTCCGGGCCTGATTCCTCGTCCCTCTGGAGCTACTTTTCGCCGCTCCGCCCCAGACTGGTCTGGCATGAGACAGTGGACAATGAGCGTTCCCTCCTTCTGCGAGTTCTGAGGCTTAGGTTACTCGAGAGAGGAGGGAAAGAACCAGAGCCGTTGAGACGCTGGAAGCTTGGCGGAGCTGCTGCTTTCCGTCTAATGAGACGATGTCTCATTCGGGCGGCCCACTCCCACAGTCCCGGCTGCCGCATAGCGAGTTATAATTGGCAGACTTTTCCATGGTAATCCCCGGTTCGTTCCAGATTTTCTTTCGCTTGGCGCCTTCTTCCCTCTTCCTGGCTTCCTCTTTCTATCGGGTCCACGCCGCTTGAGGCCTGGCGCTCTCTGTTACCTCCGGCTGCCAAGTTCCAGACCAATTTTCAGGGTTCAGGTATGATCAGGTGGAGCTGGATCTCGTTTTCGGGTTTTCAGAAAGACCGTCAATTTCCGTTGGATTTTTGTGATGTCCGAATTCCGACTGGGATCCCTGCCAAGGTCTTTTTGGTTTTTCTATACGGAATCGCCTGCTGGTGCGGAGTGAAACATCGGACCGCGGAGAAATCTAAACTCAGGTTACGCATCAACCTGGACGAATATCAGTACATGCATTCGTGCCGGAATATGCGAATTCGCGTCGGATATCTCGGAGAAAACCACTTCGAGGCTCTCCGAGCGCTACTCGTGAGTCGTTCATTCCAAAACAGCCGACGCAAAGGGAACACAACACGGCGGATGTTGTTCAGCGTACGCGTTCTTGAGAGGTGGAGCCAGCGTTACTTTGGAAGTCGGCAATCGCTGTTCGTGTCTGGAGTTGTTTATAGTTGATGGACGGCAGATACTCAGATAGCCGACGCGATGGGCAAACGAATGTTTCAGCCAAGACTACGCCTGCGAGTCTGCCAAGTTGCCCGCCCGACGACTAGACACAGACAGGGTAACCCTGAGCGACGTCACCGCCATTGTTGTCGCCTGTCATTCAGCTGGTCGGTCGGTCGGTCGGTCGGCCAGACAGTAAGCAAGCCCGTGAATAAGCTCGACGGTAGACAGTGCGGCGTTAGTCCACATAAGACTCTCGCTCCGTTTTTCGCCGACGGCGGAGAGTCCTTGGAGGCAATCTGTGACGCTCACTCGGACTAAAGTTCATTCGAACATTTTCACTGTCAGCTCCACCACACGGCGAAACAACCCGGATGACCGACGTTAGCCCCGTGGAATTTTCGTGCCGGTCCATCAGACACCCCGTCATGATCCGTCATTCCTCGACGCACGCTCGCCCCCGACGAGCTCGAACTCCGACCAGAAGTTTGGACCTCAAACTGGTTATTGAGCCGGAGCGTGGGGTTTGAGCCACGGTGCGGCGATTCCCAATATCGATGAGAACCAATAATAAACGGTCGGGACCTAATCAGAACGGCTCGATAAATCGATTCCATCGGGCATGTCGACTGCCCCTGGGAGTTGGGGAGTCGCGGCGGGGAGAACGTAGCTCGGAGCTGATTTTATCCGGATATGCATTGGCTGAGCCAGCTCGGTGGAAAAGCAGCTCGCGGTCGGTTTTTCGGTCGCTCGTGGTGATGGAGCGCGAGGCGAGTTTTACAGTGAGCCACGTCTGCGTGCAGCAAATTACTTATGTGCAGCTGTCTTCCTGTCTATTGAGTTAGTTACCGAGTCGCATGGAGGTCGCCAGTCGCATGGACCAGGGTAAGGATAGCCAGATATATAGACAGTCGGACAGACAGATGTCTGCTCGGTTAGTTGCTCAGGAGGACGGTGGTCTGGCCAATTCGCTCGCCGACCAACTGAATACGTCGGATCTGGGTCAGTGGATGGTCACTCATTCGGCCCATGTGACGGTCGCTTGGAGTCCAGGAAGGGTGATTATGCACAAACCTGCTTAGAATGAGTCGGCTCGCCCAGACAGAGTGGAAATATCGGGGTTGGAGAACGTGGGTTCGGTGCAAAGCGGACGAATCGCCAGACAGCGACGCCAAGCTAGCAGTGAGCCAGACCAGCGAGGTCCGAGCTACAGATCGTCACTCAGACCGACCGACGAACAGACGACGGCTAACTCAGCCCTTTAGGCATCAGACCTATTTTGTAACACTCTGTTCGTGTAAAACGAATGAGAGCGTTCACCGGCCACTCAGCTCGCCGTTGGCCGGGACAGCAAGCCAACTAGTGTGAGAACGTGCAGAACGAACGCGGAACCAACGGCTGTCATTTGTTCTAATGCATCTCGTGGCGGAAGCTTCGATCTGGGAGCCTCTTCAGCGGGAAGAATGATCGGCAGGAATACTTCGAGCTCCATGGACAAGGATGTCCACGATCGTCACCGAGAACCTCACTCAGACTGGAGGTTCCGTCGGATCGAAACGAAATTCTTGGCTTTTGAGTGCGTTTCCAATCACCGGAGCCCTCATGCCAGGGAAGCCTATCTGCATTCCTTGAGATACGCCTTCATGGCTTCCCGGGTCGGCGACTCGGGGAAGCGTTCGATGCTGTCGCGGTCGCAAACGGGCGGTCGCAAACGGGCGATCGGATGGGACCGCTGGGAGGAAAGTGAACGGCCCAGGAGCCGTTTTTCCGTCGGATTCACTTGACCATCCGCGATATTCCTCCCATCGATGTTACAGGAGACAATGGTATGATCGCAGCGTTGGGTGGCTCGGCGCAGGAACAACGATGCGGACAATCGCAAGGTTATCGGGCGTAGTTTGTCGGCGCGCCCACCGCCTGCCCACCAAGCTTTCCTCTACTTCCAGTCGAACAGCGCATTTCCACCAAGGAGCGCTGCCGTCTGGAATGTCATTGCCGTTGACGAAGGCACAACCATGCCTTTCGCGAAAAAATGGGATTCAGTGCCTCGCGGAGGGGGGCTTTCGTGGAGGTCGATTTTGACTTCTCAATCCTCCAGGAGCAGTGGACGAAGATCTTAGGAGAACGGTTCTCGCCCGAATCATTCTACGCATGGCTTCCCGACCGTTCGCAATGTAAATGGGTACACTCGACCTCAGAGGAGCCGGGAGGATGAAGTCCGATCATCCATTTCGAAAATACAGTCTGCCGTATCACTCCTGCTAAGAGTCTTGTGGGAATGGGCTGAGAATTGGAACGGTTAGCGTCAAACAGCTTCTGGGTGCGTCTCTCCGGGCAGCTCGTTCAGAAGCTGGAAACACTCCGGAAACTCATCCTTAGTCCTGACCTCCTGTGCCCGAGTCTAACCGTCGTGATCACTAGCTGTTGCAAGCTAAGAGGGATCGGAGATCATTCCAGAGGAAAGATATAAGCTCCAGTGTCAAGTTTTTTCGACCCGATTCAGACACCTTGCACGTATGCCGGTCCCTCGAAACACAGCGGTGACTGATCGCGCACTCCGCAAATAGCTGTTTACAATGTAAGACTTGTGCCCCGCTCTCTTTTATCTAATCGGACATCTGAGCGTGTTATTCACATTCCGGCGGCAAAAGGGTCAGGTCGCGGAACTTGGTCACGCTGCGTGACTAACGGAGACTTTCGAGGTCGCAGATTGTTGACCAAGGCCCCGTACTGGCCCCCACCCTCTCCCCTCCATCAAGTCAGCGGAATCATCCGGGAGCCTTGATCGATGACGATTTTCATACTTCAACAGGGAGACATCGCCGATCTACGGTTACGTTGAGAGCACCTGAACAACGATCGTTTCATTCCGAAGAGGGCGGCTGTCAGGAGCGATGGCTTCTTTCACCCTCCTCTGTGACTCTGCCACTCGACGAGCTCGATCAGTCTTCGAGGCACTCATCTAATAGAATCGTTCTCGAAGTCATGCACATGATTTGCAAAGGTGACGATGGGATACTGAACAGCAGCCTTCTGGGAGGTCGAAGCTCGATTCCGGGCCCACTTTTTCTCTGCCCACATCCAGCGGATCTTTCGGCATCCTTTGAATGACTTCCTGGCCTCTCTTTACAACAGTTTGTCCGAAATTCCCAGAGGGATAATTTCTGAAAGTGTTCACCTCATCAACGTTCCGCGATTGATGACTGTTCTACCAAACGCTATTTTAGATTTCGAGTTCATGGACTCTGTCGCCGCGACAGATTGAACGGAATGCTGAAGGGAAATACTCTTGTTACTTCCGACCGAACGTAGGCAGAAATAGCTACGTCGTGGACAACCTATTCTCCGGCCCCTGAGAACCAGCCCGCGAGCTGGCGCCGACCACTTCGCGAACCAGAACGTATTTGCCCGCCGAGGAGGTGGAGATACCCTTTCTGGAAGTGACCCTTCCGGTGTTGCTCTCAATCTCTGTAGATCTGAAGCGGTATATTTGGATTGTTGCTGTCAAACGGTTTTATTGGTCTTCTGCCAAATCTATGTTTAGCACACATGATCTCCTCACGTCGGTCACAAGCTGCTTGGAGCTCGTTATACGTGAACGCAGCTGCTAATTTTAGCCCTCATACGCGCGAGAAGCGGGAGACGTGAAGGGAAAAAGGAACGCCAGCGTCCCGTCACGACATCAATTTTCGAACCTCGAAAATTCGGAGATTTATTTCCGATTCGACATTCTGAAAATTACTCCCCGACTCGAGAATTACTTTCTGACTCAGAAACTGATTTTTTAGTAGGGAATTTGAGCATTTCGAATCTCTGGCGTTTTCGAGTCGGGAATTCATTTCCGAGATTCGAAAATTGATGTCTAGTCCCTCCTCTGCCAAAGAGATCTGTTCCTGTGTTTCAAACTCTTTACTCGGTGAACTTGGATTTTTCGGAGGTCACAAGCAGAGGAGGATGCGATCTCTATAGAACTATCCTCGCAGCAGCAGATTCAGTGGAATTATAGCGTCCATCAGTTATTACAAAGGCTCAGACACTCGTCCCGTACAGCGGAAGCAAGCGGCAATCCATTGTCCTCAAGCTGCGGACCGGAGGTTGCACTCCAAAGTCCTGGCTCCAGCATCACCAATACCTCGGGGCGAGCTGAACGGAAGCTCTCCAACGCTTCTCCGTGTTTTCATTCAGAGATTCGTAAGATCTCTTGATCCTTATCAAAATATTCCGTCGAGTTGGGAAGTTGGGAGCCCTCAGACCCTGTTTTCAGAGCGTCTCTGACTTGGAAGCTCCCTACAGGTGAAGTTCGGGAGAACCGAGTCGAGTGACCTTCTTCTCGGACCCGCGTAACTTGCGTGGCGTCTGTCGAGTTCCTCCCTTCTCCAACATCCGGCGATGAGAATACGAGCCTTAAGAACGGATGTCTGTGCACGCCGTCGTTCGCAGAAGCTCTCCCGACAAAGAACGAAGGCAGCGGAGTGTGATGCGGTCGCTTTGTTCGATGTGCGCCAGAGATGGGAAACTCCCAATCGAGAACTTGTCAGATGATGGATTCGTGCAGTCGTGCTATCCGGAATCTGTCATCGTTCGCTCACACGACCAGACGATAAACGAAGACCCAAGTCGCTTCCCGCACCCGTACAAAAAGTGCGAACGATTGTCGTAGAATAGTAGTAATGCGACTCGAAGCGCCTGCAGCAGATAGGGCGTGTCTCGTGGGCAACCGACCAACGTCTCGTCGATGTTGACGTACTCTTGTGAAAGTTCGGGGATAGCCGAGACAAGCCAGCCGAGTGAATCGAGCCGAACCGGCGGGACTAGGGCTAGAGCAGAGCAGCGCTGCTCAGACTACAGCAGCGGACTGGTCGAGAAGACCAGACCAGACCTGTCTGGGTTGCCTTTTCATCAATCCAGAGGGATGGACCGCTCTCGCGGCGAACGGACGCAGGAACGTTGAGACGAGCTCTCGAGAAGAGCTCGCAAAACAAACAAACCGGGCCCTGCTGGGAACATGAGAAAAGGACAGAGGACGATCGGATGGAAGAGACTCGCCGAACCGCGATTGAATTCACCGTCGGAAAGGGGATCGAGTTTACACGAAGTGATTCAGCTCTCGCATTCCGGATAGGCTCAAAGACTAGTCAGGCACAATGGATTTGAGCTCGAGGGGAAACTGGAGCCCCTGACACTGAATGTGAACTCATAGGGTCAGAATGTCTCCGAAAACCTCAGAAAGCTCCCCGCAGACTCCACTCTCGAGTTCTAAATCAACAAACAGAACCGTCGCTGGGTCGTTTCCGATGGGAGCTCGGAGTGCCGGAAACTCAACTACCCGTCGAGAGTCGAGTGTTGGCCTCATGAGTGTCAAGTTCCAGAACCTGGTTGGAAGGAGAATTGTGCGAAACAACGGCATTGTGCCGAAAGCCGCGCAGCACTTCGACTTCCGTCCGCGAGTCACTCGGTCAAGTTTCTCCCTCAGCAGTCGCTGCTGGCAGATCTTCTCCCGGAAAAGCTAACCCTGTTGGTGGTTTCCCAGCTTGGAATCGCTCCTGTGAAATTCGGCGCCTGAAGTCGGGCCTTGAGCTCGGCCCTGGCCAAATATTCCGGCGGAAAAAAAGGGGGAGACTCTCGAGCACTTCCACATTCCCGCGCAATCAGTTCCATCCTAGAAGGCCCCGACTATAGTTAGCACAAGCTAAAGACTGCCACCGAGCTTAGAGTTCGAACGACGCAGTCAGAGCAGGTGGTGCACATGAGCACGCTGATTGCCAAACATCGAAAACATGCATACAGCGGTTTGTACGCGAACAGATGCTTCGCGTCAGCGAAGGTCCGATCTGGCTTGAGTTCGACAACGAGTCTCGGTGAATCTCCAGACACCACATCTCGACTCGAAGTTCGTCAGCTGCTGCAGGCAGCCGCTTTCGATTCAGGTATGCAGCACTCTCTTATAAAGCTCGTTGGAAAGTTTCCGACAGCCCCCTCCCCCAATCGGGTGGAAAGTGTCAGACTCCGAAAAACGTCAAACTTTCAACTCGTGATTGATGCGAACATACTTCCTGGAGGCTTCTCGCGTCAGGAGCTGAGCCACCAGGTTCGGCCCCTGGTTTCAGAGAGCCTCCGCTCATGCAAGGCGGCGATTCATCTCTGGCCAGAGCCTCTTGATCCTACTCCACATGCTCCGCGAGCAGATGCTCTTCAGCAAAACCATCAGCTAGAGTGGAGGAGCCCGAGCTTCCTCAACATTGACGATTCTCAAGTAGGGTAAAAGTACCAGTTATGGGCCATTTACCAGGTTTGGGTCGCGATCATTGCGACGACGGCTAAACAGCTTGCTCTTCGCGATAAAGAGACAATGGGACCGGAAGCCTCCTGAGCATTATGTCGGTAGTGGGCATCTATCCAAAAGGATGGAAAGGAGCCGAAGAACCGGAAGCACACGAATCTGAATTTTGTATTTAGAGTGAGAAGAACTATGCTTCAATATCTATCACGATCAGATAGGATAGAAGTATCGAGGATATGAAAGCGTATGGCTGGAAGCAAGAAATTATGCTTGCACTCGGTGTTTGCAGAGGCGACGTACTTCTGACCCAGGCACGTGCAGGGATGATTCCGACACGACACCTCAAAAGACGGCGCCGCAAGAGAATCAAACATGCCCTCGTTGCGAGACCTACGGAGAAACATTTCATATTCAAATGCCATGACGCATATCACACGGGTGTTGATTTTCTCATAAGGATAGGTATACGTGAGAAAATGGAGAACGCGTGCGAGAAACGAAACGAATCCTGAAATATGCGAGAAGGGGACCAAGTACCTGCCTAATAGCGCCCCACATGGAGGGCTGACATGATTGACATACAATCTACAAATGAAAACTTTTCGGAACCCCGAGCTCTTGTTCTTCAGCAGTCCGATATGGCTGCGACGAAGCAAGACAAGAGTTTCCATATTCGCAGCATCCTGAACTCTCCTGTTAGAGCTCATGGCGTCACGAAGCGAAACATCAACCCACCGAACAAGTTATGACAACGATGCCCTGTGACGCGTATCAACAAATCCGGCAGACGTTAACGACGAACTCTGGCATGAACGATGCTGCGGAGCGAGTCGGGAAGCCCGAGCGACGTCCAAGCGTTCGTTCATTCATTCAGTTCCGATGTACTCCGTCTGAGATCGCTCATTGGTGGCGTTTCAACAAGCCCCCCACGCATCCCGAAACATGCGGTTTCTTGACTTTTGTGAAGTTTGAGGAGCAGTAAACAGATCATCTGGGGCATTAACAGGGGCATACAGAGATGTCGATCTTTTTGCTCAAGATATTGCTCCTCCTGTTTTTGTATTCGCTGGTGGAACAGCGGTAGACGTGGCTGTATCCGTAGTATGCTCCCAGAGAGGAAGCCAACATTCTGAACCGGACACTATGTATGCGGATTCGAAGTGTTCGAAGACTCGGATCTCAGTCAACGCCTCGACCGTTAACCGCTTCCGAATGAGTATGGGAGGGATTTATCTCACTTCATTCTTGGCAAATATTGTGACGCAAACGTTCCGGGCACCTAGTTTCCTGCCTTCCCCTATTCACCGCTATCTCCCTACGGCCTCCACCGAACTCGACGGCCCTGAGCTTGAAAATCATGACATTCTTTAAGGGGGTTCAAGGTCTCAATGTAGTTTTCATTTCGCATCGCACAATTCTTGGAGGACCATGGCAATCTTCGGTGGAGTCATGTTGGATGTTGGATGGAGAATTCATTCAGAGTTTCGTTCCCGGCGGACGACCATCCGCTCTCCGGACCTCCCGGAATAGAGGTCGGAATCGAGGAGGTGGATCGATTCCTGAAGCTGAATCATGGTCGGCGAACTGTATCGAATCTCCCTTACCAGCAGTGTCTAGCTGATTTGCGCGAGACTAGCAGACCAGTGGTAATCTATCAAAGACTCCGTCGTTTCCTCGAGCAAATGCTCGGAACGCCTATCCCAATGATGCCCGTAAGAAGAAACATGCGGCTCACGTCTGTTCCATATGTTCGCCGTATAGATCGATACTTTCATAACGAGACTCATTTCAAAGTAGGTCTTGCAGGTCCCGGAAAGTGGCGTGGACACGGAGCGGACAGATTACCTAATTCGCGCCGGCAGACAACCCTTCTCCCTCCGCGCGGAAAGAGAGGAAGAGAACGTCCCTTACGACCCCTCCCAGACGGTGTCCCCGGAGCCCTTTTCCGCGGCGCCCCTTTCCGCGACCCCCGTCTAGTCTAGTCTGCCTCCCTCACCATCCGGAGTCTGCCGGCTGGCGGCCGTCGGCGGCTGGACCCTCTCCCGAGCTTCAACCTACCTTTGGATGGATCGCGTTGTGTTCCTTCGCCGCTCCCGCCCCCATCCCGGCTTCTTCCGTTTGGCGGCAGCCTGACGCCGTCTGGATCTTGCCTCGATGATGATGATGATTGATGGTGGCAGCGGCGGCGGTGGTTCGATCTTCGTCGATAACAGGCTTCTTTTCAACAGCAATATTGTCGATTTTGACAGCGTTGATAGGCTGTCACACGTTTGTGGGTCATTCGCACTGTGGGTCTGTCGGTCACTCACTCACGATTCAGTCCACTCGCAATCGGAGAATAGTCACTCAGTGTTTGAACAGATTGGAGATTTTCGATGGAATCGCCCTGCGGGTCGGGAGGAGCTCGACGGAAGTGAAGGTCCGATTTCCCTGAATTGACGTCGATGGAGATCCGCGGGATTCGCATGAGCATCGCCCCACCAACGAACAGCGGCCGTGCGTAATTGATAATTAAATTCCCTAATTCAAATTATTGTCCTAAATTGAAGTCACGTATATTTCCCTGATCGAACATTCTGAGAGGCGTTCGCTGCCTGAACCTCTGCCGTAACTTCATGAGGTGCAGCGGAGGACGGATGTCTTCAGGCGGCTCCGGATGAAATCACCGGATTCGGCCCGCGCATGACGACATCTACGGGAGCCCAAGCTTGGTAATTTTTGAACAGGCCACAACAAGCTCTCAGCTGTTGTCAAACACCCGTGAAACACTCAGCATGCGCCTTCGGAGAGCTTGGGGAAGCATCGAGGATCCTCACCTGCTACAGTTGTGTTTGCCAGTCCTCGAGCCGAAAACCGGGACTGGAGCGAGAACGAGCTTCGAACTAACACGATGAGTCTAGTTTCCGCCGGTATGGAGTCTGGCCTCGCTACAAGATGGCGGAACGTTTCCCCTTTCTCTCTACTGAAGGCATAAGGTATAAACTATTGCAGTACCCAAGGCAAAAGCGCAGAAATCATGCCAGATCGATCGGGATCACCAGGTGAATCCATCAATCAATTATTCGGGCCGAGGAAATCGATTTCATTCGAGCAAAAGGCTGCCACACTGATGGCCTTGGTCAAAGGAAAGGGAACCGAGGGCTGGGGTGGGTTCAACGCACCCTCTGTCTGACCTCGACCACCCACGCAGCGCCCATGGACCTGTCCTTCGTCGGTTGACTTCGCCACCTGTTTGCACAGATTGCCGCGAATACTCCGCTACGCCTCTGAGTTTTAGACCTTGAAAGGAAATGTGAAAGCTTGACGAATAATGAACTCTCTTCTTAGAGAGCCGCACTCCGAGCTGGTCTGGTTGCGACGTGGGAATCGATGCGCTCCGAGTGGCATAGCGCCGGAAACGCGCTGATTGCAAATGAGTTTCTTTGCACAGCTTGCGGCCCAAGTCAGATGGCGTTTTCGGAGTCTACACGAGGAGAATTATCCTTGCAAAAAACTTCTTCAGCCGGCGAGAGCTCTAGAAGAACTCTGCCCTCTGCTGAATCATTGATGTCTGGGACGAATCGTAAGGGGGAGAGGCGTTTCGAATTCCGTCCGCTGACTCTGTCGACTCCTCCGCGAGTTCGTCATCGAATTGCAGCCGATTGAGCCGTTCATCAGCCCACTCTGTTCACAAGATACCCTTGTTGCGTTCTGTCGGCGAATCCCAGATGCATTGGGACTGCCCGCGTCACATGACGTTATCTTGCTGCCGCTGGATCATGTCACGGGACAGAACCGCCGCTGACCAACTCAACGCTGAACCTATCTCCCGCCGGCTCTTGCCGTCGAGAAGTGTTCTTGGCCCCGATAAAAGCCGGTGGGTCGTGAACTCGGGGTAGGAATCATGTGAAGGAATCCATACTCCTGAATCTCGAGCAGCGCTCTCGATCTGAGGCCTTGGAATGAGGCAAAGCTCCCACAAACCTCGAAGGTGAAACTTGAACCTTCCTGTTTCATTCCGGCGAATGAATTGGTTTCGAAGCTCTCGTTCAGAACCAGCAGGTATCGATCGCCAAGGCATCACGGATGGAGATTGGGGCTGGCCTTAACAGTACGGGTTCGTACGGAGCTGAACCTAGGAGAATCGCCTACAGATGGATCGATGAACAAGAGGGAGTCGGTGTTTGTTTCTCTAGAGCAAAACAAACGTCAGCAAAGTCCGAGAAAAACCCTATGATCGAGATTATAAATGTCAGCCTGAGGCAGCTCCACGGTCTCTCAGCGTATCTACACTATGTGGAAGGACAAACTTGCGGTCCACACAGACACAAAGTTCCAGAATTCGAGTCGGGACATGATCGGGAGACGTCCACTCTCATAAGCTCCTGCTTGCGAAACTTGAGTGAGGATCAGCGACATCGTCCGAGACGGTGCTCGATTCTGGGAGTTGATATCTCCCTTGGAGGCGCAATCTCTCGAGAGCTGATACGTACATTCTTTCGCAGACCTAGGGCGTTTTCTCGGAAGAAAAAACGCGCATTCTTATGAGTTCCTACTCAGGGAAGTGAATCTGCGAATCTACCGATGTTTTCGTCCTTGGGACACCGTGAAAATCAAGTTGCTCATATGTCGACTAGTTGAATAGTTTTTGAGAGGCATATTGCTCATAGGGAGAAATTATCCGCTTCTGGTAGAGCATCGCTAGGGGCATCAGAATGCTTCCCTGTCAGCTACATCAGGCAACTTGAGTCTTCCCTAGGATGGTCGAAATCTCCAGACTGGTGCTCTCAAGCCCACCGAGGTACTATGTTCAGTTCAATTCGGTTCTGCCTCGGATTGGGCAACGATCCTCCCGTGGGATGTCCCTCAGAACTGTGCAATTTCATCGATGTGTATCACATCGGTCGCAAATATCGTGATAATGCTTCGGCTCTTCCTAACTCTCGAAATCAAATTTCCGGCACGCCAATGAAGCTTCCCAGGATTGAAACTCATGAACAATGAGTTACGAGCCTTCATGTAACAAACGAGATTGTCAAACCTCGCCATCGTGTACATCGAACCACCCGTTACCTCGATGCTTGTATCAATGGCAGCGAAAGGAAGAGCGGAGCTCCTCTCAGTGCCGGCCGCGGCTGCCGGGCTGCACTCCGGACTTTCACGAATAATTCGCGTCGAATGAGTCGGATTGAGGGGATTCAATAAGAGAGTTTGCAGCTCTCTAGGCGACAGAAACCATGGGTTGAGAAAAGGTGATCGAGTTGCTCATGAACGTTTCAAAACGCAACTGCGAGCTGTCTTCATGCCTCCGGAGGTCTTCTTGGGTAACTTCATTTCAGGTCATCACTTTTGACTGTTCTGGCTCACCGGAGAAATGAGTCAAGGCTCATCAAACCAATTCGAACGACATGAATTCGCACGACCTGTCATGTGTCAACTGCTCCGAATTTGTTTCGTTGAGCAATCCCTTAAACTGCTCAATGAGACGTGAACACAGCTTTCCAATTCACGTTCTTCTTTCTGATGACGAACGATGCTCATATAATGCTGGACATGTAAGCTTCGGGTTGACATTCCATTCTGACACTTCTAACTACGCTAACATTGTCTCACATCAAAATTGGCTCATTCCTGCCGCTTCGACTCAGTCTGAAAATATGAACCGTGCAACCTCTAATATTTCAACTGATCGATGCAGAAAACGGTTGAAATGATCAAGGTTGAGGTCCGACCGGTTGAATTAATCCGGGTTGGAACCCGAATGCTTGGAATAATCGAGGTTGTACTCTTTCCAGTTTACAATCGGTTTCACTCAGCAGATGTTTTTTCAGTTTCCTCTCGGACGAGGGTCTCGAGTCTGTCGTTACTCGTATGTCGTCTGATCTCTCGCGGGGGGAGGGGGGATGCCAGAATGTCGTAGCTCAGATTTACGGTGTTTCTTCTCATTCCACTAGAAGGACATCTTATTCGCCCTATTCGTCCTCTGTGGATACGCAAATTTTCACGGCCGACCACGGCAGATGAGCGAGTTCCTCGGTCTGGGCAGCGGCTGCTCTCTTCCTGCAATGAATGAGCTATTCCTTCTCTCCTCCGACTAATAATGCTCTTATTCGAAAGACATGACGCTCCTCCAACAGTCGTTTCTGAGCCATGCTACAGTATCTCGTACAGCGCGATTTATCAGAGTGTAAGCAAGAATTCTACGCTACTTTGCTCATTCTGCGGTCTTACAAAGATTCTCTACATGTTATGATGCCGTGAATCTCTCATCTACTACATCACCAAGGAATTTCGCGTCGCAACTCGTACGTGTTGCCTTCAACCGAAGAAGTTTCGCCATCCGGCTTCATCTCCGTCCCATTCCTTCATCTCGACATTGAGCTCATTGAAAGTAAACGCGTAACCTCCAAGTTCAAAGATCGACAATGAAACGAGCTATACCATGTGGCATAGCTCACACGAAAGGACGCAGCCTCAAAGAGAGGCTCGGAGACGAACAAATTCGCATCGCTGAAATTCCTGCGAGCCAAAACAAGGGATCCACTGTATCGAGTTCCCAAAACATCTTCCGCCGATGACGACGCCCAAAGGCCGAAAACGGGGTTCTAGGTGGACAAAAATATTTGGGACCTACGTCCGACTATTTTGAGCTCCTGGACTCATCTCCGACCGCCGAAAACTAAGTTTGAGTGATCAATTCGCGCTTGTGGAAATTTTCCGACACTCCGTTGAAAACAGTGATATCAACCATACATGGATATGGCCCACAACTCCAACTTTGAGGGGGAACAATCTTTTTCCGCAACCAAGTGCCGGGGAGGTTGGAAGCCGAACACGATGGGTTAACGTCTTGCACCGACCCCAGGCCTGGTAAGCGCTCACAGAAAATTTCCCACCCTCCGTCTGAAGCGGTAACCTTGACCAGTGTCAGCATACATGGACATGGCCTCCAGCTTTCAGGAGAAAACTATATTCGCGCAACCAAGTGCCGGTGGGCATGGAAGCCGGACAGGATGGGCTAAGACATGGTGCCGACCCCTGGCCCTGCAAATGACTCAAACATGTTTCCATCGTCGGCCGAGATGAGCAATTTCCGGTGAAATTCCACTGGTTTCCATGGGGCTCATACGAATGCCAGAGCTCAACAACCGGCCGGCTGAGTGACTCGGCGTCTTTCCAGATATCAAGGAAATTATCAACCCGATACACCATCGGAGCAGCTCCGTTTTCTATGTTCATTTCCGGTGAACGGGCGAAAACCGAAAACAGTGGGTGCCAGTGGTGCCGATTCTGCTCATTTCGCGGGGTGCAACGGAAGCGGGGAGATGATCTCAGATTCAGAATGAAGGTGGCTACCGACTTCTCACAACCTTAGGTTATGTTTCAGTTCTCAGAAAACCGAACTTCAGAGAAGACTTTTGTCCACCTGTTCGGCCACACAGCGACGATAACAGTCATTCTTCTCCTCTACTCTCGGTGGGTGTAATGAGGTAAAATGCAGACAGCTCCGACGGTAGTCTCATCTCGAATACCTACACTCTACATCCTGGCGGAGAAAACAAAGCCGAGGAACTCTCACCGGAGTGAACCCCTGCAGCATGCCCGAAAGTACGCGAACCTGTGCTCAATACGACCCTGGCCGACCGAAACCCACTACCTGAATCCTTAAACGTGGGCTTGGAAATTCTCAGCGGGGGCCCTGGAAAAAATGGGGAATGTTCATGCTTACAGAATATCCCGGAGCTATTCCCCAGTCTTGACTCGGGCCTTTCTGGAACTCCCTGGGAGCCGTAAGTAGGAGCATGGTCCCACCGTTCCCAAGTGGGCCCCAATCGATATCGACGGGTTTTCTTGGTACCTAGTGATATGTCGCAGCTAACCGAGAAATTTCTGGTCGACCAGCAAGACGCTCAGAGTGATGGTTCGCGAGTTGGTGACGATCCTGGTGTCGGGTTCCGCTCGAGCTGCAGCAGTCGAATTCGTATTGAACTGCGGAAGGTTATCGTTGGGATGTCCGCAGCGATTTCATTACAAAGGGTACCAGGAAACGAAGATAGTGGCGCGGGGTAACAGGGAAAAGGAGGACGATATCGCGATTCTCTAAGTCCCCTAAGTTTTCACCGCATATCGTTGGTGCTCGGAAGCGGCAGGTGAAGACGCCCGAACCGTTTCATCAGTTGGTGGCTCAAGACAGTCTGGAATGGTTCGAAGCACTGGCGTCGAACGATTCGTAGAAAAACATTGACCACTAAATCTTTCCACACCCCTGAGCCCATCGAGGAGGGAAAAATAATTTTCGAGTTGATCATGATCTGCCCTGCCCTGGTGTCGGCTCGGCAATCGCCAGATGCTCGTTCAACCTCATCGCCTCACCGATGCGTCGAGAGGAAATAATTCTTCGACAAACCATGGGTTTCGAGACGGGTTTCGGGATGGCAACGAAGGTCGGTGGCGCATCGTTGAGCAAACGAAGTCTTCGACTTCGTTTCCTTGATCGATAACGGAAAAACAGGTTAACCTGTCGCGAAAGCTGACTCGTCGGCCGGGCTAAGGCTCAGACTTTAGGTGCTAGGCATGAGAGGATGACATACTTTCCGGTTGATCGTGAGTTGCAATACATCATCGATCAGTCATACTCAACTGATGAAGATGGCTCAAGCCTAACGGTCGAGCAGCAACGTGCGGAATGAACGATCGACCGGCCGAACAGCCATCTGTCTATTTGCAGTTCTGACAGCGGGCTGGAGGAAACCCTATCACGGAACGCCTCCGAAGGAAACATTGACCACCGATACCATTCGACTCAATCGTATTTCTACACGCGGTTTGCTCCCGACAAGGTTCTCAGGCGGCGTGGGGTTCAATGCGTAGGAGCGGAAGAATGAGAATGGTATGGAGGAAGGTGAGAATGTGAAGAAATCAGGAACGAATACTCTATGTGAGTTATGGTTGGTTTTTCTCAGCCCGGCGGGACTCAGATGAAAGTTAACAAATTCTCCAAAAAGCAATGAAATGCCCTCACTTCGGAAACGTCCCACACGAGCTGGCGAATCGACATTCCTCCAGTCCTCCGGGAGACATCCCACTCCAACTTCACAGCCTATGGCCGCAGCTCTCGATGTGGATGTTTCGACCATCGGATGGGACTCAACTCGTCCTTCGCCTGCGATGCCTCGGACTGTTTGAACATTGTAGATCAACGCCACGGGACGGGAAGCTTCCGACGGATAATGCATGAGGGATATCCCCCCTGAGGGAGACTGCAGCATGAAAGCTCAACATCCAGATCGGCCTCTGGCCGACACCTGATTGCCAGTCCTTCTACATGACGAATACGAGGAAAGACGCTCAGCTACGTGGGTGCTTTTCTTTTTCATCGCTCTGATTCTGCGAGAGTATCGCTGCTTCTATTCGCAATCCAGCACGGACAGTGTCCAAACCGCCATCGAGTCTGGGTTACAAGGAGGGACGTAGCATGACTTTTTCTCGGGGGGAGTGGGGGCCCAATGAGCGAATGATGTGAGTCCGTGATCCTTTTTCGTATTCGAGAGAGTCTCTGTTCGATACTCCGTGAGACGGGAGACAATCAGATCCAGTTTCCTGTATCGGTGGGGAGCAGGACGATGACCCCTTACAGGGGGCGAGGGGGGCTCTATTGGAGTCTGGGAATCATATTGCGGCCCCGGACAAGTGAAACGTATAGTTTGATTTTGACTGAATTCCTTATAAGCGGCATTTGTCGGCCATTCCGGAGACAGCGCGAGGCCAGGGTTAGGATCGGCGTTCGCCGATTTGTTGCCGAACGGGCAGCGACTCGAGTCATCATACGGATTTCCGGATGTCACCCAAGTGGTTCTACAGTATCGGTTTGGGAAGTGAGCATTACAAATTAGGGTCATTTTCCATTATTTATTGATACTATGATTGGAGAACAGATCTTCAGGCGTTCCTCTCGTACTTCTCGAGAAGATCCCGAATTTTTTTTGATGATTTCTTATTCTTGTCTTTTTTCCCTGCAAAACGGAAGTGAACACGTTGTTTAGCCGCGAGGATTCGATCTTTGGTGCTAACTCGACCGCAAGGTTGAAAGATCCAGAGAAAAGTTATCGGGCTACGAACCGAAGAGTCCTGTGCGTAACCGAGGCTCCAATGTGACGGCTCTCAACGCGTCATCCACGGAGACGTGGAACATATTCTCTGCCGGAGGCATTGAAGCCACAGGTTTCTCGAAGCAAAATGCTGTGTCTCGGACGGAGAACGACTCGCTGAACATACAAATCTGGAAATGTGACAGTTCTGAGATCACAGATCCGGGGAAATTTTCATCGCTCCATAATCATCCCACAGCGGAACCGTTTCCGAGACGATCTCGAGCCGAACGATCAGATCGCAGTCCGAGACGTACCTCTTGCCGATATGAGAGGAGGACGCCGAGCTCCGTGAACAGCATTTGTAGAGCGTCCAATGACGTGATTCTCCTCAGAATATCTCTATATCCCCGGTTGCATTCTATAGGCAGCTCATCCAGTATACTGGTATCCAATGAGTAGAAATCTAAGACGTTCTTCACCAGATTCACACGATATTCGATGGGTCTCCCACGATGATGATCGAAAGTAACGAGTTCGGGATTCCTGTGTGGGAAGAGACTCTGCAGCCTGGTTTTCTACTGATTATTCGTCAACGAGGGATTCATCTAACGCATCAAATCATGCGGATGCCGAGCGACCGACCCCCAAGCACTCACGGTTTGTGACGAGCGATCTCTTCCATCTGTGGCAATAGTGTTTTTGTGCTGTCTTTAGGTGCTGGGAAAACCCTTTGGAATAACTCGTACTTCAGAGCTGTCTTGTCTTTGTGGAATAACGCCCTTGAAAACGGAATCACGTCGTGAGGGTTCTGCGTTCACCAGTGAGTCATCAAGTAGAGCGCCTAACTCGTCGCGCCGAAAGCCTTATAAGAAATACCAGATGACCGAACCTGATTTTCGGAGACATCCATCTCTGAACTGACTCCTTGGACACACCAAGCAACTTAGCAGAGTATGCTATCGCGGGAGCTCCGGGTGTCGGCCGCGTCTCCAATTCTGCGAGGACGTTTTCAATGGCCGCTAGAAAACATCATAGGTTTCGTTTTCCGGCCTTGATGAAAGAAATCTGAGTCCTTCCCACACGATACCATCGAGGATTCCGAAACTGGTACCAGTCGTCCGAATCGACCACCCTCATTAGATGATGATACTCACTTAGCAGAACGTCAGCTCTGGCGAACAGTTCGCCAGGAGGGACCAAATTGACCATACAACCATGTGTATTGATCAACCAGTCTGAGAAATCCCTGAAGCTGACTTGAAACTGTTTGAGATAGATCTCCACCATAGCCTGGTACTGCAAAAAGAACTACAATCAGAAAACGATGACGGGCTCGTACCCAGTGGAAACCTCCATCGTGAAAATGCGGAGGCCGAGCGCAAATTAGCGTGTCAGTCGACGCACAGCGGGTGAAAACTGCATTCTGAAAGCTTGACAATGAGACCAGAAACTTTTGAAGATAATTCTTCACCGGAGTTTTGGTTCTCGGAGCCGGCAGTCAGAAGGCCGAGAGAATCTTTTGATTTTTCTCTAGAAGTAATACGAATTCCCTGGTCCGATCGGTTGAACGTAAACTCCGCGGCTCTGTTACTCCACTTCGGCAACGGATTCTCGAGCACTATTTCGTGTCTGAATTCTCTTTGGACGCTCTTCCCTCCTATGAGCCGAGCGAAACAGAGCGCAAGTCCTAACGGCTAGGAGCTTGACCAGAACTTGAGTCACGTGTGTGACACATTCTCGTGCTCACTCATTTTCTCTCAAAATATAGCATTTCGGTAGAATGAGAACTCTCCGAGCACTTTCTCTCAACCTTCAGTCACAGATTAGCTTCTTCAGTGGACTCACCGCTTTGCTGGAGTCGTCCTGTGTTGCACAAGTTGCGCGTGTCGGTCGTACGTCCTGTGTTGCACAAGTTGCGGGTGTCGGTCGTACGTCCTGTGTTGCACAAGTTGCGGGTGTCGGTCGTACGTCCTGTATGTAGACGTGCTGCCCAGGGGAGACTACGTTTTCACAACTGATAGGAGCTAAATACCTCACAGGATGCTGTGTCGCCGGCTCGGATTGGGGTACGAGAACTACCGACGTGTTAGCTTGAACCTCAGGGAGTCTGTTGGCCGCGAAGACTGCTCCGGCGGGAGATGGGGACGCAACAGAATGCATCGGACTGCGATTTTCGATCATGGCTATCTCGACGCTCGGAGCTGCTCGTCTCGTGGTGGCCCAAGTTGTCACCGGTGCGCATTCGAAGCCATTCGCGTTTGCTTGCGTTACAATGCTCACTTGCATTGGATCTCTAGGAGCAGTGGTCGGAATCGTTCGAACCGGTTCTGTGTTTGATGAAGGATACAGGACACTAGCTTTGCCAACATTCGTCGCCTGCATGAGGGTGGATCCTGCCGAAGATCTGACGAGTTGAGAGTCAGCCTTCGGAACGCCTGTGCCTTGCATTGCGACCTTGGTCCCGCCCCTTCTTCCGCCTCTGGGTTTTGCGGAGAGAACTCGGGACTCCACAGCCGCTTTCGGCGCAGACCTCTTAAGCGTAAGAAGCTCCACGCCGTCGTGAGCTGCAGGTCCTTCCATTCCCGTTCCTCGCGAGGTTCCCGGGCTGGCAATGGGTTCAGCTAAGTTTTTAGCGTTCGATAGACTCTCCCGCGCGAATTCCGCGGATGCACACTCGAGTTCTTCTTGGCTGGGCTTCCGGTCTTCGACTTCAACCGCTAGCGGCTGTGTGTGGTAATTTTCCTGGAACCCTGTCCCAACACCGCCTACAACAGAAACAATGGATAAAGTGTCGGAGCGTTGGTCACGGCTCATGCTCCCGCTTCCCGATGCATCGTGTGTCCTCTTATGAGTCTTTCGGGTGTCTGAGGCGAGAAGGTTCAGGATCCTCTGCGGCTCGCCCTTGCTGAACCTGCGGAGAAAACTTTTCAGCTGAATTTTCGGATTTCCAGCCGACAACATGGCGGTGGGAGCGATTGAAATCGGATCTCAACAACGTCGTAGGAGTTCAGTCAACTCACAAGAAAGGTGTTTTGAGATGAGACTTCACCAAGACCCATCTCATAGCTTCCTCCTGAGTGAAGACTCGACCACAGATTTTCAGGAACGGCGGCTCTCCGTTCCTGTGGAAGAAATCAGCGACTCGAACGCCGAAAAGCTTCAGCTCATAGATGTCTCGACAGATCAAGTCCACTGCGGTATCGACGGGCACCTGAAAAATCAGCTTCTCAGGGAGGGAAATATTTCCGGAGAATCCTCCGGCCGGTTTCGACAGCTAGTCGTCAAGTAACGAGCCGATTCCGACCCGAGGGCTCACCTTGTACTTCACTGACTTCACGAAGACTTCCCGGTCTCTTCTCCACGACGCCAACTCCGACAAACTCAGTCTGAACTCGTGGATCCATTCGGAGACTTGATCTTTCTGAAGATCCGACAGCCCGTTCAGTATATCTGGAAAACTCGAGAGCTTATAGACAGCCTCGCATCGAGATTGAGGGCTCTGTTCGGTGCTGCACGCTCTCTGGGATAGAGTCCGGGTAGCGGAGTCTGCAGTAATCTCGCGCCGGGTAACCCCCCGCCCTCCCGGAACCGAATCGGACAACGGAGTGAAAAAATCAGTTGGAGACGAGTCAGACTTGCGAGTCACCCCAATAGCACTTCATGCGGGAAGATGATGTGGAAGTTTGGTGTCGATCAAGAAATGGACATCGCGTACCAATGGTACCCAGTACAGAGGTATCAGAGCATATGCTGTTCCGCAACAGATCAGCTCAGATTAGTTATCAGACAGCGTTTAATCATACGTCGGCTTCGAGGCATCGAGAAAATGTTTTTTTTTCTATATCCACCAACTTCTTGCGGACGGAAGCCTGGCTTCGCGAAGGTAACTCCTCATGTGGGAATAACGACTCGCGACTGGGAGCGATATCACCCAGATGCTGACATGAGTGGGGGGAGAGCAGGCGGAATCTCCTGAGGAAACCGACATGAGTTCAATCCTGCCCTCCGACAGGAGCCTCCCTGGACTGGCCCACCACGCTAAACCGCTCGAAGGGCGACTGGTGCTTTTCCTTCCTGAGAACTGACATTTGAATTCGAGTGGGGGAATGAGAAGGTGAAACTGTACGTATCACGAATCTCTCGGGACGACGCAAACTCCAGGACACCGGGTTGTGACTTCGACTTATGAGTTCCGCGCGATAACTGAGATGGGTGAGCTGGGCAAGGATCCGAGTCGATTCATGGATTCAAATTCGAGAATTCGATCGAAACGATATTGATCTAGAACCGATGTGAATCTGTAGGAACTGCTCCATTCGTTCCTGATTCCCGAATCTGGATTGTGCCCGACTCTGAAAACCTCTCTAGAGCCCCCGCGTCTGCTCCGCGATGAAGGAGCCGCAACTCAAACTATACTCAACTCACCTTCGCCGTCTGCCGTCTCCATCACGGAATATAGTCGCTGTCAAAACCCCACTCGCTGACGGCTCCTGAATGGTTTCCTGCACGAGAGGAGAGAATATTGGTATGGGAAGAATTCCCTTGCCGCTGCGGGAGGAAGGCGGTCAGAGTCTCCAAAACAATGTCTGCAGCCTCTCTGGCTCTCACTCAGGTCTCCTGAGCAAATTATCGATTCTTCACCGGAGGAACTTGGAACGAAACCGCGCAGACCGCGGCGGTTGTTGAACATCACCGGGGCCACGGTGCCGAAAAAAGCATGGACGAATTCCGTGTTCGGCGTCTGGGCTCGCTAAAACAGAACGGGGCCAATCAGTACACGATGAACGCATTTTCGTATGAGAGGGTTCAAGGAGTGGGGCTACTTCGTCAAACGAATCCCAGGGGAGATGAGTAGCCGAGTGGAGAACAGTTCCCTGCGCATAAAAGGGCGGCTCAGATGATTTCTTGATGTATTTAGGGGTGGCCATGGTTTTCACGTATTCTTTCTCATGTTCAGAGCCTCTACGGTATCTGCGACGAAGATGGGAGTAGTCGTTTTAGGGTAATACGCTATGAAGACCCATGAAGTTATCACTCACGGTACAGAGAGAGCGTTCATCTCGTGAATTTTTGTAAGAGCGCTGATTCCATGAAAAAACATTGGTAGGTGGGAATCTCGGTCCTGACTAACGTTTGCGAAAGCCCTCGTTCTCAGGACCGCAAGCCCGCAGCGACCACTTGTGCTGCGTGAGGACCGCTGGCTAAAACCTGCGGGTATCAACCGGAAAAGCCCGCATATCGTCTATCGTCATAACGACTATCGTCACTATGAATTATCGGATAACTGTTATCGAGTTCCACCAGCTATCAGTGATAGTGCCGATTCCGGGCGCGAACTTTATGACCGCTTCTGGGATCGCAAGCCTTTCCTGCAGAAATCACAACGGGACCGCGGGCCCGGGGCTCGTGGACAAATATTTGGTGGATGCAGAAGTTTTGAGCCCCGAATCGGAACATGCAGATAAAATGTTTTCTTGACGTCACTGGGAGGACCAACCCAGTTCAGGATCGTCGTTTAAGCTGTCACAGGATCATTCCGAAGTCGTCTCTGGGCCTCAAATATTCGAGGCCGCCTCGTTTAACGTTGGAGCTAGTCCGGGCATTCTCGGCCCGCGGTCCTCTGGTTTGGGAACCTGGCCCGTGGTCTCCCTCTGCGGGTTTCCCATCGCGGTTATCTGATAGAATGATAGACCGCTCCGAGTCCTGAATTGCGGGCTTCTGCAAATCCCAGTACTGACTCGTAGGGGGGAGACATGTGGCACATGCAGGCCCGCAGTTTCACTCTCACTTTTCATGTTGCGTACATGCTTCCCTCCGATCGAGGGGCTTCTGACCTTGGGAGTTATTGTAGCGATAGTAGTAACTCATCGTGACCCGCTGAGATTCATTCTGTCGGTGCCTTTCCCTCGATGTTGGAGGGGAGACTGTACAGGTTCCCAAGCCCCTCTGCCAGAACAATGTCATCTCGTGCTGATAAGTTGCTGTTTTAGCCTACGGAGGCTGGTCAATTCGGACATAATTCTCCGCACAGCGTCTCATTCTCAAGAATCTGGCGGGAGCTCTACACATGTTTATCCTTGATATGAATCTGACGTTCGTGGGACATCGCGCTCTCAGCTTTCCATCGAAACACATGCCGCTGCGAAGAACGAAAGATTCATCCGAAATTACCTATGAGAGCTACGAGGTTCCGATTTCTGACTGAAAAATCCTTCACGGACTCGGGAACGCAACATTCGGATGAAAGAACTCACGGAGAGCAATCGGACGCTCGCTAGCTCTAGCTGACAAGCTTCTACGCAGGCGTTCTACGACACGTTCTCAACAGAATGAGTCACAGCTGATCCAAGTCGATTCTCGGTATTCCAGAGTGGTCCACGGACTTCACCCGAGATAATTTAATAGCTAACAGAAGCTTCTCCTGATAACTACCGGTATATCAACCCAAATTTGGAAACAACGATTCTGAAAGGCCTATTTTAATGTATCAGATTTATTGAGCTTTGAATCACTCAAAGTATCGGATGGAACAATAAGGGTACACCTAGGAAACGCCCGAGCAAAGCATTCAGAAGAGCGTTCAGGGAAAACCTGCCGGCGCCGATCCTCTGCTCAATGTTTATCACATTCATGAATACAGAAATCCCTTCTCAATAAGAGAAGTCACCAGTAAAGCGTGATAGTTCTGAAGAGTTCCATTCGGAAATCAGCCCAACCTGCTCTCGAGGAAGAGATATCAAGTTTCGGACCGTCCCCTTGAGTTGATGGCCCCATCTTCAAAACTTCTCTGGTGTCTCTAGATCAACCTATATTTGAGCTTCGAGTTGCTTCCGCCGCCCGTGCTGTGGGCGAAACGTGCGGAGGATGAGGTGGGGTGCTCGCGTTTGACTCGCATCCGTATCCCTTACTTCCAAACCTTGACGACCCCGTCTTTCGATGTTGATATGAGAAAATGTCGTTGAGTTTTGATCAATCCCAGTTGGCTGATGCAGTCGTGATGACCTGCAGCAGCTCGACTCCCCATCCGGGTCTCGATTCTGATTTCAGAAGAAGGCTGCTTGCGGAGAGTTTCCTGGACAACTTCGGTCCCGTCGCATACCTTGCGCGTGTACGATGCGTGAATCCTGTCACCGTCCAGCGCTGAGCCGGAAATGAGATACGAGTTACAGTGCGCGTTTTCCGCAACGTCCCAGCATCGGAGTCGCATGTCTGTTCCCCCCGTGAACAAATACTGGTCGGCCTGACAAACGGCGTAGTTCACGTGTCGACTGAACGATCGGTCGTTGAAGGGCGGGCTGCTGGAGGCCCAAAGGGTTTTCGATCGTTGTTGGTTCTCGAGATTCCAGAGCGACACTTCATTGTTACCAAGATGGGACGCCCAGACGCTGCCCATGCCGGAGTTCTTCGGGATGACCAAATTGTACACTCGGCATTTGAAAGGGTGTTGGAGCTGGAAATTTGAGCGAGGTGAATCTGAGAGGCTAGTTCATTACGCAAGATGGGAGGCGAACAGTCACTAGATTTCATTCGGGGTCTAGGCGAAAGCATACCCGCGTTATCGGCAGCTGGAAGCGAAGATCCCAGCATACGATGATGCCTTCCGAGCTCCCGGTGACGAGCCACGATTTCGATGAATCGATGGCCATGCATTGCATCAAGCCCACGAGGACGTCATTCTTCAACTTGAACGGGGGCTCTGGCATCCGAAGATCCCAGCCGTGGATACCACCGTGAAGTGTCGTGTATGCCATCACAGCGCCGTCCAGGGGCTTGATGTCAACCGCCCAGCCGTCTTGTATTGGGTCCAAGCACCTGCTGTTGATCGATCTGGGTCCTTCAGGTGTGACGCAGAAAACGTCCATGTTGCCCGAGTTGCTCGCGACCATGATGGACTTCTCGCGTTGGCAGTAGTCCATAGCGACCAATTCCCCCGTCAAGCGGTTGTACGTGAAACACGACTTGTTTGTCATGGTCCTCTTCTCAATCTCAGCCCAGTTCCACAGCTTGACGGTCCCGTCGGTTGAGCACGAAGCGAACACCGCGTCCGGCATAACGCAGATCTGTCGGAAACGTCTTTCGGGTCAGCATGAATCCATGCGCATACATCCCGACTCAATCCTCAAAACTCCCGGCATGCCTCAAAATTGACACTGACCTTATTGACAGCGCCATGGTGCTCCTGCATATGGGCCATGAGGGTGCCCTTAGGTTTCCAGGCTTGAGAAAAATGCCCATCGTTCGTGTCAACGTTCAGTTGACCTACCAACTTCTTCTTCTTCTCGAAAAGCTTCTGCAGCTCTCTGTGCTGAGTCAGAGCTCCGCAGAGCTCGTCATCGGGAATATTCTCCTCGGAGAAGACAGGAACACTCTCTTTCAGAGCTATCACTTTACATTTCCTGACATCGAGATTGATGCAAGGCTCGGATTCTCTCGAGGTCAGGTTTGAGGGACGCGAATCGAGTTTGAAATCCTTCGCGAGCGCGATGATGACATCGGCCTTTTCAATTTGCGTCACGGGGCACTGAAGGTAGGGCGCGAGATAACCTCTCAAGCGACATTCTTTCAATGACAAAGGCACGTTCCTGGCTACGCACGCCAGGAACTGAGCCGTCTCCACTCGTATCCAGGAATTTCTGTGCGCCAAAAGACTACCCGCGAGCTTGAAGAGATCACACAATGTTGAAGGCCGGAAAAATCTGATTTCTGTGAGAGCGGTGATGCACTTGAGAGCACTGCAGACCACAGCATCGTGATTGTCTCGGAATCCTGGAAACCAGAACCTCGAGTCAGGTGAGCGACTTCAATAGGGCGACGGTGGCGGCGGCGATGACATGAAATTATCTGAACGACAATATGATTGCCACTCGAGCGCACCTTGTTCAATCAGCGGCATGAGGATCTGAGTGACTGTGGTTCCGACGAACGCGGCGACGCCAGCCACGCTTTCGAAAAACGAGCTGCGGAGCTCGTGATCGGAGGAATCGTTCAAAAACGTGACCATATGAGACAACAGAACGTCGTGAGCGCGCTCTTGGCCGAAGAACACGCAGAGATGAGTAGCACCTTGTCGAAGAGAGTCATTAGAAATTGTCTTGCCGAGAATTCGTCTAGAATCCCGGCCGTTCGAGGGAACTAGATCCAGGGATCCGAGACCAGATTGCGACAACCGTGCAAGGATTAGATTCGCGTGGCCGGAATGGATCATTTGAGATCTCACCTTTCTCCAGCAGCATCCTCTTGACTTGATTGCAGCTATCAGAGATCAGAGTCGCAACGATATTCTGCATTGCGTTGTGGAGACCCTCCAGTTCGCGTTCGTAGGAAGTACGGTAATGCAATGAGCTCCCAACGTCTTCCTTCCCACTTTCGGTAAAATCTAGATGACTGGTCTCAAGGAACCTGAATAGAATCCAAATTTAGAGCGGGTGACATCGGATCTCAGCGCTCAGAATGATCTCTCCCGTAATTCGTTTCGGACTTTCATTAGCGCAGATAAGGCACGTTTTCCTCGACCCATTCAGAGGACCCGAATGTTCATACCTGAGAGCTGATTCCGCTAGAGACCCGATATTAGCAGCCAGGGCGACCCTAACAATTGTGTTGTGATCAGTCGACACTCTTTGCAGCTCCGGGAGAATGTACTCAACGAAGACGAAGGCATCGGCTTTTGGAACATTTTGTATATGATTCAAGCTGTCGGTCAGCACATTCACTGCCTCGGCTACCACTAGAGCGCATTGGTCTGAGAGCATGTTCAGCATGAATGGGAGGAGCCTGCAAAATCGATATTCATCACTTCTGCGATCATGATATCGAGCAAAGCAAAGGCAACGGACAAACCCAGGCCTCATACCTGTCCAGGATGACCTGCGAGTTGAGCCGCTTTGAACAGATCTTCATCAGCTTCAATGCCACCATTTTGGCAGAGGAATGCTTGAGTGATCGAAGCATTGACGTAATGAAGTTGACCAACGCCAGAACACCTTCTTCGCTGTCACCAATTTTTTGAAGAAACAACTCATGATCTTTGTACAGTCGAGAAATCTGGGAGTCGGGATGAGCGGTGTCCAAAGCGTAAACTTTCAAATAGTCTAGGAGTCCGTTGTAGAAACATAGAGGAAAAATCTCTTTCTTGCGAGCTAGCTCCAAATACTCATCCGCCGAACGTCTCTTCGTGGGGTCTCTCTGGATCATATGTGCGCACAGTTCCCTGATTCCTGAAAATGAGAATACATTCGGCTCGCTAGACATTGCAGTATCATGACAGATGAAACATGAGTCCGCGCAGGTGAAGGACGACTCTGAGGAGATTTACCTTCATCTTCGATATCCTGTAGCTGCGCTGGGAGAACTTCGTCTTTCGCTTCGATGAATTTGTACATATCTGACAGCTTGAACGGGCTTTTCCCTCTGTCGGTGAAGAGCTCGATGAAGACGCAGCCCAGCGAAAAGATGTCCATCGCGGGTTTGAGAGAACTTTTGAACTCTTCCAGAGTTTCCATCTTCGATGGTCGTTCTTTTATGAATCGTTCCGGCGCAACACAACAAACTTGGCCTTTGGACGTGTCGAAAAAGTACGAGAAATCCCCAGGATCATCCATGGGCAGCACCGTGGGCTTGAACGAGGCGAAGTCGGTGAGTACCACCCAATTCCACCCGGTCACTAAAATGTTGTTGAGTTTGATATCGCCGTGACAGACTTCGGCGCGGTGGCACTGCGCCAGTCCGCAAAGCAGTTGGAACGCGATCCATTTTTTCTCTGACGGTAGCAGGAAGGGTCGCGTTGAGATCCGGTCGTACAGTGAATACTTGACATACTGTCGCAGCAGAATTGCCGATTTTTCAAGAATTATGGCTTTGGCAAAGGGCAGCGCGTTCGGGCAATTTTCCAGAGCGTTCCGAATTTTGTCGATATTCTTCTTGTGCGAGAGAAGTGGTAACGAATCGTCGTGTATGACAAACACTTTTGCGACGAGCGGGTATTCGCACCCAGTGACTCGGACTTTTACCGTTTTCAGGAATCGCGTCGAGCCGAGTTTGAGTTCGCGCTGTAGCTCCGGGAGAGCTGACAGATACTCGTCGACCGAGTGGATAGCGGAGGGCGCAAAACTGACGAGAGCACTTCCCATCTTGCGCACAGTTCCAGTGCAAGCCGCTCGAGGTATACACTGTACGACTTTGTTGAACAACTACGTATATGTCAGTCCCGAAAGCAGCAATGGGAACAACACATCGAGACCAGCTGACCACTCCTCCTGTCCGTTCTGGTGCCAAGAGTGGGGATCTCTCACACTGGTTGCGCTGCTGGATTTGGTTTCCGGATGGACTTCCGACCGGAACCTGCTGGTCGTCCGGTGCAACTCGCTGATCTAAACGAGCCAGTTGGGTGACCGAATCATTTTATCTCACACTCAGTGGAAAGCAACAACGCCATCATCATCGCTCCCCCAATCATCAAATACTTCATCAAGTCATCAACATAGAACACACACACACACGAAAATTCGGCAGCCAGCGGGCATCCCGACTACCAATCGCCAATCAAGCAACGAGAGGGACATTCGTTTGCTGGATACAAGCGTCATATTTTGTGCAAGTGCCTTCCCTCTCCAGCTCGCTTGATGGCGCGTTGATGGTCCATCGAATGCGCTCTCTCCCTGCAGACATGAAGGCGCGCATTCAAAAATATGAGATCAGTGCCGTGACCAACCCATATACTTCACGAGGCCGAAAGGCATGGGCGCAGCCAGCTCCCTTTCCGGGCCCGCTGAGGCGACCCTTCCCTTTCATTGGCTACCTCCCTTTCCCTAGAAAGATTCGTAGTAAGTCGTAGAGATTTCGGTACCCAAAACATTTGATCTCCGGCCAAAGCTTCTTATCTCGGCCCGAATCCGAACTCATCATTCTTCTGTTCCGCCATCGATTCCGTTGAATTGATGCGAAATGTGATAATTGACGCCACGGAAAGTAATTGATGTCCGTAGGGCGAGGGTACCTTCAGTCTTGTGGAGATCCAGCTTTGAATTGTGTTTGCAGCAGTCAGAATCAGATCCCTGTACGGTAATCACAGTCTGTAATCGGAGCTTTAGCCGAACTAATCGTTGCGAGTTTCTGACTAGGTCCGGACGTTTTCCCCTCTCTTGCGTCGCTGATTGAGTGATGCGATTCAACTCGTCGTATCACACCATAATCCTCATATAACCTCTGGCTTCGCGTATACAGAACGTTTCACGGAGGGGGGCCGGCTACCTCGACACAAGGATGTATGAGACAGTATTCTGACTCAAACATGGGGCCTCTGGGGTATCATAGGTTGCTTTCCTAACGGACTTATCGTTGATTGCTTATGAGACCCTTGGAGAACACGAAAGCTATATCCTAATGGAACTCGATGCTCGATCGACTTTCCAGCGAATGTGACCACCCCAAAGAAAAATCACAAGGACAGTTTTCACGTGAGCGCCTTTCCTCGACGCTTAAGAATTAATTATTTGTTTTCGCTCTCCGCGAACGCATCGGAGGTTTTCGGAGAACAGCTCAGCAAGATCCCTTGCAACTGATGGTAGTGCCAGTGCAGGGAGGAAGTTTTATTTCGACTCATGCCTCGACGACGGAATGACTTCAGTCTCTGCGAGGCGCTGAAGTTCCTCTTTCACGAGGCGCTGGAGACAGCGAAGAGTGGTACTGTCTGGTTACGAATTTCCTGGAGCTTTGAATTCTTGAGACAGCCGCTCCGGGAGGATTGGCTTCTTCAGAGGGGAGACTTCGCCTGACAGAGATTTTCAATGATTTTTTCGTCGCCCAGGGCATGGGTGGTTTTTGAACCGTTGGCGATCGCGTTCTCGTTCGAGTCCTCGCCTACTCGGTTGGTTTATCTCCGATGAAACGGAGGAGACTTCCAGAAGAATATAATGAGGGAAGATCAGCCTGTGATAGCGATGGAGACAAAGAACCACCGGAGAAAGCTCATATCTTGAAGACACGATACGATATTTCGAAGTATGTTTGGAGTGAAGATCACTGTATAAACCCGTGGCGGGAGGCTTCAGCGCCGCTTGACTGTCAGAAGAAGGCAAAGCTCCGAGCTACAGGATGGCCCTCAGAGAAAGAGACATCGTTGCATTACCAGTTGAAGGTACAGCTCGCATGCGATGGATCAGAGAAGTCACATAGCTGAGTACAGGAATGGTGTATGCTGGAAGACACGGTACACACGCTGTCGCACTCGGCTCCTAGACCGCTTTGGGGAATCGGAAATTCTGAAAACGACTCGATGCGGTCGAAGCTCAAGACGAGGGCTGCCGAGGTCGAACTATCTGACGAGAATCTGTCAAACTCATCCTATATTGATTTCGCTCCTAGCGACTCCCCACTTCTTGTTGGCCCACCTCTTGATTTGGACATTGCGCTACCGCCGAATCATGTCGCGGAACGCTCCGGGTGCTTGATGGGGTCGAGCCAGATTGTACTCGGATAGCTCAATTTATTGAATGTACAGGCGTTCCCTCTCACTCCAGATCATTCAGAAGCTGAAAACCAGATGTATCCATTTGGGAGAGAAACGATACTCGATCCGTGTGTTGCTTGTCCGTTCAACCAAGAGTGGCCCTGAGGTCGATACAGAAGATACTCTTCTGATCCGAGGGGTCAATGATTTTTGCGTTGACAGCGTATTCACCGTTGACCAATAACTTCGCGATTCCGGACAAAGTGGGGAAGCTGAGTCTGGCGTCGCTCTTTCTCAGACTGATCTTGTCCACCGGACATTGGCATTTTTCTCCCTGGAATATGGAATCGCATGCTGAAGATCTGTCTTGAGCGTCGACACTGAGCATAGATCTAAGAGCTCTCATTGGATGATTGTATTAATACATGAAGGATCGGGATTGGGCTGTTGGACCGAGCGACCGTCATCGGATGTTTAAGTCCTCGATTCATTTTCGAAACAATCGACCAAAAGACCCTACCTGAGGCCAAAGGCTGCACAAATCGAAAGAGGAACCGCCGCGCCCTTCCTTGAGGAACTTGCAGAACTCGTATTCGCTGCAACGCAATCGAAACTGCTGTAAGACTCTACCTCGAACCAGTCACGGGTCAAACGCGTATCACGTGACCTCGGTGAGTTCTGAGGTAACGATCAGAATTCTTCCATAGCTCGAGAAGCTCCACCAAGAAGGTTTCCGCGTTCACAAAAAACACTGTGTCCTGCGTGGGAACCAAATGCCTCACCATGAACCGGCTTGTTTGACGCAAGGGATCTTGACGCGTCGTTCGCCAAAGAGCCACATGACCCGGTGGACTTGAAGCTTGACTTTGGCACCGTCTGGGATCCTCTTCAGGAATTCTATATCAATGTCTGTCGAAACGTTTGACGGGAAACGGATCGAATCCTTAAGATCGATAACGTTGACCCTCACATATCCATCCTTATCCGAGCCTTGAAATGAAATTATGGCATCAAACTTTCATGTGTGAGCTTTGTTTCCGCTTCTAGGCGAAGAACGAGGACGGTCACATCTAACCCCTCCTCCGCGGTTTCAAACATAAGCCACTTTCCAAGAGTCAGAGAGATATTCCTTGAGAATTTTCGGGGGTCGTGTTTAGCCTCGTCTCCACCCCGCATGCCTCAGAGCGACCCGACGTATCGGCAAATCAGAACAGAAGAGACTCACTGCACTTGCTGTGGGTGACACCACTAGCGGTGGCCACTCCTAGCAGGAAGCACGTTAGCACTATGCACTTCATCGTGGTGTACTATCTTAGTTGAGCAGTCGGCTGAGCGAGCCTGCTTTTGAAGCGCTCCGCGTAGTTTGTCCCGGATTAAAGGCTTCATATCCGTAAGGAGAGACCCACGAGGTGATACCTAAGATAGAGCTATGCTGCGACGCCGTTGGAAAGCATTGATTGTTCGTTGTCGTGACAAATTTTCCAATGTTCACGACTGCCGTGAAGCGTATCACCCATTCCACTTGTCATGGAGCTGAAACCCTTGCCTTCCTTATCGCTGAGCTTTCGCTCATCGGTCGGAGTTATCATCAGAAGATGATCGAGAGTCGGCGCCGTATTGTTCGGGCTCGGGGCATGATGTCCAAATGAAACAACAGCAATTCGAAACGCCCACAAGAAACGTCGACGCAGGCCTTCCCTCGATCGGGATTACTCCTAACCTTCGACTTGGGCATTATGAGAGAGGGCTCGGAGCTGAGCTGAAAGCCGGCGGAGGGCTGTCGTATCTCACCATCGATCCAAATGTTAAGGCCTCGTTGATCTTATCATTGTCTAGCACGTGCTGTAGTGTCTCCGAGCAAATGGTTCACGTAGTCACAGCCATGCAGTGTGTTGGGAGTGAAGGCGATGAAACCGCTCGTCTCCACCGAAGCCCGATGCACCGTGAAATCCTGTATCGAGACGAAATATGAGAACTGCGTCCGTGTTCCGTCCGAGGAACGGCGTTTTGATTCTGTAGAGAAATTCAACGATACAGTCGATACCAATGGACTCTTCCGAAACACTGCCAAAATATTCTCCAAGTTTTCAACCAGCTACAGATTTCTTGGACGCCTCTGCGATGGAAGACAGTGATCCTCGATTTTTAGAGTTTATTTTGCCGTGCCTCAAAGCCATCTCCCTCCCTCCTCCGTTACTGATTTTTGGAGATGGGATATTGCTTCAATTCGTGTATTTCAGCAACATTGGAATCCAAAGTATGAGCTGAAAAACTCCAATGGCTAACCAGCTTGATTCCTTGAAGCTCGCGAATAGCAGTGGAGTTCTCTGGTGGGCATCCGTATGATTCTCCAGGCACAGCTGACCGCTATGAAGCATGATCTGAGTCCCGCTGCTGACTCCACTGTCATTGTCGCGAACGGTTGTGCTCCGAGGACTCTGTCAGAGAATTGACACACTTGGTTCTCCTCTTAACTCCCAGCGGCGAAAGCTTGGAGCTCATGACGAAAAATGTAACTGATTGAAAAACTTTTTACCCCAATGGTAGTTCGCGAAGTTGACAATGAACGAGGTGCCCGGGGGCCCTCCTTGAGGGGCTCCGTGAGCCATTAGGCCGCTGAACGACACTAGAACTGAGAGCACGTACTTGATCCAATCCATCGGAGTTGGGCTCACAGACGATGTCGGGAAACTTGCAATCGTGTGCTTCTCTGTAGGGAGTGCCGGAAAGGACAGAATCGGGTCAGAAAACTGTGCCGAAGAACAGCTGCGATCCTATTTCCTCGAATCAAATGTTTCTGCTCCTGCTGTCCCTCTGAGCAGGTGAACGTTTGTGGACTCGATTCCATCTGCATTCTTCTCATTCATCAATCCATCCATTCAAATAGCCACCATGTACACCCAGTCGAGAATGAAGCAGCAAGCGAAGCGTTCTTTCCATTTGATTTCCTGGATGCTAAACGGCTCTGCTCCTAAAAAGGGGAAACGTGGCGGAAACATGGCTGCAGCATGAAAATGTGAATCGCGGAAGTTCATGGTGCCATCTGCGCGTAGCTCCACGATCAGGTAGCTCCATGTCAGGCATGATAACGAGCAGAACGCTCCGTGAACTCGCGGTCTCGAGCATGACCTCAGCTGGAATCAATGAATCAATTCGTTTGATAAGTATTCGCGGAATGGTACAGAATGAAAACTGAGCTCCCTCTTATGTATGCAAATATTCATTTTATGTACAGACCGATACATTCGTGTATATACACTCTCGGGTACAGATCGGTATATATATTCGACCACACTACTCGCTAAATTGATCTCTTCCATGCTCAAAATTTTTTACAAAGTGGTTTCTGCCGCGAAACGTTCCAAAAACATTACACAATGTTTGTTCCGTCTGCTCGTATCTTAAAGCTTTCTTTACCAAAGTTGTTTAGATATTCCTAGGACTGTGGTTCACCTCTTCCGTTATCTCCCCTTAGGAAAGAGCGGGTATTGCAGCTTGGGTAGGTTTGGCACGTGAGTCCGGTGCGAAGGCTGCCTACGGATAATCATTTTCCATACCCACCGAGAAACTCGAATGTGATTCCAATAATAGTTTTTCTCGGGGGGCCTCGATAACGGACTCATTTCTTCCAAATATTCTAGTTCTGTGATTCTGAGCCCCCTGTGAGGCGGAGGTGGACTGCTCGGCACTCGGTACACATACGTATTTTCCCTGGAATCCGCATCGAGCCAGACAATCATAATTCAATTCGAACATCTATGAGGAGAACGAATTTGAAAATCCAGTGTGAAGCTATCCATGTCCTGGATCGGAAACCAGGCCGTATCTGCTCCAGAGACGGCCGTGAAATAATTATTTAGAATCAAAGTAAACAGACTTATGGATTGGAGGGTGGATCCCTCTACCATGTCATGAGGATGAACCGCGCACGTCTCGCGAACTCGAGAATCCGACCTTGCGGAATCGACCACCTATTCCCACTGCTCTGTTTGACGATTGCAAGGTAGAGAAGCCGTTTTCACAACGGTCTCAAAATGAATCGATGTCGTTAACTCGAGTGGAAGCGTCGGCCCTGTGGCGAGAGCTCTTTCTCTTCCTCACCGACGAAATCGTTTGTTTTGCTTGGGGTTCGCGTATGCAGCGGACTTTTCTCGATCCCAGACAACTCGGAGTTCAGAAGGTTCTGGGGCAGAAAGGTAACGCAGCGTCGAGCGTACCGCGTCAAAAATGCATCTCGCGTGGAAGTCGCTGTCAGAGTGTTCTCGACAACGAGCCGTCGGGAGTTTCCCCCCCCCCCCCTCCCCCCTGATTCACTGAGGGAACTTGGCTGCTGAAGCACGCGAGGAAACGTTCGTCCAAGCTGGCTTCGCTTCCGGATATCATCCGGATGATATCTCCAACGGCTCCCAATTATCACTAAATTTTCTCTGGAGAATAGTTGCTATCTCAAATTGAGTTGCTCGGTATGCTGCATATTCAAACTTCGGATCGGCAACGATGTTTTTTCCCAGAGAGAAGAAAAAATCAGAAGTTGATCTTCAATCCTTTGAGTTTCGATTTCCAGAACTCTCTCTCCATTTCCACGACTTCCATTTTCTTCCGATAAAGCTCCATTTTGGCATTGTGTTCTTCGATCTCGTGGCGGACTTGAAGATCAGCAAGTTGAACCTCCGCCGGTGCGGTCAGTAGCGAGAAGTCCCCGTTCCTTGGGTCGTCCGATATGCTGCTCGGGGCATCGTAGCTGATATCTTCGTGAATCTCGACGTTCGATACGATCTGCTCGACGCCGTTCACTTCGAGCAATCTCTCCTCTTTGAACGTCCTGCCCGCCGTTTCGGTTTCCTGTGGAGCACGGTCGTCGCCTCTCACTTCCGCTTTCACTTCCGGGACGAGTACTTTTGTTATGGACACGTTCGTAACGGCACTGGCGGGGATGGGAGGGGAATTCTTCCCGTCCGCTCGAGCTGCTCTCTGCACGGAGAGTCCTAGTTTCGCGAGATTTTGTATGTGAAGACCCTGTTCAGGATTGTAGAGTATAGTCTGGATCGGAGTCCCTCCTTGCTTCGGGATATTGAGCAGAGCACAAACACCGTTCACGGATCGCGGAGCGGGTGTCCCAGCGAGCAAAGTTAGGGGTTTCGGCGAGAGGTTTTTCGGTGCAGCGGCGGCTGTGCTGGATTTTTTCGCCGGAGGTGAGTCGCCGTCCGATGCGGGACCGTCTTTGCCTACACACCGATGACGGAGCATTCCCCCGGTGCCTTTCTTACTTGAGTACGTAACGAAGCTCTTGCAGTGCACACAACGCGCGAAGTCTTTCAGATGGTTGTCCAGATACACGAGCTCAAAGTCTTTCCAAGAGGCACTTTTAGCGTTGAATTTGCTTACGAAGCGGAACCTCTGTGGCTGTCGACGGAATAGCTGGTTGATAGCATCCTTCGAATACGGATCGACGGTGGCATCCGGCGAGGTCGCAACGCTGGCGATGGACGCCGGCGTTACCGAAGAAACAGCACTCATTTCACTTGCATTGTTAGCTCGCCGCGGAGGATGAGGAGACGCCGCGTGAGCATCCGGAGCTCAGGATCAGCGTGACCCCCTCACCCAACCAACACTCCTAGCTACCGATCGATCCCCACTGCACAAGTGAATCCGGTTCTTTAACACAGCCGGCTGCGGCAACGCTCACTGAGCAGTTGCCGGGCGTTTGCGTGCGCCGATCGTGCCGATTTTTCGCGGCGATTTCGCACGAGTGTGGGCTTATTCGATCCAACATCGAAAATCTAGAGTGAGGACATGCCATGAATCGTTTTGTCGGAATCGTGAGTGCTGGTTGCGTAGCTCCGCAGAACCGCGAGTCGAAAGAGCGGAGAGTGAGGAAAGGACGACGGGAGCGTGTCCTGTCCCCGCGTGACTCTTTCGCCTCACGAGCGACCCCATGGACTGCACGAAGCCACTAGGAGTCTACATTGAGAACGAAGCCCATTGGAAATCGGCGTTGCTGGGTACTTAGCATCCCGACAATACTCACCCACCTGCGCAATACATTGACCCTCCTGAGTAACCTCCCGAATACAGCCTGAATCGCATAACTGCTCCCTATTCACAGAAGTATCGGCGTGTTTCGGTTGATGATCGATGGGGAGGAAGCTAGATTGAAAATTTTCGGAGAGTATTCTCGTCATGGAATGCAGGGTTCTCCAGCAAGCTCGCTGGTGCCAGAGAATGAGAAGCTCTGTCTCAAACCCCTCGTCGGCGAGCACGGATCGATTCACGGATCTCTCTGGGTCAAGGGAGGAACGCTCTTCGGCAAACCAATATCAGTGGCCCCGGTTCCAAGCATGAGCGACGGACAGCCTCTCGATGACGAGAGTTCACGTTCAACTAGAATCCTTCAGCGCTGACAGGGGGAGCACAGGAACTTTTCCCCAAGCGATCTTAGTTTCCATAGAGCGTGTAACCCATATTTTCGAGACCTCTGAGGACGCGTATATCGGGATTTAACCGTAAGAATGATGAGGAGAATACTTTTGGGCCGATCTGCTGCCATGTCTCGCCCTGACTCCTTTCAAACAACGAGGAGCCTCTTGCGGGGGACCGGTGACCCGATGCACGCGAATTCGAGAATTCGACGACTTGCACCGATGACGGGGAAGGACAGCTGAGATGAAAGTCGAGGTACCATACAATCCAGATTTTCCGTAGGGGCTTGATTTGGAGAGACCAAATCCGCGTCAACCTTTCCCAGGACGAAAGACATACGTTGATGAACGTGTCATACGAGCGGTTCGTGACAAGCCTGATCTCGATCGAGGCTTACCCAATATTTTCCGGGATTCATGCGCGTCACCTATTGTAAGCCCACGTCACCCACACGAAGGTTTAGGTTGCGCTCGCAAAAATCGAGACTGAGAGACCAACACTTTCCGCGCAGATTCCGGATAACGAGAGAGACCGCGACGCTTCAGCTGGTTGGTTTGAGAGATATCTGCCGTGCAGAATCATCACACAATCAACGAATCGCAACCTCGTGTGGGCACTCAAGATCTCAGCAAGTTGCTCTTGCGCATTATCATCTCAAGAATTCATTCCCCTTGATGCGCTTGATTGTACGCAATCAACCCTAATCCACGATAAGTAACGGTTGGGGATCCATTTGCAGCTTAATAAACTCGTTCCGACCCTTTGATCATAGGGAGGAACCCATTCACGAGACTCTCCGCTAATGAGGAACGCTCCAGCTCTGCAATTTCTTGAAATTACGGGGAAAAACAAAAGCTCGAGACGCACTAGATTCCGATCAGGACGCATCCCCGAGAAAATTGTGCTCTCATCCGAGAGGATTCCTGGATATGGGTGGTCAACCTCGAAGCAGTTTGCGCCCCTGCTGCTCCCCGAGCCCTCCCCCAGCCAGCGCCCTCTCCAGAACTCTCTCGTCTCCTTCTCACGCCTCACTTCTGAGAAGGAGGGAAGCAACATCCTCCGATACCGAAACCACCGTTCCCCAGGACTGCTCGGAACTCATAATTCGGCAAAACGGCGAAAACCAATGGGAACTTCGCCGTGAGCGAACTTTTGTGTTACCAGGACGTCTCCTCCGCGGAGAGCCGTCCGCCAGCGACGTCCGGGGCGATGGAGACCCCTCCATCTATGCTGACCGAATCGGACGACTTCTCCAATCGTGACGTCGAGACCGTCACTTTCATGGTCCCAGAGCAACCGAATCGTGCGTTCAAGGCGCTGCACAGGTAAGGTTTCGGGTTTTCAACTCCAGATAGCTTAGCGAGCGCGGCACTCCGGAACCAAAGAAGTGCAGTTGCAGTGAGTCTCTCGATCCGGGCAACACATCAATTTGCTCCAACTTGTTGGTATGCCGAATTTATTATCGTCCCCTTCTCTGTTGGAATGTCGAACGAACAGATGCAGATAATGTTCCTGCTCCCATCAATGGAAACAGATCCGACGTAGCTTGCGGGGATCGTCTATCGATTATCTCTTCGAGTTCGCCCGCAGCCGCTGTTCCCGAGTAGAATATCAAGCCTGTCAGAAGTTTGTGAAGACCTTTTCATTCAACGAAGCTCTCTCTTTAAGTATGTACACAGATCGTGTGCTCTGCGATGTGTGCTCTGCAGACGGGATCCAAACAAATTCATTGCCACAGGCTGATACTGGCATGCGTATCACAGTACTTCCGCGCGATGTTCACTTCAGATCTGAAAGAACGCTCTCAAACGGTGAGTGAGGCGGGTTCGACACATCGGGTGAGCAGCCACGAAGGCACTGACACCAGGTAGGCTTTGCAGGGTGGTGGAAATCCACGACATCAACTCGGAAGCTCTTCAGCAGATCGTCGACTTCGCATACTCTTCTCAGATCACATTATGTCCCCAAAACATTCAAGCACTCCTGCATGCAGCATCGGTTCTCCAGATAGACAATCTGGAGTTCGCGTGCTGCCAATACATGAAAGACAAGATTATGGCGCATCATAACTGTTTGGGTAAGTCCTCGCTGATCCTTTGTGCGCTCGGCCGAGCTTTCCTGACTCGAAAGGTTACGAAGTAGAAGATCTTTGTATCGTTCACTTCCCGAAACACGCGACCACGAAAAAATATCGTGGAGCCTATTCGCCGGCATACCAAAGTCGAATTTTAGGAACTCCTTCGGCGAATTTCAGACTCATCATGAGTTACAGACAGGCTTAAATCTGAGGGTCCACCGTATTCGGGCCGTTGTGTTCGTTCGGGAGAGTATCGACAGTGATCACGTCGAAATGTCCCTCTGAACGGAGCAGTGTATTTCGGAGTGAAAGAGACTGGTAGAACAGGGACTCGGTAGAACAGAATGACTGTGTTGCTTCTGCTGAGTTCCAAGAGAGCCGATGTCGTGACCTGAGACCGTTAGATTCGAGCCTACACTGATTTCGTTTTTCCGCGGATGGCGTGATATTGCATTATTCCAAGGGTGTTCAGGGTGGGTTTCGAAAAGGCGTACGAGTCGACGTTTCATTCGGGAACTCCTGCATTATGAATGACCAAGCGATCGGATGAAGGATCAAGTCCCTCATGCTCACAAAAGGTGCGAATATACGTTGGACATCTGTGAGCCAGATGTGCGGCTCCCCGGGTGCGGTCAGCGAACCAGTAATGAGACACTGACCAGTCGAGGAATACTGGTCGAGTAAAAGGCGCGAAGGGGGAGGTTACTCGATTCTTGAGAGAAAGCGGGGAAGGCGAGGTGACCCATAACTGGAACGCTCACTTACGGGTCCGCGGAAGTTCTTCGTTGCCAGCCTTCCCGGATTCGGTCAACATGAGCTTCAGAATCCTTGTCGAGCACGAGACTTCGCGAGTCGTTCCAAGCTTCCTGTCAAATTGTTTCGATGACAGCTTCCTGTTCCATTCCTTTCTGTGGGGCGACAAATGAGGAACAGCGATAATGTCTCGAGATGAGGGTCTGGAGCGACAGCTCCGTCATCATTAAGGCACGGCTCAGCTCGATGTTGCACTAATTGTACGAGCCCGCTCGAAACAGATCCGATACTTCGATTCTCATGAGCGAAAAATACGCCGCATCGCTCGACCCGGCAACGCAGATTCCCTGCTGGTCAAACTCCGGCGCTATGAATGGCGTCGTTCAATATCGGAATATCGAGAGACACAGGCCGAGCGTGGCACTCAGAATTTCGGGCAAGGCGGAGCCTTAGAGTAGTCAATTCCTTTTCGCAGGTATCTGGCATTTCGCTGCCGCCCATGGCCTCATCGGCCTGGCAGAGGCCGCCTACAAATTCATCCTCCGAATTGGACCGATATTACTTGTTGCGGAGAGCGAAGAGTTCTTAGCTTTGGATGCCGCGGCGTTGGAACGGCTCTTGGAGTCGTCGAGTCTCTGCGTGGACAATGAGATTCAGGTGACTCGATCGATTCACATTTCTCTAGGATTTTGGTGTATTCCTGGGCTCGAATAAGCTGGGATTCTTCAATGTAGGTTTACGAGTGCGCGCTCAACTGGTTGAGTTGCGGGAACCGGATGACCGACAAAAGTCTAGTTTCGAGAATTTTGGCCAAAGTCCGCTTGCCCCTGCTACCTCCCTGTTATCTCCGGAATACTGTCATGTATGATTTTTCGGACAACATCGAATGCAGGTGAGAACTCCCGTCTGATCCTGTGTATCGTACATTTGTGAGCTGCTCGGGCGATACTACTTCTCTGTCTCAGCCGACACTCAGCTTGCAGTCAGGTGTCAAATGTTCCGAGTTTCAGAAATCTGATCGACGAAGCCAAGGACTATCAGCTTTGGAGAGCTTCTTTGCTTTCTGGCGAAGCACCAATAACATCGGATCGATTCGAGCCTCGGAAAAGTTACGCAGGCATCCTGTTCTGCATCGGAGGCCGAGATATGTCGGGCGATCCTTGTGCGTCCACCGAATTCTATTCGGTATTGATAATGTTTGGCTGAAAGGCGTCGACATGCGCGTCAAGAGGAGACATGTTGCATCTTGTAGTGTCGCAGGTGAATTGAGTTCCTTGATAGGTGCTGATGGGGAAGTCACTCACGATTTGTGGAAGAGAGATTCGGCTGGTTTGGCTCTAACATTCGGCTCCACCACGCCATACAGGCAAAGTTTATGCAGTCGGGGGCTGTGATGAAGACAGCCGTCATTTGTGTTCCTGCGAAGTGTTCAACCCCAACCTAAACCAGTGGAAATCGATATCACCGATGAGAACCCCCCGGAGGGGTCTCGGAGTTTGTGCAGTCAATCTCGAAACGGGCCCCATCTACGCCGTTGGTAGGTTTCCATCGCTCTCTCTCGGACAATCGAGGTTCCGCTGAGATTCCTCCAGTTGAAACGAGCAGAAAATTGGTAGACTCTGATGACGTTGATTTCCTCTGAAATCAGGTGGTTTGGACGATATTAATTTTTTCAACACTGTGGAGCGATACGATATCATGAACGATGCATGGACGTCGGTTGCGCCATGCTTACCCCGAGAGGCGGCGTTGCCGTGGTGGCAGTACAGGTAGGCGTATGAGTATGATGAATTTTTGCGCTCCAACTCATGCTGTCACCAGAGATCTGGGGTGAGAGCTTGTTCAGAGCAATACCTCACCTGGGCCGATCGGCTTGTCGCAGGGCATCATATACGCGTTCGGTGGCAATGTGGGTCAAACGTCGCTGTCGGCGTGTGAAAAGTACGATCCTCATCTCGATCGATGGACTCATATAGCTTCGATGAAGTACAGGAGAGCAGGTGCTGCGGCTGTGGTCGGTTTGATCGACAAATACATCTACGTCTTCGGTGAGCACGATCAGCGAACAGAGCCTTAGAGAGTGACTTCAGCATCGTTCCGGGAAGCAAATGTCCCAATCATTTCGTATCAACTTCCACAGGAGGCTTCGACAGTCATATTCCGTTGAAGTCTGCGGAAGTGTATGACCTGAACAGGACGAATGGACTCAAGTGGCTCCGATGTCAGTCGCTCGCGGCGGGGTCGGCGGTGCGGCCCTGGGCAATCGGATATACTCAGTTGGAGGACACGACGGTACCAAATATCTCGAATCAGTTGAGGTCTACGACCCGATATCGAACACGTGAGTTCCAACTTCTCTGCAGCATTTTGCGAGCATTTGGGATTTTTTTTCGATGAATTCGTTCCGAGGATCTCTAGTCGCATCCCTTCTGGTTCCACCGAAACAACGGGGCGTTTATTTTCCAGATGGTCGTACGCGCATCCGATTTGCAAGAAACGTGCGGGGGCCGGGGTCACTCACTGCACCGGTTCCATAGTTAACTTGATGCACAAAAATCGGCATCGGAATCTTGGTGTTGAGACAGAGCTTGAAAGCTGTCGGTGCTCCAGTAGGAATCCAGAGTCTTCGGCAGATAATCTGGATCTCCACGCGAAAAAGGATGAACGAACAAATAACTCCAAACGATCCTATCTTGCTCAAGACACGGTTCCGTACGGCTTCATAAACGCGAAGTTCGGAACGGCCTAGGAGATGTGTTCTGGGCAGATACGCGTATGGCTCAGTTGTCAGAACAGGCCCTCGTTCGTTTCACTGTCCAAACTCCGAATCAGTTTAATGTATCAAGGTACTCGTTCAGTGTTGTGTTATCTATATTCAGCCGCTAGGTTGTTCAGCGGATTTCTACCGGAACGACTGATGTGAATTGAGAGCCAAAAGTTTTCGTTACTAGCCAGTGCATTGCACGAAAAACGGACTCCAAAGGGTTCTAGGAGGAGAATTAGAGTTGACGGAAGTTTGTTAAAGGAGGACAGCTTTTCTGCGCGGAGAGCACCCGCATTCGGACCCGGCTGTATAGAATAATTGACCTGTTTATCGTATTTCGGAACGGTTGTTCGGGAGAAGAACACTATCATGTGTCATTTACGCACATGCATTTAAGCGATCAAAATCAGGGTTCGATTCATCGGAGATTTTCGTAAATTCGTCATTCCTCCCTGTATGTACATAGTCCTTCGCACTGTTTCGATCACCTTTCTTGCCGACCTCAGTGGCGGATTCGCATCGGTGCCATACCAAGTCGATTGATGCGATAGCAATAAAGGGAAGTGAAACCATCTCGTGTGATGAATCTAACAGAGCGAAGAGCGAGACCCGGAAAACTGCAACGCCAACATTCTGGGAGCCGGAGCAGTATCCACGCGAACTTTCCCTTCTCTCAATTGCTTCATCACCTCGATCAGAGCTACGGGAGCGCCCCAAACTCAAGATGTATAGGACCGTGTGGATCTTCGAGACCGCGCTTGCCCCGAAGTTCAGAACTCGAGTTGCATGCACATCCTATCGCTCGTCCCGGACGAATCAGTTGTTTCCTGTAGGAGCACTTGCTCGAATGAGAACACAGGTTACTCCATCCGGAAGTCTTCCTCCTCGAAACAGTTCAGACTCGAGAGTTGATCACAGAGCGGAGCAATTTCTCAAGCAGGTCTGTGCTGATCGAAATTTGCAGGCCCGCAGTTGACATGGGATTTCGTTAACGTCATCAACGTGAGGAGCCCATCGACCGATGCGACGGGACGGAGCTCATCAACGCCTTCCGGAACTCTGTCTGAAATCTCGTTTGAATAGCTGTATTTTTCAGATGACGACAAAAGTAGAGCTCCCACTCCTCTCTGAGTAGTTTATTGGAAGACTCGTGACCGCGAAGCCTTCCAGCAATAGTGGCTTCTGCGTTTCGTCTGGAGTCATTCTCTCTGATTTTGGAAGCAGCTGTTCCTCGCCAGGGATACCACAGCAATATGACAAACATTCGCCGAGAAAAACTTATCCTGAGAATTTTCCATCTCTCTGCCCGACGGATTTTTATCGAGTGCGAGTCAGATCTCAGTCCGTATATTACTGTGTATCCCGTGGGGATCTGAGTCGGCTTCTGTCGGAGTTGATCGGATTTTGGCTCTTCACATCAAGTCGCTTTCTGTTGCCTGGACGGAGGGGGGCGTCAGTTCTTTCCGCGACGGGGACCGGACAAGCTGGGGGTCATCATCGATGGCGTAGCGGTGGGAAGCACGCTCGACATCATTGCAAGCTGTTCATTTCGAAGCCTTCGGACTCCCGCACTGAGGCGGCCTCCGGCGGCTTTCTTAGCACCCACCTCGGGGCAGGGTCGTGCTTGCTCTTCCACCGGAGACACTGGAGGATTTTTCGTTTCGAAAGTGCTTCTAGATGCGCTACCTGCTTTCGTGCCTCTTTCCTTCCCGTGTGAAGTACGCTCGTTCGGAGGGTTGTTGCCGGAGTTTTGTTTTCCCGGTGGAATGGATCCTCTCGGAGCTCCCGCTAACGCAGCGCTTTGAGGTTTCGTGTCAGACTTTCCTCGACTCCCGTCTTTTTCACATCTGCTGAGGTCGACGTTTGCTGCATCAGAAACCATGTCAGGCTCTTGGGAAGGCCTGCTGCTTCTGGATTGCGCTGTCCCTTCATCTGGATCGTCGTGGGCGAATCTCATGAACTCGTCAGCGGCTCTGATATACGACGTTGGTGAAGCTGGAGAAGCATTCGCTCTATCTGGACGAGAACTCAGCAGTATTATCGGTGATCTGTCATCTTTGGCTGTGCCTGAAGTCGTGTCCGGCTCAGATTGGAGTGGTGGGAAGGTTTTCGCCTTTCGTGGGACAGGGGCTCCAGATATCTCCTTGGGTGTTGATTCCTCGTCCTGGGAATGCTGTTTTTCCAGCGATTTCCCCTGTGGTCTTCTGCTTGCTGGCTCTCTTTCTGCCCTGGTCGAGCCGGACGATGCGGATTTCAAGCGATAATTGCGCCGAGATTTGGAGCTCTGCTTCTTCCGGCTCGACTTGCTGCGCTTCTTGCTCGATTTGCTGCCTCGCTTCGAGCCCAGATGCAGATCATACTTATGCGAGCCCCTCACAGACTTCGTCCTCGTTCGTTTTTTCGAGAGCAAACTGGAATCAGTTCTATCGGCGGGCAGGTTCCTAGCGGTTCGCGACGTTAGGCTCGTTTGAACATATTGTGCTTTGGTGGAAGCGAATTTGGGGAGTAACGCCATGCAATTCAATCCGTTGGCATTTGAGCTCTCAGTCTCTTCCGATTCCATCATCTTATCGTATTTCATTCTTCGCACTGTTATCCTGCTGAAAACAGGCTCCAGGACAGCTCTGCCCTTCCGAGATTTCTTCCTCGCCCTCTTCGAGCGGTTCTTCGACGAATTCCGAGGAGACTCCAGTGAGGGAGGAGTCGAGACATCCATTCCGCTTGGCGGCACGGAGCCACCACCTTGAACGGGGAAGAGTCCTAATTCTTAAACCTCTGAAGCAGTCCGGGCGCGACGCTCCATCGAACGGATCACCATCGTCAAACACTCATCCAAATTCTGATCTAACTTCACAAACGTTCTTTTTTTGTCGAATTCTTACCGATATTCGGGAGGGCGGATGATTTTCCGGCGGGAGGATCGAAGGTGACCGGGGCCACTTTGAAGATGTCCATCTCAGCTGCTCGCGCTATGGTAGGGCAGATCGGGAGATCATTAGCGATTGTCACACCTGACAGGTCTCCCAAAGCTTTCAAGATCAGGCCCGCGTATGCAATCCTCCCCCTGCAATCTGCATGAAGCCATCTGAAAAACGTGGATTACATATTCGGTCCGGCTCCAATGCAAATGTATCCAACCCGCAACGATCGGGACACCGCTCCCTCACCTCATGCCTGCTTTGAACAGCGCATCGATGCCGTGCCCCTCACGAATGGGTCGGTGCGACAATAGTTGCGTAACCTGACGCGCTGTCAGTTGGAGGAACGAATCAGTGTTGACAATGTTCCGGAAATTCATCGCGATCACAGTCATTAGCTTGTGAATATTCTCTGGCGAGACCGAAGTTCGCCCGAACTCGACGAACAGAATCAGCGCCTGATCCTCCCGGCGCAGGTTTTCGAACACTCGCTATTTCACCAAAATTCGTTTCTCATTCAGGCTTCGAACTAGATACGGAGGGAACATGAGAGGGCGAGAAGCTTCGTCGGCGGGTCTTATAGTAGATACTCACTTCCCAGCATTTGGTCTTCAGAGGAGCAATCCCGAGATCGTTCGCTGCGCAGTACACGTCAACGACATTCTGGATGTTGAGGTCAGGCTCTCGACCTTCGGAAAGTTCAGGCAAAATTTAGAGCGGGAGTGTTTTCCTCGCGTTTTCTGTTCCTGGGGGATACGAGTTGGAGAGCGTTCTCGCACTTTACCAGTCCTGAAGTAATCGGCAAAAACTTCGAAAGCAGCGTCGGAGATCCCATTCAGGATCAGGTGAGTCATCGTCTCATCAGTTTCGGGGAGAGTTTCACGCAATGCGAGACAGTGCTTCCGCAGGACAGCTGTCGGTATCAGAAACTGACGCTTGTTCAGTTGGACTATGGTGACAGCGGTGGCCAGCTCCTGTAACAGATGCACTCACGCTGAGGGTTTCTCTAGCAAATTCGAGTCCACAACACTAAAATTCTTGATTTCGCGCTGGACGTGCCAGCGGTTCGGGGGAACACCATATTTTTCAATTTTCCGGGTATTCTCTGGGAAAAACAACCGTGTTTACATCGAGAGACTGAGCCAAAATTTCATGACGGACCTTCTTCATGGCGAGATCAAATCGAATTTTCCGCGTTTCTCCTAAATCTTGGCTTCGTCGTTTGCCACCTTTCGTCTCTGGAGGACTTGAAGACTAAAGCCATCAGGAGCGAGATCAACATGGACGAGCTACTCCGATCCAATCGTACGACATACGACTCACCGGGGAGGACCAAACACTCTGAAGTTGCGAGTCGGAGGAACCCCGCCATTCAAGGACTTCCGAGAACTCGGATACCACCCGACTCAGTTCGGAATCTCGAACAACAGTTCATCTTGGGCTGGAAATCATCATACGATACCAATTTCTTCACTGTTTTCCTCCACCATCTACATAGTCCGAGAGAAAGTTTCTTCATCGCGCTGTTTCAAGGCATTTGGAAAAACGTGTAAAGACAGTTCGATCCCGATGAGAACTCTCTAGAGACCCTGAAGAAATATATTGATTTCAAGAGCAGTCGATTAGATTCGTATTGAATGCTCTCTTTGTAAACTTAGCCGGGGGGAAGCCGAGGAAACCACTTATCCCAAGAATCCCAGGAAATTCGTCGATTTAATGATTGACGACTTCATCTTACGCACCCCTGTAGGCCTCCGCTCGTACATTGCCTCTGATGCTGCACCAGCTTTATGCCGGGGGGTCCATCAGCCATGCTTCGCCTCCCTGGAGCGGCGAGCACAATCGTAGAGAAATGCCGAGGTTCGAGAGAATTTTGAACAGGTTACCATGCTCGCTCCGCTATCTGAAAAAAGCAGAGGGAGAGTCAGACGCAAAATGTTGATTCCCTGCCCCTCTGGAAACTAGCACGGAACACGTTAGAAAGCCCTGATGGAGATAAGTGACTGTGAACGTCGGTCCTAGTTTCGTAAATACTTCTCAGTAGCCAGCCTCCATCGATCATACTTCGGGACCATTTGACTAAAGCCGAATTGAAGTTCTCGGCCACGCTTCTGTTCTAGGATTGCTGTTCTGCGATGCACGCCGCATCTCAGCGTCTCCCACCCTCCCCAGGAGGAACGAGTTCTCCTACAGTCACCAGAATGTGATGTGTCAATCAACTCGGTTAGCTTAAAGGTCACAGTGTTTACGGACTCCCGTAGTCAGACCATTCGATATTTTTCGAATCTGGCGAGCCCCGGAGATTACCTGCTTCGCTTTCGATTGCAGCTCATTGCACGAGAAATGAGCCACCAGATTCGGATCTGATCGATGGATCAACAAGGCAACGAACGGAGATAACGGGGCGTGAGAGAGAACATACATCTCTCCGGGCGAATCCGCCTGACATCAAGCCAAACTTCCAGGAAAGTGATCAAGAACATAGCCGATTGACCGAGAAAACGTGGGCCGAAATTCAAGTCCGCCAAGAATCAGGTTGTAAGCAGATAGTAGCTTCAACGGAGGTCCGGTTTTCACAAAGCTTCACCGATATCAGTGCAACGAAGCCTGACAAGTTTGGACCGTCTATAAGACGAAGCTCTGGAACGATTTTCTCACCACCAGTTCGCGTCGGCTTGCTTCTAAAAGTATCGCTGCATCTGGCGAGTCCGATTCGAGGATAGTGTGGCGGGACGGGAGATGTTCCTCGGAAGCGCCGGAATGGGGGGGGGGGAGGGCATTCTCGCCGATCTCGGCCACCATCAAAGGAGGCCGCCAGATGGCGCTGATGTAGGATAGCCAGGAATGGGGGATTCCTCGAAGGAATCTCAGAGTTGACAATAATATATGATGATACTGTAATTGGCGTAATGAATCGAGGTTATCAGAGCAATGAGGATATCAATGGTTAGACAATAAAGAGAGCCTAGAGAGTTCGGGGTTCTGGCGCATGGTTCTCAGGCTTCGAGCGTCTTCACGGCCGACAGCGCCAAGTCAGTTGTGTGGCGAAACGGATGTTGTCTCTCAGAGGAGGCCGCCAGGTGTCGTTGAAGTGTTAAGCAATGAGGGGAGGTTCCTCGAAGGAATCCTAGGGTTTATAATAATAGATGATGATATTGTAATGGGCACAATGAACCAAGGTTGTCCGGCTGATACGGATAAATATGGATACTCAATGAAGAGTATTGGGAGAGCCCGGGGTTCTTGCGCATGGTTCTCAGGCTTCGAGCGTCTGCACGGCCGGTGGCGGCCGAAGGGCTAAAGTCAGTTACAATTCAACTCCCGTGTCGGATACACGGCGATCGAGAGGTTCTCGATCGGTTCTGGAGAACTCTGCGTCAGGGTTGGGGAATCTCAGGGCTGGTGAAACCACAACCCCTTGTGTCTTTCTGGCTAGCCAGGCGTGGATTTCGTCACAAGTTGGATCGTAACTCCCGTGTCGGATACACGGCGACCGACAGGTTCTAGATCGGTTCTGGATAAATCTGCGTCAGGGCTAGAGAATTTCGAGGTAAAACCAAACCTCGTGATGTCTTTCTGGCTGGCCAGGCGTATATTTCGTAACGTAATGGTCGAGATAGAAATATCTAGACGGGATAGGGAAATATACGACCACATAATCAGGGCACCTAGAGAGCAAAGAGCGAAAAATTTCTGGAAATACACGCGGAAGGAAGAGGGAAAAACCCAAAAATTGGTATGCCCGACTAACGAACTCGGCCAAGACATCGCGGATGATCAAATGGAATCATATCTAACGGATGTCCTCAAAACGGTTCTTGAATGCGAAAAATCGGCTACAAGAGACGGACTGAAACCACGCGACACCACCACGATGCCTCAGGGGTCAAAGCTACCCATCGATGCACAGATGGTCGAAGAAGCCATAGGGAAAGTATCCGCCGAGTCCGCGAAAGGACTGGATGACATACCCGCATATGTGATAAAATCCGTCGGAATGGTAGGACACGAATACATAGCTCGAATGTTTACGGGCATAACGGAAGGATCACAACCAATCCCGGCAGAATGGCGCCAAGGGAAAGTCACACTACTACCAAAAACTAACTCAAAGAAGAAGGACCTTAAAACCTATCGCCCGCTTACGATATCCAGTATTATGTATAGACTATTCGCAAGGATCCTATGTAAAGAAATCCAGAATTGGATGGAAGAGGATGGGATCCTCGGAGAAATGCAACACGGCTTCCGAAAAGGAAGGAGAGGAGACGACTGCATATACATTCTCACATCGTTGATAGAGGCGGCCAGGCGGGAAAAAGCCGGACTAGTCACCTGCTTCTTGGACTGCACGCGGGCCTATGACAGAATAGACAGAACTCGTTTGTGGGAAGTGCTGAAGAGTAAAGGTATGCCCAAAACCATACTAGAAATAATTCAGGGTCTGTATAGAGACAATGAGGTGACCCTACAATATGGCACACACAGGTCCGAAACGATCCCAAGTGATAAAGGACTCCGACAAGGATGTCCAATGAGTCCAGTACTATTTATCCTATACATTTCCGACCTGGAAAAAAGGTTGGAGCAAACCAAAGCGGGATTCAAGGTCAGGACGAAGGGAAATATCTTCGACCTACAACAACCGAAACACATCAACATGTGTGGCCTGTTATTTGCCGATGACCTGGTGCTGATGGCACAATCCATGAGAAACATGGAGCGGTTATTGGAAGTTGTATCGGGATTCGGAGAAGAAATGGGACTCCAATTCAACCCCGATAAAAGCGCGATTGTAGAATTTGCAAAAGTAAATGACTCAGAATCGGAGGAAACACTTCGAATACAGAACCAACTGATACCGGTTCTCGACCGGTACAAATACCTAGGAATCACGCTCTGCAACGAGAAAAATTACCTCCAAGAACAGGAAAAGATCTGGGAGGAAAAAGCAGAGAAAGTGATCAGACAAATGCACGCCAAGTCACTGTGGAGATTCAACAGATTCGAAGTCACAAAGATACAATGGAAAAGCACAGCAGTCCCAGCACTAACATATGGAAACTCGGTTACAACCATGCCCGCCAAAGTGCGGAAACGGCTCGAAAACCTGCAACGCGAAGCAGGACGGTGGGCCTTGGGACAACCGAACGCGAACACCGCCGTCGAATTCATAGACGGAGAACTAGGATGGTCACCCTTCGAGGCACGCGAAACGAAAGCGAAACTCATGTACTCTGCCAGAATAAGCGAAATGAATGAAGCCAGGTGGCCAAAAGCGATCCATACCATGCTGGAGATCACAAATACGGAAACCTCATTGAAGAAAAGAATCAACCAAGTTAAGAAACGATTCAAATGCCAGGAATTGAAAGAACTATCAACCAGCGAGTCAAGGATGGGTCTCAAAAGCTACAAGAAATATGTGGAAGAGAAGCTGAACAACAAGATGGATAAGGAATGGCGAAAGGGTATGTCGGAAAAGAGAACGCTTGACCGATATCGCAATTTCAAAAAAGCTCGAGGAAATATCGAACACATATACGATAACAGTAGAGGCAGTCGACTGCTCGCGAACGCCAGAGCGGGATGTCTACAGACTAGGAAATACAGGTCAAGATACATAGACATCGAAGCGATCTGCCAACGGTGCGGAAGGGAGGACGAAACTATGGAGCATGTGCTTCTTGAATGCGAAGAAATTTCAGATGCTGAGTGTATAACACAGAAAAGACTAGGACTACACGAAGAGAGCACACCAAGAATGATATTCGACACCAAGAGAATACTTGAGAAGTGGGAACGGAAAAACGACCCAGACCGTATGTCCGAGAAATAATAATAACCGCACCGTCGACCAGCTGAGTCATCGCCCCGTGTTAAGGGTCTCCAGCTATATTTGGAATGAAAATACAGCATGAAGATGGTCAATAAACAATCAATCAATCAATCAACGTATGAGGGGTATTTAGCCCCGTTGGCCATGCCAAGTGGTTGAGCTTGACAGACCGACGCCGGACTTGCAACAAAACCCGTAGTCCCCAAGAAAAACCCGTTGCAACAAAACCCGAAGGGCCAAAAAATCGTAGGGCCGAAAACCCCTTCTCTCGTCTTGAAGGTCAAGCGGATCGAGCGATGCTCCTATGCACAGAACAGGCTCTGAGAGACTGCACTTGGATGGACAAGAAGAAACCAGGTAAATCATGATAAGCTTTGGAACTGTACATCCAAAACGATGCCCGACTTGATCGCGAGTCGAGCAGGGCAGGTTAATGATCAATGACACACCGGGTATGGGAACGAAGCCATATACGTCGAGGAACTTCCTAACATTGGGATTTTCGCGAAGCGCCAGCAGGGTCGACGTCACTGGAGATCCTTTGCCCGAATACCCTGACCTCAGAATGACACGAGGGTAGTCTCTCACACTCGTGCATAGAAGCTTAAGCTCGATTCGCTTCACCATCGAAACGAGAGGAAGCGTTTTCGGCCCTACGGAATAGTTTTTTGGCCCTCCGGGGTTTCGGTAAAGTGAATTTCAGCCCATCGGGAAGACTCCACGGTGAGTTTCGGATTGCAGCTTTCGAATCGTCCGTAATCAGCAGAGTACGAAGGAATGTCGCAGAATGCGGTTCAGAGTCTGAATCAGGGCTGCGTAACTGGCGAAGATTATTCCCGTTGCGACAAGGCATTGGTTCACAAGATGCGAGGAAGATTTCCCAAGAAATTCGGGGAGCCATTGCATTGGTCGTCTTGGTCTCTTCACCTGAAACGCATAGAAAGATTCGGTCAGTATTAGACCGCGGCGTTTACTGTGGAAAGCAGTTCTTGAACGCAGACAAGATTCAAGAACGAAGCATCAAGCAAGCAAACACCGTATATAATGTCTGAGTCAAAAACTCCCTGGAATATGCAAACTTCCTCACTGAGAGTCATGAGCTCGGTTCATCGCCAAGCAGCGTCGGGTCCCTAGTTTCTATTTCTGTGAGTTTCATAGAGTAAGACAAAAGGTTAGGAGGATATGGGGCCCGTCTCCTGGATTCTCTCAGAATTTCGACGAATTTCCATAATCAGCGCGTGTACTTTCGAGCATCAATGATGAATTATTCCAATGTGCAGGATCTCGAGACCACTTGGACCGACAGATAATTTTTAGCCCTCGATGTCGAGGGCTTTGGAGTAGCCAGCGGTTCTCCCGCATTTCCGATACCCATATCACGCACCCCAGCACATCTCACGTTCTGCTCATCGGTGGTCTCCAAATGCCGTCCGGATCGAGCGACCTCGCTCAAAAACACTTTGCTCCATCAATTTGCGGTCGTGTGAGGATAAAACTGATCTTTAATTCTCTGAAATAGTTTAGCATTTCGAAGGTTCAAGAGTCGTGGCGGATTGGGATCAATTTATCAGGATGTGTCCATTCGAAGCTCAAACGTGAATAACAGGCGAAGTGAAGTTTGCGCGAGACTGGTTCTTGCGACCTCACTCATAACTTGCTGCGTGACCAACACAGCGTTTGTCCTGTGACAACGAACATGACTCACATCAGAGTCACCATAATTCCTGTGAGCCCGAGAGTTTTTTTTTTGCAAGAAAGCCAGCTGGAACTTGTTCCTTGGAAGTTACTCTCCGTGTTATGCGGACGTGGCGAACTTTTGGATTGAAGGAGTTTTCTAACGGGAGTGCTCTTTCCAGTGGCTCCATCGGATGTCCCTTGACGATAAAGGGCAAGTTGGAGGATACCACGGCGGACTTTTCACCGATGTGAGAGGGAGTCTTGCTACGAATCTAGCCCAGCGAAGTAGGAGCGCGAGTTCCAAAAACGAACCGTCGAGATAATGATCTCGAGAGCTCACGAGCCGGATTGCATTGCAGGTTTGCAAACTCATGAATGCGACGCATTTCGCGAAGTTGCCTGAAGACTTGTCGTGGGGTGATTGCAACGAGACGGCTTGCTCTGGAATGTTCGCCCCCGTCATGGCAAATGTATTGGTTCTCAACAGTCTTAACAAGTATAGACCGGAGTGTTGGACTTCGGCAGTGGAATTCCTTCGGAGTAAATTCCATGAAAGATGTGGAAATCCTTGAACGACAGAAAATTCTGGCTCCTCTAATATCAAACTCCGGACCACTCTCCCTCCGATCTCATGGCGCACTTCGCTCGAAGCGAGTTAATTGAGCCAGGCTCGATAGGAGCAGCGGGCACAACTTACATTGACGTTTCATTCCGCTAGGAAAGCGACGTAGCCTTCGGACCCCACAGCTACTTGAACACCTACGGCCAGCATTTCGATCCAGGCTCTCCGATTACCTACGAGCAATACACGGTTATAACCGGTCAGTTGTGTGTCGAGTGACCCAGCCAGGACAGTCGCGGATTCCTAACAGGAGGAAGTTCATCGGAATGAGATTCGGAAATTCAGTGAATCGTTTGATTATAGGCATGCTGACTGCCTTCGGAACGGATTCAACGTCGCTACTGTGGATTTTGGACATCGGCATGTATGTGATGATGATCAGTCTGCCCTGGTTGGTCGCCGTCTCGATTTTTTCAGTTGTCTGGCTCCAGAACAAACTCACCGAACCAGAGGAACAGGATTTTGGAGTTTTGGTCGTTTCTGGCTATCAAACGATCCTAAATCAAGGTTTGTCGTAGCTTCCGATTTTCCATCGCCGTCAGAGAAAAGAGGCTGGTGAGGAAAATGGGAACTCCTCCGCGGAAATCATTCCTCGTTCTCCCCGCGTTGTTTTTCCGACCGCGCTCGATCCAAATGAAGAACTCCGCGACGTACTCCTCAAACTTCAAGCGATAGAGAACAGTCACTGAGTTTTATGGAATGCAACGACTCCAGGTGGCGAATTCAGCAGCAAGAGCGTTGTGAGCCGCGCCATTGTCATTCTGTTCATATTCGTTGCTTTCTTCATAAGCAATCTCTTCTCCTCGTTCATCAAAGCCTCGATGGTCATGAAACCACCCACCAAGCGTATATCATACTTGAAAGAACTCATCAAAGAGACCAAGATCAGACCAGTTCTGACTGCAAACTCGTACCTAACAAACATGATCAGAGTGAGTCTCCGAACTGCCGTGCTGGAAATGAGTTAATTCCGAGCTGAGATCCCCGGGGGATAAATCTTCGGAAGAGATTTTAGCTCAAAAGAATCTACTTCGCAGATTCAAGGCGATGCGAATCCGGATTACCGAGCCCTCGCAAACATCTTCGACAGATTCGGATTGCCTGCCACGCCACAGGAAGTCATGTCGCCGGCTGCGACAAGAGGGATTTTTAATGGAACCTCTTTCACTATATTGGATTGTGAGCTCTTCAAGTACTTCTTCTACTTCGGCTGGCAAGCGAACGAAGACACTCGGAAGGCCTTCTATTACTGCGCGAAAGATTTCGTGATAGTCGTTCATGCAACGTGGTACTTCAACCGCCACACGCTCCCGAAAGAGTTTGTTCGCGGATTCAACAGGAAGTGAGCGATGACCGAGGATGATGAGCTTTTCGCTTGAAACTCAGAATCTTTTCCCCGTGCGAGCTATCGGAGAGTCTTCTTCTCCCATTCCACCCGGTCGACTCTGAATCAATCCAGAAGCCCTTCCATTTTTCAGAACCAATTGGCTGATGGAGTCACCGTCCCGGTACGTTCGAGAATACAAGTTGCCACAAATTCCGCCGTGGTCAAGGGTATTCGACAATCCGATAAATGAAGACAACGACGATCCGATCACACTTCAAGAAACCGCGGGCTCACTTTTCATCTACTTGGTGGGAATTGGTGTATCGTGCATATTCTTCTGTCTTGAATGTTTTTATTATTATTTCGGAGATCGTTTCGGAAGGCCCACAGAAATATATCGGGCATTCAAGGCTGGTTCATTCCTGGCCATGTGATGAGCTCTTCAAAAGACTCCCTTGGCAGAGCATGGAGTCGCAAAAATACTCAGAGCCGTCGAGTTAATCCACATATATCGAGTGTTTCTGGAGAGGCTGCTCCGTTGAGAATTAAACAAACAGCTCCACTTTTCTCGAGTTTTCATTGTGAATAGAATGAGTGTCGTTCCAATAGGGGGTCGACGCACCCGCACACGGAGGAGGACTCGACTCGATCAAGCATGTCAAAAAGGTTCTCGAGACTGAAACTGAGTCTATGTGTATCTTAGGTTTCCCTGCTTTACCGTGCCGACCACGAGGCTCCAGGTTCCACTGCAATACTGGGGGCAGTGACGTGCACGCCGCGTGATGTGAGAGAAGGGAAAATCATCGGATCCCGAAGCCCCACAGCTATTGACATGAATATCGACAGAGTGTTTTTCTTCAAGTCGGGAATTCGGGATCCCGATTTTGCCCGTAGCTTCATCATTCGTTGGATTTTTTTTGAGAATCAAAATCTCGAGTCGCGTTTGACGCGCAGACTAAAACCGGCCACGAGCCAGAAAACCGATTGAAGTTATATCGACGCCTCGTAGCGTGGCAAGCAATCGTTTCCTTCCCGTTCTGGAGCCCTGTCCCTTGGCCAATATACTCCGTGGCATTTCCTCTCAAAACTTCTCAACGAGGACGAATCGAAGGTTTCTATTTGGATGGAAACTCCTTGAAATCGGCCAAACCATCCGAATGTCGAGCGAGTTGATTAGAGAGTTGATTACTGTGGTCAACTCGATCTCAATCCCGGCGAGATGAGCAGCAACCTCGGGGTACGTTTTCCCCGTCTTGACTCGGAGAGTATGAATGGGAGGTACTGAGATCGCTAAAGACGCGTGAGGTAGGCCTTCGTCGGCTATTCCCTAATAGAGCTCCAAGAGGGGGCGAAGCATTCCACGTTTCTTGGATAGACCAGGTTTATGCGTATGAAACCGGAAAATCCTCGAGAGGACGCTAGCGTCGGCAGCGGTAAAATGCTTGCAGCGGTTGCAGTCAGTCAATGTCTCAATCTTTCGTGAGAGCTGGAGCTTGTGTGTTCTTTTCTGTATCGAACACTTCTGATGGATGGGAAAATTCCCACACTTCTCCTCCCATTGCGCACGTCATCATTGTAGTGAGCAGTCCTATGCCCCGCCCGGCTACAGCTAGTTTCCGGAAGCGATTATATCAGAATTGAATCTGAACCATCTTAAGACCCAAGCCCACCGCCGGCAATGGGATTTGCGAAGCGATAGGGAGTGTTACTGAAGCAATACCGGAAGGTGATCCCGGGACACTTCTGAGGACTGGCTGAGAGGTTCAGCCGGAAAACAAAGTTTCCGGAAACGGAGAGTGTTGGTGGCATGCGGGAACGGAAAAGACAGAGATGTTTGCGGTGTAGGAGTTCAGCGAGTACTGAATTGTTTACAATTTCGATTCCAGAGCAGACGTTGTCTGCGGCGCCGTATTCGAATGGATCTCGACAACTTCTCCTCTCTCAGGAAATTCTGCTTCGAGCTCATAACCTTGTGAACTCTGCATTAAATTATCACAATAGATATCGCATTTTTGACAGCCTTTCATTGAAATCTCTTCGAGGTCCATTGGCCTTTGTTTGTCCGTTGGGAGACTCGTTCTTTTGGGAGCTCCTCCGTGACTTCATAGGCGATTCCTTTTGGAACAGCTTCTCCTCCGCTTGCAGAAGCTTCAACTCCCATTGACTCGGTTGCATTTCGAAAAGACTCTTCCACATGTTCCCCCTGGGAAAAAGCTTCCTTGTTCTGGTGCTTCCTCGACTTTTCCTGCATTTCATCCGGCGATGTATCATTGTAAACGTGAACGTCGTCGTCCTCTTCGTGATCAACCACGACCTCCTCCGAACACTTCCGCATTTGGTCGAAGTGACGCTTCCAGATTCCGAGTGGCACTCGAATTTTGCTCACTCGTGCACCACATTTTTGCACAGCTTCACCCGGGATCCACCGAGTTTTCGGAGCTCTTTAATCACGCACCAAAACCGTCTCACCAACCTCAAACCTTGAGGTTTTCGAATCCGGATACGAATCAGTGACTTTTTTCTCTCTCAGAAGATCCAGTCTGGATCTGAGCTCAGGACCAAGCATCCTCGCTGCGGGTGACTAGCCAGATGCGCTAACGTTCAAGTGTTGCCGGAAGGGAAAACGAGGTGGATTCTCGTGAAGATCGCCCCCCTCCGACGACAGTTTCCGCAGCCCAACTTTCATTGTTGCATTATATCGTTCGACTTGTCCGTTTGAACTCGGGTGGAATGATGGGGATTGACGCTGCAGAATGCCGTTCACTCTACAGAAAGCCTTCATTTCATTTGACACGAAGGTCGGATCGTTATCGGTCACGATGAGCTCGGGGAGTTTGAAACGCGCAACCGTATCACGAACACAGCGTTTCATGGTGACCGAAGTCTTGTTCGGAACCATGAAAGCCTCCAACCACCTCGAGTGCGCGTCCACCATCAACAGAACGTACTCTCCGCTGATCGGCCCGGCATAGTCCAAATGTGGTCTTCCGAAAACTGAAACGGCAGGTCCCCAACCATGAAGCGATATTCTTGGCGGGTTCCGAGCATAAGTGAGACACGGCTTGCAGCTGAGGGTGATTCCTTTGATATTACGATCCAAAGAACTCCACCAGACGAAACGATGAGCCAACTCCTTCATTTTCTCTACTCTGGAGTGACCCTCGTGGAGTTCTGCGAGTATTTTCGCTCGGCATGATTTCGGCATCACTATCCGATGTCCACGAAAGAGGCTAACCTTTCTGAGGTTTGTCATGCAGTGTCATAATGCATGTTCTCGTATCATTGATGGGATGATTACCCGTTATTGGAAGGTTCCAACCTCACTCGGAGGTCGGAGTGAATGAGGACAATGCGGCGATCCCCGACGACCGGCATCAGATCTGCTGTTCGAGCCTGTGGGTTATCCCTAATACTCTGATTGAATCTATTTCAAATTTATATGGTGCCGCCTAACTCATCCCAGAGCTCATTGAAGGGTCACTCACAATTGAAGAAGGGGACGATATTTTCCTCTGCACACAAAATTCAGTCAGCAGTAACGTAGCCCAACCGAACACAACAAACTGAGACCTCAGAGTCTCCCGACTGGGTGCTGAAGGAAACTTTGTTCAACGGCACCCATCATCGCAAAGAGGGTTTCAGCGAGTTTGCGAGTCGAACTGAGCCAAGAGCTTGCTCAAATTTTTGACCATGGATTCGGATGGATCGGATTTGAGCTCCTGAGTGATGTCTCTCTAGAACCGGAATCGATTCGCGGGGATTCCATCCTATTCGGTGAGCAGGAAGATTCTGAATGGGTTTCGTATGGATCCATGAATCGATGCAGGCTCCTGGCCATATTCCGGATCGATTCTCGCAGAGACGGCTTGTGCGGCGTCTCATCTCATTCACCTAATCGCAGCGCTCACTTACACGGGGCCGCGATGTTCTGTGTGGACAGGGTACTTGAGCTTAGAAATCAGGTCTCCGGCTGTTGTTCTAGGGTCCGATCGACATGGGTTTTGCATGAAATCTCCATCTGTTGAAAACAAGGACTCAGACATCGGCATTGCTTTCGGCGCCCCGACTGGTTATCCAACCCCGACCGGAACCTCGAATAAGTCGTTCGGTGGAGTTTCACCGACTCGGAACCCAATTTTCAGTTTGATGATCCAAGTACTTTCCAGTCCAGCCTGGCTGTTGCCTGTCTCTCTCTGCCTTGAGCCACTCCAACGCGATGGGAATACCGGCTCCGCCAATCAAACGTCGTGCACAGCCCTTGTCAGCGATCTAGCGGCTGTTGCGCTGATCTCAGCCGCTAAGCTTTCTAACCTTTCTGAGGACTCCAAGGCTCCCCAGCGAAGATCGATAACAGAGACAGTTGGACGCTCGGATCGCGAACAATTATTTATCATTAACACAATCCGAACAATGGAAAAGCTCAAATGATACGGACCAAGAGACTGGTCACACGGAGAGGATTCACGTCGAGGAGGCTACGATGGTGGAATCAGCGGTTAGGGTCATCGAAATGATTGGGGCACTGAGGCGGCCGAATCCTCCCAAATTTTGTTCGCCTCGTTGGAGACGGGCAGAGTCGAAACCTTCATGAGCTCGCCTCGGAAATCGTTTCTGATTTGGCTCTTGGACTCATGGATCGATCGCTTGTGAAGAGTAGCTTGGACTATAAATCAACTCTGAAGTTTCGTAGTCTCACAGTGATGAACAAACTACAGCTACGCTATCAGTTGAGAGTTTATTCCGCTGATTGTTCGTCGAACAGCATAGTCTCGTGACCGTACCGCTCATTTTCAGAAGAGCCCATGACAATGCCGGACTTGAGGGTTTCTTTCATCCCTGTGAGTACCAAATGCTGCATGGAGAAACAGAACGAATTCAGTGTCTCACGCACTTTGGAGTATCGACTATACAATGCATAGAATCTCTTCACGGAACTCCTCGCCGAATTCCACAATAAAAACTTTCTTCCAGTTCCTTTTCGCGATCAGTTTGAATGATGAAGGCCGCCTGGGAGGGTTATACGGCGGAATGTTCGACGCTGTGAGGACAAAATCATAGGAATCTTCTCTCTATGAGGACACATTCGAGTGATCCGTCGGAGCCTTGTCCAACGTGATCGGTTCTTGCAGGCCTGTTCCCTGATGAATACGACGTACAGAGCGAGCATGCCCCCTGAACTTTCTTGGGGCGACTGCAACGAAACCAGTTGTTCCGGGATGTTCGCTCCACTGACCACAAATGTGAGTATACATATACAGTCCTTTATCCGGGTTGAGTTCGCCCAGATGATTTCGGAAGTCGACGGACCCTCATCGGCAATATGGAAGGTTCCGAGTCACGAGCCGCGTATCCCTGGCAGGACAGCGACGTCGCCATGGGACCACACAGCCTCCTCAACACGTATGCTCAACATTTCGAGCCCGGGACGCCAATATCTTTCCAGCACTTCTCGATAATAACAGGTAGCTGGGAAGACTCGCCGGCATGTCGAGCTTTGTTGGGACGAATCGCATATGAATGTTCTCGATCTCGATCAGTGGCGGACCGCACCGATGTGCGGAATCGAGATTTCGTTGGAGGAGAGGCGATACCAGTTATGGGACAAAACCGCACTCAGTATTCCTCGGAGCTCTCGCTCCTCTGAGCCTTGAAAATGTTGACAGAGTCTGCGTGAACTCTCCCCACGGTCGGCCGCTGTTCTCTGAAACGTTTGAGGTCCTCGAATCAGTCTGATCCTTACTCTCAAGCAAAACACATGATTCTCTCCAGGGATGAGACGGGCGTACGGTATTGACTCGGCCTCAGTTCTCAAGGTCCTAGATACCGGCATGTACGTTCTCCTAATTCTCCTACCATGGTTGGTGGCTGGTCTCGTGCTCCTTGCCACTCGGCTACGGAAATTCGCGAATCCCAACGATGGTCCGGGGAACACGCTGGACCCGGGCGTTCTGGTCGTCTCCGGCTATCAAACCATCCTGAACCAAAGTTGGATCTTCTCTCCGAAATCATTTTCAAGTCCATTTTGTGCAGCCTACGTTGTTATGCTGGTGCCACAGGGCCCGACCTTGAGGCTGTCGTGCAAGCTAAGACTCCATCAAACTTTCACAGGCGCTCAATACAGCAATGAAGTCATCTCGAGCCGTTTGGTGGTGATGTCGTACATTCTAGTGGCGCTATTCCTAACAATTCTGTATTCGTCATTCGTGAAAGCCTCAATGATGGTAACTCCGCCGACCAAAAGAATATCCTACCTCAAAGAGCTCGTTCAGGAGAAAAACATGAGACCAATCGTGCCCTTCAAGACTTACGTGACAGATCTCATCAGGGTGAGTCTTCTAGGTCACTAAGTGAAGGCAATGATTTCTTCAAGAGATCCCTCCCTGGTCACAGACGAACTGTGTTTGGGAAAGTCTGTTTGACAGGGTCTGACTTATTTGAGCTGATCGCCGTGCCCGTAGACGAAGCCAGCTTGCCCCCAAAAGACCTACTAACCCGGAGCGAGCCTCGAATCCAGCTTAGGGCGACCGATTTGCCCTGAGGGTTCCTCACAGGATACGAGACTGAACTCTCCTTATGGCCGTAAAGAAAGCATCGGTTTGATAGAGATGGAAAATTATTATCTAATAATCCACTGATTAACCCACTCCCGGTCCTTCGATCAACGATCCCCAAGGAGACCATTGCTCCCTTGTTTTGAGATGGCGACCAATCGTCCTGATAGTAATAGAAAAGCGATGGAGGAATCGTCTATTCCGGAGCTCACGAAGTCTGTCTCTGGGTCCAAACTCTCGTAGAGCTAAAACAGATGAAGAAATCGTTTGGAAGCTACTGCTTTGCCCGGTATTCGAGCTTGATGAATCAACAGATGCAGGCAGAAGTGAGCACGGATTACTTCAAGCTGAATCAGATATTTGAAGAACGGGGCCTCGTCGACGTCCTCAGTCTGACTTCGGTGGAGAGTTTGGAAGGAATTCTGAATGGGACGGCCTTCACTTTCTCCGAGTGCGGCCTTTTCAAGTTCATCTACTACTATTCATGGATAGAAATCTCGGAGGCGAATACCGGGTATTTCTACTGCGGGAAAGACAATGTTCTGAGTGTTTACACGACGTGGTACTTCAACCGCGGTTCCGTTGATGAAGACTTCATTAGAAAATTCAACCGAAGGTGGGTCATTCTATGATTCCTCTCAGACTCGCATTATTCATTCATCGTCATGAATCAGAGAGGATCCCACCATCAGTTATTCATTGGTTTCAGGACAAGGTGGCTGGTGGAATCCCCGCAACGCTTCGTTCGGATGCATGAACTACCACAGATTCCGTCTTGGATTCAAGTTTTTGACTCACCGTTGAACGAGGAGAGAGCTGATCCAATATCGGTTAACAATATGATGGGCTCTATTTTCATATACCTCGGTGGAATGGTCGTGGCATGTGGTGTCTTCATCATCGAATACTCTGTGTCGCTTGCAGTGCTTTTTCTATAATTCGGAAGTTCAGATCTGGCCATTCACGTCAGAAATGATATACATGACAAGAATCGGGATCCAGGTCACAGGGAACACTTGCGACCTGGTCGAGTGAACCTTTCAATCCTCTGATTCCGGCTTCCTTCAATCAGCGTTGTTCTCAATTCAACCACAGGACAATAGAACGGATACCGAAGTCTAAGACGCGGAACAGTCTATTTGTTCGAACAGGGTTGAGGGGTAGAGGCACCTTGGATCGTGCTGAAGACTTGACTCTTCATCATCACATCAAAATGTCGGAATGGTTCTCTTGGGAATGTAGACCTGACTTGTATACATGGGTATTGGTTTCATGTTTATGGTGGACATTTTTAGGAACCTCCGATGCATTCACATTCTTTGTCGCCGTGGAGGAACAGATCCTCCATTCTAATTTCGTTCCTTGTACCTGAACTTCGGAATCTATTGAGGTTCAGCACGAGTCCATCGATGTTCTACGAAAAAGTCGACCCGGGTTTCGCTGTCACTGGCATTCGGGTGTTTCCATGAGCAGTGCAATGACGATACCGAACCCTCAGAATCATTCGTGAACTTGCACTTTCGTTCCTTCGCATCAAGGTACCTTAGACCTCAATACTTTCCGAAGCCTTGAACGAATGCTGCACCTGAAATCATGTCCTTCGTCATTGCAGTTGAAGTCAGCTCAATTTCAGGAGATATTCTCATCTGGGCGGATAACGAACTAATGCGTCTTGAGCCGGGAGAACTCTCGCTCGAGCAGAACTACGAATCAAAGACAGCCATGATTGATTTGCTCTAATCGCCAAGTTGTCCCAGCGACAATGACCAGGAAAGGGTTTCAAGGAAGCCGCTTGTCGACTGAGGCTTTCAATTCTCCAACAAGAATATCTCCAATTTTTCCGAGCACCACTCGGTCGGCAGTTTTTCATCAAAGCTAAAGACGGTGCAGCCTGAGGCGGCGGAATTTCCGTCGACGTTTTCTGCGACTCCTCGAAAATAATCCAGTTCCGGCGGCTCCGTCAAGCGTTGAATCTCTATTGAGCCTTTGGAACTTCACGCAACAACGAGCGCCGGTTCGCACTGGCTGAAAACGGCAATCAAGGGACCAGAATTGGATGCGAACATTTTTTGAATAGTTTCTTCCCAAATGCAGCTCACTATCGAGGTTTTAGTTCCCGATACCAGTCGCTAGAAGCCCTTAAGTCTCCGCACCTTATCCTGTGAATACCTACTGATTGTTTTGGACGAGCGGTCGAACCCGGAACTCGCAAAAGATGAAATCCCAATTTTCCGCCCCGAAAATGCTTCTCCAACTCTACCCGTCTTCTCATCGCGCTCGAAACTGGCCAGAAATATCAACGGAAAGCCTGCGAAGCGATCCTCCTTCGACATGGAGATGAGTTCCGCCAATCGTCCGAACCCTCAGAGCTCCGCTCTCAGCTCTGCGCTCACCAGCGCAGCGAGGGGGGAGCAGGGGCGGTGTGCCCCCGGCATCAAGGTCTTGGGCCTGGGGTCCGGGGCAGCATATCGCCCAGCCCGAGGAATCCCACCTCGCGTCTCGAAACTTCCATGGATCCCAAAGGTGGCGGGGTCTCCCTCTAGAGGACTTGGTAACGGATCCTTCGCCATGAGGGGCATGAGATTGAGGTTCCGCCCCAGGCATCACCGAGGGTCGCTACGCTACTGTCTGCGTTGCCACCTTTTTTCTTGAAATGTAGTGTAGACTCTGCACTCACCGGAGCTGTCCAGCGGAGGTGCTTGACTCTGCTCTGAAAATAATGGAGAGGGATTCATCCTGAACGAGAAATGAGTTCCGCTGAAGTACCAAAACTTCGCGGCTGCGTTGCTCCACTTCAGAAATGAGTCCCTGAATTCATCCCCGACTCTCTGAACAGAACTGGCCGCGAGTCTTGAGGGAATGTAGGAGAGAGATTCATAATTTCCTGAAAGCTGGGGGTCCCAGTCAGTACGGAGAAGCATCGGGCTCGTTCTGTGAAGGCCATAGCCGCACCAGAGGCACAGTCGACTTTCGAAAATTAAGCCGCATTCTTGAGATTCGTGAGGGAGATCTTAAACGGATGATTGGAGCCGGAAACCATTCCTCTCTGGTTCCTCTTTATTCGCCTCGAGCTCTTGGAATGTGGCGCTTCGAAGTCCCGATCCTTCCTTGTCGTGGTGAGCCCACAACCACAACACATGCTATGCATGATGAATCTCTCGCAAGCTCTCACTTCGTCCATGATACGAACATTTGTTCCGTGGTTCGAATATGTGAGAGGATTTATCATTCAGCATAACAGAAGAACCGAAGCTCCTGGAAAAACTCCACCAAGGTTCAATCATTGGATTGAATTTTGAAGGAGCCGGAATGCAGACGATTCCTCGTTCTAGGGAAGCGAACAAAACTTGGGAGATGGCTATGCCCACCCGTGTCTGAGATTCACTTATAATTTCATAGCTCTTGAAAAGTCCTGTGATGATGCCACAATTGAGAGTTCTTCCTTCTGTCTGAGTACATGCCTGGCTCACTATGTATCTTCCCTGGTTACCAAGGCTCGGCAGAATCTGGAATTGAAACGATATTGGAGTCAAGTTTGCGACAAACGCTCCGTATTTCTCGCGATTTCAGGAACCAAGAACCAAACATGACGGGAATCCCATTCGCGGAACCCGAATCAGGGCGGGAATGAACGATTCTAAATTCTCGAGGGATTCCGGATCCATTAAGTGCGCTGTACGAGTGCCCCGGATGGGACTCCTGTTGGGTTCTATACTTCTTTGTGGGATCGCAATGAGAGACCAAAGTTCCGGTGCGAAGAAAAAACACATCATCTAGCTCATTCCAGATTGTCCAGGCACCCGCAAGCAGGGTAGATAATGCGCTTTCGTGTAATGTACCCAGAGATGTCCGCCGCGGGCGTTTCCGACGGCGGTGGCTTAGAGAACACGAGGCGGCGAGAAATCTGGTCCCTGATTGATTGATTTTCAACTATTCCTCGGAGTTGATTGCCAACACCTCGACCATTTACATTTGGTCATGTGTAAGAAACCCATCTCGCAGAGTCGAGTGTTCCCAACTAGTTACTTGAACTCGTTCCCGCTTTGATGTGCCGTTCGAAATCTGCTCTAAGAAACGTTTGGATTTGGAACGCCTCCTACAAGAAATCTCTTCTCAGGATCCGTTCAGGAATCGAATTCATCCCAGCCCAGATCAATCAAATCAATTTCCTTATTCGGGGTCAGCGCTCATTTCTTCTCTTTCCACTGCCATGGTAATTCTCACTCATCTTCGTGGACCAAAAAAAGACGTTACATTGAAATTGAATTCAAGCGAACATCGTACCCAATCTTAGGAGCTCGTAAACGTGTTCGCATATGTCTACTGATTGTTGTAATTCGAATAAGATGGTGGAACCTCGACGAAGATCGAATCGGGCGCTCACGTGAAACGTTCTGGGAGAGACGTGTTCTCGTCAGATGGGCAAGTTCAACTGTCCAGAATCTGAGAGAAAGAAGTTTCCGCCGGATCGAACAATTTAGTGTCGCAACATTTGACGGGCAAGACTTGGGGGCATCAGGGATGCGAGCCAGGTCAATGTTGAGCTCTGCGACTCATTCGTAACCCCAGGGATTCTGCTTCGAAAACAGGACGATGTAAAGCTGAGGAGCTTCTTCGAGGAGTGCGGTCGAACCTCGACTTACATCGGTAATTGTTGATCGCGGGAGCGAGGTGAGTGTAGAACTGAGTTCAATCGGAATCATGTTTCTTCCATATCATCAATAAGCTCTAGAATGTATCAACCAGACCAATACATCCTCTGGCAACTTACCTCTCATGAGAGTATCATTCTGTGGACGCAAAAATCGGAAAAAATTGAGAAATCAACACCAAAATTCCTGTCACGGCCTCAATATGGACGGTAGGAATCCCCCGTCGGACACGTGTAAACGCGCATTCAGGACACTGGGAGATGACTGAATGCCCTAATCAGCGCCTGAGGAGTGAAAATGATGCGAGAATGGGAAAATTGCCCGCAGAAAAGTACCGCCTTCACTCCGACAAGGTTGAACTTATCGCGGATAAGGCAATCTGGATCTCGATACATGAGGCCAGTCGCTCCGTGGCCCATGTCGTTGTCGGAGCACCGGAGACAATGCAGGGCAAAAGCTCCTCCCGGCACGCTGAATATTTCGATGAAACCAACAGTTCGATAGTCTCGCGTTCATGAGTTCACTGTCTCTTTTGTGGCCTGACGGAGTTGAACATTGCAGGGTCCTCCCATTCCTGAATGACGGAGCGCCCTAGATGAAGAAAGCGGGCTCTGCCCTGCAAGTACTGTTTCCCAGGATGCTCCGCGTGAAATGCGTCGCCCATGGCCTCTTCCGGCTGCCAGAAGATGTACGAGTCATGCTCTCGAAAGTTGACAAAGGTACCCACTTCCGTGAGGTTGTCCCTGGCACGCCATTGCTACCTCAGCCGATGGAGAACTTGGATCAACGCCGCTCTATACTATGCGAAGCACTACAATGAATTTTCGGGAGTCTGTAAAAACTCTAGATCCTGGCAACGCCACCTCCTTCCTCCTCTTCCGTGCATCTTTATACATAAGAATCCAGGGTCTGTTTGTCCTCAATGAGTTCCTCCGGTATTGATCGGATCGACGGCATGCTGTAGGGCGGTTCACAAGGAAGCACGTAGGCCACCAACCCCCTTCCTCCCTTGCCATTTAGCCCAACTGTGACCCCCTCCATACTATTGCCTGTATGCGAATTTTGAGGATAAGGTGCACCGCACCGATATGACGCCAGCCACACTCATTGGCTACCCTCGAGGTCATCGGATGCGCTTCGCGGTCGATCCGACCATACTATCCGGAGCCCAAGGAGGCTCAGGCGCGGAAGACACAGCGCGACACGCGCTCGAGGATTTCCCGGCAACAGAGTTCATCAGGCTGGAGTATCGCCGGATTTCGAGTTATGGTTCTCGGCCGGTGGACGGGCCGACGCTGGTGAGCTTTATGCTCAAGGGACGTGAAGAGTGGCGAGCAGTCGCAGCGCTCGCTGCCGGTTTGATTTCGTACAAGAATCGAACCCTCAAGCCTCATATTGACCGCTACCTAGCGGCTCGACAGCATTCGCCAGCTCAGCCCACGGGCTCCGCGACTTCGGTCCGGTAGATAGAAAGGATAAGAAGGGGACCCGAAGTAATTCCCACTGAGGGACGTGCCGGGTTCCCTCCCCTGCTCGCAGGGCAAATAGAGGATCAGGGTTTTAGTGGGTATTGGCTCCCTCCTCAGGGAGCTTGAGTCCTACACTACCACGGGTCGAGTTTGGAACAACAAATCCGCTCCACTGGCGGTGTGCGTAAACGCATTTCTCCCACTTCTCACGAAAAATTCATGAGGCCTACCGCCCCGATATGATGCTAGCGAGAATCCGTGGCCAATCCTCAAGGTCTTATGACACTACATGGAAGGCAATGTCTGTTTTCAGCAGCAAACTTCCGACGCAAGGGACGGGCCGGCCAGCGTAGGCGGCCGAAAGCCGGCTGGTGTGTATTATTTGGAAACGGTTTCGCTGGTAGAAGCAATGAACACATGTTTCCCTGATTTCGCTGCATATTTTACGTGTTTTGCTGCATATTTCGCCTTTTTCGAACGCATGAAAATTCGCGCCCCAATAATAACACCAGCGCCAGCACACTCCTCCCGAGTGGCCGAGCAGGCTTTTCAAATACCAATTCCTTCAGAGAAAAACTCGAAGGATTTGGAGGGAAGTGTGAGCTCTGTACCCACATCCCTGAAGCTCTGGAGCACGCATTGATGGAGTGCAGGGACGAAAGGGAGAGCGAAACCGAGATCCGTGAAAAACCAGGCCTGCACTCAGAGGGAGATTGTAGAGCAAACCAAACGTAGCCTCGTAAGATGGGAAAGAGCGACGAAGAAATACATCTCCGCGCTAGCTGGATCGACAAACAACAGCAATAACAAACTGGGAACACTGGCTCTCGCGAAAGGGGTTTCACGCATTCGACGAAATTCTTTTAGCCATGAAATGGCTAATAAGCTCATCAACCAATCAGAAACTTATCATAGCGCGGAACTGTATCGAAGTATGAAAATGGAGGAAGACTTTCGGGAGCCTGCAACCCCGAAGTTTTCATCTGAGACCCATGTCACTCGCGAGTGGTCCGGGTTTCTCACTCCTCCGAGAGATCAGAGTCCTGAAAGGAAGAATTGTGCCGATCCCATTTTCGATCGATCGTCTGAAAACGCATGGAGCCTTGCTCTAGGCAGGGAACACCAGTGTCCCGTGTGGATTTGTTCTCGGAAGCCCGGAAGACGAGTGTTGACCACAATACAGGTTTGGAACCACTCCTCAAGGGTCAACCCTTCTAAGGGATATCATTGACCAGATATCGCAGGAATTAACATAACTTTCGATTTCTTCTGCGGTGACCCAGCTTGAGGGAGCCGAGAAACTGGTCGCATATCGGAGCTTGTGCGGCAACCTATCTGGGATGGCGAGAAGTTTAGTGTTGTTCTCAACGTAGCAGAACCACAGAATATTCAAGATAGCCGCCTCCTGAATGTCATGCTATCTATGATATATTTATTCTGTATTCTTCTCCCCCCACAAATCGTTTCGCGGTGGATATCAGGCTGCTCTCGGTTTCACTGATGCTTTCCGCGCGATGAAAAATCCTTCATCGCATGAGGTATCTCCGGTTTGGAACAACCATTCAGGAATGACGGCAGATTCTTCGCAGTCATCTGGCTTCTCCTCTGCATCGAAGCAGAGTGACACGGCGTGAAGTACGTCAACTTTCTCCCCGTTGAAATCAGCCTTCCGGCAGTAAAGCTTCGGCTCAGCCGCATGGAAGGTTTTTATTTCCTTAGATACTTCCGCTGTTGTCGTTGGCATAGAGTCATCGGCCTTGATTCTAGTCGCTTTCATTTTCTCTGCGAGGGAAAAGAGAATGGGGAACCCTCCTTCATCGAGATGCTCCCGCAGAGGATGTCTCCGAGAAAATCGAGTTCCACCTACCATCGAACTTGGTTTTTGAATGCAGTGACAACATTGTTCCCAGGTATTGCTTAAGAGTTGGGCGCGAACCGAAAAACCTGTAAGAGGCCGACCCTGTCATCCTGTTATCGGCATACAACAGCGGCAGCGATTGATGAATTCAACTCACTTCGCTTTGAACCCGTCGGCATACGTCAGATACGCGGAGAGTAGAGGATCGATATCCGCAGACGATAACCTCAAAGAAACCTTGTGGAGCCGGGTTTTTATTTCTCTCATATTATTTACTGAGGATCGGGTGAAACTCATGAATATCCGTAGGAACGAAACGATCGTATGTCTGTGCCTCAGATGGAAAACCCACACTGTTCCCAGAGTCTGCTGACCCTTCGTGTGTCCTCAACGGCTTGGTCCGGTAAAGCTCGAGGCGGATCTAGCTCCGCCTGCACAGCATAAAGGGAGAAGCTACCAGGAGGCGAAAACACTCGTTAGCCCGAATTTTCTCGATTTCCGAAGATCTGGTCTACAAAAGTTGAGGACCTAATTCGGATGCAGAGGGGGGGGGGGGGAGGGGGGGTCGGTCCAGATTTTTTGGGTTCCCCTGGGCAACGACTCATCTCAGCGGAAAGTTGATCGTACATGGCCTCACTCGCACTTCGATTTCTCGCCGGTTGAACACGTCCAATCAGCCGGGAACTTTCTTCATCTCGGACCCTATAGTCTAGAGCAGAACTGGCTCAAATGACCTTCGATTGGTTAAATTCACACTCCCGTTGCTGAACTCTCCAGAGAGAGATTTTCCTGAGAGGTTTCACACAGAGAGGCCGCGAACAAGGGTGTAAGATATATCAGATTCTTTGGTAGTTTGGGACGCGTCTCCGATGTACGATCAAACTTCCAGCACAGATCTCTCTTGGACGCGTTGTGTTCAGGGAAAGCCCGAGGAGTCGCGAGGCATGGGAGTCGCGATCCAAAGATATAATGATGTAGATCCAAACTCAGGTCCGTTGCTCAGGGATTCGGGGGATCCTGTGTTTGTAGCGCGATCGAGAAGGACCACATCCCCACAGACGAGTAATTTGGGAAACGGAGAGCGTTCAGTCTCTGACGATGCTGCAATGAGGCTCTCCCCCAACCATGCCTCCAAGCAGACTGAATCCGAGAGAAGGAACCGGGATATCAGGGACAGGATTGCATACAACACAATGCCTCGACTCACTCCTGTTCAATGTCCGCAAGTCTTGGGAAGCATCGCTCTCCTGAGACCTTCCTCCCGTTGACGCAAGTCCCGGCAATATGAATGTACAACAAGCTGAAGCTCCCCGCACCGTCGATCTTTTCACTGCAAATTAGGAAGCTTATCGATGTGTGCCCTCAGATCAAATTGTGAGCCCGTCGGTGGAGAACGCAACCCGAATGAATAAGATATGAGGGAGCTCAGATCTCGCCGGAAACGGAATGGTTCGTTCCGCAATTTTCTCGCTCTCGATGGATACCGAGAAAGATACGATATCAGCACTCGATTACAAAAACGAGTTCGGATGCCATATGAGACATCGACCCAATCCTCTCACGCTTTAATGCCTAGTACTGGCGGAAGCGAAGAAATCAACAGGATTCCGACCTTCAGTGTCGCATCAAGATAGTCTCCGGGACGGGATATCACACGCCTCCCAATGTGACTCGAAGAGCGATCCATTGTTCGTCGAATTCCTCCCAGAAACCAGATCCGAATTTCCGAGTGATTTGGAATCGGTAACATCGGAACCACAAGTTTCACGGCCACCCCGAGAACACGAAGGCGAGGGCTCGCAGCTCAGTCAAAACTTGAGAATGTTATCGAACTCGGCTTACGGTTCCTCCTTGGACTTCGATCTCTTCGTGACCTCTCTACCCTCGATCTTATCGAGCCGATCGTGCGATAGAGGCCACCACTCCCCTTTCCATTTGATGAAGGGCAGCGTCTCTAGGAAATTCAAGTATCGCGGTCGCGTGAATAGGAGATAGCTATCGGTGGCCGAGCAATACGTGTACAGCTCATTTTTCTCGCAATGATCGTTGAGTTCTTTCAGCGACAGCTTCTTCCATTGCTTGCCATCGAGGACCGTGAACTTTTCCGGTAGCTTCACATTCCGCCGCATCTTATCGTTCAATTGAGGAACGATATCTGCCACTGGCACTCGGTCCCCGTCCTCGTTGATTACGAGTAACTTCCGTTTGTTTTCCTTGAGGAGTTTTTTCACTTCCGGTATCTCCATTTCGCCAAGTTCTTTGCCACCAAGCTTGACTTTGATTGGTTTCGTCATCGATCTGAGCCTGGCCGCCGAAAACTTGAGCTCTGCTCTCCCAATTCTAGTTTCGATTAGCGAGGTATCTCCTGACTCGTCTCCCGCCTTGTCAGAGCTCGAATTCTCAGCGTTCACTTCCTGACCCTCACCCCCGCGCAGCGTAATGCGCTGGTCCTCTGTCGAGGCAAGGAGAAACAGGAGCGGCCATACGAGAACTAGAATTTCCATGAAACCCAGAAGTCCTCTTCGAGGATGCCCGCTGCCTCGGAGCAAGAGTCGGCGCCTGTAAAGCGTCAATCCGAAGAAGAAACTCCAGAAGAGAGCAGGTGAAGGGGAGAGATCATATATCATAACTGAGTACAACAAGCCTAGAGGAGGATTTCGTTATCAATATTGAATGCTGGGAATAAGTATCGCTGACAAGCTCGCTGCTTGTGTGATGATTCCACGGAAGAGACGAAATGGCAAAGAGTCCGACGGGGATCGATTTGGAAAGTTCATCTGATCGTTCGATCATGCTCGAGCTCATCGAATGATTTCCATCCAGGTTGGGAGCAGTTGCGGCCGGACCCCGCAGTGCTTCGAGACTTCACGCGCGTCAAGTACGCAGAATCTGGTACTCGCCTAGATCCACGATACACGCTGACTCCTCGGCAGCTCTCAGATTGCGGACTCGTTCAGCAATTGTCCGCTGCCAGTACATCCTATGCACACCTCCAAACATACTGGGGGCCATATCGCTCACCCAAAGCCCCCGCGGGTAGCGAACTACCTCATGCGGTCTCAGCGATAGAAATCAATTTTTCTGCCTCCGAGTCCCGCGAGCAGCTTGTGGTGTGTCTATTTGAACAAGTTGCAATCGCAACCTTGGTTTGGAAACTTGATACTCATTCGGCTTTCTGGGAAGATATCGAGGATCGTCAGAGTTGTTTGAAGATCTAGCTTGGGAAGTGCTGACGAGTATCTTTGAAGTATCAGCTACTGCGTCAACGACCAGTACCATCTTGGGAGGTCGAAATATACAAATGCTCCGTTCATAGCTTACGGAGTAAGACTGGTTCTGAACGGAGACCATAGTATAGCTCCTACACATCTCCCTGTCATGGAGAGAGAGACGCCTGGGATCTTTGAGCGAAGGGAAATCGAAGCCCGGTTGGCTACAATGATCCAGATACCATGTTGTGATTCTTTCGTTAGCATTCCAGAGTTTCACAGACTTATTGGCAAGGATCGAATGCGATTCGGCTCAGTCGGGCTTGGATCCATGGGGAGAGTGATACATCCTCCATGTAGAGTTTACCGGGGGCGGAATTCTTTCGAAAGTAGAACCCGGAAAGTTGGAGATTCCGTCCTCTCCAGGCTTCACCCACAGAAGCCCGACCTCGGATCGGCAGCTGCTTTGAGATATCGCCAGAAATCAGAGATCGGGTGTACGCCCAGAGCCAAAAACCGCAAAAATAAGCCGCGGAATCGGTCTCTGAAGATATTCGGAGAGGGATCCTCATGTAAGGGGGTGCGTTATAACTCATGAAAAAGTCTGCATCCTTTCTCTTCTTTCCGAGTTCGCGCTCATAAAAGCTCTTGATACCCCGCGAGTGCCTCATATCTCTGCGTGTCTGCCCGGAGCGAGACCACAGTCAGACTCATTCGACTTCGATTGCCACCGTATTCAGTCGAGATGAATCAACCCACACCAGTGCCTTTCGTGAATCCTTCGGTGCCACCGAGAGAGAGCCCCTGGGCCACACCGGACCCGTTGATTTTCGCCATCAGGAATGTCATGGAAAGTGAAGATGTTCAACAGGCCATGACGCTCCCTGAGGAGACCCTGAAGGAGATCGCTCTGGATTTCCTCGTCGATATTTCTCCACCTCAGTTTTCGATATGGACGTCTGACCAGAAGTTCATCGTTTTCGATGAGCTCTTCTGGCGACGATCTCCATATCTGAGTGAGGTCTCTCCGACGGGCACCTACGTGGAGGAGTCAGCCACTGCGAGCACGGTGAGCGCTCTTCGACTCCTCTATTACAGGGGCGCATTCCCAACATGCGTCGTGGCTTTCCTGAAGGTCTTCGGTCTGGCCAAGAAGCTCGGCCTGAGGGACGCCATCTTGAATTGCGTCGAGTGTCTCCGCAGAGTCAAGGTGCTGTATGAGGGCAGGCTCGTGAAAATATTTGAATGCCCGATCCCATCGGAATGCGACAGCGAGTTCTTCCGGAAACTCTGGGTCAAGCTCCGCGAGCATCATCAGTTAGCGAATAAGAGAGCCAATGGGATGTTCAACAACAGGGTCAGATGATGAAACTTCTGATCCCGGAGCTAGGTCGTGCTCTGGCGACTGCTTGTCTCGTATTGATTTTGATTCCAATAAATCTGTTAATTCGTTCAATTAATGACCCAAAAAGCTAGGAAGTATTCACTGAGTTTTTGAGGAACTGGATGAGTGGTGGATAGGGGGTAACAATAGTGATCCAACTTCTCACTGGACGCCTGGGGAAGCCACATGAAAATAATTCTGTACCGTAAACTCGTTGAGTTCTAAATTTGTACCCTTTTCTTCAAGATCATGACTAACCCGGCCCAAGAGATGGGAATGATTCAAACTCGACTAGACGAGTCCGGACTCGGCCGCAAGAATTTTCCGACGTGGCTTGAATCCGAATCCGGGTCGAGTTCGAGTCCGAATTCGACCGAAAGAATTTTCTGGCGCTGCTCGAATCCGAACCCGATTGAGATTCGAACCCGGGTCTAGATTCGAATCCGAACCATCCCCATATCTGGCGCCGACTCAGTGTCAGTCTTGAAAATGAGGAAAACAATTAGAGAACTTGACGAGTTCAAGGCACGGAAGGCATAGAGGGGTGCAGAGATTAAGGCGGGAACATTACCAACATTGCGGACAGCTCTCTCCTTGAGCTCGTGTTGACACGCTACGGAATACGACGAAATTCATCAGCACAACTGGGCTGCTGTCGCTGCTATTCCCTAGTATTCATATTCTTTCTGATCAGGATGGAATCTTCAACTTCGAGTTCATCTTGTTTTGCGACATTGCGTTTCAAGTCGCTCTTCGCTTGAACGTCACGAAGTCCAGATATTATGTTGTGGGATTCATTTAATACGTTAGACTGATCGCCCTGACGATTTCGATAAACCCATACGTTCCAACGTTATGAAGGATTCGCAATATGAGGTTGTCATTATCAACGTGTTTGTTCTCCATTGCTGTTCGCGTGAGACTGTCCTTGCAAACTTTATTGCTAAAAAGACCGCAGGGGAACGTGGAAAGTCGATACTCGCCTACTGGAGGTTCTATCAGGTCGAACCTGGAGGCGTCCAATGTAATTGTCGTCGAAGCAGTCCAAAACGATTGCTATTCGTCGGGCGAGATATCACGGAATCACGGCGCTCCACCAGTGGACTTTTCAGCCGCTACGGCGGATGAGTGCGAGTGCTGAGATCATTTTCGCTTCCGGAGCGGATCCTGGCCGATGTCGATACTGTCTCGTCGAACCACGAGAAGCTACTTTCTTCTCCGTGTTCTGAACGAGGTGGAAGAAGTGACCATTGAATACAGCATACAGGAAACGCGCACTTAAAGCATTCTTCAGGCCCTTCGCAAAATGCATGGGGACTGCCTCTGGATTGGGCTCGGGCCAGCTCAGCTTCAATGAGTCGATCATCTGGCGGACACTGAACAATGAATTAAGATCGAGTACCGTGTCACATTTGAGTTTTCGTGAACAGCATATCGGCCAGATCGGATTCTCACCTTTTTGCACCGTTCTCCTGTTTTACTTTGGGGGAGAGCATAGCAGATATGAGTCACATGACCATGAGGATGACGAACAGTCGAAAAAAACAGATCTGGCGCATGAATCTACTCAATCGTGCCGATCTACGTCGTGCTCGCCGAAGACGAGAATTCAATCGGGGTCATCTGGGCCTTAGTCACCGAGCAAGAACCCCTCGAGAATTCCAGGCGTGCTGTCGGGGACACCAAACTCACCCAGTCTGGAGATTTCAGTACGATTTCCGAAATCAGTCGATTGGAGCGCCGGAACGATTCCGTGCCTGAATGGTTCTCGGCAGAGATCAGTCGCCCTCCATCGACCCGCGGGCGGCGACAGGGGAGGTGCGTCTTATTCTGTTCATGATCTCCTACGACTGTTGCATAGCATTCCAAGCCCGGCGCTTCAATGCCGTTTCTGGCGTGAAATTTCAGTCGCAGCACTGTTTTGGGCAAACATTCGAGTGTATTCTCTCCCCGCTTAGGACAGACTCATGGAGACAAGCGCCGCATTTGAGTTTTACTCGCATCATATTGGAACCGCCACCACTCTTTCTGTCCTTACTTGCTGAACTTTGCGAACGGATAGCCGTCAGGCGGGAACTTCTTTCGACCACGCTGTGTTTCTTCGGAAGAAGACACGGACTACACAAGAGTTTCCGGAAGTGGTCAAAAGGTAGAAGGTCAAAAGAACACAGTCTGTCACGTTTCCGGTAACGGAATCGAACATTCCGGCTAAGTACGCATATCCCGCTACCCTCCCTCTCATGACTCCAAGCAACCCGCCAAAGCACCCCCCCCCCCATCCCACTTACCCGACTCCCACTAACCCGAATCCAAATTACTCTCTCTCACCGCCAAATTCTCACGCTCTAGAGCAGTGGTTCTCAAAGTGGTCGATATCGACCCCAGGGGGTCGATAGCCGGTCTGCGGTTTACAAAGGTGACGCCGGGGTGGATTTGACCATACTTCTTGGCGTCCACGTAGGTGGATCAGGGGTCGACCCCTTGGGGGACGGCAGTCCATAAACTTCAACGAAGTCGCCTAGGGGGTCGATGGGTCAGTGGAGTTTGAGAACCACTGCTCTAGAGCCTAGAGTCGCGACGGACCCCTGGGAGAAGCACAGAAACTGACTGGAAGAGATATCCACTCCACTGAGGCAACAAGGGTGGAACCCATGGGAATATACGAAGTCGTTTTCGTGCGGTGAATTACAGCGCAGTGTACAGTGCATTTCCACAAATCTCCAGCCCCAGATGCGACGTGCGAAATACAGATATCGCTCGAGAATCATGAAAACCCACGAGCAAAAACTCGCGGGGATCTGCTAGGTCCTCCGGTATGTGGTCGGAAATCCCGAAAAGCGCGCGCAGCACAGCAAGCGATGGCAGGGTTGACGATTCTTGACCGGTAAACTAACGAGAGAGTATCAAGAGAAGAATATTGAGAACGATACTTCACTGTTAGGGATGATTTTTGGAGTCCCAGTAGAAATATTGAAAACTTCAGGCGAGATAGATGACTGGAACTCTTGGGTAAGGTCATCTTCGAGGGAAAGGTCATTTGAGTTGAACTGCCGAAGTTCCATCGGGGCACGAATCGATAAGCACAAGGAGCTTCAACCCATGAGGATTTGGCGGTGAGGGAACGTATTTGGATTCGGGAAACTGGGATTCGGGGAACTGGTATCCGACCCAAAGAACAATAAGGAGCGAAGTCTCGCAACTAACTTACGCAAACTCGGTCCTGGTTTCAATGGGGAAGCTCCTCGGAGCGCTAGAAAAGAGGCAACGAGAAGCAGGCAGATGGGCCCTAAGCATCCCTACCACCGGAGTCGTTGTCGAATTCATCTCTGTTGAATTCGACTGGTCCCCGTGTGAGGAGAACGGAACAAATCATTGAAAACTGCTGCAAATCTCCTGACATGAGGAGAAGAATGGCCATGGATGTATCGTGAACACCCTGAATCATATCTGAATCGATGAATACACCGCACCATGGATTTTCGTGCATAGTTGAGGTTGGCAAGCGCTGCGGAAACCTGCGGAGAGTAGACCTTGAACGATTCAAATATGAGCTTAGGAGCCGCTTTCTCCCTGAAAGATACTTGGTATGAGACCTGATCACGCTTCTACCAATCGCACCCGCGGCTTCTGCGCTTCCCGTCAAGCCTCACTTTCCTTGGTAAACAAGGAGTCCGGTAAGATTCTCGTGAAATTGGACTTTGCGAATGCATTCAATACTCTCCGCAGAGATTTCATACTCGAAATTATCTGGTCCAGCTTTCGCCATTCTACTTGCGTTCGGACCGGAACCTACGGCAGCTTCCTCTCACACTTCCCAAGTCCTGTTTCAGACTCCTCGCTGAGCCTAGATTTCTCGTTGACTCTCACCGACGCCCTATAGGATCGTAAAAAGCTGTTGGGATACCGGGTATTTGTACTAAGATGATATGGTTGGTGTATCACCTTCAGAAGAGATCGAGAGTTAAATCGGGGTCTCTTACCCTCGTTTGTTCCATGAGCTTTGAAGGGTTTCCTCAATTGGGAACATCATTTGCGACAGAATAGCTGTCTCGGGCTCTATGGAGCTGCCTGAGAGTAAGCAGCATCTTGCACCTATCTTCACATAGATTGTACACCTGTGAATCTGTGTTGATGAGTTTTCCATTCCCTTTGATATTTCTAGCGCCTTCTTTCTTCCTCTGTAAATCTTGCGCCAGATACGTCGATCGCGCACATAATAGAAGATATTGATCATTGATATCGTTCAGCCTGAATACTTCATGGTTAGGGTCTCGAGGATGAATTTAAACTTGAACCCAACTTCGACCCCCGATTCGAGCGATGTGGACGGGAGCCTGGAGCCATCTCCCTTAATTCAATGAAATGCGTCACCAATCAATCCGGGACAGAAGAGCTCGCCAAAAGTTTGGGGAGCGCGTCAACCGGGCCGTGGCGTCAACTGGGCCGCGCCGTCAACCGGGCCGCGTCGTCAACCGGGTTTTGTCGTCAGCTGGGCCGTTCCACTACAAGCAGGCTCTCGACGAGGGTCTGTTGAGCTGACGAGGCACGGCTTTCCTACAAGCGGGCTTCAGAGCGCGCCGGAGGTTTCTGAAGCCAACGACGAGGGTTCAGGCTGGTAATCGCTCATTCAAGTTATTCAGCGAACTGTCCGAGTTTTTCCTGGAGTGCTTCAGATCGGATATTCTGGAGAGTTTTTACGCTTGAGTGGTCCTCGGATGGCTTGAGATAGGCAGCAAATCAAGAACCCGCGCAAATCAGCAATGACTCTGTTTGGGAAGAGTTTCCGGAAAATCTTGCGCGGGATGTCAAAATCGACGTGGACAGCCGTTATTTCGGGCTGCGAGGGTGCGCCCTAAGACGTTCGGCTTTTCCACATCAGATTTTGCATTCAGTTGGAGTTCCTGATTCCCCCGGTCGTATGATACGAACTCCTGAAGTGTCCCATACCAGTGACGAACGTATCCCATTTTGGGAACACTTTCTTTCTCTCGGTATCCTCCGAGAATCCAAACATGAATCGCGCCATCTTGGGGAATAAGAAGAGCGTCGGAGTGCCGCTCGTGCCAGTTTGTTTCCCTAGGATCTCTTTTTACGTGCGTTCACAGTACTGGTTGAAGCAAGAAGTCGACCAAATCAGGCCACTCTCCCCTACACTCATAAGAATAGCTCGCGTCAGTCGCCGAGACTTGATTCAAGGGACCCCTCCGAGTCAGTTCTTAGTTAATGTCCATTCGTATCAAAGTATGATTGTACAGCACGAATGCCTCTCTGTTCGGAAGCAATATCTTTCTGTCAAGCAGGGATCGATTCTGTATGTGAGCAAAATCAGTGTCGATTTCTGTCACGAGACTTCGCAATAACCCGAATGGGGAAAGGCGCTAGGGGGCGCTGACTGGGATCCCGAGCGCTGACCATTATGAATCGTTGTTCCTCGAACCGCATCGGCATGTCTTGAGTCTTGATGCGCTCCAAAAGTTCCTACAGCATTCGTTTGCTTCTTCCGAAGGTTGAATCGTTCGTGCTCGCTCCGTCTGATAAGTTGATAGATTTTCCGTTGCACCACAATGGCCGAGATCAGATCGCAGCGCGGCAAGCCAAAGCTTGCTCACGAAGAGCATGTTTATTGCTTCGCATATCTTAGCAGCGACGAGGCCACCGAGTTTTGGCGATGCGAGTACAAAAATCGCCCGAGGTACCAATGCTTAGCTCGGGCCCATAGAAGCGTCGCCAGCGGCGACATTACCGTGATTGGTATCCACGCGGACTCTGCAAATGCAGCGAATATAGAGGTCCAAATGAAGAAGACTGCACTCAAACGAAGCGCCGTTGACACTGTGGGAAACCCGCAGCAGATTATCAGTCAGGGGCGAGCACATTCGTCGTTAGCAGCCCAAGGGCAGCTTGATAGCAACAAGACACTGGCCAGGATAGTGCAAAGGACACGAAACCGGCCTAACTTCGTTGCAGTACCCAACCCTCGCGTCCATCGACATTCCAGAGGAGTACCGTCGATACGAAAGTACGACAGGAAACTTCGAGAACTTCCTACTGGGAGACTCCGGGTCAGTCGACCCAAACCGTATCCTGATGTTCGGGAGAGCATCTGTGGCATCGTGGATTGGGCGCGCGCGCAAACTTTACGTTGACGGGACATTCAGCATAGCTCCTCGACTAAGTCGTTCAAGTCATATAGTTATGATGAGGCATGTTACCAGGTGATAATTGTGCTCGATTCCCAAACTAGATGCTCGATATGCTCACGCTCGGAATGCCAGCTCTTAACCCGGAGGCGATTTCAATGGATATTGAGAAGGGGCTGATGAACTCGTTCGGGTCGTATTTCCCGAATGCGGAAATACAAGGCTGTTTCTTCCACCTGGTCCAAAACCTCAAAAAACACGTTGCTCCTTCCGGCCTGACCAGGAGATACCGGACCGATGCCTACTTCGCCTTGAGGGCAAGGATGATATCAGCCATGGCTTTTGTCCCTCCAGACCGTTTGGAGGATTCGCTACGCGCTTTGTGGGGCGACCTACCAGAGGAGCTTCAGCAGGTCCTCGACTACTTCGAGGATCATTACTTTGGGCGGTTACAAGTTGGGAACGACGGAAGCCTAGCGCGTCGGCTAGCCGTTTTTCCCGTCCGCATGTGGACTGTCCATGAACCCACTCTCAACGCTGATTCCCGGACAAATAACTACATGGAAGCCTTCCACAAGTCTCTGCAGAGACAGTTCGGGGTTCAACACCCGGGACTGTTGGAGTTCATTGATGGCATGCGGAGCGCGCAGCTCAACAAAGATGGTCAGCTGGAACGCTTAATCGGCGGCCACGCGACGACACAGAAGCGTAATAAGTACGTAGAGAATGATAAGCGAATCCTGAGGATACTCCAGAGAATGGATGCTCTCAGTCCGATCGAGTTCCTCCGTGGAATCGCTCACACCTTCGAGATGGATCCTTGATGTGTCACACGAGAATCGATGCTTGACGAGGGTACTCGACGAATATCACCGGCTCACAGGCATAGCCTGCCGACAGCCGAAACTCTGATCTCATATGAATGACTTCAGAATTTAACTCCCATCTGGATCAGTATCTCCAAGTGAGCCCGCGGCTCCGCGTCACGAGAATCTATGTGTAAAATCACATCATATAAATGAAGCATCCTCATCATATCGGGAGGATTGTGTTTTCTCTATGGAGTTTAGCAGTGCCTTAAAGTATGCATCCCTAGCAATAAAAAATACAATATTTGTATTTGACTCGCAAACTCTGTAAGCAAAGCCTGAGCCTCCACGTATATTATTACGAGACGTAACCTCCTTCTGATGCTATTCAGTTGCTTTACATCTGCGCGTCCACATCCCTCTCGGGTCGCGCTCCTTCCAGGCATACGGTATCCGAATACAATAGCCCAGTTGACGGCGAGGCCCAGTTGACGCCGAGGCCCAGTTGACGACGAGGCCCAATTGATGACGAGGCCCAGTTGACGCCGAGACCCAGTTTACGACGAGGCCCAGTTGACGGGCACCCCGGAAATTGGCAGAGTCGAGGCCTCCAAGTGCTAGCGGAAAATAAGTCACAAGAGTCCGCTTCTTTTCTGGGAATCTCTCAGTAGGTTCAGCACAACGCCCTCAGTCACAACTTCACTGTTTCTACAGGTCACTCTCCGGCGAAAAAACGGAAAAGTTCATGCGGAGCGCGATTTCGAGACCCTGGGAATCGAATGCCTTCGAGACGCTGTTCTCCAGACGGGTTGGTCGGGCGGACGGACTCACGGCTCTCACGAAAAAGAACTCCCGGAGAGCTCCAAGGCAACGTCCACCATGAGATGTGTACGGAGCTAAGGCTTCTAGGAGATCAATCGTATTTCCGATCCTCTAGAGCCGAGCCCTCCGTTCAATCGTCTTCGAACTTATAAATTCTGAGTCGATGCACGCCGGAGCCATTCTGGAATCAACACGGACAGCCTCAAGAATCACGTAACAGCTAAACAAATGGAATCGTTTCAAAAAGGCGTTGTTTGCCCTTCAACGATAGAATCCATTGGCAGGGCTCTGCTAGAATACAGAGCGGTGATAGCGGAAACTGAAACGACAGCTGTTGTTGGTAGAATGTCATTTCGGTGGCCCAGCTTATCCTGAGGGAAAATCCAGTGGTCGCGTTCAGTATAAGATAGCCGTGTCGAAAACAAGGTGTCGTCGGTAATCCGACCTCCGGTGAAGTCTTGTGACCCGTCGCCGACTCAGTTACTTGATCAACCGTGGCAGTGAAGGACGGAGTTCACTACAAGAAGTTCGACAATCCCGTGGGGCGCGCCTCCCGGAGGACAGTGCTGAATGTGCCGCTGTGGTCTCGTATTCACCGACCGCGAAGAGCGCTTCCAAAGGTGAATGAGCAGTCAGAGCGAGAAGTTCCTAATGTTGAAGTGAAAAGACGCGACCTTCGACTCGGGCTGGGTTGTTCATCATGGCTGCTGTGGTGAAACCTGATTTCGTCGTTTGAGAGACGCGACGCATTCAGTACCGTTACGTGTTCATGACTCTCGGATTGCTAGGACTCACCTGTGTTTACGCAATGCGCGTCAACCTCAACGTTGCCATTGTCTCCATGGTAAATCAGACTGCCGTCGAGGTTTCTACGAAGCCCAGCAACTGTCCCGTGAGGACCCAGCCGGAAATCGCGAAGTCAAAGAGCACGAGAGATCAGCCCCGATGTGGAAACGGCCTCTTCAACTGGGATCCCGTGACCCAAGGAGTAGTTCTCGGGGCGTTTTTCTGGGGCTATATCTGCTCACCGCTAGCAGGTGGCGTCCTCGCCGAGCGCCACGGCGGGAAGTGGTTGTTCGGCTTCGGCCTGCTGATCACAGGCTTGCTCGGGATGCTGATCCCGGTCGTGACGATGACGTTCGGCTACAAAGGTTTGACGGTGCTCAGAGCATTACAGGGAGTCTCCGAGGGCGTTTCGTATCCCGCACTGCACAACATGCTCTCCATGTGGATCCCGCAACGGGAACGCAGCACAGCTGTCGGAATTGTTCATATCGGCGGTTACTTGGGAGTTGTTGTTGGGATGCAGGTTTCAGGAGTGTTGGCCGCCTCGAAGTTCCTCGGCGGATGGCCCTCGATATTCTATCTTTTTGGATTTGTCTGCATTGTCTGGTTCTTCTTCTGGGCTCTGCTGATCTCGGACAAGCCCGCTGACCATCCCTTAATTTCTGCCGAGGAGCTTTCACTTATCCTTGGGGATATGGGCGAGCGGGAATCGACCAAAGGGCACCCGACTCCTTGGAGACAGATCCTCTGCACCCGAAGCGCCTGGGCAGCTCACGTGGCAGTGATGGGATCGATGTACATGAAAACAGTCCTGGTCACCGAACTTCCGATCTACTTCGGAACAGTGCTCAATTTCGATATCAAAAGTAACGGACTGTACTCTTCACTTCCCTATATCGGAGCCACGCTCGTGTCCGCTAGTTCTGGCCCTATATCCGATTACTTGATAAACCGCGAAGTGTTCTGCAGAACAACCGTCAGAAGGGGCTTGAATACCATCAGCAAAATAGGCGCTTCAGTGATCTTGTGCCTAGTTGTGCCAGTTGCTGGTTGCAACGGTATGCTGAGCCTGATATTCTTTGTTGCCGCAGGATCCTTCTATGGGGCGTCGTTGACATCTACAGGGTCCATTTTCATTGATATGGCTCCGGACTTTGTGGGATCCTTCTTTGGCGTGAGCGTGACCTTGGCGGCTTTGTCCGGCGCGATCGTGCCTTACGTGACGGGAGCTCTCACTGAATATGACAACTCGACAACTAACTGGAGCCATGGCTTCATGATGGCATCCGCCGTGGCTTCCTCTTGTGCCATCTACTTTCATCTCTTTGCAGTCGCCGAGGTCCAACCTTGGGGCGTGATCCATGGAAAGGAAAGCCGTGAGCCAACTCAAACGAAGAACTGTCATCGTCAGACTCATACGAATATACTTTCTGTGAGATTGTGAACATTGGAGAGACTGGGGGTGGAAAATGTAATCGACCCCAAAGATAATACAGTGTCACATCCCAATAAGAAATATAATCGAGTTCAAAGGTCTGTTGCTCGAATTGCACGGGTGCAAGGATAATGCTTCGAGATCAGCGAGCCCTCGTCCGGCCAGTTAGAGAGACATCCTCGAAGCCGCGAAAAAAATCGAAAATGACCGCGGTTATATGGACTATCGCCGGGAGACGTGACTTCGAGCGGATGCACTTATACCGTTCCCAACACGCCTGATCACATTGGGATGAACCCATTCCAAAGACGACGGAAAGAGCTGACATTCCCTCGGATCCGGAGGCAACCTATTCCTGGAAACTTTCCAAGAATCTCTCTGACAGTGGCGTAGCGAGACGGGGGGCGGTCCGCCCCGGGCATCAGGTCGCTGGGGGCATCAGAATGCCTCTCCATGCCTATCAAATCAGGGTTTCTAAGCTCGTCCAGGTTGATTTTTTCCCGGAATCCTCAGAGTGGGGGAGGAGTCTGATCGTTGCATCTGATTTTTCACCCTATTGACGATCCACCACATAATTTTCGTCCTCCTTCCTGATCGAGCAACGTTCAGTTAATTTTATTTCTGCCTCGGACCAGAGATCGAGCCAACGAAGTTGTCAAACCTCGCTGTCCTCTCAATCGAGATGTCCATTACGGATGAGTTCAACTTCGAGAAGTCAACATAAGATTCGCAGCTCCAGGAGCGAAGCAAATAGCCCTCCAAGAATACGTAATCCAGTTGCTCATATAATATTCTAGTTGCTCACATTCGGGTCAGGTGGCGCAAGTTGTCTCCATTCCTCTGACGATCTCCATTCCAGATGATCATAATTTATGTTTGAGGACATACAAAGCTCCATTCAATGCGCATCAAACGCATTCACATGCTCAGCGAGAAGTACGAATGAGGACTCGGGAACTTGAGAATCTTGTGAGATATGATTTGGTTGAGTCGAGAGTCGAGAGAGCTTCCTAGTCATAAGGCGGCACCCACGTCATGGACGAAGTTCACAGCTCGGACCGGGTCTAGCCGATCGTTGCACAAGGATGAATCGGCGGAATAAGGTCCGCGAACGGGGAGCGAGATCGGGGACGGAGTGCATTCCGAAACAGATGAGGTCTCAGAGGAAACTGTAGTAGCCGCGGATGCGACCGACTGAGGCGCAACGCGGTGCTCGCGTTCTGAGTATCCGAGAGATCTCGCAGTCTTTCGCTGGACTTCATGCTTGTCATAAATACCATTCTTTGTATGTATATGTCACTTACTCGAAGCGAATGCTCTCATTACGGATAATGGTAGGTACAAGAAAAACATCGGCTCTGGCCCCAGGATCTACAGGGTGTGTTCTCTAAGTTGCAACGTTTTCGTGGCCTCTTTGTTTGAACTGTAAAACGGTCAAATTCTATCCGATCTGGGATATCTTTTTTTGATCGAAAGTTACGTTTTACAGAGTTCGTCGAAGTTTTCCGAGATTCAATCCATGGCCCCTACAAGGACCTACCAGGGAATCGCCGATTTTCGAGAAATTTCGCAAAATAATGAACGGGAGATCCCTCTCGATCCCGGCTAAAAAGCGCTCTCGATAACGCGCAGATCGGTTGAGGATCGGAGATACGGTGTTCAATACGAGATACCCCTAAATTGAGCCCTCAAGACCCCTTGCCGACCTCTCCCGTGGAGAACCGCCCGTAACTCGTCAGGGAAGCCGATTCCGGAAGTTTCTTTGATGGCGAAAGTTCCTCATTTAGAGCTGAACTACCCGAAAACGAAATAACCGGGTCGATCCGATAATTTTTTTTTCACCCCAAAAGTCACTGGGCGCTCATCTCATGTCCCTGCCTGAAAACGCGCTGACAACTCGGCAGGGGTCAGGACGGCTTCGACGAATAACAGCTTTCGGAAAGTTATCGGATCGACCCCCCGGCTACTTCGTTTTAGGGTAGTTTGGCTCGAAATAAGAAACTTTTGCCATGAAAAAAAAAGGTCGGCAGAGGGTCTGGGAAACCTCGTATTGGATACCGTTCCTCCGAGTCGCAACCGATCTGCGCGTTCTCACGAGCGTTCCGTAGCTGGGATCGGGAGAAATCTTCTCGTTTTTCATTTCCCGAAATTGGTTGAGAATCGGCGATTCCTTGCTAGGTTCTTATAGGGGCCATATATTGAATTGATAAAAACTTCGACGAGCGCTAGAAAACGTAACACTGATCTGATCCTCAAACATAACAATGTGAAGATGCGTCTCTTCAAGAGCTTCCGACCAAACAAAAAGATCCCAGCTCGAATAGGATTTGACCCAAAACAGCTCAAAACAAAAAGGTCACGGAAAGTTTGCAGCTCAGAAAACACACCCTGTAGACGTCTGAAAGACTGCGAGATCTTTGATCCCATTCCGGATTCCGGGTTTTCGAGATTGAGGACTTGAACCGTTCTGGTCATCACAGCGACGATACATCACAGAGAAGTCCCGTACTGCGATACTACGGGATGGAACACTCTTAGGAAGGGTAGATACAGTCTCGTGATACAGTTCCACCCCATACAAGCGGCTTGAGGTCGCAAGCCTGGTCGCGAAAAATTATCGAGAGAGTTCACGAGGGTGACGGCTGGAGCACCGTATTGTGCCTGGAGCTCGGTTGGTATGCCTGGGTGGCCACGAAGTGAGTTCCCATACATCCGTGGCCGGTCCGGGGAAATCCCTCCTTCAGAAGTCTGAATTTGCTCCTTAGCGGGTGACGCAGGGAATCGCGCTTCCAAACCTCCAAGGTCTAGTAATCAGAATAGTAGTCATAATTATGAGAATGATGTATACGGAATGATAATATTTCCCTCAGGATTACCGTGTTTCCCCCCGATAAGCGCATCTCCATAACAGACGACCCTCCTTGATAAACGCCCCCCTCCTCTTATTGGCATTTATTGGAAAAATTCGATGAGTCCCGTGGATAGTGGAGACCGCAGAGCTCGAAGATGTTTCCGAAACAAGAATGGCCGTGTTACAGTGAGCAGTGTTACAGACCGGAGCAGTATTACAGACAGTGTCGTGTCCATACAGGTGGGGTCGATCACAGTCGAGGCGAAATTTCAGAGGAAGCTTGGGAAGGTTTCATAGTGGGGAAAGGAGGGCTCCGGGCTGACTCTGGGATAAATTCGAGCATGATTTTCACGCGGTACGGTGATGGCCCTGGGATAGTTCCGAGATGAAATTGGTACTGCTCAGAGCATGATTCCCAGTGTGGCGAGGAGCGACTAGGAGATGTCTTCAGGAATGTTTCGAGAACGATCACGGGTTGGTTTGGGATGCTTTGGTATGCCTCCGGGTTGATTTGAGAATGACCCAGGAGGGGTCTGGAGAAGGGATCACCTCTAGATGGAAGTGAAATATATCGAAGGATGATTATAGGTTGACCAGAAAATGAGTTCAGCCATGCTCCCGAGATAGCCTAAGCATACCTCAGTAGACCGAAGATAAGAATTCCGCCTAAGCATACCTCAGTAGACCGAAGATAAGAATTCCGGCACATGAACCTTCTCGGTGCATCTGTCGCGTGAGAGAATGATGCTTTCCGCGGATCTTCGAATGAGCGGGTGGTAGGTACGTAGCGCACACACACAGCTTGCTTGTGTTCCGAGGCAGCTAGTCGCAAACCCAATCGGAAACATTGTTTTCAGCTCTATGCGGTACTTTTTTGAGTGAGTTGCTGAAATCGTCCTGTACCGCGGATTCGATCAGAAACAGGAAGGCATCTCTCAAACACTGAAATCGGATATTTCCGGAATGTGCTGAATCCATTAGGTATACCGCCGGCTTCAGAATGTAAATGAGTCCGGAATCTCGATTGTGGACATTGACATTCAAGGAAATGAGTGTTATTCGGGGAAAGAATGAAAACTCAGAAGGGAGCCCGATGTGAGGATGTCATCAGAGAAAAACGGCGAACCATTCAAACATAAAGAAGAATGTCAGTCTTCTTTACTTGACCCATTCATTCGGATTCGAGGAGCAGATTGAGGAAGCGCGGCGCCCCTATTTGGATTTGGCTCCCTCATTGTCACTGAATGAAATTTCCTCGTACTATGAGTGCCACAAGGGTTGGGACGCCCCGCTCCATGTTTTCTTGTGTGAAATCAGGAGGACCTCAATGTTCAGGGTTTATCGATTAATCACCATCATACAGGGTGTGAACTTTGAGCTGCAACATTTTGGTGGCTTCTAGTTCAAGGGCTCTCGATGGCAAAAAAAATATCCCTAGATCGGATAGAATTTGACTAAGTTACAGCTCAAAATACGAAGGCCACCAAATTGTTGCAGCTGGTTCACACCCTGAATATTTCGATGGGAGGATTGACAGCTCGCCTCGCAGCGAATCAGATTGAAGCTAACAGGCTAAATATGAGAGTTGAACTAAACGCCCCGTATCATCCGCTAAAGGCCACCGGGCGGCCCCGGATGATTGCGAGCGCGGTTGACGCCGTCTGAAATCTGATGCGTACCGCCGGAAGGGCAGAGCGATTCCTGCTCCTCAATCTTGACACTTCGTCCGGCTTCGGACGCTTCCTGTTGTTGTACCAAAACGCTAATTTCTCAGACCGAGCGCTCTCGGGCGTAGCTCAGCTGGGATTCAAAGATTTGAACTCGGTCCGTGTACTCGCTGTGCCGCCGGCGTGATGGTGCGGAAATCATTCCTGGCCGTCGGAAACTGATTCTCCAGTTCTGTCCCACGGAATTGGATCAAAAAATGCAGATGCATTGCAAGCATCAGAGACAAAGTGTTGGAAGCCATTGCACGCAACATCTCGAGGGTAGTGGTTCAGCTGGGCAGGTTTCTTTAGAGCTCATTTGGACTCTTTCCTTCGACGGAGAAATCGGAAAGAGCATCGATCGGTAGCTCGTCGACACTTGGATAGTAGGAGTGCGCGCCTGTTCCGCAAGACAGCTGGGCATCGTTGCCACCACAATGTTCGCACTCTAAAGTTGGACTCGGACGTTTTAAACACCACAGTGGAGCTCCCAGGCGATTCCCACTCAATCGCGGCGATGTACTGCCTCACGCTCAATGCGGAGCTCAGCCAGAAGTCAGCGTGGCATCGAATAGGAGGTAAGAGCCTGACCATTCTTCGTATTCCCCACTGTGAACCCAGGTTCTGTCTAGAGCTAACGGAGAGTCTTGCGTGTCAGAGACACTTTCCATGAAACTCCGTTCCGGACACCTTAGTCGCTTGCTTCCATGGGTGTGGGAGTGACTCGTTACTCTTGAGGATCTTTCTGAAATTTTGGATTCGGCGAGTAAATTCTTGCGATCACCGTATTTCTTCTAACTTAAGGGCTCGCTCCATTAGAGGGCCATGCTCTATTATACGGTCATGTTCCGCAGGTTTGGAAAATGTGGTTCGGTATGCTCCTATACGGTGGCATGCTCTATTTGACGTGCGTGCTTTGTTTGACAATCGTTCTATTCGACGGGGTACCGCGACTCTTGTGGCGATGGGGCAGTGCTATTCAACGGACTAGTCTAGCAAAGTCAAGGGCGGCGTACGGAAAAGTTTCAAGATTGCGAGCTTTCAATTCCCATCTCTTTCGGAGATGAGCATCCAATTTTCCATCCGAATCCTGGGAACAGGGTCATGCTCCACTCTATGGACCTTTTTCGCAGATTTTAAAGATGTGGACAGGCCTGCTCTACTTCACATACATGCTGCAATAGACGGGCTCCGTTTGAAGGATCAAGGAATAGAGGAGCATGACCTTCAGTTGGAAGAAATACGGTAATTAGATCGCCTGCCGAGGGCCCAACTATCCGTCCATCAGCCTCTCTATCCATCTGGACTCTCGAACTCCCGTTGAATCCTCTTCGAACATTCAGCTCGTTTTATTTTCAGGCTATCGAACGTGACTGACTCGCCGCGGGGAAAGCTCACACGGTTGGTCACGCTTTCGCTCCTGGAATCAGAGGTGCTGACGTGGTTGGGAGAACCTTGTTCGAGAGAAGGGTAACAAGTGCTGGAGCCGACGAGGAGTGACGTAGGAACTCCTAAGCACGAACTCGCCATTTTTCGCGAGGCAGTCAACCTTACGAATCCATTGCTTGATTCCCCTTGGAGACGCTAGACGAACCATATAAAGGGTGAAACTTGTTCACCTGGAAGGGGGGTAAACGAGATTCCGAAACGAGTTGCGTAACGTCACCTGGCGTCATCCTGCCTGAAAACATCCCATTCCACTCCGGAAGCCTAGGGGGCGGGAGCGACGAAAAGAGAGAACCGTCATAAGTGCTCAACAATGAGGTCAGTCGGAGATCCTGCGATCGCCGAGATGCTCCTCGCCGGAGGAAAAGCGTGCTCAAGTTCTTCGAATAGCTTCTAGGTGCTCTGAAAGCCTGATTCAATGTCCTCGTTGGACCATATCGACCGTCTGAGTCATCGGAGCGGAACAATAACAGACGTAATATCTTTCTCTCTGTCTCATTTTCAGGCTCACATTTAGATGGAGAGCGATTTGGCTCCGCGTGTACACGAGGCGCAAGCGGCTCATCCATAATTTTTCCCTGATCATGCTCCTACTGCTAGCCGGCGTCGGTCTCATGAGGGGATTGCGCGAAAGAAGGAATAACCATCGTCTAGCTCGTCAGGCCAGAGAGATGTCGTCCTGGAGGAGTATGTCACTCATCAATCTCCCGGGGTGCTCTCTCCCCTACGTAGACCCAGCGAATCCTGTTATCCTGAATGACTGGTTCCACAGCGATGGTGTCACCAGGTGTCGCAAACAGAAGCGCAATATTTTCCACACGGAAGTCCGCGGAGATAGAACCTGTCCACGGATGAGTCATGAAATACTCCTTGATGATTATGGAGTGCTGCCTCATCAAGTTGAGTGCGAGTACCGAACCGTACGACATGATCCGGACGAAGCCGTGATGATAAACTCTGTGAAATACAGCGAAAAAAAAACCGCTGAGAGGTTGCCCCGACGAAGACCTCATCTGGATTACATGTTCTATCAACGGGATGTTGTACGAGCAGGCCCTCTTCACGGTGATCGATGTTCCCAGAAAGGAAGACCGCGTGTTCCTGACCGGGAACCGAGAACACTTCAATGTTCTCGTACTGGGCATTGATTCAGTGTCCCGTTTGAACTTCCATCGAACCTTCTCGGAAACCTTCCAAACGATTCTCTCGATTTACGGTAACGATGCCGTTGAGTTGCTAGCTTTCAACAAAGTGGGCCTGAATTCAGCGCCGAACCAAATTCCCTTCTTGACAGGAAAACGGTTTCGTCACGAGACGGACTTGAACGAGGGGGAGTACGCCGACAATTACTCCAGGTACATCTGGGACGATTTCACTGAGGCGGGTTACTCAACGCTGTTCGCTGAGGAGCAGATGGAGTTCGGCTTGTTCGTTTACCCAAACCGCAAGGGCTTTAGGAGCATACCCTCGGACTTTTGGCCGCGTCCGCTGATGTTGGCACAGAGCGGAGCTCATCAGCGCTCGTACATCCGCCCCGATGGGCTCGAATACTGCCTTGGAGGGGAGCTGGCCTCGGCGAGTGTTCTTCGATTTTGGCTCGACGCGCAACGAATTTCGCACCGACCACTTTTCAGCTACGTCTGGCTCAGTGAACTCACACATGACAGCCTGACTGGGGGCAAGGATCTCGATCCGTTGATCTCGGATCTTTTCGCAGACTGGGGGGAATCCTTCACAAACAAAACAGTTGTTCTCTTTCTCTCGGATCACGGGTTCCGAGGTGCACCCTTTCGGGAGACTCCGTTGGGGAAGCTCGAGGACTCGCTGCCGTTTGGATGGATCCTTCTTCCGCCTTGGTTTCGCAACAAATATCCTGAAGAGGTCGCTCGATTGAGAGAAAATGCGGGCAGACTTGTGACTCCCTACGATATCCACTCGACGTTGCTTTCTTTAGCTTCGATTGCATCGAACCGGTCCGGAACGTCCTCCAAACGAAGTCAACCGTTGGGATTGAGCTTGCTCGATCAGACTGTGCCCCCCGAGAGAACCTGTCGCGACGCCGGAATCGACACTAAATATTGCTCTTGTTACAGCGGTGTTGAAATCGAGAAAAATCAACTGACGGGGACCCTCATTGCGGAGAAAGTCGTTACAATCGTGAACGAAATACTCGAACTCTCTAACGCTACGAACTGCGCTCTATTACACAATCCCATCGTCAGGCACCTCGAGCAAGTTAGAGACAACAACAGCACAACCTTCTTCAAGATAACGGTTGAAGCTGAGCCTGGAGCGATGAAACTCGAAGCTTTTTTCGAGCATCATGGTGAATCTCAATTTAGTATAGAGGGGTTACCTGACCGTCTCGACCGCTATGGATTGACTTCTCAGTGTGCAAAAAATACGGCTCATGAGAAGTACTGTAGGTGTAAAGTACTCTAATTATGTACTGGACAAGATGATCGTCTCTCATATGAAGACCGGAGGTATGATTATGACGGCGGCAATCGATATTTATCGCTGTATTCAATGTGTGCTTGTCGAACCGAAGCAGGGCGAAAATCGGCTCTTTGCCAATATGTCGGAACGGTCCCCAGATTCCGTTTCGAGATTCCATTCAGAGCCTTCGATTCCGCACATTTTGACCGTTTGTCCGCGCATCGCCTTTCCCATGATACTTATTTGGGGAGAGCTCGGATAACAGGGGAGAAACTAATTGGGGGCCACGTCGATTATGAGGTGCTATTCGATTGGAGCGCGGATCGATTTGAGCGCAGCATCGATTTGAACGCAGTTGATTAGAGCGAGGTCGATCTGAGCGCAGTTGATTTGAGCGCAACGAATTCATTCGCACTGCTGTGAGTGTGGAGTGTGAGATGGAGGAAGAGTAAAATCCCCGACCTTTCCTTCGATTGCAGAGTACTCGACCAACAAACAAAGTACGGTTGCTCGGTGGAATATGGAGAGGAGAAACCTAATTTAACCTCATCAAAAACATTTCTCCTCCCCGAGCTGAGCTATGTTCCTTCGTCTGATTCATCGAGGGAATGTCGTCACCGAGGTATCTCATGCCGTCGTCCGAATTCTCCTCTCCATATTACCCCGAGCAACCGTACTTTCTCTATTCATCGAGTAGTCTGCAATCGGCGGAAAGGTGGGGGATTTTCCTCTTCCTCCATATCATACTCTACATACACAGCAGCGCGAGTGAATTCGTTGCGCTCAAATCGAGTGCACTCAAATTGACTGCGCTCAAATCGACTGCGCTCAAATAGATCCTGCGCTCAAATCGATCCGCGCTCAAATCGACTGACACGCGATTATGATAGTACTGTGACTTGGCTAGAACTGGAGCAGTATGAATAAGTTGATCACCCACACGAGTTTTCTGAGTAACCATGATTCACGAGCCGTTCACCATGCCTGAACGATAGCGGCAATGATATTGGTCGATTCACGATTTTTCTCCGTTCGTTCTATTCCACAATCAGAAGCGACAAGTGCTGCATTGTTTCCCACCGGATCCACACCGGACAGGTAACAATCTATCTGAGAAACCGTGTGTCGACGCCTGAACTCCCATGGTAGGCCTTCTCTTTCGGCTCTTCGGGACACCGTCGTCGACGAATCGGTCAGATGTATCACATAAAAGGTGGCCTCGGTCGCGCAAGTCAGATGAACAGCTATAAGTTTGACACAGTCGGAGAAAGCGGCCGTGTTACGACTTCTTGCTGCCATTGATCATGAAGAGGTGGGATCAAAAAACTTGGATGAATGTACTGGAATCCAGCATGTTTTTTGGCTACGATCGCTGCACGCTCGCCATCTGAGACGAGATCGACGGCTGAGAATAAACATCAGTATTTTCATGGCTGAAGAATGACTGCTGTTGGCGTCAATGGCGAATCTGTGTTAAGCATCATATTTGAACGGTGGAGTCGGAGCGATTTCACGCCACCAGGGTTTGGGAAATTATTTCCGTTGCCTCCTCCAAGAGTTGGGCACACGTTTAGTCATCACGGTATTGGCAGCTGTGGCGTCCAGGATACCGGTGACGCTCTTTCGTTCTAGCGACTCGCAACGCTGTTTTTCGAAACCCTTCTCATGATTCGTTCGGTAAATGACGAAAAGATGCGGCGAACAGTGTCACGACATAGTTGAAGTGATTTCTAGGGGTTAATTCGGAGGAAACGACGCAGATTGAGGCGAAACTCGTTCTCCAGAAATCAGAGGTTCTATTCGTCGGTTTCTGAAAAAATCGTTACGGTCCAGCCAACGTCAGAAGAGTTATGTAAGTCGGTGCTTCTCGGAAGTCCCTTCGTCGACTTCGGCTGAGTAAGCTTCAAACGTCGTCGTGAGGAGCCCAGACGATTAAATATGTATAGGACGTCCGCAACTTACCACATTGCCGGCTTTCATCGTCCCGATGATGGGATCCAGACGCAGAAAGCGTTCTGCTCGGGCAACTTGCAACGCGGCCTCGAGCTCCGAACACGAGCTGCTCAAGGTTAACGATTACCTCGTTTTGATCAGACGGCTGCCGCCACCCCTCTTTCATCTGAACTTCATTTCGGCTGGACGGTGTGCTGATGGTCCAAGCGTAGTCCTAACGGCTGCACTTGCCGTCATCCACAGAAAGAAACAACTCACAAAATTGCGCGTGTCCCGAAACTGCAGCTATGAGATCCGTTAGAAGTATTCATTCTAAATAATGTAGGAAGCGATCTCATAAAAATAGGAGCGGATTCTACGCACCTGAAGCCAGGGGGGCGTCGTTCAAAGATAATAACCTATCCACTCGAGGAGCCCGGGCGATCCTCGATGCGTCGAGTCGAGGGGTTTTTGAGGCTCCAAACATCAGTCAACTCCCCGAAAGCGAGGGTCGAGATCTACGAACAAGGGAGAACGGTCGCGGATTGGATCGGCTCAAGTGCCACAATCGACATCTTCACTTGGTCCGATGGGATACGATGTGCCAATCAGGAACCCCGTCGACTGGAGACTCGAAAAGATGGGAGCAGTTCTGGATGACACCCTTGAATCGCGATCGAACGAAGGAAACGACAGAAAATGTTGTCGATTGAACTCCCAAACACTTCTCCCAGCTTCGAATAACACCAGTTGTGGCATCGTGGGAAAAACAACGGCGAGGTCGTCGAAAATGACCATAATATAATCAACAAGCGAATTTCGATCTTATTGCTGTATCAAAACGCTGTGGCTGTGGAATTCAATGGCTGTGGAACAACTGTCCAGAGAGGATATTCCCGCGGATGATCTCACTGCGGCGTTTCCGATGACATTGGAATTAGGTAGACATTGATGAACCGCCCGATCAATCAGAATCACCCTTGAGGAGAGTTCCCGCGCTTTCCTCCGTTCACGAAACTCGAGTTCCGAAAACGCAGACAATTGCTTGATGCGAAAACCACTTCTGAAAATCAAAATTCTGGAGACAAGAATCGTGTTCTCAGAATAGCAAATCCGGTCAATCAGGGGAGGAACGTCCTGTCCGCACCTCGAAGGTTGAATGCGGTGAGTCAGGCTGAGCAGTGACCATTCGAAGGACTCCTTGAATACTGAGCTTGACTTCTGAGATTGATCCACCAGTCGATGACATTGAGTTATCTCGAAGAACCAATGGTGTGGGAAGCCTATTCTTGAGTGAGTCGCGTGGTCCGACAAGGAATCGCCCCCCCCCCCCTCCTTAGCAAAACGTCTTCTGCGATTCGTGGTCAAGCTGGCGGGTACAGCGAGACGAACCAAATAACTTTCGGGTGTCAAAAACTCGTCTTCTGACACGCACTCTGATCGCGTTCGCATTTTTCTGTTTTCGGCTTCTGCCGACGCAGGGCCTTGGAGAAGTTACACAAGACGGCGCGGTGCTGCGACGTCAGCCGGCCCAACTTCGGTCGAAGTTACCCCGGATCAAGGCCACCAAGGGCGTTCATCGGTCGGTTCGCTCGTTCGCTGCTCGCCGTCCACGCTACGCTATCGGATACGAGCGAAAAGTTTTCACGTGCCGCGTAACTTGTCCGATAAATCAGAAGGCCTTCCGCGAGTTCTTTGGCGTTTCTCAGCAAAAGTGCTGCGCTTCAATCCGAGCCGATGTGAAATGAGTCGTTTGCCTTTGAAGTTCCTTGAGCGAATCGTGAAGCCGACGTGAGCAAATGGGCTTCTGACGCATCTGGCGACAGTTCTTTCGCCCACGAATTGTTGACCCTGCATTTGATGAGATGATATTCAGACGGGATGAGGATGATTCTCAGAACTCCAGTGAGTGTTAGGAAGATGATTTCCAGCGGGTACGACACTCAGAAAACCACGAGCAGCCTCCGATCACTGGATATTCCATCGATCCGAACGCAAGGAGGGACGCTGTCGGCAGTTCGTGATCAGCATCGCAGCGTCTCCAGAACAACTTTCGCAATGTGGTCCGGAGAGCTGACTCTGAAAAGTCAATGAATGTAACGCCGGAGGCAGTAATCTTTCCTAATAGCGTTCGACAGTTCCGGAAATTCTTTAACATAGATTTCCCGCCAGAGCCGATGATGAGAACTGTCATGATGACCCAGCACAGTTCACGAATCTTCCGAGTTTAGCTCGACACGGAAGATTTCGGAGGACTGGAGTTCACAGTAGGGAACGCCTGAGAGCTGCATGGAATCGTGCCCGAGAGGGAGTCGCAAGAACCATTAGGTTATATCCCGAATCGATTCGATGCACACTGGGAATCCACGAGGGAAATTGGGTCCTCGATATGAGTGGAATGCTGCTTACTCCCGGTTCTCGGAACTCATCCTCGTGATCACGTCGGCTCTTGAAGCTTGCTTGCGATAGCCATCTGGCCAGGAATCTTGATCAAACTCGAGGCGAGGTGATTCGTCCACCTCCGCGCGACGATGTCAAAGTGCGCATCAGAGGAATCACGGAATGATCTTTCCCGAAACCAACGGCAACGTCGGATCGAACCAGGATGGTGGGTTGTCTGAAGGATCTGCCCCGATACACAGAGCTCATTCGATAAAACTTCCTGGCACGGCGAGGCGCTCCGGTATTGCTCAGGGGTTTACAACGGACTTGTGAATTCTCTGGCACACACTGTAAGTCGGGGTCGTAGGGCAAAAATTGCAGTCTGGACGAGCGGCGGCTGACAACACACTTGTCCCCAGAGTTTGAGCCGGGCGATCACAGAGCGATCAGCGACCATGGCTAGCTCTGTTTCTGTAGTGTTCTCGGCTCATTTCACCAGCCTTGGCGGAACAGAATTTTCTGCACCGCGGCTTCGGCCTTCTTCTCCGTCTGCACTCGCCCAAAAGACTCTCGCGCCGCAAGTAGACTGTCTGGCCGCAAAAGTTGCCCAGTGGACCGGTGGCGAACGATCGGAGCAGTTCGCTTCTGTACTTTGCTGTTGCCGTCGTCGTTGCCACTGCTAGTGCCGGCTCCGCTGACTTCGTGAAGCTCGACTTCCACACTCAAGTATGGCTCCTCACGTTGAGACCGGCTTCACTACAATACACGAGATCCCCGAGAGGCCCGCCACTCCTCCCCCACGGGATCGAGCCCTGGAGATCCTGAAATTGTGCACAGTACCCGACATTTTCCGCACTGTAGGATTCTATATCAATCCTGATATGGTGGCCAAAGTGAACGGCGTTGTCGTCTTCAACATCGAAGGTAGGTTCTGCTCTGTCTGGGGTCGGGCCCTTCATGGAGGTCCACGATTCTGTCAGGACCCCGCAGTGGTATCGTTGGCATCCTGCCTTCTTCACAGACGTGCCCTCGAGACTCGGGGCCGAGACAGAGACCAAATTAATTCGATTCTACCAGAACTTGCGAACAGACGTGTCGAGATTGAAATCGTTTTTCACGAAGGTTTTGTTTTCCCAGGTGAACCGGCGCCATGGTTCGTTGATCTGAAGAACGGCAGCGGTTGCTTCGGTCAAGGCATCTGCCCACACCCAGCCGATTTGGAACTCTTCATGACCTCGGAGGTTTTCCTGCAGCTTTTCAAAGGCGAGATCAACCCTAAACTCGCCTTTATCTTCGGATACTTCCGCTTGTCCGGCAGCATCTTCTGCGCGATTCGACTCGAAAGCCTCATGTGGGCTGTGAGGGAATACTACGGACTCATCTGAACCCGGAAACAACTAGGAAATAGACCTCGCTTTAACCCGCACCCCTGTGATCCCGTCGAAACACTGTGATACCGCGTTATATCTGTACAATCAAAAAGTGCGACGTTTTTTTCGGTTCCGTCCGTTCGCTCGCTGCACCACCTGAGGATACTCGGGCATCAAAATACTCACCATGCATTCCAGCCTAACCCAAGTCACGGCAAACTTTTTCAAGCGAGTGCGAACGATCACCTCGGAGCTACGGTACCAAACGGACATTCGGTGTTCGTGAAGGAACATTCCGACACCCAACGTGAGATGATACGCGCACGCCAGTCAAAGTCGCGATCCAAGTTCAGCCCAAAACTGCTATGAGGTTCAAGCTGTAGAGCTGATGTATTTAATTAAAACATTGTTATGGACGAAGTCTTGTTATCTTGTATATAAGGTTCCTAGCTTCAGAATAAATCAGTCCACTTTCACAATGAAGTTGCTCCGATTCAAGACCCTGTCGAAATCGAGTTTTCCGCAGCATGCGGCCCCACGTTTGAAACGAGGAGTCGGCTCACCATAGCTTGAATCGAAAACTCAGCTGTCTGAAATCTTCCTGAAACGCTCGTTTTTCGCAACAGCGCCATGGTTCCCTGGATGCGCCTGCACTGGAAAACCTTTTGTTGGAAACGTAATAACGGATGAATCAGTTCTCCTTGGAACAATGACGCTTTCGTTTGGTTTTCTGGCTCCCTTGTGACCCTGACGAGCTGAGGTCCCTCGTTCAGAAAACTTTCCCTAATGACATGCAGTTACAAAAATAGTCTCATTGATAAATGATCTTGTTCTCCCCCAAGTTACAGGCGCCGGCTGGACCGACTCTGTCGGAACAACGCAAGGGTGAATAACTTTTGTGTATATATTGTGAGGTCAGGCCGCGGCGAAACCCCGACATCTGAGTCGTCCGAATGGTGGACGCTCAGACAAGGCTGAGCTGAAAAAGAATGTTACGGATTTTGAAATCGATCCCGACCGGATCCACGATTTATCATACTTCCATCCCTGGATATATATAGTTGAATGTCACTGCTGTACAAAAATGCTCGTTTCAACAAGCTGATCGATGGTGACATAACATACAATTTGATCCGATTGACCAACTATTCATCGAACTTCATGGAGTGCGTGTTGGATAGGAAATGGAGACAACTGGCGTAATACGCATGACTCGGCCGGAATTCAGTGGGAGTGAAGATTTCCAGGAGTTCTGATAACGGATCCGTTGCTGCGCTCTCATCCGGTGGGATGCTGAGCCTGATACCTATCTCCCATCCATTTCGCTGGGATGTGCGTAAAAATTAGTGAAATTCAGTCAAGGGCTTCCGAGCCGAGTTCGGGAGGTCTCTCAATGATCGCAGCGCGCAAAACTTTGGAATTTCAGCGGCTCGTGATGAGTTCATTTCCATGAGCTCCTCTTGAAATTCCGGGCCGGATCGGAATGGATCAACGCCGATGATCTATTGAACGCTGATTGAACCCAAGCATTTTCGGCCGATCATGCAGCGGCCAACCATGAGTCTTCGAGGGAGATTATTGGACATTTCGGTACATCATCTTTATGATATACTGAAACATTCCTTCCGTTGGCGGTCCCATACGGAAACGGCTCGGGCAGAGTTGATATAGACTCAAGTTACGAGTATCTCGAGGGCCAACGTGGTTGTGGTGTTGCTCCGGTATCAAGACCAATTACAGAAATTAAAGTTGCAATCTTGGAGCAACATCTTGACGATCCGCGGAAACGGAGCATGATGTTTGGACGATTTCTGGTAACTTGCGAAGGTCGTCAGCTCTCGCTCGGTGAGACGATAGAATCGAGATAGGAATATATGTGGCCATCACGGCACCGTATCCTTAGGGATTGAAGGAGAACTTGGAACCTATTATCGAACCCATCCAGATGCCTCCATCGCAGTTTGGACAGTGGGTGCTCCGCTGCGCCAGCCGTTAGAGTCAGCACTTCGCATCTCGTTTGCTTCAGTGTCATGGTACGGTGCTTGGTGGAGGTTTGGTGGAACACATTGGCGGAATGAGCTCTTCGCTTGGAGAGAATGTTTTGCTCGGAACCAGGCTCAAATATACCTGGACAGGATACAACCCGCAGAACTGCCGTTTCTCAGAGTGAGCTCTTTAACGTTAGATTCTCACTTCGGTTGCACATCTGGTAGCAACCCTCGAGAATGGAACTAATGAAACTGTAGGAGTTCCATTATGATACCAAGTGTGTTGCACAAGCTGTAGCGAAGATCATTTGGAAAGCTCAGAGGATTCCATTCGCACCCGTGACCATTGAGAAATCCGCTGTCTCGCTAAGCGTGACGGAGCAACAGTTTCCACTCGATAGCTTAGCACCAAGCATATCTTCATTTGCGTTTCGCCCAATCACGATCATGGACAATACACAGACTCGTAAAGTAGCTGAATAAATTCCGTAATGTCGGCGGGTTCCGATGTCGCTATCGTCATCGTCACGGTCGGCCGACTTTCACGCCAATAAATTTCCAACACCTGTCAGCAGATGAGCATGAGATCTAGACGGTAACGATTAGAACATATGTCGTCACGTTCTCATCCGCCCAGAGCTGTGAGTTTCGAGGAGAGGCACTCTTCCTTACGGATACGACACCTGGAGCTCTGGAGAACCTTCCTCAATCCAAATATCCGCGTAGCTCTACAGCATTCGCGTTTGCTGGAGACCCCGCGGAGAGCGAGTTTTCCTACACGCGGAACTCCGGAATCATCTCCTTTCGACACCTGTTCAGCCCAAAAAACATCCTACCTCATGCCATAGCTCCGATGTCTTCACTATCGCTTGTGTTGATCCAGCGGCTCTCGACCACTGTTCCGCGGAAATCCGAGGTTCCGGGTAGGCCTGCCAAAGATCCGCAAATGAGATCCGCGGATCCCGTGAAGTAGGTTCCGCGGATCTCCGCAGAACGGATCCGAAAAGTTTCACGGTCGACTCAAACTTTTTCCAGTTCATTGCTATCAAGAAGACTCGCAACACGCTATCCTCCGGGGAGGAGTGAGAGAAGAAAAGCCAAGTACATATTATATGAGCTCTTGCATTCATGTGGCAACTCGCCAAACGAACGTATTGTTTCATTTAATGTAAGAGAACAAGCATACCATGAACTACATCAAAAAGCGAGTTAGGGAACACTGGAGAGGGCTGTATCCGTTCATTGCGAATTTCTCATCTACAAATTCTTGCTCAGATCATCGGTGGATGTTAATGGCTTCTTTCTTGTCGATTCAAACGCTCTTCGGAGCATGAAAATATCGTTCAACTTTCTGGTTTGAGGCTCACGCGGTTTTCGCCGAGGATCATTCGCAAGATGCTGAAGTCGCGTTCGGGCTGAACGGAGGTCGGCGGCATGGACTCCAAAATCAGATGGCACAATTCCAGAAGGCGGCCCTTACCGCCACCAGCTCTGCAAAGGGCGAGTTCCTCGTTCAAAGTCTCCTCAAGGCAACCTTCACCTTCAATGACAAGATTGGGGCCAGCTGGAGCTGCGATGTACGTATAACTTGGTCATATTCTGACCCCAGCACAATGTGCCGGGTGCGATACTGAAGGGATGTCATCTCGGACGAAACCTCTCCCGAGCAAAGCCAGCTTACTGTCAGCTGTTGAAGCATTGACAGCTGCCGCTGAGATACCGTAGCAGGACGAAAACACACAAACAAAACAAAATCGGGCTCGAAAGTTCTGAAATACCCTGTACGGCTGACACCAGCGGGCTACAGAACCACGGGCGATAACCACAACTAAAGACACGAAATCCGTGTTTGCCGTACAACCATTTCCTCATGGAATTCCAATGTCAAATGTGCGCTGGTCTCGCGGATCCGGACCCGCGAATATCTTGTGGATCCTGCGGATCTGGATCCGCTGGGAGGCCTAGTTGCGGGTAGCCTCCGTCTCCATTCTTGGACTGCATATTGAATCATACTGTTTCCAGATTGTTACTCAGAAGCGATTCAATGTCCCCAACTTCCGCTCTAACATCTGAGATTATCGTATTCTGCCCATGACCTTCGAATGACTACCAAACTTTGTTCCCGCAGGAAGACTTAAAAGCGGAGCAATGACTCACATCATTGGTAAAACTAACCGAATCACTGCTCTACTCGACTGGTGGCATCAGACGATCACCTCGTTTCGAGGCCAGCTTTCCCATCCTAAGCTTAGCTCGAGTTCGCTCTCGGATCATCTCACTCCGGTCTTGTTGTGGCTGAGGGCTCCCTGGCCCCCTTTGATCTCTTCCCGTGTTCGGCGGGAAGCTGGTCTCATCTTTCGTGGATCCTTTTCGTCCATCGACGAGACTCACATTGCAGGGAAGCCTATATGACCCTTCGCATTTCACATTAGCGCTTGAACAACAACTCATCTGATTGGATGAACATAAGAACGCAACGTTCACCTGTAACGCCCACCGCGAACCCAGTCGAAACGAAAACCTCTCTTTATTGGACAGGGCGCGGAAAGCCGTAAAATTGTCGCAATGGTCCATTGGGGGGCTGCCGTCCTGAGCCTTCCGTGAATAATTTTGAACGTTGCCAACGAGGGACCCCAACAGATCCCCCACCTTCGAATCAATTGAAAGAGCGAATCTTGAGCAGGGGCTAACCCAGCAAGGATACCGCCGAATCAAAACGAGAAGCACGCGGATTGGTTGCAGCTTCAAACCGATTGTATCTTGCATTTTTGCTTCCTCTCGCTCTCTCGTCATTATTCTCCTGATCTCGGCTGAGTGAGTTGACGATCTTGTTCGAGCTCCAGCCGTAACTTACTCAGTATTTTTCCGTGCTGCAGTGCCCAGGAGCGTTCAGACTTGAAAGCTCCGGAACTGCGACTGTCAAAATATCGGGAGAGAACTCTCTTATAGCCTGATACAGCACATATTTGCACTGTGCTGTTGGGAAGGCTATAGATGCGGCGTTCTCAGGACGAAATCCAATATTGATCACTCCAGAGCGCCGATTGCGGGAAAAAAAGCCAAATATGTGGGAGGGGTAACTCGGACGTATTGGATGCTTGTGTTCTTCCCAAGGATCCGACCGGCCTGATCCAGAGTTCAGCCGGATTGATGACATTATTCTCGGACGTCGCTGGTTACCAGTGATTTCGACGAAACGTTGCTCCCATTCGAAGGATTCGAAGAGCTCAAAATGGATGACGGATCAGAAAATCTCAGAAGCCCGAAGCAGCGATGAAGTACTGTGAGCTGACGCTATCGTCTCACTCAGAGGCATTCAAAGACTCTGGCCTCTCTGGAACGATACGCATTCGACCTGTCGAAGAACCGAGATTCTGTCTGATGCTCACCTCCTACTCCGAGACCTCAGCTTGAGAGGGGATTCCAAAATAATATTCCTGAAACAGAATTGGTGATCCCTGCTAGGGAATCGAACTTCATGAGGGCGGAGACAGGGTTTATCTGAACCTTCCGCCGCGGAACAGACGGTCGGTGTTGGATTCGAATCATGGTATTGATAGTTTCAGACTCCGGAACGAGCAAGACGGAAGATGTTCGGGGGAATGTTCGAAACCAAAACCGAAGCATTGGAAGCAGAGAATCGAGAGATCTGCAAGCGCATGCAAAACTTGCGCTCGGTCGTGATGTGTGATCTGGACGAGAGGAGGGATGCTAGAACTCTGATGGGGAACAGATTGTCTCCAAGCCTCGAGAGCTTCTTAGAACCTACAGTCCGCAACACGAATTTATCGACACGCATTCTATGTGGATGATTTCCGCACCCGCTGGATAACGAAGTCAGTGTTGCCATGGGAATTCCACTAGGTGCGACAGACTTTGAGATTATATCAACCGACTGAGAAGAACGAAGTTTAGGCTCAGGATCGAACATTTTTGATATCCAGCTGTAACACGAAATTATCGACAGCGTTGAAATCGCGCATTCGGTTGGAGTTTCAGCATTTTCTCGTGAGGCTGATACCGACGAACGTCAAGTTAGTGCTAACGAAGGACACACAAGTACGATTTGTCGACTCAGAACTCCGGCTCGTCAAGATTTGTGAGAAAGAATTCATTCCCTCAATATGGGACGAAAACCGGCTCTGACTCCTCAAGAAAGGATTCGCATCGATCAATTACACGGCTCTGGGCTCGCAGCAAGAGCTATCGGACGAGAGATCGGCAGAACAGCGGACGTAGTGCTGCGGTATTTGAGATTAGGGGCGGAGTATGGCATCAGATCGTACAAGAAACGAAGCACAAAGCTCTCAGATCGTCAGAAACGGAAGATAATTCAGGATGCGAGCAACAAGAGTGTCTCTTGCGCTCAAATCAGAGACTCAAACAACCTCCCAGTGCATAAACAGACCGTCTGGCGCGTTTTGAGAAGTGCGTATCATCTGAAATTCAAGAAAATGTGCGGGAAGCCCCCGCTGACGAAAAACCACCGAGACACTAGGCTCGATCGCGCCCAGGAATGGATGAGTTGGACTTCGGAATGGGATAAAGTTGTCTTCAGCGATGAGAAAAAGTTCAATCTGGACGGCCCGGATGGATTCCATAACAACTATCACGATCTTCGGAAAGAGCCTCGATTCTATTCCAAGAGACAGTCCGGGGGCGGTTCAGTTATGATCTGGGGAGCGGTCAGTCGCCGCGGGACGTTCCAAATCATCTTCGTGGAGACAATAATGCGTTCCGTGGACTATAAGCTGCTACTCGAGAACCACCTGCGACCTCAAGCTTTGGAGAAAGTTGGAACGGATTTCATCTTCCAGCAAGATTGCGCCTCCGTGCACACGGCGGCGATAATCAAAGATTGGTTCCGGGAGATCGGAGTACGTTTTCTTGACTGGCCTCCGAAGAGCCCCGACCTGAACATTATTGAGAACCTCTGGGGAACGTTAGCTCGGCTCGTCTATCCCAATGGGAAGCAGTACAACTCAAGAGAAGAACTGAAACATGCGATTCTTTCTTCTTGGGCCAGAATTGGGGAACGAGACATAAAACTACTCTATGATTCTCTCCCAAGGCGCATTTTTGAGGTCATCAAGGCGAAAGGGGGTTCGACGAAGTATTAACTTTCGAGAATTCGGAAATCGTGGAATAAATCAGCCTGTCGATAATTTCATGTTACGGCTCGAAATCGATTTTCTGGAATCTTACGCGTCGTCTTCCTCGAATCGAAGAAATATTCTATCGCCACAATCGTGGTGATGCTGGGAGTATTCCATGGCAGCATCAACATCATCTCTCTTTGTCATCAGGAATAGTCTAGAAAACTTGACTGTCGATAATTTCGTGTTGCGGGCTGTAATCCCGAGCACAGACAGCGGCGTCATTGAAGAGAGTTCGGACAGGAGCAACTTCGGGGTATCAATTCGAAAGATTCCAAATAATAGTTCCGACTGAACAACGAGAGAAGCTCTGCCTCGGACAGAACGCTACTGGAGTCAATAAGGTACTCGACGCCCATTCGGGTTTAGAGTGACCCATCGTGAACGCTGAGATTTTTCGAGCCCTCCACGCTGATGCGCGGGTTTTTCCTGCGGTTTGGCTCGATTGATCTCTCACGATAAATCGTGGAGCACGCAAGATCCGGCACTTGCGAAAATCTGAATCTTGATGTTGGTGACCCCTTCCGATGGAGGAGCAGTAGAGCCTCCCTGGGAGCACAAAACCATAATTAGACCTGATTTTCCGTATCACGGCAAACACAGATAACACGGAAAGCACTCCGTGATGTTCGGTGAGTCTCTACGGCAAACTACGGAGTGTTTTTCATATCATCCGCATTTCCCGTGAAACCGAGAATCAGGTCCAACTATAACATAATTAACTGTGATCCTGGGACTCTGTGAGTCTGAGCGCTGTCTCCAACCTCTTTGAGCTTTCGAAGGTCTCGGCTGTTTTGCATCGACCGGACTCGAGCCTTTCTCGAGCGTTCATTTGATCGGATGTTGTCTGTAACGTCTCGAGTTGAATCTGGGCGGGATTTCGAAAACTATTCGAGACACTGACTGAGAATCCTAGGACGTGCATGACCGATACTTCGTAGAGCACATTCACACGAGGCCCTATCTGGGCATTCTAATCTAACTGAGCGAACGCAACGACCGATTCAGTGGATATGTTGGGGATTCTCCACCTCTTCGAATTCAGTTGGGGCTAGTCATGGGAGAGAGCATTGTGGAATGATACATCCTACATGATCTGATCCTACGGCTTTCAGATCGATGGCTCCACCGTAGCCGATGTCTCTCATTCTGGCGAACCTCTTGGAAGCCATCGAGTAATGGTCGTAAGACTTTTGCTCGAGAGAATTTCGCAATCATCGTTTGACCCTCGCCCTTCACGGGCGAGCTAACTCTGCTAGCACCGTTCTTGAGAAATGGCAAATCGCAGAACCACTTTCGACTCAATTATACAGGGTGGCCAACGTGGGTCGAGAATTGGCTCACTCTTTCTTCTTTTGCCCGTTACTCGGTGGAAAAGGTCCTGGATTTCCTTCTTGCGATCCAAGGCTGGAGGAATACTGCATATTTTTAGTCACGGTAGTAGGTCGAGAATAACATTTTATAAAGCGGCTCAAAACTACCCTTCTTATTTTAACTATTCCACGAAACTGACCAACAAACAGACAGTCGGAAGTCTACCCATCGTGTTCGTATTGCTTCTATCGCATGCGGGAAGGGATTCCATTAACTTCCTATCGGAAATAGAAGGAGTCAGTTCAGAGTTCGGAATTCTCGACCAACCTAACCAGCCTCACGAAAATAGCTGACATCTTCACAAAAGCTCGTCCCCGATGCATTTCCCACGTATTTCCTCGGGGAAGCTGCATCCAGAGCAAATCCGATGGCAAAATGTTCTCAGATTTGTCCGAACTACCCGATCATACCATTTCCAGGTCGATCCGACCACTTTCTTCGCAGATTGATGGAATCCTTCTCCATGTCCATACAACCAATACGAACTCGATCGGTTGACTTCCGACGCTCCTCAGTCAGTCTTGTGGCATAGTTGTGAAAAAAATTGTTTTTCTTGCGCTGCTCCGGAAAATGCGATTCTCGACCGACTAGCGCGAACGAAACGATACGTCATCCCAGCAATCGGTAGTGGAAAGGAAATCCAGAGTCATTCCTCACCGAGTGATGAATAGAAGAGGAGAAGATGAGAAAATTTCCGACTTCCTTCTGTCATCTTGTATGTCAACCGAGTCAATGGATACGCAGACATCTGAGACAGCAGCCTGGACTTTCTACGTCGACTCCTCCTGACCACAACCCTTCTCTGAGCCGAGTGGTTTCATGAATGATAAATCCTTCTGCAGGAGAGGATCCGAGCGGGTGATGGTCATTCGAAAATGCTACCTCGAAACTTCACAAGAGGTGGCCGCTCCAAGGAATCGACTTCGGAGCGCTTTCATTTGTGCTCTGTAGTTTCGAGTAAGAGGCCATGGAACCCAAGCTGGAGCACTTGAGTCCTCGGTTTTGGGAATGTTCGTGCATGGCCTGCCGCGGTTTCAATGGGCGGTCTGTACAGCTTCAGTGATGTCGCAGTCTCATATCCCTCTCGTGTCGGAAACGATCGTCCAGCGTATCTGTCACGTTGCGTGACGACTGCGAGTGTTTCAGAATTCAGCAATTGGCCGATCTCGTTTGACTCCCTTATCGGAGAACAGTTACATTAGGAAACTTGAGCTTTTCCAGATGAATTTCTCCGAAAGCCACGCGTGCCGTATATTCCGATGTTCAATGCTCTGAGATGAGGCCATTTTCAGTCCATTACCTGTCATGGAATATACATCTCAGATCTCCTCCCCGCTCTTCTGCGGAAAATTGTTCGTTCTCCCAAGTACCCCACGATCCGCATCTGACCGGAGCCGTAGCTTCCTCCCAGGGTCTTCTGGATTGAAGTGATGTGGTTCCGCTTTCATCGACCGGTGGTGGGAAGTTTCCTCTTCCATTGCGAGCTCCTCGGAAATCCATAGAGGGAGTTTTATTGCAGTCTCGCGGCAAACACTCTCCTGATGTCAGAACGAGCATTGTCCATGAGCTCGGAGTTTCAACCAATGCACATCTCCTCTTCTTGACTCCGACCCATGGCTCAAAACTCAATGAGCAAACCACTCGAGAAGCCGTTGAGGGCCCTGTTCTCACAGAGATGAACTCCTGAATTGAGGAAGTTTTGTGTTGGACTGTCCGGCGACCGCTAGACGGGAATCAGACCGCTCGATGACACAGCCCTGTCAAGCCGACTCCTCTTCGATACCGAAGATTCTCAGACGCTTTCTTGGTTTGCCAGTGGTGGGAACTTCGAGTTTGAGCTCGGAGGCAAATGTTGGCTGGCGGCGCCGATCCGCCTGCTCGTTTTTCTTTCTGTTGGAAGGATTAACTCAAAAGGGAGACCTCATGCTTCGAAAGAGGAACTGTTAGCTCGAAAAAAAAGCAAAAATGAGAATAGAAGGAGGTAGGAGAGCCGTGGGAGAAATGCAGTAACGCACGACCCGGCAGAATCGAACATATAGCTGTGTTGTGGCGCTCATATAGATCATACCCACCAAGAGATAACCTGAGGCTCATTAACTATGAGATGCGAGGGGATAGAAGTTCGGCAAAGTTTGGGATCATCCGTTGGAAGGAAGCCTCGAGAGGGATGGGCATCCCGACGACAGTATGTGCGGGGGAAGAAGGTAGAGTCATACTGAGCAGAACGATTGGTGAATTATTGAGCAAGGAGGGGTGTTGTTTGGCACAAAGCCTGGTTACGCGAATGCGGAACGAAGGATGAGGTTTCAGCTGAGCATCTTCCATGGAAGTATCGGTGGAATGGACAGCGGTTTTGCCAATGGTCCCACAGTACCCTCCGCCCATGATTTCCCGACATTTTCTTGAGAGACTCCATTCCTCTAGTTTTGCTAACTTGGTTCTCCGAACATCTGATTCCTGCAAACACAAGTGTCTCGTGATCTTTCGTATTTTCTTCGGGAAGTTTCTGCATCTGGCACTCTATGGCTTCAATGGTTTTCACTCGGCATCGTAGTTCCTCTATCTCCGCACCTCACAGGAAGAGTTCGGACTCGTTTCATCTCGGGTGCCCTCTCCACTCCCTCCTTGAGATGGTCAGCGGGGTGTATAAGCTGGATCCCGAAAAATCGAGCCCGAAATGCATGAAACCGAAAAATCGAGCCCGAAAAGTATGAAACCGAAGAGCGTGAAGCCGAAAACCTCCTCTCCCGACAGCGAAACGGTCGGGACTGGCTTAGCGGGGAGGAATTGCAGCTTCGGTACGGTCAGCCTACTACTTCTGCCTCGCTTACGTCCTCGCTGTTCCGCATCTACGGTCCCCTGTTCGAACTGAGCAAAGGTGAAGCTGCTACAGGAAGCAATCTGCTGAACGCGAATCTTGAAGTTTCCGAGATCAACTTGCTAGAGCTGAAGAGGAACCTCCACCTCTAGTACTATTCGCAGAATACGCTGTTACAATGTCTTGTTTTTCCCACCGGAAAGGGAAAACCAGAATCGATCAGCGATTGCTCAGCTGTCTGGAACTGAATCGTCGAAGCCTCCGACGACCGGTGTACTCCGTGGTCAACAAGTGATTCAGTGAACCAGACGGTTCGGTGATATCACGTATCGGTGCTCCCGAATCACCTCAATGAGCCTGTAACCTGCCTGGGACTCTTATTGGCATCGAGCGACGAGTCGAGCTCACTGATTCTTCGCAGCAGGTGCGTGTCATCTAATGGAGTCTCACAAAGGTACAGAGCGACGAAACGACACCTAAATTCCATCCCGCCAAACCAGTCCCGATTACTCCGCTGTTGGGGGAGAGGAGGTACCCGGCTTCATGCTTCCCGGGCTCGATTTTTCGGCTTCATGCGTTTCGGGTTCGAATTTTCGGCTTGTTGGACCCTGACCGGTTAGCGGCAGGGGAATCATCGATGTGAAATGCTGGAGTTTTTTTCTTCACTTCCAATACAAATCGTGGTCGTTCGATACCTTCTTTCAGTCGTCGCGCTAGTTCCCAGCAGCCTAGGCTAGATAAGCGTCATGCAGTTTGAAAGAGGGCTATAATTCGCGCGGTTTGAGCTCGCTTCTCCTTTAGTGAGTATTTCGACTCAATTTCGTCAAGTCAGAATCATGTGTCCCTTGGGCGTCCATGGCATGTTGAGAACGGATCCGGCCATTTATTTGAAGTCTTCTTGTTTCTTCATCATGAGTAACACTCGGGTGAAGGTGAATGTCTACAGGGTGGCTTTTTTTAGTCGGGAATTTTCGAGCCCGATCTTGTTTTGGCCATAACTTCGTTGGTCGTTGGACTTTCTTCGGAAATCAAAGAGTGATAAAAGGGAATATCGGTTATTTTGATTCAAAGTTCAGGCGGATATGATGAAAAACGCGGTCAGGAGATTGTTTTGAAAATGACCATTTTTTTTTTTTTTTTTCGAGGTCCTCCTAGAAGTTAGCGTAAGAACGTCAATATTTCGGACTCGGACTCGTGCGGGTCGCATTCGACGCGCAAAAGGAAGCCGGTCATTCGCCAGAAACCCGATTGAAGTCATCTCGTTCCTTCGAAAAATGGCAACCGATCGTATCGAGAATTCCTTCGGTGTCGAGGGTGATTTCAACGACCGAGGGCGGAATCCTGAGCGAGGGTGATTTTCGGTGAAAATAAAAAATCATCGGATCGACCTCGCAGCTCATTATTCGGATGATTCACCCATTTCTGAGTAATTTCACCGAGGGAGATACCTTCGATTTTGCCTCGTTGAGGAGTTACGAGAAGAAATGCGGGGAAAATCGAGGAAAACGAAATAAGCTGATGGGCGAGGCCTTGAAAAAGGGGTTGATACCATCGCTCGCCATTTTTTGGGGAGATGAGATAACTTCGCTCGGTTTTCTGGCGAATGACCCACGAGCCCGATCCGATACATATTGACGTTTTTTACGATTAATTTAGGAGGACTCGGGAAAAAAACAATGGGTCATTCTCAGAATCATCTCCTGATCGCGATTTTCATCATATTCGCCTGAATCAAAATGACCGCCTCGATATTCTCTATTTATCACTCTTTGATTTTTGAGAATTGTCCAAGAGAAGAAGTCCAAGAATTGACGAGGTTATGGCCAAAACAAAATCGGGCTCGGAAATTCCCGACTGAATAAAGCCACCCTGTAGAACACGCTTACCAATGCTGGGTAGGTCCGGCCCGGTCGGAAGAGACCCGCGAACTGCAGCGCGTATGTGATCTAGACTCACCTCTGAAGTCTTCTCGCGGAGTTTTGCCTCGGGTTGCGAGCTCGTCAACATCAGAACCGAGTCGGATTTGACGCTGGAAGACAAGAGACTCCCCCTCTTGTCTCTTGTCTGCTCCTCAGATCCTCTCAGATCCCTCTTCAGGTCAGCCACTGGAGATACAAGAATCATAACAATTGTTAGATGAGAGCTAGGACACGATACAGCGCCAAACGTCTCACTGAGGTCAACCATTTTCCCGAGCGCGAAACATCTTCCCTATGTTTCTGTGATCCAATCTCTCAGAGGCTGTTATCGGAGACATTAAGGACGACCTGCTGTTCACATCCGAACGGTACGGACGGTGAGAACAGGAGGGTCCAGAAGCTGCGCGCCGGGTGCGCTTTTAGCATGGGGTCGAGGCGAGGGCCACCATTGACCACCGAATTTAAAAACTCACCCTCTGCCCTGCGTGTCTGGAGCGGTGTCTCATCTGGTACGGTTGCGGACAACACGCAGCCCTGTACCCCATTTTCTGATCACGCGGCCAGGGATGGAGCGCACCCGCTCTCGGGTCCGAACCCAGCGTCGGAGAAAAAACTCCGGGCTCGATCCGCCGGCCCCCAAGCCCGGTCCATCAGCTCACCAAGTGAAGCCTGAGCAACTCCCCGCTCCGGGACGGCCCTTCCAGGTTGATGTCGATACGGCGGGGCCTCACTCAACGCCAGCTGCGCTCACTCGGCACGATTTTCGCTTCCCTCGAGCAACTCAAATGATTTTCATCCTGATCGATATCATAAATTTTTTGTCACCATCCGACAGAGTGCTCTCGAGACTACGATTCTAGAGGTAAATGAGGAGCGTTACCCGCAGCGACTCCATATATGGACGATTCGGAACAGGAAATAGGGTTCCGGCCATCTTCATGCGCTCGAGGACTGTTCATCCGAACGGAATTAGAACTGAGCGAACTCATGTCGTGGAATTCTCAATGTACACCCACCTGAGAGAATGGTTTCGAGAAAAAATGACGCAGAGAAAAATAAGGGAGGAGGGATATCCGCATTTCCGTAAAACTGCATTCCCAAGTTGACTGTCTCGGCTCTTATCCTTGATATCTTTCTCTCGCGAAGTAATTATCGAGAATCTCTTCCCAAGCGTTTGTGCGAGAACATGTCTATTAAGCATGTTAACTCTCTTGGCATGAACTTCTTTGGGACATGCGGAACGGAGGACCGCCGCTCCTGGAGTGGGACGGAGGATCGGTATCACCTCAATGGTAAAAAAATAACTGGGGAATTGCTTGATAAGTTGGATGCAGGCGAAACTCGACTCTAGCGTGCGCAGTTAGCTACGTCATGAATGACCCAACCGAGTCGCTCTACTTTTCCCCCGTTCCTCCCACGTGAAGCAGTCTCCAGTGCCCGTGATCGTCAGGCTAACTGCATACGCTAGGGTCGAGTCTCGTCTGCGACAAGATTATCAAGCAATCTCATGCTTCGCGAATGACGCCCATGGAAAGCCAATGCTGTCTGCAAAAATTTCGACTCAATCAACCAAGATGGGATCCTCGAGGACCAACCGCGCCCTGTGCATACGTAACAGGCCAGCTCAGGTACTGGACGCCCTAATCTCAGTCCGGACGCTCAGCTCGTTTCTCGTTTCTCCCGTTCCTTTCACCATTGGGTGCATACCGTTCCTCCGTTATTAAGCAAGGACAGCATTCCCCGTTCCAGATGGGGAGAACCGAAGGATTTCATGGACACATGCGCTCTGCTAAATAGGAAAAGCATGCTTTTCCCATTTAGGTGATGCTGCTCCCCTCCAAGACAGGCGTTCTTCCGTTCCGCACGTTCCGGAAAAGTTCATACCTACTCCGAGCCGTATTCGGTCAAATCGGCTCAGCGGCTATCGAGAACACGGAAATGGCCCGGGAAAACAATGCTGAGACGAACGACGGAAAGTTCGATGATCCGGGAGAGGGCATATCTTCAATTCAAAGCAGCTAGCTGCGCTGAATGTGTGCTTCAGCGGAGTGAGATGCGCCGTAGGTCGATACCGGACCTTTGTATTCCTTGCCTCTGGACAGCTTTCTCTGTTTCTGACCAATACCACCAGCGATTCCACGGTCATGGCGCACTTCTGCGGTGCGTGCAGTGCAGCAGAGGAAATTTGCATCCCTCAAAGGATCTCTCCGTATTCCCAGTAAGCGGAGGTCCGCCGTATTGGACAGCCGAAAAGCGAGAGTCACCCCCACCAGTGAGTGATTTCGGCAGATGAAGATTCCTTCCGGGCATGGGTTCCATTCCCTCGGAAAATGGGTCTCTGTCGATTCGGATACATCGAGTCCGTCTTTGAAGCTGGAACACCGATGGAGCTCGTTCGCCGAGGAGACAAGAGAAGAGGAACGCGAAGAATCAGTCGTATCAGGAAAATCCTCTCAGGTTTGGAAACCATGTTGATTGCATCATGTGAAGCTCGCGACGATGATGATGATCATCATGGGCATCATCATCGTCACATCCTTGCCCTCCCCCCCAAAAGAGCTGGGTACGCTCCCGGAGGATAGATGAACTGAACATCGGGTCGTATTTGCCTGAACGACCTTCACGCGCTTCAAGTCGGCTACGCATGCGACAGGATGCAGGTAGAATCTTTTGAACCTCGCTCCTGTGCGTGAGCTTCTTTGCGTTGTAGGAGGAACGAAAAAGAATGAACGTCTGCAAGAAAGGATGGGTAGCTCATCCAGAATTTCCATCGTCTGGGAACGTTTCCTGGAAGAAGCAGACCGACTTCAGATGAACACCGAAGAGTTTGTCCTTGTTGATCATCATTGCAAATGCGACCATTACCGGCAATCATCCGATTTGAACGGAACGATGCCCTGTCCCCAAAGATATCTCTTCGCTCGAAAACCGCGAATCAATGTGCTGGTGGGATGAGTTTCCACGTGATCGCACGCTACCTAGAAAGTCGCTGGACGTTTCCGTGTTCTCATTGCTGGAAGGATAGTCGGACGCGATAATGTCTCAGGCTCGATAGAAGTGCTCATCCGACGGAGACGACACTTATCGGCCCTTCAAAGCTTTGTCGTTCAAGGAGGTCATGGGTGTGCTTCGTCGACAGTGTGGTGATCTGCCGCAGACTCTCGGGCTGCGATTGAATGCATCTTCTCACCAAACACTGCATCAACAAGGGTTGAGTGACGGAATAGCTCTTCGGATATCGTGACACCGTTGCCAACGTCGACCAGGAGCTCTCGTCGTCGTGATCCAGCTCCCTGTGCCCTCGTGTTTCGGCTGAGCTCGTAGGTCTGAGAGTTTCCACGAAGCACAAATCTCGACGCTAGCTTCGAGTGTTTTGGCTTTGCTCCCTCTCGGAACGATTGGTTACGTTTGACGGAAGTCACCGCCAACCAACATCATTCTATAGCCGAATGGGCTGTTATTCTGCATTAGTTCCACGGGAGGCAATGCACAGCTCCGAGAGCATTTTTCAAAACCCTGGACATCTGATCTTAGATAATGACGTCGGCTTCAATGAGCAAGTTTGGTAGGCTACTCGTGATCGAAGATGATCTAGTGATGTTCGACATGATCGGTGGAATGTGGTTTACGACCTTAAGGCAGAAATTTTGCGTCGTCGTCACCCGTCCACATTACACAAAGAAAGTAAAACAGTCTCCCCCTGGAACCGCGAGCCCGTAGGATAGAATGAATACAAGCAGAAGGGGGAAGGGGAGTAGAATCGTGAATAAACTCCATGATAGGGCAACGAGCGAGGGTTTGAGTTTCAAGAAGCCGTTCTCGATTTCAGGTTAGGGGGGGGTGAGAGCCAATGGAACAGCCTCATTACGGGAATCGTCTCAGGGAAATAAAGGGAGAAAGAAACAGAAACTATGGGAATTATTCTGGTGAACGAAAGGTGGCTGATTAACGATGAAGTGCCACCGAACATACCGGAATATGACTGGGCAGGGGAGCAGGGACTGGGGAACATGCAAGAGTAAAAGACTCAAACTCAGAAGAAAGAGTCAGTGTACAGAAACCGACTGATAGCGGATCGGGCAAATGCACACAAAATCGCGTGCTCGAATGGTTTGAAGTAGCCAAGTTCCAATGGAAAAGCACAGCAGTCCTGCCACTGACACATTCCAACTCGGTGACAACCATGCCCGCTGTATTACGGGAACGGGTCGAAAGCCTGCAACGCGAAGAAGGTTGATTGGCTTTTAGAAAACCGAAAGTGAACACCGCTGTCGAATCTATAGACGGAGATTCAGGGTGATCATCTTCCGAGGCACGCTGAGCGGGAACGGAACTCGTGTACTCTGCCAGAATGAGCGAAATGAATGAAGCCAGGTGGCCGAAAGCGAAACCACATGCTGGGGATCTGGAAGACAGAAACCTCACTGACGAAAATAATGACGCAGAGTAAGAAATGCAGAGTGTTGCTATCTCTGCTTGATGCTACCGTGCAAGGTGGTGCTCAACCAATGAAAGAAGTGAAACGAACCGGCCGTGTGAGTAATCAGGTGTTAGAGATCGCAAGTCGAACTCTTGTGCAAGATGCCGTTTTACCGTTCCCCGGCGGAAAACTCGCCCTGGAAACGCGCGGCACGTGCAGCACGTGGAAGACCTGCGCCTCAGCAAGCGGAGGCAGAAGCCCAACTGGAATCCGACTCCATCGTGCGAGAGGGAGAAACAAGTGATGCAGTGCGAGCGAGGTTCTCCGTTCCAGCTCCTGCAGATGAACCCGAACAGATTCAAGTGAACTAGGTACCTGCGGCAGCACCGCTGCGGCAACACCTCATGCCACAAGGCTCAGCTCAAGCCAGGATGTGCGACCCCCGAGCACACCCACGCCAATAGTCAACGCAGAGAAAGTGAGAGCCAGCCGTGTGTCGACGTCGTGTTCGACTAGTAATGTTCTTCGAGCACTGACCTGAAGAGACAGAGCAGGAATGCTTGGCTCACGGAGTTGAACAGGCGAGAGAAACCATGTATGGATGGGATATCCTTGATTTTGACCTGAAGGTCCTCTGCGAAGACTCCACCGAAGCGGAGATTCCGGAACTCCGTGCATTCTGGCAGTTATGATGCTTCAAAGAGAGCATCGAGTGAATCCCATCGAGCAGAGATGCCATTCGAGGAGACAGAGGAGAGAGACGAAGACTTCGAGGAGGAATCGTACGAAGACTTTAGAGGGAAAACTAGGGAACCGTGCCGATTCGGGAGTTCGAGAGGAAGCCGACATTGATTGATGGGGAGAATAATGTGACTCGCCAGGGTGCCTTCAACCGTACAGAGCTTCGCCCTTATCTGGGCTGTCCAACCCGCTGGCTTCCGACTACTCTAATGATTGAACGCGCCATTAGAACTATGCCCGCAAATAACTCCGTACTCCGTCAATCAGCACGGAGTATCGCTGCAAGTGCCCCGAAGTATCGCATGTAAGGGACCTTCCGTTCCTGAAAAGCGTCCCGTGTACGAGGGATTCTCCGTATTGGGGATTCTTCTTCCTGTGGTGCACTTTGCTCACGGACGATTTTTCGTTCCATGTAAGAGATGTTTCTTATGGAGGTTTCGTCGTTTAGTGTACGTTTAGTACAACAGTTCTCAAACTCCACTGACCCATCGACCCCTAGGCGACTTCGTTGAAGTTTATGGACTGCCGTCCCCCAAGGGGTCGACCGTCGACCCCCAGCTGTCGATATCGACCACTTTGAGGACCACTGGTTTAGTATGAGGGACTATTTGTAGAAAGGATGTTCCGTGAGAGGGACTTCTCGTTTGGAGCACCTCCTGTACAGGAACGCTCGAAACTACTCGGCCCTCACAAACTCACGGAGCCATTGTACAGAAAAATGAAAACCATCATAAGATTCCATTCCTCTATACGGAAGATCGCTGATACGAGGAGTTCCTTATACGGAAAGTCCCCCACACAGGGAAGCCTCCTCTACCACGGGTCGTCTATAAGGCAAGTCTCTCACACGGAAAGCCCTCCATACGAAAATCCATCTATCCGAGAGTTATCTATACAAAACTCCCTTTCTACGGAAAGTTCGTTCCAGGAAGAGTCTTCTACACGGAAAGTCCCCCCAATGACAGGTTCCTTGTACGGAAGACCTCAGTATACAACCAGATTCCTCACCCGGAAATAAATCCAGACTCCGAGAACTCGCCGGTGAGTCGAGCGTGCTCCGTTGTCCCGATCTCACATCATACGCTTCGATATCACATGTCTCGAACTTTTCTCGATGTTGTCGAAGATATTTTTACTTCAGCAGAAGCACGTCATATATGTTCTCAGCGCCTCAATCGCAAGAGTCACGCCGATTCGCGAGACGAGTTCACGATTCACAGATTCGCCGGAGGACGCGGAGATCTGCCGAAGGATAATCAAAGTTTTTTGAATAGAAACCAAGCTCAGCTCCGAGTGAGAGGGCGGCCTAGATATCCTATGAGCACAGCGGTACTTTGAGAATATTGATACGGAATTCCAGGCTCACCAGTCGCCGACGGAATGTCAGCTGAGCTGAGAACTCCTGAGCGCTTCAGAATCGAACTTCATTAAATTCCGAACCACTTTCCTTCCAACATTCCCGAGTATTGGGATGGATAGAAAATGTCAGGCCTCCGACTCATTTCTACCAGTTTTTACCAAAAAAGATTGCTCCGTGAGAATAGAAAAAGGTTTGACGGAGGACGGAAACTTCTGAAGGTTGATGGAGCTGCGGTGAACGTTTCCTCCCAAGATGGACAGAAGCTTCCCTTCGACGAGAAATGTCATCCTAGCCTCCGGCGTCGATATTTGTGGTGTGAACTAGAAGTCCGATTTCTCGGTCGAGAGAAATCGATCTCCCTCTGACGAACCCCATCGTTCCATCAGCCCATTAGCATAAGCACGGAAACAGCACGCAACGTGGGGAGTCTGCAAATACAGAGGAAGGAGCAGAACAAAAAACTCGTGCGTGGTCTGCACCGCGCGACTCTCGAACGCTGCCTTGCGCCAGTGCGTTTGGCTGTTAAATGGTTCGAGTAATTGTCATTTAAAGTTGAAGCTTATCTGAGCGGCACACGCGCGTGAAATTCCTACCCTCTGTGTTCTTGCGCCCTCACACACTCAGTTGTTCGCTCGCTCTCCATTGCTTGGCGCGCTCTGGATCCGGTGTCAGTACCGATACAGGGATATAGCTCCACTCGAGCACAGCACAACCAACTTTGACTCCATCGAAAGCTCTGAATAACTCATCGCAGAAAGTACGAGGTAGAGTTTCTGCGTAACATCGCGGGACAACAAGAGGAACATCGCCGTATCATTCAAGCAGCGCATCCTTCGACGTGGCGAGCTTCCACATCCTCGACATGACTTCCATGAGATCCTTACAGGGGTTCTCGCGGAAGACTGCTATCTCTATGAAATTACAATAAGTACAGGTCCGTCTTCCTTGGTGAGGCTGAATCTTCCTCTTTGCATCCAGCCTTTGCATCTCGTTCAGCGCCGTTGTATCCGCGTTCTCACTCAGCTTGAGCGAGCAGTGAGCAGTCCGAATTTTTTCCGTTTTTTTTTTCCTGTCTCGGTTTCGCATTGGACTTGCGAATGGTGTTCGAACGGAGGCAGCTAGATCTGACGCAATTGATCTGATGAGTTGAATAAGCATTATAGTTGTGATGCTCCGAAAAACTTCCTTTCCCCGGAGAGCTCTTTGTCCCACGGATTTCCCATTTTTTCCCGGGTCAAGGCCACTAGTTCCGTGAGATCGGTCGGAACTCGGCTAGAGAGAACTCCGGAACAGACTGGGCGCCGCGAAGGTCCGTTTCGTGAACAAAAGATGATAATGAAGAATCTGCTGCAGACGTGGAAAGAGGAGTACCCAACGATCTGCTGAAAAATCGATCCTAATGCGGGAGAGACACAGCTCCGTGATCCGATTCCAAAAGTTATATTTATAGAATAATGAACCCATAGCGTATAGCACCCTTGGTGGAAATTCGATCTTCCGCCAATGGACTGTTCCAATTCGGCCGCTCCTCTCGTCGAGGCAGCCCTGCGATGGATGGTGACTATCCTTTAGGAGGGTTCACCTCTCATATGCTTGGGGATTGCTCGCTGAACAGCCGGCGGCCACTTCGGGATGTTGTTTCATCAATTTCCAAAAGTAATCCCCCACACTTTTGGAGTCGGTATGGGAGATCACATTTCAAAATCGTAGCACGCTTCCTCATTAGATTACCTGGGTTCTTCGGCTAGATACGATGAAGGTATTCGTGCGAAATATGCACTCCAATCCGACAACATCTGTGATCGCTCTAAACGACACGAACGGTGCATGAATCGGCCAAATGAAAGGAAACTGACGTCTGATCGCGACATGAAACAAGAATCGTTAAGTTTCGCTCCGCGGAAATCCCGAGCGAGAACTCGGTTCTCCTAACCACGAGAAGAAGCAGCTGGCGAGGGAGGCCAATTCGTGGAACGATTCTCTTTTTGAATATTTTCGTCCGATTTCCTTCTGAGATGTATTTTCAGGCAGATTCGTGAACCAGATCCGCGTTTCTCATCACAACCAAGTGCAGCTTCGACGATGGAGCACTGCGAATCTCGGAGTGTTCATACTCCAGCGCAAACTGCCAACTTTCAAGCGGTTCTGGCTCTTGCATACGAAAATCTACGGAGCGGCCGAACCGGTTCTCCAGCTGAGGATTCGAACGGCAGCAACTTTCGCTCGACGAACATTAAGCATCTGTCAGACAACGTTGCAACCGTCACATCAGAAGCAAGAAAAGTCGGTCCTGCCGATGGGACATACTGAGGAAGATAGCCATTCCCATCGATTGCTCTCCGCAATCAGAGCTGGGTCGTGCAATGATCGCTGCTCAAATTATGAGCATCGATTGGCACGGATCTCTGCCCGTTAGAGCGAGGTTTCCGCATGAGCCGCGGTCGCGCCTGTTTGAGAGGATCTGTGGACTGGAAAAGCAGATTGGAAAGAGTGGACTGGAAAAGCAGATTGGAAAGAGTGGACTGATAGCGCGGAGCACGCTTCGGCAAAGGCTGTAAAAGCTGAGCGTTTGAGAGCCCGAAGAAATCCTTTTTTATGCGAGGAAATTGAGCTGGGTCGGTGAATTTCGGTGATTTCTCTCGGTCGGAGGCGATCGAACCGCCGCCTGCGTTCGCCTCCCCGAATCAACATTGACAGCGGCCGAACTCGAAAATTTTCATCAACCGTTCAGAAGCGAAGTCGATGGAGCTGTTATTTCCTCATCTGCGACCGATATAACACCTGGTTTTGACCCACGAAACCATCTCATGCACTCGAAACTTCCCAAGCAAAATTCAAAATCGAAATCGAATATTACTCAGGTCGAAAACATGACGCAGTGCTGTGCGACTGCCTCCTATATCTGAGACATTAGGAGTCGTTCGGAGAGGAATCGCGATCTCGTGCCGTAGGAATGAATCCGTTCGATGCGAGCACACGAGATTGCTCCTGGAAATAGGGCCGAATGCATAACAATACCAGAGCGGAACCCCTGTTGTAGCTCAATATGGGCTCTCTTCCGAGCGAAAACATTGACTCAGCCGGCTCGCCAGGCCTTCAAAAATGTGGATGGCTTTGACCGGGTCCGAGCAGAACGCTGACAAATTCATTTATCACTCCGCAGGCTCAAGAATTTAATATGAACGCCATGAATGGGGGCTCGTCAATGTCTACATCTAAAGAGGATGGAATTCAATAATGACCATCGCCCGACCAGGTATGGCGAGGGGTTAGGTCTCGCGCCCGTTGAGTGCAGAGGACAGCTCGATTTGTCGGCGCACTAATGAAATCTGTTGATGGGAAGCTTTCGGAACGAGGGTCGATGAAAGGGGTCGCTTCGACATTCAACAGATCGACCAACATCAGGAACACGAATACACTTTCAGAATTCGGAAAACTGGAGGACTCGATTTGAAACACTCATTATTCAGGCTTAGGAAAAGTCCACAAGGCGGCTGATTCCAGCGGAGACCGCGACAGTGCATGCAGGAAAGCGGGAAGGAGGTTTGCTTTTGAAGGCGTAGAATTGTTACCTCAGAGGTCTCACAGGAGAACTCGTGATGTTGGTCTAAGCAGCCGACCTCGTTAGTAAGAATCGAAACACTCTGAACAGAGGTGCAGTCTCGTTGGTCTCATACGAGTTGCGCCGGTGACTTCATCGGAAGAATCCGTGCGTTTGTCGGGGCAGCGAGCGATTTTCGGTGTCTCGGACCTCTCGCACAGAAAGAGCCCCGCTCCCCTAGGAGCTGGTGCTGGATAACAAGGTTCGGAGCTCAGCCTGAATCCGATTTCGGTAATGATCGATGATGGGTTTCCTCCGAACTTTCATCGAGGCCGTCACGAAACCACTTCGGTCGTCCACGGCGCCGAAAGGATCACCGCAGAAGGAGTCTCCCTGACGGGGAGCTGTTTCGAGGCAAAGTGCTTCTTCAATTCGACGATGACTTCTCGTTTCAGAACAGAATTCTCACAGAGCTCGCCGAGGGCGCCTCTGATCCTGATTCGACGCGCGAGCTTTTGCAGCTCTGTCCGACTCGGAACCAAAAGTGCTACCAGGCGACCCGATTCTGCGTCACCGTAAACACAAACATTATCAACCAGACTACACGTTTTGAGATCAGCCTCCACTCTGCCCAGCGCGACATACTCGCCAGTAGGACCTTTGAAAAGGTCCTTCTTCCGGTCGATGATCCGAATCTCGCCCTGTTCCGTCATTTCCCCGATGTCTCCTGTCCTGAGGTAACGGACTCCTTCTATTTCCACCATGGTTTGTTCTGTGAGTGCGGGGCTGTTCAGATAGGCCTTCGCGACGACGCTCCCGCCAACGAGGAGCTCTCCCCTCGGTCGGGGCTTGTCCCGCGGATCGTAACCGCCCTCTGGCCACGGCTCGAGCCGCACAAAAATTCCTCAGAGGTGCTCCGCACACGGAAGGCGTCAGGGCTCCAGGGAGTTGGACCGAAATCGCAGCCGCAGTTTCTGTCATCCCGTAACCACAAAGAATATTACGACAGAGACACGCCCGCGCGAAGACGTGCGAGTCTTCCGACACCTGAGCCGAGCCGATGATTATCCGGCGGATGTTTCCGCCGAGAATCTTCCTTATCTTATTGAAGATCATTGCATCCAAGAGTGGAGTTTCGAATCCCCAACCCATCCAGAACGTTTTTTGTAGCGGATCGCGTAGCTGAACAGCTGCTTGAATACTCTGCCCCTCGAAGCAACCTTGGCGAACACGGATTTCTTCAGGCGGTCGAGGACGAGTGGAACCATGGCCATCATCTCCGGCTTAAGGAGAGACAAGTCTCCCAGCTGACCTTCAACGATAGCTGGTGAGTGGTCCGTCAGAGTGAGTGGTGAGGAATAGCCAATGCGCATTCCCAGACAAAGACTGATGAGCTCCATCGTCACCTCGAATATATGAGCCAGAGGCAAATATCCGATGTAGGTTCCTCCGACGGTTTCCTGCAACCGACGAAATGTAGTGAGGCGTGAGTCGCATCGTCTTCACGGGGGTGGGTTTATCGGAGGTTCAGATTGAGAGCCTATGCTCCACGGGCGCTTAAGGCAGCTGGGAATCATCTCAGCCTAGTCTGAATGTGTCAGAGCTTGGAGAGTTTCGGAATCTAGATGGAAGGAATTCACGATAACTTCATGACTTGTCGGCCAGAGAGGCGGATCGACCCGCCTTGTTCGAAACCCTGATAACCTGCATCAGATACACCGAGAAGAGATGTCTCATCGGAGGCGAACATTCGGCCACCTCAAACTCCAAAATTTACCTGGTCCACAACCACCGTGAATCCTCTTATAACTGTGAGTACGTTATCGTGAGTGAGTTCAACCCCTTTAGGCGTTCCGGTGGACCCGCTCGTGTACATAATGATCGCGACGTCATCAGGCGAGGGTCCGCGGAGTTTTTCTGCTAAAGTAATGAGACCATTCTTGGCACATAAAATCGAATATTCGATTCCGTGATCGTCGTGTTACGCTCATATGAAGACTCGTTGATGAAATCTTCGAAGATGCTAACTTCCGTTCTGACCCCCGACGAGAAAAAGTATTCTCTAGGGCTGACCTTGCGGAGATTGGCGACCCATCAGTTCCAGATCATCGAAAGAGTGGATGGTGACCTGATCAAAATGATTCCCTGCGCTCCGACTTCTTCTTCCGCTCGACAACCCACTTTCCAGGTGAACCAAGTGTTTTATATTCTTCAGTTGAGGAAGATTCTTCATGATGACATCAATCAGGCCTTCACTCACGATCACGACTTCTACCTGGAACGAGTCAGCACGATCAAATTATTGAGCATAATACTCAGGGAGTATTCGACTGAGCCATCGATTTGGGAGAAGAGATTAACTAACCTCAGAATCATTCAATCCGTATAGAATTCCCTTCTCCCCCAAGTTTGAGTATAGAGTGACAACGGTGATGTTGGACTTGAGCGCAGCTAGCGCGCTCATCAGCCATTCCTGCCTAGTTTCGGCAAGGATACAAATTCTGGATCTCGGAAATAGACCGAGCTGACTGTAGGACGCTGCTAGATAGCCGACCCGGCGGTTAACCTCTTCGAAACTCAACCAGATATAGGATCCCAGATTCTGCTTGAAAGATAGTAATTCGGAACCTCGTGGGGCAAGCTCCTTCCGATCACGAAAAACAGAGGAATCGACTTCGGGAGATTATGAAAGGGCGATCAACGAGAAGCGCAATACCTTTTTCAAAACATTTCCTTCGGACGTAGCTTCAAATACTTCACTCAAAACCTCACGGGTGCCCAGCATTGCGCGAGTACCGCCTCTCTTGACAGCGATTCGCAGAACGTCGTCGAGGGTTCTAGCGCCCGCAACGAGATTATCGAACTCCGATGGAGGCGAAATCGTCTCGTACGGCCCTCCCGGAGCACCGGTTTTTGAAACACTGTACTGCATCGATCTGCGAAGTTAGATATTCCGATGTGGTCACATGCCCTGCTGGTCCCAGATATCAGATATCAGAATATGCAACCGGATTATTCTTTCATGCACACATACTGGCTGCAAGGCGCTCAGGGCCGCAGCAGATCGTTGACAAATGACTGCAGGATGCGGAGTGATCGAATTTCTCACCGGAAATGCCATCTCCTCCATGGTCTCTGCAGCAGACCATACAACGGCAAAGTGGCAACGTCGTACAGAGTTCCGATAACTTTCGCACAAGTCAACGTAAAAAACTCCGCCATCGTGACTCACTGGACCTGCAATGGTGATCCGCCCTAAGTCTCTTCTTCACCCTCGATTAGTTCGCACGCAGCAGTGGGCTTGCGTGTGGCGGATCGTCCTTCCGTTCGCGAATGCGAGCGACACGGAAACACAACACTTTGAAAACAATCTAACTCGGGGCAAGCAGAATCAACGCAAACACGGATCACGTGAGGCCACCGAGCATTTTCGAGCGTTGCCCATGGAGCACATCCCGGATAATCTGCCACTGTTCAGATCTTCTGCCCGGGAAAGTGATCTGATGAGGAAATATACGCGGAGTAGGGGGACCGATGGCGGCAGCCGAGCCCAAGCATGCTCGACCAGGCCCTGCCATGGACTCCTGACCTCTCCGCGCCCCCGACGCGCCCGTTGAATATTCTGCTGTGGCTTGCCAGATTCACGGATTTCTCTTTGACTGGACGTCGCGAGACTCGGAGTTTGTTATAGAAGTCATCACTCCCGGCTATGAGAGTTGTAAATGATGAAGAGGACGAGATATGGGGTCATTTCGGAGTGGATGCGCCGAAGCGATTTGTGGAGCGCGATTTATCGATGGATTCGCATTGATTGGCAAGCGTTTCCGCCAACGCGGCCCAACGCAGACTACTTCCCTCGGGGATGTGATCCATCCTAGGCGTGGCTTTTTTCGACCCTTGAATAATAAAGGATCATTCCCGACACACACCGGGGATGGAGGCGCCAAGCGGAGAGCCCCATCCGAGAGGAATCGAGGGAACGCCGGGGAAGCGCCGAAATTTGGCTGCGACTCCGATATGGAGATGATCGTCCTCCCGAAATGAAAACAGATGCCCTTCGGAATGAATTTATATGCATACTCATTTATTTTTCCTCTCGAATATTCGGAGTGCTCACCATTAACTAGCCAACAGCGACTTAAGTATGATTACCGTACACGTTTCTTTGAGATGCCAAACCGATCTACTCGGGAGACGCATACATTCTGTCTATATCACTCCTATAAAAATCTTGAATGATGTTTCTCCGGATTTTCAAGGCCGCCGTCACGAGACCGGTGTCCGGAAGCCATTGCTCGCTGCACAACTTTACCTTCAAGCGGACGAAGGGAAGAAAACCGTTAGAATGGATAGCCTCACACGTCGAGCGGCTGACGCCAAACGGCGAAACATCGCGATCCGACGATGAGTTTAAATTATTGACCAGAGAACTCACCTTTGTAGGGATTTCCATTTTCTGGAGCTTGCACTTCTTACCGTGCGACATGATCAGCTCGGTCACGGCTTGTACGATGTCGCTGTCTCTACAAATCTCCACGAAGGTGTGGCCTTTCTTGCCGAGACTCGTTGCCAGCTCGTGCAAAGCTGTTTCGTTGGGGGAAATCAATGCGACGAGGTAGGTTTGAAACGAGTTGCCGTAAACACAGACGTTCTCAACGAGGGGACATGTTTTCAGCTCAGATTCGACTTTGCCCAGCGAAATGTATTCCCCAAATTGGAGCTTAACGAGATCTTTCTTCCGATCAATGATTTTGAATGTTCCGTCGGGATGAAGTTCAGCAACGTCGCCCGTGTACAGCCAACGGATTCCGTCTTCGCCCATCACGAAAGTTTTCTGCCGTGAGTTTTTCGTTCTTGTAGTAGCCTTTGGTGACGGTGGCTCCTCCGACGAGGATCTCGCCTCGTGGGAAGGGTTTGTCCTTCACACTGTAGTTGCCCTCAGTCCAGTCGATCAGCTTCACGTAGTCACCGTAAAGCGGCGGTCCGACTCGACCGACGCTTCTGTCGGTGATTTCCATGAGAGTCGCACCGGCGGTAGACTCTGTCAGACCGTAGCCCTGGAGCAGCGAGATATCGAGGCAGGCTTTTATGAACGAGTGGGGTGTCCGCCGACAAAGGAGCGGAGCCAGCTGTTATGACCTGCAGGTTCCCGCCCACTATGGACTTGACTTTTCTGAATATGAGTCGGTTCAATATGGGGGTATCGAAACCATAGCTGGTCCACCAAAGCTTGTAACTGATTGCGAATTCGAGGAAAGTTTTGAAGAAGATCCCTTTCTGTGCAGCTCCTTCGACGACGCTCTTGCGAATCCGGTCGAGAACCAAAGGCACGCAGGAGATGATGTGCGGTTTCAGCATTCTGGTGTCGCCCATGTCGCCCTCTCTGATCGCAGTCGATTTGTCCGTCAGGGTCACCGGAGAAGAGTATCCGATGCGCATTCCTTTCGCTATGCAGGTCAGCTCCACAGTTATCTCGAATATATGAGCTAGCGGCAGGTAGGCGATGTAGATATCCTTGGGCTTCAACTGAAAAGGTTTGTCGTTCTCGTACACGCCGTCATCCGATCTACATGAACCTCCGAGCGTCAGTCGGGAATTTTCTTACTCGCTCTTCTTTTGCTCATTTATCGGTGAAAAATCCTCCGATTCTGGAATCTTTTTTCGCTTTCGATAGGTGGAAGGATAGCGCATCTTCTTCCCCTCGATTCTTTTCTTGAATCGGTGGAAAATCGAGTCTCGGGAACTGGCTCAGAGATTAAAACTTTTCTCGAAAAAAACAGTCGACAAACTTCTGAAGCCGACCGATCGAATTCGGAAGTGCCAAGGTCGACGCAGGATAGGATGCTGCTCAACCGCCCGGCAACTCCAGATTTTGAGCCGACTTGCGAAATTCAATTTTCTACCGATTCACGAAAATCGAGAACGAAAAGATGCGCCATCCTCCCACCTATGGAACGCCGAAAAAATCTGGAATCGGATGATCTTTCACCGATGCATGAGCAAAAGAGGACAGAGTGAGGAAATTCTCGAGTTACGATGACCACCCTGTATAACACAAATTAGTGCCCACCGTGCAAAGCGCTGTCTGGAATCCTTTCGCGGTCGCCACGATGTTACTGTGGGTAATGATGACCGCTTTCGGAATTCCCCGTAGAGCCACTCGTGTACATTATAATCGCGGCATCCTCGGGTTGGGCTTCTTCGCCTATGAATAATTGAGCGTTCAATTGACCGACGACAGCTTCGACTGGAAGCTCTCGGAAATCGTCTCGCATTGAATCGATATGAAACTCACAAATCAGGGATGGGTCAGCGGCTTTCCCTAATACTTCCAATTGCGAGAATGGGATCAACCGAAGTCCTTCTCTCGGGCTGACGGGCTTCGACTCTTTTTTATACGGACACTCCATGTAAATGATTGTCGTTATTGTCGGCACCGACTCGATGAAGGAAAGTATCTTTGGTAGAAGTTCCGAAGTTGTCACCAGATGGGTGATCTCAGTTTCATTCAACCCTGGAATTGGGAAGGAGCCGGTCGCGTTGTCGTTAGGCATCGCTTGAATCAGTCAGTTCTCCCGATTTGACGGGGGCCGAGGTTTGGAGGTCTCTCGAGTATTTTGAAAAAAACTTCCAGCAATGCGACGCAAGAGCTCGGATCAAACGAGCAGGGCGCACCCAACGGCTGTGCTACGAATGATACTTTGACCATCGGCTCACCGTGTATGAGGCCATCTTCTCCGAGAGTCGAGTAGAGAGTCACTAGTGGGAAATTGTTTCTGAAACAAGCTTGAGCCACGAGCATCCACTCTATCCTTGTTTCGGCCAGCACACAGAGGTTCTGCTTCGGTTGAACCCCCAGCGACAAGAGGCCGCGGCCGACCAAATCCACTTTGGTCGCGTATTCTCGCCGTACGTGATCCACTGGTATTCGCCCAGAATCAGCTGGAAGAGTTCCAGCGAACATTTCCACAGTTATCATGTTGTCGGCTGTTTCCTCTACTCCATCGGTCAAACTTCCAGTTTTTGATGCACTCGCCCGACCGGAGTCATAACGCAATCGTCGACCTGCCTTTTTGAAAACTTTGCCATCGGCTTGTGTTTGATATTCCTCTCCGAACTGCTGTCGCGAGCCGATACCGTCAGAGTCCGAGAACTCTCTGAAAACCTTCCGCATCAGCTGACTGACCGTCGTTATGCCCTCGAAAAGCTCATGGTCGATCGAGTAGTGAGTTCGTTTCAAAGGTCCCCATTCCGGTGCACCATTTATCGGCTTGCTGTACACGAGCCCCTGGAAATCAAGATGGAAACATTCGTTAGAATATCAATGCGAAGCACGTGTGCTTCGACCTAGGAGTCTCGAATCTCTCGAGCTCATTGCTCCCACCACACCAGAGCAGATTCCTGAATTCTCCCATTTCGGTCCGGTTGGTTGGTCGGATTACGCACAACACTCGGCGAGTTAGGTAATCGAGCCTCAAGTCGTTCGGTCGCTGGGAACGTGGTAACGTCTGCTGTCAGTCATTCGTCTTCGAGGCTTGGAAAAGTACCTGAACAACAGCTGAACGCGGTTCCGAACGTTAAACCTGAGTGCATCATGCAGCGGGCATGTGCGACCGAACGGCAGAGACTCGCCACCCCGACTCAGACGAGGATTTCAGCGCGAAAGTATTCGATTTGCGAGCTTGACTCCGTCCGAACGCAATCAGTTCTATTTTTCTGCTCTATCCGGAAAGAAATGGTTGACGACGTACGAGTGGATGCGACTCCAGGGCCGGCAGATCAAGATGTAGACGGGCAGTGTGATCAGATCGAAGATTGACGAGACCGTCGTCAGAGCGGCGCGAGAGAGTGTTTCAGCAACAGTCGCACCGAAAGTTGGGCGAAGCATCTTCGCAGTTTGGAGATTGTTTATCGAACCACACCAAAATTAGATCGGCCCACACACTGCGACGCCGGTTGGACGGTCGGCTGTCGGTCAGTCGTAGGTCGATTAGCCTGTCGTACCGCCCTCCGCTCGATCCGTGAGTCCGTCACTCGGAGCGCTGACGCTCTCTTCCTTCGCTCGCTCACTTCCTACTGGCAAGTGCCCGTCTGCAGTTCCATCTCTCCTACCGACGGCTGGGTCAGTAGGTGGGGAAGGAATAAGGATCGGGGCGAGAGTGTCTCATTCCAAGTATTCTACAGGTCCGATGAGCTCCTCAGTTTACAACACACAGCAACAATCAGCTTGCTAAAAGCAGCCTTGATGACTTCTCTCGATTAGAATAGGGCGAACCCATTCTTCGATCTGACCGAGTTGTGGGGAGAAGCGCCTCCTGGACTCCTCGGAACCGGATGATTGGTTCCGGAGGCGAGTTGGAAAGCTCGAGGGAAACCAAACTTCTTTTCGCCCTGTGGAAGAGGAACGATGGAGCCGGGAAACATCCAATGCAGCGCTGGATTTGCAGTAGGCTGTCAGATTGCCGTGAGATTCGAGGAGAAAATCAACCCTCGAGAACTGACCGAGGGAGAATACGAGTTCCCAGCGTCTCACTCCCTCACTGCTCATGACTCGGCGCGCAGTCAGTCTGCGTTTTGCAGGAAGAGTTCGCTTAGCTTATAAACTTCTCAAGATCAGCACGGGTCACCTTGGAGCCTCACTCTGGGGATAATGCATGAGAACTCAGCCACTCGGAATTCTGATGATCGCTCCGAGCGTTCCCTGGCAGGTCCCATAAATTCTCGGAGCAGCGAGGTAAGGGCCAAAAAACGGCTGTAAACATCGATTTTTCGGCTTTTTTACAACATCGCTCCTGGAATTCGATGACAACTGCTGCAACGCAGCCCCCGAACGGAATAGCCATCCTGTCGAGAGGGAATCGAGGAGCAGACGAAACCCGACCTCATGGCCAGTCGGCATCAAGGACGCCGTCACCATGAAATATTCCTCCCATGGAAACTCTAGACTCCGGAATCGTGAGAGTCCATACAATTTTCGCCGCCCTGGTAGACGCCCTGGGAGCCGAAACTGAGGAGCTTCGCGCAGGAAAGAAATTATCGATCTTCTGTGGGAATACGGCTTCCGCGTTCGCTCAGCTGACAACTGGATGAGCGATGTGTGCGAGTTTTTCACTCGAATCAACTCACGTTAGCCCGAGGGCTCGGCCGAGTCTTGATAGTAGACTACCCAGGGCTGTTGACGTTTGCGGGGTCTATCGCCGAGCGTGAAATATTGAGATTTTTTTCCAAGAAACGTGAACTTCGTTGTACTTTTATGTTAGGCTGGAGCTTTCGTGTTTTCAACGAATTCCTCGACGGCGCGAACGTCATCAGAACAATCGGAACGATGAGGCGTCGAGCTCCGCGACAAGGAATCTAACTCATATCCGACCTTCGAGGGCATTTGGCAACCTGAGAAGATGTCGTTCCAAATCCGCATCGCTCGTCGCCTGTTCCGTTACAAGCCAGCTGGTCGCACACGATCGAGCACTACATATTCTTTCCGTTCTGCGTCCGACATCCGCAGGATGCAATCTCGAAAACTTGTTTTCTCGCGGCGCGTGATCAGCCAGGGCGTTTCGCGAGGTTCGTGGAGCGCGCTGTCTCGCACGGTGCCGCGTCCGCGCAGAGCTATCAATTTCAAGGTAACGTCATGCCCGAATCTAGAGTGCTACGTTTGCCAACACAGCTCCCACGGGGACTGATCGAGTTCCATGGATGGATGTTGTCTCACACAGAAAACCGTCATGTAAGATCGAATGACGATAATTTTGTGGCTATGATGAAACTTGCTCAGATCCGTATCTGCCCTTTATAGCTCGTTTGCTATCATTCGAGATCTCGTCGAAGATATCATTGGGTCAGTGCGCCATGAGTTCATTACCTGCATCAATGAACCACGGACACGGAGCCGAGTCCATGGGGTTTTGTTCCAACCCTTCGTTCGCGCAGTTCAGCAAGGCCCAAGGGACCTGAGGGAGAACCCGGAAAATCCGCGAAAATACCACCCTCGCCTGAACAGTCCTGCGTGTTCTCTGCCAACGCTTGGAGGGGCAGCCCTCCCTCTCTTGAACCTTCTCTTGAGCTGGCATGGATGAATAAAGCCAGTTTAGGATATCGTTGTCGCTGTTGGAAAGCGAAATTTTCTTTACGCTTTGGGTTCGGGGGAGGGACAGCGTTCAAGCCCCTCATGTTTGAAGCCGGTAGCTCTCGAAAGGGCAAAATGGCAGAGTAGTTGCCTCTTTAAGTCGACAGAAGGTTCGAAACGACCGAGAAGCGTTACCATGAACATTCCTGTCTATGACGGTTCGCGTGCGCCGTATTAGCGGTCAATGATTCATCCTGTCCGTGTTCTGCCATCGCAATAAGTAACAAGGAAGACACAACTCAGCCAGGGAAGTTCGCCAGGAAACCAACCACGTCTGTAGCCAAGCTCATTAGCCAGCACGGCGACCTCAAATCCTTCCTCAAGCCCTCCGGTGCAGAGGGACCGGCTAAAATTTTCATCGGATCGCAGCAGAATAGGATGCTCTATGTAGATGAAATACTGGGTGCCCGGGGCGGACCCTCTCTGCGGGGTCACAAGAAAGCTCTGGTTTGATGACTTCTCCTTCTGAGCTACTCCAAGAGCGTTGCAATAGAATCGGAAGAACCCGTTATGATTTGTCAGCGAAGCTTCTCGTTCTTGTTCCATTCGTGGCCAGCCTCTAGGGTGTTCTCTCTCTCTCTCTCTATTATCAAGATTCGAATCATCCCCGTCCAGGAGCGATGCTCGTCTGGGTGCTATTCGTTGATTCATTCGTGACGTTGTTACGAAATGAGTTCTGGAAAATTACTCGAGCTTCTTCAGTCTCAAGGACCATTCCGATGCCTCTTGAGTCTCAATGACCGAGGCGGAAACGCCAAGCCACACTGATCCCAACCGACGTCGCGGAGGACGGCTGGCAAACATCGCGAGACCCGTCATATCCGTGGGAAAAGAGAACATTCCAAAGCTCGGGCATTGGAGCAATGGGGGAACAAGCTGCGGATGGCAACGACTATGAAGTCCTGGAAAGCCATTGAGCTGTCTCAGCGTCACGGGTCTTGTACACCAGCGAAACACTAGCCACTGGAATTGCTGAGCGCGTCGATGGAGGGCATCATGAGCGAATTCCGAGGAATTCGAACTCCTGTGATCCTTTCAACATCATTTAAGACGAGACATGCGATTCATCCTGTCGTCACAAAATGAGTTTGGTGCGCTGCTTCGTTGCTCACTGCTGGCTTTCTCTTGATTCGCGACGAATTCCCGGACTCCATGAGAAGCGAGCGCAGATGAATACTCTGAGGCACGACCGCCATAAATCGAACCGATCAGACTCGCAGGTCTTCAAACTGGTGAATTAAAGATGGAGACATTCAGCCTCGATGATCCGGGCCAATAGATGCTCTGCCGCGATATTCTTTCAGCGAGGCACAAAGAACAGCATCACTGATTGAATCAGGATCGCGATCCCTCCTTGAGAAGAGGATCAAATTCACCGGGGGCAAGAAGAAGTTCTCGGGGGTCGCTGACCAGGCGAGCGCAAACTCCTTTCCTCATGAAGTCCTTGTTCGGCAGTAGGAGTAGGTTCACGCCGAGAATAGACCCCTCGACCTGCTGAACTCAATGCATTCGGCTGGATATGCTTATCTAACGATCATTCGTTGCTCAGAACTCTCGTGGAACTGCCAACGAGCGGACGCGCGCCATTTTTAATATTTCTTCCCTATCGGAACCCCACAGGCCGAATGGTCATGGTTTCCGTTTATCCGGCTCATCCGGATGAAGATTCTGCCTGTGTTTGAGAATCCAGTGGAGACGTGAGTTCTCATATGAAGCTAGCCATACATATCTCTTTCGTCTCTCTGGAAATGACTCCGTTCGAAGTCTGTTAGGATCTGAATTTCGTTAGCAGTGGTGGAGGAGGAAACTATCCCTTCCTCCCGTCTGTTAGTAGTGAGGAGCATGCCGTAAGCAATAGAAATCATGCGCGTGTTCTTTCGTTCAGGAAGTTTCATGCATAACGAGTGCTGGTTCTCATTTGCGCCGTCGGAGTTATTTTCCTCTCCGAAACGAGACAACACAGAACAAGCTGAGTGCTCTTGTAAAGCGTAACATTTATTATAGCTCAGGATAACAGATGTTCCGCCGCGTGTATTCATGTTCGAAATCCGGAATATCCCTTCGTTTCAAGATATCGTGAGATATCCTCCTGAATATCGCCGTCACAGATGTTAAAATTATTGTCATTAATCAAGCCCGATCTCGCTTCGCGGGACTGCGTGGCGAGCAGATGTCAGCCAGTGAATCCAACTGCTCTAGGGAACAACCTTTCGGATATCTCGATCCTCCATCTGTCCTTCCGGTTCCGGTATATCGTAAAGCTATGTACAGATTACAGCTGGGAACGAGGTGTTCCAGCGTAATGAATCTCACTTTTTCCTCCAACCAACGTCCGGCTGAACACTTGAATTGCTGAGAATTTAACTCGGACTTCCCGACAATTTGACACCACGACAATCACCAGGTCGTTGCAGTCCCAGGTCGTGCTAAAATGCTCCAAATCATGGAAGTTATCAATCATGGAGTTAGGGTCGAGAGTGCAAGACGTACTGAACAACCGAGATAGATATCACTTCACTCTGAATAGACTCCAAGAGGTCAATAGAGCGTCGACACGATGCGCTGATCGGCGAGCATCAGGGAATAGTAGGTTGCCCTCACTTTGATTCGTATCATTCATTAAACGTTTGCAGTTATGACTTATAAAACTTCATCGCTCCCTCTTCCGTCTTGAACGAACGCAAATGAGCTGACGAACATTGACCATTGGGAGAGAGGGAAAGAGAGACACGCGGGAAAGGACGACTCTCGACGAGAGCAAGAGAATGACAATAGCCGTCAATGCTCTGCCACTGTCCTTCTTCATTTACCGAATTCGAATATCTTTTAAAAACCCAACGTTACAGCATCGAACAACGGGGGCCGACAAAGGGCTTTCTGTATTTGGACACGGTCGCAGAAAAAAAAAACTATAGTGAGTCGTGAATACTTTTTTTAAAATAACGTCCATTTCATAATAAACTGCCATCGCTGCTGCTGGAACAACAGGTGAAAGCGACTCGCTGAATGAACACGTTCTCCAGACCGCGGCGCAGCTTATGTCGATATCGAGTACATTTCATCGATATCTTTTTGATAGTACGTCGTGATCTGCTTCCGCCGGATCTTGAACGCCGCCGTGACAAGACCCGAGTCGGGTTGCCACGATTCGGAACACAGCTTAATTTTCGTCGGAATTTCCATTTTGTGGAGGTTGCATTTCTTCGCATGATCGAGAATCTGTTGCGTAGCTGCTTTTCTTATGTCGGGGTCCTCACACATCTCCTTGAAAGTCAGCCCTTCCTTGTTGAGGGTTTGCGCCAACTGTTCGAGCGCCTTTTCGCTGGGCGCGACGAGAGCGATCAGATAGGTGTGGAACGAGCTTCCGTGGACGCACACGTTCTCGATGATTGGGCAAGTTTTCATTTCGGCTTCAACCTTACCGAGTGAGATGTATTCGCCGAACTGCAGCTTCACGAGATCTTTCTTCCGATCGATTATCTTCAAAGTTCCGTTCGGATACATCTCCGCGACGTCGCCGGTGTAGAACCACCGTCTGCCGTTCTCGACCTTGAAGCATTCCCGGGTGAGAGCCTCGTTTTTGTAGTAGCCCTTTGAAACAGTGGCACCTCCGACGACGATTTCGCCCCTGGGATGCGGTAGTCAGTGCTGAAGTAGCCAGCTTCGGGCCAATCGACGAGTCGCAAGACGGTGCCTGCCAGCGGTGAGCCGACTCGACCCAGGCTCATATCGCTCGCTGAGTTCCATGACGGTCGCGCCGGCCGACGTCTCCGTCAAGCCATAGCCTTGAATGAGGTCGCAGCCGAGGCAGGCTTTGATGAAAGCGTGAGTGTCGGCTGACAGGGGGGCAGAGCCCGTGGCGACGACCTTGATGCGGCCTCCGAGCAGTGCTTTCATCTTGTTGAATACGAGTACGTCTAAAATGGGCGTATCGTAGCCGTAACGCTGCCAGAAAGCTTTGTAGGTGACGACGTGCTTGAAGAACATTTTGGAGAACAATCCCTTGGACTCGGCAACTTCGGTGACACTCTTCCGAATTCTGTCCAGGATGAGTGGCACCGACACCATGACCGTGGGTCGCAGGAGGGTCGCGTCCCCGGCTGTTCCGGTTTTCACCCCGGTGGACTTATCGGTCAAGGTCAGAGGAGAGGCGTAGCCGATGCGCACTCCGAGCGCAATGGCTACCATTTCGCAACATAGCTCGAAAATGTGGGCAAGTGGAAGGTAGGCGATGTAGGCATCTTTGGGATCGCCCTGAAATAACGGAATGACGTTCCATGATTAGAACGGTGTGGGTAGTATGGGGGGAAAATCGCGGCTTCCCTCTGTTTTCCGCCATCGACGGCTCCCGTCCATACCAACCTCTGGAATCATGGTCTGGAAGCCTCTTGCGGTCGCGATGATGTTCGCCTGGGAGATCATGACACCTTTCGGCACTCCCGTAGACCCGCTAGTGTACATAATGATGGCTGTGTCGTCAGGACCGGGAACCTCACCTGAAGTGAGCAATAGTCCGCGCGTTAGCCCTACTCACTCGTCGACACGCTGTCAACGCCGACCTCTTCTGCTGTTCACATCGTTCTCTAAGCTGAACAGCACCGAATCGGAAACTCGAGACGAATGCGTTCGAAGCTCACCTCTAAGTTCGCTGTCCGCAGTTTCTCCGAGGCACTCAAGCTGAGAGAACGGGAGGAAATGCACTCCGGTCGGCACAACCGGTTTCACCTTTGTAATCCTGGATTCCATGTAGATCACATGAGTAATGGAAGGGAGCTGTGGGAGTAGCTTGATGACCTTCGGTAGAAGATCTTGCGACGTAATAAGGTGAGTGGTTTCCGTTTCATTGATGCCTGGGTCAGAAAAATTCACTCTTTAGCCCAGACCCAATCGCTGCGAGGTAAGGCCGATGCGACGCGGACGGCCCAGCAGTCGACCTCATCGCCTACAAACTCAAGGAGGAAATTTCGGCGTACCGTGAACTATCCCGTCTTCGCCGAGGGTCGCGTACAGAGTCACCACTGGAATGTTCACACGTAAACAGGCTTGAGCTGCGAGCATCCATTCCATCCTCGTTTCCGCCAGGATACAAACGTTCTGTCGAGGACGAACTCCCAAGGACATCAGGCCCCGTCCGACCAGATCGACTTTTCTATCGAACTCCCGATAGGACATCCACTGGTAGTCTCCCTGCAGGTGCTGTAACCCGGCTCAAGCTTAGTGCGCTGTTGGCTCAGTTTGCTCTCGCTCGGTGGACCTGTCTGTCCCCGTTTTCGACTCTTTCCGCAAATCCTCGACTATTCTCACTCATATTACGGATAATTCAACGCGATACGACTCAGGTATGCTCTCATAGACTCAGTTACTCTGCGAGTTCGAATCAAAAACGCCATAATTTGATCCGCAGACGATATTCAATTCATTTCTCTCGATCGAACGATTCGATGCAAGATCGAAATGGAAATCTTCCATACACGCTCCGCACTGATCACTTACCTTCTTGAAAACTTTGCCGTCAGGCTGCTCCTCTTCCTCTTCTCCGAAAGCTTCCCTCCAGCCGAAACATACTTCGTTGGCATACTGCTTGACAGCTTTTCTTGTTAGTTGATCTACGGTTTCCATGCCGTCAAAGACGGCCTCATTGATGCGGTGGACTCGTCTAGACCATGGGCCCGCCGGGGAAGCGTTCTGAACATCGTCCACGGCCGCAAACACCGTAAACCTAGAGCGAATTTAACCCTCGGTATATGCCGTACATGGCGGGTATGCGCGAATACTCTTGCTCCTACTATCTCTCTCCGATCTTTCACGCAATTCCACACAAAATGGCACTCAGAACATTCTAGTCGTATGTACATGGCTTCAGGTCTTCTTCGACTCGTTACAATCCAGGCGTCTCCGAAACATTTCCACAACAGGCAATGGACCCTCGTTCACATCAAACTTTCCCTAGCTCAATGATATCGCATATCTATTCAGGCACGGCTCGGACCCGTACGTTGTGACCGTGTGAGTTCTGACGTTGTGTTGGCTTTGTTAAGCGAGAACATTGACTGGCAGCTGTGTTCCCACGAAATTCCATAATAGACAGATCACGGAAGAAGCTAAGACTTCTGATGTGTGCAGGAAAAGATAGGGCGCTCAACAGAATAGAGACCGAGTGAGTTCAGAGCTACGCAAGAGAGCAGAAGCTACGTGCAGATAAGTGAAATCACGAAACCAGGAGTGAAAGAGCCTACTCATAGTTTTAGCGCTCGATTGCTTCTCTTTAGAACATCATTCAGGAATCTCTTTATCATCATCCTAACACATGACACAGCAACATGCTTTTCCAAACGAGCTTTCAGTCTAGGTATATGGGGCAACCCACCTGTTCCGCCATGTTTTCCAGGGCCGTTGAAGAACTGTGTAAATAGGTAACGTCGCCAAGTCATAGGTGTAGGTCAGCGTCTTAACGACGCCGATGCCGATATTGGCACCTACAACTGTAATCAGCGAGGGCTTCACTTTTTCTGATGACATCTCCTCGCTCCAGCGGAGTTCCGATCAGCTGTGTCACGAAGACGTTCTCTTTCCCCAATAGCGAGATCTCTGAAAAGAAAGCACACGATCAGAAACGAATGGATACTGCAAGGTACGGAGCGATTTCCAAATTCAATCGGAACCAAATGCTCGGAATGCGATGAGACACCGCACGAAATCTTTGAACGCCGGGTCGAACGACCGTCCCCCAAACGTAAGGTCGAGCGAAAGGTCCCGTAGCTCGTCACATAAACGAACGCCGAGCGCATCCGGGAATAAACTGCCGAGAAAATCACAGTGGCTTCCCGCACCACGTTAGAGCGAAACCTCAACGGGAACGCTCGCCAGCGCAAGCTGCAGAAATTCGAACTTCGTTAACTTTGCTGGTATGTCCTTGTTTTTCTCTTTTTCTGTTTGATGCTCGGAAACGAATCATCACCGACCACTGAGCTGCCAACAATTACGAACATTTGCGAAATCGCATTCGGGAAGCGGGGTGAAGGAGCTCCAGAGAAGTCTCCGAAAACCTCGCCCGCTCAGGAAGAAATGCACAGTCACTTCGACAGATTCAAGAATTCCATGTTTGCGGCCAAGCCAGATAAGGTATTGATGCTGTTCGCCCACAGCGGAGATCACGGCGTGGAAGTGAAGGAGAACTGCTCGCGCAACTTTCGAGAGAAACTCATCGATCTCAACAATATCTCAGAACATGATGATGAGTCGGGCATGTAAAAAACCACGTCCGGCAGAATGGTAAGGGCGAGAAGGAAAACGGGGTCGACATCGTCTCCTTCGAGTCAAACCAGTCGAGAGATGAATCCCTAGTTTGAGTGAATCGCGCTGTCATGACTATTGATGTATCGGTGTCCCGGAATGAAAAGCGAAACCAGTATTGTTCATTCAGTGTTCCTGGTGGCAGAGCAGATTCAAGCAAAATGCCAGCGTTCGGATGCGAGAAGGCGAGCTCACAGAGACGCAACGTCACATCTCCGAAATCACCGACTTTAAGGTTTCTTACAGAATATCCTGGGCGGTTTATCCAGGGGATATACTGCACTCCATGGCATTTATGGAAATCCCAAATCGTTTCCCTCCCATATACTTTCAGCGAACGAAAATCAGGTTGACACCCAAACCGGCACATCTCCATCTAGGTTACCACTTCCTACCACTTCCTACCACCTCCGTTCTCCTCTGAAACCAACCACTGCCGCGCGGTCCTCCAATAAACGTGACTCCTCGAATGTCAAATCGGGCAAATGTCTCGATTGATACAAGATGGATGTTCTGTGGGAAGGGGCGAATCCATGATTGTCATCGAAGTACGCGGATCGAGCATTGGGGAGGGTAAATCCTTTCGCTGAACTGGACAAGAATTATATTCTTCCCCTCATGCTATCAATGTCGTCGAATTCCAGTTCACTCCCGAATGTACATCAGCATCTAGCTCGAACTCGAAAGCGCGATCCATTCCTCTGGTTCGCGTCTCCATTTTTCGCTTTTCTGCATACAGGTGTAGTGATTTCAGGCTTTCAGATTCAGAACGTCACATCTTTATCATGCCCGTATCAGATTTGAGCGTTTGGCCGCGGGAGTTTCGATCGCTATCCACAGGCTCAAGGTAACACACCGCTTCGCGCATGTGTTACAGTTAGGTCTTGGGACTTCAACGCGAGCAAAGTCCCTCAAGGGAGGAATCAAATCTGAACTCGCAAGATCATCTTTGCTCCCCAGAACGCTGAGAGAGCCTGGGATCAACAGCTGATCGACTTCAGCAGGCATTGTAATATGCACGCGAGATATTGTCTGGCGACACTGCATAGCTGTCTCGGAATTCTTTATCGGAGGCTGTAAGTCATTGAATAGTATGCATCGAATGCCAAAATGCTCGTTCGAGCGTGTGGCCGCACTCCCGAGTTCCACGCCTCGTCGTGACTTTAATCATTAGGGCTCGATGGTTAATGCGCGGTGTTGTTGATTAGTTTTAGAGAGCTCCAAAGCGCAGTTGGTTGGATACATGCTGCGCACATTATTCATCGCAGGTACACGTAACTAAATAGCTCGACTTAGGGGAAGTCATGCAACAGGCACTTAATCTCGGCATAACGTCAGCGGCCGTACAGGGAATTCGGGTGAGTTCCATGATTCACCGAGGGAAATTTTCGTGAATGCGTCCGAAAGCGGATCGAAGGGTTTCTGGTTCGGTTTTATCACCGATAACAACGAGACCAGGATGTTGTTCCAGATCGGAGAAGGTCGCGGACATCGGCGAGCTCACGAATGTTGCGAAATCCCCACATCGCCGTATCCGATCGTGTTCGTGGTAGATGGGCGCAGGAATTCAAGCTGGGACGTTACGGCATATGACGACCGCGACAACTACCGGGTGGATCTATGAGCTCTGCGGCGTTTCGTTCGCTCATTGGATTTCTACTTTCTCGCAAGAGCGCTGATTTCTGGCGCCAGAACATTCCGATAAAAAGAGTCGACTTCCGCAACGGATAGGAGAATTCAAGGTACAGGTGACAAACAAACGCGGCGAGACTTGGTGAATCAATCGCTCTTCCTCGCTTGATCCATTCTCATTTCAACCTCGCGGCTCAGGGAGACTCCGAGTCCGAATCCGTTCGTCAAGAGTAACTGCATCTGTCACAAAGCGATCGAGGGGCCGTTGAGCCTGGACGACGCATCGACGGAAATGAGGGAAATCATACAGTTTTCCAGAGAGAAGAATAACGCTTCAAGCCGGATGGAAAGGTCCCGAACCCGCGTGGGACGGGACTCCGACGCGGGGAGCCTCCCCGCGACGGAATTATTCTGTGACGATGTCGTCGTATGAACCGTTCAGACTTCTGGCTGAACGCGAGCCGCTCACCAACAATGGTTGGCGGACCAACATGGTGCCAATGCGGCCGCGGCAACCGCCGTCTCCACGATCAGTAGAAGCCAAGCAAACGTCCAAGCAGTGTAGTGCCAGCCACTGTTGAGGCTCGCCCCGCGGCTGAGCACAGTCAGCCGTTACCGAGCGGCCGTTGCCCCCTCATTCATTGTTTCGGGGACGGCTCCGAACCATTCACCGGAATGGAGCGGGACCCACAGAATGTTCCCTTTCGACCGCTTCTCGTGTTCGCCGTCCAACTTCACGTTCGTTTCCTCGAGCACGTGTCGACATTTCGTCCTTGTGAGCCGCTTCTCTGTGGTGCTCGGTGCACGATGGTACTTTGGCCGAGAGAGCTCCCGCAAAAGGACGTCGGCTCGGTATTCAAAGTCAGATAGAACAAAGGGGGAGAAGTTCGGACGCGGTCGCTTCGTGACTTGGAAGATCTGAATCGGAGTCGCTTCCACGTCCACCATAACGACCTCCGGTTCCCAACAGCGCGGTCTCGTGGAATTCGATTAATCCAACAGCAACAGGTCTCCGAATGGCAGACGCGATTCGATGGGGGCGGATGTTGGGAACGATCGAATTGAACGCTGTAATGAGAAAGTAGCGAGGTCCTCCTGGAGACGGAGCACACGAGCTCTTCTTCACTCCGGTCACGTGGATTCATCGCTGTCCGGAACGGAATCTAGCCGACAAGCTTCCACGAACATCTACGTCGACGCGGAATCGTTATCAGGAACGCACAGCTCATTCAGAGCCCAGAGATAATGGAAGACGATCATTCGTTCCATTTCGAATCCACTCCAAAGTTTTCGTGGGAGTTCGTGTGTGCGCAAGAGAAATAAGCCTTCCGATTCCTTATTCAGTTCTGAAACTCTATTTTCTGCTCTGTTCGAAGCACGAGATCCTCCCGAGAACCCTCAGAGGAAGTCCGCCGAGTCCCCGCAACCAGGCCTCGACAGCCTCGGGAAGCTTCAACGGATGGTATCCGTGAACTAGTTTTTCCCTCCCGCAGCGATTCCAGCAGGGCTCCCGCGATGGGAAACTTTTCACGTCAGTGATAGTCGTGCAACAAATGCGTACCCGCTCTCGTCTGTCTTACGAATCACTACAGATGTTCCAGAGAACGATCTCGTGCTGCTTTGGTACTGGATCCCGCCAAACGTTCGGTCGCTCGCCCGTGAAAATATCGACATTTTCGGAAAGCGCGTCAGCTTTCGAGCCCGAGGACAGGAGTGGGTGATCTGTCGCACAAGGAGCTCATTTTCGAGAATTTTACTCGAACTTCCGAATCAAGCGTGATAGCGAACGGTCGATAGTTACGCGGAACCAGCCAAGAAATCGTTCAGCACCAGGGAAGCCCGCGGGGTAGCATTGAGGACGTCGTGGAGAGAGCTCTCTTTTGGGCCTAGTTCAAATCCTCGTTTTCGCTGTCTCCACGACGAGACAGCGGCACCACGTTCCGCGAATTAAAGACCAAAACATTCTCAGGTGTCTTGCCGACAATCAAGAATGCTGTTGTTTGTTAGAATGCTCTGCTTGAGGGGCAGCCGTGAGATCATCAGTACTCTAGGCCTTGGATCCCTCTGGATGGGAAGCGTTCCCAATCAACGTTTCCCATCGACTCGTATCGGAGGAGAGGGTCCTAGCTTGGAAAACGCCCGGAGCCGTCGAGATCAGGCCGTGAGGCCGAATCGAGCTTTCCTCACACTGAGCGTTGATGGTCAAAAGGACATCCGAAAAGCGTTTCAAGTCAAATATCTGGGAAACACCGAAACTGTTGAACAGCACGGCGATTCTCTGCCCGACGATTCGACGCCTTACATTAAGAAATCATCGCCAGAAACTCGACTTAACCCCTCGAAGGAGGACGGAGATTCTCCACAACATTGGTCACTGGACCTCTATATCGCCCACTCATCGGATCAGCATGCTCTCAGTGGAAGGGTATCACAAGAGCACAACAAAGCGAGACTCACTTGAGATTTCTACAAAGCTTCTGCCGGATAGTCGTTTAACATCTGAATTCACATTAAATCACGTATCAACGGCCGCCGAGCTCGCGTCCAAGAGAGACATGAAACACAGCACACAGTAGCGTTTTGCGATTGTTTTCTAAGGTAGGCCGCAACACACGCGCTATCGACGAAATCCCACTCGGTGTCATTAGAAACTCGCACTTGAGACACCACTGAACGCACTGAACGAACGCAGTCCTCCGGACGACTGTTCCCGGATGGCGATCGCCCCACCCGAGCGTTGACCAGGTTTCGAGCGAAGCAACCGGCCGACCGGGCGGGAGGGCACTGAGCTAGCTAGCATTGGGAGTAGCTCCGAGCTGCGTGACGCCGCGTTACTATTGATCCTCATGGCTCTTACAATATGGAATCGCACGTCACCGATTACCGCTGAGCCGACCCGCGACACACGGGCTATCCCCAGGGAAACAGACCGATTCGGGAAGGGCAAAGAGGCAGCCGTGCCCAAACACACGCTCGTAGGCGCACACGCTCAAACAAACGCAGTTATCAGAGGGAACTCTCGAACGAGCCGAACGCGCTTTTAGAGCTTGTTTCGTGGCCCTCTCGATAGGGAGCTCCGGTGAACGATGGAACTCGACCAAAGACCAGCCGTGTGCAGATCGATTGAACTATTGATTGATCGTGGGCTGGATCACTTGATTAATTGACGATCAACGACGGCTCAACAGGGTGAAGCTCTGAGGGACTGAGTGGACCGGCTACGTACTGCACGAAGCGATGAATTGATCGATCACCGGGCGAACAATTCAATCGGTTGAATGGTCTACGCACTAACTAATCCATTGTTCGGTCCATAGCTGACGGATTCACGAGCGAGACATGTAGCAGTTGTCCAACATCATCTGACAGATGAGTGAACCGGCGATCTATCATCGGAAAACTTTCGTGCACCCACGGGGGTCAATGTCTGGCAGCCAGAGACGGGATATGAACCCTCTTGACTGGACTTAAATGAACACTCAGGGAGAGCATTCCATGAAGGTCGCCCGCCTTGAAGACGATATATCGTGCGCCCTCGCATCACTGAGTCCATGAACAGTTTCCGCGACGTTTCGGGTCAGCTCAGAACTTTCTCTAGAAACCGTGATATCCGGAGGAACCCGCTGCTCTGTGGAGATTCTTTCTTCCAGAACGACAGCACTCATACTTTCCTTGAATGAGTCGCCAGCTTTCCGCATTCGAGCTGAGTCGGCTCTCCGGGTGGAGATCGAACTTTCGAGAAAGCTTCTCCCAAACTCGGATCCGAAAGGCTTCGGGTCATGGATGAGAAAGCGTTTCGTACCTGACGAGATCACGTGATCGGGTCACGAGACCCGAGTGAACCGCTCGAATTTGTGTTTTGAAAATATTCACGCATGTCCGCAACGAGTGAAGTTGGGCCGTCATGCTCAAACGCCCAAGTTAAGGCACGGGCTGTCGCATCTGGTTTCGAACTGATACTTTGAGAATTCGAGTAATTTCCACATCCCCGGTCACGGCGTCACACGCGACCACCAGACGAGACGCGTCGACTAGTTGCTCGACAAGTCCTTAAAAACCTAATGACAACTTATCAAATCCTCTCCTGTCGCCCTATGATTATGACCGCTACTTGATGGATCGGGATAGAATCGATACTCGAGTGTGAATCTGGAAATCTGGGCTCATACGGCGGTCGATGCCTCTCCTCAACGGGCTCAAAGTGCGCGGCGTTTGGCTCGCCCCGACCTTCGACCGCGCTCGACAAGCATCTGAACCAGTTTCCTGATTCGATGCTGACAATATTATGCGGTGCATCAACACACGTAAAAGTCGGCGGCAACCGGGCAGCCGAAGATGAAGGTGACGAAGGGTTCGCCGTTATTGGTGGGAAAATATATCAGGCAACATCGAACGGTGCCAAGGCGAGAGAACACAGAATCTTCGTCTTGTCATCCGAGAAAAGATGTCTCGTTCCCAGAAACCCAGAGCGGTGGCCGGAAACAAGAGCCGACCATGCCACTGGGTGAGAAAATTTAAACATTTCAACGGGAAGAAGACTGGCTGTCGCACATTCGAGTGAGACTATATGATGTGATATTGGGACGGAGTTTTGTATTCAAGTCGTACGACCCTGCGCCAACAGATGGCTCCCAAAGCGACCCGACCCACAGACAGAACATGACGCTCACGAAAAGAGGAAAGTCCCTCGCATCCGGCTCCGCTTCAAGTCCTCCCCGTAAGTGGAATCGTTTTCCTCCGCGCTTTCCTCTCTGGCATTGTTTGAACTTGTAGGAGGCAAACGCTCGAGCCACGTAGCTCAATGCCGCGCAAGTTTACGTGTCACTGATGAGTAAACACGATGTTATTGCCGTGAGTCATCAAGCCGTCTTCCGATACTCTGCTCGATCTCAGTTCGCAACTCATCAAGTCGCCGTTTCGGTTCCAAGCAATGAATACTTGCTTTGGATCAGCGAGTATGGGAAGAGGACGGAGATCGAACTCATTTGACGGGAATGAACCGAAAGAGTTGATGCGACCTCATCCTATCGACATTCAGCGTGAAAACAATAGCAGTACCAGGGAGAGCAGTGTCGATCCGAGAGCTCTGAGAAAATCCTCGAAGCTTGGCCTGGGCGAGGAGCGCGAGAGCCCGGTGAGTGGTAAACATTGAGTGTTCTGGCTATTTCCAGGCGGTGGGCGAAAACTCTGGCTACGATCAATCGCGGCTCAAAACTAGAATTCGAGAACCGAAATCGAAGTTATATCGGAATCGGATTCTCGATCCAAATGAAAGAATAGTGTGCCACAGGAGAGGAACGAGTGTTTCGTATGGGAACTGACCGGGGTCGAGGAGTAACCGCTCTCGTGAACTTGCCTCCATGCACGCCAAGTGTCGGAAGGAGTCCGCTTTTTCGGGGTCAAGTTCTTGAACTCAAGACACCAGCTTCAAATGGGAGCAGACGAGTGGTGCCTGCACCCCTGGCGAATCGAACGGACAACTGAGTCCGAGTATCTCGAACGCTTCTGAGAAACCCAAGCAGGAAACCTTCCTCCTGTTGCGATTCCGCGACGTCAGACCTTATGGCCTATAGGCGCAACAATCTATCGGTTGTGGAAAGCTTCAGGGTGGCCGACATCTTGCGAGTCGTTCGGACACTGGGTCTCGAATCTCCCTGAATAACGACGACGATAGCAAAAACGAGATAAGGATAGCACGCAACGAATTCGCCCCAGCACCTCGAGAACTTGTAGTCGTCATTTCACACGAGCGAACAGGAACGCGAAGAAGTAAAGCCCCTATGGAAGCGGCTCGGCCGACCTCAGCAGGGGGCTCGAGCCTTGGACTCACCGATGGCAATCGCGCGTCAGTCGCTCCCGGACGGCAGACACGAGCGTCAGGTGTCGAATGACGGCCTGAATTAAGTATCGTTGGGCTCCACAGAGGTGACAAGCGCGGAAAAATCGTCAGCTCCGTCAGAGAGTCTGGCAATTGCCCGGCAACCTGTGGCCATCTGTCAGCCGCAGCGTCCGCGCACCTTTCACATTGACGTACCCAGCGGCGGCGGCGAAAGTCCAAAAACGGAATCGCCTACCAATCCCGCAGGCCACCGAATCTACCCAGAGGTCTACATTCAGTGCACTTACATTCGGACGAGCCGTCTCCGAAGTCAAATCCAGGAAAGCAGACGACGTCCCGTCGCACCGGCACGTGTAAATTTCAAAATTTGTGCCTTGTCGCGGCGAACCTGCTAACGGAACCACAGTCCTTTTGTCTGTCTGTCAGTTCAGCTGCCTGCTAGCCAGGCTAACGCACTAAAAGTGTCCTTTCCCGTGAAGAGAGTGAATAAGGAGTCCTCTCACGACACCAGTTTTCTCCAAGCATTAACACATCACAACAACATACCGAGTAGCGCTTAGATGCTAAGGACTCCAGCCCCACCGATGGCCGAGCCTCCTCTCCGCTATGCAGACGTCTAGTCAGCCAGCCAGCCAGCCAATGAGGGTTCTTTGATGCTGGTTGCGCTGCTCGTCTGCCAAGTTCCAGCGACAGACCGTTTGGTCGGAGCCACCGTCTTTGGAGCGACTGCCGTCTCAAATTCCGTCTCAAATGCGCCGTCGGAAGGAATTTATAGCTTGAGCATTACGCTCTCCGAGTCAATCAAAGAGTCGGAACATTTTTGAGAGAACATTTGTGCATTCCGTCCCGGTACTCTACACCGCAAGCGATGTCGGACTCACCATCCCATCGTATACATAGGTTAAAGATCACATATAGTTCGTGCGGGGCGTATGGGGTGCCCGACCTGTTCTGGACTAGACATTCGATACGGGAGCGCACAGCCGGGAGGAACATCTCTATGAATCCGAGGCATACAATCTCTCCATCCAGTTCCGACACCGTGTTTCCCCGAGCCGATTTTCCTCCCGGCTCCTCAAAATTTCACAATCCGCGGAGGAACGATGTATTCTCCCGTTCGGCAATCTGTAAACATTCGATCCGCGTTGCGCTCCCAGTTTCCACTAGAGCATCCGACTCAACAGGGGTCAACGTATCAGTGACGTGCACAGGAATCTCGGTTGAAGGGGAGGGGCTAGCGGAAAGAAAACTTGCATGGTCATCCCTTCCCCGTATCGATGATAAGACTCTTCCACAACGATTGAAGCTCAAGATGGTGATGAAAAAATCCCCCCCCCCCCCCCCCCGTAGCAACGTAAGAGGAAGCCATGCGTTGCCCAATCTGGAGTCGTGATGTCTCCGCATTGTGAACTTGTTCCTCGGTTCGAATGCCTCCGATTCTTAGATTCCCTTCGCAGCTGATGCCTTGAGTTTTGTACCGATTCCGCTCGGCTGAGGTCCTGGAACCCCCGGCTCGGAGCGATGTCATTCTAGAATGACCTCTTCGATTGGCTGCTCTCAATGAGTTACCATCATCCACCGATGCTACAAATGTTTCACCTCAGCCTTGGTCCATCCAGCTACAGGGATCGCGTCTGCGATTCCCAGGCATTCCAGGAGATCGAGCAAAGATCCCATCAGCATTGCCTCTGTGACCGAAGAGATTCCGTTCTAGATGGATTCGGTGATTGGAGCTTAAGCCAACGCCACCGTTGCGTGGAACCTCGGGATCTTCACTACACCGATCCGGCTCAACCTCTTTGACGGGGGATTCCGCCGCCTGGTCTCTGGGTTCGGTCGCGCAGCATGATCTTTGACTCCTTCCATGAGTTTCTTATCATCATTCTCATAATTTCATTATCACGCTGTAAAGATGTACAACTCAAGTTGCAGGCTCAGGTCAAGTGACGTAAGTTGAGCCGGTGACCTCGATTTGATCTTGACGTCGAATCCCGACACCGTGAGCATGTGTGCATAGCTTAGGCGTCGGATGAATTCTTGAAATATCTTGAATGGCCGGGATCGAATGATGGGAATCATTGTTGGGTCGCATGATCAGAGAAGATTCTCTGTGAACTACGCTCGCTCAGGCTGGCGTCATCTGATGCGAGGTTCTTGGAAATCTTGTTCGGCATCCCTACTTTGCATCCCCCCATAAGCAGTACGTAAGCGCTCCACGTCAATGTCCGCAGAGAATAGGTGTGGCTGATCCGAACGCGTGTTTGGAAAGCTGGATGGCCTTTGTTGAAGAACCTCGAGCCGCCCTTCCTCTCTCTGAGAACCAACATGGCGGAATCGTACGATTGACTCACTGGCGACTCACATACATTAGGTTAGATGCCACGTCACATAGACAAACTATGAGCGACCACGAGCAATCGAATCCCAACGCCATGCGCCAGCGTGCAAACACGCGAGATCAACAATGCTGCCTTTGGGAATGAGAAACAATTCCCTTCCGTCGTCCGTTGCTTTGAAAAAGCGCGCTTTCCGGTTTCATCAAAAATCCTGCCTGGATTGACTCTACGCTTATACGGCCCGCACTAGGTCAGCACTGGCTGATCCGTTCAGTGCGTTTGTTTTCAACTCGGTGTTCGAGAAACACTTGTGTGCATCTCTGGAACTTTACAATAACCAATGCTGTGGACACTCATCCGATCCGTATAACTCGGAACGCTCCAGGAGCGCTCTCAATGATGACGGCACTTTCAGCTTGTTTTTTTACAACTGTCTTATGAGCCTTGGAAGTTCGAAACTGATTGAATTTTCATTCCATCGGTGGAGAAGGGCGATCTCTGCGTCAGTCGTCGGCACTCTCTCGTGCCGTGCCTACCGGCGGATGAGGATGTCGCCGCTCGTCCAGCTCCGCTCCGAGCTTTCCCGTATATGTGGCGGCTAGCTCCGTATCTTCCGTCTCCCACCTGGCTTTCGCGAGCAACCGCGGGTCTTGATGATGTATGCAGATTCTTATCACAGTATCCACACTGAATCCTTCGCTTTTGGTACGCTCAAAATAGCGTCATCACTATCAGATGTGATTTCCTAACTTACACCCCCCCCCCCCCCCCCCCCCACCGATGAGGCGACCGCCGGTCAATGTAAAGGGAAATATTTACAGTGCTTCGCTTCCAAGAAATCGACATCAACAAATTCCAGGAGCCCATGATTTAGAGAGAGAGAGAGAGAAGATGGTGACTTCTTCACCCTGATCAGCCCCAGTTCAAGCGTTGGATTGAAACTGTGGGAGTTCTCGCTTCACGCATTGAATGAGGAAAAATGATACTGACTGACGTTCTGCCTCTGATGCAAGGTATTCGGAAATCAGAGTACCCAGATAAGGATTTGCGATGCAGATCCGGTCAAACGTTCCGAGAGGCACCTTTGCGTAGACGCTCCTTCCCAAAGTCAGACTGGGTATCAGAAAATTCTCATCAATTGTTCGCGACGTGACGCGATCCCGGAAAAATCAATTACGTTCCCCGGTGCTTCGAATGCCTACTAAGGAGTTCCGGCGGGATGCACGGATTTATAGCGACAATAATGATTCGATGCGTTTCCACTTGTCAAACTGGAGGGAGTTTTCCCCCTCGTGACGTCTGCATTAATATTTGAGAAGTTGAGATGTTACCCGACCGGATTCCAAGGATTCTGTTGTCGGGGGAACACTTCATCGGCTCTCGGGCTCGGGCGGGCGTGTTGGACTGGTCCTATATCGTACAACTCAGCTTTCGATCCCTGTCGGCACAACCTGGGCGGGATAGAGAGGGAGCGGTGCGGAAACTTCTGCCATTGGGCGTACCGCAATATGAGAAACACTGTGCTTGATATTTCGGCTAGATGAGGCTTGACTCTGAACCGTGAGAGCGAGTGTCTTGGAAAACTTACGACACCTGGTTAAACTTTGGGATAGACCACTGCCTTCCACTTTTTACAGTGGACTTAATCTATATTTCGAGAGCCCTTCGTAGGTATCCGAAAATTACCGACAAAAGAGAAGACCGACGTCACCAGTTTCCGATGCTCCGGAATGAATTATGATTTCATTCGATTCCGTTCGCACCACTTATTCTTCGCGAAGCATGCCCTAAGAATCGCGAGCTCGACAGTTGACGGCTTCAAAGATTCCGTAGATCATTGCGGAGGGAAAGCTTGGGAGAGAAATTTAAGAGCCCATATTCGAAACGTCGTAACTCCTTTCTAACAGTCGAAGTTCCAGTCAGGAGTTCATCGAACCAATTTCCGAAAACGTTATTTAGCGCTTTTCTCGGAAACGCTCCACTACTTGTTTCTCTCCACTACTTACGTTTAGAACGAAAGCGCGGAATAACGTCGTCGGAAATTCGTCGTTTAATTGGGTCGATGATTTCCCGACTGAAGACTCGCCTTGGAGAAATTTGGAGTTACGACGTTTCGATTCTGGGCTCTTGAATGGCTCCGACGGGGAACACATGCTTCTCATTGGAAGCGTTGCTTCAACCGTGCATTGACTTCAAACACCTTGAAGGGACAGAACGTCACTGAACTGGAAAATGGAAATTGATTCGCCATTCCGACTTTGCACAGTTGCCGATTTCCTAAGATTGAGAATTCTGAGTGGTGCAGTAGAGCTCTCCGATAATTCTATCTGGGATTTCTTCAGGATGAGCAAGAACCCAGCTGTCATGACGTAGACTTGCTTCCAGAATTCTGGCTCCGTTCTCGTAGTTCCGATTTGATCGGATTGATTGTACTCTTCAGGGTTTCAGGGTGGGTCGATCATTCCTGGAGTCCCTCGGAGCTTGCTTCTGTCCCTTGGTGACGACCTTCGGAAAAAATACAATAATGTATCGGAAAAGAGACAATAATGTTACAGGCGGTTCCCATTATCTTGATCTTCACCGGTCTCTTGAGTGCGACCTTCAGAGAAACCAAAGCTCTGATGAGTTCGAGTTGGCGGACCATCGAGCAGCGGGTTCAGATATTCCCCGAGCGTGTTTTGGAACAGAATTCATTCATCTCAGACGGGGTTTCTTCATGGACTTCCACACAAGGACTCCGACGGCCTGCGAACGCTGTATTCTTCTGAGTGATCGCAGTGTCTAACGGGCATATGTTTCATTATTACCTTGCTGTTCCTCCTCCCCATACCGAAAGTCCCGATCCGACAGAGGAATGATCCAGCTATGCCTGGAGTCGTATAGCGTCCGAATACAGCTGAGGATGAGGACCGGGCCCGGGGCCCAGCATCCTCAGGGCATCGTCGAGATTGAGCGATAGTTACTACGACCATTGGTCAAGCGTCCAGAGGACTCGTAGATTCGAACTTATTGGCGTTAACACCGCTGTCCATATTCTAGCGTTCACTCCAGCTATCACCCATACTCGACGCTATTGGGTGATAACAGTGATAGTCATGGTAATCGTGAAGCGAAGAACTAGAAGTTGATATCGTCAAAGTCAGGTGCAAACTGCCAGTCTAGGGCCGAGCCGTGCCTTTCGGACCTCGGGCCGCCTGGGCCAGATGTATGAGCCAGGGACCTGAGCCAGGCCACGCACTCTGAGTTCGGGAGGCCGGTGCTCATCCCTCCTCAGAGCTGCATTCCGAACGAGATTCTGAAGAGATTCGTCGTCAACCACTCGTCACGACAATCCCCCAAATCTTTGTTTAGGAAGTCGCCCCGGCCCAAGTTGGGATGTCGAAGTGGAGCATTCTGATTAACCGTTGACAGTTGGCTGCAGCTCTCGACTTTGCCTCACTCCAACCGTTCACTCGACGGTCCATCGCGCATTTGTATAGTGTAATGGTGACTGGCAGTTGAAGTATCGGTCAATGCAGGAAGTATTGATTTATGAGGTCATGGCTAACGATTGACCATTTGTCAGGGCTTGAACCCCAGTCCCCAACATGGCCGAAGCAATTTCTCTTGCCTGTCCATGACGCCACTTGGCGCCCACTTTCGGGCCATGAGCGTGAAAGTTTGCAACCCGCGTGATGCAGTCTCCGCATTCTCGAACGTATAGCGACGAATGATACGGACAAAACGTATCTGTGTGTGTTCACTCGTCGTACATTAGGTGAGTTCGATCATCTGTTGTGGTTTGCTTTCCTGTTTCGAGATATTGCGGGCTTGGCTGAATGGTTCTGTTCGGATCTCGAACATCGGAATATCTTCGGCAACCGAAGTCCAATCCATCAATTTGGTTGAGGAACGATCGTGGATTGGTCTCCCCCTATTCTTCTCCAGGATGGCCCACCTCCGACTCCACGGAGAACGAGCGGACGGCTGTGCTCTAGATAAATCTCAGGTTCTGCCCAGCTACCTGATTTCCGCGAGGTAAACAAAACTGGACCGTCTATCTTGTGGAATTTCTTGCACGCCAGCCCCGGATCTATTCCTTTTTTCCTTCCAATGCGTATGTGGAAGAACCAATCTCATTCCGTGGGGTTCACCCATGTTTTATACGTGTGACCCTCAACGCGTGATCGGCCAACTGACAGAAACAGCTTCGCGTTGAAATCTGTGGGAGTAGAATACGACGCGCTGTAGGGCGAGATACCGATCGCGTAGCAAGCTTCACGTACGACGAGGATCAGCGTGCGGAATCACCTCAGAAAATATGAACAACACCGGAACTAACTCAGAAAGCTGAACTAATAAATCCCATGCTGATGGGCCGGATAGAAACTGATTTCGCATCTGGAGAGGCTGATTCCGTTTCCGACACGCATGACTCGCTAATCTTCAGTCGAGATAAGCTCGCAATCCAGAAGGATGGAGTATTGAGGGTGGCTGTCGACGTCAGAGCACAACTTCATGGGGAACTTCATGGAAAGTTTCCGGTGAGCGGACGAATTTGATGCTTGGAGATGGTTCGACTCTTGTTTGAATAATTCCCTCTTGACTCGCCTACCCTTGCCATGCTATCAACGATCTCTGCGAAGCTCCTCTCATGGAAATTGATACCTCAGAAACAACTCATCCGACCACTTCCTCATCCTCATCACGCAATCATCACGATCCAACTAATGCGGTAGGATGGGCTCCTCAGAGTTTTCAAAGCTCGAATAATCCATCACTTGACTCTTCCAATGTCATTTTGTTGCTAGATGGGAGATCTCCAGATGATACCTTTTCCTGATGTCAGGGCTGAATATATTTCGTCGCATTGAGCCGTGACTCCTGACGCTTGAGCCGATGCATACCGATCAGCACTTGTTTGCCATCATTCAGATTCGACACCGCAGACTACTTGATGGGCCATTTTCGATAGTGTCACAGTAGCCGACGGTCATTCCTCTTCTTTGGACAAAATCTCGCTATCCTGTGGCTCTGATTCCATCTGCGGATGCTCCGTCACCTTTCACGATATCGATTCCGAGCGGATAGATAGTTCCGAAAGACCTCGATGTGAATCAGGGACTGGATCCCCGAACCGCTCGCTGTGGGAGAACCATCGTTGTCCATCTCTCAGCGCCCTTTTCCACGGAAGACTTCCTTCTCTCATAACTGACCGGTCTACTCTCAATTTTCGTCCCGTCCGGATGCTCCTCGTATTTACTCTGACTGACCAGCAATATGCAAGTTCGGAAACCAAAGATGGAAGGATCGAACCGTAATTTTGGCTTGCGGGTTGCCCCGATTCCGCAGTCGCTCCTCTCGATATTTTCTCAGAGAATGCAACTTTGGTTGTCGCTTTTTCAAGCCAGAAGATGGTTCGTATCCTGCTCGATCCACGTTTTTCATAACAGCCTGAGACGAGAAGCCCTTACGTATCGAGCCATTGACGCCAGGTGTTTTGAACAAGGTTGGCCGAGATGAGGGATGTTTTCGCCGCCGGAAACGTGAAATGAGCAAAGTTTTCCACGAATGAGTTGAATATGTATCTCTCTCGCGTCCCGGAAGGCGTTAGTCGATCGATAACGATATCCTAGCGAGGGTCAATTACCAACTGGAACTATTTGCCGCAAGCAATCGGATGCAACGTTCGACGAAAATTCCTGACGTTCAGCGGCAGCGGAGCGAGAGACGTCACTCCGACGACAGTCGTCGACAGGGATGAGAAGTACAACCTACTGTTCCTCGAGAGAAACGGAAAACGTAGTATGATCGGACGATCACGATGTCGATTGACGTTCGACTTAATGGTTTTGAGTTCGATGAAACTGAAAAATGAGCTCATGTGCGCACTGAGATTTTGAAACGACGTCCAGGTTCTCAACAACTGGACGAGTGATTTTGGTGCTCACTGCCGACATTGATTCGTCAGAGCGCGGCGGTGCGGAAACGTTTCGGGACTATCGCTGTTCCAGAAATCGAAACACCCGATCCCGGTTGACGACCTGAAAGGATCCCAATAGCCATCCTGCCGCATCCGTAGACCGTCAACAGACTCCACAGGCCTGCTGTCCAGGGGCGTACCCAGCTTTTTTTCTTGGAGGATGTGAGGGATGTGATGATGATGACGATGATGATCATCATCATGCCGTAGATGCTGAGGACCAGCGTATGACTTTGTGTGCTTTCTTGTGCGTATGTGCCTTGTGCTACGCTCATTGCAATCAAAACTATTGGAACGGTAGGGAAAGAGGCATGACTGCGATTCCGTGATATCTCTCCACAATTGAGAGGGAACCATTTAATTTATCACGTACACAACGCGTATTTGGAAGTCCGCATGTAAAAGAGTTTATAGGATAAGATCGAGCTTTCGTGAGCTAGCAGCGAGTAGTTCAACGACCTCCTCAACGGCGATAGGAATTTCCCGGTGAATCTTCATCGCTGTGAGACCGTTGAGTCTCTCTTCTTCCATGGAGGTTCGCAGGTGTGTTTCCAGCATCTTCAGCACACTGAAAGTACGTTTGGGAGTCGAAGTTGTCACCGGCAGTGTTGCGGAAATTTGGAGCAGGGTCGAGATTTTGGGATAGTCCTCCTCAGAGCTGCGGTTCATCGTCTCCAGTGCGCTTCGCGGTCGCTCCTCCTTCGGGATCTTCGTCTTTTTCAATTTCCAACGTTCATATTCGCCCTCAATTGTACTCAAGCTACAACCCAGGTCGTTCTGATAGAATTCCGTCACATATGTGAGATTCGCTATCCCCGATAAATCTGGGCACAATATATTAAATCTTCAGAGCTTGTTTTCTACAGTCCTCGAAGAGGCTAGCCATCTCGTTGATGAGTTCATCCAAGTATGGTATGTACAGTGAGACTCTGAAGATCTCTTCAACTGTTTGCGAGGGATGGTTCTCTCTGTTTCTCTGAATGTGGCACAATCTAGGGAGTTTGACGTCGATGTCCAGTTGAGAACAAATCCATTTGACCCGGCTGAAAATTCCGGCAAATACTGCTCCAGCGTTTTCTCTTCGCTGCTGCAAAACAGACGTCATACTGTCGACGGTATCGAGTGCACTGAATATATCGAGTTCGGCGGACTGAAGATTTACTGACAGGGCTGCCGAGAAGGGCTGCCACAAATCCGCACGAGCAAATCGATGTTGGGAGCTCATGAGTGCGATGACTTGCGTCTCTCCTGTTTGTGCTGATGTCTTCGAGGGCGCCAACGATCGGCACGAACATCTCCCTGAAGGTAATGAAGGCCTTGTGACTTTCCACCCATCTGGTCGCACACAACGGCTTGAGCCTACACGCCACCCCATCGTTGAAATGTAGCTTGACTTGATTCTCGAGACTGGCGATGCGAGGGGGAAGAGTTCGAAATGAAGGAGTAAACGCTGGCGACCGTGCCCACAGTATTCCTTATTGTTCCATGTTGTGATGAGTGTACCATGGCAAGGTTCAAGCAATGGCTCGCGTAATGGAAGTATAGAGCCTGAGGAATTCTAGATTTTATCTGAGTCTGAACTCCCTTGAACTCTCCACTCATGGTACTGCAACCGTCGTACCCTTGTCCTCTCATCTTCGCGATATCAATACCTTCAGCTGTCAAGGTATTTAGGATTAACTTGACGAGTCCGCTGCCCGTTCGGTCCGATACTTCGCAAAACATCAGAAAGTTTTCTACAATGACTTTCTTTTTGTTCCTTGAAGTAACATAACGCAGGGATATTGTAAACTGATCCGATCCGCTCGCATCCCGTGTTCCGTCAGCCAAAACTGAGAAAAAAAAACGATTTCGACATTTCTGTTCGATTCTAAGCGCCAAATTCGATACCTCAGTCCTCCCCAGTATGCTCATCAGGTAATACGTTTCCCTAAAAATCATATGCGTATCAGACACATCCATAAGACACATCCTTGATTTGAGTCCGCATTTCTGGAGGAGAAAAACGTCGAATACGCCGAAAATTTTCGGTCACCGCAAATTATTTGAGATCATGGTGGTCATTAACCGCGGTTAAATAACCGTTGCAAAGCCTCCAGAAGTCATGTACGCCGCGGCTCATCCCAAAACTCAAGGCCCTTGAAACGATGGTAACGAGAGATACGGGGAGCTTTTTGAGCACGCTGAATGCTCGATAGTCTGAATGCTGAGTCAGTGGCGGAATTTCCGGCAAGCCGAATGTAGCGAGCTTTTCGTGATGCAATTAACGTAGTTTTAGAACTCGGGGAGATGTTTCTGGTGAGACTGGATCCTTGCGCTATACTTTCATCCATCAAAGTAGAATATAATCCACCTTTCCAGTATAATCGAGGAGTTTTGGGGAGGACTCATCTACGACCACTGCTCTACGTTGATGTCAGGCAGGGATCTCGTAGCTCTGAACTCGATCGGAGCTTCTGACCGTTTTCTGCGAACAAATCATATTGATCTGCTCCAGAGGTGGCGGACCGAGATCCGCAACCTTCAAGATCCGAGGAGAGTCTAATGCGTTCTGACACTCTCAAAGCCGATCTCAGCCCGACGAATGCCCCGAAAGTTGTGGTTTGTTGCAGGAGTCTGTGCTCCAAACGGCTCAACACCGAGAGCAGCACCTCACATCGACGCATGCTCCTGCAATGTCGAGTCAGACGTGAGAGAAACGGTCGTCATCGGCGGATGTATATTTCGGGTTTCCGTTATTCGTGTCTGCTCCTAATGGAAACAACCCCAGAACATCGCTTGCGTCGCGGAGCCCTTGGCTTGAATATTTGGTCGCTTCCCTGATTCCGCTCGGTACAAGCAACAAATCATCGAGTCAGAGACTGTGTAGTATCCAGAATGTTGCAAATTCAGAGTAACAGCTCAACGAAAGAAGAAAAGCGGAGTGTGTTTCAAGTTTTGAGTCGAGGAAAGAGCTATTGATCACTGAAAATTATATTTTACAGAATATTCCACGAATCCCGTTTGGAGAAGGGTTCCGAGTTCAAAGCGAGCTCCGCGGCTCGCAAAAGGGTCCCGGGAGACAAAGAGCCGTGAAGGCAAGCAGGAGCGCTCCAATAGCTCGCTCCCGTTCCGGAAGTGATCTACAGAACGAACATTATTATTCCGAACTATCTCGGTTGAGCCCAACCGAACAATGGTCTCTTGGGCTCACCGGCCGAGTCGGTGCCGAACCCGTCGGATCCCAGGGACTCTCCACTGCTTCCATGCTCTTCGTGATCTGATATCCATGGATGATCTTAATGTGAATGATCCCACAGCTGGGCACTATGGGGAGGGGGGGAGGGGGGCTTCAGCGATCCCCGTGGGAAGCGATGTTTCCACTCGAATGGGATACCTGGTCACCCGAGACCACTATACAGTATTCGTGGAGCACAGCTTAGGGTATAACTTTATAGGAGTCGAGAGTCGGAGTTGAGAATTACCATCACGAAAACGCTGTTTCATGGCCGGCTCAACAATATAGCTGGTCGAGAGCACCATCAAGAATGATTCCAGAACTCTAAATGGTAAATCGCTGGGAGCTGAAACACTCATCCAGCTACCACCATGGCGATCGTTCCGAAGGAAGATTCAGTCGGAGGAGCTTCCACTGATCTCTTTCATTTTTTGGTTTAGCCGCTTTCAGACAGTAACCGATCCTCTTGCAGAACGTGATGTCGATGGTCGGAAACTTTCGCTTTTGTTCGGAACGAGCCAGCGTGATTTCGCTATGGCGGAAGTGCAAGTTTCGATCGAATGAACAGTTTAGGATTCGTACAGCCTCTCAACCAGGACCTGGGTCAGAGAAATTCTGAGCACTCAAAGAATCACCGCCCTGCGGATAAGTAGAGCATATCGGACTGTCTCGACGGAGGCGGAACCGGTCATCTCCTGGTGTATTGCCTGGCATCTGAGACTACATTGACTCAACCACAGAGATACAAACGGCACACGAACAAGCTAAGACCAGCAACTCGACTGCCTCGACTGGTGGCAGGAGACGTGGGACGCAAATACCAGTAAAGGACAGTGGACCGAAAAACTTATTCTCAATATAAGGACCTACTGTAATAGGACACACGGCGAACTCTCACGTCATATCTCCCAAGCACTCACTGGACAAGCGTCCCTTCTTAGAACTGGCAAGAAAATCACACGCGCATGCGTCCACTGCGCCTTCGGGGACGACGACAGAGCAGAACACACCATTTTCAGATGTTTCGCATTCAGAGACCAGCGACTGGCCTTCTCTACTCACTCCAATATCAGAACCGGAAAACCTCAGAGAACATATCCCCGATAGCCCCGAGGCATGGGGCTGATTCGACGAATTTATTACAGAGGCACTCCAAATTAAAGATAGATACGATCTCTCCCTCACCACGTAAAACCCACTCAGCAGTACCACAATCCGACAGAACACAACGAACTGAGACCTTAGAGTCTCCCGACTGCGTGCTTGAGGAAAAACTAGGGATACCGGCATCCGTCGAGGCGAAGAGGTCGGTTTTCAGTGAGTCAGCGAGTCTCAGAGTACCCGCGCGCGAAACATCGGCCGCGGGTCTGCATCATGCATTTTCCACCTCTATGAACTGAAAGAGGAAGAAAAGTTCACGATTCGGAAATACGTACGTGAACCATGGAGAGACCACCATGAGAGTTCCGTGGTGGGACGATTGATCTTTTCAGATTGATCGCGCAAATTTCTCCATTTTCCTTCTTGGCTCGTGTTGCCTACGGTGCCACTCTGCCACCGGATACCTGGGTGTTTCTTCTCCGGCGTTTGCCCAATGAATGAAATCGTATTTCGAGAACGAGAAGCTGAAACGTTCCGTACAGCTTGGAGCACAGACTCCAACGGAGATTCTCGGAGAAGAGCTCAGCCGACCTTCGACGAAAGAGAATCGAAAGAGTCTCGAAAGGGCCCTACAGAGCGAGCCGCCCCCTCTTCCGTTTTCTCGGTACTCTACTGGCCGCGAGTGAGGGAGGCCTGATCGCCTATTGAGTCCGGGCTCGAATTCGAAGACCATGAATGACAGACACTATCTCAGGTCTCGACGAAGGCGTCGAAAGGCCGGATTCGCGCTAGATCAGTGGTTCTCAAACTTTCCTGGCCTGGGCCCCACCTGACAATAACCCAGATATTCGGGCCCCACCAGGCGTCTATTGAGAATGTCGCTCCAAAAGTTCAAGCTGCGCCTTTTGCCCGATTGTTTCATCGGAAACACGGGATTCGAAGGAAACAAGAAAATGCGATGGGTTAGCTTGTCGCCAGCAGGCAGCGATCAGGGAATCGAATCCGACTCTCATAACTGTGAGTTTGAGTCGTAAGGTGTTCGGGAGGCGTGATTGATCCCGTATGTCGGTTTCTATGGTCGCCATTGCAGAAAAACCAAGCTCACACATATATGATGTCGTGGAAGATAGAATGAGTCTGAATGCTCCAGTCGAGAGCAATGGTGCATCCTCCCGGCGTGCCATCGAGAGCTGTCACTTGCTGCTCTCGAAAACAACGCGAAATCGACCACTCTGAGAGAGGTCTATGAGTTTCTCTTCAATTTCCGTAGGGAGGCGAACGACGATATCTTTTTTGAAAGGGTTCCAAACCCAGAGGGATTCCTCGCAGCGCCCCATGTCATTCGGAAAATATTCGCCGAACTTCTCGTTAGGGGTATCGAAACTGTCGGAAGTTCGCTCCTCGATTCTCTTCTTTCGGGGGATGAAGTTCCTCATGAAGCGACGGATTTTCTCATGCACTGAGGATATGTGTGCCACTCCAGAGCTAAATAAAAGCGGGATTCATTGTGTTTCAGAAATATACCTGTACGGTGTGAGAGGTTCAAGATGACCCTTTTGTCATGCATGACTCCAGTGAATTCCTCGTCTCCTGTCGGGAACAGAGCAACCTCTCCTCGCTATTCTACCAGTCGAGTCAGGACTTTCCCCCGACATAACCATCGCACCTCTGTGAGCAGAAGTAGTTCTGTGTGGCTGCTATCCATCTCTTCGCAGAGCTTCCTGAATTATCTTGATTGTAGAGGTCTTGCTTCCGTCCAGTTCACAATTTTTACAAAGGTATCCGAAACCTTCGGGGCCAGAGCCTACCTGTGGATGCTGCAGTGGGCCCACACAACGTTTGGATTGACTGCTAAGACTTTGGCGATGAAACCGCTTCCTCGACCAGAAACCATCAGTGCAAACCCAAACACGATTCAGCCAATCCAATCCCTTCGTCGCCCTATTCATCGAGACTCTTGAAAATGCCATTGTGGTGGCTCGGATAAGTCCTCTCGCGCCTCGTATTCCCAGACATATCGAACATATGCGAGGCGCTGGGTAAGGCCACTGAGATCCGTTGATTCATCCAGCTGCGAGGCGTCAAGCTTACTGCCCAGAACTGTTCCGACAACGGTTGCCTCCAAAATGACATTCCATCGACTCTTCGTGAAATGGTGGGGTTCGAGTCAGGGGTGTTGTAGACTCACTTTACAGCCGCATCGTCGAACAATGACCTTCATTGTGGGCAGGATCAGGGTCTCGGCAATCGTGAGTGATTTCTCACATTTCGCAACGTGAAAACTCAGAAGATACGACGCACGCATCAGCTTTCCATTCCTTGTTGAAAACTTGAAGACTTTCGTTTGTTGAATTTTCAGCTTTTTGTCGAAGAGCTCCGGACTCCGGAGAAGTATCCTTCATCCCCGGATGTTTCGATTCGTCATGCTCCGCTAGCTCAAACGGTTTCATGCTCTCATTTGTGACGTTGCTCAGCATAGCGGGCAAAGAGGGCGTGGGTCATTGCCATGTGCCAAGTACGTTGGATTGTACCTTCTCAGACACTGCTCAAGTTTCTCAGAAGTGAAGCTCCTATTCAACCGTTTGTCCGAGCGCAGATCAGAGAAAGCGAAGTCGAAATTGTTCCAGTGAACTTATCGAAAACCACATTCTGGTTGACGTACACAAGTTAGAAAAGGGTTCAGCCGATGGTATGGAATTTACGACTGGTGAAGCTTGGGATGGTGACTTTCGACCTCCGGGAGCATCAACAACTTTTTACTCTAAATTCGTGCCTAGCTCATCTTGAACTCAACTTCTTTCAGTGAAGGAAGGGCGCGAGACCGTAGGAATCGTTGGAGAGCGCCACTTTTGCCGCCTCATCTGGAACGTGGTTTTGCGCAGTAGAGCAGGACTACTTCAACTATCAAATTACGGACCGTCGTCTGGGGGTTATTCTGTGAAACTTACCCGGGCCCTACCAGAGGAGGCGCAAGGCCCCATAGTTTGAGAACCACTGCGCCAGATCGTTACGAGGAGGTAGTCACTGCAAGCCATAGTCGTCTGAGGGAATGGATCGGAAAAACTGGTGAGGACTGGATCCGATCCAGCCAGTTGGGCCTCCCGCTTCGCGCTAATGAGAATACCCGACCCATGTTTTCTGAACGACGATGAGTAACATGACTCATATAGGACTCAGATCTTCTCCTCTGCATAATCGAATTGAGGAGGGTTTCCAGCGGAGTGTACTCGGACGGCCTTCTGTCCACATCATCCTTCAGAAGTTTCGCGACTGCCAAACGCAGTTCTCCGCGATCCTCTCTGATGTTGGGCACATCGAACAGATTACCATGAGTGGAGCAACAGCTCTATGAATCGGACAATTGGTGATGCGATTCTCCCTCCCTCCCTCAGGAGAGAGACCCCCGCATGGCACATCTCGCGTAGCATACATCAGCGAAGCCTTCCACGCCTTTCTCTGAGCCAGTCAAGCGCTTTTCCGCTCTGCTGAGTGCGAAGAGGATCGGCTTGTTGGCTCTGCTTAGACTTGCTCTTCCCGGAGGAACCTCCATCCGTAGATTTCTAAACTGTAAATGCTCGATGCGGGATAGTCAATCATTGGGTTTAGTTTCTGAGCTACAAATGATTGGAGAGTAGCCCAAAGTAGCGGGAACACTTCACGATCCGTTTTTAACCAGCGATTCCCGAACTCTGCCCCTTTTGGCGGGCCTAGGGGCAATTTTCCATGGACCTGTAGGGTTTCCAAGAATAGAGACGGGAGGCGGAAAGAGCTCCGGAGATGTTCGACTTGATCAATTCGCGTTGCACTCAAGAAGGTGCGCATGATTGAGAATATGTGTGAAAAAAAGTGGTCCGCGGTCAACTCGGTGCGACAAATCATTATTCAAATCGAATCTGGAGCTCCCCCACTCTCATGTGAGGAGTGGGATGAGCTAGACAGTTTGCTCCAAGTTCTCAAGTGCATTCCAAAAAGAATTTCTCGCTCCATTCACAATTCCTGGCACGAGTTGAAGCACACAGTTCGTTTGCTCGAGACTCTTCCCTCGGAATATATTTTCCACAGAGCGGAAATCACCTCTCTCCTAATGAATTTCCTCTCAATATTGAAACACATCCTATGATGACATGCCATAAGGAAGTCTAATGGAACAGGGAGCTGACCGAGCCTTACGGACGGAGCGTGATAGCGGAAACTCGGAAGACTTTCGGCGCACAATCGTTCCAATCGTCCTCGGCTTCCTAATGAAGCGATACGTGTTTGTCTGAGGACGGACTTATTCTACTAACAGTCGAAAACTCACAAACTCGGGATGTCCTGACATCAAACTTCATAAAGTCAAAAGTTTCTGATCTAGCAAAAATCTGCTACAAAACTTTCTCTCGTTCGGAAAAGAGTCCATAACTCATGACTTGGAATCACCCTCTCTGAACAGGGAAGTATAGACCTGTAACTCCGTCTTCTCGTCTCATTGTGACTGCGCAGGGTTCCAATGTGAGAGGATTGACTGTATGTGAGACCACATAAACGAACATGAGCCTCTCCCCACATGACTACAACTGCGCCCCACGAGAAGTGTATCGTCGCTGGACACAAACATCTGGAACACATGATCTGTGAACGATTGTTTAAATGACCTCAGAACCTTGAATGGTGTCTGAATGAATTCCAAACCTCAATGAGTACCGATGGGGTGCTGCCCGATCATCTCGAGACTGGTCGATAACCTTGTGTGTGAGATCGGTACGGAAAAAGTTCCATACCTCGGTTCCTACCTGAATTCGCAAATTGAAGCTGGTCAGAAGCAATGCCGTCGCCAGGGGGACGCTGACCACGAAGGTTTCCACGATTAGGTGGCTTCGAACCGGAAATTTCGGATGCGTCACCGAGCTTGAAGTTGAGCTTCCCGGCCACCCCAGCTCCAGAAGACTAAAGCCTCTCGAGAATTCGTTCGCTGTGCCTCTGGGCGGAACTTTTACTGTCTTCGTTCGTCGCCTCTTTTGAGGGAATCTTACTGATTTTGCGGAATTATGCTGACAGCCCGATTCATCGTTCAGCCTCCATTGGATATGTATCCATGATGATTGGATCCGGGTAACTCAGAGCACGGTTGGTTTACTGAATCCTCTCGTGGATGGTCTCTGCTTTTTTTCCACAAGGCTTTCGTTCCGAGGATGGGTGGAATTGCTGATAACGGGGCTCGTCAAAGTGTGCGTCGTGACACTCCAGGGTACCGACGAGTGCCAAGAGCACCGAGGGTTGGCGAGGGGTGTCGAATGAGGCCAAATGATGCCTCCTCTCGTTTTCATCATACTATGAACAAAACTTCATCCAAGTCACTTCGGAAACTCCTCGGCGGCCCGGGGCCGTGGCACCCCAAGTTTGACAAGAAGTTTAACGACATTTGACTTCAACCGTTCTTCGAAGATGTGCTCGGTTTGAAGAGGAAGCTCAGTATATTGCAAGTCAAGTGGTCCGCTATCTCAGCGGCAGAGGTTGGCTGTCTCGTTGAATCCGATGGAAATCCCTCCGTGAGTTAATTTTGTTGGCGATTGCCTTGACCGCATCAAACTGATCACATTATCAGTGTCAGCATACAAAAACGGAGGCTGGTGTTATTCGCGTGCCAACAGTGGAACAGACCTCTTTTCACGATCGATTGGAATGAGTGAAGATCCACAGCTGGAAGTTCGAGTAAGTGGATCCCGGGCGTGGACCTTCCCGCCAAGCGGTTCATGTCTGCTCGGTTCACTTCCCCACACAACTTTGAATTGCTGGCGTAGATGCACATCATTGAAGAGAGCGCTCACGAAAAACCACGCATTTCTAAAAAATCCACTCATCATCGTCTCTGTATCATCGATAAATTGAAATTGAAGCCACGAGTCAAAGTGAAGGAGGTTTTCTCCTGAAACTGACCGCTCATGATCTTCGGGTTCGTGTGGACCAACATACACCCAAGATTGCTTCAGCGTTTGCACCTGGAATCGAGACAGGATAGAAGCGCCTGCAACCGTCACCAGAAGGAATCGTATCCCGGTCGGGAAATTAGGCCATTTTGCACGCCCTTCACGATTTGCACAACAACACAATAGGTCGACGAGATATCAGGACCGTTCACTGTGAACATCAACGAGGCTCGCATTATGGAGATCACTCTCAAAGATCGCAATTTGGAGAGTCTTGACCGGCGATTCCGAAACGTAACAAAAACCCGATGGAATGCGGAAGCAGTTCGTGGTATCATCAATGAGGAGAACCGCTCATCGAGTGGATAATGACGAGCTTCTCCAGATCAGAGTCTTGTGAAGTGTCTCAGATCCGACCAGACTATGCTCAATCAGCGGTAGAGGACAATGGATGGAGTACAGTCAGGAGAGTATGGTCCGTCGTGAGATTCGATTCGGTTTCGGATTCCGTTGAGCTGACAGGGCTTGACTTGAAGACCTTTCTCACCGAGGCCCACCAGCTCCCTCGATCAGTGTCCCAAATGAAGACGGCACCATCGACCTGAACATGCGTCTGGACCGCAGTGATATCGAAACCATTGAAGTTCAGTCGAGCCATATGGAGAGTAAGACTCACCGTTGTTGCATTGATCATCTGCCGAGAATCGGTCTTGCAGGAATAAAACTTCATTACTACGAGGGAGGCTACGGGACTCGTGTACTAGGTCGCATTGCGTGACCGCATTGTACGCTTTCGAAACCAGCAGAGGTTCTAATTATGGGTTCCTTGATTGTGCCCGTGTTCCCGATACCGACGAAGATAGCGACGAAGAGTGGTACCAGAGTCTGAATGAGATGACGATTACTTACGATTCTGTAACCTCAAAAATGAACGAGCTTTCAGAATTTTGGGAGCTCAAAAGATGTGCAGAGGCATTTTCTCGCTGAGTGCAAGCTCGATTGCAGTTGCGCAACGAGCACAGTAACCATCAGAGGGGTCCGAGATGGGGAATCGAACATTCTTATCCTTTGGACTCATTTGATCGAGCTGATATTCGCATGCAAGACAGATAGGAGCACCAAACATGAATAATTTCATCCATCCACTCGCCTGGGCTTCTAGTTTTGAGCTCACTGAAGTCTGGAATCAATAATTCTTTCATGCAGGAGAGTTTTTTTCCTCGGAACCAACACGATCCCGTCATATTCAGCTGGTTAACGGCACAACGCGGGGATCCCTTCCTCTTCATTCTCGCACAGGAGTTCATTGAAGATTCCATTTATCAGAGTAATTTTTCCCAAGAGGGTTTTCAGTGCAGTACACGAATACAGGGGCATATCTGAGTGAACTGAGTTCATTAGAATCACCCCATACAAATCCGAATTTCTTCGGAGACCGAAACCGACCCTGATTCGTCCGTGGTCGTCGAGGGCAGTTCCGTGAGAAGACGAAAACACCTCACGACCTCAGTCAGACTGCCTATGGACCTCAGCGCGAACGGAAGGAAACTCCTGACAGATGAGCCTTGGAAGGTACTTGTCTGATCTGATGAACTGATTGTTATACGATCAGATAAGCAGACAGACGCGAATAACGGGCTTTCACGCCCAGAAGACTTTCGATCCCATATCGCGTATCGCCGCCGTATTAGAATCGCAAGGCCGCCCGTGATGGCATACGCGTCGAATTTCTCCAATGGATCGAACCCGATTAATCGTTCCACAACGATCGCAATGATTCACCAGTGTCCCGGAGAATTCCCGCGGAAGTATTTGAGAGCCTATGGGTCCGCTGGACATGGTACTTCTACCGATTCAAGCAGGAAGCACCACTTCTCGGTGATACTTCGGTAGTGTTCGAGGGGGACGGAGGACTAGATGTCGGGACATATCAGAAGCTGGCGCAACCACGGGGTAGCCTACTCCCGAGCCCTAAGTCATAGAAAAAGCTGAAGGGCCCTCGAAAAATATCGAAGTATCGTTGAATCACATAGGAAGGTCCCCTTGAGTTGATCCTTTCTTGAGTACAGATGATCATGTGAAACGGCGGCCAGAGCATGGAGATCGGCCTCGGTTCGTCGAAGAGCCTAAGTTTCGACGAACACGCTGAGGAGCCACGGATCGACACGAAGAAGACATTCTTGAGTTCGACGTCGGACTCTCGCCAGTGATGGTGCGCTCGATGAGGAGATCACATCGATAGGAAACGAGAACTTGTCAGCCCAACCCAGCCATAGCTGTAAGCGCGAATGAGACATCGCCTGACTTCGATTCCTAGTCTCAACGTTCCATATCGCAAGTACCAGTCTCGAGTTTTTGAGGACGATTCGTTCGCAGGCTTAGATTCTGCGGTTTCGGGCGTTTGATTCGAATCATTTTCCGATTCGGATAATTTTTGATTAAAAACATTCCTGATTCGAATCAAAATTACTTCTTCTGCATGGAGGAGTTTTTGGACGAAACACTAGGAAGTAGAGTACCTGAAAAATTTTGAGGAACACAGAATGCATCCCCGGCTAATCAAGCTGCTGCGAGGGAAAATAGTTGTGCATTAAGTTAGTTGAATCCTTCCTTGAAATCTGGTGATACTCGAAGCAGGGATCGATCGCAATACTGTCAGACTGGAGACGGAAATGGAGTCCTGATTCCGAGTGAAGGAGTTTCAAATCGGGAACTGTCTGAAGCCCGATATTTGAACATTCTGTTCCGTTCAGTCATCGACTTTGAGCTGGGCAATGTCCGTCGGGGCGAGAACCATCTTAGAGAACCGTGTTTGGCTCGGTTGAAACTGCACCTCGGAATTCGCCCGGAATGATGCCTCGACGAAATTATTTCGTGGTTCTCGCCGGTACTTGCTTGAAAGTGAGGATGTGATGGCTCACGTGGAGCTCTCCCTCATTCCCCATCTTTCCTCGAGCTTCGTATATCAGGGAATCATCCATTGCTGGAATGAATGAGCTGTCCTGTACAAATTTTCCGCTGACCCGTAAAATGTTAGTGGGACGAGAAAGCCGCGATGTGCCGAGCTGGAAGTGCATCGTGTCAAACTCGTTCCGTCCGCCAGACTTTCGAGTCCTCGGGAGTTTTTTTGCCTGGATCCTCCTCTCTCAGTGTCGCTCGCAGTGAGCTCGGCTACATCACGCTCGGTCTCTATTTCGGTGCGAGCTCACACCCCGGAATAGCTACTCGATCCGGAGCGGCTCGTTGCCGTGCCTGTTATGATTTCGCAGAAAAGATGTCGCTCACGGGCGAACCATAGGAGCCCACAACAGGGTGACTTTGGATCAATCAAATCATATGGCAACAATAAAAGTATCGTGCGGCAACGCCAGCGCTGTTGACCCAGAGAACGCTCATGGAAACCGGCGGGAAGAAGCTAATGGTCAGGGTTCTTGGAGTACACTCATTACCTTCGAATTCAGTCCGCGGAAAGCAGTCTTTGATAGGAGAAACATCCCGGAGCGGGGTTCAGCCATGCGCGCGTCCGAGAGATGTGCGGCACTAGCGAGAACAACGTGGGCTCTTTCGACGGCCCGTGCATCCCCGCGATAGCAGAACGTCTCCCACCGTCAGAGTTTACAACCAACTTTGCATTGCGAATGACTGCCGGAACTGAAAGCAGCTGAGCGTGCAAGCGAGAAGAACAAGTTTCGCTTCATTGACCGCTGTACGCCTCGGAGGTCAGTGGTCGCGGCGTGTGCTTGCCAAGCGGCATGCCGTCGACCTTGTTGGTGAACGCGCGTTTCGTTCCAGCGAATCAATCGAAACTTCCTCTGACCGCTTGAATGATGCGAGAGAACCGAGAAAAGTCCAGATGGTTGACCGGTCGTATCGAAGGAAGAGGTGATCGTGAGGAGGACTGATTCCTCTGAAGCCGTCGATGGGGCCAATAAGGCCGCTTCCAAACGAGCTCATCGCCGTGTTACCTGTGGGCGCGATTCGTGATCGAGAGATGAGCTTCAAAGGGGGAACCTGGGGAGTATTCTTGTGTCGGATGATACAACCGGATCGCGAGAGCGGGCGGACGGAGTCGTAGAAGGGAGACCGCATCGGGGACCGAGATCTCACTCGTCGAAGGAAATACTTCATTTGGCTTCCATGTCGGTCTCGGGATTCCGCGGCGGTCGCCCGCTTCAGATTCGACCTCGAGTCCCCATTCCCAGTCACGTATTCCTCGAGTCGTCCATAAGAGCTATATTCTAACCGGCCCGGATACGTTGAACATCGAATTCTCGTTCAGCGGGCCTTGAACTCCGCTTCTTTGGACTGCATCTCGCCGTTCTGCGTGGAACTCCCCGGAGGTCGCTCATTTGTGCATCATCCCTATGAGGAAAACCTCTCGCACTGAGCTTTCATAGAACAAAGTTCTCAGGTGTCTGACGAACGTCCGAATGATCGGATGAGTTGCCAGATTGATTGATCGGCGCACGGAGAGGCGAACTCTGCGCGGACGACACGAACAGATAATAATTGCTCCACTGTTGTTTGAAGCTTTGTCTTGCTTCGACAGCGACGGCTCTGGCTGCGACACGGCAAGCGTCAAGCTCGGCGTTCTGATAAATTGCCCGCTTGACTCAAAGTTTCGAGAGCTTCTCCCGGGTGCGCGAGTCCCATACCGAAGCCACAGACAACGACGACAAGTCCCACAACTCGCGGATGGAGGGGGATACTCGTGGTATGGTGGTCGTTGTCGCGGCGGCTCCGCTGGAGGTTGTGGTGTTAATGCCTTGGTGCATAGGGACTATGTGAGAGGACGGGGGAGAAAGCTCGGGAGAAAAACAATTACCCTCGTGCTGGCGTTTGGACCGACAGGCGGGTTCGCGAGCGGACGGGTGGTGGAACTCAAGGATGGCAGGATGACATGGGATAGTGACGGCGCTGGAGCCAGCACCAGTGGTTCGCTGAGACGCGCGAAGCAGTGGTGAGATTTTTTCCTCGAACAGCATCAACGACGATGGCGGCGGGGGCAGCAGCAACAACAGCGCATCTTGCTGGTGCGACCCGCCTGTTGTCATCAAAGTCTTGAGAAAGCAGCGGCGGTGTTCAGTCTGAGTGCACGCCGCTAGTCAGAGATAATGAATTCCTTGTGTGAACTCTAGCTTTCCGAGGCGACAGCAAGACCTGCACAGAACAGGCTGATCGTGGCCATTTCTGCGTTTTGTTTCGTCGTAATCTATCCGTCATCGGAATCAACCAGTATGATGCAACGGGCTAACTCGCTCGGACTTCCGAGAAAAACGCGCCTTCGGTGGCGCAAGCGGATCCTGGATGTTCATATCTGACGTTGAACACGCAGTCTTTGGTCTCCCGAGAGGCACATACTCCTCGCATGTCTGAAGCAATCGAACGCTCGCGAACGAATCCAGTGAGGAATTTCCATGTGCCTTCCTGGCGTGTTTCCTTCAGCGTTGCACATGAACCCAATCAAATAGAGTCTTCAGCGAGTCGATTCAGGTCCGTGATGATCTCCTCGAGTTGCTGTTTACCCAGTCATACCGAACGGCAGTTTACCACCGATGTCGTCCGGCTCAGCTTGTCTTCGAACGGGACCTTGACCGACGCCCAGGAGTCTGGACCAGGACCACAACGGTGGGAACCACCGCAAACGTCATCCAATTGATCCGCGGAGAGAATGGCGACGCGGCAACGGTGAGTGCACTGTTGACAGACGGTGTTCGAGTGCGTCAGCTGGTTCGCGCAACTTCGGCCGTAGCTCTGAATATCTAACGAACCCATCCGAAGCACGCATTGACTGAGATTCTCGATCCCTGTCTCGGTTTCCTGCGCGAAAGAGAATTTTTTCATGACAGAAACTCGATCTCTGGATGGTGATGAGGCATTCCCTACCCTCAGGAGGGAAGCTGATTTTCTGTTCGAATTGCAAACACACCGCGAAGGTTGGTGTCGCTGAACGGCATCGATCGAGCTCAGACGGGCCGCATCGATCACTGACTCCATTTCGTTACCGTCCGGAGATCTTCTCCTTGATGTAGAAAGGGACCGAGAGATCTTGTTGAGCGATAGAGCTTGCGAGGCTTCCTGGACACCGACGTTTCTCTCAAAGTTCCGGGCAATGAGCGTAAGTCCTCGACACATGCGTCCGCCATTTTAAACGAACCTCCGGGTTCCACTCGTTTGGTCACTCGTTTGGTCCACGTTCGACCCAAGTTTTGGACCGTTATCTCAGGAAGTTAGAACGAGCTTCGAAAAACTGGATTTTTATCGCATCAAGGTTTTGTTCCCTTTACTGGAGAAAGGGAACGCGTGCATCTCGCATCTGCTCAACAAACGACCAACCTAGCGACTACTTGGAGCGTTTAATTGTTATTTAAATTGAAAACATCTCATTAACGCGCAAAGCCGGGCCGGCGGAGATGACGTACAAGCAGTGAGAATGCTGTTGACAGTGAAACCACCACTCATGTGTTTGCAAGTTTTTCAGTTTATCTCCTCGGTATAGTCGTTGCTCCGACTAGACAACGCGCGTCTACGAACGTGAAGAGTTTACGAGCCTGGAGTATCCGCGGGCGATGGCTTCCGCACGAGATGTTGTTTGAGCTTTCATTTATGAGAATAACATGAAAGGAGGAAGACAACGAACAAGAAGCGTTAATATTGGAACTGGATTCATTTTCCCGCAGGTCGCTCGCCGAGCTGTTTGCGTATCGCACCACTCGTGGATGCTTGGAATTTTTCGCTTATCCAGGTGTCCAGAGTGGATTCCGTGCCACTCTCATTCGGTCAAAGTTGACGCTCCTGCGAGAGATCCTTCCCGGACACGCTCTCAGTGGTCCACGATTGAGGATCTGCCGCCAGCGTTCCAGGTCTTAAATGAAGGCCTGAGGGAATAACTTTCAGGAGGAAAACAGTCCGGCCGAGAATCCACTGCACGCGGCTCCACACTGAGCTCGGCGCAGTTTTTGGTCAGATTCTCGCGAATCAGGGCCGAAGCCTAGAGATCGTATTTCATTTTTCGCTGCTCTCGACCCATGAAGATACCATCTCTCAAACCACTCAAGCGCCGCTTCAAAACGACGTGACGATCACTCGGAGGCTTTTAAGAGATAGACTCTCAGCTAATCTCCGGTTCGCTGTTTGGCAAATCGCCTGGTTAACCCACAGAGTGCTTCACGCTGACGATGAGCTTCCGACACCGTCAGTTTCCATAGGTCAGATGCATGAATGCGATAACGAACTGTTTGAATCGCGACGCAGTATGTCCTAATCTCGGGGATCCTCACATGTAAAACGAGACTGTGCATAATTAATCTAAACTGTCCGGGTGGTCTCAGGGCTTGCTAGCTTATTTGCACAGCGAAGGTGTTCAATTTCCAATTAGAGGCCACACAGACAGACTCTTTCGACCGCAACCAGCGGTCAGACGAGGGAGAGCCTTTATTAAACCTCAAAACCTCATCTGAGGGCTTGGGCACGGAGTGCAGAACCAGAGCCCAGCGTGGACAAGACCGAAGCCACTTTGTCACCAACTCGGTAAGAAATCTTTGAAATCCCTGACCATCCGAGATCTTTGCGAGTCGCGCTCAATTGACACTGTTTGTCATCACCGAGCTCGGTTCTGAAGTCTTTCGGATAATTCTTTCGACAGCCACTGAGGGTATTCGTCTCGGCGGGTCCTCAATCGTCGTGGGTACTTTAGAACAGAGGAAGAGTGTGTGGGATCCTCGAATCGTGGTCGAGTTGATGAATTCCCAGAGTTTCGTCACCCAGGAAGCCCACTTCTTCCAAGTAAGTGTGGATGGAGATTCCTCCCTGTTGGCTTGTATTGGTGGAGGGCTGCTTCCTCGCTAATTTACCTCGATCCTCATTGAGATGGGTGAGCCTTTAGTAGTACCGGGAGAGACGGCAGTCAGACGGACAAACGTTCAAACTGCGTCGGTCGTTCCCTCCACGTCATCGAAGCAGGCTGATTTAACGAGCCGGAGCATCGGGGAAGCGTCCCGGGGACGCAATGAGTTCAGCCTTGTTCCTCTAACAAGGAGCTGTCTATGAAACACTGTGAATCTGGACCATGTTTCTCACGGCGGATGAGCCTGGGTCGAACGTTGCTCGAGGGTTCAAGTCCGAAGATAGCTACGGGGTCTCGACCGTCGGTCTTGCAACAGAGCTGCAACCTAGGTATGACTGAGCGGCCAGTCATTCAAAGCTCCCCACGCCGGCGTCGAGAGGTGAAACTCTGGAGGCGTGAGCGGCTGGCAGTGTTTCTGCTATGATTTCTCAAGCTTGAGATTGAATCCGAGGATCTGTAAATGACACTCCGGCTTCCGATAAGAATCCCGGCCAACGCTAAGCCTATTGTGGTGCTCGATTCGGAAAATTGAAAGAAAACACTTGGTTAAGCTCCGAGAAGAGCAGTTTCTCGTCTTCGCTTCGGGTGCGAGTGCAAGCGAGCGAGCAACGGGATGAGCTGTTCTGATAATGGACGTTGGTGGATCGGCCAGTTGACTCTGTTTTTGTAGGGGATAAAGCTTTGAGACTCGAACGCCTACGCGATCAGCGCCGCCAACAAAACAACGGCTCTGAATGCCGTTCGAGTAAACAGAGCTTCGCCGACGATCGGCGCTAAATTGTTCACAAGGAAAACTGATCCCCCCTGGCTGATTTGAAAATGGAAAGTTCGGTTATGCTCGGATCGCCTTTCGGTCACGTGGTGGGAACCCTTTACCGCTCAGAGGATGACAGTAGCATCGGAAAATGATTATGGCTTTCTACAAGCACCCGGGTTAAAAACCGAGGGAATCGTTGGAAGATCTTGGGAGTGGCGATTGAGCGGCACGGAAATCTGTTGACGGAGGGACTGCGATCGGATATCGGAACAGGTTTCTCGAAAATATATCTCGCTCTCTCTCCGCCAGCGCCGATGGACCTCTGCTGGAGAGCAGCTCTCGAGCTCCCTCTCTGTCCGCCGAAGTGACTGCCTGTTTTGTCGAGATAACGCACCAGATTAAATTCCTTGTCCTCCAACTTGATTCTTTCGACTTCTTTGTCCACACTTCGGAAGATAACGGCGAATCGGCAAGAAGAAGAAGGCCGTGGCTAATCCCGTGGACTTTGCTCGAGCGTTACCGTGTGCCATTCTGCGCGGAACTCTAAACCTGCTCGGATGTCATCAACGGTCCCGCGAGCCGCTGTTTCTCGAGGCAAGCCAGAAAGCTGACACGCCCGCTCGGAGCGAACTGCACTGACAACAGTCACCGTCGAGAGTCGCTACGAAATTCGACGATTTCGAGTTGGATTGACGAAGAAAAGCGGCAGCGACAGTTTCTAATTATATTAGATCCACTCCCTGGGGCTCCATCTCTAGATTAGGGGATGAGGAATTTTTTTTCTTCTCGTTCGGGAATGAAGGGTCTCTGCTTAGAGTAATACGAGGAAAAAAACATGACTACGGGAAACGTTTCTGAAAGGGAAAAAATGGCGGGAGCCGCTAGCGGAAGCGAAGCAGAAGATTAAGAAGTAATTTACTTCTTCTCTCCCCCGCGCTCGCTCCCGTCCCCTCCCGCCAACGCTGCGACCGCTGCGCAGCACACCACCATCTGCCGGATTCATCGATACTCCAAATGCAAATACTACCCGATACTGGTGACGGGCCCGGGTCGTGTCCGGTGTGTGGTAAGGCGAGGGGGAGGGGAGGGGCGAACTATGTGAGAGAGAAACCTTGTTAAGACGATACGCCAGTCTGACCGATCGCCTTCCAACAGGTGTGCAGTCCAGTGAACCATCTGCGTGCTGGCCGCTTCGACGGGAGTAAAGATAGTCTGTCAGACTTTTAGAGAACCTTCCTCGGCTTCTCGAAGTGCAAAAATGGAAACGCGACTAGGGATGTACGCGACCAGCAGTGGTGACCGTCTCTCTCAGGGCTCAGGTCCTTCAATAAGAAAACTTGGGAAGCCTCAAAGAGCCTCTCGGTCATCGTCGCCTTTTGGTGAACCGGTTGGAAACTAGGTGGGTCGCGATGCATTCGCACGACGGAACATTCGCCGACATTCGTTCTCTTCATCTCAAACTCAAAAACTTCAAGCGGCCGTATCAGCATCATTGAGATCATTATCCGACCGCCTTTCTGAGGACAACGAGCCTTTTCAGGGATGCGTGGTCTCGCCCGAGCGAGAGTCGCAAGAACTGAATATGAACTAAAAATGGAACTGAAAACTGGGAGTAATTCAGCGAGCCAGCGCTCGATTGCTTCGGAGTTCTTTCGTCCAGTTGATCGTCCGCCCATCTATATGGACGACAACATCTCGTAGCGGCGCCGATGTTCCGTGATCGATGGACCTTGTCGTTGGCCTGAACTAGGCTCAGCGTACTCAGATTTGCAAGTCATGATGGTCTCCCAGGCCGCTATCAGACCCGATCTGGACTGGCTTGTCGTGTTCCGAAACCTGCATGAAAATCTTGTTCATACCATCTGGTCGCACGCCGAGGACCGGATCGATCGGAGTGAGCTCCGGGCGCCTTCGACGCGGTGCCGAATTTTCTGCCTGAAGGGCTTCATGCAGATTTCGTCGAGCATCGTCGAAACAATTCTGTGTTGGGTTCGGGGAGTGTCGGTTCCCGTCCATCTGAACGGGAGCGTTCCCCATGGCTGTTTTCCCATGCTTGTTCCCGAGCCGCCGTATTTTTTGATATCAGGCGAGAATTTCAAGTCGCTAAAGGAGCGGTTTGAACTTCTGCGCAATTTCTTCTACTCCGATTTCACGTCTCAACACCAAGCTGGAACCGCTTCAGTTATCTACTTCTTTCCCCCGACTACCTTATCATTCCTCGTCCTCAGGTTTTTCGAGTCCGTATTGACTATCTAAAACTTTGGACATCCAGCGAACTTTGCGCTTCGCGAGGCGCGTCAAAGTATTTAACGTTTGCAAGGTTAAACGCTTTCGATGGAGTTACGGCTCCAGAGTCAATGAACGACTGGTTTGGCCAATAGGATTACTTCCGCTTCACGAGCTCGCAGCAGTGGTGGCGTCCACCGCCGTTTGGGCCCAGCGGCCGACTGACCGATCGCTCAATCCACCGGAACGATCGAACGAATCAATTTTCGTAATGCTCTCCATAACTCATCCTATCGACCAGCCACGCAGATATCACCGGCCGCCCCACAACAACCATACGGCTCGTTTGATGTTTGAGCTGAATATCCTGAACGAGTTCATTCTGCGAGCAACTTTCCGTCGCGGCGCTTTCATCAACGTGTTTGAGGATCTTGTTCGTTCCATAATTTACGCGCCTCGACCTTTACGAGCTCGCTGTTACCGTGGTCAGCGAGCGTGACGCATCGATTTTTAGGGACAACGTCGATAGTTTCGGAAGCTGCTCCGCTCAGCGAAGGGGTCCCTGGAGACCCTCTGCGACTGTTCCTACTACGAAGCCGATGTTGAGACATGGAACAATGGCCAGGACGGTTCGCCTCTGCGTGGTCGCTTCATTTGCATTCCCCTGCGCATCCGGCTCCCTGCAGCTACGATTCTTGAGGGTTCTAATCTCGGGAGCAGGAGCGAGGTGGGCTAAGACATGATCGTTCCACTTTTTGCTGCCGGGATTTCAAGAACCTGTTCTCCTCTCTTCGTGAGGACGGAGTCCAAGCCATTCCAGGATGACGCCCAAGATCGAGCTGTTCGACTCCCTCCAGAACTGTTTCTCGTTTCCACTTTGTGATCACGCAAATTCTCAAAGTCTCTCTCGAAATTTCTTTCGCGTTCATTCGCGGCGCTCGAGGGAAACAAGCGATGTATGCGAGCATGTTCCGACCATGAAGTCCATGGGGTGAGCACTTTCCCCAATATCGCCCCTTTTGGACTTTGTTTGGAGTAGATTCCAAACCGAATCAGGCAAGCTCTCCCACTCCTGAGCGCGCCGAACTCCTTGTGCGAGCGGCGGACCGACCGACCGACCCATCGAGAGGAAGGGTCGACGGAGGCCCTTTCCTCCGAGCATGCTGGGTTAGAACTCGCAGACGGCTTCGCTGCCACTAGAGAACGCCGCGCACTCTCCGATAGGAGCTTGTTCCTCAAAATCAGCTGTGACTCCAAGATTGGCTGCTTCGTTCCTATGGCGTTCGCGTCGGTGTCACATTCAGCAGACCTGTTGTAGCTCAACAGAAGCGAGTTTAGCTGTCCTGGAGAAAAGCGTTCAAGGCTGTGGTTCGAGGATTGTGAGTGATTGCGTGATTTTCCACTGGAGACAGGGTAAGTTAGAGGCATTGCTTCCAAAATACGACCGAAATCGAGTGCCACGTGGACTGAGTTTCACCCTCGTTCACGTCACCGTTGTCCTTCGTCGTGCCGCACGATACCCCGGCCTTTCGGTATACGTGCTTTCGGTGAAGCCCGCTCTGGTGGGTGAAGGGAGGCGGTGGGAATCGATCCCACAACTCGGAACCTGTACCCAGCCCGGCGCCTCTGTTCTGACAGATTGGAACGAACTTGACATCCACATCGCACGTTGTCAGGAGGGATTAATGTGACTCGTGTCGCGTGTGTGATGGATCCAACCGTACGGAAACACGTGTCCTGAAGATCTCACTCGACTTCATCTCGCACACGCAACTTATGCAACGCTTGACGACGTCGGCTCGGCTCTCAACTCCAAGCCGCTGAAGCCAATACCCGCAGCCGAACCCGGCACTTGATTAGCGCCCAAGGGCACCGGGGCTTTGCATCACTTACCGCTTCACGGTGGTCCGACCCGGATCGTTCCTAGCGGCTCGACGATGTGCGTCCCATCTGCGGACACGGAAACCCAGAGTAGACTGCTGAGCTCACAGGAGAGCGATCGTCGGGAGAAATCGGGAGAATCCGCCGTTGGCCCTGGAAGTGAGGTGATTCAAGTGGAGCGCGCGATTCCCACCGCCATCCGCGCAACGGTCGTCGGGTGGAAGACGAACGCTTTTCGCTGTGAAACGGCGGCTCCGCTGTCGTCATGAGTTCGTGCTGTTCCGACTGTCGCTCGAGACCCTCTCGCTGAAACATTCACCGAAGGCCGAAGCGGAGTTGACGAGGTTCGCGGATGAAGTTCAGCAAGTTCGGCAAGCACACTGGCGGAAGGACGGCCGAGGGTTCTGTCTGCTGCACTCGAAGACTCGTCACACGCGGCCATAATTGGAACGCAAACAGCTCAAAGAGACTCACAGAACAGCCCCGGCTTCCCGTCGGTGCGAGTCTTGCCCTCTGTCCCCCGATGGCTCGATCACTTCGCCAGTTGCTTTTGCCTGCCGTCGAGCGACATCGAGGGGCGCCGGCAACAGCATCGTCTAACCGACTTCCCCGGGAACCCAAGCACGTTTTACAGTCGACATACAGATGGCCGGGAGCGCTTTGAAGAAGTCTCGCACAAAAACGGCGAACCCACGCTATTGGAGGCTGCGGCAGAAACTTTCGATGCTAATTCGAGCGGACTCAGCAAATGAACGAAGAAAGAACGTTCAGCTTATTCCCGGTGTGCGTTCGCAGGCTCCCGTGCTGGTCTGCTCAAGAGGACAACTCCTCAGAGACAGCTCGGGCGTTCATTGGAATCGTGTGATCGGAGAGTTTTTGTCGCCGACGGAAGAGTGCGGAACCACTCAACACTTCTCTCTGAATGGCTCGGAGCGGCGCACGGAAGGTTTTCATGGAGGCCGTTCGATTAGTCGCTCGGATCGAACAGTTTGTGTGGGTAGCTTCCGTCAATTGAAGTGCTTCCAGGCGTGGCCGGACAAGGTGTCTCTCAAAGCAGCAGCAACGACGAGGGCCCCGCCGACGGGGGCGGCGAACGGGCCGGCTGCGCTTCTCTGCCACTGCTCCAATTAGGATTCCTTTCGGGAATCAGGTGACTTGCCGAGGCGAAAGACACCGCTCTGATGCCGATGGGGAGGCCTCAGGAACAGCGGCCGAACTCATTACCTGAGTGAGGCTTTCCGCGGGAACTTCGTCGGGATGTTCCAGGAATATCGGCTCCCGAGCCAGGAGAGCAGGGACATCTCGGCGAGGGCAGCTACCACTGCCCGCCGGAGTCGGGAGGGAAATTTCGTCGCAGATAGGCTTTTTGTCACGACACCAACACCGTCATCTAGATACGGCACCCCCCAGCTTGGGCGCAGGGCTCGTTTTAAATTTCAAGGAAGTCAGGCCCAGCCTCGGAGCTGGCTGCCTCAAAGGCAGTCCTCGACGCGGAGGAGCCGAAAAACGCGCTCCAGATGCGCGAGAACAGCATTCGTGTCGAGGAGAGGTTTTCCCGCCGGGCGCGCAACAGAATCAAATTGGCTCCTCCGTTGCAACCACCTGCGGCCTAAGTGCATTACGTAATTTCGTTCGGTTGGGAGTGGCAATGCCACTGCAACACCGCAAGTGAACACAGCGCATTGCACTTGGAATTGCCCCCTTATCAGCAGTGGCGGTTGAATCGTGCAACGAGCACGGAGCCACATTTCTTGCTGCTCAATTCGCCGGAAGCCGCACTCGAGGAACATCGGAACGACCTCGGAAGGGGACCTTCCTCAAATCGAGTAAATCGGTCATCGGAGATGCTCTGAGGACAGAGACGAGACAAAGGCGGGAGGGGAAATGGAGATTATCGGGAAAAAAGTTCGCTCGGATAAAGAACTGGAGTAGAGCACGGCCCGACTCATCCGTCGAACTTCCAGCCTCGTAGTCCTGTCGGGATTCCAGACTTTCGGCCTTTCCCCCAAGAGTTGCTCCCAGCAGATGGTTCCGGCACATGCTCGCCCCTCCCCGTGCCTCCGGGACAGAACGGGGCCAGACCTCAGAGCTCCGGGTCGAGTCTCAACAATTTCAAAATGTTTCGCTTTTTGTCAACCCAGACGAAATAGATCTCAGTCCTGCACATCGACCTGGGTCTGAGCTCTCGATACCTTCGAGGCAAACGAAATCGAGGATCGCAGGACGGAACCGACAGGTTATCTCCTGTCCTCCCGCAGTCGTCTATTTTCTGACTTGATTCCATCTTTCCGCTCCGGTAAGGCGGCAGGAACAAAAAAAGAATGGAGGACCCAACGGAGCAGCCGGAAATCCTACTTCGCAATCAAGGATGATACTCGCCTGCGCGCCACCAGGGGCTCGTTCGGACCCCGCCAATCACCGCATCCCTCCTTCCAGAAAATTTTGATTTTAGGCATTCCCGAGCACCGAAGTGACCCTCCGCGATTTCGACCGTTACAAGGTCGGACTCGGTTCGCGTGCAGCGTGTCGAGAGAGCACTCGAGAATGTCGATCATTCCTGTCCATGGTCGGAGGGCTTGTTCAGTCCCTCGTCTGTTTGATTGGTAGCTCGGTCGGTTGGTTTCGTTGTATGATGTTCGTGCAGCTGTCAAGATCCCGAAGCATGCGGCGGAGTTGCGCGAACCGTCGTTTCGTGCAAAAACGGGCGCGCGAGATAAGAAAGGACAACAGAGCTCAGGCACCAGCCGCTTCGTATGATGTTAACGTCGTCCTCGCCGGAGGAGAACGTGTTTCCGTTCATCGGCCTGTGATGCGATTGCCGTCAGCGCGCGAACAACATCGAATGAACGGGCGGGTGGTCGTTCGGGCGGGCTTTCGGTTGGTGGGTCGGTCGAGTGGACGGGAGAAGGACGCCGCGATCTCCGTGTTCGGATGTTTCGTTCTATCTCCGCCCGCTCGATAGCCCTCCTCCATGACTGGCAGCGAACCATTTCGCCGATGACGTCATCGTCAACTGAAGTTCCGGTCAGCACGTCGTCTTTCCGCGTTCCTCGTCGGCACGGTCGGGGCGAAACGTTTGGCAACGGACTAAGGGGCTGACGGCCAGTTCAAGATCTCAGCAGCTGCGGCTCCGCACGCGAGACTCAGCGAGGTGCGTCGAGGGCCTGTGGCGTTGGTCCTTGCGTGAAAGTAATCCGTGCCAGTCCCGAGTGTGTGATTACTGGACGCAGGGGGGGGGGGGCGTCGTGTAAAGCCGGAGGACACACTTGACGTGGGATCGGTTGGGTGTGCGGATTCCAGCTGTCTCTCAGATGATAGGCTTAACACGGTCGCACTCGCGAGTCTCTGGAAATGAGAGGGGCCCGGACGACGGAGTCCCCCGATCGAGAGCGACTCCTCACGTGACCATTGTTGTCCTGGCGAACGCGCATCGATCGTATATGCGAGCCTAAAGAGCACCTGCATCGAGTTCCTCACTGCGTGAGATCGTTCTCCGCGATCGAAATCGCGTCCGGTTCTTTTGAGGCATCGCGAGCGGGACATCGGAAAGGCTGTTCTCATATTCGGTCGACAGCTCCGAGGGAACCTCGAGACGAGCGAGAATCTTCCTCGAGGCGGAATGAGCCTGCTCTACACGCTCGCCTACACAGTTCCTGTCGGCGAGGAGAACGTCTCCGCTCCGCTTCCGTCGATCCAAAATACGTACAACATTAAACGAAAGTACCGGGGAACCCTGTGTCGAACGTCTTCGAGGCGCTCTGAGCCCAAAGATATGAAAAACAGTAAAAACTGAACGAGGCCTTCCAAAAGGGACGCCGAGACTCTGTTCGGAAGCCGACACGCAGGGCGCTTAGGGTTTTCCAGGGCGCTGAGAATTCCCCAGGACGCGCTCCTATCAGAATGGAGACCCATCGCCTCGGAGTGTCTGACAGAGAATTCAAACGTTGCGGAAAGTCAGGCCGCGCTGCCTCTCGCACACGAGGACGTTGTTTGAAGCCGCGGCGGCCGGAGCCCACCGACCCGGTGAGATGCTTTTTGCCAGCAAGTCATAAAGATCCGCACCGAACGAACCAGAGAACGAATAGAAAGAAGAGGAGAAACTGGAAACGTCGCCGGTTGTCGGGCTGAAAGCCTACGTGTCGCGGTGCAGGCTCGTTTCTGTTGGGCGAATATAACCCCGGGCGGCGACCACCGTGGGGGAGAGGTACGAGTGCCTATCTGGTTACTCCCGCATCGATCTCCGGAGAGCGCTTCTCATATCACCCCCGAGGTCGACTCCCGCGAAATCTCGTGTGGCACCTCGGCCCGGAATCGGAAAAGAATTATTCTCGATAGCTGAGAACTGTGTTCGATGAAAATGCCCGAGATAACAAGGGAGGGAGGTTTGGGAGGGGCCGGGTTCACCATATTTCCCTCTCAGCGCGGATCGGATCCATTCCATGGAGGGAGCAGCTTCGAGGGCCACCTGCGTCGCTTCGCTGAAGAAAGTGTGGAGATACGGGCGTCCAGAGCTCGTGTCCTCTGTCAACTGGATTCATTTCTCGGGGCTTTCTCTTTGGCGCCCCCGCAGACGGAAGGATTCGATTTCATGCTCTACTGTTCTGTCCTCGGAGTTCCTCATCGAGGTCTTCGGGGAGGCGCTAGTCGGATGTCTCGAATCGAGCGCTGTCCGCTGAGATTCTCCGCGCGACAGAGGTCCCTGGAAGATAGATTGTTCAACGGTGTCTGCGCGTATCAGTCTCCTTCGGCTCACACCGGCGAAAAATGCTTTCAGGAGAAACCCTGTTCCCTCTCAAGCGTCGCCTGCCCGGTCAGCGGCGGCTCACCGACACGTGATCGGCGGCTGGCCACGTCATCGCAGACGACACTGGTTCGATCTCCGTCGTTCAGTTTCTCTGTTGTAATCCGAATCAACGCGCGAGGAAGAAATGAAGCGAAGTACTCGCAAAACAGTGCGAGCGCGTTTAATTTGGGGAATGCGAGCTTAACGATCCCTACGCGCCGTTCTAAAAATACTCGAGACGCGATATGAGTCGGGTGCTCGATGTAGGAGACCAGACAGACATGAGTTGGCAGTCGTCCGCTCGGTCTGCCGGGTCATCTGGCCGCTGTCTTCATAGAGAACGAATCATTGCAATTAAGCCTGCCCTAACGAAACTTCAATTTCTCTCACCGCTCGCTTTGGAGATTCGTAGATCGTGAGCAGCGGCTCCCCCCCCCCCCCCTTCCCCCCACCACCAAGGTCTCGCTGGGGCTGGTAGGACAGAAGCGAAGGGAGCGACCCCCCATCTGTGTAGCAAGAAGAACGGAACAGCCGCTTGTTGTCATCGTCTCGAGCGCCACCGCCCATCAGACCCACAGATTGACATCAATCGTCTCCGATTACCGGACGCATTGTCCGCAGAGCGGTGTGCGGCGGGTAATGCATGACGGCTGGCTGGAGTTTTAATTCGTTGTTCCGCGGCTCGCGTCGTTCCTACATCCGAACGAGCCGGACTTCCCGGTCCGGTGGTGTGGCTTCTGATACCGTCGCCGTTTCTGCCGCAGGTGGTGCAGCTGTTCCTCGGAGGGAGAGGGCGAGCTTGGGCGCATTGTCTTCTCCCTGAGGGACGAACGTGGGGCGTTAGGGACAGCAGCAGCGGCAGACTCCAAGGTCGGAGAAGTTCCACTGTCCTGTCGCGGTGAGCGTGTTCTCACCCCGACTCTGCGGAAAGCACGCATGCTGCATGAGGAGCCAACGAGGAGGCAATTCACAAGTGACGATGACAAACTCGACTGGAGGGGCCTCGAGAAGATTTAAAACAGTAATTCATTCTGAGAAGACGCCTCGACTCGCTGCATCGAAGAGAAGTAGCGAAACCGGTCATTGTACCGTCAGCGACAAACAGTGAAGCCCGGAACGGTGACGTGAGCATGCACAGGGGGAAAAACAATGGAACTTCGACGGCATTGTTTAACAACACGCAAACAGCCGGAGCGAGAGGAGACGGGAGTGTTGAGCGCGAGAGATTCACTCGAAAGCTCGGAACTCTATCGGCCGACTCGACAAATGGGTCCGATGACAATCGCTGCAACCTGTCAGCTTGTCGGAATCTTGGAAGAGAGTTCTTCTTCACGCGCTCGCTCGCCTCTGCCTTCGTCCGTTGTCCCTCTTTCTCGTTCGCCATCCATCCGTCTACGCCCGTCTCCTCTGGTCTCTGCATCATCAAACGTTTATAGATTTGTTTGTTTCTTTTTAACTCTCTGCCCGGCTATTCTTCCTAAAGTTGTACCTATTGTTGTCTACGCATCGATACTCCCTCCTCGTTCCGCTAACGTGGCTCGCGCTCGACAAAATCAAGTCTCGAAGCGTTTCGCGCGGAATTCTAGGTGTCCCGACCCACTAAATGAGTGAATTGCTCAGCGCCTGAGGATCTCAGATCAATCAACAGCTCTGCGGATGAGAAAACGACGATTAGAGGATGAAGCCTCAGACGCTCGGTCGTGGATGACCTTGCGTGTCACTCTCAGCTTCGTTCAGTTCCTTGAACGGTTTCCGCGTCGGGCGGAGCCTCCAAGGTTAGAGGGAGCGGTTAATCTGTCCGAAGTCGCCCGAAATAGGTCAATGGCTGGGAGAGCGGGATACGTTCAGTGAGAAGGGGATCCGGGGAAACCCTCACGGCTCCCTCGTTACCTTTTCCTGTTTTCTTTCTTCGTTCCGTCTCTGGCAGCCCGGAGCAGGCCCTTCCAATGATTATTTCCAAGTGAGGAGCGCTCCCGCCGAACGGCAGGATGAGGCTCCGTTCGAATCCAATGAGCGTTCATGACACCCATCAAAGTCCAAAGTGAGTGTTCCCTCTCACTGGCCTCGAATCGGACGCGAAACTCGCTTCTACGCTGCCACGAAAACACACAACTGGATTCATTAATCAAGAACATCGATCCTGGAATTCTGAACGAGCCGACTAAGAACCAGTCGTCCCTGGCCCAGCTTCGCTGACCCAGCTTCCACGAACTCGAACTGTTTTCCTCATTCCGCAACACGGAAGGGACGTCCACCGCCCTTTGCGCGGGAGTTCACGAAAGTGAAATGCTGCGAGAGCGAGACGGAGAGGAAGTATTCGGTTTGAGCGAAACCATGCGCGTTGCCCAGGACGTGGTAGGTGGTAATGGGAACAACGGGCGGGAACGACACCGGAACGGGAAGGCCGGCTGACCGGAACCAGGACGGAGCGGGGGCGTTCGGAGGTCTTTCACTTCCCTTATCTGTTGCCGCCCGGACTGGCTGCCGCGCCGAACTCTGTTTGCCATCACGTCCAATGTCTTGACCCGACCAGTCTGCCAGGGATCATGACCGCTGATGTTGCTGTTCCGCTAGGTGTGCTCCTCATGGTTAACCGAGTACATGAGCTATAAAACTACATACAGCGCTAAATCGCACTCGCGCCACGTGCGCACGCACGCCCGTCGACGATCGAGCCGTCAGCCGAGCGATTCCCCGAATCACAGAAGCTCGCGCGGTCGATAAAAACCTCCCGAAGTCATCTGTCAAAGCCTCTATGTACATTTGCTGCGTTATCGATTGTGCGGAGAACCCCTCGTCGAGTTCACCGAGGGCAGAGCTCGCTCGAATCTTGTCCCGGCGACAAGCTCGCGGTGTCTTGGTGCGAGGAGGAGCTCGCCGCAGGAGTTCACGCTCACATTCGTCCGATTGATAGCTTTGCAGGATCTGATTGTTATTGCGGAAGGGCTATGCGCCCGCCACCGGATAGGCCGAAGTGAGCGAATTGACGTAGGTCGTCTGAGGCGGGGGTATTATAAGTGCTCGGTAATGACGAGGACGTTTCGGACCATTACTCCTCGAGATACTACGGTGGATCTCTGGACGAACCGCGGGCCATCGTCACCGCTGTTCGTCACATTATGACCGATTCGGAGAGACATAAACCCCCGTCGGGTAGACAAACAGATGGATGAGGAACCAGGAGCCCCTCCTCGTCTCAGATGAAAACGAGTCCGCGCGCGGGAACTCGACACGGACGAACTCCACATACACACAGCTGTAGAAGTCTTCCGCAGCGCCGGACGAATTCCACGGAAGCTTCACCGAGAGAGTGTGGCCGGATGGAGGTCGATGCAGGAAAGCGGAACTTCTCCAAGCCTGGGGAAACCCGTCGTCCATTTCGGGTGACATCTCCGACTCGCGAGCGTGACATCTCCGGGTGTTCGTATAAACAGGACCTCCGAATGATTGGTCATCCCGTGGAAAATCTATGGATAGCCTCTCGGATACGAGGAAATCCGCGGAATCTTGAACGCTCAAAACCGGAGACTCCTGCCTCTGCGAGAAATTTCCTCGCCGGAGCTTAATCCCGATCTGATCTCGACACGAGTTCGGGTAGCAAAGACTCCCTTGCTCCCGGAACGTTCTGTTATGCGGTCGGGCAGGGTCCTGATCTTCTACCGCGTCCCAATGGGATCTCTGTCCACTAACTCCAAGGTCTCGAAGTCTTCAGAGGAGCCGTGCTCCTGAACAGTCAAAGTGTGAGCCTTCGACGCCCGTGAAGCCGCCGGTCCGCACCCCGGCGAGCTTCTCCGCAGAACGAACTAATGACGACACGCCTCATTGTCGTTCTGGCTTCCATCGATTCCAGCAACAATGAGCCCTGGGCCTTCGTCGGGTCTATTATTCCGCCGCCGGCAGCCGCTTGATTGATTAACACGCTTCCTCGGTGTGAATGGCTCACCATGAGGAGCGAGCGTTTCCCTCAGTCGTCCTTACGGAATCAGTGATAACTTCTGCAACTTTATGGTCCGGCGCCGGGATGAGTGGGTCGAAACCTCGCCCCTGTTTTCCGCCGCGTCGACCTCTATTCAAAGCAACGCGTTTCGAAAGCTCGTTGACAGTTTTTTTTCTATGAAAAGTGAGCGCGCCCACAAAGCGATGACCCAGAGCGCGTGAGGAATACAGGCCACTGAAATTGGACAGGAACTTCGCTATTAGCGGATGCGAGGAAGCCAATCTAGCGCTCACAGGGAAGGCTAAAAGAGATTGGTGGAGCCGATAGGTCGTTCGGAGCTCGCGGGCATCGCTGCGGCGTTGGGTGTTCGCAGCCTCGCCCGCGCGACCATCCGCCGCTCGCTTGCATTCCGCTCACGACCGACGTAATTGTACTGTTTATAGCATTAAGAGCAGCCATCACCCCAGCAGAAGCGCGTTCGACCAGATGTCGAGGCAGAGAACAGCAAAAAAAAAAGCACGGGAAACCACCGCGGCCTGTTCCTACGACGCAGCAGCAGAGTCGGATATCAGCTTCTTGGTCGCCGAACCCTGATGGAAAGACGCTCCGTCATTCAGCCAATCTAGCAGTCAGTCCGCGGAACACAAGGAGGGTTGCTCGGTCATTTCGCGGCTGTTAGCCGCAGATTCTCAAAATCAATGGAGTGGACGCTTCTAAAAGTGTATGAAGGGAGCGCTCCCTCTCTTCTCCCGGGATTGATGTTGAGGAAACTCGCTACTTCCTCATCATTTGGCGACCCGCTGACCCCGGAAGATGTATGACTGAGAAACTTCAAAGACATGAACTTCCCTGCGACCGAGTGACCAACTCGGGAGCTCCCCCGCCAAAGACCGGGAGCGGGTCAGGCGTTTGAATGAGCGACGGAGCAAACGATAGTAATAACCAGTGTGCTGTATAAATGTGAGCTTGAGCGACAATAATTGCAGAGCACCAGATGACGCCTAATGGACATTGCCCTCCTTTACCCTAATCGTCTGTCTCTGGTCCTTTCATCTCGAGAACACGGCTCTGTAGGGGTGTGACCGCGACCATGTCGACGATGGCAGCAACAATCTCCAACGACCATTGCGAGAACAGAAACGACGACGATCTACGAACCGCCTGTTCTTCCGAATTTGATCGTGTCGCCGATCCGGTCGCTGTCTAGGTCGAATCTGTGCCGGATGGTCCCCGCGGACGGTTGGACTCTAGGGTGGTCAAGCGATTCGTCGACTCCAACGAACGCAAAGTTTCGACTCGTGAACCGACACAACCCGCAGAGCAAAGACCTCCCCCATACAGGCTTGGGTCAGTTATAACCTCGAGCGAATCGGTTCCGATTCTCTCCCGTTATTCGGAATTCATTCAAGTCTGTCCCGGCTGCGCTCATTTGGCGGCGTCCCAGGGGCGCCATGGCCCGCATGTTCGTAGCGTCTCGTCCTTCCGATCAGCGAGCTCGGGAATCCCGGAATAGAGAGTCGATCTCGTCCGAAACTAATTTCCCGCTCCATAGTCCGAATCGGTCGAGGCGGTCCCTTCTATCCAGAATTGACACTGATTCAAGGCTCAACCAGCTTGGTTCTTATTGTTCCGATTCGAAAACTGAATCATGCCCAGCACTAGCCAGTCGAGGTCTTCAGCAATCGCTCACGCACGGTCTCGAGGCGTGAAGGGGTTTCGCGTTGTAGTGGTGTGAGGATCCTAACCTTATCAACCACGCTGAGGGAGCTTAGCTGCGAGTTCCTTCCGGAAGTCGAATGTTCAGTCTGTATCAGAAATTTGGACTTCAGCTCGTTGTGACGGGGAAGCGCAGGGGCTGGAGTTGGGCCCCCGTCAAAGACCGCGAATTCAACTCGTCGGGAGAAATCATGTTCTTAAACGAAAACAGGGCGAGCTCAATCGACTCTACCAACGGTTGTGAAGGGATCATTCGACGCAACGAGGAGTAACGAAGTTCATTCCGTTTCCAGCAGCAACGCAGTAACTCTGGATCTGTTCGGACCGCTTTTCGGGCTCCCGAGGATGACCCGCGTCGGAAACCAAACAAACTCAACCGATCCTGCGGCTGTCAACTCGCGGATATTCGTCGGGAACCTCAACACTCACGTCGTTTCGAAAGAGGACGTCGAGCGCCTCTTCAAGAAATACGGAAAAATCATCGGTATGCACCGCCATTCCGACGGGGCTCAGACTTCACGATGTAGGGCATTAGATACGACGTGCGGGACCCAGGGGCAACGTAAAACTGTGTGCTTTACTTCCGGTCGTCGGCGCCTTGGCTCTGAGCGAGTCTGGTCGTGAGAGCTCGCTCTTAGTATCAGAGCCCGAAACGGCGTGTTCCTCAGCTCTTTGATTGATGTTTCACGCCAGAGGGAATCTTCAGCGGCTCCCAGATCGAGATGGAGCTTCGTCTGAGATGCTATCCTTCCGATGAGGGCAATCACACTCGAGCGGGCGGGTCTATTCGAAATGGCCCGCTCCGAGGTGGCGGTCATTCCGACAGGGCTGCAAATGCTCAAAACGATGAGTCCTACACCATGGTGAGCAGGTTGTTAAACGGGAATTTCACGATATCCAGGGATCTCCATGCACAAAGGATACGCTTTCGTTCAATATACGGACACGTACGACGCCAGGAACGCCATACTCGGCGAGGACGGGCGGACAGTTGCTGGACAAATATTGGGTAAGCGCTGGATCAGTGTGCACGGTTCACGCTTTTAGAGAGAACAGCTGTCGGATGTTGTCGATGTCGTTGGTGCTGTTTTCGTTGTCTTCTCCGCCGCCGTCGTTGCTTCCGTTGTTGTTTTGAGTAGTTTGTTATTGTTGTCGTCGTCGTCGTCGTTACCTCTCCTCGCGCAGGATCTACAGGTAGTCTTCCATTTCAGCGATCTCACGTAAGAACTTGAGAGAGAGAGAGTGATGTAGATCCGGCTAGACCCCACTGCACCTCGCACCCTCGCCTACATCTTGGCAAACGGCCACTTTAGCCACATGTCGAACTCCGAATGTTCTTGCATCTTGTCATCCTTGATCCTTGAGTCCTTGTAGTGTCGGCCGCTGCTTCTTCTCCTTGGGCCGGCCTGCCGATCGATATCTTGACTTGGCTTTATCTTGATGTAATCTTGAGGCAGGGAGTCGTTCTTCTCTCTCGGCCATTTTTCCTCGGCATCCGGCTCAGCGGGTGCTGACCGAACGCAAGTTGCCGTCGTATCGAAGCTTACCACGAAGCTTTGGATTCCTTCACTTGATGATTGGACATCGAGTTAGCGTTGGTTGGATACGAGTACGATGTGTCATACTACGCCCACTTGTCCTCTGATTCTCGCATTACATTTTGGCCTGGCCAACATCCATTGTTGTGGGAATATTCTTGTCCCGAGTTTGGCCGGGAGAGTGCGAACCTCCTTCTCGAGATTACATCATCGCTTCTTCACCAGTATCACCACGTAACCACGGTTTGCACTATTTCTTAAACTTTCGATATGTGTTACCATCGATAAGTCGACGAAAATTACATTGTAATCACGGAACTGACTGATAGCCCAACGGAAGTGGTCTCTGCACTATGAATTCGCGGGAAACTCACAGGAGGGCAGAACCCGAGCGTTTCATTGCGCCAAAAAGGAAAATTCTAACGGCTTCAACTGTCGGCGGCTAACGACCGGGACTCTCGTTTCCCGGATTCCTTCCCGCTCGTAATCGAGGGCTGATCATCGCTCGTGGTTCTGTGATCCGATTCCAATCTCAGGAGTGTTAGCGTGTATGATCCTCGACCTCAGACCCCCTGTGACCCAAGACCCTAGCACACGTCGGGTTCACCCTACACGGTCATGAAAGTCATTCGGTTTGGGCCTCAGCAGCTATCGTCGTCGTTCATTTTATCACGGTTGTTCTCCGGCTGTCACGGCGCCCATTGAGATTGTTTGAATTTCAGCGGTTTTCACGTCGAGAGCACATGAGCTGTTTTCTTGGTGTTTTTCCTCCGCACTTAGTCGAACTTCTTAATTTTGACACAAAATCTTACGCAAAATATTTGATTGGATTTTCGCAGCGACATGCCGTTGCAGTTTTTGGCAGTTGTGAGTTTTTCTTTTCAGACGTTAACATGGTCTCGGAGCCGAAGCCTCATCAGGTGATAACAAGAAAGCGTCTCAACCTTGCACCTGACCCGTAAGTTCTTCCTCTTGAGCTTTGAGCAACCGCCTTCGTCTCTTCTTCTTCCCTTCTAACTTCCACCGACGCTAATCATCGAGCTCTTCTGAGCTCCCGAGTATTTTACTTCGCTTCAGCTCAAGTTCTCCGCTCGATCACTCGAACCATAGATAGACCACTTCACCCGGATGAAATGGAAAGAACGTCCACAATCGGTATCGTCGCACTCTGACTCGAGAAATACAACCACACTGGATCTGTGTCCACTTTAAAGCCGCAAGGAACAAAACATACCTTTAACGAGCCTTGTGACTTCGCTGTTATCTTGCATTCTGGGCTCGGATATCGCCCGGAGGAGATTTTTCATCCGCTGAGTGCTAATCGCTTTCTTCTTAACGCCTCGGTGTGGTGAAATACTCGACTCGTGAGGCTGAGGAGTCGGAGGGTCACCGGTAGCCGAGCCTTCCATAGCCGTTGAAATGCGTCACGGCATGGACCGAGACGGATCAGAGTTCGTGCGTTCGGGGAACCACCTTCCGGAAGCGGGGTCAGGTTTTAAATTGCCTGCTCTCGAACTCTTGTACTCTTCTCTGAAGGTGCAGATACTGAAAGCAGTTGATCTTCCATGGTGAGATCACGGAAGTCTCATGAGACGAGTTGTCGAGACAAAGTTGCAGAGGTAGGGTGGACCATTGGTAGCGATGGAAAATCAATTGTGGGGATATAAGCGACTTCTAGAACCGTATCTGTATTCCACACTCACTCCCGTGGTCCTTGAACTCAGAGATATCTAGCGGAGATTCTCCAGAAATATCAAAGGTGATGGCCGCTCATGGTTGGCCTGTTGTGAAGGGATCAATGCTGGGATTCCCTACGTTGTGGAATTGGGCCGCCAGCGGGGAATCGACCGTGAATCTCCATCGGGCGGGAACAGCTCTGGAACCGAGGAGCTCTTCGAAAACTTTTCGGAGGTCAGACGGGTCGGGCGAATAGGATGGAGTCGCACTTCCGAACATTGGTCGGCGTCCGACGAGTTCAAGAATTTCGAGCGAGGCTATCATTCTGAATTGCTCAGGTACTGTTTTCCAATGAATCGAGAGGAAGTTCACGAAGTTTTTCCGTCATTTGCAATCGCGAAGTTCTGATTGGAGGCAGTGATCGATGACGCCTGTTCGTGAGTCTCGACGACCGACAAATGATTCGACGGCAGAGGACCACAGAGCAGTATTTCAATGTCCTCAAGCTAAGTCTCGTTCATCGTCGAGTCGGAAGCAAGCACTCGCGTCTCCACGCAGGCCATGCGAGTTTTTGCGCTGTGGGACAACGCTGGCGGACCTAAAAATGCCAAGGGAAGCCCTCCCTTTATTAGGCTTGATATCGCCGCTGTTCGTGGCGTCAGTCGCACGACGAGCAAGCCGGCCAATCTCTCGACCCCCGTTCGTTCTACTCGACAGCTTTTATCAAGAGCAGAACACACAGAAACATTTTTTTATTCGACTCTGCGCAGCTATCAGGCTTCCGATTCCCCGACAGCCGGGGCTTGTCCGCAGCTAGAGCATCCCTCGATGCATCGTCGTTGATCTGATCAGTCACTTCCATTTTCTCTCCGTTCTGTCGCACGCGAGCTAGCTTCCCGGGTATGTCAACACGCAGCGATGGATCCGCACCCGCTTCTCCACCTCGATCGGAATTCCGTTCTGGGGGGTCGACGGTCTCAAGCACGATTCGCTTCTTTTCTAGATTCTCGGCCGTGGCGCAAACTCCAATCATCACCGCGGCTCTGCCGAGTCTCCTGCAAGGAGTCGGCCAGCAGAACGCCGCGGTTGCGGCGGTCACACAGGCGGCCATTCGACAGAATCTGGGTTCACCGGTGAAGCGGCAAAGGACCGACAGCGCCGGCAATAATTTCTCGGGGAACCGAACCAAAAAACAGAATGGCATTAAGAGCCCCACGGGGAAACCGGCGAGCGCGGTCCAAGTGCAGCCGATGCCCGGTACGTGGCCTAATTGTTCTGAGCGCGCACGAACGATGACTCGCGGAATTCGCCAACAGTGGAGAAGTGGATCGCTTGAATAATGGTTGGTGGCCGTGGTTTTCAGACGCCGACATCCTGATCTGCGGGAACTGTCGGGAAGTTTTTCCCTCCCTGCAGAAGCTCGTCGAACACAAACGCCAACGGTGCCGTCTCCGTTTCACGTGTAGATGCCAACCGAGCTCCATAACGGGTGAGTTGAGCGAAGTTGCCTTAGTGCGACGGGATCTTGGCCCGCGATTCGCACGCGTTTTCTGCTCGCCCTTATCGCCTCTCCTGTTCGCCGCGTATTCTCCACCGTTAAGGAGCCTGTACGAAGGACTGTTCTGCAAGTATAATCCGGCCGGGCACAACCAGCGAGCCACGTCGGGTCCAAGGGAGCGAACTTTCGAGGAGATTCGACCGTATGCAGCCTCGCGAGCCGAGATATGCAGCAACGATGCAGCGATCGGCGGCATCTCATTCGAGGGCGCTCTTTGAATTACAGGTGACAGCCCAGATTGTCCCGCGCCCGTCTGCGCCCAGTGTCTCTACCGCTGCGCTTCTTGGTGGCAACTGGTCTGCCACATGGAATCCACGCACGGTCTGGTGCTGTATCAACACGCGCCGACGCTCGCTCAGATCAACAACAGTATCCTGAACAACAACAACAACAACAACTCGTTCCTCGCGAACGAGGTGAGTCCAAAGCTGAGGGTAACAGGAACTCGATTAGTGGGACGGGTTCCTTCGCATTCTCGACTGGATTTGGAGAGTTTACGGATTTTATGTCCCGTTGCGGGGAGCGGAGCTTAAGCTGATTAGGTTTCACCCCCCCCCCCCCCTCTTTCCCCCAAGATATACGACGGCGAGCCGAGTTTGGTGATGTGTCCGATACGTAACGCTCATTTATAATCCGAACGTAAGAGAAGAAATCACTGCATGCTTGGTCGCGCGCCTTAACGAACCCAGCGGCCTGGCTTGGTGGGCTGGCTCATGACTCTAATGAGTATTTAATCCGCGAATGTTTTACCTATGGCGAATCCCCTCCGCCGAAAAGCCTCTCTGACATTCGAGCACGAGAGGGAGATCTCTGCACATGGAAATCGCTGCCGAGTTAATAATGTGCCGCGCGTAAGGCCGCCACGCTCGCTTAATGAAGCCGAATCGAGAACCCGCGACCCGTCGACTTGCGACTGGAACGACCTCTCGCCTCCTCCAGAACGCCCCCCCCCCCCCCCATTCCACACCACCTTCGCGGCTCGTCACTGCCTCCAGCCCCTCGGTAGGGTTCAGGCTCCCGCGGAAGTCTGCGTCTCAGTAGACCCTGAACTCGATGTCTGATTCTTAATGTTTCCAAGTGGAGCAGTTCTACCACAGGGGAGAACCACGCCGGGGACCGGTCGGGAAATCTAAATCACAAGTGCCGGCTCCCAATGCGCTAAAATAAAATCCGATTTTAGAGCGAAGACGGAGACAATGCGGGTTGTGCCTCGAACCACGACGACATGAGCGAAGAGAGCAGTGACATCCAGGGCATCAACTGCCTCAACGATAACCTATTGGTGAGTCCAAAACGATACATCGTGTGCTGTTTTCGTTTCCAGTCCCCGTCGCTGCTGAAGTCGGTCGGATGCTGACGCGGACGAGACAGTGTTCCAATCCGGACGCTCAGCTCGTCACGTGAGCCCAGCTTTCGGGCCCTCCTGTCGAACTGTGAAACAATGGAGGGAAAAATCTGCGTTCGTGCTCGTCCCTCTCCGGTCGTGTTGCGTATCCGAGCTCTCCCGAGAGGAGGCAACGGCGGTTCCGAACGACCTTGAGTCCAGGCTCTCTCCGTCGTAGTCGCTGTCACCGATCCAGCAGCCTGAGAAGCTGGCGTTCGCGGTCCTCTCGCTGATGTCGGATTGGCGATTCGGGGAACCCGTGTTCCGTCCCGCCACTTTGTTTTATCTTCCCGCGACGTGTTCAATTCATCACCGCGGCTCCATCCCGGCTCTCAAGGGCTCGAAGTTGATCCCGACGAGTGGTTCGGTTCGCTTCTCGGCGCGCTCGCTGGATCGACTCGGAAGCCCGTCTGCACGACCGCACACAACACACCAGTCTGACGCGATTCCGCTGACATCGCTGCGTTGGACATCTTGCTCCCCGTCGAGGGATGCTCTCGTTCGGGGCGGCGCGGCGGCGGTCCGCACCTTTGTTTGCGACCGCCCGTCCGGGTGCTGTAGAACATGTTGCGCTCAGAGGCTTCCCGAACGGCTCTTACATGGGCGCCGCGCATCGTCCTGGTGAATACAGGAGGGGAGTTTGGTCTGACTCTGTGACACTTTTCACGGGATGGCAACACTCGCCCGCGCCCAGGGCCGACACTGAGCTAGCCATTCGAGCACCTAGGGCAGAGTCTCCCTGTGACTCGGTCTGTTTGTCTGCGTGTCCGTGTTCGAAACAGCTGATGCTGTGCGCATGGAAAAGTGTATCGTGGTCATTCATTTCAGTGACTATTATTAGAAAGCAACGACGTTCGCGAGTGTCGCGCACCAGGCGAGCCGGCGGGCGGGCGGAGGGAGAAGCTTCTCAGCTGACATCCTGAAAGAGATTCCGATCCTGGGCTCTTAATTTTTTATAATTCGTGGGCTTTCCCGGAAGTGTTCGGGCTTCAAAGAGCCTGTCGCTGTGATGCTCTCTTTGATCACTAAGCTTTGCATTCATCCCACCAAGCTCAACTTCTCTCGAGTGTGTGTTCTCTCTCTCCTCCCTCCCGACTGGCGTTTTTCGTCGGATGATCAGCGATGAGAACGACCAGCAGCTCGCACCAGCACAGTTCAGCGAGCTTGTTGCGTTGTGGATTCAGCCGCAAAAAGCTCAACACGGAACATTCTCGCATCCACAGGAGAAACAAGCGACCAGCAGCGACCCGGGATCTTTCATGGAGCAGGTGGAACTCGACAAACTCCCACTGGAGCTGAATCAACTGAAGGACTCCGAAGTATCGACCGAAGAGGGCGAGTCCTAGACGAAGTCCTAGTTGTTTATTTTTAGTATTGCAATGGAGTCTCAGGTCTCTGGAGAATACCCAAAACGAAGTCGGCAGGGAAATCGACGTCAATGATAGTGTCGACGACGAGAAGATTCCGTTCGTCGGGCGGCGAAGGACGCTACAAACGAAGCCCACTCCCGCTGTTGCTGCGGGTGATGATGATCACGATCGATGACTTGCATCGCCTTGCTTCCTAGAATAGGTGATCCGTCATTTAAAGATCGCTCGGTCGGTCGGAGCGATGACCTCCCGATTGGAACAACAACTTCTACTTGAATATCTACGGCTTTCGTTGTTATGTCGTTTAAGTATGTGTAAATAGTGTAATCCGTTTGCTGGGAGCTTTGTGCAAGCGGGTGGTGTGTTGTACCTCATATTTGAAGTCGTCGTGCAGGGTTCTGAGTAGCTCTACGACGGTCCCGGAACCATGTGTTCCGCCTATTTGGAAGCTCATGCAGGACCCCCTCACGCGGAGGAGAATAGGGTTCAGCGAGTCGCCGCTGACGTGTCCCCCTGGAGCCCCGAGAAGGGGAGAGACAGCCAGAGGGGGTGTGGTGGGTGGGGGATGGAGACGAGGCCGACGGCTGCCGGCCAGTTTGTCGATCAACAGTCGGTCAACTTTACTAGGCTATAGAAAATGCGAATGTGCGCTTGTGCGAGCTACGGCGCGCATCAATAATGTCTTCCATGTGCATCATATCTTTCATTAAATAAATGCACTGCGTTCAGCAATGTATGTCCACCGCATCCAGCGTTTTTTCCTTCCCCTGTCCCCCTTTTGTCGAAGTGACGTCCGCGGAAAACAAATCGCCGCGAAGCTCTCGACACAAAGTCTGCGTGTGCTCCGAGCAATGGCATTGTCTGATGACACCGTGGCGGGTCGAAACACAGATCCGAACGCATTAGGAGAAATCGGAGGAGTTCAGACAGAGAACGGTGAGAAAAAGGGAAGCGGCCGATGGGGAGCAGCCAACAAATCAGCCAGTCGGGTAGATAGCCGGTCGGACACACACATAACAGGTAAGGAGGCTTGAAATAGCGCTCGCTCGCGCGCCGGTGATCAGCTAAGCGCCGCCGCCGCCGTCGTCTCGTCGCGGCCGCCGCGACTCATCCTGGTCTTGGCAGCAGTGTCAACAAATGACCGTTAATCACAAATTAAATACCAACGTCTCTCCTCCGTCGTATCGTAACCGTGGGAAGAGAATCCGCACTCGCTACGAGGCCGGCTGACTGGCCGGCGCTGAGCCGGATGGCTTACGGGATGAGCAGACTCACATCAGAACGACTGTAAGAAGGCAGCTATTTCTAGATGCAGCAGCAACCACAGCAGAGAGAAACAGGTGTGCTGAACGAACAAGGTGGCGACGGTGGCGTCTAATTCCTATCGCCACTGCTGTTGCAAACGCAACCACCGTCCTCGTCACAGTTCCGATCCCAATATTAGAACGGCATTCCTCGTTGCTTCCGTCGATCCTCGTATGAGCGCGTGTTCCCGCGACTCCATCCAGGAAGCGGTACCCTCACGGCGAAAAGGTGCAGATCGTTACTTAATTTCGCAACTCTTCATGCGTCGGGCCGAGCGATCGCTACGAATGAGCTCTCGCCTCGTGTCGATAACCAGAGCACCCTATGGGCAACAGTTAACTCGACGGCGATGAGAAACTGTGATCAAGGTGAACGCTTTTGGTGTATTTTGGTGCCTTTCTTTTAAGTTGAATGGCCAGTGGTGCAGTTGGCGGAGCGCACTTGCTTCTGCGGTTTGGTTCGACGTAAAAGAGGCTGCAAACGGTCTCGGGTGCTGATTCTGAGCAACCGGGCGGGTCGTTCACGAAATTGTCCCCTGCCACGTCGAGATTGAAGACAGAGCGTTACAGTCGACGCAGCCTCTCAATCGAGTCAATCCTCCCCGGAAGGTTTTCGAATTCGGCGATACCCGGTCGAAAAGGACGAATTCAGGCAAGCTGAGACGAGCGCCCACCATAACAAATGCTGCCCGACGGTGAGCGGGAAGATCTCCTACTCGTTGTTTCATTTCCTCCCAGCATTCCCTCGTCAGAAGTCAGAAGGATCGGCTACAGTACGTTTTTCTCGAAAATGAGGATCATCCCAAGATTCTTCCCTAGAAAAACAAGGAGCACTTGGCAGAGACTGGAAAAGATCCAGCTCAGCTCTTATCTCATGTCCCGCGCCGAATATGAATTTTCCCCAGTGTTTCATTGCTCGACAAGCAGCCTTCGATAACCATGGAGCCCGAGCACAACCTATTCCTCTTCGTCCGCAACTCACTCTGGTTCTTCCCCTCCTATAGCTCCGTCATCGCCTCCGAGAGGAAACAGCGCGGTCGGCAGCTCCCGAGTCCGTCGGCGGCGCGTGTGACAAGACCCGCCGACAGAGAAACCCATCTCCCTCACGATGTTCATCAGCTGGAGCTTCGGAGGGATTTCCCAGCATTGCGACTCGCGCATATCGGTGCTGTCTGGGGTAGTCGAGAATGACGAGCAAAACTCTTTTGCCAGGTCCTTCTGTGTTGCCTACAAGTATGCATTGGAAACAGACAAGATCGCCCACCAGGTAGCGAAGTCAGAAACCCACTGCATGAGTGTTCGGCTACCGTGGCGGAAATACTTCAGATTTCCGGATGCGGTCGCTCGCGCTGTGAAGAGTCCGGAAAGTGAATACATTGATCCGACCCATCAAACTTTAGTTTCTTCGACCTCCCACTTTGGCATATTTCCTGACCGCTGCCCGGAAGCAACATCCCTCTCGAGCTTCCTCATAACGGAGCACGCTTGGAGTTCGCAGCCGATTGGAGGGGAAGCGCCATTCTCAACTAGGCCCGAACTCTCATTCACCTGGGATGTGCCTTCTAATCTCGCGAGGTGCTGAGGCTGCAGGGTCTCTAGTTGTATTCCGGCTTGCCCGTCGAGGCGCTGCACACTTCATTGGCTGCATAATGTCGACACGGGAGAAGTTCCTCGGAGGGAACGGACGAAGGTAATTTCTCCCTGGTCCCAATTAGCTCCGGACCTCGCGCCGCTTCTGGACCGAGGTTAGGGCAGGTGCGGAGATCACAGAATCCCTGTCTCGCCCGGTCCCCCGATAAATCACAGAGATGGAGGGAAGGATACCGCTCAGTTCAGAGCGCGAGCAGACCACACTTCCAGTTCAGCTGAAGGCGAAGGGCCCGATCGACTTTTAGATGAGGGAAGTTGCTCCAGCCGTTTGGCAGAACGCAGGAAAGTTCCGGCCAACGTGACCGGCCCCGTCACAGGACCCGCTGGCGTCCGTCGTTGTGAGCAGAAATATTGAGCTTGGGGGAGGCGATCTAGCGAACTCAAGCCGTAATCCGAATCGCGAGGCTCCGCTGGCCGTCGCCGCGGCTAAGCTGGTATGATGCTCGGCAGTCACATAAAACGTGTCGGGCTTCTCGCGCAAGGGCTTAATAGAATATACGTCTTTCCGCGTCAAAAAAACATTCGTTCATTTGCCTCCGAGATCTTGGAAGTCAGCCCCCAACTTGGTGCCCAGGACAATTGGAAGCTAATCACTCTAGAAAGGAACTATGTACCCTCCCCCCCCCCCCCCCGCATCGCAGCGGGTTCTGCGTAGTTGACCTGTCAGAGACGCTCGCTCCGGAGCGGAAGCTATCCGTCAATCCTTGTTCCAAGCACTCGACACATCGTTCGTCTCGAAGGTTTCCGATCTCTCACTCGACGAGACTGCGCGGTTATCGGAAGCCCACAGGAAAAAAGTCGCGAGAACCAAACGCGGTAGGAGCCGAAACTCCTCTGCATTGAGGCCATGCCGGCGGGACGTATGCGCGGCGAACAGTCACCGAGAGCGACAAAGGGAAAAAAGGAAAACAACTCAGCTTAATTGTTCGAGCGTTCCGTTATTTCGTCCTCGTTCATTTATTCATTCGGTCGTCGTTCGCTCTCTATTTGTGCCTCGGGAGCCGTGTAGGTTGCAGGATTTCCGCGAGATTGCATTCAACCGAGGCCACCGTTGGCGCTGGTGCAGCCACGACCAGCGCGAGATTGCCGCGACGACTACGAACCGACTCGAAGTGAAAATCGGGCGCCAAACGCTGTCCGCCTGCAGCGGCGACTGGAAGTGCACTTAGTTAGTTGCTCTCTCGGTAGGTGCATGGCTTGCGTAGCAGGAGAGCGACGTCACGGCGCAAACGGTTGTTTCCCCGGGGACGCCGCGAGAACGGTTGCACCAACCCACGACAAACGGCTGCGGTGGATGAAGGAATCAAGCATGACACAAGCGAGAGCAAAATCCAATCTCCTCGGTGCGACACCTCGCTCCCGCTCCCGTTGTAAACACGTTGTTGAGCCGTGCAGAATGTGTGCACGTGAATCCGACCGCTGGAAACGACTTCACTGTCTCCCGCTCGCTGATTCTGAGGCGGATACAGCGGTGGGCCATTGAGGCTGGAGCCTTGGCAGTGACAGATTCGAACCTCTGTTTCCGAGAAGGACACCAACACGGAGTTGTGGGGAGGGAAAAACCCACGCAGTTCGAGCATCCAGGTCTCGGGGGACTTTGTTCGAACGGACTGGAGATGAACGCATTCTTCCAGGTTATTTCCAATCGATGTTCCCGAGTCCTAAGGAAGCACATGAGGCTTTATTCAGGTTGACTCATTTGTCGATACCCCGAGCACTTCTCATGCGAGACGGCGACCTGGTTCGCTAAAGCTCATACGCTCGGTGGGCTGGAATCGTATGTTTGGGGAATTGACCAAACCGATGGTGCACTCGACATCTGGTAGTTTGATTCGAAAACAATGAGTCCAAAAAATTTTCGTGAAGAAGAGCGGGGTAAATGCGGAGGAAATATCAACGGAAATCTCGTGGAGTCCCAAAATCAGCAGGACGAGTGACTCTCTTGACGTAGACATTTTCGGAACACCCACCGATTGAGGTCCGGAACTTGACGAACCAGCGGTCAGAGCGAGAGGGAGGCTTCGAGACGAGGTTCCGTTTCGGGCTCTCATTCAGTCGGCTTAAGAACTGGGAAATGCTGACGAGCCTTCAAAAGGATCACGACCGTCGCAAATGCGGTCTCTCGGGACTTTTCTGCTCCGTCCGTGCTTGCTAGCAGCAGTCTACTTCCTGTTTATTGACGCGACCGTCCTCGACGTGAGAAAAATGAAATTCGGACGATATAAAACGCGAGTGTATGCAAATGTCGGGGAGCTCAGGACAAGCTCGCTAGCTTGTCATCAGCTCTGGACAGCAGCGTCGACAACAAGGACAGCAAGGCCAACATGCACGAGCACGCCATTGCGAACTTCTCGTTCCAATCGCTTCGCGGAGGCAGAGCGTTGGTAAGCTGGGGAAACTTCGCGGCACTGAATTTCTCGTAATCCCTGGGGTCGATTCTCGTGAATCCCGTTCCTTTACGAATCAAGAATCTCCGAAATCTGTTATGGGAGTTCAGGTCCCTCGTAGGCTGCTGCGCTTTAGGTCGGCTCGGCCTCGATCGATTCTCGGCGCATCCACGATGTAATAACTCGAATTCGAAGAACTTTGCCCCGATAAACGTGAAACACGTGGTCGATCCCGACATCGCTTCAATGCGGTGAAACTCGGAGGTTTGGACGCCACACAGGACGGCATTGCATGACTAGCGACAGCCGCCGATGGCCCAGCGCGGCTCTGGTTCGGTGTTGGGTATTCCTGCGGAGACCTATGCAAATTCGTCGACATCAAAGTTGGCAGTGTCTGTCTTTCAAGCGCTGTCAGCTGCACGCTCCCCGCCCACAGCAACGCCCAGAGTTAGTTCATCGGCTGATCAGCTGATACCAAGTAAATATTAATTACGCCACACCCTCCAATTAGCCCGTCGCCAGAATAACACTAGCGCTGTCAGATCACCTAGGAATCGGTTGAATATCGTATCCGTCAGAAAGACGTGTCACGAATCTTGTGCTTCGGAGATTCCTCAGCATTCGTGCAACGGGAACAGTTCCGACAAAGCTATGCACACTCCGGTGTGATCTCCGTCCGGAAGCAGACGCTCCGGACACACATCTGCACGATGCTCAAATCCCCCACTGTCTGCTTCCGAGTTTTCGAGCAACCGCTGCCATCGAAAAAAGAGGAGCATTCCAAGTTCCATCCTCATGGCTCACACTCTTCGTGCGGGCCCCCTTCATCGGTGAGGGATCAGTCTCCAAAATCTGGCTTGGCTCTCGGAGTGCTCAAAGGAAAAAGATGTCTGAACCGCATGGGACTCGTTGACAGCTCGTGATGGAGTTCGGAAAATCATGTGCTGTGAGATTTATTGCGTCCGCGTGTGGACTCCGGTTGCTCGGCTGGGCGGTAATCTCCAAACTCTACAGAGACGGCTTCAACTGCCAAGTTACCCGCTGAGGCTGTCGAAGGAGACGATTGACGAGAAGGTTCGACGAATTTGAGATTTGACTGAACAGAAGTATTCGCGTTTCCCTCCGAGTGCATCGGAACTTGAAGGAGATAAGCTCCCGAACTCAGAACACGAGGACATTCTAACGATGTATCGTATTCGCCTCTTCTGAAGCGTTGACGGTATGGCCGTTCTGATCCAATAATTCTAAACGATGATGGAGCAACGCGCACACGTTGGACGCAACCGCTAGATAGTCTCTGGTATGTTCCTCGAGTCAAGAATGAACTGTCGATGATTCATTCGCTTTTTCTAGGCAACTGAAACGGAGCCCGTCGCAGAGAAACCTCAAGAAATATGAGCGCGGTTTATCCCCGAGGCTCCTCCTTCAACAGAAAATATCGCTCGGAATCTTAGAATTCCATATCCCGTGGCTCCTGCCGAGAGCCGAGGCTCGCGACCGGATCCGGAGATTACGTTCGCGGCACTCGGTGTTCTTCGAATAAATATCTACCCTCTCGGAGGTTTCGTTCGTGACGACTGGCTCAACCGAGGCGGAAAAAGGCCAAAAAGAACTTTTTTTGACATTTCCAGTGGTCAGCTGGCTCGATCCCAAATAGTTTCGCACAAATGGAAGGAGAACGCGTTCGTCGAATCCTTGCCGCTTTTCATCTCCATCAGGAAACTGATGTTGTGCTCGCCTCGGCAATATTCCATGAGGATCGGCGAAGATCGATTCCGGAGGCTATTGACACCAATTTCCACCACCGCGCGCAAACTCTCGTTGTTCAGCGACCGAGCGGAGTGGGGCGGGGGGGAGAAGCGGAAAGAAAACCGCAATCTGCTCGCTGGCCGTAGTTCAGAGTGCCCAAGTGCAGTCGGGGCGGCGGCCGGCACGAAGCGAAAGTCTTTTTATTCGTTCTCCTCCTCCTCCTACGTCCCTTTCACAGCGAGCCTCTGAGGAAAATGGAGCCAGGGCACGTTTCCTTCCAGTGCGATTAACAGCCGGTATTTATGCTCGCAATCACAATACTTCCATTCCGTGCCATAGCACCGCATATGGTCCGGCCAGGAAGCATTCTTTTGTCAGGCTTGGCTGCGTGGATTCGTCCCGGCTCACCCTGGTCATTCATCCGTCTTGAGTGCCCTCCGGCCATCTGCTCGTTGAAAAGGCTCCGAGTCGACTCCCGAGTCCGTCTGACCTTTTGGTTTTGCGCGAGGCGCAAGCCGACATCTCGTTCTCTGAAAAAACAGGATCAAACTCCGATGACTATTGATTGGGAACTTTTTCGTGGGGGGTTTGGGGAGGAGAACGACCGAGAGCTCATCCAACTCAGTCGCCTACCAGCCACTTGCCCAAACCACAGAGCTGGCTCGACAAGGAAAATATTCGACTCCGCGGGGAGGCGAATGCTTTCCGGCGAAGTCGAGAATTCTCTCTGGGGAGCGACATCCGGAAATTCGGAGCCCATTCCCTTTCCGCGTTTGTATGAGGATGCCTCCTCAGAAGGCATTCCGAAAGATCCGGATCCAGGCTTAAGATCCGAGGAGTGCGGGCTCGCACGGCCGCAAACAAGCGTAAATTCCCTCGATAGAAAACGTGAGCCTGGGCAGGCGTTCGCCACGTTGCGAGTTTTCCTTTTTTTCTCAGATTCTCTCCATGATGGCATTGGATGAGAGAAGGGACTTCTGGAGCGCGATTGAACCGCCCAATTAGGGAGACGAATCAGATGAGGCTGAAACGAAGCTTAAAACGAACCCGCCAGCCCTTGGACACTATTTTCTCTTCTCCTGCGTTTGAGAATTCCCAGGGGAGTGTCGCGGCGGAACTCGACGTCGTGAAATTTCAGGTGATGAGATGAATCTAATACGTGAACTGAGCGAGGCGGGCGGCTGAGGGGAAGGAAAAGTTCAGGCCGATACCCTCCAGGATCCGCACGTGTAGTCGGAATCCGCCGAGATCTGGCTTACCCCTGCAATACTTGTGTCAAACTTCGGTGAAAGTCCAAGTTGTTGCCTCGTTTCCATCGGAAGTTCGATGGCGACGGGGACGACTATCAAAGCGAGTCGAATCCTCTTCCAGCCAGTGTGCTTATTATTCTTGATTGGGGGGTAGCCCTCCACGAAACATGTCAGGTACGAGGAGCCGCTGAGTTGAGCCGTTCGTGGCAGTGATGCAGCAACAACAACGAAGGGTCTTCGACAGGAACTGCGGGGGATTAGCGGAGAGATCATCGAGGACGCACGCAACGAGCCCGACTGGGAGCTGGTGACTCGAAATAAGCCCTTGATTCGTCCCTTCAGGAATCCAACGACAGCCCTTCGAAATTCGGAGAGACAATCAACTTCGTGACCCATCTTGCTGAATATTCTACCCCGACCGAGCTATTTTCCATATCGCTATGACTGGCAGTTATTGGTAGACCATACTCTTGTTCCCTTGCTGTTATACAGCGAGGATCAATTACGTCTTCGCTCATCACAAGAATAATCGACCGAGCGGAGCTGTCCTCTCGCAGAGCACGTTCCATATCCAGTGAGAACTTTCCGATCGCTGCTCTTATTCAGAGCTGAACAGATTTTGACGTTCGTCAACGCTCCTGCCGAAAATCCACAAAAATATTCACTCCTCCATGTTTCGGACCGATGACCATTGAATCCACCGGAATACCAGCGGTTACGGACATATCCTCGACATACAGTACGGGGACGGCGTGCTATCGAAGCTTCCGCGAGATATTTGGCATACCGCGGTGCTTGAGCACGTAGCCAATCTTCATGGCATTCTGAGCGCATTCCAGCACGCTAACACAATCACTCACCGCATTGTATTAATTGCGACAACCGCTCAAGAGGCCCAAACTGACGTATGTGTTCGGCGTTAGCCAGATCCTCGTTCGGGAGTCGGAGGAGCCGTGACCCTTGACAGAAGGTGGCCGGTTGAGTTAGCGGGGAGCAAGCACGCGCTGTCCTGGACAACCGCACGGTGGTCGGCTCCGTTTGGGAGTCCGCACGTTGTTGTCCGCCATGTGTTCAGACCCAGACCTTCGAGCACACCTCTTGAATCATCATTCGTAATAATTCGCAAAAATCCGAACCCAAATGAAGTCGGAGTTTGAAGACCTGTTGCTGAAGCACTGCATCCCTCAACAAACATGCTGAGGTATTTGCATCCGCTGGCATGCTGGGAAACGGAATCAAAGAAGCATTAACTCTGCTTGGAGCGGCGTGAGCTTGAGCAAATATTATGAGGAGTGTTGTTACGGAACGCCCCGGCTCGCTGGTCGAGCGGAAACGCCCAGTGCTGGCGCCCACCTCGCTCTTTTGCGCTCAGCGACGGGTTCGCTGTTTTTTCATACCTTTCGAGAGCTCTCAAAAACTCCGCGTTCTCGGGTAATTTTCCTCTTTGCGAGCTGATGCCACGAAAAGTGAGCAGAGAACGACGATGGAAGGGGAGCTTTTGGTTTGGATGGACCGGAATCTCGCATCAAACGAAGTCGCTAAAAAACGCTCGACCCGAAAGGGGAAGCGTACAACGACACCTGAAAAGACTCCTAGCAGCATTGACGGACGTGTGTTGCCAAAACTCGAGCATACGCAACAAGATCCGGTGGTGGCCTCGGCTCCAGCGAATCTTCGACTATGGCCAAAGGCGCAACTCTTGAGCCTGACAGAGTCGAAACGGTGGGAGTTTTTGGGAGCAATGAAAGTAGAAGTTGACCCATCCGCCATCATCATCGAACAGGTCATTGGACCGGAGAGGGAGCGAATCGAAGAGCCGGAGAAAACGGCGAAGGAAGGATGAGAGCTCCCGAAAGGAGGCATTTTCTACTTGGTCGGGTCCAAATGCAGCGCTCTGACCGGAAAAGCAGAGCTCTAGCGAAAGGCCTCTGTCCGAACGAGCCCGCTGAGTAAGTCCAGCGGCTTGCTATACAGCCAGTCATTGGAGTTATAAGCCTGCCGCGCATTGATATCTGAACCCCGGTCTCGCTCGGTCACTGCGAGGTGAGCTCTTAGGACAGTTCTAATTGAAGAGGGCTGAGCGAGACGAAGAGTCCACTGGCTCTAGCCATAACGTGATCCATCTTTGACGCCCATAAGTTTCTCTTAACCGGCGATCGATCTGCGCGAATCGCCGGATTCTCAGCGCGAGGTCCTGATCCGATTTCCGCACACGTGTTCTTCCATGCGACAATCTCCACCCTGCTGGACACAACGTAAATCATCTTCCTTCATTCGTGCCAGACCCACTCGGAATCCATCCTATTTCATATCATCGATTCTCATTTGAAAACAACTTCCAGTCCCCCTTCCTGCTGAATGATGCCCGTCAGCCTAGCAGAATTCAGCGACACACTTCGTCGCCGGGGCATATGGTCCACAACTTCTTCCCGTGGATCGGTCGGAGCATGCTCAGGGGTCGAAGGTCAGAGTTCCCTCGATCGTTCCCCCGTCAGCCTAACGGTTTTTGCTCCTCTTCTCCGAATGATGCCAGTGTCGCGCGGTCTCTATGGCTCCAAAGATGAATGATTCATCCGGGTAAAACCACGCTAAACAGAAATCTCGCTCCGCACACCTACCGCTAGGGCTTAACAAGGCTCATATAACGATGATGGGCTTCCGCAACTCTCGAACAATGCCACGCGGCACCCTTACCTCCGGACCCGGGAACGGTTCTCTCGGCGCGCTCGGACTCAGGAGTGTTGTAGTCCTCGCTCGATTCGGATGCCACCCGCTGGACTCGAATGGAAGGAGAAAGCAGGCCGAGAAAGACAGGGCGAATCGTCGTCAACGTGGAATATCGAATAATATCGGCCGCTCGAGGACTAGCTGATGATGATTCTTGAAGAAAACTGATCACCAGCAGCTCTGGGCGGATAGATTCGTTTTCGTCTCCGGAAAGAGCACGACGCTGTCGCAAGACCGACGATATCGAAGATGGAGTGGCTCGCACTGCAATGGATTCTTCGAGTCACACGTTGCTGTCGCCTTCAGCAGACGTCAGCGAGCGGCGCCTAACGCAGTTTTCGGTCATAAATTTCCCACGGAGAACATCCAAGATAGGGAGGTGCGTGTTGCATCCGCGAAACGAAGACTGGATTCTGGACGACGGGAAAAGTTGTTCGAAAAACGTGCGGTCATGTCCGACGTCAGAAATTCTCGTGTTGACACAATGAGGGAGTGCGTGTGTGGTTTCGTTACGGCCGGGTCACTCAATCTCAATCAAGCCACTCGGCGAGCTTCGACTCGAATAACAAACTTCAGACATCTCAGTATCTCGAGCAAACAGAAGTTTTTAATGAAGCGCCGGCCCCGATATGAGTTCACTCTGGGGAATCCAGCGCGTGCCGAATCCGACCCTACGGTTCAGCGGCGCGGAAGGGGGAGCCTCGACCGAGAGTAGGAATGGGAGCTCCTCTCTTTTGGAACAACGGGATCCGTTTCGGTCAAGATTCAGTCGGTGTCCGAGCGATTCCCACTTCGCTGTCGGAAGCATGAATGAATGCCATTCGGTACCGATCTTCTCTCTTTTCCAGATAACGAGATCCTTCGCCTCCATCCAAGCTAATTTTGGCAAACACCGCAGTCCTGGGAAAAACCGAACTCTATCCGAGGCGTCCCACGTCCGCCTGGAATAAAAGTCCCGAGGCCTTGACTGGCGATATCGGGAAATCCCGGGGAACAACTCCGAGCTTTCGAAATGCTCCTGGCCCGATCCGGAGGAACGTTCCCCGCAGGAATGCAAACGGCTCAACTCAGCGGAGAACTTCGTATCCGATACGAGAGGAAGCGACCCTACCGGCATCTGGGTCTAAGCGGGTGCTCTGCTGGTTGCACGAGCGGAGCTACTTCGGTAGTTTTCGGAGGAAACAGGTTCTTGGAAAATCTGTTGTTCACGTCGTTGAATAATCCTTCTCCATCGTTACTGACTTGAATGAGCTAGCGACCGAGCAAGTCACTTGCTCTCGTAGGCAACGCAGTCGACGTAGCGGAAAAACTGGAATGGAGGATGGGCGTGACAAGCTGGGGGGCAGCTGCTCCCGCGACGCAGTTTTGCGCCAAACATCTGGCCTACGCAGATTCCGGGTGAGCCCGATCGCCGGATCCGACCGCAGCCCCTGCTCTCTGCCTCAAACGAACCTCGGGGAAGAGAAGTGGAAGTGCGATTCCAGGCGAATCACCCCAGGGCTCTCCCAGACTCGATTGAGCAGCTTCCCAGCAGGGTCGAGCAAGAGCGAATCGAGAGGCTGCTCTCCGCTAGAATCCTGACGAGTTTCAAAAACATCGGGGGGTGTTTTTGCATTTTGTCGGAACTCCTAGTAGACCACTTTTTCCAACCGTTGTGGGGGAAGACAAAGAGAGGGTTGAGGTGAAGGGTTGGTACGTTTCCTGAGAAGCAACCAGAGATTTTATCGCTTGGATCGCTGCGCCGGGAATCGGTCGGGGTCCACGGGCGCATGCTTCCGCTGTTTTCCCAAAGTCAGTCCTTTCACGACTCTTTGCGCTGAATCCGATTAGAATCGGCGTGGAAAGCCGCGGTTTCAGTTGCTCGTCCGTTTTGTGTCTCTGCGTTCGTCATAGCTCATAGTTCTCCGCTTTCCATAGTTCCTGCTCGAGAGGGGTGTTTCCATCCTGGTGACGAATGTGATCCGATGCTATCCAAATACGATTTCGATCGAAAGATGTGAGCTGGAAGATTCTGACGTTCCATCTCAGGCCGCCCCACTCTAAAAATATGGGAGTTCGCCTATCTATTGGCTCCTCTCTTAGCTTGTTTCCATCCACTTGCAACGGATGAATCGATCGAACGTTCTTCGAGGACGCTTCCAGAGGGTGTTCTAAATGATTATCAACATCATAAGGGAGAACCAGGAGCTCAAGAACATCGATGCCAGCGGAAACGCTCCCCCCACATTGAATTCGATCAAAGACCCAAGACGAGGGGTGCGTCGTCGACGACAACGACTGCCTCGCTAGGAAGAAAGTCGCAACAAAGCCTCAAAGATTGCATTCCGCAGGGATTGCGCTTCCAGCGGCTTCTGTCGGTAGAGAACAACTGAGGGCGTCGCTGTGGGAGAGCAGGCTCCCGATAGAGTCCGTTGTCGGATTGGCCTCGGGGTTCAGTCAGCTCACTCGTCGGTTCGGCGTTGAACGAACATTTCGGGGAAGAGAAGAGGACACGTTCCGAATGCTGGGCGGCGGCAGCTGCTCCAATTGGTTCGACGAGGAGATTCTCCCATTCTGGCTCTCGTTTGAGCACCGCATGATATAATCAGACGGGGGAACGAGGGACGGGGGAATGAAATTGTGCTGGAGTCCGCGCGAATTCGAGATGGGGTCTCAAAAATGCTCATGCCGGAAAAATATAGATATTGATACACGGAAAGACTCATGATATTCCCTCAGACCTACTCCGGTTCTATCCGAATCGCACTGCTCGCTGGCCACAACAGCACGGATCTCCAAAGTTGAAAGACGGACGGCTGTCGCGCTAGTGTTAAAATCCTTCGATTGACGTCCCGGTTCACAAATACGAAGGGATTAGATAAGGAGCTCCTTAACGGCAACCGGAGACGAATCGCCTATCGTTTCATTTCGGACGTAGGTTTGAGCACGGAAAAGCTCAACGGATCTTGCTTTCCTTGGAGAGCTCACCCCGAATCGCGGTGGGTAAGGTTTGAAACTCAGGGAACGGACTCCGCGGATTGTCGCCCTTGTCATGGAGGGGTTGTTGCTCGTCATCGCTCCGTAAATGAGAGGTGCGAGAAACCACTTCCGGGGGGATCGGTCGAGGACCCGCGGTTTCAATGTTTTCTCCGGAACCGACGCACATCGAGGGAAGAGTCGTTATCAATGTCTCTTTTGAAATTCAAAAAGGCACTCAGTAGGCTGGGCTTAAACCTGGTACAGCCCACAACACGAAATTATCGACAGTCAAGTTTTCTAGACTATTCCTGATGACAAAGAGAGATGATGTTGATGCTGCCATGGAATACTCCCAGCATCACCACGATTGTGGCGATAGAATATTTCTTCGATTCGAGGAAGACGACGCGTAAGATTCCAGAAAACCGATTTCGAGCCGTAACATGAAATTATCGACGGGCTGATTTATTCCACGATTTCCGAATTCTCGAAAGTTAATACTTCGTCGAACCCCCTTTCGCCTTGATGACCTCAAAAATGCGCCTTGGGAGAGAATCATAGAGTAGTTTTATGTCTCGTTCCCCAATTCTGGCCCAAGAAGAAAGAATCGCATGTTTCAGTTCTTCTCTCGAGTTGTACTGCTTCCCATTGGGATAGACGAGCCGAGCTAACGTTCCCCAGAGGTTCTCAATAATGTTCAGGTCGGGGCTCTTCGGAGGCCAGTCAAGAAAACGTACTCCGCTCTCCCGGAACCAATCTTTGATTATCGCCGCCGTGTGCACGGAGGCGCAATCTTGCTGGAAGATGAAATCCGTTCCAACTTTCTCCAAAGCTTGAGGTCGCAGGTGGTTCTCGAGTAGCAGCTTATAGTCCACGGAACGCATTATTGTCTCCACGAAGATGATTTGGAACGTCCCGCGGCGACTGACCGCTCCCCAGATCATAACTGAACCGCCCCCGGACTGTCTTTTGGAATAGAATCGAGGCTCTTTCCGAAGATCGTGATAGTAGTTATGGAATCCATCCGGGCCGTCCAGATTGAACTTTTTCTCATCGCTGAAGACAACTTTATCCCAGAGCCGTGTAATTGATCGATGCGAATCCTTTCTTGAGGAGTCAGAGCCGGTTTTCGTCCCATATTGAGGGAATGAATTCTTTCTCACAAATCTTGACGAGCCGGAGTTCTGAGTCGACAAATCGTACTCGTGTGTCCTTCGTTAGCACTAACTTGACGTTCGTCGGTATCAGCCTCACGAGAAAATGCTGAAACTCCAACCGAATGCGCGATTTCAACGCTGTCGATAATTTCGTGTTACTGCTGGATATCAAAAATGTTCGATCCTGAGCCTAAACTTCGTTCTTCTCAGTCGGTTGATATAATCTCAAAGTCTGTCGCACCTAGTGGAATTCCCATTGCAACACTGACTTCGTTATCCAGCGGGTGCGGAAATCATCCACATAGAATGCGTGTCGATAAATTCGTGTTGCGGACTGTAAACTGCGGTATCGGAACACCCCTTGAACCTCTCAGATCAAGGGGTCATCGATCTCAATGAAGAAGGCTGATTTACCTCAGAGTTATACATTTCGAGATATCCAATTCTGGAAACGATTGAGGTGGAAACGGGTTTGGAATTTGATCGATTGCTTGTCATTCATTCGGATTTCTTAGGCTCCGAAAGTCCACTCTTAATGGTCGCCGACAACGGAGTGACTTTCTCTGCCATGTCAATTGGAAAAATTACGTTTCACAGATCATCATAGCAGCGCACTGCATCGGCCCACCGTTAATACCTTAAACGTGCCGTTCTCGATCCTAGGATGTTACGCGATAGCTCATTGATGGTATCCCCAGCGGCAGTACCACAGCAGCACTCGGAGCGACGCGTTCATTGCAAAGATGGAACCTGGCGCATGGAAGGCTTTTGTGAAGGATCGTCGCGAGAATTTAGAACAAGGTTGAATATTCGACCGGCGAGTTGCAGGAGGAAATCGAGAATTCGGGAGAACTTGTGCGGACACCCGTGATGTTCTTGGATTCATCGCGTTGTCGACCAACGATGCTCTGCTATGCTCCGACCAGCCCAGAGGATATCGGTATGTTTCTGTATTTCCCGCGAAAGTTGACTGCGCCCGTCCGAAGAAGCCGAATACGGCTTCTAGACGTATACGCGAAATCTACGAGAATCATACGACCACGTTACTCCGAAGGCGAGCATCGCGCTCGCGTCCATCAATAGCGGCGATGGAATGACACTGCTCACGGGTGATAGCAGGGAGAAGAGTTCCATTCCCAGGGAGGAATGGCTGGGGCTCGGCCGCGGCCGTTCCCCCTGATTCACTCATGTTCGCCTTCATTGACAGGTTGGAAATGGAGCTCGAGGAGTTTCAGGGCATCGAATCAGAAGTGGTTGCTGGCAATCACGCAGTCCCTCGTTTCCCTTCTCAGCTGTCTTTCACCACGAAAGGATAGCGAGGTTTTATGTGTAACCACCCTCCGAGAAATGGCCAATTCATCCATCGTCATGAGAACATAGGTCGAAATCCAGCCGTGCAAGGAACTGTTGCCGAACTGAAAAGGCAGACTCGCTCGCCGGAGACAGAAAGAACCCGCTTTCTTATCGGATTTTGCGCGGAAGCGCAAACGAGCTGAATGCGTGCTTGTACTACCTACTGTAACTGACGCGGCTTCCGATGTTATCCCCTTGCGGAACATCGGTCCAACATGTTCCATTTTCCCGAGAGGAATGTTCCATTGATCAAGTCGTATTCAATCGAAAGATCTCGCAGACTGCGCGTGCGAGACGATCCTTCGAATCGCACCAGCTCGGGAGCCCACTCGAAGTGAAATATTTTTTTGTCGGGCGCAGCGCCACCAGCAGAACTGGTCACTTGAATCAGCGAGCCCAGCGGAAGGAGGATTGGGATGGATCAGATTGTCAAGGGCTGTGTTCACAAATCGTTCGGTGCGCCGGAACGGACTTCAACCTGAAGGAATCCTCGGAGCTTAGGAAGGTTGTAACGGAAATAACTCTGATAAGTTCGTTCGTCGAGCCGTCCTTGTTAGGGAATTTCCAACATTGTAGTGCGAAAAAATCATAACCTGCGTCTTGCGTCCAGGGAGTTCGCGACAAAACCCTCCGTTGACATCGTCCAGTAAGGCTGCGATGGGCAGCTGCTTGCTGGAACTCTCCTGGAATGGATCAGGCTCACCTCCAAGATAACACAACTTGCGTCCATTAGCGAGCTTGCCAAACGCTGCTCTTTCCGTCCGAATTCCTTCCTCGTAGAGAACGTCGGCTACTCTCACCGTGAGCCGACCTGATTTGTGCAGAAACCTATTTCCAAGCGGCTCTCAAAGGGGAGCGGCTCCGACGAGACGCGGCTCATTCGCCTGGATGAGGGGTCTTATCCATTGCCCTGGAGACGCCCGACGAGCGAGCGAGCGAAACAAGTAATCCTAGAAGAACTCCCTGAAGTTGTGAAGCCTCCGCGAGAATCCCCACGGAAGATGAATTCAGCTTCTCGCGGGGACAGCGGAAAGTCTGAAATTTTTTTGTTAAGAAGAAGCTCCGAAAGCAGGCGGATGGACAACCAGGTTCGATCATCGGCTCCGTCGTCCGCTGTGGGCTTGCAATCCTCGTCGCGTTGGATGATCGCATGCGAGCATTTGTTTCCTAGCGTCACTCGGGAGATACTCGGTAAGGAACCCAGTGGGATCCTCGAATCAGTTTTCTTAAGAATTCCAGGAGGAACGAGGAACAGGAAGAGGAACCCCGGCCGGCAAACGATGTTCACTCTCACGGTTGAACGGCCGGAGTGCAACCCCACCACACACAGCTTGAAGAACCCTGCAACGTTTTGACTCTGGAAAGCTTTGAATGTGCCTAAATTAACAACATTCTTCACTGCAAATCACGGGAACTCGCTGTCTCTACACTTCCATGCTCCGAAACGCGATGCATACCTTCGCAGAGACTAGCTCCCACTTCTCGGATCGGAACATTAATTCCAGGAATCGGAGCCCGGCCGTCCAGTCTGGCTGTTTTTGCATCGTGGATCGCATTCCGTTCTCAGGATGTATTAAATCGCAAGACTACACACCCCTTCATAAAACAGTTGCTCGTCGGACCGTAATCATCACTCTGCTGGACTAGAACCTCGTTGGACCGTGGAGCATAAGAATATTCATCGCTCTCGAGTCTTCTTGCGCCGATATTGTATGCAAACAATGACTGGGCGAGGCGGACTGAGTATACCATGGGCTTGACAACGGTTCGATGCGTTCCAATTAAGTTTTTCCCACCTGGTCAGCTGAAAACACGAATGAGAACTTGACCTCTATGCTTCCGTCCAGCTAGCGGGGACTAGTTGCGCAGGGCTCTGTTTCGAATACTTTGAGAATAGCTCTGCACGGGTTGTTCAAGGAGTGATATGAGTTATTGCCGAAAACCTGGAGAGCTACATCGCGGCTCAGAAAGGATTCCCAGGCTTCTCCGAGACGGAGCAACATTACGGAATCGCTGGCGATGTGAAATCCAGTGCAGTTACACTGGACTCCACCAATGCTCCGCGTACCATTCCGCTCTCCCTATGACGGCTCCCGGTGCGAAGCCGGAACATCATCTCGAGACGGAAAAATATCCGCCGAAAAACCATCTGAAAAAATATTCCGTAGCTAGAGCTTTGACAGACTCACTGAAGAAGATAATTTGGAATGCAACGCTCCGAGGAACGGCGCAATCTGAAGCCCAGGTTGCACCAGGAATGTTGAAAGATAACTTCGGGCAAGAACACCAAAATGAGTCTCGCACACGCTCCTTCTGTCGAAACGTCTGATCGTGTGAAGCGTTCATTCTGCCGAGACCAAAATTGGCAGACGTTGGAAAATTCAGAACTTCAGCGTTGAGTGACTGCTGTGAGGGAAATAATATCAGAAGTGATCGCAAAACGACACCGATGGAAGTCTGTGCAGGAAATGCCGTCGGAATCGGAGTGGATGAGAGTGCGGAGACTCTCCATGAATCATGAGAGGGAGAGGGGGTGTGCTCTGTTGAAAACATTGTCCAATTCACGTCGGTGATTGATTCCGCATTGAGCGACGTGAGTGGGGACTATACTAAAGTCGAGTCAACCACCTAAAACTGGATTCACGAATGTATATTTCAACTACTTCCCATAGTTGTATTCATCAACGGGCGTGCGTGCTACATAAGGGAACTTGAGCTCTTCCAGGACGATTTTTCCGTCGGAATCCTCAGAGTAGGGGGCGAAGTCCGTTCGTTACATCTGGTTTTTCACCCTCTCGACGAACAATCATCAAGTTTCCGTCTTCCTCCCTGATCGAGAGGCATCGTTCAGTTCATTTTTTTCCTGCCTCGGATCAGAGATCGAGCCAACGGAATTCACAAGCCTCGCTTCCCTGCCCATCGAGATGTCCATCACGGATGACGAATATTGTTGGTGAGATGAACTGCTTGGACATGTTCCTCTCGGCGAACTCTCGGTTGTAACGCCAACGAGGCATTTGAATACAAGACGATCGGCGACGAATCTTCAAAAGTTTCGAAGATAAACGCTGCACAGAGCTTACCTGAATGAAGGATTTTAATCCTGGGGTTTCCTGGGTTGTGGAATCCGGCGAAGCGCCGGAATAGCTTGAAAATCTGTTTTTTCCTCGTATTTGAGGGAGCCGAATAGTTTTTCCAAAATGTTCAGAAACCTGACTTGTTTGACAAAGTTGTATCTCTATCGATATAGCCGACGGTGAGAAGTTATGGATGTTTTCATTGAATTCTGTCCTCGAGGCTGTGATAGAAAGATCGGGGAGCGATGGAGCGCGTTCCCGAACAGAGGGACATCTTTCGGGCCAGCGATCGTGGTCGTCGGCCTCGCGAAAATATGACGGGGCTGTTCTGTACGAATAATAGCTCAAATTCTAAAACAACTCCAGTCCAAAGGATCTACACTTGCCCGATGCTCTCGAAGCTACCCCACATTCGAGGAAAGAAACAAACGGCGGAGTTTGCGCTTGGGAGAGGAGCAGCGGCTTGAAGACGCGGCAGCTTGTCACTACATTCGTTCGCTTGCTCAAAGGGAGCGAGCGGCAAAGGGGCAATGTCAACGCCTCTTCCCCAGAACCTTTCACCTGCCACTTCCACTCATTGAGTATCGAGCCGCTCTCGGTTCATGTCGATAGAGCCAGACTACACGTGTTCGGCACCTGTCTACTTCCCTGTTCTCGGTCATGCGTCAAACTCGAAGTTTAGTCGAGCAATAATACCGCTGAGTTCGTTGAACGTGTTTACAGCGCCCCCCGTTGGAGATCCCATTGATCAGCAAGAGGAAGCCCGGGTCGTCTGTTAGAGTTGGCGTCGCCCGTAAGCTTTTATCTCCGAATCCCAAGGGACGTTAATCCAACTGAACGAATAACGACACGCACTGCCAATTGAGGGACGTGAATGGCAGCATCAAAGGTGAAGCCGGAATTCCTATCCAACGAGCTCAGCTACAAGGGAAGGGCTGAGGTATCGAAAGAGTCGTTTTCTTCAATGAAGGTTCGGCTCGAGTGAAGCCCACATTCCGAGCCAGCAGGGAAACGACTCTTAACTGTCGTCGTTATTGATTGCGATCTTCTCCGACTCGCGAACGTCTGGGAGGGATCGCCGTGAGCTCTCAGGGTTAACCGTCGAGTGCCCAACGGTCCGCAGTGAATGCGAACCCTGGGGCATTCACGGAGAATCATCCGATAAGCCAAAAGATCGAGCCACTCAGCCACAACACCGGAGTGGCTAATCTGTGGAAGCGGTTCGGAATTCAGACCGGAATGATGACGCGCTATCTCCAAAGCCTCTCACGCATCGCGGCCGCGTCGACTAGATTCTGAGAGTCGTTAGTTTGGGAGAACTTGGGCTCACGTGGAGCGATGGACATTCCTCTTTCCTGCGCTCGACAACCTCCCGAAGGTTGCAGGGCCAAGTCATGAAGAGGCCGTCTACCCGTCAGGCACTCAAACAGGAAGGTTTACCTGCATTCCCGCAGGTGTCTGGCTGAGAGGCCGACACGTGCACACAGTATCCGATGTCGGTGTCGCATCGGCTCGTTCAGAAGCTCGGACGGGTTCTTGGGAGAGTAAAATTGAGCGATGGAACTGATACAGCCTCGCTGCACTGCGGGTCGTAAATATTTGTTGAAATCTGATACCCTCTCAGTATGAACGCTTCAGTTGAACCGCTAGTGGGGCGTCCTCTGGAGGATCAGTGCTTACTGAGCCAACGAAACTAAACCAACTTCATTGAACTAGGAAAACTGACCTCTTCAACTGATCGGTTCTCGTAAAACGGCCCAGTATCGGAGGGTAAGAACGAATTGCATTCAACAGAATCGTGTTCGAACCATCGGATTCAGCTCTTCGCGGAGAGTCCGTTGTTGATAGTGCTTGAGGGTTGAACGCACAGCCATTCGCGATTTTTGCGAGGAACCTCGGCCAGTTGCGCCAGCTTAGCTAGCCGGGCCATCATTGAAGTCGGCAGAGGTCATCTGGAGAAGCAGAAATCTCGGTGAGAGAGACCCTTTTTTTGTTTGGTGAGACAGACCAATGTTTTTCGGCTGAGCCTCTCAGCCAGCCCTCAGAAGTTTCCCGGGATCACCTTTTGGTATTGCTTCAGCAACACTCCCTATCGCCTCGCAAATCCCATTGCGGGCGGTGGGCTTGGGTCTTAAGATGGTTCAGTTTTAATTCTGATACAAATTAAATCCTCTTTTTACCACATAAGAGATTTTTGTTGTCGGCCGGGGATCGAACCCGCGATTGCGGTGAGACAGACCTGGCGATCACAACTCTGGCCAATCGACCCGTCTGCTCGACCGCCTGGAGTGGTCCTGTTACACTCTTGAGATGGAAAGTGTCGGCCGGATTTCTCGACCCGCAACTGCGGACAAGGCCAGTGAAAATGATGGTCGTCAAAATTCACTCAGTGCTTCCCCAGCTTCTATCAGAGGCGGGATAGTTGGGCTCCTCTCTCATGCGAGACACTATTATTTCGAGTCCATATTTGTGGCTCCTATCAAGAATGTGTCGGAGTTTCCGTTCGATCTTCGCAACCCAGTTCCTCCAGAATTGTCAAGTTGACTGGTTGTTCGAAGACCCGCAGCATTGAAAACTTTGGTGATGGCACGCCTGGTCGGGGGATCTTAGTCAAGTAGAAATTCATCATTCATGGGGGGTCTCATCACTGATTTCATCACCGACAGATGCACCATGTTCCGAATGCGAAAGTGGAGCTCCGCGATAACGAAAACCTCCAAGCGAATGACGGTCGTTTACTCAGACGTCACAAAGACGTATATTAGCCAGTCGACAAGTGCCTGACATCGGCTGAAAGGGTGGCCGGATCCCGACACGAACGGCACCGTCTTGCCCATCCAAGTGAACTGAACAGAGCATCGCAAGGTGGGTCGATCACAAATAACACTGAGATCGCTAGTCTGGCAATGTTCATCGATTCCGATATTCCGGAATGATTCGTTCGTTGGGCCTCGCGGTTATTCTTCCTCAACGCGCATTCGTTCAGGAATTCCTGCAGTGCATGCGTTCGAGTGTGGAAACACCGGGATCAGACGTCAGCGTTACCCTCGACAGCGGTTCCCATTATCACTCATGTCATCGACCGAATTTTCGGAGAAGCACGACCAGAAACGGCTGATTCGGCCGATGTCGAGAGAACAGCAATTCGTAGATTCTCGTCGAGGAGTCGGCTTCCTGACGCGGAAACCGTATCTCGCTCGGACGGCATCTCACGTTTGGGTCTCAAAACGTGGTGAAACAACCGTTTTTTTTCAAAGGCCCGTTGGGTAGCGAGTTCTCCGGTGGGGAATGCGGATATCGCGGGACGTCGGAACCTCACTCCATGGAATTCCCCCGACGTAACAGAACCGAATAAGTCGACAGAAACGGCCAGATTTTCCTGAGCATCGAGCTTGATGATTATCGATCACCTCAGCTGCTTACTGCATGCAGCTCACACACTCGAGATAAGAGTGCCATTCTTCACGATGATGAGGGAACATTCGAGAAAACTACCCCCCTCCGATTTTGCCCATTGAGAGCTTACCCAGACAACAAAGTCCTCACATCTCGAGCTTCCGGAGAATCGTGAGGCGATTCCAACGAAGCTAGTCAGCAGCATTCGCGCATATTACTCCTGAGAGTCGTCAGCAACAGGTTGGGCTGCTGACGTGGGAGCTTTTCATGAGAGTGTCTCTCTTAGAGTAGCTTCGTGTGTGTACCATGTTTGTCTGCGTTTTCACTGTCGTGCACAGGCGCCAGGTCGGGAAAAAGAATCGCGAGCGGCCTGACTAACGCAGAACCTCGTCAACGACTCCCTTTCGCCCTCGCCAACAGTGGGAATAGCGTGCTCGGCAAGAAGAGCGAATGCGGCACTCCATTGCCTGGTGCAGGATCCTGTCATACACGAAGGCGCCGCGGACTCTTGCGTGGGTAGGCGACTCGTAGGTCGGTAAGTAGGCAGGCCATCGGGTGTCTGGGTTGGGAAAGGAAGCGGGCGGGCGAACGAGCTAGACGAGGGCAGTCATCCATCGCCTTATCAGACAGACATGCGGGAACGCACTGCCGCGGGTACAGCGGGCGTTTCACACTGTTTGGCTATCTCTGAGGGACACCTTGGAAGCGTCGTAGCGTGGCGTGGAGGGGCAATGGGGTTACGGGACTTCTCGAGAAGAGTCGCGGAACCTGGTGCGGGGCCGCGTTCGTCGACCAGCCGGCTAAACACTTTCCGCGGCAACAATGCGTAAAAATTGAGCCGCTTCTCTGAACTTTGCTCGCCATGAATCTTAATGTGTTCCCAACCGAGTCTTTGTGACTTAGGAAGTAGCGAACCGTAAGCTCTGAGGGGAGCTGGCCCTCTGCATGATTCCGGTCCTGCTCCCGGTGTTTTTTCTCGAGAAAAGGCATTCGTCTCATCCACGGACCACACCCCTCCGATAACTTCTACAAGAGGCTTCTGAAACCGATTCTCTCGGAAGGTGAATTTCCAGCCGGAACGTTGACGTAGACGGGAAACATTCCCAAACCTCAACTTCACAAAAAGCAGATTGACTCCTCCATTTCTCAGAAGCCTGAGTCACAGGCGTCATCGACAGATCGGGCGCTCTTTGATTTGGAGGATGTTTGAAACGTCCGTTGTGTTAACTCGATCAAACGGCCAGCAAGGGATTCTTTCCAAGGCCAAGAAAGCTGCAGTAGGCGTCGCGTTCAACAGGCGGCTAGTTTCCGGTCGACGGCTCAGCTTCTTCTACGATTCTGGAATAGTTCCTGGAGGAATCCAGGTGAGCATCAGCATCATGGCTCAACTCTGTTCCTAGACTCCTGGGACTCGAGCAGGAAAGGGCCACTTGACCTCATGCGTGAACCAAGAATCCCTGGAGAAGTCACTGTCCCGGAATCCTCTCCAGGATCACTCTCGGATTCCCTCTCGAACTTCCCCCATACCCAAGAGGATATGGAAATCCTGCTCCACTTTAGATTCTAGAAAAAAAACACTCTACACATACAGCGAAAAATTGACGGTTGCAAATATCGCGGATGAAAATCCTGCAGAACGTACCCGCAGCTCATTGTTGAAGCCTCTCCTCGCTGTCGCACAAGCTCCCAATCGATCCTATCCTTGACTCCGACGGCAGCGATGCCTATGAAGTTCCCGGATGCTCAGATTCCGTCTTTTCTTTCAGGGATCGCGCGTCGAGAATCGTGTTTTCGAAGCACCAGGATTCCGAATGCGCGTCGGGGGATTCACGGGAGGTATTGAGGCTGGGGATCGAACTTGGCGTTTCCCGTTGCATCATCCTGCAATATTCTCGCTTCTCGTGCTTCTTCCACGACAGAACAGAAGAGTCGCGTTTGATGTACGAGTGCCAAAAGATGGACAGGTGCGGCCGTCGATCGCTGTCTGCAGCTACCACTGAAACCCGGCACTGCTTCCTTCCGAAGTGCAATTTGCTCTCTGTTTCCAATATAGACGGGAGTTGTCTCCACGGGCAAATATCCTAGTCCTCTTGACCCTGAAGGAAGCTAGAGGGGAACGGAGAGATCGAACCGAGTGAGCCGGAGGGACGGCGAGAGACGCGCGAGTGAAGTCTAGAGTCCGAAAGTGAGAGTTCTTTCCACACTGGCACATCTGTTCCTTTCGAATCCGTCACAACGAGTTTTCGGACTGAGAAAGTTTTCTGATACCGTTTTGAAACCTGACACTGGGGAACAGAAAGAACTCTACCTCTCTGATCTCGCGGTCTTTTCGCAATGAATCATGGAAGCTGTTCAAGCGAGTGAACTGCTTTTATGCCACTGTCTGCGGCGGGGGTCGCTGAACGAAGAATAAACGGTTCGTTTGATGAGAACATAGGTCGAGGTGTACCGGAGTTGTAAGCGAATGCAAACTCACATTTCCTCGCGATTTTCACTTCTTTTTCCCTCATCAACTTTATGGAGTCGGTAAGCGCTCTTCACGAGCTGTCGACCTCTTAATAAGCAGTCTGTGATCTGATCAATTTCGCCCTCGTCCGGGATGCACCAAACAGAATCCTTCCCATGGAAGGTTTCCTCATCCCGGCAGCCGTCTCGCGCCGATTCCCTCGCTTGCCCTTCAGGCGAAGGAAATCGTTCCCAGAACACTTGACCTTGCTGTCTGGTAATGAGTGGTGAATCATTGGTGTGGATGTTCGTTCCGTTCTCAGTGAGATTGCTGTGTACAATTCATCACGTCCGGATGTTTGCTGTCTGCTCTACCATGAAGGAGAGCGTTCTCCCAAGCCTTCAGACAGGAGCTTAATTTCCATCCGAGAACATGATGACATGAAAGCGATTCCTCGCGAATGAGGAGCTCCAAACCCTAACTTGGAGCTTGCTGAAAACTCGAGAGTCAATAAAAAACGGTTATTCGCGGCGAGCAGGGGTACAATCTGAAACCCTGAAAGTCGAAACTTGTCAGCCCTGGGAAGAGCTAAGCCGACTTTTATTCGAAATGACCTCAAGCATTGCTTTCGCCGAGGGCGCAATAAAGGTGCTTATTCGCCTTCTTTTCCCGATGATTATTATCAATACAATCGCCACCATCATCATTATTATTCTTATTTTAAGACGCAAAGGACTTTCATGGATTTATGAGACTGATGAAACTTGGCACAAAGCTCGGTGGAATTATCTCAGTTCAATCAGAGCTTCGGACGCAGAGGAGCGAGCGATTGAGCGGCCAAGCAGACGAGCAGAATCTTCTTGCAATAAGACCGAACTTATTAAACAACTGGGACGCCGCCAGGAGGAGGAACTTGACCGCGTGGATGAGCCAAGAGAGCTTCCTCATGGGACTGTAGCCTGGAGTTATTATTCTTCTGAAGAACAGCCATATCTATTGATCACATACCGGGAAAGCAACCGATGATCGAGCTTGACGTAAAATACCGATGTTGTAATGAAGCTGAATGTCACCCCTTGTCTGGAGCAACGACTTCGGACAGGATGCGACTGGATGTGGAACATATATCCATCGGAAGTTCCTCTGACTCGCGTCTGATGGGAAGGCCGTGACGGCTACTCGACGAAAAAAAGTCAAGACAGCGATCTCATGTATCTGACAGGCGAGGAAAACCTTGCCCCGTCCTATCTCGATGGAGCCCTTCGCCTGATATCTGGCTTCTTCGAAGTGGGCAGCGCGGCTATGGAGGCTCCATTATTTCGCCGAGTCGTTCGAGCTGCTAGCAATCATAGTCGAAGCGTCCACGTGATGATCGACTGTGGGGTGTGTGTCACATATTGAAGGTGCTCAATGATCGCTCCTAGTCCCCGCGTTTAGTCTTCCGGCTCGCCATAATCCGTTGTTCGCACACTTATAATAAGCGTGTATGTGCTGTGTGAGCGCGCCGTCTTCCTAGCCGCTAGATGGAGGGAGACAGTTAATATCAAGACCAACTGACGGAGTCCGGACATGTACTCGAACGGGGGAAATTGATCGTGCAGTCTTCCGCTGTCTCTCAGAAGGGAGAACAGCGGGCGTTAGCTCACCGCCATTGTCCGGTCTCCTCCTCCAAACTCATGAGTTTCTCAGCTCCCGAATTCTGTTTCGAGAGTTCTCGGATCGAAAAATTCTAAGACACCGTGACTTGATTTCCATTTTGATCGAGAATCTTCGAATAAGCGTGGATGAGAGCGTGCTAGGGAGAGGTCATTGTAATTATTTTCAATTCACGATATACAGCTCGGCTAGCGGGAACGTCTCTCCCGTTCGAGGAAGACTCCAAAAAATATTAACGGTGTCCGCAAACCTCGTCTGAACGCCCGAAAGAGAGTGCCGGAATCTCGCCGAAGCACGGTTCCAGCCCCTGCCGAGAGGACATATTTGGACAGCGGATTGAAGAAGTGATTAGGAGGAGCGAGAACTCAATTTTGAGGGAATCAGGACGAAGAGCTGAAAGCGGTAAAGTGTATAAAATTGCGATTGTGACACGACAAACTCATCTGAGGCGAACCAGATTGTATTGAAAAACTTTTGTCTCATCAGGAACTAAGTCAGGCGACAATAGAATCTCAGAGATATCGTGTCGCTCGCGCTGCTGTTTCTTATGCTCAGGACGACTTGTAAACAGCGAACCCTGCATGAATTCAATGCTTGTTTCTGAATCTCGAGTCGACTTCAAGGGCTCACGGTCACGCAAACAAGCCAGGATCGTACGCTACGAGTTACCTCGAATAAGTCCAGGTTCCCGAGATATTTCCTGATTATTCTGTTTCCGCTCACAAATTCAGGAGAATTTTCTAGGAATTTCTTGTGGCGACATCAGCCACGGCATCTTTCTCTATCTCATTCCATCGCAGCGGCGTCCCCTAAAATTGGAACTGTTCTACATGTAAGCAGAGCTACTTACTCACCGTCGACGATATGGTTCTTCTCACGCAACGACTCCAGCGAAGTCTCGGCAGCTAATAAAATTTTCAGGAACACGGTAGTTCCGGACGTACCTTCATATTCGGTCGGAAAGAATATCGGCCCGTCTTTAAAACGATTTCCGAATCGCGCTCGTTCTATTCCACTTATCTCAACGGCCCAAGTCTCTCGCGGAATGGCTGTGCCGCGTGGCGCGGCTGCTCCTCGCACGATGGCGGAAGCGATCCAAGCGGGCGCAGCAGCAATGAGAGTTGTCCGAAAATGTCCCTCATTTTCGCTGACAAATGGCGGCATCAGCCCGGCGCCTATTAACCCACCCGCGACCCTATACCACGCCGATAGCTGGGGAATTTCCTCTCGGAGGGATAACAATCATCATCAGTATACTCTCATCGGGGCTGCGGACGAGGCAGCTCCATCTTCGTCGACGAACTCATTCTCGATCGAAACTGTCGCTCCTAGACCGAAAGCCGAAGCTTAACCAAAGATCCCGGAATCTGTGACTTTTGCGCTCAGGTAGGCGGTAATACCTCATCATCAATCATGTGGACGTCGAGTTGATTCCGAGCCGGCATACAAGCCGTGTGCAAATGGAAGAAGCTCCTCCAGGGAGACGAAAAAGCCGCAGGATTATCCGGGCTCTTTCCTCAGGTCAAGTCTGAAAGCTTCCATTTCTCTCAGCCGGCTTTCCCCGCGTCCGCTCTCCCGAACTGAATGATTCTGTCCCTCACGCGGTGGAGTCTTCGCCGTGGGATGCTGAACGTGTCGTCTGAGACACGAACAGATCTTGATTCCTATGCTTCGCTCGATCAGAGTGGCTGGTTGTGGTCTGTTGAGTCTCTGCTCACCTCCGAATCCGCGCCATCCATTCAACTGGACAACTGCTGACTGGATTGACCTGATAACGAATTCAGCGTTGAGTTTATCTTGAAATTTTCTGCAGAGAAGAGACTACGGAACCTTCACGTGATTTCGTCGGAATAATCGTGGTCGTTATGATACAGTCATACTCGTGGCGTTCCAACGCATAGTCCCAGCTCGAAACTGAGACTGTCGTATGGCTCGGGCGATCGCCGCTTCTCAACCACCCTCCCAAAGCTTGACGAGGGAGCGATTTCCGAAGCCGTGGCTCCTATCCTAAGATCTGCGGAAACAAGTCATGCTTTCGGTTCATCCGAATCATTCACGCTACGACTAATTTCTTTTCAATTCCAATGGCAGCATTCATTCCGCCGATTGATCGGAAAATTTACCTTCGTTGAAACGCAGCGATTATGAAACGCCAAGACTTTGCACGGCCCGTCTCATCTGCCTGGCGATTCTTTGTGATTGTCCGCGCCGAGACCGAGATATGAGCTAGACAGACACCAAGAGGAGACTCTGTCCGTCTGAAACACCATGGCATAGAAGAATGTGAAAGTATAAGAATACAACATAATATTGGATCTTCCAGAAGGACGAGTGTGTCTGAAAACTGCCTTCGGAGCATGCTAAACTCCGTTGCTGTTTCGCATGTATATCCTGGGATTAGAAGACTCTCATGAAGAAATCCTCCGTCGCCTTCACATCTATCCAGCTGATCGTGTGAGCATCCATGAACTCATGCCGGATGAATGAACACTGACCTTTCCTATCGCTTCTCAATAAGGAGGACTCTGGCGATACAACAACTTGAAGTGATATAGCTCGGTTGTTTCATTCCGCGGTCGACAAAAAATCGCTAGTGAGAGACAGTCCGACTGGACGTCTTCCACGTGGTTACGCCCGCTTGAGAGAGACCATGAGTGCACGATGAATGGCAGCGAGACATTGTCACTCGGTTCGATCTGAGATAACAGAGCGCTGTTAGCGGGGAGCGGGGCTCCTATTTCGGGTGACACGAGGCTGAAATACATACACCGATCACTTATCCGTCTACTTATGGATTGCGAGCGATAATTCCAATGTTTATGAATTGTGATCCAGAAGATCTAGACACAGGGAGAGCGGAGCAGATGGGAGGGGAAAACGAATAAATACAGATTGAGGTGGAAAGCAGAAAGCGAGCACGTGAATGAGGGCGTTCAGAGACGGGGCTTTTAACGAGCGATGAGGAGAAAAAGAGGCGCAAGGGACAAAGGTGTAGAATGTACATCAGGGCCACACTCCATCCGAGAGGTTGACACGAACACAGCACCATCGACGCTGTCAGCCCTATGTTTACACTCAATCCCTATCCAAACAGTTGTTTGATGGTCCCGCTTCTGGGGCCACATTAAGATGGGGCAAGGGGGCGTTGCTGGACGCTGGGTGGCTTAGCAAGCTACCTGAGGTGGTGGGGAGAAGCTAATGCACGAGCCAGCCGTCAGCGAGCACGGGCTGGCAATCCATCCACATTGTTCGAGAGGCACCTCCGAAGTTCGCTTCCTTCATCGTCCCGCATTTCATCATTCTTTTGAACTTCCTTCAGAACGAGTTCTTCGCCCGCATGGTCTGTCGGACAAGGCAGCCCGCCAGTCAGGCTTCTTAATTATTCCATTTGGCCGACTTGCTGTCAAAAGATGACGTTCGGTTTCTTTTGTCTTCTCCACAGGTGGCTGTAGAGCCCGCCCACCCGCTCGGTGACGGGTGCCGGCCGTATTCCGCTGGCCTTTCTTCCCGTCGACTTTCCCTCCAACTTCCTCTCGGTCATCATTCCTTCGGTCGCGCACTATTCTTGCGCACTGAATAGCTCCTCTTATTTGAGTGTATTTTACATAATCTTAGGGGTCTGCTCACGCTCCAATCGAGCGATTGAAGCCTCCTCGGTCCATTGTGTTCCAGGAGAATACCCCCCTTCCAGATTGTCGAAGGGGCTCCTTTCATAGAAGCACAATCCGATAATGATCCAGCAGAGTTCGACTTCGGTGTCAGAAGCGATTGTCTGCATCAACACTAATCAAGCTCTGCCGTTCCTGTCTGTGACAGTTCACCTCTCAGGATCGATCGCTCTGCTCTCTGTTCTCGTGGAAGCTCCCCGATCCGAATCAGGCGTCACAACGCTCCGCGAAACGAAATGCCAAGACTCTTTGCCGAGCGAATGATACTTTTTCGCGGCTTCCGGAACATACTCCCATTGAGCCTCGCAGGTTCTCGGATAAATCCTTCCCGCCAGCGAACGATTCTACTCGAGTGATTCCTTTCTCTCCCGGATCCGTTCCTGGTCCCGAAGTCGTCGAACAAACTCATCTCATTTCCTGCACCCCTTGACGTGATCATTCATTCGGAGGCGATTTTCGAGATTATCTCTGGGTCCCCCTCTGAGGACCTGCATGCAGAACCTCCGAGAGGCCTGCTGACTTCATGATCGAGAAGTCGGGAACAGCGGAGTGTCGTCTTTCAAAGGCTGCCCAAGAATGGGAGAACTTCAGAGTTCACCCTCGTTCAGGAGTTTCCCGGAAGCGGGCATCTCACCGAGTTCCTCGAGCAACTCGAAGAACTTGCTTCCGGGCATCCCGGTTGGAGTGGTACATTGATTTGTTCCGCTGTTACCTCTTCAGTGAGAGTTCTACGCAAAAGAGAAGGAGATACCTGGCATGGAGTTCGCTCACTCCTCAGCTCCAGTCTCGTCATCGGAGCACATCTATTGCGGGACGAGTCGAACAGTGCTCACTCACTTCCCACTTCCATCGGCTCTCGAATCATTTCGGGCAACGCATACGCTTTCTCCGCATGCCCCGACTGAGCGTTGGAAGTATCAGAGGCAGGCTCCGGGGATCAGAAGCGAAAAAAGGGTTCGAAAATCGAATTACCATAAATAGAAGCGGTGGTGACAGTGGGTTTGGTCGACTCGCCTGCCTCCTTGTCTCCTCTGAGCCTCAGTGGCTTGCTGACGAGCACGCTGACTGAATGCTGGCGTATTTGCCAGTGAACGGGGGGGGGGGGTGGGGAGGGAAAATGGAAGAACGAATTAGCATTTTAATAAAATCCTCCAATTCTTTGTCCACCGCTTGATCTTCTCGAATCGACCTCTCGATTTTCCCTCTCTTCTTTCTTTTTTTCACCTCCTTAATTCGCTCGTGTTTTTCACGAAGGCTGCAAATAGGTCCATCGCGAAGTTACCTCAGTTCTGGGAGATTGTCTGTAAAGTCGCCTCCTGGACTTCCGCGTAAGGTGCACTTGATGCGTAAATCCTGAACACACCCAGCTTGCGGAGTTTGCTCGAGAAGGGAAGCAGACGCTCAGAAATGACGAAACTTCATTTTCTCCGGATGGTCGCAGTTTTGCCAACACTCAATAAATCATTAGCGATAGTGCTGAAGCGTGAAATCAATAGCGTGGGCTTCCTTCCTGCTCACTTGTACAATCAATCAGAGTCAATGCTGTTCCAATAACATCTCGGTGACGAACAAATTTTTCACTGCAACTCGCCTCGATCAAATCTCACTAATACTCTGACGGGTCACTATTGGAACCATCGACGCGAGTTTTCATCATTTGCTGTCTGTCGTTATCGACAGCAAGCCAACCTCCAGCTGCTCCGAAATCGAGTCGAGTTCAGAGTTGTGCCGAGGGAGGGGGATTCAGAAAATCTTTCACTCGCGAAACCTTTTCCTGGGTCGGGCTAGAGCTCCCCCCGGAGAAGAAGCGATTTTGACTTTTTCTTTTTTGGGAATATGTGATCTGCAGGTAGTGGGAATGGTTCAATTGAATAAATTGCCCGCATTGAATTCGGCACTGTTGACTCCGCAGGCTTGGACAAGAAGCCCGCCCCCATCCCCCGATGCAAGTGCGAAGGTCGCAAAGGGGTGAATTGAAGAACGCTCGAAGACGTCCGCGGGCACATTGGAAGGGTTTGACGATCTTGGAAGAATTTAGATAAACTTGAACATCTCACACGGAGCTATAAAGTGCTGACATGTTTTCAACCCACTAAGGAAGGAGCGTTCGAATGGGATATCTCCATATTCTTGCAACCTTGCTTTCTTGGCGAGGAAGGCTGTCTACATCGAGACTTGATGGTGCAAGACACTCGTGCTCCGCTCACATTCCAAAAAACTTGGAGACGGCGTTCAGCCAACCAACATGACGAACAAAAGCTCCAACAATGAGAACTTCCGCAAAAAGTTGCGAAATACTCTGGTCAGGCGGACAGGAAAGCCATGGAACTCCATCGAGTCTGGAGCTGTTACACATCGATCGATGTTCGATCCCAAAGCAGAGCAGATGTCCGCATTCCCTCGTTCGGACGCAGCCGTCTGGCAAGATGTCCTTTGCCGAGTATTTTCCATAATCTCTCGACTTCTCCCGTAAGCAAAGGAAGAAGAGTTCCAAGCGCCACACCAAGCGGTCATGCCGGGGGAGGCATAGTGATATCCATATTGCTCGCACTTCAGCCCTCGTCGAATCGATCGAAGTTCGGGGGGAGCTTCAGAATCGTTCGGGGAATGCGTGTTCCTCTCGCTCTTGGCTGTATCAAGGTGTCGACGCTATTCGAGTACTCTCCCCATACGGCTAGGCTTTCAAGAGCGCCGGAAAGCTGAAACGTTTCGAGCGAGGGGCTGACATCGTTTCAACGAGAACAGCTTCAAACACGGAGTTATCATTTTTCTCTTCGCCGTCTCGCAGTCGCCGTGGAGTTTCGCCGCTCACCCACCCGCTTCGCAGCGAAGGGAAAAGGAGGCCAGCCGCAGGCGAAGTGCGTGTGTAGTGGCGGCTTGATTCTTACCCGCGAATGTTGGTTGGAATTCATTTCGCCTAAACATTCCTGGGGCGTCTTCGGAGCGACATGGGGGTGGAAGGAAGAGTGATAGGCAGTCATAGAGCGCGGGAGCCAAGCAAATATGCCGACAGCGTATTCACAGGAAAGTATGGCGTAGGGGCCGGCTCCCCACCGGTTGGGCAGGCGGGCCGGCCGGCCGGCTTGCTCGCTGCAAGGAGCAATATTCTCGCACCATAGGAATGTCTGGAATGCCTCACACATACACACCTCGTTCTTCTTCGCCTGAAGTTTTGAGCCGTTTTGGCAATTTCGGAGGCTTTATTAAGCTTGCTGTTGGTGCTGGTCTTTCCGAAGTCTCGTCCCTGAAGGAATCGCTCAGGAAAAGGGGGAAGCGATCAGGAAAGAGTACGCGGGAGAGGTGGAGGGCAAACACTGAGAGTGAAAGCCACGTGACATGTCAAGAAACCATCCGCCAACTTTCCTAAGCTACTTCTCTCGAAGGAGGAGATGTCGACCCCTTCTACTCCTCAATGGGTTCCGCTGTTTACTGGACCTTTCCGGATGGGATGACGAAAATTGAACCTTTATCAGACTTGTTTCTCTCGAGGACCTCTCATGTCTCTTATTCTATGAATACGAATACGACTTCATTGATATCAGTTGCCGAGAATCCCGAGGGAATTCCAGCTGCCCGACAGTGGCTCAAAGAAAGCTCAACGGAGACTTCCTTATTCGTTCTTCCCGTATAGGGGCCCCCACCCTTACCTGCCCGGAGAGGAGTTCCTATGACGTGTTATGAAGACAGGATGACTCAACATCAGAAAACAACTGTATGAAACATCGCTCATCGCGAGATAATTCCAGTCCCGTGTCCAGATCTCAGTAGCGGACCTCGGGACCCGATCTCCTCGTCTGCCTCAGGCAGATTCTTTTCGGTGGATCTTTCGACGCAATCGAGTCTTGAGAACAAGCGCGCCATCGATACAACGGCTCCCCTCTCAGTCCGGAGCACGGAATCTGCCAGACTTCCTTTATATCCGGACGAGAAAGGATGATGGCCCGAGAAAGCTCAGCGTGTTCCTCTTCCGGAAGCGTCTTCACGAAATTTTTTATGGCAATATGGCCTTATGGAATTCTTTCTGGCTTCGAGTGGGTTCAGACAGAACTTCGGCTAGAGCTGAACGCGGGACAGAACTAATATGTAGCTCCTTGGGATCGCTTCTTAGCTTCCCGATCGGAAAGGAAAACATTTCTTTTGATAGATGCAACGCATGAGCTCAAGGCCAAAACACCAGAGGCGGGGAGGGGGAGCATATGTACACCTCGCCCTCTAACCTGAAATGCTCGAATCTCTGCAGTGAAACGAGGAAGTTGGGAATATCCCAAAAACAGCGCTCTTCGAAGTGGGAATCAGCGGTACTGAGTGCTCTCCTCTAATGAAGTCACTCCGGCAGACTTTTGCTCGAAGAGAATGTTCCGCATTCTCATGCTCGAAGCGTCTCAGAACCACACGTGACCGAGCAGAGGGGCTCTTGCAAGCTCCTCGCTCACCGTTGAACAATGCCGAAGTCTCGAGAAGTTCTTGATGCTTCGGAAGCTGAAGTTGACGGAATCCCCCGAACGATAGCTGGAAGTGCAAAAGCTGTCACGACTGCCGCGGAACCCGCTCCGGGAGGGATAGCTCGATGCGTCGGTACGTCGTAACTGAGCCGCGCAGCCCCGGAGCCGGGCAAAGAATCCAGGGCTGGTCGCGATAAGTTTTTGTTCGGCACCACCGCGCAACAGATTCAAGACAATGGCGCACACTCACCATGAGCTCTGAATACTCTAATCTCTACTGATCCCGATGATTGCCGTCTCAGTCTCTTTTCAACCTAAATACCTCAGGCGAATTGGGTTTTTACGATGAACATTGATGCCAACTCCTCCAACGATGCAAAGTTTCCCGAACACCAGCAGCGATCGTTCTTGGAATTGCAGGATTTCTCCACTGTGAACAATCTCTCATCTGTCAAAACAAGTCTCTCCTAAAGATCATCAGCGACGCGGTGAACCAACTGACGGCTTCTTCGCAGCCGAACAACTTTGTCATCAACTCACAGAAGTCGAACTCTCTTGGGCTCGTGGGGCTCCAGCCGTAGCTCTCTTTTGGCTAGCAGCCGCACACTGTCACGATTGACTTCGGTTCCGCGGGCGATTTTTCCCATTGAGAACCTGCGTTTCCACTGGAGCTCCTTCCTCATCTTGTGCCACGAGTTTCGCATATTGACACTTCTTCCCTGCTCCTGCCAGGACGCCCGCCTTCGAGACCGAGCTCCCTGGACGCCGGATAACGTCGGACACTGTTTGCTTCGGTACATGGAGCAATCGAGCAATTTCGCATCGGAAATTCCCTGTCTTGTGATGAGCTGCCACAGAAGCAAGCTTGTTCGACATTGCACCGAGAGGAACACGACGTAGAGATTCGGATGGAAGTTAACAGAGAATCGTACCGTGAATCTGCTGGTACGTGACAACACTCAATTTGTCGTTTCCACGTTACCCATCGCTGCTACGATTCCGAAATTCCGTCCGAACGGTCATCTTGAGATTCTGGCCGAAAGTTTGCAAGCGCTGCGAACTTCACAGAGAATGGTTGGGAGAGGGGGAATATGTGGAGGCAAGGAACTTGCTGGAACATTCCCCTAAGAATGAAGAAGTCTCCATCTCTTTCCATCAGTGTGCATGGCCGCTCGTCGTAGGAAGTGGTAAACGTCAACTTCAGGCAGTAGCATTCGAAGGTTTCTGCTCGGCTTACATTCTGACGGAACGGAAACATACCTCCTCTTGTGGAATGTGCCGTAAGTGAACGAGTGGGCTCTTGCCTCAATTCGGTGCAATACAACTGAACGCTCGCACTTCAATTCGTGGCTCGCTCCCGGCCGATCGCTTTCATCCTTTGTTATTCTTCCGGGATTCGCTTCTCTCGATGTCAAGAAGCGTTGAAGTGGAGTCTCTTCCCGACCTCAAGGGGGAGTCGAGCGATGTTCATTGTCAGGAGTACTTTCGTCATGAAAAGTCGAAGTTCGTGAAAGCACGGGAATTTCAAAAGTACTCGCGGGACGATTCCGCGGTTCATCTCGGAGCGGGTTCTGTTGCAAAATCAGTATTCATTTTTCCCTCGCTGGGAGTCACCTCAAGACTTGGAATAAACTGTTTCGAGCGTCGTGGTATGTGCTTATAACTAGGAGCTATGTCGACTCATCCTGTGACAGATGTATGTCACCGTCTGACCTGGCTTCTATGTATCTGACCCAAGTCGGAGCACGAACGATGGTCGCTGTGGGTTTCTAGACTCGAAAATCACTTGCTTTTGCAAAATGTGAGCGATGTAACCTTGCAACGTCACGCGTTGGTGGCCTCCATGGATGTGGAAGCTTTCCGAAGGCAGCACGACAACACACATCCCGCGAAAGCTCCAGGAGACCTATCCTTTGATAAGCCTTAGATATAAAATTACCTCTGAGAATGCTTCAGCTGGCAAACGCGACTCGGCCTGCGTTGAAGAACCAACGGGCCCGATCCGAGATGCGTTACCAGTGAAAGCGACAAAGAAGGGTACGCATCCCGACGTCATGTTGATGGTCGATGAAGTTCAGCTGCTAAGCTCTTCCTCTTCGAGCGCGGATGAAGTTCTCGCGAATTCGGGCACAAATGATCTTTGCTTTGATCCGTTCCCCATTATCTTGACGAAGTATCCGAGAAGGGGAACTGGGATTCCTTCCCTCCGCGTTCATGCAGTTGTCGATCGTGCGAATTCAAGGACTGTTCGACTATGTTGTTCGGGAGCTAGTCAATTCGATTCATGATGGAAACGTGCTCCTTGAGGAGTTTCCGAGCGTTGAAAATCTGAATTCCCGACGCGGCGTCCCGGTAACATCTCTTCGAAAGGAGTGATTCCCAAAGAGAATATTTCTCGTTAGTGCGTGCATGCAAACATATCGCAGCTGCTCCTCCACTATTCGTTGCATATTTGTTGCTTATATATTCATCCTCTTGCAGAATCAGGAACCCGTCTTCGAGCGTAGAGAGAGGTGTCATCGATCGGTTATCGAGCGCGATCGGCGAAGCCAAAGAGACATGTTTGCCGAGCATAATATTGGCCGGTGATGGCCGTGGTGACAATGCGTATGGTGGAGACTGCGGAGCGAGCTGCAATCACGATAACAGCTAAAAGAAGCCGATCTTTCGTCCCCTGTGAGCGCCGAGAACGTTTCTGCTTTGGACCAATCAAGTCCGAACGCATGACATAACAACGCCGACAAATAAGTTAATCGGCGAATCCTTCCCCAACGGCTCGTCATCTAGGTGATCATTTGGTCCTTAGAAAAAATCGCGCATCTCCGGGTATTTGTACGTAGTTTGAGGACTCATTCTTGAATGCGCGCACACAAGTCTATCCGACTAACCATCAAGCGCCGATCAGACCGCGTATGCGAAATGTCGTGAGCTTCGTAACGCTAATGCACTGCACATCTCCCAATTCATAAATGCCGACCCCCGATCAGCCAACGAGCGAGCCGGCGAATGGGCGACAGCCCCGGAACTGCTCTTATTCCCTCGCCCGATTGTTTCAGCCCTGGTGGTCATGTTCCGAACTGGATGTTTTGAGTCCTCTCGGTTGCGATGAGCTACACGATCTTTTCCTGAGACTGAGTTCGATGAGCGGCGATTGTGTGCTCGAACCTCGAAAAAATTTCACCGCAAAAGGTCGCTGGGACGCCCCAGGCACGCCCTGTGCGAAGGAACCGGCTCTTCCCTGACCTTACACGGTTCAGCATCCACGGATCATGCTGAAAGGAGCTTGGCACACAGCTACCATGGGGTTGGAGAAGTTGCAAATATGCTCGAGCCGTGCCTGTAAGAAATGGTGATCGAAACAAAAACACGATCTGCAGGGAGGAAATTTTGGTTCCCATGGATGTTTGAGGGGCCTTATTCGGGTCGATCTCATATCCTTTTTCGTCACGATTCGGGGAAGACATCGCTCAGTGCGGAAGATAATTCTCAAGTCTAGAGTAGCTCACTGCTTTCATGGAATGCTACTAAAAGCGGGCAGCGAGCCACGAGGCAGAGCTCCGGGGAGTCAACCCTCGAGTTGGCGAGGAGTGGCGGTTTGTGGGGCCGGTCGGGAGTGGAGAGCGCGGAAAAAACCCGCTGTTCGAGTCAGCTTCGTTAACCCTGAATGGTCGCGACGAAGTTTACCACGACCATGTCTAAAGGGAACACCACAGCCACCGGCACCTTCTCCGCAAAGAGCTCCTGGGGCTAACTGAGCGTAGCCGAAACACCTGCTAAGCCAGCTGGCGCCAACTACCAGCGTCCGAAGAGTATTTTGAGCTACAGCTCGTTTAAAGGTCTTCTGTGAGTGACGTTTGTTGACAAACGAACCAGCTAACCGCCAATCTGCGCTCTCAAATCTGCGGCCGCGCCCATGAAAACTGCCTCCAGTTAATTCACCCACTTCTTGTCGTCTCGGCGGTGCTAGATATCCTGGATCTTGTTTTCAGTCGGAGAAGTCAGCTTGAGGGACTCTTGTTCCAGGAGGGACTGTGTTGCTGCAAGCCGGACGGCCGCAGTATAATCACCCGTGGTACAAGAAGTGTGACGCGCCATCGATCGGTCAACATCCGACTCCGAACAAACGACGGGAAGCCGTGACAACGAAGGAGTCACATCCGGGTACTGACATTGTGACAGTACGGATTTCCCTCTCGCTTCCTCGCCTTCCGAGAGTCGTAGGAAGGTTCCAACGCCGGAGGATGAGGACGTTTTGATGAAGACTGGGTACAAGTTACAAGAGTCAGCGTCCCTGCAATTCGATCGGCCGTTACGGCAGCTCGAAGGTAGAATAATCTGCGATCGATCGATCTTCCCGATACGATCTCTGATGCCGCGGTTCCCGAAAAGAATGGAGAATAGATCGATCGATCGGGCTTCATATTCCGAGAAACGATTGTTACTGCTCATTAAGAGCAATCGAACTGAACTCTCAAAGAGCTCCTGCCTGACTGTGTCAACGAAGACGATGTCGATTCTGCAAGTGCCCAGTGTCTCAACAATCCTGAAGAACTGTACGAGAGCGAAGCGGTAGGTTTCATCCAACCAGACGCGCTTTTCGATCGCGAGAGGTTTGGAGAGCAGCGATATGGGATCCCATAGCTCCCTCGACAAGCCTGTGGTCAACTCGAATGATCGATATTCCGGCTCAAGGGCACTCAGAGCTTTGTCCACGGAATTCGACCGTTTCCGAAAGAGGGAGTATCGAAGTCTAGTTGATCGCATCCTGCGAATACATGGACTATGATACGACGATTGAAGCGCGACAACGATAACCAGAACCAGGCCCGTTGGAGTTGGACAAGGCTGTGAAGGGAGCCAAGTGTTCTCTGCACTCATCGCATCCAACGAGCCTCCAGAGACAATCAGAACATTGCACAAAGCAGGTGATAGGAATGATAATGATTCAAACTCGATCGGAAGTGCCACGGTGGCTAGCTCTTTGATCCCGCACTCGTCGATGTCACCACGGTGGAGCAGAGGAGCACTCCAAAGCTACACAGCTCGTCAATTACTGTGCGATTCCGATCTCCCTCGACATCCGCTCGCGGCAATCGGACTTCGCGAGATTCCACCTTCGGGCCCTCTTTACTCGCGGGTCTCTGCGTTCAAGGCCAGCACTCATACCAAACTTCCAAGGCGAGATTCTCGGAAAACTCGAGCCAACGTTGGACTCAGGCCATCGGGAGACTCGAAACAGATGGAAAATACCGCACAAAATCGTCATTGTGGAAAAACCAAGATTCCCGGGGGGTCCCAGCAGATGTTTGTCTCCAGATAGAGAACGACGTTCTCACTGGCTGCTCTCCGAAGCTTCAGCTTGCCGGAGCCCAACCGACGTTAGGCGTTTATGTTCAAGCACGCCTTCTCGCATAATATCACCATCGTTATTCCACTCGGCGCTGGTCGTCCGTCACCCGAAGAGCAATTACGGTGCACGTAATACGAGCGTTCACACACTGAGTTACATCTCACGAACTACAGTGCGTTACACATGATCAAAACACAGCTGAATCAATCGGCGTCGAGGTTTTAGCGACACAGCTCGGGGTCGGCCGATAACCCGCTGGCATGCTGCAATGGTATCATCTTGAAATAATCATCACACAGTCCTTTCAAGGTTCTTATTCTCAGCCCTATACCTGCGCCGAATCCCAGAGATGAAAAGCAGCAGGGATTCTAGAAACCTCCAACATACATCCCACGAGAAGCTTCGAATTCTCATCAGGCTCCCTGCAAATGAGGAACTCCGCCATCCAGTCACCGTGGATGTTTCTTCTACCCAGCTTCTTCCCAACGATCACCCATCGAAGGGAAAAGAGAAGGTATTTCAACAGTGATGGCCTACGAAACCTGAAGAAGGTCCTCTAGCATCTCGCGTGGGATCGTCGAACTTGGTAATGTGACAAAAGGGGAAACGCAGCGGCCTCTATCCGCATGGATCCACTAGAGTTCCGGCTCACAGTGTCGAGGGAGGATGAGCTGCCGCGAGGAAACAACTCGGAGAACCCAATTGTTCCAGCGATTGGTGTAAATCCGATTAGTAATGAGAGACACAATATATCGACAACATCCATTTTGGATCATCTTTCATCTGGAGAAAAAAAGGATTCGGATGTGAACCCGTCTAGACTCTTCCTCTCTAGCCACGGCACATGCAATACTTTGAATGACACACTCGGGGCTACCAGATTGCGCGGTCAGAACCATCGGGTTTTCGGAGGAGTGGCGCGACTTGTTGTGCCATCAATCCAACCACATTCACGTACCGCGAAAGAGGAAAAGAGCACCGGGCCCAACTGGATAGGGAACGCCGTTCTCGAATTACGGGAGGATCGCATCGACTGCTTCGCGAGCAGAACCTGACTCCGCCTACTTGTGTCAGCTATCTGTAACGAGTTCCTGGTCGTACGCAAAAATTGCGATGAGAAGTTCCTGATGGGGCCTCGGCTACGGTGCCGAACCACCTACACCGCGGATTCGATGGCGCCGCAGAAAGTCAGGAGCGTCGTGGTGCGCTGGCGGCACCAAATGCAAACTTGCACTAGTGTGGGTCGAAATCATGATCATGAATATGATTATGATAACAGTCTTAGTCAACATCGGAGGTTCGACAAAGTCAGAATGACTGGTGTTCTTATTACCATAATGCTCCTGTGATTTTACCGTCACCATATCCATGATCATGGGGTTTTCGAAAAACAGGTTTTCGACCATGATTAATATGTATATTAATATGGTTCTCAGGTTCTATTAGGTGGGAGCAAAAGTTCTGGGCCCCTCATTTCAATTGCTCATAACTCCGCTCCCAGGGGGCGCAGAAAGTTGATGAAAATCGGAAGAGACCGTGCTCACACGAGCGCATTTACTGAAAGGGTCGGATTTCGAAAAATCGCGCTTTTACGGTTCCGACGAAACCGAGATCATAACCCCGTATTCCCTCTCCATCATGAAGCTCATCATAAAGAATCGTGAAGTTCATCGAAGAATTTCGAAATTAAAGAAATTGAGCATTTTGGCCGCGGCAAAGCGGAGATATCGGCCCCAGGAGATATGATGATTTTTTCATTTCTTGGTGTTTTTCTTTCGACGACTGAGCGGTCTCATGGATGGGAAAAGCTTGAATTTCTCTGAAAACGCTCAGGAGACTCCTGCAAATGTCACTTGAGAATAGAATGTTCGGCATTTGTTCTCTCCGGCACGATGAGTTCGATTGCTCCGACTGAGAGAACTTGACGGCTTTCTGACAATATGTCACGTTCTCAATTGTTTGGGCTACGAGGAGCGATTCTTGAAGTGGGAGAGAAATGACTTCTCCGTCGCTGGAGCACACGAAATCACTTTTAAACAAGGCGAACAACGATGAGATGTGGTCAAGTGACCATTCCGAGAGGCTTCCGAGCGTTTCCAGAGAAATTCCGGCTTATCTCATCCATAAAAACGCTCAGTTCGCGGAAAAAAAAAACATCTTGGATTTTTCATCAACTATCTGCGCCCCCTGGGAGCTGAGTTATCAGCGATTGATTGTGCCATTTTATTCCTGCTATGAATAAAGACTTCTGTAGATTCATCCGGAGAGACAGGAAATAAGTGCGGCTCTCATAACCGCTCGCACATGAACATCTCTACTCTTCGTGCTTCGAATAGAGGTTTGCTGCCGTACCGCCGCACGGGACGTTTCTCGATGATTCTCCGATCAAAGCTATGGAACATGCGGAGTGGAGCGATGGCGCGGTTCCATAGTTATCCTCAACCCGTGATTTTGAGATCTATTGAAGCACAGATGGAGCATTGGAGAGCAGTACTCGTGCGAGACATGTTCGCGTTATTCTTTGAGTTACCTCCGCTGATTTCAGCAAGTGACTCAAGCGCCACAGCACGCTGCACTCGGCAAAAACCGATTCATGGATTCTCCCACTCAGAAAAAGGCACCGAGGTTGTGAAATTCAGCGTTTTCCGGCGTCAGACCGTGCCTCCGGTCAGAGCGCCTCGTAGCGTGCGAAAGATCTTTCGGTGTCGACACTAACCAACGTCGCGCATATTGTATTAATAAGGACGATATCTCGGCAATTGTGATCGCTTCTTCAATCTGTCATATGATTTGATAACCCAATCCCCGATCAATGCCCACGTTGCTCCCTCGGCGGCATCGATGCATCGTCGAGAGTCATCAATAGAGCTGATCGTTTCCCTCAGCGGTAGCGTCGTAAATTCTAGGTTCTCAGTCGGGAACTTCAGGATATTCCGTCGCGATGTAGGCTAGTTGTGCTTCCAGAGTGCTGTATTGCATCAAACCTTGTGCTCTCTCTATGGCGGCGGCTTCGTCGCCATAGAGCTCTGTCACGTCGTTTTCACATGCGTGAACGGTGCGAATTGTGTTCGCGCTGTACTAAGGGTTGCGACCAAAGCCCACTGCTTCTTGCAGCTGCAGGCATTCCTTCTCCCCGTCGGTGTTGAAGTCCGTGGATTCGGAGGGATGGGCGCCATGACACCGATCGCACTCGAGGGATTTCAGAGGGGGGAGTTGACTTCGTTTCGTCCCTGATAACAGCAGTATAGTGACCTGGTTGAATCAAAGAAGGCTATACCTGCCTTGCTGATGCACACTATTTCCGTCCCAGTCAGGAGTCATGAGGGTAGCAGCATAAAGCCATGTGCCCCAGCGCGTGCAAACTGGCTCTGGAGCTGGTTCACGTTCCTTCGGAGAACTGCCTCCTTTGTTATCCCCTTTTTATGTCCGTCGGAGCTCTGCAGTGAAGTATTGATGAGCAGAAGGCCAATTACTGTAGCCATCGATCTATCAGAATATGAAAGAGGGCAGAATGCCCAAGAACGAGCCGAAATAGGCGAAAAGCTGCACGTAAATCAAAGATAGGCGATTTCAGGCGTCTATAGCATTTTGCGTGAGCTCCCAGACACTTATAGTCACCTCAAGTCGTCATGTGTGATCTACGAATTCCGTAGCAGGACGGATGATCGCTGAAAACCAAGACAGGCATCGTGATCACCCATCCCAAGAACCTCCGATGAGGTTTGAACCGCCCCAGAATATTGTTTTTCAGAAAGTGGTTTGACGACCCGGAGACCACAGTCATGAATGTGGCTTCCTCAACGCATTTTGCGTCAGAGAGATCCCGTGAACGTTTTTTTCAGTTTTTAATTCATCTTTTATTGGTTTCATGACAGTCCAAACGCATTGCTCTCCCTCCGTTCCGCGAGACTTTTGCAGGCGAGCTTTTTTGGAGCCACGGCTGGAATTACGGTGGGAAACCTCCATTTAGGGAACATTCTCACTGAACAAGTTCCGCTTCGGGTCGGAAAGACAGGAAACTTAACACCTTCATCGTGCTCAGCGACCTCGAACCCGCCCGACCATGTGTCAACCATCCCCGAAATACTTTTCCCAGGGAAATCTCGTGAATATGGATGTATTTACGGCCCGATTGTGATTATCGTTATTATCATATTAATAAGATCCGGTGGTCATATTCATAATCATGATGAAAATTTCGCCCCACACTGACTTGCACCATGCACCTGCAATCTCGGAACACGGAAATTGCTAGAGAATACGTTGGAGCGGGCGTCGCGGAACTCAGACGATACTCCGAACGTCCATGAGTCCTCATCGTGGAGCGTAATACACCGCCTTGCCGGTCTCTTTGTATTTGTGACCTAGAGGCGAAATCACCACACTCGGTTGACTCTCTTCTTCCTGAACCTGTATGTACTGATAAGCAGCATGAAAGAGCTCGATATGCCTCAGCATCGAGGATGAATACCACTGCTTTCTATCGATCTCCCTCCGCCCTACTCCCCGATGATGCAATTTTTCCACCCTAGATCCAGCTTGACGTCGGCAAACGTCGAGTCTGACTCTTCCTCGTTAGCGCGATTCCGTCGCCCGACTATCAATGTGACGCTGGCCTTTACCGACCGATGTGGTTTCTCTTGCTGAAATTATTCTTGCAATCCTCTTCATATCCATCTCGATCCGTAAAGCTGAGCGGAATGCTCGCTCCGAATCATCTAGAGTGCTGAGCTACGTTACCGGAAGTCCGAAAACCCCCGTCCTCCTCCCGTCAAGTCTACCTCGAGCCACAGAGAAGTTGTTTGAATCCGCGACTCTCCAGAGCTTCCTCATTGCCGGATTCCTCTGTCCAGAGATCCGACCTACACACAAGACAGCTAACGATGAACACTGGCAGTGCGGGGGGTAATCTATAGAAGCCAACGAGTAGTTGGAGGGGAGTTGGTGAGTCAACCGGAGTGGTCGATTCCGAGGGATGCTGAATACACGTAAGATGGGAGCCTCAACGAGTCAATAGAGCTCAGTCTCGGTTTTCCAGAAGCGAGATGGGCGGCTGGGCGTCGACCATTGAACTCCACTTGAGACCCGTCGTTCAATAATCACGACTGGATAACTGGGCAGCAATATCGGATCAGAGGGCACCACGTCAAGACGTACAGGGACGGTCACAGGAACGGTGATGAAATATTTTCTGTCCCCAATTCGTTTGCTTGCGACTAGCAGACGAGCCAGGTGGAGTTTGAGCCTGAGCTAGAGTTCATTCAGGCTGGAGTCTATCTTCAGCTTCAGTCAAAGTTCGGGATGCCATGTTACACCAGGTACGGCAGCGTGACGAGAACAGTATGAAGGGCAAGTTGGAAGACGAGCGGGTCGGTGTATCGAGTCATGAATCACGCTCATGGAAAGACCTGCGTGGAGTCTCCTCCTCCTTCTCAGATCTGACACGGATCTGTCACATTCCCTGATGATTTGAGCTCAGGAGCTCAGGCATCATCCATAGATCAAAATGCATCGCTGACGGGATGTAGTGTAGATGGATAACAATATCGATCGAAAACGCCTCATTGCCTCGAGAAGTGGTGAATTCAGCCATCAAACAATCCACCAATGCGCACGGATGGATAATATGGAATGAATGATGTCCTTGTCCGACTGTATAGAAGCTACAACAAACCTAATTACCCTAAAGTCTCGGAGATGAGGGACTACTTTTTTGACTGAAAACATTACGGGAACTTCTGCTTGTGTGCACGCATGTGAATCCCGATAATTTTGCACGATGTAGCAACGTTCCGTCAATCACGGGAGAGTGCCGGATCTTGAAAATTCTATCGATGACTGTGAATTCTGGTGAATTCACGGTTGAAAAATTAGTCCCTTATCTCCCAGACTTTAGGGTAATTGGAATGTCATCGAATTTCGCTCGGATAATTTGTTTTCCTGGCGTGTATCTTTCCAGAGTCGATCCAGCATGAACTCACCATTCTCGTCGTCAGATTTGAAGGACAACCAATGAGATTCGGTCGTCACCTCGAGCTCGAGCGTTTTTCATCGGCTCCAATCGAGAGGATACGGATTTCCGCCCCGAAGGTCTCAAAAACTTTGAGTTTGGGGCGGATGAGCCCATAGATCTTCTGCTTGGAATACGGTCAGAAGGATAAATCGGAAATGAGGGAAGTCATATTCATAGATCGGGAACCAAACAGTGACGAGTTCGCCATCGAGCTCAGCGTCATCCCCTCTGTGAACCTAAGAGCAGGCTATACAACTATAATGCTCCCAAACTTTCTTTCAACGTAATGAAAACTGTTCTGAGTGGTTTCTTCCGTCCGACATCCCGTGTCGAGTGGCAAGAAGCTGTCTACAAGCCCTACGAAAATTCTCGTAGCTATATGAAATATGTATCTCCGAAATCATACCCTAATTGACCCGCCAGGGCTTCTGAAGTCTGGGTGGAAGTCGAGTCCTCGACCTTGCACCGGATTGCTCACAGCTTCGAGTCCACCAGGATCGATGTGCGCAGCGCCCTCTACACGGAACGTCTGAATCCCTGCGTCCACACGAGGCGGACCAAACCAGGAGCCTCCGCTATGAGGAACCATAACCGTGGATCCGGCAAGACCGCTCACCATATCAGCCCCCGATCCGCTGGCCCCGCTTTTGGAATTCCTTGCTCACAATTGATTCAAAGACCGTGATGAACTTCGGAATCCGAAGGGAACTTGAATCTCGATGCACCTGTGCCGCAATATCAAATACGGTTTCGGGCCCGTCGATTTTCTGCCGAATACTCGAGAATGACACGAGCCACCGCATCGAAATGATGGCGGCCATTCGGAATGATCACCGCTCAAAGTCTTACGTATACGTAGTTGCTCCTCTACGGTTTCCATGATCTTCAACAGCGGCGTCGAGTATTCGGTGGAGCATTTCTACTCTGATGATATTCATGGTCCATGGTATTCCCGCTAGGTCGAGTTCGTCCGGGAGTTGTATGCCCGGGCCATTCCGGGCCACATTCTGTTCGCCTCCGCATTCCTTCCCACCAGATTTACATAACAGAGCATATCTTGCAACCACAGCTAGTGCCGCTCGCAAGCCAACTTGTGCGCATGCGTGCCTGTCTGGCTCGATCCTGGGCCGTTACTGGGCGCCTGCGCGGGTATGAAATCATGTAGATCATGACTCATGAGTCATGACGAATAACAATGTGAACATGTAAACATGAACAATATTATGACCCGAGAATACATGACCGAATGATAACCGCACCTGAGTGCGATCAACATGTCTCACGACTCACGAGGCTCATTCGCTGTGAGGCAAATGATAACCGCATACCCGATTTTGAGGCCATGGGTGTGAGAATGGAGTCGGAGTATCTTGTCTGCTGGCTCGGAATAGCTGATTCCGATCATAATTGAGTGATCTGCGGGGAACTGAAGCCTGGGCTCTTTCACTCGATCCCATTTGATGGCGAATGGCGTCGTCCATGAAGGAAGACGATGTGATTCGCACCACTCGTTCCGAACATGCGTGGGCTATCTTGCGAAGCCAGTCGGGAGCAAATATTTTGAGTTTCCTCACATTGATTGCAGCCCAGGTGAGTAATGCTGATTATCCATCCTATATCCCTAGAGCGGTGCACGTCGAGCATCTCCTCAGGGTGTTTCGCCGAGGACATCGGCTCGACAGCTATTCGTCACGTGCATCTGGACTCCTCCGTTGGCATGGTTGAGACCAGGACCGTGGCCGGGTCACAGATTCCCCGGAGCTTTAGCGCGGAGCAAACCGGAGCAAATATTTTGCGGTTTTCAACCGCAATAACCGCGAGCGAACTGCGGTTATAACCGCATCTAACCGCAGTGTTCCGGAACGTATGATTCTTCGAGAAAGCGTCACGTGTGATGAGCGTACTCTGGCTGGGAATCGGGAACTAGGTGCTGAGAATGGAAGAGAAATGAATTGCTCCTGGAACTGTGAGATCTTGTGTGATGACTCCCTTTAAACCAAGTTCGTGTACGCTTCCGAAAGCCGGACCTGGCTAACCATGATACCTGGACACACATCAGGAACAGCCTCCTCATGTACCCATGAGCAAGCCGTTCAAGGAATCGATGAGCCAGCATCGGAGGCGGAAGGCTCAATCTTCCACAGCTTTGCGCATCTGGTAAGATCAGGGAACAGAGCACAGCGGAAGTAGCCATTGTGTGGGCTGCACCCCCATTGGGAGGCATCGATAAGACGACCAGTAAACGACTATCACTCATGCACTGGTCGGAACGGAGAACATACGCCCGTTTCAAAGCCGACAACGGTGATATCGAAGCCAGGAGCAGTGATTTGGAGTCAGACAAAAATTGGAAGCACCTAAAAAGACGATCTCGAGGATTCCAAAAAAAAAAACGAGAATCAGGACGTGGAATTACGCGAGTTATCTCGACCCAACAAGGTAGCATGCTTCTAGGCACTCTTCGCTTGTGAAACCGCGCAGAAATCGAAGCCACTCCCACATCTCAGAGTTTGCAACATTTCCTCAGCGGATCGTGAGGAGTTGAGCCCGACATTGCTGACTACATTCATCGGACGGGGGGCTCCACAATACAAGATCTCTTTTGCATCAGGATAATTTGTCAAAGATTTCGTGACATGAATCGTTCAACCAATGTTCCCGGCCCCATCTGATCAAGGTCGAGTTGTAACAAACGAGTCTTTATGAGATGTGTTTTGAGATCGCGTTGTATCCGCTTATTATGTATCCTTCTTCCTGATAAAAGAGGAGAAGCTCCCTGAAAATCTTCCAGGAAGCATTCTTCCATATAACCGCGGTTATTTGCGGTTATAACCGCGGTTTTCGGTCGTAATTTTGCGGTTAACTGCTATAGCGGTTATGGATTTGCGGCTACCGGTTAACCGTAACCGCGGTTATTTGGAAATGCGGTTATTTGCAAAGCCTAGTACCGAATGAGTTCTGTCTGTCTGAAGTGCTGGGAGTGCATTGAGTAGAAGGGAGTGCAGCCCAGTTTCAGTCAGAAGCCCAGCCAGAACGTCTCTCCGACCAGATTTTGAACGGCACATCGGAGCGGAGACCAGTTCAAGTAATTACTTGAAAACACTCGACTCTTCGACTCTAGGGTTTCTCACGCATGATCGAATGTACATGGTCGAGAAATTGTTGATATTGAACATCGAGGAATAGTTGATAATCTATCAATCTACGAATCAATCCTCGAATCCCTCGTTTCGCGCCGCGGCACTCCCGGTCTGCCACGGTCTAGCCTTCCGGTCTGCCACGGTCCCACGGAGAGCGGGAAACACTTGATATCGATTCCTGCGTGGATCGTCCCATGTTGCCAACCATGATTCTATCCTGAATTGATCGGAAAGAGGCCTCGTAGGTTCGATAGAATCATGCTCAACAAGATACTAGCAGATATTAATGTCAGATGATTTCCGCTCTCCGTGGCGCGGAAATCATTCCGTACTCCTATATTCGGGTTACAAAGCTAGCGGTATGGAATCTGAAAACAGGCTCGATTCTCGAGGGCCTACCTCAAGATCGGTAAAGGTAATCAGAACAACGGATAAGCTACGCAAGCATTGGTCAAACCCTCAAGGTATCGGATATAACTTGCCATCGAAATCGAGTCAAAACGTCCGAAGCCAAACACTCCGAGGCCGAAATGGCCTAAGCCAAGATGTCTCTGAGGCCAAAATGTCTTAAGCCAGGATATCTCCGAGGCCAAAATGTCCTGAGCCAAGATGTCTCCGAGGCCAAAATGTCCTGAGCCAAGATGTCTCCGAGGCCAAAATGTCCTGGGTCAAGATGTCTCCGAGGCCAAAATGTCCTAAGCCAAGATGTCTCCGAGGCCAAAATGTCTGAAGCCAAACTGTCTTCGGGGCCAAAATGTACAAAGCCAAGATGTCTCCGAGGCCAAAATGTCTAAAGCCAAAGAGTCCGTGCCAAATAGTCCGAAGCCAAAATGACCTGCTACGGGTCTGCCACTCTTCGCCGCGGCGAGCGTTGCCGCCTTGTGTTTTCCAGGCCACCGCCGCCGCCGTAGAAAAAACCCGCGGCGCTTACCTCTGGTTAAGACCTTCTGCATCATACCTGTAGTGTGGTCGTACAGCAACGATAGAACTCCCGTATGAAGTGGTTCAAATTATATCACATGATCAAGTTCCGAGAGGTTCATTCTGTCAGCACGATAGGATGGTCGACAGTGAGTGATTCTTTTCGATGGGGTTGGCTCTTACATATTTGAAGCATAGGCTCGGGTGAATTATTCATGCCGAATTTGGTCTACCCGCGCCACCGTCGCGAGGTAGGCTCGCTCCGCACTGTTCTCCAGGGGGGGGGGGAATCCTCCTGTAAGGTTACGTCCACGATGAGAACGGCATTGTGAGAATCAAAGTCGGAAGGGAGGGGGAAGCGCCCGAAGGCAAACTCCGACGTGTGAAAGGAGGACGCCCTCCGAATATCAACAATGGAGCCAGAGCTGTTCGCGTCTTCTAGGCAAGGTAAAGTGAGTTTGCAGTGCTGCGGTCTTTCCTCCTTTCTCTAATTTGAGCTCCTCAAAGTATTGGGGTGGCATTTGGGAGAGCGGAGGATGCTCGCTGGCCGCAGCGTAAATCCGATTCTGTGAACACGCATCACATTCGATGAAAATGGAATTCAGGAAGCTTCCAGAGCATTTTCGCCCCAGAGCCATGGCAATCTCACTGACTACTCTTCGCTAGGTTTGAGAAACAAGTGAGCCAAGGGTCGGCAGAGAGTCCCGTTGCCCGTGGTTCTTAAGGGGTCGTTCGCGTGGATCGCTCTTCGCGTTTGTTCCTCAAACACTAGGAACATCGAATGAATATCAGCTCAAGAGGTATCGTAAATACAAACACCCGACATTTTCGCCAGCACGGACATTCACAGAGCACAATCCAGGCAGGGGGTCCCTCGAGCTCAGATACTGTCCGCAGTTCGGCTTCCCTTGCTCAGTAAAAGTCGACGAAAACTTCCGTCTTCAACGCAAATCTCGAAACTCCCCGGTTAACGAACCAAAGATATCGGACTGAAGTAAACTAACCCTCAACTTACACAGCCTGTACCCGTGATAAAAGAAGCCCGAGCTATCTTCACCTGCAGTCCCGCACGCGTTTCGTCGAGATCAGGCAGACCTGTGGAGAACAGGAGTAACGGAGATGGCTCAAAACCGCAATGAGCTGGGGGTCGCAACCTCAGGAGCAGCGGGAGAACCGATCGGGGCTGTCGTAGCCGATCATTGTACGGCAAAAGGAGCCCTGAAACGCAAATGCTCGGTCTCTTCGGGTGATTTTGAATCATACACCAAAGCGATTTTCGTCGACGGCTCTGGTTCCGATGATGAAGATGAGGAGCTTGTCGCTCTCATGGAATCAAGCGGTAGAAAGGACCGTGATACCGTGTTTTTCAGAAACTAAGCCATTCCTCGATTTTCGAAGATTTCGGTTATATAAGCCGTACCCCGAATATGAGCCGTAGCTGCAGCTGATCTCAGCTTGGAGCCTGCGCACGAGAAATGTCGGGACTGTCGGGATGTCTAAGTTCTCGAATTCGTGTGGTTTAGTGAGCGCCGATTTGAGATGACGCCTGCTAGCTGAGAAGTCTTCGGCAAGGGTTTCGAGCAGGCTGTTGTTGCAGGTTCGTGGTCGTCCCGTGTTCGATCATGTGACTGCGATTCGCAGCTCGGTTTATGTAAGCCATACCCCGAAAATAAGCCGTAGTCCAATTTTCGGACCCCAAGACGAATATCGCCATGGCTTGTTTTCTGAAAAACACGGTAGCGACTCCAATGACCCTCAGAGTCGATCTGTTGGAAGGATGTTGAACATCAAATGTCACAAATAGATCTATACCAGATCGACCCAAATGAACAAATTTCCAATTGCAGCTCCCGAAGAACACGCTTGAAGCATGCAGTTTGGCTTCCAATGCTCAGTCAAAGTCGCCGAAAACTTCCGTCATCAGCCTAAAGACTTCCCCGTTGACGTACCGAAGATGTCGAACTCCTGCAGACCAACCCTCGACTTGCACTGCCTTTACCCAGGAAAAGAGAAGCTCGAGTTATTGTCACCGTCGACCCCATTGACGTTTCCTCGAGATGAGGCAGAGCACCGGCGAGCTGGAGCAACGGAGATGGCTCAAAACCGCAATGAGCCGGAAGTCACAACCTCAGAAGCAGCAGCAGAACATATCCCGGCTGTGGTGGCCGTTCGTTGTGCGGCGAAACGAGTTCTTAAACGGAAACGTCCGACCTCTTCGGGTGGTTTTGAATCATACGCGAAGTCGATTCTTGTAGACGGCTTCTGTTCGGATGATGAAGAAGAAGAGCTTCTTGTTCTCATGGAAGTAAGCGATGGTGAGGACAGTGAGAACGACTCTGATGAGCCCCGGAGTCGTTCTGTTGAGAGTTGTTGAAAATCATAGCGTCACGAATCAATGCATATCAGATCGAGCCGAATGGACGTACTTTTTTTTGGGAGCGTGATGACTTAGCTGCAGGCTCAGCCCTGACTAGGGACCGCAAGAAAACCGCCAAGCGAAACCGCCGGTTCTCCCCTGGCCGTGGGTAATAGCCGCAATCCGCGGTTCGGAGGGGCTACCCGCGATCGCGGACCGCGGTTCTCAGGTTCCTGTTTCTTGGGGAGCCTGACAACTGATTGCTTGTCCTCAGTATCATAAACCAATGACGGATTCCCTTTGTCTAGCAGCTAAGCCTTTAGGATGGTGATGGTTCAGGCAGGTCATATCTCTGAAATGCGAACGCACCCTGCCAAGTAACTTCAGCAGAACTGGCCGACGATAGGCGGCTTCTTACGTGTCCCTCTTTCCTAAAGGTCCCTGAGGTGCCACAAAATCTACGTATATGAGTTCACCTTGACCAATGGACGCTCTCTTCAAGAGCTGAGATCGACAAGCGGTTCGTATTTCGGAGTCGTATCTCTGAGTATATCCGGAGGCACCGGCTCCAACCAGGGGCGTACCTAGCTTTTTTTTTTGGGGGGGGGGAGGGCCAAGGATGTGATGATGATCATCATCATCGTCGCGAGATTCTCATGACGCAATCAACATGGTTTTCAAACCTGTGAGAATTTTCCTGTTAAGATTGAATCTCTGTGGAACTTTGTACGTCCATCAAAGTAAAATATAATCCACCCCTCCCAATATTACCGAAGAGTTTTGGGGGGCATGGCCACCCTTGCCCCCCCCCCCCCCCCTCGGGTACGCCACTGACAAATGGGTTTGCTGACATACAAGACAGATAGGACCCGATTCCTATCTTTCACACAGTTAGCGAAAGGTACACGATATGGATCTCGGCCTCCTTGAAAGCCCATCAAAGGATACAGCCGAATAAGGGTCGGTATCGTTCCGCGAAGGATATCGGAAACTAATTGAATGGGGTGAGTGTCCTCCGCTAGGGAAACATTTCCCGCTCTTTAGCTCACTCCAACCTCCCTTTGTTTTCCAATATTTCACTTGACAGATTCGTAAAATCTCCAAAAAATACCATGTTCAAAGACTCACTGTTCTCGAGGGGGGCGGAATAGAGACTTGAACCTTAATCCGTTGGAAAGCGTGAGGAGAAATGATACAAAATGGTATCCTTCCTGATTGAACAAAATTTCTCCAACATTTTTTGAAAAATTACCATCTGAACCGAGTAACAACACCAGGGAGACATGCCAGTTGAAGGCTGAGAATATTCATGCTGGGTGCACCCGGGACCCATCCATGGTGCATGCAAATATGAGCTCGATCGTAAGAGTCAAAAGGATAACAATTGGCGAATCTCCATCCCGGGACGAAGATTTGGCCAACCGATCGCACACTCGCAATGATGACATTTGATTGCTTCATGACCGATTCAAGGCACATAATCAATGCAGCAACGGCGAGTCTCTCTCTCCACACAACCGGTTTTACAACTGCGGGATATTGCAGTAGTCACGATGCATGTTCAGGTTGATAGTTCCGTCCTCATCCAGCATTTCAGCCAGATTGGATACTGACTGAAAAAGCGGATTGGTCCCGGTGAAAGAGATCTTCAGATCCCTCTCTGTCGGTGCGGGAAATTCCAGGATCGAGTTAGATCTCACGGCGTGCCATACCCTCCTGGCTCTGCTCTATCCATTCTCTTCAACTTCTTGTTCCAGCGTATTCGGGACGTTTCGCATCTGTTGCATGCGCCTCACAACCTCATTGAACATGGTCAGAGCTCCGGTCCCGGGAAGGAAGTCATTATCCACTCGATCATCCAGGGTGTGGTACTTCTGCTTGCTGATACCATGTACTGCTTCCGCAGCTCATTGTGTTTTCGTAACGCATCCGGGGATTTCGCGATACCAACAACACATGAAGAATGTGCTGGGAAGCGCTTGTCTAATTGGCCGACAGCTCGCGATCGGTTGTCGTTTCCTGCTCGAACGTCAATCCAAATACATTCTGCGTACTCCTCTCTCGCTGTTAGTGACATTCAGCCAACCGCGGTTCCCTGATCTCCAGAAGTGACGAATCAGGAACCAGTTTTCAACCCTGGCGAGAAAGAGCGATGAATTGGCGAAATAGTTTTTTTCTGCAGCTCCTCCTCCGCGCACCTACGTGCGCGTGTTGTGAGTGTGGATGAATGGATGGATGGATCGACAAATGTCAACAACGGTAGCGTTTGAAGAGCCGCTGGAATTTCATCCGTGAAAAGTCTATCGGTCAACCAGGCCTGACTTCGTTCGTTTCCCCCAGATCAGGTGTAGACGCGAAGCAGGAGGAACTGTACCCAGCTCCCTGTCTTGAACGTCCGAGTTCGGCGTTCCATTACTGAGCTCAAGCTCATTTGCTGGAGCGCAATGGGCATGACAACGGTCGGAGCGGTCCGGTATGAAGAATCGCCAATTGTCATCATTTGGACTCCTCCGATCCAGCTGATATTTGCATGCATAATGTTGGGGTCCCGGGTGCACCAAACATGAAGATTTTCATCCATCAACTCGCATGCGAAACGTGTGGGGCTCCTCATTACTGAGCTCAAGCTCATCGGCTCTAGTGCAATAGGCATGATGCCCATGAGAATGGTCATGGATGAAGAACTGCCCATTTTTTCCCTTCGGACTGGTCCGATCGGGCTGATATTTTCACGCATGATAGATGGGTCCCGAGTGCACCTAACATGAATATTTCCATCCATCAACTTGCATGCAAAATGTGCGGGGCTCCACACTGCTGAGCTCAAGCCTAATGACTGTAGAACCCCCGTGCATGATGCCAACAAGAGGGGTCCTGGATGAAGATTCGCCAACTGTCATCTTCTGGACTCTTTCGATCGGGCTGATGTTTGCAGGCATGAAAGATGGGTCTTGGGTGCACCTAGCATGAATATTTTCATATTTCAACTCGCATGGTTCCCTAGTGTTGTGTCTACTGGATTCTGATAGTCATTTTCTTTAGGCGGGAGAGTTTTCTTTGGTATTGAAAATGACACCGTTTTGTAGTACTGTTCCTCAGCTTTCCAACGAATCAAGGTTGGAGTCTCTGTCTCTTTTTTTTGTGTCACGAATGCTTTCATTGAAATATAAAGAAACTGAGGGTGATTGGAGTGAGCTAAATAGCGGAGGATGTTCTCCCAGGGGAGGCCAATTACCCTATATAATTCGTTTCCAAATTACTTCGGGGCCCAAAACCGACCCTCATTCGGCTGTGATCTTTGTTCTTTTGAGCGGGAATCCCACGATCGGACGAGAATCGATACTCAGTGGTTTTGGTCGGTGTTCAGCCCACGAGCCACACCGAGCGACAGGGCAGCACATCGAATTACGCTCAACTGTCGTGTCTTGATTCGCGAGTGTTCCTTGTCTCATTGAGAAAAAATGCTTGGAAGACTCCCTGAAGCTTACGAATGTCGTCGTTGCGATCAAACTTCGTCTCGGACGTGGCTTCGAGACCGCCGAGTGCGAGACTCAAATTTTCTCCGTATCAGTTCGATCCCAGAAAGTTGCGGCGGTACAGACAGATGTTGTCGGCGAGGAAGCTCTTGAGCAAGCGGGAAGCGACATCTGTGCGCGAGCTGTCTGTTCTTGAGTCAAGGGTATCACGGATCGGTGGAAGCGAATGCACGTGAGGTCATTGCGCAAGAGCCGCAGCCACGTGCTATTTCCAGGAGGAGGAGTAGATTGTACAGTAAAGAGCCACAATGTCCAGGGGTCTTTCTGAGTCGGAAACGCTATAAGTTCAGTGAAGCACGGTGGTGGTAATGCCTGTCAAAGCATTACTCGACCAGTGCTTAAGACGTATTTCTGCGGGACAACTTCAGGCAAAACGAGTAGGGCCCTCATGATGTAGGAGACCATGTCGGGAAGGATATCCGGAGCTCGAATCAGGTGGTGTAATCAGGTCGGGATTTTTTTTTCGCCGCTCCTCTCTTAATTGCTATTCAGAGCACTGTGGGCAACTTTGAGATTTTCTGTCTCTTTGCCAAATACATTGTGGAGCCAGCAAATCGCCTTTGAGGTTTTCCGTTACATTTTATTCCCAAGTTCACTGAGATTGGGGATGTCGTTTCGGTTCGTTGGTTCTCACCATTTGAGAACGGGACTCAGCTGCGCCGCCTGTGGAAAATTGGCGAGTTCTCTGAATTCGAGGGGAAAAAAGTCGGGAAAAAATTCTAGTAAACTTAGGATTAAAATGAGCCACATTTGGCGAAAATGCATATGAGAGTCCGCCTAGTGGGCTCTGCATAACCGCCAGAAGAAGAACGACAAAAAAATCCAGGGTTCAAGTGAAAGTGGGAGCACACTCTTATTCTTATCCACCCTGACGAGGGATCCACCAACTCTCGTGACAGCTCGAATACCGTACAAAGCTAGGAGAACTTCGTTCCCTTGTCAGTGATGCTCCGCAGAGATTTCGACAGGGAAACGAGGTTCCGACGGATAAGGTTGGCCCGCTGTCGCTCTGGAAATCCCATTCCAGATTAGGACGAAAATTCACGCCGAGGCTATCGGGGTGATGGAGTTTCAGTGGTCCGGACGGCGTGTAAAATTCGCGCCACCTTTATTGAGCCACTTTCTCTCCTTGTTATGATGGGCCCAGCTGACTGATGCGAGACTCGTCGTCGTCTGCCTACGCGGTTCGTCACCACCGACTCATGCCTGACTTCCCCAAAGCTCCGGCTGAGCGCGAGTCTGCATCATGAGTCGAACCTACCAAGATGAGTTGAAATTTTTAGAGAAGCTCGACGATGTCACCTGGAGCATTAAGAAGGGTTTCGTCAACAACATGAGAGTCGAAGGCAGATTCTATGTCAATCAACATCTGGAGAAACTCATGTTCGACGAGCTGAGAGAATCCTGCAAAGGTTCGTAGGTGCGTTCTTTTCTAATGCTCCCACTCAGGTACTGCACTCCCGTTTTCCTCTCAGAGCAGTCCGGACATTCTCTCTTGTTGCCTCCACGGTGAAGTTCTGTAATGCCGACATGTTGGTCGGTTTTAGAGGCGACCAAAAGTGATGGAAAGCTTCCCTATGCAATGGTCGACCTGCCACAGAGTGTCGCGTGGTGTGACTTCCTCAAAATCGATTCGCATTTTGACTGCGATGGGACGGAAGGAAACTTCCGAGTCTAGATTGCATCAGAGCGTAAAATGGCGTTTTCAACTGACAGGGCATGCACGAGCAACTATCTGCGTCACTCAGCAGACTACCGTCAGAGACGTTGAGCTGAGAATCGAGCCTTATGAACTATTCCCCCCAGTAAGCCCGTTCCCGTTCCCAGAGCTCCGGAGATCAGACTTGGGCGTCTCAGTATCGTACAGAACGGGCTGCCGCGCTGGGCAACCTCGGGCGAACCTCATCAACGAATTCATCTTCCAGGTCGGGTTGGAGGGTTCCTTCCGGGAGTCAAGCAGATCGCGAACGTAGCAGCTCTGCCGGGGATCGTTGGTCACTCGATAGGACTTCCTGACATCCATTCGGGTTACGGATTCGCAATCGGTAAAATGGAACATCTCTGTTCATTCTCGCACTCGTCGGATCGAGCAATGCATCTCTCCGCCAGTTCAGCTACTGTTTTCATGTTCCCTGTTCTACTGGAAGCCTCGAGGATTTTGTCAAGACGCGTCTGAAAAACATCACCGCGACGATTACTTCTCAGGGAACATGGCAGCATTCGACATGAACGATCCTCTGGCCGTCGTCTCCCCTGGCGGTGTTGGTTTCGACATAAACTGCGGAGTCAGACTATTGAGGACAAACCTCACTGAGAAAGACGTGCAACCAGTGAAGGCACGTGGGACAGTTTTCATGATTCTCTTGTTTCAAAAGGCTCAGACTCCGCTCAGTCCAGAGGTTCGTGGAGGACTTCCCCGTTAATGGTAACGTTTGCCCTTCAGGAACAACTCGCCCAGTCGCTCTTCGATCACATTCCTGTTGGTGTTGGCAGCAAAGGAATAATTCCTATGAATGCTAAAGATCTCGAGGAAGCCCTAGAAATGGGGATGGACTGGTCCCTAAGAGAAGGCTACGCATGGGCAGAAGACAAAGAGCACTGTGAAGAATACGGAAGGATGCTCAACGCTGACCCTTCAAAGGTATGGAGGAGGGTGTCGGGTTCGGAACGCCCTGCCGATCATCAGCATTTGCATCGGGATAGGGTCAGTCTGCTTTCCCTGAACTCCAAAGGTCAATTCTGATTTCAGGTATCAGCAAAGGCCAAGAAACGAGGCTTGCCACAACTGGGTACGCTTGGGGCTGGGAACCACTATGCAGAGATCCAGGTTCGTCTCTATGAGCGAGAGTTTCCACTCCCTGAATTAGATGGAAAACGATTCTGTTTCCTTCTGTTTCGGGGGGAACGCCAGAATTTGTGCAGTTCACTCCGATTTCTGCCTCACGTCGGTTCTTTCTTCACAGATTGTGGATGAAATCTTTGACAAGCAGAGTGCATCCAAAATGGGAATCGAACATACTGGTCAGGTAAGCTGAGCTAATCGTAGCGGGTCCGTTATAATTTCAGGATCGACAATAGTCTCCAATTCTGAAGATGAAAATTCCAGGTCTGCGTGATGATTCACTCAGGGTCAAGAGGCTTCGGTCATCAAGTAGCGACGGATGCTTTGCTCGAAATGGAACGTGCCATGAAAAGGGATAAAATCGAAGTGAACGACCGACAACTAGCATGCGCGAGGATTCATTCTCAAGAAGGTTGGGTGATCAAAAGTCCATGATTTAGCCCACAGACACTTTCAGTTCGCAGCTAGCACACCCCAGATTGATTAGACTACCGTTCTTGCATTCCCGGATACTTGTGAGACACGACTTCTTTCCCGCTGGAAGTTGCGCTTCAGGAAGATGCACCGCTCAAGTCAGCTCTGGGCACGGAGTACCCTCGAGTTGGGGTGCGATTGTAGTGATACGCCCCCTGATCCCGGTCATAACGAGGCTTCCTTTATTCGAAGGTCAAGATTATTTGAAATCGATGTCTGCAGCCGCTAACTTCGCCTGGGTCAATCGGAGCAGCATGACTTTCCTGACTAGACAAGCCTTCGGAAAAATGTTCAACAGTACTCCCGACGATCTGGATATGCAAGTCATTTATGACGTCTCGCACAACATAGCCAAAGTAGAAGAACACCTGGTCGATGGCAAACTGAAAACTTTGCTCGTTCATCGGAAGGGCTCTACGAGGGCGTTCCCCCCACACCATCCGCTCATTCCCGTAGATTATCAACTGACCGGCCAGCCCGTTCTAATCGGCGGCACGATGGGCACATGCAGTTACGTGCTCACAGGTGAATAAGACCAGTCCGAAATTCCTCCTTTTTCCAAGAATTCGAACTTTATTTCCCTGTTCACAGGAAACTCCCACAGGAGTCTTCCATATTCTTCTTCATTCCAGGTACCGAGGAAGGCATGAAAAACACATTCGGTAGCACTTGCCATGGCGCAGGTCGGGCTCTGTCGCGGGCGAAGTCTCGTAGGAATCTCGACTACGCTGAAGTACTCGAAAAACTAGCGGAGAAAAACATTTCGATTCGCGTCGCATCCCCCAAGTTGGTTATGGAGGAGGCACCGGAAAGCTACAAGAACGTGACGGACGTAGTCGACACCTGTCACGCAGCAAAGATCTCAAAGAAGTGTGTAAAGCTCCGTCCGATTGCCGTAATCAAAGGCTAGTCCGATACTCGAGGAGGCTCACACCAAGCTCATCTATTTATACGCGGTCTTGATTCGAGCCCGAATAAATTATCCTCAAATGTTGTGATAACCTTAATTGAAGCGACATTTCTTTCGTCATTCGCTGTTCCGGTTCGCCGATCGAAGGCCATTGAGCCTGAGAATGATGTATCGAGTGATGAAACGAGTGGCTGAGCTGACTACAGGTTAGGGTTCATGAGTGTTGATTAGACATGTTATGATGCCCAATTCGTTGCTCAACAGGTAGTATCTTGCGATTGTTCAGATGTTTGATCTCTAACAAATAAAGAGCCCGCTGCAGAGGAAGATAATGGCGGGAGAGAGGATGAGGACGATCCCTGGAAGAAAGGAGCGGCATTATTAGTCGTGCTATAGGTGTTTTCGTCTCGATTCTAATATCTGTCCAGCTTGTATCGGATTCTGACATCGAAGCGGGCGAGCTCTTCTCGGAAGGGGAATTCGAGTTTATGAGTTTTCATAGCAATCAAGTCATGAGCCCATGTAGGAACGGTAATGGTCGAATCAGGAAAGACAACGTGATTTGGCTAAACTGAAAATCCGTTGGATGCTCTAGGAACTACTCACCACGTTCGCTGCAGTACTGAGGAGCCTTGGAAGGAGACCGCCCGCCGCTTCATGAATATCCTGGAGGAATATACGACACTGATCCTGACGTACCGTTACGACATAAACATCAAAGCACCAACACGCACGTGCAACACATTCTTCCAGACACATGGGAACAACAGAAAAAATTACCCCAGACAGCCATCTTCGTCTTGAGCTTCCATAGACAATCTTGTTTATTAAAACGCAACGGGAGATCCATTCTGGGATACGCGAACTTTTCTACCAATGTCCAATACACATTTCTAGGCTGATCAAGCCGTAATACAAGACAAAATGAAAATAACACATTTCATAAAGGAACTGAAAACTCAGGGATTCAAGTAGACGACAAAATCGACGGGAAGTCCAGCCATTTCAGCCCAGGCCGTGATCGTCGAACAGACCTGCTGGGGTTTCCTCCTAGAAACAGCGCACCGATGTAACATTGCGTTGAAGCACTAGCACGACATCAAGATGGAACGGAACGACCATGGCAACAACCGGCCGCCACCGGTTGAAAAACTAGAGTTCAAATGGCTTCGTAATTTCAGGGTCGAAACGCATTCTGTGGAATCGTCGCTTCAACTGGGACCCTGAAGCAAGGAGACTTACTTTCTGCCGGGCTACACTCTCTGTTTGTCGTTGGCGATCAAGAAAGTGGTGAGCTAACCAACAACAGGAAAAGTAAGAAGAGCTACCATCACCTGAGGGAGGGCTTGAGCACTGTATTTGGGCTATCGTGTGAAACAAAGGTAGGTGAACGGAAGAAACTCGTGAAATTACCATAATTAAAATAATTTATTGACATGACTCGCTCAACGGTGGTTCTCTGGTGGATTCCTTTCTAGTCCTGGATACCTTGTTCCACTTGTTCGTCCTACAGGAATACACGGGGAAAACATAGGATCATTATAAACTCAAAAGGTAGGATCGCGGGGTCATTGAAGCGTTAAGCCGTCACCAGGACCAGAAGCGGGTTTGGGATTTTCTCCATCCAACTGAATCATTTGCAGGAAAAAGAAAAAAAGCGTTTGAACCTGCGAAAGCCAGCGAAACAGTCCAGAAACTAAAATCGACACATGCATCGTGCAACGATTTCCATCCAACGTTCATTCTTCAACCACATGGCTTTCCAGCATCGGAACTCGATCGCGACAATCACCCTAGTCGCTGAACTCGAATGTGACGAGTTAATGCATGAAAAATCGATCGTCCCGGGTTTTTGAGATCCGGATGAACGTTCAACTCACCTCTTGTAATAAATCTTGCGCGGCTATTGCTTTTAACACAGTTTTTTTCGATGTTTCCTGAACTTCGCCTCCGAGAAGGAGTTCATCCAGGATAAAGTATGCTTTCTCGAAATTGAATATGATATCCAATTCACAAACCTGTTTTGAAGGGGAATAAATTATTGAGACTATGAGTGCACATGCTCGCACAGATTAGAGAGACCCTATTACGAGATTGCCAAGCGATTTCGATCAACTATGCTTGGGTGAAACGTCGGAACATTTTGCTCTTGCTTCTCGGAAGACTATCTGGAGCCCTGTGGTTACCAGGCAAGAATCCAGAATTTTTTTCCAAGCGGCACATCCCAACTCCAAGGCTCCGAACATGACCAATAGAGAATTATTTCAACTCACGCTTCCGAAGTATTTATCCAGAAGCTCAACGTATCGGTGTATGATCTCCAACGTCAATAACTCGTTGTCAGTTTGCTCGATTGCGCAGCAAAAATAAAGAGAGGCGTACCTCTTGTAAACGATCTGCGAACGAATAACAAGATTTCACGGATATAGAGCATCGATGGGAGTCGAGAGCTTGCGAAATTGCCTATTTTCGGATGGATAGTTCCTTGAGTTTACCTTTAGATCTCTCCATTCCAAGAAGGAACACATCTTCGGTTTACGAGTCAAAATCGTCGTCACCAGTTCTCTGGTTATCTTTTTCTTCGTCTTGTCCGGGTGTGCAGTATACCTAGATCGGAGTGGAACTTCAACCGTAGGCTCATGGCTCACGGCAATTATGGAAAGCATCGTCGTCGAACTCCGTATTCTGCTTACCATTTCTGAAGCCGTAGCTTTCCCTGACGACTGAACAGAAGCATGAACTGCATCTGAAATCGATTCAGATTCTGGTGAGCTCCGAAATCTTCGACGCGAAAACTACTTGAGCTTCTCCGGAGTTTCAGAGCGATCCGACGGATCGCGGTTTCTCAGAAAGGCAGCCGTCGGACACTCGAAGGACCGCGGTATCGAAGTCACGTCGCGATTGAGAAGCTCCTTTTATCAACTCCGGCCTTACTTTTGTTCCTGAAGGCGAGAAGACGGTGAGAAGTTACCGTCACACGGGGAACTAACGAAAAAGCTGTTTTCATTCGAACATACTGCTGTGACTACGACGGATCGTAAAAGTCAACCCACGGGACTAAATTCCGACTGGGCGTATCGCGGAAAATAGGCACACTGTTCCAACGGGAGAGGGCAGTTCAAAGTGAGTTCAGCCTCCGACATCAACGGGTATCCTCTGGAATTGGGAGTCACGTTCAGAAGGACCACGGTGCAGATTCCGGCGGGTGATGGGATCTGTTCATCGAAAACTCGGAGGAGCTAGTGATGATGATCTTTGCTTGATGCGGGGTCGGCTTGCGAGCAGGTTGTCAAGTTTTGGTGGCTTATAACCCTGATTACCCGCGTACCGTGATTTCCGAACTTCGGCGACTCGGAAACTGACGAGGACTTGCCAATGGTCGGAGACTGTGCGGAACTGATGATGATCTATACGGCATGCGTGTTTGCCCGCAGGGCATGCAATGAACAAGGCTGACTCCTCAATGGATGGCCGCGGTGACCAATGTAGCGACAGCCTGTCTAGTTCCGACTTCGAGGAAACGCTCCATCTTGGATTCTTCTAGTTCGATTGGAATAGTTCCTCTGGCAAGACTTAGTGTGATACGGTGGAACCCCGCATGCATAGAACTCGCAGTTCAGCTGGGCATCATCGGAACGGCTAGAAGTCATGACCTGCCTTTCCCTGAAGCGGAACATTCGTCGCCGAACCTCCCGGGAGTCCGGAGGAGGCGTCGCGCGCTTCTAATAAATGCGAAACTCTTAGTGCGAGCACATGACAAGGAATCGAATCTCGTCGGACGACGCTCCTGATTTGTTCATTCAGGTGATAGTGGAAGGAGCAACAGAAGAACCTAGGTCACCTCGCTTGAAATGGCGCGGTCTGTCCCTATAAACTTTGGGAGCAACTACTTCGGCAGACTGATGGAGAAGTCCCTCAATAAGCACGAGAAATGTATTTGCTTCATTTATCTACCACCAATTTTTCACCTCGTCCTCTGTAGGCAATTCAGTTTGCGCTCAATCATTTGGGTTTCCCCCATGGCTATCCGCTCGAGGAAATATGGGGGAGATTTCCTGGAGAAAGCGCACGGAAGCTTCGAAAAAGCACGGGATGATGCCTCAGATGCCAGAGGCGGTACCAGCGTCGAAGTTTTCCCAAAGTCGGAGGCATCAGTGACCTTCTTTCTCGCCTCCCTTCTCGTCACCGCTGAGACCGCTGAGAGATTGTCCAGCGTCCATGAAACACTCTTTGACATCCACTAGGACGTCATCGTCATCGACGTTCTTGCCCTGTAAACACGATATCGACGGGGTCAGCACGTAAACTCACGTGGAAATATTTTAGTCTTGATGCGGAGCGTCCTCGATTAGACTCCAGCCGCGAGTCACCAGGAGCTTGCGAGCTATGTTGGTCTCTAGTTCAGCAAACTTCTACTTCGTTCGAGGTTAAATCCCGAATTTCTGACTCGATATTCGCGTAGTCTATTGGCACCGATAGTGCCCATCCTAATTGAGCATCGAAAATCCAGTGGAAATGCAGGAAATTATTTCCGTTCAGAAACGATGATTCACTGTCCTCACCCTGGCCGCCGCTACCATGCTGCTGATACATGTCTTTATCTAGAACCAAATGCGAAACGTGAGGCGGAGCGAAGATTCGACTTGGTTATGAAAAAAGAGTTGACCGACCGCTGAGAGAACCGACCTCACAGCGTCGATGATGCCAGAGGCTATAAATGAATCCAGCGCGGAAGAAATTCAACGCAGTGACAGAGAATCAGAATACCTTTGTGCGCATTTCATCCCTGGTGACGTAAACGTTCTCCTTGCCTTCGATCTCTTCGTCTCTGGGTATCGCTTTCTCCAAACACATGCGAAGACCTCTCGAATTATATGTCACTTTCTTCATCTGGAAAAGGATGTATTATCTGTTCCAAGATCCCAACATGTATGCCCATTCGCCGTCACAGTGATTCGAACCAACTAGACGCTGAATATCATGGTGTCGACTTCCGAACCAGAGCTCACATTGTCTTGGATATCACCAAGAAGCTTGAAACAGGGGACGAATTTCACCGCAATTCCCGCTGCCACTCGACCTTTAGAAAGAACGACCCGAACTTTTCCCAAGGCTTCGCCCAATCCCTGACTTTGGGCTCCTATCAGAATGCCTACGAGAAATGAACAAAACATATTGAGCCGGATGCCGAGACAGGAATATTCCTGAGGTTGAGTTCCTCGTAGAATGTCGCTAAATTTTCATGAGGGGCAGGAAAAACGAGAGCTCACTCATATTCTCACCAGTAACGACACAAAGGAAGATCAAATTGCCAGGCATCATATTCGAATGACAATGAAACGGTGGGATACCATCGAGAAACTTCATCTGATTGTCGCCTTGAGATCAGCTGTTCCAGCAGCACCCTTAGGGTAAAAGTATGTTCAGCTTGAGATCAGCGCGAAGTTGAGGAGGCGCCCGGAGCCTCCGCTGGCCGAACAATCTTATTCTGCGGTCTTGGACAAATACTTAACCATTGGTGAAATTTCCTTTCCGTCCATTCCCACATCAGCTTCATCTCATCGTCTATCTTCCATCAGCATGCGATTTCCTGGACTCCTGGCCTGCCCGAGAAATTATTTGCCCTAGTCCGACGGTCCGGAAAGTGATTTTCCGTCAGGAGAGACTCTGCTGAGGGCTTTCACGCAGATTAAGCCCCGATTCCGCTGATCCGGACTCCCTCCACTGAAACATCCAACTCCAGACTACCGAGTGCTTCACCCTAAAAGTTGAATTTCGGTGTAGACAGTCCGATCGAATTTCTTACTCAGATTCGAGAACAGTTTGTCTATTGATATGCTGCAGTCAGTGTGTATCACGCCTTCCTCGAAGTAAGAACGGAATCTGGCAAGAGATCTGTTCAAAATTCTGTCGCCGCGAGATTCTGGAAGACGTCTCTGGGTCACGTCTTCCTACAATTGATCCCGGGAGACTCCCGGCAGCTATGACGTTGCCGCTTCTGGACCCTTCCCACTCGATCAGGGCTAAGGCAGCTGACTGGGTTGCTATGTCTATGCAAACATTGGACCTTTCCGGGGGTCGGGGGGGGGGGGGGGGGGGGGGGGGGGGGGGGGTCGGTCAAGAGTCCTCGTGTTTCTTCACCACTGACAAATGAGTTGCGTAATCTGCGCCGAGTCTCTCCGAAGCAAAGCGTTGTTCTCCGCGGAGCGAGTGACTGATTCGCGTAGTTAGAGCCGGCACTTGAAGTTGAGCACCCGTTCGCCGTCTCGAGAGCGTCCTGGAAACATGGAGGTTCGTTCGCGGGTTTCGGGACCCCGATCGGTGTCGGACTCGGCAGTCTGGTGTTGGATGTTCCAGTGGAGGAAATCCGGCTCATTGGAATCGGTGCTGAATTGCCGTGGAATCTCTGAGCAGGGTCTCTCCTTACGGAAAATCACTTTCCGGACCATCGGACTAGGGCGAATGATTCATCGGACTGCCCAGTCCGAAAAATCAAATTCCGGGCCGGTCTGCCCGCGCCGGATTCCGGACTCCGGGAAATAATGTCTACCAATGAGGGCTTCACGATAACTTGTCCAGTATACATCCAGGGGGGAGCGGCGTGTTCGAGCTGCAGGGTCGTTCGAGTGCATATCATTGAGGAACCTGATGAGCATGGCCAGTGGGAACATGCAGTGGAGAACCTCGAACATGTATTTATGGCGGCTAAGAAACACACATCATTGATGAACACATCAACTGAAGTCCTGGTCCACCTGGATTCCATCGGCTGGAGGTGAGAATACCTTGGTAACTCAAATGCTAAAGGAGCTGGCTCAGAGGAATCACATGGACGGACTTGAGCACATAATGGGTTCCGAACCGAGCTCTGAATTGTCCGCAGACGCGTTTCGGGTTGCGCGGTGTACGACATCTCGCAAGCATATTTTATGATGAGAACACGGCGAAGAGAATGCTGATGTGGCGCGGTTGGGTTTCTCCTCGCAGATGGGTCGAGGATGCTTTGCGGAAAAGAAATATTGGTCGACGTCGATGCGTTTCACCACCCATTCCTAGATTCGCACAGCATGAGCGATAGTCTTATAGAGGGCAGCTTGAACTTCATCTTGAATTCGGGAGTCCCTTGTGCGCAAGTCCCAAGGGCGCTTCGGGCCGATGTCTTGACGCGAGTTCGACTTGCTTCGTTGAAAGGAGTATTTGAATGTCAGAGCATGACCCCATAGAGAGAGGAATCGATTCTCCGAACGAGGTCGAATTCGAAAACTAAAATATTTTGAGCCTGAGTGAATTTCGCCTTCTAGAGGTAATGAGTGGTGACGAAAGCTTGAGCGATGGATAGCGTAGGTGCTCACAGTTGAAAGCCCTTACTAGATTCACTTATCGTCGATTCACCAACGTGGGCTGTATACCTTCCGGTCGCATCTTCTACCCCTTGTCATGCAAACCACTTGCAGCCGATTTACCGCTCACTCAGAGATGGATTCAAGAGAAATTCCGGAATGATTTGGACTCGGATTCTGGGTGAGCTGCCGTCAGCGAATTTACGAGGAACTCAATTTATCAGAGGATCTGCTTTCTTCGTGGAGCCGTCGTGCTCGAAAATCTGCCGCTCCCGGAAAATGGTTCAAGATCCTGAAATTCGTGAGACAACCAACGACGGCTTCGTCAACTGCGGAACCAAGCACCCGTGACATCTTAGTCAAGTGAGAATACTTGAAGAATGAAGAATTCTAAGAATACTCCGAAGAACTGTGAGAAGAGCTTTACTCCTCAGTTTGAGGTAATTTCGGTAGATTCAAGCGGTCACTCGCACTCGTGAGTCTATATCGTATTCGTTCTCGATCGAGCGTTCCTGCCTTTAACATTCATCCAAGCTCTACGATCGAATCACCCTCTATTATTTCCGAGAAGTGCGTCCCGCCATCTCAAAAACCAGGCGGCGTGCTTGGGAGAAGCTTCAGAAATATCTGTTTTTTTACTCCAGGTACGCCAACGTCTGGGAGACAAGGGACTACCTTTTTGACAGGAAATATTACTGGAACCTGTGCACGCATGTGAGTCCCGGTAACTTCGCACGCTGTCGCAATGTTCCGTCTATTAGGCAAAAATGTCAGATCTTGAAAATCCCATCGATGACTGCGAATCCTATGGTTGAAAAAGTATTCCCTTATCTCCCAGATTCGAGGATGAGTAGATCTGAATCGCCTCATGGTCCTGAATCTTCTCCCAAAGACTTCTTCGAAGTTTGTCTAATCTAAGCGGCTGGAAATCCCGTTTCTGGAGAAATCCGGTATTTCGCAAGAACCCGCAACGAATCCACTCGGGGAAACGTTCCGCCGTGGCCCAAGGGCTGAATTGCATCCGAACTCGTGCAAAGTCAGAGCGATCTTTTTCCCGACATTCCCGACGCAGACACACAGCTCATCGATGTGCACTCTCCCTTTTCGACATCGTTCCGGCGCCTCTCCTCAGACGTTGACGGCAGCAGCGGACGTTGCTGTTTAGCGTTTTCGAGTGAAAGGCGCGCTCTCTGACGACCGTTACAGAGTTTCGTCACATCCATTGATTCGCAACCTTCAGTACGACCCGCCTCAGCCCTCTCGTTTCAGACGGCTCGGAATCATGGCACGACACGAGTTCGGTGAGTTGCTCTTTTCGCAACGGCACAGTGGGATGTTTCATATTCGTGATGTCGGCTTGAAGATCGTGTTGTACAGCCGAGAGCAAGTTTTCGGTACCGGCTGAGGGATAAGGTTTGCGCTGCGCAGCATTCAAGGACCCTTACGATGGCGGAAGCTCGATCGGGATGTTCTTGTACCCTTGCAGAATACTGTGGACTGCCAAAGGAGGTCGTCATATGCCGCTTCGGATCAGCGTATTCAACACTAACAGTAGTGTTGCTCGACAAGAAAGCTCATGATAGCATTCAATGCACGCTGAACGAGCTTGGCGCCACGAACAAACTTCAGAGAGCAGTTTTGACGCCGAACGAGAGGGTGTGCTTCAACCATGACGGGTATTGGTGAGTCGAAATGACTTCAAGTCTTGCGACGTCGACTCTGTGTGGTTTCGCGTGGGTCAATAACAGAGTTGAACACTCTATCCTGCTCAGACGGAAATGCTGACAGGATTTCGCTGCTTGTTGTGACTACTGAGGAGTCGTTTCCTTGGTTCGCGGATGTGATTCTCTCTCTCTCTCTCTCTCCGCAGGATGCGAGCTCGTGTAAAAAATGTCCATGATGACAGACCCGGGGAGGATACTCGTGTGGACATTGAACTCGAGGATACAAACGAAGTCTTAAGACGAGTGAGCGCAGAAGCTCTGGTGGCCATGCCAGAGGCCGCTCTTCCTCAGCGAAAGGCTTTCCCTTTTTTTATCGAAGGACTAGAACCGTACAGATTCGTCATAGGTACTGTCATATAGAGCGCCAGAATTTTGCTAGAGACCTGAATTTTATTCGAGATTTGCGATTTGGTGTCCCAGCGTCACGGTCCTGGATTCAGGATCAGAAGAATTGATCCACCTGAATCCTCAGCTCACAGGTATACGACCAACGCGGTGACAGCGCAAGACTGCGCTGACACTTTGAACGACATGTGGGTTTCAAAGTCTAGAGTCGCGATCCTCAGAAAAGTGATCGCTCCGAACACCACGATGCGCGCAGCGATCCGGAGTCGAGTTTTCGTCGCTTCTCTCAGCACTCAGGGTGATTCTGATATTCGGTCATGTATCGAGTCCTCTCTCAGTGATTATGTCCTCGAACCTCTTCACGACAGATACGCCTATCTTGACTCGGGTAAGCTGACAAGATTCTCACCTGAAAATCCACATGGAAAAAACGCTCTCGGAGAACGGAACTCACGGGGGTGGATGGCTTTCAGTCCGCCATGCCGATGTGGTCGTGAACAACGGAACGTCGATTCTTGTCCCTCATCTATTGGAGGAAGAGATTTGTGAAGTCTTGTCTCTTCGGAAGAACCGAGATCGCAAACTTCAGGTCGGCCTTCGGCTCCAACGTTATCTTGACCAAGATCAAATTCTCGAGCGCTTGCTGGGCGATCGTCTGAGACGTCCCGGTCACGAAGCTGTCGTTGCCTTATCAGCTGTCTGCATATATTCGGGTGGAATCTGCCAACAAAGAGGTTCGGATCATCATTCGTCGAGCCTGGGCTAGTTTTTGGTCTTTCTCACCTATGACGTCGTCTCACGCTTGCTTCGAATCCTCGCAGGCGTCGTTCTCGAGTCTGGCAAGGTTCTCGGCATCGATACTCTGGACATTTTCGATGTGAAACAGGACGGTATCGAAATCCGTGAAATGACCCGCAGTCTGGGGGATGCTCTTCCTCACCTGGGCCTCTTCATCGATTGGGACACATCCATGACGGCGCAAACCCCCAGCCTTGGAGACTACGTTCTTGTCACAAACCTGCGGCCGATGTCGGGACCCGAAAAGTTCCTCCATCATTCGTACGACAATGTGACAATAATGAGTGAGAGACCGACTCAGATTCTCGAAGCCGAACTTATCACTGTGGAACTGGCCAGAATTTGGCGAAATCTCATACATGACTCATAAGCTCATTCTCAAGGATATCCTGCAGATGAACCAACGGTTCTCCGACGCCGCGGCTGCCGGGAATCGAAGGAAAAGCTCTCCATGGCTGAAACGCAGTCGACGACCACAGCTGCACTCAGGAGACAGCCGAAGAAAAAGCCTCACAATAAGAGAAAGGATAACTGTCGTGGATCTCTGGTCGAATGGTACGGGATGAACACTCAGCTGGCACACATCTTCTCGCGTGCCTTCGAATATCGTGAGTAGTCCAGAGGCATCGAGTTATGTTGCACGCAGATTCGCACTTCTGACGCAGTGACGCAGTCGGTGGTTCTTTGAGTTCTGTGATAACTCCCTCTGAGCACCGACTAGCCGTTGACTTTTGCAGAACCGTTCTCGTATCTGCTCGGTGGTACTATTGTATATCGCATATTTCAGGCCCCGGTAAACCCTGGAAGACCGAAACTCTGCTTCGAGAGTTTGGAGAGAGTGTGCCTCTAGGAGAACTCTGATTCCTGAACTCCAACTTGAAGATCTCAGGTTCGAGTCCCCAGTAATAAAAAAAAAAGTTTTTCCGAACCGTTTTTCTGAAGAACCTGAAGAGTTACGTAGGGAGTTCTAGATGGTTACAGCGATATGGGTCAGCTCCTCGACGCGTGTCCTCGGACACTTCAGTTCCTGTGCAGGAAGATAGAGGAAGACCCAACTCCGGCGATGGCGTCAGCGCATGTCGAGCGTAGTGCAGAAAAAAAGCAGCTCCGAAGTGTTCAATGATTTCTCATCTTCGTGGAATCCATCCGTGCTCCATACATAATATTAGTGGCGTTCTCAGAGGGGAGGCTAAGGGGGCTTCCCCCCACAAAAATGAGAAATTTCAACAGCGCTCGGAGACTTGTTGAATTCGCATGGGGTGTAGCGGTGAATGGGAATTGTGAGGCACCGATGAAACGCGAAACTGCCAAAAATGCTGCGTGATACTGCCGGCCCGTGATTGCTTCATCACCCCTTAACGGGTAACCTGCCATCAATGCTTAAGAAAAAAGTACATGCGAGGTACCACCCATAGTTAAGGGTCCGTGGGGCGCTGGCGACCTTCATACCACCTGGAGAACTCATTTTTGAAACGACCAAAAAATGAAGATTTCCAAATGGAACACATTGAGCGTGATGGAAAACAGGGAAAAACTCTCAAATAAAGTCCACCCAAAGATTCGGAACATAGCTGATAGGTGGAAGCGAGTTTCAATGAGTTTCAACGAGGCATCGCACACAAAACCACTTCCCACAGTCTCCACATCCGGTGTTGACTTTTTCCACCGTCCACAGTGCTGCTGATCTACCCTACTCTTGTTGTCGCTGCCCGAGGATGACAGCGGGTGTGATTTTTCAGAGCCATCTCTCCTCAACTTTCCGGAATCCACCATGTTTAGATCATGCTTTATAGTTTGGAAAAATACATCCCGTTTAGCTTCCCATGTGCCGACCGTGATTCCGTCGGTCGATGCCTTGCCAATAGTTTGATCTCGGCGTGAGCAAGCGCCCACGACGCATCGCGTCAGATGCTTCCTGATCTTGCGCAAAGTACTGACAAGATGTGTACCTCATCGTACAGTTTCTCTCGCAAGAGTAACGGAGGTCAAGTAGTTGTCGGCGACCAGGGTTCGTCCCTTATCCAGATATGGCTCGGCTGGCTCCAACACTACGTCTTGCGTGGACAGCTGCTTTGGCTGCGTAAACTCGCATCCGAAAAGTATCCGTCAGTGTTGTAAATTTTGAGCATCTTGATACTATACTTGTGGCTATCACCAGGCATGTACTGCTTGAAAGATAGCAGACCGTGAGTTTCTCGCCAGGCCTGGAAACTTCGCAAACCCAGCAGTAGCATGTTCTGAATCTTGATGAATTTGCTACACCTGTCAACGCTTCCTCCCTCGTCATGATCCGAAAGGTGTACAAACTGAAGCAGTAATTCGAACCTGTTTCGGCTCATGATTGAAGATACTAAGTCATCCTGATAAGAACTGTTCGTGCTCAAGAAGGCCCATGTATAGTATGACGCCGAAAATTTTCCTCAAGTCTTCAGGGTTTGTATCTCTCCGAGCATTCACCCGACTGTTCGGAGTGAGGGCTGCAGCGCTGTGGTACTTTCTCGCGTTCCGATTGGTTTCAGTAACAATGAACTCGAGCATTTCTTGATCGAGAAAAGTTTCATGCACCTGTTCTGGTCGCAACTGATCGAGGTCGAAAGGATAGGATAGATGACTCCTGACGAGTTCTCGAGCCGAGAATTTGATTCTGCGGAGGAAATTTCCGTCGATTCCATTCCGAAAAAAAAGAAAAAAACTCGTGCTTGGCGACGCATGTTCTTCGAGGGATGCGATTGAGGTGACGGAATCAGAGTCACTGTCCCAAGTCCCGACATTCCAAGAGAGAATTCCGATCCCGCATCGAGAAACGACTCATAATCACTCCCTCTGTCTCGAGTTGGGGACTCGAGCGTAGCTCCACCTCGATCAGAAATTTCCTTCCCTTTCGCCGAAGATCGAAGGCAGTGTCTAAGGGCGTGTCTAACGAACACGAGAATGAGAGCCGACTTCCGTGGAGACGCAGTTGCGCGACTGACCAGAGTATCAGAAAGCATTCCACGCTTCGTCCTCTTTGCGAAGTTACCGGGAGATTCAATTCTCCGCACCATCAGAAATTATGTCATGCGTAGTCTTTGGCGTCTGCAAGTTGAAGTAACCTTTCTCCTATCCGAAGCCACTGGGGCATCTAATGCTCCGCAACCGGCCCTTGAATCGCGAACCGTGTTGAGCTCGCTGCTGTGTGTTGCTCCAGACTCACTTCCGGACTCCAGAACTCCAGACGCTTCTCACTAGAACTCCCAACATGCAACAGCTACTTGAAAAACCCATTGAAGAGGACGTGAAGACCTCATTGATTTTGAGGTGGGTCGTTGAGGTGGAAACGATTCCGTGATCCGTTGAACTCCTCGTGATGTTACTCCAGATGCCAATAAGCGTTTAGCGTGACCACACATCCATCGCGCAGGTCTTGAGACCGGAAAGGGTGGATGGAACCCGCTGGCGCGAAACTCGAAATGCTTCGACTGGCAGGAGTTGATTCCGTGGGACACTGGGTTTCGAGCTAGACGTCGTAGTCGCTCGTTGCGAAACCGTTATAAGGGGCGGTAGTTCACGTGGATTCGTCCTATTCATGCTTCCGGTTGAACCGTGAAAACGCGAGTCTCGTCTTCTAGAATCGGAGTAAGCTCCATTTCCCTCCTATGGCGCCTCTGCTCCAGACAAAACAAAGTCAAGTTTCAGCCACCCGAGGCTGATCAACACGATTCCCGTTGTTCGCGGCCGACTTTCGCACATCATTCCTTGTTTCTTCTCCCGGCCCGGGCGGGCTCCCTATAACATTCAGTGTCGAATCGCCTCCATAATCTACAGAAATGAAATCCAAAGTTGGTGAGTTCGTTTTGATGCGCATCGATTTCCTGAGTTGATCTGAAACGTGCGTTCCCTGTATACTTCCAACACTATCGTTGTGTGACGCGTACTCCACACTGATAGATCTAAACTGTCGATTCGCTGATCCCATCTCTCCTCTCAAAACAGTGGATCAGGAGGTCATTATTTGCCGCTTCGGGTCGGCCTTCTCAACGCTCACGGTCGTGCTCCTAGAACGGAGAGTGTACAATGAAATCCAGGAGAAGATGAAGGCGCTCGACACAAAGGGATCGTTAGTTACACCGAAAATCACCGTGGGTGAGAGAGTATGTTTCAAGAGCAATATCGGCATTTGGTGAGTGGTAATCATAGCTGGCACCGAGAACAGCCCTTTCCCGCATAATGATGAAAATCATCAGTCAATCACCGAGAGCTTCAGAGTGACTCGTTTGTTCGCCTCATTCCAGGACTCGGGCTCGTATCGCAGCGGTTCGTGAAAGCGGAACAGCTGGACCCGTAACCGTGGATATCGTTATTGAAGATAGCTTGGAGACTCTGAAGCGCGTGGACGGTAGAGCTCTAGTCGCCTCGCCTGCCGCGCTACGAAAATTGAGGAACGCAGATTTATATTTCATCGAAGGATTGGAGCCCTACAAATACGTTATTGGTGCGTTAATGCGTGAATCGTTACCCCAGAAGCTGCGCTTTCTGCGATTCGTTGGCTCGAAATATTCTCGACAACCACAGAGCGTCCACGCTGCGTGACAGGCTCGTATACAATTCATTCGTGGCACTTCAGAGCTGAACTGTAGTTGTTCAGACGTCATGGCCAGTGAGTGAATCAGTGGTCGAAACTGAATCGCATTTCCATAGGCCCGAAGGGTTCAGAAGCCGTCGGAGCGCAAGCTTCTGCGAACGCTCTCAACGAGCAATGGACGAGGACGCCTGCAGGAACTAGACTGCTGCGGATCACTCCTCTCTCGATGCCGAACATCGCCAGCAAGACCCGCATGCAGGTTGCAGGCGTTTCCATCACTCAAAACTTGAGTCTCCATGCGTACATCGCAGATATTCTGAGCGATCACGTGATTCCGGGCCCCGTTTTCGAAGCAATTCGTCGTTGTGAGTACCGATTGCTCTCTCGGATGGTCACTCGGAGAGAATGATCCGATCATAATAGCCAACGAATGTTCTCGCTGTTTGAGAAGCTTTAATTGTCGATCGATGAACTGAAAACCTCTCGGGTATCCAGCGAAACACCCGGGGTTCAGGTCCCGCAACGGTCCTTCGCTTCTGTGTCCCCATGTTTCCGAAGAGGAGGTCTGCGAAGTCTTGTTCACTAGGAAGACCAGTGAACGTACGCTCGAAGTTGGTCTCCGCCTCAGCACCTACCTGGATTCCCATCTTTTCGAACGAATGCTGAAACAACGCGCTCCACTACCGCCCAGAGTGCTTTCGGGACCCGTGACAGTCAGTATCAGCAGAGATGGCTACTTCATGCAGAGAGGTACGCGGGGATGTATTTCGAGGGTGCGTTCTATTCTTCCGAAGCTAGGACCTCTCTGAGAGTTTCCGGGAGTTCTGTCTCAACAGGTGTTCTCCTCGAATGTGGACGAATCCTGGGGTCAGACACGTTGGAATCGTTTGAGCCGGATAGTGTTGAAATTCGTCTTCTACCTATTGCCTTGTGTGACGTTCTGCCTCATCTTGGTCTTCTTATTGACTGGGACTTATCGGTTCGTTCCCGGACACCGTCGCCCGGAGATTTGATCGTGGTCAAAAACTTGAAGGAGGATCGCGGGACACTTTTCCACTTCAACTTCGAGGACGTGTCGTTCCTGGGTGAGTTCGAGAGAGGCTGTCAGGAGATGCGGCAGTCGATGCAAGAATGGCCTCTCCGAGACGTCCGCCACCGATATTTGAGGTTTGCTTTACATAACAATCCAGAAAACCCCACTGTCCTTAACTATCATCCTCGAAGACTGGAGGGGAACCCCGCTCCACCCCGGAAGCAAATGAAAGAGAAGAGCAAGAAAATCGATATAGTTGCCTCAAAGGCACTCCAACCTGCCTTAGCTGAGTGGTACGGGCTCAGCAGCGAGCTCCGCGATGTTTTCCAGAACTTGTTGTCATCGTGTAAGTTTCTACAGTGGTGAACGAGTAGTTTTCTCAAAGATATCCTCCCTACCCCCACATGCTCGAAATATTTCCAAATTGGGATCGGTCGGATTGTTCAGCTTCCAGTTATTTGATTCCAGCCTCCGATCCACCTTTGGAGGCACTGCTCGTGCAGTACGGCGAGGCTATACATATTCAAGATTTGTGATCACCGGTCTGAGCCGTTGCAACTATTCCAAGTTTGTGATCGGACTAACGTCTCTTCAAATCATCTGATTTTTCGAACGAGAGAAATCTTCATAGCTTCCAACGAAGTTTCCTACACCTAAATGTTACTCGAGTTGAGTTAAATGTGCTGCAAAGCTTTGCAATAAAGTTCATCTGTGAGGAATGCTCCCAATGCCATCAAACTGGATGCTCTCACAGTACAACCTCGATTATCTCAACTCGATAGACAGTGCAGCCCCAATTATTTCAACCGCGATCATTCCAATTTACGATTATTTTTCCCTAATGTTTCCGATTTGAACGAAAGCTCCTGAAGAGGCGCATCTTATCGCATTTTTATTTTCGAGAGTCAGATCAGTGTTTTGTTTTCCGGAGCTCGTCGAAGTTCTCCTCAATTTAAGTGTTTCACCTCAGAGGTCACTCAGCTCTCATCTCATGTCCCTGCTTTTTAACGCGCCGACAACTCGGTAGGGGTCATGACGGCTTCGACGAATAGCAGCTCTGAAGAGTCGCGATAGACCAAAGTTTTTCTTCCGAACCAGAAGCCGTTCGCCGCGATGACTCTCTTGAGTCTGCTGCGGGCTGGGATCGAGAGGAACCTTTCCGTTTTTGATTTTTCGGAGAATTGGTTGAGAATCGGGGATTCCCTGGAAGGTTCTTCCAGAGGCCATGGATTATGTTGAAGAGAACTTCGACGAGCTCTGGAGAACGCAACACGGATCTGATTCTCAAGAAAAAAACACGGAGGCCACGAAAATGTCGCAGCTCAGAGAACACACCCTGTATGATAGAGACTGTATTGAGGTGGGACACTTTCGATCTCCGAGAATCGGTTGCTACGATCCTTTCTCACTTGGTCCGTGAAATCCCCACGCTCGGATCACACACAAACACACTCAATGTCCAACATCAAATGAAACCTGACAGTTTATTTGATGACGGAGCCGACATTTTCAGTGACGGCAAGGGCTCTGTAAATCCTCTCGGAGGGCTGACCGGATACTGATGGCATGTTATCTCCGACGAGCCCTCCCGAGCTAAGCCAGCTGTTGAAGCACGGACAGCTGCCTCTGAGCTACTGTGGTTCGATACTTGGTAGTGAGTCGTTACACGCAACGGGAAACTTACCGGAGAACTGTAAGAGGGAAGAGGCGGCGGTCTGATGAGAAGAGATTCCCGATTCAATTACATGAAAGAGTTACTACGTTCGCTGCTTACCAGTTCCCGTCAAAATGCATCCATAACTCGAAAGAGCGAGCTGCATGGCTGCCACCGCCGGGCCACAGAGACGCGGGCGATGACCAGAACAAAAGACAGGGATTCCGTGTTCGCTGTACGACGATTTCCTGTTTGAGTTTTACGGGCGAATGTGCGCGCTTCTTGCGGATCCGGATCCGCGAATCTGGCTGGATGAAGGCCTGGTCCAGACACGCTTTGAGGTTTCCGCGCCGGACGCAGGATCACAGAGGAAGCCGAACCAGGGAATCTGATCTATCGATGGTTCAATCTACAGATAGATGTTCGCGGGCATGCTGCATTTGAAAATCAGTCCGCGAGCTATGTATGAAACGTCAGATTCATTTTTTGTTGTCCCCTGCGATTCCATCGATCTGCCGATAATCCTCGGCCCGAGGAACGTCGATAGACACCCGACTTCACACAATATGGCTTCCGATTGGACCGGCGAATCCTTGACTGAGCCGCGAGTCGTTGGATATGCAGCCACATCACAAATCATCAGATTTGCGAAATCAAACAATTGTGCGCAGATGCTATCAGCCGTGGCAGCCGACATACGTGGTCCTGAGCAAGAGTGCCAGCTGAGTGACCTCAAACGCAAAATTCCGTAAGGCTGCCGAATCGAGACCAGACCTCAATCGGTAAAAGGAGAGTACAACCATAAGTTCTTGCCCCCGAATAGTTCAACAGGAAAGCACTTTATTTGACGACGTCGTTCAGCTCCCGAGCTATCGCCAAGTCTCGCTCGCGAATGACCAAGCTTCCGCACCGTCTCTCTTTGCGACCGTCGCTTGCTGCTCGTGCGCTGATGCACACTTCTCTCGCATTCCTTCCATGAAACTTGCGATGACGGCGTGCGTACGAATCTTGCTGAGCACAACGAATCGCCGTATACAGAGAGCTACAGATTTTTACCATTTGCTCCAATGTTTTCAAGAGCAATCATTTCTTTCTCGTACATGGTTCTGTCCAAGCTTGACAAACATATTCTCGGGGAGGTTTCGAAAAAGTGAATCGATGCGATGTTCGCGGACAACCTCCGCGACGTGTCCTTCATTGGAGAAAAGTGTCTCCGTGAACATCTCTGTCCTTCATGAAGAACCATTTCGATGTATTCTCGTTGACTATTGCAGACACAGAACAGGAAAAACTCGGAGCGATCGCGTACCGCAGATTTCATGAATTGTCAGCTACCACTCTTAAATATTAAATCTCAAAAAGTATCATTTACGACTGGATGAAAAAGAAGGAAGCGCTCGCAGAAACCCATAAAATCGCTGTTCATCCAGGAAGAGCTTGGTGAAGAATCCTGCGATGGAGCTTAGGGTAAAATGATGTGTTCTGAAGGAGCAATATAGAAACATCGTTCTGGTTGAAGAAATGAGGAAAACAGCAGATGATGCCCAAAGCCATGGGAACCACTATTTAAAGGCGTCTCCTCAATGGGCCGACAGGTTCGTGAGCCGGGATGGGTTTGCGTTCGGAGCCGGACGAGCGTCGATCACTCTCTTTCGACCGACTTCAGACAGAAGATGGTCGATTCCTGGGAGCACGTCGAGGAAGAGACAAAAGACATCGCTCCGTCCAACGTAGGAGACATGGACGAAATTACAGTACAATTTTATATCGTCTTCGGCAGGACTGTGGCGGTTAGGGGCAGTGACGAAGTGGAAATAGACTCGACTGGTCATGAGAAGAGCAACCTGACGGTTGTTTAGGGCGCCACCGAAGCTGGAGAAAAGTCAATGCCGATGCTGATCCTTAAGAAGAAACGTGTGCCCAAAGAGGAGTTCCCTCCGGCTGCGGTGTTGAAGTCAACGAAAACGGGTGGATGGACGAAACCCTCATAGTTGAGTGGCTGCGAAAAATTTGGCAGGAAAGGCCCACGAGGTCGACCCAACCAAGTCCCTACTCATAATGGACTCGACCCCGTGTCACCCCACAGATCGAGTGAAACAAGAGCTGAGATTGCATTCCAAGACGGGAATGTATCCAGGGGGACTTGCGAAGTACTGCCAGCTGCTTGATGTGGGCGTTGACAGAATTTTCGAAAATGGGGGAAAAGGGGCGAGCCCAGACGACGAATGTTCTGAAATTCGTGAGGAGACCGAGAATCCAGATGATTCCGACTTGTCTGAGGAGTCTGACAGGGAAGACAGACGGAGAGTCGCCATGGCGAGCCGGCTATATCCGCATTGTTTCAAACCGGGCCGTTCATTGGAGCGCGTCCCCGTGGTATTTCGTTTTGTGTCGCACTTTTATCAATGAACTCAATTGTTTATCTACCAAGCGTCGAATAAAGCCGAGATGTTCCTGCGTGACATCCTCCCCGATAGTACTGAATCGTTTTGGGAGCAGCTCATTGTTCAGCTCGGCGGTATGTGCTACTTCTGAAAGCTTCCTATTTTGTGAGCCTACTGTTGATCAAATTTTCACGGCCCCGTGGCTCCTCCGACGGAACGCAGTTGAGGTAGGTTCACTGAAACTGTATATCTGCTCCCGCGGCCTGTATCTGCTCTTCTGTGGCAGCTAGGAACTATCTGAAGTGACCCCCGAGTGGAGGACGCTTCAAGCTACTCACAACAACTGAGACGTAACTTCGTTCTCTTCCCTTGGGGGAAAGCGTCCAGATTTCGCGGTTTTGCCCTGATTCTTCCCCGCCAGGATGAGGCAGAGGGCTGTTTCTTTTTCTGAACGGTAGATAATTTCATGCTCCTCATATTGAACAAGAACGATGGCCACCCGGCTCCGAGAACCATAAAGAAATTGAGATACACATACTGAAAAAGAGTTTCAGAGCAAAAAGCAATCAGAGTCTGCTTGATCACGAATTGCTCGAGGACTCCGCTTGCGCTTGGTTACATCCCAGTTAACTTTACTCCCACGTTCATGAGCTGAATTGCAAAGAAAAGCAAATAGAAATCGGCGCGCCTGGCGTCGAGATATCCGGGGAATAGTGGTCGGGAATGGGTCGGGGCACGTTTCCGACAAACCGAGCCTCGAAGTTAGCAATCACTTGAGTGAAGGCTCGCCATTTATTGTGGTTTTCACCTGATCTCTCGGCACCAGAACCAGCTGGAGACGTGTATCTCTCCGTTCGGTCTCTCTCGATGCCTCCCGGTTCTGACCCCATTTCTCGGCACCAGAACCAGCTGGAGACTTCAATCTTTTTTTGAAATGAAGCTGATCAATTACTCTCGGAGCTGAGCTGAAACTTTCGGGATCCGAGCCAGAGAATATTTCTGAAATCCGACTCTTGGAGCCATCGGTCAAATATCTTCCCTGTTCTCGGATAATGAGCAGTGAAGATCTGAGGCGGGACAATATCCCAGATGAAAACTACGATTCCGGAAGTGACAAGGGAGCCCACAGAAATGATGACGGGATACGTGAAGAGACGCTCAACTAGTGGCAACGGTCAGGGAACAGCTCGGCGACCGGCAGATGGTCCTTCAATAGCATATCGGATCTGCGACGCTGGCGCAAGCGGGACCTCGGTGAACTGACGTTCCCCTCTACCCAAGTCCTTTCAGGACACGGAGGTTTCCAGATGCATCCTTTTCGCTCCAAGGGAGCGCCTAGCCCACTGGGCTTCTTTTGCGATTCAGAGGCAGAACACGATGATCAGGAAGGAGTGGATATTACGTACAACATTCGGCACGAGTTTGACATGTGTATTCACATTCTTGGAAAAGCGCCATCGAAACATTTGCTCAATCCTTCGGCTCGCTCCGGAACCGATCCAGTATTGGCGGGGTAGTTCGTTGCTGGGAACTTCTCCCCGGAGGGAGGGGAGCGGGACGAAAAGACGAGCTCTACACATGCAGGGTGATAGCTGTCAGCTGAACCACGATGATGGTTGCCCTTCTTTTGGGCATAACTCAGCCGCTAGTGAAAATCTGTTTTTTTTTCTCTCTTTCGATAGTTCTTTGAGAGACGCATCTTTTCCCTGTCAGTTTTCAAAATTTGGTTGGGAATTGGTGATTTGAGAACATGTCGAAGTCGACTTTCCAGTCAGTTCTTTCCAAATCGGGTTCGATTCGTCTTTAATCCCTCTCCAATATGCCCCCATTAGCGCGCGGATCCAACGCCATGCGTCGAAGATCCAGTGTTCAGACCTTAATCATGCCGTTCGCAATCCAAGGATGTTCTATCTTTGCTCAGGAAGGAGCCTTCTCCCTTTCAAATCGGTCTCCTCAGTGAGCCAAGGGGCGATTTTGCGGAGAGACCACAATCAGGTGGGGCCGCGAAGACTCGATTCCCTTGAGTCCTCTGGATTTGCGCTGGACCCGCGCGCCTATGGCTATATATCGTAGAGGAATAAAGAACCAATCTATCCCATTCTGGAAAGTGACGATGCGCTGGGAATCGGCGCTTTGAGAGCCTGCTCAAGTTTGGGGTAGAAAAAAGAAATAAAAAACATTGTGCTCTCAGATCACCAGCTCTCAACCGAATTTCGGGAACACAACGAACCACGTCTATGGTGGAGATTTATCCCCCAAGAGATCGGAAGGAATGGAAAGGACTATCGCCCCAAGGAGTGCGTGTTTGGCTACCCTGACTACATCCTGAGGATAACAAAGTTGACTTTCCCGATAATCGAGGAATAATCGTGAAACGAGACTAATGATTTGGCTCGAATCATCAATCAGACGCTGGATTCTCTGACAATGCAGACCTTCCGTATCGGACCTGGAGCAACGCCTCTGCCAGTCAACGGCCTTGCTTTCAAGGATAACAGCTTGAAGAGACAGCCAAACAAGAAACTTCACTTGCGGAAACCCACGAAAGCAAAGGAGCAGGATCGAAGATCGTGCTCGTTGGGGTCAGCTCTCGCTTTTGGTTTCATTTCAATCTGCTTGGCCTGCGTTTCCTTGCTCGATTCTCGGCAAGGCCAGAAGCCTGTCAATCCGCCGATACTGGATATGATTGATCCAAACGAAGGACCGATGTACGCGATGACCAGCCAAGATGAATGGTGCGCCTCAATAGTGAACTACTACGAACCGCCAGAGGACTTTAATCTATGGCCTCTTATGGCGAATTTGAGTCTGATGTCGAAAGCCGGCACCTACAACCATAAGCATTTATTTTTCCATCCGGAACTGATCGTTCGGAGTCTCAACTCCACGGGAAGAACAGCGTTCATTATCTGTGTGACCGAGCCGACGCTGTTGTTGATCGTCGATTTCAACACATCGCTCATACTCATGTCGAAAACTGATGCGGCATGTGAATCGACGTGAGTGCTAGCCCCGACGGATTTCTATCGGTGCTATGGCTCGCCCCCTCCGTTTCTCGATGAGATGAGCTGGAAGAATCTCATGCGTTTTTTCTTATAGGGACGCCTTCCGGCACAGTGTGGTTAGAGCGATGAGGAGGGAACCATTGAGTGGGATGGCTTTCTCCCTGACGCGAGTCGGCTTCTTCTTCCTATTCAGGGTGCAGGTCAACAAAGAGACATCGAGGATTTCCGTCTACTTGTGTAAGCCAACCTTGAGTGATCAATGCGAGAGCCCATTGGGGCGCATGAGTGTGCGTTTCTCGCGGCTGAATATCGCCAGTACTGTTGTTCCTGTCGCTATGCTCTATTCAGAACAGGATAACATGTTCATGCGCTCTATCAAGTTCAATTGCAAGCTGACGCACAACGGTAAAAGTATGTGTTGGAACCCTAAAACTTTCAGCGCGGAGTTTTGTGACTGACAATAAAGTATGTATTTTGGAACCCGAGAGCTCGGGGAATAGTGATTCCCACGTTTTTGTTTCTCGGCTGAACCTCTCAGCCAGCCCTCAGGAGTGCACCGGAATCACCGGAGCATTGCTTCAGTAACACTCCCTATCGCCTCGCAAATCCCATTGCGGACGGTGGGCTTGGGTCTTAAGATGGTTCAGATTCAATTCTGATATGAATTAAATCCTCTTTTTACCACATAAGAAAGATTTCTGTCCCGCAATTGCTAGCTTAGCGTGGCACCCAGTGTTGGTTTATGCCACCCTTCCAGCGAGCGGTGAGTGATTCCCACGTTGGCTGGACCAGAAGGCTTATGACGCGCACGTGCAGTATACTATTGGGTGCGTGCAGAAGTTCTGAGCGCTAAACTTTGACAGCTCATGACTTCGCTCCCAGAGGTCGCTGAAAGATGGTAAAATACTCGAGATACGCGGAATCCAGTCAGCTCCCAGATGTCGGTTCGTTCTGATTCAACAAACGGCCTGCCAACACCGACGGTTTTACCGAAAGGGTCGAAAATCGAAACATCGCGATTTTTCGATTCAGGCGAAACTGAGACCATGAGCCCCTTTTTTCTCTTCGGAATCATTAGTTCGTCGACAATCAAGCTGTTTCCAAAAAAAATTGAGCAATTTGGCCGCTGCCAAGCGGAGATATCGGCTTCGGAGAATTCGATTTTTAGCCCTCTCGATCCATGCTGAGTGAATAGTAAAAATATGGGTGTTTTCCGAAAACGCTCCATCTCCCCCCAAACACGAGCCAATTTGAGATACTGCAGTGCACGTCATATGACCGGGTCCAATGTTTTAGAAAATGTCATATGATCCATTGCAGGCTTTCCAAGAGTTTCCAGGGAAAATCGTGCCGGGGCCAGCCATGAGACGGCTCAGCCAGCGAAACTGAACTTTGTGGTTCCGACTCGCAAATCGATGCTATTGTTGGAGAGCTTAAAAATTTGATCAGATGACATGTTTTCGAAGCTTCGAGCCCGGCTATATGTGCTATGCGGCAACTCAAACAGGGCTCGTCTTTGGGTGAAGAGGGAGCTTTTTTGAGAAGGCCCATCTTTTTCCTATCCACTCGACATAGATCGAGAGGGCTAAAAATGGAAACTTCCGAGGCCGATAACTCCGCTTAGCAGCGGCCGAATCGCTCAATTCTTGTTTTGAAACAGCTTACTTTTCAACTCCATGATTCCGGAGAGAAAACAGGAGGTCATGATATCAGTTTCGCCGGAATCGAAAAAGCGCGATTTCTCGATTCTTGACCCTTTCAGTATAACCGTCGGTGTTTGCGGGCCGTTTGTTGTATCAGAACGAATGAATCGAATCAGATCGACAGCATCTCAAAGCTGACTGAATTCCGCGTATTTTGAGTATTTTGACATCCTTCTGCGACACCTGCGAGCGGAGTTATGAGCTGTTAAAGTTTTGCGCTCAGAACTTTTGCACGCACCCGATACTAAGCGGCAGCTTTCTCGCTGCCCCGAAGACAAGCTGCACGGAGCACTGCTGCACGGTAACAATGTGAACTGGGCAGCTTCATCCCGCTGGGTGGAAGATTCCCCTAGCCAATACACAGAACGTCGGTCGCCGTTATTGTGCCAGGCTCTCTTTGCTCGTGGCTATGCGCTTGACTTGTGGTTTCGCCATCGATCGACCGAGCGCGAGTTCCATTCTCGGGCCAGGCCGACTCCATCTGAGATAGTTTCCATGTTCCCCAGCCTGTCAATTCGGCACTACCGAAATCCGGCACCCGTTCGTGCAACTCAGTAGTATGATTCTCGTTTCTGGATATACGAGTGTATACTTTGCTTTCCGGCATGTGGCGTCCTCAGAAAATAGAGACGACCAATGTCCAGGCTATCTTCCCTGTGATCATCCAGGTTTGTTTTTCCCCCCTGCGGCTCGGAGTGATCAACGTGAGCCTGGAATCTTCGTACCTTCCCATCTCTTGCTCAATAATCTGTGAGAAAAAATCGGATTCTGGACTTTTCTTTCTCGATCGATGGCTGGAAGGATTACGCATCTTTTACTAAACATCTATCCATTACGAGAATTGCGTTTCCTAGAGCTCCTGGAAAATACTTCTTGTTGTACTTGTTCCACAAAACTGATCGGAAAACATCAGAAGTCAACCAATGAAGTTCACATTGATTCCATCACTTGCTATAATGGCGAGAATCCGCCTAGAGCTCAAAATCGGCGATCGATCTTAACAGGCTCACGAGAATCGCTGGTTTCTCGACCGAATCCTGCCCTCGATGCATTCCAACGCTTCTCCTCAGGTGAGCCAAATTCGAAAAAAATCTACGATGGCACAAAGTTGCTAGGTCAGTCCAGAATACGAGAGACGGCGGTGTTCAGTGGGTTTCAAGTCCCATTCTAGCTGCATGATCACAGCAGTACATGTGCTTCGAGCAGTCACTGGAACCCCCGGCCTGAAAACTAGGTTTTCAGGTCGGATTCACCTTTCCGAGTCTGGTACTTTGAGAATATCTCGGAACTCTTCACCCTCGGATTTTTCGTCCCGAATCCGGCTTCCCTGAGGAGATACGGAGGGAATGGATCGAGGATGAGATTAGGTCAATGAGCCCGCGATTTTTTAGAGGCTGATGATTAGGACGTTCCCGGGTGAGTTTTGTAGGGAGTGGGAAAAATTAAATTTCTCGAAGTGCTCCACGAAACCCGATTCCTGACCCATCGAAAGCAAGAAAAGATATCCAGAATCCGATCATTCTCCCGATGAGCGAAAGAATAAACAGTAAGAAAATTCTAGACTTACCTTAACGACCCTATACATCTGCCGGAGGAAACCGAACGTTCGTCGTCAGCGTGGATCCAGATTCCGTTAGGCGAGCGCCGTTGGACCTCTTCAGACTGAGAAGGACCAGGTCTATAGGCCAGTGGTCACGCTGCCTGGCCACTGTCGACAGTAGCCTACATGTGGATCGAGCCAGTTTTTTTTTAGTGAGGAATTCCATTCTGACGAACCCCGAAAAGCGCATTGCACGGCTTCGAGTTCGAATCAATTTCAATGTCGCGATCTGAGAACTGCCATCACAAATGAGCTTTTTGTTTTATTGGGATCATGGTTTGAAACACTGCACAGGCGCATACGTTTTGGGGTTCCAACACATCTGAATCTCTTTTTGGCTAACTTCGCAAATATATTTGGGACTCGATTTGAAGGTGTTCATATTTTCGGAGTATACTAACGCAAAGTCTGTGATTCCTCTTTTGACATTCAGCTTGTCGAAGCTCGCTTTCATGAAATCCACGGGTTCTAAACAGCCATCAGGACCTTGGTTGCAGAGCACGAACTCGGCTCGCATCTTTCCGATGTTCACGGTGACAGCAAAAGGGATCGTCTCCGTTCTGGCCTCTGAACTCAGCTTGAAAGAATCATCAGCCTCCTCGTCGATCGCACTCTCGACGGCATCGCGGAACGATGATCTGGAAAAATGAACTCCGACTGTGAAATCTGAAGAGTTCGCACGAATGAGAAAGCCAGTTAGAGCACTTTCGAGTGATGAGTATGACTCACGAGCCTTTGCAGGATTCGCCAAGTTTCGTCAGCTTCACGATGTTGTCCGTCAAGTCTATTGTCAAGATGAAAGCTGGTTTCGTAATGCAGAGAATGAAAGCAGTCTGGCCCGACTGTTTGGTCTGATTAGCCACGACCATTTCCGGAAATATTTTGATCATTTTGTCGTATTCGTCCGCTACTTTTGAGAAAACGGTCGTGTTCGTCACGATCAGGGCTGCGAGGGGCGATGCTTGCACCCTGGAATTCCTGGGTCTGGTCACAGGATGGCCGCACCAATCGCTCTGTGTTGGGAATGCGTATTCCAAATACTCAGCAACCATTCCACCGCTCATACCAGATCCGAGAGAATTTTCCTTAGCTTTCTGGTACCGGTAGCAGAGGAAGGCGACCAACAGAATGAGTATGAGTAACGGAATCTTGACCACCGTTCTCATGCTCACATTCGGATCGCGCACCGCAACGAGTTTCCTACGCGTGGAAACGTCATCGTTCTGCGAGGTACCCAGAGTGAGGAAACCTGGGAGCTTGTTCGTTCTGTTCTTTTCGGAAGAAACTTTCTCCTCGACGACCTCCTTGTCCTTGTCACGGACCAGCGTTCTGCCGAACAGTCCCGGTTTTTTCTTCTTATCTTCGTCGGGCTCTCCTCGATTTCTCTTCAGCAAGTTGTCAAACATGCCCGGCTTCTTGGTGTCGTCATTCACGGCGCGCTTTTTGTCCCGGCCCAGCATTTTGTCGAACATGCCCGGCTTGTTCTCTGCGTCATCAGCAGGCTCGGTTTTTTTGCCCAATATATTTCCCAAGAAGCCTTTATCTTTAGCCGCGGCCTCAGGCTCTTTATCTCTAGCCCCAAACCAAGATCTATTTGACGTCGGTGCTGCTTTAGCTTTGTTCTCTACAGACGGTTCAGGTTGCATACCCGTAATGCGGTCTTCCTGAGTCTTGTCTTTCCTACCCCAGCTCGAGAAGATTCCCTTTTTCTCAGCCCCAGGACCTGCGGCATCCTGAGCTCTCTCCTTATTATTCCAATTCGAAAATAGTCCAGGTTTCTCAGCTGCTTTGTCTTTGGGCTTGCCTTTGTTGCCCCAGTCAGAGAACATTCCCTTCTCCTTCGTGGCATTCTGAGATTTATCTTTATTTGCCCAGTTGGAAAACAGTCCACCTTTGTCAGCATCAGTGTTGGGAGCACTTTTAGGCTTGTCTTTATCACTCCAGTTGGAGAACAATCCCTGCTTCTCAGCTCCCGGGTCGGCGGTGTTCTTAGACTTATCCGGACTGCCCCAGTCGGAGAACAATCCCTGCTTTTCGGCGCCCGAGTCGGCAGCATTCTGAGATTTATCCGGACTGCCCCAGTTGGAGAACAATCCTTCGTTCGCAGCTCCAGGATGGGGAGCTTCGGGAGGCTTCTCCGAACTCCCCCAGTTGGTAAAAAGTCCTTCCTTTTCAGCTCCGGCATTCGCGGTGCCCTGATCATTATCACGATTACCCCGATTGGAGAATAATCCATCTTTTTCGGCTGCGGGATCGGCGTCTTCCACCGTCGGAGTCTCCGCTCTACTGTCCGAGCCCAACATCTTGCTTCAGCCGATGACTTCGTTATCCTGGGTTGATTCCGCTCAGAGAATCCAAACTGACGGCTCTATCCATCCGCCTGCCTGGCATCTGCGCTGTCGTCGGGAGTCCTCCGAAACGGGGGATCCTGAACTTGTACTGAGGCGGCACCGTGGATACCGAGTGTCTAGATCTTCAGAGACGGCTCAATAGCAGTTGCTTCGTGAGAGTGGGTTGTAGCGCTACAAGAGTATCGCGGAAGTATGATCGGAGCGCGGTGAACGCGATGTCGGACCTGACTCTTCAAGCCTTAACCACGGACTTCAGGTTGGTTCAATGTCTAGGTCGGGGTGAGAAGGCGTTTACCATGGCAAGGAATCACTGCACGAATCAGAAAACCGATTCGGCGTGGGACCGCGGCCATGTGTTGTTCGATGAACGTTCGTGTGACTGAATTTCTCGACAGCTGTCCATCATGTTGTGATTCGCAAAGAAGAATACACTGCGTAATCGCTGAGCGCGTTCCGGCCTCAATCACTGTTCCGGCTCTAGCTCATGAGAGCGTCTTCCCTGGATCTGAGAAGCTTTCGGATAGCACTGCATGAGTGCTTCGTCTCTCCGAATTGGAACCAGCAGCCCTATTGAGCCCTCTGATTTCGGATGCGATCCACTGCTGCCGCTCCGTTTCTCTCAAAAAAGCTGCAAATGCACAAGATTGCATCATCGAGACGGGTCGATCTTTATGGGACTGTCCTCGACATTCGCTCCTAGACTTCCCGAAAATATCAAAAATCGTTTCTGCGGGCGAGTGGAGATCATTAGCAGCAACTTTTGGAAGCCCATTCTACTCTCGATGCGATCATGCGGCTCGAGAATCGTTCTCCTACAATAGGCTTGGGCTTTGAGACATCGTCCTTCCTATTTGTACCTTGGAGACTAGGAGGCAAGGGACTACTTTCCTGACGGGGAACATCGCTGTAACTTTTGTTTGTGTGCACGCATGTGAGACCGATGACTTCGCACGATGTAGCAGAAAAATCCTAGATCTTGGAAATTCCATCTATGACTGTGAATCCTTGGTATATTTATGATTGAAAAAGTAGTCCCCCATGCGCCAGACTTTTGTGTAAGTATCGTATTCTTGATCTCGTTAAATTTCCCTGGCGGAGGGAGACTACCCGAAGATGACGACCCCGCTACGAATTTTCGCAACACTGCCGGTAACAACTCCGACCCCTGCACGATCTTTCAGTGTGCTAAACTGCTGACAAGTTGTCATCATCATCACATCCCCTGGCCCACCTCAAAGAATAAGCTGGGCACACCATACTCTCCGGTATCCGTGAAAGCGACCTGACCATACTTCAAGACTTTTTCTCTCGGGCTGTGCCCGAAGCCCTACTCGATGATTGCGGATCAGGTTCTCGAATCCAATGCTGAACTACTACTCCAGCCGTTTCTTGCGGAAGTATTTCTCTTAGGTCGTACCCCAGCTTATCGAGCCCGACCTTGACTTGAATCGAAGAGCCCAGATGCAGAACGTCGTAACTCCGAATTTCTAGAAGTTAACTTGTCAGTCGGAAATCCATCGAACCGAGTTCCGACAACATTATTTTGCGCTTACCTGGGCAACGCAAAAAGTGGAGGGGAACAAGGAGTAAAGGGTTTTCAAAAAAATGCAAGATAGCGTTGGGAAGAGATCGGTTCGACGGATTTCTGACTGACAACTCGACCGTTGAAAATTTTGAGTTATGACGTTTTGCATCTGCGCTTTTCGATTGCTTCCCCTGGTTTTCGCTCGAAGACTTCTGTAAACGGTCTTTCGGACACTCGCACACGGTCTTGTAGACTCGAGTAGACGATCCCACAGGCTTCCGCACCTCGGAATCATCTGCCCAGACCTTGAAAAGTATGATCTACCCTAAAACCATCTCCGAAGATCTCCGGGACTATGATGAGAACGAGACTATTGCAGGAACGTTTCAGAACTCAACTCTGCCCCGAGAAGTGTGGTCAGATGGAACCCGGAGGAATCTCCAAAGATCCCCGAGAGTATGATGAGATCCAGAGTACTGTTGGAACGTTTACGGAATCAACTCTAAAGACGCCGAGAAGTACGCTCGGATCGGCCCCGGGATCATCTTCCTATGCGCCGAAGAGTTCGCTCAGATCTCTTACGCTGACGCTTAGTACGGCCCGACAAACGCACGAAGCGGATTACATATAGGAGAGAAGTTCCTCATCTGATGAGTCCCTTGCGGGATCCGCAGTCATTGGCATAACTTTTCCGCTGCTGTAGTCATGCTCTGTGAATCTGAGATGTAACTTGTTGACGCATTCGTACCAATCCGACTCGATATGGTCAAGTTCCGGCACATGAGGGAGTATTCGAGTATGGTGTCTTTCAAGCGAAGAATGTCTTAGAAATTAAATATCGCGAGCATGGAGCAGGTGAGAGCGAATTGATCTTCGAGGTTCACTCAGAACGTTGCTGCAGTGTATGGTTACGATATTGGATGAATTGTGATCAATGCTGTCACGGGGCACAGAAGTTTGCCATAATTTGCATGCTCCGGAGGTATTGCGAAACGAGAGAGCTCAGTTTTCCCTTCATCATCACTTGGGAGCCGAGGAGAACATGAGCGCCAGCGCTGCACCCACAGATCATGTACCGTCAAGTATCACTGCTGAGTGGGGATCGTGGAACTAACGAGCTCTCCAGTAACTCATACAGTGTTGGAGGGCGATCGCCCCTCCCATGAATTTTTCGTCGACACTCCGAACTCCGTAATTAGGGCTGCGCAAAACTAGAACCGTTGATCTTTTTGGTGAAAGCTCGGCAGTAAGAGAATAAGTGTAAGAGACCCAATCTCTTACAACATTTCGGTCGACGCGCTATCGATTGCATAATATTATCTTTGGTTCTATTTCGTTTGGCGCCCTGCGAGTTAAGCTAGCGAGCATCAACGCGCCTAGGGGTTCGCCTACCGACAGGCTCAGCGGAGCTTAGCCATCATGCAAGCCCGATAATTTTTTCCACCGGAGCTCGCACTGACGCCGTCGCAACGCCTAATGAGCCTACGCAAGGGTTCTCTTCGCGAGTTATTGGCGTACTCTTGCGAGTTGGCCTGGGTACAGTGCCTGGCCGTGCAGTTGCAATCAGAATAGACAAAGGATTGCTCGCGGCTCTAAAAGCTCCGCGGTCGTCGTAGACCATTCCCCGAAGCCTTTCGACGCCTCTCGTAGGCCAGTAGACTGCTCTGGCCCCTTGCCGTATCCCATCACATTCTGGTTCACTCTATTCCATTCCCATTCCCATACTACACGACTCAGCTCCCGCACTCGTTTTCGCTGGCGATCGAGCCCGCCGTCCCTGTGTCTTGATTCCGGGCATCCCCTCTCCGCATATCCTCTCCACTTCTCGGCTAGGGTGGCCTGTGAAAACTTGAAATAACTGGCCATTTTTGGCTGCTCAACTCTCCGGGCGCCAAACTAAAAAGCACCTTATCTTTCAAATGCTATATGAGTGATCCCCGAGGCGTCAGCTCGTTATTCTCTCGTCTGGCGTAAGATCTCAGTTGATGCGCGGCGTTCTTTCCTGACTCATATAACTTTTCTTGCACGGAGAGCTGGACTGGGAGGTTCATCGACCACTTGGGCTCACCTGGATCTCAAATAAACTCAATGAAGTACACTATCCGATACGAGCAGGGCGTAGCCAAGGGAGGGGCTGAAAAGGCTTCAGCCCCCTTGGGACTTCCGAGTTCATACCATCTCAGTCGAGCTTTCGAAACAGATTTTGCATTTCTAGCCGTTCGAAATCGAGCAATATATAATATGATATTGTAGAGGAGACAAATGAAGACCATGGGTCCTAAATCACTTGAGGAACGGAAACCTCAACGCCTCGCTTCTGGGCTTTCAAGTCGAATGTAAGTCTCGCGTTGTCGTTGACAAGACGATCCTGCCGTTCCCATTGGACTCCATTGAAGGATAGATTTCATAGACTCTCTATGCATACTTTGAGAGATGAAGGGCAGGTCACTTCGGAAGGTTACGGAATGCGTGAAAGGTAGGGAGACGGAGAAAAAATCAGCTTCCCCCCCCTCTCACCTCTCCGGGATGAATCCTGGCTACGCCACTGGATACGAGTGCCTTTCTTTCTCGCTTCGGGCTGTTGGTGATTGGTCCGATTGAGTTTTGAATGAGCAATTTCCTTCCGCTTTGTTCGCCCTCAATGAACACCCATCGAATCATCAGAAAGAAAACCCCCTAATCCTCAATTCCTTGATACGCAACTGAATCTATCCGAGTCCAGATCGACCGATGAACGCTCTTTCGACAGTGCACTGCTCCGCCTTCATAGAGCGTGAGCTTACGCTGAAATCGATGCTTCAGCGCTATCTTGAGTGTAAACTCAACCGTCCGATACCGACTGCCTATCGCTCACGCTCCTATATCGAGAGCGGTGCGCCCGGCCCTCTATCTTCATGACGCGGATGTCGGGATCGATCCCTCAGCCCTGGCCAGAGAAGTCTTCCGCACGGGAGGCGATTCAGATCGACCCGTGCCCGGGGAAAATTTTGGGCTCGAAGAACCCGTCCCGTGATTCCAGTAGTTGGACCGGAGCGAGGCTGTCTGGCTTGGAGGTATCCAGTTGGGGGTAAATCGGATCCACACGACAAAAGAGTCTTCGTCATCGTAGGGGACCACTCCGAACGTCTCAGAAGAACCGCACATCGCTCAATAAGCTGACGCTGCTCAAAGTGTCGTTTCAGACACCAACAAGTCGAACAAACGACGACGACAGAATTCCATTCTCAGGAATCGTTGATCGATAAATTCAGTCCCAGGGTGTGCCGTCAAGGAATGCTCCGAATCGATTCAAGCGTCCACGTAGCAGCTCCCGCTGGCTGTTTCCTCCGGGCTTAACAAATTTATGGTCACGCCGTCTCTGAAATGTAACTGGCAGGGATCTCCGACGTGAAAGGTGTCTCAATCGATCAGAGAAACGTCTTCCTCGAGGGTTCACCGGCGTTTCAACTTTGGGTGCACGACACTCCTCTGCTTGATCTTGGGCGTCGACCTCCGTCCGACTTTGGCTTGTTCCGCTTGATCGTCGCTGAGCTGATGATCAGGATATTGCAATGCATCCAGCTGGTGTCTTCCAGCTTGTATGACAATCGAAACTTTATTCAGACATACAGCACAACATAAGCTCAACGGATTCCATCCGGCTGGTTTTCGTCGTGACCTATCCCGTTGTCATGCGCAATCGATGGCGTGTCTTCAGAGCAATCAGGACCATTTGAGAGGACTTCTCTCAATTCGACTCCAAACGTAGCGACGGGCATTGCGGTCGCGATCGGAAAGAGTAGAGAAACTCGGACGGCGAATCTCCTATTCGGCTCGGTCGCACCTACATGGTGCGGTATCCGCAGCCAGCAATGTCACTACATGGTTTTCATCCTCTACGCCGAAAGTTCAACGATTTTGAGAGGACAGCTCATCAATCTGAAGCTGTCTGTTACCCGTTTGAGGCCTTCTGACATCGTAAAGGAGGGCGATACGGAAGATGACGACGAGCATCAACAGAGCCTTCTCCACAACCTTAGCGCTCCTTCACGTTGAGGTTTTCCTGCTACTCTACATTTTATTGGCTACTGTTTTTCCCCATTGGGGACCCGTGGGACTCCCAAATCCTCATCGTCAGCCCTCCAAGTTCTGATGTTTACGACTCTTCTTCTGGAGGCAGCAAAATTGTGGGTGTTTGCCGCGAAACAGCTCTGGACGTCTTGTACGAGGATCCGCGTGTAGGACCAGAGATCGATCTGAGTCCGCAATCGCAATCAGCTCGAATACTGTCCTTCGACAAGACACAGGATTCTTTGATGGTTTTCAAGTATTCCTCGTTCATTAGGCCGTCACTCTCCTCCTACTTAGCGGTAATAGTCACCTGCATTGGCGACATGCTCCAGTCCGACTCTCGGATTCTCGCTAAAGAATACAGCCAGACTCAGCTAGACGATGATGAACCCCTCTACAAGCTCCTCAACAATGATGTGAACCTGACAGAGCTGAATCATTGTGCTTCGGGAAGAAAAGTGAGCAACTGAGATTCTCATTTTGAGACAAGGTGAACAGGTGATCCCACAAAAATGCGACAGCTCGTTCCTGAAACTTCTGAAGCTTTTCCCTGCCCTTCAATCCGCAGCGGATTATCTTTCCTAGTATGTCATCGACTGAAAAGCATTGATTCTTCCGGATGACTGCAGCTGCTTCGTCCAGGCTCCTCCCTCAACGAAGAGCTGAAGGCCTAGTCCGGAGCGGATCTAGCCCGAATCGGAGATCGTCCTGTCACGGTCAGGCGTTAGCCAGAGACGGAAATCGTCAGAGCTTTGATCCTCGGTAATCAGGAGCTGACGATGCGAGGACAGGGAAAGAGGAACTGGTGAGCACAACTTCGGTCAGTCGAAACCCCCGCTAGGGTTTTTGTGGTCTTCTCAGAAACTGCTCCTGTCTGGTCGCTTCTGCAGCCGTTCATTCTCAGCGGAAGAATGAGCTCACCGGTGGCGAATTTGTTGGTTATCATATCATCATACCACGAAATATCAGAACGAAGATCCATGATGAGATTGTGCCAACAGTTCATTGCAGTGTTTATTGAATTTGAAAATTGTTATAATCCTAAGACGCTCAGCACGATATACACTAGAATCATGAAACATATGAAGAAGCACACGATCCCGAGAACACTCATGGATGCTGTGAAATTCAAGGGAGAATAGTTTAGAAGATTCGATGGGTTCAACATAATCATCCTGATCGAATATTTTTCGCCTGAGACAGTGAACTTACTTTGGGGCGGTATACAATGTGCCTTTAACTTGTTATCGACGGAGATAGAGATCAAAGTTGCATCACTCTGGGTCAAGTTCCTCGTCTCTCGGCACGATCGGAGGAACGATAATCCCGTGACGAAGGTACTGTGGGATTTCTCACAAACGTAAAGACGTTCCAGGGAGAAAGCTATGTAAATTTCAATCGTTCCCGACAAACGACCAACTCCAAGGAAAACACCATCGTCGCTGAAAGAAATTATTCCATTAGGCATTAGGCTCACAATCGAACCTTCCCTGGGATTGAGCCTATTAGCGCGTCCTCACCTCACGGCCATGGTGGAGAAACAATCAATCCCGGCATCCTTGATCTTCTCAGGAATGAAACCTTTATGAGGATTCCATTTCACTATGTATGTGGGTTGCGGGGGACGCTTGTAGGCAGCTGGATTCATTATCGTGAACAGCCGGCAAACGGATTTATTGCCTTCGACGACTGCGAATCTGCGATGACAAAGAAAGATCATTCCATTATCCGCGGGCTATCATAGATTCACTTTCTCCTCCACGCATCCGTGATCGATGCTTGAGCTTCCTGTGGATTTCCCGATCATACAAACCTGCAGTTTCTGTAGACGTATTTGTCCCGCACGGGGAGTTCGACGTGCAGGTCCAGAAGTTTGTTCCCTTCGAAAGTCCACACCGAAGCTTTCCCATCTTTCGCAATGGTGACAACGGACTCATCTTGAGTGGACACGGCTATGTCGTCTATCGGTTCTGAATGTGCTTTCACTTCGAACACTTTGTTGAACGTGGGACTCTGTACCGGGAAGAACATCACCGAGTATATTGCGGAGCTCGCGAAAATATGAGTTTGGATAAATCAGGAGCCTAGTTCGAAGTGGATTGATTGGCAGGACACCCACCTCCCATGCTCGGAGGAACCCATCGCCGCCTCCCGTGAGTATGACTCCCTTCAGCGGTGCGTAACGAACCACTTTCTGGAAGGGATTTTTCTCACTGAAATCGCTCTTGAACAAAATTTCGGTGGTTATATCGAATCCCAGTCTCAACGAGTTGAGGTTGGCGTCACGTGCGGCTGGCGGTGCCCTTGACGGTTCGGCGTCCCCCGCCCCGACCTTGCGCTTCCGCAGAGAGGCTTCTGTAATGATCCGAAAAGCCGAACGTTGAACTTCTCTCGATGGATAAGTGTAGGAAAATGCCACCAATAGTCAATCTAATCTGAACGCTAGACCCTGAGTGGCATTGTCGTTGGCGGCGATGTTCCTCCGTTCGGAGATGACACACTCGTAAGTGGGGTGGGGGTGCTGTAGTGTCGATTTACCTTTATCGGCGGCAACATCGCTGCTTTTAACAGATCCGTTGCTGAACTTCGGTGTTTGTAGAGTGTATTTCAGCCGGTACAGTCCACAATAGGCTCCGATTCCGGCGGCGATGAACAGGTGTCTCGAGTCCTTTATTTGACAGATTGTAGAGTTCATGACGGCGTCCGATGTATCATGGCTGGCAACAACCTCGGCGGCGAACGAACCATTCTCTTCCTTTATAAGCTCGAGAACTTCCTGCAAGAGATGAGCGACAAACAATCGTTGAGATGCTGCAGATAGTGTACACTGCTCTCTCGAATATTGTGGAGCGGCATGCCGGAGAAATCTCGAATTCAATGATCAGAGCAGCGAGTTGCCTCCAACGGGAGAGAATGCCAGCGTTTTTCCCATGCCAGGATGATAGCCGTTAGTTCAAAGACAGAGCTTCTCTCGAATTCAGAGGTTCCAGAAACCACTGTTGCTGGGAATGGCTCTCATCGAATCTAGTCGACGGAGCATTGTTTCGGGAACATGCTCGGAAAAGCTCGCTCGGAACAGATGACACGTCACTTCGTTTTCGAAGACACTCTGAAATGAGTCGACCGCCTTAGCGAGCCGCTCAGGACTTACGATCTTGTTTCCAACACCGGTTTTAGCTTTTCCACCTCCACCCGCAACAACAATATGCCTCTCCGAAACCACATTAATAGAATACAGTGGCAAGTCAACCCGGCCGATCAGTCTGTCTTTTGCCGGCGCCATGATAATGCTCTGTGTACCACTGACTGACTACTGCCTTGGTCCGCTATTGAGCGGAACGCTTCCTCTTATTCGATGGAGACCGGATTCGCGAGTTTGCGAGTGAGGAATACACCTGAGTCACGCGGATACGGAAAGTACGCCGACGAATTGTCAAGGGGAAGGAGTCACGGTTCGGACGAGTTACTAATCGCAGAATCCTCCCGACAAGGAGTTCGATGAGCTTGTCCTTCTCTCGAAGAGACGGAGGCCGTGTCTGTTCAACTTCCTCGGGACGACTAGCCCCAGGCAATACGGATGTTATCGGGGTATGGGGACGGGAAGCTCTTGAATGATCCCAATTCGATCATGAAAGCTGTTCCGAGATCAAAACGTCGGGCGTTCCTGAGGAGGGAACTGAAAAACCGACCTATGTCATGGCGGATGTGAATTCCGGAGGCGTACGTCGAGCACGGAATAATCATACGACCTCCGTGTATCCCAGTTCATAGCCTGCATACGTGCGATCCAGAGAAATTCGCAGCGGATGGAAGTCACATAATGAGCTCTCCACGCCGGTGCCCATCATGCCGACACAGGGAGCGCTGAGGTTGCGACGGTAGCTTGGTGACAGACGTTCCGTCGCGGAGAATGTTACGTCGCCGGGGACGTCCTGGCAGGTCTCCTGAAGTGCTCTCCTGGAGACGAGGTGATCTTCTGCATAAGAGAGGCGGAGCCGTCGATGAACCGCTCCCTCTTGGAGACATGGGACTTTCACTCGCCCCTGGGAGCCCTGTTGAGCTCCGTTAGCGACGGGTCCCTGTGACCCCCGGGATCGACCCGAAGGCGGCACCTTGATGGACCCGCTTGATGCATCTCGAATACCGGCGTCTGGACTGACCACACCGCTGGCTTATCCTGATGCCGCCGCTTCTGATCGGAAGCGCCGGAAGAGTGCGAAGCTTTCAATGGAAATCATCGTCGAAGGGAGGGTGGGCTGTATGGCACCGTCCTGGAGCTGGAAGATTCCCTCCCTCGAATCTGGTACGATGGCCAGTGATTCCTGCAATAAAAGTGGAAAACATGGATCGGAGAGATAAGAACCGGATTCCAGTTCGCGCTGAACACGATCCGGATTCTCTGTCATCTTCAGATGGAACTCCTCCCCCTGGATTCATCGTTTGTAGCGTCGGTTCTCCAGGGCGTCGCTGGATTGCCGCAGCTATGAGTCGACGCAGAGTAACCAAGCGATGCTGGGGAATCACATGGAGCACAAATGAAGAATCGTGCGTCAAGGACAAAATCATTCCGTAGCAGCCCCCGGTACCGAGCGGCATCCTCAGCCTCTTTCCCTAGCACACAAGACATTCGGTGAAATATTGATCACATGATTATTCGCCGCATGCTTTTCGAGAAAATCGGAAAAAAAAAACTTCAACACCCATCTCAACCTCTCAGGGGTACGTGGATATGAGTAATCCTGCAAGGGTCATTCTCAAATAAGTGTCATCCGAGGATGAATCAAAGCTACACTTATCGATGATTGACCCCGGTTGAAGTCCTGAACAGCCTCTGGAGTGAGTTCCTTCTCTCCCTATCGTTCCCCGTGAGCCAGGGGTAAAGTGTACCGAATTCTCGTTCCTAAGCTCTTCCCCTATCCATAGCCACGAAATCATAGCAGGACGGAGTTCGAGTCGCTTCCATGCTGCACGAGACTGGCCGATGGAAAAATTCCTCGATTCATTAATTTCAAGCCTATCCGTGCGAGAAACGAGGTTTGAGTGCGACTTCAATTCGATGATTCCGCGAGAAAGGAACATTGCGAACGGTTCCATGACGAGAACTGATATCAATAAATAGCAATAATTCCCTATATTTCGTCTTCCTTTCTAGCTACCTTTCGCCGGAAACCAAGAAGAGGTCCGAACATTTGCATGTTCGACCTTTTTTTCAGCAGAGATCAGCATCATCAGCGTCGTGGGTCAAATCGTCTGCTATCGAACATCTATTTGCTTGGTATTTAGGAGGGTTTTTAGTCCTCTTCTGTGTCTTGATTCGCCGTTTCTTCGTGACGTGTGCTCAAGATACCGTTCCTTCCGTTCCTCAAGAGCCCATGAATCCCCAACCTCCCGTTACCGGGATCTGCATACATGGCCGGCTTGAAGTCCGTCATCGAATGCGGTAGCGGCGGCCGATGCAGCTAGAAGTGTCTGACCAGCGGTCTATGTGCGTGTGTGTGAATCATAAGAGAGCGAATGTTTTGTTTGGTCTCATCGTTGAGAGAGTTGTTGTTTCCTCTAAGGACCGGTGAAATTCTGATCAGCTCTGGAAGCAGCTCGCGCCCTGGCGCTGAAGTGGTCGAGAGACTCTGTTCGAAGTGTTCGCGAGCGCCGACGAGATCCATCTGCGGAGTATCCTTTCGGAGAGTGCCATATTTCCCTGTCTGAGTGATCAAATAAGTTCCATCGGCCTGTTCCGTTCGTCCTGTCCAAAAGGCAACTGGGCCGTTCAGAATCAGCCTGAAGTGAGGTTTGATTTTGCCGCCAACTCCGAAGTGCTTTCGAGGTTGCGCGGCGTCTGTGCGTGCGCCCTCATCTGAGAGACACCGGACAGGAACGGCACGAAAGCCTGCCGGAGTGATGTTCCGTGGAAACAAGTGAAAATCAAAGACTTGGTCAGCGGAGGAGTCGCAGCGAAAATGCTCGCCAAAACGTTTGGCCTCGGTAGGAGCTTCGAATCACAGGAGAAAAAAAGGTAAGGAGCTGAACAAACCATCGCGATCACACTGCTGTTGAGCTCCTGTAATTATATCTCTTAGCTTATTGTTCCTTGGGACAGCCTGATTCTCAGGGAGAAAACAAGACAGGGCTCTCGAATTCTTGCAATTCCAACGAGGAATCAGATCTGACTGATCTTATCTTTGAGGCTTCGTGAATATGGGAAGCTGTGCAGGGTCTATATTTGGATCGGAGGCAGTGCGCTACCCCACCCTCAAGTCGAACCGCCCAAGTTCGTCACTTTACGCTGCCCTTGATCAGGATTCGAATACCGTTAGTGACACAAGATGGTTCGCGTGTCATTCGGTCTATCTGCACGGCCTGCTGTTTCTGCACTGATGAGATCCGCTATGAACAACTTTCCGGCAATGATTGAGAGTCTGGCATCCGCTCTTGGAAGTTGCACACGATTACGCTGTGGGTCCTTGCGCCGTCGAGAAGCTCGGGGTTCCGATTGTCGATACTCTGCTCTTCGCGTTCGGGACAATTCTCTGAATTTGAGTGCCACCGGTGAAATCCTGCCAATCATGTTCAGTGCAGCTCGGAGGATCGTGTTTGGGCCACCAACAAAACAACAATGAATGATCGAGGGGGCGAAAAACACTCGACCGAATGGCTTGCGATGGCTCTATTTCATAAAGTAGAGGAAAGGGTGCAGTTTTTCAAAGCGGAGAGACGTTCTACTCGACAGAAAACATACCGACCGCACAGAGCTTCTCCTCATATGATCCGCAAGAGCGAAATTCGGTGTTTGTTTCGCTTCGGAATTTCATAAAATCGCTCCGCTATCGGGAGTAGCTTGAGAATCCGAATGACAAACAAGAGAATAGGCGATGGTCGCGTTTAACAAGCTGTGAAATGAAGGCCAGCGGGACAAGGATCACTCAGGACGACCGACGAGATGATGCCGTTCCAGTGCTGTCATTGACAACTTTCCTCCGCCAGAAAGGCTGAAACTTGTTGAACATCGCCGAGGCAATCCGCTGTTGAACGCGATGCAAGTCAAATTATAGTGTGAAATTTTTGATATTTCCTCTAACATTCCCGGTTTCTGCGACCGGAACGGGCTATCGATTCGCACCGGCGTGATCATTCTAAACGGCAGCCCGTTGGAAGAGCGATGAGCATCGACCGGACGGGCTTTCAATGAAAACTGGAGAAACCTGATAAATTTCCAATGATTCCCAATTATGGCGATACGGAAAAAATGAAACCGCTCCAGCGGTAGATGCGTGTTACTTCAATGAATGTTCTGCGTTGGGCCGAGAATCGCCAACTCCAGGGCCCGGCGTTGACGGCGGTGTGTGCTGACACCGAGGACACAATGGGATGCTGGTTGTGAGTCGGAAACGACGGTTTCCTGTTGGTGATCAGTCTGATCTGAGGCGGTCTCGCAGACCTCCTCCTACTCTCACATCGTGGGCTTCTCCCTGTTTCCGAGCGGCGGCGGCAGCAACAACAGCGACAGCACCAGAGGCAAACGTCGAGGGCCAAACCAGGGGCCCTTGTAGGAAGAAGCTGCCCTCTTCGGAAGCACTTTCGGGCTGATGCTGCAGTCGCGGCGTGTTTGCAGTCAAAACATAAAGCTGACAAAGTTCTGCTCCTGTTTTCTCCATTGTGGCGAATCAGCCATGCATCGATTGGATTTTGTGCGCGACGAGTCCTGGAGGCGTTCCATTTGAACCATCGACGCCATGATAACGCCTCTGGAGATGACTCTCCTGTCATTGTGAGTCCACCTACCTCATTGTGAAAACGAATTCCAACATGGAAGGTCCTACCCACGGCTCATCGCGAGCGTGAATCGCACAAGATCCCGTTTTGGCGAGCGTCGCAGAGGATCAATCTCCGAAACGACCGGGAACGAATTTTCTCGGGAGTCTTGTTTTCGTATCAAACTTATCCTGACTCGATCAGAATCAAATATCCCCTCCAGCAAGAGTGCTCTGCTGGATCCACTCTTTCAAGAATCGGCCAGTGCTATACTTTACGAGTGCCCGGCAACCGAACTCTCACAATATCGGTATCCTGTTGAGGGTCCCTAGTCTTTTAGGGAGGCACAGAGACTCCTACGGATTCCCATATTCGTGGTCGAGTCGAGGAACCCGCTCTCACAGCTGTAGTTATCCGTGCTTACACGTTACCGTTACGAAGATACAGCTCACGGCAAATGACGAATGGGTAAAGAACGGTTTTCGGATGCGACACCTCCCAGGCGGCCGTTTCAGGACGGCGTCGCTCGGCGGCGACGACCACCAGGCGCGTCAGACAGTTCAAAGACAGGACGCAGGGGAAAGACGAGAGAAAGGAAGAGACGGCACTTTTGACCTTTGACATTGGTGCTTTCGAAATATTTTTTTACTGAATGGCCGAACAACGCTGGACCGCCGCTTACGATTCCGGAAGACGTTGATATTATTCAATAATTCTCTTTCTCGCTTTCTGTTCATATCTTGGATGACGGAGATACTGGCAGATGCCCTGCGTTCGGCACTCGTATACGGGACTCCGGCGCACCTGTTCGAGTCGTGGAAATATTGTAATGTCCTCTCGACAGCGGGAGAAGCACTGGGAGACATCCGAATTCTAGCTCTGAGTGATGGAGGCGAAGAAAAATTTTCATCGTAATCGGTCGGAAACCTGAGTCGGCGCAAAGCAAGTCACCCGCAGCATAATTTATGGATCCTGCTCTCGACGGTTCGAATCGGAACCCGGATTCCGAAGCCGGCAACCCCACCTTCTTCGATCCAATCTCTGAAAAATAGTCATAAAGTTGGAAATCCCGACGACCTTCGGTGCGGTCCGACGGTTGGGTGAGGAAGGGAACGGGGATTAGATGGTTTTGCCTTGACGCCATGTCACCCACCGAATCTGAACTCTCGTGAAGCCCGAACCGTGCTCGTTGGTGTTAACGATCGACCAATACCTCGGCCCGTAGCGGCTCGCGAATGACTGTTGTCTCTTCAGGACTCGTTGAGATAATCGTAACAGAGAGACATACCCTAACGCGTACATATCTCGAGTAGGGCCTCCTGGTAGTAGACTTTGTTCGTTAAGAACCAGACCACGATCTCCCCAGTTGGAGATCATGCTGCTGCCTTGGCGGCACCCGAAGCACCTCTTTGTACTGATGAGACATTGTTTGTTCGTTTTTCTGACGGCGCCATCTTGTCGTCGCTCATGTGGCGCTGTAACGGTTTCAAGTCATCACGATCAGCGATTATTCACAAAAAACCATAGCGCGAGGACATTTCATCATCGGGCTGACCGAGACTCCCTCGCAGTCAAGCTGCTTTCGGCTCACTTCTCAATGGCGGTCCCTAGCCGCGACGTCGGTGCAGATTTTTGAACGGATTGAATTTCTGTTCCAGAAGAAAAAAGCACGATACGATCTGACACCTCACGCACCTCAATGCGTCGAGAATTTCACAGATAGCGCGAGGCGATGTTTGTTGTGTTCTATTTTCCCTCCATTCCACACTCGACTGAATTCGAAGGGAAATTGTAATATCCCAATTTGGTGGATGCAGACAAACTGAAGCTGTCAAGTTTGCTGCAGTAATTTCGCTGTCACCGGACATCTGGACCGGTACCCGGGTCGGTGCGCCCGCTCGTCGGTCCACAAGTCCGTGTGCGTATGCGTGTTTGTGGGAAAAATCGTTCGTCATGTCTTTTAGCTCTTCGCTCCTTATCTAGACCGAGTTCGGAAAAATATTCTCAACATACTCCAGATGACCCCCCGTCAAGACGCCGTGGGTTGACCCCGTGAGCGGACTTTGGGTTGAAGATCCTCACTGTATCATACTCCGCAAGAATCGGACGATTGAGGACTCGAAATATTAGGAACGATCATGCTCTTCTGCTAGACATTGACCCCATGGAACTCCGGCTTCTCGGATGTCCACGCGGACTTGGGCTGGTTTCGAACGCCCCCAACTCCTCCACAACGGAGTGTCAATGGCTGTATGGCCTCGTAGTCAACAAATGCATTCAGGAGAGCGGACCACAGAAAGACGACTCTCACGACGTAGAGTCAGGGCTGACCAGTTAATCATAAACTGGGCGCTCTCACCCTCCCATGGTACCAGAGTCATATTCCAAGCGGGTGACCCAGGCGTTTCGATCGGAGCTACGCGATTTCCGCTCATCGAATGCAGACGACAGAAGAACCCTTCGCTTCGTCGAAGCGCCTCAAATTGACTCAGGGGGTCTGCGGGGCCTCGGGCAGAATCCCAGGCTGGGACGGAGCGCAGGTCAAGTGGGCGAGATGCCGCGTGTCGTTCAGCTCAGTTGTAACGTGTGCGTGCGTGTAGTCACCACGCCATGACAACCTCGCTCCGCACCCAGAGAACAACTAGTTGTCAACAGAGCTGTTTTCATAGAATCACGTTTGATTGAATGCCAGCGTTTCCGCGATTATTTCGAGCCTGTTGTGACGGTTCGAGCATGTTCTCGTTCGTTTCTCATGTCTTCTGATCGAGTTTCCTGGATGTATCTCCCTTCAATGACGAATGACGATGGAATTCCGACCTGAAACATACCCTACGACGGCTGGCGATAGACGGCTTGGAGACACCGAGAGCTTGAACCACGCCGTCGAACGTTCGCAGAGTTTACACTATAAAATCTGGTAAACTCTGGAAAGGAAGGATCTCGCCAACAGACAAAAGAAGGGTTTCTCCATAGACGCTTTTGTTTTCTCCCGCAAACTGCCCTCTCCTGAAACTCCGGTGACCGGCCACTTCGTCCACAAGATGGTGGATGAGTAATGAGAACACGGTCCGAGAGTTACTGATGCCTGCATCGAGCCTTGCCTGTTATTCTGGCGTCAAATCGCCATCCTCCGTGTGCTTGATGAATTACTACTCTTGAGCGGGGGAGGAACGAATCAAAATGGTGCGAACAGCTCAGAAAGAGCTCTTGTACCATTCTGAAGAGAAAATATCGCGGTGAACGATTCCACGACCTCTCGTTGCAATAGATCATCTCGAGAAGTACACCAGCTGAGATACCGTCCAAATCTGCCGAACCGGTCCGTGAGAGGACTTTTTCTGAATCGGTACAGCATTGATCTTGGTATCAATTCTTTCCATGAATAGCATGCTGTTTTCGGAAGAAATCAGGAAACCATTGCTGGAAATTGATCTCCCGGATTGTCCAGGAACGACTGAAAATCACTCCTCGGGAATCCGAGGAGATCAGCTCTGAGAGTGGGAAAATATGAAACTCCCTTGCTCCGCAGTCGGTATCGGACATCGCTGAACGGGACGAAGTTCGAATCCACTTCTAAGATGGCGGGAAATATCGTCTCAACTCGGTTTCCTTCAAGGGTTATTTCCACCGCCAGACTTCCGACCGGCTTGAAACGTCGAAAAGAGGGTTCCTCCCTACGTGATCGTCATTCTACAACATGAAGCTGAGAACATGTTGGTATGAGGACTGTTCTCTGGAATTCTGTAAGCCCACGACTTGCTCATAAAGTGAGGGGCAAAACAAGACGCTCACTGCCACACAACGCATGGTGCTCACGACTCCTTCTTGAAATGCTGATTTTCTCGAACCATTCAAAATTTTGTGAGCGCGACTATCCCACCGCGGCCAGCGCAGCCGGTGCCGATTCAAACCACATGATCACGGTGTCAGAAAGCTGCACGGGGCAGAATCGAAAGAGGAAAAAACACTTCTCTCCATTTTAACATTTCAAATTCGGCTAAATGTTCGCGAGGCTCCCGTCCCCGGGAACGACATTCTTCAGGTCGAGAACATCGCTCTGCTTTTCAGCGTTTGAAGAGAGAATGAATCTAGCCTGGCAAGTACTGACTCAAGATATTCATTATCACGGTGCTTTTCGTTGCAGCGGGATATGTCCACCACTGTCGATCTGTTGGAAAATGTGATCTTTACCACTGACATTATCGAGCACTACGATCGGTGACTGTGTAGATTCGGTGGCTTGTTTGTTTGAGCTCATGCCTGACTTGTGATGTGAGCTCGTTTCCGGAAATCGGAGGATTGTCTGAAAGCCGCTCAATCAGGCTTAAGAGCTGTGACATGGCTGTGATTGGGGTCGTCATCTGGGGTCGAGGGTGGGCGTGTGGCCAAACGATGGGCGCGCTCATTGAATTACCTGAAATCCATCATCTTCGTCGTTATTTTCCCCCTCACCGCGAACGTTGCCATCCATCGGCTCACGTGAATACGATCCGCATCTCTCGAAAAATTGCACATCTTGCGACTGTTATGGCCCTTTCGATGGACTCGCTATCCTCGGACGCAGCGGAATCCATTGAGGGTGATCCTCGGGTTATTCTAGAATTGCTGAGACACCGCCCCGAGTCTCACACCCGAAGGTCGCGGTAAGCGGAGTTGAGCATCGTTAATCGGCCGCCAATTATATTACATTTGACAGATCGTGTGCATTCAATGTGTTCACGACTGAGGAACAGTTTCCAAAGAGTAGAAGACCAGCTAATCCGTGCCAAAATCGTTGAGTTACTGCCTGAGCCGGAGGTGAGAGTGGCTTGAACGACAGTCAGATAGAGCCAGAAAATACCCGTCATCTCTGGACGCGGACATTGCGTGGCCTGCTTACGGAACCGATTCCGTTCCTCCGATTGGCGGTACTAAATGTCATCGTGTATGCGAAGACACCGAGTCAACTGAACTTCAATTCTGAGCCCGGTTCTCAAAGTCGGATCGCCTGCGAATTGTCTCCGTTCGACAGAAAAGCCGGCCAGAAGTCTGGTTGCCGTCGCTCTTTCGATCGCTTTGTTATTCCATCGGCGATTGACCAGACGAAATATCCGGACTCCTGTGCTGGATTTTGGAACAGAAGCCAATGAGTAACAACTTATGCAACTTTGTTCCTTGTCCGTTGCTAGTCCGACGGAAAAAGATGCGGATTCATGAGCGTAAAGGATTGAGACGTCCTTGAATCGGGCACCAGAAAGAGCCCTCATCCATTCTCTTCAGCGGAACTTATTCTGCCGCTCGTACCCCAGTGTTCTGCCTTCCAGTTATCTGGCGAACTTGACTTCGTCTTTCGCGCCATTTCTTCTGACTTCCATCAGAAACGTCTGCCTCGGAGCCCTGAAAAGTTTCGTCGGATGTCTGTTCTGAACGAAGCGATAACGAGCTCGAGCTGGACAAATCGGCGAACTCGTGCACTCGTTTTCCGTGGGAGCATTCTACTGATCCTCCAGTCGAGAATCTGTTTGTTCTTCGGCTTGTTCATTGTTATGTCAGCGGTGATTGTTGCTTCTGTCAACGGATGCGCCGGATACCCTCCCACCGCTCTCCCACTAGGTCTTCAGCTCACTATTCCTCGACTATTCACCGAGGACTGGTGAAAACGCCATGTCACGTCCTGATAGATGAGGCTCGTCGATTGTTGCTTTTGTTTCACGCGAGTTGGATCTGCCGACTCATGTCGCCTGCACTGAAGAACGTTCCCGCACAAACAATCCTTCACACGGCTAAGCGAAACTCAAGCCACGACGCCAGGCGTCGACAAATCGAGACGAGCGACTGATCGTCGGACGAACTCACTAAGTGATACTCCGTCGTCGCCGACGAGCTCAACGATGGAACTTTCGAGTCACTCCCAGCTCGCGCATTCAACGAATTCCATTTAGGAAGTCCGTCGAAACTCCTGTATTTTTCTGGTTTGGATCCGTTCCCGTCTGGTGGACGTTGTCTTGTCAGGGAACAATTTGGTCAGCTGCGGAATTTCCTTTCTTTCGGGTTTTGGGGCTCAATTCAGATCTCGATGCTGTATCAGCGAGAGAAAACAGAAACAAGTCGCGGAATAAATCTGTCACAGCTGATTCGGTGTTCTGAACATCCTGGCAAATTGTGTTGGATCTACGCAGCTCTCTGTGCTCGGACAGAACAGAGGGGTGCAACAACCGGATTGCGGGATGCCGTCGGCTGATCGATATTGTGTAAGAAATCGGGGCAGCGCCGGGAATCCTTGGCCAGTGTATCGGCGGACTGAGTCACACGGCAAGGCTGTTACCGGTGGCCAGAATCGGCGAATTATTAGATCTGGGCTCTTTCGAAATTCTGTGCTCCCCGGCGGCTTCACGATGAGCCAGGTGAAGAGGGCGAATACTCGATAGCGGAATAAATTCAAATCCAGACCGAGAGCGTAGCCGGGCGGGCGGACGGGCGAGCGAGCTCCTGTGTTCAGCGACGAAGATGTCGCGAATCATCTAAAGGCTGATGACAGAAAAAGACGACGGCGAAAGAGAAGGAAAGGAGCCAGCGATGTATTCCTTGAGGAAATCCGCTCTTTGCACGTCGTTGGATTTGGCTCCCTTCAAAAACTCAGATCGACGGAACGAACCACATAAATGCATAAGTTGCATCCTGTGCCTTCCATTTGACCCAGTGAATTCTGATTTTACGGGCAGATATTCCTACAGAAAGGGGCGAGCGCAGGTTCACCGACGACACATCGATAAGACGTGATCGAATGAATAAACCAGAAATATCGAAATCGGAACTCTTCATTCATCGGGTCGGGATGTTCAAGGTTTCTACCGCGGTATGCCGAGTCGATACTCCCCGCGATATGTCGTCAATCCGGCCTCTCACTTCAGGAAATCTCTCGATTGTGGGGAACGGATCCAGTGTCGCTCAAACCGGAGATGAGCTTTCTCGAACTGATTCAACAAAACCTGAGTTGACTTTCCGGAGTTCGTGAATCGGAGACAGCCGGAAGAACCGGTTCATCTGCGATGATCTAAGATGATGGACAGTCAGATCGTTCGATTGTTGGCTGAACGGGTTTATTCCTTGAGGGAGGCCTCGCGGAGCATACTCCGTATCCGACGGCCGGCAGTGATTCATTGAAACTGCAGGAGCAAAACCCTGTGTCGATGTTCGTCGTTTTGATTTTGCTTCGAGAACCAGGTGGATGTCATGCAATGCGTCGATTCAGGATCCGTAGCGTCATGCATGCTTGGGAACGCAGGCGTGGGAGCGATTGGCCGACTCAGTCGATCGAGCGAAATGTGCTTCTCTTCTACCTCTCTACCTCGGTCAACCGTACTGGTCTGAAAGCAATAATCCAACAAGAAGCCGAGCAATGAGACGGCTGGTGGGGAAACGAGGGACAACCACTTCACGATCTTCGGGTGGAATCACAGAACCGTTTTCGGACAGCGCGGTGTGTTCTGATAACAAGCTGGAAATTGTGCCGCTCCGATAAGTGTGGGAGAGTTTTTCGTCTGACGCTCCGGTATCTCGGGGCCAGCGGTTACGATGAGCAAGGAAAAATCGTCAACGGAAAGACAGACGGACATCTGCAGCGTTATCAGCTGGTTCCCACTCTCGCATCCTCACGGCAGCAACATCATCTGCCGTTAGCCGTCGCGTGAGTAGACTTCGTTAGCGGCCGCCCGAGCCTGCTGCTGCCTCTGTAATTAATGCAGACCACTGCGACTTGGGACAACAACAACCAAAACAGAAAGCGCCTTCCATGCGTGGAAGATACGCCAGCGACCAGCCGGAAATCCGCAGGCCTCTTGTGCGTTAGATTATTTCGACGGGTCGCCGGCCTGTTCGCCGCACGACCAGCCGAGGCACCGGATTCTCGGGAAACCTTTAGGCCTCACCATGACGAGTGATTACAACGCACTCGGTGACATTGGTGCAAAGAGTACGGCGCTTGACAATTCGCTGGAAAACTCACGATGCCGCTCGGCTCTCTGGTCGCGTCTGTCTGTTTTCTCCCTCTACCAATCTGGGCGATGTTTCGCGAACTCCAAGAAGGAGTTTCCACGAGCCCAGAGGCAGACCCGGAGCAAACAGAGCTCACGGGGAGTCGCTGAACAGAGTTTGCTCGTTTGGGTGTCGCCCTTTGCCGGAAGATCTGAGTTCGAATAATTATGACCTTCAATTTGATCCGCGGCTTGGAGGTGCCATGGTTAGCGTCAAAGTCGACCGCCATCGATCTTCGAATCAACTCCTTCGCAGATCACGAATTTTCTGCTGAGAAACACGGAGCTTCCACACGCATAATAACCAGTTCCGTATCGGGATCACAAATGTTGGGGATGTTTTGGGGGAATCCGCGCCGAAGTTCCGTCCGGCGGCGACATCGAAGAGATTTTTTCATCGTTTTCGGGAAAGGTCATCGCAGTCAAACGGGTTGGCGGAACGCTAATCAACACGCGGCCGTTTTCTCGCCCGCTCCGAACTGATCGACCGGTCACTACGCCATTATCTCACGTGTTTGTTGTTGGCAAGGAATCCCCGCAAAATCGGATTTCAGAGACGAAAATCGACGCCCCCCTCCCCCACTCGCTTCGGGCGGAGAGACTCTCGCACTAACAAGACCCGACAGGTTCATCGGCTCGTTATACGGCATTCGTTTTCGCGCGATTTTGTTACGTCAGTCAGCCGAGCGACAGCCTGAGCGGTCGCCAGAGTCTTCTCTCTTCCATGCTCTCTGTTTCCGTTCGAAGAATTGAAATCATGGGCACAGCTCGAGCGATCGGTCCATATATAACGGTCAACGGTTATTGTGGGGGACGTATACGTGACCAGAATGACCTGACTGCATTGAAAAACGCGCATATCACGATCTGAATACTAGCATGCGGAAAATGGATCCCGGAAAGTCTATGTTCGGGAATCATGAAGTCAGGATTCGTGAGCAAGCTCAGAATCTCGCGTCTGCTTCACGCTTTCATGAGTGGTCTCCAGAACATTATTCGTGAGAATTTTTCCAGATTGAAAGCAAGACGAAAGGTCAGACCCTTATCAATAGTCTACGCAGTGCATGGTACCCGTTTCTCTTCTCATCCGACTCACCCACGCAAACGCTTTACGCGGACCACAGTGACCCGCGAGTCCCGATACGGATATGAGTTCTGATTTCTCCTCTCAGTCAGTCTCGGCTCGAGGCGATACTCTTGTGAACACTGCCGATGGATACGTTTCCTGACAGTCCACTCCGACTGGAGCGAAGCTCGTTGAAGGATCTCGGCCACCGCGAAACTACCCCGTGCCATACGCACGCTGTTTCGGCTGAAGGTACCGGACATTCTCCGCACCGAAAGGTGAAGAATTATGTCATAAAGTTCCCTCATTTTCTTCTCGCGGCCGATTCCCAAAGGGGCCACGACCCCTGAAGGTTATCAAAGTGAGAATGTCGGAGGGAAGATCAACTCGACGGGAGCGCTTTGGGAATATTTTCTGCGTCTTTCTCGTTCTGGGCCGAAACTTCTCGGGGAAGCGGGCGCTATCTCCTCTCGCGATCCCAGAGAAGATTCTGCGCAGGGTTGGTTCTACCGAATCCCTGCGAGCGACTTCAGTGCTATGCAGAGCCCTGCCGTGGGACTCCTCACAAGGGAGCGGAATACGTCCAGACATGGCGAGCTTCGATCGGAAGAGATTCGAACGAAAGGGAACGCTCTGGAAGTAGTGCACTGGAGCCCACCGACGGGAAGTGGTTCTGATGGACCATTGTACACGGTGATTGGTTTCCAAACGGACACGCGGCCTCGATGAGCGCCGTCTTTCTCCGATGGATGGCGTGATTCCCGCGATTACGGTCCGTAATGAAGTGATGTTATCCACCTGCCCCTCGGATAAAACAGATCCAATACAGAGGGAGAGAAGCTCATCCGTGGCTTAAGCCGAAACGTCTGTGTGGTCAGAACATTTTGAAGAGAAGTCGAACGGAGCCGCTCCGGGGTGCTCGACAGCCAATGTTTATTGATTGCCAGCGCTGAATTAAGAACTTCAAAATGGCTTCGACCTTTAGTCGACCAGCCGCCAGAGCGGTCGGGAGAGTATTTGCGTTCTGTCAGAACTCAGCTCCTTCCTACGACGCTGCGGTGCCTGGCACTGAAATTCCAGCGGCCAAGACGCGATGTTTTCGGTAGGCGAAGCGTGCCGGCGACAGATTCTGCGTTCTCTGTCCTTGTGCTGAGCACCGACTTCTCATTCATACTTCGGAAACGTTTCGCTCATCGTCTGTCTCTCTACTCAGCAGTCCGCTGTGGAAGCTCCAAGTCAGGGATCGTTGAAGACATCAGCTATCTGAAATGGAAGCGACGATCTGGTTGATTAATGCGCCGAAAAAAATAGAGAGCGCCTCTATTAACAGCAAACAAATCACTCCGATCTTGATGTACCCCCTTACCGGTTCCGTATTTTGAGCCTTTACTTGGACCGGTGCTCGTATCTGGAGTCAGCGGATTGATGACCAGTCTTATCAGCCTGTCAGCGAGCAAGCGATTCAGTCAGAGCTGTCCAGCGTAGCGGTCCAGCGGGGAGCGAGTTGTATCCACTGCCTGTCTTCGGCATAGGATGCGTTGGCGGCTTTAAACGAGCCAAATGAAGAAAATCGGAATCCGAATGAGCCGGATCGTAAGTCAACCGGTCGCTCTGGGGAGCGAATCGAGCTCTAGCTCGGGGTGGGTGTTCGAGCTGGAATAGCCGAATCATCGACAACAAGGTTCGGAGCGGACTCCGACTGGGTTTTTTTTATGAGTACGGCCAGGTCCCATCAAACGCCGAAACAGTCTGAATCTTCGAGACGCTGCGCCGGTTTCGCGAAAACGCGCGCTCCCCAATGCGGGAGCATTAGAGCAGTGAAGGGCAGACCGCCGCTCCGAGTTGGACATATGCAGCTCACATCTGTCCTTCGGTGTCGTCCGTTACGAGAAAAACCGTTGAGATGGTGTCTGGTGTCGGCCGAGTGGCGATGACTCATCTGATTACCGAACGGTCTCAACGAATTCAGTCGAACCCGTCGAACGATTCGGGCGCCGATAGTGACACGTTTGTCGTGTCTCGATCGCGTCATTCCGCGAGGAAGGAGCCGTGTTCTGCGGTTTCCGGATGATGGAGGCAATGACACCATGCGCATGCGCTTCTCGATCCTCCATCGATCCAGGTCTCCGTTGTAGAGGTCTGGGCCTGGCCACCTGTCGATCATGAAATGCTTGGCGCGGAGTCCGGCCACGTCAGCTCGAGACCCGTAGCTGTTGCCCGTGGCCGGATCGCGAGCCCTTTCGGTGCATGCAGGTTCCACCTGCGGGCAGAGTCTGCGCGCGAATCGTTCTGTAAAATGATCTCCAATGATCGGAACAGGAAGCGTTTATCGCTCAGGCGCAAAATTCTACAAGCATCGTCGGAGACTCGCGGGCCATGTTCCACCTTTGGGGTGGCCAACACATGCATGGAGTTCCAGGCGCGCCGGGAAACGCATAGCTTGAGCGTTGCTGGTCGGTAAAGAACAGGTTCGGATCGATAGCTTTCTGGTGGGCACTGCCGGTGGTGTTTTCAACACTCACTCACTTGCTTTCTCGTTCGCTAGCTCGCGCAGCGGAGAGGAGAGCCGTTCCCTCTCACCGCGATCCCGCGATCACCGAACGGGACGGTGCCGTCAGTTTTTGGTGAGGCCTCCGCGCGGATACTGTGCGTCCTCGTGTGTTGCTCGTTGTTCAGTCCAACTGAGCCGTTCTCCCGCGACCGCGTGAGTGAAGTGCAGTCTAAGGATAACTTCGTCAAGCAGCAATGTGCTCCACCTGAATCGAGCGTTCCAGGGAAACCGAGGGCCGTTCGTTCGCCCCCGGTCGAAGAATCACCATCATAGCTCCTTACGAGATCCACTCCGAGTACCGGGTGCCGCAGGACTGCCTCCTGGAAGAGAAGTCCTGTCGGCCGTCCGATGGCAGCAAGAGTTCCTGGGCGCCGTCCGTGGGGACGGCGGCGAGCTGCTCGAACTTGTCGGGGGGCACACCGCCCCTCTTGAAGACGTTCGAAACGCTGAGGAGTCCCTCGCGGCGTCGCAAAGAAATCAAGAAACGAATCCGAAAGTGGCTGGAGCTCACCCTGCCGCGATGTTTGAAGCCGGCCGTTCGCGGCGACAAAGGAACTGTGATAGCAAACTCTGTGTTCTACTGGTACCAGCCCCCCAGCCCGGCGGTCAAGAGATTCCCTCTGCTGAAGTAAGTGAACAGCCCAATGATCGTAATTCTGGGGAGGAATCATTTTCGTTTGTCCATTAATTCGACCGAAATCCCGTTTGTGAGCGGAACGTCGTTCGTTCGCCGTCGCTGCGCTTTCTTGCCGCGGATTAATCCTCCTTGGCGATGCGCGGCATGAGGTTCCGGTGCGACTTGTTCTCATTTTCGTATTGGAACGACCTTTTCACTTTCCGACGATCCCGCAGTAGCCGACTTCCTGCGAATGGCCGCGATCCGCGGAGATGGAAGAAGTTCGCTAACGACTCGAGAACGGGAGGAAATAAGTGAAAAGTGTGAACGGCGAGCGGTTTCCGCCGGAGTAGAAGGCTGAGGATGGAACAAGGCCGCCTAGTTCCGTTGGTTGTTTATTGTCACGAATTGATGTCGTCGGGAGGGTTCTGGGTGTCTTGTGGTGAACGGTGAACCAATGTTTCACTGGTGGCCGCATAGGGGTCGTTCGCTCATGAAGGAACGTCAATATGGATGACTCATGAAGTACCATTTCTGGAGTCGGCCCGATCACGGGGCATTTTGCGTTTTTCCTTTTGTTAGTGGAGCGTCAACATCATGGACGTCCTATCGATGATGGTGCGTAAATAACGTCGTCGCACCATTGGTGTGCTCCTTCCGCCTGCACGCTATGGGATCTAACAAAGGTGCGCCGGAAGCAACGGGTGGGGTCTCATCTCGGACGCACCGTTTGTTCGTAAACCTTTGCCCCATCGTTGAATCGATCCCGTTGACGGATCAAGCCAAACGGAGCAACTCGGATCGAGACGGACTGCGGGGGATCTTTTAGAGTCCCCGCTACTCGCGCGGCCAGGCCTGTCGATGAAAAGTATCAAATGTCCTCGAGCTAAGCTCGAGCATGTCGTGTCCAAGTCTGCTAGAACCTGTTCCGCGTGGCTCGGTCAGATTCGAGCTAACGTCCTGCGTTTGTCATTCTCCCATGTATTTATCTCATGAAGCACATTCGACCGATCCGCGCGATCATCTGATCGGCATCGCGGTGAAACGAGCAAATTAAATCCCGGCTTGGGCACTTCCGACCAGGCGCTCTTGGTTTGATGCTTCGCCATCAAATCAGAAGCTTTTCAAAGCAAAATAACAAATGACTCCCTCGGACGTGGGCGTAACGTCAAACCCTTGGTTTCAAGATGGGGAAGCGAAAGCTCGAACGATCCTCATTACTCCGCCGGAAGCTTGTGGACCGAGTCACTTTTTGGAATTCCTGTAGAGAATCCAACCGAGATATTTCAAGGTTCTAGAAGAACGCAAGCGGACCGTAACATCTCGTTCCGATCGGGGTCTTCGAAGCAGTTCTGATACTACTCCGTTTCATGACTCATGGACTGGAAGTTCACCGGGAAACGGAAAGTTCCCGACCCGCCCACCTGATTCATTCAGATCGAAGGATGGTTTCCGAATTTGGACTTCACCCACCAACAGAAGACACCTCTGAAGGCATCCATCGGAAATCGATCTCATTCCACGCCTTGAGTCACCGCAATGCCTTCTCGTTTGTCTCAATAGATGTCGCGGAATCGGTCGACAGCAGTTTGGACACTATCCGGAACGCCGAGTGCGAAAGTGAAAGTTGGAAAATCGTCACTGGATTCGAGCTCGCGTCGGCCATTGCGTCGCGTATGCTGCTTCATGTCCGAATTTCGTCTGAGTAGGGTTCGTGGCGGATACACGAAGCTCAAGTCAGGACCGAAACGAGTGTCGTGGAGATGCCGGTGCGAATATCAATCGAGGGAGCCAGAGTTGTGATTCTGGCGACTTGGGCCAAGTCCAGAAAGATGAATTTAAATCGGAGTCCTTCAGGGACGCCCACGTCGGATACGTTGCGGACTTTTTGGATCATCAAACTTGCGACGCAGTGCTTGCAAACAAACCACTTTCGGATCAGTTGGTTCACGGTCTGACGACAGTTTCCTCTTTCGATTTTACTCTCGAGCTGCTCGAAGAAAAAGTTGAAAATAACGCTGTGAATCACCTATGTCGGTAGCCGTGCTTTATCCGTGACTTTGTCACAGACCAAGGAGAAGATTTTGAAGAAGGAGTTCTTCGTTTCTCTTGATTGATCGAAAGATAGAAGAATGAGCTTGTTGGTTTTCTGTCGTCTTTGTGGCGAGAAGCCCTCTCGAAAACTGCGACCGAACGAGTTATCCACAATCGTTCTGCCGATTGAGGAAAGTTGTAAGCGGAACGGATGCGACCACGTTTCGACCTTGCGTCGTTTTCCTTCACTTTTCCCTCGATTTGTTCGTCGCTCCAAGTACCATTGCGAACTGCGTCCGAGTGAAGCCGCCGTAACGTCTCGCGTCCGACGCCGCCTCCGAGTCCAACTCGACGTTTCTGTTGTTGTTGATCGCCTAACTTCCACAGCGAGTGTTTTCATTGTTGCGTTGCGTGCTCCTGGAAAAGGTCCAGCCGCTCATTCGTCCGGTGACTCCACCGGTCGCTCGTTGTCTTCTGGTGGTCGAGAACTTTTCGTCCGCCGCTCAATGCATCTGAACTCAAGTTTTCCGTACGGAGGAGTTTCCGGACTCGCGGAACGTTCGAGTCCGGCTTCGGACTCCTCGTAGTTTTCTCAGCGAGGAAGCAAATTTCAGAAGGGCGTTTCTGGGCTGATCGAAACAGGATACGGCTGGCTCGCTGATACTGATGTTAACGGACGGACGGACGGACGTGCTGCTGTCGTCGCTGTCGTTAGCTTCGCCGTCGTTGTAGGTTAGAAGAAAAACGGGGTCAACCTGAGTTGTGTGTCAGAGATTATTGTATCTCGCGGTTAAAGTAAACATTCGTTCGGTGAGGGTCGAACAGAGAGCCTGTTCTTCTCGGTCATCTCGCCGGAAAAACTGGAAGAAGAAATGGGCCGTTCCGCTCGGTTCGATCGCCAAAGACGACCGGCTACCGGCGGAATGTCAGCCATACAGTGATCCACCGAACGAAAGTGAAGACTTTCGGCCAGCGGTCCATTGTGCATGTTCGTCCGTCGGAGGGAGTCTGCCTGTCGCGTATATGTACGGCCCCGCGTAAGCGGGGAGGTAGTTCGACGCCACACAACCACAATAGAGAACCAGTCGTGGTTTCTCGCGCGATCGCCGTTGTATTTGATGCGCCGGTCGTCGTCGCCGTCGCCGTAGGAACAGATGACGACGACAACGCTATCTCAGGGGTGCCCCCGATACAAACTAAAAAAAGCGTCGTTCGTGACTTCCTCTGGTTCTGCGACTGACGACCCACAGATGAATGAGCCAGACCGGGCAGAAATGTACGATTTCTGTGAGTACGACGTTTTTTTTTCTCTCGACCTGCCACCGTCTTCGGGGGCCGCTAATCGTCGGTCCGCTTCTTCAACTTGAAGAACCTCCGCAGTTTGCTCAGCGCGGTTTCGCTTGGAAGCTTCCCGCTCTTCTGCTTGCACAGGGCTTGAGTCAGCGCTTGTCAGGAGCGATGCGAACAAACACCACTTTTCCCTGCAATCCAGAAGTTGTATAAGCTCAGCAAATCCGACCTCAGAACGCATATCCACCTGGGCGAGTACAAGCAGGGAGAGACATCGGGCGTTTGCCGCGGATGCTGGCGCTCAGGCCGAGTCCTCTGCTTCGGCGTTCCTCACTCAGCATGTTCTGGAATCGGATGAACTCTCCGTGACGATGTCCTCCTCGACGCCGAATGACCCCAAGTGGATCTGGATTCGCTGTCCCATGCTCTGGCCGTTAGGAGGAGTTATTTTGGTCCATCGTTGCATCACGAGTCTCGATGGTTTCTCGGATGAGAACCAGAGAGGGATCATCTCGAGCGGTTTCCGAACGGTTGTTTAGCCCTCGTAGGTCGGAGTGATGCATGACTTTTTCCGAGGGCAGGAGCCATCTGGGCGAAACGAAACTCACTCACAAACGTGCGAAGTTTTCTCCGACGAAGGTCGACGCTGATTGAGGGCCAGTGTATCAAACTTTGATTTCAGAGAAGCACGCGGTCCGTGAGGTCTTGGTCATGACCTCGGCGGACGAAGCTGGAAAATTTCTAATTTGTTGAAGCACCCGCACAACCGACCCGACGGTCGAACGGGAGAATCATCCATAGATCGGTCGGTCGTACCGAAGAGGAGTTGATGCGAAACCAAACGATCGAACGAGCCAAGCTAAAGATCCGATGTGATGCAGGCGGAACGAAAACAAAAACATTCACAAGCTCTCATTAACGTCTCCATTAGAACCTCGGGCTCCGTGGCGCTACCTTCGACCTATGCTACACAAGGTATTCGAAATTGTGGGAGGGGAATGATTGTTTTGGTCGTCCGATTTCCAGCGGAGTCGGAGTTGCGGAATGGGAAATGCCGACAGCGAAACATTTTCGATCTCTGTCGTGTTCCGGTTTCTGCCAATCCTGCACTGAGCTGATTCTTCGGAATCGCTCCGGAATGGGAAGACTTTTGTTTCTCGTCGTTCCACGGTCTGTTCTCGTGTTTCGCCCCGCAAGTATGCGAGTCGAAGTGTTTATGTTGTGATAGATGACGGCGACAATGGAAGCGTCACGGCCGAGTTTAAATGCAAGTGTGGGAAGACTAGATTCCGATAGAGATCGATGTATATTCTGGATATCGCCGCTGCGAAGTTCGGGTCGATCTGAAACGTTTGTGTGTCGCCGACGGGACGACCACTCACCCCGTCGATGCTTTCATTGGTTCGGAGTTCTCACGCGGATCGATCGAATGCAAAACTCAATCGAGCAAAAGCTCCAATTCGTCGTGGAGACCCGTTGGTTTACGATTCCTCAACACCGGAGCCGTTGCTTGTTGGTGGTCAAAATCGCGACAGAAGAAAAGTCATCGTCTCGAGCTTCGAGAAATTAGCCCACAGCTCCTCATTGATTCAATTGTGAGCTGCTGAGAATAGAAGCTCGACCCAAAGGAGTTCTGGCCATGGTGGTCTGGGATGATGGCTGCGGCGATGGTGCTGGATTCTCACAGATACCATGAAGTCATAAAACGGCGGATTTCGCGATCAATCGAGCGGAGGGAAAAGAGACACAATTTCGGACGGCCGATGTGAGGGACCCGACCGCTGTATGGGAGACGTCGCAAGCTCGCCTTTGATGGAATCCATCCAATCAATAATGGCGCGGGATTATATCACACACTTGCTCTAAACGCGGCTGCGGTGTGGTGTCTTCTTTTCCTCGATCTTCCTCCGTCTACGAGAAGATGGCGTGTTTCACAAAAGCCTGATTGCTCTGTCGTACAGATCTCATCTATCTTGTCGCCGGTGGTCGCGCCCTAAATCTCAGCTTCCACGGGCGACGGCGGCGGGACGTACGCTTGCGATTCTCCTCAATTTCTCTCCCGATCTTCAATACGGTCAGTGTATACGTCGGCAACGGTAATGCTTGAGGATACGAAACCCATTTCATCGGATGGAAGACGACACACCTATGACGAACGGCAGTGCTCACCGCGTACGTGCGTCCGACGCGCGCACGCACGCACGTAGACGTCAAATGAACTGAAATCCGAGCTCGCGGTTCGGGATCGTTCCTCGGGTCAGTCGCGCGGATTGTCGAATGATCGATCTGCCTGTAGCTGTAGTGAGCGACCAGGCACGGCGCATGCTCCGAATCAGATGTTTCGATGTGAACATGCCATGCACAGGTCGATTTTCGGAATCGTGATACGAATTCGACCTGTTTCTAAACTATAGCATCCAGTTTTCGCTGCAGGAAGGAATACAGCCCATTCCAAAACACAAGACAAATTGAGAACTCGAGGTCCGCTGTCTGTCTTGTCGCGACCCGCTCCTCCAGATATGCAGATACTCTTGCGACGCGCGGGAAAACGGCATTAAATTCATCCAACGTCCAGCTGGATCCGCAGCGGCGGCATTCGGGAACGCTCGCAAAAAACATTCGGAAAACGGCCAGCTGATCCGTTTGGTCGACTTCAGGTGGATGCTCCGGAGTGGAAAACGAGTGAAAAAATAAAAAACCCGACTCGCAGCTTGTATGCATCATCATCGGCGACACCAAAGAGCATGATCTCATCGAGGCGTGCCTCATAATGAACCCGAGGCGAGAGCAACCGCCTACGGGAACGGACAGAAACGCGATTGACGAAAATAAAAGCAAGCGGCATACGTATGAGTCCGTGTTGGCTCCGTCAGGAGCCCAGCTACTTGTGTCGAGCACCCGGGTTTCAACGACCGTGCTCGAGGAAATCACGTCAAAGATCGCACTGAGTTTCCGCGTGTAATCACGCCTTGTGGTCTCGCGCCTGTTGTCGGTGTAGGACTCGGGGGAATTACGAACGAGCGTTAACTCGGGTCAAAACCTGTTCGGAAAAAGCAACGGCCCCGAACCGCCTTGGCCGTGTACACAACCCGCCGGTCAAGCATCACCATCACGTCGGGATTAAGAGCGAGAGACTCTCCCGAACGGTCTCTCGCGATTCACACGGGACACCGAAAGTTCATTGTCTGCGGAATTCACGATGGAACGACATCTCGTACGGCTACACTTCTAAAGGCAGGGGTTCGTTAGTGAGCCGGCTCGTTCAGCTCATGATGGCTGGTATCTGTTATCCTCTCGGGCGCATCGCTTTGTCGTCGGAGGTATGCTCAGCTTCGCTGATGAACAAGAACCTAGTTTCAGTGAAACTTTTGATGTCATTTAGCGTCGTTCTATCTCGTGTCGAACCGCAGCGGGGGCCGGATTCTATTGGCGGCAGGGATTCGCCTGCATAAATGAACGAACGAGAAACTGTTACGATTCGCGGAGTTTTCAGGATGCGATAAATAGAAAACTTCGATAAGAGTGACAGAAAAACCCGCATCTCGGTAAGAGCTGTTCGGAAAGCTCCGTCGTTGGTGATTTCGCTCGAACCGAACATCCGTCGGAAACCCTGAAAGTATCCGGAGCGATTCGATGCTACAACTTTCAGCTTATCCCCTGACTCGTCGAATCACCCAGAGAGTTTCTCAGTTCTACGCCCACAGCAACGTCCCTGTTGAGGCCGAAGCTCACGGCCGTCTCGCTGAAAACTCCGGAGAACGAGCTTATTCGTCGCGGGAACTATGCGGGATATTTACACTGCCGTTGGAAGTTTCTTTCCTTGAACCGTGGCATTAGATCAGCTTGCTGATGATGATAAATCGCAACGGTAGCCCAGGAGTGGGTTGACACTTGCGTTCTTGCGGACCCGCTCGCTCGCAGTGCGTACGCTTAACGAGTCCCGTATTTGAGGAAAGCTTTCCAGTCGCCCATGGGTCATGTGCATACCATTAGCAGGGAGTCGCGTACGGTATCAGAGTGAGTGAACGCGGTCGCTCTTTTCTGGCAATTAACAGCCGTGGGTTTCTTTCGCGCGACCATATCGCCTGACGCGAGCGGCTCTCGCACCGTGTGTAGATGCTCCGTTGCTCGTCGAATTAGGCGCGAGGATCCAACGCGCTTTAGAACTCTGCTCCTGCGATTGAGAATTCAGCTCAGAGAAGGTTCCTCGGAACGAGGCGCAGAATAGACTCGTCCTGTCCCTCCGTTGAGACGCGATTGACGTTGATTGGGCGCGCGCTGCTGTCCATTTGTGGAGTGTCCTTCCTTTTTCTCCGTTTTCGTCGAGTGCTGCCGGTGACGACTTCTCGGCAGCGGCCACTGTTGCTGCTCGTCGACTACCCACTCAGGAAGTCAGAGCAGACGAAGAACGCTTGAAGAGATCTGAGGAGTTCAGATGCTGTGTGTAGTTCACTGGTGTGAGCCCGCCTCCTGAGCAAGATCTAGTTCATTGGACTTCGCGGTTGTGTTGGCGGCCGTTCATCCGCTTGCACAGCCTGGGGGAGTTTAGAACGATGTGGCAGTGTTCGTCGTTAGCTGCACGCGAACTGTAACGTGCCGCAGATAGAAGTGCATCACAGCCGGCATGAGAGCTCCCCTGGTGCAGCGCCCGGTTCACAAAGGCTGGGCACACCTCAACACATTCACCCACAAGCGAGTTCGCAGGTTGAGGTGAGTCGAGGACTACAATGCGTGCCGCACGAGTGTCCAGAGGACCCACGGATGACTCCTCCGCTCCTGAACCGAACGGTCAGCTGGTCGGCTGGAATGTTGTAAGCGGTTTCGGCTCTAGGGGAAACCTCGGGGGAGGGAATTCCGCAACCGAAAAGAATGTCTGCATCACCCGTTCTGGAGATCAGATCGTTCGCCGGCTGACCTCCCCTCAGAGACGGTCCCCCCATCAGGTCCAATGAGTGGAGTGGTTCCCCCGAGGACCAAAGTGGAACGGCGCAGCCCGCCAATGTTCCAAGTATTCGCGATTGAACTCAATGAGTACAAGTTTTGGGTCCGAGTTCTGAACCACGGGATCCTGTCTCGGAAGAGGAAGATGGACGTGTTTGGTGCGTTGACGAATGAGGCTTCCCCGCCAACGGAACACGGTGCACTACGTACCGATCAACACCTCGGGAAAATTCAAGGAGGTGTCAGTGTCGATCGATCTGGGCCCCGACTCGCTGCCAATCTGCTTAGCAAAGATGACGTTCGGCGCCCCAGCCCATGTTTATCATTACTAACAACGGAGTCACATCATCGTAAACATCGGATCATGCAGTGTTTTCTTGGCTAAGGAAAACTCACTGAGGCGCCCCGGGCTCCGCGAGACTCGATACTGAGACGGCCTGAAGCAGAACAAATTTTTCAGAAAATTCTTCTGCGGGGAGATCGTAAACCAAAATCACAAACGCTGGCTTGTAAACAAAGTGCGGCTCTGAGGCGCCTCTCGCGCGCGTAAAACGTTCAGACCATTCACCCAGCTAGCGAGTTACGTTAGCTTGGCGCCAGACAGGTGGCTCGGTGCATAACAGGACTTTGGACGGATCGGTCCGAGATTCTTGTTTCTGTTCCGAGGTGCCCCTACGAAGACCAGATGGACACCTGTTGCTGGTCATCGATGGGAGCGAAGGAAAATTCTGCCGACAACGCACGATGACATCTGCGTATCTCGCTGGTATCGTAGCGCGCGGAAAAACGAGTTCCCGCACGCTCTCGTTTGCGATATTCTCCGAACGTGGGTTTTTGGGATTAGCGAGCGCCGCCTTTGTTCAATCCGTTCCGATGGATGTACCAAAGATGAAGATTGCTTCGCGGCGGAACCTCGTTCACACGGAAACCATCGGACGGCGGCTCGTCCGTTGTATCATTTTTAATAGGGAATAATTACAGATGATGACAGGCTGAATTTTCGCCTAAACAAGTCCGTGGCGATCATAGATTCGTACGCCCATATTCGACGCAGCGCTTGACCACGAGTCTGTTGCTCGCAGCGTTGTGATAAATTGCTCCTGGAGGAAGATGAGTGCTTGATGCTTCCACTCGGGAGCTCCATAAAAGGTCGAATGACCTGACAACCGCCGGAATACGGGGTACTCCATTTCGGGTCCAAATCCGGACGCTACGCGCTGCAGAAGCATTCCATCCGCTGACGATGATTTTTCATAGCAAATCGGGAAATCCGTCCGGTTTTCTAATGCGCCGCTGATCCAGCGTGCTGATTCCATCGCCGCATCACAGACTTGATGTCTGTATATACGGATTGGCCGTGGCAGCACTGTCAGCTGATGATGCTCGATTCCACGGCCAATCGTAACAAAAATCCACCAGTCATTACTGATAATTGTGCGTTAGGTGAGCCGATCGAATTCGGATCGCGGAGAACGTCCGGTCCCGCGTCGGCGTCCGACCCGGCGGGAATCACGCTCCGCTCGACGCATCAAATTAACAGTTCCCATCGACTGCGTTCGGCGGTCGAATCGCCGCTCGAGGAACGGATCCAATCAAAAGCGGCGCCACTCCTCATTGGAAAGGAACTCTGTTCGCGAACTGTTCCTCAATATTCTCTCTTCCCTCCGCAGGTTGGATACTCGGACGGCCAGCGCAGACGAGGGCCTTTCTCCAGCGAAGCTCCCGCTCGGAGTGAATGTCAATCAAGGCACAGGTCAACAAACCATCTCAGTGCTCAAGGTCTACCTCAACAACGGTGAATTCCGCAGCGTGAAATGCGGCGATGCCACAGATGTCAAGGTGAGTGGAGAGATCGCGCTTACCGTCCCCCTGCTCGGATGGGACTCGGAAACGTATGAGCGAGCCAGCCCAGGAGCCCACCATCGTTGTGGCTTCCGCGCGCTTCATCAGAAGGCGAGACCTGTTCCGTGGCCACTCATCCATCCGTCCGCCCGAGAGGGAAATCAAACCGATATAACGTGGGCTGGTGGAGACAGCTCGCTAAATCAAGTGGCTGGCTCGCCTTAAGTGGAAAAGCCGTTTTAAAAAATTCGATGATCAAACTTTCCAAAACCAGCGGAGACCCGAGCCGCAGCAGCTCAAGGGGGGAGGGGGTGATCTCAGTTAATCGCGGCTTCTGAATTCTTCCGCGCGACTGGATGGGTCCTGCGTGTCTGCGGATGGGAAACGTCAAAATCGATTTTGGAACGCTTTCAAACATTTGCACAACGACTGGAAATATTTCAGGGCATCATCCACCTTCTATGCGGCCAGTTATCTCCACTGACTTTACCTCTGGAAATCCTGTTCGCGCTGCGCCTAAGACATGCCGCGACAGGAGAAATTCAGTGGATTCATCGCGATACCACAATGTACCAAGTCCTCGAGAAGTACCTTCCACAGCATTCGCTTAATGATTGGAGGTGAACTGTTTTTCTCATACGAACCGCTCTCTGTGACATTTCGAATTTCCGAGGGGGACTGACCTCGTGAGTGAATCGCTCTTTCTTCTTCCTATCTCGTAACGGAGTCCGTTGTTTCTGTATAGGTTTGAGCTGCGGGTGCGATATCTTCAAGCAAACCTCAGCGAGTTTAGTACGCGCGACCGAGTGACTTTCACTTACTTCTACGAACAAGTGAAAAACGACTACCTTCGGACTCATGACGAAGTCGATCTTGAGCTGGCCATCACGTTGTGTTGCCTCGAAATTCGCAGGTGAGTTCCCTCTTCCCAGTTGTTCTCAACCTGCAGTTAAACGAAGAGCGCCATTACCCTGGATGTCGACGACGACTGCTCTCTATGAGGCCTTGGATGAGGACCGTATTATTTAGAGTTCGTATCGAAAAATCGTCTGCTAGTGAAGAATTCCTATATTCCTCCTCGTTGGTATCAATCGTTTCCGGCATCAGCTCGTACATTGACTCGAGGTAGCAGTGTGTTTCCGGTGGACTCGGACGGATTCGGCGTCACAGTCTCCTCAGAGACGTCAGATCCTAGTTCCTGGTTCTTGAGCTGATTTCAGGATAGCCTGCAGGATCCGTTCCGAAATTCTTCCTTAATCCCCGCCCCCCTCACTTCAAGGTTCTACAAGGATATATCACAACTGGCCATCGATAAGAAGTCGAATTTGGAATTTCTCGAGCGCGAGGTGGGCCTGGATCGGTTCCTGCCCCAGAATATTGTGAGCCAGCACAAACCAAAGGCACTGAGGAAAATGCTCCAGTCTCATTTCAAAAATTTCGTTCGGCTCAACGAAATCCAGTGCATGCATCAGTTTCTCCAAGCGGTTAGAGGCGTGGTAGGATACGATAAAGAAATCTTCCCGTGTCAGCTTGGGGTGAGTTTCGGACCGTTATTCAACAGCGGCAGTCCGCCTTCTGGACTGCTCGTGGAGCATTGCTGACTCGACATCTGATCCGTTTCAGACCGGCTGGACAGTCTCTGTGGATTTGGTTATTTCATGCGAATCAGGGATCGGCTATCTGACGGACAAAAACGGTTCCCTCAACCACGTTGGCTCGTTCATCCAGGTGCAAAACATTCAAACAGTTGTTCAGGAAGGTCAAAAACCCTTGCTGCAGTTGAGAATAGCTGGCACCGCCGATGTGTTGAGCATCTCTTGCGACAGCTTGCGAACCGCAGAAGGCATTGCCGATCTCATCGACGGCTACTGTCGGTTGGTACACAGCACGCAGGCTTCGTATTGGACCCGAAAAGGTGAGTCTGTCCGATTCGTGTTCCTGAAAAGATCACAGCATGACCCTAAGTCGAACGCTAACAGCTCTCTGCATGCGCGTCTGTACTTCTACTCCTTCTGAAACTAACATAAGGCCTCTACCTATCTCTTCCTTCTTCCAACTGAAAGAAATAACAGCTCGAAACGATGACGGAGAGGTAGCCACACCCTCTCAGAATGATTTTGACGGTGAAGGTACGCCCTCAGTATCGCTAACAAAATTCGAGTATTTTTCCCGGAAATTCCGCGGAGCAAAGAGGCGGGATTGTTTTTTAGTGGTCATATTCTTACGATTTTTCCTCCTGTTTTCCGACAGATAATCATCCTCCGCGCTACAGGTGAGACGAAATTCCAGCGTTCATGATTGATGATGCAGTCTCTGTCATCATGGTGGGACACCTCCGTTACCCTGGGGCCCTTGCCATGAAGCCATCGGTCGCGTCCCCCTCCGTCGGAAAACAACTCTGTGTGACTGCTCTGCTGTTTGGCTCACAGCTACAACTGGCGCCTCCAGCCCAGGATGGAGTTATCTGAAACCGTGTGGAACTGAACTCGATGACTACTCTTGGACCGTTAACGGTCTTCCTGAACATTTCAAACTTAGAAATGAGGCGTTAGGAGCGGGCATTCCTATTGCTTAAGGGGACTCATACCGCACTTTGGCGATGACGCCGAGTGGCCGACATGCATGGAGCCGATCTCTTGCGACGAACAGGATACGGAGGTGTCCCATCAACATGACGCATCTGGAGAAATTTCGAAATTTCCGATCTAAAAAGAATTTTCATTTCAGACGGTGTTCAGCGAAAACGCGCAATGGAGGCGGCAAGCAGCGCAACTCTGAAGACTACGCCGAAATAGTCGATGACGAAGGAGATTACTCAACAGCAAGTGAGTCCCATTCCGAGAATTTCCGATTTCCTCCCTCGGAGTCAATGAGAGGAAATATCTGAATTTGCCGCACAAGTTGACGTTTGGAATACAGTTCCGTGTTTTTTCTTTTCAAGAGAAGGGAAAGTTTATTCTGTTCGCGTTCCCAAAAGCGAAAGAAAGAAAACTACTGAAAAGAGCCCAGTAGTAGCTCCGTGTTGCCAAGCGAGAGCGTGGAGAAGTGACGAACGCGCTCATGCTAGAAGTCATTCGCGAATTTCTTTCAAAAAATTGCGCCTCCGAGATTCGTTCGTGAAATATATTCTTTCGAAATCGAGTTGACGAGGAGATGTTCCGAGACCTTTTTAGAGGGTTTCATGCGAGTAAACATTAATGCACGTTGCGACGCGAACCTCTCGTGCGACTTCCGCGTATGAAGCGGCGCAAGCCCCACCACTGACAGATCGATTTCCGATTCCAGCAAAAGACTACGAATTAGACCGAACAACGATAACACTGGGTGAAATTATCGGAGACGGACAATTTGCTGAAGTCCACCGAGGAATCTGGAGGAATAAAGATGGGACCAGCAGTCAGGTTGCAATAAAAACGTGCAAAGTCGAGAACGAGGAGGGGATCGGCGATAAGTTCCTGGACGAAGCTTGTGAGTACGAGCGAGACGAAGTGAATCGATCCTTCCCAAAGCAGTTGAATCGGTGAACTCAGAGATCTCATTTGACCCTAAATTCTCTTCCAGATACCATGAAACAATTCGATCATCCGCACATTATCAAACTGATGGGCACATGCTCCGAGTCGCCTATTTGGATCGTAATGGAGTTGGCGAAGCACGGGGAGCTACGCGGGTACCTGCAGCAGAACCGAGACCGAGTTCAGCTGCATCACCAACTGCTCTACGCGTACCAGTTGTCGACGGCCCTCTCGTATCTGGAGTCGAAGAAATTTGTGCACAGAGATATCGCTGCCAGGAATGTGTTGGTTGCATCGCACGATTGTGTCAAATTAGCAGATTTCGGTCTATCTCGAGTTCTGCATGATGGGTCCTGTTACAAAGCATCGAACGGAAAGTTGCCGATCAAGTGGATGGCGCCGGAGTCTATCAACTTCAGGTCAGCCCCTCCCGCTTCCCGAGCACCAGAGTCTATTCCCGAGTTCCGAGCCCAGTAGCTGGTCAAAAACGCTCAAAACTAATGTTCGACAGGCGATTCACAACCGCGAGTGACGTGTGGATGTTCGCTGTGTGCGTCTGGGAAATCCTGATGTTTGGTGTGAAACCATTCCAAGGAGTGAAGAACAATGACGTGGTTGGACGAATCGAGGACGGCGAGCGACTGCCGCTGCCTCCTCAATGCCCACCGAGACTTTACAGCATTATGTCAGTTTGCTGGTCGTATGAGCCCAGCAAACGACCGCAATTCCATGCCATCAAGGAGGCTCTCAAGTGAGTGCTTGCGATCAGATTCTGCTGCAGCGTTCGATACCATGCACCAAAGCGATATCCTCCCTACCCGGCATGGTCATCTTTCTCAAGACTTCGATTCTTCTCCAGCGAAATCTACAGCGAGGAGAAGTCGCAAGCTGAATGCACTCGAAGAGACACTCGGAGAAACAATACTCTCTCGTGGGGATCGTCCGGATCGGACGAGCCGCCTCCGAAGGTGAGCGCGGCGAAAGGACGCATTTTCCCGTTGTTCTATCCCGCGTGGCTTCATTGAATCCCACCCAGTGATCGCTTCGATGATGCTCAGGCTGAGGTTCTTTGCAGCCTGCACGACCGCTCAGCGACAGGAACAGCGTGTGTGGAACCCCCCAGCCGCAGGGCACGCCACCTCAGGCTCCTGTGACGTACATCGTAGCAGAGACGCCCGAAGTTCTCGCCCGCCTTATGAGGGAGAACGACGGAGCGATCCCTCCGGCTTGGGCTTACGTCGCGCCCGCTTCTCCCACCAACACGTTCGCGGTCGGTGGCTCTGGACGTATGTCCTCCGCCCTTGAAGCAAAGGGCGCAGCTTCCACGCCCAGCACAAATCCCGCAACGAACTCTCCGGCGACGACGACATCAGCCGCCTCATCCCCAACGAATAACTTCAACTCACCGACAAATGCATTCCCGCATCAGGTTGGCTCAAACACCAATATATTGTGCTTGACTTAGTCGAATAGATCGATGGATCTAGGGAATGATGGAACAATGATTGTGTCCCTTGCGGTGGTGTACGGGGAAATCCCTATGCGTCATTTATTCCGCCGTTCGGGTCGATACTGATGTTTCCGCTCGTTATAGGACAACCCACCGCCACCCCCGGCACCCAACACGCCACCGATAAGGAACTCGGTGGTTGATGACCACGAGTTTCTTGAGAAACGTTTGCTGGAGATCAAACTCAAGGAGCAGCAGAGAGAACTGGAACAAGATCAGAGATGGTTGAATGAGGAAGCTTCATTCCCACAGCTGAGACTCCAGGGTCTCGCTCCGGCTCAAAACATCGGCCAAGCCTTGCCCAGTGCCGCCAACGGCAGCGGTAACTCGCCTCGTGAGTACCGGTCTCGATGTTCGCGTCTCTCCTCGAGATTCGAGGGGTTCGCCTCAGTACTCGCATATCGCTCGAAGAGACGGCTCCGGTGATCCGGGCGGACAGACGGGGCAGGAAAATCGACAAAAGAATTTTCTTTCCTTTCAGAAGCGTCGTTACCGGCGTCTGGTTCAGTCACACCTAGCTCATCGACCGCGGCTCCTCCGCGTGCCGGCAGCGAAATCGACCGAACGGGCGATGCGGTCTATGAATGCACCACCCGAGTGGTGAAAACGATAATGCTGCTTTCGAATGGCGTCAAAGAGTCACGCGTTGACGACTACGTCGAATTAGTGAAAAGTGTTGGTCTTGAACTGAGAGCGTTGCTGGCCACTGTCGACAAGCTTGTGCCGACGATTCCCCTATGGCATCGCCGTAATGTAGAAATGGCGCACAAAGTACTCAGCAAGGACATGGCTAACTTGGTGCAGTCCATGAAGCTCGCCCACCGATATTACAAGACGGCGCTGGATGGCGAGTACCGGAAAGCCATGTTGGCCTCTGCGCACGCCTTAGCCGTCGACGCCAAAAATCTCCTGGACACCGTGGATGTCGTGCGTATCCCGACCCAGGGAAGCCGCAACGCTTCCTTTGAGAGGGGACACAAAAGTGAGACATCAACTCCTCGAAGCAGCACTCCAACTTCCTTCAGGTTTGTCGCCACCGATCATTCGTGCACTCTGTCCACTGGTAACGAAAGCTACGCACCGTCACCGCAAGAGCGCTCGCTTCACGCTTCTGTCCGTTTTGCAGGAGTGAAAGCCTTCCGCGTTCAACGTCTGCTTCTTATAATCCCGAGAGTTTTCGATCCGGAAACTCAACACCCATACATTTCCATGACTCTGCCTCAAGTTTGCCGAGGTCTGGTCGCTCCACGCCAATTAATAGCTGCAGTAGCTACGGAGGTATGCCTCGGCTTTCTTCCCACAGGAGTGTGATATCGCCGAAGGGCGTGAAAAAATCACTGCGTCGGTCATCCGCGAATGAAAAAAAAACATTGAGGATCCCAATCTCTTCCTCTGATTTGCCGCAGGTAGCCTCCCTCGCACTGGCTTCGTTGCGGGTATGGTGGAAGCAATCAATAACTCATCTGCATGCTCGACGCCAACGAGCAACCCCCCCTCCCCCTTCGCGTTCCCACCGATGGTTAAGCAGAGTTCAAGCTCCAGCTTGGAAGGCTCAAGCTCGCAACGTCTCATGGACAGTAATAATCATCAAATGCAGAGGAAATTATCCACCAGCAGCATTGAGGATCAGGTGAGGGCCGCGGATAAACTCACTTGAGCCAACACGCTGGCGTAGCACGGGAAAATTCCGACGGGAGGAGAAGTCAGGAGATTACACGTACATATATATAACCTCAATACAAAGCGATTCATATATTCAGTTCTACATGCTTTGCAGATGAGTGTGCTTCAAGCACGCCAGCACGGTGCCATGCCGATTCCTAGGAAGCCTCCGCTTGGACTGTCCAGACCTCAAATGGGAATGGGACAGGCTAAACCTCCTCTGCCTCTGGCCGGTACCAGTAGTATTTATGACAACCCATAAATGCTGTTCGGGACGGGACGGCCAGTTCTTCGCGTGCCAAGACTTGGAAACAGACCCGACCCAAGCTTTAAGCTCAATTTCTTTTTGTACATATCCTGTAAATGATCACGGCACCCGTTGTCAAGACAGCAAGTCGCTTCCAGTCAGCCAGCGAGGGAATCTTGGAAAAAAAAATTTGTATCGAGACTTTAGTATCGAAGAGAGCTACTTCGGACCCACAACCTTACTCTGATTGAGAATTGCAAGCCATAGAGAGAAGATGCAAGTGGTAGAATAGCTGTATGTGAAATCGATTTACGTTATTAGATCGGAACATGATCGGACTTGCCCGAGGCATTCAGCCAACATCCCGATGTTCCGTTCGATCCTACTTCTTTTCTGTACAAATGAGATGAGTGAGTCAAGATTCAGATTCAGCTGCTTCGGCCTGAATATTACTTTGGAGTCCAGGACCGCAAGTTCTGAATCAAGCTGGTCTTCTCAGGCGTTATTTATCTCCTGGGGATCCATCAAAGAGAATAAAATCATCTGGGAATCGAAACAGCTCAGTCCAGTCTTTCTTGAGACGCCCTCTCCCGTCGATGTATTGGCGCATAATCCTTCCAGCGGCGTACCCAGCTTTATTTGGGGGAGGGGGGGCAAGTATGTGATGACGATGATGATCATCATCGTCGCGAGTTTTCCATGACACAATCACCATGGTTCTCAAACCTGTGAAGATTTTCCTTATAACACAGAATCTTTGCGGAAAAATTCCATCCATCGAAGTGGAAATTAATACAGCCTCCCTGGTATTATCGAAGAGCTCTGGCCCCAGGGCACGTCACTGAATCCTTCATCTTCAGCGAGCGCAACAAAAATTTGAACGCGGTGAATTGCGGTGATGCTCAGCTTGCACCGCGCAACGGCCACTTCGGGAAACTCCGACGAAGAGTCTCCGCATCTCCGAGTACGCCGACTATGGGAATTATTCGCTGGCGCCCATTTACCGCATCCAGACTTCGGTGGATTGGCGGGGCGCCATCGTTTCGTCGCCGTTAACCGATCTGAGGTGTGCGGGATTCCTTAGTGTATATGGATATACACTATACTCATCGTAGGCTCTTGTGGCGGAACACCGTCATCAACGCTTTCTGGGAGCGCTTCCCCGAATCACTGATGGCAGAAGCTGTCACAATGTTCCCACTGCCCATTGGCTCCGCAAATGAGTTATGCCGATCACCGATCAATGTCAGGACCGAGAGTTCGTCGCGGTCGTTTCGGAGCCCTTCTAACTGAAGCCACGCCTTCCCCAGATCGACGGCATGGTCGATGCTTTCCCGGCAAACCCGCGGCGATCGATGCTTGAGTGCTGGAAATCATCTCCACGATTCCGTGGAAAACTCGAATGCGTGATCCCGGATCACCTATCGGTCCACGTGATGAGGAATTCCCGGGTCATAGTTACAGTGAAAAAGAGCTCTCCACATTCAAGCGGACCTTTCCTATTTCACAATCTCTAGTTGACATTCTTACCGATACAGTGCAAAGGAAACCGATGGCAGCAGGTAGGGAGTCCCTGAGGACTGAGTTGAACTCTCGCGCTACCACAGTACCGAAAAGCTCGTACAGGGTGTGTATGTGTGTACAGCACGGTAGGCCACCGAGTCAGACGACACCCCATGCTTGCTGTTTCGGGGGAGGTAGGAGGAGGAGACGCCCGTGTTCTCGTGCTCTCAGCCAACTTCCCTTGGATGATTGAAAGCTCGAATCGGATGTATCCGAGCTCCCTTGGCTCCGAGCGGGAACGGTTGCAATTCATACCGAACTGTGCGCTATGCAGGACGTCACGAGTAGTTGCCGAAACTCGCGTTCGGGGCTTCATAATCACACCCAAGAGCAGCTTCCGCTTGGCGTTTATAAATGATTTCAATGCGGAGTTATCCCCCGTCGTAATCAACGCATTCGGACTGGTACCGTAAGGTCGAATCTAATGCGGTTGCCTTCCCGATAGACAGGGCACCGCAGCCGAGACAAATGCTCGCCTGTGAACACCGCACTTCCCCGCATCGAATGCAGCGCACGAAGGGGATGTCGGGGCATAGAACAACAACTATGAGGGTTTCATCCGTTTCCGTTCCCCAGTAACCCATCCAAAAACCCAGATGGCCCTGAAATAAGACAGGCAGTCTCGGAGGCGGGATGGATGAAGGACCGAAGCAAGGTCCACGGTAACGCGACATTCTTCAACAGGATTTATTTCAGGAAAAGCTTGGGAATTTCGACTGCCGATTCATAGATCAGAGGGTTGGGGGAAACCTCATTCCTCCGTTATAGGGATGTACCACAACAACTCATCTGACGAAACAGCTCGAGTTCACACTTTCAATAACTTGCTGGAACAGCTCGAAACTTCATAATCGAACGTGACTTTCACAATTCACAGTAGGGTAGTTGATCACCGACACAACTGCCCCCACTGTCAGAACGAGGCGGAGGGACCGACCCTGTCGGATTACACGGGATCACGCGTTAGTGACTCGATGTCGCCTCTATCAGCGGGCACGCGGAACTCTTCAGAAGTGGGATGAGGGCACCTCTGAGTCCATCCTGCGTCTGAATTCCGCTAGGGGAATTTCGGCTTCTTTACCCTGATACTCGAGAAGCACATTTTCTCGTGAAGGGGTGATTTTGAGAACGGCGCCGAACGGAGGTCGGGTATCTATGAAGAGCGGCGCCACTCGCTGGAGCACGTAGAGCAGATGCATGTCCGAAACGAGTGCCACAGTGTGCCCCCCGTTCTCCTCGAACGCGTCAAGGATAGCTTTCCGCATCGCTTCTCCGAAAAAGCTGCGCATGCCGAACGTCACACCAAGTGCGATGTCCAACTCGACTTCTTTCAAATCGGCCGTCATTTCCTTGGCGCCTCTATCATCCAAAATGCCCATTGCATCGAGGAAAGCGGCACATGCAGAATCGCGGATGAAACCCGCCTCGAGTCCGGGAAGATACTTCTCGATCAATCGATCGAGTGTTTCTCGGTTCCGCACAAAAGAGTTGATAGCTTTGGACAGCTCTGTCACGTCGCAGTTTTGGGCGAATTGTTCGAAACTCACGAAGTTCTGGTCACCCAGCTGCTCGGCTCGCACCGAACATTCGGCTCCTTTGAGAAACTCGGTCAGAGATTCTTCACATCGCTTCACGTCACTGAACTTCGCTTTGACGATCGGAACTTCCTTGAAAGTGGCACCGAGTTGCTGCATCCGGGTTCTCCCAAGCTCGGTTAGTTCGCCAGGTATCACCGGTTCTTCGCCGAAGGTCGATTTGAACTGCGGGAAAATCTTCAGCGGGAACCTCTGCCCGTGACGGATGACATAAAGGATACCCATCGTTGATACTGACGGCTCAACACTGCACGCGCTGTCCGCCTTGCGGAATGACCACTGACGAAAGCTACGCGTACCCTTTCCGCTACTGATTGTAAGAAATAGGCTCACGAGTGGATTTTGTCAGTCATTGTTCTCGGAAGGATTGTCGCTTGCTTGCAGAGGAATAGCCTGTGGTTTACGATCCTGCAAAGTTTCGATCCCTTAGCGGCGGGCCGTGGAGGACTGTTCACCGAGTACCGGAGATTACATGATGCATGGAGAGGCGGACTCGAACCTTTCCACAGCTTGTCCCTCGACTTGCCACCGCGTACCGTCATGGTGCTTTAATTGCTGAGGCTCGGTGACTTCATGTAATGTTGTGTTACTGACAGCCTCAGTATTTCGGAGAAACGTGATTTTTGTACGGAGGGTGAAGCGCTGAATCAAGCAGAAATCGGAAATGCTGGAGACCCAAGATGCAAACGGACACGCAGCATCCTGTAGATCTCGGCGCCGCCTCCTCGGCGGGAAAGGAGATCCGAGGAAGGAGAATCGTGTGCCATGTGCAAGAGCTGCGCACGGAAGCTTCACAGGAATATCGCGGAGGGGAATTCTCACAGACAGAGCCGTGGCCGGATGAAGCTACGGGGGCTGTCGGCTCAGGCCCGGTTCTCTCTTTGTAACTCTTTCGAACGGAAATTTGATGATTTCAGACTTCCGGGTGGAGATATACAAATCTCGCCGACAGATGCCCACGGACGGATTCCGAGAGTCATATTCTCCAGAGAACCCCTTTCAAAGGTTCTTGACCAACATTATCCGTAATAAACTCGGAGAACAGAATAATGGAGATGGATTGCTCTCGCGGAAGCGCCTCGGCATGAAGGAAGTAACGAAAATCTTCAGCTATGGGGTTCGGCGTGTGTGCAACTGGGCTCTTCGATTATCGCTGTTCGACCGCAACCGATCTTGGTCGACACAACTGCCGAGCTGTGCTCGTTCGTGCAATGGCCGGAGGAGAACTTGAACGATCTTTGGTAACTCCGGTCCCTATGAGAGACGAAAACTGCTCTATGACGTTCTCCCAAAAGTTATATGGAGCAAGGATCCCATTCTTGAATATATCTGTAGCCGAGGCTCTCCAGTTGCCGTTGGAGTCTTCATTGAGCGTTGCGGATCCCTTCTTCGGTCACGAATACTTGTGACCTGTACTGTGCCTCAGATCCTGAAGCAAATCGGGAACTCGCGCACTGTGGCCGAATCGACCGGGAACCATGTCGAGGGAGCGATACCGAAGATCTCGCAACGTGTCGCCGAAGAATCTGGTGTGGTGCGTGAAGTAGAGGCAAACCTGATGCGAAACTGTTATTTTTTTCGCGCCGCTGCGGCCTGTTGGAGAAGGTTTAGAATGATGAGCAGGCGGCCTTCATTAGGCTTTTCTTCTATTCTATCGTAAGATCCGTAGTGAGCTCAAGACGCACCTCTGGGTCTACGCTTTTCGACGTTGCGAGCAGATCTCGTCCATCAAAGAGAACCTTGATTGGCAGAGGATTGAATCTTTCTCTGGGATTCAAGTCGAAAAAGAGTACTCCAGAGCATTCTTAAGTACCAGTGTAACACTGTCGCTATCAAAGGGTACAGCCGGACAAGAGGGGAGGTTGAGGCCACGACCCCGATTTTTGGGTTGGATTGCTTGGAGTGATGCCCCACTCCCAGGCAGCATATTAACACACTTGCGAAATCTCAATCGCCTTCCAAGTCCGGATCGTACGCGAAAGAAGAATCAGGAAGGAGACGGACCCCTCAAAAAGAGAGGTACATATCTGGAACTTGACATGTCATGTTTGCTAAAACGAAATGAGATAGACAGTCGCGGTTCGTCGGAAAGAGTTATTTCCGTCCGAAACTAACGAAAAAAATAGGACAACCATAATGCAATCGCTCGAGCGGAGCTTCCGTCGAGATCCTTGTTCTTCCACGGATCCCACGTGATCAATTTGGTGAACAGCTTCTTTGGTTAAGAGTCGTTCTTGGGGTTTGTCCACCAGAAAGCCTCGATTTGAAGACTATATCCTGCATGCAGCATGCGGTACCAATCTATATCCTTAATTGAAAAACCGTCAAAACGCTATCAGTCTTCATTGCTGTCGTCTTCCGATGACATGCCTATGATTCGCCAGTAGGGATCATTTGAATATTCCAGAGCAACTTCGAGCAAGCTCGAAGTTTTAAGCGGACGCGCGCTCCATGTGTGTAACCAAGCCGACTCGCCGATGAATCACCGCGCGCAAGTTCCGTTCAGAGAAGAGTTGTTGAGTTTCTTCGTTACCGACTTCACCGTTCTACGTGTCTCCGCCCCAGAGCGCACCGATCATTCGCGAAAATGCAGAAGTAGCAAGAGAGTAACAGACACGTTGACACGATCAACAGCAGCGGAGTCATGCAACAGTATCGAGCCACGTACGGACGTTGACATTAGGATTGAGCAGACCATCCAGACAAGTCCAAGCTCCGGGCTATTAAGCGACGGCGAGCAGTGACTTTGAATACGAAGATCCTCCACATGAAAGGGCCGAGCACATCGAACCACTCATCAGCAGGGCGGCTGACACCCATGTCTCCTTGTTCGGCTCAAGAGTTTCTGTCTTTCTCTGGTGCATGTACAAGCAACATGATTCACAGACCTTATCGCAAATCCTATCGTCGACGGTGGAATGACATGGTGTTTTTTTCTCAGCTTTCCAACGCGACAAAGCGCGACTCTCTTACTCGTCTCTCTGACACAATCAGCTTTTCAAGTTTCAGGTTCACCTTTTTGAGGGGTCCGACTTCTTCCTCATCCTTCATCCGGGTTCCATTCGGATTTGAAAGGCGATCGAGATTTTCCATGTGTGTCGATGTTCTCCCCAGGAGTGGGACATCACGCCAAGTGATCCAACTAAAAAATCGGAGTCGTGGCCTGAAACGCCTCCTTATCCGGCTGTGCCCTTCCCCCATCTTTCGCGAGTGGGTCCCCCATGAAAGGAGAGCACAGGTGTTTCGGGGCAGTCTCGGACTTCCCGGCGTGTTCCCAGTGTTTGACCCCGCTGTCCACTTGGCATCGCGGGCGAGGACAGCTTCCAGTGGGCATTCCGAATCCACCGGAAATCGTTCCGAGGTAGCGATACCGAAATGTTGCAACGTGTTGACAAACAGTCTTGTATGGTGCTTGAAGTGCCGGAAAACCTGATGCGAGCGACGGAGTGCCGCTCCCCATCGGAAACGAAGTCTTGTAACCTATAGGAACTGTTGGAAATATTAAAAAACGAGCCGTGTATCGTAGGATCGCGACGTAACCATATGGTCCCAAAGCACTCGCTGCTGGCCAGTTGTAGATTACCGTGACTGACAGACTCTCGACGCTCACGTTTCCGGGATAAATGGATTTCTGGAAGTTTCTCCGATGCAGAATCGAAACGCCAGCGGGTTTGAATCCTACAGCTTCCACTTAGATGCTTTTTCTCGGACAATAAATCTGAATTTGGGTTCCAGGACCACGCTGTTGCCATAGAGACTTGCCTCGGCTCGGGCGACTAGGACGAATCGATGAACACGTTCCTAAGATGTCCACCCTGATACCGATTCTCGAGTTGAATGATGATGTCGCATCAGCTGGGTTGGAAATGAGATTTTGCGCATGGAATGACATGCTCCAGCATGACCTGCTTCAAACTGTGTGAGAATATCCGGTGCTGTAACGAAAGAGTATAATCGAAATTGATCGGGGAAGACGCCATTCGCCCAATATGATACCGCTGTGCTGGGAATTGTTGGACAAACCTAATCGGGGCTCAGCATCACGGACAACTCACGACCATCGGGAGCTCGTGGAGCGTTCGGCAGAGAACGAAGACACATACATAACAGCCCAACTTCGTAAAGAAAGAAGGTGAGTTCCGCCGCCGGTGACCAGTCGCCTCGTCTGAGCTTGTTGGTCAAACTAACTCACCAGATGAGTCGTTGAGGCCAACCACCTGGCTAGATTCCCCTCCGTGAAATCAATGTTCCCGACTCGACTGAAGGTTCAATTCAGATCCAATCAGGACGATTTTTTATCCAAAAAATTCCCCCAGCATTGCGTTCGCCTGACTTGGATTCGGTTCTCGCTTCAAACGAGTGCGGGTCATGCTCACCACGTTTTACCGCTCAAAGTGCTCCAAGTCGGATAGAACAGTAGAATCCCGAGGAACCGTCGCTATCTTAAAAACGGATGAGGAGGCTTCAGACTGGTCGACTCCTGAGGCCGCGATGCTCGGGAATACTCCGGCAATCGATCCGGAGCAACCATCTCGCGCCCTGAGCGGAGTCGGATATCTTCACGGGGAATCAGTCAGCTAGCTAGCCGGTCAGCTAAGTCTTGAGATGGAGTAGCAAAGGGTAAGCTCAGGGATTTCGGCAGATATTTCATGCTTACCCTCCTCGCAGGACGGGGGAGATTTGTCTCTATATTCTCTATTGGCGATTCCATTCCGAACCGCGGAGGAAGAATGGAGGAACAGCGCTAGGGCGGCGGTCTCCACAAGACGGAACAGGGAGGCCGGGAATATAACGAGCCAGCGCCGAGGAAGGTGAAGACGAGGAAATAAGGGAACAGGACGACCATGAGCGGGCCGAAAAGCAATACGCATACACGCCTATTGACAATCGGCCATTCCGCATTCACAGAACGCGCGTTCCACGTAGCCGGTTTCAGCGATAGATGGTGACACGACCGTCGAGACGTGACCGCCACGCCGCGACCACGAGGCATGACTCGAGAAAGGGTCCAAGAGAGGGTCCCGTCGGAAAAAAACGGCAAAAGGACTTCCTCTTGGCGGCAATACGTCGACAAGGCCCAGGGCTTGGGTGACTCCTCCTACTTTCCGAAGCGAACCTCGGGCGCCCCCTAGGAGGCGCTCCCTGAGTCCAGCTCTCCTTCGAAGGCTCACACGTGCGTCGGCAGTGGACGAGTAGAGTACGTTTGATTAGGAAGTGCGCGGAAAACGGACAGTGCAGCGAAAATGTGCGACGTGACATGACTTGAACGTTCGTCTTCGTCGAGAACTGGACAGACATATCACCGGAACATATCAAGAACGCCAAAGCCCTGTGCCGCACCCGACAGAACCGCATTTGGAACACTTCGGACTCAACAAGGAATAACTGGACCTCCCCCCCAACTCCAATCACATATCTTCTCGCAACTGCCGAACCTCGAAACAGTCAGCGCTTGGAGTATTTCATCTGTACTTGGAAGAGCGCGAAACCCGCGAAAATTCCCGAAGCGTCAGGAGTAATCCTGGTGCTGAAAGAAGACCCAACGTTCAAGGCTCGTCGAATCTCTTCCCCCGGAGAACGAAATAGCCTCTAGTGACGCAAAGAGGAGTCTAGTTACTGCACCTATCGAAAACCACATCCCCCTGTGGTGAAACGAAGTGGAAAGACACCCGATGACACGATCGGATACTGATTTCGAGGCAAGCTCGAGAGCGATTGAGCGGAGACATCCTCAAACCTTGTGAATCTCAGCGCAAATCACCGCAAACCCACCGCAACCCTTGCCCCGAACCCGCCACAACTGTTGAACGCGAGCATCGCGAGTTCCGCCACTTGGGAGCGCCCCATTGTTACGTGTTGAGAAATTGATCACCACCGCTGAGTCGGAAGTATTCGCGAAGATAGTAGAATATTCACCAGGGCAGCAACGTCAAGCTTCAAGGATAAGGTTTGGTTTTGAGTGGAGACAACATCATTCCACCCACAACGATTTCCAATTTATTTCTTCGGATCGACCGTTACGTTCTGTCGTCGCTTCATTTCGCCACACTGATCGAGTAGGAGGGAAACAAGGAGCAGGCCACCAGGAAAACATATCAGTCGGCCCCTGTGAATTGTGTCATCGGTTGCCCCATTAGCGGCTAAGTTTTCTGAGTTGGACAGATTTCCACGCGAGTCAGGTTCAGCATGATGATGATGAAGCGCCAATCCTACCAGGGCGGATACTCAGTGGAAGCCCACTTAGTGGCTAACCCACCCGAGCTGGATCAAATGAGTCCCGGTCCGGGGGAGAAAAGCCTAGGATGCCTCACCGGAGAACGTCGAACCAGCGTCATTATCGCCATGGGCGTCGTGGCCACCGCCCTGTTCTGCTGTTGCGTCGCCGGAGCAATCCTCTACGCATACTGTAAGTACCCTAGTGATATGGCTCGAATTGTTTTCTGCTGCGTCCAACAAAGAGAAACGGCAGCACAGGAGGATAGTTTGAAAAAGTCCGAATAGAAGCCCGAAAACGTATCAGATGAAGCTTCCCTGTACATTTGAAGCGCAGAACTGCCGCCTCATCGCATGTTGACCTCGCTCGCGAACGTGTTTCGAGCGATCAGAATCATTGTAGGAAACGGGTGGAAGACAACTCCGTTTCGAGCTCGTGAAAGAACTCGTCTGATCGGGAGTGTCCAGGAGCCACATAACGATGGATCCGCCCCGGCCCCCACGTCCTGCGGCGGAAGTTTTCCGCTTGGAGCGGCTGTAAGATTCCGACGTGGTGTCTTTCGGGATGCCCGAGTTCCGTCACTGGCTGGAGCTGCCCTGCATGTTTCTGTAGGAGGTTCTCCGGGCAAATTCATGTTGAGAGGGGATTTGGCAATGACGCGAACCACACACGACTTGATCGAGCTGTGGAATGAGCGTTCTCTCGAGATGGTATCCTGATATTCAGAGGAGTTCTGCTGCATGCTCGCAGAGATTCATCCGGGGCTTCGCTCAAGCCCCTCTTCTGTCCAGGATGGCCTCATGGTGCGAGTTGGGCACTCCGTATCAGCAGAACAGAGAGTGGACCTTGACCCAAGCCAGATGCATGTACATTTATACAGTACAAGCTCGATTGTTTCAGCTAATCAACGCAGGAAACGGTTGAGATAACCAGAAGTTGAGATATCTTAAGTTGAAAAAATGCGCTGTGCACTATGATCGAAGTTGAACTCCGAATCGTTTAAATAATCGAGGTTGTACTGTTTGACAACCCGCTGGAAAAAACGCTGAATCGAGCCAGAAGCAGAGGGTAGAGGGAAGTGTTTGAGTCATTGATCCGGATCGGTCGTCGGGAGAGGTTTAAGGAAGCGATCGAGAACCGCCGCCCTGCAGGTGGCGAGACCAATCCTCGGTGAATGAACGGCGCCGCCCGATTGGGCAGCCTCTGACTTTTCGAACGCCGACTCAAGTCCTGAAAATCGTTCATTCTCCAATCAAGAAGTGTCTTTCCACGGGCGAGGGAGAACGGACCGTACAACAAGTAATGTATGCGGCGTTGAAATTAAGCTCTGTTAAGTTGAGGCCAATCACGCTATCTGCGTTGCTGGTGAGTCGGATGGCTCGCTGCTCGGCTTTTGAGATTTTTTCTCGGTGCCTCGCGTCTTTTGCGTCGACCGACCGAACGCCCGACCGGGAGAGGAACAGCTGTTGGTAAAAAGCGGAGTTAATTTTGGGCCACCCGACTTGAAGCCGAACAGCAGCCAGCCGGTGCACGCTTTAAGCCCGGAAGCAAGAACATTCTCCTGTCCCTCTTTTTCATCCCTCGGTCGCCGTCCCCTTCCGTACCCAACGCCGTGTCCCGACCCTGTCGCCTCCCTCTTTCCTTCGGCCAAGATGACTAGCTGGCGCCGCCGCCGCCGTCGTCGCTTCTTTTCGTTGTCTTCGGCTTTTTGGTGTCTTTCCTGAAAAGTCGACGACGACATCCACTTCGCGCCCAGCTCTCCTCGTTGGAGAACTGACTGGACCAAGCCATGTGAAGCCGATCTCGCGACATTCGGTAATCCCTGGGATTTTTTGCCCTTTCTGAGAAATGTCTCGCTATTTAACTGATCCGTATGCGCTTGTTCCTTGCTTTGCTCTTCAGAGGAAGAGTCCGCCCGCCCGCCCGTCCGCCAGCCCGCCCGTTCGGCTCTCAGATGACCGAGCCAGATACGAAACCAAGACACGGTCTGTCGCCGGAGCCGCGAGTCCGAGTGGATCAAGGAGCTGCGCACTCGGCCAGCCCCCGAAGCCCGGCAGCGCAGAACGCTGACGCATATCTGCGTACCGTTCGCGACGTTCGCCCTATCGGAAGAGTCAGCACGACGGCTGGGTATGATTCGAGCCGGGAGTTAATTGGAAACTGTTGCCATTCGGGAAATGGTTCAACCTGCTCCGGTTGAACCGCCATATCCGACGAGGCTCCGCGTTGGAACCGCGCGGCATCCTGCAGGTCCAATCGTTCGTGTCGTGCCCAGTCAGGACTCGGACCTTCGATTTCGGCGGGCTTGAATCTGGGAAACCGTGGATTCCATCTCTGAACTATGCAGCAGCCGGAGAATGTTCCACGAGGCCGAAGTCGGATGGAGAAGGGACTGCTGTGGATGTTTGACTCGCAGGGTGTTAACAGAGGGTTGTATGTAAAGGACGTCGGAATCGGCGGCGGGAGCGGTGTTCCCACGTCTTCATCTTCTGGCGGGGCCGCCACTCCGCTAGCTCGTCGTAATATAATCCGCTAATTGGCAGCTTGGCTTAATGAAGAGGAAGACGAACTTTTTACAGAAGTGACTTCACTGACCCTCGTTGCGCTCCCTCTTGCCCCCGCTCCCCACGCCCGAACTTGGAGAGCGGGCGGGCGCCCAGGGAACAATCGGTTACTTCCGGGCACAGCACCACTCCCTGCGTAATTGATTGCCGATTCCATTTTGACAAACTCCCTTCTTAACTCGATATTCGAAGTCGAACGTCTTTCTGGGCCCCCGGGTCCCGATCCGCTCAGCGGCCTCGAGAGCACTTTTCCTCACCTGCCCGAACTCGATCTCCTGTTTGTGGCATCGGTGACTTCGGAAGAGGTGGCCAGACAGTCGCCAGACAATCACTCTGAGATTGCACTCGACGAGTCCCACTCGAGCGAAATTCCCGCGAAGGGAGCGACCTCGTATTCCCGCGCTCCACCCGCCGTTCACGCGAGCTCGGGCTTGATCTCGGAGTTGATTCAGCGAACTTCGGTCGGATATCCGTGAAGGTATTCGACTCCCGGACTCTCTTAACGCACAATCCCGGAACTCGACGGGATCGGACCCAGCTCTGGCCTCGCGACAGACTGTTGCACGATTCTGCGGAAGTCCGCCGTCGTCGTCGTCGTCGTCGTTCAGATGATACTGCGCGATATCTCGCAACTCGTCCGTTCTCCCGCTCGTTCGTTCGTACTCACTCGCTCCGACGGCCCTCGAACTTCTTTCCCCTCGAACGAGGAAAATGAGAACCGCGACCACGATGATGATGACAACGACGACCCAAAAAAGGAACAGCGGGGGCCTGTGGTGTTGACAACGCGGCTGGCTTTGTCGTTTTCTTCCTGAAACCCCCGACGGAGTGAGCGCGTGCGCTCGTGGAGGAATTTTCCAAGATTTGGATCTCGTCCATGAGAACTCCCTGGCGATGCCGTTATGGCGAAGTGTCTCTAGAGGAGTTTCGCGCACAAGTTTTGCTGGAATCGAGGCGCCGGAAAGTTTCCCACCTCTCGGCCGCCAAGTTCCTAATTGAGCGCCGGGTTGACGTTCTAGTCGTCCACCTGCGCGGCCGGAGAAGAGCGGAGACTAATCGACGTCTCGGAACCGCGGGGAGTGAATTTTTCGGTGAGTTTCTCTCCATCAGAGCTCAGGTGGGAGTTTTTATGCAGAAAGGCTGCGGTCATCGATGTCAAGCACCAAGTTGGAGGTAAAGTGAAGCTAACGACATCTTAATTCAGCTTTGCGCCCCATTACACGCATCGTGCGGAGCGGTCTCAGGGGCGTGCGTGCGGCCGGCGGCGAGTAGGAGCGAGCTTCCCAACAAACCGGCAAACAGGTTGGAGTATGAAGAGCAAGCTTAACTGAACGTTGGAAGCGAGGACACGAGACGCTTGCACGCGTGCCTTAATTGGCTTTCGATGGCTTGTCCTCGACAGGGCCGGGAAGCGCGAGCAACCGGTCGGTCGGTCGAACCGACCGTAGGCCGTCCGACAGACACTGCAAATCGTCTTCAAACATGAAGAGTCACTCATCGGATTATTGAGACCTCGGGAAACCTCGAACTCGTCGGGAGCGGCTCCACGGTGGACACTCCACCACGGGACCACGGATCGAGGCTCTCATTTTCCTCCCCCCCTCCCCCTGTCTCCGTCTGAGCGACCGGAGTCCTGTCGGACGACCGGAATCCTGGCCGGAACGGCAAGAGCATCGAGCTGCGATGACTCCTCTCTCCGAGCATCAAACCGCCGGTCAAGTTCTCGGAGGAGTTCAGGATCGTGCGAGGTGAAGAGGTATCAAACAACTCTTGTTGCTCAATCACGTCCGCTTCTTTCTTAGCTGGGCGTGAGCGATATGGATGGGCGAAAATCTCCGAGAGCAGCTGCACGCTCAGAATGAGTCACCGCGTGCGTTCGGAACCGAAACGAGACGCCCACAGTCCGTCGCCGGACGGCGGAAGAGGACATGGTTGGAGCAGCTGCACGATCCTGAATTATTCCGCGGGCTCATCGGGCTTGGCAACAGATTTCGGCCGATCGATGCCGTCCCAACCGGCGAATGAGCAACCTCATCACTCAGTCCAGGAGCTAACTCGCGAAGCCGACCGAGCTCCCGCTGAAGACTTTTCACCACCAGCTTAAGAGAGACGTGCGCTTCAACAGTTCCGCTATACTCCCGAGCTTCCGGTTGCCGCCCTCGCCGTCGATGATGCGGCGGCGGCGGCGGCGACGGCGAGAGTATTGGCGTTGTTCGGGATGTTTATTCCGAGCGTAAATTCAGTTATTCAAGCAGTTCACGTCTCGGGATTCGGCTGAGCCGACCGTTTCCGTTTGACATCTATTGTTCGTGGAGCCGGAAGGAACGGTCGCGAAAGTCTTTGCTCGGGGAACGTCCGCAACGGCGGGAAAGCGCAACGTCGATGCGTCCCGGCCGTGGCGAGAGGTTCGTTTTCGTTGAATTGACCGACCTCCTGCGTTATGCGTGCGTTAGCTGATTTCGTCTTGAAGTGGGTGTAGGAGGGGTAAGGAGCAACAGGATCGGCGAGATTTCCGTAAATTTGCTCGACGGGTGGAAGCATCGGAGCGAGGAAACCTTCTATCGAGAGCGGGGTTTCCGCGGGCCGGCGATCGCTGCTCGGATCGGTGTTCGCCCACTTATCTGAGCGTGTTGCTTGGCGTAGCGCTAAACGCCCGACTGGGTGGAGAACCCATTTAATTACACGAAAACAGCCTCATCACCAAGATGCCTCGCACACGTTGAATCGTCTGCTGGCTGGCTTGTTTGCTTGCTTAGCGGTCTGCGTGCCCGTATGTAATAGTTGAGCAAGGGCGCGCAAATAGGGAGCAGCTTTTGGCTCCAAAACTTTCTCCAGACGACATCGCTTCTCTCCTCGGACCCGTTCTGCGTCCGTTCTCTTCGTTTCTGGAGAAACTTTCCACTCGTCCTCCCCGAGTCCCGCGCCTGTCCACGGCAACAACCCCGGGGAAAAAGAGAGCCGCCGGTTAGGAAGAAGTAGAGTGAGGGCTCTTCGCTTTGTCGTAAAATACAATCTGTTACCGCAGCGCCGTCTGCTCACGATTCGCTCGTCAAAATTTCAAAGTCTCCGATACCACTCGCTTATCCAAACAGCGATGGAACAAGGGCGAAGCCGCGCACTGCTTACCAAACGGGTAAACGTCGCTGTGAGTCTTGAACGATTGACTGAGAGGGCCGCGCCGCGGAGCCTTTGAGTACAAAGTTGAGAGAGCCGAACCGGGCCCATCCGGACAGAAAGTTGACATCGTGGCGTCGTCGTCGTCGGTCGTAGGAGCAACAACGCACAAGACTTGGATTGTTGAATGCGGGCCGTAGGTTCTCTCTTCATTACGAACGCGTCATCGTCGTCGTCCTGTACGCGGAGAGCGTTCCGGGTTTTAATTTCGCGCGACCCCCCCCCCCCCCCCCCCTTCCCTTCTCGGAGATGATGGTCGCGTATTTCTGGGTCGCGACTCCTCAGCCTTGATGGCTTCTCCGCCTGTTCCCCTTAGTATCCTTCGGCAGGCTGTTCCCCTGCTCGCAAACCGTGTCTTTTAAATACTTCCTGATCCAGTTCCGCAGTGAGCCTCATTAGCAACGAGCGACACCGATACGCGGAAATGCGGAACGTTTCTCGAGCCGTTGCCCCTCGCGGCTTCGAGGTAGCATACGCGGCGGCGACTGGAAAGCTTCAAACTCTCTCTGTTTCACCGATCGGAACGCGAACGCTCAATAATAGCAGATATCTGGTCGCATAGAGTTCTTCATTGGAAGTGTAGGTGTCTATCAATGGACGAACACCGGGTCCCTCGCAGGGTTCGGATCGCAGAGTGCGCGTTGGCTGGAGGTTTATTTTTTGCATTCGAGGTTGGGTCTGATGGGCGAGCTGATGGCATGCACGCGTCCGATGGCACCACAGGGGATCCATGGAGAAGTTCGCTACATAAAAAGTCACTACATTGAGCTCCTTGTATAGCGTTCTCGAATGTCGATAAAGATGTCCTAATTAAACGAGCCCGCTGACCTTCTCTCCCGCTCTCACTCGTTGAGATGTCCCCAGGCTGTTTAAGAAGCCCCCGCCACCACTGGAACACAAGTGCTTTTCATTAGACGGGAGGACTACTATACGAGGAAGTCTACGTTCGTCTGCTTCGCACACTCCGGAGAGAATGTCTGATGCCCAACTGAACGGTCGGCCATCTCACAAGTTTCCTCTGATTGCCTCTTCCAACCGCTACAGTTTGAGAAGGCATTCCCGAATCATCGACCAGTCCCTTTCCGGAAAAGTGAAATAACTCCCATTGCTGGTCCCTTGAACGATCGGTAATATCTGTTCTTATGAGGACGACGACGACGACACCGATCTCTGAGGAGGGTCACTTCACCGAGACGGCACTTACCATGCACTGAGTAACTTGGAGGACCGTGGGTCGTAAACGAGCGGAGCGATGAGGCGCGGGCGGTCGGAGCGGATCGCCCCGGGGAAGTCCATAATAGTCCTCCCGCGAACGGCTATCTATTCAAGCAGATGCGTTTGTAGTAGTTACCATATCGCGTCCTCCGCTCAGTCTCTCTCCCAATCGTACGCCGCGGAAGACCTTGGAAGCCGACCGCCGTCGTTTCGAAAAGGTGAAACAACAACTCCTCGACGAAATACGGTGGCACCCGGATCCGCACTCGAAATGGGGTAGCTGGAACGCCAGCGCTCGGAGATTACAACTTGTTGGGGCAAAACCGCGCTGTTCGGCTGGATCAGATGACGAAATGCTAATGAGCGGGGCAGATTTCACAGATGGAAGCAGTCTTTCAAATGGAGCTCGTCTGTCCCGTCGGAACAGGCAACGCAGGCCTCCTTGGCCGAATGCACCACTGGTTGGATCAGCAGCGAATAAATCGACGGATGGCTGAGCGACGACTGGAGCCGTCAGATGCCGGTGCGCGACCTTCACGCAGACTCTCGCAGCAGACCCCGGGTGGAAAGTTTGAGCTCTACAGAGCGAGGCGTCCCGGTTCTGGCTTCGGTGGCTGCTTGGTCAACTATCTGTCCGTCGGTCTGTCTCTGCGATGCAGTGGAAGGAGGAGGCTGGTCGGACGATTGCCGCTCGGTGGGAACGACTGGCCTCTGGGCTCCCCCCCCCCCCCCCCCCCGGCACACCCGATGCCGGCCGCCACGCCCGCTCGGACGGCCGCTTGTGAGCCTGGTGAAGTGACCAGCGTTATCTGATTAGGGAATGCTCGAGAACGGCGCGCGGCTGCGGGAGCTTCGCCAGCAGCCTTGTGCGGAGGCAGTGACGATGCCCGCGGCAGAAACAAAAGAGACCATCCGCACATTGGGCCAGTAGGACTGAGTCTTCTAATTGTATTACGCTGAACTAGCACAACACTACAAAAGGTAGGACAACTCCACTACGAGCACCTTTTTCTGACTTCGCTTTAGCTGTTGTTATGACAACCGAGCGAATAGGTTTCCATCGGTCTGTGCGCGCGACTGTCATCGGCGACCGAATCCGCCACCTGTGGACCCGTGAGAGTGTCCAAGAGTTTGGTTTCCGAGCGCCGACCCAACGGTACGATGTTGTTCGCCCCCCGCCCTCGGGGTTCTGATTTGGCTGGATCTAATCGCTCGTCTAGCTCGGAAGCCGTTGGACTCGGCCGAGCTGCTCACATCCAGTTTTTCTCGACGTACGAACTTCTCTGAGGGCCGGAGGTGCAGCGATTCAGCCTTAGCGTTATTCGCTCGGGAAAAGCGGATAAGAACAGTGGCACGTTCTTCTACAAACCTCCCCGAAGGTTGCGCCCCTCTGGTGACGATGAGATTGATGCGGAGTAATTAATAGACGAGGACGGAAGAATCGAAAACCGCCAAGTTGCGCTCCCGGAGCCAAGCTGCGTGAACCAGTGTTCCCTTCCCGGACGCCGAGGCTCAGGCGATCGACGAGAATTCCGTTCCAATACGTAAAGAAGCAGCAGAAGATACGAACTCTGACACGGTGGTCAGAGGAACAAGGGATACGATAATTCACGTCGTAGCGTTCTGTTCCCGATGGCGAGAGCAAGAACTTCCGAACACGCCCTGTTCTCGACAGAAAATGCACGAACTCTCACACCTCATCGACTCCTCCAGTTCTTCGTAACTTCCGGAATTCCCCGGTATCGGGGAGCGGCTCCCGACGGCTCGACTATGCTTTTCCCCAGCGGGAGCGTTTGCGGGCTTGTAGCCGTTGTGTTCGGATCGTATTGGACGCCTGTTACGCACCAAACAACGACAGCAGCAACAACGGGGGCGGCAGCACCGAATCCGGCGGGTGAGCGGATCGATCGCAAGCGCAAACATATGTAGCCCCGGCGGAGGCGGAAGGAGCGGACGCAGTTTCGGGACTTGTAATCCGTGGCGAAGTTTGCCTCTCGTGAACTTCGAGCCGTGACCGGGATCTGGTTACCATCAGGCCACGCCGCAAATCAGCGTTGCTGGCGTACGAGGAAAAAAAGTGCCGTAAAAATTTTGCACAGCCAGCGCCGTTCCGCCTCCAGCGCCTCTCCAACCACCAGGAATCAGATCTGTCGCCGTGCCGTCATCGCGTTCCCTCAGGAGACGTCCACTCCTCCTCGAGGTTCGGAGCCGAAATTCGCGACAGACCGTCTCCTCCCTGGTTGGAGGGTATGTCCGAATCGTCGGACCACCCGCCATGAACCGGGATCCGACGCAGGCATGCCATTCGACCCCGATCGGAGCTCCCCAATCGACGGTTGCGTCCGATCGAAGAAATACGGTGAACTACAGAGGGGGTTCCGGAAAGTTCTCGGCCGCTTCTGATGAGCTCTATTTGGAGACCGCTTCAGACAGGATGAACGCTCCATCCCTCGCGATGACGGGAGTCGTTCCTGAACAGTGATTGAAACACGAGGAATGGGGGAGGGCAACGACGAGGAGAACGAGGGAGGGAGCGAAAAACACGGATCCAATGCGAGGTTCGCAAATGCAAATCCCATGACGACCGTCGTCGTCTTGGATCGGAATCGCTGTTTCGCTCGGAGAGGTATCGAAAGGGTGAACAACATTTGACAGCCGGAAGTTGGCGGGGCGATTGCGGCAGCGGGGCTGCGGGAGGGCAGCGGTGGCCGGAAGCGAGATAGGTGTTGATTGTAATGAGCAGAAGAGGGAGAGAAAGATTTGTGTACGAGCCATATCTCTCTTCTCCGCTTTTCGTTCTCGTCTCCCGCGGCCGGTCGTCGGTAGTTGTATTTTCCCGCCGCGCAACAGGGCGGTGTCGACGGTGGACCGTCGAGACGTTGCGGGAGAGTGCGAGCGGCCGCCAGCTTTATTACGATACCTTTGTGCTGCGAGTAGTGGGCATTGATTGCGGCAACGAAGGAGACGCCGGCGAGAATCCTCCGCTTGTAACATGTGTCCCGATTTGAGCTCCTTGAACAGCGTCTCCGCAGGAGTCCCTTGAGGAGAACAAGGGGGACGGGCCGAGAACAAAAGAACTTCAGAGAATGGTTACGTGCTCCCTGTCGCGTCCTCTCTTTTGTGAGAACAAAAAAAGTCTATCGTCTGTTGAAAGACTGACTCAGTCACTGAGTGGCCGACTGAGCGGGTTGAGTGAATGAGCTCGGGCATCAAAACGGCTCAGAATGAGAAGAAACTTCCGCCGAGCGCGTTCGGCTCGGTGATCGCGCGCCACTTTTTTCCATCCTTGGAACTTGTTCGAACGTGTCGAGAGTTCTGCGCCGGCTGGTATCGTTCTCCGAACTGCATCACGTGACAACGCTTCGCGTCGATAGGAAGAATGTGTCAAGGTGGACGAACAGCTCTGATTGTCAACACCTCCGGACCCGTGAATTATCCGGCGCCGACGATTCCGGACGCTCAGTGGGCTTGCCGAGACCGGTTCCGGGAACAGGACCATTTGCTACCGCCCAGCCCTGAGGTGATCCCGTCCTCTCTTCCTGACTCGGCCAACCCTCCGTACCGGGCAGCGGATCCCACCCGAACCTCTCTAAGCGGTTTCAATGAGAGGGTTCTCTTCAAATGACTTCTTCGTTCCGCCGATCCACAAGTGGCCGAGCTATCCACCCCCCTACCCACCGACCGGTTCGTTGCAAGGAGCCAATTTCTCTTCGCGCTACTTTCTCAAAGGATCTCGTCCCGGGCTCGTTCTATTCGACGGGGGGGGGGGGGACAGATACACCTGCCCTTAGTGCCTCACCCTCGTGAGGCCACTTGAAACGGAGTACCATCTGAGTTTTCGTGCAGAAGATTTGCTCAAGAGTTCTGTCGGGACATAACCTCCCCGTTCGAGTCCACTACCAAGTCGTTCTCCCCTCGATTCGGCGCTGGAGCTCGCTGAGGCGCGGTTGTCCTGCGTTCTCGAAACGAAGACGAGTGGCAAACACGACGAGAAGCTCAACCGTGATCGTGAAATCAATGCGTTCGGGGATCGTTCGGATTGGGTCTCAAACGTGGCAAAAACGTGTGAGCTGGGAGCTCCTCCAACAGCCGAAACGCTATCGATAAAAAACGAGGAAGCGCGAAAGACGGGCAGGTCGTCGACACTCGCGAATCACCCCGGCGGATCTTCGGAACAGTATTCAAATGAGATTAGCTGAATTACGACGGTCTCCGATGTCCGCTCTAGCCGTGAGCGTCGGATGTATGCAAAACAAGGAAAAAATCGTCTACCGATAACTCGTGGAGAGCACTCGCGACGCCGAACCCACTCCGGGACCCGCCGCACGGGTCCGTTGTCGGCCCCGGGAACCCGCTTCGCCGGAGCCGCTCGACTCGCACAGCATCAGATCAGTTCTCGACGGCGATTCTTGTAGGTTGCCTCCGATCTCGAACAGCTGACCGTGTTTGCCACCCGTCCGCGGGGGGAACGGGTTATGACTCACCTCGGGATATTAACGGATTTGCATCGACCCCAGCCACCTCCTCCCGACCGTTGTCGATCCTTCATTGATCAGATTCGTGCCGCCAGTAGGGTCGGATCATTACTGACTCGCGGGGGATTCACGGAAGGGTTCTGTTATTCGTTAGGCTGCGGCTTCGTTTTGTTACGACGTTCCCTCTCCGGTGTCGGAGGAAGAGGCGGTGGCAGCAGCGGCGGCGCGAACGACAACAGAGACGGAAGCAGAGCAGGAGCGGCCCCACGTGCCGCGAGCAGCTCGCGACAAGTATTGAAAATCAAAGAGAGCGTGAAATTCTGCTTCGGCAATACTCAACGCGGGAAATGGATCTGACAGAGCGCGATGGTATCAGCCGAACGAATTAATATCTTTGGCGCCGTCGAGAAGGCCTAGCGGGTCCGGTCAGCGGCTGCAGAAAGGACGGCGGCGTTGGGCAAACCCTTGACACGGCTGGAGTTCAGTCCGATATAGAGGGAGCCGATGGTGCCGCCTGGGCCCTCAGTCGTTCTGCTGCTTCCCATCCTCACGTTTCCCCTTTCGACCGGGCCCCACCGCCAGCGGTTGTATCCGGCTTCGTTTCATTTTTATGGGACCTAAATGGAGAGTAGGGAAGAGAGGCAACTCAAATATAGATCCTTTCCATTCAGCTCGGCGGAGTTGTTCACTCCATCGAATAAGTCGAAAACCTCACTTGTTGTGAATCGTCCGCCTGCCTCGTCGTCGACGCGTTGCACAGCGCTCAGCGGAAGGATTCCGGACGATACGGACATCGGAACTTCCATCGGGAAGGTTGTGAAATTCCCGATAAGAGGACATGCGGCATCATACGGAACCATTCCCCACTGGACGACTACCCTCGGACAGCGCGAATCGGGAGTTTTCGGAAAACTTGAAAACTCGCTCGTCGAGGAGGAGACCTATCCGATGGGTTGAAACAATCAATACTCGCAATTGGATTCCCCCGCGTCCCCTTTCCTCGAAATCTTCTGCGGGCCGAACCCGTTGACATCAATCAGCTGATTCACGCTGTTGCGGGAGTTTGGCGGGCGTCGACCTCCGACAGGAAGTGTGTATATCTAGCGGGTGGGCTCTTCTCGTCAGATCCAACGGTCGGTTCGCACGGGCGCCCTGCAGGGGCCGAATGGCGGGCGGGCATGCCCTCCAATTGGGAGGAGAAACGGTTTTCTGGGAATCCAGCTCCCCCGCTGGTATTCCCAACCTGCATATCAGCTCCCGAATACCTGGGCTCGCTATCATCGGGTCGCGGAGCGGGTTCTTGTCTCATGGACGCTGTTGAGGAGATCGAGAACTGGGCAGAGAGAGTTTCTGCTGAGCGAATGGGATGGGCGAGTTCGATTGCACAATGGGCAAAAGAGCGAACCTCCACCGACCTGTGGGAGTGAACTCCAGCGGAAAGCTGCAAGCCGGCGTGATAAAGTCGCAAAGTGGAACAGAGATCGAGTTCTATATAGTCATCGCAACAGGGTCGGCCTTCGGAGAGGGAAAAGTTTCCGAGTGGGCGTCACACCACCGATTGTTTATAGCTCTTCGAAAGTCGCGTTCGCAGATGATCAATTGTCGACACTCTGAGCACCTCCGGATCGTGGCGGTCGTCACGCGAGCGGTCACGCGGGCCGCACGGACTTTTGGGCGCCACGAGACTTGCTGCTCGAGCTGAACCCACTCTCGACCCGCACAACTTGATTCGTGCTAATTCGCTCCTGGGTGTCGAGCGAGAACTCGCTAAGATCAGCGGAGCTGACTCGCGGTGCTCCGAGATCGTATTGACGTAGTCTCCGCAGTTTAGATGCAACGTACCTCATCCGACATCCTGCGGGTTGTCACGTCACGTGAGCGTACTGCTTGCCGCATGTGCTCCGGATGATGTCTTCCTCGCCCGGATTCCGGGAGTCGCCTCCCCTGAGGTGTCTCCAATGAGACAGAGAGTTTAATTTGAACGAGAGCTTCATTGGTTTCGGCAGCTGGCATATCAACCGGAAGGGGGGGGGGGGGTTTGGACAAGAAGCGCGCCAGCGGAACGACGGCCGATCCGATGGGCGCGTGGGGAGAATGCGCGCATATGTATATGTAGAGGGAAAATCTTCCGGCGGTGTTTGACTCGACGGAATAATTGATGTTGCGGGAGGAGGAGCGGGGAGCCACCGAGGAGGGGACAAACGGATAGGGAGGCATCCAGTCAGACTGGTCGCTTCCCCGTCGTCGTTTGTTTCGCGCGGACGAGTCTGTTAATACCATCCAACGGAGTCAGGAAACAACGAGGATTAAAAGCTCACGACACGCAGATCACCCAACCACGCCGCTCGTTCGTTCTTTTGTTCGTTCGTCGCCTCGGTGGATATCCGCACAAACGCGCGTTCACACGCACGCCGGAATGCACGCACACAATTATTTACCCGAACTGCGTATGCACTGAGTAACCGACAAAAAGCCGCTGTCTTTTCTTAACCATGTGTGCTTTCCTCCTCACGGAGCGAGGCTCGTTTGTGTGCATGTCCCGTTTGAATCGGTTCCATTCCTTAATGCCAGCCTCATGGAAATGACGCGCTTCCTTCCCGGGGGAAGGGTCAGCTCCAGGAAGGGTCGAGTCGTCGTGCTGGAAGTCGGGACTCCTCGGACTGCTTGTCGGAGTGCGCAGCGGCCGATCGCTCCTGTGGCTTGTCGTCGGACAAACTCCGCGTTCACCGGCCCGTAGGTCGTTCCACTTGTCGATTACAACGAGACAGCTCAAAAAATATAAATCGTCCCACTGGGAGGAGATGCTCGTTAAGGCTGTTCGTTAGGGCTCCTTTTCTCACCACCAGTCACTCTCCAGACACGACCAGACGGGCGGCGGGGCACGGCGAAAGCGAACCACGGCCAGCCGGCCGAACAGGAGCCGGCAGGCCAATGTGGTCAGTCAGGCCAGTATATGAGCGGTGTGTGTCCACGTCAGCTGCAGTAGTAGCAGCAGATGCAACTAGATTGCCTCATTGCTCCAGCCTTCACCAGGAGATCCCCTGAAGCCTCATCCTGAAAGCCTAGTCGAGAGAGATGGCGGCGGGAACGACAAGGAAGGAGAAGCGAAGAAGGCACTTCATCCGACCAAATCGCACCCACGGCTCATAGAGCTCCCAACAATTACAATCTCTCAGTATCCAAAACATCGTTACTACGAGCGTGGCTCCGCTCGCTGGCACCGACGTAATGAGTTATTTCTGAACGCGGGTCCCATATCGCCATCTGGTCTACATTCCTTTCGTGCGAAGGAAATTTTGCAGAGAACCGAGCGGAAGGAACTCGAGCTCGGGAACAGAGCTCGTTCCCTCCGCCGGTCGCGGGACCCTGTCACGCCGGACCTTCGTGGATTATTAAACAGTCGCGGCTTGAATTGACCGTTGCACTCGTCCGCGATCTCCGCGGAAGGCTCCACCGGAACCGAGCCAGATATCCGAGGCGCTCAAAGCGAAAGGCAAGCGATTCGTACCGAAAGGAGGCTTGCTGCTGCTCGCGGCGCCCATCGGTAGGCTGAGGACGCCAGGCATGGGCCAATTAACATATTCATAGCTTGCTATCCCTCCGAGCCAGCTAGCCCTTCAGCGATGCGGCAGGCAGGCATACCAGCCGCCCACCGCGTCGCGGTTGCAAACAACAATAACACGAAGATCGATCCCACCCCGGAACGACAAGTTTAAGCAAAGCTTTGAAGGATGAGCCGAAATACGACGCCGATTATCATTTTAATGAGTGGCATTTTGTTCGCAAGCGACAAACGACCTGTCGTTAGACCGAAACCACCCCGGCAGCTAACAAAACGACTGGGTATTCATCACAGGAACGAGGACAGAGCCAGCAACGAAACCCCGCTCCTGGAAGATTCAAACTATTCACGCCGGCCTCATCAACGGAACCTTTGCACGGAAGGAGATCGCTCAGGAGAATCGACACAGGAGTTGGCGGATTCGAGCGAGGTTGCGTCACGGGGCTACTTATCCAAACCTGGATACTTCGACACCTGACGGCGAGGGTTCGGGTCCACACAGGGGCGTTCCGGCCGAATACGTCCGGTGACTGTCGCAGAAACGGACGAAATGAGTCCGGAAATCCAGATTCGAGTTGCGCGTAGCTCGACGATGAGCTTTTTGAAAGTGATATCCATTAGTGGAGCACCCGGGGTCTTATCTCGGAGATTAGAATGTGTGTTGTTGACCTCTGGACTTTGTGGATTTGAGAAAGCTCCGCCGGACGTCCCGAATGATAACTGAACCCCGGAGAAATGGCCTTACGCAAAGCACTCGCGGAGCGTTCGAGCATCTTTTCCCTGAAACGGCGGTGTTCCGGATACGTTACGTGGCATCGATGGTGACCAAACGGAGTTCGAGCGCGGGACCAACTTTCCCGTGGGGAGACCAGACTCCGTCAAGGGTTCCGATTGTTCGGATCGAGGAATAGCGGAGCAAGCCCCGTTCCAGTGGTTTCGAGATCTGTTTCCAGTCGCAACCTCGGCCGGGAGCTCTGCCTCCGCCCCGGGAAATAAGGAGATCCGGGGATGTAGATCATAATCCTTCAACGGAAGACGAGAAAAGGTCGATTCCGGGAGTTGTGCTCATACGGGAGTGACGCAATGGAGGGGCAGCCTTCAAGGCCGGGTCGAGTGGACAAAGAGTCCGAATGGTCAAAGAATAAATATTTGTTTAGCATGTTTGTGCGTGCCAAGCAGAAGCACGAAGTGGTAAGCGAATTACGCAAACAAGCAGAGAAAGAAACCTCTTTGTGCCTCGCCCGAGTATAAACAATAAAGTCAACCTGAAGCCGCCGTCAAGACCCTTCCGCTGTTTCACCGACTGCGCAAAGCGTTCGGAAACGTTTTTGAGGACTAAGTGTGCGTCCGCTGAAGGCGAAGGGATCAACGACCTGGGGAGGTACAAGGAAGTATCGCTTTTCAGTCCATCCCCGAGAAGTGGCGACCAGTGTTTGCGAATGATCCGCTCCCCGAACGGATGACACTCTCCCGAACAGGGAGGGACGCTTCCACCGGGGTGACAGGTTGCTGAACCTCTCCGGTCGCCGAAACTGGCGAGCTCCCCCCACCGTTGCCGACCTTCGGGCCCAGGTCGAGTCTCCGGCACAGCGGTTGTGTCTCTTAGGGAACGAACAGCCACCCGCTTGTCTGACCCGCGCGTCGACATGCAAGGCTTCCCGGAGGCGCCTCCAATAAGGAGTTGCATGAATGCACGACCAGGAGATCATGCACGGATCGAATCAGCGGTATCCTCCAGAGTTCTCTCGGATAGCTCCATCAAACTGTCGCGCCTGCCGCTCCTAGGGAACGCGGGCTCGACGGCAGCGGAATGTTTACCTTGGGTTCCTTTTGTTCGGGAAGGAGGCTTTCTGTACGAACTCATCGCGTATTCACTTTTGGCCTCAATACAACTATTGTATTATGTGGCGGTCGGTCGCTCGGCAACTGCCGGACAGAGGCATCAGAGGAAAGTCAGCCAGAGAGAGAGAGAACAGTCTGTTAATGAGATTACTGACTTCTGAGGGTGTGCCCAGCGCGACTGTTGCCTCCGGCATTGCGAGTCAGCGGCAGCCGCAACCATTGCTGAATCTTCGGCCATGATCTCAGATCTTCAAGTCTTTCTTCTGCTTGCTTTGTTCTTTTGTTGCTTGCGCCGCGGCCGCTTCCGTCGATGTTGTTGTCTTAACAAGTTGGAGTCGCTTGTCAAAGTTCAGGATCGGATGGTTAGCATCCTTCCGAGTTCCGACCGAATTTGTGTCCAAGACGCGGCAATCGTCTGAGCGGGCCTCTCGGATCCACGGGTTGGAGAATTCCAGACTGTCGAATCGTGTTCCGCCCAAAGCAGATATCCGGATTGCTCCCTCCAAAGCTGGGAAACGTTTCCACTCTCGAGCTCGTTGCTCTAGATCCAGGTAGAGATGAGGATCAAGAGGTCCTGGATTCCAATCTCGGGGGAAGCAGGCTTCCTCCATCCAAATTTCACCTCACGCGAATGTTGATGCGCTGCTGCCCCGTCATCCTCGTCTTTGTATCCGTCATCCCCGGTTGTGGAACCGTCGCGTTGTTGATGCCACTGTCTCCGAAAAGTCGGCAGAACGAGAGGCGGCGGCAGGAGGGGGAGAAGCCAGTTAACTCGGAGCAATTTCCTCCTTTCTCCAGGTAGGTAAGTACCGCTAGCTGTCTCTCGAGTAGTTCTTTGGTTACCCAAACCGGATCTTGGTACCGGCTGCCGTCTTTCGCCCCCCCTTCCCCCACCGTACGATCCTCCGTACCTCAGAGTTCCTCGTATTACCCTCGATTCCTCGTTGGAAGCTCGGGAAGGCAAATGGTCGGTCGCGCAGACCGACGAGCTGCCAGGAAGGCAAGCGAGCAGGCTCATTCTCTGAGCAATCCCGAAATCGCAGCTAGCGGTCGTTTGGGCCTCCCGTCTGCGAGCGCCCGTTTCACTGCGAACCGGGGTCGGGGACATAAATTGTGGCATATAACGAAGCCATGAGGATCAAGTCGGTCGGTCGGTCCGTCCGCCTGCCGGTTGCTTTGTCCCCTGACCCCCTCCTCCCCTAACGAGGCTCCGAAGTACCTCCGTTGTTCGGTCCCCGGCTTTCGCGAGGAGGCTTCTCCGCGAACGTCTCTCGATCCTCTCTCGTCAACGCCCTGAAGCGCCTCCGCGGACACCTTGTCCTCCTTTCTCCTGAGATTTTCACTCCTCCTGCCCACGGCCGCGTTGGCTTCCCCCCGTTTCCGTAGCCGCTGTCTCTTGTACGCGTTTTCGCTCCCGCTTCGTCTGCCCTTCGACTTTCCTTCGGACGCTTTCCTGTCCTAATTCAATGAGGGGAGTCAGGAACGCATGGAATGGACGGACGTTGAGAACAAGCTCAAAAAGGCGGAGCAATTAGCTTAAATGGAACTCGTCGGGCGGAAAACCGATTCCCCTCGGCTCCTTCGTCGATTTCCCCCTCATCGTCGTCCCGCTCGTCGCTGCTCCGGATCCGCGCTCGCTTCCCCGGAAGAGCTGCGTCCGTCGCTAACGAGGAGATTTCAACTGTTCAAACGAAACTCGGAAAAATGTTACACCATACCTACGCGCGGGGGAGTCTATCATGGATCGAACGATTTTCGCGAAGATCCGCAGCAGTAACCGCCGCGATAATTGCGGACACCGGTGAGAAGAAAGCGATCTCTCACGTTTACAGAGCGCAGCTTCTCGGGCCGCGGCTGTAAAGTTCCACTGTGCGGCTCTTTAAACACTTCCCCAAAATTTAAACCTGCGCTCATAAAACCGGTTCTTGTGCGGCATTAGTGCGCACACGACACCACAGCGTAACACCCTCAGAGCGGTCCACTGCAAAGCTGAGCAAACCGAGAGCATTACGAGACCCGCCCCGGAAGGCCCGATGAGTAAGCGTCCTATATGTAGGCCGTCGTCGTGCATTTATTCTCCCAAGTGTGTTCGAATGATATTTGACCGCTCCGTCGATGGATCGCATATTGCAGCATACGAGTGACAGACCCTCGTGCGTGGATACAGCGGGGTAAGTCATGGGCGGTCGGGGGCGCATGCCGTTCAAGCGTGCTTCGCCCTTGTTAGTCGTCATATATTCATGCTGCTGCGGCAGGAAATCATGCAAACGTAGCTGGAGCTTCCGCCTCCTCCTCCTTGCTGCCGCTGTTGTCGCCGTCCCGGCGGCTGACGGGAGCGACGTCGTCCGGTGGTCATGTATTCCTTGCACGTCGGTCTGCACGTGCTGTCGTTTACACCGTATGCTAGGGACAGTTAGCGGTTGATATTCATCGGACACAAGTCACAGGAGCCGCGAAACACGAAACTACAGCGAGAACAACATCCGCGGAAGCGCCGACATAACACGAGCATTCGGATGGAAATCGCTCTCGAATCAGGCAAAAACATTCAAAATCCGGATCTCCATGCGAACTGTCGTCTCAGGAGAACGCTCGAGCGGTCAGCACTCCTTGTCAGCGGGGCCGTGGAACGGAACGCCGCCAACAACGAGGCGTCGGGCACAACGTCATGCGAGGCGACAACAGAAGTGAACCGTGTTGCGTGAAAAAGCACCGCGACCTCATTCCCTCCGTCTGAGTGAACGAGCGAGCAGGTTACGACTCGGGGCGCGGAGCCGTCGATACATCAGTTCCCACGCGGCAGTTCGAGTCAGTCATTTAAATTTACATATTTTGCGAGCGCCATTCACGCACTCTAACGACAGTGCTTGCCTCCCTTACGGCCGCCGGCAGCCAGCAAGCACCCCGCCGGTGTTGCGGCCCGCACACCGCCACCAGCAGTTCACCTCCAGCGGTGGTTTCCCTCCGCCGGGCGCGGAAGCGTCCTGGAGGAGTTCCGAATACATGAATCATCGTAGTTGCCGACGCTACGCAGTTCGGTTGTGAAGTGGACGCTTCTGCCCAAAGTCCACCAACAGAACAGCTTCGACAGAACGCAGAGAACCCGTCGAACACGGACTGAGGATACGGCTGCGTGCCCGTACGGCTCCCGGAATTCGAAAAATTCCCCGGCAGTCGCGGCAGCGCCTCCGAGAGGAGTGAGCACGGAGAAGTGAAAAGAAAATTATTAGATGGCGCGTGCAAGAACAGGCAACCGGAGAAAACGAGAGGCGAGGGACATGATTGCACCGAGTAGCAGCTGGCGCCAAAGTCAAAAGTCAAGGCGAGGGGCGAAGCGACAGTCCCTGTCGCGGTTTGGAGAAGGGGCACATCAAGTGGAGGAGCCGAGTCTGCCGAAAAAGAGGAAAGACTATCAAATTCCGCAAAATGATGATGTCTCGTCGCCACAAAATGGTTCGCTCTGAAATTTGGCGCTCTGCGCTAATTTTTACATCGACATTCTTCAGGCCGGGCAAACAGACCGGCTCGGGCAATTATGCTTTGTTCGCGGGGGACGAGCTCACTGAATTCCGTGCACACGCTCATTGAATTCTCACAGACAGTGTCACAATTCGCTCCTGCCACGCGTCACCAGGGTTATTTAATGCCAACGAAGGTCTCCTTCGGGTGTGTCCTGAATATGCAGAACCGATTCTCCGAAGAACGCGCGGACTGCGGGCAGTCGGCCGTTTCCATCAACGTCTTCTTTTCGAATGTCACGAAGCGATTCTCCTCCTAATTTCGCCTTTAAATAGTATTCCCTGTACGCGGAAAACTCCTGCGAAGAACGACCGAGGGAATGCTCAAAATGTTCGGAGTGAGACCTCCAGGAGCCACAGAAGCTTTTCTCATTGTTGGCTCGGCGGCGGTCCTTCTGTGTACCACATTGTGTACCACATTGTCCTGGCCCCCTCCAATATGGCACGATTCGTTCCCCAGGTCAGCTGGCCACTAGGGCTCCGAAAGTAATGTATGGCGCCATTCCGGGACCCCGCGCGACAGACCGGGCGAAGAATATTGAATCTTAGAAGTCACGCCCGAGTTTCACCCCCTCGCTATTAATTGGCGCCGAACGCAATCACTGATAGCAAAAGAATGTCGACCGAGCAAGCCAGCCGCTAGCTTATTCAGTCGTCGGAATCGTTTTAAGCTGTTCGAAGGGGGAATTCGACTTGTACGGAATCGTCCGACCAGCCCAGCAGCTTGAAAATGCCATTTCCCTCTGGCTGTCGCTAACGATACACAGACGAATGGTATCGACGATGGTGGCGGCAACATCGATGAGGGAAAGAGCCAACGAACGACAAACTACTCGGTACGATGACGTGACTAATGTAGCACGAATTCGACAAAAATCGCCGAGGAGGGCGGTTTACTCAGAGGACGATGAGGAGCATGCTCGGGGCGGGCTCGGAGCGGAGAAGAGGAAAAAACAACGGGGGAACGAGAAAACAGCAAAATTAGCCATGCTCCAGAGCGCCAGTTTTTGTCGAGAAGCAATAGCCAACGAAAAGTATTACCACGAACGTTACCACTCGTGAGGGCGGCGAGTCCGACAGACGCAGGAGCATTGGCCGGCACCGTGCCGCGTCGGAAACGGTCGCCGGAGGGTTCGGCAAGCCCGAGCTTCCTCCCGGCTGCCTAAGCCTGCAGCCCTCGCGACGCCAGAACGATGAGTTCCAGGTCGACTTGTGCCTCAGCCACTCCCGTCGTCATCCATCCCGACAGAGTTGGGGACAGATAATCGGCTGAAGAGGACGCGGAGGTTGAACCCGAACGCGTCGAGAGGTTCCGAGCGAGGAACCAGGTCAGCACTAAACAGCTTCTACAGATGATCAAGGAGGAGGAAAACGGATGAAAAATATTAGGGAGGTCACGCATGGGGAGGGCGGCTGAGCGTCGGGTATGAGCCTCGTCAGGAGGAACAATAGTAAAAATATTCAGGCTTAGTATATTATTATAATGGTGTCCGACACCGGGCTCCCCGATGTCGGTTAATCCGGTCCAAGTCTAAGAGAAAGAGTGCTGGCCCATCCACCGACTCCCCAGGCAAGCGCACGGTATGCAGATCAGGCGCGCCCTCATCTCCGTCTTCCACTTTACTTCCTAGGCGACGCTAATGGAATTCCTGATCTCAGATCCGGATCTGACAAACAATCTCATCTGGAAATTTCATCGACCGAGCTCGGGTCGTCGATATACTCTCGACCGCGTGAAACTCGGGGAGACACGGTCATTTTCGCCCGGAGGCTTCTCTCAACGGACAGATTCTGCACCGCCCCCGCTGCCTCGAGCGAAGACGAGAGCGCCATCTTCGGTGCGCAACACCCGAACGAGCACAAACAGGTCGAGTGATCGTGATTCGGCGGCTTCACTCAACCGCTGTCTCTGTCGGACGAGGAGACTGGCTCGCCCACCTTTTCGGTGAGCTCATGGAGGGAAAACATAACCGGGTTGTTCTTATCGGCGGAGCCGGCAACGACGTTGACGACCAGCACGCGTTCCGCGACCATTATCTCATCCGTCCGCCATTCCGCCTGCTCGGCCGCCTTTCATTACAGATAGTTAGTTATTATTAGTAGAAGAAGAATAATTCCATTATTAGTGTTTGGTCGTTATCAAGCGTTCGATCGCACTTGATTACATTGAAGCAACGCCGCTTCCAACGCCTGCTGCGGCCGAGCTCCCGCGATGGCTCTCAATTAGGTGAAATATATTCAGATGGCAAACCACATCACGGCGAACTGGCCGGGCGATTAGCTGTGCGGCCGCTTTGCCTGAACTGCCTGTTCGTCGCCGTTGCGCAGTCGTGTTGACCGGAAACCCTATCGTCTCGGGATGATTCCGGACATGGTTCCCCCCCCCCTTGCCCCGACGCATACTGCTAACCTGCTTCCCGGGCTGGCGGGCTGGCTAGCGAGCACGAGCACAGGTCTCCTCCGGGCTCCGCAACCACCGTGTGTCCGCCGCTGGCGACTCTGTCGTTATCTACCGGCGTGAAGTGACATTTCTGTGAACCGTTTGCTTCGGGTACATTCGGAACGCTCAATGTTTCCTGTGCACGAGGGGCGTCGTGCATGGGCTCACATGCATGCCTTTGCACTCATCTGCTCGGAGGCCCGTCTCAACGCGTGACCCCGGGACTCCCCGGGAGCGAACCGACTCGTTCAAGTTCGAGCTCACAGTTGCGGGCTCTCCAGTCAAGACACTCGAAGCGGAGCTTCAGCTGGCTGCATCGAGTCGCCAGCCCGCCGAACAGGGGGAAACGACAGCCTCGGGAAAACGACACCACTAAATGTGGAAATGAGGTCGTTGCTTATAAATCGCCATTTATCGATGGCTTTGGCATTGTTTAATATCTCGTCGCCGCTGCCGCCGATTCCGCTGTCGTGGTCGCTGGTGTTCGAGCCAATACCGCTACGGCAAGATCCCAACCACGGTCGGGGCCGCCATCGACGCCGCCACGACAGCGGCAACCATTGCTGCCACATGTTATACCGGCAACTGACTGACTGACTGACGGATCGAGCGAGCGAGCGCGCTTAGCTCGCCGACGCGGCCATGTTATAGGTGGCGGCTACCCGCTCGGTCGCCTGCCACCCGGAATCACCGCACGACATTTTACGGCCCCAAATAAAAGCCCGGCTTCCTTCGGCTCTCGCCGGACTTCCACACAGTGGTCCGTTTTGGTGGAGTGGGGAGGCCGACAGAACGCAGCGAAACGGCATTTCGCCAACGACGACGTCTGGAGTTTCCAAAGATCCTCGAGACATCGGCGGGAGCCGAGGTATTCACGCTTCACAAGAAAACTCCGTTCCAAAGGTTCAGACGACAGAATTGGGAGCCGAGACGAGCTGATCTCATCGTATGGGAACGAGATGTTCAAGAACCGCGAGCAAGCATTCCTGCTGCGAATCTCCTCCCGAAATTTCCATGAGCAGTTTTCACTGGGAAGAGGCGTCGTGTCGCCAATTCCTCCTGGAGTCGTCGCTGTCGCCCACACGGATCGTTGCCGTGTGCTCTCCGAAACCTGGCGGCCGGGGGGCTCGGGAAGGAGTGTTTTTTTTTCGGGCGAATGATGACACGGCAGCTCGTCCGGAAAACCGTTCCGCAGCCTGCCCGCATCTGGAACTCGGTTCAAAGGTGGTGAACCCGAGCTCAGAATCTCCCAATTCCGGATCAACTCAATCCTGCCGGCGACACCATTACCGCGGAGCTTTTTCTGTCTCCGTCCTATTTCGTTGCTTGTTCTGCAGATCCCGCTGGTGGCTGCGGCTCTCTTTCGCATAAGGAATAGCGTTATGATTTGTAGTAGGGAGCGAGAAAAGGAAGTAGGGGTGGAGGAATCGGGAAAGGAAAACGACGTCGACGACGAGCTTAAAAAGAGGTGAGATTCGTTGGAGCGCGCCAGCAAGTCAGTCGGTCGGTCGCTCGCTCGGGCGGGCGGGCGGTCGGTTGGGTCCTACGCGCTGAATACCCTCCAATTACGTCGATTGAAGTCTTTCAGCACGGCGTAGCAGCGGCTCATAGACACCGCGTGCACCCACTCGCTTGTTCGCTTCTTCACTCGTTTCTTCCGTTCATTCGGCCTCTTCCGTGGCCCGCTCACCGTCATCGTCACTGAAAAGAATAATTGAAGGTAAAAGGCCTCCCCCCCACAGAGGAGTTATGGATCTCGTGGACGTTGGCTCAGTCGATCGATGTCCGAGAACAAGCAGAGGTGTCTCCGTCGGCATGAATCTTCAGAGCCACTTCATCAAACGAGAGGGAAAAACGTTGACGCCTGACAAAGGGCTACAACCGTCGTCGTTCTCCATATCTGGCCAATTGAATGCCGAATCGGTTATTTCTCTCTCTACGAGCTCAATAGCAACACCTGGGTCCAGCATCGTGGAGATGGTCAGCGGTCGCTGAAACTGCTGTCATTTAATCTCTATGGATATGGTAATCATTCCTTTGTGATCTCTTGGGGCGTCATCCTGCCCATTCATATCCTCAAGACCTCCTCGCTCGGAAGCACCTCTTGCCTTCCACCTACTGGAACCACTCCGTAGCTCGTATATGAGGCAAGAAACCCCGAAGCTAATTGAGCCCCAGTATCTCGAGCGAGAAAACGGACCTCTCACCAGATCAGACATCAAGTAACACCTTTCGTCGGAACGAGCTCTGAAGTTGAGCGATGACCGCTCGTCGACATTTGCTAACAGATAGGAAACCCGGGTTCTCAGTGGGTCATCGAGGAAAACTAAGAGGAGAGTTCGTCCGACTGGCTCACGCATCAGCTGTGATCTCACGCCGGACCTGTTTGGGACATTTTGGAGGAGAGGTCGTTGTTTGTCGTTGAAATACACGCGTCGTTTTGTGAGACTGCCGGAGTAAGCTCGCTGAGTTCCTAATTAACGCGTTCGCGAGACAGATGTACAAAGTTTCAACGGAGGCGTTCAAGAATCCGCTGCTGTCCTGCTCAGACTGACTCCGCGGTAAACACCTGTCCGATCCAGACCGGACGTTGCTGAGGTGGAGAGATTGCAATTGATGAAACTTCTCTCCGCTACGATTCTCAAGCTGAAGTCGCCGCTCGTTCGCCTTCTCCGAGCCGCAAGGAGTGCCCGTGGTGGTTGTCAGCTCGCGGAGGCGCTGGCAGGTACGCTGGTGGTTCCTCCCGTGCTGCCCAAGAGCGCCCGGCTCACCGCGTGGTGGAACCCGACCGGGATCAACTTCTCCCTCGGCTCACCGGAGGTGTAATCGGGGATTTCCAATTGACAGTGACGCTCCTTGACCTCGGCAAACGACTGACTGCTTCTATCTGCTGTTCTGCCGGATGGGGGAGCTCATCCTATGCTCTCAGTCTCTCTTTCCTGTTGCTCGAAGCGAGCCTGCGCCGTTCCGTCTCATGAAGGCGCCTTGACGCCTTCAGTAAAGTTTGACTCGCTTCGCTCTCACTCACGTTGCTGCAAGACACCGCAGCAGCGCCTGCGTGGTAAACGCCCCCCGCACTTTGCCAACGAACTTGGTGGGCCACTTGCTCGAGTTCGCCGCAATGAGGGGAACATTACCTTTTTCAGCACGAAGCTAACTCCTTTCGAAGCAATAATCAACAGTGACAAAGCCGGCGATGAACCGGACCCGGTCCTGTTCCTGATTAGGTATCCCGACGTGCGGTTTCACAGTTTGTGAGTGCATCCATGGGGTGGGATAGAGCTGCCGACGATCTTGGGAATTCAGGCGCCATCAGAAGCTGGCATCACAGTACCCGCCGGGATGATGGGGAGGGGGGTCAGATAATCGGAGGAGATAAGAAGGAAGTCGTGAGCGCAAGGGAAAATTCAGCAGAAAAAGTCACAGAGAGTGGTCTGTTTTTCCTTCGTTGCTCGAGGTCTTCAGGCTAGATCAACGTTCTCTCGGGAGGCGAAGTGCTCAACTTTTCAATCAGTTACCCTAGGTTCTTTGTCCAGTGACTAGTCGACGTGAGGTTTTTTGTCATCAAGGCCTAGCGACCAGCCGGCGGCGAGCTGGGGAATGAGACAGCGGAAAGAAACCGACGGAGAATCACGGGAGAGAAAAAAAAACACCGTCGAGGGAACCGTAGTTTGGAGAGAGCTCGTAGTCGTTCTGCCGAGTGCGACCCAGCGCACCAAAAAAAAGATGTCCTTCAGGTAATTAGCGCGGCTTTTTGAAATTAACTCCTGCGACGAGCTCTGACCTCTGCCCTCCAACGGTTTGGGCGCCATGGCGCGTCTGGGTAGCCATCTCTGATTTGCTTCGATCCCTCCATCTTTCTGTTGGGATATTCAAGATCTACACTCTCGAATCATGTACTGGACCGCACAACTTTCCCGACTGAAGCCGGTGTTCGCTCTCCCCAACAAAAGTTTCAGCTCATCTAGACTCCGGTTCGCGACAGTGCCGACCTGTGTTCGCTCCGAGGGTCAACTTGGCGGAAACTGTTGGCTTGCCGGCTTCGGGAGTGGGTTCGGTTGGAACGAAGAGCTAGCAAGTCCCACTCGCGGTCTTCCGTTCGTCACCACGCTGGTCCGTCGGTCTATCCTGTCTTTGCAGCAATTCGTTCATCCGCGGGGCGAGCGGGCGGCGGTCTGTCCGTCCGTCCGTCCGTCCGTCCATACATCTATCCATCGAACTCAAAGTCGTCGACTCTAGCTCGCGCCGCCGAAGCACGTACTAAGCGCGCTAGCCGGTGGCATAGAAGTTTCCTTTTCTTCGCTGTCGGCGCTTAATGAAGCCAATTTGAGTGTTCTTCTTGAAGCTTCCATTGTTTTCCTACGGCTGGCCGGCTCGGCGGCCGGTTGCGCGGCCAGGTCGGCTGTCCAATAAATACGACGCGGCGCCCGCTCTTTCTCGACGGGGTCCTCAGATATGGACGAGGACTAAATCGGGGAGGCGGAGCAGGTGGCCGAGGGAGAATCGCGGGGTGACGGCGGAGAAACTTAATTCAAATAGGGTCAGAGGCGAGCTGTCACGAATTCGCCCGGAGGTTTAGGTGGACCCGGTCGACTCGCGCTGCAGCCACGAGACCGGCCACTCAGACACTCGTTGCATACTTTCCTCGACTTGAGCGTAACGAGAAAACGGCGGACTGACTCCGTCAAGGTGTCTCAGCCGAATGCACTGTTGGGAACCATCCGTTTGTCGCCTCGGTAACGAGCTTCATGGGGGTTCGAGGAGCGTGAAGAGGAACGAAGGAAGAAAAAATAAACCATCGCTTGGCTCCAAACGGGCGGCGAATCATTCCGCCCGCCCGCCCGCCCGTCAACGGCTCAAATCCGATGACATGAATGTCACACTGTGTTTCGAGTGCGCTGGTGCTCCGTCGCGAGTTTTTGCCGTTTTCCACTCGACGTTCCTTCCTTCCCGCTCGAGGGTGAGAGACGGAATGTCCCGTGTCGCCTTTCTGTTGTGATTGACAACCGCCGGCATCCGGCAACGTTCTATTTTCTAATTGACGAGCGGGTTGTGCGATCACGACTGCGAGGTCCTGCAACTCCTCGAAGCTGGAGAGAAGGGTCGATCGCAAACGTCCGCGAAGAGGACCTGATACTCTCAGAGAACTCATACGCTTCTACGTGCGCCCGGAAGGTGAGTCAACGTGGATTCCGGAGTCGTTCATCACGGCAGGCCTCTGATCAACCTTCCAGGGAATGCCTGGATGACATGGACCCCGAAGCTCAAAGAGCCGTCCCGGGAACTTGCCTAGCGTGTCAAGCTCACCAGACCGCAAGCCGTCGGGCCGCAGCAGAAGTTCCGTGCGGTTTGTCGTCATCCTATCTCGCCGCCTTTTCGAGTGAGTTCCGCCACGGATTCACAGTCGGGTTAACCTCGGAGCGAGCCGACGTATAAATATGTAATCAACATTTCTTCAGGGGAACCGCTCGCCAAGAAGTAGATCACGTCGCTTTGATGTTTCTTCTTCGAGAGCCCGCTGTCTCTTCTGCTCCAGCTTGATCTCTTAATTTTTCCGCCGTTGCCCGAGTCTCCTTTCGGGCCTTATGGCAAGAGGCAAAACTTCTCTACCTTCCCTCTTTTGCCGGTCGGCTGCCCACTGGGTAGGTCGACAACTCGGTCGGAAGGTTTCTGATGCCTGCCCAGCTAGTTGACTGACGGACTGGCCGGCTGGCTGGCCGGCCGGCCGATCCTGCGAGTAATGCTGATATGTCTGTCATGAATCAGACCAACGTTATAAGAAACCGCCGTAGAGCAAACACGGGGTCCGGCGATATCTGAGATTCAAAGGGGTGTTCAGTCGAATGCACTTAGCCGAGTCAATAAATGACTCGCTGCAATACATTGCACGCAGACGGCACATCTGCATAGGACCTAGTGAATTTCCGCGCAAAGACAGCCCGGATCGTCCTTCTCCGACTCACCGACCACAGATCCCTGCTCACAACTGGTCTCGTTGCCGACGAGCGGTAAGACTCGAGTTTTCAACAACATCTGCACCGAGTGTGAGCGTATCGATCAGCGCCTCTCGCCTTACATCTGCTCGTCCAGATGTCTGGAAAAGGACGACCGGCACCGGGAATGGTAGCGGGAAGTGATTATGCCTCAACCGAAACACACCAGCGCCAACGACAGCTGATGACGAACATCGAGAGTTTAGTCTATTCTGAGCGAAATTTCGCGCAAGCGCTCCCGCTCTCTATCTGGTACCCGTTAAGCCAAACAAAAACTCGAACAGACCCATAACTCAATTATCTTCGAAGCCTCTAATGGACGTAATGATGCTAGCCTCTGTATGGTCTCGCCCGTCTGCTCGCGCCCGTCTGCTCGCGCCCGCTCGCTGCAACAGCAGTAACAACGATGGCAGCGGTGGCAGCCGAACTTCACACGAAAGCAGACACGCGTTCACCGGCCGAAGACGCTCCCCGACAGAGTCCACCACTCCAGAAAGATCGCCGGTGGCCGTCGCGTTCGCGATCGGAGCCGCGGTCGGTGGAGTTTCAATTTCTACTGGACTCTCCCGCCAGAGGAACCGGCCTCGGACAGACGAGCGGGCAAAAAGACAAACAGATAAAGCGGCCGACGAGCCGGCCGACGGAAGGATCATCAAGAGACAGCGGCTACTCGAATCCCTCACGGACACCTGCGGCCCTTGCGTCATCGCGCTGGTCATTGCTTTCCGCGAACCAGCTGAGGCAAATGGCTCAGCGCCTCCTCAGGGAGACTCACACGCGCAGAGATTTGGAGAAAGGGGCTCTCTCTCGCTTGAGAATCACGACGGAACAGCGGTTTTTCTCCCGTGGTTCGCCTCGATTCCTCGATTAGTATCCATCCGGTACCTCGAATCCCCGAGATCCTAAGACTCGGGATCCGAGGAGCCTCCGTGTCTGTGAGTCCGAGAAAATATGAATGAAATACTCACAAGGAAAATTTCCTTCGTTCATTCGCTCGAACGGACCCGCGTACTCAACGCTGCTCGCGACGGAGAGAGCGTCTATTCGTTATCAGCACCTCGAATCCTGATAGATGAAGCTTCCCTGGCGCGTGAGCGAGACACGACGGTGGGAAACAAACAGAAAAGACCGTTACAGCCGGCGATGTCACGACGTAGCTCTGCATAACACTCCCGATCCACGGTACTGACTAGGGACGAGAATAAGAGGCCCGAAATGAAGCTCTCACTGAGGAAGTTGGATGAGGAGAGTCGATTCAAGGGTCCGGCGTCGGACGGAGCAGGACACGAAACTTCTTGTACATCTTTTTCCCTTTCTTGTTGCTGCCATCGTCGCCGTTGTCGTCTCGGCTGTGTTTTTCGCTGCCCCGTTTTCGCCGCCATGGTCTTCGTCAACGGGCGCAAAGTGGATTTGTCTGTATTGCCAGGAACTTTTGAGAAAAGCCGATTTCGAACGAACTAGCTTCATAGATACAAAGCCACCAGTTGCTTGCCGGACAACAACAACAATAACAACGACGGCGGCGGCGGCGTTGACACAGATACTCGAGCGTCCTCGCAACGGAGGCAACCATCGCGTTTCGAAGCGGAAGATTATCGGCCGTCCGAAGTTGATCGATGTTCGAATACAACGACATCGATCGTCGCAGGACCGTGTGGCCTAAGTGTGGATGGCGGCGATGGCGAATGGATGGTGAAAGCAACCGATTCCAGGTCTGATCTTGAAGACAGGACACTGCTGATGGAGCGTGAATCAGCCGAGCATGCGTATGCACGCCGAGCTCGCGCTGGTGCCGGCGCTCGCGGGTTTTCGGCAGCGCTGTCGGGTAGACATTTTTGTCGAGCTCATCGCCGGCCGAATCCCCATCCTCCGAATAATCACCTCGTTTTTCCACCGCTGATTAACCAACATCGCTCCCGTATTCAGGATTAAGGCGCAGCAGCAGCGAGTTGATAAAACCTCATCCGGACGCATTCCGTCAGCCGATGGATGCTCTTACACCCGCAAAGCCTCTCCAAGGATGTCGCCATCCGCATGATGTTTATGCAGGGTTTCGTGAGCTATGGTTTCGCTTTTCCCCGGTCCCGCAGCGTCGGGAAAGATTCCCTAACGCCGTGTCCATGACCCCCGTCCTGGTGAGATTCAACGGTTTTAGGCGAGCACGTGATCTCCCCTGGATCCAACTCCTCGAGATATTGGAACACCGAAGGCTGAACGGAGGTGAGCTCGTGCGGGGGTCACGGGCCGTTCCTCAGTGTTCAGCGAGGGAGGGCCCTCTGTCGGTCGGTCCGGGCCGGGAAGGTATAGGTAACAGGGTGTTGCTCAACATCCATATCGATACGTATGCGTGCCGGGCCGTCAATTCACGCACGCGGAAACAGCGCGCACAAAGGGAGCCAGAAAAACACTCACTTGCACAATATCCCACCAGTCACGGCTCTATAAAGCGCGCTGCTTCGAATCGCCCGGAGCTATTGAAGCTCTGCCTGTTGTAAACCTCCTCGCAGTGATTCGGCGACGAGGGCGTTTAATATCGGCGCACGCCGGCTTTTGTCACCGCACCCTCCTCCGACGTGTGTCCTCTCGAGTCAAGGCGACATCGAACTCATCGCGGATGTATCAATCCAGACGGAGACTGAAATAATGACCGAGATCTCATTCGGGGGAAGCGAGATATACGAGAGGCCGGCGGTGATTCGTCGTTCGCGGGAATCCCTCGTCCTCGCGAAAACCGGAGCTCATGATGGCGGGTCGTGGCCGGAGAAAGTTGGCCGGAGAAGACATTCCGCTGCGAGATGACGAGAAACACCCGAAAGTTTCACTTGTTGTGAACGAGGCCACGAAGGCGACAGAGACGACTCCGGCAAAGGAATAGGAAGAGGTCTAGCAGCAGCAGAGAAGGAAATAGGGTGGCGGCCGTAAAAACGTGTTCGGTCGGTTCGGAGAGAGATTTTGTTGAATTCAACGACTTCGGTCTTCCGAAGCGGTGTTATGTTTTTAGGGTGTGAGCTGGCTCTCCTTGGTTGTTCAGGAAGGGGTTCCAAGGAAATGACGACCGGGGAAGAGCAGAGCTTCGTCGTCGTCGGCAACCCGGTTGTAGCCGTGAAACTGGTCTCGAGTCGCAACAAAAAGGTCCTAATTACGCAATTAATAACCATTTTCCCTCCATTCATGGTACACTGTTGGCATCCGCTTGTGATTCGGTACACCGAGAGAGACGCGGTCCCTTCACCGGTTCGGCGGATGCGGCCGACGGAGAATCAAAATTTCATATGAACCTCACCAGGGTCGAGGTAAGGTTCGTCAGGCCGCTGATGGAGCCGTCTCACTCTTTACTTCGACGTCGTCCCACCACATTGTCGGCGGAGGAGACGATTCGTTTCTCCTCGCGCGCTGCTTCGAAAGACCGCCTGGCTGACTGACTGACTGACTGCTGGGTCGACCCCACTCATCTTTTCCGTTCCTCTACTCCGCTCGTCTATGAAATGAAATGAGACGACAGACGCCTTATCATCATCAAGCCCTTTTCCGTTGTCGTTGGCGTCAACGTATCAGGGAATACAGACTTCGTTGTCGCACCAGATGGGCCTCACTTTGTCGTATTTCCCATCGAGGATGTCGTCTGCACACACCCAGGACCCCTCGTTCGATTTGCGGGAAGTTGTATTTCAACGAAGGCCCCGATGGGAGTCTACGATCACGGCGAATAGAAACGCCGTCTGAACTCGGACTCTTGCTCGTGGTTATCAGCATCCAGAAACTCGGGCGCTCGTTGTGAGAGCTCCACGAACGCGGATGACTAACTGACTCGGTCCTCGAGACTTTTTTTCCAAGACACAATTTTCCTCACGAGATTGTGGGGGAGGGGGGCGCCATCGGGTCCGACGAATTGGAGCCCTCTGCCTTCGGCGCACATGAGATCCATCAGCGGATCCCCGAGTAGATTTATTTGTGCCCACGAGGTGCGGGAGCGAGATAGTCCACCTGGGGTCGAGTTCACTCCTAATACCAGGACTCGGTGGACGAGGCTCCAGCACCAGTCTCGATCCGCACCTCTGGGAACCGAGAATTCCCGAACGTTTGTCTCCCTGGATGGAGATGAGAAGCCTCGAGCAAGCCCGACTTGCGAGCAACACGGATCGTGGACAGTCCTTTTACGTCCCTCGGAGTCATCGGCGAGAATAATTTACGGGAATTTAGTCAAAGTGTGGGTGGACATCGTGAATTATTTGCCGGGAATGCGGTAAAACTCCTGCGTCCTGTGAACTCGCCCCCACGCCCCGATATCGCCCATAGCCCCGTCTCGGGAACTCTCCGGGTTGATTGTTCATCTGTCAGTATCGCGTTACAAATGGACGGCCCGTCGAGATTCGCGCAAAGGAGGCCCGGAGAAGTCAACAGCTTCGAAACGGAGCACCTGCGATGATTTGAGCTTGAGCTGGGAGCGCCGCGCGGCAATCTCGAAATCGGTTCCCCTTGCGCGCATACAGAAACGCGGCGAGCGAACGAATTGAAACGTTTCGCGAACTGTTCCGAGTCGGAGTGCTCGTCGCGAGTGTCGTTTTTTCGGTGATTTTCCGTGAGTCTCCAGCCGGTCGCGGATGGCTGAGCATTCGAAGGCGACGTCAATCGAAATATATGTGCGGTCAGTAAGAGCCGCGCGAGAGAGAGAGAGTCCCCAGGGACGGCGGCGGTTCCAGTGGCCGCCACAACGGAAGAGGACTATCTGGCCAACCGACTCGCATCTGTCTTCATTTCGGAAGCAACCTACTCGAGAAGTCGCTGCAGAGAATAGGGCCATTATAGAAAAGGAAAAACCGCCGCAGCAGGTGGTGTGCTGTCCGACTGAAGAAAAATTCCTGTTTTCCACGCCGGCGTCCGCAGCCGACGAGGAGTGGGAACAAGCCGAACGAGCAATTTCGTTCGAGTGTCGTCCGGCCAGAGTGACGTCTCCTCGTCAGGGAGACGAGCGTAACGGCCATCTCGACCAGCACCCCTCGCCGCCACGGCAGCAACAACAACACTTGCTGTGGCCGCAACAGAAGCTCGAGGGGTTGCGATTAACGATCTCTTCCCGCTGAGCGATGCTAGGCCACACTTAATCCGGGCAATTACCTTGCTGTGCCCGATTGGCCACCAAGTCTCAAGAGACACCGCCTGCTCGCTCGCTGGTCGGCTGGCAAGCATGCCGCCTGTTGCGGGAAATAGAAGAACACGCACTGATTTCACCGGATTTCGAGCACTGTCCGCGCTCCGAATGCCACAGGGACGGATCCTCCCGTTCCGAGACCTCCTCAGAAAGCCAAGCCGGCGCGAGAAACCATTGACCACCTGATGCTCCCGACGGAGCGAATTCCCGAAACGGCTTGCCACTGAGCTGCGAGGCTCCGTTCCGCGGGCAGCATCGAACCAGCGAAATACGGATCCCACGTGAGAACTGAGAGAATCCGAAGTAAAACCCTGCTCAAAGACAGACGACGATCGCTTCTCGGAATCGATTTCCGTACTGTCCGATAGCAAAAGCGTGAATACATCGCGCCCTGTGTGGACCGCTTGCGAAATGATTCGTATCCTGACGGCATCGGTTGAATAGTTGATGAGGAAAAGCAGGGGCGGAATTCTTAGATCACAGTCTGGGAAGTGTGGCGGGGCCGAGGTTGAACGGACAAGGTTGGACGGAAGAAGAGCGGGATGTGCAGTGGACGGGGAGCGAAATGGGAGGATACGATAACGGAGAGTATAAAACACGGAGAAGAAATAAAAAATTTCCATGCCAGATTAGGGGTACGTTACCCCAGTATCCGCGACGGCTGGACTGGTTGGTCGGCTGGTGGGTAGGTGGCAGCTCGACAAATTTGCATAAAAAACGATACATTTTTAATCAGCTTTCTATCTCACTGTTTTTCCTCTTCGGTGAGAACTTCGCTCTCGCGACTCCCGGATTCCCCGCTACGGGTCCGCTCGACGGTTTCCACACGATCCGGTCACATTGTCTCGCCACATCCTCCCGATGCGATCTTCCGCTCAGCGGTCTGTTCGACCGCCGTCCCTCGCGGACGTTCTTACCATGGTTGCGTCTTTTGCGATTCAACTAATCATCCGATTCGATGTCTCTCGTTTTCCCTTCTCCTTTTTTCTCGAGATCGAAACCGGTTCTTGAGTTGCTTCCAATCCCTCCGCTATCCCGAAACTTCAGAACCAGCCTTTACCGAGTGAACGCTAGCAACGCCCAATCGATGCCGGAGACTATCGTTAGACCTTCGCGGATTTTCCTTTCGTTAAACCTATCGAGGTGACTCGGCTGAATACTCGGAACATGCGAGAAATCCAACGCGAGAGTGAAGCTGGGAAATACTGTTCGGGTCGGGGCGGCTGAATGATCGAGCTGTGAGGAAATCGGTGATTCCGCGCGGAGCAAAAACTCCGAGAGAAGGGTGCGTACCTTTAACCAATGAAATATAAGCCTTCAAAACTTTGAGCGATAAAGTCGGAAAGAGTTCCGTCGACTAAACGCACGGGAACGGGAGACAACGGAGAATGATTCAAAGAGAAGAAGGAGCTTTAATGGTCCTCTCTCTACTACGGCGGCGGCAGTAGCAGCAGCTACTTCTTCCACTACTATCTCCACCGCTGTCGCCGCCGCCACCTACTAGCGCTGCTGCCGCTCCTATCCAGGAGCACAAGACCAGGCCTGACATCCCATAAATCAAGAGAATCCAAATCCTTGTTGAAGGATAGTCTCCATCTCTGTGGGCCGCGTCGAGCTGCGGACCACAACAACTCTGTCCTCAACATTTTCCATGACACTTCGTCATAGCTGCGACCAACTTCGGGAAATGTTTCCACCATGGGACTCCCGGATCCTGACCCCCGAGTGAGCCGGACTTCGAGCTTCCCAGAGTTTCCACGAGAACTCCAATGCGCAATCATCTGCTGGATATTCCTTCTCGACCAAGTGTTGGGAGGCGTTTTTTTTTTACGAAATGAAGCGACGCGTTCCGCGTTGACTTGGTGCTTGAGCTGACCGACGCGGGCAGTGCGATGTTTCGTAACGTCTGGTGCGCGCCGTCTTGGCCCTGTTGCTCGCTTTTTATGGAGGCGATTTTTTTTCCTCTATTCTGGAGAATGTCTGACTTTCGAAAGGACGGCAACGAGCTTGTGCCCCGAAGAAGAGAAGCTCGTACGAAGCTGCGAGCCTGCGCTCGAGGGTGCGGGAGACGAGGGAAGAGAGGAAGTTTCTTAATTATTTGTAACTTTTTATGCAAGCCCTGTTTTTCCTTCCCTCCCCACTCGCCTCCCATCCGATATGAACGTTGGCCGCTGGTGGTGACAACCGCTGCTGCCAGACGCATCTGTGAAAGCGTCGTTGCCGACAACGACGACATCGGTGGCGACAACGAGAAAAGCCAAAAATATCTTTGTTCATTCGTTTCTCCGTTTCTGAAACTCTGCCTACATTCAAAACCCGCTCCAAAACGAGCGTTGTCCTCGCTCAGAATCTGGAACTCGAATTCGATTCCCAGGGAAGAATGTGTTCTCTCTCTCGTTTCGAAAAATGAGCTCCCGTTTCGCTCGACGCGACTCGTTTTCAGGTATGAACGAAATCGCTCGGAGATACTTGTTCCTTTCAGCTCCCGATCCAGACGCCTCTGATCTATGGTATATTTTATTTCCGTACACATACTTCAACATTGTTCTCGTTGTCTGTTTGGAAGGCAATTCTTAGCAGACAGGCACCTTCTGGGAAGCTGACGGAGTAGCTCGGCATACCCTCCTGTCGTAGGGACCTACGATGTCCTGTTGCTCTCCGATAGACGGGCACTTCTAAGGGGGGGGGGGGGGGGGGGGGGGGCACGCATTGCACGGATCAGGTTTATGCGGGCACGTAGCTTCGTCGGAGATAGAACGCTGCACTGGGAGAAAGCCGCAAAATATATCACAAACGAGGAATAACTTGCTGTGAGGAACATGTTCAGACATGGTTTTCGATTGAGTATCACTCAGAGATCGGGGAACCGCATGCAAGAAGTAATTATTTCTCCTCTTTCACAGATGGACCATATGGCACCGCACCCGCCGCTCGAATCAGTGAGTACCTAATGCTGGACAAAATCCATCATGAGTCTTCGATCAAGAGCTTTTTTGAGTCCTCGTGAGGAATGATATCGTGCATCGTTTACCAGGACTGGGATCCGCGAGGGAGCTGAATGAACTCCGTTTCTCCAACTCCACCGTGGAGACGTTTTCTCCCCCAATGACTCGTGACATTTTCCGATTCGGCACGGAGTTCCCGTGCGAGCCGCGGACGTTACGCGCTTTGTCGCCACGGTGCCTTGAGATGAATCCGGCCGAGGCTACGTTTCACGCGCTATCGCTAGAAAACGCAGAAGTCCAAAAGCAGCGGAGAAGCTCTCTTGTGAAACTGTATCAGGCAACCCCGATGGAGAACGCTCCGCGCGGTGTGTGTGATCTGGTTTCCTCCTCCACGGAACGCGACAATGATCGAGACTGCAGTTCAACGATTGAGTTGTCAAAACAGCGTGACAGACATACGGAGCGTTGGAGCCACAGAGACGCATGGGAGACATGCAATCAGCTTGTTAGGAGTCTCAGGAGATGCTTAAGAAGCTCCTGCCCGCCTCCCAACGGTTCGCTGGCAAAGAAAGTCCCAGCGATGTCTCCTTTTTGGGAGACAGCTGTGTATTCACGATTCCCTCAGGCACCTTATTGGGTTAGCTCACTATGGACCGAGCCGGCGCGCAGAAAGGCAACCGGAGACACAGATGGGCCGGCCGGCCGTCCGGCGCGTCTCGGCTGGCAGTCAACGGTCCTCCTTGGACAAACAGACAGTGACCCAGGAACAATCGAAGCGCTGAAACATTTCGTTCGTTCAAATCGTTGACACCGAGTGAGCGCTCCGAGTTCTCTTCCAATTAGTTCGGAACGACGAAATCACTGTCCCATGCTTAATTAATATCGTTGGTCGCTGCGTCGGTCGCTCGGCCGGCCGAAAGCACACGGAGGGCCCGGACTTTTCAAAGAACTCAATCTCTCGATGATCCTTCAACCACTTGCTGCGTTTCGGCCCGTGAATCGCTCTCCGTTGCTTGTCTATCTGTCAGTCTTTTCATTCGCCCGTCCGTTCGTCCCCGCTGTCCGCTCGCACGACTTGCGATCTCTCAGCCGCCGTTCTGTGAGTGGAACGGTCTTGCCAAGTTCCTCTCCAACTCTTGGGTCCCTTTGGCATACCACATATCTCGGTGTTCCCTCGCTCTCTGCATTCGTGGACAACACTCGTCGAGCCTCTGTTGCGGAAGCACTCGAGGAGTTTGGCCCTTGAAAAGTGAAAAGCCAAATCAGCTTTCAACGATCCGGTATTCAATCGGGGAACGATCGATTCAGAACCACTCGATCGGGAAACCTTCTGGAGGGTGCCTTCCGACCCCCAGATAGCTCTTGGCCTATTGAATACAGGCGAGACAGGCAGCAGGCTCCCGAGGATTCCGCGAAGGGGAGCTCGCTTGTTGTGAGTGTCGACGGACATATTTATCACGATACTGTCATCTTGTGAGGGTCGCCCTGACAAATTGAGGCCCTTGCCCTGCGCACGCCGCTCCGCCGGCTCTGCCCCTCCCGCGCGCAAGGCATTCCGGAGCGCACTGCACCTACAACAAATGCTCCCAAGTCGTCTTTGATGAACTGATCGGCTCGGTGCGGTTCCGATCAGCGGAATCATGATATCGACGACAACGACGAGCCCAAGAACGTGTTCCCGATCCGAGCGGAGCTCAACGAAGGGAGGTTTCTATCGAGGCCCTGTTCGAGCACAGACTGTGCGTCTGGAACGATCATGCTCGTTTGCGGGCTTCGGAGGTGGCTGCCGTCGGTTGCTGTGGCCGAGAAGACAGATTAAGAGTGGACAGCTTTAATCCCGGCGATATCTTCTCGTTAGGAGACCGGAGGACTTCCAGCGGCCACCGATTTGTTTCGTTTACACCACGTAAAGCCAGCGAAGAAGAGAAACTTCAGTCGAAGAAGCAGTTGTCGACATCTGCTGCTATTGGTCGTGATCTGACCGCTCCATTCCTCGCCCGCTCGCTCGTTGGTCAGCCTTGACGGCCCTGTGTTCGTCGCCTCTGTGCAAATGTGCGAATCATGGCTCGCACGTACTGTGACGTGACAAGACAAACACGTTATCAACTATGGTCCGACGCCCTGTGGCCGACGAGCAGCCGCTGCAAACGGGGTATTTTCGTGTCAATACGACCCGTATTCCACCTTTGTCACCGGATGACCCGCGAGTTCCAGCTCCTTTCCGGACTAGCGTACTGACCGATGAGCCTTACGCGGTTCTAGGCCCTCGGATAGGAGGACACTCGGTCGTTCGGTCGGTGGGTCGGTCAATTTTGTTCCGCGATCCCGCCACGCGGGTCCCGATCGGCACGGGATCTGCCCCGCGCTCCAAGGGAAAAACTCGGGTCGATGAAGTATCGAGTATATCATAAACGACGTCATGTGGAGTACAGACCTCGCAAAACGGAGGCAAACCGGGGGGCGGGGAAGCACAGCGAGGATGGATGGGCGGCTAACAAACGAGACGAGAGATTTGGGAACCTTTCGGGAGAGCTGGCTTCGAAGCGAGCAGCTCTCAGAATCTGAATCGGTGAGTCCTCCATTCTTCTGCTGCGAATCGTTTCGGTCTGCTCCGGGGAGAACGTGGTGAGCGGAGCCAAGCTTCCCCGCTGAAGCGAATCAGGGGCCGAGCAATCGGTGAATTCACTTTCCGCGTCGCTCGTAGAGTGGCGTAAATGTTTGTTTATGCGGTAAATATATGAAGCGTGCCCTCATCGTGCCGCGCGAGCCTGGGCTCGGCCCCGGAGCTCGAGGATCAACTCGGCTAAGCGGGTTTCTCATTAATCTGCGCAATTATTCACCAAGTAGCAAGCAAGCGAGCGAGTATTCGGTTCGTACGTCGACGCTTACTTGGAGCCCAACGAGGGACCTTTCCGTGGCTGCCGCCGTTGTCGACGACGAAGACGACAGCTCGGGAACTATCTCAATTTATCATTACGTAATCCGCAGCTCTTCCATCCGACCGGCATCCTAACATAGCGTGGATCGCGCATACTTCCCCAAACTGTTCTTGAAATTCGGATAAACCCAGCTCGAAGAGGGGCATCTTGCTATCGTCACCGCTCGACCTCTAAGGACGCTTTGGGACTTCCCTGATATCGAGCTCCCCGCTGAAGGATAGGGTTGCTATTCAGGGTGGGGGGGGGGGGGGGGGGGGGGGGGGGTCATAGGGGGCTTCCACGGAAATACCTGAGAAAATAGGGGGCCGAATCCGCGCGATACTCCTGAGGTCTCTGTAGAATCTTATGAGGACAGAGATAAAGAGGGTCTACTATCGTTCCCATCAGCGAAGGGGAATCCAGTCAGCTCAGCTGCTGCTTGGTCTCGTGTGTGGAAGTTGTGTGGTAGCCAAATGATGCTGGCAGCTCCTGGGAGACATCTGACAACCACCGGCTACCCGATCGGTCAGCTAGCCATCCGCTCATCGAGCCGGTGATGCCGGCGAGCCTTAATCACGGCCTGCTTCGTCGCCTTGTGCCGCCCAGCTTTGTAGTTGGTTAGAAGCAAAGCACATCGAGGTGGATTGGGAGCTTCGCAAGGGAAGCCACGGCGGGATCGCCTGTTGGCCAACCTCGGTTCTTGGCTGCTCCCGCATCGCTGAACCCGCAAAGGAGTTGATGGCCAGCGGGTCGGATGTCGACGTCATCGGTATGCTGCGGCCTCCCGCCCATAGCAGCGTACATATTCACACGGCCATCGTTCCATATCTCAATGAAATCGCAGCAGTCGAATCGGTTCGCGGTCGGATCGACTATCACAATGATGACCAGTGAGTTCCAAGGTGAGCGGGTTCCTACGCAAGCAACGCTTCCACTTCGCGCAGCACACGAACACGCATTTGGGTCTTAGTCCAGAGTCACGTGTCTCATACCCGCGCAACCGTCCTCCTTGTGGTCCACGACCGGAGGAGAAACGGGAGTCGGAAGGGACAGCGGCCGCTATTTACAATTCTCTTTGCAGTTGTTCTTTCACTTCCCGGTGTTCTCTCGGGTTTCAACCCTCTCCGTTCCACCCTATCTCCCCTCCGGTTTCCCCGTCCGTTCACAAGGTCTTCTGCCGAGCGAGAGATAACGCCGAGGGGGCTCCCATAGAGGAAAGAAATGTCAGTCATCAAAAGCCTTAATTGCCGTCGGTGCTGCGGCCAGTGGGCTATTTTAGCACCACCGCTGTCTTCGACGCCCTCTGCGTCGTCGTCCCGCTCGCGGCCTACATGAAAATGACTTCCTCTCGGCTTTCGCTCGGAGTCACAAAACAAAAAGTGAACTGGGTCGCAACGCGGCACCTCGCCGTCGGTAGGAGCTGAGACCAGGGGCGCAAGCATCGGAGCTCTTGTCGAACTCCCCCCGGGTTTGCGGAAGAGCCCCGACGATCGCTCGTCGAGGGAAATTCATTTTTTGAGCACATCTTCTGGAATCGCCACCACGAGAGAAGCCCGCGGCTCCTACGGCGCTCTTCCTCCGCGAGCCTTGCCCTTGTTCCTCGTCAGCTCCTTCGTCCTCCGTCGGCCGGGATAGCTTCTTCGGAAATCGCCTCAACAGAGTGAGAACCGCGCGGCCTACGGACCACTCCGCTATCTCGTCGGTACTTCAACGGCAACTCACGGTGTTGCAACGTGCTCCCTGGCTCAGTAGTTTGGCGTTTGGCCAGCCGTCCGTGTCGACGGGCGCAGCCGTCCTACAAAAAGCTTTCATTAGGGCGCTTCTAATATGCGACCGGGTTCTTGCTACGAAGCAAGGAACACGTTAAGGTTGTCCGTCGCTCCCTCGGTTCGTTTGTCTGTCGTCTGTTAGCCCTGGCTCAGGGTGGGGGTCAGCGCCCACCGTGAAACCACACGAGACGGCGCATCGCCAAGCAGACAGGCAGAAGAAAGCTCCAAGACGCCGGGACGAGTTTCAAGTTGGTAGCGGCGTGACGCACGCGAGGCTCACTCTCTCCTCCACTGTACAATAGAAAGGTGGAAAACGAAGTCAAGGAGGTGATTACAGTGACAGAGTCGATGATGAATCTCTTCGGAAGGAAGCGAGCGGGCGGGCGGGCGGGCGTTCGTTCGAACGAAGGAAGGGAAGAGCCAGGAGTAGTTGCAGAAGCCCGAGGAGTGGAATAAGAAGAATCCATAGAAAGAAAGAGGAGAACCGAGGGGAGCCGGAGGAAGCCAAGACGTGTAATTTCGGACTCTTTCTTTCTCTGCGATTCACTTTTTTTAGGGTCTGTGGCGGCAGCAGCATGGTCGCCCTGGCTGTGCCTCCGACGGCGCGTCCCGAGTCGTTGCCGACGTCGTCCACTCCGCTGCTCCATATCGACCGGGTTGGGTACGGTGGACGATCTTCTTTTTTCGTTCAAATGGATAAAATCGCTTTCTCTCTTTTTACAGTCTGATTAGGGGTCTCGACTCGTCATTTTTCACGATAGCCATTTTGTCCCCTGAACACCCGGCCGTCCCTCTCTCTCTCTCTCTCCCTCATATTGACTCCCCCCTGCCCTGCCCTCTTCCGACCCGCCCCTCAGGACGTTCTCTCTGTGTTGTCCACATCGGTACCCTATTGCCTCCTTCTAGCTTCAGTGGGGAGTCGTATGAGCAGAGGGCCGTCGATGTCCTTCCGAGGGATCTCTCTTTCTCGAAATCTCTTCCACGGAAGGACCCGAGCGAACGGTCATCCACATACATAAAGCCACACTTCAGAAGAGTGCTGTCGCCGACCGGAGGGAGAAGAGGCGCGCTTTAGAGGGGATTTGAGACGAAACGGACAAATTCGGCAATTGGAGCGTGTCACGCCGAGAGGCTTCTCTTGGACGAGGATCGAGCAACGCTGGAAATGCGCGCCAGCAGAGAAACGTCTACCGGGGTAGGACGCGCAATGGGTAAATCCAGGGTCCAAGTCTTTGTTATGCTTGCTGGCGGAAAGATCGAGAAAAGTGCACGGGACCCGAATCGCGCGCAATCCTTCCGCGGAAATTTCGTGTTTCTCATTCCCGTATCTACAGGGCCTGAGCTCCGACTCCATTTTTTTCCCAACCGTCTCGCCGGTTGGAGATCCCTCGCTGGAGAACTGAGGCAATTCGTGCAATTGTTCCGCCAGTATGGGAGAGTTTCCATCGGGAGAGAACCTGTGCACGGACACCTACAAGTGCAGACAGAAGTTTCCGGAGACACGCCCGTATCCCCCGAGTTCGTGGAATCTCACGGGATCAGATCTTGCAAGAACGGAGAAACGTGCGACGGGACGAGCAGAAAGTCGAGACCTCGATGGGAGCTGCGTTTCTGTTCTCTGCTTGTGCTTTGTCCGAGAGGCCGCGAACGCCTGACAAACAAGTGTGGGGCGGCGACGTCGTCGGCCGTTTGTACAGCTCCGAAATTGAGGAATATTCGGCACACGTAGCTCCCGCGCCGTGTGAAACACTCGCTGAGGTGCCCGTCGTCAGGATTCAAGGTGTGCTTTTTATCTATCCGCGACCATCCTCCCACTCACTGGGACCGATTCTCGATCGGAGGTCCAGAAGACGGAGTGGACCTCGCGGACGTCGTCGGCGGCAACAACGACCACGACAGTCGGCGCCGGGCAGGACATTTGCATAATTAAGACGGAGCATATTCTTGACACTATGAGGCGAATATGGCCGACTATTCTCCCTCTCGACAGATTTTCTCCACTTCTCGTCTCCGATTATCATTGGCGCGACCGAAGTCTGCGCGCGACGAGGCGGCGTCACGAGGGCAACCGCGATCCGGCAACTGAACCTCACTCGGCTGATCCGGTCACACTTGGGTTGGTGGCCGCTGGAATAAATCGTACTCTTTTATCATGGAAATATCGACGGACGACTCCGGACCCACGGTCACTGGAACCAAGCGGAACGCAGCATGTCCGCTCACAAAGGAATCGCGAGAAGTCCGAGTTTCCGACCGAAATTCCTCGAAGGACAGGTATTCAGGACATGTCGGGCCACGATACCCCCCGAAAAGAAGGATTTCCCGGGAACAGAAGCTCTTCCGTAGCCGTCATGATTCCGAATCTCGGATGCCGGAGACAGCACCAGCGGCGAACACCATGAGACCCTCTTTGCAGTACACTTGTCGAAAATTGAATCCTGGAAACAGTGTCAGAGTTTTGAGACTGCAAGGCTGAAAAACACGAGAATCGGGAGAGAATGATCGGTGTTGCTCACAACGAGTGAGGCTTCCGGGGACGATCATTAGCTCAACATCAACTTTTGGTATGCACCGCTCGTTTTAATCTCATTATTAGTCCAAAAGTGTCCATCAACTTCGTTCGAGAGCGTAGAACAACAAACACAACGTCGACCTTTCCTCCGAACTCGCTCGACGTTCAGGCCGAGAGCTGAACGATGGACGCAGCCGTCCTCGAACGCCGCGATAACACAACTAGAGTCTCTCAAAGGCTTCGTCCGCCATCGAGCAATGAGCAGTGCCAAGAGCTATGGGTAGCAATTCGATGGAGCGCTCGTTGGACAGGGGACCTCTGAGGATAATGCTTCGTGTCTTTCGGAATCGCCGCGGGTTCGTCGATTGGAAATCCCGGCGATTTTCGATAAAATCATGGCGAACACAGGACACGGAAACTTCACCTTCCCGAGTTCCACCTTCACTTTCGTTCTGTACAAACAGGAAGAGGAATATTAGGCGGCAGGCCGATTCGATGGAGAGACGAACTTTGAGGTCGAACGAAGGAGGAAAACGATCCCGGGAAAGTCGATTTGTTTGCTGCTTGCTCGCCTCCCCGACGAGCTGTGGCGTGTTTGGTAGATGTTGACTCCACCGCTGGCCTCCAGCCTCGGCTAAATGTGCATGTCGACCGTTATCTCGTTTCGGTCGGCGGCCAAACGCCAATTACAACCTTCTCCTCCGGAAACGGAAATTCGGCCACATTTAAATTTTGCCGCCAAAGGAAAGCGACGCGTTCGCTGCGCACGCCCTCACTGCGCCCCCCGCCCCGCGCGCTTCCCAAATGTCAACTATGCGCGGGTCGGTTAAGCCAGGCGAAGAGAGACTACTTTGTCTGGGCGCCCGGTCGTGTTGTTGTGGAGTCAACCGAGGTTCCATGAATCATTAGAGAGAGGAACGCTCCGTCTTGCCTCAATTAGCGCATCCGCTCAAGCGGCCGAAACAACTCCGGAGATTTGTTCTTCGACACTCGCGTGCAAGTTGACGAGATCCGAAGAACCAGGTTGTGATCTGCGTGAACCCGGGACCACTCGGAACACAGACGAGGAGCTTCCGTTACCGCTGCTCGCTCCGCTACCCGAATTTAATAAGTTCAGCCTGCTGATAAGGCACCATTCCGTGCTTTCGATCCGAACTCGGGTGCAGCTTGTACGTTTCCTTCTCGCGGAACTCTTATTGGTTTTAAATTTTGAACGCCACGCCGTCGAGCAGCAGCACGCAACACGCGTTTCCGGTCAAAGTTTCTGCACTGGGTCGCCTCGAGCCTTTGATGCGATTTTTCCTCGTTTTCCCTCTCGCATTCGAACGAACACAGAATTGTCCCGAAAGATTTCGTCCTTGCCGAGGCTGTTCTTCCTTTTGCGGTGCGGGGTGCTCGACTGCCTGATATGGAACCTTCGGCATCATAGATACGCTGCCGGTAAATCATTGAAATTCTTCACACGGCACTTCTGAGATGCCGGCTCCCAAGGAGTGAAGAAGTCGTTTCCGAAAGTTCTGACAGTTCTATAACACGTTGTGTTCAGCGAAGAGAGAGTGCGGCTAGCGAGCGATCGAGGAAGGGAGGGCGGGCGGGCGGGCGAACGCAGTCTCGAAGTCGAGTCGTCTCCGTCGTGTATCTAGCCCTCTCAAAAAGTTGCCAGATTCTCACCTGCCAAAACCCGACAGCAAGCAGACAGGCGCGCAGAACAAAGTTCTAAGGATCTGAAATCCAAGTAGGATTTTCTCGACCGAAACAAGTTCAGCTGTGGAGTTTCATCTCGGGTGCTATACCCGGCGCATCGAATCGAATCCCTTTCGAGCTCCTGAGGACTTTCCCTCATACACCGAGAGCCCAAAGCCTCATTCCATATCAAACACTGTGCGACGATAAGTTCGAACATTGCGAGGAAATCTCTCTGAATAGGGTTCATCTGATTGAACCGGTCCCGAGACCGGACCCGGAGGGGCACCGTGGCTTGGCGGAAGTACACTGATGGGAAAAAAAAACGTTGTTTCTCCTCCTTCGCACCATATGTGACATTGAGAACCTGGAGGGATATCCGAGCTGCAAGTGTGACTTTTCCGCCAATGTCGGCCGTTATCACAAGCGGATCCTTTGAAATCATCTATTCCGATGAGAACTTCGTATTGAGACGGCTTTCTCCGATCTCAGGAGAAGTTTCGGCGTTTGCGGTCACGTCAGTCTGTTGCCTTCAATGAATCATGAATATGTACTCGAGATAGCAGGTCGGCTCGGTGACTGACTGGATGCTTGCTCGCTAACGCTTGCTGGAAAAAGGGCTTTTGAAAGGTGCAAGGCGAAACAAGTTTCATGGCCCGAGTTGCTCGATAAGGCAGCAGGCAGACTTGCAGCAGAGTATAATTAGGCAATATAGGCCAGGGTCTGCTGGAGGTTGGGGAGGGGGTTTCCCTCTCACTCGAGCACATACCCAGGCGCACACACACGATCACCCCACTAACTCGCAAGAGCACACATTTTCCTTCCTGACGAAGGAGGAAATCGATTCAAAAACAAAGAGCCGCCAGCAGATGGCGAAAATAAATGCATTGTGCTCCCCCGTGCTCAGAGAAACCCAATACAACAACTAGCCAATATATACAATATATCCTTATTTACTGGATATGTGGCGGTGAGCAACTATGATCTCAGACTGAACAAGGTTAATGGCAACGACTGACGGACCGAGCCGACTCCGCGGCCCGTACATCCGACATGAGCCGCTGTTCGCCTGCGCGTCCCGCTCACGGTCGGGCTGTCTCGCAAGCACGCGGCTCGTTAATATCTTCTCCTCTCCTCGTTCGAAGGTATGTCGGACGGAGTTATTGGAAACACCGATGAAGAGAAGCAGTCGTCCTTAAGCGCGCCGATACACGTACCGCTTCATCCGGAGTGAACGCCCACCGGTGCCATCGTTGGATCGTAGATCATATGTGCGGTTCTGAGTCGACGAATAACTCGAACTCGAAAAGGGCTCCCGCTGACGAACGGGTGCCGGGCGCCCGAGGCGCGCGAGTAGTCCTGCCGACCGATTTTCTGAGCACATGGCGGAGCAAGTTACGACGAGAGCTCGAATTATGCTCGCTTGAATCAACCTGAACGCGTTTGTGTCTGACGCGTCTGGTTTTGTTGATGGCAATCAAGCTCGGCATCGACAGAGCAGGACGTGACTGAGTCCACGGAATCGTTCCGTCGCACAGCTGGCCGATATCCAGTTCAAGGAAACAATGCTTTGCTGTCGTATTTCTGCTGGGGAGCCCCACGAGAAACTTTTCCTCAGGCTGATCTTTTCAATATACAACAAGAAAGGTATTCAGAGGAAAGAAACCGTGATAGATCGAGGTGGTCACCCACTGCGTCGGCGCGACAGTGATCTCGATGCAGTGCCGTGACGTGATTGCCATCAGCAAGCGGCGAAAGCTACTCCCCAAGGTGGTTTTGATTCTTTCCCTCCGTAGTCGGCGGCGGACTGGCTGCAGGGCCGCCGACTGGCTGACAGACACCGAGGAATCGATTCGAGAGTTTTCCGAGGTCCGAGAAGGAATAAAGAAATCGACGAGGGTTGAAACTCCGCTCGCGCCGTAATGAAGAGGAGCCGGATGACTTTCGAACTACTTCCGCTCCTTCTTTGATGGACATCCGGGGTGAAAGTCACGTCGCTTAAACAGTTGCCTCCCATCAGCCTCGAGCCGACTTTCCCGAAAAATGTTACTTTCGGAACAGCCGTGGGCTTCCTATGCTTGCGGACATGTTCAGCCACTCGATGCTATGGGGACTTGGTGGTTTCGATCCTCAGAACCACTCACCGCGCGTCTAGTTCCGTTGCTTTGTTGTGTGATGATCGCCGAGCTTCCTGGACTGTCGACAGCATGAGGTTCGGATTAGTGTTTCCCCCGTGCGGGGCGATGTCCTCGGCGAGGATTCGATTCGAATGCTATTCCACGAAAGAGCGAGCCTGCTTGCGAGCCGCACCAGCGGGCGAGTTTTTTCGTCGGACGACTAACTGGAAAAGGGGTGACAGGTTAAGTAAAACTAACGAGCCCCTTCCACGGCGAAAATGCTGCTCCGCATTCTTGTACAGAGATATATCACGAGGGAGTCTCCAGGAATTTCCTAGGGCCTGCCAAACTCTTCGCTCTCAACGCTCGCTCGTGCTCGGATCCAGGTTCAATTTTGTATACGACGACAGCAGAACTGGCGGCGCGGCGGTAACACCGGTGCGGTATCGGCGAGTCGCCTACGAGCGCAATGGCCACCCGGCTCGAATCCTCCCGAAACAGTGGTCCAGGAGAACGGCAAACCATCCCCGAACTTCCATGAGGGGGTATCTGGCAGTCTCAGCTCGGGGCTTTCCGATCGTCGGGTCCCGAGATGCAGCGTTGCCCTGTGGAGCGTTGATCGTGGTACGAGCTCAATATCGCACGGGGGCTCCGTACACGCACGATGTTCCCAGAGGCCAAGTCCCCGCTGGTCGAAAGTCACCGAGAACGGATTTGTGGTTGAAGTCCGAGACTTGAAGGGAGAATCAAGTCTCAGAAAGGCGGGAGGATCATCACGAGAGCTTCCGCATGATTCGGGTAGTTTCCCGATCGATCGTTTCTCGGTCGGGAACACGGGACAAGGTCACCATGGCTCTGAGGGGCCCGCGGACTCCGAATCTTCGAGAGCCACCGGTCCAGACAATCGCTCGATCAGAACGGTCACTCAAGCCCGGCGTCCTCTGTCGGGAGCTCCGGTGCTAAGGGACGTGCACGCGTTCTTCTTTATTCCTTCATTCGATGCAAGGGTTCTTGAAACATTGACCTCCTCCATGGAGGTACCAGCTGCAACCTGAACAGTCTCTACTAAGGCGAGAAGTGTTTATCATCATCAAGCTCACAGCCGCCCTGCCTAGAGAGGCCAGTCGAGGCGGCAGGCCCGGAAGCGGGAATGAAGTATGGGTCGGTTCTCCCCTCCTGGCCTCGAGTCATCGCTCAAAAAGCGGCCCGAAATCATCAGGCTCCCTACGTTGCCATCATTATATTCAAATTATCTTCCACCGGCGTATATCCTCCCCTGGACTTGCATTGCCAAAGTCTGAGCTCGTTCCACCGAAGATCCAAGCCAGGCTCAATAACAGTCCTGCAGATGAAGAATCGGCGGAACTGCCAACAGACAAGTCGAATCTGAATGATGCAAACGACCCAGCATGGATAACGGTGGCGTCCATCCCGGGCTGTTGAATTCGCCTCCCGCCGACGGCGAGGAATACTCCGCGATCACAGACCGAAGGGCTGCTTTGTCGACGTGCGATGATTCGCCACGACTGGAGGAAATTCTCGCGGACTGCGGAGGTGGTCACGACCGAGGCTCATTGGCCAAATCGGCGTGCTTCGAACAGTTTCGATGAGAACTCGATCGTGGTCATAGAGTCATGGAATCACTCTCTGCCCTAGATCTTGAAGACGTTTGGAATCGTGGGGAACCGCGTGAGATGGGATTCATAACGATGAAGGAGCAGCCGTCCTCTAAGATTTATCTGACGTCGTTTCTTTTATTTCAGAGCCGTGCGAGAAGATCTACTGCCGATTCGGAGCGGAATGCCACGTAAGCGATGACAAAGCGTACTGTCGCTGCAGGAAAACCTGTTCGGATACTTTTGCACCTGTGTGCGGATCCGACGGAATCACGTATTCATCTGAATGCAAGCTCAAGATGGCTTCATGCATCAATCAGAAGCGAATCTATGTCGAAAAAATTGGACCATGTGGTAAGTTGCGCTTCCTTGAACACTCTCCTTCAAGAGGCTGGTGGCATCGACTCGTTCCGAGGGAGGCATCGAGCTTAACTCTTGAATGTGTCCGCTCAAAGTCGTCAGATACTTCGTTCTCGGAATCTGAGAGCGGGTCTTTGCGAAGACACGCAGTGAAACTATGCACACGGAGAGGCACGCACGCATGCACGGGGACAGGCAGGCCGAGGACGGAGCAGTCGATATGAAATTTGATTGAATTCGAATTATCGACTTCGCTCTTGTCGTCGTCCCGACGCTCCCATCCTCGCAACTCCTCTCAGCCGGCACGTTTCGCTCAGAGTGGGAATGTAGTTATCGGTCTTCTTCGATTTCGTCTCCTTGTCCCAAAGCCTCATCGTTCTTTGAGCCTCTAAATCGTTTACGCCTCTTGCTGTTGTCACTCGGAGGCTTTCGAGCAGGAAGGAGCAACCGGGTTCGACGATGTCATGCCGTGGAGGAACTCGACGGTCCGATGGCGCGAGCATGAGATCCTTGGTTTTAGAACTAGAGTCCCTGAACGTTATCCGGGCCAGCCGAAAAGCTGAACGCTTGGTCGCCAATGTTCCAGCGGCTCTGGGCATTGAACCCAAGCGCAATCGCCTACAAAGCCTCAAGGAGCCGTATGGACGTCGTTTCGACGCCGCGCCGTTCGGCATGATTTTTAATGGTTTCTCTCAGTGGCGTCATTTTCCGAGAATTCTCTCCAGAAACTCTTTTCGCGCAACAACAGCGGCCGAAAATCGTGTCCTCTCTTCGGTCGTTATATCTGGCGGCGGCTGTGAAGGCAAACGCACCAGGAGCGGCGTCAGCCTTCTTTGGCCTGCGTTGCCACTGTCCTGGCCGAGGACCGGCTGCGCTGCTCATTACGAGCGGCACGTGAACAGCTCAGGTCTCCTCAGAGACCGGTGCCGACTATTTCCTCTTGCTGGTTGATTCTCATGGAATCTTTATGATAGAACGGAGATTTCGTGGGGGAGCGTCTGCCCGCCTCCCTTACCCGCGCACGCGAACATATACTCGAGCCGGATGACACGGATTGAAAGCATGTCACTCAGTGGGAGACCATCCATTGCACTTTCGTGGGACGTCGGCCTGCAGGATATTTCACCAAAAGAGGCTGACGGGCAATTCAGTTGGACAAGGCTGCTCTGTCCTCCCGCTGATGAGGTATCTCGCGGGGAGACTCGCTTACAGGCTAGAGGATGTCAACACTCCCGACGGAAGAAGCCGCAGTCCATTTCTCCTTCCCCCAACGAGTCCTGTCGTGCTTCGCCCGGCTCGAACTTCGTGGTGAGCTTCGTTTCTCGTGTTGTGCGTGCTACGTCGCTCTCCGTCATCCGCTAATCCCAAGATGTCGTTGGCGACGCAAGACCTCTACCATAGTCATATTCTAATGTGGCTCGTTCTGGGACGCTTCCTCGAGTAGGGCTCGATCTCGCGAACCGGTCCTGGAGAACTCCGCTCCGGCCGGCCGTCCTGAGACGCTCAGGAGCAATGCGTTCATTTCGGCGGGCAAAATTGTAAACAAAGCCCCCCACAAAAGCACGTGTCTGGGGTGGGCAGAGGCTCGGCGCAATGGACGGTACGAGTGGTGCCCCCTGGCGACTGCCCTGAACGTGTTTTAGTGCAGTTTCCATGGCAACAAAATAAAGTCGCACGCAGGCGCAACACCGCCGTGGCGCCCGCTGGGGGGATTTGATGGCCGACTGGCTTCACACAGACGACAGTGCGCGCAGCAGAGAGATGTTGTTCTCTGGATCAGCTGCTTCCCCAGCGCGCTCTCCGCGCTGATTCCGGTTTTCCGAAAGTGTTGTGCCCGAACGGATAATGTCATAGTGTTGTTGATAAGTTGCCAGAATGAAGCTCTGGAGTACTCTGTTATCGCTGGGGGCAGCAGCGGCGTTGTGTAGTGATTCAGCTAACGCGTGCTATAAATTTCCTGCAGACACCCAGGACCCTTGTCTGGATAAGGAGTGCCAATTTGGTGCGGAGTGTAAGGTGCGCCTCGACGGGAAGAACGCGGAATGCGTCTGTCCGGAGAAGTGTACCTCCTACGGCGACTCCAAAGGATCCCGGCCAGTCTGTGGTTCAGACGGAAAGGACTATCCGAGTGTTTGCGAACTCAAGAGGACGGCCTGCAAGGAGATGCGGCACATCACAACCAAGTACCAAGGATCGTGTGGTGAGTAGAACAGGACGGTGGGCAAGCGCGGAACTTCGGCAGGTGCTCGAGACGAGTGCCTGATGATAGCCGGCGAAGAATTTTCGGTTTCGCGCAGCTCTCGCAACCAAACAGCAAATTTTCGGCGCACGTCAAAACAGTCCCCCCCCCCTCTCCCCCCCCCCCCGTCTCCTTCCCGTGAGCTATCATAGTCATTTCCAAGCGGCTGTTTGCCCGCTACTCCGGCTTGCTGAGTTGGGTAATTGCCTAGAGAAAAAACAAACTCAAAGATCCTCTTAGATTCCCGAGGGGCTTACACGGCACGTCGTTCCTCCTGTTCCTGGTTGCTGGGCCAAGCTCCGAAAGGTGTTCTTCCCCTAATGATTTCGTTGCTTATCTGTGCTCGGAAGATTTTCCCTGTTGAAATAACTCGCATCTTGGAGGGACCTCCCCCCATCCGTCTTCACACTCACAACTTCGGAGGGAATTGATCCCTCCCGTTCTCGAACGAATCGAAACGCTTCGTCTCCAAACGATCGGTCTGGGGGCTCTCCTGCTGCGCGTGAAGTCTATCACGAAGAAATGTCTCCTCTGTTCCCACAGATCCTCTCGTGAGCCATCGGTGTGAAGAGGCTGTCGGGGTTCGCGTTTTCTCTCCTCGATCAAGACGCGAGGAACCACTTCCCGAGCTCCACGTGTAGCACCGGCTTTCGCGACCGGCTCATTCCGACTGGGACGATCATCCCTGGCACGAGCAAGGGAATCTTCGGAGCTGAAGACTTTTCCCCCGACATTTTGTGGCTCTGAACCTTCGTCTCGGCCGAAACCGTCGCCGCATCGGTTATCGTTGAGGCTGAGAGTCGCTCTATCCTCAGAACGCGAGCTCCCAAAGTTTGCGAGGCCTGCGACACGCAAGACTCCCGTAGGTTGTCTCGCGTGATGCTTCTGGCGGAACGTTGTTCGCCTGTCGCGCGCGCACAACCATCCACTCTCGGCAAATTGACTCGAGCTCGCTTCGAGAGCGCGGAAAAACGCCGGCACGGGCCTGGCTCTGCTGATTCCCCTCGCGCCGGTCGGTCGAAGCTTTTCGGGTAGAGTGAAGTGAACATTTTTACTCACGCTGCGAGTACTGAATTGGTGAAGTCGTTATCTGGAAACGGCGCTCGTTATCACTCGTTGCGAGCGAACCAGCCGCTCGGTCAGCGAGAGACTCGGTGAGATCGGGGCCGCCGTATCTGTTTCGCAATGAATCGCTCGGGGAGGGACTTTTGTTTTCCTCTTTCCCGGTCATTAATCTGCCATTGTTCCACTCAGCGACTCTCCATATGCCGATGGATATTCCATTTCGGTGGCTCGGGAAGAGCGTGACAGGCACCGTGAGGCCATCGCTCGAGTAATTTCGCGCGATCCAGCGGGACGAAGCTCGGTGATACTTGCAGCATTGGAAGAAACATCTCGAGCTTCAAGGAGAGTCGCTCGGTCCGGGTCTTCCAAAAACTCCCACCGCTCTCAGCCATTGCGGCGATGCTGAGGCCTCGGCCTCGGAATATTGGGAGTGGAAACTTTCCCATAGCTTCTGTGGAAGCATCGAAAGGGACGTTAGAGTGGGCTTCTGTGTTGATGGCGCATCGAACAATCCTCGGAAGCAATTACCTGGGATTTGCGATTTTCCCCTAGTTTCCGTTGTCCGAAGACAAATGGTGGCGTCGCATCTGAGTGAGAGTAAAGTTTCGACGCACGCTTCACTCATACTGCAGAGAACCGGGCGGAAAAGCCGGCTTGAAACTTCGGCGGACGTAGCTCCGTCTTAAAGCTTTGTCCGAGTGAGCAGCGGGGTCTGACCGAACGATCCGAATCCTCGGGAGTGATTAGCTTAATCAAGAATTGAAAAGATGTTTCTCGTTCTTCTGCTTTATGAACTTGGTTTTCCCCGCCGCCGGTCCAACGGGAGAGATCTCTGACCGGAACGGTCGGGAGGCGGATCCCGTGAGGGGCAGTTGAACTGTTTGGGACTCCGCAGATCAGCGATCTGACTGCTGTCACATGTCGTGGAGCATTTTCCTCTGAAATGAAAGGCCCCCCATCCAGTTTTCCACTTGCCAGGGAACTCCGCGACGTCCAAGAAACGCTGAACGGAGTTTGAAATGACTCATGTCAGCGTTTTCTTTCGCCAGAGGCCTCGCGATGCGTGCGCAGCGACAACCGTTGCGTTAGAAAGCCATCCCGGAATATTTGTCAATTGCAATATCCTGCCCTGACGGCAGTGCATAGCTCCCGTCGCAGGACGGAACGAGACTCCCGTCGCGGCGGGAACAATATCACCGGTCGTCTTGAGGAACAGGCCTAGATTGCCCGGTGAATCGAAGCTCCAGCTCGAGAAAAAAGTGAGGCCGGAACAGGGCTGGGAGGATTGAAACGAACGATCCAAGACGAGCGGTCTTTTAACGACCGATCGGTGCGAATAGCAACCAGGACCGAGTCTTTGTCCGCCCTGCTCATGCGCTTCGTTTTACTCATGCACAGGCCTGTTGTAGCGGCGGCGGCGGCGGCAGGGCGGGTCTAGGAGCGTTTTTCGCTCCCTACCGACGAGTAGGGAGGCGAGTCCGTCGATCAGGAGTAGGTTTCGTGTCCCGTCAGAAGAGCTTGTAGCTTCAGTTCACAGGGCTTCCAACCTCTACCTGCCCGAGGTCGGGAGGCTCCGTCCTCTGCGCCTGAAACATTCCTTCGGCCTTGAGCTCATTCACCGGCCCGCGGTGTTCGCGCGTCCGAAACCGCCGTCACTCGGCCGTGTCCCGCTATGCTGTCTGAGGATCCGCTCCCTTCCACCGGGAGAATCCATGAGCGTCCCGCCGTTGCTTTCTTCGAGCTAGAGGCAAGCGTGCCGTCCACCGAGGGAACTCCGACCCGTGGTTGAGTGGGACGCGGAGATATACAGAGCTCTCATCAACCTTCGCTTAATATGCTACTTGGTGTTCCGCGCCAACAGCGCACTTCTAATTTATTATCTGCCTCGCATCCGACGTTCGGGCCAGTTGGCGAGTTTTCCATTCGCAGATGCGAGCGCTTATCAGAATAGAGGAGTGAACAATTTGTTCGAGCGGTGAGCACTCGACGACTGGAAGGTGTCCGCCCGGCAAGATCGATCGTCGTCCTCATGCGCTGGGAGAATAGAGACGGATCTTCGAAAGAGGAAACGTTTCTCTTGAGAGTCAATAACGTGGAAAGAAGAGCAGAAGCGAGCTGGAGCCACGGCTAAGCGCGATGAATACTCGATCCTGCGCTCCACCCCCGTGGCGTACATCTAGTCGCGCCAGGAGCTCCTTTATCCTGACATCCCACGTTTCGCACAATTGCTGTTTCACAAATAGGACTCAAGTGGGCATGCATATAGGCCACCTCAGATCACGACGTCGGTCATGGGAAATCCTCATCGCGCTGTGACACCGGAACCTCGGTGCGCGGGAGCTCGGGACGAGGATGGAGCCTGAATCAAGTAGTATTTTTGAGAGGACTGCTCTGACCGGCGTCAAACTGGAACATGTCTTCGGAGCCGAAGAGCCGATAATTCACTCATTGAGCTGTCATTAGCGGCGAGCACTTGCTTCTCAACCGGAATCACCTCAGACAGTTCGAGAATCCGCGTTCTTAGCGAGAGACCGGACGGCCCAAAATATTCGAGATATGTTGGTCGATTTGATGGGGCGCGACCGCTGGGCCGTTTCGGGGAATTAGACGGGGGTCGGAAGAATTCTGGAAGCGCTCCTCCCGCGCTTCTTCCGGGACCGAGGTTCGGGGCTTCTCGAGCGTCAATCTCCAAGTAATGAAGTTTCCATTCGTGTCCCCGTGGAAAGCGAGATCAGATGCCTCGGCGCTCCCAAGGGATCGACTCAGTGTACTGCTCGTCCTATGGAGCAAAAATCCTCGAGCAGGTCACGGGGAGAGGGTTTTTAGCACGGAAGAAACGAGAAGCGAGTCCTAGAATCAGGGAACCGAGCGGAGGTAAGGGAAGCGGGCCGGCCGACGAATTCCTACGATTGTGCGATCCTAATTGACAACTGTGAGACTTCTTCCCTCCGGTGCGCCCTCGGCTTCTCCTTCTTTACATCTGCTCGTCGGCGAGAACAAGGGAACACAGTGATCTGCATAACACGAACGAAAACTCAACAAGATCAGAACGAAACGAAATATTCCGTTGTGGCTTGTGTCCCTCTCGCGGCAGAAATTTCCGGTGATCCTCTGATCTCTTCCCAAGTCTGGAAAGATCCCTTCTCGAGGAAAACTTTGCTGGATGGGCACTTCCCGGCAACGCGTGGCAGTTTCAAGGAGAAGGCCTCGAGAAACACGCTCTAAGAGGTCACGCTCGTGTGAGAGAGCGAGGTCCCGTGCGGAGTGAGTTTGGGTACGCGACGAAGAGGAATATCGGAGCTCAGGAACGCCGGGCTTCATTAACGTGCGCCGTGTGACTGGCGATAGGGAAAAATTCTTGCCATCCACTCGGGCGGTCGGCTGGCCACCCAGTTAGCGAGCCGGTCTATCGGCCGGCCGGCTAGCGAGCAGCTTGCAGGCGATGCGAACTAGAGGGGAATCGTTGAGGCTCGGCGGCTGGCTGCCCGCCCGCCCTTTGCGACTTACTTAATATCGGAGTCGTTAATTGGAATCCCAGCTAGAAAAGCCGATGGCCACCGCCGTTGTCGCCGATGTTCGTTCGCTCTCCCGTCACCCCACTTACCGATTCTTCCGCCGCGCGTTTCCCCGCTCTTCGGTTGGTCCGTTGGAACACTCTTTGCGGAGCAAACGGTGTTTTTCTTTCCATTCATGAGCGATTCCGAGAACGGTATTCTTCTCGGGATAGCAGCTGCAGCGATAGGCTCTCTCGCTGGTTCACTCGCCTTTCGGGTGGTTGTTGGAGCATTCCACGTAGGCCGCCGGCCACGAGCAGCTCCATAATGACCCCATATATCATGCCCGAGATGACAGCGCCGCTTCCACTCAAACGCGTCTGGATCCGTTTTGAACTGGAACAGTTTTAGACATCATCGGTAGCATGCGTACGTTCCGAGGTCTCTGAGGCTTCGGCTGGCCGTCGACGAGAAACCCCGCCGCGAAGGGGGAAGAAACCTCAGAGCCGTTCGTTCGCGGAGAGTTCGAGCCATGGAGCCGTCTGCTCGTTGGATTCGAAGAAAATTCTCATCCCGCCGGGCTCGCAAACATGCAGTCGACTCCCTGTTTCGGAGCGCGCAAGAGACAAAGCCGGTTGACGTTTCCCCGTTATCGCGAAGCTCCGAGCGGAACGTTGTTGTGGCTGTCCGCGGCGATATGGAACTGGTGTAGCATGGAGCAAAAAGCCTGAAGCAAGCCTCCGGGCGCTAGGCAATGTGACCAAGTGGCGAAGTAATTATTTGCTCGCTCCTGATGATCTTCCGACGAAGTCCTCCATAAGAACAACGCGACTCACAAAGGATAACTGAACCTCGGTCGTTTGTCCAGAGTCGGTCACAACAGCAAGAGACACTATTGTCCTCAAACCGTCCACTTAGTGAAGCGCTGAGAGCGCCGGTCACGTATTTGTATTTTGCGTCGCTGGTTCGCGGACACAGCGAACGTTGTAACTCTCGACCAGCCACTGAACGACCGCGATGACAAACGAGACGCGAGTCGGGCCGGTCGACGCGGGACAATGCCGCGCGTAACGAAGTTATGCATCCGATTCAAAAAGAGTCCCGGACGGCGGTGCGGTCAGACGTTTTTAATTGAATTTCATTCCTTTCGAAGTTCCTCCGTCCGAACCATCATTCCGGAGGAGTGTTGCAACTCGCAACCCTTTCTAATGGGATCACCTCAGCCGCCATCGTGTTGCTTTCATTGCCCCGAACGGTTATCGTCAATCATGGTTCTCTTTCCTTTCTTCCAGATCCGTGTCAATCTGTCAAATGTCCCGAACATCAGGTATGCCAGCTTGACAAGGCGCGGAACGCGGTTTGCCAATGCAACTCACAGTGCCCCAGGGAGGTACGACCTGTGTGTGGCTCAGATGGGAAGACCTATTCCAACGAGTGCGCTCTGAGAGTTGAAGCCTGCATCACTCGGAGACAGATCAGGGTTCTGTATCAGAAGGAATGTGATTCAGGTAAGTTCACCGTGGCCCAGTCGTAACGGCCATCCCGCTGGGGGAGAGGGGGATAACAACAGCAGTCACCTGAGACTTGGGGCGGGGCTATTACACACCGATCTGCGAAAAGTATCCGCGCGGTCGAGATTCAGGTCCTGGAAAGGGAAGAAGGACACAAGGAGGGGAGGACGGGCCAACGAACAGGTGATGAACACGACCCTTCGAATCCCAGAGGTGGGCCGTGGCCCACAGGGTAGGAGGAATGGACAGCCGCGCACCTCTGCGTGTGCACGCGCCGTGCACTTCTCAACGCGCTCTCGTGGAGCAATCGACAGAGTTTCGTGCGAAGAGCGGAATGTCAAGAGTTCGAACCCTGAAGGGGGTTGACGTAATTTCCGACATCGCCCGACGAGTGCTTCAGGAGAAATTTTAGAAGTGGAGTGCGGGAGAGAAGGTCCGTCCTCTCCAATCCTCCTCTCTCGGCGGGCCCGTCCTTCAGGCCCTCGGGGTCGCTCATCGCCTGTTCACGAGATAGCGCGCGGCCCGAGCCACAGGCTCTCAAGCTCCGTCTCCCTAATCCCGCTGTCGATTCGCGTCTGCTCGCGAGGTTGCCGGAGTTCTGTGTGAGAGATCGACCCGATCTCGATGACTCCCTCATTCCGTCGCCGATCGGTGACGGGAACTTGGGAAAAATTACGCGGTCGGCGAAAGCGACTCAAACTGCTTGTGCTCGCAAGATTCTAATGAAGTTATTGGCAACAGCGTGTTTGGTCACTTTCCCTTCCGCTGAACGAACCGGCCGCAAATTGAAGCAAATGCGTTTCCGATGCTCAGCACGTTTCGTCGGCGACGACGAGAAGCCTCTTCTCGAGGTGCGGGTTCCTTTCCCCGACAGCCTGACTAGGTGGTGGATGGATCGCTTCCAATGTTCTGTGGCTCCTTGGAGAAACGATTTTACCCCTCCGCTTCTCCGACGGCTTTGCGCGAGGAGCAGTTATCGCCAACGACGATGCTCCCTCATCGCCGGGAGGAGAGGAAACTCGTTCGCGCGATGACGGGCCCGCGGGAGATATCACAATGAGCCAGCCGGCTCACGACGTGGCGACAATAAGCTCACCGAGGTGATCGCGTTATCTCCGAGCTCGCGCGGCCGCTCGCAACTCGAGAAGCACCTCGGGAGTGGAAGCGCGGGCTCCGGTCTCGACCGCTCGAGTTTTCCGGGGCTTGACAACGCCCCCTCGATTATTCCTGGAATCGAATAATGCCACCGATCTGAAGTGTGCTGAGAGAAACAGGCCGCAGGTGGCGAGCTTCTCGCAGAACACAGCCTTCGATGGGAAAACTCCTGATGGACGAGATTATCAGGATGATGTCAACAAATATTCGCGATGCCCTCCGCTACTGGAATCAAGACGAGAAAGGGAACGATCCCATCTGCGGTGAGTCTCCGCAGCACGCGTGGGATCTGCTCCGAAAGGCTGCGCCATCATGTCTGGCCTTTGGCCTGCCGTCGCGCCCAAAAGAGGCCCATAAGAGTGTTGGGGACCCAGACGCACGAACCGCATGGGCAGATCCGTCCCGCTGGCGAAAGGAGTCATCCATTCGTTGACGGAACACGAACGGATGGATTCAAAAAACCGCTAAGGAACTGCGAGTAGATGCGACAGTCGGACCCCCGCTCGCTCGGCGGTCGTGAGCTGCTAGCCTCTGGTCCCGATGAGCAGATTGATATCGTTGCCATCTCCCAGCGATCGGATCCGGGACTTCACGCTCCGATGGGAACGGGTTCCTCGGGGAAATCCTCCGCCCCTTGCGGTTCGAAGCGAGCCGCGACGGACGGTTGCGGCACTGCTATGATTGGCTCGGCCTCTTCCGATCGCGGCGATGATTTGCTTATCCTGGAGTGGATCTCAGCCCGGGAATTCATTTCCAAGATGGCGACAACGACGGAAACCGAAAAAGGCATAAAAATGCCCCAAACGCCGTTAGAGCGAGCGGGCCGGCGCAGGAGTGGCTGCATTAGCGAGAGGAAGGAATGTTAAATGAAACGTAGCTTACATTAGCAGATGTGGCTGGCTCGATCAGAAGCGCTTCTTGTGTTCTTTTACTCCTCCGTTCTCGCACGCCGTCCGGGAATTCGCCCATGTGGGAATTGTGGGCTTCCGCGACATATTTGATTAGATCTCGCCCACCACCGCCGAGTGACGGATGGGGGTCGCGGATGAATTGCGCTCGAGAGAAGGACGTCGCTCAGTCCCTCCGGGATTCGCAATGAAGTCGAGTTACCACCGGCGAGCGGGTCCATTCGCTCCGTTCTACGGATTCGGCTCGCCGACTCCGCGGTGGGAGCCATCGTGGGGTTGGAGATCCGCGCGTCATGCTAGCCCCCCCCCCCCCACAATCGAGTCCGAACTTTGTACGAGTGTGTCTTTCCTCGACCGTTTCCAGTGCTCAACCCGTGTCGAGCTGTCAACTGCGGCCCAGCGCAAGAGTGCGAAATCGATCGCCAGGGTACAGCTGTTTGCAGCTGCCCGCCCCCCTGCGAACAGGTGAGTCTTCGCCCCTCTCGGTGGAGCTTGGTGTCCACGAGCAGAAGGAACACGTTAACTGTTGGTTTTGCCGCGCCCGTTGTAGGTGGTGCGACCCGTGTGCGGCACGGACGGTGTGACCTACGACTCAACCTGCGAACTGAATCGACAGGCCTGCCTTCAGAACACCGACGTGCAAGTTGCCTACAGTGGAACCTGCGGTGAGTATCTCCTGATCGGAGCTCAGCCTGGTGGAGTTCTCTGGCCTTCCCGTCGACCGAATTCATCGACGCCCGGAATCGCATACCCTCAACGTCAGCATGCGGTTCGAGGAGGTTTCCTCCCAAGCGGGTCGAGAGCTTGAATAGGCGTTCATGTTGTTCCGATCCCGAATGTACTGATTGCGGTTCTCGAGCCACGGTCCGGAGCGGTGTTCATCCGCGACCGAGTTCGGTGGTCGCTGTATGTTTTGCAGCGAGTTTGTCTGAGTAATGGAGTGAACATTCTGTAATTGCTCGACACACGGACCTAATGCACGCATTTTAACGAGGCGTCTGTGGACACAACACTCTCCTCCCATCGCGACATTCGTTTGCATTAGATCGTCCGCATCCGACGGGTCCCCTCCCGAGTTAGCGGGCGGTTTATTCATGTTAGGGCCAAGATTCGCAATAGATTGAGGTCATTATTCACTGTGGCAAACAAATGCAGGCGTTCGCTCCGTGCTCGATGCATGGCCCGCGCCCAGCAGATGCAATATCATCGGCGCATGGGAGGCCAGGATGGAACATCGATGTCGCATTTGCAAGTCGACCTAATGCGAGAATGAAGGCTTCGTCATCGTCGTCGTTCTCGTCGAGTAGGAGACGGACAAGAAGCCAGCCGAAGAATGAACGATCAAGGGCGCCGGATTCCCCGGCCTCCTGTATGCATCACACTTAAGGCTTGACCTTGCACTCGACTGATCCTTAGTATGCAAACGACACGCTCTGAAAGCAGAGACCGTGCACAAGTAGACAACAAGTGATAGATGGTCCGGAATCTGTTGCTCGCCTCCTCGGGGCTTCGCCCGAGGGTTTTCTCTCGGAAATCGTGGTCGGTGGAGCCGACAATGGCTTCGGTAACAGATGAGGAACGGGAGGCTACTGTCTTCCCGGCTGTGGCGCGAGAGACGTTAAAGCAGGAGAGATGGGCGCTATGCGCGCCGTCAGCGAAAATTGAAAGTAATAGCTCCTCGGAGAGCTCACTGGCTCTGGTTCGAAAGGTTATGAACGAACGAATGAATGAATGCCCGACCGATTCGTGAATGGTCCTCAACATTCCCTTCGCAGATGAAAACGGAGCCTGCCACAACTATCCCTGTCAATTGGGCGCGTTCTGTGTGGTTTTACCGAACGGGTTCCCTTCGTGTGAATGCCCGACTTGTTCCGAGGAATTCGAACCTGTCTGCGGCTCGGATGGAATTTCGTACACCAACGAATGCAAGTTGCGCAAGGAGGCCTGCGAACACAAGAAGGACATCTACGTCGAGTACAAAGGACTCTGCGGTGAGTAAACTTCCCTCAGCCCGTTGCAACGCGAGCGTGTTGCCAAGAGATCGGAACGCCATGAGAGGAGGGTTCGGAGCCGCAGAATACTTTACTTCGAAGGAGAGGAAACACCGTGCCGCCGAGCGGCTAGGACCGGAACGGTCGGTCCGATAGGCTGGAAAGAAGCTTTCCCTCCGTTGGCGAGGTCCGCCAGTTAGAGCTACGGTTAAACGTCGAGATTGCGACCGGATACGAGTCGTATTTGTTCGTAGGCTTCCCCTCCAGGACAACGCACTTCCGACGAGCGATTCCGTGAGGGTTTTTGGGGTCCTTGGGAGCCTCGGACCTATTTTTGGACGGCAGCCAACTGCCGCCTCGCAGGTGGAGCGACCATGAATCCAGCGGAAGCCCGCTCCGGTCGAGCTCCTCGAGTGGCGGAGGGGAAGACGGTGGGGCGGCGTTGATTCGGCTCTCTATTTCAAATCATGAATCTTACAGCCGATTCCTGCGCCAACAAGAAATGCGACCACTACGCCATCTGCAGAACGAACAACGGCAACGCTATCTGTGAATGCCCCTCGGAATGCAAGCCGGTGAGACTCTTTCAAAAAATATTTTTGGTAGAACGCCTCCTTTCGCGTCTTATGAGTGGAATTTTCCTCTTTATGATCTTTTCCTTCCGGCCGAGCGAGCCGACGGCCGGGCGGTAGGTCTCTCGGACCGATTCAGTCTGGGCTCCGTGCCTGCACGCGCCAACCGGAGCAATTCAACGCGAGGAATGACCTCTTTCCTTCGTGCGGCAGCAGTCGTTGTTTATTTTCCACTTCCTGCGGCTTCCAGCAACCGGCTAGTTATGAGCTCCGACGCCGACTGAAGCGCGGCGGCGGACGGGATCTGACCGAGAGAGATCGTTTGAACAGTCGAAGCCTTTGGATGATCGAATATTTATTTTGCATGACAAAAAGAGCGGACTTCTTCGAGCGGATGCAGCGGCGACTGCTGTTGGCTCTTCATCTCTCGGGCCCGCGACTCGGATGGCTGCCGCTCGAAATTGGAACTCATCGTCCATTCGACCGTAAAGAGCAAGGGATGGTGATATAAAACGGCTCCCGAATCGAAGACGATCGTCGCGACAACGAGTCGACGTATTAAAGCCAAACCCTTTGGAACTGCGCCTCACGGACTTCTTTCTTCGCACGTCGCGCACCCGTTGCTTTTCGAGCCGTTGTGCTCGATGACTTTCTCGGATTTGTCAAGATCGCGACCGGAGCTCAATGATTGACGAGAACCGTAAGCGAACCACAATCGGAGCTCAGAGGCGCTCTCAGCGCAGCCAGGGGCCTGAAACACCGGCGGCCGGGAGGCGGACGTTAAGGCCTCGTCCATCCACGCACGAAGCCGAGGATCCCAAATCCCTGAGCAACGAAGCAACAACGCTCCCGCCAGAACCATCTCTGTGTCCTTGTCGTTGAGCACGAAACTAATGCAAATCACAGAGCAGACGGCTGCTCCTGAGTGAGGGGGACCCGAGCGACTCGTTCCTGGGTCCGACGAATTGTGAGATAGTCGGTTCTCTGTCGACTCTTTTCGGTGCGGTTTCTCCGTTGCCAGATGTAGCGTCAAAAGAGAAATATTGACGTCGACCGCGGGCGCTTCCGAGTTCGATCGCCCATTTGTTCGTTTTCCGTATGTCACATGAAAAGAGGATAGAGTATTGTGACGCAAGCCACAGAGATCCAATGGTGGCGTGAATTTTCCGAAGGGATCCTCCGGTCTCAAATGGACACGTGTTCGGTTCTTCTTCGAGCGATGAGCCTTCGCTACTCGTCCTGATCTAGGCGGCGGTCCGATGAATTTCAGTTCCGTTGTCTTCGTCCATTACCACCCTCCCACTTGGCTCCTTCGCTCGACTCCGACACGACGGAGGAGAGAACGCTCGCGGAACAGAGAACAGGTTCGCCAACGATTCGCAGTTAGCAGCTTCCGTTCTCTTCGCTCTTGACAGGGAGGCCGATCGCTTGGTGGGAGTAAAGAGATTTCGATAGGCCCAGGGCAGCAGTCGGAATACGTCTTCTTTCCTTCCTCCACTCGGTTAATGCGTGTCGTTCAACGGCGCTCTGGGCCGAGCCCGAGGAGCCGACTTCTGGTCTCGTTCCGACGTTTCCGTGCTGGGCTTGCACCTCGGGGAGAATTCGAAACGTGATCGGGAAGCGCGTACTAAATCGCTCTGCTTTGTCTTTCTCCCGGAACAGGTCAAACTTCCGGTTTGCGGGAGCAACGGGAAAACCTACGACAACGAATGTGAGCTTCAAGTGGACGCTTGCAACTCGAAATCAGACATAGCCGTTTCCTCCACGGGACCGTGCGGTGAGTTCCGCTCCGCAAGCGCTGAGCGTTGTCCCCCCTCCCCCCCTGTTGGTGATTCGTTGCTCCCGTCTCTGTTCGACGTCGTCCGTAGCCGGTCGAGTCACGTAGACGTCTTGTCTCTTATCTTCCGTCCATAAATCATCGCATTTGCTTATTTACCGCTATCATCAAAAGCAGCAACCGAGTGCAACGATCACGGGGCCAGCGAACCGTTCGTTGGATCCGGAGACAGCGCTCGCTGGTCGTCGCAGAGCTCGTCAGTTGACTAGAAAAAGAAAAAAATAAATCTAATCAGGGCGCAGCGCGTCGGAAACGAGCGGGAAGAATTCCATCCGCCGGCTCTGTCCCGAGTTGGATCCGGACGTTTTAAAACGGGGAACCGATGTTTCAGACATGTGCTCGAACGTCGTATGTCATTTCGGTGCTCGTTGCGAACATGGCGACTGCGTTTGTCCTACGGACTGCCCGGACAATTATTCTCCGGTCTGCGGTAACGACGGCGTTACCTACAGCAACGAGTGCGAGTTGCGGACGGCTTCTTGTCAGAAAGGCCGTCAACTACAGGTTCTCCACTTCAAGGAATGCGACGACGAAATCGTATCCAGTGCAGGTGAGTGAGCGAGCGGGCTAACTCGGAGCAAAGCCGCGAATGCAAATTCGTGCCCTCGACGAGGCCTTGTCACGGGAGGAGCTTCCCAACACTAATCGCGGAACGCTCGGATGCTGTAGCTTAGCAGCGCAACAACGAGATGCCGTGCCCCGATTCCCAGAGAACAGTGATTGATCACGGAGTGTTTCAGACTGAGGGGCAGCTCCCTTTGCGAACTCCACGACTCCCTCTTCAGCCGCCGTTGAGGAAATTGGAGCCTTCTCCAGGCGCGATCTTTTTCCGTTGAAGAAGACGACGGAGGGAGTGGAAATAAGCGCGGGTCGAGCAGCACATTCTCGGCCGCTGTCAGTCGGCATTTGTCCTGAGAAAGTGTTTATTTAGAGGCGTTTGTTCGCGCCAACGCCACTCGCGCACGCAGCGGGCCCCTGTCGATCGTTCGAGCTAACAGATCTCTCAGACGACCGTTGGGCCTCACAGCGATTGGAATGTATTATTTGTCTTTCAGAGGGGTCTGGCAGCAAATGTGAAGAAAACTGTCGCTTCGGGGGAATCTGCAAGCCTCGTTTCTCGGGAGATCCGATGGAGTGCCGTTGTGAATTCAACTGTCCCGACGTTCGAGTGGATGAGAGCACTTTCGTCTGCGGGTCTGACGGCAAAAAGTCAGTGAGATGAAACGTTTCGCAATGTGAATGATGTTGCTCTTCAGCCGCCCGCCGTTTCGGGTCGAAAACCCCCATCGCTCACACTGATTCGAATTTCGCAGATACGCTTCCTCTTGCCACCTTCAGATGGAGGCTTGTAAGAAGCAGAAACATATCAAGACCGCGCCCAAGGAACGCTGTCTGGCGAAGGATCACAAAGCGATGTCAGGTGAGTGATTCCAAGCTCTGCTGCGTAGCTGTTCTCCTGTTCCTCGTTCTCCTCCTGCCGACCGCTCACTCGCTGCGCTGTTGGACAATGGGAGCTGTCTGACGTTCCTCCCCGTTAATGTAATGAGACTCGCGGCCTCGGCTTCCTTCCGTGGACCTTGTCTGCCTGTCCGGGAGGAAGCGGGTCCGCGGTGCGCGAGTGTTCACTCGGAATGTCTCGTAAATTTGGCTCACGGGGCGAGCGTTCGTTGCAGAGGGCAAGAGTTCACTGCCTTGCGAGGGAGGTCTCCCGCTCAAAGATCCGGCCACGGGCAACGAGTACTACTGCGGCGACGGTGGGAAGGTCTGCCCGTCGGGAACCTACTGTCACAAGGGCATCGGGTTCGCAACCTGCTGCGAAAAGAAAGGTAGGTCCACTCTCTCAGTTTTCGCGAGTCCCCTCATCCTCGCGTTAAAGACCCGGCTGCGGGCGGGCGCGCGCGCCCCGTCGATTCGGGAGCGACGGCAATGCATTAACCCCGCGGAAACTTCCCGCAGCCAAGACCACCAAGTGCATGTTCAGCAAGTATGGATGCTGCCCCGACAGCATCACGTCCGCCCTGGGCCCGGCACATCTGGGCTGTCCCGGAGCTTGCGGTTGCAACAAACTAGGCTCGATAGGGAACATGTGCGATCCTGTCAGCAAGCAATGCCAGTGCAAACCGGGAGTGGGCGGTCTACGCTGCGAAAGGTGAGAATCGATGCGTGCGAATCTTTCACGCATGGCGTTATGGATCCGCGGGCGGGAAGTCATCCGGACGGACGAGTATTGGATAAGTGTCGTTTCAGATGCGAGCCCGGATACTGGGGCCTGCACCGCATCGGGGAAGGCCTTCCCGGCTGCTCGCTGTGCGAATGTCATCCCCTGGGCTCCGTTCGAGACGACTGCGAACAGATGACAGGACGCTGCGTGTGCAAACACGGCGTGCAGGGCATGAAGTGTAACACCTGTCCTAGTGGAGAGGTGCTCAGTGCAGACGGCTGTACCGACGGTGAGTGAGGACCGATGAACGAGAGAGGAAAAGAGGGACGATTCCCTCTCGGTTCTCGAGACTTGCGCGACGTTCCCGATTGTCCGGCAACGCTGAGAGAAGAAGCTTGAGCTTGTTGTTCCCCGTTTTCCGCAGCCTCTCTCGTTCGACCGATAAGCGGGACCTGTGCCACCCTAGTGTGCCGCCACGGCGCCGTGTGCCAGCAGCGTGGTCCCGGTGAGGCATTGTGTATCTGCGACGTGAAATGCTCTCCCGAGGAAGACACCGGAGGACCAGTTTGTGGATCCGACGGCAACTCATATGGTTCGGCTTGTCAGCTGCGCGAGTTCAGCTGCAGAACCCAAAAGCACATCTCGATCGTTCACCTCGGACACTGCCAAATGGGTTCGTGGAAAGACAGACGCATGCGGGAGGAATTTCGTTGAATCCCACGCGAGCGGCTCGTGCTGCGTGCGCAAGTCACAGTGGTTTCCGTTTTGTTCCGCAGAGGAGATCTCGCCCACGTCTGGCCCCATGCGACGCTCAACTGTGGAACGTTGGACATCGGACGATGACCACAAGTCTACCCGTGAAATAAGCATGTCCAGTCTGCCCGATGATTACCGGCCGACCGAAGCCTCGAACAGCCTATTCACCAACGATGACTCGATTCAGGTCCGACTCGCAGCAACTCTTCCAATATCTCGAGCTCCTGGGGCGTCTGGTTCACTCTTCTCTCGCACCGCAGGTCCCTCATTTCAACGGCAAAGCCTATCTCGAGCTGCGGCGACTGCAAGCCTACCAAGGTCTCTCACTGGAAATCGAATTCAAAGCCTACTCCAGCGACGGCTTGCTACTCTACAACGGACAGACTATGACAGGAGCGGGAGATTTCTTGTCATTAGCCCTACGCGATGGGCACGTCGAGTTCCGATACAATCTCGGCAGCGGTGAGTTCATCGTCCGCCATGCGGTCAGTCCATTTCGGAACGCTCCGCAGGAAAACACTAAGCAGGAAACTGCGGCACTCGAGGCTACGACGCTGAAAGAAAACGTTCTTGGTCGACAGGCACAGTAACCTTGAAGTCCCATGAGCGTGTGACTCCCGGGGAATATCATCACGTGATGATTCGTCGCTACCACCAGGACGGAGTGCTTAAGGTCGATAACGGCGCCGAGGTGACCGGCAGATCGGAGGGTATCCTGAAATCGCTCGATCTCGCCGAAAACCTCTATGTGGGGTCCGTCCCTAAACGGATCGAGGGGTGAGTCAGGACGGAGCAATCTTCAGAGCTTACTTTCTCCCTCTGTCCCCTCCTCTCTCTCTCTCTCTCTCTCTCTCTCTCGTATAATCTCGCTTTGCGGCCTCGAAAGTAGCCAGTCGCGAAAAGACTGCTTTGCATATTCGTCAGAGAAGCGACAGAAAGGCCGCGACGAGGCCGACTCCCTGGCGGAGGCTCTCCCCTCTTTGAGGAAAGGCCTGGACTCATGGAACCCATTCATCGGGGCTGAGCATTGTGGATTGAGGCTCTCTCCTTGAACCGTTCCAGAATATTTCAAAACGTCGGTGTTTCCACTGGTTTCCAAGGCTGCATCAGTCTAATTCGGGTAGGGAAGAAACACCTCAACCTGAAATACCCTCAGTCCAAGGACATCCTCAGCGCCTACAACATTCGTAAGTTTGTCGGCTGAGTCCATCCATACGGCCAATGATGAATCCATCTTTGGAAACGTTCTCATAATGAGGCCGATAACGCTCCTGACGGGATTTCCCCATCGTTCGTCTTCAGGCGAGTGCACTGAAAACGCTTGTTCTGCTGCACCTTGCAAAAACGGCGCTCTTTGCGAGCCCGTCGGCACCTCGTACAGGTGCGAATGTCGCCCCGGCTTCGGCGGTCGAGACTGCGAGGACGCTACCCACAAATGTTCCACGCATCCCTGTGCTCACGGCTCTACGTGCGTTCCCACGGACGATAACAAATTCTACTGCAAATGTCCCCCTGGGAAATCCGGAACTTTCTGCGACACGAGTGAGTGTTCGCTACGCGAGAGATTGCTCGATATTCATTTTCGTACGAGTGAACGACGCATCCAAGCCACTCCTCAACGAACTTTTATTCAGAGTGCCGAGCCGATTCCGATTCGTTATCCTTATTCGCAGGTATCAAGGCAGCGGGACCGAATTCGGTCGTGCTGTTCAGCGGATACAGTTTCCTGCTACTTCCAACGATGCAAGGAATCTCTCAGTACTTCACCATCGACATCTGGTTCATGCCGCGGGCATCCACCGGACTTCTACTCTACAACGGACAGGGTACAACCGGAAAGGGCGACTTCCTCTCCATTTCACTGGTTTCGCAACATGTTGAATACCGATATAACTTGGGCGGTGGAGGTGTTAATGTTTCTTCCACTGTCGTATTGACGTAAGTTTCCTCGAATCGCGCTCAACCCGCTCCCCGATTTCCATTCTGTCCATCCCACGTTCAGGAACTCATAGAAGCTCACAGAAGTGGAGGTAATCTCACAGAAGCTTCGGGGTCTGTTTCAGGGCGCCGAACATGATCAGCTTGAACGAGTGGCACTCGATTCGGGTGACCAGAAGCAAAAAGGAAGGGTCTCTACAGGTCGATCGAGGACCCGTGGTTCAAGCCGTGTCGATGGGCACACTAGACGAACTAAATCTGGATCAGCCCTTGTACATAGGGGGAGTGTCGGGGGATACTCCGCTGCCGAAAGATATCGGTCCTACGGCCGGTTTCGACGGCGCCATCCAGCGTATAGTCGTCAACGGCGCGGTTTGGGACAACCTCTTGGCGAGGGCTCGCTCTTCGCACATGGTATCGCAGTACCATGGAGCGCCATGTGGCAGCCGCCCGTGCAGGAATGGCGGTATTTGTACACCGCTATTAAACTTATACACGTGTTCTTGCGCGCCCAACTTTGGCGGAAAGCACTGTGAGAAAGTGCTGTCAACAAGGGAGGAAGAGCTCAGCCAGCCGGTGCTCTTTGACGGCCACACCTACGTGCACATACCCCACAGATTCGTCTCCAAGTAAGTTTAGCACTGATTTTAATGATCGGTTTATGATGCATCGCCTCCGACAAGAGGATCGACGATGCCGAAAATACGGGCATACCATAGATACGAATGACAGACCGGTTCTCTCTATCGGGTATCATTGAGGGGACGGGAATACTTTGGAGGTCAAAAAGTAGGCGGCTCCGGTCGTGAGATATGAGTGAGATCACTCAACTCATCAATGTTCGACCGACGATCGATTCACGGGCTCGTTGACGAGTTCAAAGGACTCAAAGTGGTGAAATGAATAATTGCAGGGCGGAGAATAACGAGGATGATACCATCGAGGTTAGATTCAGATCGAAGCAGACCAACGGCTTGCTGGCCTGGGTAGCCGAGGGTGGCCCGGCTTCCGTGGGGGTTAACGGAGGCTACATGGCTTTAGCCCTGGCTGAAGGCCATCTCGAGTTCAACCTGAATCTTGGGGGAATGCGCAAGGCCGTAGTTCTACGCAGCACGGCGAACCTCAACGACGGACGGTGGCATCACGCGAAAGTCACCGTCAACGCGCAGATGGCTTCCTTACAAGTCGACAGTTCTCTCACAACAACCGTCGCCATGGACCACTCGCTGGAGGAATTATCGAGCAGTGGAGTCATCTGGGTGGGTTGCACGTACTCATGAACGGAATGACATCATGGAACACTCTTTTCCGCCGAAGAGAATGAACTTCGTTCGACGGATCCGTCTCTTGCTTGCAGGTGGGAGGTGCGTCTACTCTACCCGCTCGTCTGCCTTCGGCCTTCTACAACGGGTACAATGGCTGCATAGCGTACCTCGCGCTCAACGGCGAGTCGCTCACGTTGGCCCTTCACATCCACCCTGACAAACTGAGATCGTGTTCTGACCGAGACACGGGACGCGATCTCAGCAGATTATAATAAAATAAGCAATGTCCTAGCGGGAACTCGAATTCCGAAAGCAATGTATCATAAAACGGACGCGAAGAAGGGAATACTAAGGTGAATAACGGGAGTGCGGTGCCTCGAAGCAATTCAAGTCACCGTTTTCGTCCGAACTCTCCGGAGATCAAAGACTCGAATTGATTGAATGTCGAACCCAATCGAATCAACTCAAAGAGGATTGAGAGGAAAACTCCTCGGCCGCGAGGGGATGTAGATTTCGAAGAACGAGAAGAAACGGACGAGCAAGTTAGGAAACAGATCACACGTCTTCCGGTCTCGCTATAGCTCCTAAAACTTCGTCCTCAACTATTGTCGAAAACAGAGGGAAAACTCGCCGACACACAGTCGCGGACCCAGAGGAGCGTTACGGAAAAGGATATTTTTTCTCCTGATCGGTCCGGATGGACTCTCCTTCTAGACAACGATCCGAACCGATGCAATACCATGATGTGGGCGAAGCTATCCCGAGAGTTTCAACAAACCAACTGACGAGACGAGCCACGATGTACCATATTGATACGAAACTTAGATAGAAAATCGCTATGGTCCCACGGTTGAAAAAAACTCTCGTTTGGATCGTGCATTCTGAAACGATGGACATGGATGTTGCATTGCTTCTCGGAACTCACAACACACTCTGTAAGTTGGCGCTGTGTGCCTCCTCTCTGAGATTCTTTGAGGAGACAGTGTCAATAAGAGAACTCTCGACTGGTAAGAGGTCGGCGGAGATATGTGAGCTGGGGAGAGAATAACTCGCCATCGATACGGAACGCTGGAAGATCCCGTGATGGGGAAGTACTCACGGGAGTCATATCCAATGAAAAAATCTGAAAACATAACTTGAGGAAGGGACGAATGGGAGGATGAGAGAGATGTTGATTGCACATACCACAACAACCACGACATCAATAAATGATTAAATGTTTGTAACATATGTTGTACGCTCTTTCTTCCAGAACGTGCGAAAGGTCACGGGAAAATTATACGATTTTCACAGTTTTCGCGGCCTCACTAAAAATTCTGTGGGCTGATCCTGTCAACCGAGTGTCAGCGCTCTGGAATTACTGTCCATCATGAACCCCTCTGATTTTCATGGTGCATGAGCTCCTCCGAGCCCCCGCGAGCGGGAGAGGGTTTATGGATCTTTTTATTGTGAAGAACTCGCTTCCAACGTTGCCATGAACAGCGTTCACCACACCATTCTTGGATGGTTCTTCGGAACCATCAATCCTCCGAGGCACGCTGCTACGACCGATGCGAAGTATTTTGCACCCGACAGGGATACAAGGAGGATAGGGAGACCGAATATCGCGATGGAGATACATGGCCAAGCAGAGTGGAACATCCGAAAAACGGAAATGGCCGTGCAAGTTCACTCCAGACCTGGAAAGAGCTCAAGGCAAGATTCGATCCTTGGTTTCAGCCGTGGTAATCCCTACACTGAAAGCAAAGACTTCTATTGGTCCTCAGAACCCTGCCAACACCGATGGCATTCGATCCCGAAACCAGAACACGGAAGCGATCCCGGTCGAACACTTCTCCCGGTGGAACGCGACGAATCCCGTTCCTTGAACTCTCTGCGCACAATAATGCGTGATCGGCTACCAATGAAAAGTTCTCAGAACTCATGACGGACGCCAACGAAGAGACGACGACGTACTCCAGGACATGTTTCCGCAGAACAGCGGACCCAACTTCAATGTTATAGACCCAGTGGTTCCCGAACTATGGGCCAGGCCCCACCGAGGGGGCCCGGCGACTTCGCTGTTGGGGCCTGGGTGCGGTTTCGTAGAAACGAAGGTGAACACACGTAATTTGAGGATAAAAGGATTTCGGCTCTGTTGCGCAATTCTGCGTTCTAAATAATGCGGAAAAGTATGGCGCTTATGAAACCATGAAAACCGACCCAAAGAACCGATCACAGCTCTCAAACTCTCCACGACTCAAAGTGATCGGTAGGAGGATCGACTTCGATTACCTGAGCGATGCCAGCCGGCGGCAAGCTTGCCCCCGGCGGCAAGCTTACCCACGGCGACGTCACTCTAGTTGAACATCGTCATCGAAGAAACTCTTCACGAATGGAAGCTGATCCTTGCTAGTTTCGAGTCCTGTGTTTTCAATGAAACAGCCGGCGAGAAGTGGAGCTCGAATCTCCTGAGGGACATTCTCCATATACGCCTGGTGAGGCCCGGGTGCCTGAGCTCTTGTCAAGTGGAACTCAGGCCGAAAAATTGTGGAAACCACTGGTATAGACGTTTCAGAGTAGCACCAGAGTTCAAATTCAGGTCCCCACATAGGACTAGATTCTGAATCGTTCCACACAGCAGAAGAGGAATCCATTCTTACAGAGAAACAAACAAACAAAAAATCGCTTTAATCTCGTCCGACATCAGAGGAATCGATATTTTCCAGGATTCGACCTGTGACTATGTAGCCCTGCCTTGGGCAAATAATTCGGTGCATATAATAAGTGATTGAGATCATAATCTTGTCGTGGCAATGGACATCAATGCTTCGAGATCAGAGAGTCGAGCCGGTCGAAATCATCGGAGATACCGAGGCAAACCGTTTCCAGCGGGGAGCGGAGATTCAAAATTCGTCCCTGTATCTGCTGAGCTGCAGTCCGTAATCCGTCGCCTCTGAATCCACGAACGTCCGGTAGTTATTGACGATCTCATCGATTGACAGTTTTCCATCGTGATTATCGTCTGCTTTCTCCAAGAGGTGCTCTGCCTCTTCATCCGCGATTCGGCTGTAAAACAAAAGTTATGATTGTCCCGGAGATTGCCAGGGATGTGGGGCGTCAGAGAAGGAATCCACTCCATTCCCCAGTCGCACTTACTCGTTGTCCGAAACGACCCAAGGGTATAACTCGTCAAAGTCGAGAATCGCGTCCTGGTTCTTATCGAATTCGTACAGGAAACGTTCCTTCTCGTTGGCCACATAGTCCTCCGGATATTTGTCCGAATCGTCGAAGAACTCTTTCAAAGTTATTCTACCTGGGAATCAGAGGAGCGGATTCAGACATCGTCGCGCACATTTCTGCCAGGGAGAAATGACGCTCCAGGCGTGATGAATAACTTCCACATGAGCGTCCACATAGAGTGCGTGCGCCTCACCGTCTCCGTCGTGATCCTTCTTCTTCATGGCATGATTCACGATCAAGTCGAACATTTCAGGAAACTCGTTCGGCCGCACAGCCCTCGCATATTCGTCGGGAGTCAAGAGTTCGTCCTTGTTTCTGTCCGCCAAATCGAAAATCTCACGTTCTTCGTCATACAGCTGCTGATATTCAGAGTGCTCCTGTGGAATCGGAACCAACGTTGCGGTGAATGATCGCTGCTCCTGAATGAGAGTAATTTCAGAAACCTCCGTGGTTGTGTGCGGCTGTCTTTTCAATCCGGGTGCTCAGTGGAGAACTGTCCTCCACACCGTGGAATCCAGCCGTTCTTGAGTGCGTCGGCCTTCCCCGAAACATTCCACGTCCCAACCAGTGGCGTACCCAGGGGGGCGAGGGGGCATGCCCCCCGAAACTCTTCGATAATTTCGGGAGGGGTGGATCCAATTCCCCTTCGGTGGACGAAATTGCTCCGCAAAGATTCTGTGTTATCAGGAAAATCTTCACTGGTTTGAAAACCATGTTGATTGCGTCATGCAAAACTCGCGACGATGATCATCATCATCATCGTCAATACATACTTGCCTCCCCCCGCCCAAAAAACCTGGGTACGCCCCTGCTCTCAACCCGCTCTCTGCCAACCGACCGGACTCGAAGCCCTACCTGGCTCCGGCAAAGTCTATATGGAACTCCTCCCTCATGCTCCGAACTTCCTGCCGCGTTCTCATGGAATCGAACTGAGCTTCCGTGAGCCTTCTGATCAACTGAACGCTGGCTCTTTCGCCGAAGCGAAACCGGGAGGAACCCGAGGGAGGGCAAGGTGTTTTAGACCTCGAAGCCGGCTGAAAAAATTGGTGACCACACAACTGCCGTGAAGTTCGAGAGCAACTCGACAAATTCATTAATGCTACCCCAGTTGTAAAACAACTTGCCTCCGTTATAAAGAACGGCTGTTTGCCGTCATGGAAAGCTTCCACATAATACTCTTCCCAAGTAACGAGTTTGTTGCCGTCCTTATCAGCGTCTTCAAATCTCTCACCTGTCTCTTCCACAATCAGGGACCTGAGGAAAATGTTGGGAGACCGTTAAAGATGGACATGTGCGCTTGCCGGAGTCCGCAGAGACGCTGGCCTGTGTTAACATAATCGAGCCCATCGTGTATTGGATAACATACAACTCAATCAAAATGAAATATGTTTGCTTCAACTCAGAGAAGAGATTTTTCAGGCGGTTCGTCCGTGACTAATCTCCCTGTACATGAGAATCGATCGAAGCCGTTGCACCGGATTCTGGGCAACTCACTCGAAAGATTTCAGTATCCACATCTTCAGTTCGACCTTGTCAACATTTCCGTCCCGATCGTCGTCCATCTCATACGCGATGGCCCGGAGTTTCAACTTGGCTTGTTCAGGTGGCAGATCTCCGAACTCCTGGACTCGATCCCTGTTCCCTGGAACAACAGAAACCTAGGTCGAAGAAGTCCGTTGCATGATCGGTGTCCCGTTTCTCGCGACAGAACGTCTCTTCGCGAGGGGGAACGGCTCAGGGAGTCTCCTCGTAGACTGATTCCGAAGGTTCCTTCCGACACTCCAGAATCTTCACGGGAGACTGGTTCGGCAGGCTCTGGCGGGTAGTCGCCAGCGAGAATTCTAGCGGAACGCGCTATATCCTGACGTCTGACAACACTTACAGCTCGTTAGACGTTTGCCTCGACCAGCAGCCGTGGCAAAGAGCGGAGGCGACAACGGGCGCACCAGGGTAAGCAATGAGAAAGAGAAAAATGAAGCAATGCGGGGACCTGAGAATCACCATCGACTCGTGTGGCACAACCGAGCGACCCGGCCACACCGATCCGAGTAGCCGACGGTTCTGGCGAGCTCACTGACGGCCGAGTTTTCAGGCCAGTTGGGATAGGCCGGATCCACTTCATTCCACTCATCGATCATTTTCGTTGGAGAAACTTCAATCGAAGTCTGAAGATGAAGTTCTCCTTGCAAATTGAGAACCGGAAACTGGGAAATGTTCTACAGCTGGAGTGCATAACAACAAGGTAGGCCATTCGAATCGAAATTTCGCCCATTGAAATCATTAACCTGAGTTCGATCTTCCCAGTGTGCTTCAGAGAGCCGCGAAGTGTCAACATCGTGACAGTCGAGACTTGCTTCACAAGCGTCCTTTACATTTTCATTAGTAACGAGTTTCATTCGACCTCGAACAGCTAGAAATCAAATCGATCTAGACCACCCGGTTATGCGATTGCCGCGTCGATCCGATCACTCCCCAACCCCAAAATCGCGATGTCGTCAAGCCGCCTCGGTCTCGGGAACTCATCGTCAATGTCTCTTGTCGGCGTGTGGAGGATGTTTCGCATTCATATACCCCGCGCGCAAAAACGCTTGTCTTAAACACCCGCAGGACACGCGATGAGAATGTTCTTCCGTCATGCTGGTCAGCTGAACTCTGCATTCCCTGCTGAATTATGGCCTCAGGCATCCTGAAGGTCCTCATAGAATATTGAGCAGAGATAGCCGACTGAGATTGATGCCAACAGCGAACCGTCGAGCTCGGGGGCTTCGAAGCCGTGCCAATGGCCAACCGAAGTTAATCCCGCAAGGGTTCCCGAGGAAGTAGCCGCTCCCCAAAGGCTCATATCTCGACTCCGAGAGGGGCCACAGCACCGATCGAGTTATATCTGGGAAGCTGAAGGAGGGGCGTTTCTCTTCCAACAGCCGGGAAACCGATTCTTCTTTTCAATGCCCTGTTGCCCAGGGATCCTTCTAAAACACTCGAATCTGTCACCGTTAGCAGCAGAGCTGTGCGCCGTGAGGATTTTGACGGCGGCGGACGGACGGAGAAAAAGGCGGCGGCGACGATCGCCGCGGCGCCCCGCGGCGGAGAAAACTGGCCCTGCGCGCCGCAGATTCCGGCTCACTGGCAATGGCTAATGGAATTCAGCCTGTTCGGCGCGAGAAGTGCCTGTACTCGAGCGAGATAATTCACAAAAGTCATGTTTAAATTTCTTCCGTCCTATTGAGTACTTCAGACTCAACGTGCAATATATCAATTCCAGATTTAAAATTAGGATCATCTTAAGAGGGCGGTCACAAGTTTTATATTATTCCCAACAATGAGCGTCAAGTACCTGGTCTACAACTATGAAACCGGATTTTTTTGAAAATGTTGCCAACGTCTCTGTAGTCTAGAAATTGGGCTGGTATCCAGCCTGAGTTACTATCCCGGTATCCGACCACCTGTTCCATCACCCTCCACTTTTTGCTTCTGAATACTCGAAAGTTGCCGTGGAAAATGGCTGGTACGTGCCAGGAAATGAGTTCCAGCGAGGAAATCTTCCGTTCTGTTACCAGGTCTGCAACTGGTAAACCGGATTTTTTTTCCATGAGGTTCCCCGAGCTCCAGGGATTTTTTCCAGCGCTCTCAGACTTTTCGAAATGCATTGGTGAAGAGAGTCTTGAGATGTATCGTGCTGGCAGCAATGACACCGCAACATGCACACAGACGGAGCCGAATCGTTCTTGTGTTTTTCTAATCGCGTTCCGTTACTGAGACCATGATTCGAGACTTATGGCTAGGGGCCGCAGACTCGGACTCGTGGATAATCGTATCCGAGACCGAGAGCCACCCCTATTTGTGGGGCTCAATCACAAGGTCGGCCGCCGGCGCCGCGCTCCGCCGCCGTGCGCCCGAGCGGCTGGCGGGGCCATCCCGACCTCGGCGGCGCTGCTCGCCGGCGGATCTTCGGCGCGGCGCACAGCTCTGGTTAGCAGCCCTGAGCCGTCTAGTATCATAAGTCGAAACTGAAAATATGCAAACATATTGGGTTCGAGCGGGAGAAACGCCCTTGGTGCTTCCGGCGGAAAGTGTTACCGTCATCGGTCAGAACTAGGCATCGCAGCGGTTCCGAACCGCGGTTCCGGAACCGCAAGGAACCGCAAAATTCTGCGGTTCTGGAAACGCGAGGAACCGCAATATTTTGCGGTTCCAGAACCGCGAGAAGCCGCGCGGAAGAAGCTTTTATCTAGCGCCCATATCAGCGAGCCGAGACCTTCACCGTGCCCTGCCTTGGTAGAGCTCAGTTCGAATGGTAGAATGAGAGCCGAAACTTCAGTGAAAGTTCAGAAGTATCATTTGAAGCCACCGCCAGGCCGACACATACTCCCTGAGGAGCTTGCCAGGATGGCGATGCTACTCCATTGCACACCAGGGCCATGCCTCGAAGGAACGAGAGCGCCGAATTTTTAAAATCACCATGCTCTCTGCTTCGTCCCACGTCGCGCCGTCGCGCTGCACAAGTCGCATGGTGCGGATCGTTGCACGAATCGTAAAAAATATCTCTCTGAGCTCGCTTTTGTGATCCGGTTCTGTCCGAGAGAATCCCGTCCTCTATCACGAGGAATCTTTTCCACTCTACGGGACGCAACGATGAGTGGTTTTGCTAAAACGGTGCACTCAAAAATTTGGTGCTGGAAATGGTTTTTGAAACGTGGCGTACAAGCCAAATGCACAGTCTGTTCCAGCGTGGGCATTTAAATGGAGCTAGAATGTTCGAGACATTTCACACGTTTTCGCACGATAGGATGCTCCAGAGAACTGACTCCCAGCAGCTGGGGGAAACGAAAAATATAGCTCTGACCGTAGCTGCATTTGCGTTCGGAGTTCCAAACCCAGTAAGTAATTGTTTTCGTGTCTCGAAACTCAGGAATTAAAGACAGAAAGATCGACGAGCGCTTTGAGCAAACATTTGAGGACACAGCATGGATTGAACGAAAAAAGTCCACTGCCATTTCGTGACTCATCATCGACGGATCGAGCGACAAATTCTGAGCGAGCCCTCATCATTTCGGCCGTTGGCCGTGGTTCTTCGCGGTTCTCACTTGCGGTTCTGGGACCGCGGTTCTTACTTGCGGGTCTCCGAGAGAACCGAGAACCGCGGTTCCGGAAATTTGCGGTTCCTTGCGATGCCTAGTCAGAACACTCCTCTGAGACTGTCTATCCCTCTGACGGTATGAAAATATCAGTCAGCGTTGCCCACGGGCGCAAAACTGATGTACAATCATCAGTAGATAAAGAAGGTTTTTATTTCGAAATGGCCCTCGCACAACGAGACTTCCGGAGGTCCGAATTTCCCGGCCATCGTCTTCTCTGCGTCTTCTGTGCATCATGAGCTCAAGAAGGAACGGAATTTATCTCAACGAACGGTGCAGAATCTCCAATGAAGGTAACATCGATATACCGGACGGAAGCTGGACGCGCTTCGCTCACAGAGTCGGAAACATCAATGATATCCACAGTACTCCCATATTTTTTGAATATACATTAATTACTCTCGAGGAAATGAAGCAGCTCTATCGCGGTCATCCGAACATGTCGTTGTTCGGGCGAATCGGATGTCTCGAGCTCACGGAAACTCAGTACCGATCGCGTCCACTCTGCCGACAAAATGATAGCCCGAGTGCTTTTTCGCTCAAAAAATCACATTTTCGCCGAAACACTCGGTGATTCTCCCCGGGGGCCGAAACCTTTCCCGACATTAAGTCCGGAATTCGGTTTGCATTCTCCTGGGCATCGAATTTCGGAAGTTATCCACGAAAAACGAGTTTTCCGGGCCGACAAAAATATAGCTTATTTGCGGGGAATCCTTGCTGAGACGCCTGCGTCAACATGTGTGACAAAGACGTTGGGTCCACAAGACGCCTCCTCGTTGCCAGATTATCTCAACTCCATATCGGTGCTGATTCCACCATGGTTCGAGGCAAGGCTCTGGTTGGAAGCGCAAAACTTGTGATCCTACGACTTCATGCCCAGAACGAGTCGCAAACCGAGATTTCTCGAATGACCGGTTGCAGCCGAAACATGCTCAGAAACTTTTTGGCCGACCCCGAGGGTTATGGAGAAAAAGAGAAGCTCAGTACGTCTGAGTGTAATCACGAGACGACAAGGAAGAAATCTACTCCGAGCCGCGTCAAGCAATTCTCGTTCGCCTGAGGAGACCGCGAAAGTCGCAGGAGAGTCCTACAGTGTACGGACGGTGCAAAGAGTGATCAAGCGTGCCCCACAATTGCAAAGGAGGAAGTTACGCAGCTGGGCGGCCCTGGAACCGATTCACAAACTCAATCGGGAAGAGTTCGCTCGCAAGCATGTCCGATGGAGTGCCGAGTTGTACGGTGTCCTGTTCTCGGATGGAAAGAGATTCACCTTGGATAGTCTCGATGGCTTCGCGTACTATTTTCATGACTTGAGGAAGGAAGAGAGACACGTTTCCAGCAGTCAAACGGGTGGTGGCGGTGTCATGTTGTGAGCCGGAACTGGTTACGATCAAAATACGGATGAAGTCTTCGTTCCCGCGCGCACGGACGCGGAAACCCGCTTGAGGATCATCGAACCGCTTATACGACCGTTCAGAAAACCCGATTCCGTGGCCTTCCCATCTCGTCCGGTTTATTCCAACAGGAGAATGCCGCTGTGAGCACTGCAGGACGTAAGAAAGTTTACTTCGCGAGAAGAGAGGATTGCTGGTCTCCAGTCGCCTGCGAGGCCACTTGACTTGAACCTAATCGAGGACGTCTGCGGACATCTGTATCGAGCGTTGTACGGACAGAATCGTCAGTTTCCCACCGCTGATAAGCTCAAAGTAAATATAACGCAAGAATGGGAAAATCTTCCTCCAAGTTATGTGCGGTATTTGTTCCCTCCGATCACTTCCCAACCGCATGGTCGCCGTACTCGAGACCTAAGGCGGGCCCGCAGGCTATCGAGAGAGCGTCGTCAACCATCTCGACACTCGATTTGCGGTTCATAATGATAATAATATATAAAATAAATATGCTGCCATATTTGTACCATTTTACCATGCCCGTTACCATGATGAATATGCTATCGGCCAGCCGCAGCGCTGACCGATCTTTTAATGCTATCGGAGAGGGAAACAGGCTCAGAAAAGAGCGATACTAACAAATCAGGATCACATACTCTGCCGAAAGCACCGGCTTCTTTCAGCCCGGGATCAGGGCTGCTCTTGGTTAGTGATCCGAGTTCTTTCAAACGGAATCCGGGTGATAGAGTGCGGTGAGAGAAAAAAATCGGTTCTATGGCGTTCAAGAAAAAGCTACTCTTATTTTAAAGATTTTCCCCACAAAAGCTCTGGCTCTCAGCGTGAACCCAGGATTATCTTATCGGTTTTAAAGGTGTACGTCCATCTGCGACTTGACGTCCGAACGCGAAGTGAAGCACCCGGTAGCTCTCCTCTCGAGCTTCGCAGGTATGACTCAATCGGTAGCCTCTTTGGGAGCGAACATATGAGCCATCGAAGTAGACCAATCACACTCAAAATCGTGAAAAATCCAAGGGACCCTCAATGGCTTAGAACCTTAACGACGCGGAGCTCTGGAAATTCCTTCCCGAGTCGGTCATCCCTGTCTTTCGCGCATGAGCGACGAATCCTCCTCCAAGCAACCTGGAGGCGAACGGATGTATTCGAGATGTCTGACACGTTCCGTCAGACTTCAATCAATAAATTTGTAGTGCGGCGTACCAAGCGGCTGGGATTAGGCGCTCGTTCTCCGTACGCTAATCGTTTGATGCATACAGGAATTCAACTGAGAACACGGATCGGCACGCATCGGAAGATGCTGAGAAATTTCAACGAAGAGGAACATCACTCCCTTCGCCTTCTTGGAATCCAAACTCACCAAGAATGGATTCGTGTTCAAAGTGCGTATGTTCATCAGGTCCTTCCTCCGACGGAAAATCGTCGTCGTCCGTTAAGTTTCTCCGAATTTCGCAATCACTATCGACACAGCTCAGCTGGACAACGATGAGAAGCAACGCAAGCCGCAAAACTGTTCCGGATCCCATCGTTTCGGACTTTCCGGCAGCCCCACTCGTGTATCTCTGCTGTCTGATCTCCTCTCTCGAGCCAGCCTCTCAGCTGGGAGCAGAGAGGAGAGAGACTGACAGGTTTCAAATTTGGCGGGGTGACAGATGCAGACGTCGGCTCTCTTAGTGTGTCTCATTTTTAAGAGCTGAAGTTCTGTCATAAAGATTTTCCTGATGCTCTAAAACGCCGACTCCTCCGGCCGTAGAGTCCGGATGGGATGACATTCAAGAGGAAACGGGTCAGGGCGGAAATGTTTAGAACCCGTTGCGCGCTTGACTCCCCCGGACTCGTCTGTTTGGAGAGAGGGTTCCGAAGAACATTTGACGTGTATTAGGAATCGCCGGCAGTGTTCGGAACTGAAAAAAACTTCACGTCCGTAGTCCATCCACCGAGACAGAATGGGTCTCCTGAGCATGATCGGAGTCTCGGATGAGATAAGACGAATGTCTTTCCGCCAAATAGCCTTCCAAGTGCTTAACTTTCTCATGATCGTGGCTTCAGCTTTGATGATTTGGAAGGGTTTGATGGTCCTCACTGGCAGCGGATCTCCAATTGTCGTTGTCTTGTCGGGTAAGCTTCGGAAATCCATTGGCTGATATTCGAATGCCGAAGGGATGCTCTGGCTCTTCAGTTTTACGGGAAGCACTCGGGAAATCGCGAACCCTTCCCAATGTCCAGATGGTGGACTCTGAATAGGTCCAGCATCGAGGTCATGCTTGATTCTATAAACTGTTGGAAGACATGCTCGTTCAGAGGGATCGAGCTTTGCGGCTCGTTCCGAGCATGAAAGAATCGTGTAGCGATCGCGAGTTTCCTTGCTGACAGCGAAACCTAGAATTAATGAAAAATTGGAGTCCAGGCTTCTATATGCCGACTTCCCAAATTATGTCCCATGTGACAGATGCCGTTGGGTGACGTGTACTGCGATCTTGTGAGAGGAGCTGTCTCGTTCGGCTCGCATCGTGAAATTCTTCCTCGTTCGTGCTCACGGAGCTGTCATTCTCAGGCTCTATGGAACCGGCATTCCACCGGGGGGATTTGCTGTTCCTCACCAACTACGAGAAGGACCAGGTGAACATCGGTGATATCGTCGTGTTCAAAATCGAAGGTAGAGACATTCCTATCGTGCACAGAGTCATCAAGTTCCATCAGAAAGAAGATGGTACGATGAAGATCCTGACGAAGGGCGACAACAATTCTGTCAACGACAGAGGTCTCTACGCTCCCGGACAGTTCTGGCTCGATCGGAAGGTTTGTTTCTCGTGGTAACTCACATTCTATAGCCGTTCAGCTGACACAAGTGCTCGCATCTCACCCCAACTCACACCCTTCCCCGTTCCAGGACATCGTTGGACGCGCTCGAGGTTTCGTCCCCTATGTTGGTTGGCTCACTATCTGCATGAATGACTTCCCCAAGTTGAAATACTTTGTTCTAGGAACACTAGGCTTGTTTGTTGTACTGCGTCGTGAGTGAGGATTTGTTTAGCGGCTGAGCGACTCTCTTGTGTCCTCGAGTGGAAGCATCGAATTTTCTCGGGCGACAGTTAGGTAGCAGAACAGATTTTTACTGGAAGTGCAACATGTGTGAAATATTATTCGTGTATATTTATGCAGACACGTTTCCGGGACTTTCCTCGAGAAACGGGTCCGAAATAAAATATCATGGTTTTGCTCCGAGTTTATTCTTTACCGCGAAGCTGAGAGAGAAGCCTGCAACGGGATTCGCAAACTTCATCCTCCCTAGCCGTATCCGCGAACCTCTCGCCACCTCCACTGATTACCATTGGCAATTCCACAAATCTGAATTCGTGACTCCAGTCCAGCCTATTTTATCGGGACTTGAAGCGAGCGAGCTTGGGGGACGAACGGAGCATCAAGTTTTTCGATTAGAGGTCCCAAGGATTGGAGTGAGAACTTCCGGGGGGAGGGGGATTATGCCGAGAGAAGATATCGTTCAAGGCTCAAGGCTTCTTCTTGTCGTTGACTTCATAAAGATCTGTTCTGGTCTGTGTGCCGATGGGGATCTGCTCCCGAACGGCTCCCAGCTCGTCGAGATCGATATCCGCGTACACGATGGATTCTTTTTCGTCCGTGGACGCGACAACAGCGCCTCTCGGATCTGCGACCAGACTGTGTCCGAAAGCAACGTAGGAAGCTGTCGTATCTCTCGCAGGTGAAACTGAGGCAACGTAGAGCTGGAGGAGGACGAAAAAATCTTTTAGAAGAATGAGGTTGAGATCGGATCGACTTGACATCCGTGGTCTCGGATCCATGGAAAATATACAGCTCGTAGCTCTGTTGTGTCCTACTCACCTGGTTGTCAACAGCTCGGCCTCGGCACAGGAGCTCCCAATTCAGGGGCCCCGTGACCATGTTGAAAGCACCGGGATAGAGCAGCAGTTTGCATCCCCTCTGCCTATAGATCTGCGCCATGGGCGCGAATCTTATGTCATAGCAGATGCCGATCCCCACTCTGGAATGGATTGGGCTATTATCCTCAGGGTCTGGACTCGAGAGCCGCTTGGCCAATGGAGGAGCTCGGGGTTTGCGGGAGCAATCGGGGCATTCGATGTCAAGAGCACTCACTTGCAGTATGGGGTATCAAATGTGGTCAGATGATCTCCTGCCGTAAACGAATCACTTTCTTTGAAGGTCATCTTGCCGGGTATATCGATGTCGAACAAGTGCACTTTGCGATGAGCGGCGATGAGGTTTCCTTCAGGATCGTAGACGAGACACGTGTTATACAAGCGATCGGCAGCATCTCTTTCAGAAATGCTTCCACCTGGAATGAGACGCACCGAGCCGATATAAGATCGAGAATGAATCCTCATCGGAAGCGTTCTTCAGATCGGTCGCGCGTGTGCCGTGACTGATTCTCCAAGCTCACCGATTTCGAGGAGGAAAATCTGGGAAACCTGGGGTCAGAAAATCATGGACGCAATCTTCCCGTAAAGACATTCTCCGAATCAGCGATTGGTCAGAGGAACGCCAACCAGTTTGACGATTTTCGTTTCGAAGAAAAGACGTCCTCCGCAAGGCGTTCTTCTGCTCAACAACAAAGCAGCTCAAGGCCGCGTACCCATCCCTCGAAATGATAGCTTGTGGAAATACGAATCGCGAATGTTCTGACTTGAATGCGACGGCGTAGGAGCTCGATGTATAAAACTGAAACCGATCACAGATCCAAGCACAGTTGAACCAGCTTACGATCGGAGCACCAACAAGCGCCAGCAATGAATCCTCAAACGATCCTCGTAGTGTTCGCCCTGATCGCCGCGGCATCGTGCACTCACGAGCACCACGTCGGACACTCTCACGACGACCATCATCATCAACGCAAAGTTGACCATCACACCGTTCTTGAGCGCCTCGAAGAAGCCGGAGTCCCGACCCCGTACCACTTCCAATACGCGGTCGACGCCGGAGACGGTTCTCACTCGAGGGAAGAATCCTCCGATGCTGCAGGGCGTGTGACGGGTTCATACGTGATTCGTTTGGCTGATGGCCGCTCTCGAACCGTCTCCTACACCGCCGACGAGCACGGATACCACGCGAAAATCACAACCAACGAAATGGGAACTGAATCTCAGAGCCCAGCGGACGTTCAACTGGAATCCTCAGCCCCAACCGCCAAGGAAGCATCCCTGGCATACAGAGTCAACGAGCACCGACACGACGATCATCACCGTCTCTCGCACCACCATCAGGACATCAAGACCGTCCCCTCTCGTTTCTCTGTCGGCAAGTTCTGATGCTCGTCGCGGGACGGGGAATATCAGGTCACGTTCAAGTTAAGTCGAAATAAAATGACGAGTTCTGCATACCCGACGGATCCTTGTTTTGCCACGGATACTCACCCACTAGGAATATCTTGTTGTCTTGAGCTGCCTTCTTGAGCATCTGTGAAGTTTCGCCATCCGGGACCAGTTCTGCATTCGGTCTGTAAATTATTGCTGGAAGGCTTATGCGGGTGTTCGTTCTCCCAAGGAGAGTGACAGTCGACCCGGGCAAGCTCCTCTCGAGTCCCGAGTGGGGTCGAGCCATGACCTGGCACCGCGAGTCGGAAGCAAAAGCTGGCAAGCTGCGTTCGGGAGAGGACCCGAACCCCCTCGACGCTCCCAGGGCATCGAGAGCCAATAAGACACCACGGGAGATGCAGGACAAATTCACGATATCTTTCCCTGTTCCTCTGATTAGGCGCGATCGCTGATTCACTCACCGGAAGTACTGAGGTCCGTAGGGAATCGCGAAGCATTCCGAGAGGCATACCAACTGTGCGCCACCTTCTTTGACAGCCTATATTTCGGACGAAAGATTTCGAAGAGTGAGCGATACCCGAGGGCTCCGGGGTCTTCGATCGAGGGAAACTCGTGTGGGCGAAACTTCGACGGATTTCTTAAGCGTGAAAATGACCTTATCTATCATGGAGCGCGCATGAACCAGCGAAGACTTCTTGTCACCACGCAGGCAGAGCTGGAGGCAAGCGAGTCTGAATTTGGACATCTCCACGAGTGACGCCAGATGAGCGCTTGGATCGATGAGCGTATTACTGAGTTTGAAGAAGCAGAATGATTGCGCACTCGCAGTCAGCTGATAGCCGGTAGGGAGGGGAACACTTGTTGCCCTCGTCTCTGTCGCGCCAGAGCGCTCTTTTCTACGGCTGCGCCTCGGTGGCGAGCTTTGAACTATTACGAACGATGGAACGGTTTCTCATCCAGAGAATACGGCGGGGATTTCTCTCGGGCACATCCCAATGACAACGGCTGGAAGGATGAAAGTTAGGGAAGGGAAGAACTTCTCGAGTCTGGAAGACGGTGATGAGAGTGATCTTTGCCGAACCTGTCAGGGATTTGTGGGCGCTTCCTCACGATGAACTGAAGAGCGAATCTGGCACTTCTTTTCGGTAGATTGGGATTTTTCGTGATCGGGATCCCGTCTCTCCGCGTCCTCCTGAATATGGAATGAGATCCATCAAGTACCAGCAAAGCGAACGGACGCCTGTTAACCTGAGCTATCACAGCGATCGATTTCCGCCAGTATCTCCCTACTATATTCACATGCCAGGAGGCCTCACGGGGTATTTGTCCGGTGCTCTGCCAAAATCAGCATCAGGCTCTCCGTGAGGATCCCGCGTAAGTCATGAGATCGACCGACTCCCGAGGCTCCCTCAGATCTGTCTCGCGTTTTACCCTTATGAGTCCCCTCTCGAGTTCCGTATCGGCTTCTCGACAATTCGGTCAGTATCCCCCGAGCCACGCAGTATATTCAGAACTTCCTCCAGCATCTGTTCGACATGACAGAGAGGTTCTTCCCCGGTCTGAGAGTGAGATCCGAAACCGCGGGCTATTTTTCCCTGAACCCGAGAGGTAAGCGGGAAGTGAGGGGGAGGCTCATGCCCGTCCCGGGGGCCTGTAGGAGTGTTCTTCCCGATCAGACTATTGGCGTTAAACTCTATCCCTATGGCACACAGCACAGACAGACGTCTGACTCCTGTTTATATACATACATCCAGGTTGATCTGACCGCTGAGAAAAGGGGCTGGCTGACACAAACCGATGCGGAATGGAACCTGTGCGAGTGTCCGATAATGAAGCATCGCTCATTCATGCGGATTCGGTGTGAGTTCTTCGGTACGATTCTCATTCAGACTCCGAGTTTGCGATCTGCATTCGCTGGTTTCCATCGCTAGCGGAAGTCTTTCTGAGCTAGTGATCGATAGCCATTTCGGGCAACCGTTGCGTCAGAACCAATCAGTAACCGTTCTGACTACGATCTGTCGCGACACGCGCTCAAATCAAGGAATGGATTGCTCGATCAACTCCGAGAGAACGTACTGAGTGTACATGACTCCATATTGATGCCAGTCCCGTGTACTGCAGAGACCAGCCGGGATTCTCTCGGGGAGCTTGAACCGCCCCCTGCCGGAACAGAGTATCCAAGAACTCTGCTCGAGGGGATTCCAATATTCATTTGAAATCACTCCGGGAAATCATGAGTTCCGAAGTTCTGTCAGGCTTCTTGGACGAATCGGATTCCATATTCTCACGCTAAAAGCTGTTACCGTTGTCATTTTCCCTCCGAGCGCAATTGACGCAAACATTCTGTCATTGAAACGTAACGAGATGACGTAACTGAGTGTTCTGTCAGGTATGTCATAACTTTATCCAAATTCACGTTCCGTAAAGATGCCTCGGGCGGCGGAGTGACGCTTTCCACCACGCTTTTCAATACGGGAGCAAACCGGAGCTTGACACGATGCGATCGATATAAGCATTACATCAGCTCGTAGTACACTCTGGAACTATGCAAAAAACGAGAGCGGCATGCAGTGTAATTCGAAATCCAGTCGCCTGAGTCGTCTTTGCTTCTGATGCGGACGAACGATTGTGCAGAGTGAAGGTCTTCGAGATTTCGCAGGTCCTGAATCGCCCCCTTTTGTCCATTTTTCTTCCGGCCCGCTGCCGTTGAATGGGTCCGAGCTGCAGGTCCCACCGTAATACTCGCCAGTGCGCAACCATTCCGAGCTCGTGGAGCCTTCACCGCCGATTTCAGCGAACGAGAGAAGCTGTCATCAGTTCTGCGAGGAACCTTCATTGAGAAATATTTCGAATAGCGACAAGTCCTCTCTGGGAAGCTCGATCGGTGGAGCGATGGACCGCCACGACTGATTCTGAGAGAGCGAGCGATCGCCGTGGAAACATATCAGGAAAGAATCAAAGCGATGGATTCGAAAACTGGGCTCGGAACAGGTTTGAAATCTTGAGCTGCTCGGAAATGTCGAGCTCAAGCTATGAACCCGAATGCGATGTCGAACGAACTGCGATCACGCACTTCATAGAGTTGGAGCCAATCTTATCCCATGAATGAGTCACGTTTTGCTCTATAGCTTCAGTGCTGAACTTCGCGGGCGAGCGTGAGTCATTGATCAAGTCATTGCATCGTCAGACAAATGCCGTCGTTTCTGTTCGACTCTCTTTCCACGCACCGACAGAGCCTCCTTCCACAAACATCGACACCCTGCTTCTCAAGCGAAGCTTACTCAGACTTCGTAAACGCTGTCCGCCGTGGTGTTTTTTCAAGTTTCAATCGACTGGTGCTGCAACGGTCCTCCAGCCCGCCGCATCGTTCCATCCTAGAGAAAAGCCCATATTCGATCTAGATGGGGAAAAGCCTTTGATAAGTCGGGACTCGCTGTCGGTGACGCACTGAATTGCTCTTCCCCTCCCGCCGTCACAATCGCCTACACCAGTTACGAAGCATCCAACAGTTGACGGCCTACGCTTGCAGAACAAAGGTGAGTTAGCCTTCCATGGCCAACTCGTGCTTACGTCCCGTTTGTGAGAAACATCGGTCGAGAAAAATGGGATCCTGGAACTAGCGAAAAACAGATCGCTCCGTCTGAGTTCGTATTTAGTATTTATCATTCTGTGACCAAGGGATACCTGTTGCATTCGTTGAATCAGCGGACTGGACGTCATGACTCACGAGACCGCTCTAAGAATATACAGGTGGCTCAAATTTCTGCTCATCGAAACAGCATGGCTGCTTCGTTTGCATGCGAAGTGCCGTGCGATTCGTTCGAAAGTCCGAGGCTTCATGGGTTCAGCAGCCGAAAACAGTTGGCTTCATCCGAGCGAATCCACACTACAACCCAGCTGCGGTGGTTCGAATCGTAGGTGCTGTGTTCAAGAGCAGCTCACGAAATTATCGTTCCCGTTGGAGCGAATTCAGTGAACCTTCGACGTCGGATAGTCAGTGACCTCGTTTCGACTGGTGGGATCCATCGCCATAAATGGCGAACGCGCCATGGGAACTTAAGGCCACTTGAACGTCAGCTTCTGTGGATCCGGGGGAACTCTATTATTTCCTCGAAATCATGATGCTGCAAGTCATGCCACACACTCGAATAATACTCATGCATCGTTCACGCGAGCTAACAGCTCGCTGACTCTGTGAGCTCTTTTCGACCCTCGCCTCTTTCTTCCCCTCACTCGGTGCTCGTCTAACCCACATTGTCAAAGGACCCGAGCCTGAACCAGCCATGAATCACGGACCACCATACCCTGTAAGGCCCTAAGATCGTTTCTGTGCCGATTTCGCGTCGGCCGCGACGTGCACCGCGATCCTCGACGTCAAATGCTTTGTCTACTTAGGTGTTTCGCATAAACAATGGCCGTCTAGTTTGATCATATCGTTTCTGCCAAGAGTCAGCGAAGCGAGGCAGACTCTCATGTGACCACAGATCGCGATGGGTGTTTCTCCTGCTTGTTCCGCTGCTTGACGGATTTCCGTTCGAAATTTTCGTCGTCCGCGTTCCAGATATGACCTCGCGGCGGCGAAAAACTAAATTCCAACTTTCCTCAGCATTTTCGTTCTCAGCCTGATGCATGCAGCGCTCTTGACGTTTTCGTGACGCATTTCTCACATCAGTACAAACGCACGGTTCCCATGACTACTGAACGCGGAATGAGCTGATGGCATTCGAAATAAAAACAAACTGTCGCGCACTGCACTGCCAGAGTAACTGAGGTCTGCGTGACAAAAAGCATTGTGACTTCTCCAACATCGCAGAGTCTCATTGAAGTCTCGATCGACTTCCGGTCCTAATTTTGAGAGTCTACTGAGACATTTGAATGGTATAGCTCTCGTTCGTCGTAGATTTTCCTCGCTCATGCAACTTGTTCTAAGGCTCGAGAGATTAGGCAGATCACAATCTTATCTGGGAGGGTATTTTGGCGAGACGCTGTATTTACGACTTCCTGCATAGAAATAGCAATTCATCGAGGTGAAACTTGGTTCTTTCCTGATTCGAGGAATTCGATCCAAAGATTCGGCAGGGAGTACGGTGAGAATTGACACCAGCCTCAGTTCCAGATGAGTTATCCACCTCAACAACAACATTACTACCCGCCGCCGCAGCCCGGTTTCAACCCGAACTACGCGGGAGGGCCACCGCCTCAGCCTGGCTACTATCCGCCAGCCCCACCCCCCGCTGGGTATCAACCTCAGCCGCAGACAGTGTGAGTTCCGAGCTCGAATTTATTGATCTGAAAGGCTGCACAAAAAACAGGCGAGAGACCACTAGATGAAGGCTTCAGGTGATTGATGAGCTTCGGAGGCACCAGAGAATCTTCCGATCTACGTTGGCGTTCCACAGAATCGGAGAGGGGATTATGAACTGATTGAGCGACTTTTTCAGGATCGTTCACGAACAACGGCCTCAGGAGGACACGTTTTGGAAAAACTGTTGTCTGTGTACGTTGTGCCTAGCGCTGTGCTGTTGGTGTTGTGATGACTGAAAACAAGCTCCTTTGCGGCTGTACAATCTGGGGACCCGAGACGCGCTGTGTATATGCATATTCCCTGTCACCCTGACAATTGAAATAAACTGTGAGAAGTCCGCGTCCGAATCTGCACAAACGTGGGGTTATCTCTCCAAGAATGAGGACTCTCGATGAAGCCTTAGCAAACATAAGTCGGAGGGTGGAAGATTACAAACGCGAATGATTATCTAAGTGAGAGCCGTTTTAATAATGAAAACCGGTTTTCATAAAAATATTTTACAGTGTTTACAAACGGAGTGTGAGAGGAGATATGAATCAACTCCTGATGATCCTTGGGGGTTGAGCATCCGTGACAAGAGCCTGTAAATATTCGCGAGGGTCAGTCAATACGGGCGGAACAGAATTCCACCCCTTTTATTCCGTGAGGAACACCGGAGAGATCGGAACTTTCATGCCCCGCGAGAATTCTCCACGGGAATTCTGAGCAGATGTTGCGCAGTTATACAAACCTTCAATTGCCTAAAAACAAGGGACAATTGCAGAATGTTCTCGGGACACGCAACCTGATGAAGCATATTGACGTAATTCGCTGCACTATCCATGAACGTCAAAAACTCTGGATTGATCCTGGGCTCCGGGTCGCGCGTCTGAACTTGATCGTGCTCTTGAATCATTTCGTAGCTTTGGAAAAGCACACCATCTTCATTGACCACTTCGGTGATTGGCTGCTGAACGATGAGGATACGTTCGCCGTTCTCCTCGATCTGCAATTACGGCGGTCAGAGAAGAGTCCTATGACCACGAAGCCCGTGGAAAAATTCGTGGAACGGACGCGAGGAGGGAAACCGACAGGACATCTCAACGCACCTGTTGCGTCACTTGAAGGGGGTACCCGCCCTCAGCGATCGCGGTATCCATAGGTTTCGGATTCGTGTCAGTCTGCTGATCAATGTAGGAGTCAAGAATGCAGGTTTCTTCTTCCACCTCTTGAGCCACGACGTACTCTTCTGACGCTAGCTGGAATCACGAGAGATTGTTTGATAGGAGGAGCTCTGCGGAGCCCGTGTTCTGGACCAACCAAGTTCCACTGCTGATTCCTCAGTGGATAGAAACAGGAACTGAATTCAGGTTAATGCTCATGAGAAGACCCACCGACTGTGGCGGGAGATCCTTGTTCTGGAAGAGAATCACGGCGTGGATGTGTTTGCACATCTTCCCTATCTTTGTCGCGCCTCCGCAATTACATTTGTAGATATGGATGCAGCAATTGCAGAGTTTGCAGTATTGGCCGCACGTAGCCCCTGACTTCTCCTCGATCGGACATACATCTGCGACTCGAACAACTCGATGGCGAACCTGGTGTTGAGGGATGCTTTTAGGGGTCTCACTTTTCAACCGCGTACTCGTCGGAGCATTAGATTTAGCATTGGATTTGAACCGATCTCGTGTCGGAAACTCACCTTCCCGTCCGGTTTCTTAACGCCCCAGTTATTGGGTTCAGTCATCTTGATATCGAAGGAGTTCTCGACCGCGCTTGTGTGCTCGAGAACTATGTCGCTGAAGGTTGTAGAGGAGCGTTCTCTGAAATGATCTTCCATAAAAAATCGGAATCTTTCTTAACCTCAGACACGAGAAGCGTCCAAGGTCAGCCGTCGTCAACCGATGACTTCGATGCTGATTCTCCGACCATCACACGACAATCATCGTGGGCTCTCCGTTATTGGTTCATGCGGTTTGGATGAGGAGAATGGCATGGACATAGGTCCTCGAGAGCCGAACAAGGGTTCAGAAATCTCCCTTGAACGCGAAATCTTCGGCTTCTACTCACTCTGTAGACTTCTGAGGCTTATCACATTTTCCCCTGACTTTCTGCAGCATCGTCACTGGGTCACCATTTGCCACCGAAACGGTTTTGCTCCTTGTTAGCGTATTCCTGATCGTTTTGTAATCGACATACCGAAGAGGATCGTCGACGTCGAGTTCGCCCACCTGTGAAATCAATTAGAGGAACGGGCTGCAAGCTCAAACCAATCCTCTTACAACGACATTGTGTAAGGAATGACTTTCCCTCAACTCTCAGTTGCAGAACTATTTTCAATGGGTGAAAGCCGGATGGCATGAACCTACCGTTTGGTGGAGCACCTCGAGGATTTCCCGGCAGTTCATACCGAGCTGCGCGTGATAGTAGATGAAATCCCTTTCGCAGTCCAACAGCGGCAGAAATTTCCCCTCCATTTCATGATTGTAGTGTGTTATCGAGCCTATGATACTGACTTGTCCTGCAACATATCGGACCAATATCGAGACGTGAGATCCAAAAGAATTCCTTCCGCATGATGAATAGTCTACCTTTCTTCTCAAGGAGCTTCAAAGGATGTAACCTGACCCGGACAGTGCTGTAGGCGAACTCGACTCACCGTTCGCATGATAACTGACAATGGCGTGAGCCGTGCAAAAAGTTCCGATTTTTGAGCTCCCTCTCTTGATGTGTTTCCTCGAACGCGGACCATATTTTAATCGAATCGCGCCTTCACGATTGCAATAGAAGCGTTTCACGTTGTTGACTTTACCGTGGCGCGAAACAAACCGCGTTTTGTGTAGCTGGAAACAACGGGTTTTCAATCTAGAGATCATCCGAGCAGTCGATCGGAAAATTTTCTGATTCTCCCCGGGGAGAAGCTCCTTCGTTCATTGAATGGGAGAGATAATCTATCCGAGAACCTCACCCTTTGGACAATTTGGAAAAATACTTCAAACTCTGCTTCAGAGTCAAACGTTCCGGTGACCTCTTTGATTTCCCAATCGTGATCCTTCCCGAGATGGTGAAGGAGCTCTTCACGAGTCTTCAGCTTCATTTTACAGGTGCCGTTTTCTGCACAGGCGTAGGTCTTCTTCTGAGGCGTGCAGATGACATCCATCTGATGCTCGGGGTGTTTCCGCCCCAGGTGTTTGAAATACGTCTGTCGATTCGCCAAGTGTACATTGCAGTACTCACATTGTTGTGCTCTCTGACTGTAGTAGGGGAAAGAGTCTAGATAAGTATCGTTGAGTTCGTCAGATCGCGCATGAAGTGTACATATCGCAGATTGGAATGCTGGCGCCCTGCCTTCTCTTCGAAGAGCCTTCCATCGCAGCCTCATTGGCAGCAGAATCGAGGAGTGCATCTTCAGCCTGGAGTATCTCTTCGTCGTCTTCGGCATGCTCAACGACCATGGTTTCCTCGGTGCCCTCTTCGGTCTCTATAATGCCTGACGAGTCCATCACCTCAGCCATCGAATCCATCTGTGAATGACACTATGATACACTACTTTCGTAGAAAACTGCCATCGCCAAATTTATTAAACTTCGGATAACATCGACTGACAGGTACCACCACCATAGTTTATCGCCCTCGGAGCATCTATCATCAGATACTGCATGCGATCGCGTATAGTGCCCTGGCTCTTCAAGATTCGGAGATCCGAGGCAATCCCAAGGAGCCATGAATATGTATTGATGTACTCTCGGAACGAGTTCCGTGAACACATATTTGAACTTCAAGATTCGGTCCAGAACATCTTCATCAAGAACCGCTCTCAAATAGTGCCGAGCTGTTGGCTCTATCAATAAACAGTATCCAACTGCGCGTTCGCGGTGTAAGAGTCGTTCTCCCACATGTTCTGTCCGAGCACCCGTAGCATGACGAAACCTTTGACATGTCCCGCCCATTGAGTCAAACAGAACGTCCACGCTCGGACGCCCCGAAATGACCCGCTAACTGGCAGGCGTCAGATCTTGAGATCTGCTGTGCTGTGCAGTATGTGCTAGAGAAGAGGGCTTGCGTTTCCCGCCAAACACGATCATGACTAAAAAGCACACGAAGCTCGAGCAGAGTCGTGGCTAAATTCACATCATAAACCCCGCAGCTGGACAGGTCCAAGGAGACTGGCCTCGAGCAATCAGCGTTTTCCGTGCAGTCCTGTGCTCATCAAACAACGGAAACTCACCTCTCAGTTTCCAGGACCTCCTCTACTGGGGTCAGAGCTTATGGCCGAAAGACAGGCCAGCCTCAGCAGTATAACTCCTCACATTCGGAGCGGTCAAGCTTCCCGAGATTTAAATCCAAACAAGCTAACCGACGGGACGAGCAGTTTCCAAACATATTCACGTGCTCCGGCAAAGCGGAATCTCTAATTTCGAGAAGGGTGAGTTATCAGTTTGACTCAATAGAATCGTATCTTCCCATCAGGCTTGAAGGGTTGAAGAGTTTCGTTCGAATGAAGTCGTGAGGTTGGAATCCCTGCTTTTGCGTTCGCCTCTCTTGGACCTTGTCTTCGAAACAAATTTGAACCGGGTCGCGCCGAGACTCACGGCTGACACGCTTTAGAATGCACGAACGAAAGTTCAACTTTCTCGTAGAGATCAAAGAGAGCTTTCATACCCATACAGCTCAGCTGTCACGATGGCTCGTGGGAGAGCCGGGCACCGAATGAAAAAGGACGTCAAAATGCAGACATCAGTCCTCGACTCTGATGACGAAGATTCGCGCAATAACGATAAACGCGCGCTTCGGAAGGATGACGATGAGGTAAGAATTCGTCATGAGAGCTTCGTCTCGCGATGGCCCACGAACTCACGACTCCTCGAGCAGAACCTGCCAGTGAGCTTACCAAATCGAAACTGAACATAGTGTCCTTCTCTAGGTCGATGAGTTTTACGGAAAGAAAGACAAGATCTTGCTTGTCCGTAAGGATGCCGACTCAGACTCTGAGCCCGAGCAAGTTTACGGCCTGTCTTCGGATGAAGACGATGACTCTGAGGAAGAGAACGAGTTGCTCAACGAGGATTATGCCAACGATATGGTGGCTCGCTTCGTTAAGAAGAAAGAAATCGATTCCGACATTGAAGAACAAGAGGAGGAGGTCCCCGACGGGAAAGCCTGGGGTACGTCATTCGCATGCACCGAGAGCTTTTCCTTGCATCCAATTCTCTTCAAATGAGCTCATCCGGTTGGAAACCTTCTCAATTCAGGTCGGAAGCGTCAGGATTTCTACGATAATGACTACAATGTCAAGGATACGGCTGGAGCGATCATGTCCGAGCAGGATCGTCAGGTCGCCAAAATGGAGGAGGAGGAAGCTTTAGCTATTCAAAAACGATTAGCCAACGAAGTGGACGAGGACGTTTTTGGACTTGACGATCTGCTGACGGCACCGGAGGAGGATTCGGAGAAGATTGAGGTTCTGGACATCAGCAAGCTTCCACGAAAGAAGCTCCTACGAATGGTTGAGGAAGAGTCTCCGGAACTCCAGGGTCTCGTGGACGATTGCCGCGATAAGCTCCGCGAGTTGGACCAAGAACTGACGCCTCTCATCGATCTCTTTAAGTCAGGGAGACTGCCGCGGGGGACATCGGCTGAAAATTACGTGATGCTGCGGCATAACCTTCTATTGTCGTACACGACGAATATTTGCTTTTATTTGAGCTTGAAGGCAAAGCGAGTCAACATAAAGAACCATCCTATCATCAAGAGATTGGGACAGTTCAAGAAACTTCTTACGGAGCTCGACACCACAAGGGCGAATCTCCTTCCGAAAATACAGCTGGTTCTTGAGAAAGCAGCGAGAGGGGAGTCCTTCAAGATCTTCGGAGAGAAGAACTCAGAAAGAGAGTATGAGTCCGAGAGCTCTGAATCTGCAGGTGGAGTCGAGGACGATGAAATCGATGAGCAGCTGAGTGAAGAGGAAATCGCCGGTAAGTAGCGTCTCAGTGCATCAGATTCTTTCTCATCAAGTCACCGCTCATTTCACTGTTTATCGAGTGCTGCGCAAAATTGTTTGACTGCAATCCCCTTTCTCTCCAGACGATCCTGGGTCCATGGCGAAGAGCGCTAAGAGAACTTTGGATTCCGCGGAGCAAGAAATATTGGCTCTGTATGACGGGATAAAGAGTTCGAAGAAATTCAAGAAAGATGAAGAGTCGGAAGAGGAGAGCGAACCCCTAGACGATCCTGCAGCGATGTTCGGAGACACGGACTCGGAGAACGATGAGCCAGTTTTCAGGGAAGGAAAAGCTGGGGAAGAAGACGCGGACAGTGGAACTGAGGACTCTTCTGAAGGGAGATCGCAGAAAACAACAGAGGTACCGCATCTATTCTCAGTTTCAGACGCTATCATATGGTTGGGTTAACATTTCCGCTTCCGTCACTATCCAGAACGATAGTGGAAATCGATGATGGAATGAAGAATAATATTCAGTATTCTCTCCAGATCAAACCCGCGGAGGGAGAGGACGATGACGACGGGCGGCGTGCAATCAACTATCAGATAGCCAAGAATAAGGGCTTGACACCTAAGCGGAAAAAAGAATACAGGAATCCTAGAGTTCGTCATAGGATCAAATACAGGAAAGCCAACATCAGACGCAAGGGTCAGATCCGAGCCATGAGGAACGAATCAGGTCACTACGGCGGGGAAATGTCTGGTATCAACAAACAAATCGTCAAGAGCGTCAAGCTGAAGTAGCTTCTTCTGTGCATATTTGTATATAAACCAATCTTCCTCGTACATTTATACAGCGCATCTTCGTTAAACCTCTGGGTCTTGTTGTCTGGGAACGTTTCCGTACTGAGCCCCCAGAACGCGGTGCTCCACTCTTTCTCCTCATCGATCAAAAATCACCGGAACATCTTTACAAGAGGAAATTTACATTTGACAGAGTTCATCACGGGGTCGAGGAGCCTCGAAGAATCAGATGTACTCGACTCGGCGTTTCAGGAAGTCCTGGATGATTGCCGTCTCGTCCTCGGTCGTTCTGTGAAGGTTTAGGAAGTGGCGTCACGAACAGGCTTTGTGGACTCGGGCTCGTTCTCCCAAACAACATGACGACTCGAAACTAACCGTCATAATCGAGCACGAAATCGATTTTCCCCGCGCACGAGCTCGATTCGCACGTTTCACTGATTCCGAAAACGGCGAAATAGATGGCTTCGCAACTGTTCGGATCTGGAAAATCACGCTCGCATTGAACGACAGGAATGCGGTCAAGAACTAATGAGAGTGGGTACTCAGCGTGATCGAGTCCCCTGGGTCGTCAATACTTCACGAACACACTCTTGAATATCATTATCGGAGTTTTCGTCAAACCTGGACAGTTGGGGCGGAATGTGATGACTGGAAAACAGATTCCCGTTTAGAATGATATTTTCATCCAACGAATCGGATAACTCCATCGAGAAGACCCGCTCGGGAAACGGGAAACCCTCACCGTTGTCGTCGATTCGGGTGCAACGGTTCCACCCGTCAACACTTAAAACGGTGTTCCTTTCGTAACAAACTTTGAGGACACCATTTCGACTCGATAGTGTCACCTGGCCTTTCGAGATGTGTGGGAACTGGTCCTGCGTGAGCTTGTAGGTTTTCACAGCGTTCTCCGAAATTGTTTGCTTCAGCTTCATGTGGATCGGTCCGTCCCCACATTCGGCGCAAGTGAGTACGGCGGGAGCTTCGCGAAAGAAAAGATCGCATTTCTTATTCCATTAATTTCAAGATCGCGGCCTTCTGAGGTGCACCAACTCACCGAGGTAACTTTCCCGAGCCAGATCACGTGCTCGGTTGCGGATGGCCAAGGCTCCTCTGTTCGTGTTTTCATCCCAGAATTTCACGGAGAATAGGTCCTCGCCGAAGTAGGAGGTCTGCATTGTTGTCACCGCGAAGAAGGCCACAGTTTCTGAAGGTGCAATGAATTACTCATGAGAAAATGCAGCAGCGAACTCCAGGATGTTTCGTTGGGTGACCAATGGCTCTCGCCCACCTTTGAAGTCTTTTCGCAAGTTTTCCACAGCTCGCCCAATCACCCCCGTCGGACTCCGCTGCTCGCTGCCGTGGGCCATCCAAACGATGATGCGCGACGGATAGAGGTTCTCGCTCTCAGTTGTGTTCGTGAGCTGTTGATGTAGGGCCTCGAGTACGGTAGCTTCGTCCTGAGGGGAGAAGCTTCGCATCCTGTCCGACTTGAAGATTTTTTGCGTTTGGCAAGCCACACTCGAGGGCAGGCTTGGGTTTTTTGTGCCGACTTGCATGAGCTGGCCGTTCTGAACGCTCTGCTGATTCATCTGGAGGAAGATTTTTCGATCGGGTCCCAGGTTGAGCTGTCGCGAAAGATAGCTCACGAAGGCTCTCTGATGAGCCCAGTAGCGTTGCATCTCCTCCAAGGGCATGAACCGCGTGTCATCGGTCTTGAGTATGACATGAATTTCCGCCGGAGTTTCAACGATGGCTGTGGATCGAGGCTGATTTCGTTAGAGTCGATGCGATACGTTTCTTGGCTCCGACGGCCAGGCCTCACTTTCATGGAATTTCGACAAACCCGGATGGGGGGTACTGACGGTTGGCTATCGAGAGAGCGGTGCCATCGTCGCAGAAGCTCGGCATGCTGAGAAGTTTGTGTTCTGTGGCCCTCGTGACTTTCCTCAGAACTCTAGAGGCCGCGTCCATGACTTTCGATTCGGACAGACCGGCGACCAGTCCGGGGAAGGCAGAGGCGAACGCCCTGTAGAAACTTATGAACTCTGTTTCAAGATTCCCAGTGAGCATGTCGGACGGGAACAAGTCGTATCTGCGGCACACCGAGAGGCGATTCAGTTCGCTCGTGGGGTCGTGGTCGTTCAAGGATCGCGAGACGCCGCGAGTGCTGTAGTATCCATACAAGAGGTCGCGCAGACTGGAAGCTGCGGTGAGATTTGCGTGGAGTCCGAGAATGTATCCTGGAAACAACTTAGAGCTCAGACACGCTCTCCTGGGGAGTTCGATCCCTCAAGCTTTCTACGGAGAGAGGGACGAGAAACTACCGTCGATGGCTCCGCGCACCCTGCTGTACGTTATCCACGAGTCCACTTCGTCCTTCGCAGTGGGATGTCGCACGAAGTCATAGGGACAGAATGAATCGTGCCAGCTATTACCAGAATCAACGAGATCAGCCCTCGGGTTCGCGATCAGTTCCGGGAGAAGTATCCCTGCGGAGGCGGAATTCTTAGCGACGCCTGTCAGACGGAGAATAAATCGAAGTTTGGCGGCGTTTTTGAAGTACCAACCGCCGAACGTGAGAGCGTTCAAGATCGTTATCCGGGAGTCGGGATCCTGCGCGGTTTCCACGGCGTGGTTCAGACTGCGTGTCATCTGTCTCACACTCCGGAAGGACTCTCCGACCAAGGACGGCGAACCCGAGATGCCCAGCAAGACCACGTTGAGAGCCACGGCGATGTCCTGCAAACGCCGGAAAGAAAATCGATCGTCTTCAATTCTCCAACAGACGCCAACGATTCCCTCCACGGCGATTCAGCGCGGAGGAATCTCCCCGCCGATATTCCCAAGCGAATACGAACTTCATTGAAGTCCAGAGCGACGACTCCGTGCTCGATTTGTCTCTCCTTCGAATACGACAACAAGTGGTACAAATGACACTTTTCGCTGGGGAGCAGGGTATCATCGCTGACGCCTGGATCTTCCCTCGACGATGCTCCCACCAGAGCACGCTGAACGGATCGCAAGACGTCCTCATGAACTACGCTCGCGTTCTTCCTGGCAGGGCTGTCGAGTGAGTATTTGTCCAGTAGGAACTGAATGAGCTGAAGAGAAAACGGTACGTGAGCGATGAGTCATGCAACTCCGGATGGAAGTCTCATCAGCGACTCGTCAGCTACCTGTGCGATTGTCGCTGAAGGGTTAGCTTCTTCCAACTTCTTCGAAATGAAGAGAAACTGATCGAGAGTCAGGAGAAAGCTCTTCTGTTTCGAAACAGCGCAGATCTCCGTCATTTCACTCGGACGCGAAACGTGTTCGAAAGTTTTCGGATCGCCGGGATAGTTCAGTATCGATGGGTCGTCGGGCTGTTCGTGCCGCTTCGAGTGCTCATGATATCGCTCAAGGACATCACTTTTCACCAAGTTCTGGTGTGTGCGGTCACGTTGTCGTTCTCCTGATTTCGCCACAGGGGGTTCCGCAGACTGGCTCCGACTTTCTTCGAGGGAGAGTTCCGGAGCTGCGAAAGGATTTTCCAGTGTTCCGTAGGGAACGTCGGGTCTTGACTCGATGTTCTCCAGCGTCGCCCGGGGTTGGTCAAGGGCGAAGTCGTCTTCTGGATAAGCTCTGACCGGGACTCGATGTTTCCGTTCTCCCGTTGCGTGCTGCGAGGGTTGTTTTCGCGAATCGGTTCCCGACAATTTGCTAGGCCTTTCTTTGGCGTGGAATTCGTCGGTGTTCTTTTCGAAATATCGCTTCTCGTTGCGATTCGAGCCAGCACGAACTCCTTGCGGTCGGTGATGGAGGCGGCCAGGCTCTCTCTTCTCGTAGGGAGATTTCTCTGAGAGCGAGAGACTGTCTTCCTCGAGCGGAGGAGCCTCTGGCTGCTGCTTAGGACCCTGCTCCTTCAGATTCCCCTTCGAGGGGCCTTCCGGACCGCGCGACGGGTACCGGTAAGTGTCGAATCGATTGGAAGTTTGGGAGGAGTCCTCTTCGAACTCAGCTGGAATAATCGAAATTCGTGTTATCGCCAAATACCATTCGCGGTATGGCGGGTTGAGCTCCGACTGCGGGGCAAAAGGCGCCGAAGGACGGGTACAGCCGTTCCGATTCCTGTACTCACCCACGTAGCCGATCTCGACTCGCGTTTCGTCGGGATATTTACAATCTTCGTGATTGCACTCGATGAACGGCACTCCAGGCTTCCTCGGCAGGGCAACGACTTTGAAGTGGACCATGTCACAATGGACCTCATCGCAGAGATCATGGAACGATTTGACGAACGCATTCTCCGAATTGGTGTCGCGGCAATTCGTTTCTTCGATAGGGATTCTTTGATGGGTCGAGTTCTGCCTTTCGTAGCAGATTCTCAGGGGCAGGCCCTCCGAGGTGACGGTGATGTTTACCAGAGACGGTTTTCGCCTCAGCTCATCGGGATACACGACCCACGAGTAGGACGATTGCGGAGCGAGGAACGTTTGATGGATGCTCGACACCTGCAGATGATCCGTCAGACAGTTTTTGCAATGCACGATCGCGGGCGCTGAAAAATCCAAACACTCAGAGCAGGGGCCTTTCTTCGAGAAGGATGGAAACTCCAGCTGGAGCTTGCCAAGCGACCAACTTATGCAGGGTGCGAGGAACATGGAAGTAGCAACTCACTTTGACAAATTTCGTGAGCGAGCTCCGAAGCGATTCGTTGCATGACTCGGTCGTCGGCCGCTTGGGGGATGATAACCACCGCGTCCTTGACATCTGCTCGGAACTTCTCCACGATTTCTGGTTTGGGTCCGACGACGAAGATGTACAGGTCCTTGTGCGACTTCCGAAGGCCGCGAATGACATTCTGTAGATCTTCTTCGTTGCTCTTGAAATCATTGAACTTGAAGTATATCACAACTTTGGATGGTGTGACTGTTCCTGCAGCCATCTCCCGATCGTCTTCCAGCAAGCTGTTCCACGTTCCGTTGACCGCTCTCCAAATATCGGCCTCTTGACAATCGACGCAGCCAGGATCCGGTCTGGAGTCAAAAGCGTTCAACTCATCAGAAATCGAGGTTTCGAGTGATTTCCGAGAGGATTCAGATGAAGATCGTGATAGCTCACCTCGCGACCAGGCACGATGGGTTCTTTTGCTTGTAGCTCGAGCTGAAGAAGAGCTTCAAAACGTGCGGGTTGTCCGCGAGGGATGAGCTCGACATGGAAACCCTCGAGTTTGGATTATTCTCCAAGAGCTTTTCCGACAGGTAAGCCGAAAGTCTCCTTTGATACGAGTCGGACTTCGGGTCTCCAGATATTGGATCGAGCAACAAGAGCACATTGCTCTGGGTCTGACAGGTACCCTTGCCCACTTGACGTTGGATCTCCCGGCAGGTTGAAGGAGGGTCTTGGGAAGAGAAATCGTTTTCAGGTCAGTTACACTGCGGCTCATTCGAGAAGCCTGATCCAACTTCCATGCCCGCCTCCAAGATTTCAGAAAAACTCACGAGTGACGAGGCTTTCGAGTCCTTGGGCGAACTTCTTCACGGCTGGTACCAAAGCGTATGATTCTACCACTTCTTTTAGAGGCAGGGCTTCAGCTGCGTTGAAGAGTCTAGCAACTGCCACAGTTTGCTCCGTGAGCCGCTCCGTCGAGAAAAGCTTGTGGAAGATCTGAAAGTTCGAAGTGACGACGATAACTGTTCCGTGTCGCCCGCTGTCGCTCCTGCGGCGGAGCATCTCCCGCCCTGCTCTCCACCGGGACAGAATGACTCACTTTGCCTCGATTGCAAAACGAAACCCCGCCGGAGAATTCGGGAACCAGCTCACGGATTCCCCGATTCGAGTAGTATGTGCTCAGGAGCTGTGTCAAGCTGTACGGACGCTGACGTTGCTTTGCAATTCTCGAAGCCAGCCCGCTGAGGATGAAGCCGTCGATAGTCCCGGAAAGCTCAGCGTCCGTTATATCCGCCCCCTACGGAAATCGGTACCGTCGTTTAGTCACAAGATTGCCTGATCCGGAACATCAGCGGACGTAGTCCAAGACCCACCCTCGAAGAGATTTCGAATTGCTTGGGGCAGAGAGGCGATGTCCAGAGGCCGCTTCTGCCGATTCGCGGAACGACCGATGTGTTCCTCCACAGGACTGACGTTCCCAGCAGCGTGGCAAGGGTCGGACCGTAAATGTGGTCCACGACATGGTGGCCCTCGGGAACTGTGAAGTTAGCCAGTCATAAACGAGCGATTCTTCGACTACCTTCTCGACGGACGTGCTCTCCCGTCTACTAACCGATCCCACTGTATGGCCTCAAAATGGTCAGAAGAGCTTCGGTCGATTCTCTCGACGCGTATTTTGAGGCGGATACCCCTTTGAGAGCTGCACTGAGGGCTATCGCTGAGTTGCCCTCGGGATGAACGATGGGCGACACAACTCCATGCTCGATGTACCTGTCCAAACACATCGAACTGTAGCGGATCGACTGATGGATCTGATCGATACCCTCCCTCTTCTGGAATCATTCCAGCCGCCGAACTCAGAGAGAACACTCACGTGACATTCCCCGCCCCGTTGTTCCTTTGCTCGACGGTGTGAGAAAGCATGAAGTACAGAGCGCACTTTTCATGGGATGTGAAAGAATCTTCCTTGAAGGGGAGTCTCGGTGCGCTCCTCAGGACGACCTCCGAAATGGTGGCTTTGGCCTCCTCATCTTTATCCACGAGGAACATGTAGCCCTTGTCCGTTCGTTTCAACCGCATGTATGGCATGGAGAACCTGTAACAAACAATCAGAGCAGCGATCCGGAAACAAGGAGTGCAACATTCGACGCTTCCCAGCCGGAGGATGATCTCGTCCGTTTGGAACGCTTTGCTCACCTGCGGAGCAGGAGAGAAGCAGTGTCCGCAGCATCTTCCAAGTGATGCAGTTTCTCGACTTTGTCCACCAACTCTACGAACGTCTTGATGTTGCGGGGCGAGACATCTTTGTCCTCTGCTCCGTGCTTGAGACACGCCGGCGCGACGAGACGATGGAAATCCCGAGTTGTCATCAGCGCGTTGGAGCACAGTGCACAGAGCAAACCGAAGCAGAGCTTGAGAAACATGTTGCTTGCTTTTCACTTCGAAGCAGCGGCCCGGATCGCGTGTCACCTAACAGAAGGTATCTCCGCCACCGAACTCCCTCGAACTCGTTCCGTCACCACCGTTCCAAGCACGCAGCATTCCAGTCGAAGTTCGACATCGATGCCAGTCCTGGGCTCACTGTCAGTGGGGAGATGTTCCTGGAAGTTGAGAGTTCAGATCTAGGTGGTGCTTGATGGAAGCAAGGGCAACGGTGAGGATATGAAGGCCCTGTCTGTGAAGCCGAAACCCGCGCGTCAGCGGGAGGGTGCCCCGGACTGCAAACGCAACGGCTCGGATCTGCCAAACGATTCCAGATGAAATCGCTTCGCTCAACCAACAGAGAAACCGGTCTCCCACCGCATCCCTGGAGAATCGACCCCGCGCGAACACAGAGACGCGTATGGAAGCGATCCGCGAACGTCACTGGGTTTTCGAAACCGCTGGTATCGGAGCGCTGATGGCCGACGTAGATTTCTCACCGACTGATACACTGCTTCAATTTGCCGCGATCACTTCTTACCTTCCGATGGATTCTGTGCGGGAACGACCCCACCAGAGCCAACTCCGCTCCCCAAACCGGAATGGTTCTTCAGTTCTGCGATTCATCTGTCACAGAACTCGCTCCACCCCCACGGCATCTTCTTTTTCTAACGTCCCGCCAGATCAGAATAAGACAACGCTTGATTTCGTAGCCAGCGCCTCCCAATTTGGATGCCGACACGGAGGCTACGCAAAAGAGGAGCTAGCTCTAAGCTCAGAAGACGATCCAGACACTGGAAGTTCGTTTCAGTGAATGGGAGCAGGATGAATGCCTCAGCGATTGCTTTGTGTCAAATTCTGGAGACATCAATTGTCTATGCGCACGCCGTTGTTACAGGAGACGGAGTAGTTTCACTTGGAAGGGCGGTATCTAATTTTTCGTTCTAGTTCATCCCGAAAGGCCGATTCCCCTGAATAATCGTTTGCGATGGAAGAAATCCCTAGACAACGTTACGGATGCCCTAACGGCGGGGAACCGACTACACCTGAGAGGAAAACTTCAACTCGTTGCTCATCTTGGCTCGCCTGCTCGCTCGGCAGGGCCGACAGAGAGAGAGAGGCGACTCCTCCACTCATTGGCTTGACCAGAGGATTCCAGAGCAACGACTTCATTTGCTTTTTCAAGGGCAGCATGTATTGAATGAAATTCCTCTGTTAGAATACTTCCGCGTTGAAAGCGTGATGGAATAATTTGATTTTATCTCGAGAAGTGTCCACAGGCTGTTCCCAGCAAGATGCCGGAGAGCCGGCTGTTTCAGTCGGAGCTCGTGGGGTCGCTCAGACTGCCCTGTTAGCTACTTGCGAGAGATCAGCTTCGTGAAATGATCAGGTTCTATTGGAATAGCAGAGAACTCCACTCAGCGATTCGCCATTCAGCTCGAACGATCATCCTTGCAAAGCGGGAGGCTTCTAGAATGGTGCCAGTCATCAGCTCACCATTTTCTTTGGAGGAAGCTCTCCGATATCGTATGGAGCGAACACGTTTCACGGCCACTTTTGGTTGCTGTCATATGTTTGGCTCAGATTCATTCGGGCGTTCATGCTGGTCGGCCTGGAACTCTATTCTCCGAAAAACTATCTCCTCAAATTCGAACTTCGACAGCGATCCTTCCCCGTTTATTCCTCGTTTTGCTTCCTCTCGAAGTATCTTACATTACAATATTACATGGCGGTTTCAATCATATCTTTGTCGTTGCCATCAGCATCTTCATCTCAATGATAATGCTCATCGTATCCAAGATAAAATGATCTGTTCTCTATAGATTTTATTTGCTTCCGTTCGTTTGATGATTTGCCTCTCCCCCAGAGTCGCTGGACATTATCTCTCAATGTCCTAATGAACACCGGTAATCGGATGCTCCTCGTGGAACGATCCAGATTCATCTGTACACTCCAGCCGGATCGCACAACAAGCTCTGGTCGCTGTTTGAGTGGGAACGTTCCTCCAGCGAGGACTCCGACAAAAAAAAAGAGAAATACGCTTAAAAAACAAGTCTTGAGTCGCAGTAGCGGTGGCAGCAATTCTTAACAACTTGTGAGAATTTGTGATACCAATGACTGCAATTACGATGAATTACAAGTTGTGGCACCTTCAGCATGAACACATACTTGCGTCGTCGTTTAGAGCTCACGCACGAGCTCGGCCTCCACTTCGGAGACGCTCGGGCGAGACTAGTTACAGAACTCAAGACAAATCTAGTTAATGAACGAGCTGGGCCAAAGGAGTAAAGTACAGAGGCACGGGCAACAGGAGGAAGAAGGAAGGCCAGAGCTCTTCCTCCGAGAACGCCAATCAAAGTCCAGGGCCGAAAATCCACGGAAAGATGATGACGATCGCTCCTTGCCGATGCGCGTCACCGCTGAATCGTCACACTAGCGAGCTCCGTCGCGAGAACGAGACGTAGCGGCCCGAGCGGCCGCTCTCGCCGCAAACTCCATCATTATACATATCTTACAAGAGGTGCTGCTGCTGCTGCTGCTGTTCTTGCTCCTCGTCTGCGAATTGCATCGAGCGTCGCGGAACCAGGAGTTCGTTGTGCTACGGGATTGCTGGTGGTAGAGATCACAAGGGTCAAAAGGCTGGCTTTGAGAGGGTTTCCGGCGAACGGCCGTTCATACACACAAAAAACTATTTCTTCTCTCCTCATTCTGTGCGACTGCTTTACACAAGGCGTTTGCATAGAACGTGGATTCTCTTCTCGTTCCCTTCCACAGAATAATTCTTCCGACAAAAAACAGGTCCATTTCTCCTTCCGTTAATGAACGATCCTATGATGAAATTACCAACTCGTTGTCGGAGTAAGTATTTACACTTCCGTAACGACGACCTAGTGTGCAATTGTGTGGTTGTTCTGTCTTTGGTGTCTCTCATAGCTTTTCCCTTTTCTTCAGCGGACGCTTGCTGACATGCTTGCCAATCACGTCTAGAACTCTGCCTTTGTGTTCGAGCACCTTGCTCAACTGCTTCTTAACTTCGATCATCTGGTCTTGCATGATCTTGCTCCGTTGCAGATTACCCTGGAAGGCGAAACGTCTCAATGAGCCGGCTTACGAGAGGATCAGCTGGAGCAGTAAAGTTCCGCAGATGGTTCGTCGCGCGACCTACCTTTATCAGATCGGCGATCTTGTTGAGCATTTTCTCTTCTTCGGATCCGAACGAAGACCTCTCCGAGGGTTTGCTCGACGTCTCGAAATCCTCCAGCATCTTCTTGAAGCGATGAACAGCGTCCGACTCGATGGTTTCGACTTCTTCGACCTGTCCTTTTATGTGGAAGAGCTGCAAAGGGAACAACCGATGTGAGCGCCGTGGATTCGTGCCGGCCTCAGACTCGCCGTTGGTATTCAGATACCTCGACATTCAGAAACGAAACCAACCTTCCACCCGTGGGCCCTCTGCGCAGCGCTCTTCTGATTGGCTAACTCATTGACGGAGGGCTTTCGATCATCTCTGCAGCGGACGTCCGAGTGTCGCAGAAAATGATTGAGGCGTGCCTTCCATCCATGCTGCTGTCCTCCGAAGAGCTGTGGCCGCTGGTTCGTGGCGGCGGGCTCGTCCCGGCCGTTCTCCTCGCGTCGCAGCGGCCGCGCGTCTCCTTCCACCTCGTTGGTCTGGAGCAGCTGTTTCCGCGGCTTCTTCCGCGGACTCACCTGCCCGTTCTGGGCTGCGTGATGGTTGTCGTTGGCTCCGGTCGAGTGTCCGGGCGTCGAGTTGTTATTGTCCTCGGTCGTGACCTCTTGTTTGATGCTCAGGAGAACTTGGTCGTCTTTGGGGTCTTTGGAGTCCTTTTTCGAGGGGGGCGGAGCGCTAGAAGCGACCAACGCGTTGAAGTGATCCGCTGTGCTCGCGGGCCTTTTCCTCAGTATGGAAGGCCGACTAGGACTGCCTTGCGTCGCCTGCTGGTTCGTCGGGAGGATGGTCGCCACCTGGTTCGTCGTCGCCGTCGTCGACGACGGGATCCCGGTTACCGTTATGGGCAGAGCTCCGGAGGACGCGGTCGGGAGACTCGTCCCCGCCGAGAGCGCTTGGGTGATTACTTTCTCCGTCAGATTGGCTAGCTTCGTCGAGTGCTGCTCGGTCACGTTCGTCGTCACGCGCTCAACGACCGGTGTGGGAACGGCCGACACGGTGACTGCCGGCGGAGGGGGTGTCGCTAACTTCGTTATGGTGGTTTCGCTGCTTATCCGCTGGAGGCCGGCGGTGATGTCGGGATTGAAGGCGGTTTGTGCGGTGCCGAGGTCCGTCGAGTTCGTGTGATTGTTTGCTTTGGTGGCGGTCACCGAAATGACGTTGTTGCTCGAGGTGCCCGGGTGCACCTTGGTGTCAACAGTGACCATCAGGGAGCGTTGCGAGCTGAAAGGACTGTTGGTCCGAACTCCGGGAATGCTCGCGGTCGTGAGGTGCACCGGCGTCGAAGTCCCGCCTTGACTGCCGAAATAGGCCGCCGCTGGATAGGTCTCGTAGCGCAAATACGTTCCTGGCTGCATGTACTGAGTCGCCCCGGCCGCCCTGCTCGCGTCGCCCGTGAGGACGACGGCGCTCGGCGTGGTTCCCTGAACGTTCTGACCGACGCTGATGACGGGGAGTTGCAATCTGGGTCCAGCTGCGGTCATGAATCCTATGGGCTGCGGTTGCGCCTCGATTTCCGAGCCGGTAACGGTCAGCGGTTGCTGATAGACTTTCGCCATGGGGATCGTGAGGTTGTTCGCGTTGGGAGTTGCGACCTGAGTCGTGGAAACGTTCCGAACCTGCGGGAAAGAGCACAGTTAGACCAGCTAGCCCAACGTCTGACTCCTGAGAAGGAGAAAGGATGGGAGAAGCTCCAGGATACTTACGCTGACCGGCCGTTGCGATGTGATGACTACGTTGCTGACGTTACCGGCCTTGTTCGACACGAAAACAGGACTCGCCACTTTGTTGAACTGGTTCGAGTTCGGAACCGTTACCTTGGTCGTTATTGTGACCGCTTGTGAAGACGGGGAGTTCGACACCGGCTGAACGACGGCCTGTGGCTGCGATGTAGTAATTGGAGTGAAAGTTGTGGTGCCCTTGTTGAACTGAGCCGGAGCACCGGTGCCGGTGGTCTTGTAGAAAGCGGTCGTCGCAGCAGTTTTCTCGCCGGTCGACACGATCGGTTGGAAGATAGCCGGCGTGTAAACCGTCTGCTTCTGACCCGGGGTCAGCGTTGAGCGAACTCCAGGCTCTATTGTTATGCTCGACGGAATCCCGAGGTGCAGCTGGTTTGTCGGCTGCTGAGTTTTCGAAAGTTCCACCATGGTCACCGGGGCGTACGCCCGAGTCGGGGTCAGGGCGGCCGCCGAAGCTCTCGCGCCGACAGGAATATGACTCGATGCCAGTACCACGTTCTGGCCGGTCGTTTGTCGTATGATCGGGGTAGCGACAGCGGTGCCTTTAGGACCCGCTGTGATGCTCGCCACCGTCGCAGGTCCCCGCGGTACGTGGGTCGTGAACTGGTTCGAGGCCCGTATCAACGAGGCCGCCACCGGCGTCTGCGGCCTTTGTTTGCTCGGCTGAGCTGCCGCCTGAACGGTGGCCTGCTGCACCGGAACAACTGGAGATCTGACATGTGGAATAACCGTGGGAGCCTTGGCCCCTTGAGGAGTTATCGTTGGTGTCGCTATGATTTTCTGTACATTGGTTCCGACGACCGGCGAAGGTTGCAGAGGACGGATGGAGGGCCGAAGTGTCGCGGCCTTCGCGGCTGCCACGGATGGCACGATCAGATGAGACGCCGGAGATGGCGAAGGTGTGAAAATACTTTGTCCTGAAGTGGCCGTCGCTGAAATGACGGATGTCGCTGGTTGAACTCGAGGGAGCGCTAGATGCGGCGTCTGAGGCGTGACGGTTACCGTCGCGCTCTCTTGCAGGCCTGTGGGTTTGACAACGACTCGACCGAGATCAATCGGAGTTGCTGTCGTTGCAGCCACACGCCCTGCCGGGAGATCCGGCGGTTTCGTTTCTCCGGATGATGACATTACTCAGGGCAGTAATGATGCTCCTCCGGGGAGGCTGACGTCGATGAGTGTATCCTGCGGAAAACAGAAGCAGAACCCCGGTTAGCGGAGGAGCGAATCGAGCAAACAGAGCGGAGCGCCGGAGAAGATTGTTTCACAAGTTTTCAGGTGGTTCCTCGCCGGCTCGCCTAGGAGAGTTCTGGCACTGCGCAGGACTGATTATCGATGTCTTGTTCGCATTCGGAAACTCCCTGGTTCGGAGGAGCGAGACACACACACTCTCTCTCTCTCTCGCGTACATTTTAGTTTTGACAACGTTCGGGAAATGTCATGGTTCACGATCTCGACAGCCACGGTGCGTCTCTGGTTCCGGCGCTCAAAAGAGTGGCTCGGAGAGGAAGCGCGAAGTGGCCGCTACCAGCAGGGATCATTCAGACATTCTGACATCGAGAACTCACAAAGGCATCGGCGGGGTAGCACTTCCAAGTACCTCATGGAACGTTCGAATTGAATTCCACATGTCTAACTCTTTGGCCGATGAGCTCCTTGAGCATTCTCAGACTCTCGCAACGGCATACTGTGCAAATCGACGTATAACAAAACAGGAATCGTTCCACAAAACGTTCAGGCGCGTCCGTTGACATAGAATTCATTCCCTGCGATGCTTTGTGGCTTCAGCACGAACGGCAGGCGCAGCCTTGGTACAAGTCCGCAGCCGATCCGGCGAGCGCTCGCTAGCTGGTGTCTTTCCCAATCCGCCTGCTGCGACCTTTCCGCATCTACCCTCTCTCCCTAGCGCCAGTCCCCGATGGGACGTTGGATGAGGCCGAGATTTTCGTCGGGCCAAACGTCAAGTTTTATGCAAGGGGCCGATAGGGAGGCGAATCGATCAGAAATCGGCATGATTGGGGAGGCTAGCGCGCTTCGTACGATTCCCTGCGTCAGAGGACGAACGCGGCGTTCTTACTGTTCCCTCAGACAGGCCAACGGCAGCAACAAATCTAGGCGGAGCGAGAGTTCGTGCCGTTCTGCCGCCAAAAAGCTTCCGCTTTGGACCGTTGGTCGTTGTCACCCTCGATGACGAATCGAGAGTGACGAACCCGACCGGAAGGAAGACCGACTACCACGCGTTCTTCCGCATGGTCGTACAAATCGGTTTACTCACGATAACCGCCAGTATTCGTTCCAACGCGGACAATAACATGGAGCCGGAGGATAGAAAGAGAGGACGACGGGCAGCTACGACGACGGCACAACACACTCACTCTCTCGCTCACTCCCTGACTCGCTCACTTGCACACACGGCATCATCCTTCAGTCAATCAGCTGGGGAGTTTGAAGACAATAGCGAGCTATGCGAATGAGAACAGTCTTGAGAATCGATACAAACGGGCATTCCACCAGCCGATCAACGGGAAAGACTCATCAAGGCAGCTCGCCTGACGTTGAGACGATTCTTATCCCACACCGAGCGATCGAGAGCCCGGGATCAGTCGGTGGCGGAAAACACTCGGAACACGGCTCGTTGACGCAGAGGCACTGAAGTCCCACAATTGCATAGGGTTCCCAGACCATGGTACGAGCGACCACATTAGCGCAAATGAATTGTGCTTCACTGGAAGAACAGGCTTCACCGCAGTCTGAGCTCTTGCCGTCGCTCAACGAACGGACGGAGATCCGGCACTTGCTTTCCCAGACCACCGGACGCAAGACTCGATTCGATCGTTGTTGGTGACTCGGGTTTCTCGTCGAGGAACAATCAGAGCTCGATGAGACGGAGGGCCGGATAGGCGCCCGATTCACACGAATTCGAAGAGGCCGAGCCGATGACGACGGCGACGCGACCGCGTAAGCGTTGACGCTTCATTTGAGCGATCCTCGCGGCCGCAAACTGCACTCGAGAAGAAACAGGCCCCTGGGCGGAGGATGCGCTGCTTCCATCTGTCGTTTGGCGGTACTCTCAGAGCCCTCGGCCTCCGACGGTTGTGGGATGAGAAGTCGTCTCGGCTGGAGGAACCTCGCGGCTCATCCGAGCGGAATTCACCTTCCAGCGATTGCTGCTTGTCACGGGGCCGAACTTACCTGTGAAGCACTTCCTGAGAAAGATGACGCCGCTCACAATGCACAAAATGTTCTGAACGCTGTGCGAGCCTGACACCGCTGCACTAGCCGCAGCAGCCGAAAGCCAATATGTCTAGCTGTTGTTTCGCTCGCTCCTGTTCTTCTTGTTCTGCTTACACTTTTTCACACTCGTCCTCCCTCTCACAGGGAAAGCGTCAAGAGGTAGCGAGCCAGATGGCGACAGCGGACGATTCCGAGGGAAAGGGAAAATACAAATACAAGCCAACACTGGTCAGGAATTACCTCCTTGATAAGAGCCGTCAGATGAGCATCGCGATGGGTCGGATTGGATGTACTCTGCACACTCGTCATACGAACAGTCAAATTCTCAATCCGTGACCGTGTTTCGACATTCTCCGCGCCGCTATTCAAGTCCCTCCCTCTCGACATCGTCTGCGCAACGCTTCGATAGGCCTCTCTCTCACCCAAACACACAGCCAACCCATACTCACGACGACGAGCGCCTCATAGACATTCAACGACAAACTGAGCGAGGGACGGATTGACAGACCGACAGGTCAAAACAGGAGTCTCGAACGGAGAAGCCAAGTTTTCAGGGTACCCCCCTCCGGTGATAACGTTGTGGTGACGGTGTAGGGAAAACCGGAAGCGCTTATGGAAAGCGCCGTTCCAGAAAGACAACTCGATGAACGCGGGAAAACCGTATTCAATAAGTGGAGGATCGTGAGCTCGGTGACGATGATCACTGCCGGCAGCGAATGGGGCTCTGAGGCGAGGAACACTCACTGCTCCAGTAGTAAGAATACGAATGACTGTGTAGTTGTCGCTGACCTCGAGCTTCCGATTGTATACCGTAGCCCCTCGTCTTCCCCGTTCCACGAGGCGGAACGGAGTGAGCTTGTTCACAGCTCGTGAGTTTCATGCTGGAGGGTTCGACTCTGGTACCGTAAGTGAGAAAAAAGTTTGAGACACGGCTAATTTCCGCTGGGGTGATCCGCCACAGTATGGACAGAGCCTCTAGCTGTACGTCTAGAAGCATTCTGCTCTTGGGCGCCTGCCTGCGCGAACTGGGAAAATCCGGATTTTCGCAGACCTACACATGCGGGAGTCTGTGTCAGATCCAATCGGCGGCCTCATCATTCAAGCTCTCTTAAATCCCTGGCGGCGTACTCCGCCTTCGTTTGCCAGGCACCCCAATATTTGGCGTTCCCTTCGCAACGCAAGTTTCCAGGAGTATGGCTTTTCTTGACTCTCACAGGACATGGAGCCCCACACTCATCTCGGCACACCCCACTCCCTCGTTGCGGAAGAGTTCCTCGAAGCAGGTTCAGGCTGGAGCTCTTCAAGAGGGTAGGATGAATGTATATGAGAAGTTGGTGGAGGCTTGTCCCCCAGGCCTCCGAAATACGAACACCAAAACTGAAATCATAGAGGGAGCGAAATAAATTATGGTACCTTTTTACGCCAGGGTTGAAGGAATACATGTTCACAGCACCCCCTGATTGCGGTGGCCCGCAGATAGGGGTCCTCCCTTTCCCCCGAAACCGCTCACCCGAAACCGCTCACCCGAAGCCGTTACCCCGTACCAGAAACCCTTTCCTGATTCCGAAGCGAGTAATGTTGAGGATTTCTCCTTGTGCAATCTGATCGGTTTTGCGTAGAGGAAAACAGTCGCATATCCCGCCAACCGTGAATCCGGAATCAATAATTTTAAATTTGCTCAATATCACAATAAATTACATCAGGTCTTGGCAGCGTGGTGCGGCCCACGGGCCTGATCTGAGCTCCACAAATATCACAATACGTCGATGTTACGAACGAATAGTGAACACTCGATTCATTCGCCTGCTGTTCCTCGTTCGTCTCCAATAGCTGTGTGGGGGTTGGCATCGAAGCGAACAATCGGTGACACGGATCGGGAGGTTCCAGCCTAGATACAAAAGATATTCCCCTTCGTGAAGTTTGAACAAAAAACCGACGGGCCTAATTTGTGAGGAAAGCCTGTCCTCTCACAAAGAACACAATACGCGGCGGCACTACGGAAGCGCCCGCCAAGGTGAGGAGTCTCTCTCAGCATAGGGAAGATTCTACAGAATTGAGGCGCTGGAGACTGCTCATCGCAAGTCGTTTCTGATGAATCATCGAGTCGAGCTATATAATTGCTCAAGAAGTTGCATCCGCTGGCCGCGCTCTCAGGGAAGGCGATTCCATCAAAGTGTGTCTCATGATCGCAGCAAACGAGTGTGCCCTGAATGTCCCGAAAAGTTCACCGATTTGAGCTTCTCAGAAGAATCGTAACAAGGAGAACCGGTGAAATCACGACGAATATCACGGAGCAGCTCAGCCAGCGAGGGAAAAACATCGAATCTGAGAGATACTGCCAAATATTACTCGCCAAGTTCCAGCACCGTCATTCCTGGAGCCGAGTGTTAGCGTCTTTGGTCGGTCGACTTCACATTTCTTCCCAATTCCTCAGCCTTATTCGTCTCGACTCGGGGCGCTACATAGAAGCCCCTTACACTTGGAGAGTCCCGGAATCAGGCGACGGTTTCTGGTCGGGGAAAAGGGTTCGGAGAAACGGGCTGCAACCCACCGAATAGCATGAATCCCGATCGATGAGGAAATTCGGGGTTCACGAAAATTCGATTCAACGCCTCCCCATTTTGCGTAGCGAACAAAATCACTATGAGTAGAGATTGTCACAGAATAAGTCATCACACCAGTGGAGTCCTATCCCGATCCAACACTTCCTCTACGTTCCTCAAGCAGTGCATTTCTGACACCTGGCCCGCATTCCAAAGATGACGAACGAGTCCCCGAGGTTAAAAGCGAGACGCGAATCTTTCTCAGTCAACCGATGCCACATATTGCGCGTCTCCGTCGTTGTTAGGCTCATAATCGAATTCGCGCACGCTTCAATCGCACGTGCTCCTTGGTGAAATCCACTTATCCATACAGTATGCCGAGTTCCGCCCGAGTTCCACGGTCCAATTGCTTTGCGTCCGTTAACTGAGCTCAAGATCATCGAGTTCGTTCGAGTTTGCGAGCACGTCGATCTTTAGTGAGCGGCCAAGTTCAGAATGACGGAAACAGCTGGGAAACTCCAGCAATACGTCAGAGGCTCCGGGGAAGGATACTTCGGCCCGGATGGAAGGACCCTCAGATGCGAACTCTGCAATTCATCGAAGAAGGAGTCTAGAGGATTTCTGATTATGGTGACGGATTCCGCTGAAATTTTACCCGCGTTATCCGGACCTCGTGTGGAGAAACCACAGCGAATGTCAGCTCCCGGCGGCCCTTCGCTCGGTTGCAATAACGGATTTGAGACTCCCGAGGAGAAAACTCAAGTCGCGATGAGTCCGCTGAGAATGGTGGTCACCCAGTGGGGGATCTAGTTCAGCGCCGCAGAACGCTTCGAGAAAATACGCTGCGTCGCAACACTGCACGGAATTGAGGCGGTAGCTTTGATAAAATGGGGCGAGATCATAGACAACCTCCAGCTGAGCTCCAGTCTTGCTTTCGAAGCATCCCACTTCTCGCTGCTCCCGCGCGACATTTGACAACCCCAATGCATCGAGCTTTGCCTCGATGCTTCACTTGGTATCTCAGAAAACGTCGAATGGGTTATCGAGTCAGCCAAGAGCAGCTCTAAACGGGGACAAGTTCCGGAAAGTTGCGGATCAGAATCCTGGTTTGATCTCACTGGTTCGCATTCAGATGATCCTCCGAGGTGAAGGATACAGTACGCACCTCCTTGACCTGTGCGGATGCGACCTCCCGTCATTCAGCCACACCCCGGTCTCGAGCGTTGAATTTGAGATATTGCTCTCCCATTCCAAGACACTCCCACGAAGACGTAAACATCATCTGACTCCCACGAACGTCGAATTCCATCTGTTTCAACGTGTAGTATTAGCAAAAGCGAAGCACTTTGAAAATCGTCTTCCAGAAGGGATTCCGATTGTGTGTGATGCAGGATCCGCGCTCTCTTTCGCTGCCTCCCAATAATGGGTCAGTATCTCGATTGAACACCTCGGGTTGCAGGACGACGGTCGCGAATCCCCGATTCTCCCGTGTATAGTGTAGCTCCCAGCTGTTCACCGAATACAGTTCGTTAGTCCAGCTTCTCATTCTGTCTGTTGTGCCTGATTCCACCCATATTGCCTGTTCCAGACCAGAGCCTGCCTCTTACCACAGGGTGAACTTCCTTAGACTCTCCTTTAGCGGTAAAGCCAGGACTTGATTCAGGGTCGAAATTCGATTCCTCCTGATTCTGAGCTCTCGCGTAAGCGCAGTTTCCAACAGGCTCGAGTGTATGCAGAGTCGACGCACTTCTAGAAGATTTTTCCCACGACTCAGCGCTGGGAACACCGCTCTTGATCCGAACTGCCCTAGCGCTCCTTCATTGTCTCGTTTTCACCATATGGTCTGGGGATTCCAAGGCCGACTCGAGCGAGTTCAGAACAGCATGAGCTCGGAAATGACACGTCCATTTTTTGCCTATTCTCCTCCTATTCCAACCTAGGGACGTTGTTCTTTTCGGCCAAGCTGAACGCCTGTTTTGCCTTGCCGATCTTCCAAGCTTTACCATTGGGATACCGTTGACAAGTAAACTCTCGGTTTCTTGAAAATTAGATCCGGCTCAAGCGGTGCGCATCGGATCCTACATCAAAAAATAGGGAAAACGTCCATCGTCGTTCTGGGCTGAGGCCTTCAGAAAATTATGAGAGATTTTTCATATTCTACGGCCATGTATACCCCTAGCATGAGACTTATTTTCCTAGCCGTAACTCCTCAGGGAAGCCGATTTCGGAAATTTCACTGATGGCGAAAGTTTCTTGCTTCGAGCCAAACTATCCGAGAACGAAGTAACCGGGTCGATCCGATAACTTTTTCTTTCACCTCAAAAGTCACTGGGCGCTCATCTCATTTGCCCGCCTGGAAACGCGCCGACAACTCGGCTTCCGCAGCAGACTGGAGTAAGTCATCGCGAACGGCTCCTGGCTCGGAAGAAAAACGTTGATTTCTCGCGGCTCTTCCGAGCTGTTATTCGTCGTACTGTAGGTGGGATCGAAAGGAATCTTTCCGTTCTCAATTTTTTGAAATCGGTCGAGTATCGGCGATTCCCTATGAGGTTATTTCAGGGGCCATGGATCAAATTAAGGAAAACCCGACGAGCCCTAGAGAACGCCACAGTGATGTGATTCTTAGATTAAAAATGCGAAAAGGTGCGCCCCTTCGAGAGCTTCGGATGACAAAATAAAAAGCTCTGGAATTGAGCTGGTCTCTGAATGTCAAAGCTTATGCACAAAAACCAAAAAAGGAAGCGCTTTTCTTCATCGCCGGAAAGAATATCTTTTTGAATCCCCCCGTCCCCAGGAAAAAAATGCCCGTGATGGTTTCGGCCAAATACGTGATCTTTATGCGCCACCATCACTCTCTCCTGAGCCTGTCCCTCCCTCTGAGGGGATGAAGAGATCGGTCAACGCTTCCGCTGGGCGCAGAACTGATGGGAGGTGCCCAGCATGGGGTAAGTAGAAGACTGAGGCCGCGTTAAGGCTCCGTTCCGGCACTCATACCAGTAGCGTCGGATCTCTTCTAGGCTGTCTCTCCCGAGCTCGTAGTCGACGTAGACGCGATAAGTTGTGCGTTCCCTGTGACGCCACACGATTTCGAGATGAACCATGGTGAGTGCTTCTTTGATGAACGTCATGTTGACGTTGTTTCCGCCGTCCATCGCTTCCGCCAAGTAAGATGAAGCCAAATTGATTTGGTATGGTCCAGAAGTCAGAAGCAGTAGGTGGTCTCTCGTCAGCTTCGGGAAGTCAGTGTGCTCTGTGGAGGAAATTCTCTCGAGAGCCGACGGTCCGCGACCCACCCTGCGCGAAGGACTTCCTCTGCGAGGTCATTTTTGAGCGCGTGGCGTCGCTCGATTGGGTCGATGGACTGGAAAGACATGTTACTATCCCCCCATGATCGCTGGCCAGAGATTCTGATCCTGTAAAACTTGGGGGGGGGGGGGGAAATCCCAAAAAAATCGTAGTGTCGGCCGAAAAAAAAATCGTAGTGTCGGCCGAAAGAAAAATCGTATTTTCGGCGATAAAAAAAATCTCCTTTTCGTTTTTATTTTTTTTTCTGCATAAGCTCTGACTCTCAGTGACCTTTCGATCCAGCTCAATTCCAGAGTGCGCACTCGACGCCGTCTATTTTCGCATCTGTCTCGAATCCATCGATTTTGAAGGTATGCGTCTATTTTCGATCCGAACGAGTGTATGCCATTCGACAGCTCTCTTCTTGAGCTTTCCAAAAATAACTCGGTCGGCGCTGTAACCCATCTGTCAATAGTAGTGCGAGATCCAAGGGGTCGATGGCCAAGCCTTAATGGCCGAGACCCTCTCACCGAAATACAGCTCGAAACGGGGAGGCCACGATATGTTGCACCTTGATATGACATGGAGAATCGCTCATATTTTTTTGGGGGGCTCCAGCCCAGAACGACGGTGGACGTTTTTCATCTTTTTTGGTGTAGGATCCAATGCGCACTCGAACTGCATTTGATGTGAGTCCGGGGTCGAAACACCTGCGCGCTCCACCTTGACTGCGTTGCCTTTATGTGCGGTACATTTGAGCCCATATTCCAATAAGTACCTCCCCGCTCGGTGAAAGTTCGGAGAATTCGGATCCGATTGGGAAGTACCTTCATCATTTTCAGCGGAACTCCGCCCTCACTCGGCTGAGCTGGTGTTCTCGCATTCGTGAGCATGCACCTTGACGTGCATTCTTTGCTACCAGATGAGGACGTGTCGCATCCCACTTCCTGAGTAGGATCCTTCCCTGCGGTGCCGGTGGCTTAGCTGACATCGATCATTGTCCAGTGTCGGCTCTTGATAGATGATTTCAACTGTCAAGCTCCATTCACGATCCTGGATTCCTCTTCACTTGGACAATCGTAGAATTTATCGCGCTTTCCATCATCGAGGTCAGGATGAGGGCTAACGTGCCGGGAGCGCTCTAACCGAACATTCTGGTTCCGGATGTCGCGGCCCGCGCATCTCAGGCCCGGCTACTGATGTTTCCGAACCTGGCGACATACTTGCATACTTGCAGTTTCTAGTCTTCGCGGGCCAAAGATCACCAAACGTTCTAGAAAATATTTGGATTTGGAGCAAAGCGTAATAAATTTAGACGCCACTGCATTTCCCTCTCTCTTTATTCTCTCCATTGCAGAGCACACCCCGATTTCTCCTCTCTCCTTGGTATCGTCACAGGTGGGAATATCGTCAATCGCGATTCGTTATCTGGTTGAACGTTCCGAGTTTTCGCGCTGGCTCCGCTCCGATGGTTCGGGGATGTTCGACGAGAGGGGACCGTTGAACTTTGCGATCCGGTCGACAACGAGTTCAACCAACAAACCTATCGCACCTGCAACAGCCCCGAGCGATTGCAGAATCATCAAAGTCGACGACTGATCTTTCAGTTCGGTTCTCGCCGGGCCAGAACTCGCGGGACGCGATCTCATGTTGCGTTTCATGTAAACCCAAGAAATAACCCCCATTTCCTTGAGCTGAGCCAGCTTCCGGTTAGTCCTCTCGAGCAAGCCGCAATCCTTCTGCATGGCCCATGCGATTATGACGTCAACCAGCTCAAAGTCTGAGAGCACCAATAGATCGGAGACATCGCTCGCGTGGTGGATTCCGCTCTCCAGAATACGTCTTTCGTAGTAGGCGACGTGAGTACCGGACGCGACCAACCTCGCTAAAACCTCAGGATCGGTCACGGCGTCTCCCTGATCCTGCAGTAAGAGCTCAGTTATAGGATCGGCGGAGATTCCCCATCGATCTTTGTTGAGAGCTTGCTCGATGAGTCCCGGCGAGACAGACAGTCGGATCGGAGTTTCCACCAAGAACTCGCCCAGAGCGATGACGGAGTCCGGTGGATCTATTCGTCCCGTGTAGCTGAGCATTGAAACCACCTCCGCTGAGATGCATGTCGAGAGCACGAAACACAGAATCCTCCAGAAGAAAATGCAAAGTTCGTAGCTTTTCGACCTGATCATGAGCGATGCCACAAAAAGGAGGCCGACGAGCTGCATGAGGATCCACAAGCTCTCTGTCAAAACCGACCAAATCTTTAGGATTCCTCCGATGGATTGGTGTGAGTTGGAAGTGGGCATCCGCAGAGATTGAGACCACTCTGCGGTCAGGAGCAAAGTCATCCACAGAGCCATACAAATGAATATCCCCACCACGGTGAGCTCTATCCGTTCTGTCATTTCGGCGGCCGAGAATTCATGGGTGACCTTCCGGAGGAGAGCGGACATGGAGTCCAACAACCAGTAATCCGTGAAGCTTATCTGCTCAGGAATCAGCGAAGAAACCTTTACCGCGCCGACAGTCATGTGCGTCTCGCGAAAAAACGTCGGGTCGATAGATCCTTGGCAGCCATCCGCTTTGAACGCTCCTTTACAGTGTACGATGTATTTTTCGTTTCTGAAAACGTATGAGCCTTTGCCAAACACGAGATCAAGAACTTCGAGCTCCAAGCCCTGGGTCGGCCTCGCGAGCTTCTCGTCGGTTTTCTCGAACTGCAAGTAATTCACTTTCTGACGCGCAGCGAAAATCAGTCGCTCCGGCTGCCTAGCGAGCCCACACTTGTTGCAGACCATCTGGGGCTCAGCCAGAGTGAATTTCCGGAACGATTCGGTCTCTTCGAGTATGTAGCTCGCGGGAAGCTCCTCGGGGTACGTTGGAGAGACGAGAACAGAGTCGCAGCATGGATCGTCCACGACCCACGAGCTCGAGTTCAGATTCTGGCAGATGACGCTCAGATGCGGGTAGCACACCCAGAGGGAACGCAGCGAGCTCAGGGTGACACTTTGCGCTACGAAAACCACAAAAACACTCGAAGCGGCGAGGCGGAGGTTGCAGGACGTTCCTGACATGTGCGTCGAGACTCCAAGATTCGGAGTGACATCCAAGTCCCCGTCGAAATAATGAAACACGACCTGTTCCATAGCCCTTCCGGGCCGAGGCTGGGTCTCACCGAAGGCTGCGCACGAGCATGGTCGATTATTGTCGCTGGCCCATTCAGCTCAAAGCTTGAAGTTGTTGTCAATGTTCATGCACCGCACTGCCAACAAAGGATGCAAGAATCGAGAAGCGATGGGCCCGAGTGATCAAGGGTTGCTTCTCTGCGCCCGGAATCGAAATTCGAATATGATGCGGATGAATAGCGCGCCGTTGTTGCAACTCCGACAGACGCGACTTGGGACTCCTGAAAACAAACAAGGCGTTCGGTTTCGAGGAGGACACCAGCTAGCCGGAATGGGAATATTTCAATAGGTATTGTCATTGTCGCTCCATATTCCGAGCTGAATTCGAGGTGGCATGCGACTGCGCTTTTGAGTAATGAAACAGCTCACGCTTGAAAGGATGGCAGAGAAGGACCTGGCTGCGATGAAATGTTGCTCTTAGAACTTGTCTCTGCATGTGTTGACTTCAAGGACCACGCGCCATTTCGACGGAAATACGTAAACAAAACTGTGTACGTACCCAAGTCAATAATGTATCGCAGAATCGTTCCTGTTTTCCGTCGCAGAGTCCGAAGAGAGATCCGAAACCTCCGGCCGATTCATTCCCGGGCTGACAATTCAAGAGGATGACGCACTAGACCTCTTATGATTCTTCTCCCGAACATTTTTTTCATCCGAATCATTCTTTCATTCGACCCAGAATCGAATCATCTGATTTTAATGGAAAAATGATTCGAATCGAAGAAATGATTCAGATCACGATCATCATCGAAGAGCTCAAGATCGTTTCCAGGCATTTGATCCGAAAAAATTCAGTCCGGAATCCACTGATTCGATAATCCACTCGGAATCCACTGATTCGAAGAGACTCGAGACAAAATTACTCGAATCTTCCCAACTCTGATCAGGTTGCATTCAGGAACCCTATCAACAGTGAATCGGAGCGGCGAGAAGAAGCGAGATCCACTCGCTGTAAGAGAAGGACAGAGGAACCGAATATCACACTCATAATGACACCAGGAGCAACAAGCTTCTCGCACAAGCCCTCACGTCGGGGACGCTCAAAACGAGAGAATCGAGACGCTGAAGCATCCCAACGAAGCTCCCGAATGAGATGCGGGTCGGGGAACGGGGCCGGTAAGGTCCAGCAACAGCTCAGTCTATGCGAAGACTCGATCAGGAGTTTTCTGGATAACACTGACGCGAGAAACTGCAGCGCGAAACCCGGGAAGTCTCAACCACAGCGGTGATTCCGCTTCATTCCCACCGGGAAAAAAACGGAGAACAACCAGTCTTTTTGCCGGGGTACTATGAACGTGCTCCGTCTGGGCGGTGTTGAAGGGTGATGGACGACAGGGCACTTCAGATAACGCCTCCAGCGCTCGCTTGTGTATGCTAGGACCCTTCCTCCAGTTGTGTGTACGAGGGAAGCGATCGCCCCCCATCCACACACACGATGGGGATACTGTCCCGGGTGCTGATCAGATTCAGCTCGATTCCGGAGGAATCCATGATTCGACTCCAGACGTAGCGCTCTCATTTGTCAGGGCAGCACGGTTTCTCGGTCGCCTCTTTGAGCTCTCATCTGTCTGGAAGAAGCGCATCTTCGCTGCGAGGAAGGGATGGCCATGCAAATTTGCTTCCCACCCTCCCCCCAACCGAGATACCTGTACAGCCCACATTCTTCCTCCAGCCGGTAGGTGGAGTCGTCGTTGGTCGGAGCGGGGAATACTCACTAAAGCCCCTCGGGACCGAGCCCGGGCTGTCACTCCTCTCGAGGTGCTGACACGGTGATGGGAGCCCGGCGTTGCTTCCGTTTTCACTACTTCGATGCACGCATACGGCCTACTTCGTTTGGGTGTCTTCTATCCCCCATTTTTAAAGGTCTTTAATTGATGAATTGTTCTTGGTGATATGCTCGGTCGGTTTGGTCGGGCTCGCTTTCGCGGAACCCCGCCTTACCCTCTTCTTTCGGTGTATACCCCCCCCTCCCGGTGGAGCCCATCCATTTCTTTTTTCTTCTGGTTTTCGTTGGTACTGCTGCGCCGCGCCGTTCGGCGGTGCCTGTTGTTTGCAGATTCCTGATACTGGGGTCTCGTCTCGGTCTATAAGATGATTTTGCTCGTCCTGCTCTATTCTTCTGCAGACGTAATCATTCTATCTAAAGCTTCCGGGATCGATAGGGTAGTGAGCCCTCTCCTCTCCTGGTTGGAAGCTTGGCGGCGAATGACACAATCTTCAGGATCGTCCTCGTCCCCTGACGAGCATATGATGCACGTTGGCGAAGGGGCTTTTCCCGCGAAGCACAGGAATTTCTGAGAATTCCCGCGTCAGGACTTGCGTAGTGTGACGCGACAGTTCCCCATGTTCCCTCTCACTCCATGTATCTATTATTGAGATGCGTTGTGTGTCCACCGTCCTCTTTGGGAGGAGTTTGCCATCTGGGGATGGGCTTTTTCTCGATGTCGTCTCCCTTCGGGATCGGTTCCTCTTTCTCGGAGCCCTATGGGGCGTCGAGCTTTTTGTCAGCCTCCCGGAGCGCGATTCTCTTTCCTATGATATGTTGCAACGGCGGTGTTCTTGCTAGGACCAGAACCGCAGGGGTGAATACCGTGTGCGGTAGCTTCTAGTGATGCTGGCCGTGACGTTCCCCTCTGGGGGGAGAGAACCCCAGGATTCTGTCTGTTTCCGCAACTTCGATTCCGTGGCCGTGAACGAAGTTCCCGGAAGGGCTCCCTCTTTCTTTTGATCAGCATCAGGGCTTCAGATTTTTCAGTGCATAGAGTGAGCCTCCATGAAGAGATGATCTCCCAGCTGTCTGAAACTTTAATTTCCAGTTCTGCTACGGTTCTAGCGAACGCGATGATGACAAGATCATCGGCGTACGCGATCGAGAGGACCTCATCGCGCATTCAGAGTCTCCGCACGTCATCGTAGCCCACGTTCCAGAGGCTGGAGCCGAGCCCTGTGGTACACCGACTCTTATCCTGTGTCGGTTTCCTCTTTCGTCTATGATCCACCGGTTCTGCAGGTATCGAGAAATGATTTTCTGGAGATAGAGTGATACATGGCGGTCTCTTAGCTTGCGAAGGATGACTTCGCGTTCCACTGAGTTGAATGAGTTTTTCATATCTAGTGAGACCATTGCGCGAATTATTCTGATTCTCCATGACACGGCTCGTTCCTGTCGGACTTCCCTCGTGGTATAGTCCAGCGCTGTGAGGGTGTATCTTCCTCTGCGGAATCCAAGTTGTGCCTGGGAGAGCCGATGGCCTTCTCCCAGGCCGCTCTGAAGTCTGGCGTTGATGATACTCTCTACTCTTTTGGCCACGGTGTTCAGCAGACAGGTTGGTCTGTAGGCGTAATTCATTCCGGGCTTCGGGATGAGGACTAGTTTTGCCGTCTTCCATCCACATGGGAAGGTGCCTTCTTCCAGGATGCCGCTGACCATATTTGCGAAGAGGGACGGCCATCTTTGCATGAGCGTCTTGGGGGGATACCGTCCGGTCCGGGGGCTTTCACGGGGATACACGGTTCGCCGTCACCTCAATTCCTTGGCTTGTTACCTTCGGAATGTCCGCGGGTTGACGGCCGGGAGCTTACGGAGGAAGGCTTCTCCTGGTGGGAAGATTTTTCCGACCGCCGTGATAACCGCCTCCGAAATGAGCATGAGTTTCTTTTGAGAGTGTTTTTCTCTAACTATCTTGTACGGGAGTCCCCAGGGTTCGTCTCGATGAGTCCCCTCCATTTGTTTCTCTCGGCTATGGTTATTCTTTTTTGGTATATTTCCTTGGCCTCTGTGTATGCCGACGATATTGCTTGCTCTTGCTTTGGAATGATGTTCCTACTTCTTCAGGATCGTGTGTAGGTCCTCCTTTTGCTGATGCAAGCCCTCCTGAGCTCAGGTACCTCCTGAATCCACCGGTACACCGGCCTTCCAGGTATTCTGCCCAGCTTGGATCGTGTAGCGACTGCGAGAGAACGCCTCCTCCAGGATGCTCGAGATGTCTCGGTCGCCGGGCTCGGTGCCTTCCTCAATGGGCCTCCTGCATCTTCCGTCGATATTATCGATTGGGGAGGATCTTTGTGAGCGTCCCTGCTCCTGGTACAGGCGGGTTTTCGTCGAGGACTTCGGTGACCTCGAGCTGGATCTCCTGGTGGTCACTGTTTGATTCCTCTTCGTCATTGACCATCCATTTTGGGATCTCATCTGGTCTCGCGCTCGTGGTGAGGTCCACGATGGAGCTTCGGTTTTCCGTGAGGAATGCTGGGGTGTTCACTTCATTTACTGTGTATTGGCCCGCGGACGCGAGTGAGTTCTCAAGCTCCCGATCTCGCCGGGAGTCGTGGGTATTTCCCCATGAAGTCGAGTGTGCATTGAAGTCCCCCGTTACGATGATGTGTCCTCGTTCCCTGTGTCCGCTGTCTTCAGTATTAGAGCTCCCATATGACCGGACATTTTTCGTGAAAAGACATTTTGCCTGAAACCGGTCAAGGAGGCGGACATGCAAATTTCGGACTTTCTCTAGATAAATTGAGCATTTGAGAGGATTGAATGAGGACCCCTTTTATCGGACTAGCTTAGGTACCGTCACAGGCTTTTTATTCGTCGAAAAGTAGGTCCGCATAAACTGTATCGATAAGGGCCTCTTTGTGTTCGATCGTGACAAGCTATGTCTCCTGTCCGAAAAAAGGTTCTTGTACATGGAAAAGAAACGGGTCATCGACTTAGGGTTTCAGCGAGAGCTGTCCGCAGGTTTTACTTTTATCTTCGAGACGAACAATTTGATTTCCTCAAAATTTTCATGAGGGTGGAATGCGGTGCTCAGAAATGTACCCCAGCGTGTAATCACTGGCTCAGGTGGTTTCATATCGACGAGGCCGCCAGAGGGCATTACCTCCATCGCTCCGCTCCGCAGATAAAGAGCGAGGATCGATATTCCGGCTGCTGGAAAACCGCTCTTCACTCATCCCCTTACAATCCCGGAATCATTTCGCGCTCTGTTGCCCGAAACCCATCGATTTTTTCGATGGGGAAATTCATTCAAAGTCATGGTTGGCCACTCGATCTGTGAGCCTGAAAACCGGACATTTCCGCTATTCTTCTCATTAGGAGCTATTCTAATGATGCTTCTGGGGCGACCGATGAGGTCATCAGGTCACCCTTGTCTCTGTTAGGTGGAAAAGGTGGAACGGTTGCTACTTCGCGAAGAACCGCTACCCTCGTCTGCAGGGCTCGTCTGCCCCCAACGTGAGAGGGTAAAATCAGGATGAGAACGCGTATGAATCACGCCACACGAAAATTTCAAGAGCCAAACTGGGAACGTTAATTGACGGCAGCAAAATCGATTTCTCGAGCTTGTCGTGCGAGTCGCAAGGTCTCTCGTCGACGCCTAGGGTGATACCCTCGAATGAAATCGAGTCAATCCATAGGGAAACTGGGTTGCGTGATCTCGGCACGGCTCGGGGTAACGATTGAGTAGAGTTCAATGTGCGATGTTAGAACTGACGCGATACAGCTTCGGAGATCAGAGACAATTCCACAGATCGGGCTCATCTGGAGATGACTCTGGAGTATTTGGCGGGATGGAATGGAAACGCTCCTCGCGGCCGAGGGAGATATCTCCGTCTCTTAGGTTTTTTACCGACCCACGAGCTCTCGTGGTTTGGGTACAGTCAAAAAATGACGCCGGCCCTCGGCAGTGCGGCGTGCGGATCGGCCGCACGCAGCCGATCAACCCGGCTCTGATGTGGTTCATTCTCAAATCTCGTCAAATAACACGAATGAGAGATGTATCCACGAAAAAGCGAAACGGAGAACATCGAGCTATGGCTGGTGCCACGAGCTGGTGAGCCCGCGTCGATGCCAGTAATCATCATGTTCGAAAGAGGAGCGGATCTCACGAGCAGTAAATATTTTTCTGCTCGCGCTTTCAGCTCGAGTGAAGTCTAGTGCTGAACTCGGAGGAGAAACTACTTCTGGCGTACTCCTCAAAACGACATCTTTGGTTTCCGTTCCGAATCGCCAGAATCGGGTCGGCTCTCGTTTCACCGCTGCGAATCTGCAGCTTAGAGCACAGCACACTCACTACTCCAGGAGCGGCTGGCCGACCGGCGTGCGCGATCCACCCCAGAACTCCTTTGAGTTTGGTTTGAGGCCGAGCAGAGAGTATGAAGCGCCGAGTGACTACCTTCGATACTCTCGTGAGGAGTGTGAAGCAATTCATCCGGCCGGCACCTTCAGGTCCTCCCTACGCGTTTCCCCTCCAGATCGGTGATCCGATGCTCCGGATGCGAGCAGAGGAGGTCAAGCTCGAGGTGAGGCTGGAGCAAATCGCACAACATCGGTCTTTTATTGCGTTTGTCCCGTTCTCCTCGCGGGAGGACTAACAGCTTGGATATTGGCATCTCATTATGGAACGGGACGCTGCATTGTCACTGGAGTTTGAGGAGAATCATTTCAAGTTATCGAGCAGGAAATCAAATCTGAGAAGATACAGCGACTGCTGAAGAACATGCGTTACGTCTTCTATCGATCAAAGTCAATCGGAATCGCCGCGCCACAGGTCAGTGCAGAGACGCAACCAGGGCAGCGCATCCGCCTTCGGGCAGTCTTCAAGTGGCAGCTCCATATCCCGATTTTGTATCTGATCGGCCCCTACTCCCCGCTCTGCGTGCTTCTTCTAGGTTGGAGTCCCCCTAAGAATCTTCATGACTGAGCTCACGGAAAAAGAGAGTTCTCTCCATACTTCGGGAGGACGGGAAGAGCAGAAAGAGGCGCCTTGGCCACTGAAGGCAAGTTTCTTGATAGTGAGGGGGTCACTTGTCATGATCAGGGCACGGAATTTGTGCATTTTTTTGAAACTATCCCATCAATTGCGATGAGGGGCGAATTTCGAAAAAAAAAACATGAAATCTATGCCCTAGTCATGGTGCATTCGACGCGGAAGAAGAACGTCGACTCGGATATTTATCTGATGTGAATTGTTCGAATTCATCGATAGGTCTTCATCAATCCCGAGCTTGAAGTATGCGACAACCGGACAATAGCCCGAAGTGAAGGATGCATCAGTTTCCTCGGCTACACTGCCTCCGTTCCGCGTTATGCGAAAATCAGAGTGAAAGGTAAGCTTACAGAGGACGAAATGTTGGAATTCATCGTGTTTATTTTCCACCCATAGAAACCGCAGTTCTCTAAAAGGTGACCAGTGGGTATCGTATAGAACGCCAGTAACGAACCGTTCTTTGTCATTCAGGCTTCAGCGAAGAAGGTGAGCCGGTCGAGTGGGAAGCATCTGGTCTCGCCGCACGGATCGTACAGCATGAGATTGATCATCTCAATGGAACGATGTACGTCGATCGTATGGACTGCCGCACGCTCGAGTTTTGTCAGTGGCAAACGGCTCGAAACCGGAAGATCTAGGAACGATGGTTGACAACTCATAGAATTATCGTTCGGTGACTAAATTGCTGTCATTCACAATCGCGGCTGTCCGCATTAACTCGGAGTGAAGTAAAGCTGTCGAGGTTCAATGCTGGAGTCAATGAATTTCCTTTCCTGTGCGCAGAAACTGAATCGGATTCGAAGGAAATGTTACGTTGACAGCCAGGTCGAAGTGGTTCCGAGGTGACCGAGGCGGGTGCAGTTCTCTGCCCAATCACGTCAACTAGTGCCTTCCTTGAATATGGAATAGTATCGACGAATGAGGAAACTGAATTCTTCACGGAAAATATTTTATTGCATTACATTGAATGTTTACAAATGCGATGTCGTTTGAATAGTCGTATGTACAGCACATTCTGAACTGAGTTGGGGTATATGGCAATATAAAGGATGCATTAATATCCTACTGAGAACTTTCGGTGACTAGAGTTCAATCCACTTCCTCGACCGTTGGTCCGCCAGCAGACGGCATTGGGCCTTGTCCGTTACTTTGGTAGATTTTCGAGACAATCGGTCGGCAATGTTGCTCGAGCTCCTTCTGTTTGTGCTCATATTCTTCAGCGTCTGCCAACTGGTTCGCATCGAGCCATGAGAGAGTTTGCTTGACTCGTTCAAGGACTGACTCCTTGTCTGAGTCGGACACTTTGTCCTTGATCCTGTCGAAATCCGTCTCGAACGTTCCTTTCAAGCTGAAACAGTAAGCCTCGAGGGCGTTCTTCGCAGAGATCTTCTTCTTCATCTTATCGTCTTCATCTCGGTACTTCTCAGCTTCGTTCACCATGCGCTCGATGTCATCCTTTGAGAGTCTTCCTTTGTCGTTGGTAATAGTGATCTTGTTCTGTTTACCAGACGATTTGTCGACCGCCGAGACGTTCAGGATTCCATTGGCATCGATGTCAAAGGTGACTTCAATCTGTGGAACTCCTCTGGGTGCGGGGGCGAGTCCGGTGAGGTCGAAAACGCCGAGCCTATTGTTGTCCTTTGTCATCGCTCGTTCTCCTTCGAAAACTTGAATGGTGACAGCTGGTTGGTTATCGGCGTACGTTGTGAACGTCTGCGTCTGACGAGTTGGAACGGTGGAGTTGCGCTTGATGAGAGTAGTCATAACTCCGCCAGCAGTCTCCAACCCCAGGGACAATGGTGTGACATCGATCAAGAGCAGATCTTGTACAGCTTCAGATTTGTCGCCGTTCAGAATGGCCGCCTGGACTGCGGCACCGTGGGCAACGGCTTCGTCGGGGTTGATCGATTTGTTCAGTTCTTTGCCGTTGAAGAAATCTTGCAGAAGTTTCTGGATTCGAGGAATTCGAGTGGAACCTCCGACCAGGACGATTTCGTGGATTTTCGATTTGTCCATCTTGGCGTCTCGCAGCGCTTTCTCCACCGGCTCGAGGGTTGAGCGGAACAGATCTGAGCAAAGTTCTTCGAATCTCGCTCTGGTGATGGCAGAATAGAAATCGATCCCTTCGAACAGGGAGTCGATCTCGATCGAGGCTTGAGTCGACGAGGAAAGGGTTCTCTTTGCTCGCTCACAAGCTGTCCTGAGGCGTCGCAGAGCGCGGGCGTTCTTCGAGATGTCCTTCCGATGTTTGCGACGGAACTCCTCGACGAAGTGGTTCACCATGCGGTTGTCAAAGTCTTCCCCACCGAGATGGGTATCACCGGCTGTTGCTTTGACCTCGAACACACCGTCTTCAATCGAGAGGATAGAAACGTCAAATGTTCCTCCGCCCAGATCGAAGATGAGAACGTTGTTCTCGCCCGAAGTCACTTTCCTTTTGTCCAGGCCGTAAGCGATTGCAGCAGCCGTTGGTTCGTTGATGATCCGCATGACGTTGAGTCCGGCGATGACACCAGCGTCCTTCGTGGCTTGACGTTGCGAGTCGTTGAAATAGGCCGGCACCGTGATGACAGCGTCCCGAATAGGCTGACCCAAGTATGCTTCAGCGGTTTCGCGCATCTTCGTCAACACCATGGACGAGATCTCTTCCGGATAGAAGCTTTTGCGCTCACCTTTGAAGTCCACTTGGATTTTGGGACGACCTGAATCGTTGGCTACTTTGAATGACCAGTGTTTCATGTCACCCTGGATACTGGAGTCGTCGTAGCGTCGCCCGATGAGACGTTTCGCGTCGAAGACTGTGTTCTCGGGGTTCATCGCGGCCTGGTTCTTGGCGGCATCGCCGATGAGACGTTCGGTATCTGTGAAGGCAACGTAGGATGGAGTCGTTCTGTTGCCTTGCTCGTTGGCGATGATCTCCACCTTTCCGTGTTGGAAAACTCCAACACAAGAATAGGTGGTGCCGAGATCGATTCCGATTGCTGGCCCTTTAACCATTGTGAGATGCTGACTGGTTGATGGTAGGCTTCACTGAATCCGGTATCAGGATGTGGCGCTGGAAGAAGTTATTTCGAACTCGTAGGCTTCTGAGTGTAACTTGCGTTTTACAACTGAGTTTGCACGTAGAGTCGCGAACTGTTCGCGTTTGTCAACCAACTTTGAGCGTCTTCGGTTAGTGATGGTCGAGCTGTCGCGCGCCGATCTTATATACCCGCAGCAGCGCCGTCTAGCGAGTACCAGCGCAGTCGGGCAAGTTCTCGACGGTTCGGGAGCGCCTGAAGAGCTCTTTCTCGGCACTTCTGGAACAGAGCCTGAGTCATTGCTGGAATAAACTTGTTAACCCTTACTAACCATGATCAAGGAGAAGGATTGGTTGAGAAATTGAAGCTGTGAAGACCTCAATTTTGTTGTTCGGTTTAGTATTGTGTCAGCACGAGCTCAGGCTTGAGCTCGACCGAGCCGAAAGCGCCTGAGATGGAAGGCTCCAATGATCCACTTGTCCTGCATGCCACGGCCACCATATCTAGCTCAATCAACTACCGATCCATACCAACTTCTCCTTAACGGTCGCGAACCCATGACCACGACTCACCATTGGGGTGTAATTGAGAAATGCAATGCTGATTCGCTCCACGCGGGACTAATGGAATGGGAGTGAAGGTTCCGATCAAAAAATCATCTTCTACATGCGATCGCCCATGATCGATGTCGAGGATACGAAGGTGTTGATCAGGAAAGTGCGGATGTGCACGAAATTCGCACATGATGCATATAATAATGCATGTTCTGAGCCATCTTAGCGAAAGATGTGTCCTTATGTCGGGAGTAGGCATGAATTTCCGAGACTCGGAACTCGGAAAATAATTTCCGACTCGAAAATTAATATTTGACTCGGGAACGGAGATCCATCATCAACGGACGTTTCCAACCCACCGAAATCACTACCTGGGTCCTCTTCCCAGGTGTCCGTAAATGGATTCCCCGGCCAGAGACTGGCCTAGACACCTCGCTGGAAGAAGAAAATCATCATATCCTCTTACAGATGCTCCGTTTCCCATGCCCAAGTCGGAAACTATTTCTTGGATGATTTCGGTGGGTTGGAAACGTCCGTTGATGATGGATATCCGTTCCCGAGTCAAATATCAATTTTCGAGTCGGAAAATAATTCCCGAGTCGGAAATTCATGCCTAGCCGGGAGTATGAACATCGGCTGTCTACGCAACGGTGCCTCGGTGCACAGCAGGGTGCCGATGGGCTGATTTCGGGAATGAGTTCCGCATGAGGCAGGTTCTCGAGAAAATCCCGAGGACGCTCACTGAGAAATGTCGGGACGATCTCGCGTGTCGAGTAACCGTGGACATCAGGAGTATGCTGTGAAATATCCCTTCAGAGACCAGAGTTGGGACTCCGCAGACTATATCAGTTGAGACCAGCCCCGTGTCCGACGCTCTGGTAATGAGATGATACCTCCAGAAAACACACCCATGTCCGCCTCCCACCGACTGGGGACTAACCGCGATACCTGTTGCCAGGCATCCTTCAATAATATTACTTTCGGGTCGGCGGAGGCATGAGTCACTGATTTGTGCCCTCAAGATTTCAGCTTCTCATTTTCCGCATGGTATCTACCGCTGTAGAAAACACCGGAGGAACCGTCAATTCAGCTGGGGGTCCAGCTGGGAGATCTGATCTGGAGGTTTCGCCGTCAAAAAGTGACGGGTTTCCTGTGCTGCTGACAGAATTAAGACCCTGCATGCGGTCCAAATCAATGAGGACGGCATGATATTGCGGCCCGGACACTCCAGCCGCAAGATATTTCGGCTCCGAGACTTCTCGTCTCGAAGCCTTCCCGACCGCGGAAATCTCGGCCCATTTCCGCGACCTTCATCCGGGGATGAAAGCGTGCATGGTGCTCATGCATGGTGCTCATGCATACTCGGCTGCTTCGCCCATACGCACGATTACGAACGATACCAGTACGCTGGAGAGAACATTTACGATAAGGGATAAGCGGAAGATTATTTCAAAATTAATATTTTCACGGGTTTTCAGAGAACTCTTGGGAGCCTGTCTTTTCGCTTCGAGCCAGGTGGTCGTAGAATCTCATTTTTTGTTGAGGGTTACCCTTGTATCTCAGGTTGAGTATCGTGCACCATTGAACTTAGAAGCCGTCCAGAACTTTCCCAAATCCACTCCAAACGGGTATAATATCCCCTCTGAGGGGACCAACCAAAGAGAATTGGGTAATCCCGATAGTGACACGAAAATTCACTGGTATCTAGCTCAAGGCAGCAACCATGAAGGACTGATATACACTCGAACTTTCAATCGAGGTAGTCGCCGCTGAGCAAATGTCTCGGGTAAACCTCCCCTGAGATTCAGCTTTTGCGAACATAAGTTTTTGGTTGATAATCACCCGGGCTGAGAGGTCTGGGGCCGAGAAGTCTCAAGGCCGCAAAGTCCTGGAGCAGAAATGTCCGGCAGAAATGAATTTCCAAATTCTGAAATTGATTAGTGGCCCCCCGTATACCAGAGTTGTTGAAAATAGAAGGCACTGAACACAAGAATGATATGTGTTCGAAAAGAACAACACGTTGTCTCGATCACAACCTTCTCGTCTCGCTCGTTGGAGTCTCATATATTTTGGCCAGAAATTCTTAAATAAAGCTGGAGCCTCGGGCCGAGCTTCGCCTCTCCCTTTAATTATATAACTATATGAGCCACTGATGTATTCGATAAACTAGTTGGAAGTTGGAAACTACTGGAAGGGTGTCGAAAGTCCAAGAACTACTTTCTAGAGCCTTCAGGAAGCTCGAGAATGTTCGCGTTTGCTCGAGTGCTCACCAGACGGCGCTGCCACCGCTATATAAGGCTGGAGCAGCGGGAAGTCAGCATCATTCACTAACCCAGTGAACTTCAGTGCGTGTCACGAAACACCTACAACGTTTCGCTCCAAGTGCGAGAAAGTGCTTCGCGAATACTCTGTGATCCTACCCACGTATTTCATTCAATTCCTCTTGTGGAAAATACAGCGCATCAGTCAGCATCTCACAATGGTTAAAGGACCAGCAATCGGAATCGATCTCGGCACCACCTATTCTTGTGTTGGAGTTTTCCAACACGGAAAGGTGGAGATCATCGCCAACGAGCAAGGCAACCGAACGACTCCATCCTACGTTGCCTTCACAGATACCGAACGTCTCATCGGCGATGCCGCCAAGAACCAGGCCGCGATGAACCCCGAGAACACAGTCTTCGACGCGAAACGTCTCATCGGGCGACGCTACGACGACTCCAGTATCCAGGGTGACATGAAACACTGGTCATTCAAAGTAGCCAACGATTCAGGTCGTCCCAAAATCCAAGTGGACTTCAAAGGTGAGCGCAAAAGCTTCTATCCGGAAGAGATCTCGTCCATGGTGTTGACGAAGATGCGCGAAACCGCTGAAGCATACTTGGGTCAGCCTATTCGGGACGCTGTCATCACGGTGCCGGCCTATTTCAACGACTCGCAACGTCAAGCCACGAAGGACGCTGGTGTCATCGCCGGACTCAACGTCATGCGGATCATCAACGAACCAACGGCTGCTGCAATCGCTTACGGCCTGGACAAAAGGAAAGTGACTTCGGGCGAGAACAACGTTCTCATCTTCGATCTGGGCGGAGGAACATTTGACGTTTCTATCCTCTCGATTGAAGACGGTGTGTTCGAGGTCAAAGCAACAGCCGGTGATACCCATCTCGGTGGGGAAGACTTTGACAACCGCATGGTGAACCACTTCGTCGAGGAGTTCCGTCGCAAACATCGGAAGGACATCTCGAAGAACGCCCGCGCTCTGCGACGCCTCAGGACAGCTTGTGAGCGAGCAAAGAGAACCCTTTCCTCGTCGACTCAAGCCTCGATCGAGATCGACTCCCTGTTCGAAGGGATCGATTTCTATTCTGCCATCACCAGAGCGAGATTCGAAGAACTTTGCTCAGATCTGTTCCGCTCAACCCTCGAGCCGGTGGAGAAAGCGCTGCGAGACGCCAAGATGGACAAATCGAAAATCCACGAAATCGTCCTGGTCGGAGGTTCCACTCGAATTCCTCGAATCCAGAAACTTCTGCAAGATTTCTTCAACGGCAAAGAACTGAACAAATCGATCAACCCCGACGAAGCCGTTGCCTACGGTGCCGCAGTCCAGGCGGCCATTCTGAACGGCGACAAATCTGAAGCTGTACAAGATCTGCTCTTGATCGATGTCACACCATTGTCCCTGGGGTTGGAGACTGCTGGCGGAGTTATGACTACTCTCATCAAGCGCAACTCCACCGTTCCAACTCGTCAGACGCAGACGTTCACAACGTACGCCGATAACCAACCAGCTGTCACCATTCAAGTTTTCGAAGGAGAACGAGCCATGACAAAGGACAACAATAGGCTCGGTGTTTTCGACCTCACCGGACTCGCCCCCGCTCCCAGAGGAGTTCCACAGATTGAAGTCACCTTTGACATCGATGCCAATGGAATCCTGAACGTCTCGGCGGTCGACAAATCGTCTGGCAAACAGAACAAGATCACTATTACCAACGACAAAGGAAGACTCTCAAAGGATGACATCGAGCGCATGGTGAACGAAGCTGAAAAGTACCGAGATGAAGACGATAAGATGAAGAAGAAAATCTCTGCGAAGAACGCCCTCGAGGCTTACTGTTTCAGCTTGAAAGGAACGTTCGAGACGGATTTCGACAGGATCAAAGACAAAGTGTCCGACTCAGACAAGGAGTCAGTCCTTGAACGAGTCAAGCAAACTCTCTCATGGCTCGATGCGAACCAGTTGGCAGACGCTGAAGAATATGAGCACAAACAGAAGGAGCTCGAGCAACATTGCCGACCGATTGTCTCGAAAATCTACCAAAGTAACGGACAAGGTCCAATGCCGTCTGCTGGCGGACCAACGGTCGAAGAAGTAGATTAGATAGATCTCTCTAGGAACAAGTAAAGGAATAACTCCATATTTATTTTTGAATACCTGAGCTCAGTATGTGTGAGATGTTCTCCTTTGTAATGATGGCGCATTTGTAAATATCGCATCTTGTATGCTTTTTCAATCGCATTTCAGTCGCAATAAAAATCGAATTCAAGATCATTTCTGAGGGTTTCCTTTCTCAAGGTTCCTATATCACTGGTCGAGCCTATTAGTGAAACTGCGAATATGGGTGATCTTCCGTTATCATCCTCCCATTGCAATGGATCGGTGCCAGGCGATTGATAGAAAGACTTCGGAAAATCATCCAAACTTTTGGTTGTACTCAATAGGGGCGCTCGAATGGAAAATCAGATCTGAATGGATATGCGGTGACAACTTATGAACGGCACTACGAGCAATCGATTGTCCGGGGGTACGAAAGCGTTGCCGGATGAAAGATATCGTACCAAAGTTCTGTAGTAGCTATTATCGTCCGAGATCAATCTTGCTAGTGTCGATCGTTATCCCGTTCAGTCCAGACTGGTGACCCTGGTCGGATCGGAGTCTTAGAAGTGACTTCCTATTGATCCACTATGAGGAAGAATAACTGTTCGGGAAAAAGATGTCTTGCGAGGGCTGCCGTCGAACTCAAGCTATTGAGCCAGCACGTCATACCTAGAAGCTCAGCTCAAGAACTTCTATAAAGCCTTGCGTCTAGCAAGATCGATCTTGCCCAACAACAGGTTCTTCGCGCTTCTTCTGCTCGATTTTCCCGAACGGTCTCCCGTCGAGATACTCGGTCCTATCATCCGTTCTTATCTTCCTCACCTTCAGTCCGGAGTCCCGTTCATCGTACTCAAGGGAATCCACTAGTTTCTCAATACTTCAGATTTCATCCTCATGAACGCTTCTGGGGTCTTTTGTGAGGAATCGTTAACAAATACTATGAAGAAGCGGTGTCCCCCCAGTTCTAACTTGAGTCATCGGGCCATATGGGTCGTAGGTCACCAGTTCCAGTTTCAACCGGGAAATCGCATCGACAGCTCGAGTTTCACGAATGAAGGATGGATTGAGCTTCAACCTGAACTCCGACTGAATCTGGGCCGAGCTGCTCAACAGGCGATTCTCTCATCCATCATTATTCCTACCTTGCCGGGCTCCCGCCCGTAGTCATTCCGTAACGGACTCGGATGTTGGAAATCCGAATATCCTTCGTTTCCATACTGCACGAGGAAAGCAGCACCTGCCAGTGGTGGGGACCACATGATCAACGCCATTCACAAGCCCCTCCGGAAGTTCCTCCACTCCTCCAGGGCCGTGATGAACCGGCCTCCGGTGCTAGATGTCTTTCGCAACATGTCGTGGGAAACGCTTGCGATTCTCCATCTCCCGCCAGGAAGTCGCCTTTCTCCGAGTCGAACATCACATGGAGCCCTCTTTCCGTAAACGGTTTCACTGGAACCAAGCACTGGAACATCGCATAATTCGATAAACTGAAACTCCATAGGCGTGAACATCTCGATCGAGGGAGGCGAACAGATTCCTCTGTCCGGTCTTATGCACACTAGCTCCGGGATCCATATCGAACCAATCGAACGCAGAACATGATGCGATCTTTGCTGTTGACGGGTGCACGAGGAGCCGCTAGACGTGCGCGCGCGTTCCCCAGGCTCGAAACACTGTGTCGATCCCCCGTCCGACCGCCCTCTCTGTGGCTCGTCCCGATCAAGACATCCACGTCCTCCCCTCAGTTGTCCCCGATCGGGGGTGAAAATTCTTTGGCGAAGATCAAGCCCTGCCGAGTATCGCTGGCTCAGAGACGTCAGGGCACCGTGATCTCCTTGCTGATATGAGTCTTCAGGTCAGGACAGTCGATATGTTCGAGGCTAGTCAGTTCCTCGAGGAGTGACATCTCCAGATGGATCCCGCGTGGTTGATACAGGGTTTCAAGTGTTTCCCAGATCTTCTTCCGGACATATCGTCCCAGATCGAAGAGAGTTGATGGCTCTTGATCCCCGAAACGATTGCGGCTCGAGCGCGTTCGTTTCGATGGATATCGATTTTCGAGTTCAGATCGATTCCCGCGAAGGGCCAACTTCCGCATGGGACCGATTCCAGCGTAGAGGCTGTGATCCTGTGGCCTCTGCTCTGGGTGCCCCTCGCTACGCTCGCGAAAGATTTCAATTCTAATTCTGTGTAGACACCATGAGTCACCGTGTTTTCTCGCATCTTGTGGATAAGAGAAGTTACAAAAGCCACTCCGTACCAAATGGATACACGCGCATTTCTCATCCGCGCTGAAATCGGCTTTACCGATCTCGCGCGAGGATTGCTCTGTGCGGAAATTTGCCGTCACCCGATTCTCAACCTCTCGACTTTCTCCCATGAGTCACAGTTGGATGATGGGTCCTAATGGCGGATCGCCAGTCCACTTTCTTCTCCGACTCCTTGTCCGGCATGGTGGCGATTCCACCTCTTCTCATTCGACGTTCTCAGACTCCGGTTGGTTCCGCAAAGTTCTGCTCGCCTGTCCTCGAGATATATCCGATCGAGTAGAATCCGCTGGGGGGTCGTGTCCTGCGCGAACCAGATGACTTCCTCGGCTTCCCGAGAGTGGAATCGTGATTCCGGCTGTGAGGACACGCGGGAACTCTCGATATTGTCTGACCCAGACGTTTCGAAAAGACCGGACTCAAGCCTGCTCGATATTCTGGTTTGGATCCTCATCCTTGCCATCGACGACGCCAGCAGCACAGCCGATGTTACCACAATGACGCACAGCGACAATTTCATGGCCGGGAAAGCGACTTGACCGCGTTGTGCGCTTATCCCTTGTTGGGATACAGCAGGAAAGATACTGACATTGCTGCGACGTCGTTACGAAAGAAATCTCTCATATTCAGTAAGGAGAACCATTGCTGAGCATTCGGAGAAGGACGTGCCTTAGCGTGTGCGTCGTTGGATCCTAACAGGGCCCAACGACGAGCTCTGGGTAGCGCTCCGCTGTCGGCTTGATTGCGAAATCGATCGCTCAGTTATCTCTGTGTATAAGAATCAGGGATCTGTATGTTTGTTTGTGATATGACTTCGATGGACTTCGCTCCACCCTCAACCTAGTCAGTCGAGAAAAAACTCTATGAGGTTCGTAGACAATTCAGGTCTTTGCGAGACCCTGCCCCGAAGGAGCGCAACCGGCTTTCCCAAAAACGCGAGTGTGTACCTTCTCGGGAACACGGCGATCCCGATAAGCAATCACCGAATTACCTGAGCCTGGGAATCATTGTTTCTCATTGAGGAGGGTCAGCACACTGAAGATTCTTATTTCCGTCCCCGAGCACCACCTCTGCTCAACCATGGAAAACGCGGGCTACAAACCTCGTATAGAGTGATCTCCTTGGGATCAGCGGCGGATAACGATACCATTGTCAAAGAATGGCCCGTCGCGTATCTTTCATCTCAAGCCGGTAGATTGCGCGAAGGGGAATCGTTCCCACGCTTGCACAATGGGATGGAATAGGCTATCGACGTCATGCGCGCATCGCCAAATCACTGCTCCCGTTATCTTGGAAGCTGGAACTACCTGCATGATTCGATGGCTCGTGTGGTTGATTCACTACTAGCCCGCTATTTTGTTTCCTACTCCAAGAGAGGATACGAAGAGCTTCGCACGAGAAAGCGCACTTCGGAATTTTCCTGATGAGTGACCTACCGGCAGCTCAGGTCCAACTCTCAATGGAATGGAGGGCCTGCGATTGTTTGGAGGCGAGGCTTATCATTAAATCACCACCAAAATCGCAGTGGAGGAGGAGTTCGGAAGGATCTGTCCTCAGAGCGTAATCATAAAATCGTACGTAATCATAAAATTTCTTCAACATGGATCCCCGCAAGATCAATTCCCTGGATGCCCCTCTAGACATGATATTCTAGTCCTTGATGGGGTGAGGAGTGGTTTTCAGGGGAAGTCCCGGATTATCTTCCCGAGATGAGGAGTGGAGGCCAACTATCCAGGTTGCCTGAACTTCAATGGATCAGAGACGGAAAGGATAACTCAAAATCTCAACGGGTCAACTCCGAGTCAGGAGCATCGTTCGCATCCCTATACTTCAAGAACTAACGACTCCGGGTACTGGCAGTTGCTGTTCCGGAAGCGAACCGCGCAGAATGGAAGCGTTAACTTTTTCAACTCCGAAACGAGCAGCCTCCACCTCTCCCATCCTCAGCGGCTAACTGATTCCTCCAAAGCTCCTCCAGTGACAGGGAATCAGCGCAGAATAAGTCATCAAGATTTACCGTAACAAGATTTATTCAAAGGCAGTAGTTATTACAATGAGCCTAACAATGATACGAGTTGCTCGCTACTGTTCTGCGTGGATGCGGTGGGCTTCATAACAGTTTAATTCTACCTACACCGAACGAGGATGTAACTCAGCGATTTCATTATATGTGACATTATTCCGAGTGGGTAGATGATTTCTCATGAAGTTGGATGCATTCCTCAACTACTCCAGCGGAGCGAACTCAGCGCGTCGTAGTCTCCAAGGAAGCTCAGTAGTATAGATTCTCCACGTCTTCATTCGGATGTTCTTTCACGACATGGTACTTAATCTTGTATCGTCTCTGGAAAGTGAGTGGACACAGCGGGCATCTGCAAAAACACGAAGCGTCACGAGAATAAAAAAAAAGTGGAGCCTGTAACGGTTCATCGGTCTGGGTCCCGTCGATTCTCAACTGCGAACGGCTCCGGTCCGAAACTAACCTAAAGGGTTTGATCTTCGAATGTTTGATTTCATGCCTAAAATAGTGGCTCGGAGCATTCGTTGTGTAGTCGCACTGGGCGCATTTGATCATCTTCTTCTGTCGTCCTTCGATGTCCACGTAGCAAATTAGCTTTTGATCTATGTTGTTCCAGCCGTTGACCTAGAAAGCTCGAAATTTCAGGCAGGACGGAGAATCGCGTCCCTTGGAGCCATGCTCCATCAGGGGCTGGTTCGTTCGAGAAGTGAGTGGGGGGAGCAATCTTTCCATACCCTGGTAAAGGCGTCGTCAGGGGGACTTACCTTGCACCATTGGTTGCCACCCAGATAAGGAGTCATCGACAGGGCGTTGGTGAGAGAATTCATGAGAGATGAACTCAACGGTGTTATAGGAGCAGCTGTAAATCCGAAATTCCTCTTAAGGGCTGAAACCGCACGACTCCACCATGACGGAGAGTCAGTCAGCGCGTGCAAAAGGACCTGTGTGCATGCGAGGGTTAGTCCTACTCGGCGATTCTATAGATGGAGATTCATGCACAGCAAACGGAGCTTTATTACACGGTCACACAGCCGTCGAACGGTACACATCTCCTCACTAAGCGATGGTTATACGGCGCACGAAAAACAAAGCTTCAACTCGATGAAGCCCAGCGGAAAAGCCCTGGAAGCAAAAGTTGCGTTAGTTCCAAACCCTTCACCCCGCGCACTCGGATCCACTCGCAAACCGCACGACAAGGAAGCCAGAAACCCAGAAGCCTGACGACTTGGTATTGACATTTGCTGAAGCAACGCGTTGATTGTTATTGTTGTCGAGTGTGCCACGGTCTCACACCGCGTCAAATGTTATCGAAGACACATGCCGCGGGTTGCATGTGGTCACATTCTTGCCTCCGGAAGCAGCTCGCGATCGAGCGACTCGGCGAATGCCTCCCATGCGTCGAATACGCAAGAGCGAGGCGTCGTTGCCGGATCAATCGGGTTGATTCAGTTGCGCGGAAGCTCCTTGTGATCTGCGGAGCCGACATCGCAGCCCGCTGTAAAGAAGAGTTCTCGGATGAAATGGAAAGCGGAGCCAGGGTTGAAGTCGCAGCGGCTCGGATTCCGCGAGGATTGAGACCAATTTCGATTTGCGGCACAGGAATATTTGTCAGAGCTTCCGGAACAGCTGAAATTCTCGCGGACGAGCACGAACGGCGAGGAATCTCGCACTGGTCCTCCGATTCGTTCAACCCCTCGACCAGGAGCGTTGCCCAACCGAGGGAGTTCAGAGAAGTGAGCATGGAGAAAAGAAACGCGAACCACCTTGCTCCAACCACCTGAGGATCACAGTAAGAAGCACGGAGCGACACACTCCTCCTAAGCGCTCGAACATCGAGGAGTTGAGGACGGAGCGACGAACGATCGCTGGACGAGGAACCACTGAAGAGCTGAGGCATCCAAGATTGCACGAGGCAACACGCTGACGACTGGATGCCATCTCGGCGTCGGTGGCCATGACAGATCGGAGCCAAACCAAATCAAACCCCAGCTCTAGCCCCAGAGACGGTGCTAGAGCGCTCCTCTCTCCCCGACCACCACTCGCCCCTGGAGAGCCAGTCAACAGAAAGAGCGGCGGTCGCCGCTGCTACTTCTGCTGCTGCTTCTGTATGCCCGCCTGCCTGCCTGCCGGCCGGCCTGGACCTGGCGGCCACGGCGTAGAGCGCGTCGGCAAGAAAAACATCGGCAGCAGCGACGGCATCGGCCAAGAGAACCGGAGCCAAGCGGAGGGTCGGCACACCACTGCCGTCGCCACAATCACTGCCAGCAGCGGCAACAGCAACCCCCGGTCGCTCGACCGGTCGTTTGGGGTTGGCGAATATTCTGCTGCCAACCCGAGCTGGCTTGTTGGCTCTTCTGCGTACCTCCCACAAAAGCAATCTTCGGTTGCTCGGTTGGTCCGAGGCTCACCATCGCCACCAAGTCAAGCGACTGCCGCTGAAGCGGAGTTCGCTGGTATTGATGATGACGACAAAAGCCCAAGCTTCCCCGACCGAGTCGGCATGACGCGTTGGCCAACGCGAACCCCCGAAACTTCGAGGAGCCAGTGCAGAGGTGGAAGTTTCTAGAGAAACGGGTTCCGGCAAATGCAAGATTTCCTTCTCGGGGAATTTCTGCTCGGGAGGGATACATGATTCGAGAAAGTGGTCTTTCCACCCTTGTCCGCTCCTGAGGGACTTGCATGCCCATAAATGAGCAATCGAGCGCGGATAAGCGCTCTCATCCCGCGAGGATTCCCGCCTCACACGCTTGAGAACTGCCTTGTTTCGCTTCAATCATCCATTTCCGGCCGTTCCTCATGCTGCGTTCTTGGTATACGTATTCGGGTTGAGTGCTGGTGTGCGGGAACATCGCATTCGGGCTAAAATCATCACAGAAACGGGGGAAAATCGTCAATGCGATACAAAGTTCGCCATCCCTGATGGAGAATTCATAGAGGTGGAAAGCCTTGGATATTCTGCTCCCATGGAGGGGGTCACTCTGACGACTCCTCGGGAAGAACATGGATCTCACTTGGAACTTGTTTCGAAGTTTGCGATCCAATACACTCATGCTCGAAGCAGCTCTTACGGCAATTTGAGTGTGACATGGAAATATTGGAGCTTCAGCACGCTCGATGTATCGATCAAAGCTCATCCAACAGAATATCTGATAATATGATGAGCATGAAAGCGAACGACGATCAGGTTCGGCTCACAGGTCATACTGAGGTTCCCCTCCGAACTCTCTCAACCGAGCGAATCCGAGTTTACCGAGGGTGACGTCGTTCGAAGGTGGAAATCTTTAGGTCAAAGACCCTAGTTGGCACTAGGTCGACTCCACCGCCCAGCTCGGATCTTTTGTTTCGATATCGATCGAGGTCGAGTCCTGAGCTTCATTGCTTCACTGTTTTTTCCGTGCTGAACGTTTGTTTGCTCCTTTCACGCCGGACTCTAGTCCGAGCTCCCCTCGCTAGACGAACCAGAAATGAAAACTCACAGATGCTCATCTGCGCAGGGAGCGAAGCGTTCCAGTTCCATCAGCTGATTGATGGAGAATTTGAGTTCTTTCGAAACTAGATCTTTTTTCTGCGTCCAACGAAGGGATGACTCGCAAGCGGGGAGACCACGTAGTCTTCGAAAAGTTACACGAGATCTCTGAAAATTCGGTTACCATTGTTAGGGCTAGGGCCAGCGTCCGTTCGATGGCAACCTCCGGGAATGCGCACGACGCTCTCGCACGAAGCACACTTTCCGCTGATCGATACGAACTTCCAAATCGCGGGGAACTAGCAACCGATCGATGTTCACTGAGAGCCACTTGAAGTCGTCTTCCATGAAGCAGTCCGCCTGACCGGAACTACTCGCACCAAAGAAATCTGGAGGCAACACTCGAATTTGTTGTGAAAGCGGCAAGCTTTTTTGGCGCCTAGAAGTTCGTCCATGTGTGTTGTGGCGCTGCCTGCCGCAGCCGGAGTGGCCGCCGCTGCCGAGAGAAGCGAATGGCTCGCACTACTACAACAGCTCCTCCGTGGGGCAGCCACGAAAACTGCCAAACGCAGGCAGCGTAGGTCGCTTTCACTCCGGTGGTGGAAGCTCCTTGTCGCATCGACAAGGCTGCTTGGTCGGTGGGTTTGTTCGTGTCGACGACGACGTTCGCTCCAGACGTCGCTGCCGCCGATACCATCGTCGTTATGGTGTGCCTTTACCATCTGCCATGCTCGGCAACGGCTCACCGCGCCAACGGCTACCAGATTTCATACGAATTCTCAGTAAGCGGCCCTGACACGCGGTCGAAGCTACCTACTGTACTTCGGGTTTCAGGCGCGTCATGATTAGAAGAAAAACCTGATTACGGGATCCGCCAGAATCTTTCTTCTCCATTCTGTCGATTGGGGTTATTTCTCCCGAGCGTGCCCGAGAAAGACGTTCACGAGTACCACGCCGGAGAGCAAAGGAGATTTCGCCGTCGTCGAAGTCGGTTCAGATTTGGGAAAATTATTCATTCGCAAGTATTCCTTCATCTCGAATCTTCTTGCTCCTCGAACCCCGGTTCCATTTCTCTGATTTCTCTGATGATTGTTTGTGGTGGAGATCGCAACGATGCGTATTCGAAAAACCAATGCTCTAAAAGAGCTCATATAACGGAGCCTCGGTGTGTTTCTATAGATGAAAGCTTCCCTTGAAGTAATTACCTCAGACACCGATCCGCCTGATCCGCTGGAGCTCGTCAGCTACCCAGCTCTCAACTTGACAGCCAGCGTTATTTGTGGCTTTCATACCAATCACCATCTTCGACTAATGATCAAGTTGTTCGCACGGGAGAAAGAATCAACAATCGGCCAGACTATTGGATTCTCGCAGGAACTGACTGTGAGACGGTTCTCGCTCTCTTCTGAGTGCTTTTCGTTCGACATTGCTCGACGCAGGAATTCCGTGGTTAATCTTGTTCGAAGTAGATTCGGAGAAACCGCAATCCCCATTGACTTGACCAAAACACCGGCTCGCAGCAGCACTGACCGCGCAGCTGGAACCCAGACTAGCCAGAGCGGACGACGCCGGTTTCGAGGGGTGAATAGCTACGCTTCGGATCCGATGCTTGTAGGATCACAATCAGTGGTCAAACACCCCGATGAATCTGTATCTTCTCTTCAGTGCTAAGCACGGTGCTGGGGCGAGGAAGCTTGATGCCGGCGAGGCTGTTCTGCGGGAATCGCCCAAGAGCAGGACGGGAACTCTTAGGCCTCCACGCACTCCCATAGTTCTAGTTTTCCTTCGTTCCGCTATATTTTGATTTTGATCTCCTGTGGAGCTGCACGAATGGAGAAGGGTGTACATATCGCCTCGGGCGTCATTGGCACGGCAGACACGAAGCTGCAAAAGCAGCCGCTCGAAATCGTTAGCGCCGGGGTAGAGCCGATGCCCCAATGGAGAAACCCATACCTCGGGTCGCCAGCCCCAAGAGATCCGAAATCGGAATTGAAGAATCACCTTGAGAGAGAACGATTTCCCAACTCCCAAATTCCATCTCTGAACCTCTCATTTGGATCGTTTCCTCATGTTCCTCGTTTCGGTCGACAAAGAAGTCGAGTCACAGGATACGAGACTGAGAATCTGTGACGGCAACACAGCTGGCCCCTGAAGAAGAAGGAATTATGTGTTTTCCACTCAAGCCCAAACCGAATGGCACACCAGTTGCCGCAGAAACGTCGGTTCCACTCCGAAGAGATTTTACGGAGTGCATAGGAGCTCGGATCCATTTCCGGTACCTGAGAAAATCTCTCACTGATAAATGCCACGTGGGTTAGATACTTCATGAGCTCCCGTACTCGAGAGCTAACGAGAAATCGTTGCTGGTACGAGAATCTGTGCTGACTCGGCGTCGAAATCGAATTAATACCAGCTTCAAGGAACCCCCTATTGATCGGAAAAGGGACGCGTTTAGGGACTCCGCTTATCGGTACAGCCGGAGAGTAGCAATGATTCTTCGACTTCCATCAATCCATCCAGGTCGGTGGACAGGTGGATAAATTTTGCCTGAAATCATCACAGCGAGTGATCATTGAATGAACTCCATGCACGATTCCATTACCCGAATGACGATCATCAAGCGTCAAACCATCTACACATACAGATGCAGCGGCCTTAGTACAGCATCCACGTTGCTCGATGAACATCCCTCCACCAGGGGGAGCGAATCGAAGCGTCATCTGTTCCTCACAGTGCTAAAAACAGCCGCGCCGGGGAGGACCCCGGGGGCACGAGATTCCTGAGAACTTGTCAATCCGGGCTCCTAGATAACCCTAGACTTCGGATGGGGAGCTCGATGTCTGATCTTTGTCCTGAACATATTAAGCGACCGCAACCCCGCATGTTGAAGAGGTATAAAACATGAACCGAACGAATTCTTAACGGCGCAAATTCCTCGACGATTGACTTCTGGTGAATTTCGGGTTCGAGAGAAACTGGAGAGTTGACTCTGACTTGAAGTATGCCGAGCTTCGGGGTTCTCCAACCTTGATCCCGCGGAGCACCACAGTTTATGTTCCTGCGATATCTCAGAGATCTGTTCAACACTGAAACTCTCGTATCGCGATCGAGGCTGCTAGGCTGCTCCGAATTCAGCGTTAGAACAGAAACCTATACAGCAACTTCTGGAGGCTTTTGGGCAGGTTCAGGAGCCGTTTGCTTCATGCAGGACAGCGGGTAGGCCACCTTTCATGTGTCACCGATGGGCATTGAGCGCGGATGAGATGACCTATCTGACGGAATTCAGCCGGACACTTGTTAAACGCGAACTATTTCTTCCCTGTGTGACACCGCTGATGTCTCAACAAAGGCACATGGTCATTCATCCCAGGAATACGATTTGGGGTCGTGCATTTGGGACAAATGAGTGCACTCGATTCGCCGAACCTTTCGGGACACGTGAGGGAAATGGGCAGCTTCTGATCAATATGGTTTACCCCGATGGACATTTAGTTCGCTTCTGCCGTACAATCGCTGTAGTTTAGAGACTCCATTCCATCGAGACGATTCTTGTGGCGGTACAGTGAGGTTCAGAAAAATAGCCACACGCTCTCATACTGCGATCCATACCGCGGAAAGGGATCTCAAGTGGACAACGTAGCACTCAAAGCTTTTCCCCTGAATCGCTCATTCTGGGACGACGGCTTCTTCCCCTCCGTGATGAGATTAGAGTGCATCTCGATATTAACACACTCTCAGATGAACTTCATCCAAGGAACTGCAAAATACGCCGGTTTTTCTCTCTGCATAGGAGTGACTCTACTAACGGCAAGGACAGCGAGAAAGCGGAGTAACCGTAGAATCTGAAGAGGTAAATGCTGAGGAAGGGGGGAATTCCAGTTTTTCTCGGCTTTGGAATTTTCCGCTCAGCACAGGAAGCGAGCCTCGCGGGGAACGAATCTCGAATCGACGACAGGTGTGCCTATGAGCGTTGCGAGCTCCAACCTGGCGAGCTGCTGGAGTTTTGAATATGGTGGTTCTCTCGGAGGGTCTATTTTGCACAAATCTAGATGCGGAGTATTTTTGATCTGGAGATTTCTCGTCTTCTGCCCTTTACGGACGACATTTTTTCGGGCATCCGATAGTCGATCAACGTATCCATGCAATCAGACGTGGACGCTGTTATCCATAGGAATTCAAATGCGGGGAATGAGAGCCAATCATCCCATCAGCTCGCTCCAAGTGAGAGCTCTCTTTGGACATCTCGAGTGGGATAGCCCGCGTCAAACTCGCTCGGTGCACTGTCGAGCACGGACGGAACGAGGGCTCGTTCCTCTGTCAGAATGGGAAAGAAGGGAGGGCCGTCATCCACCCAACGAAGTGCTGGATGAGAGAATTCATATCTTTATCTCGTCGATCGAGACGGTCCGAGTCAGTCAGGATCGACTTGAAGAGTTTCCTACCGGAACTGTGGTTGTTGGATTTGTTGTTATCCACTACCAACTCGAGGAAGTGAGGTGCTCTGAGATTCGCATCCGAACTCCCTTCCTGGACAGCCTATGCTACTCCAGGTCCTCCTGAAAGACCGCGAACTTGCGGAAGGACCCTCATCCAATTTTGGTATGGATCGATTCTTGAACTTTCCTGAAATGCTCAGGAGTATCGATCTTTGAAACAGGATCGGTTGTGATGCCTCTGAGCGCTTGACCTGAGAGGGTTCCCATTTTCCTGTCAGATGGTCAAAGCTAAATTCAGAGATGAACATGATTCGCATTCGATTATTGGGGTCCGGATTCATGGACACCGATGCCGCAGACGCAACTGAATCCGGCTCTGAAATTGAACTTGGACTCGAAGCCGGATCTATGTCTGTTTCGGATTCGGCTTCGAAAATTCCGAGGTGGTCGGATTCGGTTTTTCGAAAGTTCGTTCCGTAAGATTCGGGAACGTCCACAGTACGGAGCATCGCGGAAACTGCGATAATTTGAGATGGGAAGTTCCGTCACTGAAAAGTCTAACTGGAAACGTCCGGAAATGACTACCACAAATGGAAAGATATGGGCGAAAAGGCGTGATCAGTGAGGTTTTCGGTCGATATTTGGTGTCTCGGATGAGGAGCGTTCTTTGTCGACACTTTGCAATGCACATACCTGAACGGAGACACGACGGCTAAAATCAGGTCTCCCAGGGAGGGTGTCTCTCCCCCCCCCCTTAGACGCTCCTCTCAGTGCTCAGTACCACTCAGCTCGATTTCATGTGAAACTCAGGAGTTCCGGCGTTCCTCTGGATGGAATATGTACATATCTGAGTTCACGAGCTTGTTGCGCTATTTGTGATGGAGTTTCCTCTCTCGTGAGAGTGTCAGCCCCGTAACTTTCGCTGAGCCGTCCAGTTTGACGGTGTCTTGAAAATGTCGGACTTGAAGCCGGGGAACAGCGTCGAGGATAAGCTCCCCGGGCAGATAGTCTTAGACCTCTGTGCAAAACGCCAAGAGCTTCCGAGTAGTCATCCGAGTATCAAAACCGGGTCCACCATCACCCTCTCGTTTCGCTGCTGAGATTTGGTCCTCGCTGGACGTCCTGAGCTAATTCGCGTTTGATGCGAGGCAATGTGCGATAGAAACACCAGAGTGTGTCAGCTTTGTGTCATAAGTCTGTTCAGACTGACACGAATTTCGCTCGTCTCAATCCATCGTTATGGAGTGTATTCAGGCGTAGCGAATGAAGATTGAGGATATTGTCGTTCTGTGCATTGAATTGGTCAGAACAAGAGAATCAGCAAGGGAACACAGACAGAGAGGCGCTGACTCGAGCCGTATCCGTATGAATTTATGATTCTGCGAGCAACACTCGATGTTGAATTCGAGCCGGAACCGGGGTTGACAATTCTCCAGGTTTTCGAGTTTAATTTATTCAATAGATCCGTATCGGCCGTCAAATACGTGCAATCCTCTTCACAATATTAGAGAGTGCTCAGGCGAGCGCAAAGAATGTTTTCTCCTAATGATCCGATCGGATTCACTCTCACCACGATCTTGAGGATCGCAGGGCAGTAACGAGGGGGGTTTGAGGACATATTGTATTTTTATTGATCGTAGGCGAGTACAAACACTAGACGTTAGACCACTGCACGCGGTCAGGATTAGATTGTGCACTCTTCAGCTGAAGATTCTGAACTTGGAACTGCGTTCTCAGCACGAGATCCTGGGTCTTATCAACTAGAGTTTGGTAAGGCTCGGTGGCTTGCTGACCCATGACAACATGGCCAAGTTTATAGTCGATTTTCGCGGGTAACCTCGCTCCACGGATCAGGTTAACAATCCAAACCTCAGCTTCTGCTTTTTCCATGTTCAGCCTCTCAGCCAACATGTCGATGGAAACGCATTCGTGGATGCGGCAGAAGGTCTCGAATATAAGCAGTCGAGCGTTCTCCCTGAAGTCTTCCAGACAAGCTGTGAGGAAGAAATCGTTCTGGATAACCGTCTCGCACTCGCGTAGTTTTCTCTGCGCGCCGTCGAAGTCGAAATTCACGTACAGGCACTCGACGAACTCGGTGATGGGATCTGAATATTGATAGTTTTCTTGTTGGATGACTTTCACCAGTTCACGGAAGGCGCTCGCTTTCCCGCGGTTACAAACGACCGCAGCCGTGAGATATCGGAGGATGTGGGGGCACATGGTCTGGATGGCGTTGAGGTATGGAGGCTGGTAAAGGAAAAGGTCGATGATGAAGTCTCTTCCTTGTGGATGATTGAAGTACACGTACAAGCTCCAGTGAATGAGCCAAGTTCTCTGCTGAAGAGACTTCAGGGGACAGATGAATCTGGAAGAGGAGGGAATATGCTTTAGACTCCACGAAACATTCGATTTCCGAATCAGCTTCATGTTCAATGCATAGATCGCTTCCGAGATACAGGGTCCATGTTTGACAGGTCTCTTCAACCGACATATCGCCCCAGATCACCGATATGTGCAGGACTGAGAGTTCAACCACGTCGGGGCGGACGCGGGGAAGCGGGCAGGGGAGTTTGTCTTGCGGGGAATATAAGCTCACCCAGTGCCCTCGATGTACTCTTTCAGATTGTTGACTTCGGCTAAGGCGCTCTTCCAGTCTTGCGAAAGAATGTTGGAAGCAAGTTTCCCCCACAGATTGTTGAGATAATTTTTGTCTGATTGGGAAATGACGAGACGGTGTGCTACAAGCAGACCCGAGGCATGCTCGTATTGTCCACAGTTGTAGTAGTGTTTCGCCAGCATGTACAGATCATCGACCGAGCTCTGCGAGACGCCGGGGAACTTGTTTATGATGAACTCCATCAATTGTTTTCCGTCGCGGCAATTGTTAATGTAGTCCTTCGTCTCCTGATTGCCGATGGCATCCATGATTCCGCTGCACTTCTCACTTATCTCGTGGAACACTGCCACGACTTCACTACGACGCTTCATCAGATCTGTGAACAGCGTTCTTGATTAGGGACTTGGAAGCGATAACAAGCTATATGATTACACGCTTGTCAATGAGCGAATCATATTATCTATCGATACCTCGGAACAGGCCAAATCTAATCAGGTACCTTTCTTGGCTTCTTCCAATTTGCTCGGGAGGAGGTTCTTGTAAAGATCGATGGTGTAATCGACCATATCGGTCCGTTCCAAGAGCTCGAGGCGAGCCCGGTTGACTTCATCGGGATCGTATACCTGGAATTCGGTGGTAATGGAAACTTCAGGATAGATTCGAGCATGACGTCAAGTTGTCTCATAGCTTTAGATGCCGCGCAACACTCGGAGCGTGAAAAGTGCGCAAAGTTCTTCAGCTCCGAAAACCTCCCACCGGATGCCGGATTCTTTCAGCCGGCAGCGGCCGTATGCCACATGGTTAGATTTTTTGGGGAAACTCTGGCCTTCCAATGCTCGAACATACTTCCGGCGCAGTTTGAAACATGGATAAGGTCACTTACGGTTTTCGTGGCGATGAATTCAAGGAAAGGATTGACCAAATGGTAGTCAAAATACTGTGAAACAGTTTTGATCAAGTCGTACTCCGCCATCTTGCACGCCTAGAAGAACCCAACTTCGACTGAACGTGTTCGAAACGATCGCAGTGCCGCTAGCGGCGCTGTATGACGCCGCCGCAACATCGGCCGGCAGCAGACGACCCGAGAATGAGGACATGGTTTTGGATGATGAACCGCACTTTCCAGCTATGTTCAGAATGCACAGATTCTCTTCTGTAGCCTATGCTCTGTCCCTGATCTATAAGATCCCAAGGCGGCGCTAGATTCCCGAATTCGGGATGAAAAGTCCACCGCGCCATTACTTCACAGGCGGTGCCGGCCAACAAGTGAGCATGCTGATCGCCCTTTCCCGAACTCTCGTGGTAAACAACTCTTAAGTCGTATGGTCGATGTGCTGACGCTCAGAAACAGTTGGAATATTGATCAGCGCTCATCATTAGTGATCCTGATATTGTTCTGTCGGGCAGTTTTATGGACACGATAAGCACCAGTATCCAGTGACCGATAACGTTTATAGTTCAGAATGGCGAGACACCGGAATATTCGTTCGATGAACTACGAAGAGGGTGAGTAGATACAGTCGGCTATCCATCATGTGTTGTTGAATGTAAGACCCACGAAGTTTCCTTCTTCGTGTCCTCCCGACGAAATTCTTCAGTGACTCGCTCATCCGACATTATTCTGGTTCATTCTCGGGAGTCGAGGAGGGTTCGGATACTCCGCCAGTGCTCGAATATTTTGGAGGTTGATATTATCGATCAGAGAAGCCACCAGGCATTTTGGTACCGTTGGAAGTCTTCAGTGGAGATCCTCATCGAACAAATCTCATGGAGCCGGCAAGACCCTGATACGCGACGACTCGCTGTGAAGCTCTAAAATCGTATTTCTGGATCTGTATCGCTCGATCGCATGTATCCAGTACAGGCCGTAGATATAGACACCTGGCCGCTTATGGAGAGAACCAATCGAAAAAGAGAATCGTAGTTTCTCATGCGCACTATGCCGGTCCCGACCTGCGGGAAACCCCGTGATGGTGGATGGAAATCGGAAAAACTCACAAAGGAGTCGGCTTATCTTTGTCCTGTCGGCATTTTCACAGTCGTCGCGTAACGCTGGAGCAGCGCAGTGAACAGCTGAGTGGCGTTTGTGGCCGCCGAAACGGTTTGGAACATTCGTATAGTGTTCGAACTGGGAAGAAGTGAGCTGAGAACACGATTGAGCGAATCGAGTGCACAACGCTGAAAACGCGAACGCTGGCGCGGCCTTTCGGATACTGAAGCAGGTTCCCAAATGGTAGCCTTATTCTGGGGAAATGAATCCGTTTTAGAATCATTGTCCCAAATACTCTTCAGATTTCGATGATTACACCAGCGACGAATTCGGAACATCGCTCGATAATGGCTGCATCACGCCAGAAACAGAGAACATGTATACATACGCCAGGGAGCGGCACGAGTCGGTATCGAAGATTTGGGAGCCCCAGCAGCCGCCAGTCAGGGAGGAAGATGAGGTTCGTTGTTGGTGCTGTTCCTGCTATCGCTTTCTCTTGTTTTCATTAGCCAGTATACCCTAAGAGTAAGAACCCATTCTCCGGTGCGATGGGTCGAGCTGCTTCTCACCCGGTGCATTCTCATGCGCTTACAGGAGACACCGGAAAAAGATCTCGAAGTGGAGGACGTGATCGACACCGGACAGATTCCGATCGAAGATCAGGGAAAACTGTTCGATTGTTTGGAAACGATGAGGAGCGTGATCGGAGACTCCGTTCCAGAGGCAGTTCTTCGAGAGGCTGCCTTGAGTCAAAACTTCGATGCTGATAAGGCTCTCAACGTTGTCTTCGATCGTCAAAAGAATCCGTCAAAACCCCAGAAGAAGCCAGTAACTGCAATTGGTGAGAACCCGTGCCATAGATTCTGAGATTCAATATCGGTTCCCCAGATTTTCCGTTACAGAGCGCTGGTGGCAAGAAATTCATTTGGTTCACCTTCTTTCCTTCCATGTGACTTTTCCTGCTCTCTTCATTCACGTAAGGTAAGTTTCGTCGCCACAAGATCCATTGACCAGCCTCTTGAATGGAGAAAACTTTAGTATCGACGACTTGCTGAATGCTCCGGCCGCTCTGGATCCGCTGATGGCGGTTCTCGGGGAATCTAGTTTCGCCTCTCAGCTGCCAACGAATGAAGTGCCTGCAATCGATCTTGGAGCCCTGTTGAACGTCTCGAGCAGTGCTGATGTGAAGCCCATCGGGAGTCTCATGGAGGCACCGATCTCGACCTACGACATTTTCGGTGATGCTGAAAACGCCGCACCCAGCCTCGACCTCAGACAGTTCTTGAACGATACGTCCCAGAAGAATGACGTACTCGACGAACTCATGAGGAGGGTCGATTGCGTCGAAGCTCAACAGGGTTCTTTCACGTCCCCATCGTCGACCTCTGTTTCTGCCGTGCGAACAATTCTTCAGAACTTACGGAACAGGAACGGATGCGATTTGAGAGGAGTCCTCGATTGGTACAAGCGTTACTTGAATTCGCGAGATCAGTTCTCTTTTCGAGAGCCATCTCCTGACGACGTAGTTAGAAGCGCGATGGAGAATAAAGTTTTCGGCGGTAGGTTTGAGAGGAGAACGAAACCAGGCTTGTCGCAGCTAATGAAAACGCAAGGACCACGATTCGGGATGCGGAACTTCGCGAGCTCAAATTCCCTCTCTCTTTCCCCGCAGAATCTCGCAAAGCACAAACAGGTCAATCCAAACGAACGGAAACAACCCAGCACACTTACCAGACAGTGCCACCTATCGATGTTCCGACGCGAATCACATTTAATGGCAAGGATTCCGCTCCGAAAAATCCCAGCAAGGCGGAGGTGAAAGCTGGCGATGCCAAGCCCGCGAAGGATTCGGCGGTGGGCAAAGATCCGACCCGGAGGAAACTTTCACCGGACACTCCGAAGGCCGCTGTTTCTCCCAAACCTGCGAGAAACCCCAAGATGGACCCAAAAGCTATCCAAGATCTCTACGAAAAAGAGCGAACCAGCATGAAGCCCCTGTTAAATCTTGTGGTCGTCGGACACGTGGATGCTGGGAAAAGCACCCTTATGGGCCATCTACTTTACTTAACTGGAAACGTCAGCAGGAAAACCATGGCGAAATACGAACATGTGAGATCCGTTGCTTCCAACCAAATTGAGATGAAGTTGTCATCCCGTGCAAGTTGAATGTGGAGTCACTCTTGAGATTCCCTCATCATTTTCATTCCCTTGGGTTCCCAGGAATCGAAGAAACAAGGAAAAGCTTCCTTCGCCTACGCTTGGGTTTTGGACGAAACTTCGGAGGAGCGCGCCAGAGGCATTACGATGGACATGGCCTACGCTAAATTACAGACTGAGAACAGGTGAGCTCTCCACGCGATCTTCCCGATCTGAATCTCAAACAGCTCTTGTTAGGAGTTATTCACCTTTTGTAACTTTCCTATTACAGATGTATCAATATACTCGATGCTCCTGGTCACAAAGATTTCATCCCGAACATGATCACGGGGGCAGCTCAGGCGGACGTTGCCATACTCGTTATCAACGCTACCAAAGGCGAATTCGAAACCGGTTTTGAACTCGGAGGTCAGACCCGAGAACACACAATGCTCGTCAGATCTTTAGGAGTTTCCCAACTTTCCGTCGCGGTCAACAAGCTGGACACTTGCCAGTGGTCCGAGAAACGCTTCAACGAAATCGTCGCCACACTGAAACCATTCTTGAAGCAAACCGGATTCGCCGACTCGTTGGTCTCGTTTGTTCCATGCAGTGGGCTCTCCGGTGTCAATCTCAATGAGCGCAGCGAGTTGCCGGAATTGACCAAATGGTACAAAGGACCGTGCCTTCTTGAAACTGTGGACAAAATGGAACCACCCCCACGACCGATCACACGCCCTCTCCGGATGTGTGTCGCCGATGTATTCAAAGGAATGCAATCCGGTGTTTGCGTCAGCGGCAAAATCGAGTCCGGCTGCATGTCCCAAGGCGACAAATTGGTCATAATGCCGTCCCAGGAACCTTGCGTGATTCGATGTAGGTCCCTCAAGTTTTCCATTCTAGTCATCTTCAAAATCGATTCAAGGACCATTCCAACAGCTGGATATAGAGAGTGTCATGTCAGCCACGTTCACTCTAATGGAACTCATCTTTTCTTCCTCAGCTATGCTCATCGACGATTTCCCCCACAACCGCGCATACGCCGGAGATAGTGTGCTCGTTAACCTCGACAAGTGTGACCCTGCGCAGATTGCGGTCGGATCTGTGGTGTGCGATCCGAACGAGCCCATAAGATCTGTGACGAAATTCGAAGCAAAAGTGGTTATTTTCAATATCGACATCCCAATAATCAAGGGCTCCCCCGTGGTTTTGCATTTCCAATCGTTGAGTGAGCAAGCTTTCTTCGGAAAACTCGTCAAGGAACTCAACAGGAACACCGGAGAGGTTGTCAGAGAGAAACCCAGGTCAGTCTTATCGAGTTTGAAGAGGCGAGCACCTTCGAGATACGTATTGCTTGGAAGCGGTGGCTGATGATGGATGACCAGCCGGTAACTGATACTGAACTCGGATCATTCCAGATTCCTGAGTAAGAACAGCAGTGGAGTGGTTGTTATCAAGGTTGCGAGACCGATCTGTGTTGAGCTGTACCAGGACTCCAAGGAACTCGGCCGGATAACCTTGCGACAGGCGGGACAAACCATCGCCGCAGGGGTGGTTACGGCTTTGTTATGATTGAAAACTTGGTTATCTGAGAGGGGTGGAAATAAACGCTCGCTGTTATGAGTTTCATTCAACATGGACTAGTATGTGATTCGGGTATTCGGGTACGTGGATGCAGGGATAATCATCACTAGAATTCGTTTCCCGTTGGAATTCTCAGTGAACGCGCGGACTTCGGGTAAGATTCGACCTTTATTCGGATGCGGAACAGGTAGATGGGAATCTGTCAAAGCATGTTGACCTCTCCCCTCGTGATCGATCACGCTGACTAGTTTCACGGGTACTCTCAGTTTCCATCGTCGCTCCTAGTCCGCTGTCAGCAGAGCATCGACTTCTTTCTGTATTTTCTGGATATCGTCGAATAACTTCTCGAGTTGCGCCCTGTCCAAGTCGAGAACCTTGTTTTCTTCACCGATCCGTAGGGACAACGAAACCATAGGCTGGGGGTTGGCTACGTTCGCATGGATCTCCCAACCGGCGAGGGAGAGCCGTTTGCCCTGCAACAAGATTTTTGTCACTGATTCCTTCGTTTGAGAACATCGTTCGTCAGTGTGTGGAAATTATCAGTCCTCTTGTTCGTCTGTCACACTGTCCCCACCTGGATAACCTGATCGCCCCTAGCCCTGGTCACCAACTGCTGTGCATGGAGTGCCCAGATAGAAGCGAGTTTCTCCGAGTGGCCCGCGGAGAAACCGACTTCTTGCAGCTTTTGCAAGAGCGCCAAGGGCTTCGTTAGTTGAAGGGTGCAAGCATTGAAAATGCTCTGGAGTCCTTGGAGCACAACTGAGAGCTCTGTTATGGTGAGCTTGAGCGAGTCACCTGGAAAGCTTTCCACGTTCTATGAAGCGTTTCGTAGACACGCATCGCATCAGTTCGGCGCGAGCTCGATCGGGAACACTGACTCGAGTGTCAGCTCTCGGTCAGTCTACGGCTTAGCATTCCACTGACCGAAGTGTCTTTCTGTTGACGGCGTTGACTCTCCATTCATTCGAGAAATCACGATATTGCACAGGGCTTCAAACTCTGTCACCGAGATTTCATTCAGCGTTGGCAGAGCTTCTTTGATGCACCGGGTTTCCCATGAGGAGAACATGTTTGTTTCAAGCGCGAACCGCTCGCGAAGTTGTCCCCTGGGATTATACAACGGGACACATTCACAGGATCGGCGAAAGCATTCTGAGGGAGAGATCCACTAAACACCTGACCAACAGACCACAGTGGAATGTGGTAGATTGAGCAGGGGGTGTCGCCAGTACTGTCAAAATACTTCCGCTCTTTGTTTGTTTACATTCATCAAGCGCCAAGTTCAGAAGTCGACTGCTCTTCCTCATCGGTCACTGCTGCGACGTGCAGTAGGAGGAGGCGGGACCAGAGGTTCACGCTATTCGGACCAATCCAACCGATCGTCGGTCAATGAAAGGGAGCCGAGGCTTTTTGACGTCGGAGATCCTCCTTCCCTGTCTCTCCGGAGAAATCCATGGTCATCACACAGTGCTGACGGAAATTGAGCGATGCATCATCGTGGAGCGCGAAATTTCAAACGTCAGCGGCGGCGGCTCCCTGGTGAAAGCAAAACATCGCACCTCAAGCGCGCCGATAAAACAAACTGCTGGAAACAGCGGAATTTCCCTCAATTTCTCGCCGGATAGTTTCTCTAACGATTGACTAAGGAGAGAACCAGAGCTGCAAGCTCGGGTCAGTGCACGGTTCGGGGAGTTGAGCGTTCCCGGCGTGATTTTTGATAACGTTTCGGTCATTATCTCATGTGAACCGTGGTCTACAATCTCTGAGAACCCTGTGACACGGCTTGAATTCACCGGACGCTACAATCGGAAACTCTCCTTGCAGCCTCCTGCAGCGAAATGCATTTGTACAATCTCACTCTACAACACGCCACTTCCATCACGGCGTCTTGTCATGGGAATTTCTCCGGCCACAAGCAGCAAGAAATCGCTGTCGCCAAAGGCAAGATCCTTGAAATCCTCAAACCGGATTCGAACACCGGCAAAGTGCATACCGTTTATGCAACCGACGTTTTCGGTGTGATCCGGAGCTTAATGAGCTTCCGTCTGACCGGTGGAAGCAAAGATTATCTGATAGTCGGTGAGTTCTGAAGCTTGTCCCGTCGCGGTTTCTCTTATCATATGACAGCCTGGTGAAATCGTCGTCCGATTGAACAGAGTCATCCTTTCGGCTCTTTGGTTACAGGTTCAGATTCTGGTCGGATCTGCATTCTGGAGTTCAACCCAGCCAAGAATGTGCTTGAAAAAGTCCACATGGAAACGTTCGGGAAGTCTGGTTGTCGTCGAATCGTGCCGGGACAGTATTTGGCGGTCGATCCCAAGGGCCGAGCGGTCATGATCGGAGCTGTCGAGAAACAGAAGCTTGTGTACATACTCAACCGAGACTCGAACGCTCGGCTCACGATTTCTTCGCCGCTGGAAGCACACAAAAGCAACACGCTCGTTTATCACATGGTCGGAGTCGATGTCGGATTCGAGAATCCCGTATTCGCTTGCATCGAGCTCGACTACGAGGAGGCGGACAACGACCATACCGGCGAAGCCGCCAAGAAAGCACTTCAGAGCCTCACTTTCTACGAACTCGACCTGGGTCTTAATCACGTGGTGAGGAAATATTCCGAGCCCCTGGAAGAACCGAGCAATTTTCTGATCGCCGTACCGGGTGGCCTCGATGGGCCATCAGGGGTTCTGGTGTGTTCAGAGAACTTCATAACGTACAAAAACTTGGGAGATCAGGCCGACATCCGATGCCCAATCCCTCGTCGACGGAATGACCTCGACGATCCCGAGAGAGGGATGTTGTTCGTGTGTTCGACGCAGCATAAAACGAAGTCGATGTTCTTCTTCTTGGCACAAACCGAACAAGGAGACATTTTCAAGATCACGTTGGAGTTCGACGATGACGCAGTGACAGAAATCAAACTGAAATACTTCGACTCGCTTCCCGTCGCTCAGACGATGCACGTTCTGAAATCAGGATTCCTATTCGTCGCATCGGAGTTCGGGAATCACGCCCTGTACCAGATCGCTCACCTCGGAGACAATACTGACGAGCCGGAGTTCTCATCTATTTTCCCTCTGGAGGAAGGTGACACATTTTTTTTCCTCCCTCGAGACCTCAAGAATTTGGTGTTGGTCGATGAAATGGACTCCCTGTCCCCGATCATGTGCTCGAGGGTAGCGGATCTCACCAACGAAGACACCCCGCAACTCTATGCGGCCTGTGGACGTGGTCCTCGGTCCACGATGCGTGTCTTGCGTCACGGTTTGGAAGTGAGTGAAATGGCCGTTTCGGAACTACCCGGGAACCCGAGCGCCGTTTGGACGGTGAAGAAAGATTGGATGGTGAGTCACCGCCGTATTGCTGAACTTTGCGGAGTTGTCGAGTCATCTGTGGTGCTCGCTTGACGAAAGCTCGGCGAAAGCTCTTCTGCGACTTTGGTTTTCCGTTTCCAGATCAGTACGACGCCTACATCGTCGTGTCTTTCGTGAACGCCACCCTGGTGCTCAGCATTGGGGAGACTGTTGAAGAAGTAACAGACTCGGGTTTCTTGGGTACGACCCCGACCCTGGCTTGTCATCAGATCGGTCATGATGCTCTCGTACAAATCTATCCTGAGGGCATCAGACACATACGAGCAGATCGCAGAGTCAATGAATGGAGAACGCCGGGTAAAAAATTGATCGTCAAGTGCGCCGTCAATCAACGTCAAGTCGTCATAGCTCTCACTGGCGGCGAACTGGTGTATTTTGAAATGGACGCCTCCGGTCAGCTCAATGAATGGACCGAACGCAAAGAAATGAACAGCGACGTGCTCTGCATGGCGCTGGGCTCGATTCCCTCCCTCGAACAGAGATCCAACTTCCTAGCGGTCGGCTCGTCCGACGGCACTGTCCGTGTCCTGACGCTGGATCCGAAAGACTGCCTGTCGCCCGTCTCGATGCAGGCGACTCCGGAAGCCAATCCAGAATCCTTGGCAATCGGTAACTCTCCTCTCTCAACTCTAGATATATTAACTCGGATCCATCCTGTGACCCAGAATCAGGAGCAGACCAGATTTTTCGGGAAATGCGGAGAATACTGGAAACACCCCGTGTTCTGCCGTACAGACTTATCAAATATTACGGGGTGTTTTCCGTATCTCCCGTAGCAAGGAAAATCCAGAGACCTTATTCGGGGCTGGAGTTAAGCTTCTTCCCTCTTTCAGTCGATATGTCTGGACACGGCGAGGGAGCGAAAAGTTCGGCATTCTACTTGAACATAGGTCTTCAGAACGGAACCTTGAAGAGAATCGTGCTCGACGCTGTCAGTGGTGAAATGTCCGATACACGCACCCGGTTCCTTGGTTCGAGGAGTGTGAAGCTGTTCAAGGTCAAGATGCAAGGGACTGACGCCGTACTGGCGATGTCTTCCCGGTGCTGGCTGTCGTATCTTTTCCAGAATCGATTCCATCTCACGCCTTTGTCGTACGATTCTCTCGAGTACGCGTCGGGATTCTGCTCGGAGCAATGTCCCGAAGGTATTGTGGCCATCGCTGGCAACACACTACGCATTCTAGCGCTGGAAAAGCTCGGCGCCGTCTTCAACCAAGTCAGCGCCCCCCTCTCTTTCACACCGCGATCGTTCGTGATCGACAAGAAATCCCAAAAGTTGATTGTGATCGAAACTGATCATAACGCTTACACAGACTCAGTGAAAGAGAGACGGAAGCAGCACGTCGCCGAGGAAATGATTGAAGCCGCCGGCGAAGCAGAACAGGAGATGGCCGCGGAGCTCGCGGCCGCCTTCCTGTCCGAAGACCTTCCCGAATCGCAATTCGGAGCGCCAAGGGCTGGTAAGAAACATTGGGCTTCTGCGATTCGCATCCTGAACCCTTCGGACCTCTCGACGGTGTACAAGGTCAAATTGGAACAGAACGAAGCAGCCGTCAGTGTGGCCCTGGTGAACTTTGACAAATCGCCGGACCCCATACTCCTGGTCGGGATCGCGAAGGATCTTCAGCTTAGTCCCCGCGAATGCCGGAACTCGTTCGTCAATGCCTACAGAGTCGTCAAGGACTGCACAGAGCTGGAATTGGTCCACACCACAGTCATGGATGACGTTCCTCAAGCCATGTGCAACTTTGGCAACCGGGTCCTCATTGGCGTGGGCCGATGCTTGAGAATTTACGATTTCGGCAAGAAGAAGATGCTGCGGAAGTGCGAAAATAAACACATTCCCAATCTGATCGTCACCATCAACGCCATCGGGAATCGCATCGTGGTTGGAGACGTTCAAGAAAGCTTCTTCTTCATCAGGTGAACCGGAGTTTCAAATTTTCAAAGTTTTCTCCATTCCGAAGTCGCCCCACTGGTGGGATCAGGGGCGTACCCAGCATTTTTTTTTGGGGGGGGGGGAGATGTTTGACGATGGTGATCATCATCATCGTCGCGAGTTCTTCATGACGCAATCAATATGGTTCTTCCCACTTCTTCAGCATCCCCCCCCCCCTCTTCCCTGGGTACGCCACTGGATGGGACTCGTTGAATTGTTGCGCGACGCATCTAGATCTGGTGCTACGCTCCGATCCTTCCAGGTACCGAATGCAAGAGAATCAGCTGATCATATTCGCCGATGACTTCACTCCCCGGTGGACGACCGCGGCGTGCATGATCGACTACAGGACTGTCGTGGGCGGCGACAAATTCGGGAACATGTACATCCTCCGATTACCTTCAAATACGTCGGATGACGTCGACGAGGACCCGACGGGAGTGCGGTCACTCTGGGATCGAGGATGGCTGGGTGGAGCCGGCCAAAAAGCCGACATACTGTGCTTGACCCACGTTGGCGAACTGATTGTGTCGATTCAAAAGACCGCGTTGATCCCGGTGGCCCGGAGGCTATCGTATACACGACGATAGCCGGTGGCGTCGGTGCATTGATTCCGTTCTCATCGAAAGATGACCACGAATTCTTCCAGCATCTGGAAATGTACATGAGAACCGAACATCCGCCGATCTGCGGACGTGACCACCTGTCGTACAAAAGCTACTACTTCCCAGTCAAGGTGAGCTGAGGGTCCGGCTTCGAGGTGGTGTTCCTGTCTTGTACATTCCTCCCCAAGCGCACCGTGGCGTTTGAGTTGTGCATTCATTCCACGGTGCGAGCCGCTACGCGATTGAATATCTCCGGGAATCGTTGGTCAGTGGTAAAGAGGCTAATCCACATAATTTAACTTCCAGGCCGTGATTGATGGCGACTTGTGTGAACAGTATAACTCACTCGACTCGGGCAAGCAGAAACAGATCGCTGATGAACTGGAGCGACTGCCCTTCGAGGTCGCCAAGAAGCTTGAAGACATTCGAACAAAGTTTGCCTTCTAGGGTCGAAGATCTCTTCCGACGGGATTCTACATTTTATGGCTAATGATTACTCACTGGCATTATTTTTCTTATTCAGACGATGTATCTCGGAGTAAATCAATGATTGATCACTTGAAATAAATTGGATGTGTGGAAAGAACTCGATACTCCTTCGGCGTGATTGTTTTTGACGTGTTGTGTCAAGCGAGATCTCTACGTATCATTCCCAGATAACAACTGGACGGGAAGTCAATGGGAGATTGGCGAGTTCTACGTATGAGACTCGTCCCGCGTGACTGCTTCATCCCGGATTTCGACGGAGTCGCCAGGTTCTTCGGAACATTGGCCCAGCAGCCAGTGTACTTCGGCCATGAGAGGTTTCCTGCGGTCGTTCACGACACTCATTCCATGACCAGGAAGAGGTCCAGTTCACGGAGCTCTGAGATTTCTGGCTGTAAAACTCTCATCCATCCTCGGTTTTTGATGAAAGAGAATCGAAGCAAGATGAACTGTGCTTCTGGGAAGCTACGTTAGTACTATGAACCTCGAGCGAGCGCCGATGAACCCAGATTCACAGGTGCCGAGCGTCCCTCTAGGGGCTCAGCTATCATCTCGTTTTGGATGAAAACGACTCTCACACAGTAATAGAGGATTCCCAATCCGACGAAGGAGCCTTATATCACGCATCGCAGGGAGCGTTTGCTCGAGATTTCGACCTCAGAGCCCACTCCTCGGTACCGATCAGCACCTTTCGATTCGGGTGGGCGTTCTTCCGACGGGTGGCAAGCATTCGGCGTGTGTGCCGTGGACCTCGCTGAAACATCGATCCTCGAGCAACCTGTCCAGGCCGAGACACTCTTCTCCACGGCCCATCCGCCAGAGGTGTGGTTGATCCCGTCGAAAAAGCGGATAGCGGCTCGCGCCAATCGCTGGCGAACGAGGCGCTCTCGCCCCTCGCTGTTGCTAGGAATTTAGCGGAGTGGTGTTTATAAACACCGTCGTCTTGTGCCGGCGACTCGGTGTTCCTGGTGCAGCTGCCGTAGCCCATTGTCTGAGGGGAAAGAATCGTAACCTATGATATTTCATGAGTGTTTGGAGAAGTCTCTACCTGCGGTGACTGCAGTGCTTCTTGCGGGTGTATTCGTTCTTATGGGGACCGAGAAACAGGTCCGACCTTACATTCACACGCCGATCGCCCGAGCTGTCTACGAAAGATTGATGAAAGAACGAGAGTTCGAGGAGATCGACCGCGACGAATGGTATCGTTTGAACCTAAACGCCATCCTTAGTGAGGAAGTGCGCACGAAATTCATTCAGATGAAATGGGACGACGACACCCAGAACTTTGTTGATCAGAGTTACGAAAAGAGCTCCTGGATCGGGACCCAGTTATGGCACGCTCTCGTGACATTTGTTGCCGGTTGGAGAGCTTCGAAGACTTCCTTGAATGGATGGTTGAACCGAGGATCGATGTTCGTGTTATCTGAGAGCCAATTCTTGAGGTTGACAGGATGGGACAAGACCCATCGCGCCGGAGCATTGTTGGATCTAGGCGCGGGGGATGGCAATGTGACCGCACGCTTCAGCAGATTCTTCAACGAAACGTTCGTAACGGAAGTTTCATCCGTCATGCGGAAGGTCCTCGTGCGTCGGGGCTATCGCCTAAAGGAAGTCGACACTTGGGACTCTGCGGAGGACGCCCAGAAATATTCGATGATTTCGGCCCTAAACCTCCTCGACCGATGTGACGCTCCACTGACACTCCTGAAACAAATCCCGAGTAAACTTGCCAAGAACGGTTTCGTTCTCATAGCACTCGTACTACCTTTGAACCAGTTCGTCGAAGCTAACGGGCCGACATTCGCTGCTTCCGAGACGATTGGCGTCCGAGGCACAAGCATGGAAGAACAGGTGGATTCATTGGTCGAATGCGTCCTCGAACCACTCGGTTACAAGCTTAAGTCATGGACGCGGGTCCCTTATCTTTGTGAAGGCGACTTGCACCAGCCCTATTACTGGATGCACGATATAGTTCTTCTATTGCAGCACGAAACCTCCATGGCAGACGAATCGTAATTCTCCGGTGGGGCGCAAATTTCACGGAAAACCTTAGGAGTTGTGTAGCATTTAATATATCATTGATTCGAGTCAGCACCTGTGTACAGATCGATGCTGATGACGGGGTGGATCTCGGAGGTTCAAAGTATTCCCATCGTGCGAACAAGCCAAAGAAGTTTCAAATGTACTTATTCTGATACGAATAAATCTGACTTTCATCTCGTATTTCCGGCTGTTTGCTGAATGAGAGAGACTTCAAGCCAGGAGTTATCCTCGGAGGAGCCGTTCAGTAGTCGCTGTGAAAACCAAGCTCACTTAATGTACTTGGGATAATACGCCCGATGACCTTCACAGGAAAATCATGATCACAAAATGGGCTTCAGGAGGTCGGTTCTCCGGAATTGACATCGAATGCCGACGCGCGGCTGTTCCATGAATGAATTCCGGAGGAGTTTCATTGGACGGCGAGGGCCTCCTCGTGGTAATTAAGATTGATTTTTATTCAATTGATTTGCAATTTATTTACAGGATGATTGTCGGCGTCAGTCAGAGACGTCTCGGTACGCAGGTCGCTCTTTAACACCTTGACTATAACTCTGGGACGTATCAGCTTCGCAAGGGTAGACTCTCCGCTGCGTCATCTGTAATATCGTCTTGTTCGTCGGGCTTGATTTCGCTCGATTCTATGAAGTTTTCGCTCGGGTCTGAACTTAGAATCGCCATAGTTTCTGATTCGAAACAACATAGAGGTCAGTAAGCTTGGTCAAGTTGACTTTGTTGGTGGAATGGCTCTCAGGTCAGGACATCGGGGGTTTTCAAGCGAGTGGACACTACAAAGACGCAAGTCCGCGTTGGATGCCCAAGTATCGGGGGAAAGTACCTGCGAGTTTCCACGCATGCAGGACACGCCACAAGACGTCAACAATGCGAGACGGATCGGATGATCCATTCAGAGCCAACTTGAGTCATTACGAAAAGAATTGAATGAACACTTGTCAGAACAGGATCTTCATGTCATAATAGCTATCGTTCCGTTAGACATTCCATTCCCAGAGAGCGTCCTCGATTTCACTCATTCGCTCCCGAATTCTACCCGAAGCCGTTTATAGTGTGACGTACGGACCATGGAAAGGTCGCGACGGATCGCCTAAGCCACCCCGTGGTTCTACGCGGGTACACTATTCTCACAGCTGTGATAATTGCCTGGATTGCTGTCCATTGGTGTCGGTAGATTTCCGTTACCTGGATCCGTACTCCTGCAGTTCCGATACAAATCTCTGTTTGCAACTGGAGCGAGGCTGAAGAAAACGGCGAGACAGATCAGGCTGCCGATGAGCAATCCGGACAGAACATCACTCCAGTGATGCTTGTAATCCGCCACCCTGGACATTGCTGTGTACCACGTCAGATAGAAGAAGCCTGATTGGAACACCAGCTTGACAGCTTGGACATTTACGCAGGGGCACGTCACGCGCTTTTGGAGGTAGAGCTGTTTCGAAATTCGAGAAGAGAGGAACTGCCTTAGAATATTTCCAACAGATTGCTTGCGACGAAGTTGACATGAGTAAGAAACCAGTTTGTTCCTTGGGAGGGAACGTTACGAACTTACGATGATCCAGAGCATGCAAAACATCGAGAAAGACGAATGACCGGAGGGGAACGATAACCGCACTTCTTTGAGATGATTCTCGGAGTACGTTGAAGCGCATTCGTAATCTTCTATATACTTGTACGGCGAACTTTTACAGAGCTCCTCCAGGTTCTTCGGGTTACAAACTGCGAAAAAATGAGGACGCAATCTGCAAGGGGAATTCCGTTCATAGTAACGGGAAGTTATCATGCTGGCGCTATTAGCCTTGGCCAACTTGACATCTGTTCAGGGAATGCGTCGTGGTCAACCGGGGCTCACCTTCCAACCGTATATTTCGCTATATCCGTCACCATCTGCTGGATTGCAGCCCCCATGAGGAAGGGCCAGACGTTTTGGTAAACGCTCTGAACAACTTTTGGGACCGCGTACTTCATGAAGGGTTTGTCAAACTGTGGCAGAACTTCTGCTCCCTCTGAGCGAGCCCTTATTAGCTCGACCAGAATGAACTGAAAGATCATGTGCGATGCGTTGAATTCCTCCTACCTTCTGTACAAGCATCAGCAGTATCTGAGTAATTCTTGAATCGGGAAGAAGACTCTTGAAAAAGTCTGCGGTCAGTTCGAACCTCGGGAACGAGCGAGTTCGAAGTCTTCCGAACAGGTGGTGCTCTCCCAGACACATTCCAGGAATATTGGGCTTGCTTTACTCAGATTCTCAGTCTCCAAGATGCGGATCTGACAGACTTCAGCATGGCGGGCTCCAATATCCCGGAACCCTCGCGCCGATTATCGAACTCATCAAAAACAAAACCGCCAACATACCAAATACTACATCTCGACAGAGCTTGCGTTCTATCCACATTGAGTCACTCAAATGATCGACTCGGATTTTTCGGTAGGGAACAAGAAACATCAGGACTCACGGTCAGAATCGGTAGCGAGAATCCGTAGGTGTACAGCATCGTTGAAGTAACTGTGCTTTCGTGATAAGGGTGGCGTAATGACTCATCATCGCAGAAGAAACCTCGCTTGTTTGGTTTACCGATCGAAAAATACAGGAGGACCGGCAATGCAACTGTAATAAAAAACCAGCTGATTCGGAATCCTTCGGGTCGTTTCTTACAAACTACCCATGGTCGAAACATTCAGTCGCCGATGCAGGAGTTAATCCTGGCCCTGGGAACCGGCAAAGCTTGGCGAATGCTGGGCTGTCTGGAACTGAGGGTTCCACCGGTACGAAGCCGGATTGTAGAGCGCGAGGATCGAGACGTTGCGTCGCTCTGAGAGTGCTGATGATTGATTGTGACATCGTCAGCGGATCCAAATGCAACTCCGATTGCAGCTGCTCTCACTGCAGGCCGTTCGAAACGATGCTTCCCGATCTAACCCCTGGGAGTCATGAACCGAAAACCCTTCTCGTTTCGCGGAACCTAGACCCCAGAGCTCCATTCGAGCGAATATTTTGAGAACCGCGGGGGTGTATTCACTTTTAACGATCATTCCGGGATCCATCCAAGCGTCGAGATTCGTTCGCCCTTTCGCGCTATGAATGGTCCGGTTTCCGGCGCTTGACAGAGCGACAAGTGACAACTTTACGACACATACGAGTCATCAAGCTGTGAATCGAGGCATTCGATACAATGAACTCTGAAGATATCCGTGAAGAAATAATTCGACACAGCACAGCACCCTCTCGCATCCTGTGCCACGGTAGAGAGGACGGATGAGAATTCATTCATGATGGAAACCGAAATTGATTGTGATGAATTCAATCAACCAGAAATGCGCGAAGGAGCGATTCTCATTACAAAAAATTCACAACGAATGTTCATCTTAATCGGTTGTCGCTCAAAATGACAAGGCAGTCAAATCTATTCACGGGATGAGAGAACCCACAGCACGTTGATTCCGTCGATCGTTTGATATATTCACCCAACAGCTGGTAGAACCACCGAGACAGCACACGAATGACATGCAAGACTTGTCACAAAATACACTCATCATACAGTACAACCATGTGAGAGTTCGCTACATGTTTCATGACGGTAGTTCGAGGTGTCAGATATGTTATTTGATATTCTGACTCAGTGTGTGCCGATACCGATACGAGACCTCCACAATGTGGCAGCAGTTTGGTGATTGAAGAACAGAAGAGCCTGCGTGGGCGGGAGCCAGACTTCTAGCTATTGGAACGATTGGAATCTCATGGATGATCTCGCGTGAAAACTTGAATCGGTTTACGAAGCCCTCGAGGGAGGAACGGTGTTTCGGATATAGGAGTAGACGTAGATAAATTTTCGGCCGAAGTTTGTTCGCGTCACATACTGGCTCATCCTCTCGAGGAACCTGTGTTCTCCCGCGCGTCATCACCTGCGAGATGATGGGGATGTACTATCGACATAGATGAACAAGTGAGCAACCTACCAAAGCCGATGCACACAAGATGTCCAATGACCATAGTCAGCAAATTGTCTCGGAGTGCCATTGTGAGCACCTGTCATTCACATGTGAGGCAGAGCACAGAGTACCGTAAGGATCCGCTCTTCCTGTCGTGCCTGTTTTGGTGTCAACGTTCAGCGAGTTCCCATGTTGAGTAAATCTTGAGTGATTATGCTCAGTGTATTCGGTCAAATTTCGGCCTGTGTGGGTGAAAGTACAACACAAACCGGTCTGACACCTGGGAGAGGGCGCCGGCCTTGGCGGGCAGATTCAAAATCCCGAAAAAATCTATTCCCAGCCAACCGAATTGATTCTGTGCCACGGAGCGGTTTTGTCGACTACATAAGTAGAACTGGATTACCTCAATTGTCCTAATACGCTATGGGATGGGAGTCAGGAGGCTCCTAATCTGTGTGCCAGGTTCGCGAGAAATGCGTTCATTGGTCGCTCCACAGCTGAGAGGCAGCATCATTTCATCTGACGAGAACCTCCCCTGTTACGGCTCTTCCCGATCGCTATTCCGCTCCCTCTTCTCTTAATCAACACATCTGGACTTCTGGTCTGAGTAAGGCAAGCGTGGATCGCGACCGAACGCAGCCCTGTTTTTTTGAACTCTGTGCAATCTAGGTCAGCTGATATGTCTCGAACTAGTCGACTAGCGACTCACGCAGGATCGTGGTACACGGAAAAATCAAACGAGCTTCGGAACCAGCTGGACGCCTGGCTGCAGTCAGTGGGTGATGCTACCCATACTCCCGCAAGGGCGATAATAGCTCCACACGCTGGGTACAGGTACTCCGGCCCAACTGCAGCTTTCGCCTTCAAACAGATCGATCCCGATCGGGTTCGGAAAATCTTCATTTTAGGACCTTCCCATCACGTCTACCTGGACGGTTGCGCGCTGTCTCCTGCATCGACATACAAAACGCCTTTGATGGATCTCACAATTGACAAAGAAATTTACGACGAGCTTTACAAGACGGGTCTGTTCGAGGAGATGAGTCTAGGGACCGATGAAGATGAGCATTCTATTGAGATGCAGCTCCCTTACATTGCCAAGGTAATTGTGGATGGAATTGTTCTCCAACGCTGAGTGATTCCTGCTAGTAGAGCCTCGAATTACACGAGATCAGCCTGTTCTCGTCTCGTAGTCGCTAACAACACTTTCTTCCCTCAGGTGATGGAGAGGAAGACAAATGGACCATTCACAATCATACCCATCATGGTCGGTGCCATTTCCACCGAAAAAGAAGCGGTGTACGGGAAGGCCCTAGCGAAATATCTCGCTCAAGAAGATGTGTGTTTCGTAGTAAGCTCGGATTTCTGCCACTGGGGCAGCAGATTCCGATATCAACATCAAGAGAAAAATCAAGGTGATATTTGGAAAAGCATCGAGAAGTTGGATCACGATGGAATGAAGCACATCGAAGACCTCAACCCTACGAATTTTGCTAGTTATCTGAAGAGTACGGGAAATACGATTTGCGGACGTCATCCCATTGGCGTTCTCCTCAATAGCGTGGCGACTTTGCAAAAAAGTGCGTTTAGGTTTACTTGCAAATTTCTCAGATATGCCCAGAGCAGTCGTGTGATTAATCGTCAGGACAGTTCTGTGAGCTACGCCTCAGCCGCGTTCCTGGTCGATGACTCGTAGGACTCTACCAAAAGCTCTGAGCTGATGGTGAATCTACGAAAGGTTGCTTGTGCCTACAGTCGGGACACAAGGCCTTAACCGCAGGGCAAGATCATATGTTCATCTCAACTTGCTGGATTTCGGGCGACGCAGAATTTGATGTCTCAACTTGTCTGGATTTTCGTGTGGTGTATGGTCTTGTAAGCTAATGTGTCGTGAAGCTGTTTGCATGGAAATTGCTACTATAGGACTTCAATAGGCTGAACTAGCCTGAGAGAGAAAGCGAGCGTTCTACCTTAAAGTCTACAGTCCGCCTGTCTGGAGCTCTGGAGGCGCTCAACAAACGGAGGAGGCGACTTTTTCTAATTTGAAAACTGCGAATCGAGCAAGGTCCTGTAGAGAGGTTTATTTTTGATAATTTCACGCGAAAGTCGTTTTTTCTCACATTCTGTAGCTTATCTTCCATCAATAAAGGTATCGATAATCCAGGTGATACCTTCGGGTACTATCTCCATCAACGCAGAGACGTTGTGAGCTCCAACGAGGTCATTACCACGGGAGAGCATCCCAAGAGAATTGACTTGATGTCTTACCGTTCGGCTGCGATTTGGTACCGTTGCTAACGGAAATCGTCGAACAGCGTCTCTGTCGCTCGTGGTCGTCATGAGTCGGTCAGCGAAAGCCTTTGAGAACCGAGCCGGTATTCTAAGAAAGAGCAGAAAGGAACATGGAAGCCATTTTCAAACAAAAATCACCCTCTCGGGGATTTCTCTAAAACGTCGTCAATTTCCAGGAAAACATTGCGCCCTTAACCTCGTCCGGGAACGAGTGATGCTCCTTCACAGCTCTCATCGAAGACCCCTTCCATATTCCTCTTCACTTCTCGGTTGAGAAGTTATACTTATTCGAGAATGACGATGTCATCAAGCGCAAATCGCGCCGAAATGCATAGCGGGAATAACTGGATTGAGGGAGAATACCTACGTAGCCTACAGGCTTGCTGATTGTGTCGCAGATCTTGCCTTGTAGAAATATCTGGCAGCGTCCCGGCTCGTCAGATAGCTTCCTACACCGATGGAGGACATCCATTGCAAGCGTCTCTTCGGGGTCTCTATGGAGCGCTCTTAGAGATCGGTCTGGAAAATAATCAGATGAGAACTCGTTCCATGTGTGGAGCGCTGAACGAAGTCGGAGACTTGGGACATTCCGTCCTAGAATGCGCTGTGAGTTTGCGCGGAAGCTGCAACCGCTCCGCCAGGTGTTGCGGTCCGCAAGAGTCCTTACCCGAACCCGAGAATCCAAACATTTCCTGTTTGCTCTCGGATTTAGAGTCCAGCCTCCAGAGTGAGGATCACAAGCCTCAACCCCTACTCCTCTCGTTGACCAACTCAGCGGTGAGAGCGTCGAGAACGTATTGACGGGACATCCGTGAAATTTTCGAGGGTCGCCCCATGACTGACGTGCCTTGAAGGCGGGAGAGAAGAACCTAATACGGTTGAAAGCATACCGGTGATGGCATGAGAAGACCAGATCGAACAAGTCATGAACTTGATGGGGGAACGGGCGATCGTATGGCGGCAGGAGTGAAATCGACCTTGAAAACGCCCCGAGGCTTGCCAATGTACCTCCCGCTCCAATATTCGGTTATAAGATGAGACCCGAAGGAGCGACTGTGTAGAATGAGCCTCGAGTATTCCTCGCCCATCGACTCATATACTCTAATCCTCTTCCCTATGCGATGAATCTCTCCGGGGAGGATCCAGAAAGCATGGTTCGTTGATCCAGCAAAACTCCGGAGTGGTGCTTGATGGAGCTCACCGATAGCGTGTCGGTCACATGTTTCTCTCGAAATGGAATTTTCCTCTAATGAACCGATCGCGGGATGTTCTCGAACTGGGTACTCAATTATTGGATCCCTGGACACGTCGATCAGAAGCTTGGAACTGCACTCGAGAGTTTTCATGAGAAGCGTTGAGAGTGATCCAAACGCTGCCATGCAGCCGGGAGAGAACAGCTCTCAAATAATTATTGGATTCGATCTCGATTCTGGAGCCCGCCTTGGGACTGCGCGAGGATCGGGGTCGGAAAAACTCTCGGGTCAGAGAACGACAAATGAGGAGGAGCCAACATCAAGTCATCAGGCTCTTCCGTCTGCTCCTCGAGGACGAGACCGAAATTTTCACTCGGATGAATTTTTAGCCACGGTCAGCCTTCGGGTGAATTTTGCACAACGCGCAATGCTGTTGTTGGCACGTCCCGCCCGATTGTGCCCGGAACGTGCCTGTATATTCGTCGCAGCTGATACAACTGATCCTCAAATCTCTCCTGTTGTGCTTGAGGGCGGCAAGGGGAACAGTTGCGGACCTGCTGTCGACACGTGGGGTTATGATCCAGGATGCCTCCGAGCGTGAGTAGTTTTAGGGCCTCGGTCGTTTTGACGGAAGACCATCTGGTGCCAGACATTCTGTCGCAGATTCAGATGGAGCTTCCCTGAGTCATCTAAGCTATTGAGACAATATTGTTACGTGGTTATTGACTCTTTCTTGCGGCTCATATGACTCCGGGAGCTTTCAACAATAGTTCCCGTTACCTCAGGCAACGAAACTGTCGCTAGAATGGCTCACACCAAGAATCGCTCGCTGTTGTATCATAGATATCTATTTCCGAGTGTATGAAACGAACGCCACTTTCCCCCCCGCTCAGCTGGCTCGGCACTCCTGTAGCCAGCATCTCTCAGAACCTGGCACTCTCGTATACTTTCATCTTCTCGAATGACGGTGAGAGAGGATGCATCCAGGCAGAAGCTTCCAGTCTCACAGGGGAAGGCGCGACGAATCCACAATTACCGTACATGATCCATGCCCTCCATTAATACGGGGGAAGCCCGCCCTCGTTGTCCGCGTTCAAAAAACTCTCATGTCCCACAAGAAAACATCAATCGCCACGGAACGGTATCATCTCGATTGCTATGATGATTCATGGGGGCTCCATCTGATTGTGGGCGGAAATGACATTTCGTCCAGGACGCCAAAAAACTCGCGCCAAGATGTGCGACTTGATTAATTCCATACTGGCTGAAAGACAGAGAACCCTGCAGCTCCGTTCTCGTTCCACATCGGAACGTTTTAAGGGTGCAACCGAGTCCTAGATCGTCTTCCCTCTGATTCAGGAACACGATGATCTGCCTCCAGCCAATGGGGCCCACGCCATCTCCAGTGTGAGATACTATCCCGAAGCTACGATCAGTCCTGCGGTCCCCATCATGTCCAGCTGGTCCCGGATTCTCAATTTACCAGAACAGCTCCTTCTAAGAGTTCTGGGCCTCTACGAGGGAAGGATTCCGATATCAGTGCGAAAAACGCTCACCCACTGGATTGACCGGCAAAACTGGCTGGAGCTAGATCCGGAGCGTCCTGAACTCCGAAACACCATGCGATTCGTATTCGACGAACTCTGCGCTCTGAATGAAGTGGGTGAATCCTAATTCTTGACGAAATGTATCTGATTGCCGGTTCATTTCGAGCGCAAAGTCAAATTCACCTGTGCAGTGATTCCGTTCTGAGAAGGCAATGACTGACGATTCCACAGGAGAGATTCAGGAACTCGGCCGGAATCGCCGATCTTGAACGACTCAGCGGAGCGTTTGCCCAGCTCAGAGAATACTACGCACCAGATCCAACACTTCTGATCGCAGTGCTCCGGGAATGTGTTCTTGAGGAACAACAAATATTGAAGTCTTTCGACTACTCTATGCCGAGACCCATCGATATGTTCCCCGAAGAAAGAGTCTTGGAATTTCAACAGGATTACAACTTCCTGTCAAGCGACTCACTGGTACTGAGGCGACGGTTACAGCAGTTGTCGCGTTTCCATATGGAGCTGTTGCGCTTGGGCGACAAATCTGTGGAGCAGGAGAGGCTTCTGCAGGAATATATTCTGACTAATGAGCCCGAAGAAGTTGTTCAAAAGATCCGTCTGGAGCTGGAAACTTCTAGGAGCAAAATCAGCAAGAGAACAGAGGATATCGAAACGGCCTTCCAAAACTTTTTCGAGTGCTTCCATAGTAAGTACGCCCCAGCGTGTCCCGAAGCTTCTAACAATCATCCGGGGGTCGCAGGACTGATCGACGACAATTTTTTCTTCAGGCAGAGTGGATCGTCTTGCCAAACTACTAATTCGCTTCGTTAACAAACATTTCTGGGAGTTTGAGAGGAGCCGCCAGGCTGTGGCCAACGGGCACCTCGCGGTAGATAGTCTCAGCACGGTACAGCATTGCTTCGAATGTCTCGTTTCCCTCATACAAACTCACCTCCAGTCTTTACTACAACTCGGCTCCCTCGTGCGGCAAACACCGAACATGTCTGTGTTTCTCCTGGAATTCAAATTACCCCTTCTACTCGAACGTTTACGCGAGATGTATATAAGGCTCCTACACGCTTCTTTCTTCGTCGAGGAGCAGCCTGAGCAAGTTGTATTGAGCGGCGAAAGTCTCACCTGTAAGATCCGCTATCTGCTCGGGAACCGTCTCCTTCCCGGTATCAGGCCTGAGGTGAGGGCAACCCTTATCAGCGAGGGAAACTTCACAGCGTTCATCCACTCAGAGGATCCTGACAGCAATCCGGAGAACAATTCTTCATCGACGAACCTTGAAACCATCTCTGGAGAAACCGCGGCTCGATTCCAATTGAGAATCGGCATCGTCGACCGAACATCAGGCAAACTTCGTCCAACGCCAGTTATCGGAGGGAAATGTCGTCTCTACTTTGAAGCCAGCTTCAGCGCAGCCGGCTTGAGAGTTCAATTGTGTTCTAGATCATTGAATTTCGTCGTGATCCCAGACATTAGCCGCCAGAGGGCCGCTAGAGCGAGTGTTTTCTGGGACAACCTCCATCCGGATACGACGAGAAAGTCCTTCGAGGTCCAAGATAAGATGAAATGGGGCATAGTGTCTCATTCTCTCTTCACGAAGTTCTATGCAGAGACCGGCATTCATCTCTCAGACCGACATCTCCAATGCTTGGCATCTGAGGCATTTCGGAGGCCATGCTCGACGGAGATAGGCGGAGAGGAACTGCTGACTTGGTCCGAATTCGGCGAGGACCCACTCCCAGGACGCGATTTCACTTTTTGGGAATGGTTCCACGCGAATATGGAGCTGACACGCGATCATCTGAGCCCTTTCGGCCTGAGCGGTGCACTTTTGGGATTCATCGATTTGGAAAGAGCTGAATGTTTTCTGCGGGACGAACAAAATGGATCGTTCCTGCTACGGTTTTCCGAATCGCACCTGGGGGCTGTTTCGATCGTCAGCGTCGAGCTAGACCAAAGTCGAAAGCGAGTCTTCAGGAATCAAACTTTCTCCACTCAAGATCTGGAGCACCGCACGCTCGCTGACAGACTGTCAGAGCTGAAGGTGAGTTGAGCTCTCTCCATTTCAGACCTTCTCTCGATATTTTCATGGCTTATTGCCTCATCGCGACACCTACGGAGTGAAATCCGTTCAGGGGCTCTTCGAAAGTACGTCTCATATCGAGTGAAATCTTTTGAAATCTCCCCTTCGAGAGGAGAAAACCCTTTCCCTATTTCCCCCGACGTCGCGAAGGAAAAACCCGGAACCGACCGCACCCGTATGAGCTTCTAGATGCGAGCCATACTCTTTGGTCGAGCTTATTCGATTTTTTTTCCAGAATATTTTATACTGCTACCCCGATACTCCGAAGCACATGCTGATTCGTGATTTGTGCCCGTTGTCTGGGAATATGAATGTTTGACTTTAGAAGCTGAGGAAAGGACTGCGTGGGATATCGTTCAGTGATGGCATCAGGAAAAAATGACTAATGGCATGAGGAATCCAGGCTCTGGCCATGTGGAGAGCTTATCAACGGGCGTGATCGTTGTGGAAGATCGCCGTCGAGATGCGAATTATATTGTGTGGCTACGAAAGCTCTTCTGATACTCCCACACCATCAGATCCAGAAGTCTCGGTGGGATATCTACGTTAACGGATGTTTTTACCGTATCTAGGTTCACTCTGCACACCTTCAATCGCTGCAATAAACTGACGTACAGTGCAAAGGAGACTTGATGATGGGAGCTTTGATTTCGAATCCGGACGCGGTGGAAACGAGAATGAATGTTGATTCGTTTTGTGCAGTTTCGAATGGTGTTTCGTGTGGGAAACGTGGAAAGTCGGAAGAGAGCTCGAGTGTGAAGCGAGAGTGGACGGTGTATGACTACGGAGAGCTGATGCTCCGGGTCGCGTCGGCACCAGTAACATAGGGACGTGCCTGCAGACATGTCGGCCGGCTCTCCTCGCAATCTGACGATGGGATTGGGTTGAGAGATGGTGATCCCGATAACTGAGGAGTCGGTCATAGATGCTTCTTGAGCATTTTGAGCGAATGTTCCCCTCTATGGAGACTGGATTTACTCGTACCCACGACTTTTTGCCCTCATTGTGAACGGTATCGCGGACTCGCTCCTTGAACCATACTGCAGTTGAGCATAGCCGGTCCCGAGGCAAGGAACGAAATAGGTAAACGCTCAGATGAAGGGTCATGGAGGATGAACGGCGCCATGAGCCCGGAAAGACCCGAAATCTTCACAAAAGCCCTCCTGAATCCCTTCTTATAATCAAAATCATCTGAAGCACTGGATAGTCTCACTTTCGTGTCGTCTGGTAGACACGTAGACAGTGAGAGGTCGTAAATCAGCGAACGCAAACTCGCGTCCCTTGCATCGGTGGTCGACAAGCCCTCTGCCCGGGCCTTCTCACCGGTTGTAATAGAACCTTTTCCGGCCGACCGGGACGGGTTGAGTTGCCCTGAAGTCTCGAAAACGATGTCTCGTTGGGGTTTTAACTTCTGTGAATTGAGCGGGGATGCACACATTTGATTTCGATTGTACTTCTAGTGTGAGTAAGGTTGTGTTGTGACTTCATGGATCCGCCCCGAATTCATGCGAAGGGCGTTTGCCCTGGCGGAAGACCAGATCTTGCTTCCCGCTTCTTCGCTTTGAAGGTCGACCCACCCGTCTCCCCTCCTCGGAGTTCATTGGCCACTCGGTTCCCTGAAAGCGGCACCTGGCAAGCGTCGTCCATGGGATGAAGCCAGAAAGAAACCGCGGACCAAACCCACTCTCGAGCCAAGGAGCCGGCAATAAGCGTAACGACACGTTCGATCTCCGTGATGAGCTCATACATCAGATTGGAGAACTCCTCCCGGTCGGGACTCCTTGCAAAGTTCAGACGGAATCATTGATACTCCTCCCAACTTGATCCTTGACTCGATAGCTTTCAGTTCGAACTCCAACCTGACTCAATACGAGACTAGAACGCTTCAGTTCGGGAGCGTTAATAATTAATTGTTTGAACAAGTGTTCACCCGCCTTTGACCGTGGATTGGAGCATTATTTCGCCACAGCCTTTAGTCTTGTCGCATTTTCGCTGGCCGGCGTCATTCGAACTCAATAACGATCGAACTGTAACGGCAACAACCCTCACGAGCCCTCACTATATGGAAAGTTATTTCGAAGGAACGATGACCGACCAAATCAAGCTGAGCCGATGCGAATGGATCGAGGAGTCCTGCGCTCGGTCGGCTTAAATCTTGTTCGGTGGCGTAGGATCACGTTCCGGGCATGTTCTCCACGAGAGGCATCCTCGATCTGACGCTTCGCATCACTTGTTTTCGTCTCATCACCAGAAAACCACACCGAGAATCATGGCAGTTTTTTTTTCCGGGGGTATCACGCTCATGCCTCCTAGTGAGTTTTTAAGAAAAAGCGGGGGAAGTGTGTGTTTTTCAAGAACCTTCCAGAGGCCACATCTCCGCGTATTCACAAGGAATTACGAGAACGTCCCTTTCGTCGGAATGTTCAAATCAAGAAGCGCGTTGCGACTTCGTCCGTCTCATTCAACTCGATTCCAAGCAGATCGGGTGAGGTACCAGTGTCGTGTTCTTCAGAGATTTGAACCATGAGAAATCACGGCTCAACGTGGTTATTCACATGTATTACGATCGATGCCAAGAATTGCGAGCGCAGCTGATAATTTTGGCACTAGCTTGACCCAGGAAAAGACGCATTTGCGGTATCGGACCATTTCAATGATTCTTTAACACTGCTTCACCTTTCAGGTACTACTTACGTGACGAACGATACAGAAGGCGTGAGCCAAGGCTTCTCTCGCTATGCGCGCATCCGTTGTAGACTACTCCATCTCACTGAAAACACGCGCCCTTGGCGGTCTTCAAGTAACAGAACACTCGGGGGTTCGCAAGAAGGAACGACTGCAGGGCCAGGATCTTGTCTCATGTCAAGCCTCATCTTATCAACAATGGAGTCCGCAATGGAACGGACGAAGTCGGAGCTTCCTCATACATTCAGAAATAACGCGGTGTTACGCATGACTATCGGCGGAAACTTCTCGCCAGACTTTTTAGGCAACGTAGTCCACATGGAGCATTGCGACAACATCCAGCATTGCGAGGAGCGTTTATGAACCGCCTCCTTCGTCGCCGGTATCGGCCTCTGAGATCGAAGCGAACGGGAAAGATGTTATGCGGCCTCGACAGAGCGACTTCATACGATATCGTTCTGATCAAAGATGCATTCACTGGATTGATCTTTGAGAAACGATGCTTTGCTATTCAGGACACCCTCGACGCCTCTCTGGTGAGTTAACTACCAAACGAACAAACCCGTTCGTGAAGCTTTTGATTCAGATAAGCAGAACCACGATGAGCCTAATCGAGGTAAATTCGCAAATCAGTGAGCCACGTGGGGCCGGCTGAGGCAACCATCATGTTGGAGTTTGGTACGGAGTTTTGGTAATGGACAACGAGAATATTCCGTGAAGTCCATGTCCGCCCACGACATGTCACTGAAACCTGGGGAAACGATTTGGAGAACATCATTGACGCTGTCGCAAGCCACAAACAAGTAGATCTCAGGTTTGCAGGTCGCTACAACTGTAACGAGCTAGACACTGATTTAGCCCATTTGACGAGGACGAATCCAGCCTGCAACGGCAAAGGTGTACCCCTCCGAGATTCAATCACTTCTTGCAGAAGGTGAGCTCATAGCAACATTTGCCGTAGCAGGACCTCATATTCGACAGTCAAACTACTCATATTCCAACGGACTCGAGTCTTAGTCCCCTCCGGAACGCTCATTGCTCAGTGAACAGCTGAGAGCGAATACCAAGAGATGATTTGAACCTAGAAGCCGAGAGCCTCCTCATCAAGCTTGCCTTCTTTTATCAGGTGACCTGCTCGAGCAAGTACGAGAGCATTCAACTTCAGACACAGCGATCGAATGTGTCACGGATGATATTTCCGACAGTATGCAGAAAACCCAGCAGAAGGATATCGACCGCCGTATTCCAAAACAAAAAAAACCTATGCTGGAGGGGGGAATCGTGTTCATCGTCTCAGAAGTGGCTTTCTGAGATTACTTATCGCGTTCCCACGGATGGACCTCCTCTTCTGCTCAAAATCGTGGCTCTTTGGCACTACCGCAGAACTTATCCCCTAGGGAATTGACCTGTTCTCGAGCTCATTTCCCGGCGAGGAAGCAAACGGAAATCAAGCGAACTCAGGGACCCGACTAAAATGGATTTATCCCTGTTTGAAAACGAACGCGCCAAGTCCCCTTCAGGGTTGAGGGAAAACCCTCGTTCTGTTGCCGAGGACGCTGCCGGCGACTAGATGGGTTAGAACGGAAAACACCGCACCGAGTGGTGTTACATAACCTGTAAGATCCGCCACTGTGCTTTACTCCGAGAGTAGGATTGAACCATCCAGCTCATCCGGAGAAGGAATGTGCAGCATTCGGCTCTGCTCTCACGGCTACGACGGACTTCTGGAGTTAACGGATCTTCCGGAGATTCTGCGTTGGTTTCCTTCTAGCTGTGATGTCGACCCTAGTTCGATCCTGCGGGGCGAGGGACGAGACTAGAAGCCAGGAATAGCAGGAAGCCAGCATCATGTTCCACCAGACTGACATAAACATTTCGTGGATCGCATTCCTGACGGACTACGTAAGTGCAATAGCCCCGTAGCAGCTAGGAGGGCCGGGCACTACATTGATGCCTCCGACAGACGCTTCAGGTCTAATAAGAATCCCAGCAGAGTCAGCGACAACGTGGCTGAGATAGCGGCAGGACGAAACTCGTGTTTATCTCAGGGGCTACCCATCCCTCCGAGAACGGGTCTTGGAGGGATCTTCGGGAGCTTCCATCACCGGTTCAACCCGCGTATAACCCAAAACAACTGAACCTTGCGCTTTCTGAGAACCGGCGGAAGATGAAGAATCGCCCCCTCCCAAAGTGAATCTGTCGTGCGAGGAACCTTGCGCATCGAGAACTCCAGATGAACAGACCAGCTTCTTCATACGTCAAGTTTCCGTGATGATAATCCTGGATCTGCACACCAGAGTTGCCCATGTGAGAAAATATTGAGTCCGAAAACCGCGCTTCCTTCTAGTTCCTGTAGTTTCTGAGGAGGGCGCTGATTTCAGAGCCGTATGCTGCTCCACTGAGCTCCCAGGGGGAGCCACACTCCACCGTATCCTCAGTTCACTGAACTCCACGAAGTCCTCTGCAGTCAAAGCCACCGACAAGGCTTTTTCGAATCCTCGTCGCTTTACGGTGAAATCGCGTCCAACCTCGAGCTCTGTTCGCGCGGGAGGTGCCGTCGGCGAACACAGCGAGCGTGCTTTGTCGACCCATACGTCGAGCGAATCCGCCCTCCTGCCGCGAGCAACTAGTGAACACAGTGCGCGAGGCAGTGCACTCTAGCCCGAAGTCACAGCGAGCGTAAGTTTGAATTTCCCCCCTCCTGCTCGCTCATTGTTTAAAGCATGTTCGTTGTTTTCCGGCTGCAGGAAGCAGGGAGGGGCGATGTGGAGCTTATCGGATAAAGCCGGTGCCCCACGTGACGACTCTTTGAATTACCTCCGTGCTGAAGGAAATAGGTAATCATTCCTTCCGAATGAACCAGTTGTGTTTGTTTTGATCTATCCTGTCCAGGTGGATGAAGCCACTAACGCTGGACGACATCTCTTGTGCGGAACGGGATGGGGTCCAACTGCAGTGTTCACGCGGGGAGTAGAGGAGAGCGTAATCGGTGGCCTCTCACCACCAGAGCTACTTTGGTGGAAGCCGTGCGTCCCATTCTGCCTTGAATCCTTATTCCGTCTAATTGAGGGACTCGAGAGAATGAATGCTGAAATTCATCCGGAGTGCAGTGACTCTCAGAGATCCGCAGAAAATCGCTCCGTTTCGATCTCCTATCTAGGTCTCCTTAGGCATCGCATTTGCGCCCGAATCATCGTCAAAGACCTTTGGGACAATCCCGCATCCGAATCCACGAATCTCATTCGGCTCATTCACACCCCATATATTATTGATCACCAGAACCCCCCCACGGAATAACATATAATTGAACCTGCAAGCGGGGTCTGAACCTTTCGAAACTGTGGCGTCTGAAGAGACGTCTCTGGGTAGGCTGCGAGTCCCGATGCGATCGGAATATGCGCGGTTTCAATTCGAGCAAACACGATCTGACGCTCACGGGCAGCTCCTGTTGGTCAGAGATTGTTGGCCCTCGAAACTCATCGGAGCACAATAAGCTGTCAATCGATTGAAGCATTCGACGGTTATCAAACATAACGCCTGCTTCGGCGGACGGTCAGACGTGATTAAGATCTCCACAACAACAGACCCAATACATCTCTCGTAACGATCCTGTATCCGGATGTAACGGAAGTTCCGAAGTGGGATTCCATGTCGAGAGCCCCAGCTCTGCAATAATGACTCTCTTGCTTTCAGAAGACTCGGTGATTGTTAACAGGCGGCCGAACGCCGCTCGTCTGTTGCTCGAAACCGGTCCTCAACAACCGCCAAGATTTCTTTCTCATTTAGACAGAGTTTCACTTCCACTACCAACTTCTTGAAGAGAAGGTGAGTTCTTCTTCCAATTGTCTGTCTATTTCCACACAGGTAGAAATCGCTCTTCTGGCGTCTAATTATAGGTACGCGGTGTGGTACCAGGGCTGATTGTCTTGGTCATCATCGGGATCCAGGTTGAGCTTCTCCGTTCGAGATCGCGGTCAAGAGCAGGAGAACTGGAGCAGGAGAGGGTTTGACGGTTCGAGACGCCTACGAAGACAGGACAATGGTGGATCCTGTCTGAGCGGATCGACAATACCAGGAGAGGGATTGAAGTCGGATATAGGTCACCAGGCGCCTCGATCGCGAGCTTGGTCGCCAACTTACACCTTCATCTTCAAATTTTCTCCCATCGATTCTCCGTAGAGACCATCTCCCCGGATTGTGAGAAACAAGGCCGTCACCTCGAGGCAACCAAGCAGGCACACCCTCTCGAGGAAGACATGCATGAGCGGGAGTGTGGAGTTTGCATGACGGAGACTTTTAGCCAGCTACTTAACTGAGAGCTATATTTAGAGTTGTTAGGAGTGCTTGACGTAGTTCGCGGAACTATAACTCTCCATTCACGGGGAGCTCGAAAAGAGCTCGTGTCTCGTGCCAACAAGTGGTCTTCAGTCGGTTACGCAATTGGATGCGTCGATTGCGTGGCCAACCCGGCCTTCTGGCATCTGGTTGCTATCATCCTCCGATGATCGCATAAAATCCCTTGGAAGGAAAGCCAAAGTAGTTATTTAGATCGCCTCCCCCTCCAAATCCGCAGAGGGTCGTCCGCCCCAAGGATGGGAGCGTGCTCAGGATTTGACTGAGCAGGAGAGGATTTTCTAGAGCCATGAAGTGGAGAGAAGATGGTGAACCCCCACGTACACTTCTCAGTCTCTTTAGCCACACAACTCCAATCAGGAATCAAGGGGAGTGAGAATGGGACTTTTCCGGAGTCAGTGGAGGTATATGAGAGGATCTATGTAAGCATCCGAGTTACGCTCGCTCATGAGCCGTAACACGTCGTTACGGAGAACGGCCTCTCGATCCACGGACCACGCAAAATGGTATTCATCTGGCTCCCAGATTGTCGCCAAACTCTTTCCTGCGTCGGCAGACTCTCGGGGCACTCTGTGTTCGATTCTTTTATCTGAGTGGGCACGGGTTTCGGCTATAGGTGGGTGTACCGCTCGTCGACCTGAGAGGGAATCAGGGTTCTGTCATGAAGCTCGTCCGATCGTCAACGTTGGAAACACTTGAGTCCCCTTTGTGTCACAGATCATCCGTTGCGGAGTAGGTGGAGTCAATGAAACCGAGACTCCAGGGCAATCGCAGGGAATCGTTGCGCGAAATCTCAAGTGGATGGTTTTGTAAGAAGGAAGCAGCAAGAGACCTCAGCGCGGACCGAACACGGCGTCGGGGTGGGGGATCGAACAGCCTAACGAACTTGACGGGGAGGGGGGAAGTTAGCTAATGAACAGCTGAAAAAAACTCCCGGGGGTTTACTTTCAACCACGGTGAACCAGGAACCAGTTACTCCACACGGGTTGCCCCAAGTTTGTGGATAACGAATGCGATGAGCTCGCCGGAATCCGTGACTGGAGAAACCTAGCTACTTCAAGGAGCGATGCCACGTTGAGCGTTTGAGCCCAGATGATCTCCTTTGATATCCGATGAGAACAGTTTACAGAGGAATTCTCTCGGACGGGCAGAACTCGAACGAAATGTTCATTTCCAGGTTTTCTTCCTCGGACCTCAGCGGAGATCTCGATCCCGATTTTGCTCCTGGTGGGGCTGTTGGAATACAGCAGCCCGTCTATGGAGCGAACGCGGAACAGTACGGGGTGGGCCCGACACAGGCCGTCCCGTCCGTACCCAACACTCCGCTGGTCACTGGAGGCCAACCATCCCAGCAAGGCAAGTTTGCTCGTTTCTCGTTCTCAACCAACCAGTCAGCCAGCCAACACAGAAGACCACGCAGATCGGGGACGAGCCCGCACGGGGAGACGGCATGCAGACGAAGAGAGTCTTGCCATCAAGTGGACAACGCGGTCTCAAACACAATTACCCTACTTTTCGCCCCGCGTACGGGAACCAATGCGCGCAGGCTGCATGAATTCCGAACGGAACCTCAATGACCACATATCACGACGACCACTAGTACAAAAGCGAACGTCCGTAGTAACATATCGATAAGTAGGTCTGTTACGAAGGCGCGTATTCGCGCTCTTATGACCTTCAACTTAAAAGACGGAAATTTCCCTAATTTCCCCCGGGAGTCAACTTTCGCAACTCGCGGATGTCTGGAAGTATTCAGCTTCCAGTACAGCCGCCATCCGAGTTTCATAAGAAGGAGAGAGAGAGAGAGGGGAAGAGAGATGCGCAGAAGCGGAGCCAACGCTCTGCTTCCCGCGGCCCGAGCTCTGCACAGAGCCGTGGCGTCGTGGGCCGTGTCACAACGCGCCATGATAGGACAAGTCCTGATTTATTCTCTCATTATCTTAACCACGGACGCACCCGTCTGAATAAGTGCGAAATTTGACGACGGCTCCACTCGCAAGAGCTCCCTGGCTTGCATTGCCGTTGACTCGAAATGATTGAATGGATCTCCGGCGGCTAAGGATTTTTTCGCTCATCAAAACTTGCGAAACGGTCGAGCTTCTCACCGTTGCCATGCGAGTTCGGATGGAAGCAAACGTTCGGGTATTCCCGAACGATTGCCATCAGTCCACGCTCCAAGCAGAGCGAAAAACCGTTGAAATTTTCACGGAGGGAGATTTCTCGGAACCAATTGACGCATGAGATTATCTGCATTGTGAATAATTTTCCCGCTCCGGTCTCTGTCGATTCCTCGGGAATGAGGACAAACACGAACTTAAACGAATGTTCCCGCAGATCTAGTCAGCTTGCGGGGCTCGTCAGCGACTTCGGCCCCAGCCTCGCCCGCTCGATCGGTGACATCATTCTTGTCGAGGGGCGTTTCGCTAACCAGCTCACTGAAAGGAACCGTCTACAACAAAGACCGCCATCTGACGCTGCTCGTCGTCGACGATCAGACGGTCGACTGGTCAGTTCGATTAGTTGAGCAGATATCCCGCCGCGAGCTGTCGTGAAAATCCTCGTAAAACGACCGGCCGTATTCATAGCGCACTCATCGTTTCCCAGGGCACGTTACTTCCGTGGACGAAAAGTCCACGGCGATTGGGACATCCGCGTCGAGCAGGCCGAATTCAAGGAGCTTCAAGTGTGCTCATCCACAGAGCACGGAACCACGGTTTCCATGGCGTCGCTCAGACAGGGCAACAAAGTGAGTCGCGATTCGGACTTTAATCCTCCGTCACTCGAACGAGGCGGGCAGACCGATTCTCACGGCGAACGCGCTTCCAGATCTCGAAAACCTTCCGCCCTGATTTCCTGCTGGTTCGCCAGCACGTTCGCGACGCTCATCACGACTACAGGCCTATACTGCTCGGTCTGAGATACGGCGGAGTTCCCGCAATCAATTCCATACACTCGCTCTACAACTTCCAAGATAAACCATGGGTGGTGAGTATTTTTCTCGAGCTCGCTCGCGGTCGGAGGCGTGAGCTTCAATCGTTGAATGAGAGGAACGACTGCGATCCCTGCGTTCCCTTTCAGTTTGCACAGCTTCTGAGCCTCCAGCGCCGTTTGGGTAAAGCTAACTTCCCCCTTATGGAACAAACTTTCTTCCCCAATCACCTTGACATGGTAAGTCGATGAGATTCCAACATGGAAGCGCTTCCCCGATAGCTATATTTATGTAGATCATGGGAACTTGTATCAAAAAGCGGTGGATCGCGGTGAGAGCTGTGGTTGAGGAACGATCCTCCGCGTTCTCGATCATCCCTTGAGTAGACAGGAGAATAGAGGATCATCGACGAGCTCGCCGGAGCTGGATATCACAAGGAAAACTTGGTACCGCGACCCTGGAATCATGAGATCCAAAAAGCTCTCACGAGTTTCAGTAGGATCTCGAGCTTCCACAATTCGAAGGCAATGGCAAACAATCTATCTGACGAGCTGGGAATGATCTCAGCGATGGGAGCCGCCCAGGGGCCTCAATTCGCCCCGGGTCTGCAACCCTGCGGGAGCTAAGTCCCTCGCTGGTCCCGGCTGCGGAACTGTCCACTTCGCACCCCTTTTGAGCGTCAACACTCTCTGAAGTGATGACAAGTGCCGGAGAAAATTTCCGCCGAGAGCACCTTTTGAGGAATGCTACTGTTGGAGGCATCTCCACACGAGACTTGGGGAAATTACGCGTTCCCGGCGCCGGACAGCGATCCAGGAAAGAATCGTAGGAAGTTCCTGCGAATGTTTCGCGAGCGCAGCATTCGACTCTCACAATTATTTTGCTTGGGAGTCGGTTTCTACCGCGCGCGGTGAGTGAGTCTGAGTGGCCTTCTGACCAGTGTGACTATCGGGGACCCAGCTAGAGAGACCGGGCTCGCGTTGCCGAAACGAAAAAGAAGAGAACGGCGGCGGCGGCAACGACGACGACGATGAACCAGGCTGGCTGGCTGGCAGGCTATTTTTGCCCCGTCCCAGTACTACACTGTTCGAGAGGCTGACTTTCGCGAGTCGGTGCTTTGTGCGGTTTGCGAGTGAAGTGCGTGCGTGCGCTCTGGGATTCCGATGAGTTTTGCGGCGGAATGACTGAGAGGAGTGAGATGTCCGATCGGGAAGACAGCCCAGCGAGTTTCCACTCGCTCGAATCAGATCCTGAGGAGTTTTCCGCCGTCGACGATGGGGCAGCGAACAGTAGTCCCGAACGCACCAAGACGGACGAGATGGAACGGCTCAGGCTCAAGTTGGAAGCCATGAGCGATTATTCGGCGGAACCACCAGCGCAGAGCGAAAGCTCCGTCAGTGGAGTTCGAGGAGCCGATCGGCTATACAGTCGTGCGGGTGAATGCTATTCGTCGGGCGGCTACATTGACACCTACCTCACGGAAGCTCCGCGGCGGAAACCGCCCGATCGGAAGCGTCAGCGGGAAATCAGTTTGACCAGAGCAGGAGGGAGCAGGAAGAGGGAGTCCTCGGAGCGTTTGGACTCCGCTCAACCCAGGCAAGAAGTTCCTCCGCCTCTCACCGACCCGCAAGTGCCACGAATCAGTTTCGACGGAGCTCAGTCTTCGACCAGGATGGACTCCGAGTTCGTGAACTCATATCAATATTTCGGGAGAACCGTTTCGTCCATTTCCCCCGGCGACGACGAAGACGACGACGAATTCCGACTGCGCCCGCGCAGCCCCTCGGAAGATTTCAGCGCCTCTCACGACTCCCTGGAGTTCGAACGAAAACCGTTCAAATTGAGCGTTGACGAACTCCAGGACGCGCACATCGACAGGGTGTCACGGGAGGCGGATGACATGATCCGACAGATTTCCGCGACGCTAGAATCGACTTCGCCAAGAGAGCAGACTTTCGGAAGCAACCTCTATGACTTCCGGGACGACGAGGATCCGATATTCCAGAAGCGCTTCGAACTCGACCCCGGGTTCGAAAACCTCTCGCGGGAAGTCAGTCCTTCGCTGCGACTTTCAGGACGGAAGCAATCATTCCAGCAGTCCGGCGAGGACACCCGTTTCACGACAGCGGAGCTGGAGGATGAACGCAGCCCCAGCCCCGAGGCCTCGACTCTGCGGTCGAAGTTCTCAACGGTCAGAAGAGACTCCACGATGGAGAAACTGGAAACGCTCCTCACCGCCCACACCCCCAACCCTTCGTATTTCGACACCGAGGCCATGGAAGAGATCTCGACCTACGGTAGGATCCGAAAAATCAAGAAACAGAGATCCGAAGATCAACGGATCCTCGAGGAGTTCGACAGGCATTTCGATCTATGTTTCGAGGACAGCGGCGAAGAAGACGAGTTCGTCTCGATTCACGACATCGACGAACCCACGGACGACCGCTCGATCCCGGCCTCTTTCTACTCCTCGATGATACAGGGCCGAATCGATCGTATCGACGCTGCTGCGGCGGGCTATCCCGACACTCTTTCGCCGAGGGCAGAAGAAGACGACGACGACGACGACTACCCGAAGAGACGAGGAGACGACGCTTTTGACCTGAGGAGATCGCGCGAAGTCTTCAATTTGGTCGAGGCTGCGGAACTCGAACGCGGAGACGTGGCCTCGGAGAGACGAAAATCGTTCTATGACGAATTGAGCGATCCGCTGGAGCCTCGCCGCTCCATCGACGGCCAGACGAAAATGAGAGCCTTGACTCCGACCGAGGAGATGAGTCTGGAAATTCCGCGGATTCCTCGCCTGGAGTCGCAGAAATCCGACGAGTCTCACGCCGACAGCGAAATGCTATTCATACCGCAGCGGTCCACCATGGAAAGGAGCGCATCGCCCGCCAAAGACGAGGGCATAAAGACAAATCGAGGCTATTTCGAAGACATCGACACCTCGGAGCTCGAGGAGAAAGCGAAACTGCAGCGGATCATTCCCTTCGCGGAGCCCGGTGTCAAAGTGACGTCCACGATCGACGCCCTGGGGGAGAGGCCGAGGACTCCGGTGAAGGCGTGGCGCGCCGAGCTCAACCTGAAAACCGGTGAAAAAATCTACGAGTCCGAACGGTATGGAGGCCGTGACAGGGACCCGATTTACGGCGAAGCGTTCGGCCGTTTCCCCGTCCGTAAATTCCAAACGATGGACCCCAGTCGAGCCGCTCCCGATCTGGGCGCGAGGAGGAGTCGCAGAGACCTGTCCCCTCGCAGAAACCTCTACGAGCCACCGGCACCTACGGGACGAACGTCGTACAAGCAGAAGTTCGCTGAAGCACCCGCCGCCAAAATCACGTCGGCCTTCAGCGCTGCCGTCGTGGACAGCGACTCCTACGGTGACGTCGGCTCCGCCGAAGACGCGAGGACCTCGACCTATCCGCAAAAACACGAAAAAAGGAGACGGAAGCAGGCTGTCCTCCGAGAAACGTCGAAGGATCGCTTTCTACGGGAGCTGGAAGCCACCCCGGAGCGGCAGCGACGCAAAAACTGGACAGAGAGCGCGATGTCAAGCACAGAGAGCGCCGAGCCGCAAACTCGCGGCATTTCTCCGCGGAATGTCCGTCGAGTGCCGAGCTACGAGCTGATGGAATCTCCGAGCGTTTCGCAGAGCCAGGACCCGCCGGTAACAGATCGGATGTCCAAACTGGAGACGCCGGAGATCATAAGAACGATTTCCGCCGAGAGCACCGAAGAGTGGAGTCAGAGCGGCTATTTCGTCAAACCGCCGAAACGAACTCGGAGCAGAAACAGCTTCGTCGCTTATACGACATCCGAGCGCCCCGGCACGAGCTTTGGTCGGGGTTCAAACTCCGCGTTGGTGCAGGATACGATGCTGGCTCCATCGCCGCCGCGGAGAACGAGGTCCAGGTCTCGCTTGAACGAGGAGCCGAAGGAGGACATCCTCGGCGCGACCAGGCCGAATCCGCCAAAAAGATCGCGATCGAGCAGCGCGACGCGTCATCCTCATCGGGAGGGCGATTCGTTTCGAGACGCCCCGAAACGGTTCGGGGGAGACGCCGCGCGATTCGATCCAAGATCCGGGAGCTCCGACCGAACAGTCGAGGTCGATTCCGCGGCACTTCGACGTGAGGAAGCCTCATCAACCGCTCGCGGTGAGGCTCTGAGCGGAGGTGTCGGGGAAGAGGCAATGCATTCCGATCTGAACTCAGATGTCTATTCGGATGAAGAAATATCGACCGCGTTCACGGTGACCTTCAAGCCGGGAGGGAAGATTGCGGACATAGAAGAAACCCCAGTGCAGAGCTCGAAGAGTTCCAGCCGACGGAGCTCGAACTCCGGCGTCGACGAACGGCAGCGAACCAAAATGAAGAGGAACCAAGAACTCCTTCAGAGAGCGATCGAAGGCATAGAGAGCGATCCCGCGATGGAGACTGACGAGTCAGAGAACTTCGCCGGCATCCTGCCCGACGACCAGCAGCTCACACCCAAAGTCGGTAGACGCTCGAACGGGTCGAGAGGGACGATTTCAGCCAGCGCCTCGGTCGGGCTGAACGAGGATTTGGCGGCCGCCCCGCTCGTCGGGGACATCGGTGAAAGTTTCGGGGCGAGCAACTCCCTCACGCCCACGCCTTCTACCAGAGAGCTGGAGCCCACGGCGGTCCTGACAGGGAGCGAGGAGTCAGGAGTCGCCAGAACTCATGCGGCTGCGGCTACCTCAGCGCACGATGCACGCGTTGGCTCCCAGGAGTTTACGAGTCTCGGGGATCGAACTCAGGCCGTTCCCGGCGTTGTGTTCGACCAGAACGAATCGAAATCGACTGGCGCCGCAAACGCCGAGCTCGAAAATGAAAGTCGGCTGAGAGTCGGACTGGCGGCGGAGAAAGCCGCGAATCGCCTCGAATCGGGGACAGCGCATTCAGGGCTGACGCGAGCTAATGACGAAATAGATACCATTGCAGTCAACAAGCGAGACCCTCCATACTACTCCGACACAGCAGAGACAATGAGTACCGCGAGCCACATGACGGCGATCGAGAGACCTCGTCTGGAAGTCGGACGGAACAGCTCGGCTGATGAAGCCGGCTACGAGCTCGTAGATACGAGCGGCAGCTACGAAAAACCCAGACCGCCCGGCCGGAGGCGGAAGAGCAGCGCTACGAGCGGCTCCGCCGGCAACCTCAAAATAATGTCTCAGGACAGATTCGGCCTGGTGAAACCCACCTACAGCGACATCAACGATTGGGCTCGCAGAGCTCTGAGCAGCGATGACGAGATGTCCTCGTACCACGAGGATCCTCAGCTCGACGAGCATTTCGATGAGACGTTGCACGCAATCGACAAGATGCTCGCCAACACTCCTCGCGTCGAGCTCGATCAGCTGGCCGAGTCAGCCAAGCACGCACAGATCTCGAAGTACGAGGAGCTTTCGAATCTGCGGGAGGCCTTGCGTCGCAAAATCGAAGAACGTCAATCGCATCACGTGGACCGTCGACAGCAGGATGGTCCGGAGCCGGACACGTTCGACCCTCCGCCACGTGAAGAGGACCGAGGCAGGCTCGAAAGGGACGATCCGTCCCTGCGAGACTTTGTGCGTGCGTGTCCTGCGGACTTCCCGAAACCCGAGGAACAGATCACCTCGATAACGGGAGTTTATATCGGAGGCATCGGGGAGCTGGATCGACTGACCGGCGGCCTGAACATCACGAGACCGATTCTCGAGCCCGAAGAAGGAAGCCAGCCCCCGGCGGAGAGCGGGAACCTCCTCGGGGGTCTGCTCCGTGGCATCCGTAAATCGATAGATATGGGCGTCGCCGAGCTTCGGAGCATAAGTCCGCGGAGGCAATCGTCCGCCGAGGAGACGCAACCGCAGCGGGGCTTCTTCAGCGACATCCTTCAGAAGATTCAGGACAAAATCGTCGACGCGGTGGCGGCCGATGACGGCGCCAACAGGAAAGTGATCGCCGCTGGCGAGATGCGGCTTTCCAGTGACAAGGAAACTTTCCAAGAGAGGCCCAAGTCGGCGCTGTCCGGTGTCTACGGTGAAGTCGGCGTCGCCCGCGAGAGCTCGCTCCCCTCGGCGGTCCGACCTCCCCCTGTCTACACGACCGACTCCGAGATGAGCGTCATCGACTACGAGATCCGGAAGCGGCCCCGTCGAAGACGGACTCGGGACCGAATCTTCGACAGCAGTTCCGACATCCCCAACTCATCGACGAACGAAGACTTCGAACCCCTGTTCAAGGCCGGCGGGAGTCGGGACGGACGCGCGTTCATCGACGACATACTCCGAGTCCCCAAAGTCCCTAAACGAACCAAAAGTGCAACGAATTTGAGCGAGTTCGCTACCAACCTCTCAGTTCCTGTTTTGCCGAAGAGAACACGATCGGGATCGCTGGCGGTTCCGACGCCTCCGACACGGACAAGATCGAAGGACTATCTGCGATCGAGCACTGAGCTGCCGCCCCCGTTGCCGCCCAAGAACTACCAAAAAATAAATCAGTTTCGGGAGGGAGGCAGTTTCGCACAGTTTGGCTCTGCGCCAGCTTCCACCACGCAGAATCGATGGCAAAAAGGAAAATTCACCGACCAATCCCTGCGGGTGCAGGGATCGTCTCTGTCCGAACGCGGAACTCTTCCGGCCGAATCTGAACCTCTACCCGGTCGCAGAAAAGCAGACTCGGTCTCGACAACAGCAACAAACGGGATTCCTGAGGATTTCTCCCGACCGCAGCCGTGCCAGAGTTCTCAGTTCGTTCCCGGGGTCCAAGATGATGTCATTCCCGCCGCGCTCAGTCGAGCAGATGAGAAATTATCAAGGGTAGACAACGTCACAGGTTCTGTTGCGCCAGATCAATACTGGACGTTCCAAGACGCGTTGTCGGATCCGATGCCCTCGAGTCAAGGAGCGAATCTCTCGACGAAGAGCTCCGGCCCAGTCGTTCCTCCTCAAACCACAACGAACCCCGTCGAGGAGGATGTCTTCTACAACGCCCTAGAGACGACGCCCTGTGTTCCGACTGACGGGGGCGGTCAATCTCGGCCCTACGACGCCGTGACAGCTCCCGGTCACCGCGTGCAGACTCCTTCGGAAGCAGGAACCGAGAGGATCAGTCAAATCGATTACAAGGCCCAACAGAGGCTTGTGAGCAGCTCTCCCGATCGCTCAGCGCAACCCCGAACGGATGTGATCCCTGCAGAAGCTCCACCGGCACCACCCTACATTGAGCTCAGTAACTACGAATCGTACAGTGATCAGAAATCGGCCCATGAGTATGAGCTGCCCGAGCCCGGTCCCCATGGAGCTCCGCTTCAGGCCGCGGTGGGTCGCGGGGCGTACGGTCCCTCTCCTGTCTCACGAGTGACACCACTCGCCCGAAAATCATACGAAAGACCGCCCACGGGCCCCGAGCATCCCCGTTTATTCGATGCGCACAAAACGCTTCCGGAATCGGAAAAGGTGCACGAGCTTCCTCTGAACGATTCGGCGTTCAGCCAAAGATTCGGCGAGACGACACAGTCGAACAGAAGCGGCCTGGTAGATAGCGCTTCGCGTGGGCTGGAGAGCACAGGCCAAGGTCAAAGCACGTACTACGAGTCCACGCCTGGGCGAGACCAACATCGCCCGCCAGTTCCCGCTGCGATGCCTGCGAAGGAATCGGTCGCGTCGAGCGCTATTCGGGGCAGCGCGGCTAATCCCGCCGGACGGGAGACAGGGACGACAACCCGGGGAGCAGCGGACGTCGCTCAACCGATTTACAGCTACTCCATGAAAACTAGAGGGCACGTTCCGCCACCTCTTGAGAAAGTCGGCCAGGGTCGGCCCACGCCCGAATTCGGTCAACCTCCCCATGTTCGGGGTCAAGACCCGACGCCCTCTCAGACTGCGGTCGCAACTCCGGATTCGGAACTCACCGGCGACGCGCAAGGCTTTCTGTCGAAACTGATTCCATCTAGAACGAAGAAGAAGAAGCGCCCAACTCCGTTTTTGAAAATTGACAAAGCAGAGCTCGAAAGGTTACCAACCATGCGACCCGCCAGCCCCTCCCCGACTCGAAGGGAGTTTCCCGCAGCGGAGGAGATGAACTCGCTTCAAGTTCCCGGGCAAGGCGCGGGAGAGGGGGAATCGGGCGTGGGTTTCACCAGACGGCTGATCCGACGAGGCTCCAACGCCCTCCTTGAGCTGACGGGCTCTTTCCGTCGCCATCGCTCGCCCAACGTTGTCGAAGGAGCCGTACCGAGTGATTCCCCGTACCAGACGACCGTTGTCGAGACAACGGATGGCACCGCATCGGAGATTAAACAGTTCTCCGAACATTCGCCCACGGCGTCTCCGAACTCGAACTCGAGCCCGAGCATCTTACGTCGCCCGGAGAGGGTCAAAAACGAGCCGGGAAGCGCCCCGGAAAAAAACACCCGGGTTCAGTTCATCTCGAGTCCTGTTCACGGACGCGTCCTGAAATCTGAGTCGAAACCTTCAAAGGCTGAGAACGACCCACTACTTTTTGAAGAGCCAACGGGTCCCATCGTGATCGATTTGGAGCTCTCCGCCAAGGACATTTCGTTCCCGGTCCACGGGCGCAAACTCAAACTCGCCACAGAGGGAACAGCTCAACCCATCAGGCCGACTGAGGAAAGCCATCTCTTCTCTCAGTATTCGGACAACGCCGACGCTTTCCCGCGAAACAAAATCCCCGATATTGATCCTCGTACGCAGATTACCGGAATCGGCAGGGGAGACGAGATGCGAGGGCAGTTCGAAGACGAGGAGTTCGAAAAGGACATTTTCATTCCCAAGCAAGCCAAGCCACCGATTTCTCTGACGAGAATGCTCAAGGGTGCACTGACCGGTAAAGGCCTCCCGTGGAGCAGTCAATTAGGAGGCAGGGAATGGGCGAGAAAAAAACAAGGGCGAATGGAGCTAAGGAAGGGCCAAAACTCCCTGCTTCCCTCAGTTCAGATCGGCGCGGCGGGGTTGGAAGCTCGGGAAATTTTCGGCGAAGAAGCTCGATTACGCAGAGCTCAAGAGGAGCTCGACGAACCGAAAAAGGTTTCGAAAACTGTTTCGTTCGGGGACCTCATGGATATCAGACAGTCTTTTCGTAACGAGGAGCTCGCTCGTATGGTCGCCGGAGCCCCACCCGACGCAGTTCTGGCTCACGTCAAGGCGTCCCCATACGTCGACAGTATGACCATGGAGACAATCAAGAAGCTATTGGTTCCGGATTTCGCGAAGCTGCGGGAGCGAATCGAGGAGAAACTCCGGAAGAAAATTCCGAAAGAGAGAACCGAGAAAAATTATCAGCCTTTCAAGTTCGAAAGAGGCATGAACGTCCCGAACGAAGAACTCACCTACGAGCGAGAAGGACCGCTGAAACTCAACTCGAGCCGCAACTCCGTCCACGTCAAGCCTTCCGGAAAGTCAGCCTCTCACTCCGTGGATCCCATCGCTGATTTGCAGACCCTGGATCACTCAACGAACAGGAATTCAGTGTTGGCGCCCGCAGTTGCTGAGGTGAAGAGGAGCGCCTTCGAAGTGATCGAAGAAGCTGCTCGAAACGCTTCACAGGAAGTTCCGGCTCCTCTGATCCCGCCTCTGGAACTTCCTTTCGAGACTTTTGCCCCGGTTGCTCCCGCTGGTCAGACAAGTGTGGGCACCATTCCCGCGACGAGCCGTGCACACATCGACGTGCCCATGAATCCACGCAAACAAGTCTCCGACATTCCCGCACCTGATATCGACCTGTGCAATCGACGGTCCTCGTTGATTTTGGTAAATGCCAAGGACTTGGATCTGGCGAAACCACAGCAACTCAGTGAGTTGACCAGCGTCAACGTCGACTTGAGAAAGTTGAGACAGAAATTGCCTACATACAAACAGTTCAAGGCTGCTGAAGTCTAGACGCTCGACTGACTGCTTCATCGACTGGAGCGATACCCGGTCAACATCTCCTGGCACCGAAGGTCAGTATCAGAGCTGAGCTGCGGAGCTCCGATAGAACGAGCTCGAATTGCGTTTCCACATAACGACATTGAGAACCATCTTCCAGGAGGCTGTGTCATTGCGCTTGCGAGCGATTTGTGGATAAACTGTGACCGCGGACTGTACATAAGAAGAAATTAATTTTTGTAAACATATTTGCTATATAACAAATAAAAAAGACTCCTGTCTAGCTGTTCATATTCTGGTAGATGATTTTGCTGAATGAGCTTGACGAGGCTCCGACGATGCGTTTGGTCCGTGTTTGTGGAGACAGTGGAAACCAAACAACTTCGAGGTACTACTGACCTTCGACGCTCACGTTCTGACACGCGAGGAAGCGGGGAGAAATAGCAGAGGAGTGAAAACTTGAACCCTATTGGGAGGAAGTAGAAAGTCGGATAAGGCTTTCCACGTTCCATTAACTGTGAACAGGGATCGCCGGCTCCCACGAGCGTTTTCAATCTAACTTGTGCTTCCCTTCATCAATATATGCAAAACAAAAACCGAAGAGGAGAGTAACACTGAGAGCAACACATCGCAAATAATGTTTCACTTCAAATTCCAAATTTACAGTGCCTGAGTGTACCGAATTTCCCGTGTGTTGTCAAAATTGCTCACGCGCACGGCGGGATTGGAAAAATCAAGGTGGGCCCAAGTTAATTCCTCAAAGATGATTCGAGCTTCACTGTTCAGATCCCCGTTGCCCATACGCAATCTTTGAAATTCCTTGACTCGCTCATTACAGGTCGAAAATCAGTTCGATTACCAGGACGTACAGAGCGTCGTGGCAGTTTCCCACTCGTACTGCACAGTTGAACCATTCATCGATACCAAATATGATTTACATATTCAAAAAATTGGCACCAACTACAAAGCGTTCATGTAAGTACTCTAATAGAGCACGTCCTTCATCCTGCCCTGGAGCCGGAACTCTCCGTTATGGCGCCCGTCCGGGAGCTTGGTCACCGAAAGTGGACCTTATTCTGGTGCTAGCAGCATGGGGAAATGAAGTCGAGCAAATGAACACGGAGATAGCGAGATCCATTCTCGAAGTTCTAAATCTTCGGGATCGAGCCGATGACCCACGGCTCACGTCAAGGCCGACCGGATCCGACAAACCCGCCGCTGTGGTGGATCCCGCGCTGGGAATCCAGCCCTCCCGACACCATCTGTGCGCCATTCTGTTGACGGGTCCCACAGAAAGGGGCAAAAATAAAGTGGGACGGCTTTTTGTCACTTTCCAGGCGGAAAAGCATTAGCGGAAACTGGAAAGCCAACATGGGCTCGGCCATGCTAGAACAAGTAAGAAAGAGCCTCCTAGAGACAGAGAATCCATTCCACCCTGATCGAATTTAAACGAATCGGAAGCTGATACGTCTAAATAAATTATCTCGGTTCAGGTTGTCCTACACGACCGTTATAAGTCTTGGGTCGATGCGGTTGCCGAGCTCTATGGTGGGCTTGATATCTGCGCTGTTGAAGCGATCCAGGGGAAGGACGGAAGAGAATACATCACCGAGGTGTGTGAAAGCTTCCGACTGCATACGCCCCACGAGCAGATTCCTTCGGTTGGAACCCTGGACTCAATACAAAGTGTGGCTTGCCGTTTTCCAGGCAAATGACTCGTCTATGCAGCTGCTTGGTGAGAGCCAAGATGAAGACCGCCGTCTCATTTCTGAGCTTGTAGTGCAGAGAATGCATCAGTTCTGTCGTGTTCCTGGGTCTACATCTTACCAAGGTGTCCCTGGAGCCCCCCCGATAATGCAACCACCAGCGAACCCCTCCGCGGTGCCCGCCGCTGCACCCACTGCAGCAGCTCCATCACCAGCCCCACAACCCACATCGACACCCGTGAGCAATTGAAGAAGAAAACTCGTGGAACAAGTCGACCGAGTATCACGCGAGCATTTTCCTCTAATCACATTTGTATTCCAACGCAGGGAGGAGCACCTTTGCCCCCTCGACCGGCCCCGCCAGCACTGCGCCGAGGTTCATCCACAACTTCGGGACCTCCTCCTCCGACACCTCCTCCTCCAACGGCAGCAGCTTTGCAATCAGCTGGATCCGCGATTCCTCCCCCGAGACCACCGGCAGCACCACAGGTCAGCTTCAATGGCCGCTCGATCCGGCTCCCAACGAACGGCGGAAAAGTTCCTGCTCGTCCCGTGATCGTGGTCAAGTTTCTCGAGACCAGTTCCAGCCGTAGGTCAAGTTTTCATGGTGATGTTTTCCTCTCAGGCAATGTCAGTGCCAGCCACTCCTAGCGTCGCGTCTGCGTCGGCGCCTGGAGACACGAATCCGTTTAACGCCGCAGCAGGTGCTGCAGAACAGGCATCGGCTGCTGCGTCAGCAGCGGCTTCCGCTTTGACTCGTGGAGCAGCTTCGCTTTTCAGAAGGTGCGTTGCGAAACACAGAGCAGGTTCCGCCGAGCCCGCTCCTGGGGTTGGGGGGAATCAGCGCATTGCACGATTTGGATTTGCGTTCCTGACGAGAATCTCACTCCATTGTGTTTCGATTTCAGGGAAAGTCAAAGTGACAAAGGCGGCGTCACAGACGATCCCGAGGATACAATGGGAAATCTCAGAAAGACGTTCGCCGGAGTGTTCGGTGATATGTGAAGACGCGGACCTCCGCTGCACGAGAGGGAGGAGCCGAGACGTTCGGTCTGCCTTCCTGTTCACGCTTACGAGGAATCATCACACATCACAAAAATCTTAATACAAGGGCCTGAACAATCCTCTTATTGACACTTCTATTCTGGTGTATGGTTCGGTTATCCAGAATTCGACTGAGCGCGGAAACTGGGCCACACTCTGTTGAGGGATTTTTTTTTAGCTCACCAAGATCGGAGCTGTATCTGGATGGACCCGATCGCTTCACTCGAACACGCTTTCTTTTTTTGATCAAACGCGGGGAGAGGCTAAGAAGCCTTCACTCTCGATTGAATTCTCCTGGAATATACACTCGAACCAGCTCATGAGAGACGCACCGGGAGCCAAGATGCCCCCGATATCCGAGTCGCTCATGAGCGGATCCGACTATATAATTGAGCAATACGATGAGAGAAACGTATAACATCACCGGACGTAGTGAGAAATCAACTACACAATTTTTGTCCCCACTCCATAGAGTGGCAGAGCTAAAGACAGCCCTATGAGGCTTTATGAATCCTCGCGTAGCTTGAATGGAAGCCTTCAGAAATCCCGGTTCAAAATATGAATACAGAACGGGAAAAAGGTTAGACCCCGAGCCAATAATCTAGCGGGAAACTCGCGTAAGAAAACCACAAATAACGTGAACCTCACTGCAGAAACCTCTTGACTGAATCTGTATCTGACAGGAGTCTACTGCGACAGATTCTCGATCAACGAATATCGTAGATCTTTAGATTTTGGCCAAATGTTGTTCTCCTGCGATCGCCGCGATTCGGGAAGCCCACAGCTTGCAGCACGACGCGAATAACAGCCATAACGTAGATATCCGGCACTGCCGAGACGAAGCCGACAGCCTCGATGCTAGCTCGCTTTTCTTGAACCATTATTACCAAGGCGATATTACTATCTCACGTCTACAGCAGCATATTCATATACGAACCACGGTATCGAGCCATTCGTCGCTATCACGTGAGACCGACCTAGAAAGTGCATATGTGACCTTCAGTGGATCATCTTTACATTTTATCTGATGGATTCCCGTTTCTGGTAAAGGAAAGCAAAAACCTGATTCGGAGAAGCGTTCCCCAGTGGTCGAATCGGGAGAATCAGCGAAATGGCGTTGCATAGTCACCACCACCCTACGCGGAACCTTCTAGATTCGAAAAATGGAGTCCTTGTCGATGAGATGTGTTTGAGGTTAATTGGATGTGAGGCGGTCATTTACAAGAGCAGAGAACATAATGTGATAATGTTGCAGTTTGTTGATTTATCTACTGGTTACGCTTGGTTTTTCTCATAACGGGCACACAGTCCAACGAGGATGCCATTCAGCTAGGCGGCTCACTGACTGTATTTTGATTTTCTCTTGATTACATTCCTGTCGAATGAGAGAATTCGATGTCCGTCATTACGTATCCGCATTCCTCGGAGTATAAGCCAAATATTCCAATAGGATTTTACTTGTTTCGTCGGAATAAAATATCTACCATCAAACCCAACAGAATCCGAGTGTTTCGTCCTACGAAGTCTCAATCTCATTGGTTTCCCAACTCCCATTGTGGACGGCATGAGCCGCTTCAACGTCAAATCATTCATCTGCGAAGCAATGTCGCAGCCTCTCGCAATAGCCTGAGGCAAATGCGGTGGATGTGACAATTCGAAAAGCATGGAATTTCGAGCGAGTACGCTCCGGCCGTGTCGCACCGTTACCGACAGTACGGAGACCTCGCGCTGGCCAAATAATCCCGTCAGAAGCCACATCTCGAGGATAACCTCCGTTCTCCACGGGTGGGTTGCGACAAAGACACCCGAGATGAGTCTCAGATAGACGAAGAAGTTGACCGTCGCCTCAAAAGTGGAGGCGACGATTGCCGTTGGAGAATCCGTTGAATTCCTCGATTGACACTCCGTAGTTCGTGATTCAAGGCTTGAGTTCAGCACGCGCAGTGGATATCGTATCATACGGCATCACTTAGAGTGTCAGATATGAACTTCAAAATATTCATACACACAAAATGCCTCCCAACTCCGATCCTGTCTGAGTATTTCTCTGCGAGCGGTTGCCAGCGATGTGCGGCTGTCATTCGACTGATAGGTGCAGACCCCTTAACTTCATAGATTTCAAGACTTGGATGACGTATGGAAATTACATCATTCTCGCATGCAGCTGATACATCTCTTGAAGGTCGATAGTCGCACACAGGTGCGGTTCTCATCGAAACGAGGATCGAAATCTTCCAAATGTGCGGTAATTATCAAGGAGAGGTAAATATATATAGGTTGGTAACCGTCGGTACGGTACGACTCGTCGCTGGGATAACTCGTTGTCGACGACTCGACGCCACAAGGGCCAGTCGCGGGACAATTCTTCGCCAAGAAACTCGTCGCCAGGAGCCGAGTCTCCTCGGGATCATCGAAGAACCGAGTACTGCGACCGTAGAATGGGAAGTGGTTAACCCTCCTGGCGCTTCGCAATTCTGACAGACGAGAGGTTGACTCCGCAAATATGTGAGAACTTTATCTGCGACACCTGCGGAATCGAAGAGAGGTACCCGACGACCAGGAACTTGTTCGGAGTTGAACGGTCTTCGCAAACCGATTCCGAGTTTGGCGTTCAACACCCGAACCCTGTGGAGATTCATCAATGCACTTGGAACCGTCCAGGATCATCGTGACTTGACGCTTCCCCGCTCCCAAGGCCATATGTCTGTGCCCAAACGCTAGAAGTCCTCAGATTCGGACCGGCAACTCGTGCTCTTGGTGAACAATTCCGACACTTCCACCGAACGATCGCTTACGCTCTGAGCTCACAACCGAAACATCTGTGCCAATCTGAACGAGCAGCACAGTTCGCGCAGAACCCGCGTCATCTGGTCATCCCCGCAAGGCGCCATCTTTCACTGTTGGGGAACTTGGAGAGTGAAAATTGCCACGTTGGTTCGTCGGCCCGCTTGCCCGCGTCAATCTCAGTGCCTGGATAGGCCGACTAACAGATATTCGCGAACACCCATCGAGTTATGATGACCTGATAAATTGTCGGACCTAGGGCGACGAACTGCCCGGCGAAGAGGCGCTCTGGCGCCGAATCCTCAGCGACGAGCCGTCCGGCGACGACCTGTCCTGCTCCGACTACTCGTAAGTGGGAAACTCTATCGCCTCCTCTCCTATCGCCCATTACGCGGCCCATTCCAGGACGGAAAGCTTGAACGCACGGATCGCCCGAGTGCTCGCGAAGTCTGGACCAATTCAAAATTTCATTGCCATCGGAAAACTCCTTGAATTTGGCTTCCCTGAGGAGATACGAGCGTAAGCCTGCAGGACGCGTCTTGCCAAGTGGTCAGCTCTCAACGTCGAGGTTGAAACATTCGTTCACCCTGCTGACAGACCGTGAGCTTAGAATCGGGACTGCCGAGCGTCCGAGCAGCATTCTATTCCGCTCGAGCCTAACACTTCCGATGGGTTGGCTTTGGAAGTTTCTCGGTCAGTTCTTTTTGAATAGGTAAAAAGAAAAGGGGCATTTTGAGATGCTCTGGAAAATACGATTCTCGACCGTCTTTGGCGCAATGGGAAGGAAAGATGTGTCATCCGTACAGGCATCGATCGCAAAAAAGAAATCAGTTTTCACTGAGTGATGAGCCTAGGAAGAGAGGGTGAGAAAGTTCCCGACTCACGATGACAGCCCCGTTTGTGCCGCCGAGACAGCGGTGCGATCGATTTTTCTTGTGCAAAAAAATATCCTGCCGTGAGTCAGCCAAGCGTATAGCGCAGTAACACGGCATATTTATTGGCTCCGAGTCGAACATGCGTACATCGTCATCATTAAATTATCTGGAAGTGCTATCTCCGCTCCCGTGGTCCATCATCTCCGTCTAGCCAAATGCGTGACGGTTCGCGCTGAAATCGAGAGCAATGTCGATTTGACGAATTAGGATAGGTCGGACTGCTTGAATGGGGCAGCTCGAACGATTCTGACAGGCTGGTTGAAACGTTTTTGCTCCTGGCTGTAAGGAAAGCCGAGCCGAGAAAGAGAGGTTCAGACTATCCGTCACTCACGTATGCTTGACGTAGTTTTCTGCTTTGTTGAATGGATTCTCTCGTTCTACGGCATCAGTGCCCCAGCCGTCGCCCCATAGATGATGCGGATGGCTTGTGAACGGAGGAGTGTTGACAAGACCGTTGGGGAACAAGCAATGCGGGTAATCGCCTGAACAATGCACACGGAAAGCAACGGAGTTAGAGAATCGGAGCGAAAAAAAGCGCGCAGTGATAGTTCAGGTAGCTGCAGTCTGGACCGATTGAAATATTTCGGAAGTGCTTCAAGCTCACCGTTATTCCCTCTTTGGATGGCATATTGTCCTTTCTGGTTGTTGCACCGCATGTATGGTGATCCAAATATTAGATATCCATACCGTAAATTGTATCTGTTGATAGCAGAATAGAATCCTCGGAACAATGACTTCGATCAGTCTTGGAAATCCTCACGACGCGCTCGACGCAGCGAATCGGATGCTGATCTCACTCACCTTGGCATCCCGATGTCGAATTGAGGTACTTTGTAACGATTCGCCAATTGCTTGTGAGTTATTGAATTGAGGTGATTCTGATCAACGGGTTGAGCGGAAGTTATTCCAAGGAGGACTGAGCTTGCGATGACACACAATAACATGCTGTAAAACTAAATTTCTAGCGTAGAGGAACTGGACTCGAGTTTCTGACGTCACAGGAACCAACTGAAATGAGAGATGTCTATTATAAATGTTTGATCTCCATCAATCGATTTTCGAGAGGATTGGGTTCGCTCGCAGGGTCGACGAAGATGGGATAGCCTCGTTTGAAGACACTCGTGGTGAGTTTGAATTATATCCTGAAAGATCTGGCACGGAGCGCTCACTCATTGAATTTCTCCACTGAATGGCGCTCGAAATGGAAGGTCTCCGCGAAGCTCTCGACCCAATAGAAATGAAAAAGAATGTGCATAGAGGGAGTCGATCTGCGCAGGGTTTCCTCCAGAAGCCAGGGGCCAAACCCTCTCTGAGGATCGGAATAGCTCGATCCTGCACCACGGTTCTCCTCACGTGATCAGTAGTGGAAACGAGGAACGGTATATCGACCAAAAATCACGTCCAACACTGAGCCTGACTTCGGAGTCGGCCGGTCATGAAGCACAGGTTTATCACCGAGTCGAGTGAATCTCGTCCGCGAGCGAATTCCCCAAATTCAAGACTTTTGACTTACGCTTTTGTGACGTATGAAGCGCACTGGCTGCAACGGCATTGACGGTGGGTCGTTGCTCGTTCGCCGCTTCCTTCGCGGCTTTCCCTTTCAACGCGATCCTTCCTGAACGCTGTCTGGGATGCGTAAGATACTTCCGAAACATCCCGCGAAGTAAACGTTACGCAATCGACAAACGGTGAGAGTTTCCGCTGGCTCGCAGTTATAGCCATCGGCCACGTCTGACTTCACCAAGCAATGGCTGGAATGCCTTCCCGAATCTCGTCGATCTCAGTACCAAACTTAAGCACAAGCTGCCATTCCCGGTATCTGCCAATTCACAGGTTCCCGAAAGATGTTTCCGATGGGCACAAATCGCTGCAGATTAGGAGTCATCAATCGAGTAACAAAGGGATAGAATTCTCAGAGGCGTCGCTCTGGAAGCTCTCGATGAAGCCTTCGGGGCTAGGGGGATAACAGCGACGGCAAATCACATCCCACTGGGTTGTGTGTTTGTCCTGATTCAGCGATAATGCGTGTCGAATCTCATCGTTGAAAACGTGAATGAAGGGACTATCTTCCAGATATTATGCCTTTCTCTGTCGAATGGTGGAAAGCAGCGACGGAGCGTCCATGCTCTGTGGCGTTCGGCCACGAGGACGGCGAAATCACCTGAGCATTTCTGAGTTCGATTCAGGCCATGGAACGATTCGGGCTCTGGGATACATGGATAGTGCTCAAAAGTTTGCATTGAAAGCTAGAAGCCGACTCTTGTTTCTCTAATCAGGTTTCGTCGGAAACATGATTTGAGAAGCGACTCTGAAGCTCGTATCGCGCCATCGACTGGAGTGAAGGAAGAATCGTAGGTCGACTCGATTGGACTGTTTTCTATGCCGGATTCCGACATCCATGGCCACCGTCCTGCGGTCACTCAGAAACCATGCAGTCACAACTCAGTTTCTCTCAAGTAGTATTTATTTTGCTACAACATGTCCCAGCTTCACATTGAAGGATTCACAGAGAGGTGTCATTAGAGCGTGACAATAACTTCTAGACGAACGTTTACGAATACATTGCGTTCGAACACGCGACCTAATGAGAATCGCGAACTGAACTTAGGGCCAATCAGTCCAAATCCGGACTTGGTCGATGATTCTCGCTCGCGGCTTCGGAATGAGAATTTTGAACAAGAAGAGACTGCATGCCATGAACTTTATCTCTCTGACTGTTCTCTACGAGATAAAGCGCTGTATGACATGACGACGATGAAGCACTCGATTATCAGCGAGTCGAAATGGAGCGCTCCTCCCAAATCCGAATCGATACGATACTCGGATTGATTGATGAGTTCACAACTGTTGACTTGATGATATCAGCTCCGGTTTATTGAAGCACGGCTCTCGTGCTACGCGAAGGTGAGGATCGCGACATCTCCAAACTGTGATTCAGAAGAAACGTATGATGCAGCTGAAGGCCATTTTTTTTTTAAAGAAAGGAGCGGAGGTACGAATTCGATAGTCTTACAATTTAAAGCTGAAAGTTTTCCTGACAGAAACGTGGTCGGAAGAAAACTAGATACGAGAGCGGAGATATTCTCAATTCCCAAGAGAAGCACGTCCCAGCCTGGCCCGCTCTCTGGGTTCTGACGGCGAAATTTCGTTTCGCAAGATCGCCGATGTTCGTAAAAGGTGATGTTCGAGATGAGACGTTGTTCCAATCGACCGGTCAATCTTATTTATCTTCGCACCACTCGTTCTCTTTGCGGACTTGTTCTTCTTCTGAGGGGTTGAAGTCGCACGGTATGTTGAACTGCTTCCGGATGTCTTCTGGCGCCTTGCCTTTGATCATGTTGGCAACCGTTTTGCAGGTGACGTCCAGCAATGCCTTGATATCGAGATAATTGGCAGCCAGAATCAACTCGAATAGGGTTCCTTGGTCGACTTTGAGGAAATCTGCGTCCCATGATGGGATATCGTCGGTTCGTTTCTCCTTCGTTTCGTCCTCTTCTTGCGGTGGCGGATCGTCTTTGTGGTAGGTGGCCCACTGAATGACTTTTCTCAGAATCGTCGAAGTCACGTTTGGCAGTGGGACCACTTCCTCATCGTCCTCGTCCATGCCGAGATCTTCGAGCATTGTTTTGATCGTTACCGAGGCCTTGGCAATCTCGACATCGACCTCAAAAACTTCGCCATCGCTGCTTTGAAGCTTGATGTTCGGCATTTCGAGGGTTATCCGTTTCAGATCACGAGTCGGGAGAAGATCGGCTCACGGAACGCTCAACACTCACAGCACCGTCCGTCCGAAACTTCAACACACTCCTTTACGCAGCAGGACGAAGACAATGAGTGTTCAACGCTCCAATTGTCTCCGGCTTTTGCTTCAATCCACTCTTTCGTCGAGTAACTTATATACAACACCCTACTCCGACACGCGGCGGATACTAGCGGGTGTCTGGGTGTGCCGCAAATTCGAATTGAGTCCCACGCACGAGTCCCAAACGAGTCGAATGGGAAGGGAGAGTCCTCGTGTCGGGAATTTCATATTCACTTCCTGGGTTCCATCCGGACCCCAGAAGCTCTATTTAGGACCAGCGAGCGCTTCTTAGGAAGCAATGTTGCATTCTCTCAAATCTGGCGGATCTTCCAGTGGTTGCCTCCAGACGCGTGTGCTTCTGAACAGGTTTCACTGCGGCAGATAGGGGCCATGAGGCATCACAGGGAATAATTATGATTCCAGATTATATTCATAATCAAGTTATCAAGCCATAATCATCATCTGAAGTCTGTAGCCACTGCATATCAGGATGAGTCGTACGTTTTCGGGGTTTCAGGGAACGCTGAAGCCAATGCCAGCGTGGTCGGTATTCAATTTCTCCATCTTTATTCGCGATTCATTCAGAAAGCCAAATATAATTCCGAATCAATGACCGTCCGCCAGGCTGTCGATGCCGATGACCATTTCCGCCGAGCCACCCATTGAAAATTCCCAAAATTAATCTCCAACCATTCATTGAGCGAACGGGAGCACCGGAGACCCTTTTCAGGCCTAGCGAACCCTCCCACAATCCAAGCGGTTCCTTTAGTGAGTCGGACAATACCAGGGTTGAGGGGTCGCTGAAAACGATGCCAATGCCATAGAGAAAGAATGGCGAAATTTATTCGAAAAAAACAGATCTTGTTTGTGATCAGTGACTGGCGGTGATGTGATCGATGCCTACGACTTCTTCCCCCAAGCTATTTGTCAGATATGCCATCGAGCGGGCGCGAGCGATCGAGCAAGCCGGAGGAGCCAACTGGTTTCAGATGGTGAAAACCAGGCCATGCTGAACGAAAGCCGGAGAGTCAAGACCCCGGACGGAGTTCGGTTGGACACCAAGATAGTATGTATGGGACGATCCTCAAAGCTTCCATGAACGTTCTGGTTATCCGCCTGAATGACGCGACAGATGTGGAATCAGGGGGGTCACCAGCCATTTTTCCCATGAGACTGAACGTCGTTGTTGTTGTTGTCGTCATAACCGCCGCGATATTCTATGTGTTGTGTCGCTGGCGTCGGGGATATTAGCCAATTACCAGATGGGCGTCAGCTGAGTTCCATGAGGGGGATGAGAACCTCAAACCCGGAAAACCGTTAACCGGATCACGGGTGAGGGCCAGAGTGCCCTCGTTAGGTAAGCGGGTCCCGGAGCCCGCAGCGCAGCGAGATTGGGAGCAACTACTGAAATTTTCTGAAACTATCGGGAAAAATCAGAGCGAAACTCTATGAGGCTCATAGATCTTGGGAAGTATTAGGCTTCAGCCGTCAGAGACTCATGCTGGCGCCGCCACTATGTGGGATCATCTCAATCAATTTTCATTACCTAATGGATCTTGGGTGTTGTGAAGCCTGTTAGAACAGTCGTTCTCGAATTGATCGAGATCGACCTCTTGAGGTCGACGGCCGATCATTGATATTGAGAGATCATTCTTGGGTCCATCTGACGGGGTTCTCTCCGGTAACTAAAAAGGTGAATCTTCGGGGTCTTCACAACCTCGATTATCGCCTCAAGAAATCGATGGCAGCCGATAATGTGGGCGAAATGGACTATTTTGAGATTCCGAGAGCAATGAACTTCAACGGGGTTTCTCAGGGGGCCGTCTCCTATGGGGTTGATGAGGCCGGAGTTTGAGGACCACTGTGTTAGAACCACTGCGATGGCAGCGAGAAAGCTCAACTCTAGTCCTGAAGATTCGTCACAGGAATTCACATGTCACACGTTCGAGGAATCTCGCTCGCAAACATTCCGTAAATCCACAGAGTCGCTCGTCAACGGGAATGTCTCGCAGATTCATTTAGCCCATTCTGCGTCCAAGAGAGCTGTGATTTAGTTGCAGAGAAAATCAAGTTGAGTTCGTTCTCTTCGTCAATGAAGCGACGATCCTCTGGTTCTCTTCATTTCCATCCATCAGGTTTCTCAGAGCTAAAACGACCCACTGTGTGATGAAGGGATTTCTCGCATCCAGGGAGCTCATATCGCAGAGGAGTTCGATTCCATTGAAATCTCTGCGAATCATCGTGACAATTAGGTGAGAACAGTAACTCTCCGGGTGGGCACACCCTGGATCAGACAATGATGTCTCACCTCACTGTATCTTGATTGAGTTTGTTCTTGAAGCACATGTTTGCGAGCAACCGAACCAGGTCTTTCTTGAGTCCGAACGACGGGCTCTCAAATATTTCAGCCTGGAATGAAACACAATCAAGGCTGATTTCCAACGGCGCCGCTACCTTTTCAGTGACGTAGACGATCAAGAACTCACCATAGATCCAGTTTTCCATGAGACTCAGAATTGGGAATAGATGGTGTAGACTCACCTTTTTCCCAGCCAGAGAATCGAAGTCAGTCTTTTGTTCAAACCCCTCCGCATCCCTTTTTCCAAGAGCGTGCACAGTGCGGAGACACTCAAGACTCATTATCAAGAGCTCAAGATCCTTCGTGATAGTTCCTCGAGATTCGTCCAGAGAGGAGAGCGCCAGGAGGGTGATCAGCTGCAACAGCCGAGCAGGGTGAAATGTTATTCCGCTCGTCCATAACAGCCTCGTTCGTCAGAGAATGACAGGGCGACTCATACATGATCGTCATGGTTATGGTTTCGATTTCTCGCTCACTTTGACGAAGAGCAGATCACTCGGCCCTCCCTGGCCTCGGTCGCTCTGCTTCCTTAGGTTATCGATGTGACCTTTGACTCTGGTGATGCAGAACTGCAAAGTTTCTTCGGGCAGAGTCATTCCTGGAGCTCCGCTGTGGGCTTCCGTCAGCTGTGGACGGAATCATTTCATTGAGAGCTTAGCTCATACCGGGGATCCAAATTTCCGAAGCTCTGAGTACAAACAAACGAGACCACTTCCCAGACCATGGTCATTTCTCAGTGAGCGGAATGGGTGAGAGAGTGCCTACCTGTTCCGACGCCAAGTCCAGGAGGAAGCTTTGCGACTGGAAACCAAAGTCGTCGAAGTGTTGTGGGAATAGACGTGGACTCGTCACAACTTTTTTTAGAAGCTCGAACGCATCCGAATTTGAACTGCAGAGTGTTTCTCGTATCATGGCTTCGGTGAGCTCAACGAAATCCGGAAGCTCGAGAAATGTTATCCAGACCGAGTCATCTTGAAGCATGCGCCACAAGGCACTGTAGGCGACAGCGATGACTTTTTCGTGCTGCAACCAGAATCAAAGTCGGTACCGACACATGTTCGATACGACTGAGGCGAAAGGAGGTATGAACGTGAGAACACAGGAAGCGAGAAAAGTACTTGAGGGTTTGGGGCACTCACCGTACAGTCGAGGACGTGCTTGAGCGGTTGTGTCGCGGAAAGAATCAGCCGGTTGAAGAAAAGATGAGATGCCGTTGCGTCGCTCGCAACAAAGTTTGCAACATATTGGAGGTAACGGTTGTACAGTGTCACTGTTTGGTGATCCGAATCCTCCGTCAGCGGGTGCTCGAAAACCTTCAACAACGCCTCCGTGCTCAGTCACAGATTAAAAACGGTGTTCTGCCAAACATGACCATGGTGGCCTCACCGATGAGGGTATTCTACAATGATGAAGCACAATCTCAAACTTTGGCATGTCCCGACTGCCCTGGTTTCGAATGAACACTCAAACCCTTGAGCGAGGATTTTCGTGCAGTGACCGACAGGAATCGCTGCAAAGCTCAACAGCCACGCCGGAAAAAAACTCACAAGGTTTGCGAGAGTCTCATCGAAACTCGAACCGCGCAAGTTGGCTCTCAGTTCATGGTTGAACGGCACAAAGTTCCTTAGAAGCGCGAGTAGCTCACACAAAACATTTTTTTCGTGTTTCGTGTTCAGATATCGTTCCACCGCCACGAGGTCTCTTTGTTCGAAGGCGACGGTTGAGGCGTGATGTGGTGCGATCTGGAATAGAGTATGTTTATTGTGGAATCTCCGAACATTCGGAATGATGTGATTGAGGCGCTCATGGTCGTTGCGCCCATCGAAGTAGTTCACCTGTTTATACAGTGAGATGATCTCTTGCTGAAGCTGGAGGCTACGTTCTGCATCGGGAAGCCGGTTGTTCTCTAACGTCTCCCGGAGCTGTTTCAAAAGCATTGCAACTATTCACTAGCATGTGAGATCGAGGGGAACCGAGTTTCAGTCTAGCCAGACACTTTCAAGCACGGTGTTCACGAGAGATGAAACATGTGTCTGGAGCCGATTCCGTCATAGAAGCTTCATTCGGTTCGCTCAATCGGATCTGCTTTGAAATCATGATCACAGGAGTCTCTCAGTTTCATCATTGTTTTAAGAACAAGAATATATGAAAGCCACCGCGGTTATAACAGTGGAAACACTGAACTTCGACGATCCCCCTCGGGAAGCACGTGCGGTTTGTTATTGTTGATGGGTCGTCGGCGCTCGACAGACCAAGAGGTGCCGGACCTCCGGACTATAAGACTTGAGGGGTTCCTTTGTTGGAGACGGACTGACAAACCTGTGAACAGGACATCGACGACCGGAATCGGGTTATTGCGTACGTTTCCATCAATGATCTCCCTTCCGCTCGGACTTACGGCGGGAAGCTCGGGTCGCCTGCTCGATTGGATCCGGAACGACCTGACAGTGAAGTTAATCTAAATGGTTGTGATGCAAGCCTCGAAGCTTTGAGATTCCTCCCCGTCCTGGCTGGAACAGAGCTCTGTGTTTCCTTCTAAACAGCCATGAGCGACCCATGAGGAGGAGTTTACTTTCCCTGCCGCGAGTGCGCTCTCGATGAAACAAGCTCTCTCGCTGGCGATGATCACGTAAAGAGCTGCTCGACTCGACGCACGACTGGGAGTGTCCTTGTAAGCTGCTGATGATGAATATCCCCCACTAACTTTTCAGATCATGTCCGCGGATATTGATGTCAGGTTGTTCAGCAACAGAAAACACTCAAACAGTCTCATTGATGAGGATGAATGCAGCGAAAACAAAGCCAAAATTGTTGTCTCCCCTGGCACCACCATCACCACCGATGGGGGCTTCATGAGGTGAGGGGGCTTGTTTTATTCCGGGCTGTTTCCGATTTGTGGGAAAACTGAACACAGATGCTTCGCTCCAACCAAATCAGATCTCTCCTGACGTATACAGAAGTCAATGTCCTGCCCCCGTCGTCGAGCGTCTCTCTTAGACTGTACAACTCGCCTAGCTGAAGATCGTGATTTCCAGGGGTCATGGAACCTACCTGGAGGACGAGAACGGTCTTCTGTCGGCCGTAGCTGGTGTGGTCGAGAAAGTGAACAAACTCATAACAGTTCGTCCCCTTAAGACGAGGTGAGTTTCCTCCCGTATCTGAGTGACGTGAGCTTCGATCCAGTTGACGGTCTTCCATATGATTCAACGGAGCGAGGAGATAAGACTGAGATACGAATGTTTCCAGATATAACCCTGAAGTTGGTGATGTTGTTGTTGGTCGTATAGTTCAAGTCTGTCAAAAACTATGGAAAGTTGATGTGGGTGGGCGACTCTTCGCGTCACTGCATCTCCATTCGGTGAATCTTCCCGGTGGTGAATTGAGGAGAAAATCGATTGAAGACGAATTGCTGATGAGCCAATATCTTATAGATGGGGATCTCGTATCAGCAGAGGTACAGTCTGATTCTCGCAATTTTATTCTTCTAATGCTAGCTTCAGATCGCGGAAAACAGTTAGAATTTTCAGTCCGCTTCCTCAATGATCGGAGGAATCTCTCCTCAGGTCCAGAACGTAGGCGTCGATGGCGCTGTGTCCCTCCATACGAGAAACCTGAAATACGGTAAACTGGGCCAAGGTAGCCTTGTACAGGTATCCCCATCACTGGTGAAACGATGCAAGACACACTTTCATAACTTGCCGAACGGGGTGCATTTAGTAATTGGTGAGTGGATTCTGGTCGAATCGACAGCTCAATTCATCTCCATATTGACACGATATTCCATTTTCTTGTTCCAGGTCTCAACGGATTCCTCTGGATAACACATGAAGGAGAGGCGGAATCCTCGCAGTTCGCGCAAAATCTGGAGAGGGTAGATTATCACACCCGAGAAAGCATCTGCCGGACCCGGAACGTCATAATCAGTTTATCCAGGTGAGGTTCATTCGGTCACGTTTAAGCTCGCCTTCATTCGCTCCCACCATCTTCATTAACCGTGAGCTCTTCTGCAGGTACAACTTGATGTTGTACGATACAGCAATCGTGTACGCGTACGAAATTTCAAAGGAGTACCCGATCGCTCAGCTACTGCGGCCCGAAATTCAATTGGAAGTCGCTCATCTCACTCGACAGAAACTGCAGCTTGAAGGTTAAGATAGAACTCCCCCCTGTTCCTCAATGCGAAGCTATGGAACACTCACCATCTTCCAGGAATAAAGTGAGCTCGCAGTGCTCTTGTCTGTTCCTGCTCGCATTCTCTCTGAGTCGAGGGAAGACGCGAAGAGAGTTCTCTCGTTGCGCGATGTTAGGGAGCGATTCCAGAGGTCCGTTCCTGCCGGAATCGATAATTGTGAAAACCTTGGTCGAAAAAGACACGGGCCATGTCCAGGGTTTGCGAAAGCCCGCACTTCCAGGACCGCAAGCTCGCGGTCTATATATTTTCACGGGAAACCCGTATGAAAGCCCCCAAAGAGCGTGGGCTGGCGGGCTCTATTCCGGGCTCGATGGAGCTCGCCCCGGATCCTTGACTATCACTGATAGTTAGCGGACTTTGATGATAGTTATCCGAATAGTTATAGTAATGATGGATGAACGCGATGTCTCACTTGATTCACTGGGAAATCTCGAGTTCGTGAATGACCTTCGCGAGCAGAAGCCGAAACAGCGATCGACGGACATAAATTCCCCAACCAGCTGCGGGCACCCGCGAGCTTGCGATGCTGAAGATGCGGGCTTTTGCGAATTCCGGTCACGTTCAGCCAGGATTTTTCTGTGATTCTCAGTGACTCTCGACAGAACTTTCGACTTGGTCTGTCACTGTTTTTGCCCAGTAGAGGAAGAGTTCTGTGACACATTGTTCCAGGTTCAACTTGATGGAGATGGAGCGCGAACAAGCGCCCGGAGTATTGTACAAATATCCCTCCGCTTGATCAATGTATAGGCTATGCTCAATGTCAGGTGTCACGAGATCAGACCTATCGTACTGGCGAAGAACTGGCTTTCCATCGGCGGTTAAAATGAGAAGCCAACGGATAGATTGGAACAGGGAGACCAGGTTCGAAAGTTTCTAGAACGTTCAACCACTTATCAAGAAATATGCGCCGTGGTCTGAGCGAGAGCTTGTTCAATCTCAAACGAGGGAATCGGGGTCAAGATCCTGGTCAGTGCCGCGAATTCGCAGCGAATGGGGCGAATGGGGGAGGGGGCGAATGCGGTTCCACCCGCGACATCCGCATTCAGATCGCTTCTGGAGCGGCACACGGCGATGTATAAAAGAAAATCGTCTTGAGACTCTCCTCCTTCAATGAATTTCGGTCGATAAGTTGCTGGAATCCTCCCTGCGCATTCATTCTCGCCTGCTGGAGGTAGAAACTCACGTCCTGGCCGAGAGTTTCCCACGTATTCTGAGCTCAAGGGACTCCTTGGCTTACTGCCGCGGACCTTTGGGCTGTCCAGTCTGCATGAGGTCGAGGGCTAACTCCTTTGCCTATCATAGTGAGTTCTTCCGAAGCATTCAAAGCAGCCAACTGATTCGGCTAGATTCTGTGAGAACTGAACGCTAGCGAGTGTGTCTCTTTTTGAGGAAGGGTAGCGGTCTAGTGAGCTACCTTCTTGAACGCCAGACTGGTTGACGCATAACACGAGTTCGAAAATAACTCGAGCTTAAGGTGAGATTCCATCCGAGGGTTTCCGAAAGATTATTAAATCGTGTTTATTCGCTTAAAAACGTTAACTACTATACAAAGCTCTCGCACAAATGTTTCGACGGTTCCTATTACTAATCCTGACATCTCTCCGTCGCGCGGCTTAGTCCCAATTCCGTTGGGAACAATCCGCCACGCCAGTAACGATTCCACGAAGATGTGAAAAAGTGGATACGCGAATGACTTCTTCGCCAATTCCTTTCCAAAATGCTGAATCCTTCGTGGCATAGTGATCGAGCAGTTTCAGCGCGGAAACTCAGATCCCATGTTGTCAGTCGTTTCAAAACATCAGTATGGTCACTTCAGTTGACAAACAGGCAAAAGCAAAAAGCTGGCTACCACTAAGTCTTGTACGAAAATAGTTAAATGCGACATTATCCGTCCTGCAATGTGATTCTGGCTCGTTACATCGTTGCAAGCTTGGTAAAGCTGTGAACCTGACAGAAAACAGGTTCTGAGACTCGGAAAACTCAGCGAGCCAGCTTCCTTGACACTGCCGCACGGGTTGCGAAAAATTCATCCTGGCTACTCGAGCTTCCTGCTTGGCTCATCTTGCGCGTCAAAAGTGTTACGCCGAGCTCCCTGCTACCCAAAATCTAACTCCGGGTTGCTTAAACGGGAGGTGTCGAGCTGATGGGTCGACGATGCAGTCGGTCTGTCTCCAAACGATTACAAGTTCGAGGTGTTGCTGCACGTAGATGGCGAAGGTGACGATTCACCCCTGCCGTTGTTCTGACTTTGCTGAGATGCGCGCTCAATATATAAGTTCAAGAGACGCAGCTGTGGGATCAAGGAAAGAGCGGTGAGAATCGATGTAAATTTCGTCGAAGACCCTCGCACGCCCAAAACGAGGCGACATGTTTTCCTCGAGGTCTGTGAACTCACTTTGCAGCCTGGAAGATGACTCGTGTAGGGATGCATTGCATCCTTGCCGATTTTCATGTGCATGCTGACAAGGGCGAAGACAGATGCCTTTCTCACTGACGATTCAGCGTGGTCGTATGTACGAATCAAAACAGGACCCAAGACCGGCAACTGCTCCCGTACTGTCTCAGTGCTGTGGTGATCAACAAACTTCTGCACGACTCTGATAGCCGTGCACAGCACGCCGGGTTCGGAACCTGAAGTCATGGCCGACATGACGCACGCGGCAGCCGCTTTGGCCACGTCTTTAGGAAGAACCGTAGACACCAAGGCGGACACCGATGCGTCCGCCATACGGATAACGTCCTGTGAATAAAAGAGTCCTCTGAAGTGCGCGTGACGATTTCCAGTTTATCAGTTTCGCGTCCACTTCAAAGATAGCACATAGCTAACTCATCTCGATTATCGATCATGTTGTGCACGAGTAGCTCCGAGTGAGTCGCAGTCGAACCCGCTCACAAGAGATTTCGGGAAGAAATGAACCAGCCTATGAGAGTCAGTATACGGTTTCCCAGCTCAGAGGAGTTTCCTGAGAGAGGCCGATAGTGTATGTCATCTCACCTTGTCTTTGTCCTTAGAAACTTGCACAATACGCTCCAGAGCCTGCTCCACAACACATTTCGTGTGTTGAGGCTGTTTGCGAACGAGTTCAGTCAGGCTCTTCAAGGCATGGAGCCTTATCCCCGATTCATCTTCCAAGTTCGCTATCAAAACCCGGAAAACCGATCGAAAATGCGCCTCGGTTTCCCAGAGTGTTGGCTCCTGGAATGCCAAGGGAGAATCAATGTAGAGAGGTTACGAAACTTATTTTCAACTGCCTTCTCAACCACCAAGCAATGACTCGAAGACACGGGTCCCGAACGATACTCTGGACCCAAAAGAGGGTCACGGGGACGCATTCCCAAAGTCGGACTCTCCGACAACCCGGACTCGTTCGTCGGGCTTCCACGAGCTCACTTCCGTACGGGATGAGCTCCCCTGGGGGAATTCTCAGTCTCCTCCAACCATTTATGGTATTCTCATTGTCCCGTAGGATTCGAGTTTGAAGATTCGAGCTGAATTCTGCACTGGAGAATTCAGGTCAAAGCCCGTTTTGTCTCCCGTATGCCCATGAAAAATGTAACGTGGCTGATACCCACCTTCAGCAAAATATGCAGCTCAGCTAAAGCCGATCGTTTCTGCTCCGAAGAATTCATTGGGCTCGCAAGGAGTTGCACGCAATGATTGAGTCTCTCCGAAGCTGATCCTTTTCCGTATCCGGCTACGGGTTCGGAGTCGGTCAACTGAAAAACAAAAATCGTTCCCTTGTAGCGGTACTGCATCAGGGTTTCCGTCTCTTCGCATCGAAATACGATTGAAGGGGTCGTATGATTTTCTCGGAGTAAATTCCCGCTGTCGTTTAGAATCGCGGTTATCGGTGTACCTTCTTCTTCAGATCGCCATAACGGTCCTCAAGCGACTTAAGTTTCGAATTCTACAACGGAAGGAGGATTGTCGTATGCTGCTTCTCTTCCCAATGTTCACTCATGAAGCTCTCAATTCCCTTTGTACGTCGATTCCCTGTGGCGAGCGCGAGCTCCTACGCGATATTACAGATCCTACGATCGTTGATATCTTACCGCGAAATTGGGCTTTGAAGTCGGATTGGCTCTCAAATTTTCAGTATTCTCATCCTCAAACGATCTTTGAGGAGACGATGTCAAATTCGTCATTTCTTCGGATCTGATGCCGGTGATCGACGACGACGTGCGGCTGTCAGGGCTTCCGACGGAAGCTTGACTGGCACTGTCGGGGTTTGATCCAGTAAAACTGAAAAAAATCCGTCACGTAAGAGATTTCGCAGAAGTCAAGTATGCGATGGAGATCTTCGTCTTGTGGTTCAGTGGAGCTTTTCCTCACGGTTTGTTGAATGAGCTCTTCAATTGACTCTGGATGACATCAAGAGCTGTACGTTGAAAATCTGGAGCCATTTGGTTGATGACGGTGGAGAAATACGGTGTCTTGACTTTATACAAGGACACGATGACTTGGCGCGACTTCTGCTGTAGGTCGGGGTGTCTCGTGTCTCCAGCCCAATTGGTTATCTTCAACAATGTATCTCTCATATTCGGGTCGTTAGCGGGAAGATCCGATGAGTCCATTATTCCGGTCAACGCTTCCAAATAGTTGAGGACTTGGAGTTTGACCCTGGCTGTGCTCGAGGAATGAGCGGGGTCATTGAGAAACCGAGTGATAACCGTGAACTGATCTTGGCGGGGGAAGGAGTCCCTGATCAAGTCCATTGTACGACCTATTTTCGCCATCACCGAGCCGAGGAGGTCTTGGCCGCTCTTTATGAAGAGCTTCGTCAGCAGTATACTAAGGAATCCGATTCGATGCAGGTCTCCCGAGTGGACGGTTATCAGCTCGTTTAGAGTGTCCAAGAACAATGAAAACACCTGCGAAGCATTCAGAGCTCGATGAGTTCTCGAGTCCGATGTAGAATAATCCCCACACGCTCACGCGAGCATGAACAAACCTTCGTATGTGGGTCCATGAACATTTTAGTCAGGGTTTGCGTCACTTTCTGGAGGTCGGGATCACTCAGAGCGTGCGATTGGTTTCGGAGTAGGCACAATAAGCCCTGTAATAGGAGCGGAGTTACTGCATGGGTCTCCTCGCATTCGAATAGAGCGGGAACCGAGTCGGATCAGACGGCTCGAGCGTCAATACTCACAGCCAGACCGTCTTTCCTATCTGACCAATGAACTGAAGCGAGATTCGCGAGAATCTCAGGAACGTCGTCATGCCGGAACGATCGATCGGACGCTACGGAAGAGGCATCACTATCTTCTCTCGAATACCCGAACGAGTGCTGTCTGCCGAACGATGATAACGGAGACCGAATCTGCGGGCAGAACCAATGAACAACAAGGTCATGTGGAGCTCAAAGAAACACTTCAATCCTGAAGGCACTCAAACTTCCTTGGAAGTCTGTCGACCAGTAATCGATTCGGAAATATCGCCGAACAGGCTCGTCGATCCGATACTCACCGTTGTGGAGCCGAGAGCTTCTGCCATGCGTTCCTCAGCCTCTCGAGAATTTCGCAAAAGTTTCTCAGCTGCGGTCGGCGTAGACGGTATGATGGTAGTCGGCTCGCGGCGTCCAGCGTATCTGCAAGCAGAGACTCTGAATGAAGAGCATCCAAGATTTCTTTCCGAAGCCATCGAAAATGCCGAAGGCCCGACAATGCCTTCGTCCTACCTCGTGCTCGACGTTCCTCACCTGGATAACGAGCTCCTACGACGACGCTGTGTCTCACTCAGAGCTGATGACGACGATTGGGATCCGATGGATCTGCAGATGAAAGACACAGGGCAGGTGGTACACCTAGTTTGTTTCATCTCAAATACTCGATGAATCTGGGGGAAGTTGATTTTACCTTGAGGGCGAAGGATCCCTCGACGTGGCCATCGGGATGCGTGACCTGGACGGAGTGCGGCGACTTTCCGCACTACCGAAACCATAGGTTGCGTAACTCCATCGCGATGACGGCGAAGCGGAACGCGAATTCGCTGGAGAAGATGAGCGGGAGTTTTGAGGCAACATTATGCTGATTCTTCACTGAGACTGGCCCAAACGGGTTGATGGATCAGGGCGCGAGAGCGAAAACTACTCACGTTGAGACTGTGAAACCGGTCTGCCCCTGCTTTGGGGGGTTCTTTCCGGAGAAGTGATCGCAGAGCACACGGACTCCGCTCTTGTTTTCGCCGCGGATCTCGCTGGGGATGCATTCAAAGTCACACTTCATCTAATGATTACTCAAATCCAGGACGAGCGCCTAGAGGATTACGTTATCTGACGAATCCGGTTTATTTTGAAGACAGATGCCAATTCACCGCTAGTGTGTCTACATCCTCAGGCTCATGAACTCGTCTGTGATTCGGTTCTCATTGAAACGGAAAAAATCAATGACGTTGATGATGATGATCTGAACCAAATGCGCAGAATGCAAGATTCACTCAAATTTTTGCAAGAACTCGATCGAGTGCAATCCAGAATCAGCGTCAAACCAAAAGTGAAACCTCAAAAACAACGTCTTCTGAGAGGAGCTCTGATATCCCAAAGGAGTTCCCAAGTCACTACAGAGATCCATTGCAGCGATCGAATCCAAGCCATACAGTTTCAGCAGGAACTCGTCAAGCCGGCAGGGCGTTGCAACATGGAAGCGTCTCAGAGGCATGCAGGAATCATTTATTCTCCGCTCCTTTCGCGAAACCCGCGACCTATGCTTGGGCGGGAGACTCTTAGAACTTACGCAAAGATAATCCACTTCCAGCAGAAATCAGCCCGTATCCGTAACCAGAAGAAGGGGTTTTGGCTAGAGCTTTCAGACGCGACGACTTCGCAGCAGCCATGTCAATGGCACTGTTTGCTCGACGTTGTTGTGAAGAGGTGGCCGAAAAAACTGGTTGAGGGACTGGGGAGATAACAGGCAGGTAGGGAAAACAACGAGCTTCATGCTGACAACCACGATCGATACATACATTCGGCGCAAACATCTTACATATGATAATTCATTCTTCCGATTATTCATGTCACAACCGCACAGAGTTTACTGATGAATGAGAGCTCAAGTGGCTGATGACGTTTCGAAGAACCAATGGCAAGGCATGCTACTCACGTCTGGACGTGGACGCCAGGTACTGAGTTCGGGATCCTGCTGTGTTCCTCAACGACTCCATGGAATTGCCATGCGCGGAACGGCCGCGACTGAGGTTGTTCAACGATGACGATGACGAAGAATTCGACATTCCTGCGTTGGAAAAGCACAGTTTCATATGGGCCGCTGATGAAGATCTGCGGTGTTTCAAGAAGATGAAATACAGGTAGAGCTCATCAATCACCTCCGTAAACGACGCCACCCATCTCTCCATGTAGCATTTTCTGTTTACTAGAATCCAACGAGAACAATAAAGAGTCCGCTTGTGCTTTGAAGTGTTCAGCGAAAGCCCAGAATGCCTTTCGCGAATGTGATCTGCGAATGAATATATCTCCCGTTCAAACGTATTACATTGAACTCTCAGCGTTCACTTCTCAAGTTCTCTCGCATAGCATCCTTGCCAGGCTTCAGAGTACCTTGCTTCCTGGTCTGCATCAGACAGTCCCGCTTTGATGGCTTGTTGTATGATGGCGATATGCCTCTCGAGCGTGAAAGTCGGCCAAAGTATCAGTATTTCGTTGAGAAATTCGAAGCAATGCCGTCGGAGATCTTTGTTTTTCGAACTAAGATTCTGGATGATGACAGGTACGAGTCTTTGGGAGTGAACGTTCTTCAAGATGAAGTGAATACAAACTGTTCCCGACGTGGACATGACCTGGGAAACGAGTTATTGTGATGTGAATGCATGAGAGGATTCAAAATCGATGGGATTATCCTACATCGTCAGGATTCCAGCAACTAAAATTGGCAATACGAATGCCATGGTCGAGGAGCAACTCCTACTCACTTTAACAGTTGCTCCCATGAGCAGAATAAGTGACGGTAGAAGCAGTTCACAAAGACGATCCATTTTTGTACTGAGCTGAACGCAGAGGTACCTGCGGGATAGTTAAAGTTTTGGTTCCACCCTCGGTTCCAGTAATGATGGGATCGATGATGGCTTCACAAAATCCCTCAAACTCCACCAACCACGCGGAAAATGCTACTTACGAAATAGTTATGCAAGCTTCACGAACAATTTGCGACCTCAAGTCCTTCACGCAATTTTGAAGACAGTTCTCGAGCGTTTTTAGAGCGGGGAGGAATTCGTCGTAGTCTTTGGCCCCGGCAATCACGAGACTTCGTATCATTCTCAGAGCGTTCAGCCGTTTGTCCCATTCCACATCAGCGTTGGAAATCGTCTGCTTGATATTTGCCAAATGGTGTTCCAATTCTCTCGCGGAGAAGACGTTGATCCTTGGCACATCCAGAAAAGCTTCAATAAAGCTCTCTTCGTCGACCGAGCCCGCTGGTCCAGAAGACGGTGTTTTGGTTTTCGCAGTGACGGAGCTCTTATTGGTCAGAGTTGACAAAGCAGGCTTCTTCGCTGATATTGGGGGCTTCAGTTTGGACACGACACGGTCGGGTTCATCACCTCCGGGAGCTTCTGTCAAGATAGATCATAATGCAGTCGCAAACGCGAGCCTTCGAAAGTTTTTTTTAGGCTCCGGAGCTGGAAAACTCATCTTCGAAAACATACTCATCTGCGGAGATATCTTACCTTGCGTGGGTGGCACAAGCATTTCGCCGTTTTCGATTGCTTTGTCGAATCGTTCGATCAGGGCCAAAAGTCTGAGAATCGAACATTCTTTAGGAACAAAAAAAAGAGATCACTGTTCTACTTCGAATCATATCGAACAGAGCACCGCGAAGAATTCGTCCGACAGTTAGGAACGAGTATCTCCCCAAGGGTAAACTGGATGACGCACTCACTTGTTAGGGTGGATAGCATACTTTCTCTGCAGGTCGTGCCGCAGTTTATCACCGACGTATCTGTAGATGACCACGAGCGTAGTCATGGCGGTGTCCCGAACCTGGAAACATGCACTCTGAGGTGAGCGGTGGAGCTCAATCAAAGAATGACGTCACCTGGGTCCCGCCACGTACCTGAGCGTTGGGATCGTCCATGAGCTTGCATATGGATGGAATGAATTTTGAAAGCGCCAAGCACGAAGCGGTATACCTGGGAAAAGGAAAACGATTTCAGGATGAACAAGGTCGAATCAATGAACGATTGGAACTAGAGGCTCAATGGGTTGATGGACGAAGAGTATCTGAAAAGGAATACCATTCGTGCCCTCATAGTTTACCGTGCGCATACCTGATGACAGTATCCTGCATGAGCAGCAAAATCTCTTCGCGCACGCGGAAGTTTTTGTGAGTGTATGCATTCGTGAGCCTGTCTAGGATATATTGCGGTGACGTCACCTGCAACAGGAACGAAAATGGTAACCGAGCCGATATCAATCGGAGCAATAACATCGTGAGTCAGATCTGTATCCGGAGCAGGGTCTCAATGCTGCAGTTGGTTGATGGGCTTCTCTTACCTCCATCATTTTGTTGAGCAGATCCGCGTTGGTATCTCGTATGAGTTCCTTCGCATCCCCCATTCGGTCGGTACAAGCAGGTAGAACCGAAGCAATGTACGGCCTAAAGTCCTCGCGGAGTCGCACGACTATTTTTGAGAGGATCTCTAAGCCGTTCTGCTGGATTTTCGAGTTGCTACTACCCAACCTGTTGACGAGGGAAAGTATCGGTCAGCAAGCGGCCGATAGCTCTGACGACCCATGGACAAAGAAACTCGAAAATGCGATAGAAACTCACCAACTGACGAGGCCGTCGATCAGTGCTCCGACATCTTCGCCTTGCAACGAATGATTTTCATCGTCGACCCAAGCTAAGAGGTCTTCTCCGATCTTCAACTTCAAGCGAATATCCTGCTTGCCCATTTGGGTGATCCATGGCTCAAGCGCTCCCCCCTCCATCGTTCCAGATCAGGGGCTATGTGACGAAACAGCGGTGAACATGACTTCGATTCGACCATACGCTCGTCCGTTGCATATTCCGCTTTCACCAGCGGCGGTTGTATTCGATGAGAAATCGTTGGGCCAGATCTAACCAGGTCTGGACCGTGAAACACACATGCACACTAATGGAATCGCGGAGCAATATTACATAGGATGCCGATACGCTCCAACATGACGAGTTGGACAAAAAACAGTGGGAGGCGACTTGCGACCGCTTTTGCTTGATGACTAACCCTGTCACATCCTGATCAAGGCGGAAATATACCGAAACTGACAAAACGACTCACGGTAGGACTTCAAACCTATGAGTTTTCCATGAGAGGGAGCTTCTCTAGGGATGCTCAAACGTTTTGGACAAAACATGGCAACCTTGAGGCGGCCTTCGGCACATCACCTGGTTCATCCACTCACCCAGTCACGACCATTCAGTACATTGCACCGACGGAATGACGAGCGAGCCGCGACTAAATTCGAGGAGCTCATCACTGCATGGATGGCTCGACACGTTCGATTGGTACAGAGAGTGTAAGGAGAAATAATCAGCTCGGTCGAGACGACCGGCCCATGTGATGGCTGCTGTCATTTTTATCTGAGTCTGCCAGAGAGCAACTATAAAATGTTAACCCGACAGCGGAGTTCAGTTCAACGCAGTCGAACTCTGTAGCTTGGTAGAGCAGGGAGCGCTTCAATTCAACCTACCTCGCTTTCACGCCACAGAATTGACGGGTCTAGTGAATGCCTATTTTGGGATCCAACCTTTTGGATGGATTCAGATCATTCGTGCGTGGGAGCCGTTCGATGCAGTTTCCTCGCGGGAGCCCTCGAGAATTTCTCCGATCACCGCATCCTTTGAGTGATGCTGAGTTGGGTTGAGGAGAAGCAATCAAAACACATTCAACAAATAACCAACACCGGACGGCACCTCCCTGTGTGCTATTGCTCGCTCCAGTACACTACCCGAACTTTCCGCTCTCTAAACGACAGAACTTCGGATCAGCCGCCCTTTCCGAACGCAGAAAGATGGCGGATGAGTGGGGACCACTATCCTATCGCGCGGGCGCCGTCAACTTGGCGCGTATGGGAATGATGCGGAACCTGTCGGATCGCTCGAGCTTCCCCGCGCCGAATTTGACTGTATGATCCTCTCTGAAAGCTGTGAGAGATCTTGGAACGTTTCGAGGAGCCCTCTCACCTCTGGTAGCTCGAGCGCGGCTCAGATCCCACTCATTTCCGACCACGGGCCCTCCTCTCCGTCTCCGTGAAGTCGCTCGGGTGTTGACGCCTCTATCCCGAGTGAATCATGCTCCAGAACCGCGACCTGGTCGAGCGGCAGGCAACTCGGCGAACGCCTCTCCCATGATTCGGGGGTCTGAAATCATTTGGGAATTTTTTGTGTCCGAGAAAGGATATGATCAGGAGCCACGCGCTGATTAAGTTGGCATGTATACCTGTCTTCAATGGATGATTTGCACGCTGGCCAGCCGGGAGCTTCTGGCTACTCGGAAGAGAGATATGAGTATGTCTCGCTTGAAAAACAATCCTCATTCATCGGCAGAAGAGTCTGTGGAGTTGGAATACAAATGTTCTGGAAAGCTAGCCGCTACGGGTGATTGTCCCTCCGAGGGGTGGAGGACACCTACAGCGCCTCCTCGGAATTGCTGAGAGGAACTGTTACCCTCGATTTTTCCCCATGCGTGGCCGTGGTGATCAACTCACATAGTGAGCTCCGTCGAGCTGGTAGTGTCACCTCATGCGTCAGTCGTTGTCTCGTCGAATGCGCCACGACTGGCCCCGCTGGAATTGTCCTCAGAAGCTGCCATACCAGGCTTTGAATATTTAGGAATGTCACGCACCAACTCTTCCATACCTGTAAATCGTGCCAAATCTGCCGGAGAGTATCGAGGAAGTACTTGTGACAGCAGCCTGGCTGAGAAGCGAGCAACTAACTGACCACAAGACCCGCTCCGACAGGGTGTTTTGGAGATGGTAGAGCCCTGTACTGGAAGTCCAGACCTCGAGGTGCCTACTATTCTGCTTGTGGTCTACTCTAGTACGTGGCCACGCGTTGAATTCTCGGTTTCGGAACGCGTCGCGCACAGAACGAGGGAAAACATTCTCGCCTTGCCAGAAAATTACTGTCGCCGATTTGTGTTCAATTAGCACTCCGATTCAGCGGATGGAAAAACTCTTCGTTCTCCCCACGACTGCCATCTATCGACGGATTCCCAGTCCTACCTTCGAGGACCTCCGACTCAAGGCACCAGCGCCAGAGAATCACTGCCAGAGACATCACACCAACAGACACGGAAGCCTGGTGACCGCTGAGATGAAACGCCTGATAATTTCGGTCACTCCGTTGTCAGCTGCGGTCGCGATTTCAGTGCAACAAGTGAGTCGCGAGACTGCTGCCACTTCTCGGATGAACTGGTGCTCTGGCTTCGAGTTCCCGGATTAGCCGTCATCTTCATCCTGTGGAGGGTTTGGTGGTTATTGTGGTCAGATAACTCGATTCCGGGAGCTCTTCGGATTCCACAACTAGAATTCGTAGCCCTTGTGAGACCAGGTTTAGAGCGTCACGATCTTCTGTGCATCGTCGAGGCGAGGTTATTCGCGCTGTTCGAGTTGGATTTCTGAAGCAAATTCAGCGTCGTAACGATGAATTATGTCGCTACTTCCCGGAGGATATGTCCGCCCATTTCGGGTGGTCAACAACATACGTAAGTTACGTGAGTTTCAGTAGTATTTTCAGTCTGTCTTGAACGTATTTGCATGGGGAGATCCAAACAGTCACAAGTGTCATAACGAGTGTGGTGCAATACACACCGAACGGAATGAGCCAACAAATATTTGTCATGAGAAGAGCCCGCTTCGAAAGTCAAAGCTTGATTAACGAACTGAACTGCAGCAAGAAGTGCGGAATCGGAACGGCGGTTCTCCTAGTGATCTCAAAACTCATGGATCTAACATAAGGAGCTCTAACGGCGAGGGATACAGCACCTGTCTCGACAGCTGGCCCCGTGGGGGAAGGTATATCCAGCGGAGAGGTAGATCCGGAACTAAAATCACCGGGTTTTCTCGTCCGGATGAAGGCAAACAGCCGCCCCGTCCACCGTTTCCCATCAGCAGAGATCACGATCACCAGTGCTTCCCCACTTAGGTTGCGGCACTTGCAGTTCCCTTATTTCACTCTATAACTCCCAAAACTTCCTTCCTCGAGGGCAGGTTTCGGTCCCAGAGGAGCACGGTCCAAGGAAGCGCGATCCCCCCACCAGGGAGTGGGGCCCCGTTCCTCTGTTCAGTGAAGGGGTTTGCTCTGACAGCAGCTGATTCCTGTGGCGGATCTTCTGACCGTGAGGAGATGGAAAAATGTTGCGGAAGCCTGCGTTGAGTTCTCGGAATCCGTTCGATGGAGAATGAGCTGTGGTCGCATTTGGAAGAAAGTAACCGTTCGACGATTCGTCGCCGCAGGCCGTCAGAATGGGTGATAAGGTAGGGTCGCGCTGCTGGCCTCTCGGCCCTCAGGCTCCCCCGCCTCCCAACCCATGGATTGAGGAAATGCTTAAGCGAGTGTACTTCACTCCGGATTTGGATCTGTGCGGCTTGCTGGACGACTCGGCAGTGCCGGTAAACAATGCCCCGCAGCAGTTTTCATTGCCGGACGTCTATGATGCGCTTGAGAAAGTGCTCGTTCCAAGTCGCGCTGATGAGCTGGAGACCGTCGATGGCAGGCTGGGGCCAAAGAATGTAGCTTTCGACATAAATTCCAATGTTGGCTCCCTCGTGATATCTCAAGATCGACTGGGAGTCACCAGCCAGAGCAACTTCAACACAGTCAAAGCTAACTGCTGCGTTTTCACGGGACGATGGCAATATGAGGTAAAGATTTGCCTTTGACTCATTCTGAGATCCCAAGCTGCGGAAGAACGCATTGAGAGATTTTCGCTCTAATCGAATACAGGTATCCCTGGGAAGCAAAGGCGTCATGCAGGTTGGATGGGCGACTGCGAAATGTGAATTCAATGAGGAGGAAGGCGTGGGTGACACCAAGAATTCGTATGCTTTCGACGGCAACAGAATAAGGAAGTGGAACGTCTCGAATATGAAGTACGGGGTAGCCTGGTTGGCGGGTGATGTCATTGGCTGCTGTTTGGATCTGGACAAGGTGGGAATCGATCGAGGATACCAGCGCCGAATGATGATTCATCCATCAAGTCCTGGAGCGCTCGAAAGCGATCCATCATTTCTGAAAGTGATTGATTTTCCAGGGCTCTGTGTATTTCTATCGGAACGGTGTTTGCCTAGGCGAAGCCTTCAAAAACATAAGGAGAGGTCCAGGATACGCATACTTTCCGGCGGTTTCTTTGTCTTTCGGAGAGAATCTCGTGGCCAACTTCGGAACGAGTCGGTTTCGCTACCCTGTGGACGGCTTTTCGCCTTTGGTTCCCGCTCCCGACACAACGAAAGGCCAACTAGTGTGCGATATGATTTACAAGGTACTTCTGTTAAAACATCCATCAAATCCAGCGTAGGTTCTCGTTTCGTGCGGAGGACATCTCATTGGTCTCTGGTTTCAGGCGCTCAAGGTGTACGAAGAGGCGGAAAAGACCACGTTCAAAAAGATGAGCGATGATGGCGCTCAAATCCTTCTGAAAGGAAGTTCCTCTTTAGCACTCCTCGTGGCAGCTCCTGTGGTGGAATATTTCCCTCTGGTTGCGGAATCTCCGTTCGTTCTCGAAGTGAGCTTGCGTTTGCCAATGATATGATTCACGTTTTGTGATCGGCGGTTCCAGATTGGGTGTCATTGCTTGGCGGCCGCCTCCATAACGATCGAGTTATTTTTTTCAGGCGACTTTGGTCCCACTCTTAGAGAAATTGCTCGAGAAAGACCCGCGTCATATAGTGAACCTCCTGAACATGCTGTGGACTCTCCTAGAGTGGCAGCAAATTCATCAGGCTCTGGAGAAACTTTCGAGTGTTCTCATCAGCTCCTACAGTTTTGCATCATCTAGTTTGGACTACGGCCATCAGAAACGGGTTCTGCAGATATTTGTCAGCCTCCTCTCCCATAAGTACACCAGGAGATTCCTGATGTGCAAAGTATGTGGTCGAGCGATCTCAGATCGTGGCGCTCGATTATAACCGATTCTGTCAGAATATCCAGTCAAAATCTAACGAGAATGAGAATTCGCGAACTAACCGGTGTCCCCCTGTCCAGGTGCTCTTTGAAAAAGGTCGATTCTCCACCTTGATGAAAGTCAAACCCCTAGATATCCAGCATCTCGAGCAGATCGTGCCTCAAATCTGGTTCGAAGTAAACGAGGTAAATTTCGTTTCTCGTCCTGCACTCGCTAGGCTCGCGATCGCCCATGATCGATTGCTTGGATGAATCAGACAGGGAGAATCCTAGAGTTCGGGCGGATTGAGTTTACCACTTTTCTCGGGGATTTCCAGGAGCCTCCTCATACACCGGACGACGCGTTCAAGAAAGCATCTTATACCCAAAGCAGAGACAAGATCAAGGCTGTAGTCTCCCAAGTCGAGGCCCTGCAGATCGAACTCCTGGTCAAAGTTAGTCCATCCGTCGGTAACCTATCGAGAATGTTGGTTCAGTGGAGCCGAGACCATACGGAACACTATTTTCCGCGAGCCAGGTAACTCAAGACGATGACAATTGTCCGCCACTCGGTCAGACTTCGAGAGACAAATTCCTGTGCGAGTTTGAGAAGCTACTCAAAGAACACAGTTTGGCGCATTCCGCCACAACGCTCCAATCGAATCTCTCTACGGTTGCTATATCGTATCTACACAGACTGATCAGGTTGGCAAAGATTCGCGTTTCGGTCAGGTTTTCCATTTAATGACTCGTTCTTCTAACGCGAGTGTTGTTCGTGATAAAGAGTGACACTCCCTTCGCAGCATAATTCGGCGATGCCTCCCGATCGTGAATCCGGTCGACGGGTCCGACCTCCGCGAGTCCTGCTTCTTCGTTCCGGTGTTCCATTTCCTGGGCGAACAATGGACCGCGGGAGACACCTCTCGAGTGGGCGGATTATACTCCCATCTGAAAACAACGTTCGCGACCGAAATGAAGGTCATGCTTAATTCTCTCGCGTCCGTGCGGCAGCCAGCGAGAGATGATGTACCCTACCACCAAACTCTCCCCCAAGTGGATCGGGCGAAAGTTACCTCTACGATCAAGGTTCGAATCTGCCCAATCGTAAACTCGCTCTCGGCGGAAATCCTCCTGGTCACGTTGCTCGATCGCTCGAATTCTAACCCGTTTGTGCCGTCCCGGGTTCCACCGCAGGTTCTGAAGCTAGTCGACTCTGTGGTTCGGCTCTACTCAGCTGTCGTTCACGAACAACTTGAGAAAGTGAGTTGAGAAGTTTGGGTAGCTCTTGAATCGAGCTGGGATCGAATATCAGAGAACGACTCTCTTTGCAGGCCGCAGCGCTCCGCGATAGCATGAAAGAATACTTGAAGGCATACCGGCTGACGCTGGACGCTATGGCTAAGCTGGGAGAGAACAGCTTCGAAAGGGTTCGGCTGTCGTGCTCGAGAGACGTTTTCAAGGAGAAACTCGACGAACAAGCGCGCCAAATGGCATGGCTCAGTGCCACGATGTTCTCGAGAGAGAAACAAGGCGACCTATATTGGCTTCTGCAGGTGACGATTTCCGCTTCCAATGGGTACGAGGTCCGAAAAGCAAACTAATACCCACTAATCGAGCTTATTCATTATCAGGTTGTAATATTCACACTCGAAGAGGCTTCGAAGACGGGGGAATGCTTTGCTTTCGTTCCGGACTTCTACGTCGAAACGTGCATCAAGTTGTTCCATTCTCTGACGAGTCTCTTCCCTCCGACTTCGAGTCTTTCAGAAATACCCGGTCATTACAACTTGCAAGTGAGTTCAACAAGCTCTCAGGTCATAACTCAATCCGAAGTTCGAGCTGAGATTCCACTCGGTTCCAGGTGAGGTACAGCACGTTCCTCGCTATGCACTTCTCGGACAAGAGGGTGGTCAACGCGGATCTCAAGGATACGTTGATACAAGCCCTGGCGCAGCACGTGTGCCCACCAGAGACCCTGAGATCGCTGGAGTGTATGAGCAACGAATCTTCACAGGTCAGGATGGAGCTCCCGGACCCGAGAAACCCCGAAATCTCTTTGATTTCCGGAACATTCCGTCGAGCGCAACATGCGGATTCTAAATTCTCCCGTTTATAGATGATGGTATCGGCCTTGCTCCGACCTTACGATCGAGCATGGGCACAATCCAATTGGATCCTCGTTAGGCTGTGGAAAGGTTGCGGATTTGCGTTCAGATACAGGTTGGTGCTGTTTTCCTCAATCTGTCGACTTTCTTCGGATGGAAACAGAGGAGACGCTTCCGAAGGAGCGGCCGAAAAATTCCAAATGATTCGAATATTTTTTTTTTCCAGCGAGGCACCCCACCTCGTGGAGAAGAAAATGTCTCTGTTGAAGCCGCGCGTGACTCCCGTGCTGCCTCCGCACCCTCCACCGTGTCCATCTGTTTTTTATCAAGTGAGTGCGGCTCCGATTTGTTAGCAACCCTACTGCGCGTAGTTCTTACTCAGCTCAGGGTATCGATATCCCTAGAGCTATGTTGAATGGGATTCGCTGGTTTCAAAACGATTCTTTGCTCCAGAATCTCATCTCGAAATATCTGGAAGAACACCCGGCCAACGCATCCGCGTTCATCGAGTCCGTTCTCACTCAGCTAAACTGGGCTTTCTCGGAGTTCGTTTCGATGCTTCAGGAGATACAAACTGCTCACATAAGACCTGAGAGGTGAGTTTTCTCCTCATTTCGGGAGGCAAGCCGGAATTCAGGCGCGATCGCATGCTGGTTGTCGGCGGAGAAATATTCCTAATGATCCGAAACGCTTCCTCAGAGTCCTGATCGACTCCCGTCATCTCAAAGTGTGTTCGACTTGTTTCAATCTGACCGTCGCATTGCTTCGGGTGAGTTTGTCTTCCAAATTCCAACTCTGCAATGATCTATCTCGCGCGGCAAGAGTGAAACCTCAGTTCTGTCATGAATCCCCGTCTCAGGTCATCGAAATGATTGCAAATCTGAGTCCGAGCTGTCTGCTCCGACCTGCGCATGCCTCATCGATGTTCCTCCCTCGACTTCTGCAAACGCTGTCGCACATCCTGAACCGTGTTTGCTACGGGAAGGTATGTACTGCACGCTCGGATTGGTACGACAGGGAAGTTCCAACTGAGTCGATACATTGGGGGCATATACTTGAGGTCATTATTTTTCAGGGCTGTTTCGACCTGGTGGTCTCCCTGGACATCATCGGTCTGGAGAGCATCGATCATTTCGTCATTATAAGCGCGGTTGCTGGTAACTATCTCTGTATTCAATCGCCTCACCGGCCGTTTTCCTCTGCAGCAGGCATCCTGAACACCCGATGATAATTGTTCCAGGCATCTTCATAGCCTTGCTTCTGAAGGGACCGAAGGAGAACAGAGAACTGGTGCTGCAATGCCTTTTCCAAGAATCGAGTTTCGTGCCTCAAAGCATCGAGGCTTTCCTCGGATTTCCCGTGACTGCAAATGCACCCAGCACCACATCTGTCGGTAATCAGAGAGCCCTGACGACCTGTGCAAAAACCCCGGCGGACGGATCTACTTTCTCTTTAGCAAACTACGGAGACGTCAAAGAAGAAGAGATCGATCAGGTAACCCATGGCAATCGCGAAAACTCAGAGTGGCCGAGAACAGCTCCGTTCCGGTTGATAATGTATTTTGGGGCTCTATCAAGGGGCCAAGGAAAAAAAACTCCGAACCCGCTTCATTCATTAGGTCCGCCAGCTGATTCAGCTCATAAGGAAGGCCTACGCTTCTTCCGGTTCCCAATCGGACACTATGGGCCTTCGCAAGCAACAATCCATTGATCAGGTACAGTGAGCTTCGAGAGTTTCTTTTCCCGTCAACAATTTTCGATGGGCTCACGGTGACAGTCGGAAGGTGGCGGAAGTAATCCGTCAAGTCAACGACGGGACCATCTGTAACGAGCTCATATTCCAGGACTCTGAAGATGTATGCACAATTTGCTACGCGGCCACGAAGAGCGCTGTTTTCCAGCCTTGTCTGCACGAGTCCTGCCGAGACTGCATCCAGCTGCACCTCATCAACCACAAGGAGTGCTTCTACTGCAAAACCTCGATCACAAGCGTTGAGACAGATCCGCCAGTGGAGATTCCGAAGACAGCACCAGAAGACTGATCCAGACAACTCTCGACGAACGTATCCCGAAACAAACTTCCTCCTGCTCCCTTCAATCACATACTGGTGACTCACACTTCTTGATCTCAGCCACAGCAATCTAGAAACTCCGTGACTGGCCCTAGAAGAGGGTCGAGTGGGACACTGGAAGTCGGCGGCGACTTTTTCTAAGGTTAAGGAGCTCGCGCGAGCCCCGGCGTTCGTGGTGTTTATTTAACATAGCCAATAAAGCGCTCACTCAGTGAGTTTTGCCAACTGTTGAGAGCAATGTTTCCCCCACCTTGGTAACTGGAACAGGTTCGGAACGATTTCTTTTTACACTCCGAAGCCGAATCCGTCCGAGATTCTCCGGAATGTCCCAAATTGAGGGAGCGGCAGACAGCGAGAGGGTCCCTGACGAGTGGTCTCCTCGAGCGCCGGGCTTCGATAAATTCCATCGAAATAGCCAGCATGAATTCACGAGACTATGTCTCGCTTGGGAATGCGATGCTCTGAAAACGCGGCCAGCCTATAGCTAGCGTGGCAAGACTCCCTAAGTTCCCCTGCTGCGTCAGAAGCGGTGAGGGTCATGTGGCTTGCGACCGTGAGTCGTGGAATAGTCAACCTTGACGGCGAACAACGTTTCTCGTGATAATCGATCCTCCAGTGAAGGTATGTCAAGATTACGGAATATAAAAGTGTTGGAGAGACGTCCCTGTAGGACCAAGGGAGAGGGAAACAGCCCAATTATAGTTATGAACCTTCCGACATATATATTTTACACAACTATCTTCTTCATTTAAGTTAAGGAATTGGTATTGTTAACATTTGGTTGGCCGACTCGTATCATAGTACCCGACCCTGTATGATACAATTGTTGTTGAAGATTTATTTGGGTCAGCGGCCGGCCCATTGAGATCTGTTGTTGGCGCATCGTTGTTGTCTGCCCTCGGATGCCTGCAACGATCCATGTGACAGAGTGTTAGCCGCCGGTGGAGCTGGAAAGGGCTTCGAAAAGGAATGAACGAGGCCCCTACAGAAAATTCGTGGAAACACCCGATGTTCCGGCAACATCACGGACCACTCACCGATCTGCATCTGCGTGTACTGCTCATGATCGCCTGGATGTTGCTGAACTTGTATGGCGTACTGCTGCTGTCCCTGATGGCGCAGCTGCATGGTCTGTTGTAGTACGACTGGCTGCGTCACCTGAGGACGAAACCGTTCATGACCTGGAGAACAACACAGTCGACATTTCCAAAGATCGTTAAGTTTCCCCGAAGGCAGTGTTCTCGAACCGCAAGCGTACCATCTGCTGCTGTTGTGGTTGGCCAGTCATCACGTGCTGCTGTTGAGTCTGCAGATGTACTCGCTGCATTTGTTGACGACTTTGGTCTTGACCGCCCGGAACTAGCATCTGTTTCAGCAAATTTGGTTGCTGCCCCTGCAGCTGGACATTCGGCTGTATGCCCTGATCCATA